>CM060921.1:43227500-45777500 GCA_030737875.1 Allium sativum
CTACCGTAGGCTATAAATAGGACCTCTTTTCTATTGTTTTATTCATAAAAAACAATGGAGACAACGAGGTGCTAAACCAACTCAGATTGAATTAGCTTATTCTTCTACAACAACAACTTACACGTTGAAACACCCCACCTCTGTTAGGGTCACTCTCAAAGGGAATGCCCTAATTTTGGTGGAAGTTTATAAGTATAAGTCGCAGATATACAAGACAGATATAAGAACACATATTTTTGAACAGCGAAAATCAACAACATCTTTTATTTCATCAAAATACGTGTTCACAAAAACATACCATACTTGTTTTACAATTCTTCCAAAAACATAACATCTTCATAACTGTCTTGATTACATTATTAAAGAAGCATAAAGAAAACATAAATAAACAGCAAAAGTCCCATCATTGCTGCCCAAAGCCATAGCCCAAAACGGAAAAAGATCCAAGCAATACATTCTTTCTCTTCAAGCTGGATGTGAAAACTGGTCAAGCTGCAGTGTTCCCTCCCTGTGGACCTGGGGGGAAACGAAAGAAAAGAAGGCGAAAGAAAAGTAGAGTCAGACATAAAGCCTGAGTAAGTCTAGGACTATTCAGTCTATGAATAAAGAACTGGGTATGATAAGCATAAAATGGAAATGGGAATGCACCATAAACTAAGTTAAGTTGTCTAGGGTCGAATATACTATCGTACCCCATATTAATCTCTGTACCCATATAAACTAGTTCCCAACAGGCACCCCATAATCAGGGTGAAGTGATCCACTTCTGATGATCGGCTCCTACTCGCATAGTTACATGTGTCTTACGGCCCCCGATGTTGTATTTACCTATGCTGGTCCCACCATGGGGTGTATCAAGTCCCATGGTGGCGGCCCGACACAACTCTAGAATGCACAGGTATGCTACTGGTCCCCAGTGCCTTATTTTTCTGCGCCGAAGTGTGTGCACGCCCGCACCCCATTAGGACCTACACTGCTGCACCACCGCCGTCGATTTGACCTCTTACAGTCAGCCCAGTAATCGTGCCCCACCCTGCCTAGTTCAGGGTATCCTGATACACCTTGTAGGGTTACTGCTGAAAAGGGTCCCCCGCTACTAGGTTTTCTATTTCTAGCCAACATGCTAAGTTGGTTAAGTGTCTAATAAACTTAACCCCAAATCAGTCTGTTCAGTTTAGCATGTTCCATTTTGATTAAGTACTAATTTAATTTACTTAATCCTACCAATCCTGACTCAGCCTTAATTGTCTTATTAAAGCCTTGACCTCTCACATTAGACAGGTATTGTTGTGGCTGCCTGTTGCCGGTTGGGTCCGGGCAGTCTTACGCCACAACTCAGTCTAACCTCGGGTCCTTATTGGGCTCCGTGTTTAACCACCCACATTGGATAGGTGTTGTTGTGACTACTGGACAGCCGGGCGGTTCCGGGCAGGTTTACATCACAACTCAATCCAGCCTCGGGTTAAACGCATCGTATTTTCTACATTTACATATTTTGTCTCTTTTCTTTTTATATGTAAATATTTGCGGCCCATTATTCAAATTCATCTTTATTGGTTAAAATTTATTTATGCCACTTAATTGTTTTTCAAGGTTGTTGGCATGCGCCAAACATGCCAACACATATGTTCTATATTTTAACCCAAAATTTATTACCCCCGTTTTACACGTTCGCTACAATGTAAGGTGTGTTGGGTTTAATATTTAAACCCAATTTAGCCATATGAAAAGGGGAGGCTTATAACATGGTGTTTATAAGGTAACATGAAAAAAGGGAGTGTGAATGCATGAACTTGCAACGAACAATTCAATTAACATAAAGTAGGCACATGTGAACTTGCAATTGTATATAATTATGGCATAAACAATACTTAAACATGAATCATTCTATTCATATAATCATGGCATAAATAATACTTAAACCTGAATCATTTCTATTCATATGATTATGGCATAAACGATACCTAAACATGAATCATTCTATTCATATAATCATGGCATAAATAATTCTTAAACCTAAATCATTCTATTCATGTAAACTTGCAATTGGAATGTAAATCTAACTTAATTGTGTCACATATATCACCATATGGTTTTGATAACAACTTAGGCCTAAAACATGTTTCAACTAGGCATAATACCAAACATAGTTTAGTCATGTTCATAAAGATGCTTACTTTTGTTTCTAATACAAAAGTATGATTTGCAAATTTCAACGTAGATTCATATAAATCATAGTACTTACTCGAGTCCAATTACACACTAAAAATGATCATAAAAGTATGTACATCATATTGGCATATTAATGCATCATATACTTGCATGAATCCACAACATATAGTTGTCAACATAAATCGCATACTTGTATGAATCCCAAATCACATACTTGCAAAATATCCAATCGTATAACATTTCCAAATCGTTTAGAATCAAAATAACATACAAGTATAGATTATTATCGCCACAATTCCATTTCGTTGTTTACTTCCAACGTAAATCACATGCTTGCAAATATTCAAGCGTATATCACAATATTCCCAAATAGTTTAGAATCAAAATAACATACAAATATAGATTATTATTGCCACAATTCCATTTCGCATTTTACACAAATCAAACGCAATTAATTATTCATATCGGAATAGCACTCTACTTACAACGTATGACGAATCTTCAATTCAGGAATCTGAATTCTGATTTTGGAGATGCTATCCTTTGTTGTAGACGTTGCTTTGATTCTATTAACGTTGCTTTAAGCTTATGATTTATCTCCTAATTGTCTCCCAATTTCTGACGGCTATCCTTAGTCTCTCCTCAGCAGCATGACGGTCTCATCTCCATTTTTGTTTGTGTGCATTAGGGTTAGTCTTAGGTCCTTTTTATAGAGTTTGTGAGTTGATTTAGACCGTTGATGAAGCTTGGTTTAATAATAGTCGTTCGTTCAAAGGAGAGATCAACCAGGAGCTGACACCTAGCCCTAGTGACAAGGCAAGGCTCAGAAAATCGACCAAACACAGACTAGGCCAGCCAGGGTGGGCTGGGTTCGACCTGGCTCAGGGGCCAGGTCGACACCCCAGTCGACACCGTGTCGACTTGGCAGTCGACACGGGTTACCCAGGTCGACTGCCCAGTCGACCTGGCTAGCCCCAGGTCGACTGCCAAGTCGACCTGGGTGCCTTGGGCGGGAATTTTCCCGCCCTGGCCAATTGGGCACCATTTTTGAATTTTAAACTTGTTTTTCTGAGTTGTTTTCGTCTGTTTGAATTTTAAACTGAATTCTAAAACTTCCGGAGGCCATAACTCCCTCACACGGAGTCCGTTTTACGCAAACTCGGACTCTATCTCAAGCAGGATTTCGAGACGAACGCAATGGCGTATCCCGTTTCCCTTAATTCTTTGATTTGAAATTAATTATACTTTAATTTGTGAATTTTACTGTTATAGAATATACGGGGTGTTACACACGTATTCAAGAATCTTTGCTACAACATTAACAATCAATTCTTTGTTATTTAGATCCAGTCACTGTGCGTTTATGTTGCTTTTAGATATAAACATTTAATAAGTAATCCTGGCATGTTTATAAGTTAGGATCTAAACCAGTGCATGTTAATAACCTGAATCATATCTAAACAGATTTTCCATTTCTTGTACACCTAATCCTTTGTTTAGTTCTTACATGCCTATCTTTATTATGCCTATTCTTTCATTATCCCTATTCTGTCACCATACGCCTATTCTGTTAATATGCCTATTTCTGTTATCGTATGCATGTTTTGTTGCTATGCCTATTTCTGCTCTCTTCTCTCTCTCCTTCCCTTTTTATTTTTGTAGTCAGGCTACCTTCAAGTCTAGGCCTATCGGTGAAACATGCAAACTAACGAAATTGGAAATGGCTGGGAATGATAAATTAGGGCGTAGCTTGTATTGTAAAACATGACTGCGATTTTGGGGCATAATTTACACTTTGATATAAAACTTCAATTTGGGGCATAACTTGTATCGTGAATCAGATTGGGATTTGGGGCATGAAAAACCTGTAACGAACATAAACAATTATTTTATAATGAACTTGCCTAAATTTGCAGTAAATAGAAGCTATGAGCGCACTTAACCACGAGGTTAGATTACACTTGTGGTAGAAGTCTGCCCGCCTGGAAAATCCATTATCCACAAGTAGTTAATCTAATGTAAGGGGTCTAGTGCGTAAATGTACACGTAAAGGTGCTAAGACACAAGATTAAGTCCAACTTGTGGTAGAAGTCTGCCCAGAACCGCCCGGCATATCCAGCATCCACAAGTGGTCGACATAATTAATGTGAGAGGTCTAGAGCATTCACAGACATGAATGGAAAAATGATAACCTGTTAACCTGTAACACTTAAACTATTGAAATCTGTGGGGCTTATATGAACCTGTCAAAATTGTGTAAGTTTTAAGTAAACTTGCTTGAATCAATGGGGGGTTAAGTTAATCTGTTGAATCTGTGGGGGCGGGTTATACGAACCCGACAAACTAAACCTGTTTTATATGGTGCGGTTATGTGGGCTTGTTAATCTGTTAGGCATAACCTATCAAAATCCTAGAAGTGGGGATACAAGCTTAGGGGGTGGCTTGTATCATCTATTATGTGGGACCCGTATCGGTCAGTAACCCATTTTAGTAACAAAAAGAGGGACCGCAAACTAGGTAGGGGTCAGGGCACGCTTATTGAGCTAATTATAAGAAGTTCATCTAAGTGGGGGTGTTGATGGTGCATTCCTTCGGACTCATGTGCATGCATGAATCCGCTTGCTTGGGATATTAAGACGTCGTAACATCAGTAGATATGGTTGTGCCTCTCGAAAAAAGGGGCTGCCACTTTAGGAAATGACACATGTTAATGTAGGGCCAACACATGGTATCTACAGGATAGGGAGCCGATTGATTTGGATAGTAATTACGGTACATCTGGTCTTGCTTGCTTTGGGGACCATTATTATTGTTGGGGGTAAAACCTATCATTTCTGTTAGGCTGCTTGTTATTATTTTTGGGGTTAAGACCCATCACTAGAAGTACACCTAAGTCTACCGTCTGTTTCTATTGAGATCATCTTGTTTTTGTATATATCATGTTCTATTTATTCAGTTTATCCTACTCGGTCTGTTTTACCTGTCTTATGGTACTGTTATCTCTCTCATCCAGTTTATATGCCTATCATGATGATTTTACTTATTTATATGCTAAAAGTAACTGGACTTGCTAGACTTTATGTCTGACCCATTTTGTTTCCTTTTCTCTCTCTTCCTTTCCCCCCAGGTTCTCTGGCTGGGAATACTCAGGCTTGACTAGGATTCACTCTTTCGTTCTGCTTGGAGCTACTTAGATGTACTGCTTTGATTTCCTATCTACTCTGATATGGTTCTTTTCGGGGACTATGCTTTTATATTTCTGTACTTGATAATTTTAGTACAGGGCAGATATTTTAATTTGATGTAATGGGTTTTCTATACTTCAGGCTTATGTTGTAACTGGGTTTTGGACCATGGTGTTTTCTACATGGAAAATAAAGTTTTAAATTCTGCTGTAATTTTATATCTGTCTTGTGATGTTTCTGTTTACCTACAACACTTTACGAAATTTAATGCATTCTGTTAAAGAGTGACATTAATGGATGTGGGGTGTCACATTTGGTATCAGAGATGAAGGTTACGAGATCAGATAAAAAGGTTTTGAAAATTATTTTCAAAAGTTGTTAAAAGAAAGCATTTTCAAAAGAAAATTCTGTTTTTGAAAAACATATTCCCCGAAGCCATATGAAATATCTTTTGACTCTCTATTCGGATCCCTTTTACTTTTCTTTTCAGCATGTCTAGGGACCTATTCTTCCTGGGGGTGTTACGATACCGGCTTGGTTCCGTATGTATCTTGAGGCTATGACGCCTGCCAGAGGCCAAGCAGACACCCCTCCCCCAGCTGCATCCATTGTTCCTCCTCCTCAGCGAGCGGATAATTTCTCTAAGAAATGCAAGGATTTCTGAGTTGTGGGAGGAAAGCCATTCCGAGGAACTGAGACTTTCGTAGAAGCCCATCATTCTAGGATGACTATCCGTCCATACAGTGATAAGATGTATAGGGATATGAAGAGGGTTTCCTTTTCGGCTGCGATGAAGAAAGATGTAGTGGAGTTTATTTCTCGATGTTTGATTAGCCAGCAAGTCAAAGCAAAGCAAAGGAAGCCCGGTGGTTTACTTCATCCTTTGGAGGTCCCACAGTGGAAGTGGGAGAGCATCTTTACAGATTTCATTGATGGTTTACCTAGATCGAGGAAAGGCAACACCAGTATTTGGGTTATATTTGATAGGCTTACTAAGAGCACTCATTTCATTCCTGTTAAGAGTAAGAGGACGACAACATAGTTGGCAACAGTTTATCTTCATGAGATAGTCCCGTCTTCATGGAGTAGCTTTCATTATAGTGATTGATCGTAACCCCATATTCACCAGTGAGTTTTGGAGGAGCTTGCAGGAGCATTAGGTACACAGTTATGTTTGAGCAACGCTTATCACTCTCAGACCGATGGGCAAACGAAAAGGGTGAATAAAGTTCTTGAGGATCTTTTAAGACTGTGTATCCTAAACTTCGAAACTTGGTAAGAACATATTCCATTGGTAGAGTTCGCCTACATGGAATGTGGTTTGTATCATGGTATCACCTATAACGAATGTGGTTCGCTTTGAATCTGTAGGGAAATTGGCACCAAGGTTTGTAGGGCTATTTCCCATAACATAAAGGATTGGCCAAATGGCCTATAAAGTAAAGCTACTAGAAAGGTTGATGGGTGTTCATGATGTTTTCCACGTTTCTCATTTACGGAAGTGCCTGCATGATACCGTAGAAGTAGTTGAGCTGAGTATGCTTGAGGAAGTAGAGGTGGAACGGGAGGCAACAGTTAGACGAGTTCCTACCCATATTCTTGGATCTGAGCTTAAGAAGCTACACAATCGAGAGGTCAAGTTGATGAAAGTTCAGTGGAAGGACGACCATAACGATGCAACTTGGAAAACTGAAGACAAGATTCGCGCTTCGTACCCTTATCTTTTCAAGGGTATGTTCATAACTTCTTTTCCAAAGCTTTTATTTGTACTTGATTCTATCATTTAAGTACATCCTATCGATCGAACCTTCGACCTTTAGGTAGGGAACCAATGGATGTAAACATGTGATTGAGGCATGTTATGTTTGGTGGATGCAAGTGGATGCTAGTGGTTGCTCGTGGATGCATATACACACATATTAGGCACTGGGTCGGCTCAATCACTCACATACTACATATGGATGCGTGTGTATTTTTCTTCTTTTTATGGATGGAAATGGGTGTATCAAAATATGAATGTTGCATTTGGATGGATGATTGTGCACACATATAGAGTTCACATGATATACTAGGATTGTTTACATACATGTTGGATTCATGGAACTAACATACATTGCATTAAGTAGGTCGACTGAATCAGTAAGCCGCCTAATCTTTTGCATTAGTATAGGGACATATACACACACCTTTGCATATGTTCATATAAGCATTAGAAATATTTTAAGGACAATGAATGCATGTGATTGGTGGATGAGTAGATGGATGATAGGATATACAATCTTCTTAACTTGGAGATTTCGGGGTCAAAATCCTTTAAGTAGGGGAGAATGTAACACCCCAAAATTTTAATGAACATTATAATGATAAACTAAAGAATACTTAATTAAATATTGGGAATTAAGAAAAATGGATTGCGCCATTGCGTTCGTCTCGGAATTATTATTAAGACAAAATCTGATTTTGCGTAAAACAGACATCGTATAAAGAAGATATTAAGGTTTGAAGTTTGTAAACGCATAAGTAATA
The DNA here is from genome assembly GCA_030737875.1 of Allium sativum. Taxonomy (NCBI): domain Eukaryota; kingdom Viridiplantae; phylum Streptophyta; class Magnoliopsida; order Asparagales; family Amaryllidaceae; genus Allium; species Allium sativum. The sequence goes on from CM060921.1 coordinate 43,235,384, forward strand.
TATATATAAACAAGCCCAGAAATCGAAGAGCGGGAAGGGAAGGAAAATCGTCCCTTTAGGGGTCGACCACATTCCCCATAGGCGTCGACCCAGGGGTCGATCCCTACAAGGGTGTGTCGACTCTAGGGTCGACCCCCACCCAGATCTTGGGAAGATCCATTCTGTGAACTGGGACTTGTTTCTTGACCAGATTCGTCGACCGTAGGCTATAAACAGGATCTCATTTCTATTGTTTTATTCATCAAAAACAATGGAGACAACGAGGTGCTAAACCAAATCAGATTGAATTAGCTTATTCTTCTACAACACAACTTACACGTATTCAAGAATCTCTACTACAACATCAACAATCAATTCTCTATTATTTGGATCCAGTCACTTTGAGTTTATGTTACTTTTAGATATAAACATTTAATAAGTAATCCTGACATGTTTATATGTTTGGATCTAAACATGTGCATGTTAATAACCTGAATCATAACTAAATAGATTTGCCATTACTTGTACACCTGATCCTCTGTTTAGTTATTACATTCCTATCTCTATTATGCCTATTCTTTCATTAACCCCATTCTGTCACCATATGCCTATTCTGTTAGTATGCCCATTTCTGTTATCATATGCATGTTTTGTTACTATGCCTATTTCTGTTCTCTTCACTCCCTCCTTCCCTTTTTATTTTTATAGTCAGGCTACCTTCGAGTCTAGGCCTATCGCTGAAACATGCAAACGAACGGAATTAGAAACGGTTGGGAATGATAAATTAGGTCATAACTTTTATTGTAAAACATGACTGGGATTTTGGGGCATAATTTATTCTTTGATATAAAACTTCAATTTGGGGCATAACTTGTATCGTGAATCGGACTGGGATTTGGGGCATGAAAAACCTATAATGAACATGAACGATTGTTTAAGAATGAACTTGCCTAAATTTACAGTAAATAGAAACTGTAACCGCACTTAGACACGATGTTAGATTACACTTGTGGTAGATGTATGCCCGGAACTGTCTGGAAAATCCAGCATCCACAAGTGGTTAATCTAATGTGAGGGGTCTAGTGCGTAAATGTACACATAACGGTGCTAAAACGCGAGATTAAGTCCGACTGTGGTAGAAGTCTGCCCGGAACCGCCCAACATATCCAGCATCCACAAGTGGTCGACTTAATATGAGAGGTCTAGTGCATTAACAGATATGAATGGAAAAATGATAATTTATTAAACTATAATACTTAACCTGTTGAAATCTGTGGGGGTTATATGAACCTATCAAAATTGTGTAAGGGTTAAGTAAACTTTCTTGAATCAATGAGGAGTTAAGTTAATCTGTTAAATCTGTGGGGGCGGGTTATATGAACCCGACAAACTTAACCTGTTTTATATGGTGGGGTTATGCGAGCTTGTTAATCTGTTGGGCCTAACCTATCAAAATCCTAGTAATGGGGATACATGTAGGATCGATAATAACCCTAGAGGGGGGGTGAATAGGGTTTTAACAATAAATTAAAATAAATTCTGAGATAAAAAAAAATAATGCAGAAAGAAGAATCACACGCAAAGATACCCAGCTTCGGCAAACTGTGCCTACTGCTGCCTTTCTAAGATTTCTACTAGGAGATACAAACATATCTCGCTTACAATCCTATGTAAACTTGCAACTCCTGCTCCTGTCTGACCCTAAGCTTAAAATCCTAGACTGGTCAATGAACTCTAGACCAGATTTTCCCAGACTACTATCCAGTAATCTGTATCCTAGTTTTACAGGAAACTAGAAAACAAGAAATTCCCTCTTTTAAAAAAAAACTAAAAACAATTACAAAGGAAATTCAAAAGATAGGAGAAAAAATTAAAAGCACCCCCTTTAACAATCCTGGCTTAGCCAAGCAAACAAAGGGTCGGCCCACTCTCTTTTATTTGTGCAATTCTCCTTTTACTTAATAATGGCGGCTCCCAAAAACATCGTGACTAGGGTTTCTGAAAAAAAATGAAATTTCTTGGCTTGCAAATCTGAAAAATACTGGGCTTTGATTTGCTGCTTGTTTCTGCGACGTGCTCTTTCTTTCTCTCGATCAATCAAGTAAGCAATTCTGATTTTTGCAATTAGGGTTTCGGTTTTTCTGTGTATATTTCGATGATGTCTGTCGATGATGTATGGTGTGTTTATATAGGGTTTTAGAAACCCTTACTCTCTGATTTCGCATTAGAGACTTGCCCCCTTTTGATTTGCTTTGATTTTGACTTTCCTTGAATCTGAAATCTCTAATTAGAGAAGTTGAATTGTTTTCCCTTTTTGGAATTGATCGGTTTCTGTTTTGAATTGTTGCCAAAAAAAAAACGGCCTTGATTTGAAATATGGATTTGTTGCCTTGTTTAAAAAAAACGTGAATGTTGCCATTGATTTGTTTCCTGGAATACCACTCAAGATTGCTCGAACTTTCCCCTTTTTTTTTTTGCAGTCACGGCTTTGAATGATTTTGCCCCTTTTGTTGCCTGATTCGAACTGATGCTCTGGAAAGATTTTGCATTTAGAAACTTGCCAAGAAAGATTTATTGCAATAAAAAAAAAATGTGCATTTCTGGAAAGATATTTTCTGCCTTTGAAAACGAGTTGCCTTAAAAAAATCTTTTCCATTATGTCGAATTGAATTGTTCTTTTGGTCCACAACATGATTTTATATCTGGAAAGAAAATATCTGCAATTTGCCTTTTGTCAAAAAAATATGTTTGCTTCATTTCAGGAAAAAAGCTTTCTCCTTTTTGAATTTCTATATCCCTGGTGCTTGTGTTCATATTTACTTGTTAATGTGTATGAACTTGACTGGACTGCCTTGTCTTCATTTGTGTCAGTGCTTTAATCTTTATGCTGAATTGATGATTGTCCATTTCTGTTGCACCATATTCCATGCTTGGGCTTGCCGAACCATTTGTGTTGCACATGTACACTCCACTTTACTGCTGTATCACTTGATCATGCATTGTCAAGCTGAACCATGTTGAGATCCTTTTAGCTCGACCATTGAGCTGCCATGAACTTGACATGTTGTACCAATTTTGCATTTGAGCTTGGCTGTTTTGTTATGGCTCGACCATCACTTGAACACTGTCATTTAGTCCATGCAGTATACACTTGCTGCTTTGTTCATGGATATATATATATATATTTCCATTTTTTTTTTTTGCCATGTAATTGTTGACTCATGTCTGTGAACCATGTTGACTTGTCCACTTGAGTATCTTGCTGAAACTTGTTTGTGGCTGAAATACTGGGCTGCTTCACTAATACTATGTATACTTGTGACCATGTATTTGTTGTGCACCAGCACTTACACTTACACTTGCGCATCTGTGAGTTCATCTTGACTAGGCTCGGTCTTGTTTCTTTGTGGATCTGTCTTGAACCTGTACATGTTAGTTGCTGTGTGCATTTTGAACCTGATGGCATGTGTTTGAGTTTGTTGATTGTCTTGACACTTTGGATACACGTATATATACACGCCATTTTTTGTATACATGTATATGCTCATGAACTTGCTGTTGCATTTGCACCATGTTACATTCATGTTTGACTACTTTGACCTGTGTTGCACTTTGTATTGTGTCGGCCACTTTGGCTTGCATTGTTCCTCTATTGATTTTTGACTTGTGACCCTGACACAACAAAAAAAAAAAAAGCAGTCAAACTGTACTGAGTTGAGGCTGGTCAGAATCAGCTGGTTCTGATCAGCAAACCAGTATGGTTGTGGCGTGGCTGTGCAAGTCTGAAATATGATGAGAAAAACACACAGAAAGCTGAGACAAAAAAATCTATAAAATTTTATTTGTTCAGTGCTTATTTTTGTTCTAGTGTACTTGTGTGTATTTTCTTTTGTGTGGCAGGTTTTGAGAATGATGCAACCAAGGCAGAACAGAAATTTGGACAGTAAGAGTGTGCAGTACAGAAATTGTTTAGCAGAGAGATGTGTGTGAAATGTAAAGGGATTTGTAAAGACATTTGTACTGAGTTCATTTGTAAAGAAGTTGAAAAGTCATGTAAAAGAATGAGTGTCTCAAGAGAAATTTGTATATAAATGCTTTGTGAAATAAAGTAAATATTATTGAATAAAAAAATGCTTGCATAAGTTTCCTGTATTCTGTGTACAGCATTATTAAGCAATAATACTTATTATTTCACTATCAAACACATCAATAAAAATCTATTTGTTATCATCAAACACAACCATATATTCAACAATACAAGCCTAGGGGTGGCTTGTATCATCTGTTGTGTAGGACCCGTATCAGTTAATAACCCATCTTGGTATCAAAAAGGGGGACCCCGAACTAGGTAGGGGTTAAGGCACACTTACTGAGCTAATTATAAGAGGTTCATCCGAGTGGGGGTGTTGATGGTGCATTCCATCGGGCTCATGTTCGTGCATGAATCCACTTGCTTGGGATAATAAGACATTGTAGCATCACCAGATATGGCTGTGCCTCTCGAAAAAAAAGGGTTGCCACTTTAAGAAGTTATACATCCTATTGTGGGGCCAGCACAGTCTACCTACGGGATAGGGAGCCAATTGATTGGGGGGTAGTAATTAGGGTACATCTAGTCTTGCATGTTTAGGGGACTGTTATTATCGTTGGGGGTAACACTTGTCATTTCTGTTGAACTGCCTATTATTATTGTTGGGGGGTAAAACCCGTCATTAGAAGTCTACCTAAGTCTACCATCTGTTTCTATTGGGATCATCTTGTTTCTATTGTACTAGTATTAGTGCAGAGAAAAGTACTTTAGAAGCGCAATATATTATGTTCTTTTTATTCAGTTTATCGTGCTCAGTCTGTTTTACTGGTCTTATGATACTATTATCTCTCTCATCTAGTTTATATGTCTGTCATGATGCTTTTACGTATTTATATGCTAAAAGTGACTGGACTCACCAAATTTTTTGGCTGACCGGTTTGTTTCCTTTTCTCTCTCTTCCTTCCCTCCCCTTCCCCCTAGGTTCTCAATTTAGGAATACTCAGGCTTGATTAGGATTCTCTCTTTCATTCTTCTTGGAGCTGTTTATATGTACCGCTTTGATTTCCTATCTACTCTGATATGGCTTTTTTTGGGGACTATGCTTTTATATTACTGTACTGTGATGATTTTAGCATAAGGCAGATACTTTATGTAATCGGTTTTTTGTACTTCAGACTTATGTTGTAACTAGGTTTTGGACCACGGTGTTTTCTATTTGGAAAATAAAGTTTTAAATTCCGTTGTTATCTTATATATGTCTTGTGATGTTTCTGTTTCTGTTTACCTATAACGCTTTATGAAACATAATGCATTTTGTTAAAGAGTGACATTTACGGACGTGGAATGTCACAGATAATTTCAAATCTAGGGTTTGTGTCAATTTGTAAGAAACAAATTTATCTTCTTCTTGGCAAATAACTATTGATTTAGGTACTGCAATAATTAGCTATGGACTTAGGTACGCTTTCGCTACTTATTATTTATGCTTGTTCTTAATTAAATTCAATATGGGTTTTAATATTTAGATCTAGGGTTTCATAATTGACTGTTGATAATGTTTTTTGAAGTCCTAACAAGTGGTATCAGAGCCATCCATTATCGAATTGATTGAGAAATTTAGTTTTGTGATTTGAGAATACACTAAAGTACAGATGTAAAGATTAAAAAAAAATGTTTTTTGGTAAGGAGTTATGGATCTAAACTAATGTAATCATAAATACAAAAAAAAAGTTTTTTGTAAGGAGTTATGGATCTAAATGATGTAATCATAAATACAATAATGTTAAATTTTTGTTTTATGTATAAAAAAGGGATTTTTTGTGTGTTAAGTTCAGGTCTATAGTTACCGATCCATTGCCTTCATCTACTTGTTATGCATGTTCTGACCGTTTTTGTGTGGATATATTTAATAATAAATACTAGATCAATATTTTTCTGCTTCACATTATGTTGGAAAACTAATGGTTGAGTCACGTACAAATTCGCTCTCTTGAAGATGTTTCGGTTATCTGCTCAATGTTGCAAATTAGTTTGTACCATTCGCCGCCGCCTCTAGGATGAAACAGCCTCTTCTGTAATCTCAATTTGCTTGCACAACAAATTGAGCCTGATTTTCACTTCAAATTAAAAATTATACTGTCTTTTTGTATTTTAGATTAAAAAATAAATTAATGAAGACAAAAGTTTTTGAAGAGAGAGTAAGAGAAAAGGCTAATTATTTTTTTAAGTTTTGTCTATTATATTCCTTATATAGACAGAAAAAGAAGAGTAACATTAGCTAGGTTAATGGGAGGAAATCGGACCGTAATAAATATCATTATTAAATAAAAGGAACGTACAAATTATTGCAATTTTTAACATGTAAATTTGCCTGTTTCAAAAGATAAATGATAATTATTATTAATTGATTATCATTCATTGCAATATTTAAATACCATATATTTTTTCTTTTGTAACAGCTCCACAAAAGGTCACATGCATATAAGATCGTGACTATTCAATCACAATGATGGCTCATAAATATATTTACATATATGCAAATGTATTACTGTTATAACTTTAAATGACTCTATTGCATTAATTGCTCAATAATAAAAATTTTGGAAACTTACAATTAATTTTTAAATAAAATTCATTACATATATGAAATATTTCCAATAATCCCCCACTTGATTTTTTTAAAATATTTTCTTGAGAAGTTTCTAAAAAATATAAGATTGTGCATAAACAAAGGTGTCATCCGACTTGAACCTTTGCATAGTGAATAAGATTCAATTTTTACTAGAGTGGCATGTGGTCTTGAACTCTGTTCATAAAATCAGACCACACACAAATTTTTCTATAGTACAATCAAATAAGCACGTGCGTTAATGGCCATGCACGTCTATCCCAGTTTAGTGTTTGCTCTAGAAGTTTTGCCCAAAATTTCATAGGAAACGACCACGTTTCCATATTCACATAGGTGAGTCTATCAAGAGCACTCCTGAAGGTAGGTACTCTACCCTAAAAAGAGTATAGATCTCATTAAGAGTTCTATTTACTCATCCTCTAATCACTTCAGAAAGAGATGCTTTTTAATATATAAATTTAGCATGTTCATCTACTATCATGACACAACTTGTTTTTACCCACTGAACCTAGTTGTTGGGATCTCCAGTCATTTAGGTCGGGTTACCATTGTGTGTGATTCCTCAATACCAGGGCAATAGTCTCATTCTTTTAGAATCATTAAAGACTTTCTTTCTGGTCAGTCCTTTTGCCAAAGGATCTTCCAAATTATCATCTCTTCATGTGTGATGTTCTCTAACAATACTGTGCATACGACTGTCATTTCTTAGTGTTGTAATATCGGTTCTGTTCCTTTTTTCAATAGCCGTGAAATTGTCATCACTACATATGTGATGTTCTCTTACAGTATTGTGCTTACAACCGTCGTCTTCTACCGTTGTGATAACGATTTTGTACTTAGTACAATGGCCGCGGATTTATCACAGTAGATTACACTACTGGTGTCGGGATTTCCCATATGGAGATTTTAACTAGCAGATTTCTTTAGATCTCTGCTTCTTCACTAGCTGTGGCTAGTGCTGTTATCTCAGTCTCTATAGTAGACTGATTCAAAATAGTATGTTTCATGGATTTTTCAAGAAACAACTCCTCCAGTAATGCTAAATATATATAGCCATTGGTCGCTTTTGAACCATCATGTAAAGTGTTCCAGTTTGCATTGGAATAACCTTCAAGAATAGCTGGAAATTTTTCATAATATAATCCAAGGTTCATGGTTTATATTAGGTAACTCATGACCCTCTCAATAGCATGTTAATGCCTGTGCTAGGTCTACTTATAAACATACATAATAATCCCATGGCATCGGCAGTGTAGGGTCTAATACAATCAATGGCATGCTAAAGGCTGCCAATGATGCTCGCATAATCAATGGCAATCAAAGTAATTGTATTTCTTTAGTATCTTCCTAATGTAATGAGATTGATTCAAAGAAACTATAACAACCTGGAATATCAGAACCAATTTAAAAATTTTATTTTAGCTATTTTAATGGATTTTGAATATTTAAAATGATTTATTTTAAATAATAATGACTAAAAATTTATTTTAAATGAAGTTAGAATGAATAAATTTATTTTAATTATAAAACGAGCCTAAAATGGCGCGGTAGTTTGAAAATTCGATTTCAAATTTTAAATGAATGTACAGAATTCAAAATAAATCGGATTTCAGTAAAACCAGTAATATTTGAATCTGTTTGAAAATATCTTTCCAAGAAATGTGAAAAACCCAGATTTCATAACGGGAATAAAAAGTTACGTCCAGTTGAAAATTCAAAATAGTCGCTATGTAATTTAATATAATATATAGCCCTTAAAAATAGCGATTTTGCAAACGACTTCCATTTTTGATGGGACCACTTTTGTTGGATCCGGAATGTCAAATTATTGCTAGATTCCAATTTTCATAATTTTTGGAAATAATATGCGAGCGTGGCAAAAGAAAACGAGTTTGGCAATTTCAGTTTGAATTTAATCGACTGGAAAATGACCGTTTTTCAAACGGTCTCCAAATTTGATGAAATTAGTTTTGTTAGAACCATATTATTAAAACATAGCTAGATTTATTTTTCGGGGATTTTTGGAGTCAGTATGTCACCCCGATAATTTAAAATGTGCATTGAAATCAATTTGGAACGTTAAATTAATTTAAATTTAAATTTTGATGAAAGCTGATCGAAATGGACGAATTGGCTTACTAGACATATCTCATTGTGTTCGGAATGGGGGTGAATAGCTAGGGATGACAGTTGGTGAGTTCGATTTGGAGTTCGAAATAAAAAGTAACTTTTTGGAATATAATTAAATTAATTATATATATTTATAAAGCATGGTCAACTCTCTCTCTCTCCCTCACTTCTCTCTCCCATTGTTCTCTTTCAGAAAAGAAAAAAAACATCGTAATCCTCCTCAAGCCATCGTGCAGCAGCGCCGCTTCCACCCCCTTCCCCCCATTTCGGCCATTCGACATCCTCCGCCCCTCCTCCCCTCTCTCCTCTCTATCGCAACCTACTCGAACACCAAGAGCCCCAACCCGAAACCCTAACCCAAATCAGCCTGCCGCCGCTGCCTAGGGCCCGACCACCATGCCTGAACCACCCCCACCTCCGGCGCAACAAACCCCCGCCACCCTCCTTCAACGATGGCCCTCCTCCATCTAAAAATTGGATTTTCTACAAGAAAAAGGTGACTTTTTATTTTGATTTTAATTTAATGTAAAAAAATCAGTTTTTTTATAAAGCATAGATATAAAAATTAGCTTTTTTTCATATAGTGAAATAAAAATATGATTTTGGCATATGTAGAAGCATGATAAAAATTTGATTTTTATTATATGTATGGCATTATAAAAATTTGATTTTTATTTATATGATAGCATAATAAAATTTTGATTTTTATTTATATGATAGCATAATAAAAATATGATTTTTATTATAAGAATAGCATAATATAAATATGATTTTTATTATATGCATTATGTTATAAAAATATGAACTTTATAATATATGTAGCAAGAAAAAAACGCAATTTTTACATATGAAGCAGCGAAGAAAAAAATATATAATTTTTACATATGATGTAGCTAAGAAAAAAAATGTAATTTTTACATATGAAGTAGCGAAGAAAAAATGTGATTTTTTCATATGAAGTAGCGAAGAAAAAATGTGATTTTTTTATATGAAGCAGCGAAGAAAAAAAGGGATTTTTTTTCATATGAAGCAGCGAAGAAAAAAATGTGATTTTTTCATATGAACTAGCGAAGAAAAAATGTGATTTTTATACATGATGTAGCGAATTAAAAATATGATTTTTAATATGTACATAGCATTATAAAAAGGTGATTTTTAATTATATGAATAGCATATAAAAAGATGATTTTTATGCGTACAGTTATGAGATAAAAATTCGATTTTTATATATTTTGTAGCGGTATAAAAATGTGATTTTTATATGTATTGTAGCAGTATAAAAATGTGATTTTTAATCATTACAGCTTAGATAAAAATGCGATTTTTAAATATATAAACATCATACTAAAAATGTGATTTTTACTATGAACAGCGTGAAAAAGATTGCGTTGGAATTTCGAGCAATTCCAAAACTGTTCGAAAATTCAGAAATAAAACTGGCGAAGTGGAAACCCAAGGTGACAACTTCTCACTCTAACTTTGTTTACAGTTAAGTATACATACTAGGATGCAGACGGTGCTTAGAAGCACCCGACATCTTTGATTGAAACCATGGATGTTTGGTTGTTTGTTTGATTGGTTTATTTGTTTGAATTTGGTTTGGGAAGTGAAATGTATTGATTAGAACTGGTATGTGCATGGCACGAGCCAGTATTAGGCGATCTATAAGGCTAGACCTTATTCTGGTTCTAGTATCGCGCTGTTATGCTGCCGAATTTTTCTAAAATTTGTTAGAAATATAATTTTTAACGTGCCTATGAATAAAATAAATACTCATTTACAAATCGGACGATTTGTTTATGTACACCCATTTAACTGATATTGATTGGGATGATAATTTTACACATCGCCCAACTACACAAATATTATTCAATATTTGTTGGTTGAAACCCCGCATGTGTATTGGGATGATATTTGACGTACACTAATCGCAATTGTCTAGTTGTATGTCAATCGATAGGTTGACAGACTATTGCAAGTGTTAATTATTTATATTTAACGCTTATGCAGTTGTGTAGTGCACTCTAGATGATGGTTGACTATGTTTGATTATTGTTGTGTACATGTGTGTATGAAATCCATATAAACAAAATTATATGGTAATTGACTGTGTTTGATTCCAGTTCGGAAAGAATGAATATTTTAAATTAACGAATATTTTAAAATGATGAATAATGAATATTTTAAAATAACTAATATTTTAAAATAATATTCAGTAATGGATCAAAATATGATTTTGATGTCCGATTTGGGATGGACACGAAAATATTGAAATATATGAAGCCATGTTGATTAGATATGCGCCATTTTGATGCGAACGGTATTTATATCGATTTTATTCATTTTTTAATAAATATCAAAAAGGAAATTATTTCAAAATCTGATATTTTGAAACTATTATCATTTAAATAATATAATGATAAGGAGTATTCAATTTTGATTTAAAATTGAAAATGAATTTAAAATCGTTTTAAAATGAATTTATGAACGATTTATAAAATACGTTTTAAATGGAAATCGACAAAGTATATATTATATATATATTATATATATATATAATATAATGGTCTGAATAGAACGCGCTGCGGCCATCCGCGAATTTCAACTATTGATTTCGAATTGATATTACGGGAGATCCTACCGTCGGATTCCCCTAAAACTGGAACCATTGGGTTTGTATCGAAAAGAGCTTTCCAACAAATATAAGAGATTTGAAATCTAACAGTTGGATTTGGAACTATGTCCAAATCAAATTTGGAAAAGGTCGCTGTAAGTGCAGTTCGATGACCGTTTATGGAAATCAACTGAAAAGGCCTTAATAAAATTATTAAAAATATTAATAGTTTGTGTAAAATCATAATAAATGATTTGGAAAGAATTAGGATGAAAAATTCCATATTTGAAAAGATAAAAATATATTTTTATCAAAATGAACTAGTTATTAACTAGAATTATAATCCAATTATTTTTAAATAAACAAATTGGATTGAGAATGGGTTTTTAATATAACCAGAATTTCCAATATATGAATTGGAGTGGATTTGAATGGAAATCATCTTCGGAGTATTTCGACATTGGATTTCATGATTATATGGATATTGTTATGGAAATTTGGAAGATACATATATCGTTATTTCCAATACGATATTTGTTGGTTTCAGAATTTGATATTGAATATAAGCCGATATCATTTCTATTTAGAGCCTTGTATTTGATATAAAATGGGATTTTGGGTTTGTCATGAATGGTGTCTTCAGTAACATTGTTCTTAAACCCAGTTGAAAAAAGAATAAATCTTTTAATTAAGATTTAGAGAAGTTTTCCAATTATTTAATATTTAATTGGAATTGAATGAAAGAATTGGATTTTTGGGTTTATCGTGAACGATGTTTTAAATGACACTTGTTCTTTAACCCTATTAACAGTGAAATGTGATTTGGAATTTATAAATCTTTTTATTAATATTTAACGGGAATTTTCCAAAGTAAAGTTTTCCAATTTAATATATTAAATTGGAATCTAATGGAAATCGATTTGATAATAATCGAAGTGAGCTTCTGTGGAGGAAGACTGTTAATATATATGGAATTTAAAAAGCTTTGCCGTTATTCCATTTATATTATTAATCGGATACGAAAATTGATATCGATTATATATATTGATTTGTTTTACGTGAAGATTTCATAATTAATGGAATGATATTTTGGGTTTATCGTGGACTGTATTTTAAATGACATTAGTTATTTAACCTAGTTGAAGACAAGATTACATGTCTATCATTGTATTTAGAACTGTGTGGTTGATCTCTGCTAAATATATATCTGTTTGGTGGCGGAGAATTTATTATCTTGCTTAACACCCTTTTCTAAGACGTACAAGTTTAGAGGTTATATATCGGTAGAAATCGAAAGTACGATTTAGATTGTCGATGCGACATGTTCGTGTTTCCAAAGTTAAATAAACATTAATATTGATTTTTGGGAAGATTAAAACTAAGTGGAGTTTTAATGAATCTTTTATTAGATTGAAATGAGAATGCGATAATTTAAATTATCAAATTCGGGAAATGATTGAGCATGGAGTACCACTAGGCGATAGTTAAATCTTTAATTAGAATTGAACGTGAAATGATAATTAATTTTTACCGATAACACCGTGGTGTTAGATATGGAGTGTTACCAGTTTTTCTCCATGGGATGAATAGATTGGGATTGGGATAATAAAAGAAATGATTGCTTCGGTATGGTTCGATAATCCTGACTAGTGGATAAACCTTATTTAGAATTGATATTTAAAGGAAGATTAAAAAATAAATTTAAAGAATTTGTCTTTGATAAAATTAATGGGAACCTTTTCCAAAGGATATGAATACTTAAATAAAAGAATATTCAGAATTGGAATGAAGCTATGTTGTGTTTTATAGAACTTGATTATTAGATACGTGAGTTATTCGGAAAGGCCGGGTTTATAACCATTCTGAATAACCGATTCGACAATAAGTCAAGATGAAGACGGTGGTTGAAGGCCAGAGGTCTTCACATCGTTTGGATGGTTATAAATGTCTTGATTAGGTTGTACACCCAAGACAAGGTAATAAGTGGTGATCGTCCAGATGTACTTGGAGATCGACCGGATATGCGAGGACCTCTCTCCTGTATTGGACATATGGGACGAGGAATAAGGTGCCTCTGGTTTCGTTCAGACCCAGAATGAACTATTAAATAAATGTGTGTCTGACATTGGATTTAATTCTTTGTTGATTGATCTCTATTAAATGTATATCTGTTTGGTGGCGGAGAATTTATTCTCTTGCTTAACACCCTTCTCTGAGACGTACGAGCTCAAAGGTTATATATCGAAGACATTAGTTGCATGGCGTGAATTGTCAATGTGGCATGCTGAGATGTAAATGATCAAGGCTTCTGTTGAAAAGTAGAGTCTTGTGGTTGATGATCAAAGCACGACCTTGAAGGGCAGAACTTTGTGTTTAGAGTTAATTCGCGAGCCTCACACCTCGGTATGAGTAAAAAAGGGATAACGGACCCAAGGAGGACATGACATTTCTTTCTAGCTATGAGTGGTGTCATGGTATAGAGCCGAGACATTTATTATATTTTTAACTATGTGGATGATTGATTGCGAGGTGCCTCGGATAAATCGGTTACTACCAAGCCGATGGATAGGTCTTATAGGACTGGGAAACGTGTATTCAGGAATTGCCCATCCTCAAACGTAAGAGAGGACCGACCTTGGAGGATCCAAGGGTCCTTTGCGGGAGATCCTGAGGCATTTGCTAGAGTGTCTCGAAGCCGGCAAGGAGTACATCTCTTGCCTCGACTCATGATGGAAATCCAATTTCCAATACATGAAATTTCGTTTTGATTGTAGAGCCTAGTATGGCGACATGATAGATGGTATCCATGCCGCCTATGATTGATACATTTATATTTGAAGTTGATTTCTTCACTTATAGTAATACTAAAAGATAAAATTTCACGTACCAGGCATTATTTGGCTATTATATAGTAAAACTCTATCCTCCGACTTGCATTGCATTATATGATGGGACCTGAGTTTTATAATAGGTTCATTTTCTTTAATTAGCGTTGCGCTGTTTGTTTTATGCACTGGTATTCTTATGGGTAAACACGTTACGTGTTATACGGCGTGGTCCCTTGATATACCTAACTTTAAAATCAAATTAATAATTGTTTTAGTTCTCACACCAGTCACATGACTGAGCTGGAGTTTATTATTTTAACCTAAACTCTGGGTGCCCCAATTTTCCACATGGGCAGCTAGTAGTTTTGGTTTTGCAGATATTATATTCACAGGATCCTGGATTTACAACAGGAACTAGATTCGGAAGGCTCTGTATCCGTGTATTCTTTTCAGTTGTGTTATGTATTATTTTCCGCTGCTATGTATTTAAATGTAATTTAAATTTCTGATATTTTCTGATGTATATTATTTACACATACTTTGTTATATTCTTATACTCTGATGTAATTGTTGTAATAAGCAATGAAATGTTCTATTGTTTATGTTCTGATTTGTCGTGTTCTCAACTCAATCCGAGCTTTCCCGTAAGCGCCAGTTTGGGTCGTTTCAGTTTGTGTCAGAGCTTTGGTTTACAGAGCTCGAGAACAAGGCACATTAGAACCAAACGAAAGAATTCATCAGAGATTGGATTATTAATATCCAGTAAGAATGACTTGTTAAAGATGGGATCAGTAGTATCCTAGAATCAGTTGGAAGAGTGTAATTTTAAAATAAAAATGAAACCAAATTTTGTTTTGAAAATTTAAATTTTATTATACGTATTTGAATATTTATTTTATATTGAATTTGGACAATCGAGTATATGAAGATTTTGAATATACGTCTGATACATGTGTATACGAAGCCTCAAATATACTGGGTTGATATAGGTTCACACTCTAGTCGCCCAGAGATAATTCTGATGATTGAGGCTTCATCATTAGAATTTATGTTCGAGTGACGAAAGTGGGATACCTATATGTTTCCAATTGACTGGTGCGAGAACCAAAATTAGATAGGATTTATTGTTGTGAATTGGCCTCAAAAATACGATTTTTTTTTTTTTTTGAAAGGCAAAAATAAATATATTAATCACATAGTATGTACATAGTTGAAGCAAGGAGCTTTACATCCTAAAAACATTATTCCCAAAAGAAAAGAAAAAAAAAACTATAACGTGCTATACAGTAACACAAGAAACTCACAAAGACAATTTGATTGACTTTGTAAACTTGCTAAGAATAGTCATGCAAAAAAAAATATGATTTTTGACTATGTATTAAAGTTATGTATTTGAAACGTTAATCAACTAATTGATTGTTGATCGTGTTGTGTGATTATTCATTTCAACCAACATGTGAATGAAAGGTAAATTTAGCCAAATCAATCAAATATTGAACTGAATTGAAAATTGATTGAAATTGCATATATGTGCATGCTTATAAAATGAACAGGTTATACCAGGGAAGCTAATCAGTGGAATAAAATTGTATGCCCGACAAATAGGTACATGTTAACTATTTTCTTGGGTTTGGATGATTTTATAAGCCGATTGGCTAGCCTCTTAGTGTTTTCTTTTTCTTTTGGATTGATGAGGGCCTTGCATGGCTAGTTGAGGTTTTAAATGTCTCCCCATACAAAGGGGGTTATGGAGAAATTTTTCAAAAATTTAGGATGTTATCCAAACTTTTGAAAATTTTGAAGATTCTTAGAAACTGAAAAGTTGAAGAATGAAAGCCAGAAAGAAAGTTGAGTTGATTAGGTAAACAACTTTCAGCTTCATTCCATTTCGAGGACGAAAAGATTTGAAGTGGGGGAGATTGTACCAACCTGGAAAATCAGAACCAATTAATTTTTTTTATTTTAGCTATTTTGAAGTATTTTGAATATTTAAAATGATTTATTTTAAATAATAACAACTAAAAATTTATTTTAAACAAAGTTAGAACGAATAAATTTATTTTAATTATAAAACAAGCCTGAAATGGCATGGCAATTTGAAAATTCGATTCCAAATTTTAAATGAATGTACAGGATTCAAAATAAATCGGATTTCAGTAAAACCAGAAATATTTGAATCTGTTTGAAAATATCTTTCCAACGAATGTGAAAAATCCAGATTTCAAAACGAGAATAAAAAGTTATGTCCAGTTGAAAATTCAGAATAGTCGCTATGGAATTGTATATAATATATAGCCCTTAAAAATAGCGATTTTGCAAACAACTTCCATTTTTGATGAGACCGCTTTTAATGGATCTGGAATGTCAAATTATTTCTAGATTCCAATTTTCATAATTTTTGGAATTAATATGTGAGTGTGGCAAAAGAAAACGTGTTTGGTCATTTCAGTTTGAATTTAATCGACTGGAAAATGACCATTTTTCAAACGGTCTCCAAATTCGACGAAATTAGTTTTGTTAGAACCGTATCGTCAAAAAATAGCTAGATTTATTTTTCGGGGATTTTTGGATTCAGTATGTGGCCCTGATAATTTAAAATATACGTTGAAATCAATTTTGAACGTTAAATTAATTTATATTTTAATTTTGATGAAAACTGATCGAAATGGACGAATTGGCTTACTGGACATATCCCATTGTGTTTGGAATGGGGGTAATTAGCTAAAGACGATAGTCGGTGAGTTTGATTTGGAGTTTGAAATAAAAAGTAACTTTTTGGAATATAATTAAATTAATTATATATATTTATAAAACATGGTCAACTCTCTTTCTCTCCCATCATTCTCTTTCAGAAAAGAAAAAAACGTCGCGATCCACCTCAAGCCACCGTGCAGCAGCGCCGCTTCCACCACCCCCTCACCCCGGCCGTTCGACATCGTCTGCCCCTCCTCCCCTCTCTCTTCTCTCGACCGCCACCTACTCGAACCCCAAGAGCCCCAACCCGAAACCTAACCCAAATCCGCCCACCCCCACTGCTGAGCCACCCGCAGCCTCCGGTGCCACAAACGCCCACCACCCTCCTTCGAAGATGGCCCTCCTCCATGTAAAAATTGGATTTTCTACGAGAAAAAGGTGAGTTTTTATTTTGATTTTAATTTAATGTAATTAGTTTTAGAAACATATAAAAAATCAGTTTTTTTATATAGCATAGATTTAAAAATCAATTTTTTTATATAGTGAAATAAAAATATGATTTTGGCATATGTAGAAGCATGATAAAAATTTGATTTTTATTATATGTATGGCATTATAAAATTTGATTTTTATTTATATGATAGCATAATAAAAATATGTTTTTTATTATATGAATAGCATAATAAAAATATGGTTTTTATTATATGCATAGCATTATAAAAATATGATCTTTATAATATATGTAGCAAGGAAAAAATGTAATTTTTACATAGGAAGTTGCGAAGAAAAAAATGTAATTTTTACATACGAAGTAGCGGAAAAAATGTAATTTTTACATATAAAGTAGCGAAAAATAAATGTGATTTTTTCATATGAAGTAGTGAAGAAAAAATGTGTTTTTTTCATATGAAGTAGCGAAGAGAAAATGTGACTTTTTCATATGAAGTACGAAGAAAAAATGTGATTTTTTTTACATATGATGTAGCGAATTAAAAACATGATTTTTAATGTATACATAGCATTAGAAAAAGGTGGTTTTTAATTATATGAATAGCATATAAAATATGATTTTTATGCGTAAGGTTATGAGATAAAATTTCGATTTTTATATATATTGTAGCGGTATAAAAATGTGATTTTTTTTATATATTTTAGTGGTATAAAAATGTGATTTTTAATCATGTATAGCTTAGATAAAAATGCGATTTTTAAATATATAAACATCATATTAAAAAATGTGATTTTTACTTGGAACAGCATAAAAAAGATTGCGTGGAATTTCAAGCAAATTCAAACTGTTCAGAAAATAAACTGGCGGTGTGGAAACCAAAGGTGAGAACTTCTCACTCTAACTTTGTTTGCAGTTAAATATATATACATGGATGTAGACGGTGCTTAGAAGCATCCGACGCCTATGATTGAAACCATGGATGTTTGGTTGTTTGTTTGAATGGTTTATTTGTTTGAAATTGGTTTGGGAAGTGAAATGTACTTATTAGAATTGGTATGCGTATGGCGCGAGCCAGTATTAGGTAAGGGATAAGGCTAGACCTTATTCCGGTTCTAGTATCGCGCCGTTATGCTGCCGAAATTTTCTAAAATATGTTAGAAATATAATGGTTAGTTAAAATATTATTTTTAACTTATATATGAATTATATAAAATATTTATGAGTTGAATAAAATATTTCATCATTAAAAATATAATTTTTAGCGTGTATATGAATAAAATAAATATTCATTTACAAATCGGACAATTTGTTTATGTACACCTATTTAACTGATATTGATTGGGACGATAATTTTACACATCATCCAACTGCACAAATAATATTCAATATTTGTTGGTTGAAACCCCACACGGGTATTGGGATGATATTTGACGTACACTAATCCCAATTGTTTAGTTGTATGTCAATTGATGGGTTGACAGACTGTTGCAAGCGTTAATTATTTATATTTAATGCTTATGCAGTTGTGTAATACACTCTGGATGATGGTTGATTGTGTTTGATTATTGTTGTGTACATGTGTGTATGAAATCCATATAAATAAAATTATATGGTAACGGACTGTGTCTGATTCCAATTCGGAAAGAACGAATATTTTAAATTAACGAATATTTTAAAATGATGAATAATGAATATTTTAAAATAACTATTATTTTAAAATAATATTCAGTAATGGATCAAAATATGATTTTGATGTCCGATTTGGGATGGACACAAAAATGTAGAAATATATGAAGTCGCGTTGATTAGATATGCGCCACTTTGACGCGAACGGTATTTATATCGATTTTATTCATTTTTTTTAAGGAATACTGAAAAGGATATTATTTCAAAATCTGATATTTTGAAAATATTATCATTTAAATAATATAATGATAAGGAGTTTTCAATTTTGATTTAAAATTGAAAATGAAGTTAAAATCGTTTTAAAACAAATTTATAAACGATATATAAAATGCATTTTAAATGAAAATTGACGAAGTATATATTATATATATTATACAATGGCCTGAATAGAACGCGCCACGGCCGTTCGCGAATTTCGATCAATGACTTCGAATTGATATTATGGGAGATCTGACCGTCGGATTTTTCTAAAATTGGAACCGTTGGGTTCGTATCGAAATGTGATTTGCAACGAATATAAGAGATTTGAAATCTAATGGTTGGATTTGGAATTATGTCCAAATCAAATCTGGAAAAGGTCATTGTTAGTGCAGTTCGATGATCGTTTATGGAAATCGACTGAAAGGGCCTTATAAAATTATTAAAAATATTAATAGTTTGTGTAAAATCATAATAAATGATTTGGAAAGAATTAGGATGAAAAGTTCCATATTCAAAAAGATAAAAGTATATTTTTATCGAAATGAACTAGTTATTAACTAGAATTATAGTCGAATTATTTTTAAATAAACAAACTGGATTGAGAATGTGTTTTAATATAACCAGAATTTCCAATATATGAATTGGAGTGGATTTAAGTGGAAATCATCTTTGAAATATTTCGACGTTGGATTTTGTGATTATACGGATATTGTTATGGAAATTTGGGAGATATACATATATATATATATATATATATATCGTTATTTCCAATATGATATTTGTTGGTTTCAGAATTTGATATTGAATATAAGCCGATATAATTTCTATTTAGAGCCTTGTATTTGATATCAAATGGAATTTTGGGTTTGTCGTGAATGGTGTCTTCAGTAACACTGTTCTTAAATCCAGTTGAAAAAAGGAATAAATCTTTTAATTAACATTTAGAGAAAATTTCCAATTAATTAATATTTAATTGGAATTGAATGAAAGAATTGGGATTTTGGGTTTATCGTGAACGGTATTTTAAATAACACTTGTTCTTTAACCCGATTAACAGTGAAATGTGATTTGGAATTTATAAATCATTTTATTAAGATTTAACGGGAATTTTCCAAAGTAAAGTTTTCCAATTTAATATATTAAATTGGAATTGAATGGAATTCAATAATAATCGAAGTGAGCTTCTGTGGAGGAAGATTGTCAATATATATGTAATTTAAAAGGCTTTACCGTTATTCCATTTATATTATTAGTCGGATACAAAAATTGATACCGATTATATATATTGATCTGTTTTCCATGAAGATTTCATAATTAATGGAATGAGATTTTGGGTTTATCGTGGACTGTGTTTTAAATGACATTAGTTCTTTAACCTAGTTAAAGACATGATTACATGTCTAACATAGTATTTCAAACTGTATGGTTGATCTCTGCTAAATATATATCTGTTTGGCGGCAGAGAATTTATTCTCTTGCTTAACACCCTTCTCTAAGACATACGAGCTTAGAGGTTATATATGGCAGAAATCAATAGTACGGTGTAGATTGTCGATGCGACATGTTTGTGTTTCCAAAGTTAAATAATCATTAATATTGATTTTTGGGAAGATTAAAACTAAGTGGAGTTTTAATCAATCTTTAATTAGATTGAAATGAGAATGCGATAATCTAAATTACCAAATTCGGGAAATGATCGAGAATGGAGTACCACCAGTTTTACTCCAGGCAATAGTTAAATCTTTAATTAGATTTGAACGTGAAATGGTAATTAATTTTTTACTAATAACACCGTGGTTTTAGATATGGAGTGTTACCAGTTTTGCTCCATGGGATGAATAGGTTGGGATTAGGATAATAAAAGAAATGATTACTTCGGTATGGTTCGATAATCCCGACTAGTGGATAAACCTTAATTTGGTTTAGAATTGATATCCAAAGGAAGATTAAAGAATTTATCATTGATAAAATTAATGGGAATCATTCCCAAAGGAAATGAATTTTTAAATAAAAGAATATTCAAAATTGGAATGAAGTGTATGTTGTGTTTTATAGCACTTGTTTATTATCCGTGAATTATTCGAAAAGGCCGGGTTTATACCCATTCTGAATAACTGATTTGATGATAAGTCGACGATGAAGACGGTGGTTGAAGACCAGAGGTCTTCACATTGTTTGGATGATTACTGATGTCTTGATTGGGTTGTACACCCAAGACAAGGTAATAAGAGCTGAACGTCCAGACGTACTTGGAGATCGACCGGATATGTGAGGACCTCTCTCGTGTATTGGACATATGGGATAAGGAATAATGTGCATCTGGTTTCGTTCAGACCCAAAACTAACTATTAAATGGATGTGTGTCTGACATTGGATTTTATTCTGTGTTGATTGATCTCTATTAAATATATATCTGTTTGGTGGTGGAGAATTTATTCTCTTGCTTAACACCCTTCTCTGAGACGTACGAGCTCTGAGGTTATATATCGATAGACATCATTTGCATGGCATGAATTGTCAATGTAGCATGTTGAGATGCAAATGATCAAGGCTTCTGTTGAAAAGCAGAGTCTTGTGGTTGATGATCAAAGCACGACCTTGAAGGGCATAGCTTTGTGTATAGCGTTAATTCACGAGCCTCACACCTCGGTATGAGTCAAAAACGGGATGAGGGACACAAGGAGGACATGGTATTTCTTTCTAGCTATGGGTGGGGTTATGGTATGCTTCGCCCAGACATTTATTATATTTTTACCTATGTAGATGATTGATTGCGAGGCGCCTCGGTTATATCGGTTACTACGGAGCCGATGGATAGGTCCTATAGGATCGGGAAACGTGTATTCAGGAATTGCCAATCCTCAAACGTAAGGGAGGCCCAGCCTTGGAGGATCCAATGGTCTTGTGCGGGAGATCCTGAGGCATTTGCTAGAGTGTCTCGACGCCGGCGAGGAGTACATCTCTTGCCTCGACTCATGACAGAAATTCAATTTTCAATACGTGACATTTTGGTTTTATTTGTGGAGCCTAGTATGGTAACATGATAGATGGCACCCATACCGCCTATGATTGATACATTTATATTTGAAGTTGATTTCTTCACTTATAGTGATAATAAAAGATAAAATTTCACGTACCAGACATTATTTGTCTATTATAAGATAAAACTTTATCCTCTGTCTTGCGTTGCATTGTGTAATGGGACCTGAGTCTTATAATAGCTTCATTTTCTTTAATTAGCATTGCACTATTTGTTTTATGCACTGGTATTCTTGGAGGTAAACCCGTTCCGTGTGATACGGCGTGGTCCCTTGATATACCTAAATTTAAAATCAAACTAATAACTGTTTTAGGTCTCACACCAGTCATATGACTGATTTGGAGTTTATTGTTTTAGCCTAAACTCTGGGTGCCCCTATTTTCCACACAAGCAGCTAGTAGTTTCGGTTTAGTATATATTATATTCACAGGATCCTGGATTTACAACTAGAACTATTTTCGGAAGGCTCTGTATCTGTGTATTCTTTTCAGTTGTGTTATGTATTATTTTTCGCTGCTATGTATTTAAATGTAATTTAAATTTCTGAAATTTTCTGATGTATATTATTACGCATACTCTGTTATATTCTTGTACTCTGATGTAATTGTTGTAATAATCAATGAAATGTTGTATTGTTTGTGTGCTAGTTTGTTGTGTTCTCAACTCAATCCGAGCTTTCCCGTACGGGCGAGTCTGGGTCGTTTCAGAAACTCCCTTTTCTGACCTAGTATTTTTAATACCAAGGATTACACTCGCCTCGCCTAGATCTTTCATATCAAAATTGGCAGTTAATAAAGATTTGACTGCATTTATAGCATGAATGTTTGACCCGAAAATAAGTAAATCATCCACATACAAACATATAATAATGCAAATGTCATTTTCTAATATATATATAATAAATGCATTTGTCACTTTGATTAACTCTAAAAACATTTGAGATTATTAAGTTATCAAATTTTCATGCCATTGCTTAGGAGCTTGTTTTAAACCATATAATGATTTATCCAATTTACAAAAATTTTGTTCTTGACCGGGAACTACAAAGTCATCAGGTTCACCATTCTTCTAATTCACCATTTAAAAATAAAGTAGTTTTAACATCCATTTGGTGAATTAATAAATGATGAATAAACGTAAGTGAATTTAATACCTGAATGGATGTAATTCTTGTTACAGGTGAAAAAGTGTCAAATAAATCTACATTTTCTTTTTGTTTAAAACCATTAGCTACTAGACGGGCTTTATATTTATTGACAATGCCACCAGGTTTTGATTTCTTTTTAAGCACCCATTTACAGCCTATTGATTTACAACCAGGTGGTAAATCAGCTAAGTGCCAAGTGTTATTGGATTCTAAAGAATACATCTCATTTATTTATAGCCTCTTGCAAAAAATCGGCATCTAATGAAGATAAGGCCTCTTGGAAGTTTAAGGGATCCTCCACTTTAGTAAAAGCACAAAAAAGTGAACCAAAATCTTTTGATGCGGTTCTTGCTCTTTTACTTCTTCCAGGTTCTGTTCTTACAGGTAATAAATTAATTGATGTTTCCCCACTATTCCTTAATTTAAAAGGATTTTTTTCTTTTTCATAAAATTCAGCATCATTTGATTCAATTATATTATGTGTATATGTGTTATAAAATCTATATGCTTTGATATCAATTACATAGCTAATAAATACATATTCATATGCTCTATTTGCTAATTTTATTCTCTTAGGGTTTGGAATAAAAACAAATGTCAAGCATCCCTAAGTTCTAAAATAGGACACCTTAAGTTTGTAATTTTTCAAAATTTCAAAAGGTTAAATTTTACTCTTTGATTTAGGGATTCTATTTAGTACATAACACACCGTTAAAATATATCCCCTCACCAATGTTTTGATGCACCAAAATTTAATAAAATGGCAATTATTAATTCAGCAAAGATCCTCTTTTTTTAATCTTTACTATTCATTTCAGGTGAATAAGTTGCAGTTCTTCCATGTATAATGCCATGTAGTTTATAGAAATTCATAATAGAACTAGATTAATATTATGTTCTTCTATCAGTATGAAGTTCTATAATTTTCTTGTTTGACTGATTTTCAATTTCAGTTTTAAAAATCTTAAACATGTCGAATGCATCACTTTTATTTTTCATGAGATATACATAGGTGAAATCAGAACAACTATTAATAAAAGTGATAAAATAGCGGTGTCCATGTCTAGTCAGTGTTATTCATTTTCACATAGAATACACACATTGATTATTAAATCTACATCATTTGAGTTCTTTCATTTCTTAATGACATTTCAAAAAAACATTATGCATGTAATTAATGCCTATTTATAATAAATGCATTTTCAAATTTTGCATTCAATTAATCTCAATTTTAGTGACATTTTCAGAAAAAAAAAACTTCTTCCACTTAATTCTTATTGTCCAAAAGATGTACATAAGTGACATCAAAATAATCGTCAATAAATGTAATAGAGTAGAGATTATTTTTACACATTTTCTTTTTTTTGAATTTGTTCAGGAGGGAAACCGACCGGAGTCGTAAAACCCTCCCTAGTGCACCTAGCCTGATCCACGAGCACCACATAAGTGGATGATCTGAGCGTATTCACATGGTAAGCTCTTAGCGTTCCATTCCGGGTTTCGAACCCACGCCACTGTTACCATGCGCAAAGTCCTTAACCGCTGGGCTACTGTTGCGGACATATTATTTTTACACATTGCTTTAAGTGTTTCACATGAATTAATTACGAAGGTCCAAATTTTCTAATACCAAAGTCACATTTTCATAATAGTAACTTTAGATCAAAGATAAATTTAACATAAATGATCTATCAAAATTATTATATATTTATCATTCTAATTAAATGTTCTCAAAACTAGAAAGTGAACATTTAAATATACAAAGATTTGCTCAGTTTTAATTGTACTAAATCAACCTTATTTCAATCAAAATTAATTTCAGAGTTCACTATCTTTTCCAACAGTAAACTTGATTCCTACACTTCCATCCCCAGCAACTTTAGTGGTGTGAGAAGTACCTTCTGATTATCATCAATCGTATATGTAACGAACATATCACAAAGACAGCATACATGGCGAGAATGTAACAACCCGAAAAATCTGAGCCAGTTTAAAAATTTTAATTTGGCTATTTTAGTGGATTTTAAATATTTAAAATAATATTTTAAATAATAACGACGAAAAGTATGTTTGAATCGATGTTTGAAAATAAATATAATTATTTTAAATTATAAACAAGGCCTGAAATGGCGTGGAAGTTTCAAAATTTTAATTCAAACTTTGACTGACTGTACCGGATGCAAAATAAAACGGATTTTAGTGAAAGTAAAAATATTTAAATCTGTTAGTGAATATCTTTCTAAGGAATCTGATAAATCGAAGTTTCATAGCGGAGTCAAAAGTTATGGCCAAATGAATTTTCAGAAAGGTCGCTATAGAGAATATATCGCCCTTGAAAACAGACATTTTGCAAACGACCTCGGAATTCGACGAAACCACTTTTGTTGGATCCGGGATGTCAAATTATTGCCAGGTTTCAAATTTCATAATTTTTGAAGTTAATATGTGAGCGTGGCGAAGGAAAATGTGTTTGGTCAGTTTCAATTAAATTGGATCGACCAGAAAATGGTCATTTTTCAAACGCTCTCAGAATTCGACAAAACTAGTTTTGTTGAGACCGTATCATCAAATCATAGCTAGATTTATTTTTCGGGAATTTTTAGAAGCAGTATGTGGCCCCGCCAAATTGAAATGTACATTCAAATCAAATATTGAATGTTTTATATTTTAATTCGAAGAAAAACTGGCTGAAACAGTCGAATGCGCCTACGAAACATATCCCATTGTGTTCGGAATGGGGGTATTTAGCTAGGGACGATAGTCGTTGGGTTTGGATTGGAGTTAATATGTGAAGAGGGGTATTTTAGAATTTTGAAAATATATAAATAAAATAAAAAAATCCTATTGGCTAATCATTTTTCTCTCTCCCTGATAACGTTCCAGGCGATAGCGAATACGAGCTCCAACCTTCCCTCCTCTTTTCTGGCGAATCCGCTCACCAGAACCCATCGACCCAGTTGGGGTTTTTGAAGATCTCGATCCCCTCTCCACATCCATACCTGAGTCGACCCCTGTAGTTGCGCCACCGTTGAGATCTGATGCTTCAAAGTTCGCCGCTTCCTTTCGCCGCTGTGCCTCCATCTCGAGCTCGAGTTGGATGAAACCCCAGGCGCCGGAAAGCTCTCTCGGAGCACTACAACGTGGTGAAGTCCGACCGTGCTATAGCATCGCGGATTGATCGAAAAACTAATACCTAGTTTCGAAGAAAACAGAAAGGTAATAGTTTATATTACTTAAAATAGTTTATAGCACTTTAAAGCGCATGATTTCACAATAAAAATCACATCTTTATGCTATGTGATCGAAATCCAGTGAAACAAGAGGCGCCGGGACCGTGTGGACGTCTTCTACATTGTAGAAGAGACCACATATTTTTCTGAGCCTTCTGCTATTTTTGGTGGAGTGGAACCCAATGTGAGATTTCTAATATATAAACGATATGGAAAACAATGATGTATAAATTATATAGTCGATGTATGAGTTATATAAGCGTTGTACACCACATTTATAAGCATTGTATAAGTTGTATGTTCGATGTATAAGTTATATATGCATTGTAAAAAAATTATATATGCGTTGAAATGAAGTGAAATGAAATTGAAATATATTTATATACGAATATATATATATATACTCCCCTCGACCACAGACCATGGACGATATTTATTGGTTGTGATATTGTTTGTATTATTGGTTGATGTGAAATTTGGTGAAAACCATGAATGATTGATTGTGGTTGAAAAATACCTGTTTGTGGTTGAGAATTATTTTGGATGAAACCACATAGGATTAGTTTGTGGAAAAGAAAAATAAACATGCACGTCTGTGCACGAATTAGATGCATGAAATCCCCATTGTCAAAAACCGCGAGTTTTTAAGGTAGAGCGAGGAGCCGTACTAGGGACGGTCCCGGTTTTAACTACCCTGCCATTATGCTGCCGAAATTTTCAATAATATTCATGTGTTAGAATTATTTTCATGTGTTGAAACTATATTCATGTGTTGAATAAAAATTCATATGTTGAGTGAAGTTCATGTGTTGAATAAATTCTTTGAAAGATAAAAATCACATTTTTATTATATATATAGACTATGTAAAATATTAGTATTCTAAATAAATTGTTTTAACACCAAATATAACATTTTTACCTTATGTATGAACTATATAAAATAATCGTGTTTTGAAATAAATTGTTTTACAATAAAAATCACATTTTTATTATATATGTAAACTATAGAAAATATTCTTGTGTTGAATAAAGGACTAGAATGATAAAAATCATATTTTTATCGTATGTGTGAAATCGAAAACATTCATGTGTTGAATATATAGATGGAACAATAAAATCTATATTTTTATTATGAATATGAAGTGCTAAAAATATTCATGTGTTGAATAAAGATTTTTGATGATAAAAATATCATTTTTATCAAAGAAAGGAAATGAATATAGTTTTGAAATCGAAGTAAGAATTATATTTATATATATTTGTATAAATATAATTAAAATAAATCGAATAACAAAGCTGCAGTTCGTGTTTTGAAACCGTGATTTCAAACGATTAGTGCGGGAGATCCGACCATCGGATTTTCCCGAAACCGAAACCGTTGGGTTCGCTTTGGAAATATCTTTCCAACGACACCCACTTTTTGAAGATCCAACGGTTGGATTGTCTGGAATGTTTAATTCAAATCTGAAGAAAAACAGAGCCATAATCGATTTTATATATATATATATATATACATAAATATAATTAAATTAAATGGAATAACGACGTTGTAGTTCGTATTTTGAAATCGTAACTTCAAACGATTGTACCGGGAGATCCGACCGTCGGATTTCCCCAAAACTGAAACCGTTGGATTCATTTTGAAAAGATCTTTCTAATGATATAAAATTTGTGAAGATCCAACGGTTATATTTTCAGATATGTGTAAATCAAATCTGAAGAAAAACAGCGCCACGGCCGCGTTATGGCCTAAAGCGTCGTTTGAATGAATAAGCTATTTTTAAATAAATAAAAATAGCGATAAATCTTGATAAAATATTATAAATGATATGGAATGGAAATAAACTGAATTTGCTCGTTTTATGTGATATTTGATGATTGAATGTGTTTAGCGTGAAAATTACATGAAAGAACAGAGTTAGTGATGTCAAATAATTTAACTACTGAAATGAATTGATTTGAAATTCTAAATATACGTGAATTATTTGAAAAGGCCGAGTTAATTCTCATTTCAAATAATTGATCGACGATTGAAAGTCGAAGATATGAAGATGGTGCAAGACCGATGATCTGCACGTCGAATGGAGGGATGCTACTGATGCTCATGATGGGAGTAGCTACCTTGAAGGGGCTGAAGTAGTAGCCGTCCGGACGTACTTGTTGATTGTACGGATATGCAAGGTATTGAGTGCCTCTTGTTTCGTTCAGACCTAGAACGAACTTGTAAGTGGATTGTATGTCTGACATTGGATTTTGTTCTATGCTGATTGATCTCTATTAAATATATATCTGTTTGGCGGTGGAGAATTTATTTTCTTGCTTAACGCCCTTCTCTGAGACGTACGAGCTCAGAGGTTATATATTGATAGAAATCAGTCACATGGAGTGAATTGCCTGTGTGGCATGCCTAAGTGGCAAATGATTAAGGCTTATGTTGAAAAGCAAAGTCTTGTGGTTGATGATCAAAGCGCGGCCTGTGTGGCATAGCTTTGTGTATAGCGTTGTTTCGCGAGCCTCACACCCCGGTATGAGCCAAAAACGGGAGAAGGACTTCAGGGAGGACAAGCGTTTCCTTCTAGCTGGGAGTGGTGCTTTGGGTTTTGCACACCTGGGTATTTTACTTATGTGGATGATGGAAAGGGAGGCCTCAGTTTGCTTCGGTCTCTTCGGAGCTGATGGTGTGGTCAGATATGACAAGTTTACACCCCATAGGGCGGGGAAACACAGTGTTCAAGCATTTTAATCCACATCGGTGGACCGGCCCTGACGATCCAAGGGTCGATGCGTTCTGATCCTGAGACATGGGCTAGATTGTCTTGAGTTCGGTAAGGACTATCTTTTGCCTTGGTTCATGACGGAAATCCAATTTCCTAATACGTTACCATGCGGATTTGATTGTATACTTATATATGGCGACATAGTGGTATAGGGCATTAATGTCGTCTATGATTGATACTTATGATTGAAATTGTTTTTGAAACATATAAACACTAGTAATAATATCAAATGCGTTTGTTTTATTCGTATCAAGCATATTTTGGCCATTATAAGGAATAACTCTATCCTCTGGTTTGTGCTGCATTGTGTGATGGGAACTGAGTCTTTTAATGGCTTCATTTTTATAGAAAGCATTGCGATGTTTAAAAGATTTATTTGTTTTAAAGCACTGGCAATCCAATGGAGTAAACCCGTTTCGCGAAAGTGGCGTGGTCCTATGATTAGCCATATTGTAACATGTGTTAAGTAGATTTCTCATACCAGTCCTATGACTGACTCGTAGTTTGTTTCACTTGCAAACTCGGGTGCCCCTTTTTCTACACGGGTAGCCTTGTATTCAGGTTTTAGCAGGCTCCTTCTGGATAGCTGGAGTTGAAGATGGATTCTATCATTTATCTCTTTTTATGCTGTTCAGCTCCTATTGTACATATTATGTTTTGTTTTCTGCTGTAGACATTTATGTATAGCTGAACTGTATTTGTACTAAGTATGATCCTGTATACTGTGTAACTCTGTTGATTATGTTTATCCAGTGTATTCTATTGTACATTATTTGGTGTATTTATTTATTTTTGTTCTGCTGTTATCTGTTTATGTGTTATATTCCAAAGATTACCCTCGCCACTGTCTTATGGGGTTTGGGGTTGTCACAAATGTGGTACCAAAGCTTTGGTTAAGCTTAGTTCTGGAATATAACATATTAACGAACTCGTCAGAAATAGAACCAGTAGTGTTCTAGGACGAGTAACTCATTACAGATAGGATCAGTAATACCCTAGTATGAGTATAGCAGAATCATAATAACTCGTTAGAGATGGGGTCAGAAATGCCCCAGAACGAGTTAAGAGTTATATGTTTATAAATAACGTATTTGTGATTATATATATAGTCTGGTTTTAGAAATATGATTTTTGAATATATAGAAGATATATTTTTGAAAGTTAAAAACAAATTGATTGTTGTTTGTGTTGTGTGATTGTGAATTTGATTAATTGAATTATTAGAATGATAGCTAATTTAATCAATAAGAGAATGAAGTTAAATATTTGCAATTAAATCAAGTATTGAACTGATTTAAAAATAGATAGAAATATATACATGTGCATTATAGATGTTTGAACAGGTAAATGGATTAGCTATTGAGTAGAGAATTTATTTGCGTGCCCGACAAATAGGTAAAATTTAATGAGTTGGATGCGCAATTTTATTATTATATCAACTCCTGTGAATGCCATTGGATGCGGAGTGTTTTGTTCTGTGTGTAATAATAAACGTCGCCATAGGATAGTAACAATTAATTTTGAACTACACTACATGGCATACTTCTTGAAGATAGGCATACTTCATCATATACCACATAAGCATTTGGAGCTTGTGTGACGAGGTTGAAGATTTACCATCCGAGCGAGAGGCTTGTATGGCGATGATAATATTATACAGGTTGAACTGATGACTGATATGGACTATGTAAAATGTAACGGTAAATTGCAAGATTAATAAAAACCCCACACGGGTTTGGAGATGACAATAAACATGTCTCTCTGGTCATTAAGGCACAAAAACCATTTATAGGGTGACGAGAATTTATTCTCTGGAGTTATGATCTATACACACTCCCCTGTGGACACCGAAATATATCACTATAAATATTTGCATGCTTATTAGGATTTATTGGGTACCGAATATGGCCCAATAAATTTCCAAACCCCTCCCCGTACAAAGGAGGTTATGGCGAATTTTTTCGAAAATTTAGGGTATTAGCCAAATTTTTGAAGAATTTGAAAATTCTTAGAAAGTGAAAAGTTGGGGAATGGAAGCCAGATTGAAAGTAGATTTGGTAAATTAAACCACTTTTGGCTTTGTTCCTTTTCGGGGACGAAAAGTTTTAAGTGGGGGAGATTGTAACAACCCGGAAAATCTGAGCCAGTTTAAAATTTTTAATTTGGCTATTTTAGTGGATTTTAAATATTTAAAATAAATATTTTAATAAATAACGACGAAAAGTATGTTTGAATCGATGTTTGAAAATAAATATAATTATTTTAAATTATAAACCAGACCTGAAATGGCGCGGCAATTTCAAAATTTCAATTCAAACTTTGACTGACTGTACCATGTGCAAAATAAAACGGATTTTAGTGAAACCAAAAATACTTAAATCTGTTAGTGAATATCTTTCTAATAAATCTAAAAAATCGAAGTTTCATAGCGGGGGTCAAAAGTTATGGCCAAATGAATTTTCAGAAAGGTTGCTATAGAGAATATATCACCCTTGAAAATAGACATTTTGCAAACGACCTCGGAATTCGACGAAACCACTTTTGTTGGATCCGGGATGTCAAATTATTGCCAGGTTTCAAATTTCATAAATTTTGAAGTTAATATGTGAGCGTGGCGAAGGAAAATGTGTTTGGTCAGTTTCAATTAAATTGGATCGACCAAAAAATGGCCATTTTCAAATGGTCTCAGAATTCAAGGAAACTAGTTTTGTTGGGACCGTATCGTCAAAACATAGCTAGATTTATTTTTCGGGAATTTTTAGAATCAGTATGTGGCCTTGGCAAATTGAAATGTACGTTCAAATCAAATATTGAATGTTTTATATTAATTTGAAGAAAAACTGGCTGAAACAGTCGAATGGGCCTACGAAACATATCCCATTGTGTTCGGAATGGGGGTATTTAGCTAGGGACGATAGTCGTTGGGTTTGAATTGGAGTTAGTATGTGAAGAGGGGTATTTTAGAATTTTGAAAATATATAAAAAAAATCCTATTGGCTAATCATTTTTCTCTCCCCCTGATAACGTTCCAAGCGACGGCGAATACGAGCTCCAACCTTCTCTCCTCTTTTCTGGCGAATCCGCTCACCAGAACCCATCGACCCAGTTGGTGTTTTTGAAGATCTCGATCCCCTCTCCACATCCATACCTGACTCGACCCCTGTAGCTGCTCCATCTTCGAGATCCGACGCTTGAAAGTTCGCCGCTTCCTTTCGCCGCCGTGCCACCATCTCGAGCTCGAGTTGGATGAAACCCCAGGCGCCGGAAAGCTTTCTCGGAGCACTACAACGTGGTGAAGTCCAATCGTGCTATAGCGTCGCGGATTGATCGAAAAACTAAAACCTAGTTTTGAAGAAAACAGAAAGGTAACGGTTTATATTATTTAAAATAGTTTATAGCACTTTAAAACGCTACGGTTTTTGATTTCACAATAAAAATCATATGTTTATGCTATGTGGTCGAAATCCAGTGAAACAAGAGGCGCCGGGACCGTGTGGACGTCTTCTACATTCTAGAAGAGACCGCATATTTTTCTGAGCCTTCTGCTATTTTTGGTGGAGTGGAACCCAATGTGAGATTTCTAATGTATAAGGAAAACAACGATGTATAAATTATATAGTCGATGTACGAGTTATATAAGCGTTGTACACCACATGTATAAGCATTGTATAAGTTGTATGTTCGATGTATAAGTTATATATGCATTGTAAAAATATTATATATGCGTTGAAATGAAGTGAAATGAAATTGAAATATATTTATATACGAATATATATATATATATACACACACACTCCCTCGTCCACAGACCATGGACGATATTTATTGGTTATGATATTGTTTGGATTATTGGTTGATGTGAAATTTGGTGAAAATCATGAATGACTGATTGTGGTTGAAAAATACCTATTTGTGGTTGAGAATTATTTTGGATGAAACCACATATGATTAGTTTGTGGAAAAGAAAAATAAACATGCTCGTCTGCGTACGAATTAGATGCATGAAATCCCTATTGTCAAAAACCGCGAGGTTTTAAGGTAGAGCAAGGAGCCGTACTAGGGACGGTCCCGGTTTTAACTACCCTGCCATTATGCTGCCGAAATTTTCAATAATATTCATGTGTTAGAATTATTTTCATGTGTTGAAACTATATTCATGTGTTGAATAGAAATTCATGTGTTGAATAAAAATTCATATGTTGAGTGAAGTTCATGTGTTGAATAAATTCTTTGAAAGATAAAAATCACATTTTTATTATATATATAGACTATGTAAAATATTAGTATTCTAAATAAATTGTTTTAACACCAAATATAACATTTTTACCTTATGTATGAACTATATAAAATAATCGTGTTTTGAAATAAATTGTTTTACAATAAAAATCACATTTTTATTATATATGTAAACTATAGAAAATATTCATGTGTTGAATAAAGGACTAGAAGGATAAAAATCATATTTTTATCGTATGTGTGAAGTCGAAAACATTCATGTGTTGAATATATAGATGGAAAAGTAAAATCTACATTTTTATTATGAATATGAAATGCTAAAAATATTCATGTGTTGAATAAAGATGTTTGATGATAAAAATATCATTTTTATCAAAGATAGGAAATGAATATAGTTTTGAAATCGAAGTAAGAATTATGTTTATATATATTTATATAAATATAATTAACATGAATCGAATAACGAAGCTGCAGTTCGTGTTTTGAAACTGTGATTTCAAACGATTAGTGCAGGAGATCTGACCATCGGATTTTCCCGAAACCGAAACCGTTGGGTTCGCTTTGGAAATATCTTTCCAATGACACCCACTTTGTGAAGATACAACGGTTGGATTGTTTGGAATGTTTAATTCAAATCTGAAGAAAAACAGCGCCAGAATCGATTATATTTATATATATAAATATAATTAAATTAAATCGAATAACGACGCTGCAGTTCGTATTTTGAAATCGTAACTTCAAGCGATTGTACCGGGAGATCCGACAATCGGATTTCCCCAAAACTGAAACCGTTGGATTCGTTTTGAAAAGATCTTTCTAATGATATAAAATTTGTGAAGATCCATCAGTTAGATTTTTAGATATGTGTAAATCAAATCTGAAGAAAAACAGCGCCACGGCCGCGTTATGGCCTAAAGCGTCGTTTGAATGAATAGGCTATTTTTAAATAAATAAAAATAGCGATAAATCGTGATAAAATATTATAAATGATATGGAATGGGAATAAACTGAATTTGCTCGGTTTATGTGATATTTGATGGTTGAATTTGTTTGGCATGAGAATTACATGAAAGAACAGAATTAGTGATGTTGAATAATTTAACCATTGAAATGAATTGATTTGAAATTCTAAATATACGTGAATTATTTGAAAAGGCCGAGTTAATTCTCATTTCAAATAATTGATCGACGATTGAAAGTCGAAGATATGAAGATGGTGCAAGACCGATGATCTGCACGTCGAATGGAGGGGTGTTACTGATGCTCATGATGGGAGTAGCTACCTTGAAGGGGCTGAAGTAGTAGCCGTCCAGACGTACTTGTTGATTGTACAGATATGCGAGGTATTGAGTGCCTCCGGTTTCGTTCAGACACAGAACAAACTTGTAAATGAACTGTATGTCTGACATTGGATATTGTTATGTGCCGATTGATCTCTATTAAATATATATCTGTTTGGCGGCGGAAAATTTATTCTCTTGCTTAACGCCCTTCTCTGAGATGTACGAGCTCAGAGGTTATATATCGATAGAAATCAGTCACATGGAGTGAATTTCCTGTGTGGCATGCCTAAGTGGCAGATGATCAAGGCTTCTGTTGAAAAGAAAAGTCTTGTGGTTGATGATCAAAGCACGGCCTGTGTGGCATAGCTTTGTGTATAGCGTTGTTTCGCGAGCCTCACACCCCGGTATGAGCCAGAAACGGGAGAAGGACTTCAGGGAGGACATGCATTTCCTTCTAGCTAGGAGTGGTGCTTTGGGTTTTGCACGCCCGGGTATTTTACTTGTGTGGATGATGGAAAGCGAGACCTCGGTTTGCTTTGGTCTCTTCGGAGCCGATGGTGTGGTCAGATATGACCAGTTTACGCCCCATAGGGCGGGGAAACGCAGTGTTCAGGCATTTTAATCCACATCGGTGGACTGACCCTGACGATCCAAGGGTCGATGCGTTCCGATCCTGAGACATGGGCTAGATTGTCTCAAATTCGGTAAGGACTATCTTTTGCCTTGGTTCATGACAGAAATCCAATTTCCAAATATGATACCGTGCGGGTTTGATTGTATACTTATATATGGCGACATAGTGGTATGGGGCATTAATGTCGTCTATGATTGATACTTATGATTGAAATTGTTTTTAAAACATATAAACACTAGCAATAATATCAAATGCTTTTGTTTTATTCGTATTAAGCATATTTTGGCCATTATAAGGTAAAACTTTATCTTCTGGTTTGTGTTGCATTGTGTGATGGGAACTGAGTCTTTTAGTGGCTTCATTTTTATAAAAAGCATTGCGATGTTTAAAAGATTTATTTGTTTTAAATAACTGGCAATCCAATGGAGTAAACCCGTTCCGCGAAAGTGGCGTGGTCCAGTGATTAGCCATATTGTAATATGTGTTAAGTAGATTTCTCATACCATTCCCATGACTGACTCGTAGTTTGTTTCACTTGCAAACTCGGGTGCCCCTTTTTCTACATGGGCAGCCTTGTATTCAGGTTTTAGAAGGCTCTTTCTGGATAGCTGGAGCTGAAGATGGATTCTATCATTTATATCTTTTTATGCTGTTCAGCTCCTATTGTACATATTATGTTTTGTTTTCCGTTGTAGACATTTATGTATAGTTGAACTGTATTTGTACTAAGTATGATCCTGTATACTGTGTAACTTTGATGATTATGTTTACCCAGTGTATTATATTGTACATTATCTGGTGCATTTATTTTTTTCTGTTATGCTGTTTTCTGTTTTTGTGTTATATTCCAAAGATTACCCTCGCCACCGTCTTATGGGGTTTGGGGTCGTCACAGAGAAGCACCGATATCTATACACAAACCCTCCGATCCACCAACAAGGTGAATCTCAGTAAACATAACTATTAAAGGCACCTCATTCAGGCCGGCCTGCGGTGCAGGGCATGGTTTGTTTCGACAATTATGTGCCATATGACCTAGTTTTCTATTGTTGTAACAGAGAAACAACTGTCTAGGTTCACTCTTTTGTGTTGATCGTTGTTGTCCTTTTTGGTTCCCTTACGGGTTCCAAATAAGTTTTTTATGATGATTTTGATTTTAGGATGCTTTCACATTCAGTTTCAAAATAGGTGGTTTGGTCTTTTTAGTGTTATTATTTGTGACAACTATCACTTTTTTATTTTGTTTCTATTTGCGTGCCTCCTCCTCAATATGGAGGCGAATGATCAAGCTCTCTATGGAAAATTCTTAGTCTTATGCCTTAGCACATTCTTTAAAAAAAAATCCATCTTGGGGCGAATTTGCCAATTATTACAGCAATTTTAAATTGTTCATTCAAAGCCATGCCTTTGGAGATAATCTCATGAGTTATTTTCTGAAGCTCATGAGATTGCATCTCTACTAACCTATTGTTTGCAGTGGTAGAAGAAGCAGAAGCCATTATTTGTCTGAACATCTTCAATTTATTGGAAAACTAATGGCTGAATCACGTAAAAATCATTCTCTTGAAGATGTTTCGGCGATCTGCTCAATGGTGCAAAGCAGTTCTTATCTTTCGCCTCCGCCTCTAGGATAAAACAGCCTCTTCTATAATCTTAATTTGCTTGCACAACAAAGTGAGCCTGGTTTGCACTTCAAGTTAAAAATTATACTGGTCTTTTTGTATTTTAGATAGAAAATAAATCAATGAAGGCAAGAGTTTTTGAAGAGAGAGTAAGAGAAAAAGATTGTTTTTTTTAAGTCTTTGTCTATTATATTCCTTATATAGACAGAAAAATAAGAGTAACATTAGCTAGGTTAGTGGGAGGAAATTGGACCATAATAAATATCATTATTAAGTAAAAGGAACATACAAAATATTGTAATTTTTAACATGTAAATTTGCATGTTCCAAAGAGATAAATTATAATAAATCCTAATTGATTATCATTCACTGCAATATTTAAATACCATACATTTTTTCTTTTGTAACACTCCATAAATGGTCACATGCATATATGACTGTGACTGTTCAATCAAAATAATGGCTCATAAATATATTTTCATATATGTAAATGTATTACCGTTATAAATTTAAATAGCTTTATTATGTTAATTGCTCAATAATAAATTTTTTGGTAACTTGCAATTAATTTTTAAATAAAATTCATTACATATATGAAATATTTCCAACACATTATGACGTTTCCATCTGCTTATTATTCTTAAATGGAGTTTTGACTTTTTGTTTCATTTAGATCATGTAACTGTACATTAGGTTTTTTTTTCATGTGAATTGAAATTGTCAGATTTGTCTAATTTAAAAAAAATGGTTTTTCTTGTCTATGCTCAAACATTGTCCATACTTGTAATAACATAAAGGGTTAGTCTTCTATTTCTTTTGATGAGACTCGGACAATTATTATGTTTAAGTCGCTCATTACTGATGGATTTAAACATCACAAGGTTTTGGTTTTATAAAGTAGTTATATATAATGTATAATTTTTTGGATGAGAACTAACAAAATATAATTTATCAATGAGCATAAACATGTAAGTTACTCATTAAGTATGTTTCAACCTGGTACAAATTATGTGTCGTCTACAGTGTTTCGATAATGGGCATACATTAAAGTGAAAATATATCTCAAAGAATACTATATTATGATTCATTGCTTTAGGCATAAATGGTGGGTGATTTTGAATTACAAATATCACATGTTTTGATATATTTTATGAGCATGGAATATGATATATCATATTCTTTTAAATGATATAATCAGGTATCTCGGTTTATCTTGTGGTTCACTCATGTAATATGTTGGATGTCCAAAATAATAGGATGTCCTAATGCAAACATCCCACCACTGAATTCATGCTAATACTGACATCATAATTATTGATGATTAGCTTAATAGTAAATTAAAGCTAAAACGACATAGTAGCTTCTATATAGCTATATTATAGTTCAAATATACGTTATATCTTCTTGGTTCTTTTATGTCATTCAGTGCGACATCCTTATGTTATTTATATGTATGTTTAATCTAGCGCTTGATTCTGGCATTCATTTATGACACTTGTTATGTAATTAGCTTATGACATCTTTTATCATATTTATTTAGGGAATGTCATGAATATAATAATCACATATCTAAAGCAAAATATCATAATATTATGAAATTGTATGATTGAAATAAGTTGTACCATGTTACACTTTTGAAATTTTCATGTGTCATATAAGCTAAAATATTTTTAGGAGTGTTTTATAGTGCTTAAAAATGTATTGTACATATGCTAAGAAATAAATACAAATATATTTTGGTGTCTCTTTTGCAACTGTAAATATCCTACATTCGTACTAAACTAACAGAAATAATATGTCACCAAAGTGACCTCTTTTATTTTGATGGTTCATTAAAATGTTTGATATTTGTATGTAGTTATTCATGCGAGTATTGACTGGCCCAAAGAAAGACCAATATTTGGCCGAGTTACTTACACATGTGTGATGATAAATACGTGACAGCTATAAAGTTTTATGAGTGAATAATTAATCGGTCCAAAAGAAGATTGTTATTTGACTTGAGTTTATTGTCACTGTTTGATTTTTATAACAAAAGTACCGCTTACAGTTAATATTACTGTCCAGTGACTTGATATTAATGTGTACTAGGTATCTTGAAAAGAGACCTAGAAATTATTTGAATTTACTATGTTTAATATTTGGCTATGAACATATGCGGTCAATCTTTATTTTATTTTCGTTCTTTTTTCAGTTAATTTGACTAAAGCATCTGCCAAACTTTAGAATATTCTCATCTTATTTTGGGATAACTATAAAGATTTATAAGAGGGTATACATTGTTTGTTCTTGACTTTATAGATTTAGCTCTTACAATTAGGAGGGTTACAACCAACCCTACTACGGTTAGGTGTTCTTATAATGTTATGGAGAATATTGAAAGGTTATATAATTCAAAAGGCAAGAGTTAAAGGATCATTAAGTAAATATTTCAAAAGTTTTCAAGGATGTGCTACATGTAACAATAACTAATTTTTGATAAGTTATCTACTGAGAATGAAAATGATTTTGTGAAAACAATAAGGGGAAACTAACACTCTTTGTGGTGCTTGATTCCATAAATTAAAAGTAAAAGAAATATAAATGAGTACTGTATGGAAAAATATCACTTCAAAGGTTAAATTCACTCAAGGTATTGTTAATTTTTTTGGGTGCTATCTCCAGCATGATCATTTTAAGATCAATATAATTTTAAGAATATGATGTCATCTTATTGGGGTAATTTATCACTTTGTTAATTAAAAGAGAGATTGAAGTTTCATTCTTCAAAAGCTCAAAATAGGGATCCAGCACGCAGTACCTAGAACACGTGGGTTATTAGCGATTTCATTAGGATTACTACAATTTTGGATTTTGTGAATAGATAGCATGGAACCATAGAGATTTCAAAGCAATATATTTTAGGCATGTATGAAACTTGTTGGCCCATCAACAATTTTCAGTCTTTAGTGCCAAAGTATGGATTATATTTTAGTTTGTTTAGCATTTGAAATCATATTTTTTATTTATGGTATATACAATGATGCTCAATTGTAGACCCGCCCAGGGGGAAACCCACCAAGCCCATGGAGTGGACCAACCCCCGGTCAAGGGCAGTTTATACAACATATCTGTTATGTTATAGATCAAATATAAACATAGTAAAAATATGTATTGTTAGCAGCAATAGTGTACTAGTGAGTTCATTGTACTTTTCTAGTGGGATGTTATAGGTTCAAACCTTGATATAGGGGAAAAAAGTCAACCTTGCAGAGGACGAAATCTACATAAAGATAGGCTTAGTTAGCATTTTGTACGGGCTTGCTCTGTTTATAGGATCTACATTTTAGAAATATGTTTTCACTCATATATCATTTTATGCAATAAATGAGGTCTACAAATCATATTTCTAAAACTAATGTTCCCCATAGTGATATTAAATGGCGAAACCTACAAATGTAATTCGAATGAAGCACTTTTGTGGAGTACGATTTTGGTGCCTCAACCTACTGTCATGCCATATTAGAGGTGTTGTAAAATCGACATATTAGACAAAATGAAGATTAGTTGATTCTCATGATGGATATTGTGTTTCATTCTTGTGCTCAACGCAATTCCATACTTAAGGAATTATTGAGAAACAATGACTAGATCGTGTATTAGGTCATTTTTTTGAAGATATTTTGATGATCTTCTCGGAGATGCAAAGAAGTTCTTGAAATTCCGCTATCGTCTCTGGGATAAGACAACCTCTCTAATCTAAAAAATACTGACCTCGTTTGCACTGACAAAGTCAATTCTGATTTGCACTCTAGAATACTGCTCAAGGTGTTTAGTTTAGTTAAAAGAAGAACATAAGAGAGAGAGAAAATCTGTTATACTTTTTTTTGATGAAAAAAATATAAGTGTTTGTTATTCTTTTAAAGGAAGAAGAAAAGAATAATGTATGTTGTCTTTTTATTTCTCTTCTATCAATCTATCATTTAAATAGGCAGAATGAAAATTATATATGTTGCTAGCATATGGAATGCTAATGGATTTTAATTTATTCTTATTTAAAATTATATAATAATACCATTAGCTTTTCTGACGGCTCAAGAATAATGCCATATAATAATATTACAGTTGTGCGAGTGTAACTGTTCAATTATAATAGTGATTCATAAATATGTTACTGTTGTGCAAGTGTGACGACTCAATTATAT
Source organism: Allium sativum (assembly GCA_030737875.1). Classification (NCBI taxonomy): domain Eukaryota; kingdom Viridiplantae; phylum Streptophyta; class Magnoliopsida; order Asparagales; family Amaryllidaceae; genus Allium; species Allium sativum. The sequence goes on from CM060921.1 coordinate 43,276,779, forward strand.
AATGACTCATAAATATATTGCCATTATATACTAATAATGGCTCAATTACAATAATGGTTCATAAATAAATTATCATTAACATGTTTTTTCAATAAATTCACTTCATAAGCAAAACATTTTCAAACAATCCTCCACTTGAATTTTTTTTAATATTTTCCGAGCAGTTTCTAAAAACATAAGATTTTGCATAAACCAAGGTGTCTTCCGGCTTGAACATTTGCATAGTGGATAAGATTCATTTTTCACTAAAGTGACATGTGGTCTTGAGCTCTATTTCTAATATCATACCACAAACAACCTTTCTAGAGTGCAATCAAGTAACCTTGTGCATTTATGGTCATCCACGTCTATCCCAGTTTATTGAATGCTTTAGATTTTTTTTTCCAGAACTTCATAGGAAATAACCCCATTTCCACATTCACATAGGTGAGTCTATCAAGAGTACTCCTGAAAGTAGGTACTCTACTCCAAATAGAGTATATATCACATTATGAGTTTCTATTAATGCATCCTCTAATCACTTCAGGAATACATGTTTCTTAATATAAAAATAGCATGTTCAACTAAAATCACTTCACAACTTGTTTTTACCCATTAAACCTAGTTCTTGGGATCTCCCATCATTAGGTCAGGTTACCAATGTGTGTGACTCAACAATCTAAGAGGAATAGTCTCATTCTTTAGAAGTATTATGGATTTTCTCTCTAGTCAGTCCTTTCATCAAAGGATCAACCAAATTATCATCACTACTTATGTGGTCCACTCTAACAGTACCTGAGGAGAGTAACTCTCTAACACTATTATGTTTATGATGTATTTGTCATCTCTTACCATTGTAATAACTTTTTTGTACTTTTGCAATAGCCGCAGTACTATCCTAACGGATCAATACAGCTAGTATCAATTTTTCTCATAAAGGAATCTCAATTAGTGGACTCTTAAGTACTCTACTTCTTCATAGCTGTAGCTAGTGCTATTATCTCAACTCAATAGTAGACTGAGCCACAATAGTCTTTTTCTTGGATTTAAAAGAAACAACTTCCCCAATAATGCTAAAGATATAGCCACCGATTGCTTTTGATTAGATAAGGTATTCCAGTTTGCATCGGAGTAACCTTCAATAACAGCTAGAAAATTTTAATTATGTAATCCAAGGTTTATTTTTAGTTTAGGTATCTCATGACCCTCTCAATAACGTGCCAATGCTCTATAATAGATCTATTGGTAAACCTGCATAATAATCCTACAATGTAGGCAATGTCAGGTGTAGTACAATCAATGGCATACCGAAGGCTGCCAATGATGCTTGCATAATCAGACTGTCTTACACCTTCATAAGTGTTCTTAAATAAATTTACACTGATCATATGGGGTACATGCAGTTTTACAGTTAAAGCAATTGTATTTCTTTAGGACATTCACAATATAATGAGATTGATCCAAAGAAAGTCCCTTTTCGGACATATTAATCTTAATACCAGGGATTACACTTGCCTCACCTAGATCTTTCATATCGGAATTGACACTTAATAGGGATTTAATAGTGCTTATGGCATGAATGTTTGACCAAAAAATAAGTAGGTCATCTACGTATAGTACAAATGTCGTTCTCGATGTTTGACCAAAAAATAAGTAGGTCATCTATGTATAGTACAAATGTCATTCTCGGATTTCATCTTCCCAAGCAATAATTCTTTTCTCCCTTGTCAATAATGGTGGACATCATAACAGCTTATCCGTCATCTTCACAGCCTCAACTCTCTCCTCCTCTCTCCAAACCACCCATCATACCTCCTCCCATCAGTCCCGATCTCCTCATGCAACCACCACCTCACACATCTATTACACCATTTTTTCAACGCTAGTTCTCATCCCTCTTTCAGTATTTGCCTTGAAATGCTGGAAAATACAAGCCTGTTGACATGGTACCGGATTTTTCTGACGATGCAATGGAGCACACCCCTGAAATCGTTGAAGCAGGAACTAGGGTTTGGAAGGATTCTCTGGTAGGGTTTTTGTAACAACTCGGAAAATCAGAACCAATTTAAAATTTTTATTTTGGCAATTTTAATGAATTTTAGATATTTAAAATGATTTATTTTAAATAATAACAACTAGAAATTTATTTTGAATAGAATTAGAATGTATATATTTATTTGAATCGAAGTTAGAATATAATTTTAGTCTAATTATAAAAGGAATTTAAAATGGTGCGGTAGTTTGAAAATTCGATTTCAAATTTCAAATGAATGTACAAGATTCAAAATAAACCAGATTTTACTAAAACCAAAAATATTTGAATCTGTTTATAAATATCTTTCTAACGAATCTGAAAAATTGAAATTTCATATGGAATAAAAAGTTATGCCCACTTGAATATTTAGAATAGTCGCTATGGAAATATAGCCCTTAAATATAGCAATTTTGCAAACGACCTCCGTTTTCGATGAAACCACTTTTGTTGGATACGGGATATCAAATTATTGCTATATTCCAAAATTATTGGAATTGATATGGGAGCGTAGCAAAGGAAAACGTGTTTTGTTAATTTCAGTCAATTTGGATCGACCAGAAAATGGCCATTTTTCAAACGGTCTTCAAATTCGATGAAATTAGTTTTGTTAGGACCGTATCGTCAAAACATAGCTAGTTTTATTTTTCTAGAATTTTTAAAGTCTGTATGTGGCCCCAGTAAATTGAAATGTACGTTTAAATTAAATATATAATGAATTATATTGTAATTTAAAGAAAAACTGATCGTAACAGCCGAATTGGCTTACGAAACATATCCCATTGTGTTCGGAATGGGGGTATTTAGCTAGGGATGATAGTCGTTGGAGTTCGTTTGGAGTTCATTACGATTTTTGAGCTTTAAAGGAAATTAAATATTAAAATAATATAAAATAATAATTTAAAACCTTATAAAACCCTAATCTGAGGAAGCCACTGCCTCCATTCAACACACGATCGAAATGCTCCAAGAAAAATCCCAAAATCGCCCCTCGTAGTATGCGAATTAAATCATTATCCTTAAGACAAAATTGAAGAGCGTTTTTCAGCTTTTCCAATTGATACTAGAAAGAGGATTATTCATTTCATAATTTGTACAAAATCACTACTCGAAGTGGCCATCGTCGAGTGGAATTTTCTGGCGATCTAGACCACTGCGCCTCTCGTGGTTCAAGGCGGAGACAGAGGGGTTGTAGCACGATGGCCTGATGGTCCCCGATCGTGTGCTAGTGGGTTGGTTTGTCGTGCGCAGGGGGAAGTTGTTATCGAGGTTATGGGTTCGATGGTTTCGGTTGGAAACGATGGAGAAAGGGGTTAGACGGCTCTAGTTGGTTAATCAATGTAACTAACTTTTGTTAATTATTTTTAATTAATGTATTAAAGTTTAAATGCAAATAACTTTTTACTGCCAAATTAGAATTCAGTGAAACGAAGTTCGTTGGAATCACAACAACGAATACTACGCGATAGAACAGACCAGAATGGAAATGGAGCTGATTAGAATTTCAGGAAAATTCAAAATCAAAAGAGTACAGAAATTCAGAAATAAAATAAGGAGGAGTGGAAACGAAGGTGATATCTCTCTCACACTCAAATTTTTTACAGTAAATGTATACTAGGTTGCAGACGGGGCTTAGAAGCCCCCGACACTATTTTTACTGTACAGACCAGTTGATTGTTTGTTTGTTGTAATTGGGATTGTTATTGTTGTATATAAAAGTTATATATATATAATAAATGTATAAGAAATTATCATGAAATAAAATAAATATTCATTTACAAACCGGAAGGTTTGTTTATGTACACCAATTTATCTGATATCGATTGGGACGATAAATTTCACACATCGCCCAACTGCACAAATAATAAACAGTATTTGTTGTTTGAAAACCCCACACGGGCATTAAGATAATATTTGACATACACTAATCCCAATAATTAGTGGTATGTCAATCGATAGGTTGACAAAGTGTATAAGCGTTATTTATTTATTTTAATGCTTATACAGTTGTAGAATGCAATCTGGATGTTGTATGAATTTTAATGATTGTTTATCGTTATTACTGTATACATGTGACGTTGAAATCCATATAAATAAAATTATATGGTAATTGACTGTATCCGATTCCAGTTCAGAATTATCGAATATTTTAAAATAATATTCAGCAAACATTGAAATGGGAAGCCGTATTAAATAGTTTAATGCCATTTTAACACGAACGAGAATTTGATCGATTTTATTCATTTTATAACAAATATCGAAAAGTGATTTCAAAATCTGATATTTTGAAAATATTATCATTTTAATATTGAAATGATATGGGATATTCAATTTGGATTTGAATTTGAAAAGGAAATTGAAATCGTTTTAAAATGAATTTAAAACAAATTTATAAAAGAATATTCAAATTTGATTTGAAATTTGAAATGGAATTTGAAATGGAATTGAAATCGTTTAAAAATGAATTTATAAAAGAATATTCAAATTTGATTTGAAATTTGAAAAGGAAATTGAAATCGATTTGAAATGAATTTAAAACGAATTTATAGAAGAATATTTAAATTTGATTTGAAATTGAATATGAAGTTGAAATCGTTTTGAAAACGAATTTAAAATGATTTATAAAATATGTTTTAAACAGAAATCGACGAAATATATATTATGTATGTAATATAATGGCCTAAATAGAACGCGCCGTGATGCGGTAGTTCGCGAATTTCGACCATTGACTTCGAATGGACATTACAGGAGATCCGACCGTCGGATTCTCCTAAAACCGGGACTATTAGGTTCGTATCAAAAAGAGCTTTCTAAGGAATATTAGATATTTGAAATCTAATGCTTGGATTTTGAATTATGTCCAAATCAAATTTGGAAAATGTCGCTGTAAGTGTAGTTCGATGGCCGTTTGTGTAAATTGACTGTACGAGCCTTGATAAAATTATCAAAAATATCAATAATTAGTGTAAAATCATAAGAAATGATTTGGAAAGGATTGGGATGAAAAATTCCATATTTGAAAAGGTAAAAATAGACTTTTATCGAAATGTACTAGTTATGAACTAGAATTATAATCCAATTATTTTTAAATAAATAAATTGGATTTGAAATGGTTTTAAAAATAACTAGGATTTCCAATATATAAATTGGAATGGATTTGAATCGAAATTGTCTTCGGTATATTTCGATGTTGGATTTCGTGATTATACAGATATTGTTATGGAAATTTGAAAGATATATTTATATCGTTATTTCCAATACTATATTTGGTGGTTGTAGTATTTGATATTGAATATAAGGCGATACATTTTCTATTCAGAGCCTTGTATTTAATATCAAATCGGATTTTGGGTTTGTCGTGAATGTTGTCTTCAATAACACTCTTGTTGAACCCCATGTGTAGAGAATAAATCTTTTAATTAAGATTGTTAGAGTTTCCAATTATATTTAATAATTGGTATAAAATGGAATGTAAATTGGGTTTATCGTGAACCGTGTTTTTAACGACATTCATTCTTTAACCTGATTTACAGTGAAATGTGATTTGGAATTTATAAATCTTTTGTTAAGATTTAAGGGAAATTTTCCAAAGTGAAGTTTTCCAATTTAATAAAATAAATTGGAATGGAATGGAATTCGATTTGGTAATAATCGAAGTGGACTTCTGTGGAGGAAGACTGATACTATATATGGAATTTAAGAGGCTTTCCCGTTATTCCATTTATAGTATCGGTTGGATATGGAATTTCATATCGATTATATATATTGATCTGTTTTCCGTGAATATTCCATTGTTAATGGAATGTGATTTTGGGTTTATCATGAGCTGTGTTTTAAATGACATTAGTTCTTTAACACAGTTAAAAATAAGATTAATTTCTTAACCGTGAATAATCATTAAGTAATGATTTTTGGAAATTAAAACTGAATTAGAGTTTTAATGAATCTTTAAATAGATTGAAATGTGAATTTGATAAATAAATTATCAAATTCAAGAAATGATCGAGAATGGAGTATCACTAGTTTTGCACCAAGCAATAGTTAAATCTTTAATTAGATTTGAACTTGAAATGGTAATTGATTTTACCGATAACACCGTGGTGTTAGATGTGAAGTATTACCAGTTTTGCTTCATGGGATGAATAGGTTGGGATTGGGAAATTAAATAAATTATTACTTTGGTAGGGTGCGCTAATCTCGACTAGTTTGGATAAACCATAATTTGGTTTTGAATTGATATTCAAAGGAAGATTAAAGAATAAATTTAAAAAAATTATCTTTGATAAAATTAAGGGGAACCTTTACCAAATTATAAGAATATTTGAATAAAGGAATATTCTAGATTGGAATGAGGCGTATGTTGTGTTTTTATAACACTTGTTTATTATATACGTGAGTTATTCAAAAAGACCGGGTTTATCCCATTTTGAATAACTGATTCGACGATATGTCGAGGATGAAGACGGTGGTTGAAACACCCCGCCTCCGTTAAGGTCACTCACAAAGGGAATGCCTTAACTTCGGTGGAGCATTACAGGTAAAAGATGAAGATAAACTACAAGACAGACAAATAAAGCAGTGGAAAATAAAGTCATTTTATAAATAACTTAATTCAGTCAAGCTTTTACAACAATTTTCTCAATGATACTTAAATGTAATACATAGAACTTATGTCTTGATTTAAAAACTTCCAAGAATAAAAGAAGCATAAAAATAACAATGATATTCCCCAATAAAGCGTGAACCAGCCATAGCAGTGGAAGAGAGAGTCCAAAGCAATACATTGGCTATCTTCGAGCTTGGAAAGAAAACTGAGCTAAGTGGTAACATTTCCTCCCTGTGAACCTAGGGGGGGGGCGGAAGAAAAGAGGCAAAACAAAACTAGGTCAGACATAAGTCTGGTAAGTCCAGTAACTTTCAACATATAAACAAGAAAAAGCATCATGACTCGAATAAATTGAATATAAGACAATATCGTGATAACAGGGATAACAAGATAACATAGGATAAGAATAAGGGATGATAAGGCAAGATAAACTGGATGCGCTTATACTCTTTCTCTGCTTCGCTACTACTTTGTTGTTTTGATTTCTATATCTATCTCTACACCAACTAACTAGTGTCCCAACCAGTAATCTGTATAAATGATAACGTGAACTCAATCCCTGTAATTGTGGTAGCCTTCAGGTGTAAATCTATCGTGAGGGTTCCACCTCAATCATCCTAATTGCCATGAACATGCTAGATGTACCCTTACTACCCTATCAATCAGCTCCTTACTTGCATAAATGTTCCATGTGTATGTGTCAATCGGCCCTCTCTTGCGTGTAGATACCCTGCGCTGGTCCCACTAAAAGGTGTATCAATCCTTATGATAGCGACCCGACACGATTCAAGATGCATAGTATATAACCACTAGTACCCAGTGCCTGCTTTTTCCCACTCCGGAGTACGTGCACGCCCGTAAACCGTCGGAACCTACACTGCCGTAGCCCCTGTCGCTGTTTTGACCGCTTGTAATCATCCCAGTAATCGTGCCCCACCCTGCCTAGTTTCAGGGTACCATGATACTTCTATGTGGGTTACTGCTGAAATGGGTCCCTGTTACTAGGGTTTCCTGTTGGTTAAGTTTGTGGGCCTATATATACAAATATTACCCACCTACACGAGATGCACTTAAACCTCCCACCGATTCTAGCATGTTTTCTTAACGGTTAAGTTTGTGGGCCTATATGTACTAATATTACCCACCTACACGAGATGTACTTAACCCACCCATCGATTCAAGCATGTTTATTTAACGGTTAAGTTTGTGGGCCTATATGTACTAATATTACCCACCTACACGAGATGTACATAACCCTCCCATCGATTCAAGCATGTTTATTTAACGGTTAAGTTTGTGAGCCTATATTTACAAATATTACCCACCAACTCGATATGTACTTAACCCTCCTGCACATTATGTCATATTGGTTAAGTGTTGTCCTTTCATGTTAACTTAACCCACCCATTCATCGTGTCATGTTGGTTAAGTGTTTTCTTATTAACTTAACCCCGTTTGTTCATCTAGTTAAGTGTTTTCTTGTAAACTTAACCCCACATGTTCATCATGTTGTATTGGTTAAGTATCTTCAATCAATTAAAGTTAACTTAACCCACCTACTTGTCATATTACTTTGGTTAAATGTTGCCTTCTTGTGTCAACTTAACCCTACCACAAATTAAGTTATATTGGTTAAGTGTATAACTTAACCCTTTCCATTTATCATGCTATACTGGTTAAGTGTTTCCTATTAACTTAACCCTAGTCATGCATCATGCTATATTGGTTAAGTGTTTCCTATTAACTTAACCGTAGTCATTCTTCTTGTTCATTAGCATTAATTGATTTATTAATGCACCAATCTCTCACATTAGATATTTATTGCGGTTACTGGATGTTCCAGGCGGTTCCGGGAAGTTTTACACCATAACTCAATCTAACCTCGGGTTTTCTTGGACATGATGCACTAACCTCTCACATTAGATAGGTGTTGTTGTGGTTACTAGATGTGTCGGGCGGTTCTGGGCAGTTTTACACCCCAAATTGCATCTTAATAGTCATGCCATACTACATGTTCCAAATTATGCAAATAATGTCAATTTCATGTTATAACCAATTACCCCCGCATTTATAACGTACGTATTTCGAGATTCCACCCAAGATTCATAAAATAAGGCGAGAAGAAAGATGGAACATCATAAGGATAGGCATAGTCATATGATGATAAGAACTATTGGTCCAATAAACTTGATGTACTAAAAAAAGACAAGTTCTGCATAGAATACATCGCAGGCATATAGATATGATATGAATATCATCATGAATTTTAAAAAAGATTACAATTCCGATATACAACAAGGATAGATACGATTGGACCAATTTCATAGTCAAAAATGATTCCCAAAGATGTATATATACTTAAGCACAGATTCAATGAAAGGATAGCTTTCATCAGGCATATTCTCATATCCATTTTATTACATGTCACAATTAGATTTTGGTGTTCAAATCTAAAAAGTAACTGACTTACAAAACAAAGGCAAATCTTATTTTCATGCCTAAGCCATACATCACTATACACACTAATCTTTTTTTCCAAATCATAAACTATCATATATATATATATATATATATATATATATATGCCCCTAATTTTAGATCTTAAACCACAACATGTACTATGCCTTATATTTATAGTTCAATTTACGCCCCAAATCCCAAGTCATATATCCAATACTTTATGTCTCAAATCTCAAGTCATATGTCCAATACTTTATGCCTAAAATCTCATGTTATATGTCCAATACTTTATGCCTCAAATCCCAAGTCATATGTCCAATACTTTATGCCTCAAATCTCAAGTCATATGTTCGATACACTTTATGTTTTGAATACAATATGTGTTATGTCATCAAATTAGTTACAACTCAATTATGCCCAATTATACACAATTTACAAATTTTAGCGCTGGTCATGCCCAAATCATTTTCTTTACCCAATTTTATTTCCAACGTACGTTCATCTCTTATGAGATCTGGCTCAGGTTCGCAGTAGCCTGGCTATAAAACAAAAAAGGAAGAAGGAAAGAAGAGACAAAGAACGGACATAATATTATCAACGAGATAGATCCAATGGATATAGAAGTAGGCATAATCTCAGATCCATATTTATTACAATGTCAGAATCGCAATTAACTTTTATTTCTGAAAGTAACGTTAACTTACAAATTATAGAACGGCCTTGAATTCTGGGATTGTATTTTGAAACTGAATAGCTCTCCCATGAAGTAGACTATTTGTTCTTCTAATTTAGATTTGATTTGATGTTCTTCTTAATCGATTACTAGTTTGGATTTGATTTTCTAGTTCGATGAGAATGAATGGAGGCTTAGGCTAGCTTGTAGACGAACATCACGATGGCACCATAGTTTTAGGGTTATAATGTTAGTGTTTAGGTTTAACTATGTATATATAAATGTCTAGGATTATTTAGAGCCCTTAGATGAACTAGGAGTCCATCAGAACCACCCAGCTCAAATACATATCATCCAGCCACTCAGAAGAAGATATATCATCACAAAACACTCCAGAGTTCTGTGCTAGATCAGTATGGGCGCACTTGGAAGGTGTGCCAGTGCATTTTGGTACTGGCGCACTTGTGAAGTGCGCCAGTGCATTCTGGTCGACTTCCGGTTTTTCTGCCTAAATTCGTTCGTCCATATCTTCTTCATACGATATCTGTTTTACGCAAACTCAGACTCTATCTCAAGCAGAATTCCAAGATGAACGCAATGGCGTAACCCATTTCGTTTAATTCTTTTTTAATAATTATTTATTCTTTAATTATCTATTATGTCCTATTTTAAAATTACGGGGTGTTACAGTGGTTGAAGACCGAAGGTCTTTACATCGTTTGGATGATTACTGATGTCTTAATTGGGCTGTACACCCAAGACAAGGTAATAAGTGGTGATCATCCAGACGTACTTGGATATCGACCAGATATGCGAGGACCTCTCTCCTGTATTGGACATACGGAACGAGGAATAAGGTGCCTCCGGTTTCGTTCAGATCCAGAACGAACTTGTAAATGGATGTGCGTCTGACATCGGATTTCATTCTGTGTGATTGATAGACATCAGTTGCATAGCGCGAATTGCCGGTGTGGCATGCTGAGATGAAAATGATCAAGGCTTCTGTTGAAAAGAAAAGTCTTGTGGTTGATAATCAAAGCACAACTTTAATATAGCATAGTTTTGTGTGGTGTTAATTCGCGAGCCTCACACCCTGGTGTGAACCAGAAACGAGAGAGGACATCAGTGAGGGCATGCGTTTCCTTCTAGCTAGGAGTGGTGTCTGGGTTTTGCACGCCCAGGCATTTTACTTATGTGCATGATGGATAGCGAGGCACCTCGGTTATATCGGTCTCTGCGGAGACGATGGATGGTCTTTGTACAGACAAAATTGACGCCCCATAGAGCATGGAAATGCAGCGTTCACGTATATTAATCCACTCCGTGTGGACCGGCCCTGATGATCCAAGGTGCAGTTGCGGTTGTATCCTGAGGGGCGGGCTAGAGCGTCTCGAATTCGGTAAGGATGATCCCTTGCCTTGGTTCACAGATGGAAATCCAACTTCCAATATGTGACAATTGCGGTTTTGATTGTAGAGCCTAGTATTGGCGACATGATATATGGTACCCATGCCGTCTAGGATTAATACATTTATATTTGAAGTTGTTTTAAACAATATGCACTTATAATAGTACCAAATGATTTGTTTTAACGTACCAAGCATGTTTGGCTATTATAAGGGAAATCCCTATCCTTCGGCTTGCATTGCATTATGTGATGGGACCTGGGTCTTATAATAGCTTCATTTTTCCAAAAAGCATTGCGTTGTTTGTTTTTGCACTGGCATTCTTGGGAGGAAACCCGTTCCGTATTATACGGCGTGGTCCCTTGATATATCTAATTTTAAAGTAAAGTTTTAAATAACTATTTTAGTTCTCACACTAGTCACATGACTGACCTGGAGTTTATTGTTTTAACCTAAACTCTGGGTGCCCCTATTTTCCACATGGGCAGCTAGTAGTTTTGGTTCTGCAGATTTGTATTCACAGGATCCTGATTTACAGCTGGAATGATATTCTGAAAGCTCTGTATCCGTTTATCTCTTTCAGTTATGTTTTGTATTATTTTCCTCTACATTGTAATTTGTAAATCTCTGATATTTGTCGAATGTATTTTATTTATTCATACTCTGTATGTTCTTGTATTCTGATGGAATTGTTGTAATAAGAAATGAAATGTTCTTCTGTTTGTGTTCTGATTTGTCGTGTTCTCAATTCAATCCGGGCTTTCCTTCACGGGGAAGTACGGGTCGCTTGATTTGGTATCAGAGGTTTGGTTTACATAGCTCGGAGAACAAGGCATGTTAGAACCAAATGAAAGAATTCATCAGAGATTGGATTAGTAATATCAAATAAGAATGGCTCATTAGAGATAGGATCAGTAGTATCCTAGAATGAGTCGGAAGAGTGTTGTTTTTAAAATAAAAATGAAAACAAATTTTTTTTTGAAAATTTAAACTTTATTATTCGTATTTTAATATTTATTTTAAGTTGAATTTGGACAATCATGTATATAAAGATTTTGCATATATGTCTGATCCACGTGTATACGAAGTCTTAATATATGGGATGGATATGGAATCTCACTCTAGTCGTTCGGGCATAGTTCTGATGATTGAAGTGTCATCATCAGTATTTATGTTCGAACTTCGAAAGTGGGATATATATATATATATATATATATATTTCCAATTGGCTGGTGTGAGAATCGAAACTAGATAGGGTTTATTGTTGTGATTTGGCATCAAAAACAGATTTATATATATACAATTATGAATTTGAAACGATAATCAACTAATTGATTGCTGATCGTTGATTGTGTTATTTGATTATTGGTTTGATTAATTAAAATTTTGAACCATTAAACCAAATTGTATCAAATATTGAGATGGAATGAAATTTTGTTAGAGTTTCCTATATATGCATGCATATACATTGAACAGGTAATTGGATTTACCGTTGAGTAAAGAATTTAATTGCGTGCCTGACAAATAGGTAAGCCTTAATGAGTTGGTTGCGCAATTTTATTATTATATAAACTCCTATGAATGTCATTGGATGCGGAGTGCTGGTTGTTCTGTGTGAAATTATAAACGTCGCCATAGGATAGTAACAATTAATTTTGAACTACACTACATGGGATATTGCATGAAGATAGCATACTCTAACATATACCACATAAGCATTTGGAGCTTATGTGATGAGGTTGAAGATTTACCATACAAGCAAGAGGCTTGTATGGCGATGACTATATTTCAGGTTGAACCAAAGATTGACATGGGCTATATAAATATAACGGTAAAATGCTAGAATAATAAAAAACCCCACACGGGTTTGGAGTTGACAATAAACACGTCTCTCTAGTCATTAAAGCAAAAAATAATATTTATAGGGTGACGAGAATTTATTCTCTGGAGTTATGATTTATACACACTCACTTGTGGACACCGGAATATATCACTATAAATATGTGTATGCTTTTCAGGATTTATTGGGTGCCTAATATAGCCCAATAAATTTCCAAACCCCTCCCCGTACAAAGGAGGTTATGGTGAAATTTTTCGAAAATTTAGGGTATTAGCCAAATTTTTGAAAAATTAAAAATTCTTAGAAACTAAAAAGTTGAAGAATGAAAGCCAAACTGAAAGTTGAGTTGATTAGTTAAACAACTTTTAGCTCCGTTCCTTTTCGAGGATGAAAAGATTTTAAGTGGGGGAGATTGTAACAACCCGGAAAATAAGAACCAATTTAAAAATTTTATTTCGGCAATTTTAATGAATTTTAGATATTTAAAATGATTTGTTTTAAATAATAACGAATTGAAATTTATTTTGAATAGAATTAGAATGTATATATTTATTTGAGTCGAAGTTAGAATATAATTTTAATTTAATTATAAAAGGAATTGAAAATGGCACGGTAGTTTGAAAATTCAATTTCAAATTTCAAATGAATGTACAGGATTCATAATAAACCGGATTTTAGTGAAACCAAAAAATATTTGAATCTGTTTATAAATATCTTTCTAACGAATTTGAAAAATTGAAATTTCATAGCGGGAATAAAAAGTTATGCCCAGTTGAATATTCAGAATAGTCGCTATGGAAATATAACCCTTAAAAATAGCAATTTTGCAAACAACCTCCGTTTTCCACGAAACCACTTTTGTTGGATCCGGGATGTCAAATTATTGCTAGATTCCAAAATTCAGAATTTTGGAATCGATATGGGATCATGGCAAAGGAAAAACGTGTTTTGTCAATTTTAGTCAATTTGGACCGACCAGAAAATAGCCACTTTTCAAACGGTCTTCAAATTCGACGAAATTAGTTTTATTAGGACCGTATCATCAAAACATAACTAGATTTACTTTTTTGGAATTTTTAAAGTCCGTATGTGGCCCCAGTAAATTGAAATGTACGTTTAAATTAAATATATATTGATTTATATTGTAATTCAAAGAAAAACTGATCGTAATGGCCAAATTGGCTTACGAAACATATCCTATTGTGTTCGGAATAGGGGTATTTAGCTAAGGCGACAGTCGTTGGAGTTCGTTTGGAGTTCATTATGATTTTTGAGCTTTAAAGGAAATTAAATATTAAAATAATTTAAAATAATAATTTAAAACCTTATATAACCGTAATCTGAGGAAGTCGCCACCTCCATTCAACACACGGTCGAAATGCTCAAATGAAAATCCCAAAATCGCCCCAAGTAGAATACGAATTAAATCATCATCCTTAAGACAAAATTGAAGAGCGTTTTCAGCTTTTCCAATTGATACCAGAAAGAGGATTATTCAGTTCGTAATTTGTGCAAAATCACTAGTCTAAGTGGTCGCCGTCGAGTGGAATTTTCTAGCGATCTAGACCACCGCGCCTCTCGTGGTTCAACGCGGAGGCAGAGGGGTTGTAGCGCGATGGCGTGGTGGTCCCCGATCGTGTGCTGGTAGCTTGGTTTGTCGTGCGCAGGGGGAAGTTGTGATCGAGGTTATGGGTTCGATGGTTTCGGTTGGAAACGTTGGAGAAAGGGGTTAGGCGGCTCTAGTTGGTTAATCAATGTAATTAACTTTAGTTAATTATTTTTAATTAATTATTAATGTGTTAAAGTTTAAATGCAAATAACTTTTTACTGCCAAATCAGAATTCAGTGAAACGAAGTTTGTTGGAATCACAACAACGAACACTACGCGATAGAATAGACCAGAATGGAAATGGAGCTGATTAGAATTTCAGGAAAATTCAAAATCAAAAGTGTACAGAAATTCATATATAAAATAATGGAGGAGTGGAAACGAAGGTGAGATCTCTCTCACACTCAAATTTTTTTACACTAATTATATATTAGGTCGCAGACGGGGCTTAGAAGCCCCCGACACTATTTTTATTGTACAGACCAGCTGATTGTTTGTTTGTTGTGATTGGGATTTTTATTGTTGTATATAAAAATTATATATATAAAATAAATGTATAAAAAAATTATCATGAAATAAAATAAATATTCATTTACAAACCAAACGGTTTGTTTATGTACACCAATTTATCAGATATCGATTGGGACGATAAATTTCACACATCGCCCAACTGCACAGATAATAAACAGTATTTGTTGTTTGAAAACCCCATACGGGCATTGGGATAATATTTGACGTACACTGATCCCAATAATTAGTGGTATGTCAATCGATAAGTTGACAGACTGTATAAGCGTTATTTATTTATTTTAATGCTTATACAGTTGTAGAATGCACTCTGGACGCAGTATGAATTTTTAATGATTGTTTATCGTTATTACTGTATACATGTGACGTTGAAATCCATATAAATAAAATTATATGGTAATTGACTGTGTTTGATTCCAGTTCAGAATTATCGAATATTTTAAAATAATATTCAGCAAATATTGAAATGTGATGCCGTGTTAAGTAGTTAAACGCCATTTTAACACGAACGAGAATTTGGTCGATTTTACTTATTTTATAATGAATATCGAAAAGTGATTTCAAAATTTGACATTTTGAAAATATTATCATTTTAATATTCAAATGATATGGAATATTCAATTTAGATTTGAATTTGAAATGGAAATTGAAATCATTTAAAATGAATTTAAAACGAATTTATAAAAGAATATTCAAATTTGATTTGAAATTTGAAATGGAATTGAAATCGTTTTAAAATGAATTTAAAACGAATTTATAAAAGAATATTCAAATTTGATTTGAAATTTGAAAAGGAAATTGAAATCGATTTGAAATGAATTTAAAACGAATTTGTAGAAGAATATTCAGATTTGATTTGAAATTGAATATGAAGCTGAAATCATTTTGAAAACGAATTTAAAATGATTTATAAAATACGTTTTAAATGGAAATCGACGAAATATGTATTATATATATAATATAATGGCCTGAATAGAACGCGTCGCGCTGCGGTAGTTCGCGAATTTCGACCATTGACTTCGAATGGACATTACGGGAGATCCGACCGCCGGATTCCCCTAAAACCAGAACAGTTGGGTTTGTATCGAATAGAGATTTCTAACGAATATTAGAGATTTGAAATCTAACGGTTGGATTTGGAATTATGTCTAAATCAAATTTGGAAAAGGTCGCAGTAAGTGCAGTTCGATGGCCGTTTATGGAAATCGACTGTACGGGCCTTGATAAAATTATCAATAATTAGTGTAAAATCATAAGAAATGATTTGGAAATAATTAGGATGAAAAATTCTATATTTGAAAAGATAAAAATAGATTTTTATCGAAATGAACTAGTTATGAACTAGAATTATAATCCAATTATTTTTAAATAAGTAAATTGGATTTGAAATGGTTTTAAAAATAACCAGGATTTCCAATATATTAATTGGAATGGATTTGAATCGAAATTGTCTTCGGAATATTTCGATGTTGGATTTCGTGATTATACAGATATTGTTATGGAAATTTGAAAGATATATTTATATCGTTATTTCCGATACTATATTTCTTGCGTTTAGTATTTGATATTGAATATAAGCCGATACATTTTCTATTCAGAGCCTTGTATTTAATATCAAATGGGATTTTGGGTTTGTCATGAACGGTGTCTTCAGTAACAATGTTCTTGAACCCCATGTGAAGAGAATAAATCTTTTAATTAAGATTGTTAGAGTTTCCAATTATATTTAATAATTGGAATAAAATGGAACGTAAATTGGGTTTATCGTGAACCATGGTTTTAAAGACACTCGTTCTTTAACCCGATTTACAGTGAAATGTGATTTGGAATTTATAAACGTTTTGTTAAGATTTAAGGGAAATTTTCCAAAGTGAAGTTTTCCAATTTAATAAAATAAATGGAATGGAATTCGATTTGGTAATAATCGAAGTGGACTTCTGTGGAGGAAGACTGATACTATATATGGAATTTAAGAGGCTTTCCCGTTATTCCATTTATAGTATCGGTTGGATATGGAATTTCATATCGATTATATATATTGATCTGTTTTCCGTGAATATTCCATTGTTAATGGAATGTGATTTTGGGTTTATCATGAGCTGTGTTTTAAATGACATTAGTTCTTTAACACAGTTAAAAATAAGATTAATTTCTTAACCGTGAATAATCATTAAGTAATGATTTTTGGAAATTAAAACTGAATTAGAGTTTTAATGAATCTTTAAATAGATTGAAATGTGAATTTGATAAATAAATTATCAAATTCAAGAAATGATCGAGAATGGAGTATCACTAGTTTTGCTCCAAGCAATAGTTAAATCTTTAATTAGATTTGAACTTGAAATGGTAATTTATTTTACCGATAACACCGTGGTGTTAGATGTGAAGTATTACCAGTTTTGCTTCATGGGATGAATAGGTTGGGATTGGGAAATTAAACAAATGATTGCTTCGGTAAGGTGCGCTAATCCCGACTAGTTTGGATAAACCATAATTTGGTTTTGAATTGATATTCAAAGGAAGATTAAAGAATAAATTTAAAGAATTTATCTTTGATAAAATTAGTGGGAACCTTTCCCAAAGTATAAGAATATTTGAATAAAGGAATATTCTGGATTGGAATGAGGCGTATGTTGTGTTTTTATAACACTTGTTTATTATATACGCGAGTTATTCAGAAAGACCGGGTTTATCCCATTCTAAATAACTAATTCGACGATATGTCGAGGACGAAGACGGTAGTTGAAGACCGGAGGTCTTCACATCGTTTGGATGATTGTTGATGTCTTGATTGGGCTGTACACCCAAGACAAGGTAATAAGTGGTGATTGTCCAGACGTACTTGGAGATCGACCGGATATGCGAGGACCTCTCTCCTGTATTGGACATACGGGACTAGGAATAAGGTGCCTCCGGTTTCGTTCAGACGCAGAACGAACTTGTAAATGGATGTGTGTCTGACATCGGATTTCATTCTGTGTGATTGATAGACATCGGCTGCATAGCGTGAATTGCCTGTGTGGCATGCTGCGATGCAAATGATCAAGGCTTCTGTTGAAAAGCAAAGTCTTATGGTTGATGATCAAAGCACGGCTTTAATATAGCATAGCTTTTTGTAGCGTTAATTCGCGAGCCTCACACCTCAGTGTGAACAAGAAACGGGGGAGGACATCAGGGAGGGCATGCGTTTCCTTCTATCTAGGAGTGGTGTCTGGGTTTTGCACGCCCAGGTGTTTTACTTAGTTGGATGATGGATAGCGAGGCGCCTCGGTTATATCGGTCTCTGCGGAGCGGATGGATGGTCTTTATACAGACTAGACTGACGCCCCATAGAGTGGGGAAACGTAGTGTTCAGGCATTTTAATCCACTCCGTGTGGATCGGCCCTGATGATCCAAGGTGCAGTTGTGCCTATATCCTGAGGGGCGGGCTGGAGCGTCTCGAATTCGATAAGGACGATCCCTTGCCTTGGTTCACAGATGGAAATTGTAACAACCCTGAATTTTGGGGTAAATTTAAAAATTTATTTTAACTAATTTTAATGGGTTTTGATATTTAAAATAATTTATTTTAAAACAATAATGATTAAAAATTTATTTAAATCGAAGTTAGAATGAATAATTTAATTTTAATTATAAAAGGAGTTAGAAATAGCGCGGTAGTTTGAAAAGTCAAACTTGAAATTTGACTGACCGTACAAGATGCAAAATTTAACGGATTTTAGTGAAACCAAAAATATTAGAATCTCTTTTGAAATGTCTTTCCAAGAATCCGAAAAATCGAAATTTTATAGCAGGCATCAAAAGTTATGCCCAGTTTAAATTTCAGAATAGTCGCTATAGGATTTATATATATTTTTTAATATTAAAAATAGTCATTTGTCAAATGAACTCTGTTTTCGACGAAACCACTTTTGTTGGATTCGGAATGTCAAATTATTGCTAAGTTTAATTTTTCATAATTTTTAGAATTAATTTGTGACCGTGGCAAAAAGATTTCAGTTTGGTCAATTTTAAGCGACTTGAAAAAGGCCATTTTTCAAATAGGCTCAGAATTGAACGAAATTAATTTCTCCTAGGTCCGCAGTGTCAAAACATAGCTCAATATATTTTTCGGGATTTTCGAATTTAATTTGTGGCCCCGATGAATTAATTCGTACAGTTAAATTAAAAATAAAAGATTATATTTTAAAATAAAGAAAATTGGGTCAAGACAGTCGTTTGGGCCTGCGGGAAATAGCTAGATGAGTCCGGAATAGGGGTTAATGGGTAGGAACGACAGTCGTTGGGCTGAAATCTAACAAACTTGCTAAACGGGCCTTAATGGGTAATTAGTGAATATAATAACACAAATAATAGGATAATTAGAAAATTCCCAAACCCTAATCTACATTCAGCCGCCGCCCCTGGTTCCATGGCCAGAAATACACGAATTTCATTCTTCAATTACTCCCAATCCTCTCAATGAAATTGAATGATTCTTATGACAATATTGAAGAGATTTTCAAGAGCTTTAATTCTATACGGATATGATGGAGTTTAATTGAGTAATTTGCCCGGAATCTCCTCCCCAACCCACGGCCAAATAGCCCCCGCCGCACCACATGGGCCCCACCGCGGCCTCCACCTCCCTAGGCGCACCAAGCCCTCTCCTCCCTCTCTGATATGCCACCTTCTGATCGTCTTCAAGCTTCACCAATCCCGAGATAAATGGAAACCTAATTTTGAACACTATGGGTTCTTCTAAGGCCTTGAACGTTGGAAGAGGAAGAAGGAGGGTGAGTTGACTTTTGAACTTTGACCAAACTAATTAATTAATTCAAATTTTGACCGATCTTAATTAAACCATATCTTGCTCGTAAGAACTCGGATTCTGTGGCGACCCCATTTCCCGTACAGACAGTGACAAGGGTAATTTTTGGAATATAACACAGAAACAGATAACAGCAGAATAGAAATAAATAAATACACCAGATAATGTACAAATAATACACTGAATAAACGTAATCATCAGAGTTACACAGTATACAGGATCATGCTTAGTACAAATACAGTCCAGCTATACATAAATGTCTACTGCGGAAACAAACATAATATGTACAATAGGAGCTGAACAGCATAAAAAGAGATAAATGATAGAATCCATCATCAGCTCCACCTATCCAGAGAAAGCCAGCTAAAACCTGAATACAAGGCTGCCCGTGTAGAAAAAGGGGCACCCGAGTTTGAAAGTGAAACAAACTACGAGTCAGTCATGGGACTGGTATGAGAAATCTACTCAACACATTTAAAATATGGCCAATCACAGGACCACGCCACTTTCGTGGAACGGGTTTATTCCATTGGATTGCCAGTGCTTTAAAACAAATCCTTCTTTTAAACATCGCAATGCTTTTTATAAAAATGAAGCCATTATAAGACTCAGTTCCCATCACACAATGCAACACAAACCGGAGGATAGAGTTTTACCTTATAATGGCCAAAATATGCTTGATACGAATAAAACAAAAGCATTTGATATTATTACTAGTGTTTATATATTTCAAAAGCAATTTCAAATCATAAGTATCAATCATAGACAGCATTAATGCCCCATACCACTATGTCGCCATATATAGGTATACAATCAAGACCGCACAGTCTGAGTCACGTATTTGGAAATTGGATTTCCGTCATGAACCAAGGCAAAAGATAGTCCTTACCGAATTCGAGACTGTCTAGCCCGAGTCTCAGGGCAAGTACTCAGTCAAACCCTTGGATCGTCAGGGTCGGTCCACCGATGTGGATTAAAATTCATGAACACTACGTTTCCCCGCCCTATGGGGAGTAAATGAGCCAACGAATGACTCCATCGGACTCGGATCGTCCGATCTAACCGAGGCTCCTCGCAACAGTAACAACCACATAAGTCAAACTCGTCAGGGCGTGTAAAACCACTGACGCCACTTCTAGCTAGAAAGAAACGCATGTCCCCCCCTGAGGTCCTCTCCCGTTTCTAGTTCATACCGGGGTGTGAGGTTCGCGAATTCACATTATACACAAAGCCACGCCACACAGGCGGTGCTTTGATCATCACCACAAGACTTTCTTTTCAACAGAAGCCTTTCTCACAGCATCTTAGCATGCCACACAGGCAATTCACGCCATGTAACTGATGGCTATCAATCACACAGAACGAATTCCAATGTCAGACACACAGTCCATTTACAAGTCCGTTCTGGGTCTGAACGAAACCGGAGGCACTATATACCTCGCAAACCCATCGATCTCCATGTATGTCTGGACGATCACCACTCATTATCCATATTTATGGATGCCTCCCAATCAGGACATCAGTTACCATCCAAACGAGGTGAAGAGCTCCGGTCTTCGACCACCGTCTTCATCTTCGATTACTTATCGTCGATTCAGTTATTCAGAATGGGATAAACCTGGTCTTTCTGAGCAACTCGCGTATATAATAAACAAGTGCAACACAAACACACATACGCATCATTTCAATTCATTAGTCGCTAACTGTAAATTAGTAAGAGAACGATTTCCCAAATATTAACCCCGAAGGCCGAAACCAACATCAGATCTACACCCAGGAAACCATTCGACTTAGCCAACCTTCAGTTAGTTTCTAAATTTCACATCCATATCGTTTATAATATTTTATAACGATTTATCGCTATTTTTATTTATTTTTAAAATAGCCAATTTATTCAAACGACGCTTTGGGCCATAACGCAGTCGTGGCGCTGTTTTTCTTCAGATTTGATTTACACATATCTGAAAATCTAACCGTTGGATCTCCACAAAATTTACATCATTAGAAAGATCTTTTCAAAACGACAACGGTTCCAGTTTCGGGAAAATCCGACGGTCGGATCTCCCGGTATAATCGTTTGAAGTTTCGATTTCAAAATACGAACTGCGGCGTCGTTATTCGATTTAATATAATTATTTATATATATATATATATATATATATAATCTATTCTGGCGCTGTTTTTCTTCAAATTTGAATTAAACATTCCAGACAATCCAACCGTTGGATTTTTACAAAGTTGGTGTCTTGGAAAGATATTTCCAAAGCGAACCCAACGGTTGCAATTTCGGGAAAATCCGATGGTCGGATCTCCCGCACTAATCGTTTGAAATCACGGTTTCAACATACGAACTGCAGCTTCGTTATTCGATATATTTTAATTCTATTTATATATATATATATATATATATATATCGATTCTCCGATTTTAAAGCTATATTCTTTTCATACATTTGATAAAAATTATATTTTTATCCAACAAACATTCACTTCGACACTTCACTATTTTTAACAACTCATGTATACAGTAAAAATGCGATTTTTATTGTAAAACAATTCATTTCAAAACATGAATGTCGTTAAATAGATGAATTTCCATTCAACACACGAATATAGTTTCAACACATGAAAATAATTCTAACACATGAATATTATTCAAAATTTCGGCAGCATAACGGCAGGGTAGTTAAAACCGGGACCGTCCCTAGTACGGCTCCTCGCTCTACCATAAAGCCTCACAGCTTTTGACAATGGGGAATCATGCATCTAGTTCGCACGCAGGCGGCATGTATATTTTTTTCATTTCCACAAACTAATCCTATGTGGTTTCAATCAAATATTTCTCAACCACAAACGGGTATTTTTCAACCACAATCAATCAATTTCAACCACAAACAATTCTAATCTACCATTCGTAATCAACCAATTTTCACACCAGTCATAACCAATAAATATTGTCCATGGTTTGTGGACGAGGGCGTATATATATATAGATATATTTGTATATAAGCATTTCACTTCTATTTCAACACATATATAATTTTTACAATGCATATATAACTTATACATCGAACGTACAACTTATACAATGCTTATACAAGAGGTGTACAACGTTTATATAACTCATACATCGACTATATAATTTATACATCGTCGTTTTCCATATCGTTTATAAATTAGAAATCTCACATTGGGTTCCACTCCACCAAAAATTGTAGAAGGCTCAGAAAAATATCAGGTCTCTTCTAGAATGTAGAAGACGTCCACACGAGTCCACTGTCTCTTGTTTCACTGAATTTCGATCACATAGCAAAAAGATACAATTTTTAGAAGTTATTCATGTTTTGCGATGGTTTAAAGGTGTTGAAATCACTTCAGAAAATTAAAGCCGTAACCCCTCAACTTACCTTCAAAACTAGGGTCTCGATTTCTGATCAAATGGTGAAGGGTTGTGTCGATCAGAGGATACAGCGTCGAAGAGGCTGGAAAGGGCTTTCCACGCCACCTGGTGGGGTCCCCTACGATGGCTCCTATCGGCGGCGGCGGAGCTCCAAAGACGTCGGCTTCAGGGACCCGAAACTCGAGAAACACCACATGAGAATCGGCGAATCAGGGATAGATTTAAAGAGGAGGATCAGAGCTTCGAAAAGCTTAACTGGAGGAGGGTCTAACTCGGCCTGGATTCGCCGGAAATTGGCTGGGAAAGAGGGGATGAGTTTCTCCGTCGACTTCGAGGGTATCGGGGGAAGAAGAATAATGATGACCAATAAGATTTTTTCTTCAATTTATATAATTTTTTTAAATTTCAAAAATACCCATTTATCCATTCGAACCCCAATCCAAACCCAACGACTGTCGTCCCTAGCGTTTTACCCCAATTTCGAACACAATGGGATATGTTTTGTATGCCCATTCAACTGTTTCAGTCAGTTATTCTTCAAATTAAAATATAAAACATTCAATATTTGATTTGAACATACATTTCAATTTGCCGGGGCCACATACTGATTCTAAAAATTACTGAAAAATAAATCAAGCTATGTTTTGACGATACGGTCCCAACAAACCTAGTTTCGTCGAATT
Source organism: Allium sativum (assembly GCA_030737875.1). NCBI lineage: Eukaryota > Viridiplantae > Streptophyta > Magnoliopsida > Asparagales > Amaryllidaceae > Allium > Allium sativum. Next base: position 43,300,805 of record CM060921.1, read on the forward strand.
CTGAGACTGTTTGAAAAATGGCCCATTTCTGGTCGATCCAATTTAACTACAACTGACCAAAACACATTTTCCTTCGCCACACTCACATACTAACTTCAAAAATTATGAAATTTGAAACCTAGAAATAACTTTACATCCCGGATCCAACAAAAGTGGTTTTGTCGAATTCCGAGGTCGTTTGCAAAATGGCCATTTTCACGGGCTATATAAATTCCATAGCGACCTTTCTGAAAATTCATTTGGCTATAACTTTTGCTTCCCGCTATGAAACTTCGATTTTTCAGATTCGTTAGAAAGGTATTCACTAACAGATTTAAATATTTTTGGTTTCACTCAAATCCGTTTTGTTTTGCACCCGGTACAGTCAGTCGAAGTTTGAATTCAAATTTTGAAACTACCGCGTCATTTCAGGCCTTGTTTGTAATTAGAATTAATTATATTTGTTTTCAAACGTCGATTCAAACTCACTTTTCATTGCTATTATTTAAAATATTTATTTTAAATATTTAAAATCCACTAAAATAGCCAGTTTAAAAAAAATTAAATTGGTTCAGATTTTCTGGGTCGTTACAATCTCCCCAACTTAAAACTTTTCGTCCCCGAAAAGGATCAAAGTCGAAAGTGGTTTGATTAATCAACTCTACGTTCAATCTGGCTTCCATTCTCCAACTTTTAAGTTTCTGAGAAATTTCAAATTCTTTAAAAATTTGGCTAACACCCGGAATTTTCGAAAAATTTCGCCATAACCTCCTTTGTACGGTGAGGGGTTTGGAAATTTGTTGGGCCGTATTAGGTACCCAATAAATCCTATGAAGCATACACATATTTATAGTGATATAAGCTGGTGTTTACAGGGGATCGTGTATAGATAATAACTCCAGAGAATAAATTCTCATCACCCTGTCAAAGCCTGAGGGAGTGTGTATTTTAATTGCTCCAGAGAATAAATTCTCGTCACCTCGTCCCGTGTGGGAAATAAATAGTCCATGTGCCGTATCTAATGACTAGAGAGACGTGATTATTGTCAACTCCAGACCCATGTGGGGTTTTTATTAATCTGGCAATTTATCGTTACAATTTTATATTGTCCATATCAGTCATCAGTGCAACCTGTAAAATATAGTCATCGCCTTACAAGCCTCTCGCTCGTATGGTAAATCTTCCACCTCGTCACACAAGCTCCAAATGCTTATGTGGTATATGATGAAGTATGCCTATCTTCAAGAAGTATGCCATGTGGTGTATGTAACAACCCGTATTTTCAATAACCTGTAATAACATAAATCGAGGCAGAATTTAATTCTAAAATGGGAATCAAGGGAAACGGGCTATGCCATTGTGTTCGTCTCGGAAAAATACGCGAAATAGAGTCCGAGTTTTCGAAAATCGGAGTCCGTATGACCAAGATATGGCCTCGCGAAGTTTCACGAAAATTCCCAAATTAAAGTATACTTAATTAAGTGAAATGGGTTGTGTAGATATATATATATATATATATATATTGATATATATATATATATATATATAATTGAAAATTTAATAAATAAATATGCAAAAATGCTCAAAACAGCGAATTGGGAGAGGGGAATAACCGAACCGGCCGATTTTTGAAGTCGACCCGAGCCCGCTGGGTCGACTAGGGGTTAATCCAGGGTGTTTGGCTGTCAACCCGTGGGCCGATTCGCTCAAGTGCAGATTTTGCATTTGAATGGTTCTCATGGTCCATCTTTAATCTAAAGGCCCTAGATGGTTCCTACACTTGACTTCTTCCCCAAGACATGCTTTGATGGCTTGGATTGAATCTAGGGTTAATCCTATGGCCTAAAACACTTGCCTAATCTATAAATAAGACCCTAACCTACCCTAATTCATTCATAATTAAACCTAGTGACTAAACTATGGCAAAATGCTAGCTCTCATGGCCTCCACTAATTTTATGAAGAGGGTTGCATACTAATCACTCTCTAATCAACTTCTAATCCCTTCTTAGCATCTTAATCTTCTTCATTTGGTGTTCAAAGTTGCTAGTTGTGAGTTTCTATCACTTTGATGATCTTTTGGTAAACTAATTAGATGAGATGTGATGAGATTTATGGTTTTGTATGTGGGTTAATGAGCTTTGAATCATATGATATGATGTTAGCATTAATCTTATGTTTATGCATGTTGAGTATGTAAGCTTATGCAAGTTTAATATGATGTATGTTATGTTTGCATGATGCTAAATATGCAAGTTGTGGGCTATGTAATCATATGCATGTTATGCAAGTTCATGGTAATATGCTATGCAAGTTACATGTATGTAAATATGCAAGTTACATGTTTGTTAATATGCAAGTTACATGTATGTAAATATGCAAGTTACATGTTTGTTAATATGCAAGTTACATGTTTGTTAATATGCAAGTTACATGTATGTAAATATGCAAGTTACATGTTTCTTTATATGCAAGTTACATGTTTGTTAATATGCGAGTTACATGTATGTAAATATGCAAGTTACATGTTTATTAATATGCAAGTTCATGATGACACATTATGCAAGTCTATAAGCTAATATGCAAGTTTGTTATGCAAAATGAATATGTAAGTTATGTGACATATTATATGCAAGTTATGTGACATGTTATGCAAGTTCATATGCAAGTTATGTGTTTGTTAATATGCAAGATGGCACCTTTGAAACATGTTCATTCATATGCAAGTTGACACCTTTTATATGTGTTATATCATGAACGAAATTACGTGGGAACGATGGGGTAATTAAATGCATAAGTTAATAAGATTGTGTGAAATTAATATAATTATGCATAACACAAAATAAATAAACATAGTATGGGAATTTGCCTATTTGGTTAGGTGTACCCATACTATGTGTTGGGAATTTACCTATTGAGTTAGGTCTACCCCATGGGAATTTACCTATTAAGTTAGGTCTACCCATGTTAAGAAAACTTGATTAATTAGGGATAATTAATATAAAATTATGAGGGTGATTAATTAGGTGTAATTAATTGACTAAGACACGAGGTTGGACTCAGTTGTAGCGTAAAACTGCCCGGACCCAACCGGCTTAACCAGTTGCTACAAATGTTAGCCCAATGTGAGAGGTCTTAGGCACAAACTAAATACGTAATTAATGTAAAGACACGAGGTTAGACTCTGTTATGACATAAGGCTGCCCGGACCCAACCGGCTTAACCAGCGGTCATAAAAGACAGTCTAATGTGAGAGGTCTTTACAAAGGTTACGTTCTTAATTAATTAATTAAGAAACACTTAACCATATTAGCATGTAGAGGGACATGAGGGGTTAAGTGGGTGGCATGAGAAAATCTAGTGGTTGCCTTGGGTGGCAATAGAAAATACGATTAGAATACTTAACCAAAATGGAACATGTAATTAAAACATGATTAAAGGGTTAAGTGGGATATACTAGAAAAAGGGACAAGCTTAGGTGGGTAGCTTGTGGAGGCCCATTTCAACCAGTAACCCATACGTATCTTTGTGGGCTCGACCCATGTCGAGGACGGGACACGCATACTGGGCTTGACTGTAAGAGGCAAACGGGTTAGCGGTGGCAACGCAAGTCCAACGGGCTTCATATGCGTGAGTGGGCCCGGGCTGGTAGGTAAGCCGTTGTTGCATCGAGTAGATATAAGCCGTGCACCTTTAGTTCCATCAGGTTGCCACATTGGGGAATGATACATCCCACGGTGGGGCCAGCACGGGTATCTACGTTAGGGAGCCGATCGAATGGGAAGTAGTGTGTACACCTAGTGGATTGTAGGGCCCCGTGGCGCCTACTTGGTCACCTAGGGGTACGCAGGTACTAATTAGTAAATTTTATAAGTCCTTGGGTGGGATCAACCTTTAAGTTAGGAACGACTGGTGTGGTGCAGTTTAGTAATTTACCTTAGGGAGGGTAGATGCGTCTTTATCCTTTATCTTCGTTTAGTTGACTGCTTAGGGTAGCCATTCATCCCTATATGTTACCGTATATCAGTTTATGTCTTCTCTGGTTACTTTAACGATTGTATTGTTAAAGTTATAGGACTCGCTCAGACTTATGTCTGACCCTGTTGTTTTTATCTTTTTCCCAACCCTCAGGTCCTACGGTGGATCCTAGCAGTAGTGGAGCTTGATCGGATTGTTGTTCCAGTCTTTAGGAGCTTGGATAGATGTAAAGCTCCAGTTATCCAGTTATCTTTTCTTTTGTTTGGCTATTGTATGAGAGTGGGATTATGTACTTCTTTATTTTGATGGATATTGTACTTGACCTTTATTGTGGTTTTATGATGTAACCAGACATGTTTTACTTCCGCTGTTATGAGATGATGTTTTAAAATTTCAAGTACTATTTATATCTGTCTTGTTGTAATTTTTCTGTTCTATATTCACTAAAATACTCCACCGATGCTATGGCATTCCCTTAGTGAGTGATCATAGCGGGAGTGGGGTGTTACACGTGGTATCAGAGCTTAAGGTTACCAGAACAGATAAAATTTTTGAGAAAAACTACTTTCTAAGAGTATTTTCGAAGAAAGGATTTTTAAAAGCATGTCTTCTAAGAGAAAAAGTTTTTGAAAAAGAAAAGCATAATCCCCAATAGCCATATCTTTATCTTTCGGAATCTCCTTTTTGAATCTTTCCTCTTTCGTTTCAGCATGGCTGAAGATCTTAACATCCCGGAGGGTTTAGTTATACCACTATGGTATAGGAGGTTGCAAGAGGCTAGGGCCGCGGCTGCGGGTCCGGCCAATGCTACTACACCAGAGACAACCGCTCCTCCTCCTCAGCCTAGAGTGGATAATTTTGCTAAGGTTTGCAAGGAGTTCAAGGCTATAGGAGGAAAACCTTTTCTTGGTTCAGAGACTTTCGTAGAGGCTAGAGATTGGCTTAAGGAAGTGGAAGAGTTGCTAGATATCTTTGAAGTGGAAGAGGGAAAGAAAGTCAAGTTGGCGGCTTGGTTAATGAAGGGAGAGGCCTCATTCTGGTGGGAGGTCACTAATGGAGAACGCCCTGTTGACTCTTGGGCAGATTTTAAGCAAAGGTTTGGGGCTAAGTTTCTCTCAAGGGCGGAAGAGAATCTGTTTATGGAGAAGTTCTTGAATTTGAAGCAAGGGAATCTCACGGTGAAAGAATATGTCAACAAATTCAATCAATTAGCAAGGTTTGGCATAGAGTTGGTGAATACACCGGAGAAGAAGGCTTTGAGGTTCGTTAGAGGCTTGAACGAACCATTGCAAGGAATAGCTATGACTCACATTCCTATGGGGGCCACTTTTGAGAAGCTTGTCTACATGGCACTTATGCATGAGGATGATAAGAATTCTAAGGCACCAGAGAAAAAGGGGGATCAGAAGAAACCGCAACAGCAACAACAAGGCAAGGGCGGAAAAGGCAATGGTGACAAAAAGAAGACGAAGAAGAAGTGCTTCAATTGTGGAACACCAGGACACCTCAGTAAGGATTGTCGCAAAAAGAAGAAGACCGGTTGCTTTCATTGTGGTGAAGCAGGGCATCTTGTGAAAAACTGCCCAAAGAAGGGGCAGAAGACGGGGTCTACCTCAGGAGGCCAGGTGCAAGCTCTTATAGCACCACCTCAGTCAGGGGGGCAAGTTCAGGTTCTCTCAGTTCCACCGATTCAGCAGAGAGGTAGAACTATTTCCGTTGAAAGTCTGGTTTTTCTGTTTGATCATCCAGTTCGTACTTTGTTTGACTCTGGCGCATCGCATTCTTTTATCTCATCATCCTTAGTTGAGTCACTGCACTTAGACACCAGTCTAGTTGATGATCCCTTGGTTGTCTCAAACCCAATTGGGGGCTCCATATATCTGTCTATGATATGTTTGGGTTTGAAGATTTCTATACTTAGCGTTGAGTTTAGATGTGATGCTTTTGTATTGGGCTTCACGGGCTATGGGTTGATCTTGGGCATGGACTGGTTATCCAGTAATGGTGCCGTTCTTGATTGCGAAAGGAGAGTTGTCAGGCTCATGACCCGCTTGGGTAACACTCTCGAGATCTCTTGCAATCCCATGGAATCTGTTTTGCTAAGTTATCTTGAATCGCTCGATGCTTCGGTCGAAAGTTTGTGTTCTGTCAGAGTAGTCCGGGAATATCCGGATGTGTTTGAAGAAGTAAAGGGTTTGCCTCCGAAGCGGGAGATAGATTTCCGAATTTATTTGGTGGATAATGCCAAACCAGTGTCTTTGCCAGTACGCCACATGGCTCCTCGTGAGAGAAGAGAACTTCATAAGCAAGTAGGGGAGTTGCTTGAGAAGGGGTTCATAAGGCGAAGTATATCGGAGTGGGGAGCTCCAGTAGTGTTTGCCACGAAGGCGGATGGGTCCCTCAGACTTTGTGTGGATTATAGGGAACTTAATAAGCTCACGAAGAAGAATAGACACCCATTACCGAGGATAGATGATCTCTTTGATCAGTTGGTTGGCGCGTCAGTATTTTCGCAGATGGACTTAGCTACAGGGTTTCATCAGTTAAGAGTGGCGGAGGACAGTATAGAGAAGACTGCTTTCCGGACTCCGGATGGTTTTTATGAGTGGCTAGTGATGCCATTTGGGTTGACAAACGCCCCCGCATACTTTGTTGATCTCATGAGTAGAGTGTTCAGAGAGTATCTGAATAAGTTTGTAGTAGTTTTTGTGGATGACATCTTGGTCTTTTCCAAGAATGAAGAAGAGCATGCCTTACATCTCAAGGAAGTGTTGGAGACTCTTCGAGCGCATAGTCTTAAAGCTAAATTCTCTAAATGCCATTTTTGGAGAAGAGAAGTGCGATTCTTAGGGCATGTGGTCTCTAAGGAAGGGATAGCTGTGGATCCCGCAAAGATAGTATCTATCCAGGATTGGAAAGTTCCTAGAAATGCTACCGAGGTAAGAAGTTTCTTGGGGTTGGCAGGATATTATAGGAAGTTCATCAAAGACTTCGCGAAGATATCAGCCCCATTAACCCGCTTGACGAAGAAGAATCTGGTTTTCTCATGGGATGTAGATTGTGATGATGCTTTCCGACGGTTAAAGAGAGCTTTGACCACCGCTCCAGTTTTAGTGCTTCCAGATGGGAGTAAGCCGTTTGTTGTTTATACCGATGCTTGTGGAACAGGATTAGGCGCAGTCTTGATGCAGGAGGGAAGGGTAATAGCCTATGGAGGGAGACAATTGAGAGTGCATGAGAAGAATTACCCTACCCATGATCTAGAGTTGGCCGCGATTGTTTTCGCACTTAAGTCTTGGCGCCATTATCTTCTTGGTGAGAGATTCGAGTTGTTCACCGACCATAAATCATTGAAGTACTTATTCTCTCAGAAGGATTTAAACTTAAGACAGCAAAGGTGGATGGAGTTCTTAGCATCCTATGATTTCGAGATAGCGTATACCCCTGGTAAGGGTAACGTGGTGGCAGACGCCTTAAGTAGAAAAAGGCTATCTTTGAGTCCATTGTTCGTGGAACGACGAAGCTTGGAGTTTTTTTTCTTTGTTTGACTTCAGACCTTTTGTTGATTTTGTACCTGGTTTGTTGGCATCCTTGGAGGTTAGACCTACTCTTTTGAGACGGATTGGCGAGGCTCAGCGAGACGACCCACAGTTGGTTGTGTTGGTAGAGAAGCTTATAAGAGGGGAGTCGTCCAGCCATTTGGGTAGATACACCATAGATGATAAGGGATGGTTGCATAGAGACGGTAGACTTTGTGTACCGCAAGATGAGGGTTTGAAGAAGGCTATTTTGGATGATGCACATCGTTCAAGAATGACTATTCATCCCGGTGGAGACAAAATGTACCAAGACATGAAGAGAGTTTTCTTCTGGGCCGGTATGAAGAAAGATGTGGCCGAGTATGTGGCTAGATGCTTAGTGTGCCAACAAGTTATAGTGGAGCAAAGGAAACCCGGTGGGTTGCTACACCCATTGGAAGTTCCACAGTGGAAGTGGGATAGTGTCTCGATGGATTTCATCGACGGGTTACCGAGATCGAGGAAGGGCAATACGGGAATTTGGGTTGTGGTAGACAGACTTACCAAGAGTGCCCATTTTATACCCGTAAAGAGTAAGAGGACCGCTCCATGGCTTGCTTCAGTCTATGTTAGAGAGATTGTTAGATTGCATGGCGTACCATCCAGCATTGTGAGTGATCGAGATCCTATTTTCACTAGTGAGTTTTGGAGAAGTTTGCAAGAGGCGGTAGGGACTCAGTTGTGTTTGAGCACCGCATATCATCCTCAGACGGACGGTCAGACTGAGAGGGTGAACCGTATCTTAGAAGATCTTTTGAGGCTTTGTATCTTGGATTTTGGAGGTACATGGGAAGAACATCTTCCTTTGGTGGAGTTCGCATATAATAACAGCTTTCAGTCCAGTATTGGTATGGCTCCTTTCGAAGCTCTTTATGGAAGGCCTTGTCGATCTCCTACATGTTGGTGGGAATCTACGGATAAGATCTTGCTTGGGCCGGATATGGTTAGAGAGACTTCAGAGAAGATTGATTTAATTCGAAAAAGGATGAAAGCAGCGCAAGATAGACAGAAATCTTATGCGGATCGGAGAAGGACGGATCTTGAGTTTGAGGTTGGGGACATGGTTTTTGTCAAAGTATCTCCATTGAGAAATGTTGTTCGCTTTGGGTCCGTAGGGAAGTTAGCACCGAGATTTGTTGGGCCGTTTCCTATTAAGGAAAGGATTGGACGGATGGCATATAGGGTGGAGTTGCCCGACAGACTTAGTGGTGTTCATGATGTATTCCATGTATCACATTTGAGGAAGTGCTTACATGAGACCGCGGAGGTGGTAGAGCCGAGCTTGCTTAGAGATGTAGAGGTAGAGCGTGATGCGACGATTCGACGAGCTCCTACTCGCATCCTTGGGTCAGAAACTAGGAAGTTGAGGAACAGAGAAGTTCAGCTAGTTAAAGTGCAATGGGGAGATGACGAAAGCAATGCTACTTGGGAGACGGAAGCAAAGATGCGTTCTTTGTATCCATTTCTTTTTGAGAGTATGTCTTTTAACTTCTCCTTTATTGCTTGTCTAGTACTTATCTTATCTTTAGTATATCCTCTCGCTAATACCTATGACCTTTAGATAGGGTAAAACCTATGGTTGAGACATGTGTTTGAAACATGTTATGGTTGATGGATGCATATGGATGCAATTGTTTGCTAGTGGTTGCTCGTGGATGCATATACACACACATTAGGCACTAGATCGGCTCAGTCACTTCATGTTGCATATTGCATAAATGGATGTGGTAGTTAGATTGATGGATGTATCATGGCTGTGTTATCATATGGATGATGCATTTTTGTGTATGGTTGTGCACGCATGTAGAAATTTGTATGTGTCAATAGGGTTTCGCATACATATTGGATGCATGGCACTATCATGGTTTGCATTAAGGAGGTTTACTGTATCAGTAACCGCCTGATTTTCGCATTAGGTAAGTACATATACACACACTTTTGCATATATCCATCCAGCATTTAGAATCTTGTAAGGACAATGATTGCTCGTGGATGATGCTTTGAGTAGATGGATGATTGGATGGTAGGATACGTTCTTCCTAACTTGAAGATTTCGGGGACGAAATCCTTTAAGGAGGGGAGAATGTAACAACCCGTATTTTCAATAACCTGTAATAACATAAATCGAGGCAGAATTTAATTCTAAAATGGGAATCAAGGGAAACGGGCTATGCCATTGTGTTCGTCTCGGAAAAATACGCGAAATAGAGTCCGAGTTTTCGAAAATCGGAGTCCGTATGACCAAGATATGGCCTCGCGAAGTTTCACGAAAATTCCCAAATTAAAGTATACTTAATTAAGTGAAATGGGTTGTGTAGATATATATATATATATATATATTGATATATATATATATATATATATAATTGAAAATTTAATAAATAAATATGCAAAAATGCTCAAAACAGCGAATTGGGAGAGGGGAATAACCGAACCGGCCGATTTTTGAAGTCGACCCGAGCCCGCTGGGTCGACTAGGGGTTAATCCAGGGTGTTTGGCTGTCAACCCGTGGGCCGATTCGCTCAAGTGCAGATTTTGCATTTGAATGGTTCTCATGGTCCATCTTTAATCTAAAGGCCCTAGATGGTTCCTACACTTGACTTCTTCCCCAAGACATGCTTTGATGGCTTGGATTGAATCTAGGGTTAATCCTATGGCCTAAAACACTTGCCTAATCTATAAATAAGACCCTAACCTACCCTAATTCATTCATAATTAAACCTAGTGACTAAACTATGGCAAAATGCTAGCTCTCATGGCCTCCACTAATTTTATGAAGAGGGTTGCATACTAATCACTCTCTAATCAACTTCTAATCCCTTCTTAGCATCTTAATCTTCTTCATTTGGTGTTCAAAGTTGCTAGTTGTGAGTTTCTATCACTTTGATGATCTTTTGGTAAACTAATTAGATGAGATGTGATGAGATTTATGGTTTTGTATGTGGGTTAATGAGCTTTGAATCATATGATATGATGTTAGCATTAATCTTATGTTTATGCATGTTGAGTATGTAAGCTTATGCAAGTTTAATATGATGTATGTTATGTTTGCATGATGCTAAATATGCAAGTTGTGGGCTATGTAATCATATGCATGTTATGCAAGTTCATGGTAATATGCTATGCAAGTTACATGTATGTAAATATGCAAGTTACATGTTTGTTAATATGCAAGTTACATGTATGTAAATATGCAAGTTACATGTTTGTTAATATGCAAGTTACATGTTTGTTAATATGCAAGTTACATGTATGTAAATATGCAAGTTACATGTTTCTTTATATGCAAGTTACATGTTTGTTAATATGCGAGTTACATGTATGTAAATATGCAAGTTACATGTTTATTAATATGCAAGTTCATGATGACACATTATGCAAGTCTATAAGCTAATATGCAAGTTTGTTATGCAAAATGAATATGTAAGTTATGTGACATATTATATGCAAGTTATGTGACATGTTATGCAAGTTCATATGCAAGTTATGTGTTTGTTAATATGCAAGATGGCACCTTTGAAACATGTTCATTCATATGCAAGTTGACACCTTTTATATGTGTTATATCATGAACGAAATTACGTGGGAACGATGGGGTAATTAAATGCATAAGTTAATAAGATTGTGTGAAATTAATATAATTATGCATAACACAAAATAAATAAACATAGTATGGGAATTTGCCTATTTGGTTAGGTGTACCCATACTATGTGTTGGGAATTTACCTATTGAGTTAGGTCTACCCCATGGGAATTTACCTATTAAGTTAGGTCTACCCATGTTAAGAAAACTTGATTAATTAGGGATAATTAATATAAAATTATGAGGGTGATTAATTAGGTGTAATTAATTGACTAAGACACGAGGTTGGACTCAGTTGTAGCGTAAAACTGCCCGGACCCAACCGGCTTAACCAGTTGCTACAAATGTTAGCCCAATGTGAGAGGTCTTAGGCACAAACTAAATACGTAATTAATGTAAAGACACGAGGTTAGACTCTGTTATGACATAAGGCTGCCCGGACCCAACCGGCTTAACCAGCGGTCATAAAAGACAGTCTAATGTGAGAGGTCTTTACAAAGGTTACGTTCTTAATTAATTAATTAAGAAACACTTAACCATATTAGCATGTAGAGGGACATGAGGGGTTAAGTGGGTGGCATGAGAAAATCTAGTGGTTGCCTTGGGTGGCAATAGAAAATACGATTAGAATACTTAACCAAAATGGAACATGTAATTAAAACATGATTAAAGGGTTAAGTGGGATATACTAGAAAAAGGGACAAGCTTAGGTGGGTAGCTTGTGGAGGCCCATTTCAACCAGTAACCCATACGTATCTTTGTGGGCTCGACCCATGTCGAGGACGGGACACGCATACTGGGCTTGACTGTAAGAGGCAAACGGGTTAGCGGTGGCAACGCAAGTCCAACGGGCTTCATATGCGTGAGTGGGCCCGGGCTGGTAGGTAAGCCGTTGTTGCATCGAGTAGATATAAGCCGTGCACCTTTAGTTCCATCAGGTTGCCACATTGGGGAATGATACATCCCACGGTGGGGCCAGCACGGGTATCTACGTTAGGGAGCCGATCGAATGGGAAGTAGTGTGTACACCTAGTGGATTGTAGGGCCCCGTGGCGCCTACTTGGTCACCTAGGGGTACGCAGGTACTAATTAGTAAATTTTATAAGTCCTTGGGTGGGATCAACCTTTAAGTTAGGAACGACTGGTGTGGTGCAGTTTAGTAATTTACCTTAGGGAGGGTAGATGCGTCTTTATCCTTTATCTTCGTTTAGTTGACTGCTTAGGGTAGCCATTCATCCCTATATGTTACCGTATATCAGTTTATGTCTTCTCTGGTTACTTTAACGATTGTATTGTTAAAGTTATAGGACTCGCTCAGACTTATGTCTGACCCTGTTGTTTTTATCTTTTTCCCAACCCTCAGGTCCTACGGTGGATCCTAGCAGTAGTGGAGCTTGATCGGATTGCTGTTCCAGTCTTTAGGAGCTTGGATAGATGTAAAGCTCCAGTTATCCAGTTATCTTTTCTTTTGTTTGGCTATTGTATGAGAGTGGGATTATGTACTTCTTTATTTTGATGGATATTGTACTTGACCTTTATTGTGGTTTTATGATGTAACCAGACATGTTTTACTTCCGCTGTTATGAGATGATGTTTTAAAATTTCAAGTACTATTTATATCTGTCTTGTTGTAATTTTTCTGTTCTATATTCACTAAAATACTCCACCGATGCTATGGCATTCCCTTAGTGAGTGATCATAGCGGGAGTGGGGTGTTACAGTGTAGTTCAAAATTAATTGTTACTATCCTATGGCGATGTTTATTATTACACATAGAATAACCAGCACTCCGCATCCAATGGCATTCACAGGGTTGATATAATAATATTTCGCATCCAACTCATTAAGGTTTACCTATTTGTCGGGCACGCAAATAATTTCTTTACTCAACAGCTATCCATTTACCTGTTCCAACATATATATGCACATGTATATATTTCTATTTATTTTTAAATCAGTTCAATATGTGATTTAATCGAATAAATCCTACCATTCATTCTCCTATTAATTAAATTAACTATCATTTCAATAATTTAATTAATCAAATTTACTATCACACAATGCAAACAACAATCAAATTGTTTTTAACTTTTCAAATATATATCTTTTATATATTCAAAAATTATATTTCTAAAACCAGACTATATGTATTATCACAAATACGTTATTTAAAAACATATTACCCTCGACTCGTTTCTAGGCACTTCTGACCCCATCTCTAACGAGTTGTTCCGATTCTGCTATACTCATACTAGGATATTACTGATCCTATTTGTAATTAGTTACCCGTCCTAGAACACTAATGGTTCTATCGCTGACGAGTTCGTTAATATGTTATATTCCAGAGCAAAGCTTAACCAAAGTTCTGATACCACGTTGTGACGAACCCATTTCCCGTATAGACGATGACAAGGGTAATCTTTGGAATATAACACAGAAACAGATAACAGCAGAACAGAAATAAATAAATACACCAGATAATGTACAAATAATACACTGAATAAACGTAATCATCAGAGTTACACAGTATACAGGATCATACTTAGTACAAATACAGTCCAGCTATATATAAATGTCTACTGCGGAAACAAACATAATATGTACAATAGGAGCTGAATAGCATAAAAAGAGATAAATAATAGAATCCATCATCAGCTCCACCTATCCAGAGAAAGCCAGCTAAAACCTGAATACAAGGCTACCCGTGTAGAAAAAGGGGCACCCGAGTTTGAAAGTGAAACAAACTACGAGTCAGTCATGGGACTGGTATGAGAAATCTACTCAACACATTTAAAATATGACCAATCACAGGACCATGCCACTTTCGTGGAATGGGTTTATTCCATTGGATTGCCAGTGCTTTAAAACAAATCATTCTTTTAAACATCGCAATGCTTTTTATAAAAATGAAGCCATTATAAGACTCAGTTCCCATCACACAATGCAACGCAAATCGAAGGATAGAGTTTTACCTTATAATGGCCAAAATATGCTTGATACGAATAAAACAAAAGCATTTGATATTATTACTAGTGTTTATATATTTCAAAAGCAATTTCAAATCATAAGTATCAATCATAGACGGCATTAATGCCCCATACCACTATGTCGCCATGTATAGGTATACAATCAAGACCGCACAGTCACATATTTGGAAATTGGATTTCCGTCATGAACCAAGGCAAAAGATAGTCCTTACCGAATTCGAGATTGTCTAGCCCGAGTCTCAGGGCAAGTACTCAGTCAAACCCTTGGATCGTCAGGGCCGGTCCACCGATGTGGATTAAAATTCCTGAACACTACGTTTCCCCGCCCTATGGGGCGTAAATGAGCCAACGAATGACTTCATCGGACCCGTATCGTCCGATCTAACCGAGGCGCCTCGCAACAGTAACAACCACATAAGTCAAACTCGTCAGGGCATGTAAAACCACTAACGCCACTTCTAGCTAGAAAGAAACGCATGTCCCCCCTGAGGTCCTCTCTCGTTTCTGGTTCATATCGGGGTGTGAGGTTCGCGAATTCACGTTATACACAAAGCCACGCCACACAGGCGGTGCTTTGATCATCACCACAAGACTTTTCTTTTCAACAGAAGCCTTGCTCACAGCATCTTAGCATGCCACACAGGCAATTCACGCCATGTAACTAATGGCTATCAATCACACAGAATGAATTCCAATGTCAGACACACAGTCCATTTACAAGTCCGTTCTGGGTCTGAACGAAACCGGAGGCACTATATACCTCGCAAACCCATCGATCTCCACGTACGTCTGGACGATCACCACTCATTATCTATATTTTGGGATGCCTCCCAATCAGGACATCCGTTACCAACCAAAAGATGTGAAGAGCTCCAGTCTTCGACCACCGTCTTCATCTTCGATTACTTATCGTCGATTCAGTTATTCAGAATGGGATAAACCCGGTCTTTCTGAGTAACTCGCGTACATAATAAACAAGTGCAACACAAACACACATACGCATCATTTCAATTCATTAGTCGCTAACCGTAAATCAGTAAGAGAACGATTTCCCAAATATTAACCCCGAAGGCCGAAACCAACATCAGATCAACACCCAGGAAACCATTCGACTTAGCCAACCTTCAGTTAGTTTCTAAATTTCACATCCATATCGTTTATAATAATTTATAACGATTTATCGCTATTTTTATTTATTTTTAAAATAGCCAATTTATTCAAACGATGCTTCGGGCCATAACGCGGTCGTGGCGCTGTTTTTCTTTAGATTTGATTTACACATATCTGAAAATCTAACCGTTGGATCTTCACAAAATTTACATCATTAGAAAGATCTTTTCAAAACGAATCCAACGGTTCCAGTTTCGAGAAAATCTGACAGTCGGATCTCCCGGTATAATCGTTTGAAGTTTCGATTTCAAAATACAAACTGCAGCGTCGTTATTCGATTTAATATAATTATATTTATATATATATATAAATATAATCGATTCTGGCGCTGCTTTTCTTCAGATTTGAATTAAAGATTCCAGACAATCCAACCGTTGGATTTTTACAAAGTTGGTGCCGTTGGAAAGATATTTCCAAAGCGAACCCAACGGTTGCGGTTTCGAGAAAATCCGATGGTCGGATCTCCCGCACTAATCGTTTGAAATCACGGTTTCAAAATACGAACTACAGCATCGTTATTCGATATATTTTAATTCTATATATATATATATATATATCGATTCTTTGATTTCAAAGCAATATTCTTTTCATACATTTGATAAAAATTATATTTTTATCCAACAAACATTCACTTCGACAATTCACTATTTTTAACAACTCATGTGTACAGTAAAAATGTGATTTTTATTGTAAAACAATTCATTTCAAAACATGAATGTCGTTAAATAGATGAATTTCCATTCAACACACGAATATAGTTTCAACACATGAAAATAATTCTAACACATGAATTTTACTCAAAATTTCGGCAGCATAACGGCAGGGTAGTTAAAACTGGGACCGTCCCTAGTACGGCTCCTCGCTCTACCTTAAAGCCTCGCAGCTTTTGACAATGGGGAATCATGCATCTAGTTCGCACACAGGTGGCATGTATATTTTTTTCATTTCCACAAACTAATCCTATGTGGTTTCAACCAAATATTTCTCAACCACAAACGGGTATTTTTCAACCACAATCAATCAATTTCAACCACAAACAATTCTAATCTACCATTCGTAATCAACCAATTTTCACACCAGTCACAACCAATAAATATCGTCCATGGTTTGTGGACGAGGGGCGTATATATATATATATATAGATAGATATATTTATATATAAGCATTTCACTTCTATTTCAACACATATATAATTTTTACAACGCATATATAACTTATACATCGAACATACAACTTATACAATGCTTATACAAGAGGTGTACAACGCTTATATAACTCATACATCGACTATATAATTTATACATCATCGTTTTCCATATCGTTTATAAATTAGAAATCTCACACTGGGTTCCACTCCACCAAAAATTGCAGAAGGCTCAGAAAAATATCCGGTCTCTTCTAGAATGTAGAAGACGTCCACACGAGTCCACTGTCTCTTGTTTCACTGAATTTCGATCACATAGCAAAAAGATACGATTTTTAGAAGTTATTCATGTTTTGCGACGGTTTAAAGCTGATGAAATCACTTCAGAAAATTAAAGCCGTAACCCCTCAACTCACCTTGTAAACTAGGGTCTCGATTTCCGATCAAATGGTGAAGGGTTGCGTCGATCAGAGGATGCAGCGTCGAAGAGGCTGGAAAGGGCTTTCCGCGCCACCTGATGGGGTCCCTTGCGATGGCTCCTATCGGCGGCGGCGGAGCTCCAAAGACGTCGGCTTCAGGGACCCGAAACTTGAGAAACACCACACGAGAATCGACGAATCAGGGATGGATTTAAAGAGGAGGATCAGAGCTTCGAAAAGCTTAACTGGAGGGGGGTCTAACTCGGCCTGGATTCGCCGGAAATTGGCTAGGAAAGAGGGGATGAGTTTCTCCGTCGACTTCGAGGGTATCGGTGGAAGAAGAATAATGATGACCAATAAGATTTTTTCTTTAATTTATATATTTTTTTAAATTTCAAAAATACCCCTTTATCCATTCGAACCCCAATCCAAATCCAACGACTGTCGTCCCTAGCGTTTTACCCCCATTCCGAACACAATGGGATATGTTTCGTAGGCCCATTCAACTTTTTCAGTCAGTTATTCTTCAAATTAAAATATAAAACATTCAATATTTGATTTGAACATACATTTCAATTTGCCGGGGCCACATACTGATTCTAAAAATTCCTGAAAAATAAATCTAGCGATGTTTTGACGATACGGTCCCAACAAAACTAGTTTCGTCGAATTCTGAGACCGTTTGAAAAATGGCCCATTTCTGGTCGATCCAATTTAACTACAACTGACCAAAACACATTTTCCTTCGCCACGCTCATATACTAACTTCAAAAATTATGAAATTTGAAACCTAGAAATAACTTCACATCCTGGATCCAACAAAAGTGGTTTTGTCGAATTCCGAGGTCGTTTGCAAAATGGCCATTTTCACGGGCTATATAAATTCCATAGCGACCTTTCTGAAAATTCATTTGGCTATAACTTTTGCTTCCCGCTATGAAACTTCGATTTTTCAGATTCGTTAGAAAGGTATTCACTAATAGATTTAAATATTTTTGGTTTCATCCAAATTCGTTTTGTTTCGCACCCGGTACAGTCAGTCGAAGTTTGAATTCAAATTTTGAAACTACCGCGCCATTTCAGGCCTTGTTTATAATTAGAATTAATTATATTTGTTTTCAAACGTCGATTCAAACTCACTTTTCATTGCTATTATTTAAAATATTTATTTTAAATATTTAAAATCCACTAAAATAGCCAATTTAAAAAAAATTAAATTGGTTCAGATTTTCTGGGTCGTTACAGATTCGAACGATTTCAGGTGCGCCACGATCGTGAGACCGAGATCGCAATGAAACTGACTAGACCTGATTATGAGGAAGTTGAAATTTGGCCAAATTTTGGATCTGAACGGCGCAGAAATTCAAAACGATGTGAGAAATTCTATTTTATTTCTTCTTAAATAATTAAAATTATTTATGTTTGTGTTATCATCACTCTGCGGTAAAATTCTGTTTGTTATGTGACGTGATTTGATTCTATGATTGATATGTTGTATAGATCTGTTAATTGGATGATATCGTGTTGTAATAAAAATTGTTGAAAACAAAAATATAGATTTTTGTTAAATAATTTTGTTAAAACAAATTTGTTATTTTTGTCAAAATAAATTTGTTAAAACAAATTTGTTATTTTTGTCAAGGTAAATTGGTTAAAACATAATGGTCATTGTTGTCAAAATAAATTTGTTGAAACAAAATTCACATTTTTGTCAAAATCAAACTCGTCAAACATAAATATGATTTCCTTTCATTTTGTTGAATTAGGTTTTTCAACAGAAATGAAAAGAACCATTTTTATTAAATTAGATTTGTATGAAATAAAAATGATATTTTTATTGAAACAAAATTGATAAGATAAAGTTACCATTTTTATTGAACTAGAACGGTTAAAATGGAAATGTCATTTATTAGAAAATGTCAAGTAGAAATGAAAATGTCGTTTATAAGGAAACACCATTTATTTAGAATAAAAATGTCATTATAGTTAGTGATTTCATGTTAAAATAAAAAGAAATGTCATTTGTGTTAGAAATGTTAAATTAGATCAAAATATTCATTTATTTGAACTGAAAACATGTTAGCATAGAAATACATATTTTTATGTAAAATATAAGATGATCATTATTTGTACTGAAAACATGTTAACGATAAAATTTACATTTTTTATCGTATATATAGAATAGATTAGAAATGTACATTTGTTCGTTATTGTTAGGATGAAATTGTCACCGACATGTAAATCAATGTTATGTTATTATGATATTGACACAATCATGTAGTTAGTTATTGTTTGGATGAAAATTACGAGCACAGAAAATGAATACCTTTGTTTGTAAATTAATGGAATTTACATTTGGTTGAAAAAAAACAAGAATTTGCATTGTAATTAAAATTGCATTGTTATATGTAATTAAAGAAGGAGAATTTGCGTTGAAAATAAAATTGCATTGTTATATGTAATTAAAGAATATGTTTTTACATGTAAAATAAAATTACATTTTTATATGTAATTGTAGAAGAAGAATTTGCACTGTTAATAAAATTACATTTTCAATGTAATTAAAAAGTAGAATTTGACGGTGTAATTAAAATCACATTTTTAATGTAACTTAAAAGGTAGAATTTTACATTGCAAATTAAAAAAAGCAAGATTTGTCATGTAATATTAATTACATTTTTAATGTAACTAAAAAGTAGGATTTTTCATTGCAAACTAAAAGAAAAAAATTGACGTGCAATGTTACTTACAATTTTATGTAATTAAAAAGATAAGGTTTGGTCATTAAAATAAGAATTACATTTTAATGTAATTAAACAAAAGAATTTGATGTTGAAATCAAAATTACATTTTTAATGTAATTTAAAAAGATAGAATTTTTCACCGTGATGTTAATTACATTTTTAATGTAATTAAAAGGAGAGAATTTTACATTGTAATTAAAAAGGAGATTTTACATTGTAATTAAAAAGGAGATTTTACATTGTAATTAAAAGATAGGAATTTTACATTATAATGTTGATTACAATTTTAATGTAATTAAAAAGGAGATTTTACATTGTAATTAAAAGAGAAGAATTTTACATTATAATGCCAATTACATTTTTAATGTAATTTAAAAAGAAGATTTTGGCATTGTAAATTATTACAATTTTAACATAATTAAAAGAATGGATTTTCCATGAAATCATAAGAATAGAATTAAAAGAATAAAGAATGAAGTGCAACGTTGAAATATAATTTACGTTTCTATGTAAATAAAAGAATAAAGAAATAAAAGTTACATTTTTAATGTAAAACGAAAGGTTACATTTTTAATGTAAATAAGATTAAAAAGAAAGGTTACATTTTTAATGTAAAAAGAAAAGTTTACATTTTTAATGTGAATAAGGTAAAGAAGAAAAATTTACATTTTTAATGTGGATAAGATTTAAAGTAAGAAAAATTACATTTTCATATATTAAGATTAAAGAGAAAATTTACGTTTTCATGTAAAAAGAATTAGAGAAAAAATTTTCATTTTCATGTAAAAAGAATTAGAGAGAAAATTGACATTTTCATTTAAATAGTATTTAAAGAGAAAAGTTATATTTTCATGTAATTAGATTTAAAGTAAGTGAAATTTACATTTTTATGTAAATAGATTTTCATTAAAAGAATTGAGAAGAAAATTACATTTTTATGTAATTGGATTTTCATTAAAAAGAGTAAAGGCATGAAATTTACATTTTCATGTGAAAAGATTAAAACACAAGATTATCATTTTGCTTGTAAAGAAAAGATTGACACAAAATTATCATTTTAGTTTTGCATTGAAAGATATAAACAAAATTATTATTTTTGTTTTGCATTGAAAGAATAACAAAGTTATTATTTTTGTTACATTGGAATTAAACAAACAAAAATATATTCATTTTTGTAGAATTGAGGTTGACACCAAAATATATTGCATTTTTGTTAGAAAATTGAAATGATACAAAAATCTTCATTTTTGTTAAATTGGATTGATACACGAAAAATACATTTTAGTGTGAATTAAAGGGTAAAAGAAAAATATACCTTGTTATGTTTAGGATGTGTATGTGAATTAAAATAAAATAAACATTTTTGTGTGTTATGTTATATATCAAAATGTTATGAAACCAAGTGTTCTTTACTTGTTATAATAATCACAATAATGAAATGGACGAAGGAATTATATTTATATAATTATATATATATATATAATCAAAATTAAACGAATCGAGCGTGGTAGTTCGCATTTTGGAATCATGCCTTTAAACGATTATACTGAAATATCTGACCATCAGATTTTCCCAAAACTGAAACCGTTAGGTTCGCCTTGGGAAGATTTTCCAACGATATGAATTGTGTTAAAATCCAACTGTTAGATTTAGAGATATTTGTAAAACAAATTTGGGTGAAAACAACGCCAAGGTCGCCTATTGACATGAAGTGTTGTTAAATAAAATTCAGTTATTTTTATATAAATAAAAATAGAGATTAATCATTATAAATTAATATTAACGATAAGAAATGATTTTAAAATATATATATATATATATATATATGCGAGAATCATTTGAAAATTCCGAGTTCAATCTCATTTCAAATGATTACACGTCGATCTAAGTCGAAGAGTTGAATACGGTACAAGACCAACGATCTTCATGTCGAATAGATGAGTTACCATTGACGCCCATGATTGGAGTAGCTACCTTGAAGGGGCTATAATGGTGGTCATCCAGACTACTTGTTGATTTGTTCGGATGCGAGGAATGAGGTGCCTCCGGTTTCGTTCAGACCCAGAACAGACTTGTAAATAGATACGTGTCCGACATTGAAATTCACTTCATGTATTTAAATTGATTTCTATTTGATATATAATTGTTTGGTGGCGGAGAATTTATTCTCTTGCTTAACACCCTCTTATATATTGATGGTTGTCGATCGCATGGCGTGAATTTTCAATGTGGCACGCCAAGATGCAAATGATCAAGGCTTTTGTTGAAAAGAACACCTTGTGGTTGATGAACCAAGCACGGCCTGTTTAGGCGTAGATTTGTGTATAACGTAGGTTCACGAGCCTCACAACCCGGTGGAGTCTAAAACGGAGCAAGGGAACGCAGGGAGAGCAGCATGTTTCTTTCTAGCTAGAAGTGGTGTCATGGTATGGAGCCCAGACATTTTACTTGTGTGGATGATGGAATGAGGCGCCTCGAATATTAGGTCCTATAGTACCGGGAAACGTGTGTTCAGGATTAACTAATCCGCAAAATCGTATGTAACACCCCACATCCGTTAAGGTCACTCACAAAGGGAATGCCTTAACTTCAGTGGAGCATTATGGGTACTGGAACAGAAATATTACAAGACAGACATATATAAAAACAACGGAAAGTAAAGTGGAAGTACTTCAAATCAATTATTAAATATAATTGTTTACGATAAAAGCCCATCAACTTCCAATACCCAATTACATAGCTAAAATATCTGTCTTGCTCAAAAACAAAGAAGCATGAAAATAAATTGTAGTATTCCCCAATAAAGCAAAGCAAGCCATAGCCAAGAGAAATCCAAGCAGCACATGAAAGAGCCTTGGAGCTTGGTAAGATCTGAACTAAGCTGTATTCTCACCCTACGAACCTTGGGGGGGAACAAAAGAAAAAGAGTTGAAACAAACTAGGTCAGTCATTAAGACTGAGTAAGTTCTAGTGGCTTTCAGCATAAAAACAGGTGAAGATAATATGGCATAAATAAACTGAAAGTAAACATGAGCATGATGACAAGGTAAGCTACAGGCACGATGAATCAAGTATAACATTCCATGCTTCCTATCAAGAGTATCATCACAAGGTTCCTACCAAGTATCACATTGCAAGGTTTCTATTAAGTATAACATCGCAAGATTTCTAAGCTTCACCATTCCACTATTTTCTTTGATTTCCTAAATTCTCTACACCAACTGTACTAGTACCCCAACCCGTATCATCCTTTCCATGTATATGTACAGTCCCTTGCCGTATATCGTACGGATTTCATTACGTATTTCTATACTACTTCAACGTAGTGCCACCATTCTTGAAATCGTTTGGACTGCCACCCTTGTTTTGGCTGGGTTTCCTTATCATGAACTATCGTGTGTTCAACTAGGATTTATGCCACCTAGGACCACTAGGGATTATGCTACCTATTGAACGTTTCCTAGATTCGATTAGGGTTTATGCCACCTAGGACCACTAGGGATTATGCTACCTAACGGACAACACCCTTTTTCCACGTAACGATCTATTAATCGATCGACTCCCTACAAGTCCTAGCTCGTTCATGTGTCTGTGTCATACGGCCCAATCACGAAATGTAGTCACCTGTGCTAGGTCCACCATAGGGTGTATCAAGCCCTAGGGTGCCAACCACTGACACGAATCAAGCACACGCAGTGTAAACCTACCGGTGCCCAATGCCTGCTTTTTCAACTCCGGAGTACGTGCACGACCATAGTCCGCCTGAACCTACAATGGCGCACCAACTCAGCCGTCGTTCTGGTCGCTTAAAATCAGCCCAGTAATCGTGCCCCACCCTGCCTAGTTCCAGGGTACCATGATACATCTAGTGGGTTACTACTGAAAAGGACCGCGCAACTAGGGTTTCCATTCAGTAGGTTAAGTGTTGTCATTTAAAATCGAGACTTAACCCCATCAGTCTAGCATGTCAAGTTGGTTAAGTGTTGTCATTCAAGTTCGTGGCTTAACCCGCCTACGTGTCATGACAAATTGGCTAAGTGTTGTCGTTCAAGTTCATGACTTAGCCCTACGAATCATCTGTTAAGTTGGTTAAGTATATTCAGGCGGTTCATGACTTAACCCTATCAAATCATCGTGTCAAATTGGTTAAGTATATTCAAGCGGTTCATGACTAAACCCTATCAAATCATCGTGTCAAATTGGTTAAGTATATTCAAGTGGTTCATGACTTAACCATATCAAATCATCGTGTCAAATTGGTTTAGTATATTCAAGCGGTTCATGACTTAACCCTATCAAATCATCGTGTCAAATTGGTTAAGTATATTCAAGCGGTTCATGACTTAACCCTATCATGTGGCATTAATTCATTAATGCACCCCAACCTCTCGCATCAGACCTGTTGTTGTGGTCACTGGATATGCCGGGCGGTTCCGGGCAGATTTACACCACAACTCAGTCTGACCTCGGGTTTCAAGCGCGATATGACCAACTACCCACATTGGATCCTATTGTTTGCAGTAACGGGATTTGTCGGGCGGTTCCGGGAAGATTTACACTGCAAACTCAACCCAACCTCCAGTTGGCCATTTTCATGTTTATTCTAATGTCATGTCCATGTTCAAGTTTCATGTCAAGTTCGTGTCTAGTTTCATGGCGAGTTTCATGTCAAGTTTCATGTTTTCACTTATGCCTATTATCAAGTTAATGATTCATATTCCTAACCCATTCATGTTTCAAGTTCATAAGCGTGCTTACGTGCCTTCTAGATGTCCAACACATACCAACTACCCAAAACCCAACTTAGGCGCGTTCATATTAAACTTTCTCCAAGTCATAAATTATCATATATGTTTCTACTCCAAATTTTACATAATTAACATATGCCCAAGTTCTAGGTTACATGTCAGTTTTACATATGCCCAATTCATACCAAATTTACATATGTTCAATTCATGCCATTTTACATGTATTCCAATTTTTATGCCATTTTACCATATCAAGTTCTAGCCAAAATTACATGTATCAAGTTTTATACCCAATAAACCCAAATCATGATTCATGATGTAGTTATCCCAAACTATAATCTTTTAATTACAATACATGTCAGTTGCCCAAGTTCATAATACACGTTTATGCCAATTATCAAATTTACAATTGCTTTCATGTTCAAATTCCCAATTCTACATATGCCTAATTAACATAAGCCCAATCTTTTGATTTAAACTTACATAGTCCCAAACTCGTGATTTAACTTACATGTCAATTCATGTATGCCCACTTCATGCCAAATTATTTATGCCAATGCCCAAACTTGCAATTTCAATTATATTGACAATACCCAAATTTCCAATTTCATGTTAAGGGTAGTAATACCCAAATATCCAATTTTTATGTTATGCCATCAATTCCACCAAACACATATATTCCACTAGGCAATATTCCAATATTTCCCCTGTATACCATAGCATGTAAATCATAGTTTAGGCCTAGGTCCGAAATTGACCTAGGTTCATCAAAATAAAATAAATAGGGGAAGGTAGAATTTTGCATAAAAATAAGATCAGAGAGAAAAACATCATCACAGGCATGAAGATTACAACTTGGTAATAATATCAATATGAATCAAGAAAACTAATTTACAACAGGCTGAATAGATCATAAATTAGACATGGGAATAAAGATAGACAAGTCTCAAAACTTAAGATCCAAGAAGCAACAGAAATAGATCGATAAACATACTTAAATCCAATTCCACTTTATTCCATGACCATATTATAATTAAATGTTTAAATCTAAAAGCAACTAGAACTTATAGAGCATGGCTAATGAATTAAGAACTGAATTTGTTGTAAAAATGTCGCGGTGTTGTTGATTTATTGTCTTGAATCATTGTAGAAGCCTTGTTCTTTGAATTGATTTGAGTTTGAATGTTTGTACTTTGATTTGGAGACGGCGGCCAGGGTTCAAGAGGTATTTTAGCAGCATAATTGTGTAAGAATGATTTGATATGAATTAGGTTAGGTCTAAGGGTGTTTTTATAGGTGTAGCAACTAGTTTAGGCCCTTAGATTAACCCTAGAATCAATTCGGACCATCAAAACACGTCTCAGGCTTCAAAAATGAGTTCTAGGTCAAAACAGGCCGACCAGGTCAACCTGTAAGGGGGAGGTCGACACTATGGTCGACCTGGGGGGTAGGTCGACCCTATGGTCGACCCCCTGGTCCAGTGCTGTCTGAAAACTGCTGAAACTTGTACATGCCATAACTTCTTCATCCGGACTCCGATTTTCGAAAACTCGAACTCTATTTCATGTAAAATTTCTAGACGAACATAATGGCGTAACCCGTTTCCCCTAATTCTGACTTTAAAATCTAATTCTACCTTGATTTCTTGTTTTAACATGTTATAAAAATATGGGTTGTTACATTCTCCCCTCCTTAAAGGATTTCGTCCCCGAAATCTTCAAGTTAAGAAGAATGTGTCCTACCATCCAATCATCCATCTACTCAATCATCAATCACAGGCATCCATTGTCCTTAAGAGATTTCTAATGTTGTACGAACATATGCAGAAAGTGTGTGTATATGTTCCTTATCTAATGCAAATGATCAGGCCTGATTGATCTTCTTAATGCAAAATATGTTTAGTGCCATGAGTCCAACATGTATGCAATAGCCCTAATCACATAAACACTATATGTATGCTAAAACATCCATCCATATGCAACATTCACATGATGACACATTCAATTTCATCCATAAACAAGTATAAACACTCATGCATATGCAATATGAAAATGTGTCTGAGCCGATCTAGTGCCTAATGTGTGTTATGCAACCACGAGCAACCACTTGCGACCACTTGCAACCACTTGCAACCATCAATCATAACATGTCTCAACCACATGTTTCACCCAATTATTCCTACCTAAAGATATAGCCGAATGATAGAAGCAAGTAAAAACTTTGTGCCCATTAGGCAATGTCAAAGCCGGAAATCTACGTCACATATACACTGAATAGGAGAAGAACTCCCTAAGCACCAGCCCATATCCTATAAAACCCAAAAAGTTTAGTCAACCCAACGGACACCCTCAAGCCCCAACATGTATTACTAAAAGATAAGTCATACTCCCTATGGGGTTTGCAACAGAAATAAGATTGAGAATAGGACCGAGAGGTTATACTTAAAAGATAGCATACAAGTAAGCTCTACAGGAAAAGAGGGATCAAGGATATACTCTTAAAAAGAGATATGATGCGCGTGTCTAGCCTTCAATCTTCTAAGTCGTATTTCCTTGAGCTTAACTCCATTATGCTTTAACCGTCTTTAACTTCACAATTTCGTAGTTCCTAAACTCTT
This sequence comes from Allium sativum, assembly GCA_030737875.1. Lineage (NCBI taxonomy): Eukaryota > Viridiplantae > Streptophyta > Magnoliopsida > Asparagales > Amaryllidaceae > Allium > Allium sativum. The sequence continues at coordinate 43,327,752 of CM060921.1, forward strand.
GTTCCCAGAATATGAGTGGGAACTCATTCCATTGTTGCCTCTCGTTCCACTTTCGCTTATTCTCTTTCTAGTATACCTGATTCAAACATAACTGCGTACTCATGGTTTCATGCAAGCTCTCCAAAATTCACTAGTGAATCTTGGATCTCATTCACTTATTAGAAGGTATTCCACATAAATGAATTATCTCTTGAAAATAAACAAATGCCAACCATGTTGCCAAGTGTACTTACTAAGGTGATTTTCTATAACTCATGCATAAGTGAAATGAACCATCCACCTTAGTGGCGAACACTACTCGAGCGGATCGATAAATGTATCAAGAGATTCTAGGTAACTAAACATGGCAGAACCCTAAGGGTTACACTAGACTTCGAGGGCATTACCAAGGCAAGTCAAGCGTCTAACTACCCTCTTTTCATACTCGGGAATGGTACCATTCCTGGACAACCACTCCATCCCTAGAATCAACCCATAGCCCAAAAACTTAAGCTTTACTTCTAAACTCAACACTTAGCATAGACATTCTCAAATCCAAACAAGTCATGAATAAATGAGCCGATTCCCCAACAGGATTTGAGACAAAAATGGGATCCTCTACTACGCTAGTACTAAGGTGCAGAGACACAACTATCGAGGCAGAATTAAAAGGATGTGATGTATAAAAACAAAGTTCCCACGGTATGATAGAAAAGAGAAGCCAAACTTTTAACAGAAACGTTACCACCTCTCTTAGGTATGCTAGTAGTGAGAGCATACGATTGCCCTCTTGACGATCTTGTTCTTTGCCCTTGTCCTTGTCCTATGATACTTAACTACATGTCCCTTTTTAGCATACCAACGATGTTCTTTCTTGTCATGGGTTTTGTTATTCTTTTACTTTGACATCTTCCCTTTCACCTTTTCCTCCTTCGTGGATTACACCTTATCAACAAGTTTCTCATCCTTAGGCTTGTGTTCTTTATCCTCGTTCTTACTATCATTGTATAGCTTGTTGACAAGTTTCTCGAAAGCTACCCCCATCGCACGGCAACCCTACAAAGCTTGAAATAAGATTAGTCGCAAGTAAAACTACTACGGCTACAGATGGAGGTTGGGCACTCCTTGGTCCTCCGACATGTGTCGTACGCCCACAAAACTATGGTGAAAAAGAAAGAGAGAAGAGACTCAAGGAGAGAATTAAAAGATAGTGCATATGGCTTTGGGGAATACGCCTTCCGTAAAACGAAACTTTCCTTTTAGAAAAATACTTCTTTGTAAACGTTTTGAAAATAATTTCAGAAGGTTTTTAAAAGCTTTTGCCCAGTCTGGTAACCTTCTGCTCTGATACCAAATGTAACACCCCACATCCGTTAAGGTCACTCACAAAGGGAATGCCTTAACTTCAGTGGATCATTATGGGTACTGGAATAGAAATATTACAAGACAGACATATATAAAAACAACGGAAAGTAAAGTGGAAGTACTTCAAATCAATTATTAAATATAATTGTTTACGATAAAAGCCCATCAACTTCCAATACCCAATTACATAGCTAAAATATCTGTCTTGCTTAAAAACAAAGAAGCATGAAAATAAATTGTAGTATTCCCCAATAAAGCAAAGCAAGCCATAGCCAAGAGAAATCCAAGCAGTACATGAAAGAGCCTTGGAGCTTGGTAAGATCCGAACTAAGCTGTATTCTCACCCTGCAAACCTGGGGGGGACGAAAGAAAAAGAGTCGAAACAAACTGGGTCAGTCATAAAGATTGAGTAAGTTCTAGTGGCTTTCAGCATAAAAACAGGTGAAGATAATATGGCATAAATAAACTGAAAGTAAACATAAGCATGATGACAAGGTAAGCTACAGGCACGATGAATCAAGTATAACATTCCATGCTTCCTATCAAGAGTATCATCACAAAGTTCCTACCAAGTATCACATTGCAAGGTTTCTATTAAGTATAACATCGCAAGATTTCTAAGCTTCACCATTCCACTATTTTCTTTGATTTCCTAAATTCTCTGCACCAACTGTACTAGTGCCCCGACCCGTATCATCCTTTCCATGTATATGTACAGTTGCCGTATATCGTACGGGTTTCATCACGTATTTCTATACTACTTCGACGTAGTGCCACCATTCTTGAAATCGTTTGGACTGCCACCCTTGTTCTGGCTAGGTTTCCTTATCATGAACAATCGCGTGTTCAACTAGGATTTATGCCACCTAGGACCACTAGGGATTATGCTACCAATTGAACGTTTCCTAGATTCGATTAGGGTTTATGCCACCTAGGACCACTAGGGATTATGCTACCTAACAGACAACACCCATTTTCCACGTAACGATCTATTAATCGTTCGGCTCCCTACAAGTCCTTGCTCGTTCATGTGTCTGTGTCATACGGCCCAATCACGAAATGTAGTCACCTGTGCTAGGTCCACCATAGGGTGTATCAAGCCCTAGGGTGCCAACCACCGACACGAATCAAGCACGCACAGTGTAAACCTACCGGTGCCCAATGCCTGCTTTTTCAACTCTGGACTACGTGCACGACCATAGTCCGCTTGAACCTACAATGGCGCACCAACTCAGCCGTCGTTCTAGTCGCTTACAATCAGCCCAGTAATCATGCACCACCCTGCCTAGTTCCAGGGTAACGTGATACATCTAGTGGGTTACTGCTGAAAAGGACCGCGCAACTAGGGTTTCCATTCAGTAGGTTAAGTGTTGTCATTTAAAATCAAGACTTAACCCCATCAGTCTAGCATATCAAGTTGGTTAAGTGTTGTCATTCAAGTTCGTGACTTAACCCGCCTACATGTCATGTCAAATTGGCTAAGTGTTGTCGTTCAAGTTCATGACTTAGCCCTACGAATCATCTGTCAAGTTGGTTAAGTATATTCAAGAGGTTTATGACTTAACCCTATCAAATCATCGTGTCAAATTGGTTAAGTATATTCAAGCGGTTCATGACTTAACCCTATCAAATCATTGTGTCAAATTGGTTAAGTATATTCAAGCGGTTCATGACTTAACCCTATCAAATCATCGTGTCAAATTGGTTAAGTATATTCAAGCGGTTCATGACTTAACCCTATCATGTGGCATTAATTCATTAATGCACCCCAACCTCTCACATCAGACCTGTTGTTGTGGTCACTGGATATGCCGGGCGGTTCCGGGAAGATTTACATAACAACTCAGTCTGACCTCGGGTTTCAAGCGCGATATGACCAACTACCCACATTGGATCCTATTGTTTGCAGTAACTGGATTTGCCGGGCGGTTCCGGGCAGATTTACACTGCAAACTCAACCCAACCTCGAGTTGGCCATTTTCATGTTTATTCTAATGTCATGTCCATGTTCAAGTTTCATGCCAAGTTCATGTCTAGTTTCATGACGAGTTTCATGTCAAGTTTCATGTTTTCACTTATGCCTATTATCAAGTTAATGATTCATATTCATAACCAATTCATGTTTCAAGTTCATAAGCACGCTTACGTGCCTTCTAGATGTCCAATACATACCAACTACCCAAAACCCAACTTAGGCGCGTTCATATTAAACTTTTTCCAAGTCATAGATTATCATATATGTTTCTACTCCAAATTTTACATAACTAACATATGCCCAAGTTCTAGGTTACATGTCAGTTTTACATATGCCCAATTCATACCAAATTTACATATGTTCAATTCATGTTGTTTTACATGTATGCCAATTTTTATGCCATTTTACCATATCAAGTTCTAGCCAAAATTACATGTATCAAGTTTTATACCCAATAAACCCAAATCATGATTCATGATGTAGTTATCCCAAACTATAATCTTTTTATTACAATACATGTCAGTTGCCCAAGTTCATAATACATGTTTATGCCAATTATCAAATTTACAATTGCTTTCATGTCCAAATTCCCAATTCTACATATGCCTAATTAACATAAGCCCAATCTTTTGATTTAAACTTTCATAGTCCCAAACTCGTGATTTAACTTACATGCCAATTCATGTATGCCCACTTCATGCCAAATTATTTATGCCAATGCCCAAACTTGCAATTTCAATTATATTGACAATACCCAAATTTCCAATTTCATGTTAAGGGTAGTAATACCCAAATATCCAATTTTTATGTTATGCCATCAATTCCACCAAACACTTATATTCCACTAGGAAATATTCCAATATTTCCCCCATATACCATCGCACGTATATCGTAGTTTAGGCCTAGGTCCGAAATTGACCTAGGTTCATCAAAAGAAAATAAATAGGGGAAGGTAGAATTTTGCATAAAAATAAGATCAGAGAGAAAAACATCATCACAGGCATAAAGATTACAACTTGGTAATAATATCAATATGAATCAAGAAAACTGATTTACAACAGGCTGAATATATCATAAATTAGACATGGGAATAAAGATAGACAAGTCTCAAAACTTAAGATCCAAGAAGCAACAGAAATAGATCGATAAACATACTTAAATCCAATTCCACTTTATTCCATGACCGTATTATAATTAAATGTTTAAATCTAAAAACAACTAGAACTTACAGAGCTTGCCTAATGAATTAAGAACTGAATTTGTTGTAAAAATGTCGCGGCGTTGTTGATTTATTGTCTTGAATCATTGTAGAAGCCTTGTTCTTTGAATTGATTTGAGTTTGAATGTTTGTACTTTGATTTGGAGACGGCGGCCATGGTTCAAGAGGTAGTTTAGCAGCATAATGGTGTAAGAATGATTTGCTATGAATTAGGTTAGGTCTAAGGGTGTTTTTATAGGTGTAGCAACTAGTTTAGGCCCTTAGATTAACCCTAGAATCAATCCGGACCATCAAAACACGTCTCAGGCTTCAAAAATGAGTTCTGGGTCAAAACAGGCTGACCAAGTCGACCTGTATGGGGGGAAGGTCGACACTATGGTCGACTTGGGGGGTAGGTCGACCTGGGGGGGTAGGTCGTCCCTATGGTCGACCCCCTGGTCCAGTGCTGCCTGAAAACTGCTGAAACTTGTACAGGCCATAAATTCTTCATCCGGACTCCGATTTTCGAAAATTCGGACTCTATTTCATGTAAAATTTCGAGACGAACGCAATGCCATAACCCATTTCCCCTGATTCTTACTTTAAAATTTAATTATGCCTTGATTTCTTGTTTTAACATGTTATAAAAATACGGGTTGTTACATCGTATGTATGGATCGGCCCTGCAGCTTTCCAAGGGTTCACTGCGGGGGATCCTGAGACATTAGCTAGAGTGTCTCGAATCGGTAAGGAGATCGTTCCTAGCCTTGACTCATGATGGAAAACCAAATTCCCAATACGACCCTACGAACTTGATTGTATTACTAGTATGGATGAATAGTATATGGTAGCTATGCTTCCTAGCATTGATACATTTACTTTGAAATGTTTTTGAAATATATATACACTAATAATAATACCAAATTCGTTTTTATCGTACCAAGCATGTTTAATCATAATAAGGTAAAACTTTATCCTCTGGTTTGCGTTGCATTGTGTGATGGGACTTGAGTCTTATGATGATTCCATTTTTCTAAAAAGCATTGCATTGTTTAACGATTTACTTTAATTTATGCACTGGCAATCCATTGGAATAAAACCCATTCCGCGTTAGCGGCGTGGTCCTTGAATTTGCCTTATTGATATTAGTTATATTAGTTAAGAATTCTCACATCAGTCCTTGTTTGGCATGCCTGGTAATAGGATGCAGTATGATGGGGGGTTCTCGCTTCGCGGTTTGGTGGCGAATGGGAGACTCTTACCCCCACATGTCCCTTTTTTGGGTTGGTAGGCTACGGCTGGGGGAACCCGAAAGGGCCGCCGTAAAACAAGGTGTCTGGGGTACCACTGTAAGCCATGGTGGGTTTTACCTGCTGTACTGGAGGATGAAGGGATGGTTGCAAAGTAGTTTGTTGTTATTGTTCTGATGTTGTTGTATTCCCAGAGTTAACGTACTCGGGTTTTCAATGGTCTTGGTCGATTTTGCGATCGATCGGGTCGGGCGAAATCCAGGTCGTTACAGTTGGTATCAGAGCTCTGGTTAGCTCAAATCTTTGGGGTACAACTCGTTAGAACTGAACAAAAGACTCATCAGAGATTGGATTAGTAATATCCAATAAGAATACTCATTAGAGATAGGATCAGCAGTATCCTAGAATGAGAAAACTCATTAGAGATAGGATCAGCAGTATCCTAGAATGAGAAAACTCATTAGAGATGGGTTAGTAATGCCCTAGAATGAGTTGAGAGTGCCCAGTTTATAATTAACGTATTTTTTATTATATATAATCTGATCTTTGGAAATGTGATTTTTGAATATATAAAGTTAATCAACAAATAAAATTATTTAAGATAGGATACTTAAACAACTTTAGCTTCGTTCCTTTTTGAGGACGAAAAGTATTTAAGTGGGGGAGATTGTAACAACCCTAAATTTTGGGGTAAATTTAAAAATTTATTTTAACTAATTTTAATGGGTTTTGATATTTAAAATAATAATGATTAAAAATATATTTAAATTGAAGTTAGAATGAATAATTTAATTTTAATTATAAAAGGAGATAGAAATAGCGCGGTAGTTTGAAAAGTCAAATTTGAACTTTGACAGGCCGTACAAGATGCAAAATTTAACGATTTTAGTGAAACCAAAAATATTAGAATCTCTTTTAAAACATATTTCCAACGAATCCGAAAAATCGAAATTTTATAGCGGGAATCAAAAGTTATGCCCAGTTTAAATTTCAGAATAGTCGCTGTAGTATTTATATATATTTTTTAATATTAAAAATAGTCATTTTTCAAACGACCTTTGTTTTCGACGAAACCAATTTTGTTGGATTCGGAATGTCAAATTATTGCTAAGTTTAATTTTTCATAATTTTTATAATTAATTTGTGACCATGGCAAAAAGATTTCAGTTTGGTCAATTTCGGTCAATTTTAATCGACTTGAAAAAGGCCATTTTTCAAATAGGCTCAGAATTGAACGAAATTAATTTTTCCTAGGTCCGCAGCGTCAAAACATAGCTAAATATATTTTTCGGGATTTTTCGAAGTTAAATTGTGGCTCCGGTGAATTTATTCGTACGATTGAATTAAAAATAAAAGAAAATATTTTAAAATAAAGAAAACTGGGTCAAGACAGTTGTTTGGGCCTGCTGGACATAGCTAGATGAGTCCGGAATAGGGGTTAATGGGTAGGAACGACAGTCGTTGGGCTGAAATCTGAAAAAGTTGCTAAATGGGCCTTAATGGGTAATTAGTGAATATAATATTATAAATAATAGGATTATTAGAAAATTCCCGAACCCTAATCTACATTCAGCCGCCGCCCCTGGTTCCATGGCCAGAAATACATGAATTTCATTCCTCAATTACTCCCAATCCTCTCAACAAAATCGAATGATTCTTATGAGAATATTGAAGAGATTTTCGAGAGCTTTAATTCTATACGGATATGATGGAGTTTAATTGAGTAATTTGTTCGGAATCTCCTCCCCAACCCGCGACCAAACAGCCCTCGCCGCACCACGTGGGCCCCACCGCGGCCTCCACCTCCCTAGGCGCACCAAGCCCTCTCCTCCCTCTCCGATATGCCACCTTCCGATCGTCTTCAAGCTTCACCAATCCTGAGATAAATGGAAATCTAATTTTGTACACTACGGGTTCTTCTAAGGCCTTGAACGTTGGAAGAGGAAGAAGGAGGGTGAGTTGACTTTTTGAACTTTGACCAAACAAATTAATTAATTCAAATTTTGACCGATCTTAATTAAACCATATCTTGCTCGTACGAACTCGGATTCAAACGATTTCAGGTGCGCCACGATCATGAGACCGAGATCTTCGCAACGAAACTGACTAGACCAGATTCTGAGGAAGTTGAAATTTGGCCAAATTTCGGATCTGAACGGCGTAGAAATTCAAAACGATGTGAGAAATTCTATTTTATTTCTTCTTAAATAATTAAAATTATTTATGTTTGTGTTATCATCACTCTACGGTAAAATTCTGTTTGTTATGTGACGTGATTTGATTCTATGATTGATGTGTTGTATAGATCTGTTAATTGGATGATATCGTGTTGTAATAAAATTTGTTGAAAACAAAAATATAGATTTTTGTTAAATAAATTTGTTAAAACAAATTTGTTATTTTTGTCAAAATAAATTTGTTAAAACAAATTTGTTATTTTTGTCAAGGTTAATTGGTTAAAACATAACGGTCATTGTTGTCAAAATAAATTTGTTGAAACAAAATTCACATTCTTGTCAAAATCAAACTCGTCAAACATAAATATGGTTTCCTTTCATTTTGTTGAATTAGGTTTTTCAACAGAAATGAGAAGAACCATTTTTATTAAATTAGATTTGTATGAAATAAAAATGACATTTTTATTGAAACAAAATTGATAAGATAAAGTTACCATTTTTATTGAACTAGAACGGTTAAAATGGAAATGTCATTTATTAGAAAATGTCAAGTAGAAATGAAAATGTCATTTATTAGGAAACGCCATTTATTTAGAATAAAAATGTCATTATAGTTAGTGATTTCATGTTAAAATAAAAAGAAACGTCATTTGTGTTAGAAATGTTAAATTAGATCAAAATGTTCATTTATTTGTATTGAAAACATGTTAGCATAGAAATACATATTTTTATGTAATATATAAGATGATCATTATTTGTACTGAGCACATGTTAATGATAAAATTTACATTTTAATCGTATATATAGAATAGATTAGAAATGAACATTTGTTCATTAAAGTTAGGATGAAATTGTCACCGACATAAAAATCAATGTTATATTATTATGATATTGACACAATCATGCAGTTTGTTATTGTTTGGATGAAAATTACCAGCACGGAAAATGAATACCTTTATTTGTAAATTAATGGAATTTACATTTGGTTGGGAAAAAACAAGAATTTGCATTGTAATTAAAATTGCATTGTTATATGTAATTAAAGAAGGAGAATTTGCATTGAAAATAAAATTGCATTCTTATATATAATTAAAGAATATGTTTTTACATGTAAAATAAAATTACATTTTTATATGTAATTGTAGAAGAAGAATTTGCACTGTTAATAAAATTACATTTTTAATGTAATTAAAAAGTAGAATTCGACGGTGTAATTAAAATCACATTTTTAATGTAACTTAAAAGGTAGAATTTTACATTGCAAATTAAAAAAAGCAAGATTTGTCATGTAATATTAATTACATTTTTAATGTAACTAAAAAGTAGGTTTTTTCATTGCAAACTAAAAGACTAAATTTGACGTTTAGTGTTACTTACATTGTTATGTAATTAAAAAGATAAGGTTTGGTCATTAAAATAAGAATTACATTTTAATGTAATTAAACAAAAGAATTTGACGTTGAAATCAAAATTACATTTTTAATGTAATTTAAAAAGATAGAATTTTTCACTGTAATGTTAGTTACATTTTTAATGTAATTAAAAGGAGAGAATTTTACATTGTAATTAAAAAGGAGATTTTACATTGTAATTAAAAGATAGGAATTTTACATTATAATGTTGATTACAATTTTAATGTAATTAAAAAGGAGATTTTACATTGTAATTAAAAGAGAAGAATTTTACATTATAATGCCAATTACATTTTTAATGTAATTTAAAAAGAAGATTTTGGCATTGTAAATTATTACATTTTTAACGTAATTGATTTTCCATGAAATCATAAGAATAGAATTAAAAGAATAAAGAATGAAGTGCAACGTTGAAATATAATTTACATTTCTATGTAAATAAAAGAATAAAGAAATAAAAGTTACATTTTTAATGTAAATAAGATTAAAAAGAAAGGTTACATTTTTAATGTAAAAAGAAAAGTTTACATTTTTAATGTGAATAAGGTAAAGAAGAAAATTTTACATTTTGAATGTGGAAAAGATTTAAAGTAAGAAAATTTACATTTTCATATATTAAGATTAAAGAGAAAATTTACGTTTTCATGTAAAAAGAATTAGAGAGAAAATTTACATTTTCATGTAAAAAGAATTAGAGAGGAAATTGACATTTTCATGTAAATAGTATTTAAAGAGAAAAGTTACATTTTCATGTAATTAGATTTAAAGTAAGTGAAATTTACATTTTTATGTAAATAGATTTTCATTAAAAGAATTAAGAAGAAAATTACATTTTTATGTAATTGGATTTTCATTAAAAAGAGTAAAGGTATGAAATTTACATTTTCATGTGAAAAGATTAAAACACAAGATTATCATTTTGCTTGCAAAGAAAAGATTGACACAAAATTATCATTTTAGTTTTGCATTGAAAGATATAAACAAAAATATTATTTTTGTTTTGCATTGAAAGAATAACAAAGTTATTATTTTTGTTACATTGGAATTAAACAAACAAAAATATATTCATTTTTGTAGAATTGAGGTTGACACCAAAATATATTGCATTTTTGTTAGAAAATTGAAATGACACAAAAATCTTCATTTTTGTTAAATTGGAATGATACACGAAAAATACATTTTTGTGTGAATTGAAGGGTAAAAGAAAAATATACCTTGCTATGTTTAGGATGTGTATGTGAATTAAAATAAAATAAACATTTTTGTATGTTATGTTATATATCAAAATGTTATGAAACCAAGTGTTCTTTACTTGTTATGATAATCACAATAATGAAATGGACAAAGGAATTATATTTATATAATTATATATATATATATATATAATCAAAATTAAACGAATCGAGCGTGGTAGTTCGCATTTTGGAATCATGCCTTTAAACGATTATACCAAAATATCCGACCATCGGATTTTCCCAAAACTGAAACCGTTAGGATCGCCTTGGGAAGATCTTTCCAGCGATATGAATTGTGTTAAAATCCAACGGTTATATTTAGAGAAATTTGTAAAACAAATTTGGGTGAAAACAACGCCAAGGTCGCCTATTGACATGAAGCGTTGATAAATAGAATTCAATTATTTTTATATAAATAAAAATAGAGATTACTCGTTATAAATTAATATTAACGATAAGAAATGATTTTAAAATATATATATACATGCGAGAATCATTTGAAAAGTCCGAGTTCAATCTCATTTCAAATGATTACACGTCGATCTAAGTTGAAGAGTTGAAGACGGTACAAGACCGATGATCTTCATGTCGAATAGATGAGTTACCATTGACGCCCATGATTGGAGTAGCTACCTTGAAGGGGCTACAATAGTGGCTGTCCAGACTACTTGTTGATTTGTTCGGATATGCGAGGAATAAGGTGCCTCCGGTTTCGTTCAGACCCAGAACGGACTTGTAAATGGATGTGTGTCCGACGTTGAAATTCACTTTATGTATTTAAATTGATTTCTATTTGATATATAATTGTTTGGTGGCGGAGAATTTATTCTCTTGCTTAACACCTTCTTATATATTGATAGTTATCGATCGCACGGCGTGAATTGTCAATGTGGCACGCCAAGATGCAAATGATCAAGGCTTTTGTTGAAAAGCAGGCCTTGTGGTTGATGATCAAAGCACGGCCTGTTTAGGCGTAGCTTTGTGTATAACGTAGCTTCACGAGCCTCACAACCCGGTTGAGTCTAAAACGGAGCAAGGGAACATAGGGAGAGCAGCACGTTTCTTTCTAGCTAGAAGTGGTGTCATGGTATGGAGCCCAGACATTTTTACTTATGTGGACGATGGAATGAAGCGCCTCGGATATTAGGTCCTACAAGACCGGGAAATGTGTATTTGGGAATAACTAATCCACAAAATCGTATGTGTGGACCGGCCCTGCAGCTTTCCAAGGGTTCACTGCGGGGGATCCTGAGACATTAGCTAGAGTGTCTCGAATCGGTAAGGAGATCGTTCCTAGCCTTGACTCATGATGGAAAACCAAATTCCCAATACGACCCTACGGACTTGATTATATTACTCGTATGGAGGCATAGTATATGGTAGCTATGCTTCCTAGGATTGATACATTTACATTGAAATGTTTTTGAAGCATATATACACTAATAATAATATCATATTCGTTTTTATCGTACCAAGCATATTTAATCATCATAAGGTAAAACTCTATCCTCTGGTTTGCATTGTGTGATGGGACTTGAGTCTTATGTTGATTCCATTTTTCTAAAAAGCATTGCGTTGTTTAACGATTTACTTTAATTTATGCACCGGCAATCCATTGGAATAAAACTCGTTCCGCGTTAGCGGCATGGTCCTTGGATTTGCCTTATTGTTATTAGTTATATTAGTTAAGAATTCTCACACCAGTCCCATGACTGACTCGTAGTTTGTTTCACTTTGCAAACTCGGGTGCCCTCTTTTCCACATGGGTAGTCGAGTAGCTTTTTGCAGATATTTATCTCTTGGGCAGGATTCTGGATCGAAGCCTAAAGCTGTGTTCAGAGCATAGAAGTCTTCCGCTGTTTATTGTATTTAATTTATTGTAATTTTTCTTTTGCTGTAATTTTTATTAAATGTACTCTGATATATTCTGTACTCTGATGTAACATTATTGTAATGTTTATAAAAGTCTGTTGTTATTGTTCTGATGTTGTTGTATTCCCAGAGTTAACGTACTCGGGTATTGAACGGTCTTGGTCGATTTTGCGATCGATCGGGTCGGGCGTAATCCGGGTCGTTACAAAAATCCAACTTCCAATATGTGACAATTGCGATTTTGATTATAGAGCCTAGTATTAGCGACATGATATATGGTACCCATACCGTCTAGGATTGATACATTTATATTTGAAGTTGTTTTAAATACGCACTTATAATAGTATCAAATGGTTTGTTTTAACGTACCAAGCATGTTTGGCTATTATAAGGGAAAACACTATCCTCCGGCATGCGTTGCATTATGTGGTGGGACCTGGGTCTTATAATAGCTTCATTTTTCCAAAAAGCATTGCGCTGTTTGTTTTTGCACTGCCATTCTTGGGAGGAAACCCATTCCGTGTTATACGGAGTGGTCCCTTGATATATCTGATTTTAAAGTAAAGTTTTAAATAACTGTTTTAGTTCTCACACCAGTCACATGACTGACTTGGAGTTTATTGTTTTAACCTAAACTCTGGGTGCCCCTATTTTCCACACGGGCAGCTTGTAGTTTTGGTTTTGCAGATTTATATTCACAGGATCCTGATTTGCAGCAGGAATGATATTCGGAAAGCTCTGTATCCGTGTATCTTTTTCAGTTGTGTTTTGTATTATTTTCCACTGCATTGTAATTTGTAAATCTTTAATATTTGTCGAATGTATTTTATTTATTCATACTCTGTATATTCTTGTATTCTGATGGAATTGTTGTAATAAGCAATGAAATGTTCTTCTGTTTGTGTTCTGATTTGTCGTGTTCTCAATTCAATCCGGGATTTCCTTCATGGGGAAGTTCGGGTCGCTTCAGTTTTTCCTAGATAGCCTTCTCTTTCGTATACTGCTATAGCACAAAAATTAAATTGTTTATGGAAACTCAAAGGTTCTATGCGTATCAAATCGGATGGAGTTCTCTTTATTCTGCAACTTTCTTGTGAGGAAGACAGGGAAAAAATTCACATGAGTGACCCGATTATAATGAAAAATAAGATATTCATAACAAACCATACGACCCAAATGTTAGTAATGTTTGTGGTCTACTCAAGGAAGTACCAATTTGGCTTCAAATCTCGAATGTTCCCCTCATTTCGTGGTCATATATAGGAATCAATTGGCTTGCATGCAGAAATGGTAAACTAATCTGCCTTGACGAGATGACAGGAAAACTTGAGAGATTAGAGTTTGCGAGATGCCTAATTGAGATAAAGCCTAATGAAGAGATGGTGGATGACTTTTTGGTTAAGGTACCTGATGGAGGTACACAAAGAGTAAGAGTCAACTACCTTTGGAGACAACTAATAGGCACGACAGGAAAAGTGTTTGGGGATTGTATTGACAACTCTGAATGCATGACTAAAGAGGAAATTAATTATGAAGCAACAAAAGGGAAAAAGAATGTAACTGAGAATGTTCAAGAGAATTTTGAGAAAATACACCGAAGGGAAGTATGAGAAGAGTTAAACGACAATCCCACAAAACAACACCAACATATTCACTAGAAGAGCTACACAGCCAAATCCTTCCAGCTAGCACAGGGTCCAAAGCAGAAGATATGTTACCTTCAAAAGGCAAAAATGGAGAGCTAAACCAGCTATACCAGTGGAGAAGCATATTATAAATCTTGATGGTGTTGAAATGGAAGAGGGAGAAACCAATAAAGAAGAGTAGAACGAAGATGAAGCAGAAATGGAAGAGGGAGAAATAAATGAGGAAGCGCAGAATGAGGAAGTAGATAACAATGAAACACAAGGAAAAGAGATTAATGAGGAAGAACAGAATGCAAAGGACAGTGAACATCCTAGTGGAGAGGTTGCATTAAATGACGAAATAGAAAACGAGCTTACTGAGGAAGTGCTGCAAACTAACAATCCTGAAACTGAAACCAACAACAGCACCCCACATCTGTTAAGGTCACTCACAAAGGGAATGCCTTAACTTCAATGGAGTATTATGGGTACTGGAACAGAAATATTACAAGACTGACATAAATAAAACAGCGGAAAATAAAGTGGAAGTACTTCAAATCATTTATTAAATATAAATGTTTACAAGAAAAGCCCATCAACTTCCAATACCCAATTTCATAGTTAAAATATCTGTCTTGCTCAAAAACAAAGAAGCATAAAAACAAACTGCAGTATTCCCCAATAAAGCAAAGCAAGCCATAGCCAAGAGAAATCCAAGCCATACATGAAAGAGCCCTGGGAGCTTGGTAAGATCCGAACTAAGCTGTATTCCCACCCTGTGAACCTGGGGGGGGGGGAAACGGAAGAAAAAGAGGCGAAACAAAACGGGTCAGTCATAAAGACTGAGTAAGTCCTAGTGACTTTCAGCATAAAAATAGGTAAAGATAACATGGCATGAATAAACTGAAAGTAAACATAAGCATGATAACAAGGTAGGCAAGATAAACTAAGATATCAAGATAAACTATGATAACAAGATAAACTAAGGTAACAAGATAAACTTCGGGCACGATAAAACAAGTATAACATCCCAAAATTCCTATCAAGTATCCCACCGCATAGTTTCTATCAAGAATAACATCGCAAGGTTTCTAAGCTTCACCATTAAAATGATATCTATTTGCTCTGCACCACCTAACTAGCATCCTCATAAGTGTCTTACATTGAATGATCCATATTCCTACTAGTGTCCCAACTAGTGTCCTGTGTTATATAATAATTATAACGTGATCCCAATCCCCGCAATTATGGTGGCCTTCAGGTGTACATCGATTATGAGGATTCCACCTCGATCACCCCAATGGCCATGTATATATTCGATGCACCCTTACTACCTTATCGATCGGCTCCCTACTTGACCTAGTTCTCGTTTGTGTCACGCGGCCCCCTACTTCTAGATACCTGTGCTGGTCCCACCATGGGGTGTATCAAGTCCCATGGTGGCAACCCTGACACAATCAAGATGCACAGCTTTATACCTACTGATGCCCAATGGCTAAATTTTCTGCGCCGAAGTGTGTGCACGCCCGCACTCCGTTAGAACCTGCACTGCTGCACCAACCACCGCTAATTTGACCTCTTATAATCAGCCCAGTAATCGTGCCCCACCCTGCCTAGCTCAGGGTTCCGTTGATACCTAATGTGGGTTACTGCTGAAATGGGTCCCCGTTACTAGGTTTTTCTAATGGTTAAGTCTGTGGGCCTATATTCTCTGATATTACCCACCAACCCTGATGTGTACTTAACCCCGCTACTGATTCAAGCATGTATATTTAATGGTTAAGTGTATGTGGGCCTATATTTACTAATATTACCCACCAACCCGATATGTACTTAACCCTTCTACTCGTTACGTTACCATGGTTAAGTGTTTACCTTAGTTAACTTAACCTTTCTCGCTTATTATGTTTGATTGGTAAGTGTGGTTTATTAACTTAACCCCGTTTGTCTATCTGGTTACATTGGTTAAGAATTTTCTTGTTAACTTAACCCCACCCACTGGTCATATTATAATGGTTAAGTGTTATCAACTTATTCAAGTTAACTTAACCCACCCGTTTGTCCTGTTATGTTGGTTAAGTGTTACTACTTAACAGCAACCACTTGTCTAATTAACCCATTGTATTGGTTAAGTGTTCTTATTAACTTAACCTCACTCTCTAGTCCAGTTTAATCATGTTATAATGGTTAAACATTTGCTTAACCTTATCCACTCCCGTAGTCAACATATTAAACTGATTAAGTGTCCAGATTAACCTAACCCTACCTACCAATTTAGTTAACATGTTAAAATTGGTTAAGTGTTCTAGTTAACTTAACCCTACCAACCCTAGCTCAGCTCTAGTTGTCTTATTAGGGCACCAACCTCTCACATTAGACAGATATTGTTGTGGCTGCCGGTGTGCCGATCGGGTCCGGGCAGTCTTACGCCACAACTCAGTCTAACCTCGGGTCTTTATTGGGCCCAATGCTTAGCCTCCCACATTGGATAGGTATTGTTGTGATTACTGGACAGCCGGGCGGGTCCGGGCAGGTTTACATCACAACTCAATCCAACCTCGTGCTAAGCATATTCGTATTTTCTAATTTACATTAATTATGTAAATTATTCAAATTCAAATTACTGCCCAATTTGTTTCCAATCAATCTCATTAATTTAGGTATATAATTAATACCATTTTATGCCATAAATCACTTATGTGATTAATGAATAATTTATGGCAAGTTTCCTAAAAATTACTAATTATCTTTATGTCCATAATTTACATTAATCAACATTTACTATTATGGTCCACCTTCCCTTTAAATCATGTTTATAATTTTTGGTATGTAAATCATACCAAATTAAATGTCAGTAACCATGATTATGCTAAACACGACAATTACATGTTAATTATCATACGCCCACATTCCAAATTACATGCTCATTAATGTATGTACCCAATTCTAGTTGGATTATATATTTCTAATTCTTGCCTGTTTACATGTATGCCAAGTTTATGCCAATTTACACATATCAAGTTCTAGCCAAATTACACGTATATCAAGATCCATGCCAAATTTCACATGCCAATTTATATATGCCTAATCCTAGACAATTTACATATATACCAAGTTTCATGCCTTTTTACATATGTCAAGATTCAGAGTTTACATGTTTACAAAGCTATGCCCAATTTACATAGGTTAAATTTTAGCCAAGTTATACATATCAATATTCTTGCCATATTTTCCATAGGTCAAGTTTCATACCAAACTACATGTATTCCATGTTTACCCCAATTTACCCAAGCTAGCGAACTTTAATTATAACGATAATACCCAAATATCCAGTTTTCATATTATGTCTTCGATTCTATCAAACACATATATCCAACAAGACAATATCCCAATATCTCCCTTGTATTCAATCGCATGCAAATCGCAGTTTAGGCCTAGGTCCGAAATTGACCTAGGTTCATCAAAAGAAAATAAATAGGGGAAAGGTAGAATTTTGCATCAAAACAAGATCGGAGAGAAAAACATCATCACAGGCATATTAAGATTACAACTGGATAATAATATCAACATGAATCAAGAAAATTGATTTACAACAGGCTGAATAGATCATGAACTTAGCATGAGAGTAAAGATAGAAAAGTCCAAAGATCAAGATTCAAGAAGAAACAGAAATAGATCTGAATCGATACATACTTAAATCCAAATCCACTTTATTTCATGGCCACATTATAATTAAATATTTAAACCTGAAAATAACTAGAACTTACATAGCATGGCTAATGAATTAAGAATTGGATTTGTTGTAGAAATGTTGCGGCGTCGCTAATTTATTATTTGATCCTTTGTTGAAGCTTTAACCTTTGAATTGATTTGAGTTTGAAAGCTTAGAAAGAAGATTAGAGATGGCGGCCATGATCAAGAGGAAGTCCAGCAGCATAACGGTGTAAGAATGATTTGTTGTGAGTTAGGCTAGGTCTAAGTGTTATTTTATAGGTGAATAGGGTGATTTAGAGCCTTCAGATCAGTCCAGAAGTCATCAGAATCGCACAACTCGAATACACATCATCTAGCCACTCAAAAGAAGACACGTCACCTCAAAACACTCCAGAATTCGGTGCTGGATTTGTACGGGTGCACTTGGCAGGTGCGCCAGTGTATTTTTGTACTGGCGCACTTCACAAGTGCGCCAGTGTATTCTGGACTGTTTTCGGTTTTTCTGCCTAACTTCGTTCGTCCATATCTTCTTCATACGGTATCCGATTTTTGAAAACTCGGACTCTATTTCGCGTATTTTTCCGAGACAAACGCAATGGTGATATCCATTTTACCTAATTCCTGATTCTTGAATTAGTTATCCTTATTTAACTATCTTTTCCGTTACATACGTCGTTATCGAACTAATTTTTCTTCTCTTCCATGTATTAATTAATTCTTCTTATGCATCACCATTATTTACCCATCATAAGCATATTTTTATATATTTTATTTTATTTTTAATTATATTAAAAATACGGGGTGTTACATTCTCCCCTCCTTAAATGATTTCGTCCCCGAAATCTTCAAGTTAAGAAGAATGTGTCCTACCATCCATCATCCATCTACTCAATCATCAATCACAGGCATTCATTGTCCTTAAGAGATTTCTAATGCTGTATGAACATATGCAAGAAGTGTGTGTATATGTTCCTTGTCTAATGCAAATGATCAGGCATGATTGATCTCCTAGATGCAAAATATGTTTAGTGCCATGAGTCCAACATGTATGCAAATAGTCCTAGTCACATAAAGACTATATGTGTGCACAAACATCCATCCATATGCAACATCCACATGATAACACATTCAATTTCATCCACAAACAAGTGTAAACACTCATGCATATGCAATATGAAAGGTGATTGAGCCGATCTAGTGCCTAATGTGTGTAAATGCATCCACGAGCAACCACTAGCAACCACTTGCAGCCACTTGCAACCATCAATCATAACATGTCTCAAACACATGTTTACACCCAATTGTTCCTATCTAAAGGTATAGTCGAAATATAGAAGCAAGTAAAAACTTTGTGCCCATTAGGCAATGTCAAAACTGGAAATCTATGCCACATATATATTGATTAGGAGAAGAACTCTCTAAGCATCAGCCCCGAAGACCGAAATCAACATCAGACTGACACCCAAAGAATTACTCATCCCAACCAATATATATGATTCTAGGAAACTAAGCATGATGTACTCTTATTAGGTCACAAGGAAATCCCTTTCTAAGACTAACCCGTATCCTATAACACCCAAAAAAAGTTTAGTCAACCCAACGAACACCCTCAAGCACCAACATGTGTTACTAATAGATGAGTCATACTCCCTATGGGGTTTGCAACAGAAATTAGATTGAGGATAGGACCGAGAGGATATACACAAAAGATAGCATGTGAGTAAGCTCTATAGGAAAAGAGAGATCATGGATATACTCTTAAAAAGAGATATGATGCGCGAATGTAGTCTTCAATCTTCTAAGTCGCATTTCCTTGAGCTTAACTCCATTGTGCTTTGACCGTCTTTAACTACACAATTTCATAGCTTCTTAATTCTTGTTTCCAAAATATGGGTTGGAATCCATTTCACTTTTGCCTCTTGTTCCACTTTCACTTATTCTCCTCCTAGTATACTCGGCTCAAACATAACTGCGTACTCATGGTTTCATGCAAGCTCTCCAAAATTCACTAGTGAATCTTAGATCTCGTCTACTTACTATCAGGTATTCCACGTAGAAGAACTATCTCTTGGAAATAAATGCCAACCATGTTGCCAAATGTACTTACTAAGGTGATTCTCTACAACTCATGCATAAGCGAAATGACCCATCCGCCTTAGTGGCGAACACTACTCGATCGGATTACAAATTACCAATAAATGTGTCAAGAGATTCTAGGAAACAAATCATGATAGAACCCTAAAGGTTACCTGCGACTTCGAGGGTATTACCGAGGCAAGTCAAGAGTCTAACTACCCTCTTTTCAAAACCGAGAAGGTCAACCTTACTGGATAACCACTCCATCGCTAGAATCAACCCATAGCCCAAAACATAAACATTACTTCTAGACTCAACACTTAGCATAGACATTCTCAAATCCAAACAAGTCATGAATAAATGAGCCGATTTCCCCAACTGGATTTGAGAAAAGAAGAAAAAAAATGGGATTCTCTACCATGCTAGTACTAAGGTGCAGAGACTCAACTTTCGAAGCAGAATTAAAAGGATGCGATGTACAAAAACAAAGTTCTAGTGGGATGATAGAAAAGAAAAGCTAAACCTTTAACAAAAATGTTATAACCCTCTTAGGTACGCTAGTGGTGAGAGCATTCAATTGCCCTCTCGACGATCTTGTCCCTTGCCCTTGTCCCATAATACTTAACTGCATGTCCCTTCTCACTAAAGATACTCTCTCTTGTCATGGGTTTTACTATTCTTTCACTTAGGCCCCTTTCCTTTCACCTTTTTCCTCCTTCATGGATTAAGCTATAATAACTAGTTCCTTGTTCTTACTGTCCTTGTATAGTTTGTTGACAAGTCTTTCGAAGCTACCTCCAACGCACGGCACTCTACCCAACCTGAAATAAGATTAGACGCAGATGGAACTACTACGGCTACAGATAGAGGTTGCGCACTCCTTTGCCCTCCGACATGTGTCAGATGCCTACGAAACTATGGTGAAAAGAGAGAAAAGAGATTTCAAGAGAGAATCAAAAGATAGTGCATATGGCTTTGGGGAATATGCCTTTTAATTAAAACAAAATTTTCTTGAAAATTTGCTTCTTTGTAAATGTTTTGAAAATAATTTCAGAAGGTTTTTGAAAACTTTTGCCCAATCTAGTAACCTTCTGCTCTGATACCAAATGTAACACCCCACATCTGTTAAGGTCACTCACAAAGGGAATGCCTTAACTTCAATGGAGTATTATGGGTACTGGAACAGAAATATTACAAGACTGACATATATAAAACAGCGGAAAATAAAGTGGAAGTACTTCAAATCATTTATTAAATATAAATGTTTACAAGAAAAGCCCATCAACTTCCAATACCCAATTTCATAGTTAAAATATCTTTCTTGCTCAAAAACAAAGAAGCATAAAAACAAACTGCAGTATTCCCCAATAAAGCAAAGCAAGCCATAGCCAAGAGAAATCCAAGCCATACATGAAAGAGCCCTGGGAGCTTGGTAAGATCCGAACTAAGCTGTATTCCCACCCTGTGAACCTGGGGGGGGGGAAACGGAAGAAAACGAGGCGAAACAAAACGGGTCAGTCATAAAGACTGAGTAAGTCTTAGTGACTTTCAGCATAAAAATAGGTAAAGATAACATGGCATGAATAAACTGAAAGTAAACATAAGCATGATAACAAGGTAGGCAAGATAAACTAAGATATCAAGATAAATTATGATAACAAGATAAACTAAGGTAACAAGATAAACTTCGGGCACGATAAAACAAGTATAACATCCCAAAATTCCTATCAAGTATCCCACCGCATGGTTTCTATCAAGAATAACATCGCAAGGTTTCTAAGCTTCACCATTAAAATGATATCTATTTGCTCTGCACCACCTAACTAGCATCCTCATAAGTGTCTTACATTGAATGATCCATATTCCTACTAGTGTCCCAACTAGTGTCCTGTGTTATATAATAATTACAACGTGATCCCAATCCCCGCAATTATGGTAGCCTTCAGGTGTACATCGATTATGAGGATTCCACCTCGATCACCCCAATGGCCATGTATATATTCGATGCACCCTTACTACCTTATCGATCGGCTCCCTACTTGACCTAGTTCTCGTTTGTGTCACGCGGCCCCCTACTTCTAGATACCTGTGCTGGTCCCACCATGGGGTGTATCAAGTCCCATGGTGGCAACCCTGACACAATCAAGATGCATAGCTTTATACCTACTGATGCCCAGTGGCTAAATTTTCTGCGCTGAAGTGTGTGCACGCCCGCACTCCGTTAGAACCTGCACTGCTGCACCAACCACCGCTAATTTGACCTCTTATAATCAGCCTAGTAATCATGCCCCACCCTGCCTAGCTCAGGGTTCCGTTGATACCTAATGTGGGTTACTGCTGAAATGGGTCCCCGTTACTAGGTTTTTCTAATGGTTAAGTCTGTGGGCCTATATTCTCTGATATTACCCACCAACCCTGATGTGTACTTAACCCCGCTACTGATTCAAGCATGTATATTTAATGGTTAAGTGTATGTGGGCCTATATTTACTAATATTACCCACCAACCCGATATGTACTTAACCCTTCTACTCGTTACATTACCATGGTTAAGTGTTTACCTTAGTTAACTTAACCTTTCTCGCTTATTATGTTTGATTGGTAAGTGTGGTTTATTAACTTAACCCCGTTTATCTATCTGGTTACATTGGTTAAGAATTTTCTTGTTAACTTAACCCCACCCACTGGTCATATTATAATGGTTAAGTGTTATCAACTTATTCAAGTTAACTTAACCCACCCGTTTGTCCTGTTATGTTGGTTAAGTGTTACTACTTAACAGCAACCACTTGTCTAATTAACCCATTGTATTGGTTAAGTGTTCTCATTAACTTAACCTCACTCTCTAGTCCAGTTTAATCATGTTATAATGGTTAAACATTTGCTTAACCTTACCCACTCCCGTAGTCAACATATTAAACTGGTTAAGTGTCCAGATTAACCTAACCCTACCTACCAATTTAGTTAACATGTTGAAATTGGTTAAGTGTTCTAGTTAACTTAACCCTACCAACCCTAGCTCAGCTCTAGTTGTCTTATTAGGGCACCAACCTCTCACATTAGACAGATATTGTTGTGGCTGCCGGTGTGCCGGTCGGGTCCGGGCAGTCTTACGCCACAACTCAGTCTAACCTCGGGTCTTTATTGGGCCCAATGCTTAGCCTCCCACATTGGATAGGTATTATTGTGATTACTGGACAGCCGGGCGGGTCCGGGCAGGTTTACATCACAACTCAATCCAACCTCGTGCTAAGCATATTCGTATTTTCTAATTTACATTAATTATGTAAATTATTCAAATTCAAATTACTGCCCAATTTGTTTCCAATCAATCTCATTAATTTAGGTATATAATTAATACCATTTTATGCCATAAATCACTTATGTGATTAATGACTAATTTATGGCAAGTTTCCTAAAAATTACCAATTATCTTTATGTCCATAATTTACATTAATCAACATTTACTATTATGGTCCACCTTCCCTTTAAATCATGTTTATAATTTTTGGTATGTAAATCATACCAAATTAAATGTCAGTAACCATGATTATGCTAAACACGACAATTACATGTTAATTATCATACGCCCGCATTCCAAATTACATGCTCATTAATGTATGTACCCAATTATAGTTGGATTATATATGTCTAATTCTTGCCTGTTTACATGTATGCCAAGTTTATGCCAATTTACACATATCAAGTTCTAGCCAAATTACACGTATATCAAGATCCATGCCAAATTTCACATGCCAATTTATATATGCCTAATCCTAGACAATTTACATATATACCAAGTTTCATGCCTTTTTACATATGTCAAGATTCAGAGTTTACATGTTTACAAAGCTATGCCCAATTTACATAGGTTAAATTTTAGCCAAGTTATACATATCAATATTCTTGCCATATTTTCCATAGGTCAAGTTTCATACCAAACTACATGTATTCCATGTTTACCCCAATTTACCCAAGCTAGCGAACTTTAATTATAACGATAATACCCAAATATCCAGTTTTCATATTATGTCTTCGATTCTATCAAACACATATATCCAACAAGACAATATCCCAATATCTCCCCCGTATTCAATCGCACGCAAATCGCAGTTTAGGCCTAGGTCCGAAATTGACCTAGGTTCATCAAAAGAAAATAAATAGGGGAAAGGTAGAATTTTGCATCAAAACAAGATCGGAGAGAAAAACATCATCACAGGCATATTAAGATTACAACTAGATAATAATATCAACATGAATCAAGAAAATTGATTTACAACAGGCTGAATAGATCATGAACTTAGCATGAGAGTAAAGATAGAAAAGTCCAAAGATCAAGATTCAAGAAGAAACAGAAATAGATCTGAATCGATACATACTTAAATCCAAATCCACTTTATTTCATGGCCACATTATAATTAAATATTTAAACCTGAAAATAACTAGAACTTACATAGCATGGCTAATGAATTAAGAATTGGATTTGTTGTAGAAATGTTGCGGCGTCGCTGATTTATTATTTGATCCTTTGTTGAAGCTTTAACCTTTGAATTGATTTGAGTTTGAAAGCTTAGGAAGAAGATTAGAGATGGCGGCCATGATCAAGAGGAAGTCCAGCAGCATAACGGTGTAAGAATGATTTGTTGTGAGTTAGGCTACGTCTAAGTGTTATTTTATAGGTGAATAGGGTGATTTAGAGCCTTCAGATCAGTCCAGAAGTCATCAGAATCGCACAGCTCGAATACACATCATCTAGCCACTCAAAAGAAGACACGTCACCTCAGAACACTCCAGAATTCGGTGCTGGATTTGTACGGGCGCACTTGGCAGGTGCGCCAGTGTATTTTTGTACTGGCGCACTTCACAAGTGCGCCAGTGTATTCTGGACTGTTTTCGGTTTTTCTGCCTAACTTCGTTCGTCCATATCTTCTTCATACGGTATCCGATTTTCGAAAACTCGGACTCTATTTCGCGTATTTTTCCGAGACAAACGCAATGGTGATATCCATTTTACCTAATTCCTGATTCTTGAATTAGTTATCCTTATTTTACTATCTTTTCCGTTACATACGTCGTTATCGAACTAATTTTTCTTCTCTTCCATGTATTAATTAATTCTTCTTATGCATCACCATTATTTACCCATCATAAGCAAATTTTTATATATTTTATTTTTAATTATATTAAAAATACGGGGTGTTACAAACAGCCATGAAGTCAGTTTAACAAACAATAACTTACAAATCGTTCTATCATTGCTTGGAGAACAAGTTCCACTTCAAGAAATTTTGGATGATCCAACGAAAATTGTTGATGAAGAAATGGAGGAAGGACCACCTAATATACTACTGCATGAACATGGTCCTAAAGCTAATTATGATTCAACTCTTCTTTTGAGCAGCAAAGAAAGCAATATCATTAATGAACTTGTTACTGAATATGAACCAGCTCTACAAGCATGTTTTCCTGCCAGCCGCAACATCCACCTTCTTTTTTTTGAATACGACAAAGATGAAGAGCAACAAAAAATACAGGAATTTCATCTCCCACAAATGAGAAGAATGCCACTGCTCTACCTATGAAGAACTTGCACAACCAAGTCAACTGTGGAAGCAATAAAGAACAACCTTATGATAAAATCACACCTCCACCAGATTACAAACCAGCTAATGAATCGCATTTATATGATATTTCAAAAGATAGTACTGACAAGAGAGGAAACAGAGTGCCAAAAACTAGTAAACATAATAATGAAGCTTCCCCACTAGCTACAGCAAGCCAAGCAGGAACAGATTCATCAGGGGCCATCACAAGATCCAAAGCAAACGGCAAAACACAAAATCAAAGTAAAATAATGTTACAAAACATTTATGTTTGGAATATTAGAGGAGCTCACCTGGATATCAAATTGGACCAATGTAAGAAACTAATAAGAAAGTACAACGTCTCAGCCCTAGAAATTCTTGAAACAAAACTGGATGTAGCCTTAACTTCAAGAGAAGCCAGTATATAAATTCCCACTGGAACCTCATTCATAACTTACAAGATGTTGCTTACGATAGAATTATGTTAATTTTTGATCCATCAATTCATAACTTTACTGTTATCACTTCTTTTAATTAGCACATTCATTGTTATAGCACATATATACTTACATCTACTTCTTACTACCTAACTTTTGTGTAAGCTTGCAACACTGCTTATGCTAGCTATTCCCTTTTTCTTGAAATCCCTCATTTCAAACAACACATTCACCCTTGGCTTGTTCGTGGTGACTTTAACTCACCCTTAAACATCACTGATAGAGTTGGTGGTTCCCCTGTTAGTCTTAACGAAATTAGACCAATCAACATTGCTTTAACTAATTCTGATCTCCTTCCCATGTCTTCTTTTGGGGCTGAATTTTCATGGAATAACAGTAAAAGAGAAGGAATCCGCACTTTTTCCAAAATTCATCATGCTTTTTACAACTCTGTTGCTCTCGATAAATGGCCCACCTTATATAATGAACTTCCTCTCCCCATCTTATATAATCATTCTTCCCAAATCTTACACTTAAGTGCTGAAGAAATAAATTGAAGCCCTAGTTTTAAATTCTTTAATGTATGGTCTGAAGACCCTGAATTTTTAGTTCTTGTTAAGAATAATTGAGAAGTTCCTTGCTATGGAAACCCAATGTTAGTTCTTCACAAAAAGATAAAATCCCTTAAATTTGTTTTGAAAACATAGGCAAAGGCTAAATTTCAGTGTTGTAGTGGTCACTCTTCACACTGGTTAAGCCTCCTTACATAAACACAAATGTTAGCTGACATAACTAACCCCAACCTTGCTAGCATCGAAGTAGATTATTCGAACAAATACAGGAATGCCCATATTCTTGAAGCTAATATAAGGAAGCAAAAGGCTAGGTTAAGATGGTTTGAAGAAGGGGACAGGAATTCTGCATACTTCCATGCAGCCTTAAAAGCGAAGTAGAATAGAGAAAATATCCATACCATTACTGATCAACATGGCCAGGTGTATAATACAAATTTGGAAATACAAAATGCCTTTCTTAATTACTATTCTGAACTGTTTGGCAATGTTGACAACTTTATCCTCTCATCGAAGAGATTAACCCAATGATTCTCCCTGTCTTAAGTTCTGAACAAAACTTCCACTTAGGCACTGCTATTAATGAAACTAAATCAAAGAAGCCATGTTTTCTCTTAATAAAAATTCTTGTGGTGGCCCTGACGGCTTCAATGCCATGTTTTATAAATATGTTGAAATATTGTTAAGGAAGATGTATATAAGGTTATGCTACAATTTATTCAAAACAGACAACATAATGAAATCTTCTAATAACACTGTTATTGCCCTCATACCCAAGGTTAGTAACAATACACATGTTAATGCTTACCGACCAATTTCTTGCTGTAATACCATATATAAGTGCATTGCCAAAATATTCGCTAACAGATTTAAGACGGTGCTGCCATCCATCATTTATGTTAATCAAACTGCCTTTCTGCCATCTAGAAATATTTTTGACAATTTTATTCTTGCTCATGAACTCCTGAAAGGTTACAGAACAACAAACATTTCCCCTAGAGTTATGCTAAAGTTAGACATTAGAAAAGCTTTTGATACAGTACAATGGAGCTCTGTCATTAGGATTCTTAGTTATATGAATTTTCCTCTATGTTTCTCTGCTTGGATTCATGCATGTATTAGCACTGTTAACTTTTCAGTCAACGTTAATGGTAGCTATGTAGGTTTTCCCCCCAGTAAACAGGGAGTGAGACAAGGTGACATTATATCCGCATATATATATATATATATATATATATATATATATATATATTTATTATTATCATGGAGTTTTAAACTCTTTTACTTGATGAACTTGTCGATAATGACCAGTTTAACCTACATCCAAAATGTAAAAACCCTAGGATAACATCCCTTATGTTTTCTGACGATCTCATCATATTTTTCAAACCAAACATCAAAATACTCACCAACATCATGAGTACCCTTGATAAATTTTATTTGATGACTGGTCTTCGAATTAATCACGAAAAATCTGAGTTTATGGCAGCAGGAGTCTCCCCTGCTGTCATTAACCAGATTCAATGTATCACTGAATTAAATCACAATGAAAAGGCTATAAATTACCTTGGTCTTCCTTTAGCCACTTCAAGAATAACCACTCTTCAATGCCTCCCACTTTACAATAAATTACTAGCACGCTTCAATGCTAGTCTACTAGAATGTGGAGTCAAGCTGGCAGACTAACATTAATTAAATATGTTATTAGTGTTAGGCATGTCTATTGGGCGCGTGCATTTATTCTACTACAAAAATTGCTTACTATGATTAAAACAACATTTATGAGACACTTTTGGAAAGGTAACATACACCAAAAATAACTTCCCCCGTCCTCTTTTGTTAAACTTGAGAAGCCCATCAACAAAGGGGGATTAAGCATCATTAACACTAGTATTTGGAACCATGCTGCCATGGGAAAACTCATCGATGGCATACTGAATAAAAAACAAAGTCTATGGGTGGAATGGTCATATAACTATATCCTTAAAAACTGTAGTTACTAGTCATTGTGTTCTCTGCTATGGCATAGTTGGGTATGGAAATGTCTGATTAAACTTAAACCTATGATCCTCCCACATTTTAAGTATGGTGTAAGTGCTTACGACGATATTAAATTCTGGACCATGGTGTCATCCTTGCTAATGAAGTTTATTATCTGGAAATTGGTCAATCTAGCATAAATCTAAGCAGCTGTGTCTCCACGCACTTGAACAGCTCAAGTTTCACCTTGCCACCTACACCGAATCAACATATTTGTGCCCTATGGGTAAAGATTCAAAACTGCAGTGCAATTACTAACAATCAAACTTTTGTCAACTGGAAGTGGCAAGGTAATTGCTTTACCATTAAAAAAATTATCATGGACTTCTTGGTGTTTAAAACATGCATGACTACAGGTGGTTCAAAACCGTTTGGAAGACAGATAGTTGCGCAAAAGATAATCCGACTTTATGGAAAATTCTCAACAATGTTGTGCATACAAAGGATAAACTGGCTCGGCGTAGCATGCCAATTGAGAAAATTTGCAACCTCTGTGAGAAAAACAATGAATGCTTCAACACCTCTAATTTGACTGTGAAGTAACCAAGAAATTGTGGACTGATTCTCAGTTGCAGATCATCGATAACAGTCCAGCAAATGCACCAAGTTTCGACTGGGAACAAACTCGTAAGAAAGCAAGAGGAAAAAGTCACAAATCCAGACTTTACAACTATGTGCTGAAAAGGATCTCTACTGCTCTATGGAAAAAAAGAAGACTACGAGTTTTTGAACCCACTCGCAGCATAAATTATCGCCAATGGAAACTTCTAGTTTGGCAAGACATCCGGGAGGGCCTCAAGTACTTGAAATTCACATTCAATCCTGGAATTTTTGGCTTGTAAAATTTATTATGTTCTTTATTTTGCACTTTTTGTTAACTTCACTTAGGCATTGATATACCGTGTGCTCTTAGTCTTTCTTTTGTCATTGTATCTTCTTTGTTACTATGTATTCGTCTTTTGGTATATCAATAGAGTGGAAGGAGACCACTCAACCCCATTGGCTTTGCCAAAAAAATGTCATTCTCAGATTTATAATAGATGCATTTGTCACTTTCATTAACTTTAAAACCATGTGAGATTATTAAGTTATCAAATTTTTCATGACATTGCTTAGATGCTTGTTTTAAATCATATAATGATTTATCTAATTTAAAAATTTATGTTCTTGACCATGAGCTACAAATCCTTTTGGTTGGTTCATATAAGGTTCCTCTTTTAATTCACCATTTAAAATTGCATTTTAAAAATTCATTTGGTGTATTATTAAGTTATGAACAGATGCAAGTGAAATTAGTACTTGAATGGATGTAATTCTAGTTACAGGTGAAAAAGTGTTAAAAAATCTGCATTTTCTTTTTGCTTAAATACTTTAGCTATTAAACGGACTTTATATTTATCAATTGTGCCATCATGTTTTAATTTCTTTTTAAGCACCCATTTACAACCTATACACTTACAACCAGGTGGTTAGTCCACTAAGTGCCAAGTTTTATTGGAATCCAAAGAATCCGTCTCATCATTTATAACCTCTTGCCAAAAACTCGACATCTAAGAAAGATAAGGCCTGTTAGAGTTGAAGGGATACTCCTCTATAGTAAAAACACAAAAATATGAACCAAAATCTTTTTATGTTCTTACTCTTTTACTTCTTCTTGATTCATTTTTAGAATATTCATTAAGTTTTGTTTTAATAGGCATAGAGTTACTTGATGTGCCCCTACTATTCCTTAATTTAAAAGAAAATTTTAATTCATAAAAATCAGCACCATTAGATACTATTAAATTAAGAGTATTGTGGTCACAAAATTTGTATGCTTTGTTATTAATAGCATAGCCAAAAATACACGTCCATAGGCTCTACTTACCAATTTTATTCTCTTAAGGTATGGAATATGTATATATGCCAAACATCCTCAAGTTCTAAAATAAGACAAGCTTGGCTTATACTTTCTTAAACAGGAAAATACCCTGAAAGACAAAATGAACAAAAAATTGTTCTATAAGGACAGGGGGCAAAATTTTGTCTATAAGGACAAGTGTTAGTGTAAAGAGAGGAATTATAGTGGGCCCCTAAATTCCTCCCTTTACACTAAATTTGTCCTTGAGGATAAAATTTTGCCCCTTGTCCTTATGGAACAAATTCTTATTCCTTTTGTCCTTGAGGGTAAAAACCCCTTTCTTAAATTTTCGAAATCATACATTTTATTTTAGGAACAAAGGTGAAATATTTTTCTCATAGAATTATGAATTCTATTGATTCAACAAGTTAAACAAATTCATGTCAATATCCTATGTTACAGATGTCAATCTATATTGAATTAGTATTACTTTAATTGATGGCATTTTCACTTATGCATTCAATCAATGTTATTCATTTAAAAATATATACTCATTGATTATTAAATCTAGTCATTGAGTAACGTCATTTCTTATTAAACATATTTTCTAAATTTACATTTAATTAATGTCAAATTATATCAGAGTCATTTTCTAAACTTATACATTTAATTAATGTCAATTTATTTTAATGCAAAAGCTTATTCAATTAATTAATGGTACTTCATAATGACATTTTCAAAAACATTATGCATGCAATTAATGTCAATTTATAATAAAGGCGTTTTCAAGTTTTGCGTTTAATTAATGTTAATTTTAGTGACATTTTCAAGAATCCTTCTTGCACTTAATTCTTGTTGTCCGTATGATGTACACAAGTGGCATCAGAGCAATCATCAACAAATGCATTAGATTGTCAATTATTTTTACACATTACTTTGAGTGGTTCACATGAATTAATTCTGAAGGTTAAAATTCTCTAATAATAAAAGTCACATTTTCAAAATAGTAACTTTAGATCAAAAGTAAATGTAACATTTAAAGTTTATTATAACATTAATTCTCTATCAAAATTGCTATAATATTTATGACCCACTGAATATAACTAATATATCATTTATCATTTCATTAAATCATATTTACTAACATTTATCATTCTATTATTTATTTATTTTTTGACAAGGCTGACCGATTTTTATAGTGCTCTGTAACACTTATTATTATAACAATAAAGTATAAGAGTTTGATAGATTGCCAACCTACAATTTGGTTTTTAAGATGGATCGCCAACAATAATCAGTTTTTAAAGTGAACCATCCACAACATCCTATCTTGGATACACAATTGGGCTAGACGTTACTTCTAGACTACAAAAGGTTCACGAACTCCATGTAGGGAGAGAGTGTTACATAAGTTATACCATGACCCAATTTCAAACTACAACAGTAGTAAGAGTTACATAACGGTACAAAAGTACAACACTATAGCACATTGTACAAATGGCGTACAGGACATCAAGGAACAATACATTACTTGTAGAGAGACTAAACATCATAGCTGCTCCAGCGAATTATCATAGAGAAGTGACATGGCATAATAAATCTCAACAAAGAAACAATCATGAAACCTACATAGCACGATGCAACATGACTACTTCGAAGTAGAGGAATTTCCAAACGTTGAACTTAATGACACCCAAGAACATCATACAAACTAGAGTAGCCGAAGCCATCACAGAACAGAAGAGCAGCAAAGTACAATGACATGAGGAGGTAACACAAGAAAAAAAAAAAAGAAAACGCCACGACAATGACAACAAAGACACGAGCCAGGCTTCACTTAAATTGTTGAGATTGTTGGCGCTTAACATACACAGAAATACCGACCAAATAATACCACGCCCACCACTCAGTCCAGGCAATACCAGGATCACAGAACACCATAAAAACCCTTTGAACCCCAAGCAATATAAGACGCAAACCAGAGAAAAACATGCCTCACAGTCAACACACAAAAGACGACGAAACCCAAAAATCATAAATGTAAAGACAACACGCTATTAAACATTTAGTTACAATCATTTATCTCCTAATTAAATGTTATCAAAACTAGAAAGTTAACATTTGAATATTTAAATATTTGCTTTCACACTAATACTTATTTTTGCAAATGTTTATAGATTAGTAGATTACTAATATCTAACGCAAAAAATTATTGCAAAACTCGATTTAAATGCTTCCTTTTAATTTGAGTATGGTTCTCTAAAACAATTGTTTTAACTTACTAACTGAATGGTAGATAATATTTTTGTTCTAATCCATGACATGAATACATAATTATATTTCTGTTATTTACTCAATCTTAACCATACTTAAATCAACCATATTTTAGTCAAAATTAATTTCAATGCTTACTATATTTCCCAAAGGTCTCTTAATCTATTTTGATTAAAAAGCATAACATGGATGATGGGGTAGTGTCTTCCAGATTTGAATTCCAAGCCATTGTTTTGTGTAGAACATCTTCAAATTATTGGAAAACAATGGTTGTGTCGTGTACTAGGTCACTTTCTTGACGATATTCCGACGATCTTCTCGGAGGTGCAAAGCAGTTTCGAAATTCTGACGCTGCCTCTGGGATAAAACAGCCTCTCTAATATATAAAAAATGATTTTGTTTGCACGGATAAAGTCAGTTTTGATTTGAATTTTGGAATACTGCTCAAAGTGTTTTTAGTTTTGTTGAAGAAATAACAAAAGAGAAAAAAAATCCTGTTATACTTTCTTTGCAAAAGAAAGAGAAGAAAAGTGTTTGTTATCTTTTTTTAAAGAAAGAATAAAAGAATAATGTATGTTGTTCTTTTTATTTCTCTTTTGTCTATCTATCATTTAAAATGTGCAGAATGCAAATTGTATATGTTGCTAAACTGATGGAATGCTAATGAATTTTAATTTATTCTTAACTAAACAATATTGTAATACCAACTTTTTTTGTAATGGCTCAATAACAATGCCACATAAAAATATTACCAATGATCAAGCGCAACGACTCAATTATAATAACGATTCAAAAATATATTACCGTTCTATACTTGTAACGGCTCAATCACAATAATGGTTCATAAATAAATTCTCGTTAACATGTTTTTTCAATAAATCCATTTCATAAACAAAACATTTTCCAATAGAAAATAACCATAATATCTATAATGTAATCATCAGGGAATAAGGATGGCCTAGGGAAAGAGTTTTGGAACTTCATGAATGCTTATTTAGAGATCAAATGTGAATGATAAGGCATGAAATTGAGATGCACCGGCAAACCAACGCAGTGACATGAAGTGTTGGGCTACAACAGTTGCAGTATCAATTTGATGAATGACACATGGAATTTCTTTCATTTTCCAATAAATTTTGGGCATGAACGCGTCTTGGTAGGCAAATACGACAGAGTTGCAGCTCTATGAATATTAGCTCTTATTGAAGTGGGAACAGTATACATTCAGTCCCACCTGCAGTTTATATTTACTTATATGTTAATGGTTAAAATGAGTGTGGATGTTTGTACATCGGCATATATACAGGTAGGTCAGTTTGATTATTTTGTTGCTAGGTACTTTGTTTTCATTTTTGTCTATATGATATTTACATTTTATACTTTCTTGCATGTGTGCATGTCATTATATGTAGTTCTTGTTGGGGTTTTGTGCGCAGCGGAAGTTTGACAAAACCCCCCCAAAAGAAAATGATCTTTTTCACCCAATCACTTGAAGATGAATGTGACTGAAAAACAAAATACAAATAAATAATACTGGAAATACGAACATACGATATTCCATCCAACCACCATCTTTATCAATTCAACAAATAAAAAATTGTTTACAACTGATCTCAACTATTGTTACAAACAATCACAACTTTAACCAATAACCTTATTGAGAAATAGATAGAGAATATCTAATGGCTAAACAATTTGAGGAGAAAGATAATGAAAAACAATGGTAAATTTTCCACACCTAATGAAGATGTTACCTAGGCCATTTATAGAGTGAATCGCTTCATACCCAAGTTTTCTTAACCTCCGAGTAAACTTAACACCTAAATTATCTTCGTATATGTCATAAATTTATTTGGATAAGCACCAAATAATTTTTGCCTTAATTATCCTACAAACATAGCAACAAATCTCTTCACAAAATCTACATAGATAATTTGTTGCCCATAATTGTGATTTGCGTATCACAAATTTCAATACTCCACCTTGATACCAAATCACAACATCTCCTCCATTCAACAACAACCAACTTAGCTACCACTTTCAACCTTCTTTTCTTAATTCACATCATTACAAACCTCCACCATTGCCCACTAATGATGCACCTCCCTCATCCATGCATTACGCCAATAGCAATCTTCAAAAGCATTTGTAATACCACAAAAACCTTCATCTCATCTTTGTGGATTTCACAACTCGACACCTGTCTTCCGTTTGACATGATCTCTTCATCTCCTGGATCCCTCGAGCATAATCAACATCTAGACCCTTGTCGATACCATGATCCTCCATCTTAGGTAGTGACCATATTAACCTCTACCCTTGTTGTGGACTAGGTTCTTCAACCGTCACCCGGCTTCCACTGTCGACCACCGAACCATCCAAACTATATAGGTTTCCCTCATCCAAAACTCCTCGCATCATCACACGACCACCCTTCTTCACTCTCAAAACTCTACCTCGAGTCTCATAAGTGCAACCGCGACGATCTAACTAACCGAGAGATATGAGGTTATGTGAACAAGTGGGTATGTGCCTCACACCAACCACTTCTCTCACCACTCCATCATGCATCTGAAACCTAGCAGCTCTAACTCCACAAATTGGTAGCTCAACTCCATTGGTCATCTTTATCATGCCAACACTCTTCTCATATGAGAAAAACTTTTCACATCTCGTCATATGTGAAAACCGGCTCCTGAATTCATCTTCCAAGGCTCCACAACACTAAATATGACATCACATGAAGAACCGCTTTCAGTACCTTCAGCAAAGCCTGCCCAAGCCTCATCACTGTTATTATCACCTGGCGCCTTCTTTTTCTTCTTCATATCTCGTATATATGAATAACAATCATTGCGCTTGTGACATTCCTTCTTACAACGGAAACAAGTGATTGCACCTTTACCCTTGGCTCCCTTTCTCTTCCAAACCGTATCCTGCGAGTGCCTTGCTACCATCGCGTCAATTTGAACTGATTTCAACTCTGACCCTTTTCTCCTTAGCTCCTCATTCAAAAGACTACTTCGAACCATTTCCAAAGATATAGTTCCATTAGCATTGGAATTACTCAATGAAACAACCAAATCTCCCATCTTTCCGAAAGAGAACTCGTCAAAAAAGAGCCTGCAACACATCATTAAAATTGACCTTCAGATTTGTTAATTGATTGATTACGTCTTGAATTTCGTTCAAATGCTCGACAACAGACTTCTCCTCATCCAATCGAAGTTGCGTCAACTTTCGAACCAGAAAAGCCTTACTTGTAGCACTCCTGGACTCATACAAAGATACTAATTTGTCCCACAACGCCTTCGCGGATTCATAACTAGCCATATGGTGGAACACCGAATCATCCAAACATTGGTGAATCAACACAATCGCCTTTCTATCCAATTTTTTTTTCACTTTATCTCATCCATATTCAAGGGATTCTCCCCGTCTCCATCAGTGGGATCATGCAAATCATTGAGATATAGAATGTCCTCCATCTTCGGCTTCCATATACCCCAGTTCTTCCCATTCAAACTAGTCATCTTCGAAAACGTCATCATCTCCGATATCTACAATCTTCAATCCAACAAACACTCCAAGCTATACGATGAACTGAGCTATGGTACCAACTGTTGGAGTTTTGTGCGCAACGGAAGTTTGACAAAAACCTCCCAAAAGAAAATGATCTTTTTCACCCAATCACCTGGAGATGAATGTGATTGAAAAACAAAATACAACTCAAATAATATCAGAAATATGAACACACAGTATTCCATCCAACCACCCTCTTTATTGATTCACCAAATAAAAAATTGTTTACAACCGATCTCAAATATTGTTACAAAGAATCACAACTTGAACCATTTACCTTATTGAGAAATAGGTAGAGAATATCTAATGGCTAAACAATTTCAGGAGAAAGATAATGAAGAACAATGGAAAATTTTCCACACCTAATGAAGATGTTACCTATGCCTTTTATAGAGTGAATTGCTTCATACCCAAGTTTTCTTGACCTCTAAGTAAACTTGACACCCAAATTATCTTCATTTATGTTATAAATTTATTCTGATAAGCACCAAATAACCTTTGTCTTAGTTATCCCACAAATATAGCAACAAATCTCTTCACAAAATCTGCATAAATAATTTGTTGCCCATAATTGTGATTTGCGTATCACAAATTTCAATAGTTCTATAGTTAGTATCATTACATGAGCCATCAAAAATATTCCACACTTTTGTTCATCGGTAACCAAATCACAATCAAAATAACTTATAGTTGCAGTAAATTTAGGAGCTATTCTATATTGATAAGAGAATAAGCACTACCGAGAATTCTAAATGCAAAATAAATTAGTTTTACAAAAACATACCTTTGTCAATCCAAATCAGCCAAACCATTATCAAATAATTACATTTGCAAAAAGTAATTGTTTCAATGAAAACAATAATGAATTGGGAAAAAAATAGAATTTGGACTTGGGTTTGTTTTTTGAGAAAAGGTCAAAGTGAGAGGAAGAAAGGGGATGACTGGGGATTTCTTTGTGTCCGGTCACAATCTCATATTGCGTTATGTTTGCGCAATCCAAGATTATGTCCAGATGCAACGATTTTTTTTTTGTCTTTGGGACACTGACGCAATTCCAAATTGCATCAGTATCCATGTGTACTGGGGCATTTTGGGATTACATCAGTGTGTTTTAGCCAAAATTGGATTATAAATATTTATGAAAAAAAGACTATTTTCGTAATAAGTTTTCTAAACAAGGCCAAAAGGAAAAAATCCTAAATATAACGAAAATATGATATTATTCTAAGTTTACCATATAGCCTTCAGCGAGATAGTTCATATTTTGAAGTTTATATGTTATAAATTAAGATGAATTTTACATGTACCAAGATATGGTCAATCTACGAACTGGAGATTCAACTATCATATGATACTAGTTGCATATGTTTAAAATTTTAAGGTAGGCTAACCATTTCTCGAG
Organism: Allium sativum; assembly: GCA_030737875.1. Lineage (NCBI taxonomy): Eukaryota > Viridiplantae > Streptophyta > Magnoliopsida > Asparagales > Amaryllidaceae > Allium > Allium sativum. The sequence goes on from CM060921.1 coordinate 43,365,361, forward strand.
AAGAAACTAGTTGAGTGACCACAAGTTCTCTTTGCTCGTGTATTATCACAAACTAGGCATTTTGATTGTTTTGAGAGTAAAATAGAAAATCAAATTAGTCCATTTCTATAAGTTTATGTTTTCCCAGATATTTTGATATAGTATTGGACTTTTGTGCATAAATTTATATTTTTGGTTAAATACTCTTAAATATTATTATACTTGAATATATTAAAGTCTGGTAAACTTTAGCTAATTTATTGACAAGGTCCATTAATGGAGAACTAACAGGCTAAGCAACTGAAACTAGACTACTTAAAGAAGTAGAAATTGGAGCAATATCTAAAGTTGTTTTGTCCATTGAGGTAGTTGAATCTGCAATTTCATTTTGGCATTCTAACGATTCTTACGTTTTGAGCATTCTTTATGTGGTGATTTCTTAGCCCATCTACCAGTGAATTTCCTTAGTGAGGTAGTTGTTGGTAGCAATAATTTTCTCATACTGGTTTGAGGTCATGAAAATTTGACAAAACTGTTTTTTTCACTTTACCCATTTTTACAAAAAAGAAAGACTATATAACTAAAAAAAGAAAATAGTCATTACTTGGTGCCTCACAAAAACATATCAACCGTATTGAATACTAAACTGCAACTATGGATGCGGGACATAAAAACATGAGCAAACACAAAACTGCCACAGCATACAAACAGCCTACAAACAAAAAACTCCACACGAACTAAAGGAAAATAAACAATAAAGCCCAAACTTCCCCTAAGGAACGGCAACCGAAGGCTCCCGATCCAACAAAGACCAAGCAAAGAACGAAAAGGAATCCAACTCCACAAACCTGCTGACTGAACCAACCCAGCAACTATGTCGTTAAAGACAGTCGCCATACGAAAATAAAGCCTCTAGCTCTAGACCCAAATCCTGCAAGAAGCGCCCAACCAGTAATCTAGACCAGATCCAGAGCTCTAGCATCGAAGATAGAACATGGAAGTAGAGAAAACATACAACACTTAATGGAAACCATTAAAAACAACTCATCCAACTCTCGCTCGTGGGAGAGAACCCAGAGTGACTTCAAAAGCTTGCGCCATCTCTAAAGAGCATGGGCAGAGATTACCAAGAAAGGCCAAGCATGAAACACAAAAATACATCATCTTTAACCCTACGAATGATGAAAGATGCCACTATCGTAGAGTCATCAAAAACAACCTTATTTCGAAAGCATCAAAGGTGTCAGTAAATGAAGCAGAGGATAAGCCGAGAGAGGATGGATCAAAGATCCTTATCGGACCTTCCCACCCACCATAACCTAAAAAAAGTAAAAAAAAAGAAAGAGTATTTCTACCCATGCCTACCAACTCCATGAAGTATGACCAAATAGCACTAGCACACTCACCAAAAAAGAACAAATAAGAAGTTTATTCCAAATCTCCTGCTCTACAACACTGCACCGGGACGCAAGAGGGATATTTCTTCTCATAGGTTAACATCAATAGGTAAACCCTCATGGATAATTTTCTACATTAGAATGGAAACCTTCGAAGGAATGCGACAGCCCCATATTAAAAAAAACTGGAATTCTAGGCATCATAGTTCGAGTAGAATTCAACGCTGCTCGAAGAGAGAAAGGTCCACCATTCTAGCCGATACCCTGACTGTAAGAGTCAAAAAATTACTTCACTTATTACATCTTTTTCCACGTCTCACTAGCGTAAGACGGGGTCCTAGGGAAATATGAAGGCAAAAGATGACTATACTCCACATGGAGAAACGATGCCTAAAAAGAGTCGTTCGAAAGGAACCGTTCCCAAAGCTTACAAGCGTAAGCCGTGCATATATCCCTCGGATTCCGTAAGCCCATACCTCCCCCGTATCTAGGAAGACAAATGATATCCCAAGATACCCAATGATGCCTCCTCACTTTTTCCTTTTTCCCCCAGAAACGACTAGGTCAAAGAGCGACAAGCACGAAAAAAAGAGAAAGTGAGTGTCATAGCTACGAATACATGAGACCCCAAAGAATTAAGGAAAGACTTAATGAGAACAAGAAAAGGTAGAGTTCCATCTAAAAATCTTACCACTAGCTTTGTTGGGCAGAGGATCAATGATCGCATTGAGCTTGCAACCTCGATAAAGGACAATTCCGAGGTAAGATAGAAAGAGAGAAGAAACTTTAAAACCAAAAAAACCCTAAAACCAATGAAGGACTCTACCCAAGAAATCCTTACCAGATATATGGATTTATAGGGAATGAAACAACCTTTCGAAGAGTTGACAAGTTATCCCGAACATCGTTCGTAAAGATGTAGAAAATCCAAGAGACTACGAATGGAGCATTTTTTTCCCATCTGAAAAGATGATATCACTTGCAAACGACAAACACAAAATAAAAGGACAACCACCAGGGATATCGAAAGGATGGATCTGGCTTGCTATTGTAACATAACGCAACCCTCGAACGAAAGCTTCCGCCGCACGATGACGAAAATCATAAGGGAAAAGGGATCTCCTTGATGAAGTCCCCTTCCAAAATGAAAAGAACCTTTGGCTGATCCATTTTAAAAAAATGAAAACCAACAGTTCGAGATGAGATGTCACACAAGGTCAATAAGAGGTTCGGGGAAGCCAAAAGCTCAGAGTACCCGGATAATGAAGAACCAAGACATGCGATCATAAGCCTTCACCATATCCAGCTTTATTACCAAATTGAAATCCCCTAACTTTGCGATCGATTTGGGAAATAATCTCTTGGGAAAGAAGGACATTGTCAGTTATAAGATGGCCTTTTACAAAACTAGCTTGGGACGAAGAGATAATACGATCAATAGTAGGCCCAAGCCTAGAAGATAACACCTTCGAGATAACCTTGTTCAAGAAGTTACACAAGCTAAACGATCTGTAATCAGTACAAGACCGTGGATTCTTACTTTTTAGAATGAGAACAAGATTGGTCCAACCCTTGAAAAGAAAACCACGAGAGAAGAAAGACTGGACAAACAAGCAGAAGTCTAGCTGAATGATCGGATAGACACTACGGTAAAAAAAAACCCGTTCAATCCGTCCAGACCACTCGCACTATCCTTGCTGAGTGAGAACACACAAGAACTAATCTCCTTAATAGAAGGAGTGATGAAAAGATCTAAAGTGTACTCAGGAGCAACCAAACAAATGATGAAAGACAACATAACCGGGTCATTTTGGGAAACATATAGAAATTGAGAAAAGATTGGAAGGAGATGATAGCCATCTCGACTTCTTTGGGAGAAGAAGCCTTCGAAAAGGCAGGATAAAGAATTTGGTGAATATACAAAATATTATTCTTTTTTCAAATATAGGAATGGAAGAATTTTGAATTTGAGTCACCGTCGACAATCCACTTAATCCTAGCCTTCTGACGAAGGAAGTCATTCTCAAGGCGTAACTCAAAATTGAAGGCAAGTTGGGTCTGAACCCAATCCACCTTATTAGAGACGGACGTGTCTTCATCATAGAGATCTTCCGCTAGGATAAGAACTTCCTTCGCGGAACGAACCTTATCAAAGATGTTCTTGAAGACATGAGAATTCCAATCCTTGAGACAAGTTTTAAGGCACTTGAGCTTAAGAGAGAAAACATCAATAGGGCTATCTATAGCTGGGGACGACCAAGATTCTTCCACTATCTGGAAGAAAGCGAAAAAAAGACAGTCCAGTTAAAGTGAAAGTGGATAAAAGAAGCAGCATCAGATCATGGTTCGAGTTAGTGCGGTGGAGGTGATACATGGAGAAGGAGAAAGGAAAGTTAAATCATCCCCCAGAACCGAAACCCGACCAAGATGGGAGAGGATCCTGCTAGGGCCTTCTTGGTTACGCCAAGTAAAGGCCGAACCAACAAAAGACACTTCTGAAACACCCGATTCAACAGTGAAAGAGCTGAAATCTCCAACCTCCAAGCGGTTAAAAGAAGCTTCCTCAGACTTCTCCGGTTGACAAGACACAACATCAAAGTCGCCTCCAATGAACGAGGCTTCAAAGCCTAGGGCAGAGGGAGATAGAATATCATTTCAAAAGCACTGGCGCTCGATGCGATCGCCTCTGGCGTAGACTGCGGAAAAGAGGAACGAGGAAGGGAAAGACGCAACCTTACACTCAACTGAAAGAAGTTTTGCTCGAATCAAAGAGAACTCGGACGTAGACATCTTTGGCCCAAAGAATCCAAATTCTGTTGGAAACGCCACCCCCAATACCAAAAGGCAAGACCATGTTCGATAACACCTCAGAACCAAATAATCGCTCTTGAATTGCCACTAACCGGACGGAATGTTTCTTAACGGCGCATTTCAGCCTTGCAAGAGATGCATCGTTACCAATGCCACGGATGTTCCATAATAAAACGTTCAACATCACAAATAGTAACACAAACGAATATTTCTAAGAACAATCAAATAAAATATAGGGTGCGTCGAGTGGGCCTAATGATCTGCTCGATCGCTGGTATAAAGCGAGTGCGAAAAACGCAAGGGATCCGAGGCGCAAAACTAGGCTAACGACGCTAAGAACGAAAAGAAGGCACCAACTCACCCCTTGAAGAATGCATCGAAGCATCCTTTAGAGAAGCTGCGGGAGAAGAAGAAGCAGAGAGAGAAGCACCTAATCTAACTGAATGAGCATTCTTAGTAAGTCGAGAAAGTAAATCGTTGTATCTGCATTTCACCATACTGTAAGGATCCTTATAACGTCGAATTGTCATCTAATTGAGAATCTTACGCTGGATGGAGCAACCTACAAATAATGAGGAACAATGAGCATTGGTAGCGAAAAGAAAGACAAACCGCTCCATAACACTCCTCAAACGACCGAACAGCTAAAGTTGGTGATTCTTGGGTGGTAACCATCTAGCTATCAGAAAAAGTGATAGATATGCGACTACTACCAAAAAGACGAACAAATGACGACCAAGAATGGCAGAAAGCAAACCAACTAATAAGCCACAAACGAGAGCAACCAACCCCAGTCACAACCAAATCGTCGATTGATGCTATGATAATAAACCGAAGCTCTGCAGCTAAGACCAACCGGAAAATAGAAACAATAGCAATTCGGACAATGAGGCTGTCGGAAAACAAGCAAAAAATCGAAACTTACCGAACTGAAAACGAATGGACAAAACCCCGATAACGCTAGCCAAACTAACAAGACCGAAACCAGCAGACCAAAGTGACAATAGGGAACACATAGTCATCGAGCATAGTAAAAAAGCACACACCCTGCTGGGAAAAAAGACCGCCACAACAAGACGCACTGCTAACCCATTATCGAGTACAAAGGGAATACAACACATTCAACATGCAAGGAGGGACACAAAACACATCACACAAACCACACAACCACAACAAGACCAGGGAGAAGAAGGAAATCCCTTTAACACATATCCAAAGAAACGAACCGCCAACGAACGCCAACCAACCATAGGCAAAACAGAAAGGCCATTATAAACTAGAAAAGCAAGCTGGCCAGTATTAAGGGTGAGCAATATTCGGTTCAAAGTAAATTAACCAACCAAATCGGTTTATTTCGGTCGGTTCGGTTTTAAAACTAAATCAGTTTAAATTTAGTTTGTAAAATAAATTTGTTTGGTTATCGGTTTAACCGAATTAACCGAACTTTTAATCTATTATCTAATTTGACGGTATTGTAGTACTTCAAATAATTAGTTTAACTATATAACACAAAGACATTTGTTGCAAATAGATCAAATCTTATCATAAACATAAATTTTACTATATAAATTTTCTCCAAACATGAATTTATGTTTTACTTTGAGTGAATCTATCATTTAAATAATAATACATCATTTAAGTTCGGTTAGATCGGTTACCGACCGAAATAACCGAAATTAATTTGGTTATGTTCGGTTTGGAAAACTTTTGGTTCCAGTTCGGTTTGAGTTTTTTCAGCTTCAAACCAACCGAACCGACCGAACGCTCACTCTGGCCAGTATCACAGAACCCAAACGAGCAACTAGACAACGAAACAACAGCCAAATGCTCGTTATAACAATATAAATAAAACAAGGGAAAGTCGTGTACCAGCCCAAGTTAATAACAGTCGAATCAAACTAGCACACAACGGTATCCCCGTTAAGAACAAACATACCCAGAGAGGGAAAAATCGCCTCGCTATTAAATGCAACCACTGGCTACAACTGACATCGAGAGTCATCCTCGGACCCAAAGCTAAGCAAACCTAGCTTTGACCGCCAAAGACCATCTAAACTCGCTTCCATGTAACCATTGACTCCAACTATGTAGAAAGCCAGACAATAAACTACTAGAAACCACAATATCATCATCCATAGCCACATCCAATAAAAGAGGAGCAAACGAGTTTAAGATTTTCAAAGGCGGCATTGCTTTGGAAAAAGCATCACCGGGCACTCCAACGAGATCACGGTAATAGAACACTTAGACGAGTCTGAGGAGGACTGATCCCAATGTCAACGGTGTATCTTGGGCCCACTCATAGAACCACTGCGATTATAAACAACGTAAATGCTATAAGGCCCGAAGCAGACAGGCCCGAATATGTGCGGTAGCAATATCTGCCTTACAAGTTTTACTACCCTGAATTGCGGATCCTCAGATTAAAAATCGTACATTCCCGCATCACTTCTTTGTGGCTCTTTAGCAACGCTCTATAAACAATAGCAGCACGATCTAACGTTGGCCAAACATCCAAAGAAGGCGCTAAACAGGAAACATACTTAGGTAAAAAAATGAATTGGAAACACCAGACCATCCCTAAGAGCATCTCCAACAGTATTCAAGGAGAGAATACCACGATCTGTAAGATTACGGGGAAGAAGATGAATTTTTCTCCAACGGCGACGAGCTGATTTTATCGGCGCGGGAGAACTTCACGTATTTCTCAGTTTTCTCCTTACGTGACGAGCCGATTTTATCGGTGCGCGCCTTTTTTTTTCTCTGAGAAATTGTTGCGAGCCGATAAAATCGGCTCCTAGGTCAATTCTTACTTCTGAATTGAACCCGTAATGTTTTACTGAATATTACTGATTGTAATATTTGTTGGGGACAATTTCTCCTTTGATTCATGATTCAAGAGGTGAATCGTACTTCTGTTGGAGATGCTCTAACAACAACCTCAGGCACTGTGGGTCGACAAGGAGGCTTTTCCCCTATCGAACTGCCCATCTCAAAACGATAACAATGCGTAGCAGTATTATCGCTCCTATTTTGCATATTCGAAGAGAGGAGAATCGGGCTTAATTCCGTGAAAATCCCATCAACTAAAGTGAACTGATGCCTCAACATAGCAAAGAAGTCACGCAGAGAACTAACCCCTAATTAAGCCGATTTAGGGTTAATCCCTATTGTCGAAGAGAGCACACGAGAATCCAATCAAAGAGCAGTAACAATAAAGCCAATCGAAGGGAAAAGCCCTACAAAAGGAACCAATAGAAAAGAAACGATGCCACCTAACAACGAAATCAACAAAAACTAGCAGGTCGAGCTCGAAACAGTAACGACAAGCCTCGGAGGAGCCGAAGAAGCAATCGAAGAAACCATATGATTTTAGAAAACAGGGGAAGGGAGAGAATCGCTCGGATAATAAAATTAGGAACAAGAGCATTGTTTGCGAGGTGTAAAACACTGATGTTTTTTTTGGGTCCGCTTGATTTTTAATAGCATTATTTGGAAGAGGTACTTAAGGTCAATTGTTGCGAACGAGAAATGCTTTTTTTTAAAAAAAAAATAGGGCAAATTGGAAGAAACAAATTTATTATTTTATTGTTTTTATATTTATTATTTTATTGTTTGTGTTTGTATTTGTGTATGTGTTTATGTGTGTTTATTGTCGAACAAAATAAATAAAATGCAGAATACAAATTACAGAATTGAAAATTACATGATTGTAGAACTGAAAGTGCAGAATTGAAAAACACAATAAAGTGAACATTTTTAATGCATTCCCATGGCAACTAGCTCGTTTCGTATATTGTCTCGAATGATGGTAGTTGAAGACTTCATTGTCTGACTTTGATTCATTCTGTGTGTCATTGCAGAATACAGATTGCAGAATTTAAATATGGTCCATTTGCTAAACTATACTATATATAAGCCATAAGTGTAGACCTTTCGGCACATACATTCTTCATGTTCCACCGCATTAAAAGGTTCTCAAAAGCATAACAAAATGAACAATGTGTACTGGACCACGTCGGTTGGCAGGAGAGATACGTACAGCATTAATTTTTTTGAATAGGTACATCATTAATTTATACGTTGCATTACAAACATGTTTATAGCAAATTGCATTGGAAGGAAACATTGCATTGGAATAGGTACAACATTAATTTTGAACCACATCGGTTGTCTTCCAGAATTGATTTCGAGATACATACGGTATTAACTTTTTTTTCTTCAGAATCCTGTTTTTCAAGCATTCAGACTAGGGGTGTCAAATGGGTCATTTAGGGTCGTATAAGGGTCAACTAAATTTTGACCCTATTCTTTTGCAACTCTTTTATTTTGACCATTTTACCATAACGTTTTACCTGACCCAACCCACATATTATGTGGGTTACCCATTTAACCCACATATTAAAAAATATTACTATAAAATAACGAATTTTAAAGCTAAACATGCCAAAATTACGAAAATACCCTTTATTTTGAAAAGTATGAAAAAAATTCATAAAATCCAGAAAATTATGAAATGAAAAGCAATAAAAGAATTATTCAAAAATAATGATTTTTAATGCTAAAAGGACCAAAATTGCGAAAATACCCTTCATATTGGAAAAATGAAAAAAAAATGAAAAAATGAAAAAAATCCAGAAAATTATGAAATGAAAAGTAATAAAAGAATTATTTGAAAATAATGATTTTTAAAGCTAGAAGGACCAAAATTACGAAAATGCCCTTCATATTTGAGAAAGTGAAAAAAATGAAAAAATTTTAGAAAATCCAGAAAATTACGGAATGAAAAGTAAAAAAAGAATTATTTTAAAATAACGATTTTTAAAACTAAAAATGGTAAAATCACGAAAATGCCCTTCATATTTGAAAAAGTGAAAAAAAATGAAAAAATTTCAGAAAATCCAGAAAATTACAAAATGAAAAGTAAAAAAGAATTATTTAAAAATAAGGATTTTTAAAGCTAAAAATGCTAAAATTATGAAAATACCCTTTATTTTGGAAAAAGTAGAAAATAGTGAAAAAAATTCAGAAAATTACAAAATGAAAAGTATAAAAAATTATTATTTTTTCATAATTTTCTGGATTTTTTTTAAATTTATTATTGTTTTCACTTTTTCAACATGAAGGGCATTTTCGTAATTTTGACATATTTAGTTTTAAAAATCGTAATTTCCGAATAATTCTTGTTTTACTTTTCATTTCGTAATTTTTTGGATTTTTTAAAATTTATTTATTTTTTTCACTTTTTCAACGTTAAGGGCATTTTCGTAATTTTGACCTTATTTTACTTTAATAATTATTATTTTCGAATAATTCTTTTATTACTTTTCATTTCATAATTTTCTGGATTTTTTGAAATTTTTTTCATTTTTCCAATATGAAGGGTATTTTCGTAATTTTTACATTTTTAGCTTTAGAAATCGTTATTTTTGAATAATTCTTTCATTTCGTAATTATTTGGATTATTTGGAATTTTTTTATTTTTTTCACTTTTTTCAAAATGAAGGGTATTTTCGTAATTTTGGCCTTTTTAACTTTAGAAATAATTATTTTCGAATAGTTCTTTTATTACTTTTCATTTCAAAATTTTCTGGATTTTTTGAAAAAATTTCATTATTTTTTCATTTTTCCAATATGAAGGGTATTTTCGTAATTTTTACATTTTTAGCTTTAGAAATCGTAATTTTCGAATAATTCTTTTTTACTTTTCATTTCGTAATTTTCTGGATTTTTTGAAATTTTTTCATTTTTTTTCATTTTTCCAATATAAAGGGTATTTTCGTAATTTTTTCATTTTTAGCTTTAGAAATCGTAATTTTCGAATAATTCTTTTTTTACTTTTCATTTCGTAATTTTCTGGATTTTTTGAAATTTTTTATCAAAATGGAGGGTATTTTCGTAATTTTGGTCCTTTTAGCTTTAAAAATCATTATTTTCGAATACTTCATTTTTTTTAATTCTCATTTCATAATTTTCTGGATTTTTTTCTTTTTCTCACTTTTTCCAAAATAAAGGGTATTTTTGTAATTTTGACGTTTTTACATTTAAAAATCGTTATTTTAAAGTATTACTTTTTTACTATTTGGGTAAGTGGGTTACCCATTTGTAACCCTTATAAAAAAAGGTCAACCCTTTTATGATTCATTTAATAAAAAAATTATAAAAGGGTTGACCCGATAGGGTTGTAATTAGGGTAAAATGGGTTGGGTAAAAGGGTGGGTCATATTTTGACAGTTCTAATTCAGACGAAGACATAAATTTGAATCATAGGTTAACCCGAATTAGAATTTGATTTATCCTTACGTCGGATGCGCGTTGGAGGCTTTTCAGCTGTTTATTTGAAAGAGGCAAATGAGTGGGTCCCACATCGACGCTTCCGACGCATCGGACACGTCCGATGCAGACGTGAATTGAACGTTCCCCTTTCAAAAATCAAACGGTCCCTTATTTTACTCATGTTAGTTTCAAAGGAAAGAACGATACGCAGCGACTAATCCCTTTGCACAAGCAACTAGTTTCTAGGTTTTTCGAGAATGCGAAGCGTATGCTAGGACCAAATAGAGAGATTCGTGTTACACATAGGATTATTTGAGTTATGTTCAGTTGGTTATTTGAGTTAATTGGATGTGGAAGGGTTTGTATGGGTTGTATATGAGTTGAATTGATTTGTTTTGTGGATGTAAATTCTGGAAATATAATAACACCGAGATTACTTTATATAGGGGTGTTGAACTGCATCTTGTATTACGTATTTAGATTTGTTGTTAAATAGTTTATTTTGTGGGATTATTAGATTTCGTGTTTTCAAATTTCCATATGAACAGTGAATCATATAGTCATTTCATGTAACAAAAAACAACATATACTATAACTGATTTGTGTTATCTGAATTGCAAACAATGGTAATAAGATTAAGATACCTATTGTTGTTGTGTAAATTAGATAACGTAAAATTGTTATGTTAATTCATGTCATACGATGGAGCATATCTATGGTTTGATATACCAGCGGATAGCCACGTGATGTTAGTTTATCATGCAACATACCATTTTTTATATATATGTTGTTTTAAAGCATAACAGACAACGAGAAATGTTTGTGGTCTGATGTACAATGGGATGGCATCAGATTTCACGATGGATAGCATAACCATCAGATAACAGAGGATTACTGCCGTGTGATGTGTTTTCTGCCATAGTGTAAGATGGAGTTATGGAAGCGCATGTGATTGGGAGGTGCCCAAGGAATCATTGATAATTCGAAGTATTCTAATTGCAGACTCGAAGAAGAGGTATCACGGGGACGTCCATTAGGATTGATAGTGATGTTCGTGTACTATGAATTGTTCAGACATAGGAATCTAGTGATGGTGGTGGCAAGTGCTAAATAGATGGAGTCCTACAAGCAAGAAGTCCGACTAGAACCATAGTTTTCTATTGACTCCTAGCATAAGGTGGTCATACGAATTACCATGTGTTCAAGGTTTTAGAAAGTGATAGCTAAGTTTTGTTTGATGAAAGTTATGGTTGTTATGCATGTTCTTTCTCTTTTGTTCTCCAAGTAGGTTTAGGAAGCCAGAGTAAGAGATTAGGAATAGGGGTGGTAAAGGAGGCTTCTTAGAATCTTCTGTCATATTCTATCATAATATCCTCTATTGCTTGTATATTTGAGTAGCATATGTTACTTAATTATTATATGTTAACTTTTTGGTTGTAATGATAGGTCATGTATGAGATTTAAACATGTCTAATAGCGTACTTTTCAAAGCTTTTAATAGTCATTTACTGTCCACATCAGACTATTGTTTGATCTAAAATTTTATGTTCTCTGTTATTGTTTTTGGTGTTCATCAACGATGTTGATGAGTAGATTAGGTAATAGATTTAGTGACGATGTGACTATTCTACAGACAAGCTAAAAGAGCTTAGCGTATTACTTTATAATGATATTTTGTTTCTTTTGTTTTGCCCATATACTATGAGGGATATATAGTGATGACTTGATGCACCATAGATTGCTACTTGTTATACATAACTCAGAGATTCTACAGAGATGATGTTTCTACTTAGTTATATATCACTACTATTTTGTTATATGGCAAATTGCTTTTAGTTTCTCCTTTGATAATCGTCTCATACCAATATAGCATGTTTGCAACGTTTATTCTATGTTATTCAATGTAGGTGGTATGCGACGGTCATCGCTATATATGTATATGTGTCTGTATACACAAACATGCATGCATGCATATATATATATATGTGTGTGTGTGTGTGTGTGTGTGTGTGCGTGTGTATGTGTGTGTGTGCGCGCGCGCGCGTGCGTGCGTGCGTGCGTGTGTATATGTATATATGTGTGTGTCAAAGACGAACCTGAGCCTGTGCGAACAGTGCGTGAGCAGTGGGCAGCAGACCCATCATTAAGAGCATCAAATTTGAACCGCCTATATAGCCGAAAGAAAAATAAGGAACCAAAAAAGAAAGAAACCAAAATCGTGACAGGAAGAAGGGCAAGCTTCAGCGGAACGAAAGAAATACGAGTGGAAGATTAATGAGTAGAAGCGGCACAAAACAAAATCCATCAGACATCAATCTTCAGCGGAAATAGGGCCAAGCTCTGGTAAATCGCAATCCCTAATTACCGATTGTTTACAGTATTTGAAATTGTTGTTATGAAACTGGTTGAAATTGGTTGTTGTGATATACCGATTGTTCACAGTAATTAGTAATTAGGGATCCCTGAATTTGAGGTATAGAATCCCTAATTGATATACCAATTGTTTACAGTAATCAATAATTAGGGATCCCTGATTTCAGATATACAATCCCTAATTGATATACCGATTGTTGATTTCTTCCAATTACTTTAACTTATTTATGAAACCGATTTAAATAGTTGATGTTTTTCATTTAAATTATTTATCATTATATTAACCAATTAGGCAATTACATCACAATAGACAATATACTCGATTCAAATTAAAGTTGTTTTATAATTTAGCTACAAATTCACGATTATAATAGCACAAAATAAAAATGAAATGAGTAAATTAAATCATGATTATAGCTAACTGCTCCTAATTTGATTTCTTATTTCACTTAATAAAGAAAGAAAGAAATATGATTTTCTTTTGTTTCCTTTTTTTCTTTTTTTTTCCTTTTTTTTGCGTTTACGAGTGTGAAGGAGAATTTGAATTTGGTTACATATCGTAGAATTTCTAAACATTGAATGTTTTAACAAATTATCAATTTTTATCTACAAGTTTGATGAACACAATTGTTCTTAAAAACAAAATTAATTTTTTTTCTTACTACAAATATTGAATTTTTTTTCAATAAGAGTCATATTTTCAATTTTGAAAAAAAATAAAAGACAGTTGAAATGTTTCCATGAAAGCAACCATCTGGAAGTTCAAACAGGAAAACAAAAAAGAAACGAAGAGATAGCCAAATCATTAAGAGGGTCTCTTAGCATGTATTTTTCAAAAACGACAGATTTAGTTGATAATGCAGATCAATCTTGTGATTTTGAACATGAAAGTGGTTCCGACGAGATAGTAGAAAATGTGACTGCGGTGAACGAAGAAATTAACGATACAGAAGAAACATCACGTGATATTGAGATTTCACCACAACAAATAGTAGATGAAAGTAATGTCCAGTGCTAAGAACAATTGAATGAGACTAAGAACATGTCGTCAGAACAAGGTTTGAATATATATATATATATATATATATATATATATATATATATATGATCCAGCGGTTTGGGATAATATGGACGGAAACATAAGATATTCACTTGTTGAAAAGTGTCCTATTAGGGAGTTTAATATAACTTGCCCTCAAGATGAAAACTATAGGCATTTCTCTGCAAGTTATTACAAGAGACAAATGAGTAATGGAGAATATCATGATAGAAGATGGCTTGTTTATACTAAGTCGACAGATAAAGTTTTTTGTATTTGCTATAAGTTGTTTAATGTAATGAGTTCAAAAAGTCAATTAGCAAAATATGGAATTAGAGACTGGAGGCATCTGACCGAGAGACTCACACAACATGAAAGAAGCAAAGAACACAATCTTAACTACACTATCTGGATTGAGTGGAAAAAAACTACAACGTAATCAAACAATTGATAAAAATATGCAAGATCTGATTCAAAAAGATAAAGAACATTGGAAACAAGTCATGCTTCGAATAATTGCAATTGTTAAGTGTCTTGCTGTTAACAATTTAGCTTTTCTGGATCGAACGAGAAAATTTATGAGAGCTCTAGTGGTAATTTTTTAGGCTTAGTTGAAATGATTGCTGAGTTTGATTAAATAATGCAACATCATCTTCGTCTCATTCAAGATAAGCAGATTCATTTTCATTATCTTAGCCACAAATACAAAATGAGCTGATTGAGATTATTGGATCCAAAGTGAAAAACACAATCATTTCAAAAATCAAAGGGCAAAGTATTTTTCTATTATACTTGATTGCACTCCTGATGCAAGTAATAAAGAGCTACTCCAATTAAAGTCGAATACTTTTTCCTGGAGTTTTTGAATGTTGAAGAAACAACTGGTTGGGGCTTTTTACAGAATTTAAAAATTCATTAGACTCATATGAACTTGATATTGATAATGTGCGAGGGAAAGGATATGATAATGGTTCAAATATGAAAGGAAAAAATCTTGGTGTACAAAAAAAAAAATTACGCAATATTAACCCTTGAGCTTTTTTTTTACATGCTTTGTGGTTGTCATTTTCTTAATTTAGTTATCTGTGATATGGCAAATTCTTGTGTTCGAGCAAAATCTTTTTTTGGAGCGTGCTAATGCATATATAGTATTTTCTAGTTCTTCTAAGCGATAGGCTATTTTATTAGAATATGTTGACAACCTCACTTTGAAATCTTTATCAACTACACGTTGGGAAAGTCACGTAGAAAGTGTCAAAGCTATATTGCATCAAGTTCCTCAAATTAGAGATGCGCTATTTAAATTAGTAGAGATAAGTGATGATGCAAAATTATGTCGAGATGCTGAAATTTTAGCAAATCAAGAGCTATCAAGTTTTGAGTTCATCTTAAATTTTGTTATTTGGTATGAAATTCTCGCAAAAGTTAATATGGTCAACAAAAAATTACAATCTAAAGATATGAGCATTGATATTGCAGTAACATCATTGCAAGGTCTCGTTTTTTTTTTTTTTTTTTTTTTTTTTTTGAAAACTATAGAGAAAATGGATTTGATTCAGCAAAATATCAAGCAAGAGAAATTGCATGTAAAATGAATATTGATCCAATATTTCATTTGAAATGTCAAGTTCGTAGAAAACATCATTCTGATGAAACTGCAAATTATGAAAGAGAGCAGCAGACTGCTGAAGAATCACTCAGAACCGATTATTTTATTGTTATAGTGGATATTGCTCTTTCATAATAAGAGAGAGATTTGAGCAATAAAAATTTACTTCAGACAACTTTTGATTTTTTGTTCGATGCCTTGAAATTAAAATCATTAGATGATGATGAATTAAAAGATTGTTGTGAAAAAGTAGACTTGGCTTTGAAAAGTGGAAGTGTGACACCCCATGTCTGTTAATTCACTCACAAAGGGAATGCATTAAGTTTCGTGAAGCGTTATAGGTAAACAAACACAGAATTTTACAAGACAGACATAAATAAGATAGCAGCGAAAATTTAAATTTTTATTTCAAACACAAATCATACAGCGTGGTTCAAAATACCATGAGTCTCAAAGACAAATACAACAACATAACTTCTGTCTTTCAACATCAGAGTACATAAAAACTTAAAAGAAAACATAATTCCCCAAATAAAAGAGACAAAGCCATAGTAGAGATAAAAACTTGAGCCATACTTCAAAAGCAGCTCTAGCAAGATGATATCTGAGTCCTAACTAAGCCTGAGTGTTTCCTCCCTAAGAACCTGGGGGGAAACGGAAGAAAGAAGAGGAAATAAGAGGGTCAGACATAAAGTCTGGCGAGTCTGGTGACTTTTAGCAAGTAAGTAAATAAAAGTAACATGACAGGCATATAAAGTGGATAAGGGAGAGATCACTACATAAATGGCAGGTGTGAGAAGGTACACAGGATAAGGTGTATACACTTCACTAATGATTACTCTGCACTATTACTAGTACAACCAGAATGAGATGATCTCTTCTACTATAAGGTGGTAGACTTAGGGCATACGTCCAAAACCCTAACCACTACCCTAATCGATCGGCTCCCTACTCTGTAGATACTCTGTGTCGGCCCCACAGTAGGATGTATCACGTCCTACAGTAGCAACCCCTCACTGATATGCACAGCCCCATATCTACTGTTGTCACGGTCATCTTATCCCCTTCTACCTGGCTCATGCACGCACATGGCCCGGTCGGTTTGCGCTGCCCACACTGTCCTCCACGTTTGGATCTCTTACAATCAGTCGGTAAGCGTGTCCTCTCTCCACCTAGTACGGAGTATTTTGTTTGATACTTACTCTGGGTTACGGACTGAAATGTAGGGCTGTAAACGGATGCAGTCGGATACGGATAGTGCCGTATCCGAATCCGTATCCGAAAATGAAAATCCGTATCTGAATCCGTATCCGATATCCGCGGATACCAGTTAAAAATATCCATATCCGTATCCGTGGATATTTTCGGATATCCGAAAATATCCGTATCCGCCTTAGCGAATACGGATATTCGAAAATATCCGAAAATATCCGAAATATCCTTATCCGAAACTTAAAACTGTACATTGGATGTGTATATTCGAAAATATCCGAAAAATATCCGAAAACATCCGAAAAAATATCCGAAAATAAAACAGTAAAAGTTTACAAATACATCACTCACATACAAATTTGGCTCATAAAATATATTTTTTGAAAATGTGAATACATCTAATTAAAAATTACAAGTAGGACATCAATCAAATAATTTTCTTACAACAAATATTTTAAGACATAAAGTGTTCAAAATATGAAATACACAACCCTAAGACTAAAATAAAACAAAATATAAATCATAGAAGCACATACACAATTATGTTTTAATTATAACCATACCACAAAATAAAATGAGTACATGATGTAAAATGTTGCATAATACAAAATACAACTTTCCTTTATAATTAAATAGTTGAGTTTAGCCTAGCTATTTTAAGGAAATTTATATATTAATTTAATCTTAAATATAAATTAAAATTTATATAATATATATACTACATACACGTATCAGAAAATCGGACGGATATTTTTCGGATACGGATACCACTATAACCATATCCGTATCCGAAATGATTTTCGGATATCGGATATCCGTATCCGCATCTCGGATAACGGATATTTTTCGTATTTTCGGATACGGATGCGGACGGATATCGGATTTTTCGGGTACCCGTTGACAGCCCTACTGAAATGGGTCCTCGCACAATATGATACAAGCTCTCCCCTTTGTCTTGTATTCCCCACTAAGTTTTTCACTGACTATGTATATCACTAGGCGTCTTTAATTACATAGCCTTATTCAGTTATGCTTATCCTAAAAGGTGTCTTTAATTACATAACTTCTATATTTTCCTTCGGTTATGTATACCACTAGGCGTCTTTAATTACATAACCTTATCAGGTTAAGTTTGTGGACCTATATATAAATATTACCCACCCCCTCCAGATTTGCTTAACCCATCCACTATCCAATCAATTTACTTAACCCAAACTTTAGTTCACAATCATACAATCTTATGGATTATATTTGGTTAAGTAGTCCAATTCAATACCACGTCCATTTATGGTTCATAATGGGTTAGACCTCCCACATTAGGCCTGCACCGTGTGGATGCTGGATATGCCGGTCGGGTCCCGACAGTCTTATTCCACAGTTGTGCCTAACCTCGTGTCTTAGCCTGATTCGTATTTGCGCACTTAGACCTCCCACTTTAGGTTCAACATTAGTGGCTGCTGGATATGCCGGTCAGGTCCAGGCAGACTTCCACCGCTAATGCAGCCAAACCCCATGTCATAAGTGCCATTACAATTCCTAATTGTAATTACTAGACATTCCATTATTAATTAATTACTCAATTAATTAAACTTTTCCCTTTATAGGTGTTAATGCCGACTCTACCCAATAATTCGAATTATATGTCCAAAAATGTTCGTATTCAAATTATGCCAATATTAACCATTTTCCCCCGTTTCCTAACTAGTGCACTCATAAATTGGCGGCATACCTAGGCTAGACAACAGCCTAGTCATAAACGATAATAGGGAAAATAATGGGAATATAACCAAAGTGATCATTTTAACATAACTTGGCATAAACATAAACTAGCATGGTGATAAGGTGGACATATAAGTATAAAACTGATGAACTTGTGGCAATTACTAGTTCTACATAACTATGATGTCATAGTGAGCATAAGGAGATCTTAGTTGACCATTTAGGTGTCCAACTATTTAGATCCAACATAATTATAATATGGTCACAAAAACAGATCTAACATAATTAGGTTGACATAGTGACATGTTTAGATCTAAACATGGATTCACATGTCCAATTCACAACATATCTAAATTGACCACAGTATGATAGGTGAAAGGTGATTTACATAAAGAATTGGCTCTAACCAATATTGTAACTGTCCAAATTAATAGATTTACATTAAACACAATATAGTTACAATTTAAGATCCACAAAGGCGGAATAATAGAATAACCACAATTGCATTGGATCTAGAGAAATAGATCTATCATGACATAGTATAACAATAGCATAAATTCATAGTTTACAACATATCCAAATCACAGTCTTTCATGATTTACTTTTAAATATTCAAATCTAAAAGTAACTAGAAACTCACTGTGTTAAGATTAGAAAAGAGAAAGAATGGATCTTGAATCTCTAGATTTGATTTGCAAAACTGATAGTTGTTTGAAGAAGACAGATTCGTCTCAGTTTGCACACCGGCAACATTTGGCTTCCATGATTTCCAATGAAGAAAATAGGAGAATTGACATATATATATAGCTGTCAGGCCCCCTGAAACTGAGTGTCACATCATCCCTAGGGGTGTCGACACCCCTTAAGGGGGGTCGGCCCCAGTGTCAACACCCTATTAGGGGGTCGACCCCCTAGAGCGGGAAATTTGCCGCCTGGACGAATTTTTGATTTTCGAACTGTTATGGATAGGTTCTAACTCATATCTGACTCATACATGACTCATATGTGTATATATATTGTTTATGCGCATATACAAACTTAAAACCCTCATAAATTCTTCGTACGGTGTCCGTTTTACGCAAACCATATGTCTATCTTGACTAGAATTTCGAGGGCGTAGTCCATTTTCCTTCATTTTGAATATTAAATTAATTATTATTTAATTTATCCTCTTTAATGTTAACAAAATTACGGGGTGTTACATTCCCCCCTACTTAAAGGATTTCGTCCCCAAAATCTTCAAGTTGAGAAGAATGCATATCCTACCATCCATCATCCATCTACTCATCCATCAATCACTGGCATCCATTGTACTTAAAGATTTCTAATGCTTATATGAATATATATGAAGGTGTGTGTATATGTCCCAATACTAATGTGAAGATCAAGCAGTCTACTGATTCAGTTGACCTCCTTAATGCAATATATATTAGTGCCATGAATCCAACATGTATGCAAATAATCCTATTATAACATGTAAGCTCTATATGTGTGCACACTCATTCGTCCAAGTGCAACATCCATATGCTAACTCATCCATTTCCATCCATAAAAGAAAAGAAAATGCACACACATACATATGCAGTATGTGTATATGCGTCCAAAGGCAACCGCTAGCAAACACTTGCATCCACTTGCATCCATCAAACATAACATATCTCAAACACATGTTTACATCCATAAGATTCCTATCTAAAGGTTAAAAAACGATGGATAAGATATACTTAAGTGATAGAAACAAGTACTGATAAAACTTTGAAAAAGGAGTTAAGAACATACCCTCGAAAAGGAAAGGGTACGAAGCACGAACCTTTTCTTCGGTCTCCCAAGTCGCATCTTCTGGGTTATCTCCCCATTGAACCTTTGTCAACTTGATCTCTTTATTACGTAGCTTCTTAACTTTTGATCCTAGAATACGGGTAGGAACTCGCCTGACTGTCGCCTTCCGTTCTACTTCGGCTTCTTCCAACACACTCGGCTCAACAATTACTGTGGTGTCATGGAGGCACTTCCGCAGATGGAAAACGTGGAAAACATCATGAACATCAGATAGATTTTCTGGGAGCTTTACTCTATAGGTCGTTTGGCCAATCCTTTCAGTTATGGGGAATAGTCCCACAAACCTAGGTGCCAACTTCCCTACTGATCTGAAGCGAATCACATTCCATAAAGGTGATACTTTGATAAAAACTAAGTCTCCCACTTCAAATTCGATGTCATTCCTTTTCTTGTCTGCGTAGGACTTCTGCCTATCTTGAGTTATCTTCATTCGCCGTCGAATGAGGTCAATCTTTTCGGATGTTTCTCTAACCATATCTGGTCCAAGTAATAATCTTTCTGTAGATTCCCACCAACAAGTTGGTGATCTACAGGGTCGTCCATACAATGCTTCGAAGGGTGCCATGCCGATGCTGGTCTGATAGCTGTTGTTGTAGGAAAACTCTACTAAAGGAAGATGCTCTTCCCAAGTCCCTCCGAAGTCTAGGATACACAGTCTCAAAAGATCTTCAAGAATCATGTTCATCCTCTCCACCTGTCCATCGGTCTGGGGATGATAAGCGGTGCTCAAACACAACTGCGTACCTAATGCTTCTTGCAAGCTCCGCCAAAATTCACTGGTAAAGATGGGGTCACGATTGCTTATGATGCTGGAAGGCACCCCATGAAGACGAACTATCTCACAAACATAAATTGTTGCCAGCCGTGATGTCAACCTCTTGCTCTTAACTGGAATAAAGTGAGCGCTCTTAGTGAGTCTATCTACCATAACCCAGATACTGGTATTGCCTTTCTTCGATCTAAGCAAACCATCTATGAAATCCATAGAGACGCTTTCTCATTTCCACTGAGGAACCTCCAAAGGATGAAGTAATCCCCCAGGCTTCTTTTGCTCAGCTTTAACTTGCTGGCAAACTAAACATTGAGAAACAAATTTGGCCACATCTTTCTTCATCCCAGCCCAAAAGAAAACCCTCTTCATGTCTTTGTACATCTTATCACCGCCTGGATGGTGGGCTTCTCCTAGGACTGCCTTTATCAGGCTTCCAGTTTGAGGAACACAAAGTCTTTCATCTCGTCGCAACCACCCCTTTTCATCTATGGCATATCTACTGAGGTGACTAGAAGTCTCCCTTCTTCTGAGCCTTTCCATGATGTCTAAAATCTGTGGGTCATCTTGTTGCAAAGCTCCTATTTGAACCATAAGAGTTGGTCGTATCTCCAAGGATGCAAACAAATCAGGAAAAATCTCGATGAAGGGTCTAAAATCAAAAGCTGATATGAACTTCAAGCTCTTCCTTTCCATAAACATAGAAATCAAGGCCATCCTCTGCCTACTTAGTGCGTCTGCCACTACGTTACCCTTGCCAGGGTTATAAGCAATCTCAAAATCATAAGAAGCTAGAAACTTCATCCACCGTTGTTGCCTTCAATTGAGGTCTTTCTGCGAGAAAAGATACTCGAGAGATTTATGATCAGTGTATAACTCGAACTTCTCTCCAAGTAAATAATGACGCCATG
Organism: Allium sativum; assembly: GCA_030737875.1. Classification (NCBI taxonomy): domain Eukaryota; kingdom Viridiplantae; phylum Streptophyta; class Magnoliopsida; order Asparagales; family Amaryllidaceae; genus Allium; species Allium sativum. The sequence continues at coordinate 43,387,295 of CM060921.1, forward strand.
TTTTTAATGCGAATACTATGGCAGTTAGCCCTAGATCATGGGTGGGGTAGTTCTTTTCATGAACTCTCAACTGTCTACCCCCATAACATACTACTTTCCCTTCTTGATTAGAACTGCACCAAGCCCTATACCACACGGATCGGTGTAAACAGTAAACACTTTACTCTCGTCAGGCAAAGTCAAGACTGGGTTGTTTTCAGAGCCCTCTTCAGTTGTTGGAAAGCAACGTCACAGTCTATATCCCATGAAAATGCCAAGTTCTTCTTCGCCGGCCTGGTGAGTGGGGCTGATATCTTTGCGAAGTCCTTAATGAACTTCCTATAGTAACCTGCCAACCCCAGAAAGCTTCTCACCTCGGTTGCATTTTTAGGAATCTACCAATCTTGCACTGCAACCACCTTCGCGGGATCTACAGCTATCCCTTCTTTGGAGACCACGTTCCCTAAGAATCTCACTCTTTTCTCCAAAAATGGCATTTGGAGAACTTCGCCTTAAGCTGATGGTCATGGAGAGTTTTCAAAACTTCTCTCAAATATTGGGCATGCTCTTATTCGCTTTTGGAGAAGATCAAAATATCATCAATAAAGACTACAACAAATTTATTTAGGAACTCCCAAAACACCCTACTCATCAGATCGACAAAATAAGCGGGTGCATTCATCAGACCAAAAGGCATCACTAGCCATTCAAAGAAAGCGTCTAGAGTTCTAAAAGCAGTCTTATCTATGCTAGCCTCAACCACCCTCAATTGGTGAAACCCCATGGCCAAGTCTAACTGAGAAAACACCGAGGCCCCAACAAGATGATCAAATAAATCATCAATCCTTGGGAGCGGGTGCCTATTCTTCTTGGTGAGTTTATTCAACTCCCTATAGTCAACACATAAACGAAGTGAACCATCCGCCTTAGCCGCGAATACTACTGGAGCACCCCATTTAGATATGCTTCGTCTAATAAACCCTTTCTCAAACAGCTCCCCTGCTTGCTTACTCAGCTCCCTCCTTTCCCTCAGAGCCATGTAGGACACTGGTAATGCAACTAGCTTTGCATTATCCACCAAATATATACGAAAGTCGATCTCGTGCCTCGGAGGTAAACCCCGAACCTCATCAAAAACATCGGAATAATCTCGGACTACTGGAACAGATTGCAAGTCATCTATAGATGCATCAAGAGACTCTAGGAAGCTAAGCATAACAGACCCTTGAGGGTCACAAGAAATCTCGAGGGACCTCCCATGGCAAGTCAGAAGCCTAACGGCCCTCTTCTCACAATCCAGAATGGCACCATAAGTGGTAAGCCAACCCATTCCTAGAATCAACCCATAGCCCATAAACCCGAGCACATACGCATCGCATTCAAACTCGACGCTTAACACGGATATTTTCAAACCCCGACAAATCATATATAAATGAGCCGAAACACCAGTGGGATTTGAAACAACTATGGGTCCACTACCATACTAGTAATTAAGTGCAGAGATTCAACTATAGAACTTGATATAAATAAATGTGAATCGCCAGAATCAAAAAGTGTTCTAATAGGATGGTTTGAAAGAGAAATTAAACCTTCTATAGAAATTTTTCTACCACTAGCAGGAGCATTGTTAACGAGAGCATGCATCTGCCCTCTTGAAGTCCCTGTCCCTTGACCCTGTCCCTTTGATCCCTGTTTCTTCTGGCACTCTCTAGCAAAGTGTTCGACCTCTCCACAGTGGTAGCAAGAGTTCTTCCTTCGCTCACAGTCTTTAATCAAGTGGCCTTCCTTCCCACAATTGTGACATTTTCTCTTATCCTTGTCTTTATCATTCTTTCCTCCTTTCTTTTGTTGTTGTTGTTGCTGCTGTTGCTGCTGCACCTTTTTGGGCCACACCTGCCTATTTTTAATTTCTCCTCAGCCTTCTTTTCTCCCTTGTCTACCTCATGCATTTCAAATAGCATAGATTCATAGTTTACAATATATCCAAATCACAGTCTTTCATGATTTACTTCTAAGTATTCAAATCTAAAAGTAAGTAGAACTCACTGCGTTAGGATTAGAAAAGAGAAAGAATGGTTCTTGAATCTCTAGATTTGATTTGCAAAACTGATAGTTGTTTGAAGAAAACGGATTCTCTCTCAGTTCGCACACCGGCAGCATTTGGCTTCCATGATTTCCAATGAAGAAAATAGGAGAATTGGACACATATATATAGCTGCCAGGCCCCCAGAAACCGAGTGACACATCAGCCCTAGGGGTGTTGGCACCTCTTTGGGTTGGTCGACCCATAGTCGACACCCCTTAAGGGGGTCGACCCCGGTGTCGAAACCCCTCTAGGGGGGTCGACCCCCTCTAGGGTGTTACAGGAAGTGACTCCGATATTGATGCAAAAGATTTACTGTTAGAGCTGCAAATATTACAACTTACATTACCCGGTGAATCATATGATGTAGACAAGCCATGGACGACTGATGTTCACGTAAAATTGCACATTTATATTCACATATTTATTCTTGTTAAATAAATAAATGAACATTTTTGGGTGTTTTATATGATCAAACCATATTTTAAATATTTTCAAAATCATCACTCATTTTGGGAAAAATTGATCACTTATGCATGTTTTATTTTGTGATTGCATTTACTTGTTCTTTGTTATTGTCTCTAATAGGAATTTTGTGCACAAATAATGCATACACATGAAGATTTGGAGCACAAATGCATGCATACAAAGGAATGAAGAGGAAATAATTCTCATATATGATCATGGAGGACCCCACCTCTCAAATTAACCTTTTTCTCTTAAAGCTTCTTATTAAATACTAATTGAATGAGACAAAAGGCCTCATGCATCCTACATGACTCATTAGTGACTAAGAGAGGATTAGAAGCTTCATGAAGGGCCATTTTGGGGATTTCCCATTATGAGTGATTAGGGTTTTAGGGTTTGTGATCTTGTATATATACCCCCTTCATGTTCATTTATCCATCCCTCTCTTGGATCCTCTCTTTTATCTTTTAGTAGTTTAGTTTAGATCATAGCTCTCCTTTATTTTAATGGCTACTTAGCCATTTTCTTTATGTAACTTCTTTGCTTTAATGTAATTTAATTTCTATGCTCTTTACATTCATGTTCATAGCTTAGATTTACTTTCATGCTCATAGCTTAGATTTACTTTATGTTCTTAGTTTAGTTCTCTTCTTGTTTTACTTAGTTTTTCTTTCATTTTGCTTAATTTTCTAATGTTGAAACTTACATGTGTTGATATTACAACACATATGAGTGGCTAATCCCTTGATTTAGGGATAATGATGCTCTCTAACTTTGTGTAAGTTCAACAAGTGTATGATTTGTGATCTTTAATATGTTCTTAATGTTAGTGAATATGGATGTAAGTTTATACAATTGGGTTTGATAGGTCATGTTGCATTTGCAAATGATCTATGCTTATTCAATATAAACACAAGTTACATCAATATTTGCTAAGTGATTATTGATTTTGAAATGAAAGTATGAACAAAATTTGATGGTCTATAGTTCTAGCCAATAGTTCATAGACCATACTTAGAATAGTTTTGCTTTAGTTTCATTTTCATGAGAATCATAAGTGGTGTAAATATTGCATTTATATCACTTGTTGAGATCATACATTGTATGTTTGACAACTTACATAAAGGTGAGAGTGGATTTACCTCTAAATTACTCTCTAATTTCATATTTAGCTATCAACTTAGTTTCTAGTTTCATAGTTTTTATTAGAACAATTCAAAGTTTGGCTTAATTCGATTGAATAAAATTGAAATCACTTCTTTCCCTGTGGATCGACTCGCACTCACTACGTATTACAATAGTACGCCGTGCACTTGCGGTTATTTTAATATTCGTGCGACGATTTTCTAATTTAATAGAAATTTCGTTGTAGCGAACAAGTTTTTGGCGCCGTTGCCGGGGAAGAGAATTTTGATGTTAGTTATATTCTTCGGATTAATTTTCATCTTGTTGTTTTATTTGTTATTAAAAAAAAAATTGTGTTGTTTCATTGTATAGTTTGTTAATTTCTTTTTGTTCACTTGCATTTGTGTGTTTGTTGTTTGTGTTCTTTGTTCTCATTGTGTTCTCTTAAAAAAAAAAATTAAAACCGTTGTTTGTGCGTGTTTTTATTTGTTCATTTAGCTTTACTTTCATTCTAAAAAAAAACAAAAAACAAAACAAAAAGGTGAGATTGTTCATAGATTTTGTGTTTGTTTACTTGTTTTTGTGTGTTGTTTCACTTTTATTCTTGTGTTGAATTTGTGTGTTGGTTTTGTGTGTTGGTTTTGTTCTACTTCATCTTCATCTTACAGAAAAAAATGGTGTTAATCTGTCTTATATTGTTCATTTTTCTTTGTTAGTTTGTGTGTTAGTTCACTAAGTTTTTGTGTTAGTTCTCTTTTTCAAAAAAAAAAAAAATGCATTTTTGTGATAGTTCTTGTTTTTTGTTTTGTTCTAATTGTTTGTGATTTTAGTGCTGTTCTATCTTAGGAGTGTAAGTTTTATACTTAAAAAAAAAAAAAAAAAAAAAAAAAAAAAATCATTACAGTTTGCATTTGCATTCTTGTTTAGCTCTGTTGCACTTGTTCTTAGCAGTGTTGAGTTCTTCTGCATTTCTGTTTTTACATTTGTATTGTATCTTTTGTTTTTGTATTCCTGTGCAAGACAAACTGTCTAGTTGAAGGTTTCTTGTGCATATTAGTTCTGGGTTTCTTTGATAGTTTTCTTTCTCCTTCTCAGTTCAGTGTTTCTATACTCAGTCCTCTGTTTAGTTTTTGTGTATTGTTCTCAGTTTTTCTTTTACTCCTATGCACTTGCATTTCATGGTGCACTGTGTTCAATTTCAAACCAAGCATTTCAAGTTTCACAAAACAATATCCATTGCCAATCTTTTTCCATTTCATTGAATTACATTTTCAGTTTTCATTACAACTTCTGTCTTCCATTTTACATTCATTTCTGTTTTCATTCTCATATATACCATTCTGTCAAAATACCTTCCCTCAATTCACCTACTTCTTCAAGTCATCCACTTACCAGAGCAACTCCGACCAGTCCGACGGACTTCAAACTACAAACACTCCTACCAGGCTAACAAACATCTCCTCAAGCAAAGCCTCGACCTGACATACAACTACTTGAATCATTGGTCATCTCCACTTCCCTTCACTCAGCACAACCACGACCGCAACTCATTCAAACTATACACCATCAAACGTCACTGCAAATCCACCTTCACATCCAACCAGTTCCATAAAACTACCACCTCTGCCATATATTTTTGCCACAAACAAACTCTCAAACCACCCAACAATACACAGTCCTCAAACTTCCAGCACAATCTCTATGCTATAACAAATCTGCCATTCATACCATCCATTCAGTCCACTCTTCATCACCACTCATACTGTCATACATCAACTACAAGCCAAAGTACATACACCTCAAACCAACTTCATCCAGTTCATTCTCTAACTCAATTCAAAACCCAGATATCACTCCAGTCGCATTCACCTCAAAACTCCACAAGCCATACAGTCGCCATCCTATCACATCGTCTACTCTTCGCCTGCAAAAACCATCACTCCTTAGCCATTGCATCCAAAACTACAGACATCCATATACATTCACCATATAAAGCCATACCTTCACCATACAACCATTACACTCCCTGAACCATACTCATACAACTCTACAGAACCCACAAACAAGAACTGCAAAATTCCCTCACTGCTCGATATCCCACTACTTCAGCTATTCCTCCCCCACTTCTTCAATTTCCACCAAAATTGCTACAGTACTTCGGACCTTGGCCTTCACCCTCCACCCCTACTGCTTGCTAACACTACTCTTATAATCAACACAACTCCATACATCTCCACAGTCCCATCTCGCATACATCTGCAAACCAAAACACTGCATCCCACGTTGCCCTTCGCATCTCAGCAAAATAAGTTCACCGAAACATCCAAATCGCATCGTCACCCTACTACATCTGCCAATCCACAATTTCCGCGACTAAACCCGCCTCCACGAACAGAAATCCCCAATTCGATCATCACTCACGAACCACTTTTGCCTCCGTCGAAGGCACCCAACTAGAAATCGAAGGCACCCAACCGGAAATCGAAGGCACCCAATTCCCGAACTAAATCGCCAATTCAAACCCCTAATCCCCAAATTGTGAACTCGCTTTCACGTAATCGAACCCCCCAATTCCTCCACAATACCCAATCTGAGCAACGTCACTCGCACCCCCATATCGCGGGCGAAAACCGAGATTCATTTGATTTCACAAGATCAGAGCATTAAATTGAAAACGATTTCAACTCGGTTCTTATTTTTGTTTGGTTTCCGTGATTTTTGTTAAAAGGGAATTATCTCGAAAGTGTTATGTTCTGAAAATATGTTGCTGGATTATCCACTTAATATTTCGGTTGGGCTTAGTTCGTGCCTTTTGGGCCGGTATTGAAGAGGGTTTATTTATTTGTTTTTACAGTGAACTCTCTCATACTAAAAAAAAGGTTGCAGGAAATAAGGAGAAGTATCCGCTCAAATCTGCTTTGCTTGCTCGCTTGCTAAATAAATTGCCGCTTTAAAAAAAAATTGCTAATAAATTCAGACCCTCTGGTATTGCTCTCAACTTTTGTTTTTAGTTTCCTTGCATTGTTGTTTGCTTGCATTTGCATCAAAAATTCAAAAACAAACAAAAATTCATTCGTAGTTGCATCGTTAATTCACGTTTAATTTCTGTTTTGCATTCATCTCGTTTTATTTTCATTTTTTAAGGACTTATTATATTTTGACAAATTGGTTTATTTCTAACGGATTATTTCTCGGTGTCTAGACTACGACAGAGTAATAATCGTTTATAAATATTACGGTGATTCGTAAATATTGTATCGGTTGTTCCTCTGAAGGTACTTAAACCTTCGGCTGCATTGCTAGGGTGATTCTTGGTGCACCGATAACTCCTATCCGTTAACTGGCTGAGAACTCTTTTTGTTGAAATTAATCTAACCATCATTATATAATTTTAGAAAATTTGTAAATAGGTAGTTTTCATTCATATAGTTGCATTAGGTTCATGCATATATATTAAAAAAAAATCAAAATCCAAAATGAAAAAAATATTTTCCATTTGTAAATAACTTCTTTTCATTTTCATTTATGCATTTTATTTATAAAAAAAAACATTCAAAACTCCAAAAAAAAAAAAATCCATTTCTTTTGAAAATGTCTCAATTTCCTTATTCCTACGGATTTTACGATAGTTGTGAAAATCAATATAATCCATATAATTTTACACCAAATTCATATGGATATTTTAATAACAACTATTGTACAAACAATTTGGATTTTACACCATCAACTTTTCAAAATTTTCAAAATAACTCTGATTTTGCACCACATAATTTTCAAACTAATGATCAACCTACTCTTGAAACACAAATTGAATCTTTACTTGAAATTAGCACACAGCAAAATCAAAGAATAAATGAATGGTGTAATTCATATTTGTGCAACAATTCAAGTCAAAGTTTTCAAAATAATCAAAATTTGAATTCACTTCCAAATTCAAATGATTTTGATTATAACCCTTGCCAAATCAATTTCGAACTCCAAAATGAATTTCAAATTCAAAATGAAAATGTAAATAATTTTTCAAATAATTTTGGCAATGGGAATAATTTCAATGATGGTGAAATTAACGATTTTTGTTCTCAACAATTTCAAACTACTCAAGTTAATAATTATAAGTTTGATTTTGTCGAGCAAATGAACAAAATTTTTGATAATCACACGGATTTTGTATTTGAAACATACTTGAAACGACGTGACCAACAAAATCAAGTTTCAACATGTGGCGATTTGAACGATAATTCACCTTTGCCCACAATTGATGATTTTGAAATAACAACTTTCGAAATAGGAAATGACAATCTTAACGAAGTTGTTAATAACACGGTAATTGAGTTGGATTTCAATTCTTATGAGAAAGTGGGAAAAAATTTAAGATTCGATCTTCCTTTTTCTGAAAATTTGAAAATAACAATTTTAGACTTTGAAAATGATATAATTAATGAAGTTGTTAGTAATTCAAAGGAAGATGAATTTAATGAACACAAAATTTTTGGACTTTTCAAAGAAGAGTTGAATTGTGAAAGAGTAGATTTGAATCACCAATTGGATTTTGAAATCGTTATTTTTGAACAAATTTCCAATGATAAATTTGAAATTCAAGTTGGTGAAATTAAAGATGAATTTCAACCATTTATTCGATCTACCCCAAGAATCATCGAAAAAAACCCAACTCATTTGATTTTTAATAGAACAACATTTGTCTTTCCAAATCTACGTCTAACTTCAAAAGCTTTTACAATTTGTTTTTTCGACCTTAAGCTGTGTCTCTCACAATTGAAGAGACAAATGAACCGGTCTTTAGAAGACCGTTTCATTTACTTCTTGTCAATATATTTTCTGATATACTTTAATTATCATTTTTTTTCTTTTTTGTAAACATAGGGCATATTTTCAAAATTTTCTTTTTCTTTTCTCTTGCCACTTGGGTTGACTGTGGGGACACAGTCAAAATCAAGTGTGGGGGGAGTTTTATATTTATTTGTTTTGCATAGATTTCAACTTTCTTTTCAATTTTCATCCCAAAACAAAATTTCAAAAAAAATTTGCATTTTAATTTACTTTTAAATGGGCACGATGAAGTGGATATACGGTTTTGGTCGTACAATTAAAATATTTGGAATTTTACTTCTCTTAACGGATAACGAAAGAAAATTTTGAATTATGAGCAAATTTAGTGTAACCGGTATATAGGGAAATTCATGGGTGATGAGTATGAAGTGTTTTCTAAATTGTAATCCGATTGAATGAACGGTTGATTTAGATTACTTACGTTAACATTTTAGATCGTCTAAGTGAAGTTGTGCTAAGATTTCTCGCTAAACTCTCTCTCGTAAAAAAAAAAAAAAAAAAAAAAAGAAGAAAAAAAAGTGAAAAAAAAAAAGTATATATTTAATAATCCAAGGGTATCCAACATTGCTGGTACATCTGGCGTTGGTGTGCAAACCCGCCAAACTCTATCCGGCACCTTGTTGACAAAGCCAGCGTCGGTATATGTTGGTCTCATTTTATGAGTTGGACACCTTAGGATTACTGACCCTCACGTAAGTCGTAGTGCAATGTAGGGGTGGTATACCTAGGTATTTGTAAATAATAATAATGTAAATATTTTATAATAAAGAGAGAGTTAGCACTTGAAATCCAAGCACACTCTTCACTTATTTGACCTAACTTGCTAACCAAAAGTAAATAAAGATACCAATGTACGATTGTTGATATCGATTACAGAATTCATTTCATATTTGCACTATGTCTCTACCAAAACAACTGGCCAAGCTGGAGGAGTTTGTAGCGATAACTGACTTTTGTTTGAAGTTATGATTAGTAACGGACTTAAATTTCATAGTGACGACCCAAACTTGTGTTAACTCCTTCGTGTAAATTTTAAAAGTAAATTACCCATTTGTAAATAATCTTGCATTCACCTTATACATATTTTCGAATCTAGCATTTTTCTAAATATTTTTTGCATTTAACTTTTGGATTTTGTGGGTAGTATCCGCTGAAAACCCTCACGAGACAACACTCGTCTTACTAGGGACACCCAGAGGTTTAACGACTTGTTGCATATGCTCAATGCAATCGTGCTCTCTACGAAAGTGGATTTATCCTTGTTTTTTTATTTTATTCGAGGACGAATAAAAAGATAAGTGTGGGGGTATTTGATGTGCACGTAAAATTGCACATTTATATTCACATATTTATTCTTGTTAAATAAATAAATGAACATTTTTGGGTGTTTTATATGATCAAACCATATTTTAAATATTTTCAAAATCATCACTCATTTTGGGAAAAATTGATCACTTATGCATGTTTTATTTTGTGATTGCATTTACTTGTTCTTTGTTATTGTCTCTAATAGGAATTTTGGTGCACAAATAATGCATACACATGAAGATTTGGAGCACAAATGCATGCATACAAAGGAATGAAGAGGAAATAATTCTCATATATGATCATGGAGGACCCCACCTCTCAAATTAACCTTTTTCTCTTAAAGCTTCTTATTAAAGACTAATTGAATGAGACAAAAGGTCTCATGCATCCTACATGACTCATTAGTGGCTAAGAGAGGATTAGAAGCTTCATGAAGGGCCATTTTGGGGATTTCCCATTATGAGTGATTAGGGTTTTAGGGTTTGTGATCTTGTATATATACCTCCTTCATGTTCATTTATCCATCCCTCTCTTGGATCCTCTCTTTTATCTTTTAGTAGTTTAGTTTAGATCATAGCTCTTTTAATTTAATGGCTACTTAGCCATTTTCTTTATGTAACTTCTTTGCTTTAATGTAATTTAATTTCTATGCTCTTTACATTCATGTTCATAGCTTAGATTTACTTTCATGCTCATAGCTTAGATTTACTTTATGTTCTTAGTTTAGTTCTCTTCTTGTTTTACTTAGTTTTTCTTTCATTTTGCTTAATTTTCTAATGTTGAAACTTACATGTGTTGATATTACAACACATATGAGTGGCTAATCCCTTGATTTAGGGGTAATGATGCTCTCTAACTTTGTGTAAGTTCAACAAGTGTATGATTTGTGATCTTTAATATGTTCTTAATGTTAGTGAATATGGATGTAAGTTTATACAATTGGGTTTGATAGGTCATGTTGCATTTGCAAATGATCTATGCTTATTCAATATAAACACAAGTTACATCAATATTTGCTAAGTGATTATTGATTTTGAAATGAAAGTATGAACAAAATTTGATGGTCTATAATTCTAGCCAATAGTTCATAGACCATACTTAGAATAGTTTTGCTTTAATTTCATTTTCATGAGAATCATAAGTGGTGTAAATATTGCATTTATATCACTTGTTGAGATCATACATTGTATGTTTGACAACTTACATAAAGGTGAGAGTGGATTTACCTCTAAATTACTCTCTAATTTCATATTTAGCTATCAACTTAGTTTCTAGTTTCATAGTTTTTATTAGAACAATTCAAAGTTTGGCTTAATTCGATTGAATAAAATTGAAATCACTTTTTTCCCTGTGGATCGACTCGCACTCACTACGTATTACAATAGTACGCCGTGCACTTGCGGTTATTTTAATATTCGTGCAACGGTTTTCTAATTTAATAGAAATTCCGTTGTAGCGAAAAACAACCATTAAAATTTTGAATTTTTTGAAAAGTATGGATACGTTTCCAAGTGTGATGATCGTCAATAGGATTCTCCTAACTCTTCCAGTGACAGTTGCATCCGCAAAACGAAATTTTTCAAAATTGAAATTATTGAAGTGATATTTGCGAGCAACAATTAGCCAAGACAGACTTAATTTATTTGCAATGATATGCATTGAAAAGAATATCTTGAAAGACATTGAATATGAGGACATCATTGATGATTTTGCTTTTAAAAATGCAAGAAGAAAACATTTTAAATGACACATTTTGCGAAGAGGGAAAGAAGGCACTTGACACACTTCTTCACATGTTGTTTACTTTTAATATTTATCATTAAAATAACGTTATATTATGTCTGTTACTTCATAATTATATTTTTCATAAATGACCAAGTTATCCATATCATAATTTGCAGATATATGGAGTGCTAGCTTTCGAGCAGTACAAAATAAGCAAATGTTGATGTATAATATTCAGAATTGCTCAAGTCTTGTATGTAAACTTTCTTCGTTTTTAGACTTATTATTTATGATTTTTGCATTGTGTCCACGTTATTTTTATTTTTAGTGCATGCATTATTAACCCATAATAGCATTATTGAATTTTCTAATATTAGTGGCTTACAATATGAAAATTATTTAGTATCGTTGTAAAAAAAAATTAACCTTGGGGGAATCATTTAGTATACCGCACCGGACATCATAAGTCTCAGGACTAGCTCTGGTATGTATATGTGTGTGTGTGTTCATAAAATTTCAATTACACTCTCTCAACATGTCTTAGCCCTTAAATTTAGGAATTTTTTAATACCAAATATAACAATCTAGCAATTTCGACAGATTGATTTGACATCTTAAACAAGTTTCAACTATAATAGCTAAAAATTGTGCATCATCTGGTGACGCTATTAAGAAACAAAAAATATATTAACAATATATTTATGATTTTGGAATGGAGGAAACAACTAATGATATTTGCGAGCAACAATTAGCCGAGATAGACTTAATTTATTTGCAATGATATGCATTGAAAAGAATATCTTGAAAGACATTGAATATGAGGACATCATTGATGATTTCGCTTTTAAAAATGCAAGAAGAAAACATTTTAAATGACATATTTTGCGAAGAGGGAAAGAAGGCACTTGACACACTTCTTCACATGTTGTTTACTTTTAATATTTATTATTAAAATAACATTATATTATGTCTGTTACTTCATAATTATATTTTTCATAAATGACCAAGTTATCCATATCATAATTTGCAGATATATGGAGTGCTAGCTTTCGAGCAGTACAAAATAAGCAAATGTTGATGTATAATATTCAAAATTGCTCAAGTCTTGTATGTAAACTTTCTTCGTATTTAGACTTATTATTTATGATTTTTGCATTGTGGCCACGTTATTTTTATTTTTAGTGCATGCATTATTAACCCATAATAGCATTATTGAATTTTCTAATATTAGTGGCTTACAATATGAAAATTATTTAGTATCGTTGTAAAAAAAAAATAACCTTGGGGGAATCATTTAGTATACCGCACTGGACATCATAAGTCTCAGGACTAGCTCTGGTATGTATGTGTGTGTGTGTGTGTATGTTCATAAAATTTCAATTACACTCTCTCAACATGTCTTAGCCCTTAAATTTAGGAATTTTTTAATACCAAGTATAACAATCTAGCAATTTCGACTGATTGATTTGACATCTTAAACAAGTTTCAACTATAATAGCTAAAAATTGTGCATCATCCGGTGACGTTATTAAGAAACAAAAAATATATTAACAATATATTTATGATTTTGGAATGGAGGAAACAACGAATGATATAAAATGGTTATATATTCAATTGACATAATACAGACGCGCACACACACTACATATACAATAAGTAATTTCTCTGTCACCTTGAACTTCAACATCACCTAGGCTCAATTCCATGCTTAATCAACCAATTGATAACATAGCAAAATCAATGTGGAGAGGGTTAGATCATGCGCTTAAGTAAGTGAAACGGGAATATCTCAAATGTACTACAAAATTTATGGGTAAAACACCACTAGTGTCCGTTAACATATGTAAACGTACCTTAACTTTCCCAACTTGAACTTAAGGAGTAATATCAAAACTATAACATAGTTGACCACTTGATTAAGTTCATGTTACATTCGATAATACGCTATACACAACCAAGTTGAGGGAACAAAACTATTTCTCCAGAACAGCCATCTCCCCGGAATTATATACCATTTCCTTTAATACCAAGGAAACAATTATTTCATAGGATAGGGACATCTATCCCCCACATCGTACATGCATCACCAGTGGAACAACAAAGTGTAATACAAAGTATCAACATAGTTTTGCTATAATCGCCATACATTAATAAACAAAATCCTACATCTAGTACATGTATATCAAAAACGCTAATGCTCAATGGACCGAAAATGCATTAGTCAAATAATGCAGTAATTGCTGCAACCGTTGGATTCTTTTTTTTTCCTAAATTTCTGTCATACATCCCATGATCCGCTGAATTCAACCGCTTTTATTTCGGTCGATCTAGCATTACTCTTTTAAATGCACATTCAATAATATATACACATGGCCCCTCACATCAGATAATAACGCCTACTCACCTTCAAGTATCCTAAAGCGATACACGATGTCTCGGTTATGAAATGCACCTCCTAATCCAGTTAGCCCGATCAGATTCAAGCTTAACCTGGACTAATCGATGCTTCATTGGTCTACAGGTAATCCACCACTGATCGACTAGACGTAGACCAATACAATAGTGGCGCGCCAATCATCACGCATTCCTATTATGCAATCTCTGGTTTTCATTCTAATAATTTTATTCTCCCTTGTAATGATTTAAACATCGAAATGACTTGATTTTAATTTCATTTTACCGTAATTTCATTATAATTTATCTTACTAATTCATCAACATTAATACAATTATCTTCTTTTATTTCAAATTAATTCACCACTAACATTTTTTATTCATTGATTGCTCTTTTATTCAATATTTTATCAAGTTAAATTCATAGTTAATCTTAATCCAAACCCTTAATCGTCTTAAATTAGTATTATTGCATATATATATATATATATACATATATATATATATAGAGAGAGAGAGAGAGAGTATAATTGCTCCATTCATAAACTAAAGTCTGGAAACTCAAATTTGATGAAGATCCCCGCAGTCCCCTCATTATTTGAAATTTGGCACTCGTAAATCGAATCAAGTCTTCTCTAAGCCAAGCTTCACGTTTCCTTAGTCCACTGAACTTTTTGACATATAATTTGCTGATTCAACTAAGAATCGAGTACGTTATGACCTTCTAAAATTTCAGAGGAAAGGAAAATAAATATGATTGGGGAAAAGAAATGAACTTATGAAAATGAATGCACTTTCAAAAATGGATTGTATATATCATGGGTGGAAAACACTTTTCGGTTTCAAAATTGAATTAGCGGTTCAAATCTCTTTCACTCATCTCAAATCCAAACCCATGTTATCCTTATCTTTTTCGTATGATCTTCGATTTGGACAAGTTTATAGCAGAAACCAATTAGAATAATTCCTTTATGTAGTGGAGGCACTTTTGTTATCAAATTCGTATTTCATAATATTATCATTTCACCTTTGACATCGCTAAAATACCCTTATTAATATTTAGTTATCGAAATTACAACATATTAATTGATTAATTATTGGGGCTCGTAGGCTGAACCTGGACTCAACCGAACCAATTCAATTGGGAGGTATTTTACTGAATTTGGAATTACATGGAAAATAGTTTTTCTGAAAAAAATAGCTATTTGCTATAGAAAATGATTATTTCCTCTCTTGACATAGGAAATGATTAATCCAAGGAGATGGTTGTTCTTTTGGTATGTGAACTTATTAGGAAATCACGAATATTATGTGATATGGTGAGCCAGCAGTAATTAGGAAACCAGTGAAGTTTATGGATATCGATGTAATTCGTAGTTTCCAATTTATGTGATTTGTTGACACAATCAAGTTTAGGGATGTAATTTGTAGTTTCACTATTTATGTGATTTGCTGACAAAAGCAGAATGTGACGTTGTGTATAAATGGCTCCTGCTAATGAATGAAAAGATAAGACTTTTAGCCAAAGAAATCTCAATTTTTATCACGATATCGGAGCCTGGTAAACACTAAAAAAAAAAAAAAAAAAAATCTTTGAAAATTTCATCCATGGCTGGTGAAACAACTCAACTGCCATACAAAATCGAACTAAACTCTCCCTTCTATCTTGGACCACAAGATAAACCAGATGATTTTATAACCTCTACAGTATTGAAATTAGAAAATTTTGATAGTTGGTCTCATGCGATTTGCGTTGCACTCTCATCTCGGAGAAAATTTGGCTTTTCGATGGATCGATTACAGATATCAGCCCTCTTTGTATGAAGGATGATTGGTACACAATTCATTGTATTCTTGTTTCATGGCTCATGAATACGATCGATCCAGAGGTAAAATCTATGCTTTTAAACTATGATAATGCTAAAAAATTATTGGACGATTTACATGAAAGATTTTCGATTGTCAATGGTCAACGTATGCACCAACATAAATCTAACATCAATAAATGTGAGAAATCTAAAACAATGTTGGTTTTAGTTTATTTTAGCAAACTGAATGTACTGCGGGATGAATTAGACAAGCATGAACCATTGATTACTTGCAAGTGTGACAATTGTACGTGTGATGTTGGGAAGCAGCATGAGAAACGAAGGAAGAATGATCGACTACATCAATTTTTGCTTGGCGTATGCACAGAGTATTATGCCCAATTGCAATCTACCATATTATCACTAGACCCGCTGCTATCCCCGAATCGTGCTTTCCAACAGATTGCACAAGAAGAACGTGTTAGAGGGATTACACGGGCATAAAGGAGGAGAAGCCTGAGGTTGCTATTTTTTCTGTGCGCATGGAGACTCGACCAAAACCGTACCTTGACAAGGCGAAGAAAGCTGCTTTGAACTGAACATATTGCCATAAATTAAGTCATGATGTGACCACATGCTTCAATCTTCATGGGGTTCCTAATTGATACATTGAGAAATATGAAAATAAAGCAGAAAACAAGGGTGGACTACGTGTCAAGTATCCCTCAGTAAAATTGTGTTATTTTGTTACACATGCGGTGATCAAGAAAAGTCTAATCCCCGTTCCACTTGTTTCATCTTCACAATCTCCTTTGGTACAATCTTAAGGAAACCGTATAAGATTCTGGGTGGCGTAGTGTTATGCAGAAGGAAATTCATGCTTTGAAGGATAACGAAACCTGAACAACGGAAAAACTTCCTTCTGGAAAGAAAGGTCTGGGAGGCAAATTGGACATCTATGATTCTCATGCTCCACCTTGAGGGGTATTAGGAAATCTTATGTGATATGGTGAGCTGACAGTGATTAGAAAATCAGTGAAGTTTAAGGATGTAATTTGTAGTTTCTCTATTTATGAGATTTGTTCAAGTTTAGAGACGTAATTTGTATTTTTCCTGTTTATGTGATTTGTTGACAATATCAGAGTGAGACATTATGTATAAATGGCTTCTACCAATAAATGAAAAGATAAGACTTTTAACCAAAGAAGTCTCAATTCTTATCAGGAATGGTTGTTTCTTTGGTTGTGTATACGGTCATGTACAACATATATTGGGATGTATCATGTACAACATATATCAGGAATGGTTGTTGTTGTGTTGATATTACTTTTTAAGTGCATGTTGGGCAGGTTCAGGATATGTTTGGAGAAGTTAGTACACTTATGATGTTTCACCATTACTTTTGTAGAATATATGAAGCAGATTTCGTAAAATCAGCGCTTCTTCGAATTCCAAATTCAAGATATCAACCGTAACATTTCACTGAATATTAAGGATTGGAATATCTACTAGCCACATTTTCTTCTTCGATTCAGGAGCTGAATCCTTGCTTCGTTGGAGATGCTCTTAGAAACATACAGTTAAAATCTATGTTTGGCTCTAGTCATCGTCATTTAAAGATCAGTTGTACGTCTATTAGAATGTCTAATCGGAGGGTTGAAAACAATCGGCTGCTACATATTTTAATTCCCCAGTCATTTTGTTTAGTCATCCATCCAAGAGAAATTGAAGCAAATAACCATCAAGCTTAAAATTGTACGTTTAATAAAAAAAATTGATGTGGTATACAAGAATAAGTGTTCGGTCGCCACTGGTACAACATATGAAATGAAAATGTCAAAATCAGAGCATGACCAACCAACATCCAGACAAGGATTCATTCGAACTATCAAGGTTAGGAATTAATTTTCCAACCCCAACTACAAACTCCAGATACATTTATTTTTCTTACATCCATATTGCCATTTGCCCAAGTACACCATCTTCTCAAACCTCTGTACTGATATATACACATACACATTCACATGCTCCAAGAGAATCCAGCAGACCAGAAAACTCCTGAGAAGAGTTGAACTGTGGCTGTC
Organism: Allium sativum; assembly: GCA_030737875.1. Classification (NCBI taxonomy): domain Eukaryota; kingdom Viridiplantae; phylum Streptophyta; class Magnoliopsida; order Asparagales; family Amaryllidaceae; genus Allium; species Allium sativum. Next base: position 43,405,116 of record CM060921.1, read on the forward strand.
CGCTTTTAAATCATGACGCATAATTTAAACTATAAACATCCAGAAACCAGTCATTCAGATGCTCAGCTTTGGCCGACATTCAGGGCCGCCAAACCGCCTAGTGAACTCATCGATGCAAGCCATTCTAATCCTTTCTGGTGTAGCGGGACTATCAAGCGGAAACCAATCGCTGTACCCTTCCTCTTTTCTTGCTGCTATGATTGCGTCCTTAATAGCAAATAGAACTACCGAGGCAAGGAAGAACGGAGGCTCACCTACAGCCTTTGATGAGTGAATTGCTTTTGGATTCGGAACGCCCTGCAAATTAAATTGTTATTATTACACCAAAATTAATGGTCAGTTCGATAATTTAATCAACTGCAATACAACTGATGCTTTCTATAGCATCAAAGGAACAGGAGATTCAACAAAAAATGATGGGAAGAAAATGTTTAAATAGGGGAAGATGATTCAAATAATTTTTCTGCACGGTCCTTTTGTTATTCTTTTCCATTTTAGCTATGTTTATTAATTATTTCAGATATTTATCACATACTTGGGTCATATTAAAGGTAGAGCAATACACTTCAAATCAGGCTATCAGTGAACTAGTATTGCGACCCAAACAAGGGAAGTGATTTCTTTCGTCTCGCTATGCAGTAAACAGAAAATTGTAAAATGAAAACCTTGAGAAGCGAAACATTGAATTTGAGAGGTATATCATTGACAGACGGGATTTTATATGTTCCAGGTCCAGTAGTGTACAGACTTCCAGTTCTAACCCACTTATGATCTGCATCTCCCCATTTTAGTTCTTCCAACGCTGCCCATCCTAAACCTTGAATGAATGCTCCTTCGATCTTCCAACCAATAACACAGAGTTATAATGGGTAATCACATGTAATAATTGTTAGCATATATATAAAGATGACGATGAAATGATACCTGCCCAACATCAATGGCTGGATTCAGAGAATGTCCAAGGTCCATAACGATATCTGCGGTCCTCGTATGGAAATCCCCAGTCAAAGCATCAACTTCAACTTCGGCGAACGCAGCTCCATACGTAAAATACGAAAATGGCACCCCTTTCCCAACATTCCAATCAAAGCCAATATCAGGTGTTGCATAAAATCCATGAGCTGACAGATCTATTCTTTCCAAGAAACATGCACGCACTAGCTGATGATCAGATGAAATCACAGTTCAGGTTAATAAACAACATAACTCATTACAAAAATATAAAATATGACAGCCCAAGTAAAATATAGAAGTTTAGTTACTCTATGGTATGTCAAATTAGCCTGTAAACCTAGCAGGACAAACAGTTTGCAAGAAGTCCTGATATTTCAATATGGTACATACTCGTAAACTAGAAAAAACAACTACCAAAGTAACATTTACAACCACTAAATTGTAATGATTTGGAAGAAGCAGCACAAAACAAATAATGGCTCTATGGGATGTCATATTAGCTTGTAAACCTGTGTATCATTTGTTTGTGTACTTGACAAAAACATACATAGCGCACACATTAATGGAGCACTGGAAGTGGTAATATAGCGTTTTACATTCGCCAGCAGAGCATAGGCAATGGTACGTGTAAAGATTCTAAAGAACAAAGAGGGACTCTACAGCCACTCACTATTTTAAGGAGTATGGGGCTGCACGAGCGCTCATTTGCTTGAATCTTTTTATTTATTTATTTTTTAATTTTATTTTGGTAAATGGCTTCTACCTCGGTGCTTATTGTCAACTATATGTCAATTAGTTGGAAATCTCGCTTTAATGTACAAACTTTGAAATACATGTATGCAATATGTAAGCCAACTTTAAGTTATATTCACACACCGCTGGATCCGGTTTTGTGGGTGCTTGATTTAAAGACTAAATTTCATAAACAATATCTCCAGTGACAAAGGTAAGACTCCGTACGACTTGCCTCACCCCGGACCCCACTCAGGTGGAAATATTGTGCACTAGATAGATGATGATGATATCTCCAAGCAAAGAATTAGCAAATAGAAAGGTAATTACCTCACCAAACGAAGAATGGTTTTTCCTATCAGCGACAGGTTTCATTCGAGCCTTAATTTGCTCACAGGCATCTAATACAGCCGCACCATACATATCAGAACTCGCGGAAGCTGCAGTAGGTGCTGAATTAGGTACCTATACCAATGAATCACACATTTAGAGTTGTATCACACTCAAAATTTTCTCATGAAAAATATTGCACTTACTTTATCTGTGCTTGTTTCAGATATAAAAACAGAGCAAAGAGGAATATCAAATGAGGAGGCTGCTATTTGTGCAACTTTAGTATGAAGCCCTTGACCCATTTCTACACCTCCATGTGTTACTAAAACTGTCCCATCGAGATAAACTTGTACCAGAGCTCCGGCCTATATGAACACAATGCAACGAAAAAAGAAAAAAAAAACTTAGAAAACGTAAAAACAACAACAAAAAAGTTGGACATCAATTCTTTTATATACTGAGACCGAAATTTTTGTTAGGGCCAAGCCAAAAGCCATACTAGAACCTTAGTTTCGGTTTCTGAGACATAAATATGAATTGATATTGGTAAGCTCCCTATGGTTTTGGTACACAATCTAGCTTGGTGTTTTGATGATTATTTGACATTGTGAACCATATTAACATATACTATTCATTTACAACTGCATTTCATTCTGCCCAACGGTTTGTAAAAGAGCATCTCCTCTGACCAAGTACTTGCAATAAACAAACAATACTGCTATCGATTTTAAGATTATTCTTTTTCATTTTTTAAAACAATGCATAATTAACAACTAACAACAAACCTTTTCTTTTTGTATGTCAGTATCTTGATACACTCCATAATGAACTACTGAGTCTAAGGATCATGAACATAAATTTATACTTGGTAATGGAAATGAAGCATAACCATGTTCGTCAAACATTATTGACACAAAATAGAAACCCAAAAAAAAAAAAAAAAAAAACTTAAAATTTGCTTGTAACCTAATATATTAGTATAGAGGAAAGCATGAATATTAACTTCATCTAGAGCTATCAACGGAGACTTTCAGATGTTGATAGTACCATATCCGCATCCGCATCTGAAATCATTTTCGGTTATCGGATATATGGATCCGCGGATACAGACGGATATCGGATAATTATCCACTCCGCCAACAGTCGATAAATCAATGAACATAAATGATTTTTTGCAGCTTAATATTAAGCTTCTTCATCCCAATTGACTACTAAAGTGCTAAAAATAAATAAATATGATGATAATACATAATTTTGAGCAATTAAAATGCATTTAGTAGACTGCCAACTTTAGAAATAATAAATTAGTATATTTAATTATTTTAAAATACACATAATTTAAGCTATAATCATGAGAAAAAGCGGACGGATAATTTTCGGATGTGGATGTATATATCCGCATCCATTTTTCCGGATATCAGATATTTATCCGCTTTTCAGATGTGGATGCGGACGGATTTCGGATTTTTCAGGTATCCATTAACAGCCCTAACTTCATCTTTAAAATATACTATCTAGATCTTCATGTTTATTCCAACTCACCTGATTCATGTGTTTTGCTGTAAAGGAGATACCAAACTTAGTTGGAACCATTGCAACTCCACGCTTCTTCCATCGATTTTGAAGATTAAACTTATCAACGTTATTCTTGGCTTTCATAAAATCACAAGAATGTTTGAGCTGATCCCACACTTTCTTTATTGTACAGTTTTCAAGTTTCTGTCCATAGTGCAATATGAAACCTTCGGGGTGGAAGTTGATTTCCTGGTCAGAGAATCATCAACAAAACAATAAGAAATTGAAGCATGACAAAAAAAAAAAAAAAAAAAAAAAAAAAAAAAAAAAAAAAAAAAAAAAATGAAGACTTTTCACAAGGTCTTGATTTATAGTTGCTCCCATCCTTTTTTTTTATATATTGATCCTACCTTATCTAAATCTAGTCTGAAAAAGGCTAAGCAAATATGCATTTCCCCACAACACATTCTGATCAAAGGGATTTGAACCATTTTCATGGATCATTTCATGCATCTCTCATTTATCAATTTGGTGCTTGTACAAGATGGCACATCTTAAAATATAATTGTGTACAAAGCGAACTGTGGACTGAAGACCATTCCTCATATGGGCATTAAATTGATACATCCATACACATTTACAAAACTTCAGGAATTCATAAGAGAACTTCCATATGGTCATTTAATGCAGCATAGCAAAAACATAAGATATTGTCATACGACTACCAATCATCACAAATAAAACTATGAAATATACCCTGATCTCCTCTGGACGCATTTGAAGCTCTACAGCAACTCTTTGAATCCAATTTTCTGTAACTATCATGCCTTGAGGTCCACCAAATCCCCTAAAAGCTGTGTTACTAGGCATATTAGTGTAGCAAACTCTCCCTCTAACTCTAAGATTTGGTATCTCATATACATTATCTGAATGAAACATGGCACGCTCTAGTACAGACAGCGACAGGTCTAATGAATTTCCAGCATTGTTGTATAGCTCGAGATCCAATGCCAAAATTTTCCCAGTATTTGTGAATCCAACCTGAAAAGAATAAAACAAGAAAAATCAGTACAAGAAAATTTCATAGTACAAGTATTTTGTTCTATTATAAGAAACCTTATATTAGAGGGATACCAAAAATATTCTTTTTCTTTTCTTGCTTTCTAATGTTGAATGCTTTTCTTCTTTATACATGTGAGTAGTTATTCTAACTCTAGTGAAGTGATTGAAATAATGGGACTGATTTGTTTCAATTTTGAGATCAAGAACTTTTAAGCACAAGTTTTACAGAAATAAGTTTTTAACAATGGAAATTATTCACTATTTACCTTGTATTTCGCGTAAAAAGGATGTCTTTGCCCAGTTATCATCATGTCCACATCTCTGTCTAATGTAAGTTTGACTGGCCTTTTTAAGAGATATGAAGGAACAGAAGCAGCAGCTGCAATAAATGCTGGTCTAGATTCTTTTCCACCAAATCCGCCGCCAATGCGCTTGGTTCTACATACAACTTTAGACGATGGTAAATCAAGAACATTTGCAACAGTTTCCTGATGCTTTTGAGGGTTCTGCACGAATAGTAAAAATAACGATCAATCATGACAACTGAAAAAATTATGCATGTTTCAAAGATTCTAATCATATAACTATTTTGTGGGCATATATTGTGATTCAAGATAACTTATCCAGAGAGGACTGGTAATTTTGAAGAAAATACAGCAACTTAATTGTCAAAAACAACTGTTAACATGCTGAGTCAGTGAACTGATAACGACCCTTGATACATCAACATGTCCTTGAGTGTGGATATCAGCTTTAAAGATCATAAAAGCATAGGAACAAATATTATGAAGAACAGGTAATATCGTCAGTGAAATTCTGAAGATAATTTAGTCTGTATCACGTCAACAAAGGAAAAATGAACAATATTTAAGCCCATGCGGGATACGTTTTATATTGGATATACAGTAGAGGTGGGGATACAAAGATGGGATATGGGTGCCCCCCCCCCCCCCCCGCCTTTTGGTATATACCATCAATAGACAAGATTTACTACTGGAAACCATATAGTGATTAAAATAAACATTAAAAATTTGATTCTTTACGTAAGGACCCATGTTTCACATATCAAAACAATCATAAAACATTAATGTTATTTTCAAATGACGTATGATTTTATAATTTTAGTAAATAACGAGCAGGGTCATTTCTTTCCTCAGGATCTATCAAAATTTAAGTTTACTGTTTTACCCCTGAAATTTTTTATTTATCTTATAACTTTTGATTGGAGTCGAATTAGGATCTGAAACTACCTTCATTGGAATTGGATGATGATTTTTCTTTTCATGGAATAGTTACATCAACAAAACGGGTTTACTGTTTGAGAGTTATAGTTGTTTGAAGTTTCATTTGATTTGAAGCGACTTAAATGTGTAACTCAGGTCATTAGTGTAAGGGCTCATGACCCATTTCGAGATTACAGCTTGCGGAGGGCTAATGGAGGCAAATGGGACACAAATTCCATCATTTCACAACTCCCACAATAGTTAAAAATCTTCATTAAACTCTCGCCAACCAAAAATCAACCTTTAAACATGCTCTAATTAGCCATATTACATAATCAAGGCGGATTAGCGAGATTTTCACTTAGGATTAGAGATTTGCTATTCGGAGAGCCTTGGAATTCATGCCTCTTCTTGTTCATAGGAGAGTTTGAGTCTTTGCTTTGAGATTAAGGTGCGTGATTAGATCTCACGTGCTAACTCAGTGGATGCATGGATATCTCAGGTACGGCTTTTTCATATTGTTTGTCCTATCATATTGACTCATAGTATTTGATATTCCTACCACTTGCACCAATCTGGTGTCTTATTTGGAATTTTATATTTTGCTTATTACACTAAATACTCTTAAATGAGTAGATTTGAGACATCCGATATAGTGAGCACGTGGAGCTGCACAGATGAGGAGCAAAAGCCTATTCTCTAATATTATTATATTTACTCTTATATTATTCCGTTGCACAACACTATGTGGCTGACTACTAGTTTAATCCAGATATAGTTATTTATGAGTTATTTAAGGACATATAATGCTATTTCTTTTGCCACATTGTATGGATCTATTTATCTGAAGTTGTGATTCGTTTAAGTTATACGGTAACTCACATATTTTATATCTGCTGATGTTTATTATTATATTTTGTCTGATGCGTTGCGAGATATATGACGTGTTCTGTGTTGCCTATTAGCTTTACAACTTTGATTATCTCCCCTCATCGACCGAGAATTGATACAACACATTACTCTGATCATATGAATGTCGATGATCTCTGTTATGCAAATCATTTTAGACTCTTGTATAGCCTTTGTCTAGACGCTAGGCTAGTTTTACCACAATCCGCCTACATGAGGCTTACTGCATTATATAAACATGTTTATAAACATCATTTATGCACCAATTTAGGTTTGATGCTTTTTATTAGCATAAAATGTTTGTTTCTAACAATTTTGTCTCCAGGGTTGTTTACAGATCCAGCCAAAACCATAGTATAAAATTGTGAATCAATCAATACTAAACAAAATATTAAAATTTTATCCAAAATAAAAGAATTTATCAGAAAAGCACAGCTCCGAGTAATCCTCGATTAATCTCTAATTCATGTTTATCACTTAGCATCCACCTAGCAATTTCAACAACTTTGTCGATAGTATAGGACGGTTGTCACATTTCGGTATCATTATTTAGGTTGTATTGTTTAACTTAAGGGATGCCGAGATACTGTAAAGACAAGGAAAGATTTCTCACCTTAGACTGGACCGAAAATGTACATATATACAAAAGCACACACTTTTCATATATTTTGGTTTTCATAATTATATATATAGTATAAAGGCGCACTGCACACGAGTACTACTGAAGTAGGATTCATTATAACGGAGATTGGTCGTCCTTAGTACAGATGAAGAATGCACCATCAGACAAAGAATAATGCTAGAAACTTCATATCTGGAGTTGAAGAAGGGGCAGGCTCGGGATCTGATAGTCCCGATCTGCAGGCTATGTCTAATATCGTGATGAGGAACATGATGCAAAACGCTCAAGTGGTTGCTCCTAATGTTGTTACTCATAATGGAGCTTCGATGCAACCGTTCAAAGCTGGCTTTGCTAAGCTAAACAAATATTTTGTTATTCTTCGTTGCAAAACATTCCATAGAACGGAGTCGATAATGGAAGTTCGGGATCGGCTCAATACTTGTGAACGAATCTTTAATTATCTTAAACTTAATGATGTTAAGAAGAGAAAATTGGCCTCGCGGCAACTTTAAGGAAGAACAATGAACTGGTAGAACATTACTTGAGATCAGTTCAGAGCTTGTTTTGAAGAAAAGTTTATTCTGACCGCTCCAAAGTCGGTCATGTTTCGTAAGTTTGCGAAATTAAAGGAGGGGATATGGCTGAGTTCGATGCTCTGTCAAAGCAAGCGATGTCCTTTATTGACACTACATCGAAGAAGAACGAGAAAATTATCATTGGCTTAGATGATCATTTGGAAGAGATCTTAAACCACATTGATGAGACCAACAGTCAAAAAGGTCTTAAGGCATGAGTCTTTACCCAAAGTCAAAAACTATTATTTCTAAGGATGAGCCAAAAACGTAACAGGATGGAGAAGACATAACGAAATGGAATAACAAGAGGAAACAGTCTCGAAACAAAGATTGTCAAGCCTGCAATGGTTTGCTATAATTGCAGAGAGAATGGTCACTATAATAAAGACTGCAAAACCAAAGGGAAGAAATGCTACAATTGCAATAAGGTTGGGCACATTCAGAAGAACCGTCCACAACCGTTAAAAGCAAAAGAAGATGGTGAATGCATGTGCTATCAATATTGTTTCAACTTCATTGAAAGCTCCATGACTAAGGAGAAAAGGAAGGGAATTGTTATCAAATATATGATTTCCATTTATGATTCTTCGAGTTTTATTTGATACTGGGTTTTTCATTCCTTCACATCTGGTGACATGACAGATAAGTTAGAATTGAAACATTGTTGATCGACCTTTCATTGTAATGAACATTTTGGTGGCTCGACTGTCCTATGTACGGTTCGTCCTTGTATGGTTTTAACGAGTCATTATTGCTCTTTTGATTATAATTGTTTTGGGTTTGATAATATTTTGGTGATCGACTAACTTCGCAAATACATAGCGGTAGTGGACTGCGAGAGACCGTCAATGATGATAAGGATGGGTGATGGATGGAAGATGGTATTGGGTTGTCTACTGGATGATGAAGTGATGGTCAGTCTTCTATATTCGCTTGATATCTCAACTAAGTTGTTAAATCCAAACATATTCGAGGAGAAAGCTGGATTTTCACCACATAAAGAGATCGAGTACCGCATTGATTTGATAAAAGATGTCGGACCGATAGTAACACCCTTAAGAAAGATGACACAAAAAAAAGCAACGGGAGCTTGAAATGCAAGTAAATGACTTTTTGCCAAAAAAGCATTCGCAGGAGTGTATCTGAGTGGGCAACACTTGTGGTATTCGCTATGAATGCGGGTGGCTTAATTAGATTGTGTGTTAATTACGTTGAGTTGAATAAAGTGACGAAAAAGAACACGTTCTCTCCCTCTCATATATTAATGACTTGTTTGATCAGCTTTATGACGGTATAGTATTTTCTTAGTAGGATCCTGCGACGGGATTTAATTAACTGAATGTAGCGAATGAAAGAGTGCTAACTATGACATTTCGTACGTTTTATGGATTATCAGTGTTATCAAAACATACACCTAGGCGCCAACTTTGGGTTTTTACTTCGTCAACGCGTCAGCAATGTTTGAGGCACCAAAAAATGCTCAAGGCAACCAAGTGCCAGAAAAGTGAAGCCCTAGAAAGGCACGCTTCAGTGAAGTTGAATATTTTCGTGCTTCAGGCCAAAACCGAGCTCGAGTTCGTGAAATTATGGCATATCGAGTAGCAAAAAAAAGATCAAAGCTTGCTTACGACTCTAGACATCAATTCTATAGCTATTGTACGTCATCCGCTATAGTCCCCTTGTCGGATTCGAAGCTCAAACCCTCCTGCTAATCTCGATTTCAAACTATTGTTGCTGATCTCGATCTCGAGGTAAGCTAAACTGATTTGAATTTAATTTGGCTTGAATTTTTGTATAAAATTTTCAACATTAGTGAAGTTTATATTTTAGTCTACTGTTAGTGTCCACAGTTTAAGTGATGTTTACAGTTTATAATTTTTAAGTTGAAATTAAAATTGAATTTTAAGTTTTAACATTTAAGTTTTAACATGAAACTTCAAACTGAATTTTAAGTTCTAATTTTTAATGCTAGATTGAATTTTAATTTGAAATTAAAATTGAACATAAAACTGAATTTTAACACAAAACGTTAAACAAAATTTTGAGTTTTAACTTTCAACGTTAAATTGAATCTTAAGTTGAAATTAATATTAAACACAAAATTTTAAGCTAAACTTCGAAATTAAAATTCAATTTAAATTAACATTAAAGTTATTTTGTTTTAAAGCACAGTTTTCTTTTCTAAAGTAAAGTGCTTTTTTAAAATTTAAAAATTAAAAACTGCAGTTTTTTCCTTTTAAATTGCAGATTTTGAAGTCTAGTTTTTTCTAAGGGAAACTTTATTTAGATACAAAATTTGACATGATTGGTGACACAATTAATCTCCACCATTGAACCACTCCCTGAATTCCACCTCTGCATATAAGAACGGAAAGACCCAACGATTGTGTCTGAATAGTCATTCCTTTCTAAAGTGCAGTTTTTTTAAGAAGTGTTGTTTTTCCCTCCATTTTGAATTGCAGGTTTTGAACTGCGCTTTTGTTGAAAGTGCGGTTTTTCTAAATCTAAACTGCAGTTTTTTAAGTGTCTTTTTTTATCAGTTTGAAGTGCAGGATTTTTATTTTTATTTTTTTATTTTTTTTATTCTTTGAACTGCAGTTTTTGAATTGCAATTTTGTTTAAGTGCAATTTTTTTAATTCATTATTTTAGCTATTTTTGTTGTTTGTAGATTTATATTGAATGTCATTATGCCTTCTTAGTTTGGTTTGTGATGATGTTTTGATCTCAATATCGCATTTATATGCAGTTTCTTAAAGCCAAAATTTGAGTTTTAGACTGTTTTTAAGGTGCGGTTTTTTTGCTGTAAAACCGCAAAATTGATTTTCTAGGCACCCAAAAAAGCGGTAGGTGAGGGTTAGGGGTTTTTTTCACCTTGACTACTTTGATGACTATGCCGTTTAGGCTAATCAATGCGTCAGCGTATTTTACTGATCTCATGAACCGTGTTCTCAAGAGTCGACTAAATAAGTTAGTTCTTGTGTTCGTTAATGATATTTTTGTCTACTTACGAACCGAAGGAACGCAAGACACACTTAAGGAATGTGCTTGAGGTGTTGAGAGTGCACCAAACCCACGGAAAGTGAAATTTTCTAAATGTCTCTTCTAAAGGAGGAAAGTGAGACTTTAGGATCATATTGTTTCCAAACAAGGAATAGTCGTAGATCCAAGGAAGGATGTAGCAGCCCAAAGATTTGACTAGATCCAAAAATGCATCACAAGTGAGAAATTTATTGGGGTTAGCTCGATATTTCATCCACGATTTCTCTAAAGCAATGGCACTATTGACTCATCTGACAAAGAAAAATCAGACTTTTACTGGTGATGCAAGGTGTGAACAGGCATTTGTAATTCTAAAATAAATTAATGAGTGCGCTAGTTTTAACCATTTCGGGTGGTAATGAGAAGACGATGGTATACACTGATGAGCATACCGAATTGGCCGGTATTGCTATAGAAAGACAAAGTTATTGCATATGCTAGCCAACAGCTGAAACCGCATGAAAATGCTACTTAACCTATGATTTAGAATTGGTGACGACTATGTTCGCATTAAAGATACGTAAACACTATATTTCAGGAGTGAGGTTTGATCTGTTTGTTGACCACAAATCATTAAAATACCTCTTCATAGAAGGATCCCAACCTTCGTCAACACAATGGCTAGAATTCTTAGCTTCCAATGATATTGATATTGCATATACTACAGGAAAACGCAATGCAGCAGTTGACACCTAGTAAAAAACATACCAGCTTGGAAGCTACATTTCTAGAGTCAAAGCAGTCAGGATATACTGATGGTTATGATTTCCAAGCTAGATGTGAGCTAGAGCCAGAGATGTTGGCAAGCCTAGCTACCAAACATACACTAATCGTGAGGATTGATACTGGTCAAAGGAGCGATCCTAAGTTAGTTGAGGTCATCACTACAATTAAAATTGGTGTAGAGTTTGAGGAGGCAAGGCTATATACTAGCTTGACTGAGATGGTTGGCCCCAGGAGATGGAAGATTATTTGTTTCTGAAGTTGATGGATTGAAGGAGGATTTGCTTCATCATTCGAGATTGACTATACACCTCGATGGTAGCTAGATGTGTCCTGATATGAGACAGATCTATTATTGGGAAGGAATGAAGAAAGATATTGGAGCATTCATCAAGTTGAAAAGAACGACAGCCAAACAGGCCAATTTGTATGTGAAGTGGATAGTAAGATTTCATGATGTGCCAAAAGGACATTGCGAGACTTGTTATTCACTACTAAGTTTTGGAAAAGCTTACAAAATACGTTAGATACCAAGCTGCACCTCAGCACAACTTATCACTCTCAAACCGACGGCCAAACTAACAGAGTGAATCGTATCACAGAGATCTTTTGCGTGCTTCCATATTAGACTTCAGAGGTTTATGGGATGATCACTTCCACCTTGTTAAATTCGTAAACAATAACAGTTATCAATCTAGCATCAGCATAATACGATTCAAAGCATTATATGACATATTATGCAACACTCCTACATGTTGGTGAGAATCACACAAAAAACAATATTTAAGCCAGATATGATTAAGCAAACTTTGGTTAAGATCGAGATCGTTCGACAATGAATGCAAGCTGCCAAATGACAAATAGAAAAATCATGCTAGTAGGAGACATCAAAATTTGGAGTTCTATCAAAGGCATAATATTTGCCAAGATCACTTCATTGAAAATTTCATTCGGTTCGGTAGTAAAAGAAGTTGACAACGAGATTTGTAGCCCACTTTCCAGTTCTAAGAAGGATTGAGTTTGGAGAATTGAGTCTAGCTTATAAAGTCAACTTACCTCAGAAGATGGCAGAATGCATAATGTATTTCATATTTACCACTTGCGGAAATTTATGCATGACTCATGCACAACTATTGTACCTGACCAACTCGATGACATCGAAGTTGAATCAGAGATTTCAAGACCTCGTAAGCTCATTCATATCATCGGTGATATGAAGCAATTTAGGAGAAAAAATGGTAAAGTTAGTGAAGGTCCAATAAGGTGAAAACGAAGTAATTGCACATGGAAAACCAATGAGAGCATGAGAACATCATATCCAAAGCTTCTGACTTAGAAAGACTTTTTATTTATAGTTATTACTTCCACTTACGATGTCTTTAATAGTTTAATATGCATCAGCATATTATCCTGCATGTTATGATAGGTTTAGCCGTTTCTTTTTCATTTACTGCTATGTGCGCATGTTTGATTGAGATGGTCGTTGATGCTAGTACATGGTTATTAAGCATACAAGCTGACCTTAGTGAATTTTCTAGGGAGTTTTAGGGACGAAATTTCTTAAGAAGAAAAGACCGTAACGACCTATTTTTAAATATCGAGATATCATAAAATATTATTATTATTATATGAGGTCTTAAATTCTATCTTTTTGGAAAACAACTGCTAGGGTCATTTCTTTTTCTAAGAATTTTATCAAAATTTTCTATGACCGTTTTGCACTTGAAAAAAAACTTGTTTTTCCTATAACTTCCAAAAGTTGAATTAGGACTTGAAACTATTTTCATTGGATCTAAATGATGATTTTTCTTTTCATAAAGTAAGTACATCTAAAAAGAACTTACCATTCGAGAGTCATTGTTGTTTGAAGTCTTTTTTAATTTTCAACAGCTTAATTGAGTAATTTGGGTCATTAGTGCAATGGCTCATCACCCATTTTGGAATTAGAGCATGGAGGGTTGATAGAGGCTGATGTGACATCACTTCGAATATTCGCAACTCCCAAAATAGTTTAAAACCTTTATTAATTTTCCTTCTACCGAAAATCCACATTTTTTTGGTAAAGTCATCCGGTTTTTAAAATGACCGCAAACACTTATTATTATAACAAATAATAATTACAAGTTTTACACGAGGTTGACAGTTCATCAACCTACTAATTCGATTTTTTAGGTGGACCGTCCACCGCAGACGATTTTTAAAGTGGACCGTTCACTACAAGCTAAACAAGCTTAAGGTGTTGGAGCTTGTCTTTGCACACCACGCAGGGGGCAATACAATACAAATCGCAATCAAAAGAACATAGCATAAAGACCAAGTACAACATACAAACCCATGAAGACTAAGCACAACAGACGTAGATAACTAGCAGCAATTCCCACCACCTCGCCTGAATGTAACATGGAGCCGCACACCGCACAGTGACAAGACCACCACACAGCCAGGGGTCATATCAGACAAAGCAAAACTTTGAATACACCACAATAGTATGACACAGTCGAAGATAGTAGCATAAGTCAGTCATCCCGACCCTCACATATCATCCGAAAGCACAAAAATCCACACCCAATATACCCAGGAAACTTCCAAGCAGCTACAGCTACGCCAAGTCGAAACACAAACCACTGCCAAGTCTGAACACACATTTGAAACAAAGCAATAGGGAAGCCCCAACAAAATGCAACACCTACCATGCTCAGAGAAACAAACCAGCACAGCTAAGAGCAACTAACCTAGCTGACATATTAAGAATGGAAACGAACTCATCCAAAACCCATATCACCCATCGAAGATAAACCGACCACTCTTGCAGTTTTATGCACACGAGGGTAATAGGACTTGAGACGGAGTCAAAGCAGCATAGCAGACATTAAGGGCCCTAAGCAAGATCTGTATTGGCAAGTCGCGAAAACCACTCGACTACATTATTTGAAAGATGAATAAAGTGGGACAGTTCATGCCACCACAAACATAGATAATGATGATGCAAGTAAAAGAGATAAATGGGTGCAAGATGTACATCAGAAAATGATCAAGATCTAGAGAGGGGGGCACACTCGGAAAACATTACACTGGGATGACGAAATGTAAAAAGGATAAAAGTAACCCAACCACAATATTGCAAATCAGAGCAATGCAGAAAGTGAAGGACTAAGTTCAAAGACAGGACAATAACCCTCAACCCATGCCGCCACCCAAACCAAAAGGAAAACCAGATCCAACAAGCAACGAAAATCCAGACCAAAACAAAAATTAGACACAAACCCACAATACAAAGGACTCACAGCATTCGACAAGTTACCTTGATTCAGAGACACCAAAGTCATCAACTGGACAAAGCCAGATTCATACGAGGCTCCTAGGGATAACTAAAAGGCCAAGCAATAAAACGAGGAACAAGAGAAGCCACGCAAGATCCAACACATAAGAGTCAACAGGAACATTGCAAAGGCCCAAAAAATTGAAGCACCTGGATTTGAAAATAACGAAGTCGGATTTGAGGGGGTGAGCATCTGTAACTACCAGGCATGACAAAAGCTATAGCGTGGAGTGGGAAGAGCGTGATGAAGAAATAAGAGAAGAAAAAAAGGAGAAAGAAGGATAGAAGAGGTAGATTTGGAAAGCTGTAGTCGCCATTTCCAATACTGCAAAGCTCGTTTTCTCGATGAATTTTTTGAGGTTCTAGTTTGTCAAAAATCCACATTTAAATGTACTTTAATTAGTCAAATTACATCACTATGAGGAGATTAGTCAAATTTCCACTCGGAATTAGCTATTTACCGTTGGGAGAGCCATGAAGTTCATGCACTTTAATGTTCATAGGAGTATGGGCCTTTGCTTTGAGACTAAGATGAGTGATTATATCTCAAACTTATTAATTAAATCATTATACACCCTAAATGATGTCATAAAATTAATTTAAAAATGTTTAAAATGTTTTTAGACCATTATAAATCACATACATGAATTTTATATGATTTGTACTTGCTTTGCAAAAATGTGTATGGATTCTTAACTTGTTTTTATGGATCTTCAATTTTCACCATATACTTAAATCTTTCAAAAATGATACACTTTGATGTTTGACTATTATTAATGCTTATGAATGATGTATGCATGATTGCCCAATGTTTAAATGGCGAAAAATGTTGATTGAATAACAAATTAGTTATGATATGGTCATGGGTCGGTAATGATCCCTAAATGTTCACTCAGATGGAGTGCGATCCATACAGTGCAATAAGGAAGGTTTCATGAGGTTGCACATCAAGACTTGGCATGATCAAGATATAATGATGGTTCCACGATGGAAAGCGATGGCTCTAACAACGGACTATTGCACTTTAGGCATTGTTTCAAATCTCGAAAATATCGCCCAATATCTCGTCTCGGGATCTCATTTTGATCTTCTCCAGAAAAGTTACAGCAAATATCGCTGTAAATACCGTTTCGAATATATTGTCCGAGATATGGCAATATCAGACGATATATCGTCCGAGATGAGATATTGAAATATCCATAGAGATTTTGGTTTTTTTAGATTAAAATTTGAACTCATGCTAAACTAAACCCTAAAATTCCCTAAATCGATTAACCTCATATGACATATCTGAGTCACATCTCGATTCACTTAAAAAATAGCCTTTTAAGATGTATTAATAACTTTTTATTTGCTAGGTAGCTTGTTAAAAGCCATATTTTATTTCGACTCACCATAGAGCTCTTTTGTTTGCATGCAAATAGAAGACTTGACAAGAACACTTTCAAATCTCCAAAATATCGCTTGAGATCTCGTTTTGGGCTCCTTACGAAACGAAATAGCAAATATTATTATACATCTTGTTTCGAATATATCATCCGAGACATTGCAATACCAAACGATATATCGACCGAGATGAGATATTGAAATATCGACCAAGAACTCGATTTTTCTGGTTAAAATTTAATCCGTCTGAACCAAAACAATAATTTATAAAACTCAAATCTAGCTATGGTAATCTCCTGTTATTTTATACTTTGCATGTTAAATGACCATATCATATATTTATATATATTCTACTAAGGTTATTACTTTTATATTCATCATTTTTTTACATGCATGTTACCTATGAAATTATGTATTTTATGCTCTACTTATGCTAAACTGTTTAATGTTTTGAATCTCTTTTATGTTCTATGTCTAACAATAATTCATGTTCATGGATCATAAGTTGTGAGCTATTATCTATTTGTATTATGTTATTTTTTTTATTTTAAGCATATTATGATTTATAAATATGAATCTTATTTCCTTAATTAAGCGCAATGAAGTGATTTTGCAATTCAAGTTTAAGTTACTATTTTTACAATAACATTCGTAACATTATTGTGCAAGAATACCAATTTTTAACATATCACATATCCCGAGAAGGTTTCGATATGAGCTTTCAGACCCGAGATGTAAATCCGAGACAAACCCCCGAGCTAGACTCATCTCGTCTGAGATCTACCCCGATACAAGACTTAGTCTCTAAAATCTTCGAGATGAAACGCAACCGATATTCCAGATCTAAACCTTGAAAAAGAATCATGTTTAATATTTGATATTTAATCATTTAAATTTTATGTATATTTTGCAAATTATATATTCATATATGTTCTACAATGTTTAGTATTTTCATGTTCATCATTTTTACATGTATGTTACTTGTGAAATTATATATTTTATGTTCTACTTATGCAAAACTGTTTAATTTTTTGGATCTTTTTTATGTTCTATGTCTAACAATAATTTATGTTCATGCATCATAAGTTGTAAGTTATAATCTACTTGTATTGTGTTATTTTTTTTAGTTTAAACATAGTACGATTTATGGATATGAATTGTCCTTCCATAGATTAACAACAATGAAGCTATTCTGCTATTCAGTTTAATTTATTATTTTTATGGTAGCACTCATAAAAATTTTTGTGTAAGAATATCAATTTTTACATATCATATACTCCGAGACGATTCCGATATGAGCTTTAAGACACGAGATGAAAATCCAAGACAAACACCCCAGTTAAACTCAGCTCATACATTTATCCGAGATCACCTCCAATACGAGACCGAGCGTCTAAAATCCCCGAGACGAAACGAGACCGATATCCAAAATTTAAAACCTTGACTTTATGACACAAAGTGGGCGGTGATAAGTCGAACTGACGGAACCTTCGAAGAAGAACAAGGAATGCATGATGATATTCTACAACTAATGATAGCTTTGTCTAGAATTGTTCCCAACCGCAATGACTTCAGATGAGAGTTGTAGTGACGGTTGAGATGAGCTCTGTCGCGGCTGACCTATGCAAAGAAACTGTCAATATTTGTGGGTTTCAACGTGTACTCGTAAAGCAGAGATATGAGAGGACGCTCACTTAGGATGGTGGCGGCCCCTGAATCGCATGATGTTTAGATCCATTGTACCCTAGACTATGGTGGTGGTAGTCTGGTTCTTTGCCTCTTGAGCGACATGGATTCAAGTGTCGAAAAATAGAAATGTTGAGTATTCCTTGACTGAGTGGTGATATCATACGAATATCATATTCGATGCATTTGAGTGAGTGAATGTGATGAGGGATGATGGATGATGTATCTGTTTGTTTTCTTATCACTTTAGGGATGTCGCACGATATAGATATTGTCGATGTCGATATCTAAACATCCTTAGCACTTTGACATATAGTATACCCGTGATGATTGTTGTAGAGTAGTGTATACCTTTTATCTATATTAACTTTGTGGATGCAGGAACAAATCAAATACTATTTTTCCTGGTATATTAACTTATATTATTTGAGATTTCTACTGCTCACACCAGAGTTGTCTTGGAATTTCATATTTTGCTTCTTATTACTCTGTGTACTCTTAAATAAGTAGATTAGGGAAATCAGGTATGGTGAGCACATGAAGCGATATAGGCTACGAGCAGGAGGCTATTCTCTCATATTACTATATTCACTCTTTAGTTATTCTGCTGCGTACTACTATGTAGTTTACTAAATTTTTTGTTTAGAGATATTTATGAGTTATTTTGAAATGTATAATCCTATTTCTTTTGCTGCACCATATGGATCTGTTTCTTTGATGTTCTGATTTATTTCAGTTGTACATTGTTTCATCTGTATTATATCTGTTGATGTTTATGATTGTATTTTACTTGATGCATTGTGCGATATATGATAGGTTTTGTGTTGTTTATTTGTTTCAAAACATTGATAAATGCCTCTCGTCAACGAGTACCGATACAGCGCACTACTCTGATCCTTTGGTTGTTGGTGGTATATGGTGGTTGTCAGACTTTACAAGACATGTGTGCAAAGCAAAACAAGCACATTCAAAAACTACTACAAGAAGATACACTAGAACATGAGTTTAAACAGGATCCATTTAGGTAAGCAATGTACTTATGAGTCATGACAATGATCCATACTGATGCTTCATTACCATATTGGCACACATAGAAACGAATGTGTGAAATACAACTTTAATCTAGTCCTGTCACATAAGTTATCGGGAGGAGAGACAAAATTGTTGTGCTTGTCAGCAAACTGAACTGATTAATTTGACAAAAATATATGAAGTTCAAATAAAAAACACATAGCATACTTTTATATATATATATATATATATATATATATATATATATATATATATCTTACTTGGGTAGAAGAAATCATATGCACTTCGTTTCCCCCGTCAACTGTCCAAATTAATGTGCTATTTGGCTCCAAGTAGAAATGTTCTTGGCCGCCTACTTGAACCTCTCCTTCAATAATCTTATCACATTCTCCTGAATCAAAACAATTTTGAACATCTCCACTGGCAAGTAACTTTTCAGTATTTGGGAAGAAGCTTCCACATTCAATGGCATCCCTAATAGATAAGATAGCAGAAAGTTCTTCGTATACTATTTGTACTTTACTCGAAGCGGCTTTTGCATTCTCATGTGTATCAGCAACTACAATTCCAACAACCTACAATATCAATTTACAATCCCAGGATCAATACTGAAATGTCAAGTTTGCATGCTGATTTGATTGTTTCAAAGTCTTGGAATAGCTTCCATAGAAATATGCGTTAAAAGCTATAAACAATCAAATTGAAATGCTACTGACTAATTAACCTGGACAGTGAAAAAGTAAAACCGCATCTATTGCACATCTTGATGCTTACCGTTCACGAAATGATGGCAGAAGGTATTTTCACTTGGAATATCTGCATTCTGATTATTTAATTTCCAGACAACAAAAATGCATTGCTAAAAATATGTATATGCCTATAAATTGGTTTTTCGGTACCTGACCAACACATGTAACTATTTCAGAAGCGAAAATACATTGCTAAAAATATGTATATGCCTATGAATTGGTTTTTTGGTACCTGACCAACACATGTAACTATTTCAGAAGCGAAAAGTTCTTCGTCACGAATAATTGCTCCAACTTTATTACTGCCCGGAATATCTCTCGACAAAAACAATGCAACAAAACCGGGTGAGGACTTGGCGGCAGAATCATCAATCGACACAATACGGGCATGTGCCTTCCGACTCAAAATCAAAGCAGCATGCAGAGTATGTGGAGGTGTAGGTGTGTCATCAGTATATTCAGCCATCCCAGTAACCTATAATGATTCACATAATCAACACTAGTTGTTAGCACATAAAATTGCATCAGAACTAGTAAAGAGAAGCAACCCATAGTTACAGTTAACATGACGGGAGACGCTTGTCAAGGAGAAAACCATGTTTATTAGTTATCAAAGAAATTTTGGGTGTTTTTAAACAAAACCCACACAAATAAGCTGGTATTGGGATAAGACCATTATATCTGTTTATGTATATATTTCACAATCGCTGAGCCAAGCACAGTTTTTTGCAATAAGATGTATGGCAGAAACAATACAGCAGTGAAAAACATGTGCTAATTCCATGGCACACCTGTAATTTTGCTGAAAGATGGACCTCTGGTAGTCCAACAGCTGTTCCATGCCTTGTTAATTCAAAGTCTTGACTGCCACAAGAAGGCGGTCTGCAATAGGGATAAATAGCTGATTTGTGAACATCCAATCCTTCCACGACGATGCCATCCTTAATCATATTGTGTGTTACCCATGAATAAAATTTGAAAAAGAAACTCAACATCAAGGATTTTCTAAATTCAACCATGCCACCTGGTGCATCTGCACTTAGAGGAGCATCTTCTCCAAGAATTTCTAAAGCATCCTTTAATAATCTTTTATCCCATATATTGCCAATAAGAGCCTTTTCAGTTCTTAATGCAATATGAGACAATGGTGCAACCCCACCATAAACAATTGACACATCAGACACTCTATAATTATCACCTTCTTTTTCAAGAAATACTCGCATTCCAGCATTAACAAGTGCAATGTCGTCTTCTCTTCTGTGTGCTTGTTTAAATTCTTTAACAAACTCAAGTCGCCGTGTCCATGGTAAGAAAACGGACAGCAATATTTCATTACTAGCAAGATCTACTGTACGATAACCAAGGAAGAAATCTCTAGCGTGCACAGTTCTTATATTTCCACCACAGTCAATAATCTTAAACTTAGCTCCTGATGACATCCAAAGTGGATTCAAGTCTGATATTGGACTAGCTGTACAAATGTTACCACCAACTGATGCAACATTTTTTATCTGTGTACCAGCAAACCATTTCAACTGCTCTGAAATAGCTTTGCAAGATGATGTCTGATGTGGATCCCGCTCTAATATAACTTCTCGGAGAAAATCTTGAAGTTTCGTGAGTCTCACTGAAGAACCGATGTCTATACCTGAATCGGTTGCATTTATTACATTAAGTTCAGGAACATGTGTGACGGAAATCACAACTGGATATTTAGCACTCTTAAATTTTACTTCGATTCCTACTTCAGTATTGCCAATCACTAGTTTTGCATCAGGATACCTCGACTTCAAATCTAAGACATTTTGAAGTTTTAGTGGTCGATACCACTTGAGTCCTCCAAAACCGTTCAAATTTAGAGGAAGATTCTTCCTTAACTGAAGCTCTGGGGGAAAGATCAGTTCTTTTTCAGTGTAGGAGCTTCCATCAATCTCATTATATGAGACTGGTTTATTCCTGAAACCTTCACTGCTTTTTGTACCACATGAACATGGTTTTCCAGTAGATGGACATATAAATTCATTAGTTGGATGCTTGGCTAATGGTGTTTTTGTGTACAAAGCATTCTCAGTTTTAGCGAAAACACGAAAAGCATCTACAATTGGTCGATAACCCGTGCATCGGCATAAATTTCCTGCAAGGCTCTCCTCTATTTGATCTTCAGTAGGTGGTGATTTGTTTGATCTTAGTAATGAGTACATTGACATGACAAATCCAGGAGTACAGAAACCACACTGGGATCCATGACAACGCGCCAATGATTCCTTCAATTAACATATAAAATGTATACCTTGAAGATTCAGACTAACTGATAGACATGACAACTAAATTATACCCATGTAATGATGTTCATGGTCTTACCACAGCTAGAAAGGAATATATGCAAGATAAGTGAGATACACTCCACATAGTATCAATGAGGGGGACAAGTATACAGATGTTGGAATATACTACCATAAACCAAAATCCTATGATTATGGTACGCTTTTTACCAGCAATCAAGATACTTGAGTATGAAGAACATCATAATGTCATTAACTAGGACTTTAAAGTTACCAAATTTTTTGATGACAAATTCTATTCATACATAAATTCAATTAATATACATCATTATTTTTCTAAGAAATTTTATTACTATATTACCCTACTTCTTAATTGCATTTTTAGTCTTTGCTTATAACCTGTCAAGTAAAACCAATAATATTAGTGATAATAAACCAAATCAAATCTATATATTTTTTATGAAGAAGTTAATGCAATTTTTACAACGAAACCTAAAATATCAATTAAGACCATTTTCATAATTATCTAAAGTACTTAAATTTATTTGGATATATTAAGCGAAAATTCTAAAATAAGAATTGATTTTGTTGAAATTAATAAATTAAAAAACTAAAGAAAAACTATATATACTATCAATCTTTAAAGTTCTTTTTTAAATTAAAACTTAATCAACTGCTTGGAATTTCTAGTTTTGGGTTAATGAGTTTCAAGTTTTAAAGTGGCAAGATGGTACAAATCTTTATTAATAGTTGGTTTGAAAGCATAAAATTTTGGTCCAACCGTAAAGTTCTAGAATTGTCCTTTTTAAAAGATTTGCTTAAATATTATATACTAAAAAGTAGCATCTGATACAAGTCAACCAAAACATCGTCATACATTTTTTGGTATGAATGTAAACTACAAAAACGCCATTTTATACATAATACAACTATTAATATCCCTTAAAATAGTATTTAAGAATTAGATTTCCTTTTCAAATTCAAAAGGTCCCTAAATACTAATAACATAAAAATAAGATCTGACAATTGAACTTTTCTACACATTCGAAACGCTAATTCAATAATATTACAATATCTTATCCCTTAAAAATAACATGTAACAATTAAAAATTCTTTATAAATTCTGTTTTTACAGCTAATAAAGGTGGATACCCAATGCCAAAGGCACCCGTACTCAAGCACGAGAGGACTTCCCAGGCTATCTCCCGTCCTAGTACTATTCTCACGGTTTTCCATCATTTGTTTTTGAATATGTTCAACGTAACTAATTTGTAAAGAAACATTTTTACACTAAGAGTGTTTTACCATCAAGCGCAAAGCGCGTGCCATAATACTTGAAAATAAGGGTAATATTGTAAAATAGATGGTGTATGTAAAGTAATGTTTGGTGTATACTACTCTAAAATATTTTCTGGCGTATTTTAAGTGATTATTGGTGTATGAATTGAATTAGCCTTTTTATCAATTTGAGGGTAAGAAGTGAAATCATATAACAAAACCAGCACAATATCCTATACCAAAACTAAAAACAAGATAATGATATAAGAGCTTATAGTACACGAAATCATACATGACACATTATCATTAAAAGATCTGTTTATTTCTACATGAAAATTAAAGCTACGGTCTTTAACAGGGAACAGACTTAGGGTTTTTAATACAAGAATTTCAATTGTTTGCTCATAGTAACCTTGATGCGGACATCATCTAAGAATCGATCTTTAAATATTGTTTATGTCAATGGGAAGAATGTGTTTTGTCACCTGGACAGGATGCATATTCTTAGAGTTTCCAAGGCCCTCCACTGTAATTACATGCATACCCTCAACCGAATATAGTGGAGCCAAGCATGCATTAATCGCATAGTGTCTGCATATTTTTGAACAATAAAAAGGTTAGCTTTACATACAAAAAAAAAAAAAAAAAAAAAAAAAAAAAAAAGAAAGAAATATTGAGGTCATGCTTTCAAGTTTTGAACCCCCCAAAACAGCACCAGACCACTCAAAATGGTATCTTTTTTTTATTTAGTGCAATGTCCAAACATACAAATCTTTAGGTTGGGCAGATAAATAGTGGTAACATATAGATGATATAACATAAATCAAAGAGAGATAATTCCCGAAATTCATAAACTATTTTGAAGCACCAAATGTTCAGCATATAGAAAAGGAATAATTAATGATGAATAATAGAAAGTAGGTACTAAAAAATTAGAAGATTAATGTGGAATTCACTTCAGAATTTCAAATCTACTGGTTATGACTTCTTCTTCTTTCTTTTTTTTTCTTTTTTTTTTTTTAGTTTTGTATAACTGAGGTATACCAAGAAATATAACTAAAGACCAAGAATCAAATCCATAATGATGCATTTGGATGAAATTAACCTGTTATGCATCAAGTATCAATTGTATTTGAAGTTCTCAAAAGCATACTCAAATATGTAATAAACAATCTATAAGTATTCAACGCATTACGATGATTTCTTAGTAGACTGATCATAGTCAGAAACCATTACTGTGCAAGCTCCACAACCACCTTCACCACAACCGAGCTTTGTTCCAGTCAACCCCAAATCTACAATTACAAATTAATTTTCTGTGTCAAACTTGGCATATGTTATCGATTGTAATTGAAAATAAGATATCATCAAATGCATAACCAAGATGCAATATCAATAGAATAGTTTCAGTTAATTAGAGGAGCTAATATAACCAAGCCTTTGATTTTGCAATTATGTAAATCAAAACGAGAACTGAAGAAGGAACAAATAATTCATAGACCTATTATTCATGAGTTCGTGTTCGGACTAGTCAAATACGTACATACAGCTCTTTGAGAAGATTCAAACTTGATAATCAAAATTCCAGAACTAATTTAACTAAAAAACCTAGATAAATTTTACATATTTGAGTAGGCCGAATTATTAGTCCCTGTTATTCTTATTCAAAGGCACCACTGGAGCTCCTTCTCCCGACAACAGATCGGGGTACATAAAGCAGAATCTGAGCTTAAATTATACTAATCAAGAATCAAAGAAGAGATATACCTCTTAAGAACTGTAAAAGTGTCAGATGAGCTAACCCATCTGACAGTACATGGCGAACTCCATTAACATACAAAACCGCAATTTCCGACCATCCTTCTTCCATATTCGTCTCCCCTTCTCTATTCAATGAACCCATCAATGTTTTGAAGCTCACACTCAAAAGGATCCGACGTTGAAAATTATTAGGAGAGGAGAATGTATATGTGCATTAGACGAGACGAGAGAATATGAACAAAACGATTTATCACATGCGATGGTGTCGTGTGGAATCACAACACGCTGACAATTTTGGTTTTTCGGTTTACGTATCGGAGACATGGCGTGGATTTAAGACCATTCAGGCCATTGTTTTCAAAAATGATAAGGGTAGACATGTCAAACAACAGAAATTCGGTAATATCCCCGTAGTTTTATGGTCTTAACAACTTTCAATGATTTTTTGCCGACTTCCAGATCTAAATTTGAAATATCTTTCCGAGTTTCATTGATAAACGCGGCAGACTCTATCGAATTGTAATCAAGTACCCCTTACTCAAATCTGAAGTATCAAAAACAATGATCACTGTTTATGCCTTCAATTCTACGAAACCAATACTAATCGAAAATGACAATGTAAAAAGGCGCGAACGAGAAAATCAAAGCTGGGAATTTAGGGATTCTAGCTTACGCAACTGATCCGCTGAATTTCATTTATTTTTTATGTTCTAAGAAAAATTAGATAACTAAAACAAATATCTCCATCAATGCAATTTTTTACATAAACAAAACCCTTAAATGGCCAATTGTGTTTGATTTACTCATTTTAGTTTTGGGTTTTCGTCTATATAAAAATGCGAACAATATATGTAAATCATAAAAAACGGATGTTTTAGAGTATTTTAGAAAGCAATGAAAGAACGATAAACATTTCAACTCTTTGTTCATATACTCTGTTGTTCTTTCTATCGTTCTTCCATTTTCTCCATCGTTCTTTATTTTATTTTTTATTTTATTTTTTATTTTATTTTTTGTAACTATTGTTGAAAACCCAAACACAATGCCAAATATATACGAAACTCTATCTAAGTTTTCTGCTTTATGATGTGTTATCTTATTTGGAGTGAAATAGTTGTTTTGTTAGCCCATGAACCACTTTTGACCAAATTAACAAGAAGCAAATAATTTAGGAGTACCACCTAGCATGAAACATCTATTCCAGTTCTGTTTTCAATGCAAATCTAGCTTTCACGCGGTAATGTTATTAAAAACCATTTTTTATATTTTAATTATCGTCAAGATTTCAAATCTCATTCATCTCATCCGAGATGTATATCCGAAATTTTACCCAAAATCTATGATTTGACGACTTGGTAACTATTAGATTTTTTTAATCTCTTTCATTTCAGATGATATATCAACTCGAAATTTTCTCCATAATTAGATATATGAAATTTTGATTATTACTAAAAATATGGTTTTACCATGCAATGGGAATTAATCATTGCAATCTACATATCTCTACGAGAATTAATATTCTGACTCAAATAAAAATAGTTAATTTTATCTGTAAATAATTTATTTAATATGATTTTTTATTTGTATGAGTGAATAAATATCTTTATCGTTTTGCTAATTTGAATGTTGTATTGAATTGTCATTTTTAAAGATTTTATTAATAAACCAATGAATATTAAATAAATGAATTTACTTAAATAGTTTAAGTCAACAATCAACTAAGCTAGTCTATTATATTATATTAGAACATCAATATTGCATTTATTTTTTATTTGGGGCATCACATTTGTTCTCAACTCTAATGCTTCATTATCAATTATCTGAGCAACAATTTTATTTTTATTCTTGTATCTTTTTTGTTTTGTTTCCATTTTGCAATTTTCGTCCTGTAATGGTAAATGCAACTTATTGTCGCAAGTATTAAGCCACAAGCATTTAACTTCTCACCCGACCCTTATAATTTCCTCGAATTTAATCTGGAAAACTAACGTTTACAAATATGGATAGTCGCTTCTTGGTGAATTGTTGGGAAAAATGAACTTCGGTTGAGTCATGTACGTTGTCACTCTTTCGAAAGCATTTCGATGTTCTGCTCGAAGGTGCAAAGCAGTTTTCTTGAAAATAAATGTTTGCACCTTTAGGATAAAACAGACTCTCTAATCTGAAAAATATCGACATGTTGCAGTAACAAAGTCAATTTTTATTTAGGCTATAAAATATTGCTTCAGGTGTTTAGTTTCACCAAAGGAAGAAGAAAAAAATGTCTGTTATTCTTTTTTTTTGAAGGAAGAAGAAAAAGAAAAATGTTTGTTATTCTTATCATTTCTCTTCTGTCCATCTATCATTTAAATAGGCAAAATGGAAATTGTATATATTAGTAAAGTGATAGAATATTAATTGATTTGAATGTATTCTCATTTAAAACAATACTGTAATAACATTAGCCTTTGTAAAGGCTCAATAATAATGTCACATAAATATATTACGTTATAAACTTGCAACGGCTCACTTAAAATAATAGTTCATAAATAAATTACCAATAACCTATTTTTATTTAATTTCTTTTTAATAAATTTACTTCACAAACAAAAACATTTCCAACAACCCCCCACTTGATTTTTTTGAAAACATTTTCCAACCATTTTTTTGGAAACATAAGATTGTACATAAATAAAAGTGTCTTTCGATTTGAATCTTTGCATAGTGCATAAAATTCAGTTTTTACGAGAGTGACACGCAATCTGGAACTCTATTTTGGACATCAGACCGCACAAAACCTTTCTAGAGTGCAATCAAATAAGTCTGTGCATTTATATTCATGCATATTTATCCTACTTTACCGAATGCTCTATGAATTTTTCCCAAAACTCCATAAAAACGGTTATATTTCCATATTCACACAGATGAGCCTATCACGAGTATTCCTGAAGGTAAGTGCCCTATTTCAAATTGAATATAGATCTCATTAAGAGTTTCTATTAACTCATCCTTTAACCACTTCATGAATAAATGCTTCTTAATATAAAAATAGCGTCTGTGCAGTTAATGTCCTACTATTACCCCGCTATATCCTTGTTATATCTTGTAGCGGATTTCCACCGCAATGTTATTTCCAAATAGCCTCTGATGCAGCCTTTCTGTTTTAAGCCACACTATATTCCGATATTCATGATGTATCCTACTATTTTAGCTATATCCCGTTATATCTGCTATAGCTTCTATAAAAGCAATGAATCGAAATATGATATTTATACATTATAAAATGTAATAACCCGGAAATCTGAGCTAGTTTAAAAATTTTATTTTGGCAATTTTAGTGAATTTTGAATATTTAAAATGATTATTTTAAATAATAACGACGAGAAATTTATTTCGAATAGAATTAGAATGAACATATTTATAAAGATCGTCGATAGAATATAAATATTTATTTTAAATTTTAAAAGGAATTGAAAATGGCGCGGTAGTTCTGAAAATTCGATTTCAAAGTTCAAATGAATGTACAGGATTCAAAATAAAGTTGACAAAATCAAAAATATTAGAATCTATTTGAGAATATCTTTCAAACGAATCCGAAAAATTGAAATTTCATAGCGGGAATAAAAAGTTACGTCCAGTTGAAAATTCAGAATAGTCGCTATGGAATTCTGGCCCTTAAAAAATGAAAATTTTGCAAACGACCTCGGTTTTCGACGAAACCACTTTTGTTGGATTCATGATGTCAAGTTATTGTTAGATTCCAATTCGTAATTTTTTGAATCAATATGTGAGTGTGGCAAAGGAAAACGTGTTTGACCAGTTTCAGTTGAATTTAATCGACTGGAAAATAGCCATTTTTCAAACGGTCTCAGAATTCGACAGAATTAGCTTTATTAGGACCGTATCGTCAATACGAAGCTAGAAATAATTTTTCTGGAATTTTCTGAATCAGTATGTGGCCCCGGTAATTTAAAATGTACGTTCAAATTGAATATATATAGATTTATATTTTAATTTTGATGGAAACTGATCCTAACAGCCGAATTGGCCTACGATACATATCGCATTTTGTTCGGAATAGGGGTAACTAGCTAAGGGCGACAGTCTTTGGGTCTCATTCGGGGTTTGAAATAAAAAGTCAACTTTTTGAAGAAATAAATAATAAATATTTTATAACTCCTATAACCCCCCTTTCTCCCTCTTACGGTCAGACCAAAAAAGATAAATAAATAAAAAAATAAGGGCTTTGTGCCCTAATCCCCGTCACCGCACCGCCAAGGGGGTGGGCCGCCGCCCTTCCCATCAGACCCCTCCCCCTTCCGATCTGCCTCCCCCCTCTACTGCTCCGACCAGCGAACCGCAAATCCCCCCAATCCTCAAACCGCGTCGCTCTGTCATCCACAGCCCCAAGCCCTACCAGCGGCCACCGGAACGACCCACCACCCACCGCTACCCACCGGTGACCCCCCTCCCCCGGGCCGACGGTGATGAACCACCCCTCCTCTCTCAGTTCAAAGAAGAAGAAAAAAGTAACCCCTTTTCTTCGACCAATGTAAGTTCCTTTCTGATTTTGTTTTGTTTTTGCTTTTAAAGTACGTTTAGATTTTTTTGTTTGAATGTAAAGATTAGATTTCTATATAGGGTCGCACACAACCCATATCCAACCCGACCCAACCCACCAATCCGACCCGACCCACATAAACCCGACCCAACCCAAAGTAGTTCGAATTGGATATGGGTTTCAATTTTTAACCCATACTATATATGGGTCGGGTTTAATTTTTCAATCAACCCAACCCTATATTAACCCAACCCAACCTCACTTTGAAAAAATAAAAAACCTTTCACACTTCTGCTTTGATATCTGCACCGAATTAATGAAAATTTATTCATTCCAAGCAGCCGCTTTTCCATCTAGCTTGGCCTTGGTCTTCATACATTATTAACTTGCTTATATTTAGTTGGATATGCATAGGATATTTAGTCATATTGTGTGCTGAGTCTCTTGTGTGGTGTACTAGTGTGAGAAATTGGTTGGTTTTTCCATGAGGTATGTTTTGCATGTCTTAAAACATAAATTATTAAGTCAATTAATTTTTGTTATGGATTAATCATGCATACAACCCAACCCAACCCAATTTAACCCGACCCAACCCATACTTCAACCCAACCCAACCCTATATGAGGTTGGGTGCGGGTTCAATTTTCATCAACCCAAACCAATACGGGTCAAATGAAGTATTTGGCTTGACCCGACCCAACACAAACTTTGTGCAGCCCTATTTCTAGATGAAGTATAAAGATTGATTTATATATATATATATATATATATATATATATATATACTAGTGAAGTAAAAATATGATTTTTTACTTTGATGAAAATAGGATCTTTATATGTGAAGCGAAAATAAAGATTTGATTTTTAATTTGAAAAAGGTTAGATTTTTGACAATATGAAGAAGTGATTTTTAACATTCAAAAGATTCGAATTTTATTATATATGAAGCAAAATAAAAAAAAAATCGATCTTTATATAAGAAGTAGCGATGTACAAATATAATTTTTATATAATGTAAAGTATAAAAATATAATTTTTATATATGTATGATAATAAAAATATGATTTTAATAAGATAGAGAATATAAAAATACGATTTTTATATATGTTGTAGAGAAATAAAAATTCGATTATTATATGTGTAGCGGGTTGAAAATAGAATTTTTATATACTAGAGAATATAAAAATGTGATTCTTATATATGTAGTGGCTACGGACATCGAAAGTGACAAAAGGCGAGCGCAATGAAGATTTTCTACATATGAAGAGTCACGGCGTTTGGTTTAGCTCCTTGGTGAGAAATCCTCACTTTTATTTTAATTTCTAGTTAAAAATATATACTAGGATGCAGACGGTGCTTAACAGCACCCGACACCCGTCGTCCACAGACCATGGACGGTTTGTTTGATTTTGTTGTATTGTGAAAATTGATTGTGATGTGGAATGAATGAAAATATATATTCATGTGTTAAAATAAATTATTTATGGTTAAAATATAATTTTTAACGTGAATGTGAATAAATAAATATATATAAACAAATCGGACGATTTGTATATGTACACCGATTTGACTGATATTGATTGGGACGATAAATTTTACACATCGCTCAACTGCACAAATAAAATCTGTGTTTGATTGTTTGAAACCCCACACAGGTGTTGGGATGATATTTGACATACACTAATCCCGATTATTTAGTTGTATGTCAATCGATGGGTTGACAGACTGTGTAAGCGTAAATTATTTATATTTAATGCTTATGCAGTTGTGTGGTGCACTCTGGATGATGGTTGATGATTTATCGTTGCTGTTATATACATGTGTTATGGAAAATCCATATAACTAACATTATATGGTAATTGATTGGGCCTCATTCCAATTTGGAAAATAAGGAATATTATAATAGGAAATTCATGTGTTGAATAGAATAAAAATTCATATGTTGAATAGAATAAAAATTCATATGTTGAATAGAATAAAAATTCATGTGTTGAATAAAAATATATATTCATGTGTTGAACAAAATATTCATTTGTTGAATAGAATAACGAAGTTACTGAAATATATAAAGCCGTGTTAGTTAGATATGCGCTATTTTGATGCGAACGATATTTATATCGATTTTATTCATTTTTATAATGAATATAGAAAAGGAAGTGATTTCAAAATATAACGTTTTGAAAATATTATCGTTTATAGATTAATGATACGGAATATTCAATTTTGATTAGAAATTGAATATGAAGTTGAAATCGTTTCGAAAACGAACATAAAACGATTTATAAAATACGTTTTGAAAGGAAATCGACGAAATATATATATAATATATTATATATATATATAATGGCTAGAATAGAACGCGCCGTGTTGCGGCAGTTCACGAATTTCGACCATTGACTTCGAATGGATATTACGGGAGATCCGACCGTCGGATTCTCCTAAAACCGGAACTATTGGGTTCGTATCGAAAAGAGCTTTCTAAGAATATTAGAGATTTGAAATCTAACAGCTGAATTTGGAATTATGTCCAAACCAAATTTGGAAAAGGTCGCTGTAAGTGCAGTTCGATGGCCGTTGATGGAATTCGACTGTACGAGCCTTGATAAAATTATTAAAAAATAGTAATAATTTGTGTAAAATCATAAGAAATGATTTGTGAAGAATTGAGATGAAAAATTCCAAATTTGAATGGATAAAAATAGATTTTTATCGAAATGAACTAGTTTTGAACTAGAATAATAATTTATTTATTTTTAAATAAATAAATTGGATTTTAAAGGATTTTAAAAAGTAACCAGAATTTCCAATAATTGAATTGGAATGGATTTGAATCGAAATTGTCTTTGGAATATTTCGATGTTGGATTTCGTGATCATACAAATGTTGTTATGGAAATTTGAAAGCTATATTTATATCGTTATTTCCAGTACGATATTTGTTGGTCGTAGAATTTGATATTGAATATAAGCCGATATATTTTCTATTCAGAGCCTTATATTTAATATCAAATGGGAATAGGTTTTATCGTGAACTGTGTTTTAACGACATTTGTTCTTTAACCCGATTTATAGTGAAATGTGATTTGGAATTTATAAATCTTTTGTTAAGATTTAAAGGTGGTTTTCCAAAGTAAAGTTTTCCAATTAAATAAAATAAATTGGAATGGAATAGAATGTGATTTTGGGTTTATAGTGAACCGTGTTTTAAATGTCATTGGTCCTTTAACCCAGTTAAAGACAGGATATGGTTTCCCAAGTTAAGCAATCATTAATATTGATTTTTGGGAGAAGTGTGTAACAACCCGCGTTCTTCGCATCGGAGAATCGTAGAATATTTATTTCTTTCTTATATGAAGTCGTATGGTCATGTGGCTTTGAAAAACGACCATTGGGGTTATTTCCCATGTTCATGATTTTTTTCGATTTTTAAATGATCGTTTTGCCCTTAGTTGATCTTGTTTCAGCCATAACTTTTGACTGGAAAGGAATTTTGACCTGAAACCACTTCCATTGGATTCGAATGATGATTTACAATTCCGTAGAGTGGTCACATTAGGCAAACGGACCCACCGTTTGGGAGATATGGCTGAAACAAATTTCAGATAATGAAAAGCAGCTTAATTGGGCTTAACCGGGTGATTAACAGCTAGGCCCAAAGGAGAATTTCGGGATTAGGAGTTTAAAAGGGCTGTTAGGGTTTGGAGAATACCTTTTTCTCATTTTTCAGCCGTCACTATTCATTCCTCTTAACCTAGCCATGGCCTCCACTTTCTAAACTTCTTCAAAACACCTCTAAACCACTTTCTAATTGAAGATTAGGCTTAGCTACATCAAATTGAGGAGAGAAAGCACCAAGGCAAAGTTGGAGCTGCTGTGTTACATTGGGAATAGCACCAAACAGAGATTTATTTCAGTTTTGAGGTTTTATTTGTGGCTAAGGTGAGTGATTTGCATAGTTTTGCACTAATTACGGTTGATTAAGGGTAATTAGTGAAGATTAGCGAATTTATGCATTAATAAATTCTGGAAACATATTTATAAATTCGAAAATAGTGTTTTTACATCTGTTAGAAATTGGGTTTGATTTGGTTAATTTTTGTTAATCCTACGATTAGTTTTGCTTAAACATGCTTAAGGGAGAATATGGGATTTTGGCTATGTTTGATCCTTTTTAAATACTAGGATTGTTGTTTTGGTGTTTGTGAATGATTATACATGTTGCTATGACTGTATGATATGATTTGTGATTGTTTAGAAGTGTTAGATTGGTCGAAAACGCCGTCGAATGGCGTAAACAGTCGTTGGAAGAAGTTGCAGGATTTTGGCCGATCCGGATCGGATCGGAGGAAGGAGCCCGATCTGAACCACCTTCCACAAGAGCTGCTCACACCCGATCCGCCCTCGTGGGCATGAAGCTACTCCGACCCGAACCGATGCACCATGGAGAAACTTGAGAGACCCGACCCGATTCGGGGTGCTTGGGAAGAAGGACCGAACCAGAGGAGTTTTCCATGAAGCCAGGGGTGTGGACTCCGATCTGAACCGCTGGAGGAAGGCCACCCCGACCCGATCCGCATAGCCACCTCCGAACCGAACCGAACCGATGTATGGCGATTGGACTTGAAGACCCCGACCCGATCCGCCAAGGGTGATGACGACGATCTGAACCCGATGGGAGTACGATCCGAAGCAAAAACAAGAAGAAGACCAATAACCCTAGATGCAAAGGTAGTCCAAATAAGAAGTTAGAGCTCAGGATCCAGTTGGGAACCAACGAGTCGGCTTCATGAGTTGGGCTTTGCTGCGGGACATGCGCAAAGGGGTTATCGGTATTCATAACTTTGGTTCACCACTTAGAGATGGATAGTGGGCCTGTAGTGATAGTTGTACGGGATTGGATTCCGTCATGGCCCAATGGATAGGTGACCAAGGTAGTGGATATCGTATGCTTTACACACTGAGTGAGAGATGTGAGGATGGTTGCTATGTTTGATTTGTTTGCCATCATTATGACATGCACACCCCCACCCCCGTTGTTTTACACCATTTGTTCAGTGACACCTTAGAGTATTGTACGGTATGTAGTGCTAACTCTTTGGTTGCAGGTCCAGGTTCAGGTATGATTGGATTATACCTGTTATTGTTCTGTTTTGTTGCTTATCGCTCATACCAGACTTTTTGCCTGACCCAGAGTTTTATGTCTCTTCTTATTACTCTGGGTGCTCTCACGAGCAAACTAGGGACAGGTTAGCTGGTGATGCACGAGTAGCTGATCCGGAGGCGAGCAGGAGGCTTCCACGTATTATATATATATATATATGTATATATATATATATATTCTCCCTGTGTCGTTGATGGTCACTACTTGGGCATTAGTAGTGTACCTCCCTTATCTTGCTTTTACCTTTAGAGACAGTTTGAAAAGTTGTTATAATGATGATGTGGAACATAAGCTGTATTTGGATTTTCCGCTACTATGATAGTTTGTTTTCAGCTTATGCACTGTCTCACCTGTTTTATGTCAAGTATGTTGTTATTATATTTTGTTCTATGCGCTGTGAGACATTCTACAGGTTTCTTTGTTAGTTCCTTCATCTTCTTTTCCTTTTGACGACCGTCCCGTGCTAACTGGACATGTGTACAACGCACTTTTGGAGAAAATGTCGGTTGGTGCGGGGCGGCCGTCACATTTTGTATCAGAGCTCTAGGTTGCGTAGTTAACCTAGGGAAAGACACTAGGGAGAGACAGTATGTATATGAGAGTGCGTATTTGTGATTACTTTGGTTTTCAAAAGCTATATATATATATACTATTAGTATAGCTAAGGATGAAGTCGCACTGCACTAGCACCACTATGGAGATGGTTAATCGTTTTCTCTTTACAGATTGAACGATGAGCCGATACGTAAGGGGTGCTGGTAGAGGAGCGAATAATGGGAATGCTGCTAACATGAGGGCGATGTTTACTGTCCTCATGAGAGAAATGCTTAGGGATGTGCAAGGGGCAGCTCCCAATGCCGGTAATGGTGGTGGTCCAGTAGTGCAGGCGCCTAGAGCCGATTTCGCCAAGCTGTGCAAGGATTACACTAACCTTGGTGGGAAGCTGTTCCACTGAACGGAGTCGGCCACGGATGTCCAGGATTGGTTGGATAGTTGTGATCGTATCTTCGACGACTTGGGTATCGAGGATGCGATGAAGAGAAGGCTAGCGTCTCGTAAGCTGCAAGGACGGGCAATGAATTGGTGGAATGCTATTAAGGCAGCAACTCCAGAGGATCAAGTCACTTGGGATCAGTTTAGAACTCATTTCAGTGACAAGTTTATCCCAGCTGCTCAGAAGTCAGAATTGTTTAGGAAGTTCTTGGAGCTTAAGCAGAATGGTAGGGCAGTCTCGGAGTATATTGCTGAGTTCGACACTTTATCAAAATATGGGTTATCCCTAATAGATACTGCCGAGAAGAAGAACGAGAAGTTTATAATAGATTTGGATCATTACTTGGGGGAAAAGCTTATTAACCACATCGATGAGACGTTTGAATCGATTGTGGGGAAAGCATTGAGGTCAGAGAGTCTTTACCCTAAGTCGAAGACTGAGGTTGTATCTGTAGAGGAGCTAAAGCTGCAAGCACGCGGTGGAGGCAAGAATAATTCCCAAAATAAGAGGAAACAAGACCAAACCATGGATGGTCAGAATAAGAAAAACAAGAAAGATGGTGAGTGCTTTAGCTGTGGTAAGAAGGGACACTATGCCAGAGATTGTCGGGAAAAGCCTGGGGAAAGGAAGTGCTTTAATTCTGGCCAAGTGGAACATCACAAGAATGAATGTGCATAACCTCCTAGGGAGAAGCAGATCGTGAAAGCGTATGCTATCAACGTTGTTCCTTCTTCGTCGAATGCCCCAACTGCGGCACAGAAGAAAAAAGGTGTCGTTATTCGAGGTATGCTTTCTATTTAAGATGTTTTTGATCGAGTTTTGTTTGACAAACTTGAGTTAGTCGATGGACCTTTAGTAGCGACGAACCTGATTGGTGGTTCGACTAGCCTCAGTATGATTTGCCGTAACGTGGTCTTATCGAGTCATGGATGTATGTTTGTTTGTGATTACTTTGTTTTGGGCTTTACTGGGTCTAGCATTATTTTGGGGAGTCGATCTACTCTAAAGGAATAGGGTGGTATTAGGTACCTACCTAGTGATGGTGATAGTAACTGGAGTCAAGGAAGCTGAGAGGTTATCGTTGGAATAAGTTCTAGTTGTCTCTGGGAGGCAAATGAGCGCTCCAGTGCTTAGTTGTTTTGCTAGTATCACTTCACGTGGATTTTCTGAATTCGGAGGAGATGTTCCTTGGGTGCTTGTCTGATATTGGTTTAGGCCTTTGGAGCTTATGCTTGGGGAATGTCGAGTTCGACTAGGATGGTTTGCGTGAGGGATAAGTAGTTGTTGTGATTTTCATTGGATAATATCTTGGTTTACTCGAGGAGTAATGGGCAGCTATGACAGGATAAGACTATTCGATGGTATGGATTGCCCCGAGTTAGACTCGATAGGGTTATGAGATGACTCGAGTGGGACTCGAGAAAGATGCAAAGTAATGGATTGTTTAGGACCTTATGTTGATGTTCTTTTTGAAGAAATAGGATGTATTCGTCGATCATGGAAGATGCAACGAAGATTAGGACGATTCAAGTTGGACTTGAACTCGTAAAAGAAAATGGGTGTTCGTTGATCTTGGAGATGCAACGAATAGGGAGACGACTCACGTTGGACTAGGGTCTGTAGGTAATGGATACTAAAGACTGGGTCTGAGTTTATGGGTAATACATTGACTCGAGTTGGACTCGAGAAGGCTGCAAGGAATTGGATGGGTTCGAGTTGGACTCGAGAGGGCAGCGAGATAATGGATAGACTTGGGTGGGACTCGAGTGTTTCAGGCGGACTAAAAACAGGGGTATCTGGGGACGCCCACTTACCTTGGATCTGTTGGACGTGATCTAGTTATCCTTGGAGGATAAATGTATGTTGGACGTACGGTAGTCCGTTTGGAGGTAGAGTTTCCATTAGTTATTGATGTTGGTTGGACCAGACATACAGGTATCAACGTATTCATGGCTTTGGCAGGTGATAGATAGGATTTGTTTGATGGATGCTA
This sequence comes from Allium sativum, assembly GCA_030737875.1. Lineage (NCBI taxonomy): Eukaryota > Viridiplantae > Streptophyta > Magnoliopsida > Asparagales > Amaryllidaceae > Allium > Allium sativum. Next base: position 43,442,983 of record CM060921.1, read on the forward strand.
TGATGTTGTGTTTGCTCCCACCTTTCTTCTCTTGAGTATCACCTGTAGGATCCTGTTGAATGGAAATAGTATAAGTTCGTTGATCATGGTGATATGACGGGTGTAAGATACTCTACGTTAGACTTGAAGTATGATGGGCATTGTGAAGCGTCCGTTGACCTTGGAGATTCAGCGGATATAGGAGCTTCAAGTTGGACTTGGACTCGAAGGTAGAGTACCTAGATTCATTGGATGAGTCTAGTTCACCTTTAGAAGGTGAATGTACGTTGGACGTGCAGTACGAGTATAAGTGGAGTACCTAGGTTCATTGGATGGGTCTAGTTTGCCTCTAGGAGGTGAATGTACGTTGGACGTGCAGTACGAATGTAGGAAGGACTCAAGTTGGACTTGAAAGGACAATTGGAATGTAGTTGAAAATTTGGCGTATAGGGTTGGATTACCTAAGAAGATGACAGTATAGACGAATGCCATAGTACCGGACTAGGTGCGATAGTTGATGCATTGGGCAGGAGACATGCCAGTTAAGAGGCTATTTTTCTGGAATGGAAGCAACTAGAGTATATCATGGGATATGACTTCAGACTTAAACGCGAATTGGATTCAGAAACGCTAGTAAGCTTGACGATTAGATCGATCTAGATTAAGTGGATCGGTTCCAGTCAGAGGGACAATCCTAACCTATTGGAAATCACCTCTAGGGTAGAGATGAGAATCGGTGGCGAGAGAATGACTATACTTGGGAACTAGAGGATGACATGAGAAAGTCATATCCAAAGCTCTTTGCCTGGTAAGATTTTAGCAGCGATGATTCTTCCTTGTTAGTAAACCACATGCTAGAACAGATTGGTTCTCTCTATTTTGCATGTTTGATTGTTGTTTTATGGCTGAAAGGCATGTGGAACCCTTTGTGTGTTTTGGTTAGGGAATTTCGGGGGCGAAATTTCTTAAGGAGGGGAGAATGTAACAACCCGCATTCTACGCATCGGAGAATCGTAAAATGTTTATTTCTTTCTTATATGAAGTCGTATAATCATGTGGCTTTGGGAAACGACCAATGGGGTCATTTCCCATGTTCATGATTTTTGCCGATTTTTAAATGACTGTTTTGCCCCTAACTGATCTTGTTTCGGCCATAACTTTTGACAGAAAAGGAATTTTGACCTGAAACCACTTCCATTGGATCTGGATAATGGTTTACAATTCCGTAGAGTGGTCACATTAGGCAAACGAACTCACCGTTTGGGAGATATGGCTGAAACAAGTTTCAGATAGTGAAAAACAGCTTAATTGGGCTTAACCGGGTGATTAACAGCTAGGCCCAAAGGGGAATTTCGGAATTAGGAATTTAAAAGGACTGTTAGGATTTGGAGAATACCTTTTTTCTCAATTTTCAGCCGTCACTATTCATTCCTCTTAACCTGGCCATGACCTCCACTTTCTAAACCTCTTCAAAACACCTCTAAACCACTTTCTAATTGAAGAATAGGCTTAGCTACATCAAACTGAGGAGAGGAAGCACCAAGGCAAAGTTAGAGCTGCTGTGTTACATTGGGAACAGCGCCAGATAGAGATTTATTTCAGTTTTGAGGTTTTATTTGTGGCTAAGGTGAGTGATTTGCATAGTTTTGCACTAATTACGGTTGATTAAGGGTAATTAGAGAAGATTAGCGAATTTATGCATTAATAAATTCTCGAAAAATATTTATAAATTCAAAAATAGTGTTTTATACCTCTGTTAGAAATTGGGTTGGATTTGGTTAAGTTCTGTTAATCCTACGATTAGTTTTGCTTAAACATGCTTAAGGGAAAATATGGGATTTTGGCTATGTTTGATCCATTTTACATGCTAGGATTGTTGTTTTGATGTTTGTGAATGATTATACATGTTGCTATGACTGTATGATATGATTTGTGATTGTTTAGAAGTGTTAGATTGGTCGAAAAAGCCGTCGAATGGCGTAAACAGTCGCTGGAAGAAGTTGCAGGATTTTGGTCGATCCGGATCGGATCGGAGGAAGGAGCCCGATCCGAACCACCTTCCACAAGAGCTGCTCATACATGATCCGCCCTCGTGGGCATGAAGCTACTCCGACCCGAACAGATGCACCATGGAGAAGCTTGAGAGACCCGACCCGATCTGGGGTGCTTGGGAAGAAGGACCGAACCAGAGAAGTTTTCCATGAAGCCAGGGGGTGTGGACTCCGATCCAAACCGCTGGAGGAAGGCCACCCCGACCCGTATAGCCACCTCCGAACCAAACCGATGTATGGCGATTGGACTTGAACACCCCGACTCAATCCGCTAGGGGTGATGACGACGATCCGTACCCGATGGGAGTGCGATCCGAAGCAAAGAAAAAGAAGAAGACCAATAACCCGAGATGCAAAGGTAGTCCAAATAAGAAGTTAGAGCTCAGGATCCAGTTGGGAACCAACGAGTCGACTTCATGAGTTGGGTTTTGCTGCGGGACGTGTGCAAAGGGGTTGTCGGTATTCATAACTTTGGTTCACCACTGAGAGACGGATAGTGGGCTTATAGTGATAGTTTTACGGGATTGGATTCCGTCATGGCCCAATGGATAGGTGACCAAGGTAGTGGATATTGTATGCTTTACGCATTGAGTGAGAGATGTGAGGATAGTTGCTATGTTTGATTTGTTTGCCATCATTATGACATGCATACCCCCACCACCGTTATCTTTACACCATCTGTTCAGTGGTACCTTAGAGTATTGTACGGTATGTAGTGCTAACACCTTTGTTGCAGGTCCAGGTTCAGGTATGATTGGATTATACCTGTTATTGTTCTGTTTTGTTGCTTATCGCTCATACCATACTTTTTGTCTGACCCAGAGTTTTATTTCTCTTCTTATTACTCTGGGTGCACTCATGAGCAGACTAGAGACAGGTTAGCTGGTGACGCACGAGTAGCTGATCCGGAGGCGAGCAGGAGGCTTCCACGTATGATATATATAGATATTCTCCCTATGTCGTTGGTGGTCACTACTTGGGCATTAGTAGTGTACCTCCCTTATCTTGCTTTTACCTTTAGAGACAGTTTGAAAAGTTGTTATAATGATGATGTGGAACATAAGTTGTATTTGGTTTTTCCGCTGCTATGATAGTTTGTTTTCAGCTTATGCACTGTCTCACTTGTTTTATGTCAAGTATGTTGTTATTATATTTTGTTCTATGCGCTGTGAGGCATTCTACAGGTTTCTTTGTTAGTTCCTTCATCTTCTTTTCCTTCTGACGACCGTCCCGTGCTAACTGGACATGTGTACAGCGCACTTATGGAGAAAATGTCAGTTAGTGCGGGGAGGGTCGTCACAAAGTGGAGTTTAAATGAATCTTTAATTAGATTGGAAGGATCGAGAATGGTGTATCACCAGTTTTGCTTCTGGCGATAGTTAAATCTTTAATTAGATTTGAACGTGGAATGGTAATTGAATTTATCGATAACACCGTGGTGTTAGATATGAAGTATTACCAGTTTTACTCCATGGGATGAATAGGTTGGGATTGGGAAATAAAATAAAGGATTACTTCAGTGTGGTTCGCTAATCCCGACTAGTTTGAATTTATATTGAAAAGAAGATTAAAGAATAAATTTAAAGAATTTATCTTTGATAAAATTAATAGGAACCTTTCCCAAAGTATAAGAATATTTGAATAAAAGAATATTCTGAATTGAAATGAGGCGTATGCTGTGTTTATGTAACACTTGTTTATTATATACGCGAGTTATTCAGAAAGACCGGGTTTATTCCATTCTGAATAATTAATACGACGTGGTGTCGAGGATGAAGACGGTGGTCGAAGACCGGAGGTCTTCACATCGTTTGGGTGATTACTGATGATCTTGATTGGGTTGTACACCCAAGAGGACGGAATCAGTTGGTGATCGTCCAAACGTACTTGGAGATCGATGGATATGCGAGGTACAAGGTGCCTCCAGTTTCGTTCAGACCTAGCACGAACTTGTAAATGGACTATGTGTCTGACATTGGATTTTATTCTGTGTGATTGATTTCTATTAAATACATATCTGTTTGGCGGCGGAGTATTTATTCTCTTGCTTAACGCCCTTCTCTGAGACGTACGAGCTTAGGGGTTATATATTGATGGATATCAACCGCATTGAGTGAATTGCCTATGTGGCATGCCTAAGTGGCAATTGATCAAGGCTTCTGTTGAAAAGCAAAGTCTTGTGGTTGATGATCAAAGCACCGCCTGTGTGGCATAGCTTTGTGTAACGTTGATTCGCGAGCCTCACACCCCGGTTGTGAACCAGAAACGGGAGAGGACATTAGGAAGGGCATGCGTTTCCTTCTAGCTAGGGTGGTGTCAGTGACCTACCAGCCCTGACATTTATATTATTTTCACCTGTGTGGTTGTTGCTTTTGCGAGGCGCCTCGGATATATCGGTGACTATGTGGAGCCGATGGAGTCATTTGGCTCATTTACGCCCCAAAGGGCGGGGAAACGCAGTGTTTAGGCGTAATAATCCACATCGGTGGACCAGGCCTGATGATCCATGGGGCAGTTGCGGCTATTCCTGAGACTCGGGCTAGACAGTCTCGAATCGTTAGAGGACGATCCCTTGCCTCGGTTCACAGATGGAAATCCAATTTCCAAATACGTGACTTTGCGGTTTTTGATTGTAGAGCCTAGTGTGGCGACATAGTGGTATGGGGCACTTATGCCGTTTATGATTGATACTTATGATTTGAAATTGTTTTGACACTATACACTTATAGTAATAATAAAACATAAAATTGCATATACCAAGCATTCTTGGCTATTATAAGGTATAAACCCTATCTTCCGGCTTGTGTTGCATTGTGTGATGGGACCTGGGTCTTATAATAGCTTCATTTTTCTTTATTTAGCATTACGCTGTTTGTTTAATGCACTATTATTCTTGGGAGAACCCGTTCCGTGTTATGCGGCGTGATCCCTTGATTTACCTAACTGTAAAATAAAGATTAATAACTGTTTTAGTTCTCACACCAGTCCCATGACTGACCTGGAGTTTATTGTTTTAACCTAAACTCTGGATGCTCTTATTTTGACACGGGCCGCTAATAGTTTTTTTTTTGCAGATTTATATTCACAGGATCCTGGTTTACAGCTGGAACGATACTTGGAAAGCTCTGTATCCGTATATTACTTTCAATTGTGTTTTGTATTGTTTTTCCGCTACTATGTAATTTATTGTAATCTCTGATATTTTTCTGTTGTATTATAATTATTCATACTCTGTATATTCTTGTATTCTGATGTAATTGTTGTAATAAATAATGAAATGTTCTTCTGTTTGCGTTCCGATGTGGCTTGTCCTCAATTCAATCTGGGCTTTCCTTACCGGGGAAGTTCGGGTCGTTTCATTGTGGTATCAGAGCTTTGGTTTATAGAGCTCGAAGAATAAGACACGTTAGAACCAAACGAAAGAATTCATCAGGATTGGATTAGTAATATCCAATGAGAATGACTCGTTAGAGATGGGATCAGTAGTATCCTAGAACGAGTGTGAAGAGTATATTTTTAAAATGAAAACGAGTTTTATTTTCAAAATTTAAACCTTATTCAACGTATTTGAATATTTATTTATATTGATTTGGACAATCCAGTATATATAGATTTTGGATATACGTCTGATCCACGTGTATTCGAAGTTTTAATATACTGGATAAATATAGGGTCACACTCTAGTCGCCCGGGGATAATTCTGATGATGTGGCCGCATCATCAGTATTTATATTCGAGTGCCGAAAGTGTGATATTTATATATTTCCAATTGACTGGTGTGAGAATCAAAATTAGATAGGGTCTATTGTTGTGATTTGGCATCAAAAACATGATTTTCTATATATGTATCAAAATTATGTGTTTGAATTGATAATCAACTAATTGATTACTGGTTATGTTGTTTGATTATTTTTGATTAATTAAATGTTGAACCTTTAGCCAAATTGAACCAAATAGTGAATTGTACTGAAAATTTGTCGCATTTGCATGCATATACATGTACTTACATTGAGCTGGTCATAGCAAGGAGGCTAGAGAAGAGGAATAAAATTGTTTGCCCGACAAATAGGTACATGTTTATTGTATTTCTTGGGTTTTGATGATTTTATGAGCCGATTGGCTAGCCGCTTTGCTTTTTCTTTTGGATTGGTGAGGGCCATGGGAGGCTATTTGAAATATCCCGAAGCTCCCGGTGCAGGGGAGGTTATGGCGAAATTTTTCAGAAATTTAGGGTGTTAGCCAAATTTTTGAAAAACTGAAAAGTTCTTAGAAACTGAAAAGTTGAAGAACTTAAGCCATAATGAAAGTTGAGTTGATTTGTTAAACAACTTTCAGCTTCGTTCCTTTTCAGGGATGAAAAGTTTTAAGTCGGGGAGATTGTAATAACCCAGAAATCTAAGCTAGTTTAAAATTTTTATTTTGGCATTTTTAGTGAATTTTGAATATTTAAAATGATTATTTTAAATAATAACAACGAGAAATTTATTTTGATTAGAATTAGAATGAATATATTTATAAAGATCGTCGATAGAATATAAATATTTATTTTAAATTATAAAAGGAATTGAAAATGGCGAGGTAGTTCGAAAGTTCGATTTCAAAGTTCAAATGAATGTACAGGATTCAAAATTAACCGGATTTTGGCGAAATTTAAAATATTAGAATCTATTTGAGAATATCTTTCCAACGAATCTGAAAAATTGAAATTTCATAGCGGGAGTAAAAAGTTACATCCAATTGAAAATTCAGAATAGTCGCTATGGAATTCTGGCCCTTAAAAAAATGGAAATTTTGCAAACGACCTCGGTTTTCGACGAAACCACTTTTGTTGGATCCGTGATGTCAAGTTATTGCTAGATTCCAAAATTCGTAATTTTTTGAATCAATATGTGAGCTTGGCAAAGGAAAACGCGTTTGACCAGTTTTAGTTGAATTTATTCGACTAGAAAATGGCCATTTTTCAAACGGTCTCATAATTCAACGGAATTAGTTTTTTTAGGACCGTATCGTCAATACGAAGCTAGAAATAATTTTTCTGGAATTTTCTGAATCAGTATATAGCCCCAGTAATTTAAAATGTACATTCAAATTGAATATATATATATATATATTTAAATTTTGATGGAAACTGATCGTAACAGCCGAATTGGCCTACGAAACATATCGCATTATGTTCGGAATGAGGGTAATTAGCTAGGGGCGACAGTCGTTGGGTCTCGTTCGGGTTCGAAATAAAAATTCATTTTTTTGAAGAAATAAATAATAAATAAATATTTTATAACTCCTATAACCCCCTTTCTCCCTCTTACGGTCAGACCAGAAAAGATAAATAAATAAAAGAAAAAGGGCTTCATGCCCTAATCCCCATCGCCGCGCCGCCAGTGGGGTGGGCCACCGCCCTTCCCATCAGACCGCTCCCCCTTCCGATCTGCCTCCCCCCTCTACTGCTCCGACCAGCGAACCACAAATCCCCCCCAATCCTCAAACCGCATCGCTCCGTCATCCACAGCCCCAAGCCCTATCAGCTGCCGCCGCAACCACCCACCACCCACTGCTTCCCACTGGCGATCCCCCTCCCCGGCCGACGGTGATGAACCACCCCTCCTCTCTCAGTTCAAAGAAAAAAAAACCTTTTCTTCGACCAATGTAAGTTCATTTCTGATTTTGTTTTGTTTTTGCTTATAAAATACGTTTAGATTTATTTTTGTTTGAATGTAAAGATTAGAATTTTAGATGAAGTATAAAGATTGATTTATATATATATATACTAGTGAAGTAAAAATATGATTTTTACTTCAATGAAAATAGGATCTTTATATGTGAAGCGAAAATAAAGATTTGATTTTTAATTTGAAAAAGGTTAGATCATTGAAAATAAAGATTAGATTTTTCACAATATAAAGAAGTGATTTTTAACATTCAAAAGATTCGATTTTTATTATATATGAAGCGAAATAAAAAAAATCGATCTTTATATAAGAAGTAGCGATGTATAAATATAATTTTTATATAATGTAAAGTATAAAAATATAATTTTTATATATGTATGATAATAAAAATATGATTTTTATAAGATAGAGAATATAAAAATACGATTTTTATATATGTTGTAGCGAAATAAAAATTCGATTATTATATGTGTAGCGGATTGAAAATAGAATTTTTATATACTAGAGAATATAAAAATGTGATTTTTATATATGTAGTGGCTATAGACATGGAAAATGACCAAAGGCGAGCACGATGAAGATTTTCTACATATGAAGAGTCACGGCGTATGGTTTAGCTCCTCGGTGAGAACTCCTCACTTTTATTTTAATTTCTAGTTAAAAATATATACTAGGATGCAGACGGTGCTTAGCAGCGCCCGACACCCGTCGTCCGCAGACCATGGACGGCTTGTTTGATTTTGTTGTGTTGTGAAAATTGATTGTGATGTGGAATGAATGAAAATATATATTCATGTGTTGAAATAAATTATTTATGGTTAAAAATATAATTTTTAATGTGAATGTGAATAAATAAATATTTATAAACAAATCGGACGATTTGTTTATGTATACCGATTTGACTGATATTGATTGGAACGATAAATTTTACACATCGCCCAACTACACAAATAAAATCTGTGTTTGATTGTTTGAAACCCCACACGGGTGTTGGGATGATATTTGACATACACTAATCCCGATTGTTTAGTTGTATGTCAATCGATGGGTTGACAGACTGTGTAAGCGTAAATTATTTATATTTAATGTTTATGCAGTTGTGTGGTGCACTCTGGATGATGGTTGATGATTTATCGTTGCTGTTATATACATGTGTTGTAGAAAATCCATATAATTAACATTATATGGTAATTGATTGGGCCTCATTCCAATTTGGAAAATAAGGAATATTATAATAGAAAATTCATGTGTTGAATAGAACAAATATTCATGTGTTGAATAGAATAAAAATTCGTGTGGTTAATAGAATAAAAATTCATGTGTTGAATAGAATAAAAATTCATGTGTTGAATAAAAATATATATTCATGTGTTGAAGAAAATATTCATTTGTTGAATAGAATAACAAAGTTATTGAAATATATAAAGCCGTGTTGGTTAGATATGCGCCATTATGACGCAAACGATATTTATATCGATTTTATTCATTTTTATAATGAATATAGAAAAGGAAGTGATTTCAAAATATAACATTTCGAAAATATTATCATTTATAGATTAATGATATGGAATATTCAATTTTGATTAGAAATTGAATATGAAGTTGAAATCGTTTTGAAAACGAATTTAAAACGATTTATAAAATACCTTTTGAAAGGAAATCGACGAAATATATATATAATATTATATATATATATATATATAATGGCCAGAATAGAACGCGCCGCGCTGCGGCAGTTCGCGAATTTCGACCATTGACTTCGAATGGATATTACGGGAGATCCGACCGTCGGATTCTCCTAAAACCGGAACCGTTGGGTTCGTATCGAAAAGAGCTTTCTAATAAATATTAGGGATTTGAAATCTAATAGTTGGATTTGGAATTATGTCCAAATAAAATTTGGAAAAGGTCGGTGTAAGTGCAGTTCGATGGCCGTTGATGGAATTCGACTGTACGAGCCTGGATAAAATTATTAAAAATAGTAATAATTTGTGTAAAATCATAAGAAATGATTTTTGAAGAATTGAGATGAAAAATTCCAAATTTGAAGGGATAAAAATACATTTTTATCGAAATGAACTAGTTTTGAATAAGAATAATAATTTATTTATTTTTAAATAAATAAATTGGATTTGAAAGGATTTTAAAAGTAACCAGAATTTCCAATAATTGAATTGGAATGGATTTGAATCGAAATTGTCTTTGGAATATTTCGATGTTGGATTTCATGATTATACAGATATTGTTATGGAAATTTTAAAGATATATTTATATTGCTTTTTCCAATATGATATTTGTCGGTCGTAGAATTTGATATTGAATATAAGCCGATATATTTTCTATTCAGAGCCTTATATTTAATATCAAATGGGAATGGGGTTTATCGTGAACTGTGTTTTAACGACATTTGTTCTTTAACCCGATTTACAGTGAAATATGATTTGGAATTTATAAATCTTTTGTTAAGATTTAAAGGAGGTTTCCAAAGTAAAGTTTTCCAATTAAATAAAATAAATTGGAATGGAATAGAATGTGATTTTGGGTTTATAGTGAACCGTGTTTTAAATGACATTGGTTCTTTAACCCAGTTAAAGACAGGATATGGTTTCCCAAGTTAAAAAATAATTAATATTGATTTTTGGGAAAATTAAAACCAAATGGAGTTCTGATGAATCTTTAATTAGATTGAAAGGATCGATAATAGAGTATCACTAGTTTTGCTCCAGGCGATAGTTAAATCTTTAATTAGATTTGAACGTGAAATGGTAATTGAATTTACCGATAACACTGTGGTGTTAGATATGAAGTATTACCAGTTTTACTCCATGGGATGAATAGGTTGGGATTGGGAAATAAAATAAAGGATTGCTTCGATGTGGTTCGCTAATCCCGACTAGTTTGAATTGATATTCAAAAGAAGATTAAAGAATAAATTTAAAGAATTTATCTTTGATAAAATTAATGGGAACCTTTCCCGAAGTATAAGAATATTTGAATAAAAGAATATTCTGAATTGGAATGAGGCGTATGTTGTGTTTATGTAACACTTGTTTATTATATACGTGAGTTATTCAGAAAGACCGGGTTTATCCCATTCTGAATAACTGATTCGACGTGGTGTCAAGGATGAAGACGGTGGTCGAAGACCGGTGGTCTTCACATCGTTTGGGTGATTACTGATGATTTTGATTGGGCTGTGCACCCAAGAGGAGGGAATCAGTTGGTGATCGTTCAGACGTACTTGGAGACCGATGGATATGCGAGGTACATGGTGCCTCCAGTTTCGTTCAGACCAAGACCAAACTTGTAAATGGATTGTGTGTCTGACATTAGATTTTATTCTGTATGATTGATTTCTGTTAAATATATATCTATTTGGCGGCGGAGAATTTATTCTCTTGCTTAATGCCCTTCTCTGAGACGTACGAGCTCAGGGGTTATATATTAATGGATATCAATCGCATGGAGTGAATTGCCTGTGTGGCATGCCTAAGTGGCAATTGATCAAGGCTTCTATTGAAAAGCAAAGTCTTGTGGTTGATGATCAAAGCACCGTCTGTGTGGCATAGCTTTGTGTAACGTTGATTCGCGAGCCTCACACCCCGGTTGTGAACCAGAAACGGGAGAGGACATCAGGGAGGGCATGCGTTTCCTTCTGGCTAGGGTGGTGTCAGTGACCTACCATCCCTGACATTTATATTATTTTCACCTGTGTGGTTGTTGCTGTTGCGAGGCGCCTTGGATATATCGGTGACTATGTGGAGCGGATGGAGTCATTTGGCTTATTTACGCCCCAAAGGGCGGGGAAACACAGTGTTCAGTCATAATAATCCACATCGGTGGACCAGCCCTGATGATCCATGGGGGCAGTTGCGGTTGTTCCTGAGTCTCGGGCTAGACAGTCTTGAATCGGTAAAGGACGATCCCTTGCCTCGGTTCACAGACGGAAATCCGACTAATTATTTAATTAAAGAATGGATGATTAAAATATTGATAACTAATTCATATGTGATCGAAATCGGACAAACCAGGTGTCATTGGAATCATCTTGATGAATACTACGTTATGGTACAGAACTGGACAGAATTGAAATCAACTGGATATTTTTAATTAAAATAAACACTCGTTAATTTAATTAAACAACTGTTTAAATAATGGAATCATATCAAGGTGAGTTAAACTCACTCAGTTTGTTCCACTTATATTTTATATAAGTTGGTTTATTTGTTTATATGTTTTGGATGATTTTTATTGGATAATTGTTGAATTGTATATTCATATATTGACTGAATAGTTAAGTTAAACGTTCGTTTAACTTAAATAAAATAAAATCGTTATTTCTAATGATTGAATCCAATTAAGGTAACTTACCTCAGTGGTTACATTTATAATAATATAAATGTTATAATAAATTATTAGATGCTTGAATTGTTGTTATTAGCCTATTATTGATCGTTATTATTAAACAGTTTATTTCATTTGTTTAGATGGAAAAATGAATATTAATTAGCCATATTGAACTAGATGATTCGAATTGAGGTAACCCATTATTTTGTGGGGGAAAACAGGTTGGAGGAGCCCGACATGATTCCTCACTGATGTTGATAATGTTTATCAATATGATTTGTTGTGATTGGTTAGATATGAAATGTTTTAATATTTCATAGTTTGGTACTATAGTAGACATTTGCCTCTTAGGTACCGTCGGAAAAAGAAATGATTTTTGAAATTGATATCAAGTCGATTTCGAAGATATAAATATATTTATATATGGATTTGAAATACGGTTTTGATCATAAAGATAAATATCAAAGTTTAAATGACTGGTTTTATTATTATTTAAATTTATAACTAATAGAGATATAAGATATTTTTAAATGAATAGTTAAACGATATAAACTTATCGTATTTGTTATAAAAATGTGTAAAATGGTATATAAAGGCCTTAATGACCGTAAAGGAAGTTTAAATTGATTTCATATTGAAATGGAATATTGAATCGTGGATTTACGAGAATATATTAAAAAGATTAAGGTGTGATATTTTGTAATAAATGATTATTTTAAACAAACGTTATTTTAAAGATATACGAAACGTGATCGAATAACATTTCGTGAATAAGAATAACAAATCAACGGAATTGGAAATGAGTATCGGTTTTGGAATGGGATTTCAAGTTTTTAAATGAAATCGGAGTTGAAAATATGAATATGGATTTATAAATGGGATTGAGATTTATAAATAGAATTTGGGGTTGAAATGACAAATAGGGATTTATAATTGAATTTAAAACCCGATAGCTAGAATAGATTATTAAATCAAAATTTTCCAAATATAGTATAACTGAATATACGAATATGAGTTGATTTGTACGTGAAATACCAGTAAAATAAATTCCAAGTATAACGGGTTTGGATAAGTACAAATTGATAAATTGGGAAATGACGTGAAATGGCTAAGATAAGTTTTATTCCGAGGTTCGGAATGTTGTATTCTGAGGTTCGGAATGTTTATTGAGTTGAAATTTATTCCAAGGTTCGGAATATGATATTCTGAAGTTCAGAATGATAAACAAAGATAAGGTTTATTTCTAAGTTCGGAATGTATACGAAGAAGCTAAGTAAGAAATTAATAACATTTATAATATTTCATTATAAGTGATAAGTCGGTCTGATATGGCTAAGAAATAAAACATAGTTATAATGAACTGATGAACTTAATTTGAGACAACGAATTATATTGTCGCTAATGATTTACAATTGGAATTTGTAAATGAAGTAAGAATTTTGAAAATAGAGTTTGTAACAATTGTTACAGATGTCAAGTTGAACTATTTTGATTAATAAAAATTAATAATAATTGTTGCAATGATTTGTAAAATATAACCATAAAGAGATATAGAAGAAATTTATAAAGGATTCGAATTATAATTGAGGGGAGACTCGTGTATTATATTATAAAGAATTTGTAAAGTAATAAAGAGAGTTATAAATAAGAGTTTACTTAATAAGTTAAGTAAACCTGTTTGAGATTTTAAATAGAGTTTTTAAAAGGAAAACAGATGTGTTAATAAACTTCTATCTATTCTGAAGAAATGAATGTTGTTTATCGAAGTCTGAGAGGTATATAGAATACCGCAACTTGAGCGACTTCATGATTATCCGAGAATGGTATTGGTTTATAAACGAGAGGAGTTAAGGGAAATACAAGTTATGGTTTCCGTGAATGATTTTATAAACTATATTAAAAAGGTTTATAAGTTGAATGAATGATTTTAAGAATATTCTTATTCCATAATAAGTAGTAAAAGCTATATCCCAAATATTGGAAGATTTATTGGAATTTAACTAACAGACGATTAATTAAAGAGGCTAAATGATGTTGGGTACTGAATCAGTGAATTCATTTTATTTTTTATGAATGAATGATTGTTTATTAGATAGTTAAATAACTGACTATCAAATCTGGCTTATACGCTTGTTGGTACGGAAAAACCAGGATCGAATTTATATTCGAAAACCATTCTGAACCAGCAAGTACGTGGAATATGCTGATTTAAGATGGAGCAATTGAAGTCAGTTGATCTTCATGAGCGAAAGAACTACTTGTTGAATTTCTCTGGTTTAGCAGCCGGAGATATTTTGGCTTGTGATTCTGTCGTGATTGGAATCTACGGATTGCAAGGACTACTCGCTACTGATCTATGGGGTGATTCTATGTTGGATGTGGTAGGAGGGTGCCTTCAGTCCATCTTGTTCCTATATGACCTGTATAAACGAATGTTTGACAGAGTATTTCCTAAAAACTACATACGTTGATTTTTACAAATATACCGAGTTGGTAGCGAAGAAGTCACACTTCCTTTACACTCGGAGTATATTTGTGGACTTCAATTAGCGATTTGACGGTTCTGACAATGTGGCATTCAAAGTGAATGATGGTCAGATGTTCTTTTAAAAGAAGAAAAAAAAGAAAATAATTATAATTATTATATATATATATATATATATATTCATGACCTCAAGCCTCATCAATTGGGAAATGGCACAAAATCGGGTAGGTCGCATGCCTATGTGGGTTGCAACCATCAAAAGGGTATATCATTACCTGATCTGGTGAAATTAAATGCTTTCGGTTGTCCCTCTTTATTTTTGTATGTATGGTATCGGTACGGTTGGCTGGCCCCCAACCGTGGTAATGATATATTCGGTACTCTCAAGAGAATTGAGGGGTCGGTCATGTTTAGCCTGGGTTGCAAGACGTTCTTGTTGAGCCCCAATGTATTCATCTTCATAGGTACATTGTCCGGAAGGTGGTCCCATACCTTGCCAGGAAATCCATTCTTCAATAACAGCCCGAAGTTTTGATTGTATAACAACCCGCACCTCCATTCACGCAAGATATTATCCCCAACTTAGCCACCGTATAAATGTGGGGTTTTGTTCCTCAAAAGGCCTCGGCGTTAGTAAGAGATGGGATCTACTATATAAGTACCCACTTCACATAAGCTTCCGTGAAGTGGGACTTAGGGATGTTACATTCTTCCCTCCTACAGAGCCCAATGTCTACGTTGGCTCACAAACACCTCACCTAGGCGCTATGGTCCACACAGGAGCCACAATTCCGGCTGGGTATTGGCTCTGATACCACTGTAACAACCTGCACCTCCGCTTACGCAAGATATTGTCCCCAACTTAGCCACCGTATAGGTGTGGGGTTTTGTTCCTCAAAAGGCCTCGGCATTAGTAAGAGATGGGCTCTACTATATAAGTACCCACTTCACACAAGCTTCCACGATGTGGGACTTGGGGGGTGTTACAAATTGTATACTATATATGTAGAGCGTGAGATGTAAGCGTTCTTCTAGATTGTTATTTATTTGTATTTAGACACTATTATAATATCGGAAAAGATATCGATTTCAAAAATGTTTTGGGTTATCGTAAGGTAAAAACAGTCCGTATTTATGTATGGATTTGGTCTTACGATTATCCTTTTCTTTTACAAAAATTTTGACTTTAAAATCAAGTTGTGTGATACCTTAAACTTTGTTTATTTTATTACTCTGGTTCACCAGACTGATCCGGCGTTTGTAATGCTCGGGTTAGACCGGGTTGTACAGGTACAGGTTATCGGATGCAGTGAAGAGACGTGCTGGAGGAGTTCAGACATATGATGTGTATTATATATATATGGTGTATTTCGCTATGTGTTGTATATGAGGATATATTATTATAACTGTCCAGATGTGTTGATGTACTCTGATATTGTAAGTATTTTTAAAGCTCTCGATAAAGATTTATTTCTTATTATATTTTATTCCACTGCGATATGGGACTCTGTGTTGAGTTGGTTCTTATTCTTCTTCTATTCTAATATTTCTTTCTTTCTTATTTCATCCTCTATTTCTTTCTAATAACGTTCCGGTGTTTCCGATGCTTGAATAGTCGGCATAATATTTTGTGTCGATTTTCAGGGTCGAAAATCCTTAGGCTGTTACAGGTCTGCTAATTTAAAGCAACATGATTTCATTCTTTAATCATTTATCTTGCCACTGACTAACCTCTATTGTACAATTAGTACCAAAAAACTCAGAATATATATTACATATTGAACATAAGAAAGCACGTGTTAGCGTCATGGTCTACGATTTTTCCCTATAGAGACTAAATCATTTATAAAGTACAATTTATTTCCCTTTTTGCTAGTTTTTGCGCCCTTTTGTTCTTTTTTGAAATAACCTCCTTTTTTAAAGTCATAGCTAATAGCATCATTTTCCAGTTCAGACCACAACACCTGAGTGTGTCCCATGAAATTTAATTTTATCCAAACCTAAAAGACATAGTCACATAAGCGTTTTGAGAAATATGGCAATTTTATGTTTTTATGGATGCTGGCAAGCAGAGAATAGTACTAGTGTGCTGAAATTAGCAAGAACATTAGTCTAATCACCCTCAACAATAAATAAAGCCGAAGGAAGATACTGAAAGATTTCCCTTTCATTTCTTATCACTCCTAAACCTGAATCTACTATATTTCATTCCTAAAATCTCAAATCAACACTCAAATTCACAACAAATCATCTTTGATTGTTAATTAGAGATTCAATCTACATCGATTACTCGGATCTCTCCATTTTGGTTGCACATTCACTCGATTGCTTACGTCCAAATTAAATCTCCAATTTTTTCATCGAATTGTACGATTATATAAGTGCTTATGATATCTTACATATCTATATTGAAGTATATGCTATAATTTAGTGCTTTTATTATCTATCTATTAGACTAACCCTAAAATTTGTTAGCTCTAGGTAATTTCTGATCTGGTAGCCCTAGGTTAATCTAATTATGGATATATGTGATTAAGTTAGATCCAATGTACTTATTGAGTGATTAACAATATTTTACCCTAGATCCATGATTAGATTTGATTGATTCATGTTTATGTGTGATTGTGAATGTTTAAAACTGATTGTATTTGTTTTTTTTTGAATTGCTTGAATTAGATGTTATGTTTGATTTGTTTGTTAGTGTTGTGCACATTTTAGGACTTAGATCGAATATCAAAGCATATGTGGAGCAAAGTTCTTCAAAGACATACGAAATGTGGAGGATAGGTTCTGGAGCAAGACGCAAAGTTGCACCATGGATTGCACCTTCATTGGGGAAATCTTTCTAAATCAGTGTGACCCATATATACAATCTACCATAGCAGCTTTTCAAGTAAGCTTGGTTTTTTAAATTGAGCTTAGGTAAGCTTAGTTATTTTACCAAGCCTAAGATTTCAAAATAATAATAATTGCAATATTGTTTATGTAAATGAGTGTGTGTGTATATATATATATATATATATGATAATTTTGATCTTAAACAGATGTATTCTAATTCGAAAAACAGAATTGTATTTGAGAATTTTTTATTATTGCTTCAACTCAGAATAATTGCATCGAGAAGTTGTTTGCATATTTACAATGTACAAATATAGCCGTTGGCAATAGCTTAGGCTTCAGAAATAGCATTGGGCCCAGGCCCATTTATGTTATGTAATACAGAATAATGCTATTTTTCATCGTCTTCATATCTCTAGTCAAATTCCATTTCGATTACTCTATCTTTGCTCTTGCTCTTCATATCGTGGTCTTTAGTTGTATCAGAGAGCTTGTGGTTCGTGGATTCATTATTTTTGTAATTGAATCCACTACGACTGCTTGCTTGAGCTTTATCTTCTTCAGATCTAGGGGAGATTTGAGTGTTCATGGCAGATTTGTGGTTATTAACTTCGGATCTGTGATGTCTGCTGTATAGGGTTTGAACATTGGTACTGGAGTTCTTAGCAGCAGAAAGCCTTTGTCGTTCGAGAGATTGTGAGTGGCTAATTTCTTCAACACACAGCTTCTTTCTTAGATCTTCAAATCTGGGTCTGGAAAGAGGTTTGCTCAGAATGTATGTTGTTCGGTAGGTAGAAGGTACGTGATTGGCTTGAAGTCTTACTTTCTGAACTAATTCTTGTACAATATATATATATATATATATATATATATATATCTAATTAATTCTGGAATGTAGCATTGGGTCTGCAGTAAATGTTATTGCACTCATATTGTCACACCACACCGTTTTTGTAGGGTTTAATTCTTAGATCATATAACATAGATAGAATCAACATTATTTCTGCTATTGCACTAGCAATGCTACGATATTCTGCTTCAGTGCTTGATTTAGACACTGTGTTTTGTTTCCTTGCACACCAAAATATTGGATTTTTTTTCCCAGAAACATACAGTAGCCACTTGTTGACTTTCTATCATCATAGTCATTTTCCCAGTCTAAATCTGGGTAGGCATTGATATTCAGACTGGTACTTAGTTTTAAGATAAGCCCTTTATTGATTGTGCCTTTTAAATATCTCAATATTCTTTTGACTACTTTCCAGTGTCACTTAATGGTCTTTGCATAAATTGACTTGCCTTCACTACACCAAAACAAGGGATTCCCAACAAGTATAGCTGTTACAATTAATTTCTGTAACACTTTTATGTGTTACCAATGACATGTGAGGAATTGTCCAGCCATATTTGTAAGACTTATAAGTTTTACAAACATAGTAATTGCTAACACTTGTAAGTGTTGGAACCAGAAGATATGGTAACACTAACAAGTGTTACAAACATATTCATTGCTAACACTTATAAATGTTGGAACCATAAGATATGGTAACACTTACAAGAGTTACAAACATAATCATTACTAACACTTATAAATGTTGGAACCATAAGATATGGTGACATTTATAAGAGTTACAAACATATTCATTGTTAGCACTTATAAATGTCAGTATCATAATCCTACTAACACTTATAAATGTTGGCATACATAAATTGCAAAACACTTATAACTGAGTATATATAACATGTCTATATGATTTTCAGTCACATATATAATTCAACATATCAATTCAAATAAAAGTATTTGGTACACTTCCATATTTCAAATTCAACAATGTCACTTTTGCATAATGCTTCCAATTTCAAAATACCATAATAGCAAGTTCAAATTATGAAAAACAATACAAAGTTTTACTAAAGATACATAGAATTTTGGATACTACGAAGGCGAAACGTGGACCATATCACAAAGCCTCCATCCGAAAATTTACAATGCTTGTAATGTTCGTTTTGAGGACCAACGTAAATTAATGCTTCCAAAACTAAAACTTCTACTATCCAAACAACTTTCTCAACACCTTGCACTATCTCTCTAAAATGACACATGGATTGTGCTCCAATATAAGCTTTTGCTACATCCTTCTTCAAATCTTGTGATAATAGCATTACAAATTGTTTTTTTCCTTGTTGACGATCCAACATCATTTGACGGAATAAGCAAATTAGGAATTCCAATGTTTGGTGTAGATTTATCTAAATTAGAGGTGGTTTCTGTCATAGGCGTCGTCACAACACCGCTATTAACATTATGTTGCAATCCCGGTACCATAGTAAGAAAGGATGAAGCAAATGATTTAAGAGCTTCGTTGATTTGGATTGACACTTGACTCGCAACTTAACTTGCAACTTGATTTTGTAATTCCATAGACCATTGACGAAAATCATCCTTTTTATTCTTATCGGCAATTGCTTTTGAAGCTTGCATCATCTTTATGTGCTTTATGGAAGAAGAGGAGCTAATTGCACGACAATAATTTTTCCTTTTATCAGAACCAAAAACTTTGGAGATAGGATCATTGTCAAGATAAAACATATTTGCTTTCCTGTTGCTATTACATTCCAAAGTCTGCTTTTTTTCCTCCTCCTCCACAAGTGCCTACAAAATATAAATGCACTCACTTTTACAGAAATAGGAAATTGCAAAACTGATAAATAACAAGTGTATTTGCAAAACTGATAAATAACAAGTTATCATTCCAAAACCGACAAATAACAAGAGAATTCCAAAACAGAGAAATTATGAGAAAGTAATTAAAGTTCCATTTAATTCTATACTTTTCCTACCAAATAAGACAATTGATTGAGTAAGAACTATTGTTTCAAAGTCTTAAAAAACCAAATGCATGCATTCTAATTTTGCGTGGAGGTAATCAGTCGAGTTAATGACTAACAGGGATAACAATTGCATGCATTCTGATTTTTTTTCGTAGTTGGCAATTCAGAAAACCAAAAAATTAAAATTTCATTTGTGAACTGTCTATGACCAACAGGGATTTATATGCATATAAAATATAGGTATACGCATACTTGTATTGTTGGTCAGCAGGGATTTTTATGCATATTGGTCATTGATAGTTCACAAATAGAAAGGCCAACAGGGATATGCAGGGATGGATTCATATATTGGAATATGCAGGGATGTATTCATATATTGGAATATGCAGGGAATGAATATGTAGGGTGGATTCATTTTATAAATTATGACCAAAACAATAAAAATATTGTCAAATATATATCTATATTCAAGATTGCAGCAGCTATATTCAAATTAATTTTGAGTAGTGAACAATCGATGGAATACTTTTTTTCAGATTGCAGCAACTCTTATGCTACTCATATTCAAGATCTTGGACGAAACAAATGCTTTCTCGCGAAAACTGAGCGACTCAGTTAGCGCGAAAACTGAACTGAGCAGCTCAGTTTTTGCACCAAAAACTGAGCAGCTCAGTTTTCGCGCGAAAACTGAGCACTTAGTTCACGCGAAAACTGAACTGTGTAGCTCAGTTTTTGTGTGAAAACCGAGCTTCTCAGTTTCCGTGTAGAGGTATTGCATATATACATGGATATCAACCAGTTTAAATAGCCTAATTTTCCATATGAATCCTGACACAACTGATGTTTGTGTATAGATTGTTAGAAAAGCTCACTTTCATTCCAAGTGAACTCTTATTTTGATCACATGTTTTGGGACAGATAACATAAGTAAAATACAAGTTCAATTGCAGATTTGGACCTACTTATTCTCGATTTTAGTTTTAATGAATAGTTTGGTTAATTAGATAATTCATCGATTACCAAAATAATAATATTTTAGATGCATGATAAATAATGAAATCATCCACAGTCAAGTTTCAGTAATAGTCATATGCCAGCGATATGAATTTCTACGAGCAAGAGCATAACTTCATTTCCTTGTTATGTATATTATCATGTAACTGGAAGCAATGTTCATTAGTTTCCTTTTTGTCTTTAAAATAAAAAAGAAATATACAAACAATTGATATATTGTGATTTTTTATTCATCTCAAATGAATATATAAAGGGTAATATTTAACAAAAAATTATTTGACTTTTAAGTATAAAAAAAGTTTTGAAATAATATGCAACAAATGATTACTTATAATTAGCATTAACCGCTGGAAAGGTCTTAGCTCACGATTTATAAGCACAACAAAAGGCAATTGGACTAAGAAAACATGAAGGACTTGGGAATATCGTGAATAATAGCCCATAGTACCAGAATTCCATTAAACCAGATGTATTGATGTGTGGTTACACAGAGACTCTTTTTTAAAACCGGTTTGCTAATCTTATAACTTTTCGATGTTTTTTAGATTTTAGATTGCTAAAAGAATGTTATCTCCTTTTCTAATAAAAAAGATAGATATCAAATTTAATTCACTTTCGGAAGATTAGTTATCGATCATTTTGTAATGAAATCCGAAATCTATTAAATGACAAAGGTTTTATCTACTTTGGTTAGTTCACGCGAAAACTAAACTGAGCAACTCAGTTTTCACATGAAAACTGAGCTGCTGAGTTTTCGTGTGGAGATAATCAGTGGAGTCAATGACCAACATGGATAGCAATTGCATGCATTCTGATTTTTATGCATATTGGTCCTTGACAGTTCACAAATAGAAAGACCAACAGGGATATAAATTACTGACCAACAGGGATAGCAATCAGAATGAATATGCAGGGATAGCAACAGGGATAGCAACTGCTGACCAACAGGGATTTATATGCAAATAATAAATAAATAGAAAGACTAAACAGTACAAAGAACGAGGGATCAAATTCTTTGATAAAGCAATGACATCCGTTGGTACTGCATATATACATGGATATCAACTAGTTTAAATAGCCTAATTTTCCCTATGAATCCCGACAAAACTGATGTTTATGTATAGATTGTTTGAAAACTCACTTTCATTCCAAGCGAACTTTTATTTGATCACATGTTTTGGGACAGATAGCATACATAAAATACATGTTCAATTGCAGATTTGGACCTACTTAGTCTAGATTTTAGTTTTAATGAATAGTTTGGTTAATTAGATAATTCATCGAATACCGAAGTAATAATATTTTAGATGCATGATCAATAATGAAATCATCCATAGTCAGATTTCAGTGACTTTCGTATGCCAGCGGTATGAATTTCTACGAGCAAGAACATAACTTCCTTTCCTTGTTATGTATATTATCATGTAACTGAAAGCAGTGTTCATTAGTTTCCTTTTTTGTCTTTAAAATAAATAAAAAAATATACAAACAAACAAACACACACACAATTCAAACTTTCTTCATATTGGTATCTTATCATAAGCTAAAAGCTAAAACATATTATCTAGAATGCAATAAATGGTTTGTTTGGAATTGTATCATTGCCTATTGAAGTTCAACTTTTGATGAAAGGTCCAAAAGGCGAGCAATATGCGAATGATAATGAATATTTTGGCAAATCCACACTAAAGTCATCAAAACTTGGTCAAGTGTTACCTCATCACCATTTCCCTCAAAGATATCCGCTACAACTTCATGCGCTAAGTCTTAATAACTAACAAGTATTTAAGTTTAAAATATTGAAAATGTAATGGTTAGAACTCACTCAGAACTGATTCAATCAAACCTACAATTTATTCATCCATACTCAACTGTCGTAAGCCGATATTGAGCATTGATTTCAAGTGCTCATTAGGCTATAAACCTTTCTAAAATAATCTATTGTGATTTTGTATTCATCTCAAATGAATATATAAAGGGTAATATTTAACAAAAAATTATTTGGCTTTTAAGTACAAAAAAAGTTTTGAAATAATATGCAGTAAATGATAACTTATAATTAGCATTAACCGCTGGAAAGGTCTTAGCTCACGATTTATAAGCACAACAAAAAGCAATTGGACTAGGAAAACATGAAGGACTTGGGAATATGGTGAATAATAGCCCATAGTACCAGAATTCCATCAAACCAGATGCACTGATGTGTGGTTACACAGAGACTCTTTTTTAAAATCGGTTTGCTAATCTTATAACTGTTCGCTATGTTTTAGATTTTAGATTGCTAAAAGAATGTTATCTCCTTTTTTAATAAAAAAGATGGATATCGAAATTAATTCACTTTCAGAAGATCAGTTATTGATCATTTTGTAATGAAATCCGAAATCTATTAAGTGACAAAGGTTTTATCTACTCTTGGTTAGTTACCTGAATTTCACTACTCTTGTCCTTTATATATTGCCAGATCTCAATAACAGATGAACGACCAGTCGAAAATTGGATTCATTTTCCCTGAGCAGCTCAGTTTTTGTGCAAATTGATTCAGGGCTCTATTTTAGCGTGAAAACTGAGTAGCTCAGTTCGCACGAAAACTGAACTTAGCAGCTCAGTTTTTGCACCAAAACTGAGCATCTTAGTTTTCTCGTGAAAACTGAGCTGCCCGGTTTTCTTGCAAAATTTGAGCGGCTCAGTTCATGCAAAAACTGAACTAAGCAGCTCAGTTTTTACGCCAAAACTGAGCAGCTCAGTTTGCGTGATAACTTCATAATACTTGATAAAAAAATAAAATTATAGAAAACAAATAAACCACTTCAAACACCCTAAAAAAAACTTACATAGGTTTTTGCTGTTGATGGAATAAATTGTCCAATTTTCTTATTTTTATGTCCTTCCTTCCAAACCATTGTCCTTGTAACTTTCACCTCTGCATTTTTCTTAATCTGCAATAAGAAATATTATTAAACTAATTAACTATTTATCAATAGTATTCACAAGAAATATTTTTACTATAATCGCTTACCATTTCATCATAAACTTTAAGGTATGATTTTCTTCCTAGCGTGCGAGTGATAGTATTTTTAGCTTTGGATTGGGAATTTCTCTTACATTGCTCTTTTTTTTTTCCAGTGTATTCGTCGTCTACAAACTTCTCCCACCATACTTTGTCAATGTCTGCAGGACATTTAGTGATAGCGATATTCTTTGATATGATGGTTCCTTTGACTTTAAGCAATCTGTTTCGCAAAGTAGACTTTACCGTATGAAAATATCGTGGAAACGTTTTTTCTAAAATTGGCCGAGCTAGATCATAATCAATGTCCATGTCAAATTCATTCTGTTTTAACAAAGAAATTTCAATACGAAGAATAAATCTTGTGCAGAAAATAAGTAATTAAATAAGGTGAATTTGTGACATACCAATAGTTCTCGCCACAAAATATCTTTATAGTAATCATCAACATTTCTCCACTCGCCATAGCCAATTGGTATATGACAATGAATTAGCGCTCCGCATCTGGAGCCCCATTTAGCTTCATCATTGCTTTTAACACCATCGAAGTCAACTATTATTGAGTATTTTTTATCACTTGGTGGAGGATAGTTATTTGCTTCAAGCTCCTCGTTTATACCTTCAGTTGCACTAGCGATGCAATTGTTCGAAATTCTGCATTAAAAAGAATTAATATGCATACTGAAACTAATATGCGTGCTTGGCTTGATTTTACAAATGGATATTGAGTATAAACAAAGCAAAATTCAAAAAGCAAAATCATTTAATGCTTTTCACCTAAATAAGAAAAACAGTACAATATTCATTTCAAAATTACATCTCTTTCACTTAAATACATTTCAATAATGGTACTAAGTTCTGTTGTTATCTCAAAACAGACTGAAAATCGGTTAGTATGGTGTAGTCATCTACGTTGTCTGTCATGCACTTTGAAGAACGTCGAACAATGGACCAATAGAATTTTGGGTGTCTTGCACATAGAAAACTTAACATGCTTCAGTTGCTAGAATAGTTGGCTCGTCATACTCCCCATTCCCATTTTTAGCCTTTTCAAGTACACCATCAACAAATGGGAATCCGCACAAATCTTAGAACAATTTGTCTTATCCGCAATGTTTACTCAATCAAAATAGAATACAACATGTTGGAAATCATAATAATCAACCTCTATGATTTCTTTAATGATGCCGTACCAAGTAGTGTCATCATCCGTAGGATTTATATCTTTTGCACTTGCAACAAATGTGGTGATTGCATCCATGCAAACACCGCTATCTTGGATTGAATGACAATCATCATAACGTTGGGGAGAAAGTATACATCCGTTCACTCTGTACTTAAGATAACATTTAGATTCCCACTTTGGACCACTAAAATATTGCCATAACATTGTATTCGTGCATTTTTCTTTTAGTAGCTGCCACGAATGAACAAACTTGAACGTCCAACATTAAAAAAATAAAATCTACAATTTTTATGTATATTAAAATAATATACCTTTTTGTGTAACCAACACTACTACAAAATAGATCAGTTGCATCGGTTGTTTAACCCCCCTGTTGCATCAGTTCAACAACCGATGCATATGCAGCCGATGCAAGAAGGTAACAAAAATTACATCGATTCCAGTTGCGACGTAACAGCTGTAATTTTGCATCGGTTGTTAGCAATAACCGTTGCGAAAGGATGGTTTTTGGTTTAAAACTAGTTACTATGTTGCATCAGTTACTGGTAATAAACGGTGCAAAAAAATAAAAAAAATACACTACTTATTATTACCAACTAATGCAATATAGGGGAGATTGTCTTTGATCCATCCTTATTGTTCATCGATCGTTTCTAGCCATCAAGGCAAAATATCTCTTTTGCTTTAAATGTCGGTAACCGATGCAAAAAAAACTTCTCATAACTAACAAATATTGCATACAATATTATAATTATTTAAAATAAAATCAAATTGATGACAAATGCAGGTTGAATAAGATAATACTAATACACATATACATATAAATATACACATTATAGTGTCCATAATCTATATAAAAAAAGTGATTCATAAATTTATTTTAGTACAATAATTCAAAAATTTGATACGTACAATCATAAAAAAACAATACAGCCTAGACTATGAAATACCCTAGTACAACAACACATCCGATATCATTCTTCACTCCGATCCAAAATAAGAACCTGAGTTAAGATAATAAATATAATGTCAATAAATAAAAATGTATTTCAAGCTTTGAAATAAAAACGTACATAGATGTCCTAACTAGTTATTGAAAATTAAAAACAAACAAGCTGCAACCATAAACTAATTTCACAGCATAAATCTGCAACTAGATATAAAAATGTATTATTATATAGACCTCTCCAAGTCAATACGGGGTGACAACTTCATGTAAAACCTACAGAACATGGTAAATTTAATTCACCATTCAAGAATTAATTAGCATTCTCTTTTTTAACAATTTATTAGCATTCTTTTTTTCATCCTCAGAAATGCAGATCTGTAGAAGGTGTTAGTTTGAATCTAGTCATGATGAATTTATAAACTACATATCATAAGATTTCTAATTCTACAGTCAATATTGATGTAACGAATTCTATTAATTAAGTTGGATAACTGTTTAGACATGCAACGAAATTATGCGTTTCTGAAATTAACTTCAGTTCCTGTTCTATTTGTCTTACCATCCTGAATTCTAAGTATATAATGAGAAATATGTGATTTTCTTACCACAATGTTAGATATGAACATTTTTAATATAGGCAGTGACTAAAACTCTGATGCATTAATGAATGAATACCAACCATTCTGCCATGGCCAATAAAAAGGCGTCCCACAGTCTGTGCATAAGAAGAATATAACATATCAGACATTTCAACTCAATGAAACCTACACAATTAGGGATTTTTAAGACAAAATTATGGATATTTCCAATAATATTATGAGTTTCTGGACGCATTCCAACTGCAAGATTAAGGTTTTACAATGTAAGTACATTACCTTATTAAAGAAAACCGGTTATCGTTTTCAAAACCATTTAATGACTGTCATTGTATATCATATCTTTGGACACCACAAACAATAAAATTTAGGTTGAAGAATGATTGAAAGAGGCTAATACACTAATTGATACTAACCCACTTACAGTATTATTTGGGGCCAACTTATCTAGGTGAGATTAATGGTTCTATTAGCATACAATATTAATTAATAAGCAAGCACCATTTGTTCTCATCAAAAATGAAGTGAAGAAACCATAATGGTTATCAATTAATAAGCAAACACCATCTGCTGTCATCAGAAATGAAGTTAATAAACCATAATGGTACCAACCAACTCTGTTTAGGCAGCCATATCTGCTACTATTCTTTCGATTGATTCACAAAGTTATTTGAACTAGTCATCTAAAAACCACTACAGTTATTTAAACTAGGTTTCTGCTCATCTGCCTAGTACGTAAATATAAAAGAAAAAACATAAAAACGTACAAGACAGTATTTTTTTGCATTTATAAAAGATCCGCTCATTTGCCAAGCATTCTATAAGGACTACAGTTAATGAAATTTTTGTATATGAATAGCCAGGATGGGAAAGCTAAAACTCATACTTTTTGGTTATGATATGTCGTAAGAGCAATACTGATAACCAAAAATCTAGCAACCTAATTTGCAGGTTTAGGCACTGTCGATAAAAACCGTCCATTCAATCGATTTTGGTACATATACTAGTTCATAATAGCCATATCTCGTTTTATCAAGTCTGCAATGGTAAAAAATTTATAACACAAAATAGCAAAGTAGAAGTCTGAAATGCACATTACTCGTTTTAAAAAAGCATTTTTGATCCAATTTTTCAATAGCCAATAGGATGCACAGTTGTCTAAAAAAGGGGCAGCACGATTGATGCCATAGCTGATGATAGTTTACAAACCAACTCCCTGAGTGTTAAAAGCTATTAATCTTTGAATTTTGAATAAGTACACTTATTTTTACTAAACTTTATTACTGAGAAACTGGTATAATTTTATCAAAAAATCTAGAATAAAAGCCTTTGATGAATCCAATATTTATGCATACTTGAAACATCATTCGACTTTGTTGCTTCCATAACAACTTGCACCAGAGGACTATAACATATAATTGTTATTTATAGAAAGTAATAGGATATAAGTATAACTTAAGAGTACCTAAATATAATTCACTTTGTCAGTCGTGGGTTTGGACACAGTTAGTAGAGTCTAGTGCTTGTTGTTACACGCTTGACCTCATTGTGTATTTTTTGTTATTGTGCCTTTTTCACTTACTATGTCTTTGATCTAACTATTGTTCAGAGCCTTGACTACTCTCTATTTGCACCTTTTTATTTACCAAATTTTTTCTTCTTTCTTTCTTTTTCTTGTTGTGTCTATATAAGATTAAAATCATGATTAAAACCTAATACGCCGAGCCTTGACTACTCTATATTTGCGCTAAGTACAAAAGGATGGTGATGAGCTGGATTGAAGCTCTGATGCCAATACGATGAGCATATCGTCCTGTCTTCAAACATTAATCGATACATCCGATGGGAAACTGAAGGCTGGATTTGACTGATCTAATGACGAACTTCTTCCTCGGTCACTTTCTACCTCTAGCCCCTTCAACTATTTTGTCGCCAGTCTCCATGTCTTCGGATGTAGGATTAAAATTAAAATTAGGGATTTGTTTTTTGATTTGGGGGAAGCTTTGCAGTTTGGGAGAAGCAGAAGATTTGAGAAAATGGAGAATGAGATGATATGAACGATGCAGATTGCTAATTTAACACGTTGGATTCCAACAAAATAGATGGTGTAGATTTAGAGCTGTAGTTTACAATAATCCATTTGGCAAGTATGGACCAATGGTATAACAGTGTGTTTCTTACATTATATTTTGAGAAGAGTAGATGTACTGTTATTCAACAATTAATAGCTGCGTCTCTATTACATAAAAAATAATTAAATATCACGAACAAATATTAATTGCAGTTTACTAATTGCTAGGATTTAAGCATAATAAATATTAAAGAAAATTGTTAGTTAACTTAGTTCATCCTTTTAATATAGTTATCGTTTCGTCAAGGTTTTTGTAAGATATGCGTAAAAGAATTTTTACCGTGATGAAGTAATATTTATGTTTGAATATTTATTTCTAAGTTGTAGCATCTAATTTTTAATTAGTTTTATTTTTTTTGTGTTGTTAATCAACAAATAACAATGATGTGACGAATGTCTATTTGCAAGTCATGTGCTTAAATGATAATAAGATTTGATTATTATGTAAAGAAATGTAGTTTAAATTCGTAAAATTTATTTGTTAGATTATTCTATTTTTAAGTGACATATAAAGTTAAAGATATATAGAGGTAATTTTGGAAGTTCGCGCTCGGATCAAAAATCTACGATTACAAGGTGACAATTAGAAGAAAAAAAAACTAAAGAAATAACATGTACTTTTGAATAATTAACGTCGATTCCATCATTTTCTATGGTGGATGCTTCCTCGAAGTTTGTTATAACCTATGTTTAAAACAATTTCACTATAGTAATTTAGCATTGAATTTCTTAAATAAAAAGCTATATAAAGCATTATTTTTGCAACGTTTTCCAAAAAACAATTATATAGTAGAATTATTACTATATATTTTTTTAATTTTAGAAAAATCTATTGTTAAAATTTATTATAATTATTTATTAATTATTACTTATTTCATTCTTGTTTATTGATTAGGTTTTTTATTGTATTTATTAACTATTACATGTAATTAATAAATATCAACTATAAATTACTACTTACTAATATTTAACAAAAATAAATTATTCTATATTAGCTATTATTTATTTCAAGTTTTTGCTATTATTTACTAATTTGTAGTTTATTAGCTATAATCTAATAGTTTACTGCTACTTTATAAATTATTATTTATTTCAAGTATATTAAAAAAATTACTAAATTATTGATAGTTACTTATTACTTTTTGTTATTTATTAATCATTTTTTCAACAGTCAGTATTAATTAATAATTATTTAAAATGAATCAACAATTACAAAATATCACTAGATAAGTATTAAATTTTATTATTAGTTACTAATTATCAAACAATAATCTTGATTATTACATAATTATTACTTAAGGTTAATTATTAGCTAATAATTATTAAAAATAATAATTAACAATTACTTACTAACTAAATATTTAAAATTGATTATTAGTTGTCTACTATTGATTATTAATTTAAACTAATTATTAAATGTAATTAAGAAGTATTAACTATAATTTACTGTTTATTAATAATTAACCGTAATATTAAAAATATAAAATAATTTTTGACTTTTTATAATAACTATTAACTAAAAATTATTTATTAGTAATCATTAATTTTAATAAATTATAAACAATGACATATGTAATTTATTGTTTCTAATTATTAACATGTGTATTTGCTTCGATTAAAATAATTTACAATTGCTTCGGTTCCTAAGAAACCAATTCAAATAAAACTATTTGCTTTGGTGCATTTGAATCGGTTCTTAAACACGATGCATGTAATCATATTTGCTTCAGTGCTTTTGCATCGATTCCTAAGAGCTGATGCAAATAACACTATTTGCATTACTTCATTTGCATTAGTTCCTTGAAATCGATGCAAATAACAATATTTGCTTCGGTATATTTGCATCGACTGCTCAAAAACTGATGCAAATAACATTATTTGCATCGGTGGTCAAGATAACAGATGCAAATGAGGCGATGCACTAGGCATATTTTGTACTAGTGCAATCAACAAATTCGGTTTGAACAATTACTTCTACCATTGTTGTATCTTTTCTTTTACCCTGAGAAACATCTTCTAAGGACGAGCGATATGCACTACAAATTAGATATTACATGTAAATATATTTCATATTTTATGTCATAGGTATTTATTAAAATATAGAGAGAATTCATGCGTATAATATTCATCTCTTTCAGGAATATCGATACTAAAAAGTATCCACCTTCGAATTTGAACACGTTGCACCCTAGTTAACTTAATACATTTGCCTTCCAAGATGGGACGTTCATATATATATATATATATATATATATATATATATATATATCATCACCATCATCTAAAAAAGATGCTTGTGTAGAGCTATGATTTCCATCATGTGGGTTCGGCATATACTCCATTGCATATCTAACTGATTCTGAAACAAGGTATGCTTCAGTAATTGATCCTTCTATGTAGTGCTTATTGCTAGGTATATTTTTGCATTCTTTCGTTGCTCTAAAAATAGCACCCATGCACATATTTTTAGAAATTATCACTTTGAAATAACATTCATAAAATTTGTAAGAAAAATATATCTCCGTTCAAATGGATACATCTGTATGCAGTTTGCAGGTCCACATATCAAAGCTTGGTCAGCTAGGTGCACCATAAGGTGAATACTTATATCGAAGAAGTCCGTCGAAAAATAATGCACTAGCACACATAATGCCTCAGAAATCATATCTTTGGCAGCTTGAACATGTTCTCAAACTAAAACTTTCGAGCATATCAAGTTAAAATACAAACTCACTTGTAAAATAGCTCGATGTAAATCACGGTGCTTCAGATATGCATGTTGAACCATCATAGGAAGTAAGTATTGCATTACAATATGATACCCGTATGTTTTCTTTAGGTGCAAAGTAGGTGGGTGAACAATAACAAGACTACCAAATCTAGTTGCAAGGGACAATCGAAGTTTTGTATCTTGTAGAACTTCACAACATTTTGTTTTATGAATCTTATCGAATGCAAACTTAGATGATTGCCTTAACCTATCAAACAATAAATTGAGAAGATGCTTTGCGACATTGTTCTATGTATGCGTCACATCAATAGTATGTCATATTTTATTACTACTCCAATAAATTAAATTATAGAAAATTGACTTCTTATACCAAGGATATTTTTCTACGTCATTACCTTCAGCCATTAAGGATCATTCATTACTTGCTTCAAATATCGTCTGCTTCTTATTCTTCGGTAGTTTTCCCGAAAAATAACTTATACGATCAAGCTTTTTTCCAAAAGGGATGGTCCTCTTAACCTTGTTGGTGGTTCTTTACCTTCGTTATCCTTATATCATCCATATTTGATGCATCTATATGGATGATTATCCTTCAAAAAAATTCTATACTTTTGGTAAACAACTTTGTTACCTATGTACTCCGACTCGGTGTCCATAGCACAAATTGGACAAGCTTTATAACCATGTGTCACACAGCCAGATAAATTTCTAAGTGCTGGTAAGTCGTGGATTCCCCATAATAATATTGCCTTCATCGTAAACATGTATCTCTTGTCCATATCAAAAGAAGCTACGCCTTCCATCCAAAGTTTCCTTAAATCATCTACAAGAGGTTCTAAATACACATCAATGTCTTGACTTGGTGCTTTTGGTCCAGGAATTATAAACTTAGCATTTGAAATTGAGATTTCATGCACAATGAAGGAGATAGATTGTAGGGAATCGTATATACGAGCGAACAACTGTAACTATTGGAGAGAACCCCATTCGGATTAAATCCATTAGTAGATATACCAAGCCAAACATTACGTCCTTCATTTGCAAAGTCCGGCCATGTAATGACCCGCATTTTCAGCGATATAATAATTAATTTATTTAACTATTTAAAAGGTGATTGAAAGGATTTAGTGGTCGTTGAATTAAATAATGGTGAATATTTAATTAAAATAATAATTAAATAATATATTTAATTCTGAAATAATCAGAATTGGCTGAAATGGCGATATGGTGTGAACTGGATCATCTATGATATTTAATTCAGTTTAGAATTGAATTAGAATAACGAATATATTATTTGAACGACAGTTTGAACGTATAATTATATTATAATTAAAATCGAGTTTGAAATTGCGTGGTAGTTCTTTAATTGGCGATTTGAACTTCAACTGAATATACAGAATTCATTTTATGCCGGATTTCTGTGAAACAAGAAACGTTCGGAGCTGGTGAAGTATATTTTTCTAGTAGAAGAGAAAAATCGGGATTTCGTCATGTAGATTTTTATTTATGTCCAAATCAAATTTCAGAAAAGTCGCTGTGGAATTCCTTTATAATTTGTAAAGGAATTATTTATATTTTAAAAAGGAATTTCAATATAAATCGAATATCGGGTTGACCCAGATTTGAAATAACGAGTTAGAATTCCATATAAGATTCTTCTGAAGTTGTATGGTATTCCATTGTGAATTATACGATAATATTTATTTTTAAATATTAAATTTATTTAGAGCTTTAAAAATAGCCAGTTTTGCAAATGAAGTCGGAATTCGACGAAACTAATTTTGTTGGATCCACAACATCAAATTATTGTTAGATTCCAAGTGTCGTGATTTTTAGAGTCACTTGTGGCCGTACGGATTTTTAGGGTGAAAAACAGTCAGTATTTTGATGGTTAAAAATACGCTATGTGAGCAAACGGAGTCAGAATTCGACGAAACCAGATTCGTTGGGACCGTAATGTCGAACTGAAGGTGCATGTCCAGTTTGGTGATTTTTGGGTATCGTATGTGGTCGCAGGGATTTTTAAGGACCAGAGACAAATAGAAAATCAGGAAAATAAAATATAAAAATCAAATTAAAAATATCCTAAGATTTTCTGTGGACCACATGAAGGCCACGCGACCACCTTCCACAGCCACGAATCCTACCAACCCAAACACCGTATATAAGAACCGTATGAAACCTAACAGTAAAGTTAGAAAAATCCAAACAATTCGAAAATAAATCCGCAAATCACTACATTTATATATTTCAATTCCTGCCGTGATTTCCTTCATCCTCATATGGGTTTTGTTGCCTTCTATTTAGGTCTTGCTGAGTTCGAGTGCAATACAGGTACCAGAGCCAAGGTTTCAGCAAGCTAGGGTTTAGGATTCTGGGTAAACGAGGTATCAATTCGCGAAAGTGGTTTCAGTTTTGGTTTTTTTCCGAATTCCACATCTCTTATGCTAATTTGGAGGATTTGATGCAAATTGGTGTCGATGTGGTCCTTGAGTTCGTACGCTGGTCTGAGGAACGCACGGAGGAAGGTGAGTGCGATCTCTGTTTGACCGTGATGAGGATGAAGAGGCCGAGAAGTGGAGCCAATTAGTGAAAACCATTTTCGAATTCATGAAGGATTAAGAGCAGGAAAAGGGATCAAAGTATGAGGGGTTCAAGGGAGTACACGTCGTGATGATATTTGGGAAAGACGGGTTTAAACCATGGTGGGCTTTTGGGACGGATGATGGGCCGGGTCATATAGGGTAAAGCCCACTATTTGAATTTAAATAGAAATTATTTTTATTTAAATATGTTCACAACTTGTAATGACCATATCTGCTCCATACGAAATCTGAATTGAGCGAAACAAGATCCGTAGGGATCGTAGGGACGGACACTACATCATGGAACTGACGGGAAGCGAATCGAAGCTTGCTACAATTTATTGTAAAATAAATTGTCCGTCTGAATCAAGCGATGGTTATCGTTATTAACGATGATCGTCCAATGTGAGTAAAACTCACCAACTCTGAACAGTCATATTTTTCTAACGTATATTTAGAACCGATAATTATCTGTTGATTGATGTGTGTTAACTGTTTAGATGGACTGTTAAATAATTGATTTAAAACACAGTTATGTTTACATATATATATATATATATATATATATATCGTTATTAAATATTAATCCTGTCGATCAGAATATTTCTTCTTGAAATGAAAGTGACGTTATCTATATTGTTTAACATCTGTGGATGCAGGGAAACAAGTCAGAGGAATCCAAAGGGATACCTCAATTTTTTTTCTTTCATATATTGTAATATATGATGTGATATATAATCTGTTGATGATTATGTGTATTTGGACGATATCGATCACCGTTGTTTGGTACTTTAAATACCGTAAGAATACTGGGATGTAGATAAGGGGATTTTCAAAGTATATTTTGAAAATAATTTATTTATATAAAATCAATGGATTTTATATATAAAAGGAAAAAGAATTTTATAAATGAAATAATAATAAAATCAAAAGAATTAAAAGGAAAATATTCGTTAAGCAAGTATAAAGGAAACTATTTGTAAACAAATAAAAATGAAAACATTTGTAAAACAGTTACAAATGGAATTGGAAGGAAAATATTCGTAAAATATTTACAAATAGGATTTAAAAGGAGATATTTGTATAACAGTTACAAATAGATTAAATGGGCTTTATTTATTTATTTAGGGAATAAATAAAAATGAAAATATTATTTATTTAGGGAATAAATAAAAGTATAAAAGGATCATTTATTTATAGAAAATGAATAGAAGAAAAAGGGTTATTTATTTAGGAAATAAATAGAAGGAAAAAGAAATATTTATTTGTTAAATAAATAGAAATGATAAAAGAAATATTTATTTGTTAAATAAATTGAATTGAAAAGGGAATGTTATTTGTTAAGTAATCAAATAGAAAAGGAATAAATTCAAAGGAGATAATCTAAAGGAGATAATTCAAAGGAGATAATTCAAAGGGATAAATCAAAGAAGTTAATTCAAAAGAGTTAATCGAAAGAGTTAATCGAAAAGAGTTAATCGAAAAGGGTTAATTGAAAGGAGTTAATCGAAATGAGTTAATCGAATGTTAGTTATTCGATTAGAGTAAATCGAATAGAGTAAATGAGTTAGAGTTAATCAATTAGAGTTAACCAGTTATAATTGATCAGTTAGACTTAACCAGTTAGAGTTAGAATTAACCAATAGAGAATTTAAATAGAGTTAATCAAATTAGAATAAATCGATTAGAGTTGATCGAATAAGGAGTTATCAAATATTAGTTATTCGAATCAAGAAAAGGAGTTATCAAATATTAGTTATTCGAATCAAGAAACGGAGTTATCAAATATTAGTTATTCGAAAGGAGTTATCGAATTTTGTTATTCGAAAGGAATTATCGAATACTAGTTATTTGAAAGGAGTTAATCGATGTTAGTTTAATCGAAAGGAGTTAATCAAATATAGTTATTCGAAAGGAGAGTATCGAATATAGCGTATTCGAAAGAAAGAGATCGAATGTAGTTCATTCGAAAGAGTGGGTTAATCGAATATAAGTTATATGAAGAGAGATAATCGAATATAAGTTATTCGAAGAGAGATAATCGAATATAATTTATTCGAAGAGATATAATCGAATAGAGGTTATTCGAAGAAGAGTAAATCAAATAGAGATTTCTCGAAAGAGAGTTATATGTCGAATTCGATTATATTGAATTTGGGAAAGTACTTATGCTTTCCGATTTTTAAATCAAGAGAATATATTAATGAATTAGTGTTTGTTTAATTATTCTAATTAAGTAATAAATGGAAGTTATAATTG
Source organism: Allium sativum (assembly GCA_030737875.1). Classification (NCBI taxonomy): domain Eukaryota; kingdom Viridiplantae; phylum Streptophyta; class Magnoliopsida; order Asparagales; family Amaryllidaceae; genus Allium; species Allium sativum. The sequence goes on from CM060921.1 coordinate 43,479,642, forward strand.
AAGTTAGATATTTTGAAAGTAGGAATTTTAACATTATCGTTATAACCAATGTTTTCAATAAAGAAGTGGATTCGTAAATTGAATCTGAGAGAGACGTAAGGAACTTTGTTAAAGATTAAAAGATAAAATTTGACCATTTCGAAGTTAAAATGTTGTTCAGTTAAGGTCTGAGAGGTAATTATACCCCAACTTGATTGACTTCCTTCTTAACTAAGGAATGGTAAGGTTTGATCACAAAGGAGTTTTGGAAAGGTTTTCCAAATACGAATCAGAAATGTTTTCTGATAATAGAAAATATGTATATAGAATATATGGAAATAGGAGATAAGTAAATTAATGAAATAAAGAGATAAATGTTAAATGATGATTGATCGATATGATTTCCATCTGGAAATGATATCGTTGTTTGCACACCTGTTTTTCTTTGATAGTTAACTCACCGACTATCGATGTTTTCGACCATTTTAACGTTGTTAATATGGAGAGACCGGTTGGATTATTATCCAAAGAACCACTTTGTATTGGCATCAACGTTGAGAATCATATATGCCAAAGATAATCGAAGACGGAGTAAAGTGCAAGGGCTATTGTATAAATCTTAGATAACAGTGCCTAAGATGGATATACCGAATAGTGTCTTCAGTTTGTCCAGTCCCAGGACAACTTGTATGGACGAAGGTCTAACAGAGTATATATAGTTGATCACGTAAGTTGATCGTTTCAAACGTATTTACGTTGGTGGCGGAGGAATTCGTTTCTCTTAGCTTTATACCCGTGGTATTTTTGGATAAGTCAATTTGTGATTTGGCGGGTATGAAGATGTGACATTCTAAGTGAATGAAGATGTGACATGTAAAAGATAAGCGTAGCTTCTAGCCTTACATCCGGTAAATGATAGAAATCGGGTAGGCAGCATGGCTATGTAGGTCGCACCTATTAGGGTGTATAATCAACTGATCTAGAGTTTCATTTACTTCTAAAAATCTATTGTTGATGCTGTCCCATTCGGGAAATGGTTGCTGGTCCCAACCGTTGGTGATATACATTCGATACACTCAAGCGAAATGAGTGGTCGGTCATGTGTGGCCGGGTTACAAGATGTTCTTGTTGAACCCAATGTATTCATCTCCATAGGTACACTAGCGAAAGGTGGTTCCATACCTTGTCATAGTTGGAAATCCATTACCCAATACGTGCTTGCGGTTTTGATTGTATACTATATATGTAGAACGTGAGATGGAAGCGTTTCTGCTAGATGATTATTATATTGTGGTTGATAGACATTATTATAATATCAAAAGGTTTTTGATATAAAGATATTTTGGATTCTCATAAGGGAAAAACCCCGTTCCGTTATACGGCGTGGTATTATGAGATATCGTTTACTTGTTCGAACTATTTTAAACTGTTTTACTCATACCAGTCCCATGACTGACCCAGAGTTTATTTTGCTTTATTTTCCCTAAACTCTTGGGTACCCAATTTTGTACGAGCAGTCAAGTAGTCGGGATTTACGGATACTTGAAGAGCTGGAGCAGGAGGTTTCAGGATCATATAGCTATTGTTTATTTCCGTTGTTGTTGTAAGTGTTATACTCTGCAATGTTATTGTATACATATACTGTTTGTATTTCAAAAGTTATGTTATATTTTATTCGTTCCGCTATGAGGTTCGTGTTAAATCTGATGATGATGTTCTTCTTCTTCTTCTTCTTCTATTCTATAAGTTTCTATCTTATCTTTCCTCACCTTCTATTTTCTTCCATTAACTACAGTATTTTTCGATGTTTGGTTAGTCGTCATTGAGTTTATGTCGATAACAAAAGTCACTAAAAAGCGGGTCGTTACAGGCCACTTACATTTGATTAATCTTTATTGAGCTGAGTCAATGGGATGATGCATGAAATCCCAAGAAGGATCGGTATGCTTATGCCATTGCATTTTACATGCTATACACGGTGTAGTGTACAATCTAGTCAACCTTGGAATTATAGGGAAGTGTCTTAAAACCTTCCTTGGTTGAGTTGTCTTTTTTTTATGCCGAACACATTTGCCTTATCTTTAAATCTTGACGTATTACAATGAGGACTTACAACCATGCTAGCGTTCTCTTTCAAAAATAACATGCAATCGTTTACGCATGCATGAATTCATTTTACCTTCATCCCCAAATCTTTTAACATTTTTTTCATGGTAGGATACTTGTCAGGTAATGTGTTCTCTTCTAAAAGACATTTTTTGAATAGTTTCAGCAATTCTTTCATGCTATTTCCTGATCAATTAAATTCTTTCTTCAAGTTATGAAGCTCTATCATTACACTTAAAGTTGTAAGGACACTTACAAGAAGGATATAATTTCTCATTTGCTTTGCTTTTGTATTTATGGTACATTTCTTAACATTTATCTCTTCAAAATTTACTTCACTGCTAGCTTGTGGCATATCATGTACTCTAAATGCATCATTAACAAGATTTCCTAGAGTGTCCTCAATAGACTCTTCTACTTGCATTTGGTTTGGAATGTGAGACTCTTGGACAAAATCCGATGTGTGAGTCATTTGTATAGTAGTATCATTTCTCTCTCTATTAAAGAACCACACATCATATGTCGGAAGCATACCAAAAAATGTCAAGTGTTTCTCAACTATTTCTATTAAAGTTTTTTTTAGAGTTTTTACACTTCTTACAAGGGCACACACATAACTGAGTATCATGTGGTGAGTGTTGCTTGACGAAGTTGAAAAAGTTCTGAACACCGTGCTTATATTCTTCCTCATTCCTATGTATATTTCTAATCCACCTTCTTGATGTTTGTTTAGTCATAACAATCAATCAAAAACATTCGAAAAAATAATTAATACGACATCTAAGTTCTATAAGATTATTACCTTACCAATTAAAAAAAGGTTTATTTACTTTTTATTTATTTTCGTCTTAGTGTTAGAAATATTTTCTATATATGAAATCTTTCTTCATTTTTCCATCTTATGTTTTGAAGAAGTTTTTTTTCCAGAGAAATTAGTTTTGCGTGGCATGCATGTGTTTAGTTTTCCTTATATAAACTGTAGACTCTCAGTTTAGACTGTAAGCATTTTAATATAACCAAATAATGCTTAAAAGAGGATTATGAGAAAAACAATTGGTTTTAGAAGTAATTTCCGTTGTTTCTACGGTATTTTAGTTGTTGAAGTATGAATATTATGATCTATAGTTCGTCATGTAGGTGAAAGGTGAAATAAAGAAGAAAGAGGAGCCTGGAATGATATATTACGACCTACCGGATTGCTCACTGTCCTTCAAGGAGTAAAACCTTGCATAGTTTACCAATATATGCTCCTAGTTTTATTACGACGATATAATGGAACATGTAAAAGTATTAAAATAGAAAAATAATATTGAAATATATGATCATGCAAACAAATACTATATTAAAATAAAATAAAATAACAAAATAATATAATTTAACAACTTATTATTGACCACCAAACTATTTGTGGACAATTCCTCTCTAAGTTAAACAAAAGTAAAAGGCAATTTTTGTTTGACCGCGTGTTCATAAGCAATTCAATGCAATCATAATAATACTTGAATACATCTGTCATTTAAATGTTGAAAATTTGATACTTATGTCACTTACGTATGGAAAACAAAAAACACGCAACAAATTGAAAACAGCAGCATAAATGAAGCTGTTAAACACAAAATTAATCCATAGGTTTGATAAATTAGAAATGTAAAATAGAACACAAATAAACGTGAGATTCATCCTTTGTAGATGGAAGCATGGATTCGTTCATATGATACTCTTTGTTGAACCCTTTTCAACCTAAGGAATACAAATTAATCCTTTTCACAAACAAAAAAAATCTCAGCATCAGGAAACATCTCAATAATTGGTAAAGCATTCAAATAAAAATGAAAGCAAATTAAGTATTTTATTTATATTTCAATAAGCAGTCTTATTTTGCTATACAGTAGAATTTTCATGTTCTGATGTATAGAGAAACATACATCAGATACCACTTATGTGCTATTTTTCTTCTAACTTTAAAGAACCCTCAATGTACATACTACATATCATCGACATAAAGTATAACTAAATAGAAATAACCTGGAATAATTTCAAAAAAAAATAGCCAACAAAGCTGAATACTATGAAAGATAGAAAAATATAAAGTACTAACCATGGGAGTGGTCAAGTAGGACTATTATTTACCAGCATAAAATAAAATCAATAGTAGCATAGAATTAGGAAAGGAAGGCATATATATATATATATATATATATATGTGTGTGTGTGTGTGTGTGTGTGTGTTTTGATGAACCAATATGAAAATGCATGTGCCAAATAGAAAACATAAAATAAATCTGAATTTCAAACAATGAATATAATATATAAATAATTAGAATATTGTCCACCAAATTTGAAACGTACCTCAATTCAAGAATGGAAAAATAATGAGCTATTAAAATTGATACCAAAAGCCAACTAACAAAATGAACAATTTTCTTTTAAAGAAATTTTTCCAATTATCGCATTAATAAGATGCTCTAAATTCTAAGTATCAAAACACTTAAGAAATCAAACATATTTTTTGTTCATGTAATTACTGTTTACATGGAAACTAAAGAAGTCAGGCAAGTAAAAGCAATTTGAAACATATGCTTACTATGCTTATTTGATTCAAAACACCAGCCAGATTTTACTCTGTTTTACAGTAGCATTCCTATTTTCAAATATATACTTAATATACTGAACCGAGTATAACAAATATAGTATTCAAAATTATAATTGGAGAACTTACACATGAGGAAAATGAGAAATGGTTTTGAAACATATGCCAAAAGTGTAGGTGATACGATTGGGCTATCATTGTGCAGAAACACTAAACTTGCAATTACCATGTTACAATATAAGTTCAAAATTAGAGTATTATACTTCCTCTAGTGGAAACAAAGATATAGATTTCTCCTAATTAAATAAAATAGTTCACCATGTTAATTTTGTAACATGAATCGTCAATATGATCTAGTCGAGATCGTTAAACTAAGCTGACATATCTTAATCTCAATTAACCGCAAATGACCCATATAAATTTGATTTGCAGAATAAAACACTTTCAAAAAAGTAAAATTAGAAAGGCTAATTATATTGCACATATTTCATCCAAAATTTGAAGACCATTTGAGTTGAGATGAAAACTATGAGAATCATATTAATAGATTTGTTTTCAACGAGGACAACTCTATTGATATGATGCCATTGTCTGATTCCGAAGTCCAAAGTAGAAAAAAATCTACCCCTATTTTGTTTATGCAATGAATTACGAATATTGTTGCTAAAGTAATTTTACTAAATAAATTCGATAGTAAGGCACAAGTTCTTGTTAGCAAAAATAAATAACTAAAAATAAAGTGGCGATATAAGAAGGCACAAACATGAAGACTTCAAAACCCATTTTACATATAACATATAAAATATCAAATAGATAGCAAACAACTGCAATTTTACAAACTGAATGATGTTGTGGCAATTTAAGGGGGAAAAAGAATTAAGTAAATAACTGAAAATGAATAAGGGGTTGACCATCTTAGAAGTATAAATGGAATCCATTTTAAATAGTAGGAACTAAAAGTTGTACAAATCTTCTAACGATCAATAGTAAATCTTACGATACCAGATTCATAGCTTAGGCTTGGGCTCGGAGCTCAAGAGACGACTTTGAGATAAGGCTTGATTATGAATCGCTTGAATAAGAAGTTTCTCACAAGCACAAAGTCAAATATATTTACAATATCCAGTGGATGGCATGTATTATTACACAATAAATCTATTTTACACGTAATCAAAACGAAGAGATTTATTTATTTATTTGCTTCAGTTTCATTTGGCAGTTTCACACGTAGTCTAACACATCTTATATTATAATATATATGAAATCAAACAAATAGTAAATTTTGAGAAATCCAGTTGGATCTCTCCAACCTGTTTTTCTGCATCCACAAACATTAGTCAACACAAATAATACCCATCCTACTTCAAGGCAGGATATCGCGGTATAAAAGGTCATCCACTATAATATATTGTCGGGCGTATAGGGTCATCCGCTAATGATACAACGGGCATCAAATGCTACTGCGGGAAATATCGAACCACCAATATATATATATATATATATATATAATGCCACAACCACCAAGCCTAAATATAACTAATATATACACACCTAAAACTGAAATATCCAATACACATACGCACCTGAAACTGAAATCCAGTGAAGGGAGCAAACACAATATGATGAGATGCAAAAGAAAATAAGCAAATGAGAACTACAATAACAAAAGTGGTACATTAGATCATCTATTCATGAAGGAATTTTAATGCGCTAAGGTAAAAGGCACATGAAATTCTAATATTGATGAACTCATATATTTAAACAAATATGGTTATTTATTTTTCAAAATGTGAAACTATTCTTCTTTTGTTCTCTCTTCAAAAACAAAACAAGGGAGGAAAACCTAAAAATATACAACGGCTACATGTGGTCCATGTAGCCGAAATTTCGAATATACATCACGCCTTCAATTTAAGGTGGCTTGAATAAAGAAATCCCACCCTTTGATATGGAACAAGGCTAGTAACCATCTAGTAAACTTCATACTATAACAAAATGAAATTAGAATGCAAAAAGTTTGCCACACATATGCATACAAGTACAACATCAGCAGCAGTAAAGAACAAAACACAACAAATTTAGCTAACATCCAGGAGAGCTCATACATCAAAGTCATGGGTAAACTCAAATTTATTCATGCACTAAACTGTGTAAATTACTCAGATTTTTTATATTGAAAGTCGATAACGATACATGAAGTAAGTTAGTCACCATATAATGATCAATATGCAATCCAAGTGTTTTCAAGGTTTGTAAGGGCCCTCAGATTTTAGTATTTACTTGTTTATGTAAACTATATGCATGTAAAAATTTCAAAACACTGTCTTAATTAAAACGAATGAACATTTCGCCTAAAAGATTTATATTTAATTGCATGGTCATATACAAAGCATTTTCATGAAATGCAAATGTACTACTGATACCAGTAGGATGTTTCTAACCATCAATTAAACTTATGAGGAAATTGCTATCACTATAATCAGAACTACAGTTATCAGCCATTAAAATATCTCACAGTAACTTCTATCAGCCATTAAAATATCTCATAGTAACTGATACAATCAGAACTACAGTTATCAGCCATTAAAATATCTCACTTTAACTGCTATCGCAATATGAGGAAACGACCAGAGTACAATTGTTGAACAGAAGCACATCAAATAAATAGTGGAAAAGAATCCATGGGAAACTGTCATATTTAAGATGAAATCGATTTTTTAACCTAATATTGATATCAATTAGAGACAGCTGATTTCAATTCTTCTAAGTCCATTTTTCTTTTTATTTGCTAAAGACGGGGTGTAACAACCGGGAATTTAACAACATATTAAATCAAGAATCAAGGCAGAATTATATTATAAAATCTGAATCAGGAGAAACGGGCTATGCCGTTGTGTTCGTCTCGGAAAAATACGCGAAATAGAGTCCGAAATTTCGTAAATCGGAGTCCGTATGGCCGAGATATGGCCTTCGGAAGTTTCACGGAAAAATCAAATTCGAAAACAGATTCAAAATTTTCAAAATTCAGAGTAGGCGGGAAAAATCCCACCCAGGCAGGTCGACAGGGGGGTCGACACTAGGGTCGACCTCCCCCCCAATCAGGTCGACTCTAGAGTCGACCTGGGGGTCGACCTGGGTGTCGACCTCCCTGGTCGGCCTGGTGCACCTGTTTTGGCTCCTGGGTCCTGTTTTGGAGGCTTGTGACGATTTTTGAGGGCTTGGATCTATCCTAGGGTTAATCTAACGGCCTAAACTACTCCTAATCTCTATAAAAAGACCCCTAAGCCTACCCTAAACCCTCACAAATCACTCATGCCATGAAGTGCTGCCCAAATCTTCATTGATCATGGCCTCCATCTCCAACCCCAAGAGACTATGCATTCAAATCGGATCTGAATCAAAAGGTGCAAGCTTGCTACACCAAATCGAGGCCAAATCAACGTTGCTATGGCGATTTCATGACGGTTCTTCATCAAAGGAGCCACCTTTCTTCGTCAAAGCGATTCATGCACCTAGCCCTCTTGCCACGCTATGTAAGTTCTAGCTACTTGTAGATTCTAACGGTGGTTCTAATGTGACATGGGATAAAATGCGATGAAACATAAGTATGCTAGCTTATGTGAAACTAGTTTTGCCCTTTTCTATGATCTATGACCTTGGGCTAAGTTGTAGCGACTTAATCATGCCACTCATGTTATGTATAACCTAGTATATCTTGCAAGTTTGAATCTTTATCTATGGAAAGCTAGCGTGAACCTTTGGGAACCATTTGACTTGTGAAACATTGGCAAAGATTTGACTTTGGGGCTTATGCATGTAAATGAACCCAAACCCCTTATGTATCATGCATGTTTGTGGCCAAATTCACTAATGACACTATGCATGTTTGTGGCCAAATCCTCTTATGAAACTATGCATGCTTGTGGCCAAATTCCCTTATGATACTATGCATGTTTGTGGCCAATATGTTGGCATAATACCCTACTATGTGACTCGCTTCCACTTGGGTTGGAAATACGTTTGGGTAGCTTAGGAAAAAACGTGGGTATGACATGAAAAACTTGACATGGGGCTTACATGAGAACATGACATTCATGATACATTTAAATATGGTCATGACACGTGGGAAAACATGGAACTTGAACTAGACATGGGTGGGTTGTAAGTGTAAAAAGACACTAGACCAAACACGAAAGTGGCCAACTCGAGGTTGGGTTGAGTTTGTAGCATAAATCTACCCGGACCCGCCCGTCTTAACTAGTGGCTACAAACAATAGGATCCAATGTGAGAAGTTGGTCATGTCGCGCTTAAGACCCGAGGTTAGACTAGGTTGTGGTGTAAAATTACCCGGACCCGCCCAGCTTAACTAGTAACCACAACAAGGTCTAATGTGAGAGGTTGAGAGTGCATTAATTAAATTAATGCCACATGATAAGGTTAAGTAAATTTGACAATGACACTTAACCAATATGACACGAATGGGTAGGTTAAGTGGGACCGGGCTTGATTTCTTAATGACACTTAACCATACAAGACAATTAGGGGATGGGGTTAAGTAATTTACGCTTAACTAATCCGACTTGGTAATTAGATGGGGTTGAGTAATCCACACTTAACTAATCTAAACACGGTAAATTCGATGAGGTTAAGTAATCCAGACTTAACTAATCTAAAACACGGTAATTAGATGGTGTTAAGTAACCTTCACTTAACTAATCTAAACACGGTAATTTAACCTTCACTTAACTAATCTAAACACGGTAATTCGATGGGGTTAAGTTAAACACTTAACCAATCTAAACTTGGTAATTTCGATGAGGTTAAGTAATCCATACTTAACAAATCTAACACGGTAATTAGATGGGGTTAAGTAACTTAGACTTAACTAATCTAAAACACGGTAATTAGATGGGGTTAAGTAACCTATACTTAACCAATCTAATAGGTGGACCTGATAGGGTTAAGTCACAAGACCTTTTAAAATTAGGTTTAACCATTATAATACGATTAGTGGATGGGGTTAAGCTAACCCATACTTAACCAATCCGAGTTGATAATCTGATGGGATTAAGATAATCTATGCTTAATCAATCTAACATGATAATCTGATAGGGTTAAGACAAATAAATACTTAACCAATTTGACTTGATAGGGTTAAGTCATGAGCTTCTTGGTACACTTAACCAACTTGTAGGGCTAAGCCTTGAACTTGAGTACTTAGTCAATCTTGACATGATTCGTAGGCGGGTTAAGTCATGAACTTGGATAACAACACTTAACCCATTTGACAAAACCCTGGCTCAGGGGACTAGGTTGGAAATCGTAGTTAACCAAGATAGCGGAAAGAGGAGCTAAGTGGTAAACCTTAGTTAAGGGTAACTAAGTAATAATTCTTAGCTAAGGACATGGGACTAGTTCATAAAGAGATGAGTAACCTGATACGGTAGGTCATCGCTTAGTATACGAGGAGGAGCAACTTATCTGACTTGGATAAAAAGCTCCAGCGAACTGGGCGACGAAGCGGTAGCTTCTGGGTACGTGAGGGTACTCTTGGTATCCCTCTGTGAGGTGGCAGGTGGTCCATGAAACCCGGCCTCACGGAGGTTAAGGTCTACGATAGAAGAGCCAAGAGTATGCCTTGGTTGCTATGCGAGCGACCTAAAGACTGGGATGGATTAGCGTGGAGTCGACGATACTTGATTTTGCCCTGGATAGCACGTCGCCGACTACCTACCATCTTTAGTCAATCGAGCGCGAACGGAAAGGCAGAGAACTCCCTACAGACCATGTTCTTGCTATCGAGTCATGGGTGAGGTTGGCCCATAGGAAAGTGGGGCTATAGTGGGGCCGGGATGTAGTTCTCATACATGATTTTTCTTGGATTGCCTTTCAGTAGTTGAGGGAGGGGTCACGTGGGACCATAGCCACGGGTAAAAAAAACAGACCTTGATATCTGCATCAGCAGACGACTTTAAGCTCGCGACCGAGTTCCGTATTTCTTGATTTGCCCTGGCACGGAACTCGGATGGCACATTGAGATACATGTGCGTCTTGACATGGAAAACGATTCACGATACATACGTGGGTTAAAGGGCGCGGTTGACGGGTGGCATAATCCCTAGTGGCCCTAGGTGGCCTGAACCCAAACCGAGACACGGGAACGTTCATTAGGTAGCATAATCCCTAGTGGTCCTAGGTGGCATAAATCCTAAGTGAACACGCGATAGTTCACGGTAAGAAAACATAACCAGATCAAGGGTAGCAGTCCAAAATAACCTCAAGGATAAAACGTTTACATGGAAAAGCCCGTATGGCCTATGGCAAAGGACTGAACTTATACTTGGAAGGAAACATATGAGTTAGGAAAACCTACATATGCTATATATTAGGTTGACATGGACCATTACATGACATTGGGCAAGGGACATTCATAGTTAACACATGACGCAGGTAGGGATACTAGTACGAGAGGTGCAGAGCGAATATACATGATAAATACCTTGGGATGTTATACATGATAGATACCGTGGGATGTTATACATGATAGATACCTTGTGATAGTATACTTGATAGAAACCTGACGATGTGATACCCTGATTCTTGACACCGTAGTTTATCATGATACCTTAGTTTACCTTGCTGCAGTAGTTCATCCAGTTATCTTGGTTTAGCTTATCTATCTTGTTGTCATCCTTATGTTTACTTTCAGTTTATGCATGTCATGTTACATTTACCTGTTTTTATGCTGGAAGTAGACAGGACTTACCAGTCTTTATGACTGACCCCGTTTTCTTTTGCCTCTTTGTCTTCCGTTTCCCCCCAGGTTTCAGGGAGGAAATGCTATTGTTAGTTCGGACTTCTTCTGTTTGAAGGTCATCACGCATGGCTTGGACTTTTCTTGGCTATGGCTACTTTACTGTTTTACTTGGGGAATAATTTATGAAATGGTTTTATGCTTCTTTGCTATTGCAAGACAGGTTTTGATGTATTCTGATGTAAAAGGCTTTAGACCTTATTTTATAAGGTAATGAAAATTTGTTTTACTTCCGCTGTTTTATATATGTTCTGTCTTGTAATATTTCTGTGCATGTTTACCTCGATAATACTTCACCAAACCTAGTGCATTCCCTTTGTGAGTGACCCTAGCGGAGGTGGGGTGTTACATTTGGTATCAGAGCAGAAGGTTACCAGACTAAGCAAAAGTTTTTAAAACCTTCTGAAAACTATTTGGAAAACCGTTTTACAAAGAAGCATTTTTCAAGAAAAGTTTGTTTTAAAAGGCTATTCCCCAAAGGCCATTAGCATTATCCTTTGATTCCTTGAATGAATCTCCTTTCCTTTCTTTCCTCCATCTGTGGTCACAGTAGTTCTAACTGTGACTAATCTTTGTCTAGCCACGTAGGTGTTTCCCGTACGATGGAGGTGGTTCTCGAGAGACCTGTTGTCGTGGTACAAGGAAGGATAATAAGAGTAAGGATAAAGGACGCGAGCTTAAGGATAAGCAACTATTGCTATGGCTTAGTCCATCAAGGAGGACAAGGACAAGATCATCAGAGAGGGAAATTGTACGCTCCCATTTCTAGGGTACCTAAAAGAAATGGTACCGTTTCTGGTAAAGGTTTAGTCGTTCTTTTCTATCATCCCGTCCAGACTTTGTCTTGATCATCGTATCATTTAAGTCTGCTTGGATAGTTGAGCCTCTGCACCTTAGTACTAGCATGGTAAAGGATCCCAGTTTTGTCCAAAAATCTGGTTGGAGAGTCGGTCCATTTATTCATGACTTGTTGGATTTGAGAACGTCTATGCCAAGTGTTGAGATTAGAAGCAATACTTCTATGGTTGAGCCATGGATGGATTCTAGGGGTAAAGTGGTTATCCAGTAAGGGATACCATTCTCGGTTTTGAAAAGAGGGTAGTCAGGCTCTTGGCTTGCTTTGGTAATACCTTCGAAGTCTCGTGTAACCTTTTGGATTCTGTCATTGTTAGTTACCTAGAATCTCTTATCGGAAATCTCTGATCCAATCGAGTAACGTCCGCCAATAAGACGGATGGTTCATTCAACTTGAGCATGGGTTATAGGAACCACCCTAGTAAGTGCACGTGTTAACATGGATTGACATCGGTAAACGAGATCAAGAATTCACTAGTGAATTTTGGAGAGCTTGCATGAGTATGCAGATATGGTTGAGCCAAGTATACTAGGGAAAGAATAAGTGTAAGTGGAACGAGAGGCGACGATGAAATGAGTTCCAACTCATATCTTGGGAATAGGAATCAAGAAGCTACGAAATCATGAAGTCAAAGGCGATCAAGGCACAATGGAATTAAGCTCAAGGAAATGCGGCTTAGACGCGCGCATCATGTCTCTTTTTAAGAGTATATCGTTGATCCCTGGTTCTCCTGTAGAGCTTGCTTGCATGCTACTGCTTGGTGGATATCCTCTCGGTCCTGTCTCTGTTGCAAACCCCGTAAGGAGTTTGTCTTGTTTATCTCCTCGATCTTATCTTGGGAACCTTAGATAGAACTCTATGGATGTAAACATTTATTTGAAACATGTTATGATTGATATGGTTGCAAATGGTTGCAAGTGGTTGCTCATGGATGCGCGAATACACATTAGATACTAGATTGACGCGGTTACGTTTCATGTTGCATATGCACGAGTATTTATACTTGTTCATGGATGAAATTGAATGTGTTATCATGCGGATATTGCATATGAATGAATGTTTGTGCACACATATATCACTTATATGACTAGGACTATTTGCATACATGTTGGACTCATGGCACTAAATATATTTTGCATTAGAAAGATCATTCAGGCCTGATCATTAGCATTAGCTAAGGAGCATATACACACACGTTTTGCATATGTTCATATGACATTAGAAATCGTCTAAGGACAATGTTTGCCTGTGGATGATGTTTTGAGTAGATGGATGATGGATGGTAGGATACGTTCTTCCTAACTTGGAGATTTCGGGGACGAAATCCTTAAAGGAGGGGAGAATGTAACAACCCGGAATTTAACAACATGTTAAATCAAGAATCAAGGCAGAATTATATTATAAAATCTGAATCAGGAGAAACAGGCTGTGCCATTGCGTTCGTCTCGGAAAAATACGCGAAATAGAGTCCGAAATTTCGTAAATCGGAGTCCGTATGGCCGAGATATGGCCTTCGGAAGTTTCACGAAAAATTCAAATTCGAAAACAGATTCAAAATTTTCAAAATTCAGAGTAGGCGGGAAAAATCCCACCCAGGCAGGTCGACAGGGGGGTCGACACTAGGGTCGACCTCCCCCCCAACCAGGTCGACTCTAGAGTCGACCTGGGGGTCGACCTGGGTGTCGACCTCCCTGGTCGGCCAGGTCGGCCTGGTGCACCTATTTTGGCTCCTTGGTCCTGTTTTGGAGGCTTGTGACGATTTTTGAGGGCTTGGATCTATCCTAGGGTTAATCTAACTGCCTAAACTACTCCTAATCTCTATAAAAAAGACCCCTAAGCCTACCCTAAACCTCACAAATCACTCATGCCACGGAGTGCTGCCCAAATCTTCATTGATCATGGCCTCCATCTCCAACCCCAAGAGACTATGCATTCAAATCGGATCCGAATCAAAAGGTGCAAGCTTGCTACACCAAATCGAGGCCAAATCAACGTTGCTATGGCGATTTCATGACGGTTCTTCATCAAAGGAGCCACCTTTCTTTGTCAAAGCGATTCATGCACCTAGCCCTCTTGCCACGCTATGTAAGTTCTAGCTACTTGTAGATTCTAACGTGGTTCTAATGTGACATGGGATAAAATGCGATGAAACATAAGTATGCTAGCTTATGTGAAACTAGTTTTGCCATTTTCTATGATCTATGACCTTGGGCTAAGTTGTAGCGACTTAATCATGCCATTCATGTTATGTATAACCTAGTATATCTTGCAAGTTTGAATCTTTATCTATGGAATGCTAGCATGAACCTTTGGGAACCATTTGACTTGTGAAACATTGGCAAAGATTTGACTTTGGGGCTTATGCATGTAAATGAACCCAAACCCCTTATGTATCATGCATGTTTGTGGCCAAATTCACTTATGACACTATGCATGATTGTGGCCAAATCCTCTTATGAAACTATGCATGCTTGTGGCCAAATTCCCTTATGATACTATGCATGTTTGTGGCCAATATGTTGGCATAATACCCTACTATGTGATTCGCTTCCACTTGGGTTGGAAATACGTTTGGGTAGCTTAGGGAAAAACGTGGGTATGACATGAAAAACTTGACATGGGGCTTACATGAGAACATGACATTCATGATACATTTAAATATGGTCATGACACGTGGGAAAACATGGAACTTGAACTAGACATGGGTGGGTTGTAAGTGTAAAAAGACACTAGACCAAACATGAAAGTGGCCAACTCGAGGTTGGGTTGAGTTTGTAGCATAAATCTACCCGGACCCGCCCGGCTCAACTAGTGGCTACAAACAATAGGATCCAATGTGAGAAGTTGGTCATGTCGCGCTTAAGACCCGAGGTTAGACTAGGTTGTGGTGTAAAACTACCCGGACCCGCCCGGCTTAACTAGTAACCACAACAAGGTCTAATGTGAGAGGTTGAGAGTGCATTAATTAAATTAATGCCACATGATAAGGTTAAGTAAATTTGACAATGACACTTAACCGATATGACACGAATGGGTAGGTTAAGTGGGACCGGGCTTGATTTCTTAATGACACTTAACCATACAAGACAATTAGGGGATGGGGTTAAGTAATTTACGCTTAACTAATCCGACTTGGTAATTAGATGGGGTTAAGTAATCCACACTTAACTAATCTAAACACGGTAAATTCGATGAGGTTAAGTAATCCAGACTTAACTAATCTAAAACACGGTAATTAAATGGGGTTAAGTAACCTTCACTTAACTAATCTAAACACGGTAATTCGATGGGGTTAAGTAACCTTCACTTAACTAATCTAAACACGGTAATTCGATGGGGTTAAGTTAAACACTTAACCAATCTAAACTTGGTAATTTCGATGAGGTTAAGTAATCCATACTTAACTAATTTAACACGGTAATTAGATGGGGTTAAGTAACTTAGACTTAACTAATCTAAAGCACGGTAATTAGATGGGGTTAAGTAACATATACTTAACCAATCTAATAGGTGGACCTGATAGGGTTAAGTCACAAGACCTTTTAAAATTAGGTTTAACCATTGTAATATGGTTAGTGGATGGGGTTAAGCTAACCCATACTTAACCAATCCGAGTTGATAATCTGATGGGATTAAGATAATCTATGCTTAATCAATCTAACATGATAATCTGATAGGGTTAAGACAAATAAATACTTAACCAATTTGACTTGATAGGGTTAAGTCATGAGCTTCTTGGTACACTTAACCAACTTGTAGAGCTAAGCCTTGAACTTGAGTACTTAGTCAATCTTGACATGATTCGTAGGCGGGTTAAGTCATGAACTTGGATAACAACACTTAACCCATTTGACAAAACCCTGGCTCAGGGGACTAGGTTGGAAATCGTAGTTAACCAGGATAGCGGAAAGAGGAGCTAAGTGGTAAACCTTAGTTAAGGGTAACTAAGTAATAATTCTTAGCTAAGGACATGGGACTAGTTCATAAAGAGATGAGTAACCTGATACGGTAGGTCATCGCTTAGTATACGAGGAGGAGCAACTTATCTGACTTGGATAAAAAGCTCCAGCGAACTGGGCGATGAAGCGGTAGCTTCGGGATACGTGAGGGTACTCTTGGTATCCCTCTGTGAGGTGGCAGGTGGTCCATGAAACCCGGCCTCACGGAGGTTAAGGTCTGCGATAGAAGAGCCAAGAGTATGCCTTGGTTGCTATGCGAGCGACCTAAAGACTGGGATGGATTAGCGTGGAGTCGACGATACTTGATTTTGCCCTGGATAGCACGTCGCCGACTACCTACCATCTTTAGTCAATCGTGCGCGAACGGAAAGGCAGAGAACTCCCAACAGACCATGTTCTTGCTATCGAGTCATGGGTGAGGTTGGCCCATAGGAAAGTGGGGCTATAGTGGGGCCGGGATGTAGTTCTCATACATGATTTTTCTTGGATTGCCTTTCAATAGTTGAGGGAGGGGTCATGTGGGACTATAGCCATGGGTAAAAAAAAAACAGACCTTGATATCTGCATCAGCAGACGACTTAAAGCTCCCGACCGAGTTCCGTATTTCTTGATTTGCCCTGGCACGGAACTCGGATGGCACATTGAGATACATGTGCGTCTAGACATGGAAAACGATTCACGATACATACGTGGGTTAAAGGGCGCGGTTGACGGGTGGCATAATCCCTAGTGGCCCTAGGTGGCCTGAACCCAAACCGAGACATGGGAACGTTCATTAGGTAGCATAATCCCTAGTGGTCCTAGGTGGCATAAATCCTAAGTGAACTCGCGATAGTTCATGGTAAGAAAACATAACCAGATCAAGAGTAGCAGTCCAAAATAACCTCAAGGATAAAACGTTTACATGGAAAAGCCCGTATGGCCTACGGCAAAGGACTGAACTTATACTTGGAAGGAAACATATGAGTTAGGAAAACCTACATATGCTATATATTAGGTTGACATGGACCATTATATGACATTGGGCAAGGGACATTCATAGTTAACACATGACGCGGGTAGGGATACTAGTACGAGAGGTGCAGAGCGAATATACATGATAAATACCTTGGGATGTTATACATAATAGATACCGTGGGATGTTATACATGACAGATACCTTGTGATAGTATACTTGATAGAAACCTGACGATGTGATACCCTGATTCTTGACACCGTAGTTTATCATGATACCTTAGTTTACCTTGTTGCAGTAGTTCATCCAGTTATCTTGGTTTAGCTTATCTATCTTGTTGTCATCCTTATGTTTACTTTCAGTTTATGCATGTCATGTTACCTTTACCTGTTTTTATGCTGGAAGTAGAGAGGACTTACCAGTCATTATGACTGACCCCATTTTCTGTCGCCTCTTTGTCTTCCGTTTCCCCCCCAGGTTTCATGGAGGAAATGCTATTGTTAGTTTGGACTTCTTCTGTTTGAAGGTCATCACGCATGGCTTGGACTTTTCTTGGCTATGGCTACTTCACTGTTTTACTTGGGGAATAATTTATGAAATGGTTTTATGCTTCTTTGCTATTGCAAGACAGGTTTTGATGTATTCTGATGTAAAAGGCTTTAGACCTTATTTTATAAGGTAATGAAAATTTGTTTTACTTCCGTTGTTTTATATATGTTCTGTCTTGTAATATTTCTGTGCATGTTTACCTCGATAATACTTCACCAAACCTAGTGCATTCCCTTTGTGAGTGACCCTAGCGGAGGTGGGGTGTTACACGGGGCCTTCAGAGGAATAAGCATTGGGGGAAAAGAAATTGAGGCAGCGATTAGGTTATGGTTGAGAACTTACCATTTTGCCCTCAGAACATAAGAGTTGATCGGGCATATCAGCACAAATAAGTGTTGGCACATTTTTGGTGACACATTTATATTATAGCTACACATATTAGTGTCACTAGTCTACATCACATATAAGTGTTGGCAATTGAAAAAAATAAGAGTTGCCAAATGGCCAATATGGTGCAGTGCATGTTGACACTATACGATATGTCTGGTCTTGTTATAGTTACAAATTGAAGAGCCCCAATAATCTTCTATACAATATTTCATTGCAAGTAGGTTGCCCTTTGTCTTTATTTAGATGAAGTTAGTTTTCATTGGTTTGGGCAGTGATTTAGCTTCATCCATTTTTGCTCTCACCAAGATTTCTGCAATATATTTTCTTTGACATAGTTGTAGCTCATTTTCTTTAGTTCTGCACACTTCAATTCCTAGGAAATATGATAATCACCCAAGTCTTTCACTAAGAATTCAGTGTTTAGTTGATTTGTGATACTTCAGATTTCTGATTCTCTGTTGCCTGTGATTATGAAGTCATCAACATAGATTAGCACATAGATAACATTGTCTGCTGTGAATTTTGTAAACATCGAGTTGTCTGATTTTGTGGAAGTGTAGCCCAGTCTTGATAATGTTGTCTGTAACTTTTTGAACCAAACACTGGGAGCTGTCCCTAGCCCATATATAGCCTTGTTCAGTTTGCACAACATTCCCTTGTTTGT
This sequence comes from Allium sativum, assembly GCA_030737875.1. Lineage (NCBI taxonomy): Eukaryota > Viridiplantae > Streptophyta > Magnoliopsida > Asparagales > Amaryllidaceae > Allium > Allium sativum. Next base: position 43,498,505 of record CM060921.1, read on the forward strand.
TTTTTTCTTTAAGACCTGGTGGCAGTTTCATGTAAGCTTCTTCCTGTAAGTCACCATTCAAAAAAGCATTATTCACATCAATTTGGTTAATGATCCAATTTTTATACAAGGTTATAGTTAATATAATTCTAATGGTAGTTGGTTTTTGCAACAGATGAGAATGTTTCATTAAAATCAACTCCCCACTATTTGGGTGGTTGAACTATACACCATGTTTGTTTTTTGTTTAAGGCATCTAATTCTTCTTCCATGACTGACCTCCATTTATCATTTAACATTGCTTGATGATAACTGGAAGGTTCAATATCATTGAATTCAGTACAAAAAAATTTCGGTTTGAAAATACCAATTTTTGCCTTTGTTACCATATAATGTTGATTTTGAGTTTGAGTAGCTTCCTTGTTTCTTTCTGATTGTGGGCATTCTTCATGACTGCTTTCCTCATTGTTCTCACTTTGATGAGGTGGGACATCATCATTATCACCAGTACTGATTTCATTGTCTTGACTAGACTTAGTGTTGGATATTGTATGTTGTAGAGAACTAATATTTTGTGTATCTTGTGTATGTGTTGTACTGATAGTTGTATGTGGCACATGTATAACATCAATTACTTGTTCAGGAATAGATGGTATAGAAATCTTGGGGTTGTACACCTTCTTTGTGGTTTTGTATGTATTATTTTTGAATGGAAAAACTTTTTCATTAAATATAACATGCCTAGAAATATAAAATTTTCCATTACTATCCAAGCATTTGTACACTTTATGGTTTGTAGTGTACCCTAGAAATGTGCAAGCAATATAACTAAAATCCAGTTTATGTTTGTTAAATGGTCTTGTGTGAGAAAAACAGAGACATCCAAAAATTTTCATATCACTGTTATTAGGTTTGCTTTGAGTTAGTACCTCTAGGGGACATTTCAAATCCAGTTCCTTTGTTGGCGGTCTGTTTATTAAATGTACTGTTGTTGCAAAGGCATCATGTCAAAATTTTAGTGGTAGGGATGTTTGTGCCAATAGTGTTAACCCAGTTTCGACAATGTGTGTAACACCCCACCTCCGCTAGGGTCACTCACAAAGGGAATGCACTAGTTTTGGTGGAGTATTATCTAGGTAAACATGCACAGAGATATCACAAGGCAGAACATAAATAAAGCAGCGGTAGAAATTAAAAACCAACTTTTTATTTTTTCCAAGAAAAGAGTCAAAAGCTCATATATCTAAGATACAAATTATTCCATTACATCAAGTTCATAGTAAAGAAGCATAAACTTTAAAACAAAAGTAGATTATTCCCCATAAATAGCAGAAGCAGCCATAGCATAGCCCAAGACCAAACCGTACATGAGCTATCAGAAAGCAAGTTGAATCCAAGCTAAGAGCTAGTGTTTCCTCCCTGGGAACCTGGGGAGGGGGGGGGGACGAAAGAAAAAGGGGCGAAAGAAAAAGGGTCAGTCATAAAGACTGGTAATCCCTAGTGACTTTCAGTATGAAAACTAGTAATGGTAACATGATATGTGAAAACTGGAATTAAACATAAGGATGATAACAGAACTAGTTGGATAATTAAGATAACAAGATAAGTCAAGTCTAGCATCGCATGTTCAAGGTTCGCTGCACCAACTGTACTAGTATTCTAACCCATATCAAGTATTAACCATGAAATGATCCCTTAGCCCAGTGTCATGAAGTGACCCATTACGGGGTCCTATGGTACGACCTACTAATCGATCGGCTCCCTACAAGTCCTAGCTCGTCAGGTGTCTGTGTCATACGGCCCTATCCAGGAATGTAGTTACCTGTGCTAGGTTCACAATAGGGTGTATCAAGTCCTACGGTGCCAACCACCGACACGAATCAAGCACGCACAGCGTAAATCTACGGGTGCCCAATGCCTGCTTTTTCAACTCCGGACTACATGCACGACCATAGCCCGCCTGAACCTACAATGGTGCACCTACTCAGCCGTCGTTCTGGTCGCTTACAATCAGCCCAGTAATTGTGCCCCACCCTGCCTAGTCCCAGGGTATCGTGATACATCTAAGTGGGTTACTGCTGAAAAGGACCCCGTAACTAGGGTTTCTAATGGGTTAAGTGTTGTCATTCAAATTCGTGACTTAACCCTATCCAGATCATGTATCAAGTTGGTTAAGTGTGTTCAAGCAGTTCATGACTTAACCCTATCAAGTCATCGTGTCAAGTTGGTTAAGTATATTCAAGTGGTTCATGACTTAACCCTATCATATGGCATTAATTCATTAGTGCACGCCAACCTCTCACATTAGACTAACTGTTGTGGTTAATGGATTTGTCGGGCGGTTCCGGGCAGATTTACACCACAACATAGTCTAACCTCGGGTTTTTACGTGCGATATGACCAACTACCCACAGTGGATCCTGTTGTTTGCAGCCATTGGATTTGCCGGGTTATTCCGGGCAGATTTACACTGCAAACTCAACCCAACCTCGAGTTGGCTATTTTCAAGTTTATCTAACTGTCATGCCCACGTTCAAGTTTTCATGTATAGATTCATGTCGAGTTTTCAAGTCATGTTTTATGTCAAATCGTGTCATGTTCATGTCCATATTCAGGTTCAAGTCATAATAATGTTCATGTTCAAGTTTAAAGCTAATTCATATTTTACCTAATCTACCCAAATCGTATTCCCATCACACGAAGGTTCGAATTGATACAAATAAACCTAATTAGGAGTGACATAAAAAGAAATGGGTATAAGGTGGCAAGAGTGATTACTAGCATAGCATGATATGACTTGAAATAAAACATTATTGGCATATGAAATGTTGGCCTCAAACATAAAGATTCCAAATCTAGCAAGATAAGGTACTATCCAAATAACAGTTGTCACAAGGTGATAGTATAGTCATGGTAACGACTGTCATAAGGTGATAGTATAGTCATAGTAACGATTGTCATAAGATGATAGTATAGTCACGGTACGACTGTCATAAGGTGATAATCATACACATCTGGCTAATCATGATAATAAGAGGGGTTTCTCTTTTTGATTTACAACATGAATAGGCCCCAAGTCGATGTCATAGTAATATTCAAGAGTCAAGATCCAAGATGAACAAGAATGAATGTGAACAGTCATCATACATAGGTCCAATTTCAATTTTACATCATATTCATAATACATTTATAGTTTAAATCTGAAAATAACTGGGGCTTACAGATCGTGGTTCGAGAATTAGAAAAAGAGAGTCGTTTGTTGCTTAGTCAAGTCCTAATAGAAGTCCCCTAATCAGCAATTCCTTTAACGTAGTCTCAACGTAGTAGAAGCAGTCCGTCTCTCAAACTTTTCAACTAGAATCAGAGCAGCATAAGGTCAGAAAGAAATTTGGTGTAGAGAGACTGGTGTTAGGGGCTGTATTTATAGGGTCAGGTCAACGAATGTGGACAGAAATGAGGCCACATACATCAGAGTGAATCTAGCTTCAGAAATGGGCTCGGGTACCAGGTTGACCCACAGGTCGACACTATAGTCGACCTGGCCCTGGGTAGGTTGACTACATAGTCGACCCCCAGGTCGACCTGGTCCTGGGCGGGATTTTTCCTGCCCAGTCCATTTGGAGGTTTGAAATTCGAATTTTGAATTCGAATTGAGTCTGTTTTGAATTTGAAAATTTCTGAAAACTTCGAATGGTCATAACTTGGTCACACGGACTCCGATTTTCGAAAACTCGGACTCGTTTCCAAGCAGAATTTCGAGACGGACGCAATGGCGTAACCCGTTTCCCTTGATTCTTATTTTAAAAATTAATTCTGCCTTGATTTATGGTTATTACACGTTATAAAAACACGGGTTGTTGCATTCTCCCCTCCTTAAAGGATTTTGTCCCCGAAATCTCTAAGTTAGGGAGGATGTGTCCTACCATCCAATCAACCATATACTCAAAGCATCATTCATAGGCAACCATTGTCCTTAAAAGACTTCTAGTGTTGTATGAACATATGCAATAAGTGTGTGTATATGAACTTTATCTAATGCAAAAGATCAGGCGGTTATTGATTAGTAAACCTCCTTAATGCAAAATATGTTAGTGTCATGAATCCAACATGTATGCAAATTCCTAGCATAGTTTATACTCTCTACATGAGTGCACACTCATTCATCCATATGCAACATCCAAGTGATAGCATAACAAGTTCCATCCATGTACAAGTATAAGCACCCATGCATATGCAACATGAAAATGTGATTGAGCCGATCTAGTGCCTAATGTGTGTGATGCATCCACTAGCAACCACTTGCAACCATTTGCAACCATCAACCATAACATGTTTCAATCACATGTTTTCATCCATACGGTTCTACCTAAGGTTCTCAAGATAAGATCAAGAAGATAACAAGACAAACATAGATATTAGAAGCATGACACAAAAAGGTTTTCAAGGGAAAAGAGATCGAGAATGTACCCTCAAAAAGAAATGGTAAAGCGCGCGTATCTTTTCTTCGATTTCCTAAGTTGCGTCCTCTTGGGCTTCACTCCACTTCACTTTCACTAGCTTGACTTCTCGATTCCTTAGCTTCTTAATCTCCATTCCTAAGATACGAATCGGAACTCGCTTCAATGTTGCTTCTTTCTCCACTTCCACGTCTTCAAGGATGCTTGGCTCAACCACTTCGGCTGACTCATGCAAACACTTCTGGAGATATGAGACGTGAAAGACATTGTGTACACTAGACAACTTCTCGGATAAGTCTACCTTGTAGGCCATCCGTCCAATCCTCTCAATGATGGGGAACGGTCCTACAAATCTTGGTGCTAGCTTTCCAACTGCTCCAAAATGAACTACATTGCGTAACAGAGAAACCTTTATAAAGACCATATCTCTGACTTCGAACTCTAAGTATGTCCTTCTTTGGTCCGCATAAGATTTCTGTCTATCTTGGGCCGTTTTCATCCGTCTTCGTATCAACTCAATCTTCTCAGAAGTGTCTCTTATCATGTCGGGCCCAAGTATAAGTCTTTCTGTCATCTCCCACCAACAAGTTGGCGATTTGCACGGTCTTCCATATAGGGCTTCGAACGGTGCCATTCCGATGCTAGCTTGGTAACTGTTATTATACGCAAACTCCACGAGAGGAAGATGGTCTTACCAAGTACCACCAAAGTCAAGAATGCATAGCCTCAGGAGATCTTCTAGTACCCTATTTACCCTTTCGGTTTGTCCATCCATCTGTGGGTGATAGGCCGTGCTTAAGTTCAGTCGTGTTCCCATTCCTTCTTGCAGACTATTCCAAAACTGGCTAGTGAAAATCGGGTCACGATCACTAACTATACTAGAAGGAACTCCATGCAATCGTACTATCTCTCGAAGGTAAATAGATGCTAGCCCTGATGCGGTCCTCTTGCTCTTCACCAGAATGAAGTGAGCGCTTTTCGTGAGTCTATCAACTATGACCCATATGCTAGTATTTCCCTTCCTAGACCTAGGCAGTCCATCCACGAAATCCATCGTGATACTCTCCCATTTCCATTGCGGAACCTCCAAAGGATGTAATAGCCCACCGGGCTTCTTCGACTCGGCCTTTACTTGTTGGCACACCATGCACTTCGAAACGAACTCTGCCACATCCTTTTTCATTCCATCCCAAAAGAAAATGCATTTCATATCCCTGTACATCTTATCCCCTCCGGGATGTATAGTCATCTTCGAGTGGTGCGCTTCTTCGAGAACTATCCTTACTAAGTCTCCCACTTGTGGGACACATAACCTTCCATCGCGCCTTAGCCATCCCTTGTCATCTATGGCATACCTACTGAGGCGACTTGACGTCTCACCTCTAATCAGCTTGTCCATGATTTCAACTAACTGTGGGTCTTCCTTCTGTGAAGTCCCTACTTGATCTAGAAGTGTAGGTCTTAACTCAAGAGATGCAAACGTAGCAGTCAATGACTCAACAGCAGGTGTAAAATCAAAGGTTGCTATAAACTCAAGGCTTTTCATTTCAACAAACAAGGGGCTCAAAGTCAACCTTTTTCTACTTAGCGCGTCTGCCACCACATTACCCTTGCCAGGGGTATAAGCTATATCGAAGTCATATGATGCCAAGAACTCCATCCACCACTGTTGTCTTAGATTCAAGTCTTTCTGTGAGAAGAGGTACTTAAGCGATTTGTGGTCGGTATACAGCTCGAACCTCTCCCCTAGAAGATAATGGCGCCAAGCTTTAAGTGTGAAAACAATCGCGGCCAACTCCAAGTCATGCGTGGGATAGTTTTTCTCATGGACTTTAAGTTGTCTGCCCCCGTAGCATATTACTCTTCCTTCTTGCATTAGGACAGCGCCTAACCCCGTGCCGCACGCATCTGTGTACACGGTAAACATCTTACCTCCATCGGGTAATGCTAAGACTGGAACTGTGGTGAGGGCTCTCTTAACTCTCTGAAAAGCAGCATCACATTCTAGGTCCCATGCAAAAGGTAGGTTCTTCTTTGTTAATTTAGTAAGAGGGGCTGAAATCTTAGCGAAGTCCCTAATGAACTTCCTGTAGTAGCCCGCCAAACCGAGAAAGCTCCTCACCTCCGTTGCATTCTTAGGAATTTTCCAGTCCTGTACCGCAACTACCTTTGCGGGTTCCACGGCTATGCCTTGCTTAGAAACTACAAGTCCAAGGAACCGAACTTCCTTCCTCCAAAAATGGCTTTTGGAGAACTTAGCCTTTAACTGGTGTGCTCTAAGCATTTCCATGAGTTCCTTGAGATGCCTAGCATGCTCTTCTTCATCTTTTGAGAAGATCAAAATATCATCCACGAAAACTACCACAAACTTGTTAAGGAACTCCCGAAACACCCTGCTCATCAAATCTACAAAGCATGCGGGTGCATTCATTAACCCAAACGGCATAACGAGCCATTCGAAGAACCCATCCGGAGTCATAAATGCAGTTTTGTCAATGCTATCCTCAGCCACTCTGCGCTGATGGAATCCTTGGCTAGATCGAGTTCATAGAAAACAGATGCTCCCACAAGCTGGTCAAACAAATCGTCGATTCTTGGTAGTGGGTGCCTATTCTTCTTTGTCAGCTTGTTTAACTCACGATAATCTACGCATAGACGAAGCGATCCATCCGCCCTAGTAGCGAATACTACCGGAGCACCCCATTCAAAAATGCTTCGTCTTATGAAATTTTTCTCAAGCAACTCATTGATTTTTTTACTGAGCTCTCTTCTTTCTCGTGGGGCCATGTACCTAACAGGCAATGAAACTGGCTTGGCATTATCAACAAGATAAATTCGGAACTCTATCTCGCGTTTAGGAGGTAATCCCCTCACTTCATCAAAGACATCTGGATATTCTCGGACCACTCTTACAGATTGCAAATTGTCGTCGGACGAGTCAAGGGATTCAAGATAACATAACATGACCGGACCCTTAGGGTTACAAGAAATTTCAAGGGTATTACCAAGGCGAGTCATGAGCCTCACTACCCTTCGTTCACAATCAAGAATGGCTCCATAATCGGACAGCCAGTCCATACCTAGGATCAAACCGTATCCCATAAATCCGAGAACATAAGCATTACACGTGAATTCTACGCTTAAGATAGAGATCCTCAAATCCACACACATCATAAATAAATGGGCGGAGCCCCCAATTGGATTTGAAACTATAACGGGATCCTCAACCAAACTAGTACTTAGGTGCAGATTTTCAACAATATCAGAAGAAATAAAAGTATGCGATGCGCCAGATCAAATAAAGTTCGAACAAGAAAGTCAGAAATTTAAACAAGGCTTTATACGGAAATATTACTACCTCGGTCAGGAGATGGAGCGATGTTGAGAGCATGCAACTGCCCTCCAGAAGGTCCTGCTTGCTGAGTCTGCCCTTGCCCCTGCCCTTGCTTCTTAGGGCAATCCTTGCTGATGTGTCCAGTATCTTCACAATGAAAGCATTCACCTAACTTCCTCTTCTTCCTTCTACAGTCTTTAGCTAGATGTCCAGTAATACCACAGAAGTTGCACTTCCTTGTCTCACGTGATTTGTTGTTGCTCTTGTTATTCTTATTATTCTTGTTGTTCCCCTTCTTGAAGTCAGCCTTCTTATTCTGAGTCTCATTAGGCTTAACCTCCTTCCTGCTATTCTTGTCTTACTCATGGAGTAGAGCCATATCCATCAAGCTTTCAAAGGTTGCCCCCATGGGTATATGAGTTAGGGCCAAGCTGTGTAGTGGCTCATTCAATCCTCGAGCAAAGCATACAACCTTTTTCTGGGCTTTGTTGACCAAATCCAAACCGAACCAAGCAAGCTGATTAAACTTATTCACGTACTCCCTCACAGACATATCCCCTTGCTTGAGTCCTAAGAACCTCTCCATCTGAAGGTTCTCCTCCGCCGACGATAGGAATTTTAGCCCAAACCTTTCTCTAAAGTCTGCCCAAGTCTCAACTGGCCTGGTAGCGTTGGTGACTTCCCACCAAAATGCAGCTTCCTCTTTCAACAACCATGCTGCCAACTGAACTTTCCTATGGTCCTCCATATCAAAGATAATGAACAATTCTTCTGTTTCCTTTAGCCAGTTTCGTGCCTCAACGAAGGTTTCAGTTCCAACGAAGTTCTTGCCGCCTATCGCTTTAAAGTCTTTGCATATTTTGGCAATGGCGGTACCAGGAGGAGGAGGAACCGCGGCCACTGGGGGAGGAGGAGGAGGGATGTCTGCCGTGCCCGCGTCGTTGGCCCTGGCTTCTAAGTACCTTTGGAATCATCCAGGCACGGGTATTCCCTCAGGAAGGTTAAGATCGGCCATGCTGAAAAACGAAAAGAAAAGATTCAAACGAGGAAACAAACGGAAGTGCTAATGGCTTCTTGGGGAATAACCTTTTTAAACATAAAGCTTTTCTTGAAAAATGCTTCTTTATAAATGGTTTTGAAAACAGTTTCAGAAGGTTTTTAAAACTTTTGCCCAGCCTGGCAACCTTCTGCTCTGATACCAAATTGTAACACCCCACCTCCGCTAGGGTCACTCACAAAGGGAATGCACTAGTTTTGGTGGAGTATTATCTAGGTAAACATGCACAGAGATATCACAAGGCAGAACATAAATAAAGAAGCGGTAGAAATTAAAAACCAACTTTTTATTATTTCCAAGAAAAGAGTCAAAAGCTCATATATCCAAGATACAAATTATTCCATTACATCAAGTTCATAGTAAAGAAGAATAAACTTTAAAACAAAAGTACATTATTCCCCATAAATAGCAGAAGCAGCCATAACATAGCCCAAGACCAAACCGTACATGAGCTGTCAGAAAGCAAGTTGAATCCAAGCTAAGAGCTAGTGTTTCCTCCCTGGGAACCTGGGGGAGGGGGGGGGGGGACAAAGAAAAAGGGGCGAAAGAAAAAGGGTCAGTCATAATGACTGGTAATCCCTAGTGACTTTCAGTATGAAAACTAGTAAAGGTAACATGATATGTGAAAACTAGAATTAAACATAAGGATGATAACAGAACTAGTTGGATAATTAAGATAACAAGATAAGTCAAGTCTGGCATCGCATGTTCAAGGTTCGCTGCACCAACTGTACTAGTATTCTAACCCATATCAAGTATTAACCATGAAATGATCCCTTAGCCCAGTGTCATGAAGTGACCCATTACGGGGTCCTACGGTACGATCTACTAATCGATCGGCACCCTACAAGTCCTAGCTCGTCAGGTGTCTGTGTCATACGGCCCTATCCGGGAATGTAGTTACCTGTGCTAGGTCCACCATAGGGTGTATCAAGTCCTACGGTGCCAACCACCGACACGAATCATGCACGCACATTGTAAATCTACGGGTGCCCAATGCCTGCTTTTTCAACTCCGGACTACATGCACGACCATAGCCCGCCTGAACCTACAATGGCGCACCTACTCAGCCGTCGTTCTGGCAGGTTACAATCAGCCCAGTAGTCATGCCCCACACTGCCTAGTCCCAGGGTATCGTGATACATCTAAGTGGGTTACTTCTGAAAAGGACTGCGTAACTAGGGTTTCTAATGGGTTAAGTGTTGTCATTCAAATTCGTGACTTAACCCTACCCAGATCATGTATCAAGTTGGTTAAGTGTGTTCAAGCAGTTCATGACTTAACCTTATCAAGTCATCGTGTCAAGTTGATTAAGTATATTTAAGTGGTTCATGACTTAACCCTATCATGTGGCATTAGTTCATTAGTGCATGCCAACCTCTCACATTAGACTAACTGTTGTGGTTACTGGATTTGCCGGGCCGTTCCGGGCAGATTTACACCACAACATAGTCTAACCTCGGGTTTTTACGTGCGATATGACCAACTACCCACATTGGATCCTATTGTTTGCAGCCACTGGATTTGCAGGGCGGTTCCGGGCAGATTTACACTGCAAACTCAACCCAACCTCGAGTTGGCCATTTTCAAGTTTATCTAACTGTCATGCCCATGTTCAAGTTTTCATGTTGAGTTTTCAAGTCATGTTTTATGTCAAATCGTGTCATGTTCATGTCCATATTCAGGTTCAAGTCATAATAATGTGCATGTTCAAGTTTAAAGCTAATTCATATTTTACCTAATCTACCCAAATCGTATTCCCATCGCACGAAGGTTCGAATCGATACAAATAAATCTAATTAGGGAGTGACATAAAAAGAAATGGGTATAAGGTGGCAAGAGTGATTACTAGCATAGCATGATATGACTTGAAATAAAACATTACTGGCATATGAAATGTTGGCCTCAAACATAAAGATTCCAAACCTAGCAAGATAAGGTACTAGTCAAAATAACAGTTGTCACAAGGTGATAGTATAGTCATGGTAACGACTGTCATAAGGTGATAGTATAGTCATAGTAATGATTGTCATAAGATGATAGTATAGTCATGGTACGACTGTCATAAGGTGATAATCATAAATATGTGGCTAATCATGATAATAAGAGGGGTTTCTCTTTTTGATTTACAACATGAATAGGCCCCAAATCGATGTCATAGTAATGTTCAAGAGTCAAGATCCAAGATGAACAAGAAAGAATGTAAACAGTCATCATACATAGGTCCAATTTCAATTTTACATCATATTCATAATACATTTACAGTTTAAATCTGAAAATAACTGGGGCTTACAGATCGTGGTTTGAGAATTAGAAAAGGAGAGTCGTTTGTTGCTTAGTCAAGTCCTAATAGAAGTCCCCTAATCAGCAATTCCTTTAACGCAGTCTCAATGTAGTAGAAGCAGTCCCTCTCTCAAACTTTTCAACCAGAATCAGAGCAGCATAAGATCAGAAAGAAATTTGGTGTAGAGAGACCGGTGTTAGGGTCTGTATTTATAGGGTCGGGTCAACGAATGTGGACAGAAATGAGGCCACATACATCAGAGTGAATCTAGCTTCAGAAATGGGCTCGGGCACCAGGTCGACCCCCAGGTCGACACTATGGTCGACCTGGACCTGGGTAGGTCGACTACATAGTCGACCCCCAGGTCGACCTGGTCCTGGGCAGGATTTTTCCCGCCCAGTCCATTTGGAGGTTTGAAATTCGAATTTTGAATTCGAATTGAGTCTGTTTTGAATTTGAAAATTTCTGAAAATTTCGAATGGTCATAACTTGGTCACACGGACTCCAATTTTCGAAAACTCGGTCTCGTTTCCAAGCAGAATTTCGAGACGAACGCAATGGCGTAACCCGTTTCCCTTGATTCTTATTTTAAAAATTAATTCTGCCTTGATTTATGGTTATTACACGTTATAAAAACATCGGTTGTTACAATGTGTGTGTTTTCTTTCAATAAGACCATTTTGTTCAGAAGTGTGTGGACATGTTAATCTATGTGTAATGCCTATTTTGCAAAAATAATTTTCTAATGGAAGGAACTCCATACCACCATCACTCTGAATAATCTTGACTTTATGACTAAATTGATTTTCAGCATTAGCTATAAACTGTATAACTACATTGCAAGTATCAGACTTAGATTTCATAAAGTATATCCAAACATATCTTGAGTGAGCACACTACAAGAAAAATACCCTATTGCAACTGCCTGTTTGCAACAGGCGATAAATGATAGTTGCAGTAAATGATTTTTAGTAACAAGCCTATTATAGCAGTTGCAATAGATGAGGCTTAGCAACAGACCTTTTTTTCCTATTGCGAAAAGCATTTTTTAGCAACTGCATTTTCCTTTCTGTTGCAAAAACATACTTTTAGCAACTGCACTTTCATAACAGTTGCAACAAACATATTATTTGCAAGTGCGCTTATAAGCCTGTTGCGAATAAATATCTTTAGCAACTGTTTTCGTCTCTTGCAATAACTGTATTTTTTACAGCTGGTAAAGCCAGTTGCGAAATACATACTATTAAAAGTTAGTATCTGCTTTTAATGATTAATTTTATATATTTACTTTTAAATGATTAACTACTAGTAATTATATGATAATTAAGATTAATATTTAATAATTATTAATTAATAATAAAATTTAAGTATTATAAAGCGATATTTATAATTGATAATTAAATAATAATTAATAATTAACAAATAATAATAATTAACATTTAAAAATAATAAAATAAATAAATAATTATTAAATAATAATAAATTAATAATAAAAAACTAATGGATAATAATTTATGTTTGATAGAGGTATTTTTATGAATTAATTAATAGTACTACAAGAAAAATACCCTATTGCAACTACCTATTTGCAAGCGGCGATGCACGACAGTTGCAATAAGTGATATTTAGCAACAGACATTTCTTAGTAGTTGCAATAGATGGGATTTAACAACATGCCTTTTCTTTCTGTAGTGAAACACATATTTTTAGCAGAAACATACTTTAGCAACTGCGCTTCCAAAATAGTTGCAACAAACATATTATTTGCAACTGTGCTTCCAAGCTAGTTGCAAAAAACTATCTTTAGCAACTATTTTTTCCATTTGTGATAACTGTTCTTTTTACAAGTAGTAAAGCTAGTTGTGAAAAACATACTTTTAAAAAGGACAAATTTTCAAAATAGGCTTGTTTTTTAAACTAATAGCAGATTTAGGCTAGTTTTGAAACTATTTGCAGAAATAGGCTTGTTTTTGGGAATAATTGTTAAAAAACAAGCCTATTTTTGCAAATAATTTCAAAACTAGCCTAAATCTGCAATTAATTTTAAAAACAAGTCTATTTTGAAAATTTGTCCCGTATATTTTTATAAGGGGAGCACTTCACAAGTGCGCCCACGTGTATTTTTATTTAAACAACAGTCTACCTCAGTGCTGAGGAGGCCAAAACAAGCCTACTTCTGCAAATTGTTTCAAAACTAGCCTAAATCCGCTATTAGTTCTAAAAACAAGGCTATTTTGAAAATTTGTCCTTTTAAAAATTAGTTTTCCTCCACCTTTGGTAAGCATAATTGCTATTAAATATAAAAGTGCGAAGTAATAAGTAATATTTAGTTATAATATAATAAGTATTAAGTAATAATAATTAATTAATATGAATTAATACTTTAATAATTAATAAATACATTAATAATTTATCATGGATGGTTATTAATAGTATGTAAATTATATTTAACAATCATTAATTATATTTAATAATTTTCCTGTCATTTGCAAAAAAAACAATCTTTTAGCAATACTTTTATTTCTATTAGTTATAGTAATCGTATTTTTAACAAATATTTGTTTTAGTCAGCTGTAATAGAGTTGCGTAACAGATGACAAATTTCGATCGCTGTAAGTATTTAATAATTATAAATGACAACCAATTGTTTTTATTTGAAATTGGGTAGTTAGACGATAATACATATCTGTACAATATGTCTTTAGTAGAACTTGAAAATTTAGTATCTAACAATAATTAAAATTAACTATTATGCTTAATATTCTTTAAAAAAATTGAAAATAGTTTTAAATCATTTATAAAATATTTAAATTTCATGAATTTTAAAAAAAAAAATTGTAAAAAAAGTTAATAAAAAATTTAAAATTCAGATAAATTAAAGAAGTTAAAAAAAATTCAAAATCCAAGAGTAAAAACATTACATTTCAAATCTCAATACTCATTATGATTTGTTTTTGCTTGATGATATCACAAAATTTAAATTTCCTTATTAGTGCAGAATATTCATTGTTCATCAGGTAACTCTACTAAAATTAGACACGTAACATTCGATGAAATAAACAACGTTGCAAACAAGGTGATCAATAAAAATTGGAATGGCGGACTCCTATATATTTCATTCTGCTTCTTTCTATTTATTTCCCATTTAAACCGATCTTTGACGCCCTGGATCTCACTCTACCAAATAACTAACTCCCTTCCTCTGTATTAACCCAAAGGTAACTAAATAGAAAGATTCAAATATCTAATGTCGTCACAATTTTCTGTTCACTTTCTCTTTCTTCTCCAGTACTTAATCGTTCTCTCCCCTTGAATTTCGCGAATGCTGCTGCTGCTACTGCTACTTCGGATGAGGATGAAAAATTGGTTATTTATTTGTTTTATTTTATTTTGATTTAGTCTAAAATAAAAATTCGATCCTTAAACGTGAATCTACACAAATCGTCGGAGTCAATGAAAATACTTGTTTTCTCGATTTGCGTATTGTCGATTTAGGTGTTGTCGAAAATACTTGCGGTTGATTTGTAAGCTTTTTCTTGTTTTTTCATGTGATGTTTGAGTTTAATGCTTTGCAAGGTGGAAGATTTGGAGACGAACTGTTTTTGTGGGTTTATTGCTGAAAGAAATACATGCTAAACATGCTCTGGAATTAGGGTTTCTGCTTTGGTTCGAAGCCGCCAGTTCCAATATTAAGTTGATCGAAGAAAGAGTTCCCCTTGATGCTTCATCAGTCGATCTCTCTGCGTTGATTTCCCTTGCTCGCTTCATTGTAAAGTTTAATGTTGATAAATTGGTACGCGATTTTTGCCTTTTTCAATTTGTAGTATTCTTGAATTTCCCGATGGTATGAGTTAAAAATTGGTATGTGCTTTAGTAAAATTTCCGCATTTGGATTTTGTTCGAACTCGATCATTACTAACTGTCGATAATGAAGCGAGATTTAAACAATGGATTGATTCACATATTTCATGTAATCTTTGGTTTGAAGTTCAAGTTTAGCTATGCATCTCTTCTTGAATCATTCTGTTGCTTTCTTGATGAGTTCAATTCTGATACATTATTAAAATATCACCCCTTTATCTTTCACTATGCCTCTTATAAGAGTGGATTACATTTGCATTTCCTTCCAATATTCCTTTTTACTGTCATCTATTTGTTACTTTGTATCTGATGCATTTAGTAATGCTTTTCATTAGCTAGTGTACACCAATAGTAAAGTCAACTTTCCAGATTGTACTCAGTCTAGCAGTTTGTAGTACTAGTTGTACTTTGTTGGTAAATTATTCTGTCGTTCTTTAAAGGGTTAAATGATGGCTATAAAAGGAGATGCATGTGTGATGGTTTCTTCAATTACTTTGGAGATGTTTCCTTTTTTTCGTTGTTTGCTGGCCTTTTAATAATATTTGAAAATTAGTTTAAGAACAATTTACTAATGAGTTATGTACTATGAAACAAGGTTTATGCAATTTGGCTCTGCGATGTTTGAAAATTGGTTTTAGGTAAAAATTATTTATCAGTTAGGTATTATGAAACAAGATCTATGCAATTTTGGTTTATTTCAAGGGAAAAAAAACTTATTGTGACCGTCAAGTGAACATGGGTCTCAGTATCTTTGGCCTTATTTCATGCATCTTAGTGTAGGTGGTTTCTAAACATTGGCTACACGTATGTTATTTGTCAACCTAATTGTTTAGGATGAATGTAAATTAGTGCTGATATGTTTTTTATTTGCATAGAGTAAATGCATATATGTTTTTGTTTTTGTTTAACTACATATGTTTAATCATTATATATGTTTTTTTGTTTAACTACATATGTTTAATCAAGGTGTGCTCATATTCTGAAGCATTGCTTGGAGGTTTGCTGGTGCTTTTGCGAAGTGCGCATTCTTTATAAAATGATGATCGTTTTGGTTAGTAGTAGCATTCTTCTGTAGAAAAATGATGATCGTTATACATGAATGATATATGAAAATTGTAGAAATTTTTGTTGCAATTGTTTGTACTATTAAAATTTTGTTGAAATAAATTTTTTATTTGTTTATTTCATTCCGTGACATACACTATTATTAATAAAACGAATACATTTAATATGTAGTATCTATAAGCTGTATTTTTTTTTATAGATTTATAAATTTTGTTGCAATGGGCATATACTGTTGCAAAAGGATCTATTGCAATAGTAAAAGCCTCTTACAAAAAAATCTAACAGGAAATATCCATTGTAAAAAATATCTGTTGCAACAGCAAAAGCCTGTTGCAAAAAATAACCGCAACATCTTATTGCAATAGGCGGGAAATGTTGCGAAATTTTTAAAACTTTGGCTATACCAACAGGCGCTTATCTGTTGCAATTGGTCTACTGCAACAGATATTGCTTGTTGCGAAAAGTGTTTTTGGTTGTAGATATCAATAAAAGAGATGTAGTACTTATACCCATAATCAATGTCAATTGGTGCTGGACCCCATAGGTCAACAACAACCAGTTCTAAGGGGTTTAAGTACTTAGTTTCAGAATTTGGGAATGACAATTTATGATTTTTTTTTCTATTTGATAGTATGTACATATATAATTATTAGGAACATCAATAGAAATGCCATTGCTCTTTAAAATCTCTTTCATAATTTTGCAACTTGGATGTCCAAGTTTATAATGTCACATATCAAAAGTTGTACATTCATCGTTTTATCTAACTTTGCTACTTTTCAGAAGTTACTATTTAACTCGATGTTTTGGATGTTTCCTGAATCAAACTTGTACAACCCATTTTGTTCTCTATCCTGCAATAAAATGGTCCTAGTCAGCATGTCCCTAACTACCTAGTGTTTTGGGTAAAATTCAAAAGACACTTGATTGTCTTTTGCACAATGTGACACACTGATTAAGTTTTTCCTTATATGTGGTGCGCATAATAAATTGTTTAAGTAAAGAAGTTTAGCACCCTTAATATAAGCGTGTCCAGTGTGAGAGATAACTATTGAATTGCCATTACCCATAATTAGAGATTGCTTACCTTTGTATTCACGGTTCCCAAGACTCAGATTATTTAAGTTGTTTATAACATGATGATTAGCTCCGGAATCTGGATACCATGCTTCATCTTGAATATCATCAGTAGCCGCGACATTTGATGTTGATTCTTAATTGCCTTTGTTTTCTGATTGACTGTTGACCATATTTGCATTTGGATTGCCACCACTATTATTATTGTTCACTTGCTGATTTATATTGAAGCTGCTATCAAATCTGAAGTAGCATTTATTGGCTGTATGTCCAAGCTTTTCACAAATTTGACCTTTTGGCTTGTTGTTGTGATTCCATCTCCCAGCTCCGCCTCTTCCTATATTGGATGAATGTAACGACCCGCATTCTACGCATCGAAGGATCATAGAATATTTATTTCATTTTCATACGAATTTTTATGGTCATGTAAATTTGGGGAACGACTATTGGGGTCATTTCCCATGTTCACGATTTTTGCCGATTTTTAAATAACCGTTTTCCCCCTGGCAAATCTTGTTTCGCCTATAACTTTTGATTGGTAAGGAATTTTGACCTGGAACTACTTCCATTGGATTTGGATGATGGTTTACCTTTCCGTAGAGTGGTCACATTAATCAATCGAACTTACTGTTTGGGAGATATGGCTGAAATAAGTTTTGGAAGGTGAAAAACAGCTTAATCGGGTTTAATAGGTTTATTAGCGGATGGGCCCATAGCCCATTTCGGGATTAGGGTTATGGGGAGGCTGAAATGAGTTAGGTAACCATTTCATTTCACTTCATTTTTCTCAGCCGCCACTTTCATTTCTTCAACCTAGCAATGACCTCTATCTTCCAAATCTCATTCTAATCGCTTTTTAGCGACTAGTTAACCAAAACTATACCAAATCAAGTCAAATTAGCATCAAATCAGAGATAGAGCTGCTGCAACATATAGAGATCTGTGCCATAACAGTAGAGTTTCAGATCTAAGATTTCATTTGTGGCTAAGGTGAGTGATTTGTACTTTTATTCACTAATCATGACTAATTAGGGGTGAATAGTGATAATTAGCGGAATTATGCATCATAAAAATATGAAAAAATATGTAGAAATTATTAAATATTATTTTATGTCACTGGTGAAAATTTGGGTTAATTTGGATTAAGTTTGCTAATCCTATAGTTAAAACATGGTTAAGGGGAAAATCATGCTTTTTGGGTATGTTTGATCTAAAATATTTCATATGAATGATGTTTTAATGTTTTTAATTGATTCTATATGTTGTTACCGCTGCTTGGAATGTTTTGTGGTGTCATAAAAAGGTTGGAATGGTTGAAAACGTTGTCGTTTGGTGAAAATAGCTTGTTGGAAAAGTTGCAGATTTTCAGGTCCGGTTAGAAGGAAGACCCGATCCAAACCGGTTAAGAGGGAGACCCGAACTGATCTGGATAGGAGAAACATACGAACCGATCCGGATAGGAGAAAGAGACCCGAACCGATCTGGATAGGAGAAAGACACACGAACCGATCCAGATAGGAGAAAGAGACCCGAACCGATCCGGATAGGAGAAAAGAGACCCGAACCGAACCTAATAGGAGAAGGGGACCTGAACCGAACCGGATAGGAGGAGGAGACCTGAACCGAACCGGATAGGAGTAAGAAACCTGAACCAAATAGGAGTAAGAGACTCGAACCGAACCGGATAGGAGGAAGACCCGAACCGGATAGGAGGAGGAGACCCGAACTGAACCGGATAGGAGAAAGAGACCCAAACCAATCCGGATAGGAGAAAAGGGACCCGAACCGAACCGGATAGGAGAAGGAGAAAAGGAGACCCGAACTGAACCGGATACGAGGAGGAGATCCGAACCAAACCGTATAGGAGGAAGAGACCCGAACCAAACCAGATAGGAGGAAGACCAGAACCGAACCGGATTGGAGGAGGAGACCTGAACCGAACCGAATAGGAGGAGGAGACCCGAACCGAACCAAAGGAGACCAAAACCCGAGATGCAAAGGAAGTCCAAATGGGAAGTTATTTCTCAGGATCCAGATGGGAACCAATGAGTTAACTTCTAGAGTTGGACTTTGCTGCAAGACGTGTGCAAAGGGGTTATCGATATCTATAACTTTGGTTCACCGTTGAAGAGAGGGGCATGTAGACGAACCAGAGCCAGGGAAGTGTGAACTGGTTAGTCCTTAACCTAGAGCTAGGGATGTTTGGACTGGGTAGGGTTATTGACTATAGACCAGGGAAGTATGGTCATAGCAATAGTCGACGGAGTTGCCGTCATGCCCCCAATGGATTTGGTGATCAAAGCGATGGATATCGTATGCTTTACGCACTGAGTGAGTGATGTAAAGATGACTTCTATGTTTGATGTTTGCTATCACCATGACATGCACACTCCTATTTTATATTTTATGTTAGTGTTACCTTAGAGTACTGTACATCTTGTTGTGCTAACTCTTTGGTTGCAGGTCCAGGTTCGGGTATGATTATTTATACATGTTATTGTTTTATTTTGTTGCTATCGCTCATACCAGACTGTTGTCTGACTCAGAGTTTTATGTCTCTTCTTATTACTCTAGGTGCTCCTAAACGAGTAGACTAGAGACAGGTCAGGTGGTTATGCACGAGTAGCTGTCCGGAGACGAGCAGGAGGCTTCCACGTACTACTTACATATATTCTCCTTGTGTTGTTGATGGTCACTGCTTTGGGCATTAGTAGTGAACCTTCTTTATTTCCTTGTTAGAGACAATATTTTGAAGTTGTAATAATGGTTTGGATCATAAGCTGTATTTTTTTGGATTCCGCTACTCTGATGGTCATGATTTGGTTTTCAGCTTATGCACTGTCTCACCTGTTTTATGTCAAGTTATGTTACTATTGTATTTTGTTCCATGCGATGTAAGACATACTACAGGTTCTTGATTATTCATAGTTTCAAAACCGTTTTCCTTTGACGACCGTCTCGTGCTAGTCGGGCATTAGTATAACGCATTTTTGGGAATGTCGAATGGTTCGGGGTCGGCCATTACATTTGGTATCAAAGCCTAGGTTGCGTAGTTAACCTAGGGGAAGACATCAGGGAGAGATAGTATATGTATATGAGAGCGCCTATTTGTGATATTTGGTTTCCAAAAACTATATATATACTATTAGTATATCCAAGGATGAAGCTGCACTGCACTAGCACCACTAAGGAGAAGGTTAATCGTTTTCTTTTACAGATTGAATGATGAGCCGAAATACGAGGAGTACGGGGTCAGGGGCCAACAGTAGGAATGTCCCTGTTATAAGGACGATGTTTACTGCCTTCATGCGAGAGATGCTTCGGGTTGTTAAGGGAGCAGTTCCTAATGCTGCTAATGATGGTGGTGCAGTAGTGCAGGCGCCTAGACCTGATTTCGCAAAGATTTGCAAGGATTATACTAGTCTTGGTGGGAAGTCGTTCCACGGAAAGGAGTCGGTTACGGAGGTTCAAGACTAGCTTGATAATTGTGAGCGCATCTTCGAGGATTTGGGGATCGAGGATGCAATGAAGAGAAAGTTAGCATTGTGCCAGCTTCAAGGACGAGCTATTAATTGGTGAAATGCTATTAAAGCGGCCGCTCCCGAGGTTCAAGTCACTTGGAATCAGTTTAAGACCCGTTTTTGTGACAAGTTTATCCCAGCTGCTCAGAAATCAGAATTGTTTAGGATGTTGTTGGAGCTTAGGCAGAATGGTAGGGCAGTCCCAGAATATATTGCTGAATTCGATACCTTATAGAAATATGGATTGTCCCTTATCGATACTACCGAAAAGAAGAATGAGAAGTTCATAACTGGCCTAGATGGGTACTTGGGGAAAGACTCATAAACCATATCGATGAGACATTCGAATCTATTATGGGAAAGGCATTAAGGTCTAAGAGCCTTTACCCTAAGTCAAAAACCGAGGTTGTTGTTACATCTGCAGAGGAGCCAAAGCCGCAGGCAAGAATAATTCCCAGAATAAGAGGAAGTAGAACCAGACGAAGGATGGTCAGAAAAAGAAGAATAAGAAAGATATTGAGTGTTTTAGCTGTGGCAAGAAGGGCCACTATGCCCGCAATTGTTGAGCAAAACCGGGGGAAAAGAAGTGCTTCAACTGTGGCTAAGTGGGACATTTTAAGAATGAATGTCCACAACCCCTAAGGAGAAGCAAATGGTGAAAGCATATGCCATAAACGCTGTTCCTTCTTCATTGAATTCCCCAATTACTGTGCGGAAGGGAAAGGGCGTCGTTATTCAAGGTATGCTTTCTATTTATGTTGTTCCTGTTCGATTACTATTTGATACCGGGGCTTCCTATTCCTTCATATCTGGTAAGCTGGTGGAAAGGTTGGGATTAGAACCCGAGATTGTCGATAGACCTTTAGTTGTGACGAATCCGATCGGTGGTTCGACTAGCCTTTGCATGATTTGTTGTAATTTGGTCTTATCGAGTCATGGATGCATGTTTGCTTGTGATTGCTTTATTTTGCGCTTTACTGGGTTTGGCATTATTTTGGGAGTCGATTGCTCCAAAGACATGGGGTGGTGGTAGACTGCGAGGGGTCTTCGGTGACCACTAGAGCGGACGATGGGCAGAGGCTGGTACTGGATTGCCTACCTAGTGATGAGGTGATGGCTAGTTTTATGCATTCTCTCGACATCCCGCAAGATGAGTTATCAGATGTGCCTATTGCTGGCGAGTATTCGGACATCTTCGAGGAAGTGAACGGCTTCCACCACACCGAGAGATCGAGTTTCATATTGATTTAGCGAAAGATGCCAGACCTATAGTGATGCCACTTCGTCATATGGCGCCAAGGGAGCAGCGAGAGCTCGGGGTGCAAGTAAGCGATCTTTTGAAGAAGGGATTTATCTGAAGAAGTGTTCCGAGTGGGGAGCACCAGTTGTATTTTCTACTAAGGAAGATGGTTCCCTTCGTTTATGTGTAGACTACTGTGAGATGAACAAGATGACTAGAAAGAATAAGTATCCTCTTCCGTGAATAGACGATTTATTTGATCAGTTGGATGGAGCGAGAGTGTTCTCCCAGTTAGATCTCGCGATAGGCTTTCATCAGCTCCGGGTAGCAGCTGAGAGTATTCCTAAAACGGCATTTCGGACGCCTTCTGGATTTTATGAATGGTTGGTCATGCCATTCGGATTGACCAATGTACCAACATATTTTGTGGATCTTATGAATAGGGTATTCAGGGATCAACTGAATAAGTTTGTTCTTGTGTTCATGGATGATATCTTAGTTTACTCGAGGATAGAGGAAGAACACAAGGAACATTTGATGACTGTGATGGAGGTGTTGAGGAAACACCGATTGAAAGCAAAATTTTCTAAGTGTCACTTCAAGAGGAGGGAAGTGAGCTTCTTGGGCCATGTTGTTTCAGAGAATGGTATTGCCGTAGATCCTGCAAAGGTGGCTATGGTGCAAGATTGGTCTACGCCCAAGAATGCAACGGACGTGAGGATCTTCTTGGGGTTGGCCGGATATTACCATAAGTTTATCCAAGACTTATCCAAGGCAACGACACCGTTAACTCAATTGACCAAGAAGAACCAAGCTTTTGCTCAGGATGGAAGGTGCGAGGATGCATTCAAGAGCCTAGAGGAAAAGTTGACGTGTGCACCAGTGTTAGTTATTCCTAAAGGGAATGAAGAGATGACGGTATACATGGATGCTTGTGGTACCGAACTAGGTGCTATATTGATGCTAGGAGGTAGGGTTGTAGCTTATGCTAGTCGACAGCTGAAATCGCATGAGAAAAGATATCCTACGCATGATTTGGAATTGGCAGCGATCGTGTTCGCGTTGAAGATGTAGAGACATTATCTCTTGGGAGAAAGATTCGAGTTGTTTACCGATCATAAATCGTTAAAGTATCTTTTCTCTCAAAAGGATCTAAATCTCCACCAGCAGAGATGGTTAGAGTTATTGGCTTCATGTGATTTCAATATCGAATACACACCCGGGAAGGGCAATGCAATAGAGGATACATTAAGTAGGAGACATGCCAGTTTTGGGGCTATGTTTCTGGAATGGAAGTAACTAGAGTATATCGCGGGATATGATTTCAGACCTAAGCGCGAATTAGTTCTAGCTATGTAAGCAAGTTGGACGATCAGACCGTCTTTGATTGAGCGGATTGGTTCCAATCAGAGGGACGATCCTAACCTATTGGAAATCATCTCCAAGGTAGAGATGGGTATCGACGATGTGAGAATGAACAAGTATGGTCTTGATCGAGAAGGATGGCTTCAGAAGAATGGGAGACTAGTTGTACCCAATATTAATGGATTGGGAGATGACGTGCATAGAGAATGTCATCACTCGAAACTGACTATACATCCCGGTGGTAACAAGATGTATCGAGACATGAAGCAGATCCACTACTGGGAAGGGATGAAGAGAGACATTGGGAAGTTTATATCCAAGTGCATGAACTTCCAGTTAGTTAAAGCCGAGCAAAAGAAGCCTATTGGTTTGTTACAACCATTGGAAATCCCCAAATGGAAATGGGAACAAGTCTCAATGGATTTCATTGACGGTTTGCCAAGGACTAGATCGGGTCATGATAGCATTTGGATGATTGTGGATCGATTAACCAAGAGTGTAAGGTTTATACCGGTCAAGTCGAATAAAACAACAGCTAAGTTAGCGGAACTGTATATGAAGTGGGTAGTGAGATTCCACGGAGTACCTAAAGGTATTGTGAGTGACCGAGATCCATTATTTACTAGTGGGTTTTGGAAGAGATTACAAGAGGATTTGGGATCAGAATTATATCTCAGTACCGCGTACCATCCCCAAACCGATGGTCAAACTGAGAGGGTGAACTGTGTATTAGAGGATCTCTTAAGAGCTTGTATATTGGACTTTGGAGGGTCATAGGATGACCATTTGCATCTAGTTGAGTTCGCATATAATAATAGTTATCAGTCCAATATTGGTATGGCTCTATTTGAAGCTTTGTACGGAAGATCATGCAACTCACCATCATGTTGGTTGGAAACCGGTGAGAAGTTTGTGCTTGGGCCGTATGTAATAAGAGAAACTTCAGATAAGGTCAAGGTTATTCAACAGCAAATGAAGGCTGCCCAAGATAGACAGAAAACTTATGCTAATAAAAGACGAAGAGACTTGAAATTCTGCATTGGCGACTTGGTATTCATCAAGATTTCTCCATTGAAAAGTATGACTCGTTTTGGTAGGAGAGGCAAGTTGGCACCAAGGTTTGTTGGTCCATTTCCAGTTCTCGAACAAGTTGGGAATTTAGCGTATAATGTTGGATTACCAGACAAGATGGCAGGAGTGCATGTTTCATGTTTCTCAATTAAGGAAGTTCATGCACGATTCAGATCTGACTATTTCACTAGATCAGTTGGATGATATCGAAGTGGAATCTGAGGCAGTTGGGAGCCACAATACGATTCGTATTGTCGGATATGGTACGAAGCAACTTCGAAGGAAGACAGTGAAACTGGTTAAGGTCCAGTGGGGTGATAATGAGAACGACTGTACTTGGGAAACTAAGGAAAGCATAAGGAAGTTATATCCAGAACTTTTTGCTTGGTAAGGTTTTATTAGCAATATAGTTATTTCGCATGTTAGGATAGGCCTGTTGTGTTTATTATGTATATCTGATTGTTGCAAATGGTTGATAGGCATGCGGGACCCTTTGTTGTTCTCTTAGTTAAGGAATTTCGGGGGCGAAATTTTTTAAGGGGGGAGAATATAATGACTTGCATTTTACGAGTCGAAGTATCATAGAATATTTATTTCATTTTCATATGAAGTCGTATAGTCGTGTAACTTTGGGGAACGACTGTTGGGTCATTTCCCATGTTCACGATTTTTGCCAATTTTTAAATGACTATTTTACCCCTAGTGAATATTGTTTCTCCTATAACTTTTGATTGGTAAGGAGTTTTGACATGAAACCACTTCCACTGAATTCAGATGATGGTTTATCTTTTCGTAGAGTGGTCACATTAATCAATCGGACTTACCATTTGGGAGATATGGCTGAAATAAGGTTTGGGAGATGAAAAACAGCTTAATAGGGTAATTCGGATGGGCCCATAACCCATTTCGGGATTAGGGTTATGGGGAGGCTGAAATGAGTTAGAAAACCATCTCATTTAATTTTTCTCGGCCACCACTTTCATTTCTTCAACCTAGCAATGGCCTTCATCTTCCAAATCTCATTCTAATCGCTTCCTAATCGCTTTTTAGCCACTGAATAAGCAAAACTATACCAAATCAAGTCAAATTAGCATCAAATCAGAGATAGAGTTGCTGCAATACATAGAGATCCGTGCCATAATAGTAGAGTTTCAGACCTAAGATTTCTTTTGTGGCTAAGGTGAGTGATTTGCACTTTTATTCACTAATAACAGCTAATTAGGGGTGATTAGTGATAATTAGCGAAATTATGCATCATAAAAATCTGGAAAAATATTTAGAAATTCTTAAATATTATTTTATGTCACTGGTGAAAATTTTGGTTAATTTGGATTAAGTTTGCTAATCCTATAGTTAAAACATGGTTAAGGGGATTAAGGGGAAAATCATGTTTTTTGGGTATGTTTGATCTAAAATATTTCATGTGAATGATGTTTTAATGTTTTTGATTGATTCTATATATTGTTACCGCTGTTTGGAATGTTTTGTGATGTCATAGAAAGGTTAGAATGGTTGAAAACGCCATCATTTGGTGAAAATAGCTTGTTGGAAAAAGTTGCAGATTTTTAGGTTCGGTCCGAACCGGTTAGGAGGGAGACCCGAACCGATCCGGATAGGAGAAACACCCGAGCAATTTCGGATAGGAGAAAGAGACCCGAACCAATCCGGATAGGAGAAAGACACCCGAACCGATCCGGATAGGAGAAAGAGACCCAATCCAGATAGGAGAAAAGAGACCCAAACCGAACTGGATATGAGAAGGAGAGAAGGAGACCCGAACCGAAACGGATAGGAGGAAGAGATCCAAACCGAACCGGATAGGAGGAAGATCTGATCCGAATCGGATAGGAGGAGGAGACTCGAACCGAACCAGATAGGAGAAAGAGACCCGAACCGATCCGGATAGGAGAAAAGAGACCCAAACGGAACTAGATAGGAGAAGGAGAGAAGGAGATCTGAACCGGATAGGAGAAGGAGACCCGAACCGAAACGGATAGGAGGAAGACCCAAACCGAATCGGATAGGAGGAGGAGACCCGAACCAAACTGGATAGGAGGAGGAGACCCGAACCGAACCGGATAGGAGGAGGAGACCCGAACCGTACCGGAGGAGACCAAAACCCGAGATGCAAAGGAAGTCCAAATGGGAAGTTATTACTCAGAATTTAGATGGGAACCAATGAGTTAACTT
The DNA here is from genome assembly GCA_030737875.1 of Allium sativum. NCBI lineage: Eukaryota > Viridiplantae > Streptophyta > Magnoliopsida > Asparagales > Amaryllidaceae > Allium > Allium sativum. The sequence goes on from CM060921.1 coordinate 43,525,006, forward strand.
CTGGAGTTGGGCTTTGCTACGGGATGTGTGCAAAGAGGTTATAGATATCTATAACTTTGGTTCACCATTGAAGAGAGGGGGAATGTAAACGGACCAGAGCCAGGGAAGTGTGGACTGGTTGGCCCTTAACCTAGAGCCAGGGATGTTTGGATTGGGTAGGTTTATTGACTATAGACCAGGGAAGTATGGTCATAGCAATAGTCGATGGAGTTGCCGTCATGGCCCCAATGGATTTGGTGATCAAAGCGATGGATATCGTTGCTTTACGCACTGAGTGAGTGATGAGAGGATGACTGCTATGTTTGATGTTTGCTATCACCATGACATGCACACTCCCATTTTACACTTTATGTTAGTGTTACCTTATAGTATTATACATCTTGTTGTGCTAACTCTTTGGTTGTAGGTCCAGGTTCAGGTATGATTATTTATACCTATTATTGTTTAATTTTGCTGCTATCACTCATACCAGACTTTTGTCTGACCAAGAGTTTTATGTCTCTTCTTATTACTCTAGGTGCTCCTATACGAGTAGACTAGAGACAGGTCAGGTGGTTATGTGATTAACATAGAAATGTGTTTATTTTATGCTCTAATATCTTATCTTTTGTATATAAATAAATATTATTTGGGTATTATTTTGTCACTTTTACAGATATGCCAACTAAGCTACATGCAGTCAGAAAAACAGAAAATAATGATCAAAATGCTGTATATATACATATGAAGATCTGCAGATGAAGACTTTGCATTGTGTTTCTTTTGGAGTTAAGATATGTCCATCATTGATAGAAGAAATCCCCTGAAATCTTATCCTCCTTCAATTAGTCACATGTCAAACAAGGAAGATATTGGAGGAATAATGGTTAATTAAGAGGAGAGGAATAATGGCTAATTAAGAGGGAAGGAATAATTTTTATGGAAGGAATAAATGCTAATTAATTGGCTAATATATGCATATATTGGATTAGGGTTTTAGATTGGCTGTCTATCTCCTATAAATATCCATATGATCTCATTGTAAATGATCATCCTGAAATTAATAAAGTTTTCATTTTTTTTTTTTTTTTTTTGCATTTTCTACTTTTTCTTAGCAATTAGTGTTGGCTACAAAATTAGATTTGGTAGAACACTATTTGTCTTTTTCATTTATTTTTTTATTAGTGATTAACCGTCTGATTAGATTCAGCGGTAATCCTAATTTTATTTCCTATTTGTTATTTTAATTTCTGCAATTTCAATTTCTGTTCTTTTTACTGCTTCCATAGGTCAATTGGATTGAATATAGATTTGATTAGATTCAGATCTAATTCAATTCAATAATAGTTTAATTGAAATTCAATTTCGTTTGCTTTCAAAACCAACCTCCAAACTTGGTCTAACTCGCCCAAGAAGTTATTTAAATAATTTGATTTAATTTGCCTCTCTGTGTTCGACCTGTATGCTACACACCTGTGCGCTTGTAGTATTTATTTCAAAACTCACGCTTTCCTAGTTCTTAGGAAAGCGACGATCAAGTTTTTGGCGCCGTTGCCGGGGAGGCAATAATTAAATTTTATTATTTGTTTAATTTCTGATTCGTGTTAGTTTTTATTTTATTTTTCCTTTTGTCTTTTTGTATATATAGAAAAAAAGTTCTAGATTAGTTTTACTACATTCTTCTAATAAGAGGAAAAAAAATCTTGCCTTCTTGTTTTTTTTACCTCTTTCCTCATTTTGATTTCTTTTCCTTTTTGTTTTCCCTTCTCCCATTTATTTCTTTCCTTTCTTTATACATCCATTTTCTTCTTCTTACAACTTTCAAAAAAATAAACAAGAGGACAAAAAAACTTGCCAAATTTCTTGGTATTTTTATTCAATTTTTTTCCCTTTTCAATTTTTTTTTCTTTACATTTTCTTTTTCCCTCTCCATTTATTCCTTCTTTCCTTTTGTTTATTGTTCATTTATTTTGCCAAATTCTCCAAATTTTTCTTTAATTTCTTTCCATCTATTCCTTCCTTTTACTTCTTTCTAATTGTTCAATCTTTTTTTTTAAATAAGCTTTTCTCTTTTAACATCTTTCCCTTCTTTGCCTTGTAATTAATTCTCTGCTTTGTCATTTATTTCTTCCCACTTTTGCAATTTCCTTTATTTCTTTTAGTTTTTTTTCTTTCAAATTTTTTTCTTCTCATTTGCATTTAAAACTTGCTTGTTTTTCCGGTTCCTTCCTTTCTTTATTTTCTTCCATCTTTTTACATTTGCACTAATTAAAAAAAAACTGTCATTTTCATTGATTTTCTACCTTTGACATTTTATTTTTTCTTTCTTTTATTTCTTTCCCTTTTTACTTAATCAATTCTGTATAAATTTCTTTCTTCTTTTACAGGTCTTACCCAACAAAACAAAAAATAAACAAAAATACAAATATCTCTCTTTCCATTTTTTCTTTCTTCCTTCTATATTCTCATCTGCCATTTACTAAAACCACATCACCCTTCATCTCGGATCACCACTTTCAGACCATTACCCACATCAACCATTCTACCACAGTACCACAATCTCATCCATACTCCAATACCACAGCAGATATCCAAATCGCAATAGCCTCATCCCATCAGTACCCAATTTGTAAACCAAAACCATAGATCCAACTGTTCACACAATCAAACCCACACCGTTATTCGCCAACCTCACATCAACATTCGCCCTACACCGAGACGCTCAGAACCGCCAACATCCTTTGAGATACCAACCACTGAACGACTTCCTCGTCACTCAAGCTTCCACCTTTTCATCTGTCACAACAACAAATCCAGAAATCAGAACTGCAAGCCAATCTTGCGTGAATTGTTTCCAGAAAATAAAAAAAGGGGCGCAAGACTTTTTGTTCAGTCCTTTGCAATTTTAATTTGGGTGTAATTTTTGAGGAATTAACAGAGTGCTGGGTATTGTGAAAAGAAAAGAAGGAGCGTGCATTTAAAGAAGAAAAGGGGGACGTCATTTATCCATTGACTAATTTTTGTGAGTTTCCCGGTTTAATTTTTTGTGTGCATAGTTTTATTTTATTTTTTGTTCAATTGGGGAAAGAAATCCATTCATATTTTGGGGAAGGAGCGAGATTTAGGTTTGAGCCGTATGTATATTTGGACGCTGGTTGCTTTTATTTGAGTGCTTCTATATTTTTGGTTTTTTTTAAATTTGGTAAGCAATCTGTTTGTTCATTTCCTTAACTGGTCGCCCTACTTTTTGACTGCGTGGATTTTTAACATAGTTGAGTGCCTGTAAATTCTTGGCATGTGACAAGCTTGTTTTTTTTCTTTTGTCTTTTCCTTTTTGAATCTTTTTTTTTTTTTGAGTTTTTAAGTCTAGTTGAGATACTTTGCTTGTTTTATATTTCTTTTGGTCGAGTCTTGTTTGTTTGTCAGTTTAGTTTTTTTTTTTAAAAAAAATTATTTTCGATTTTGAAGTTTTTTTTCTTTCCCAATTCTTTTGTTTGCTCTCTCTCTCTCTCTTTTCTTTTAAAAAAAGGGTTCAAAGACCAGAGCAAAGATAAAAATTCAAAAAAAAAATCAATCAAGGAACTCAAAGGTGAAAAAATTGCAGATACTTGGATTTTAATCGCTATAGCTACTCAATTGCTCTCGACAGACTGCCATACACCGCTGTAATATTTTCTGAATTCTACAGGTGCTCTACTGCAAAGAAAAAATATATAGAAATTGTTTGTAAAAATTTTCTGCAGGGGCAGCGGCTTGCGTGTACAACATTTTGTTTTCTGTTAGTTGTTATTGTCTGATTGTTGTAGTTGGCTGAAATTTTCATAACTATTGTCATCATTCTCATCATTTTTCAATAGTAAAACTTGATTTTCAAAGTATTTAACTACTAGAGTGTATTTTATAAAATTGATTGTCTCAAGGGTTTGATCGCGGATATATATTAGTTTAATTTATTGAACTTCTAGCAAAAGAGGTTGCATACTACCCGTAAAAAAATTGGTCGTATCCCTTAGTATTTATACTATACGTGAACGACCATAAGACCCTCTTCCTCCTTCAAATCGAGATTATCAACAAATAAGATATACTTGAGTACGTTATTTATTTTGAATAAAAGCTACCTGTGTCAAAAATTTAAGTTTGGATTTTCCATATTTGATAACGATGAATGAGAAAAGTCTTAGCTACCATAATTCTTCTAGGGATTTTGAGAATGATAAAATTGACATGATTCAGACTACAGTTGATGAAACCTTTATTGACACTTCTGAAGCCTTGAAAATGTGCTTTAACCATTTCAACTCTGATTTCGATGAGCTCGAATACATTTCTGAATTAAATGAATTTCTTGACCCGAAGCCTATGTCATCTAAATCTAACCAAGGAACGTTCACCAATCTTAGCACACAAGAAATTCCTAAGTTAGACCTCAAACCATTGCCACAAGATTTTGAGTATGATTACTTGGACTCTACACAAAATTTTCCTGTAGTGTTGGCCTCTGATCTTACCGAGGACCAAGAAGGAACACCTTTGAAAATTTTATGGGATAATATGCATTTGAATGGTATTAATCATTGTCACAACCAAAATTGCATAGGGAAGATTTTGATTTCAGAAGTTATTGACAAGCCTCTAGTACCTCAAAAATTAGATACTAAATCCTCAAACATCATTTTCGATAGAGGCAATGTGGGGGAAAAAGGAAATCTCATTTTTCACATCATACTCATCATCATTGTAGATTTCATTCTGCATATGATTTTCATTCGCATATAGTGGATAAACTTCATTTCATTTTACAAATAATTTTGCAACTTATCCACCTTTGGGTACGATCTTTCAAATTTAGGAAAGGTACAGTGTGGACATTGTTTAGTTCTAGTGTGGGGGAGTCTGCATTGCATTCATTTTTATTTTCTTTTCATTTTCTTTTTCTTTTCACTTTCATGCATTTAGATAGGACCATCACGCATTTTAGGTCATAATAACATGCCATTTTTTTTCTTTTAATTTTTTATTTTTCTTTTCACTTTCATGCATTTTAGGTCATAATAACATGCCATTTTTTTTGGGAAAATATGACTCATTTTAAATTGATACAACAAAATAAGTTAACAATTGTTAGTCAGTTGGTAGTATTTTTTTCTCTCAACTAAGATCGAGTAAGAAATATGATGAAAAGTTGAATTTTGAGGGATATTAGTGTAACCAGTACATAGGGAGATTCTTAGGTGATGGTCATGAAATCTATTCTATAGTGTAGTTTTTGTTTAAATAAGTGGAGGACTTAAAATACTTATATTGGCTTTTCGAATCTTTAAAACTAAGCGTGTTAAGCTGAATTCGTGTAACTCTATCTTGTTCTTATATTTCCAATAATAATAATAATAGCAATCCAAGGGTATCTAACATTGCTTGTATATCTAGCGTTGGTGTGCAAACCCGCCAAGCTCTATCCGACATGTTGTTGACAAAGTCAAAGTTGGAATATCTTGGTCTCATTTTATGAGTTGGACACCTAAGGATTACCGACATGTTGTTGACAAAGTCAGCGTCGGTCTGCACAATCCACCAAGCTCTGTCTCAACTCTCCGTCAGTCCGCAAGGCAGTGTATGGGTGGTATACCTTGGTCTTTTAAGTTGGGTGTATGTAATTAATCATAAATTTTAACTTTAATAGAGATAGAGAATAAGCGATGATGCCCAAACATTTCTTGACTCTATTGATTTGACTATCTAAACACAAGGAAATTAGAATACCACTTTACAAACTGTGACAAATAAACTAAGAATTTATTTCATGGCTACACTATGTTATCGACTGAACCAACTGGCCAAACTGGAATTTAACATTTGAAAACTTGATTTATGTTGAAAATTTGTGACAAGCTGAGGTATCCAAAATAAAATCAACTGATTATGTAACAACCCGCATTCTACGCATTGGAGGATCGTAGAATAATTATTTCTTTCCCATATGAAGTTGTATGGTCGTGTAACTTCGGGAAACGACCATTAGAGTCATTTTCCATGTTCAAGATTTTTATCGATTTTTAAATGACTGTTTTGCCCCTAGCTGATCTTGTTTTGGCCATAACTTTTGACTGAAAAGGAATTTTGACCTGAAACCACTTCCATTAGATCCGTTTGATGATTTACCTTTCTGTAGAGTGGTCATAATAGCCAAACGGATTCACCGTTTGGGAGATATGGCTGAAATAAGGTTTGGAAGATGAAAAACAGCTTAACTGGGCCAAATGAGGTGATTAGCAAATGGGCCCATAACCCATTTCAGGATTAGGGTTAATGGGAGGCTGAAATGAGTTAGGGTTTCATTTCATTTCGGTTTTCTAGCCTCCACTTACCTCTTAAAAACCCTAAAAATGGCCTCCAACCTCTAAATCACCTCCAAATCACTTTCTACTTGAAGATTGAGCTTAGCAACATCAAATCAAGAGAGAGATCAACACCAAATCAAGATTAGAGCTGCTGTTTTGCATTGGGATCTTCACCAAATCAGAGATTTATTTCATATCTAAGTTTTATTTGTGGCTAAGGTGAGTGATTTGCTTGCTTTTTCACTAATTATGGCTAATTATGGTAATTAGCGAAATTATGGCTCAGAAAAATCTAGAAAAATTCCTAAAATTCTAAAACATCATTTTATGCCTCTGATATGAATTTGGGTTAATTTCGACTAATTTTGCTAATCCCGGAATTTAGGGGATTAAGGGGTGATTAGTGATAATTAGTGAATTTATGCATGATTAAAATCTGGAAAAATATTCAGAAACTCTTAAATATTGATTTAGACCTCTGTTAGAAAATTTGGCTAATTTGGATAAGTTTTGCTAATTATATGCTTAAACATGATTAAGAGGGACTAAGGGAAAATATGGGGTTTTGGCTATGTTTGATCCATTTTAACCTATCATATTGATGTTTTGGTGTTTGAGGTCACTTCTACTTGTTGCTATGGCTTTGTGGTATGCTTTGTGATTGTTTAGGATAGTTAGAATGGTCGAAAACGCCGTCGAGAGGCGTATAAACAGTCGTAGTAAAGTTGTAGGAAAGCGGTGCAGGCTTTCGGATCGGATCGGATGGATGGGGTCGGACCGGGCAAAGTATCACCGAACCGAACCGTAGCTTAGCACAAGAAGAAGAATGGCAAAAAGGAAGGCCACCATGGCTGAACTGGAATCGGATCGGGTTAAGTAAGGGGGACCGGATCGGATCGAGATGAAGAGAAGGGGGATCGGAACGGTAGAGAAAGGGGAGCTGATCGGACCATGACTAGGGAGGCCAAACCAAACTGATGCGATGAAGGTACTTCGAACCGAACCAATGCAACGTGAAGAACCCGAACCGAACCGAGATGCATATACGTGACCTAACCGAACCGATCCAGTATTGACCAATAACCCGAGACGCAAAGGTAGTCTAAGTTGGAAGTTAGAGCTCAGGATCCAGCTGGGAACCAATGAGTTCACTTCGTGATTGGACTTTGCTGCGGGACGTGTGCTAAGGAGTTGTCGACGTTCATAATTTCGATTCACCATGAATGATAGGACAACGTTATCAGTGCAATAGAGTCGTTATGACTCGAGGGGCAAAGTGATCGTAGTATGTCTATGAGCCAACGCAGATGGGGTGAACAACTCCATGGGGCAAAGTGGACATATTAAAGGATTAGTAAGGCTATGAGCCAGCGCAGATGGGGTGAACAACTCCATGGGGCAAAGTGGACATAGCGAAGGATTAGTGGCTATGGATCAGTGTAGATGAAGCCATTATGACTTCATGGGGCAAGGTGATCGTAGCAAAGTATTGGGTGATCGAAATGGTGAATATCGTATGTTTTACGCATTGAGTGAGAGATGTGAGGATGGTTGTTATGCTTGTTGTTTGCCATCACTATGACATGCACACCCCCACCCCCGTATTCTTTATACCATATGTAGTGGCACCTTGGAGTATTGTATAGTATGTAGTACTAACTCTTTGGTTGTAGGTCCAGGTTCAGGTATGGTTTAGTATACCTGTTATTGTTCTGTTTAGATGCTTATCGCTCATATCAGACTTTTGTCTGACCCAGAGTTTTGTCTCTTCTTATTACTCTGGGTGCTCACACGAGCAGACTAGAGACAGGTTAGCTGGTGATGCGCGAGTAGCTGATTCGGACGCGAGCAGGAGGCTTCCACGTATGATATATAGATATTCTCCCTGTGTCGTTGGTGGTCGCTACTTGGGCATTAGTAGTGTACCTCCCTTATCTTGCTTTTGCTTTTTGAGACAGTTTGAAAAGTTGTAATAATGTTGGCTTTGGATTATAAGCTGTACTTGGATTTTCCGCTGCTATGTTAGTTTGTTTTCAGCTTATGTACTGTCTCACCTGTTTTATGTCAAGTATGTTATTATTATATTTTGTTCCATGCGCTGTGAGACATTCTACAGGTTCCTTGTTAGTTCATTTCCTTCTTCCCTTTCCTTCTGACGACCGTCCCACGCTAACTGGACAAGTATACAGTGCACTTTTGGAGTAAATGTCGGTTGGTGCGGGGCGAGCCGTCACATTTGGTATCAGAGCTCTAGGTTGCGTAGTTAACCTAGGGAAAGACACAGGGAGAGATAGTATGTATATGAGAGCGCATATTTGTGATTACTTTGGTTTTCAAAAGCTATATATATATATACTATTAGTAGTATAAGAATGAAGTCGTACTGCACTAGCACCACTATGGGGTCGTTAATCGTTTTCCCTTTACAGATTGAACGATGAGTCGAGACACGAGGGGTGCTGGTTGAGGGACCAATAATGGAAATGCTCCTGACATGAGGACGATGTTCACTAACTTCATGAGGTAGATGCTTAGGGATGTTCATGGAGCAGTTCCCAATCCCGGAAATGATGGTGGTCCAGTAGTGCAGGCGCCTAGGGCCGATTTCGCCAAGTTGTGCAAGGATTACACTCACCTTGGTGGGAAGCCGTTCCACGGAACGGAGTCGGCCACAGATGTTCAGGATTGTTTGGATAGTTGTGATCGTATCTTCAACGACTTGGGTATCAAGGATGCGATGAAGAGAAGGCTAGCGTCTCGTCAGCTGCAAGGGCAAGCGATGAATTAGTGGAATGCCATTAGAAAAGCTACTCCAGAAGATCAGGTTACTTGGGATCAGCTCAAGGCTTGCTTTAGCGAGAAGTTCATTCCAACTGCCCAGAAGTCAGTGTTGTTTAAGAGATTCTTGGAACTCAAGCAGAATGGTAGGGCAGTCTCTGACTATATTGCTGAGTTCGACACTTTGTCAAAGTATGGACTATCTCTTATCGATACTCCTGATAAGAAGAATGAGAAGTTCATTACTGGGTTGGATGGATACTTGGGGGAAAGGCTTATCAACCACATCGATGAGGCTTTTTAATCGATTGTGGGGAAAGCTTTGAGATCAGAGAGTCTTTACCCTAAGCCAAAGACTGAGGCTGCATCTGCAGAAGGGCTGAAACCGCAAGCGGGCGGTGGAGGCAAGAATAACTCTCAGAATAAGAGGAAACAGAACCAATCCAAGGATGGCCAAAAAAAGAGTGATAAAGATGTTGAGTGCTTCAGCTGTGGTAAGAAGGGCCATTATGCCAAAGATTGTCGGGCCAAGTTAGCGGATAAGAAGTGCTTCAACTGTGGCCAAGTGGGACATTTCAAGGATAAGTGTCCACAACCTCTTAAGGAGAAGCAGATTGTGAAAGCATGTGCTATTAATGTTGTTCCTTCTTAGTCGAATGCCCCAACTACGGCGGATAAAGGAAAGAATGTCATCATTCAAGGTATGCTTTCTATTTATGATGTACCAGTTCGAGTTTTGTTTGATACTGGGGCTTCCCGGTCCTTTATATCTAGTGAGCTGGTAGATAGGTTGGGACTGGAACCCGAGATAGTCGATAGACCGTTGGTTGTGATGAACCCGATTGGTGGTTCGACTAACCTTAGTACGATTTGCCGAAATTTGGTCTTATCGAGTCATGGATGTATGTTTGTTTGTGATTGCTTTGTTTGGGCTTTACTGGGTATGGCGTTATATTGGGAGTCGATTGGCTCTAAAGATACGGGGTGGTGGTAGACCGTGAGGGCTTTTTGGTGATAGTTAGGGCGGATGATGGGCGGAGGGTAGTGTTTGGTAGTCTACTTAGTGATGGGGTAATGGCTAGTTTTACAAATTCCCTCGACATTCCGCATGATGAGTTTGTCAGATGTGCCCGTGGTTGGCCAGTATCCGGACGTCTTAGAGGAGGTGACTGGGCTTCCACCACATCGAGAGATTGAGTTCCGTATTGATTTAGTGAAAGATGCCAGACCTATAGTGATGCCACTTCGTCGTATGGCACCAAGGGAGCAGCGAGAGCTCGGGGTGCAAGTAAGCGATCTTTTGAAGAAGGGGTTTATTAGATGAAGTGTCTCCGAGTGGGGAGCACCAGTTGTGTTTTCCACTAAGGCAGATGGTTCCCTTCGTTTGTGTGTGGACTATCGCGAGTTGAATAAGGTGACGAGGAAGAATAAGTATCCTCTACCGCGGATAGATGATTTGTTTGATCAACTGGAAGGAGCAAGAGTGTTCTCCCAGTTGGACCTCGCGACAGGATTTCATCAGCTCCGAATAGAGGATGAGAGTGTTCTGAAAACGGCATTTAGGACGCTGTCTGGATTTTGTGAGTGGTTGGTCATGCCATTTGGGTTGACCAATGCACCAGCATACTTCGTGGATCTTATGAATCGAGTATTCAGAGATCAGTTGAATAAGTTTGTTCTTGTGTTCATAGACGACATCCTTGTTTACTCGAGTACAGAGGAGGAACACAAGGGACACTTGAGGATAGTGATGGAGGTGTTGAGAAAATACCAATTGAAAGCGAAGTTTTGTAAGTGTCACTTCTGGAGGAGGGAAATGAGATTCTTGGGCCGTGTTGTTTCAGAGAATGGTATTGCCGTGGACCCTGCGAAGGTGGCTACAGTACAGGATTGGCCTATGCCCAAGAATGCAACAGACGTGAGAAGCTTCTTGGGGTTAGCTGGGTATTATCGTAAGTTTATCCAGGACTTCTCCAAGATAGCAGCACCGTTGACTCAGTTGACTAAGAAGAATCAGGCCTTCGTCTGGGACGCAGTGTGTGAGAATGCATTCAAAAGTCTAAAAGAAAAGTTGATGCATGCGCCAGTGTTAGTCATTCCTAAAGGGAATGAAGAGATGACGGTATACATGGATGCTTGTGGTACCGGACTAGGTGTTGTATTGATGCAAGGAGGTAGGGTTATAGCTTATGCTAGTCGGCAACTAAAGCCGCATGAGAAGAAGTATCCTACCCATGATTTGGAACTGGCAGCGATCGTGTTCGCATTGAAGATGTGGAGACACTATCTCTTAGGAGAAAGATTTGAGTTGTTTACCGATCATAAATCGTTAAAGTATCTCTTCTCCCAGAAGGATCTGAACCTCCAACAGCAAAGATGGCTAATGTTCTTGGCTTCGTATGATTTTGATATCGCATATACACCTGGGAAGGGCAATGCGGTAGCCGATGCCTTGAGTAGGAGACATGCCAGTTTAGGCGCTATGTTTCTTGAATGGAAGCAACTGGAGTATATCACAGGGTTTGATTTCAGACCAAAGTGCGAATTGGATCCAGAGATATTAGCTAGTTTGACGATCAGACCCACCTTGATTGAGCGGATTGGTTTCAGTCAGAGGACGATCCTAATCTATTAGAAATCATCTCCAAGTTAGAGATGAACATCGACGGTGAGGAGATGAATTTGTATGGGCTTGATCGAGAAGGATGGCTTCGAAAGAATGGAAGACTAGTTGTACCCAACGTGAATGGTTTGAGAGATGAAGTGCTTAGGGAATGTCATCACTCAAAACTGACTATACACCCCGGTGGTGATAAGATGTATCGAGACATGAAACAGACTTACTATTGGGAAGGGATGAAAAGAGACGTTGGGAAGTTTATATCCAAATGCATGAATTGTCAGCTAGTTAAAGCCGAGCAAAAGAAGCCTAGTGGTTTGTTGCAACCATTAGAAATTCCCGAATGGAAATGGGAACAAGTATCGATGGATTTTATCGATGGTTTACCAAGGACGAGAGCGGGACATGATAGCATTTGGGTAATTGTGGATCAATTGACTAAGAGTGCAAGATTTATACCTGTCAAATCGACCAGAACGGCAGCTAAGTTAGCAGAATTGTATATAAAGTGGGTAGTGAGATTTCATGGAGTACCTAAAAGCATTGTGAGTGACCGAGACCCGCTATTTACTAGTGGGTTTTGGAAGAGCTTACAAGTGGCTCTAGGGTCAGAATTACATCTCAGTACCGCATACCATCCTCAGACTGACGGTCAGACGGAGAGGGTGAATTGTATATTTGGAGATCTCTTGAGAGCTTGTAAATTGGATTTTGGTGGATCATGGGATGACCATTAGCATCTAGTAGAGTTTGCATATAATAATAGCTACCAATACAGTATCGGTATGGCTCCATATGAAGCTTTGTACGGAAGACCGTGCAACTCACCATCATGTTGGATAGAGACTGGCGAGAAGTTTATGCTTGGACCAGATGTGGTGAGGGAAACTTCAGATAAGATTAAGGTCATTCAACAACGGATGAAGGCTGCCCAGGATAGGCAGAAGGGTTATGCTGATAAGAGGAGAAGAGACTTAAAATTCTCCATTGGTGACTTGGTGTTTGTCAAGGTTTCTCCATTGAAGAGCGTGATACGATTTGGCAACAGAGGCAAATTGGCACCATGATTTGTTGGCTCATTCCCTGTTCTTGAACTAGTTGGGAATTTGGCATATAGAGTTGACTTACCCGAAAAGTTGGCGGGAGTTCACAATGTATTTCATGTTTCCTAACTAAGGAAGTTCGTACATGACCCAGATATGACTATTTCACCTAATCAGTTAGAGGACTTCGAAGTGCAACCCGAGGTGGTTGGGAACCGCAAGCCGATTCGTATTATCGAGCATGATACGAAGCAACTTCGAAGGAAGGTGGTGAAGCTAGTCAAGGCTCAGAGAGGCGAGAACGAGAATGACTGTACTTGGGAGACAGAGGAGAGCATTACGAAGACGTATCCAGAACTCTTTGCCGGGTAAGATTTACTCTGTAATTTAGTTATTCCGCATGCTAGGATAGACATGTTTTGCTTGTTTGATTGTTGTTTTATGACTGATAGGCATGCGGGACCCTTGTGTGTGTTTTGATTAGGAAATTTCGGGGGTGAAATTTCTTAAGGGGGGAAGAATGTAACAACCCGCATTCTATGCATTGGAGGATCATAGAATATTTATTTCTTTCCCATATGAAGTTGTATGGTCGTGTAACTTCGGGAAACAACCATTAGAGTCATTTTCCATGTTCATGATTTTTGTCGATTTTTAAATGACCGTTTTGCCCATAGCTAATCTTGTTTTGGCCATAAATTTTGACTGGAAAGGAATTTTGACCTGAAACCACTTCCATTAGAATCGTTTGATGATTTACCTTTCCGTAGAGTGGTCGTATTAGCCAAACGGACTCATCATTTGGGAGATATGGCTGAAATAAGGTTTGGAAGATGAAAAACAGCTTAACCGGGCCAAATGAGGTGATTAGCAAATGGGCCCATAACCCATTTCGGGATTAGGGTTATGGGGAGGCTGAAATGAGTTAGGGTTTCATTTCATTTCAGTTTTCTAGCCTCCACTTACCTCTTAGAAACCCTAAAAATGGCCTCCAACCTCTAAATCACCTCCAAATCACTTTCTACTTGAAGATTGGGCTTAGCAACATCAAATCAAGAGAGATCAACACCAAATCAAGATTAGAGCTGCTGTTTTGCATTGGGATCTTCGCCAAATCAGAGATTTATTTCAGATCTAAGTATTATTTATGGCTAAGGTGAGTGATTAGCTTGCTTTTTCACTAATTATGGCTAATTATGGCAATTAGCGAAAATTAGCGAAATTATGGCTCAGAAAAATCTAGAAAATTCCTAATATTCTAAAATATCATTTTATGCCTCTGATATGAATTTGGGTTAATTTCGACTAATTTTACTAATCCCGGAATTCAGGGGATTAAGGGGTGATTAGTGATAATTAGTGAATTTATGCATGATTAAAATCTGGAAAAATATTCAGAAATTCTTAAATATTGATTTAGACCTCTGTTAGAAAATTTGGCTAATTTGGATAAGTTTTGCTATTTATATGCTTAAACATGATTAAGAGGGATTAAGGGAAAATATGGGGTTTTGGCTATGTTTGATCCATTTTAACCTATCATATTGATGTTTTGGTGTTTGAGGTCACTTCTACTTGTTGCTATGACTTTGTGGTATGCTTTGTGATTGTTTAGGATAGTTAGAATGGTTGAAAACGCCGTCGAGAGGCGTATAAACAGTCGTAGTAAAGTTGCAGGAAAGCGATGCAGGCTTTTAGATCGGATCGGATGGATGGGCTCGGACCGGGCAAAGTATTACCGAACCGAACCGTAGCTTAGCACAAGAAGAAGAATGGCAAAAAGGAGGGCCACCATGGCTGAACTGGAATCAGATCGGGTTAAGTAAGGGGGACCGGATCGGATCGAGATGAAGAGAAGGGGGACCAGATTGGATCGAGATGAAGAGAAGAGGGATCGGAACGGTAGAGAAAAGGGAGCGGATCGGACCATAACTAGGAAGGCCGAACCGAACTGATGCGATGAAGGTACTCCGAACCGAACCAATGCAACGTGAAGAACCCGAACCGAACTGAGATGCATATACATGACCGAACCGAACCGATCCTGTATTGACCAATAACCCGAGACGCAAAGGTAGTCTAAGTTGGAAGTTAGAGCTCAGGATCCAGCTGGGAACCAATGAGTTCACTTCGTGATTGAACTTTGCTGTGGTACTAGTGCTAAGGAGTTGTCGACGTTCATAACTTCGATTCACCATGAATGATAGGACTACGTTATCAGTGTAGTAGAGTCATTATGACTCGAGGGGCAATGTGATCGTTGTATGACTATGAGCCAGCGCAGATGGGGTGAACAACTCCATGGGGGATATAGTAAAGGATTAGTAAGGCTATGAGCCAATGCAGATGGGGTGAACAACTCCATGGGGCAAAGTGGACATAGCGAAGGATTAGTGGCTATGGACCAGTGCAGATGAAGCCATTATGACTTCATGGGGCAAGGTGATCGTAGCAAATTATTGGGTGATCGAAGTGGTGAATATCGTATGCTTTACGCACTGAGTGGGAGATGTGAGGATGGTTGTTGTGCTTGTTGTTTGCCATCACTATGACATGCACACCCCCACCCCCGTATTCTTTATACCGTATGTAGTGGTACCTTGGAGTATTGTACAGTATGTAGTACTAACTCTTTGGTTGCAGGTTCAGGTATGGTTTAGTATACCTGTTATTGTTCTGTTTAGATGCTTATCGCTCATATCAGACTTTTGTCTGACCCAGAGTTTTGTCTCTTCTTATTACTCTAGGTGCTCACACGAGCAGACTATAGATAGTTTAGCTGGTGATGCGCGAGTAGCTGATTCGGAGGCAAGCAGGAGGCTTCCACGTATGATATATAGATATTCTCCCTGTGTCGTTGGTGGTCGCTACTTGGGCATTAGTAGTGTACCTCCCTTATCTTGCTTTTGCTTTTTGAGATAGTTTGAAAAGTTGTAATAATGTTGGCTTTGGATTATAAGTTGTACTTGGATTTTCCGCTGCTATGTTAGTTTGTTTTCAGCTTATGCACTGTCTCACCTATTTTATGTCAAGTATGTTGTTATTATATTTTGTTCCATGCGCTGTGAGACATTCTACAGGTTCCTTGTTAGTTCATTTCCTTCTTCTCTTTCCTTTTGACGACCGTCCCACGCTAACTGGACATGTATACAGCGCACTTTTGGAGTAAATGTCGGTTGGTGCGGGGCGGGCCGTCATAGATTAGAAATTGTTAATTTAATTTGTTGTACCACTTTCCCGAAACAAGTCGTGTTTTCAATTTTTGTTTTCAATTGCATAAGTCCTCTGCATTTATGTAGTTACATTAGAGTCATAACATACTGCATTTGGATTTTGTGGGTAGTATCCGCTGAAAACCCTCACGATACACCACTCGTCCTACTAGGGACACCTAGGGGTTTAACGGCTTGTTGCATACGCTCAATGCAATCGTGTCTCCTACGAAAGTGTGACATATCTAGTTAGTTTTTAATTTTTGTTCTACTCGAGGACGAGTAAAAGATAAGCGTAGGGGTATTTGATTAACATAGAAACGTGTTTATTTTATGCCTTTATATCTTATCTTTTGTATATAAATAAATATTACTTGGGTATTATTTTGTCACTTTTACAGATATGCCAACTAAGCTAACACAGTCAGAAAAATATAAAATAAAGATCAAAATGTTGTATATATACATATGTAGATCTGCAGATGAAGACTTTGCATTGTGTTTCTTTTGGAGTTAAGACAAGTCCATCTTTGATAGAAGAAATACCCTGAAATCTTATTCTCCTTCAATTAGTCACATGTCAAACAAGGAAGATATTGGAGGAATAATGGTTAATTAAGAGGGGAGGAATAATGGCTAATTAAGAGGGAAGGAATAATTTTTTGGAAGGAATAAATGCTAATTAATTGGCCAATATATGCATATATTGGATTAGGGTTTTAGATTGGCTATCTATCTCCTATAAATATCCAAGTAATCTCATTGTAAATGATCATCCTGAAATTAATAAAGTTTTCATTTTTTTCCTGCATTTTCTACTTTTTCTTAGCAATTAGTGTTGGCTACACAATTAGATTTGGTAGAATACTATTTGTCTTTTTCATTTATTTTTTTATTAGTGATTAACCGTCTGATTAGATTCAGCGGTAATCCTAATTTTATTTCCTGTTTGTTATTTTATTTTCTGCAATTTCAATTTCTGTTCTTTTTACTGCTTCCTTAGGTCAATTGGATTAAATATAGATTTGATTAGATTCAGATCTGATTCAATTCAATAATAGTTTAATTGCAATTCAATTTCGTTTGCTTTCGAAACCAACCTCCAAACTTCGTCTAACTCGCCCAAGAAGTTATTTAAATAATTTGATTTAATTTGCCTCTCTGTGTTCGACCTGTATGCTACACACCTGTGCGTTTGCAGTATTTATTTCAAAACTCGCGCTTTTCTAGTTCTTAGGAAAGTGACGATCATTTTGCACGAGTAACTGTCCGGAGACGAACTGGAGGCTTCTACGTACTATTAACATATATTCTTCATGTGTTGTTGATGGTCACTGCTTTGGGCATTAGTAGTGCACCTTCTTTGTTTCCTCGTTAGAGACAGTATTTTGAAGTTGTAATAATGGTTTGGATCATAAGCTGTATTTTTTTGGATTCCGCTACTCTGATGGTCATGGTTTAGTTTTTAGCTTATGCACTGTCTCACATGTTTTATGTCAAGTTATGTTACTATTATATTTTATTCCATGCACTGTGAGATATACTACAGGTTCTTGGTGATTCATAGTTTTAAAACCCTTTTCCTTTGACGACCGTCCCATGCTAGTCGGTCATTAGCACAGCGCATTTCTGGGGAATGTCGATTGGTTCGGGGTGGGCCGTTACGATGAACCACCTCTCTGGTAAGTATTCTAGCTCCTTGGATTATTTACATAATTTTTTGCTTTGCCAGCGGTAGTAATTAACATTAAAATCTGCTCCTTCTTTCGCTATATTATGCCTTCATGGGCAAGTAACATAGAATAGACGCTTTGCAGGGAGGGTGTAGGCTTAATTGATGTGATAAATGCTATCACAGCTTCATATTCATCCTCTAGTCCACCTACTATGTTTAGAATTTGTTCTTTTTCTTCAATTTTATTTCCTGTACATGCCAATTGATCACATAAGTTTTTTACCTTCATAAGATATTCATTCATGCTAGAAGTATCTTTCTTTATAGATTGTAGTTGTTTCTTGAAATGTAAGACCCTAACTGACGATTGACTTGTGAATGATCTTTCCAAAGTTGTCCAAACATCATGACCAGTTTTAATGTCTATTAATTGTGGCATGAGTGATGCACCTACCAAGGACATTAACCAGGCACTAACATGATTATCTTGTCTTTGATAAGCTGTGAATTCTTGATTGTTGACCAGATTATTGTTGCTGTCCCTAGTGTATTTTGCTGGAACAAGCTTTGTTCAATAAAGAAAATTCTACCAAGGACATTAGAGGTGCAGTATAGTCTCCATATTAGACAAAATGAAAATCAGTTGATTCTCACAATGAATATTGTATTTCACGCTTGTGCTCAACACAGTTTCATGCTTGAGGAATTAACCATAATAGCGAATAAGGCTGACTTAGGGTATGAGTTTTGGATCTTCATGAACCCTTGTTTAGAAATCCAATGTGAATGATAAGACATGAAATTGGGATGCATTGGCAAACCAATACAATGATATGAAATGAAGTGTTGGGTTAGCTACTACGTTTGTAATATCAAGTCTGATAAATGATACATGGAATTTCTTTCATTTTTCCAATACTGCTCTAGTGTTCTGGGCATGAATGCGTCTTAGCTTGCAAAGATGACAAAATTGCAATTCCATAAATATTAGGTCTTATAGAAGTGGGAATAGTAAACATTTAATCCCACTACAGTTTATATTTACTTATATATTAATGGTTTAAATGAGCAATGAATGGACGTTTATACACCGGTATACATAGGTGGGTTAGTTTAACTATTTTGTTGTTGGATAATTTGTTTTCATTTTTGTCTATATGATATTTGCATTTCGATCCTTTCATGCATGTGTACAAATGATTATGTATATAGTTACTGTGAATATGTAAAAGTGCTGGGTTGATTTGTTTATGCAGTAATGTCTTAGTATGATATTAAATATACAGGAAAATGTTGTGAAAAGAACAAAATTAACAAAAAAATTATCCATAAGGACAAAAGGCTAAAATTTTAGTCATAAGCACAAATTTTAGTGTAAAATATTAAATTTGTCCTGCCTAAAACCCTTAAATATAATCGAAATATGATATTTTTCTAAGTTTATCATATAGCCTTCAGCGGGATGTTTATATTTTACAGTTTAGATGCTGTAAATTAAGATGAATCTTATATGTGCCAATATATGATCATGATTAAATGTATCCATCAAGTGGAGATTCAAAAATTTCAACTGCCATATGATTTTGGGTGCATATCTTTAAAAAATTAAGTTAGGCTAAGCATTTATGGAGAAGAAACTTGAAGGGTGACCACAAGTTCATCACTAACTGGGTATTTTGACGGTTTTAAGCATAAAATGGGAAACAAATTAGTCTGTTTCTAGACGTTTATGTTTCCTTAATATTTTGCTGTAGTGTTTGACTTCTGTGCATTACTTTATCTTTTTGGTTGAACGCTCTAAACATCATTAAATCTATATCTATATCTATTAAAGATCTGAAAAACTAATTAGCAGGCATAGCAACTGAAACTGGACAATTTAGAGAAGCAGAAATTGGAGCAATAACCTAATGTTGCTGTGACGGCCCGCCCCGCACCAGCCTACATTTCCTCCGAAAGTGCGTTGTACACATGCCCGACTAGCACGGGACGGTCGTCAGAAGAAAGGAAAGAAGGGAACGAACTAATCAAGAACCTGTAGAATGTCTCACAGCGCATGGAGTAAAATATAATAATAATAACATACTTGACATAAAACAGGTGAGACAGTGCACAAGCTGATAACTAAAATCAACATCAACATCAGAGCAGCGGAAATCCAAATACAGCTTATTACAACTTTCCAAATTTATTGTCTCTAAACAAAAGAAAGCTAAAGTAGAAGATGCACCACTAATGCCCAAGCAGTGATCTTCAACAACACAGGGAGAATACTATATATATATATATTACGTGGAAGCCTCCTGCTCGTCTCCGGATCATCTACCCGCGCATCACCAGCTAACCTGTCTCTAGTCTGCTCGTGTGAGCACCCAGAGTAATAAGAGGAGACATAAAACTCTGGGTCAGACACAAAGCCTGGTATGAGCGATAAGCATCTAAACAGAACAATAACAGGTATACTAAACCATACCTGAACCTGGACCTGCAACCAAAGAGTTAGTACCACATACCGTACAGTACTCTAAGGTGCCATAATAAATAGTGTAAGAATACGGGGGTGGGGTGTGCGTGTCATAATGATAGCAAACAAATCAACCATGACAACCATCCTCACATCTCTCACTCAGTGCGTAAAGCATATGATGTCCACCACTGTCAATCACTAGACCCATCGAAGTAGTGACGGAGTTCAACTTGTACAACTACTGCTACTACTAAGCTTACCACATGGAGTCATGACCAAATCTTTACAAATGACCCCACTTCATTGGTTTATAGCCCTTTAGTCATACCTAGGCCATTGCAGCCCTGAATCCGTTCACGTACTTCCCATACATAGTGATCCAAAGTCATAAACATCGACTGCACCTTGGCACACGTCCCGCAGCAAAGCCCAATCATGAAGTGAACTCATCGGTTCCCAATTGGATCCTGAGCTCTAACTTCCCATATTGGACTACCTTTGCATCTCGGGTTATTGGTCAATACTGGGTCGGGTCGGGTTCCCCTCCTAGCCATCGGTTCGGGTCGGGTCCTCTGCTTTGAATTGACTCTGTTTGTAGTCTTCCCCTGTAGCGGTTCGGTTCGGGTCCACAGCGTTGCATCGGTTCGGATCGGGCGTCCCACTTCGGGTCGGTTCGGCTGTCCTCCTCCGGGTCGGGTCGGGTGCCATCTCCCTTCCAGTTCGTGCTTCCGCTTCGATCCACTCCCTCGTTCTTCACGTGCTCCGATCCGATCCCTCCTTCTTCATCTGATCCGATCCTAGTTCAATTAGCGTGGCCTTCCCTCTTGCCAGTTCTCCCAAGTGTCAAGTACCGATCCGAGCCCTTCGTCTCCAAGTCGATCTGATCCCTAGCTTAACCAACATGGCCTTCCTTTTTGCCTAGCCTCGTTTGTGCCAGACTCCAGTTCGGGTCGGGTTCCTCACCCAGATCTCCAATCCGATCCGAGTCCATACCCGATCCGATCCGGAACCCTGCATAACTTTCTGCAACTTTTTCCATTAACTTGTTTACGCCATTCGACGACGTTTTCGACAAATCTAACTATACTAATCAATCACAAATCATGTCAAACAGTCATAGCAACATAGCAAACTTCCCACAAACACCAAAGCAATGAATTCATATGTCAAAACGGATCAAATATACCCAAAATCCCATTTTTCCCTTAAGAAAGATTAAATAAAACTAATCATAGGGTTAACGAAACTTAATAAAATCAAACCAAATTTCTAACAGAGGCATAAAATATTATTTAAGAATTTCTAAATATTTTTCCAGAATTTATTAGTGTATAAATTCGCTAATCTTCACTAATTACCCTTAATTACCGTAATTAATGGAAAAACTATGCAAATCACTCACCTTGGCCACAAAATAAAACACCAAACCTGAAATATTCTCTGTTTGGGTCGAATTCCTATGTACAGCAGCAGCTCCAATCTTGCTCTGTTGCTATTTGGCCTTGTTTTGATGTAGTTTAGGCTTAATCTTCACTAAAAATGTGTTTTGGAGTGGTTTTAGAGGATGGAAGCCATTACTAAGATCTCAAGAAGCTTTGTGCGGCTCATAACTGAAATGAAAGTGATTTCCTAACCCTAATCAGCCCTCTTATGCCTCTAAACCCGAAATTCCCCTCTGGGCCTAGCTGCTAATCACCCGGTTAAGCCGAATTAAGCTGTTTTTCATCATCTGAAACTTGTTTCAGCCATATCTCCCAAACGGTGAGTCCGTTTGGCTAATGTGACCACTCTACGGAATTATAAACCAACATTCGGAGCCAACGGAAGTGTTTTCAGGTCAAAACTCCTTTCCAGTCAAAAGTTATGGCCAAAACAGTGCCAACTAGGGGTAAAATGGTCATTTAAAAATCGGGAAAAATCATGAACATGGGAAATGACCCCAATAGTCGTCTTCCAAAGTTACATGACCATACGACTTCGTATGTGAAAGAAATAAATATTTTACGATCCTATGATGCATAGAATACGGGTTGTTACACTCTCCCCCCCCCCCCCCTTAAGAAATTTCATCCCCGAAATTCCTTAACCCAAAACATACAAAGGATCCTGCATGCCTAACAACCACATACAACAATCAAACATGCAAAACAAGCAAACATGCCTATCCTAGCATGTGGAAAACTAAATCGAAGTCAAAATCTTACAAGGCAAAGAGTTCTGGGTGTGTCTTCCTAATGTTCTCCTATGTCTCCCAAGTACAATCATTTTCGTCCTCGCCCCACTGAACCTTGACTAGCTTCACCGCCTTCCCTCGAAGTTGCTTCATGTCGTGCTCGACAATACGGGCTGGCTTGCGGTTCCCAACCGCCTCGGGTTCTACTTCGAAGTCCTCTAACTGATCAGGTGCAATAGTCATGTCCGAGTCGTGAACGAACTTCCTTAGTTGGGAAACATGAAATACATTGTGAACTCCCGCCATCTTCTCTGGCAAGTCAATTCTATATGCCAAATTCCCGACTAGTTCAAGAACAGGGAATGGGCCAACAAATCTTGGTGCTAACTTGCCTCTCCTGCCAAATCGTATCACGTTCTTCAACGGAGAAATCTTGACAAACACCAAGTCACCAACGGAGAACCTTAAGTCTCTTCTCCTTTTATCAGCATAACTCTTCTACTTATCTTGGGCAGCCTTCATCCGTTGTTGAATGATCTTAATCTTATCTGAAGTTTCCCTCACCACATCTGGTCCAAGCATAAACTTCTCGCCAGTCTCTATCCAACATGATGGTGAGTTACACGGTCTTCCGTATAAAGCTTCAAACGGAGCCATACCGATACTGGATTGGTAGCTATTATTATATGCAAACTCTACTGGATGCAAATGGTCATCCCATGATCCACCAAAATCCAATATACATGCTCTCAAAAGGTCTTCCAAAATACGATTCACCCTCTCCGTCTGACCGTCGGTCTGAGGATGATATGCGGTACTGAGATGCAACTCTGACCCTAGAGCCTCTTGTAAGCTCTTCCAAAACCCACTAGTGCACAACGGGTCTCGGTCACTCACAATGCTTTTAGGTACTCCATGAAATCTCACTACCCACTTCATATACAATTCTTCTAACTTAGCTGTTGTTCTGGTCGATTTGACTGGTATGAATCTTGCACTCTTAGTCAATCGATCCACGATTACCCAAATGCTATCATGTCCCGATCTAGTCCTTGGTAAACCATCAATGAAATCCATCGAGACTTGCTCCCATTTCCATTCGGGAATTTCTAATGGTTGCAATAACCCATTAGGCTTCTTTTGCTCGGCTTTAACTAGCTGGCAATTCATGCATTTGGATATAAACTTCCCAATGTCTCTTTTCATCCCTTCCCAGTAGTAGGTCTGCTTCATGTCTCGATACATCTTGTTACCACCGGTGTGTATAGTCAGTTTTGAGTGATGACACTCTCTAAGCACTTCATCTCTCAATCCATTGACATTGGGTACAACAAGCTTTCCATTCTTTCTAAGCCATCCATCTCGATCAAGCCCATACTTGGTCATCTCCTCATCGATACCCATCTCTAACTTGGAGATGATTTCCAATAGGTTAGGATCGTCCCTCTGACTAGAATCGATCCGCTCAATCAAAGTGGGTCTGATCGTCAAACTTGCTAACATTTCTGGATCCAATTCGCACTTTGGTCTGAAATCAAACCCCGCGATATACTCCAGTTGCTTCCATTCTAGAAACATAGCCCCTAAACTGGCATGTCTCCTACTCAATGCATCAGCCACTGCATTGCCCTTTCCTGGTGTATATGCGATGTCAAAATCGTAGGAAGCCAAGAATTCTAACCACCTTTGTTGTCGGAGATTTAAATCCTTCTGGGAGAAGAGATACTTCAACGACTTATGATCTGTGAACAACTCAAACCTTTCTCCCAAGAGATAGTGTCTCCACATCTTCAACGCGAACACGATCGCTGCCAATTCCAAATCATGGTTAGGGTATCTTTTCTCGTGCGGTTTCAATTGCTGGCTTGCATAAGCTACAACTCTACCACCTTGCATCAATACAGCACCCATTCCGGTACCACAGGCATCCGTGTATACCGTCATCTCTTCATTCCCCTTAGGAATGACTAATACTGGTGCGCATGTCAACTTGTCCTTTAGACTCTTAAATGCATTCTCGCACCCTTCATCCTAGACAAAAACTTGATTCTTCTTGGTCAACTGGGTCAATGGTGCTGCTATCTTGGAAAAACCTTGGATAAACTTACGATAATATCCAGCTAACCCTAAGAAACTTCTTACATCTGTTGCATTCTTGGGCGTAGGCCAATCCTGTATCGTAGCCACCTTTGTCGGGTCCACGGCAATACCATTCTCTGATACAACATGGCCCAAGAATCTCACTTCCCTCTTCCAGAAGTGACACTTAGAAAACTTTGCTTTCAATTGGTGTTTTCTCAACACCTCCATCACTATTCTTAAATGTTCCTTGTGTTCTTCCTCTGTCCTCGAATGGACCAAAATATCATCAACGAACACAAGGACAAACTTATTCAACTGATCTCTGAATACCCTATTCATAAGATCCACAAAATATGCTGGGGCATTGGTCATCCCGAATGGCATGACCAACCACTCATAAAACCCAGACGGCGTTCGAAATGCCGTTTTAGCTATACTCTCAGCTTCCACTCTAAGCTGATGAAAACCTGTCGCGAGATCCAACTGAGAAAATACTCTCGCGCCACTCAACTGATTGAACAAATCATCTATCTGCGGTAGAGGATACTTGTTCTTCCTCGTCACTTTATTCAACTCGCGGTAGTCTACACACAAACGAAGGGAACCATCCGCCTTGGTAGCAAACACAACTGGTGCTCCCCGTTCAGAAACACTCCTTCTGATAAATCCCTTCTTCAAAAGATCGCGGACTTGCACCTCGAGCTCTCGCTGCTCCCTTGGTGCCATACGACGAAGTAGCATTACTATAGGTCTGGCATCTTTTACCAAATCAATACGGAACTCAATCTCTCGGTGTGGTGGAAGCCCGGTCATTTTTTAGAAAACATCCGGATACTGGCCAACCATGGGCAAACCTAACAACTCACTAAGCGGAATGTCGAGGGAGTTTAGAAAACTAGCCAATACCCCCTTACTGGGTAGACCACCAAACACTATCCTCTACCCATCATCCGCTCTAGCTGTCACCAAAAAGCCCTCACAGTCTACCACCACCCCGTATCTTTGGAGCCAATCTACTCCCAAAATAATGCCAAACCCAGTAAAGCCCAAAACAAAGCAATCACAAACAAACATGCATCCATGACTCGATAAGACCACACTACGACAAATCATGCTAAGGCTAGTCGAACCACCAATTGGGTTCGTCACTACTAAAGGTCTATCAACAATCTCGGGCTCCAATCCCGACCTATCTACCAGGTCACTAGATATGAAAGAACTGGAAGCTCCGGTATCAAACAAAACTCTAACAGGAACATCATAAACAGAAAGCATACCTTGAATGACTACATTCTTTCCCTTCTCCGCCGCAGTTGGGGCATTCGACGAAGAAGGAATAGCATTAAGGGCGTAGGCTTTCACCATTTGCTTTTCTTTGGGGGGCTGTGGACACTTGTCCTTGTGATGTCCCATTTGGCCACAGTTGAAGCACTTCCTGTCCGCTGTCTTGGCCCGACAATTACTAGCATAATGGCCCTTCTTACCACAGCTGAAGCACTCAACATCTTGCTTATTCTTTTTCTTCTGGCCATCCTTAGTCTGATTCTGCTTTCTCTTATTCTGGGAACCACCCTTGCCTCCACCACTTGCTTGTGGCTTTGGCTCATCTGCGGATGCAACCTCAGTCTTCGGCTTAGTATAGAGACTTTCTGATCTTAATGCTTTCCCCACAATCGATTCAAACGTCTCATCGATGTGGTTAATAAGCCTTTCCCCCAAGTACTGATCCAAACCAGTTATGAATTTCTCATTCTTCTTCTCGGCAGTATCAATAAGAGATAACCCATATTTCGACAGAGTATCGAATTCGGCAATATACTCTGAGACAGCTCTGCCATTCTGCTTGAGCTCCAAGAATTTCTTAAACAGCACTGACTTTTGAGCAGTTGGAATGAACTTCTCGCTAAAGCGAGATTTAAACTGCTCCTAAGTAATCTGATCTTCGGGAGTAGCTGCCTTTATAGCATTCCACCAATTCATTGCCCGCCCTTGCAGCTGACGGGACGCTAGCTTTCTCTTCATCGCATCCTCGATACCCAAATCCTCGAAGATAAATTCGCAACTATCCAACCAATCCTGAACATCCGTGGCCGACTCCGTTCCGTGGAACGGCTTCCCACCAAGGCTAGTATAAACCTTATTCAGCTTGGCGAAGTCGACTCTCGGCGCCTGCACTATTGGACCACCACCATTTCCACCATTGGGAGCTGCCCTCTGCAAATCCCTAAGCATCTCTCTCATGAGGTCAGTAAACATCGCCCTCATGTCAGCAGCATTCCCATTATTGGCCCCTCTACCGGTACCTCTAACATATCGGCTCATCGTCAATCTGTAAAGGGAAACGATCAACGACCCCATAGTGGTGCTAGTGCGGCACGACTTCATTCTTATACTACTAATAGTAAATATATATATATAGCTTTTAAAAACCAAAATAATAACAAATACGCTCTCTAGTATACGTATATTATCTCTCCCTGATAACTTCCCTAGGTTAACTACGCAACCTAGAGCTCTGATACTAAGTGTGACGGCCCGCCCCGCTCCAGCCTGCATTTCCTCCGAAAGTGCGCTGTACACATGCCCGACTAGCACGGGACGGTCGTCAGAAGAAAGGAAAGAAGGGAACGAACTAATCAAGAACCTGTAGAATGTCTCACAACGCATGGAGTAAAATATAATAATAATAACATACCTGACATAAAACAGGTGAGACAATGCACAAGCTGATAACTAAAATCAACATCAACATCAGAGCAGCGGAAATCCAAATACAGCTTATTACAACTTTCCAAATTTATTGTCTCTAAACAAAAGAAAGCTAAAGTAGAAGATGCACCACTAATGCCCAAGCAGTGATCTTCAACAACACAGGGAGAATACTATATATATATATTACGTGGAAGCCTCCTGCTCGTCTCCGGATCATCTACCCGCGCATCACCAGCTAACCTGTCTCTAGTCTGCTCGTGTGAGCACCCAGAGTAATAAGAGGAGACATAAAACTCTGGGTCAGACATAAAGCCTAGTATGAGCGATAAGCAACTAAACAGAACAATAACAGGTATACTAAACCATACCTGAACCTGGACCTGCAACCAAAGAGTTAGTACCACATACTGTACAGTACTCTAAGGTGCCATAATAAATAGTGTAAGAATACGGGGGTGGGGTGTGCATGTCATAATGATAGCAAACAAATCAACCATGGCAACCATCCTCACATCTCTCACTCAGTGCGTAAAGCATACAATGTCCACCACTGTCAATCACTAGACCCATCGAAGTAGTGACGGAGTTCAACTTGTACAACTACTGCTACTACCAAGCGTACCACATGGAGTCATGACCAAATCTTTACAAATGACCCCACTTCATTGGTTTATAGCCCTTTAGTCGTACCTAGGCCATTGCAGCCCTGAATCCGTTCACGTACTTCCCATACATAGTGATCCAAAGTCATAAACATCGACTGCACCTTGGCACACGTCCCGCAGCAAAGCCCAATCATGAAGTGAACTCATCGGTTCCCAACTGGATCCTGAGCTCTAACTTCCCATATTGGACTACCTTTGCATCTCGGGTTATTGGTCAATACTGGGTCGGGTCGGGTTCCCCTCCTAGCCATCGGTTCGGGTCGGGTCCTTTGCTTTGAATTGGCTCTGTTTGTAGTCTTCCCCTGTAGCGGTTCGGTTCGGGTCCACAGCGTTGCATCGGTTCGGGTCGGGCGTCCCACTTCAGGGCGTTTCGGGTGTCCTCCTCCGGGTCGGGTCGGGTGCCATCTCCCTTCCAGTTCGTGCTTCCGCTTCGATCCGCTCCCTCGTTCTTCACGTGCTCCGATCCGATCCCTCCTTCTTCATCTGATCCGATCCTAGTTCAATTAGCGTGGCCTTCCCTCTTGCCAGATCTCCCAAGTGTCAAGTACCGATCCGAGCCCTTTGTCTCCAAGTCGATCCGATCCCCAGCTTAACCAACATGGCCTTCCTTTTTGCCTAGCCTCGTTTGTGCCAGACTCCAGTTCGGGTCGGGTTCCTCACCCAGATCTCCAATCCGATCCGAGCCCATACCCGATCCGATCCGGAACCCTGCACAACTTTCTACAACTTTTTCCAGCAACTTGTTTACGCCATTCGACGACGTTTTCGACAAATCTAACTATACTAATCAATCACAAATCATGTCAAACAGTCATAGCAACATAGCAAACTTCCAACAAACACCAACGCAATGAATTCATATGTCAAAAACGGATCAAATATACCCAAAATCCCATTTTTCCCTTAAGCAAGATTAAATAAAACTAATCATAGGTTTAACGAAACTTAATCAAATCAAACCAAATTTCTAACAGAGGCATAAAATATTATTTAAGAATTTCTAAACATTTTTCCAGAATTTATTAGTGTATAAATTCGCTAATCTTCACTAATTACCCTTAATTACCGTAATTAGTGCAAAAACTATGCAAATCACTCACCTTGGCCACAAAATAAAACACCAAATCTGAAATACTCTCTGTTTGGGTCGAATTCCTATGTATAGCAGCAGCTTCAATCTTGCTCTGTTGCTATTTGGCCTTGTTTTGATGTAGTTTAGGCTTAATCTTCACTAAAAATGTGTTTTGGAGTGGTTTTAGAGGATGTAAGCCATTACTAAGATCTCAAGAAGGTTTGTGGCGGCTCAAAACTGAAATGAAAGTGATTTCCTAACCCTAATCAGCCCTCCTATGCCTCTAAACCCGAAATTCCCCTCTGGGCCTAGCTGCTAATCACCCGGTTAAGCCCAATTAAGCTGTTTTTCATCATCTGAAACTTGTTTCATTCATATCTCCCAAACGGTGAGTCCGTTTGGCTATTGTGACCACTCTATGGAATTGTAAACCATCATCCGGAGCCAACGGAAGTGGTTTCAGGTCAAAACTCCTTTCCAGTCAAAAGTTACGGCCAAAACAGTGCCAACTAGGGGTAAAATGGTCATTTAAAAATCGGGAAAAATCATGAACATGGGAAATGACCCCAATAGTCGTCTCCCAAAGTTACATGACCATACGACTTCGTATGTAAAAGAAATAAATATTCTACGATCCTATGATGCGTAGAATACGGGTCGTTACAGTTGCTTTCTCCATCAAGATAGTTGAATCTGCAACTTCATTTTGGCATTATGTTGATTATTGCGTTTCGAGCATTCTTTGCGTGGTTTGATGTGCTAGCCGGTAGCTATGTGATATTAGTCCATCAAGCAACATACGACTTTATATATCATGAGCTACAGCCTACTCTAATCCATTAAGACACTTTATATATTGTGAGTCACTCTTGTTTTCCAGCAACCCCTTAGCACTTCTACCCAACCGTTGATAATATAAATATGGATTGAACATCTACAAAACCTTGTTGGATTTGGATTAGTGTAACTCAAAGTAGAATATGGGTACTCCAGAATGAGTGTGTGTGTGTGTGTATATATATATGCGTTTAATGACACTGAAAAAATGGAGCATTCCTTTAGTCTTCTTATTCCAACCTTTCATTTATATTTAAATAAAATAGTGGAGTGAGAGAGGCAGGTTCAATGACACCCCAAAAATGAAGCACCCTTTTAGCCTACCACTTTTCCACCACATATTTCCTCCCTTTCTCCTTCCACTAACTCTCTCACCTACCACTAACTTTAATTAATATAAATGAGAGGTGGAAAGCAAGGGAACTAAAGGGGTGCTCCATTTTTGGGGTGCCACTGAACACTTGGCATATATATATATACACACACATACATATGTGTGTGTGGGAAGAGAGAGAATGAGTGGGGAAATGGGTGGTGGAGATTAAGAGGTAGAGTTCACGTGCAAAATAAGAGGTGTAGCGGAACTCTCCTATATATATATATATATATATATATATATATATATATATATATATATATATATATATATATATATAAACGACCAACCGAAGACAACGGCGGACCATCCATCTTGGGAGTGTAGGGCAATCCAGTCTGCACCACAACCTTGTATAGCTCAACGCAGTCCCCGTGGACATCCACTATACCGGGTTAATTTTACTTAGGGATAGGTGCTCAAGGCAGGCCTTGAACCCCCGACCTCTTACCAGGCAGGGGAATGCCTTTCCACTGAGCCACTAACGCAGACACACACACACACACACACACACATATATATATATATGTGTGTGTGTGTGTGTGTGTATGTGCGTGTGTGTGTGTGTGTGTTTGTGTGTGTGTGTGTGTGTGTGTGTGGTTTAGGACATATCAGACGATGGAAAATATATATGGTCTAATGTACAATGACACAACATCAGATTTAACGACAGATGATATAGTTGTTAGACAACGGAGGAAACTGTC
Organism: Allium sativum; assembly: GCA_030737875.1. Classification (NCBI taxonomy): domain Eukaryota; kingdom Viridiplantae; phylum Streptophyta; class Magnoliopsida; order Asparagales; family Amaryllidaceae; genus Allium; species Allium sativum. Next base: position 43,555,745 of record CM060921.1, read on the forward strand.
GTTTGACGCGTTTTCTACCGCAAGATGGAATTCTGTAAGCTCTTGTAAATGGGAGTGCCAAAAAAATCATTGCTAACTTGAAGTATTATAATTAGTCCCAAAGCATGGGTATCATGAGGACGTCCATCCACTAGTAATGATAGCAATGATCACATACCATGAGTTGTCCAGACATGGGAATCTAGTGATGGTGGTGGTAACATGTTAGACAGATGGAGTCCTACAAGCAGGAAGTCAGACTAGAACCGCAATTTTCTGTTGACCCCTTGCAAAGTCAGGGATGGACATATGGGTTATCAAGTTTTTAGAAAATGATAGCTAGGTTTTGTTTGATGGATGTTATGGTTGTTATGGATGCTCTTTCTATTCTATTCTTTAGGTTGGCTTAGGATATTGAAGTGCGAAATTGGGAATAGAGATGGTGAAGGAGGCTGCTTAGATTCTTTTGTCTTATTTTATCATAATATCTTCTATTGTTTTTTTGTTTGTTTGAGTATCATATACTACTTAGTTATAATGTGCTAACTTTTGGTTGTAATGATAGGTCATGTACAAACTTAAACCTGTCTAGTAGTGCATTTTTTAGAGCTTTTGATACTCATTTAACGCTCATATCAGACTGTTGTTTGACCCAAGATTTTAGGTTTTCTGTTATTATCTTAGATGATCATCGACGATGTTGATAAGTATATTAATAGGAGGTTTGGTGACAATGTAGTATTTTAGACACAAGCTATGGCGTATTACTTTATACCGTTTTACTTATATACTTTGAGTGATATGTAATGAGGACTTGATGCATCATAAACTGCTACTTCTTGTACATATCAGTGATTCTGTAGAGATGATGTTTCCACATTGTTATGTCTCACTACTATTCTGTTATATATGATCTTATTATATTTTATTTATGCACTGTGAGATATACGATAGATTGCTTTTAGTTTCTGCTTCAATAATCTTTCATGCTAGTTTAGCATGTTTGCAACATTTTTTTATGCTATTTGGTACAGATAGTATGGAACGATCATCACAATAAATATGTATGTGTATGTGTGCACGCACATGTGTGTATAGAAGAGCGTTCAATAACATCTCATTTGCCCTCTGATATAACCTCGCATTTATACTACAATAAGTGAGTGGGAGGTGAGAGAGTGAGTGTAATGAGAGAGAAAAGGCAAATAAGCGGTGAAAATTAGGAGGCAAATGGGGTGCTACACTGTTTTGAGTGTCATTGAATTTGCCTCATACATACATACATACATACATACATACATACATACATACACATATATATATATATATATATATATGGAAACTCTAAATAAACACAAACTGGTTACGCTTCAGTGTCTCGAATGGTGGGGGCCTCGCGAATTGGGGCGTCGTCTTCGTCGGAGCTCGTGCGATATGGGGGGGCTTCGGGGGTTGCGCCACTGGGAGGAGGAAGGGTGGACGGAGGGAGGGCGGCGATGTCTTCGTCGGCGGCGTTCGCTTGAGGGGGGGCGGTCGATAGTTTTTAGGGGTTTTTTTTTCTTTTCTTTTCGTTTGAAATTGAAATGAACGGGGGGGGGGGGGGGGGGGGGGCAGAACGAAGGATAAAGGGAGGGAATTAAAAATATTTTTTTTATTAATTAAATTAATTGCATAAAGTTGACTTTTACCCACGACCTCGAAACGAGGCCCACCGCCTGTCGTCCATAGCGTTTAACCCCCATTCCGAACACAATGGGATAGGTATCGCAAGCTGATTTGATTGTTACAATCAGTTTCCGTTGAATTTTCATTTAAATCACTATATTGAATTTTAAACGTACACTTCAAATTACCGGGGCCACATACCAACTAGAAAATTCCAAAAAAATATTTTCTAGTTTCGTATTGACGATACGGTCCTAACAAAACTAGTTTCGACGAATTCTAAGACAGTTTGAAAAATGGTCAATTTCCAGTCGATTAAAATCAACTTAAACCGGTCAAACGCGTTTTCCTTTGCCACGCTCACATATTGATTCGAAAAATTATGAAATTTGAAACCTAGCAATAACTTCACATCCCGGACCCAACAAAAGTGGTTTCGTCGAAATCCGAGGTCGTATGCAAAATGTCCATTTTAAGGGCCTGAATTCCATAGCGACTATTCAGAATTTTCAACTGGACATATCTTTTGATTCCCGCTATCAAATTTCGATTTGTCAGATTCATTGGAAAGATATCATCAATTAGATCCTAATGTTTTTGGTTTCACTAAAATCCGGATTGTTTTGCACCCAGTACAGTCCGACAAAGTTTGAATTCAATTTTTGAAACTGCCACGCCATTTCATGCCTTGTTTATAATTATAATTAATTATATTCGTTTTCAATTGTCGATTCAAACTCAGTTTTCATCGCCATTATTTAAAATATTTATTTTAAATATTTAAAATCCATTATTTTAGCCAATTTAAAAATTTTAAATTGGTTCAGATTTTCTGGGTCGTTACAGTTACACAAAATTTTGTATATAAATTGTGGACCACAAGATCTCCCCTTGAATTCCACATTCCACATAAAAACAAACAAATCTCGTGTTCCCCAATTTGTGTATCTTAAGTTGTATGTGATAACCCCAAACTCCCGTAGTACGAAAGCAAGGATAATCATTGGAATATAACACATAAACAATAACAGCAGAACAGAAATATAGAATTACAGCAGATAACGTACATCAAATTACACTGGGAAAAATATATCATCAGAGTTACACAGCATAATAGGATCATACTTAGAACATAATACAGTTTTCCACTTAATATAAAATTTTTGCAGCAGAAATTAAACATAATATACTAAATGAAGGCTGAATAGCATAATAGAAATAATAGGATCAATCTTTAGTCCATAGCTATCCATAATGATTATGCTAAAACTTGTATACAAGGCTGCCCATGTGGAAAGAGGGTACCCGAGTTTGCAAAGTGAAACAAACTACGAGTCAGTCATGGGACTGGTATGAGAAATCTTATTTAACCTATTTAATAATAAGGCTAATCACAGGACCATGCCGCTAACATGGAATGAGTTTACTCCATTAGATTGCCAGTGCATATATAAAATAAATCATTAAGCAACGCAATGCTTTTTAGAAAAATGAAACCATTATAAGTCTCAAGTCCCATCACACAATGCAATGCAAACCGGAGGATAGAGTTTTACCTTATAATGGTCAAAAATGCTTAATACGATAAAATGGATTTGATATTATTGTGTATATATGTTTCAAAAACATTTCTATTATAATGTATCAATCATAGACGACATAGCTACCATATTATAAGTCTCCATACTAGTAACACAATCAAAACCGTATGGTGTCGTATTGGAAGTTGGATTTCCATCATAAACCAAGGCAAGGGATCGTCCTTACCGAATTCTAGACAATCTAGCCCATGTCTCAGGATACAGCCGCAACTGCACCTAGGAGCGCCACGGCCGGTTCACAAATATGTTAGTGGATTGGTTATGCCTGAATAATAAGTCTCCCGGCCCTATGGGGCATAAAATAGAGCCACTAGAGACTCAAATCCGAGGTACCTCGCTTTCCATCATCCGCATAAGTAAAAATATCTAGAATTGTAAAACCCAGACACCACTTCTAGCTAGAAAGAAACGCATGTTCTCCCTAGGGTCCTTCTCCCTTTCCTGGTTCAAACCGGGGTGTGAGGCTCGCGAAGTAACGCTATACACAAAGCTACGCTACAATAAAGCTATGCTTTGATCATCAACCACAAAGCTCTGCTTTTCAACAATAAGCCTTGATCATTTGCACCTTGACATGCCATACTGACAATTCACGCCATGCGACTGATAACCATCAATATATAACCTCTGAGCTCATGCGTCTCAGAAAAGGGTGTTAAGCAAGAAAATAAATTTTCCGCCACCAAACAGATATATATTAATTAGAAATCAATCAGCACAGAATAAAATCCATTGTCAGACATACATCCATTAACAAGTCCGTTTTGGGTGCAAACGAAACCCGAGACACCTTATTCCTCGTCCCATATGTCCAATACAGAAGAGAGGTGCTCGCTAATCCAGACAGTCAACAAGTACGGTCAAATAACTACCACTGTAACCCTCTCAAGGAAGAAACTCCAATCAAAAGCATCAGTAGTCATTCATTCGATGTGAAGATCGCCGGTCTTCAATAATCGTCTTCAAATCTTCGACTTCCAATCGTCATATAATCATCTGAAATGAGATTTAACTCGGACTTTTTAAATAATTCTCGAATATATATAATTTAAATCAATTATTTTCATTCAATATCATTTATAATATTTTATAATGATTTATTGCTATTTTTATTTATTTAAAAATAGCCATTTTAATTAAACGACCCTTCGGGTCATTACATGGCCCAAGCGTTGTTTTCATCGAAATTTGATGTACACATTTTTCAAAATCTAACCGTTGGAACTTAACAAATTTCATATCGTTGGAAAGATCTTTCCAAAGCGAACCCAACAGTTCCAGTTTGGGGAAAATCCGACGGTCGGATCTCTCGGTATAATCGTTTGAAGTTACGATTTCAAAATGCGAACTACAGCAGCGCGATTCGTTTTATTTTAATTTATATTTATATATAAATATAAATCGTTGAATGATTTCAAACCATTTTCAATTTAACATTGATTTCTTTTATATATGAAATCATACATTACATTAAAGTATAAATTTTTTTATGTTAATACAATTCCTTCCAACATTGGTTCTTTTATATGATTCATACATATTACATAAAAAATGTAATTTATTTTATCATTCATCTTATTATATTAAAATGAAATCTTTTATTCATTTCTTTATTACATTAAAAATGAAATCTTTTATTCTTTTCATTGATTACAATTAGAAATGTAAAATTTCTATGTAATCTTTTTATTACATTAAAAAATGTAACTTTCTATTTCATTCTTTATTTACATTGAAAAATGTAAATTTCTATTTCATTCTTTATTTACATTGAAAAATGTAAATTTCTATTTCATTCTTTATTTACATTGAAAAACGTAAATTTCTATTTCACTCTTTATTTATATTGAAAAATGTAAATTTCTTTATAATCTTTTCTTACATTAAAAATGTGAAATTTCTATGTAAACACATTTATATAGCAATGTTTTTTTTAATGTTTTCATTTGCAATAAAATGTAAATTTTCAAAGAGAAGACATTTTATATAACAAAGGACATTTTTAATGTTTCATTTACATTAAAAATGTAAATTTCAACGTCAATACATTTTTATCTCAAACTGTTTATTTTTAAATGTTGCATTTTCAATAAAAAAGTATAATTCGATATCAATACATTTCTTTCTCAAACTGTTTATTTTTAAATGTTGCATTTTCATTAAAAATGTATAATTCAATATCAATACATTTTTATCTAACAAATGACTATTTTTAATGTTGCATTACATTAAAAATGTAAATTTCAATATGATTACATTTTTATTTAACAATTGACTGTTTTTAATGTTGCATTACATTAAAAATGTAAACTTCAATATAATTACATATTTGTTTAACTAATGATCATTTTCAAAGTTCGATTTACATTAGAAATGCATATTTCTAAGAAGACATATTTTATATAAAAATGGGCATTTTATTGTTTTCATTTAAAATAAAAATGTAAATTTCAAAGGAAACACTTTTTGTTATTGCAATGACTATTTTTAAAAGGACATAAAATGTAAATCTTAGTGTAAAACATTTTTATTATAAAAATGCCTATTTTAATGTTTCATATACATAAAAATGTAAATTTCCACTGTAAATACACTTTCTATAGCAATGTTTTATTTTAATGTCTTCGTATACATTAAAAATGTAAATTTTCAATGTAAATACATTTCTGTAACATTGTTTTATTTTAATATTTCATAAACATTAAAATGTCAACCTCATGTAAATACATTTTTACATCAAAATGTTTATTTTAATTTTTCCTATACATTAAAATGTAAATACATTTTTTTCACAATGTTTTATTTTTAATGTTATATGTACATTAAAAATGTAAAATCCAATATCAAATTTTTTTATTTCAAATTGTTTATTTTAATGTTGCATTTACATTAAAATGTAAAATGCAATGTCAAAGCATTTTTATTTCAAATTGTTTATTTTAATGTTGCATTTGTACTAAAATGTAAAATGCAATGTAAATATATTTTATATTACAATGTTTATTTTTAATGTTTTATTTACATTAAAAATGTAAAGAAAAATCAAATATAAATTCATTTCGTATCTAAATGTTTATTTTTAATGTCCCATTTACATTAAAAATGTAAAAATCAAATATAATTTCATTTCATAAGACAAATGACCATTTTTGATTTACAGCAAAATATAGATTTTATGCTGATAGATAATGATCATTTTCATATATATATATATATATATATTAAAAATCTAATTTTCATATAATTCAAACAATTAATATATAATAACATGAATATTTTATAACACAAAAATATTTCAGAAAATTTCGGCAGCATAATGGCAAGGTAATTAAAACCGGCACTGTCCCAATGTACGGCTCCTCGCACTACCTTAGGCCTCGCGGCGTTTACAAGGGGTTTAATTTCTTAATAAATTTTTCTAGGCAATCTAATACCACAAGATCAACCAATTTCGTTTCAACCACAATCAAACACCAAAAATCAACCAATTACATACCACAAAACAATCAAGTCAACCATTGTCTGTGGACGATGGGTGTCAAGAGTTTCTAAACTCCATCTGCATCCTAATATAATTTTATTTAATTACTTCGGATTCAAAAATCTCACCTTGCTTTTTATTTCTTCTAAAATTGTAGAAGGCTCCAAAAATCCTCTGATCAGTTCTAGAAAGTAGATCGCGAATTCACTGCCCCAACGAATCCTGTTTCATAGAATTTCGTTTTCGTATGAGAAAGATACGAATTTACAAAGGTTGTTAACATTTTAAAATGAATTAATAAATAAAACCCACCTTCTCCTATCAAACTGTTTCAGCCTACTGTTTCAACCCAGGTTCGAACCTAGGGTTCGATTTTTGCATGCGACATGAGGCATAAGGGGTTGATTAGGCAGCGTGAGGGGAGGCGCTCTAGTCGCCGGCGGTGGCTCAGGGTGCAGTGGAGAATCAAGTGAGTGGCGGCGCAATGAACACAGTCACTTCGGGGACGCGGTTCTCAGTCGATACTCCACTATAAAATCCAAACCAGATATGGAATTGGAGAGGAAGGAGTTCTCTACAATATCCTCAACAGGAATGGTGGATTTCGTCTAGTAGATTTGGAGTTATTCGAGGGGGAACGATGGAGAAATTTCGTTCGTCAACTGTAGCGATGGTGGCTGAGAAATAAAGATGGTATTAGGGTTTTATACGGTGTATTTTATACGTATTTCTATCTATTTATTTAATTCTATTTAATTACAACATAATTCCTATATCGCTCCTAACTCCAAATCAAACCCAACGAGCGACGCCCCTAGCTAAATACCCCCATCCTGGACACAATGGGATATGTTTCGAAAGCCCATTCAACTGGTTCAGTCAGTTTTTCTTTAAATTAAATAATAAAAAATTTTATTATTTAATTTGATTGTACATTTTAATTTACTTGGGCCATAGACTGACTCTAAAAATTCCCAAAAAATAAATCTAACTATGTTTTAACGATACGGTCCTAACAAAATTAATTTTGCTGAATTTGGAGACCGTTTGAAAAATGGCCATTTTATGGTCGATCGAAATTGACTGAAATTGACAAAACACATTTTCATTTGCCACACTCACATATTAATTCCAAAAATTATGAAAATTGGAATCCTACAATAGTTTGACATTCCGGATCCAACAAGGGTGGTTTCGTCGAAATGGAGGTGTTTGCAAAATGGCTATTTATATGGGCTATATATTATATTAAATTCCATAACGACTATTTTGAATATTCAACTGGCCATAACTTTTGATTCCCGCTATGAAATTTCAATTTTTCGGACTCGTTGGAAAGATATTCTTAAACAGATTTAAATATTTTTGGTTTCACTAAAATCCGATTTATTTTGCATCCTGCACAGTCAGTCAAAGTTCAAATTCAAATTTTCAAACTGACGCGCTATTTCTAACTCCTTTTAAAATAAAAATAAAAATATTCGTTCTAACTTCGATTTAAATAAATCTGTAATCGTTATTATTTAAAATAAATTATTTTAACTATTCAAAATTCAATAAAATAGCCGAAATAAAAATTTTAAATTGCCTTTGATTTTCCGGGTTGTTATAATCTCCCCTACTTAAAAACTATTCGTCCCCGGAAAGGAAACAACAGTAACTAGGAACCAAAATGTAAAATGTAAAATATGGTAAATATACCTTGCACTAGAGCTAATCAGATATATCCACTCTGCACTGGGGATAAGCCTGTTTGATGCTATCCTCGATCTCCCATGTACAGTCTCTAGGATCTCCGCTCAAACTGCACTTTGACTGGGTGAATTCTTTTGTTCCTCAGAACTCGGGTTTCTTTGCCAATGATCTTTACCGGCTCCCTTCTCACTGTTAATTAGGGGTAATCTACAAATCTTGATGTGCAGCTTACTTCACAATCAAGTCTGGATCATGTACATGCTTCCGAAGTTGAGACACATGGAATACATCATGTACCCCTGGCAACCAGTCAGGCAACTGAACACTGTAAGTGAGAGTTCCAATTCTATCTAGAATAGGGAATGGACCAATGAATCTAGGAGCCAACTTCCCTGTCTTCCCAAAATGAATTACTCCTCCAAATGGAGAAACTCTTAATTACATATAATCGCCAACAACAAATTCCAAATCCCTTCTTCTTGAATTTGCATAACTTTTCTGTCGGCTCTGAGCTGCTAGTAATCGCTTCTTAATGAAATCAACTTTGTCTGAAGCTTTTCTAATCATGTTGGAACCCAATACGAGTCTATTGCCTGGTTCTACCTAAAATGCGGGAGATCTACAAGGCCTGTCATACATTGCTTCGAATGGCGACATTTGCAAGCTTGCTCGGTAAATATTATTATAAGAGAACTCAACCAAGTGCAAGTGATCTTCCCATGATCCGCCAAAGTCAAGAATACATGCCTGCAACAAGTCTTCCAGTATACGATTCACCCTCTCAGTCTGGCCATCTGTTTGAGGATGATATGCGATGCTCAGATTTAACGTTGTCCCCAGCTCCTCTTGGAATGCTTCCCAGAATTTACTAGCGAATATCGGATCACAGTCACTAATAATGCTACTGGGAACTCCATGTAGTCGGACAATTTCGTTGAAATAAATTTTCGCCAGACTTTGAGTTGTTCTAGTTGATTTGATAGGAATAAAATGGGCAGACTTTGTGAAACGATCAACGATCACCCAAATATTGTCATTGCCTTTTCTAGTTAGGGGCAAGCCATCAATAAAATCCATGAAGATTTGATCCCACTTCCAACTTGGAACTTCTAGTGGTTGTAACAATCCGGATGGTTTTTGTTGATCACTTTTGACTTGCTGGCAAGTAGAACACCTGCTGGCATAAATGGAAATGTCTCTTTTCATATATTTCCACCAGAATGTGCGCTTGAGATCATGATACATTTTACTCACCCCTGGATGAATACAAAGCTTGGATTTGTGACATTCATCCATTACCTTAGGAATATTCGGGACATAAATTCTGTCTTTTAACCTCAAAACTCCCTTGTTATCAATTTGAAAACTCGAGGGTTCGCCTTCCCGAACTCTTTTACTAATTCGCCGAACAAATTCATCTTCCTTCTGAAGATCAGAGATTTTATCAATCAGTGAAGGTGTAATGATAAGGTTGGCGATGATAAGATTGGCGACGACCGCATTCTTTCTGCTAAGCGCATCGGCTACAACATTGGCTTTTCCTGGAGTATACAAGATGTCCATATCATAGGCCGCAAGAAATTCTATCCAATGTTGTTGTCTCAGATTCAAGTCCCTTTGGGTGAACAGATACTTCAAGGATTTATGATCTGTATATAATTCGAACTTCTCACTCAAGAGATAGTGCCTCCACATCTTTAAAGCAAATATGATGGCCAACAACTCCAGATCATGAGTAGGATATCTCTTCTCGTGTGGCTTCAATTGACAGCTAGCATAAGCAACTACTTTGTCTCTTTGCATTAATACTGCACCAATACCTTCAATAGAAGCATCAGTCCAGACTTTCAAATCCTAATTGCCATAAATAATAGTCAACATTGGAGCAGTGGTCAACCTCAATTTCATCTTTTGGAAAGCTGCCTCACATTCAGATGTCCAATTAAACTTTGTATGCTTCTTTGTAAGCTTCGTCAATGGACAAGATAGTTTTGAATTTTTTTTAACGAATTTCCGATAATAGCCAACCAATCCTAGGAAACTTCTGACTTCAGTAGGAGTGCTAGGCTACTTCCAATCTTGAATGGCAGTGATTTTGCTGGGGTCCACTGAAATTCCTTCCTTCGATACTACACGACCGAGGAACTTCACTTCTTCTTGTCAGAATACATATTTAGAAAATTTGGCTTATAATACATTCTTTCTCGGAATTTCCAAAACTTGTTCTTAATGCTTTTCATGCTCGGCAGTTGATTTGGAGAAGAATAAGATGTCGTTGATGAAAACCAACATAAATTTATTTAGGACATCGCGGAATACTTGATTCATCAAATCGACAAAATAAGCTGGAGCATTGCATAAACCGAATGGCATTACTAACCATTCGTAAAATATGTCTGGACCTCTGAAAGCTGTCAAAGGAACACCTCTTCAGTAATACACAGTTGATGAAAACCTGTAGCTAGGTCCATTTTAGAATGTACTTTAGCTCTATTCAAACGATCCAATAAATCATCTATACGGGGCAATGGATATTTATTCTTGAGTGTTTACTTATTTAAATCTCGGTAATCCACACACAGTCTAAGAGTACTGTCTGACTTTGGAAAAAACACTGCTGCTGCACCCCAATTTGAAAAGCTAGGCCTAATCAGACCTTTCCACAAAGCTGTTTAGTTTGGTTGCCCAATTCTTCTTTCTCTTTCCATGTCATTCTTCGAATAGGATGCACCACTAGCCTTGCATTCAGAACTAGATCAATCCTGAAGTCAATTTCTCTTCGCGGAGGTAAGCTATCAACTTCTTTGAACACATCCGCATAATTCTTAACAACAAGAATATCTTCGATAGCAGCAGGAGAAACATCAAGAGCAGACTAAAATTCTTTCCTATCTGAATCCGGGCCTATGCATGGTATCGTTATAAAAATTTTATACTTGGCCTTCACCTTAACGATTCTTTCTGCACATTTAACCTCGGATTCATATTTGGTTAACCAGTCTAGCCCAAGAATGATGTCAAATTCAGAGAAATCCATGACGACCAAGATACAAGAAAACCGATAATGGGAAAAAGAGATGGGCACTGTACAACACGTACCAAGGACCCGAGAACCTCCTATCGGATTATTAACCCTAAGGTATTCTTTAAGGTCCCTCAATTTTAGATTTAGCTTCTTGATGGTATTACTCGAAATAAAGCTTTGAGACGCACCCGTATCAAACAATACTTTAACTGGTATATCAATGACAGTTGAGTGCCTTCTAAAACATCTGGCCTTTCTCGACTAGCTGAGGGTGTTGGAGCACCTGTCGTGCTATTGATTTGAGCTTCTTTGGTCACTTTCAAAAGCCGGCAATCTTGCTTTACTTGACCAGTCTGATGGCAAAGATTGCATTCTCTATTCTCTTGAAACTTTTGATTGGATTTAGGCCCATCCTTTCTTTGTTTCTTTAGATATCTGCATTTTATTGACAAATGTCCTTTCTTGTTGCAGTTAGAGCATATGGCAGTCGTTATCGGTTCTTTCTTATATCTTGGCCTTTTCTTATTGACTTTCGGCTTCTTACTGACCTCAGGCTTTATGCTTGCCTCTAGGCTATCAGTTTCCAACTTCCTTTTACTATAAAAATTGCTTTCTTCTTCATCTTCCCAACCATGTTGTTTATCATTATACTCATAGCGGTAAGCCATTTGTATCATTTCACAGAATGGGAGATTCACATGAGCAAGTACTCTACCTTCGCATTTCTTTTGAAGTCCTTTGATAAATATCAGATTCTTCCTCACAGGATCTTGAATTAGTTCTGGGGCAAAGCGAGAAAGTTCATTGAATTTATTCTGATATTCTTGAATGGTCATATCTCCTTGTTTCAGATTATAAACTCATCATATAGCCGCTCAATTGCTTCTGGAGGAATAAATCTTTCTTTGAAAATTTCTATAAATCTATCCCAGGTAATATTACCTTATGGATTTTCATCAATAACAATTTTCCACCAGATCAGAGCTTCGTCTTTGAGTACCCAAGATGCCATTAATCTTTTCTGATCATCTCTCAGCTTCAAGCCTTGAAAGAATCTCTAAGCAGAACGCATCCGTGCCTGTGTTTCAATAAAAGATTCTTTGCCCGAGAATTGTACTCCACCCAGATTTCGATACTTCATTACTAGAGCTTCTAGATCTGGTTCTGGTTGTGGGGGCATGATTGGCTCATTAGATTGTCGAACCATAGAATTACTTCTTCTGTTTCTGCCACTCATTTTCTACTATGTCTGCAAATAGCAGACAAAGAGTCAGGCCAACAGAATAGATATTGTAAAGCATAGAGACATATATTTAAATGTAAATGAATCTATGGAGTGTATTTTACTCAGCCATACTCATTCTAGGACATTACTAGTCCTATCTATGATGAGTTATTCGTTTTAGAATACTATTGATTCTACTTCTGTCTGGTTTATTTATATGTTATATTCCGAGCTAAGTTTAACCAAAGCTCTGATACCAACTGCGATAACCCCAAACTCCCATAGTATGAAAGCAAGAAAAATCATTGGAATATAACATATAAACAATAACAGCAGAATATAAATATAGAATTACAGCAGATAATGTACATCAAATTACACTGGGAAAAATATATCATCAGAGTTACATAGCATAATAGGATCATACTTAGAACATAATACATTTATCCACTTAATATAAAATGTCTGCAGCGGAAATCAAACATAATATACTAAATGAAGTCTGAACAGCATAATAGAAATAATATGATCCATCTTCAGCTCCATAGCTATCCAGAATGAGTCTGCTAAAACCTATATACAAGGTTGCCCATATGGAAAGAGGGCACCCGAGTTTGCAAAGTGAAACAAACTACGCGTCAGTCATGGGACTGGTATGAGAAATCATATTTAACCTATTTAATAATAAGGCTAATCACAGGACCACGCTGCTAACGCAGAACGGGTTTACTCGATTGGATTGCCAGTGAATATATAAAGTAAATCGTTAAACAATGCAATGCTTTTTATAAAAATGAAACCATTATAAGACTCAAGTCCCACCACACAATGCAACGCAAACCGGAGGATAGAGTTTTACCTTATAATGGTCAAAAATGCTTAATACGATAAAACGGATTTGATATTATTATTAGTGTATATACGTTTCAAAAACATTTCTATCATAATGTATCAATCATAGATGGCATAACTACCATATACTATGTCGCCATACTAGTAATACAATCAAAACCGTATGGTGTTGTATTTGAAGTTGGATTTCCATCATGAACCAAGGCAAGAGATCGTCCTTACCGAATTCCAGACAATCTAGCCCATGTCTCAGGATACAGCCGCAACTGCACCTAGGAGCGCCAAGGCCGATCCACAAATATGTTAGTGGATTGGTTATACCTGAACAATAAGTCTCCCCGCCCTATGGGGCATAAAATAGAGCCACTAGAGACTCAAATATGAGGTACCTCGCTTTCCATCATCCGCATAAGTAAAAATATCTAGAATTGTAAAACCCAGACACCACTTCTAGCTAGAAAGAAATGCATGTTCTCCCTGGGGTCCTTCTCCCGTTTCTGATTCATAATGGGGTGTGAGGCTCGCGAAGTAATGCTTTACACAAAGCTATGCTACAATAAAGCTGTGCTTTGATCATCAACCACAAGGCTCTGCTTTTCAACAATAAGCCTTGATCATTTGCATCTTGGCATGCCAAATTGACAATTCACGCCATGCCACTGATAACCATAAATACATAACCTCTGAGCTCATGCGTCTTAGAGAAGGGAGCTAAGCCAGAGAATAACTTCCACCAAACAGATATATATTAATTAGAAATCAACCAGCACAGAATAAAATCCACTGTCAGACATACATCCATTTACAAGTCCATTCTAGGTCTGAACGAAACCGGAGACATCTTATTCCTCGTCCCATAGGTCCAATATGGAAGAGAGATGCTCGCTAATACGGACAATCAACAAGTACGTCCGGACAACTACCACTGTAGCCCTCTCAAGGCAGCAACTCCAATCAAAGGCATCAGTAGTCATCCAGTCGATGTGAAGATCGTCGGTCTTCAATCATCACCTTCAAATCTTCGATTTCCAATCGTCGTATAATTATTTGAAATGAGATTTAACTCAAACTTTTCAAATAATTATCGAATATATATAATTTAAATCAATTATTTTCATTCCATATCTTTTGTAATATTTTATAACGATTTATCGCTATTTTTATTTATTTAAAAATAGCCATTTCAATTAAACGACGCTTCGGGTCATTACATGGTCCTGGCGCTGTTTTCATCAAAATTTGATTTATACTTTTCTCAAAATCTAACCATTGGATCTTAACAAATTTCATATCTTTGGAAAGATCTTTCCAAAACGAACTCAACAGTTCCAGTTTTGGAAAAACCCGACGGTCGGATCTCTCGGTATAATCGTTTGAAGTTACGGTTTCAAAACACGAACTACAGCAGCGCGATTCATTTTATTTTAATTTATATTTATATATGAATATAAATCGTTCAATGATTTCAAACCATTTTCAAATTAACGTTGATTTCTTTTATATATGAAATCATACATTACATTAAAATGTATTTTTTATGTTAATACAATTCCTTCCAACATTGATTCTTTTATGTGATTCATATATATTACATAAAAAATGTAATTCATTTTATCATTCATCTTATTATATTAAAATGAAATCTTTTATTCATTTCTTTATTACATTAAAAATGAAATCTTTTATTCTTTTCATTGATTAAATGTAAAATTTCTATGTAATATTTTTATTACATTGAAAAATGTAAATTTCTATTCCATTCTTTATTTACATTGAAAAATGCAAATTTCTATTTCATTCTTTATTTACATTGAAAAAGGTAAATTTTTATTTCATTCTTTATTTACATTGAAAAATGTAAATTTCTATTTCATTCTTTATTTACACTGAAAAATGTAAATTTCTATTTCATTCTTTATTTACACTTATGTAATCTATTCTTACATTAAAAATGTGAAATTTCTATGTAAACACATTTTATATAGCAATGGTCCTTTTTAATGTTTTCATTTGCAATAAAATGTAAATTTTCAAAGAGAAGACATTTTATATAACAAACGACATTTTTAATGTTTCATTTACGTTAAAAATGTAAATTTCAACGTCAATACATTTTTATCTCAAACTGTTCATTTTTAAATGTTGCATTTTCATTAAAATTGTATAATTCAATATCAATACATTTCTATCTCAAACTGTTTATTTTTAAATGTTGCATTTTCATTAAAAATGTCAATATCAATACATTTCTGTCTAACAAATGACTATTTTTAATGTTGCATTACATTAAAAATGTAAATTTCAATATGATTACATTCCTATTTAACAATTGACTATTTTTAATTTTGCATTACATTAAAAATGTAAACCTCAATATAATTACATATTTGTTTAACTAATTATCATTTTCAAAGTTCTATTTACATTTGAAATGCATATTTCTAAGAAGACATATTTTATATAAAAATGGACATTTTAATGTTTTCATTTAAAATAAAAATGTAAATTTCAAAGGAAACACTTTTTGTTATTGCAATGGCTATTTTTAAAAGGAAATAAAATATAAATCTTAGTGTAATTTTTTTTATTATAAAAATGTTTATTTTAATGTTTCATATACATAAAAATGTGAATTTCCAGTGTAAATACATTTTCTATAGCAATGTTTTATTTTAATGTCTTCATATACATTACAATGTAAATTTTCAATGTAAATACATTTCTATAACAATGTTTAATACTAATATTTCATATACATTAGAATGTCAACCTCATGTAAATACATTTTCACATCAAAATGTTTATTTTAATTTTTCCTATACATTAAAATGTAAATCTAATGTAAATACATTTTTTTCACAATGTTTTATTTTTAATGTTGTATGTACATTAAAAATGTAAAATCCAATATCAAAACATTTTTATTTCAAATTGTTTATTTCAATGTTGCATTTACAATAAAATGTAAAATGCAATGTCAAAGCATTTTTATTTCATATTGTTTATTTTAATGTTGCATTTATATTAAAATGTAAAATGCAATGTAAATACATTTTATATTGCAATGTTTATTTTTAATGTTTTATTTACATTAAAAATGTAAAAAAAAAATCAAATATAAATTCATTTCATATCTAAATGTTTATTTTTAATGTCCCATTTACATTAAAAATGTAAAAAATCAAATATTAATTCATTTCATAAGACAAATGACCATTTTTTATTTACAATAAAATATAAATTTTATGTTGACAGATAATGATCATTTTCATATTGATATATATATATATATATATGTATATATATTAAAAATCTAATTTTCATATAATTCAAATAATTAATATATAATAACATGAATATTTTATAACACAAAAATATTTCAAAAAATTTCGGCAGCATAACGGCAGGATAATTAAAACCGGCACCGTCCCGATGTATGGCTCCTCGCACTACCTTAGGCCTCGCGGTGTTTACAAGGGGTTTAATTTCCTAATACATTTTTCTAGGCAATCTAATGCCACAAGATCAACCAATTTCATTTCAGCCGCAATCAAACACCAAAAATCAACCAATTACATACCACAAAACAATTAAGCCGTCCATGGTCTGTGGACGACGGATATCGGGAGTTTCTAAACTCCGTCTGCATCCTAATATAATTTTATTTAATTATTTCAGATTCAGAAATCTCACCTTGCTTTTTATTTCTTCTAAAATTGTAGAAGGCTGCAAAAACCCTTTCATCAGTTCTGGAAAGTAGATCGTGAATTTACAGTCCCAACGAATCCTGTTTCATAGGATTTCGATTTCGTATGAGAAAGATACGAATTTACAAAAGTTGTTAACATTTTAAAATAAATTAATAAATAAAACCCACCTTCTTTCAAACTGTTTCAGCCGACTGTTTCAACCCAGGTTCGAACCTAGGGTTCGATTTTGCGTGCGACAGGAGGCACGAGGGGTTGATCCGGCGGCGCGACGTGGAGGTGCAAGGGGAGGCGCTCCAGTCGCTGGGGGTGGCGCAGGGTGTGGTGGCGAATCAAGGGAGGGGCTACGCAATGAACACAGTGACTTCGGGGTCAGGTTCTCAGTGGATAATCCACTATAAAATCCAAACCAGGTATGGAATTGGAGAGGAAGGAGTTCTCTACAATATCCTCAACAGGAGTGGTGGATTTCGTTGAGTGGATTTGGAGTTATTCGAGGGGGAATGTAATGGCCTGAAAATCCTCGCTGTAACATCCCGTAATTTTCAACAAGTCAAATTGCTATTTTAAATCGATACTTTGTTTTGAAATTCAAATTTGGATTTAATAACGAAAATTTTTATTTACTATGCGTCTAATTAAAATAGCAAACAGTAAAAATTTCATCGGAAAATTTGAATGAATTGTCGACACGTAATTTTCAGTGCAAAACTGCACATAACAGTTCAAATCTTAAGCGATTTTAAAATCTCTCCGAAACCAGTTCGGACAAACATAAAAAATATTCTACCCATTGTTATGAATCTAACGGCGAAATTCGTTTCGCGAAAATCAGACGTTTTGAACTCATTTAATTGTTTTCGTATCCGAATCTTTCATTTAAAGGGGTCCGTAACGCGTTTTTGAACGGAGCACCCAGACACTGCAATCTATATACCGTTGCGTCCGTCTCGTCGAGCTGATTTCCGTAGTATATTCTTTTGTCAGTTTTGGTGTTCGGTGTGCCATAAAATCGTAATAATAACTTGCACGGTTATTTTCCTACCGTGGACCATTTGAATTTTGAAGTGTTTGTATTTGGGTTTGGCATTGTTAACCATTATGTTTGGGTCTGTACGTTATCCAGAACTATCCTCATGCTATTTAAAATTTGAATTCTAGAGATGATATTTACTGTGTACCGAGTAAACGTCCGAAATCCTTTATTCACGTTATTCCCTTCAGATACTCATCCACGTCCCTCTTATATGTTACTTCTTCTCCAACCCAGACCTTGCTATTTTAACTTGCGCATAAAGGTGAGTTGATTCTCCCTTTTGTTTGTTTTTCAATTTCATATATTCTCCTTCATGGTTAAAACCGTACTACTTTTAAAAAAAATGAATTTTAACAGTCGTGATGGCTTGAAACAGATGCCGACGGTCTGAACCAAACCAGGCCGTCGAGCTCCTCTTCATTAGAGTTAAAACATGAGAACTTGGGTTGATCTGTATATTACTGCTATTGCTGAAGCTAAACACATACTTGCAAACTTAAGTTTTTATCACAATTGAAACATACACATGTTATAGTATACCGTATTGAATGGTTTGGCAAAGATAGGCTGTGTATAGCCTTGGTCACACATCTTTTGTTGTGAAACCTGGCATCAGTAAAAACACAATTCAATTTGATTTGCTAAAACATTTTGTCAGGTTTTGTCTTATGAGCTTTTATAGTAATACATACATACATACATACATATATATATATATATATGTATATGTATATATATATATATATATATATATATATATATATATATATATATATATATATATATATATATATATGTATGTATGTATGTATGTATGTATGTATATGTATGTATGTATGTATATGTATGTATGTATGTATATGTATGTATTTAGAGTGAAGAAGCTACCCATTTTTGTTTTGCTGAAACATTCATGCTAGAATTATATGCAAATTGAATGGCTTGAAGCCATGAATGGATACTTGTATAAAGTCTCTTTTCAAACAAGTTTACTGGAAGTGTTTTAACATTATGAATCAAAGTTTATTTTTCTTTCTCCTTTTCTTTTGCGCCCTTGTCATGCGTATTGCTTTTTTTTTTTTTAAAGACACAGTTTGGTCGGTGATAATTTGTAAGGGTAAAAATCGTTGCCTCCATGTATACAGATTTTGCTTGAATGTTTGGGTTGCATGTTGGTGCCATGCGTTTCCTAAAAAAATAAATAAATAAAATAAAACAGAACCATGCGTTTTGTACTCATGCATGGTTCCTTACGTTTTCCTTATAGCACCTGTAGTATTCATGATTACAAGTTGCCATTTAAAATGCGTCTATGTAGCATTTTGTTCATTTTACCGCATACTTTAATTTTTTTTTTCTTTTAAGAATCCGAACAAAAAAAAAAAAAAAAAAGGATTTTGTTAGATGTTGAATATGGCATGAAAGTATATTTCAAATGTTAGTTTTGCTTTGCAAGTTTTTGGTGTAGCATGGGGTTTGCAAGAAATGCGTCGGAGACTTTTGATTTAATAATATTTTTTCGCTTTCTTTCAGACCATGCACTATTTAAAAAAAAAAAAAAAAAAAAAAAATTAAATAGCCGAGATGCATGAATGCATACCCAGAAAGATGCATGTACTGACTGTAGACAAAAAGGGCTAGGAAATGCGCCAAATTTATGCATGATGGATATTAGTAAGCCACTCTTAGCGAACGTTTTGTATAAAAAAAAGTTACTTTTAATTTACAATCAAACTTTGTTGTAATTTTATGTATGTTGACCGTAATCTGTTTGTCCAGTTCGGTGAAGTTTCGGTGTCGTTCTTTTTCAGCGTCTTTTGGTTGTTGTCTCTATTTCTACGCCACTGAAGGTGAGTTCAACTCACACCTGACTAATATTTTTATTGAAAGTGAAATAACTGCATTTGAAATATTATTGAAATGTTAGCACTCACCGACACACACATGAATTGAAATAATATTATGTTAACCAGATGATTGATATTGTTCTGTGCTTATTTAATTGCTGAAATTTACACTGCAAGTTCCTTGTAGCTTAGAAAATCATCGTGGGTTGAACCCAAATCATTGTATAGATTTAGGGACAAAAACTGAATCAATTTGGGATGCGAGTAGAAATGATACACACCCGAGATTTGAACTTGACGGATTGAAATGATATACATCCGTACTACTTGACCTAGGTAGAAAATTATTATATGGACGCCGTTGGTCTATTTTTGAAATTTTTCTAAAGATTATAAAATATTTTAACTTATAAATTATTCTGAATTTAAGATCCCATTATGCTTTGGGATAAAAAAATAAAAAATTTATGTATATATATTTTAAGAAGTTATCAAACCAGTTTTATTCAAATCTATTTTAAAGTAAATTATTTTTCAAGGTATTTTTAAAAAAAAAGTAATAAGATTTTAGTTAATATTTTATTAAATAAATTTAACTTAGTATACATATGTTTCTAAAAAAAAATATTTTTAATATAAGATTTCCTATAAACGAATTTATAAAGTGATTTATGAAATAATGACCATGGTATGAAAAATGTAAACGATTAATTGTTAAAGAGACCGGGATCGGATATTGTCATACTCTCTGCCAATACCGAAAACCACTTTAACAACTGTGTACGTGGTGGAGTTCCAGAAATGGTGTTGGATGGATTTAGAGGCGATTACTGGATTTGAAGAAAGAGAACGATAATGGATAGCCTTGACCTTCGGTTCATAATCAAAATGACTAAAACATGTGTCATACCCAAGCCAATTGGGTTAGCTACTCTTATTGGACATGCTTCTTCGAAACCATATCTATTACCTTGTGATTTGATTGGTGCACACCCTTGAATTTGGAGTATTGTTTGAGGTGGGCGGTAGTCGCGGCTATGCGTTACCACTAGCCTGGGTCCGCAATCCGGTAGAATCCTACCGTGGGTATTCCTCGTGTGCCTTGTCATATTATCCTGATCGAACCCCATACGATTTTGATTTGTATTGTACCTATGGAGTGCCCTCTGATAGAAACTATGTTACTGTGGACTTTACGGTATCTGTATGGACTATGATATTATAAACGGTGTAAGGGTAATAATGGTAATCCCGCTTACACTATTTTGACATTTTATTTTACTGAATAGATACTATTGTAATAGCGTATTATATTATACGATATCTAGTTTAACGGATCCTTAGAAAATGAATTCCAAACATTCTTTAAGTTATTTGTGCATTTCTGGGACATTTCACTTGAGTTATTCTACTTACATGAGAATTTAGTCCTGATCCGAGTGGTTTTGTTTTGCATGATGCTTGGGTCAGCTTGAGTACCACAGCCGTTGGAGTTTATCTTGGAGCTAGAGATCATTTGGAACTTTAGCCATCTATTTGTTTGTTATTCAGTTTTATCTATTTTAGTCAGTTGATGTTGTTTCTTTTATCTCTTAGCATACATCTTATGTATTTGAGATTTCAGTTGTACTTATCCTAGCGACTTAGCACTATTTATTTTATTTTGGATACTATGTGTTTGTAGTAGCTTCATGAACTGCTATAGTTATTTTATTCTGCTGCGAGTTATTCTGCTTTTTCTATGTATGTGATCCTATGATATGATTTGTATTTACTCCAATTTTATTAATAATCTATTGTTTTGAACCATTCAAGTCAGACATGTGTGGATTATTGTCGATTTGAATAGTACAAAATAGTGGGTTGTTACAGTTGGTATCAGAGCCAGGTTGAGGCAAAACCTTAGCCTATGGAGTAAAAACTCATTAGAGATAGGATAGCAATATCCTAGAATGAGTACAAATCAGTCTCACAGTCATTCTAGAGAGAACGTATTTTAAAAATATAAATGGGTTTTAAATGATTTGAAATGCTTTTAAAGTATTTTATGATATAAATATTTGTTTGAAATGTAGTTTTTTAAAAACTTTTCTCCATTTGTTTCGACCTTGTTGCTAGGATTATGTAGTTTAGGATTACCAATTGAGATAAATTGAATCTTGTCTTTAGTTATCTTAAGTCCATCTTTGAATCTTTCCAGATGAGTAACCGTAGGAATACCAGAGGTAGAGGTCGTGAGGATGCTCCAATTCAGCCAGTCGCACCAGTTCCAGTTCAGCCTGTCAGATTCACTAAGCTCAATAAGGAGTACACCCATCTTGGAGGAACCAAGTTTTCCGATTCAGGGAATGTTGCAGGAGCCCAGCAGTGGCTAAGTGACCTAGAGAGGATATTTTCTGGTTTGGAGATCACAGATGCTCAGAAGCGTTAGTTAGCTTCATGGCAATTGGAAGGGGTGCTCGACATTGGTGGGATTCGATTACTACTCAGACAGAGGAGGCCGGTATTTCTTGGGCCTAGTTTATGTATGAATCAATAGCTAATCTTAGTGGTTTAGTCATCTTTTCTTGGGAATTTAGTTCTAATCTTAATTTCTTTGTTAGGGAGGCTTTTATTGATAAGTGGATGAAACGACCCGAACTTCCCTATGAAGGAAAGCCCAGATTGAGTTAAGAACAAGCCACATCGGGACATAAATAGATGAACATTTCATTGTTAATTACAACAATTCCATCAGAATAAAAGAATATACAAAGTACGAATAAATATTATACATCAGAGAAATATCAGAGATTTAGTTACATTACTACAGCGAAAAAAATAATACAACACATAACTGAAAGAGATATACGGATACAGAGCTTTCCGGATATCGTTCCAGGTGCAAATCAGGATCCTGTGAATATAAATCTGCAAAACCAAAACTACTAGCTGCCCTTGTGGAAAATAGGGGCACCTAGAGTTTAGGTTAAAACAATAAACTCCAGGTCAGTCATGTGATTGGTGTGAGAACTAAAACAGTTATTTAAAACTTTACTTTAAATCAGATATATCAAGGGACCACGCTGTATAGCACGGAATGGGTTTCCTCCCAAGAATACCAGTGCATATAACAAAACAGCGCAATGCTTTTTGGAAAAATGAAGCTATTATAAGACCCAGGTCCTATCACATAATGCAACGCAAGCCGGGGGATAGGGTTTTCCATTATAATAGCCAAACATGTTTGGTACGTTAAAAACAAATCATTTGATACTATAATAAGTGCATAGTGTCAAAACAATTTCAATCATAAATATCAATCATAGACGGCATAAGTGCCCCATAACACTATGTCGCCATACTAGGCTCTACAATCAAAACCGCAAAGTCACGTATTGGAATTTGGATTTCCATCTGTGAACCGAGGCAAGGGATCGTCCTCACCGCTTCGAGATTGTCTAGCCTGAGCCTCAGGGAAGCGCGCAGGCAAGCCTTGGATCGTTAGGGCTGGTCCACCCGATGTGGATTATAATTCCTGAACACTGCGTTTTCCCGTCCTATGGGGCGTAAATGAGCCAAATGACTCCACTGGTCCCGGATCGACTGATATAACCGAGGCGCCTCCTATCCATCATCCACATAAGTAAAATGCCAGGGCGTGCAAAACACTGACACCACTCCTAGCTAGAAAGAAACGCATGTCCTCTCTGAGGTCTTCTCCCGTTTCTGGTTCACACCGGGTGTGAGGCTCGCGAATTAATGCTACACAAAGCTACGCTGTATTAAAGCCGTGCTTTGATTATCAACCACAAGACCCTGCTTTTCAATAGAAGCCTTGATCATTTGCATCTCAGCATGCCACACAGGCAATTCATGTCATGCGACTGATATCTATCAATTTATAACCTCCGAGCTCGTACATCTCAGAGAAGGGCGTTAAGCAAGAGAATAAATTTTCCGCCGCCAAACAGATATATATTTAATAGAAATCAATCAACACAGAATAAAATCCAATGTCAGACACACATCCATTTACAAGTCCGTTCTGTGTCTGAACGAAACTGGAGGAACCTTATTCCTTGCATACCCGTCGATCTCCAAGTACGTCTGGACGATCACCAACTGATTCCCTCCTCTTGGGTGTACAGCCCAATCAAGATCATCAGTAATTATCCAAACGATGTGAAGACCTCCAGTCTTCAACCACCATCTTCATCGTCGACTTCTCGTCGATTTAGTTATTCAGAATGGGATAAACCCGGTCTTTCCGAATAGCTCGCGTATATAATAAACAAGTGTTATAAAAACACAACATACGCCTTATTCCAATCAAGAATATTCCTTTATTCAAATATTCTTTTACTTTGGGAAAGGTTCCCATTAATTTTATCAAAGATAAATTCTTTAAATTTATTCTTTAACCTTCCTTTGAGTATCAATTCAAACCATATTATGGTTTATCCAAACTAGTCGGGATTAACGAACCTTACCGAAGTAATCATTTGTTTTAATTTCCCAACCCCAACCTATTCATCCCATGAAGTAAAACTGGTAATACTTCATACCTAACACCATGATGTTATCGGTAAATTCAATTACCATTTCACATTCAAATCTAATTAACGATTTAACTATCGCCTGGAGCAAAACTGGTGATACTCCATTCTCGATCATTTCAATTTAATTAAAGATTCATTAAAACTCCACTTGGTTTTAGTCTTCCCAAAAATCAATTTTAAAGAATGTTTAACTTGGTAAATCACATCCTGTCTTTAATTGGGTTAAAGAACCAATGTCATTTAAAACGCGGTTCACGATAAACCAAAAATCACATTCTATTCCATTAGCCTTTAACCGTAAATTAGCAAGTGAATAATTCCCTAATTGTTAGCCCCGAAGGCCGAAACCAACATCAGATCAATACCCAAGAAACTACCCAACTTAACTAATCTCCAGTTAGTTTCTGATTTTCTTAAATCCGTTGGGTCTAAGAACAATATCATTAAAGATACCATTCAAGACAACCCAAAATCACATTCCATTAACCATGGAATCTTCATGGAAAACAAATCGATATATATAATCGATATAAACTTCCATATCCGACTAACAATATAAATGGAATAACGACAATGCCTTTTAAATTCCATATATATTAGCAGTCCTCATCCACAGAAATTCACTTCGATTATTACCAAATCGAATTCCATTCCATTCCAATTTATTTTATTTAAATTGGAAAATTTTACTTTGGAAAATCTCCTTTAAATCCTAACAAAAGATTTATAAATTCTAGATCACATTTCACTGTAAATCGGGTTAAAGAACGAATGTCATTAAAACACAGTTCACAACAAACCCAATTCACATTCCATAAATTATCGGGTTAAAGAACAAATGTTATTTAAAACACCGTTCACGATAAACCCACAAATCAATTCCAATTCGATTCCAATTAAATATCATTTAATTGGTATACTTCATTAAATCCAAATAAAAAGAATTAATCTTTTTCTCAATTGGGTTTAAGAGCAGTGTTAATGAAGACACCATTCACGACAAACCCAAATCCCATTTGATATTAAATACAAGGCTCTGAATAGAAAATATATCAGTTTATATTCAATATCAAATTCTACGACCAACAAATATCGCGTTGGAAATAACGATATAAATATATCTTTCAAATTTCCATAGCAATATCTGTATAATCACGAAATCCAACATCGAAATATTCCGAAGACAATTTCGATTCAAATCCATTTCCACTTTACATACTGGAAATTCTGGTTATTTTCAAAACCATTTCAAATCCAATTTATTTATTTTAAAAATATTGGATTTATAATTCTAGTTCAAAACTAGTTCATTTCGATAAAAATCTATTTTTATCTTTTCAAATATGGGATTTTTCATCCAAACTCTTTCCAAATCATTTGTTATGATTTTACGCTAATTATTGATATTTTTAATAATTTTATCAAGGCTCGTACATTCGATTTCCATCAACGGCCATCGAACTGCACTTACAACGACCTTTTCCAATTTTGATTTGGACATAATTCCAAATCCAACCGTTAGATTTCAAATCTCTAATATTCCTTAGAAATCTCTTTTCGATACGAACCCAACGGTTCCAGTTTTTAGGAGAATCCGACGGTTGGATCTCCCGTAATGTCCGTTCGAAGTCAATGGTCGAAATTCGCGAACTGCCGCAGCGCGGCGCGTTCAATTCAGCGCAGCGCGGCGCGTATAAAATAAATTATTTTAAATATTCAAAGTCCAAAGTCCTAAAATAAAATTTTCAAATTGGTTCCCAAATTCCGGGATGTTACAGGGAACGATGGAGCAATTTCGCTCGTCGACTGTAGCGATGGCGGCTGAGAAATAACGATGGTATTAGGGTTTTATACGGCGTATTCTATACGTATTTCTATCTATTTATTTCTATTTAATTACAATATAATTCCTACATCGCTCCTAACTCCAAATCAAACCCAACGAGCGACACCCGTAGCCAAATACCCCCATTCCGGACACAATGGGATATGTTTCGAAAGCCCATTCGACTGTTTCAGTCAGTTTTTCTTTAAATTAAATAATAAAACATTTTATTATTTAATTTGATCGTACATTTTAATTTACCGGGGCCACAGACTAACTCTAAAAATTCCCGAAAAATAAATCTAGCTATGTTTTGATGATACGGTCCTAACAAAATTAATTTTGCCGAATTTGGAGACCGTTTGAAATATGGTCATTTTCTGGTCGATCGAAATTGACTGAAATTGACAAAACACATTTTCATTTGCCACGCTCACATATTATTTCCAAAAATTATGAAAATTGAAATCCTGCAATAATTTGACATTCCGGATCCAACCAGGGTGATTTCATCGAAAACGGAGGTCGTTTGCAAAATAGCTACTTATACGAGCTATATATTATATTAAATTCCATAGCGACTATTCTGAATATTCAACTGACCATAATTTTTGATTCCCGCTATGAAATTTAAACTTTTCAGATTCGTTATAAAGATATTCGTTAACAAATTTACATATTTTTAGTTTCACTAAAATCCGATTTATTTTGCATTCTGCACAATCAGTCAAAGTTCAAATTCAACTTTTCAAACTGCCGCGCTATTTTTAACTCCTTTTGAAATTAAAATGAATATATTCATTCTAACTTCGATTTAAATAAATTTTTAATCGTTATTATTTAAAATAAATTATTTTAACTATCAAAATTCAATAAAATAGCCAAAATAAAAAATTTAAATTGGCTCTGATTTTCAGGGTTGTTACACTGGGAAAAATATATCATCATAGTTACACAACATAATAGGATCATACTTAGAACATAATACAGTTTTCCAATTTATATAAAATGTTTGCAGTGGAAATCAAACATAATATACTAAATGAAGTCTGAATAGCATAATAGAAATAATAGGATCCATCTTCAGCTCCATAGCTATCCAGAATGAGTCTGCTAAAACATGTATACAAGGCTGCTCGTGTGGAAAGAGGGCACCCGAGTTTGCAAAGTGAAACAAACTACGGGTCAGTCATGGGACTGGTATGAGAAATCTTATTTAACCATTTAATAATAAGGCTAATCAC
This sequence comes from Allium sativum, assembly GCA_030737875.1. NCBI lineage: Eukaryota > Viridiplantae > Streptophyta > Magnoliopsida > Asparagales > Amaryllidaceae > Allium > Allium sativum. Next base: position 43,583,468 of record CM060921.1, read on the forward strand.
AGGACCACGATGCTAACGCGAAACGGGCTTACCCCATTGGATTGCCAGTGCATATATAAAGTAAATCGTTAAACAACGCAATGCTTTTTAGAAAAATGAAACCATTATGAGACTCAAGTCCCATCACACAATGCAACGCAAACCGAAAGATAGAGTTTTACCTTATAATGGTAAAAAATGTTTAATACGATAAAACGGATTTGATATTATTATTAGTGTATATATGTTTCAAAAACATTTTAGTCATAATGTATCAATCATAGACGACATAGCTACCATATACTATGTCGCCATATTAGTAATACAATCAAAACCGTATGGTGTCGTATTGAAAGTTGGATTTCCATCATGAACCAAGGCAAGGGATCGTCCTTACCGAATTCGAGACAATCTAGCCCAAGTCTCAGGATACAGCAGCAACTGCACCTAGGAGCGCCAAGGTCGGTCTACAAATATGTTAGTGGATTGGTTATGCCTAAACAATACGTCTCCCCGCCCTATGGGGCGTAAAATAGAGCCACTAGGGACTCAAATCCGAGGTACCTCGCTTTCCATCATCCACATAAGTAAAAAATATCTGGGCTTGTAAAACCCAGACACCACTTCTAGCAAGTAAGAAACGCATGTTATCCCTAGGGTACTTCTCCCGTTTCTGGTTCATACCGGGGTGTGAGGCTCGCGAAGTAACGCTATACACAAAGCTATGCTACAATAAATCTGTGCTTTGATCATCAACCACATGGCTCTGCTTTTCAACAATAAGCCTTGATCATTTGCATTTTGGCATGCCACAATGACAATTCACGCCGTGTGACTGCTAACTATCAATATATAACCTCGGAGCTCATGCGTCTCAGAGAAGGGTGTTAAGCAAGAGAATAAATTCTCCGCCACCAAACAGATATATATTAATTAGAAACAATCAGCACAATAAAATCCACTGTCAGACATATATCCATTTACAAGTCCATTTTGGGTCTGAACGAAACCGGCCCATATGTCCAATATGGAAGAGAGGTGCTCGCTAATTCGGACAATCAACAAGTACGTCCGGACAACTACCACTGTAACTCCCTTAAGGCAGCAACTCCAATCAAAGGCATCCGTAGTCATCCATTCGATGTGAATATCGCCGGTCTTCAATCACCGTCTTCAAATCTTCGACTTCCAATCGTCGTATAATTATTTGAAATGAGATTTAACTTGGACTTTTCAAATAATTCTCGAATATATATAATTTAAATCGATTATTTTCATTCCATATCGTTTATAATATTTTATAAAGATTTATCACTATTTTTATTTATTTAAAAATAGCCATTTTAATTAAACGACATTTCGGGTCATTACATGGCCCTGGCGTTGTTTTCATCGAAATTTGATTTACACGTTTCTCAAAATCTAACCGTTGGATCTTAGTAAATTTCATATCGTTGGAAAGATCTTTCCAAAACGAACCCAACGGTTCCAGTTTTGGAAAATCCGACGGTCGGATCTCTCGGTATAATCGTTTGAAGTTACGATTTCAAAATGCGAACTACAGCAACGCGATTCGTTTTATTTAAATTTATATTTATATACAAATATATAAATATAAATCGTTCAACGATTTCAAACCATTTTCAATTTAACATTGATTTCTTTTATATATGAAATCATACATTACATTAAAATGTATTTTTTTTATGTTAATACAATTCCTTCCAACATCGATTCTTTTATATGATTCATATATATTACATAAAAAATGTAATTTATTTTATCATTAATCTTATTATATTAAAATGAAATCTTTTATTCATTTCTTTATTACATAAAAAATGAAATCTTTTATTCTTTTCATTGATTACAATTAAAAATGTAAAATTTCTATGTAATCTTTTTATTACATTGAAAAATGTAAATTTCTGTTCCATTCTTTATTTACATTGAAAAATGTAAATTTCTATTTCATTCTTTATTTACATTGAAAAATATGAAAAATGTAAATTTCTATTTCATTCTTTATTTACATTGAAAAATGTAAATTTCTATTTCACTATTTATTTATATTGGAAAATATAAATTTCTATTTCATTCTTTATTTACATTGAAACATGTAAATTTCTATGTAATCTTTTCTTACATTAAAAATGTGAAATTTCTATGTAAACACGTTTTATATAGCAATGGTCCTTTTTAATGTTTTCATTTGCAACAAAATGTAAATTTTCAAAGAGAAGACATTTTATATAACAAAGGACATTTTTATTGTTTCATTTACATTAAAAATGTAAATTTCAACACCAATACATTTTTATCTCAAACAGTTAATTTTTAAATGTTGCATTTTCATTAAAAATGTATAATTCAATATTAATACATTTCTATCTCAAACTGTTTATTTTTAAATGTTGCATTTTCATTAAAAATGAATAATTCAATGTCAATACATTTCTATCTCAAACTGTTTATTTTTAAATGTTGCATTTTCATTAAAAATGTAAAATTCAATATCAATACATTTCTATTTAACAAATGACTATATTTAATGTTGCATTACATTAAAAATGTAAATTTCAATATGATTACATTTCAATTTAACAATTGACTATTTTTAATATTGCATTACATTAAAAATGTTAACTTCAATATAATTACATATTTTTTTAACTAATGATCATTTTCAAAGTTCTATTTACGTTAGAAATGCATATTTCTAAGAAGACATATTTTATATAAAAATGGACATTTTAATGTTTTCATTTAAAATAAAAATGTAAATTTCAAAGGAAACACTTTTTGTTATTGCAATGACTTTTTTTAAAAGGACATAAATTGTAAATCTTAGTATAAAACATTTTTATTATAAAAATGTTTATTTTAATGTTTCATATACATAAAAATGTAAATTTTTAGTTTAAATACATTTTCTATAGCAATGTTTTATTTTAATGTCTTCGTATACATTAAAATTTAAATTTTCAATGTAAATACATTTCTATAACAATGTTTTATTTTAATATTTCATATACATTAGAATGTCAACCTCATGTAAATACATTTTTACATCAAAATGTTTATTTTAATGTTTCTTATACATTAAAATGTAAATCTAATGTGAATACATTGTTTTTCACAATGTTTTATTTTTAATGTTATATGTACATTAAAAATGTAAAATCCAATATCAAAACATTTTTATTTCAAATTGTTTATTTTAATGTTGCATTTACATTAAAATGTAAAATGCAATGTCAAAGCATTTTATTTTCAAACTGTTTATTTTAATGTTGCATTTATATTAAAATGTAAAATGCAATGTAAATACATTTTATATTACAATGTTTATTTTTAATGTTTTATTTACATTAAAAATGTAAATAAAAACAAATATAAATTCATTTCATATCTAAATGTTTATTTTTAATGTCCCATTTACATTAAAAATGTAAAAATCAAATATAAATTCATTTCATAAGACAAATGACCATTTTTGATTTACAACAAATTATAGATTTTATGTTGACATTTAATGATCATTTTCATATTCATATTGTTGTATATAATGCTGTTGTATGCACAATTATATTGATTTTTGTTTGATTATAACAACCAAATAAATATTATTTTAAATGTGACTGTTATTAACATCACACACTGGAATATAATATTTATATTTAAATAAAATACGACTGTGTAGAAATTTAAATATTCACACAGTATTTTATTTAAATATTTTATTTTATTTCAATATCAAAACAGTACAGAATTGCAAGTCAAGTATTTGAACAACTTCACAAATATTACCTTACAGAATTTGTACCTGTAAATAAACAGTATACGATAGACAAATTTGTTTGAACACAATATAATAGTATTTTGTTTCAAACAGTTTTGTTTGTTACAAATATCAGTACAAATTCATTCTTTCATTACATTTGCTTCTCATTTTTTTTCACTTATACACTCTCAGACACATTGACACTTACAAACTGACTCATCACTGTTTTTGTTTAGTCTTCTGTCTTCACAGCATCTTCACTGTCAGTCCAATTATCATCTTCATAGCTGTCATATACAGAAACACACACACAGTATATGGAACAGAAATAATTTCATACTCTAGCAAATATTATTTTATTTTAAAAATTTATTTGCCTCAGTTTTCTGGTGTGTTTCTCATCATTTTTCATGACTTGATCTAATTCATCCGTGTCTAGGCAGACAGTTTGTATATATATACAGGGACAGGAAATTTTCTGAATGGCTGCATACATACACGTGTATATATATACACATGTGCACTGCCACGCCAATTCAGTGTGCAACTAAGGAGTAGCAACGTGGACCTTCTCGACTCAGTGCACATGAAAGGCCAACATAGTCAACACAAATGGCCGAGCTCAATACAAAGCGCAACAAAAAGCAGAAATGCATATATATGGTGCAACATCAAAAAAAAGCAAGATAAGGCAAGTTCAAATCAGCTACAAATACATAGCCAAAGTGGTCGAGCCGTGCACAAGTTCATGTCAGCCCAAACAAAACAGTCAGTTTGATGTGCAAATACACAAACAAATCATTGTGGACAGAAATGAATACAACTCAGTTTCAATGTGGTGCAGCTCAAAATATTGGTGGAGCAACAGCATGTGCATATGGGTCAAGCTCAAGTGAAAATGTCATGAGCTTAGTAAACAGTGGTGTACAAAGCAGCTCAATCAAGTTCGAGCAAATTTCAAAGAAAAACAGTGCTTTGATATATGGGATGAAAACACAAAATCGGTGCACATATTCAATCTCCACAAGTTTTATTCGTAACAAATATGACAGATCAATCTGTTTAAATAGCAGTCAAGTATATACGCAGTTTCATCATGGGGTATGGTTCAACACAAAGGAATGGTGCAACTGAAATGAATGATAGCAAATGCTCAAGATAGTAAGCAAGGATGTGTGTACACAACATCAAGATGGTGAAGACTAACACATCAGCATGGTTATGCAAGCACAACACTGGTTAAACATGGACAGGTGAACATGTCTTATGCAAGAAAACAGAAAAGAGGTTCTTCAATGAACAAATCAATGCATATGCAAAGCAAATGGACAGAGGAGCAAATTCAATGATATGCAACAGTGATGACAGTGCAGAAGAAGCAATATGTATGTATGGGAGCATATTCAAGGGTGATCAACATGCTCTAATGAAGGCATATTTTCTCATACATATCAATCAGCAATTTCAGGATGCAGTAATGATTTTGAAATTAAATCTGGCAAGTATTCATTTCAATTTATTTTCAAATTGTCCAGAAAAACTCAAGTATTCTCGGCAGTTTTTTTAAGGGAAAATGAATCATTTATTTCCAAGAAATCGAAGAGAACAAATCCTTGGCAAGCATTAAAGTGCAGTTTTCAAAATATCAAAGGCTTGTGTACATACAAAGTCTCGAAGCAATCAAGCCAGAGAGCAACTAGTTCTTTTTTATTTCAAGAAACACAAATATGAAATAAATTGACATTCAAGTTTTAATGTTGATTCCAGTTTTGGAAAAATATTTTGGGAAAGCTAAAACAATTTTTTTTTGATAAGAATCAATTTAAAAGCTTTCCTGAAATCAGTGTTTTAGATATGGCAGAAACAGAAAGATTGAAGGAATCTTTAGAAATCATTCTTGGCAAACAAAATGTCTAGTAATCAAAAATCAGGGACAAGAAATCAATTCTAAGGTTTGACAAATACACGCAAGCAAAAATGGAAACAAATAATTTGTAAAATCACGGCATATTTTTCAAGGGACAGCAATTTTTTTTCCTGTTCTGCCATAATCAATCAAGTCGAATTTATCAAGGAATCAAGTCCAAATATATCTCTTCAATCACGCAAGGGTTCACAATAAATCAAGGGCAAGCAAAAGAGGAAAACAGCACGCAATCAGATCGAAATATTCAAAGGCATAAAGAGGAAATTTTGATTTTAAAAGATAAAGAGGTTGAGCTAAAAGATTCAAACAATTCTTTGCAAAAAGAATTTAATAATTTTAAGGCCATCAAAAATTCCAATCATGAAATTGCTGAAAAAGAAAGCTTGTTGAAAAATGATTCGATTTTAAATGAGCTTGAAAAAGAGATTGAAAATTTCAAGAAAGTTGAATTTGTAAAAACAAATTAATTTTGAATCTGAGATTCTTGAATCCAAGACCAAAATCAAGTTCCTTGAAAATGAAAATTTGATTTTAAAACAGAAAGATATTGAAAAGAGAAAGATTAGCATTAATCGTTGTTCGAATCTAATAAAAGAGAATTCTGACCTTAAATAAAAAATTCAACAACTTGAATTAAGTCTAATCAAATTCTCTAACGGAGAAAAATCTTTAAATATGTTGTTGAAAAATCAACAATTTTCAGGAAATAAAAATGGTATTGGTTTTGGGAAAGGAAATGATTTTTTGAGCTCATGTGATTTTAAAAATCCTTCAAACTGCTTCAAGATGGGTCATTCTGAAAATTTGAATTGTGAAAATTCCAAAAGGTTTTTAAATCACAAACGAGACAAGAATTGGTTTGACAACAATCCAGTTGAACACTTGTGGACCCCAAAATGAAATAAAATGATTTTTGGAAAAACTAAACAAGTTTGGGTTCCTAAAGGCACAAAGATAGATTCGAATGGGTTGTTATATAAACAGATTTGGGTACCAAAACAAATGAATACAACTGTGAGTGGTTTTACAAATTTTGTTAGACCACTCGATTCTCTAAACTATTAGGTAGCAGAGAAGGTTGAGGAACTGTATTGCAAAAAAGAAACTGAACTCTAGTTGCTTCACATCATCAGAATAGTCACAGTTCCTTAGTCGAGTTTGATTGAGTTAGAGATTCTGATTTACATTGGATTCTGGTATGATATCTAAACTCACCTTTGTAAATATATTTTTTCTTCTACTCCTTCTATTTTTTTGTTGTTTTTTGGTTTGTTTTGATTTGTCACTGTTATATCTTTATTTCTTATTCTGTGCTTCTTAAAACTTCTAGTTCTAGTAATTATTTGGAATTTTGCTTTATGTGAATAAAACTCTCTTGTTTTAAGCATTTCCAGATCTTGAATTTAAATCTATAATTATTTGCAATTGTTCTGAAGTTTAATTTTTTTTTATTTTTAAATTCTTAACAGTGCTGAAGCATTAATATCATATCTTGAACACTGTTATTTTGAATTCTAAATTTTTGAAGATCTGAATAATTAATGAAATTGCACACACTTATGTTGTTTTGAGTTTCTTCCAATTCATTTTGGAAATGCTTAAAATATTATACTCATTACAGTACACAGCTTCTTATCATTCGTGATAATTTCATTGATTTTCGGATTGGCTTGAATCACAGTGATACATCTTGAATTTCACGTTTATTCATGATTATTATGGCTGAAATTTGTTTGTTTGAAATCATCTAAAATTCTAGATATTTTGAATGTCACCCACCACTTAAATTTGAAATTATCAATCTTGTATGAATAATTCATTATATCTCAAAACTTGATATTGATTCAAGTGATTTCAAATAAATTATTTTCTAAATTTTCTGGATCATGAATACCTCTAAAACTAGATGTAAATGATCTGATTTTTCTCTTATACTTGTCAGAAATATCTTGAAAATTTCTTTTGAAAAACGGTCTTTGAAAATCACTGTTATTTCATGATTATTTGATTCGAATATATGTTTGTTTAAAATCATTTGAAATTATTAATTTATTGAATCACACACATATCTTGAATCTGAAACTAACATTCTGGTGTGATTGATTCACTGAATCTTGAGAATTTCATATTCCTCAAATGATTTCAAATAAAAGGTATTTTAATCATTGGATCATGAATCATCTTAGGTGACCGTCATCTTGATAAGTATGATTTGAAAATATTTTCTGTGCTGCTCTGATACTATTTTGAAAAATGTTTGTTTTGAAATCATCTGCTGCTCTGATTAAAAGAAATTGATTTGTAAATATTTTTTGATGACTACTTGATTTGGTATCAAAGGTTTACCATGTCCTGATAGATGGATGTAAAATTGCTGTTTTGCTAACTATGTCTGCTTAGGCTGTGTAACTATGTTTTTGTTGCTTGAAATGTCTTTTTTCGTCTCCAGTGTCATTTTTAAATCCTCATTAATAGAGACACCAAGTGGTATCAGAAGTGCCTTATATTTGTCTCACTCATTTGTACTTAGATTCTAATCTTCACCTTGAATAGATCCACACACACTCTTTTTGCCTTGTACAAATTTATCCCTCTTGGCATGTATAGTTTTTCATATCCCTCTTGTAATTGATTTTCAATTTAAAATTATTTATTGATTATTCACTCAAAAATCGAAATCAATATCCAAATTGAACTGTATTTATAATTCATCAAAATTATTATCAGATTTTGAATTTGTGATGAATCGTGACTGCAGTATATATCACAACAAGAGGAGATTTTATTTAGATTTTCATGATGGTTAAGCATATATTATAATATCTTTTGAACTGGAAATTATTTCACGACCATCTCCTTTATCTATCATCATGCTGCCATCCATGATAAGTTTATATTAATGTGGAGAGTTAATATGTTTAAAAAAAAAATTAAACAGTGGAAATATTTGTGATAGAAATGGGACTATGTTATTTTTTTCAGAATTAGTGACAATTGAAAATTTTCTATGATCTCAGTACAGTTGATCATATTTCATAATATAATTAATTTAGAAATTTATTTCACGGTCCATTTCTGTACCTACCGCATTTCTATCATTCATACTGGTTTTATATACTGAGGAGTTTTTTCTATTTCGAAGCTGAAAATAATAAATATAATTAATTCATAAGTGTGTCTCTAACCTCATTTAAAAATTCAAGCTCTGGTCATGCATGGATATGAGACAACTTATAGTTTAAGCTGCGACTGACTTCATTTAAAAATCCAAGCTCTAGTTATGCGTGGTCAATGTGCTCTTAAATAAAAGATAAAAGAAAAGGAAATAATATGCTAAATTGAAATTAAATTGAAATCCTCCTTGGTGTGTATAAAAACCAGCCTATCAATCCATATTCTAATCCGTGAAATGTGTTGAAATTTTATGACGTATTATGATTTGTTGATTGATAGATATTGGGATTTGAGATTATACGATTTTGTCACTTAAATTGATTGATTGATTATAGTCCAAATTCATCACTGTTATTGTGCTCAATTTTTTTAAAATTCTTTTTAAAATAATTGGAAATCATTTTTTTTAACTCTCCCCGTTTTTATATAAAATTCATCGTAAATCCGTCATTCTCTACAATGTGAAATATGTAACCTGTTCTCAGAACATTATGATTTTTGTTTGACTGATTGAGATTTATGATAACCGTTCTTCCTCTTAAGCTGAATTTATTCTTTGTCATTTTTCATCTGTATTTTAAATTCTGTATCCTTTTGATGATAACAAAAGGGGGAGAATGAGTTGAGATTTTGATTTATGAGTGGATATTTTATAAATATTCTTAATTTTGAAAATTCATTCATTTCTTTCATTTCACTCATGCACAGTTATAGGGGGAGTAATAAATAAGGGGAATATTCACTGTCAAATACATTTATTGTGTTCAAAATCTTTTATTTGTTTGTCATCATCAAAAGGGGCAGATTGTTGTATATAACGCTGTTGTATACACAATTATATTGATTTTTGTTTGATGATAACAACCAAATAAATATTATTTTAAATGTGACTGTTATTATACATCACATACTGGAATATAATATTCATATTTAAATAAAATACCACTGTGCAGAAATTTAAATATTCACACAGTATTTTATTTAAATATTTCATTTTATTTCAACATCAAAACAGTAAAAAATTGCAACTCCAATATTTGAACAACTTCACAGATATTACCTTACAGAATTTGTACTTGTAAATAAACAGTATACGATAGGCAAATTTGTTTGAACACAATGAAATAATATTTTGTTTCAAACTGTTTTGTTTATTACAAATATCAGTACAAATTCATTCTTTCAGTACATTTGTTTCTCATTTTTTTGTTCACTTATACACTCTCAGACACATTGACACTTATTGACTCATCACTGTTTTTGTTTAGTCTTCTGTCTTCACAGCATCTTCACTATCAGTCCAATCATCATCTTCATATCTGTCATATACAGAAACACACACACAGTATATGGAACAGAAATAATTTCATACTCTAGCAAATATTATTTTATTTTAAAAAATTTATTTGCCTCGGTTTTCTGGTGTGTTCTCATCATTTTTCATGACTTGATCTAATTCATCCGTGTCTAGGCAGACAGTTTGTATATATATACAGGGACAGGAAATTTTCTGAATGGCTGCATATACACACATGTATATATATATATATACACACACACGTGTGCACTGCCACGCCAATTCAGTGTGCAACTGAGGAGTAGCCACGTGGACCTTCTCGACTCAGCGCACGTGAAAGGTCAACATAGTCAACACAAATGGCCGAGCTCAATACAAAGCACAACAAAAAGCAGAAATGCATACATATGGTGCAACATCAAAAATAAGCAAGATAAGGCAAGTTCATATCAGCTACAAATACATAGCCAAAGTGGTCGAGCCGTGTACATGTTCATGTCAGCCCAAACAAAACAGTCAGTTTGATGTGCAAATACACAAACAAATCATTGTGGATAGAAATGAATACAACTCAGTTTCAATGTGGTGCAGCTCAAAATATTGGTGGAGTAACAGCATGTGCAGATGGGTCAAGCTCAAGTGAAAATGTCATGAGCTTAGTAAACAGTGGTGTACAAAGTAGCTCAATCAAGTTCGAGCAGATTTCAAAGAAAAACAGTGCTTTGATATATGGGATGAAAACATAAAATTGGTGCACATATTCAATCTCCACAAGTTTTATTTGTAACAAACATGACAGAGCAATCTGTTTAAATAGCAGTCAATTATATACACAGTTTCATCATGGTGTATGGTTCAACACAAAGGAATGGTGCAACTGAAATGAATGACAGCAAATGCTCAAGAGAGTAAGCAAGGGTGTGTGTACACAGCATCAAGATGGTGAAGACTAACACATCAGCATGGTTATGCAAGCACAACACTGGTTAAACATGGACAGGTGAACATGTCTTATGCAAGAAAACAGCAAAGAGGTTCTTCAATGAACAAATCAATGCATATGCAAAGCAAATGGACAGAGGAGCAAATTCAATGATATGCAACAGTGATGACAATGCAGAAGAAGCAATATGTATGTATGGGAGCATATTCAAGTGTGATCAACATGTTCTAAAGAAGGCATATTTTCTCATACATATTAATCAGCAATTTCAGGATGCAGTAATGATTTCTGAAATTAAATCTGGCAAGTATTCATTTCTCTTTATTTTCAAATTGTCCAGAAAAACTCAAGTATTCTCGGCAGTTTTGTTAAGGGAAAATGAATCATTTATTTCCAAGAAATCAGAGAGAACAAATCCTTAGCAAGCATTAAAGTGCAGTTTTCAAAATATCAAAGGCTTGTATACATACAAAGTCTCGGAAGCAATCAAGCCAGAGAGCAACAAGTTCTTTTTGATTTCAAGAAATACAAATATGAAATAAATTGACATTCAAGTTTAATGTTGATTCCAGTTTTGGCAAAATATTTTGGGAAAGCTAAAACAACTTTTTTTTATAAGAATCGATTTAAAAGCTTTCCTGAAATCAGTGTTTTAGATATGGCAGAAACAGAAAGATTGAAGGAATCTTTAGAAATCATTCTTGGCAAGCAAAATGTCCAGTAATCAAAAATCAGGGACAAGAAATCAATGCTAAGGTTTGCCAAACACACGCAAGCAAAAATGGAAACAAATAATTTGTAAAATCACCGCATATTTTTCAAGGGACAGCAATTTTTTTTTCCTGTTTTGCCATAATAAATCAAGTCGAATTTATCAAGGAATCAAGTCCAGATATATCTCTTCAATCACGCAAGGGTTCACAATAAATCAAGGGCAAGCAAAAGAGGAAAACAACACGCAATCAGATCAAAATCATCACGTGAAATCAGAGCATGTTATAGGATTATATAATCCTATTTAACACCAATTACATCATTGACATTTTGGATTGAAACCACAAAATCAACTCAAGAGATTTTTTTTAAATCAGAAATTACATACCAAGGTTTCAATCGCCACAGCTCTCAAGCTCAGAGAGCAATTTCAAATCGAAGGAGCAAGCCACGAAATTCCAAACCATCAGAGATTAATTCATCCTTCAGCAATCAGAATCGTTTTGGGGACAAATTCGTAAACCTTAGGTTTCTCAAGCCGCCGCCATTGTTTTTCCAGAGAAGCAAAAGTGATCGAGACAATTAAAAAATAAGGGTGCAACCCTAAACAAAAGGGCCGGCGCATTGTTAAAAGAAAAAGGGGATGACCCTTTAAATTTAACTCCTTTAGTTATTTATCACAAGGGGTTCATCTTGTTTTATTTTCTGTTGTATTTTAATTTTGTTTTGTAAATCGAACCGAATCAGTTCTAGATCTGTAAAATCTAAGGTGAATCAGTCAGGGTGTTGACTGTCAGTTTCAGAGTCTGTAAAATCTGGGTTACGTGTTACGGGTTTGTAATACGGGAAAATCTGATCGAGGGGATATCGGTCAATCTAGGGTTTTGAGCGTAGGATTAGAATAGGAGCGAGGGGTTCGCGAGTGTACATGGTCTTGTATGCGGGATCTGTTCTTTTACCTAGTAGAAACCTTAGGAATGTAGCAGTAGGCAGGGTTTTGTCGAAGCTAGGTATATCTATGTGTGATTTATTTTCTGCACTTTTATTTTTGCTGCATTCTGTGATCTGTTTATTATTTTAATATCCTGTCAGATTTTTAATACAGTGTAAAACTGTGATAAACCCTATTCACCCTCCTCTAGGGTTAATCTAGATCCAACACATATTCATATACATATACATATATATATATATATATATATATATATATATATATATATATATATATATATATATATATATATATATATGAGGAGGGTTATATGGTACCCCATTTTTTTAGCCTTCCTTTTGCACCCCATTTGTGGCCAAGTATTTATAGTTAAATAAGTTAGTGGAGGGAGAGAGAATTAGTGGAAGGAGAGAGAAACAAGAATGTATGGCGGAAATCAGGAGGGCTAAAGGGGTGCTACACTATTTGGGGTGCTCTTGATCCTATCTCTCTCTCTCTCTCTCTCTCTCTATATATATATATATATATATATATATATATATATATATATATATATATATATATATGCAAGCGTTCGATTACACCCCAAAAATTGAGTACTCCAAATGCCCCATGATTTCCACCACCCGTTTATATTAAAGAATGTGAGTGGGTAGTGAGAGAGTGAGTGGAAGAAGAGAGAATGGGAAATACTTGGTGGAGATTGAGGGGCATTTGGGATGCTGCACTGTTTAGGGTGCTCTCAAGCCTGCCTCATATTATATATATATATATATACACACACACATATATACATATATATATATATACATATATACATACATACATACACACACACACACACACACACACACACACACACATATATATATATATATATATATATATATATATATATATATGAGGAGCGTTCAATGGCACCCCACATAGTGTAGCACCCCTTTAGCCCTCCTGATTTCCACTACATATTCTCGTTTCTCTCTCTCCTTCCACTATTCTCTCTCCCTCCACTAACTTATTTAACTATAAATACTTGACCACAAATGAGGTGCAAAAGGGAGGCCAAAGAAATGGGTGTCATATAACCCTCCTCTCTCTCTCTCTATATATATATATATATATATATATATATATATATATTAAAAATCTAATTTTCATATAATTCAAACAATTAATATATAATAACATGAATATTTTATAACACAAAATATTTTAGAAAATTTCGGCAGCATAACAGAGGGTAATTAAAACCGGCACCGTCCCGATATACGACTCCTCGCACTACCTTAGGCCTCGCGGCGTTTACAAGGGGTTTAATTTCCTAATACATTTTTCTAGGCAATCTAATGCCACAAGATCAACCAATTTCATTTCAACCACAATTAAACATCAAAAATCAACCAATTACATACCACGAAACAATCAAGTCATCCATTGTCTGTGGACGACGGGTGTCAAGAGTTTCTAAACTTTGTCTGCATCCTAATATAATTTTATTTAATTAATTCCGATTCAGAAATCTCACCTTGCTTTTATTACTTCTAAAATTGTAGAAGGCTCCAAAAATCCTTTGATCAGTTCTGGAAAGTAGATCGCGAATTTACGCTCCCAACAAATTCTGTTTCATAGAATTTCTATTTGTATGAGAAAGATACGAATTGACAAAGTTTGTTAACATTTTAAAATTAATTAATAAATAAAACCCACCTCCTTTCAAACTATTTCATTCGACTGTTTCAACCCAGGTTCAAACCTAGGGTTCGATTTTGTGTGCGACACGAGGCACGAGGGGTTGATCAGGCGACGCGACGTGGAGGGGCCAGGGGAGGCGCTCCAGTCGCCGGCGGTGGCACAGGGTGCGGTGGCGAATCAAGGGAGCGGCGGCGCAATGAACACAGTGACTTCGGGGTTGCGGTTCTCAGTGGATACTCCACTATAAAATCCAAACCAGGTATGGAATTGGAGAGGAAGGAGTTCTCTACAATACCCTCAACAGGAGTGGTGGATTTCGTCGAGTGGATTTGGAGTTATTCGAGGGGGAACGGTGGAGCAATTTCGTTCGTCGACTGTAGCGATGGAGGCTGAGAAATAACGATGGTATTAGGGTTTTATACGGCATATTTTATACATATTTATATTTATTTATTTACTTAATTCTATTTAATTACAATATAATTCCTATATCGCTCCTAACTCCAAATCAAACCCAACGAGCGACGCCCCCAGCCAAATACCCCCATTCCGGACACAATGAGATATGTTTCGAAAGCCCATTCGACTTTTTCAGTCAGTTTTTCTTTAAATTAAATAATAAAATATTTTATTATTTAATTTGATCGTACATTTTAATTTACCGGGGCCACAGGCTAACTCTAAAAATTCTTGAAAAATAAATCTAGCTATGTTTTGACGATACGATCCTAACAAAATTAATTTCGCCGTATTTGGAGATCGTTTGAAAAATGGTCATTTTCTGGTCGATCGAAATTGACATAACATATTTTCATTTGCCACGCTCACATATTAATTCCAAAAATTGTGAAAATTGGAATCCTGTAATAGTTGACATCCCAGATCCGACCAGGATGATTTCATCGAAAACGGAGGTCGTTTGCAAAATGGCCATTTATACGGGCTGTATATTATATTAAATTCCATAGCAACTATTCTGAATATTCAATTGGGAATAACTTTTGATTCCCGCTATGAAATTTCAATTTTTCGGATTCGTTGGAAAGATATTCTTAAACAGATTTAAATATTTTTGGTTTCACTAAAATCTGATTTATTTTGCATCCTGCACAGTCAGTCAAAGTTCAAATACAAATTTTCAAACTGCCGCGCTATTTCTAACTTCTTTTAAAACTAAAATAAATATATTTGTTCTAACTTCGATTTAAATAAATTTTTAATCGTTATTATTTAAAATAAATTATTTTAACTATTCAAAATTCAATAAAATAGCCAAAATAAAATTTTTAAATTAGCTCTGATTTTCTGGGTTGTTACATTGTATCACCAATTTATGTCCATATATACACCCTCATATATATATATATATATATATATATATATATATATATAGAGAGAGAGAGAGGAAGGTTCGGCTCCTCCTCTTATTTTGCACGTGAGATTCCCCATGAACCACAGCCGCACATCCACCTTTTGTTTTATATTGCGTAGTGGAAAGAGAGAGAAATAATAATATTGTATAGTGGAAAGAAAGAGAAAGGAAGTTAGATGTGCGACTGTGATTCAGAGGTAATCTCACGTGTAAAATAAGAGGAGCATCCGAACCGTCCTCATATATATATATATATATATATATATATATATGTGTGTGTGTGTGTGTGTGTGTGTGTGTGCGCGCGCGCGCGCGCAGCATTCAAGGGCATCCCAAAAATGAAGCACCCAACAGCCTCCATGTTTTCCATCTTTTATTTATAGTAAAATAAGATAGTGGGTGGAGAGAGAATAAGCGGAGAGAAAGAGGGTAAATGAGAGGTGAAAAACAAAAAGGCTATCTTGCACTTAAGAAGTAATATCAACACTATAACATGGTTGAAACAAAAAGGCTATCTTGCACTTAAGAAGTAAAATCAACACTATAACATGGTTGACTGCTTGATTAAGGTCAATTACACTTCTTGAGTGCAACTTGTGCAGGTTAAGATATGTTTACAGAAGTTAATATACACAATGATATTTTACCATTATTTTTGTAGAATATATGAAATAGATTTCCTTCACCCACTAAAGCATACGTCAATCTTCCTTCGCTTTGATTGTTCACATGATATGGATAGGCTAAAGGAGTATGAATCGAATCTGTATATGGAATGTCAAAGGTACGGATGATGAAGACATCTTTAACATGCGTGTATGACATCTAGTATTTTATCTCCATATGATTAGCATAGAAACAAACAGTTAAAATCTATGTTTGGTTCTTGTTATCGGCATTTAAAGATCAGTTGTATTCGGCTTCCATGCTTCTAACATCGATTAAACTGACAAATCAGAGAGTTGAAAAGTACGACAGAATTAAATTCCCAGCTTATTTTGTTTAACTTATCTTTCCAAGAGAAACCAGTAATTCAGATGCTCAGCTTCGGTCGATATTCAGGGCCACTAAACTGCCTGGTAAACTCATCAGGGCAAGCCATTCTAATCCTTTCTGGTGTAGCAGGACTATCAAGGGGAAACCAATCGCTGTACCCTTCCTCTTTTCTTGCTGCTATGATTGCGTCCTTAATAGCAAATAGAACTACCGAGGCAAGGAAGAACGGAGGCTCTCCTACAGCCTTTGATGAGTGAATTGCCTTTGGATTTGGAACGCCCTGCAAATTTAATTGTTATTATTACACCAAAATGAATGATTAGTCCGATAATTTAATCAGCTGCAATACAATTGATGCTTTCTATAGCATTGAAGGAAAATGAGATTCAACGAAAGATGATGGGAAGAAAACGTTTAAATAGTGGAAGATGATTCATAGAATTTTTTTTTCTCCAGTATCCTGATACGGCTCATTAGGTAGAACTCACCCCCCAAAAGCTAGCTTGTGAGGGGAGGGTGCCTAATGACCTATATACTAGGCAATATTCCCATATTTTATGGTATGGGACATATCATTTCACCGCTCTTCGAAAGTCCGACGTCCGCGTCAGCCTACTCCATCGACACTGACCCGACGGTAGCCCTTTTCTCTTTGGACGGCTTCACTCACCTATCAGTATTTTAATCCAGCCTATAGGTCGCCCCTTCTCACGGCTCGAACTTTCGTCGAACGGCTCTCAATGAAAGCACCAAATGATACGACTCATTAGGTAGAACTCACCCCCAAAAGCTAGCTTGTGAGGGGAGGGTGCCTAATGACCTATATACTAGGCAATATTCCCATATTTTATGGTATGGGACATATCATATCCTTTGTTATTCTTTTCCACAAGCTATAATTGGCAAGCCCGACCGGTTTTTATAGTGATCCGTAACACTTATTACTATAACAAATAATAATTACAAATAAGTATAAAAGACCAACAGTTAGCCAATCTATTACCATCGGTTTTTAAAGTGGATTGTCCAATGCTACTAAACTAGCTATAATTATTAATTATTTCAGATATTTATTGCATGGTAGTACGTGCATTAGAACCAATACTACCTCAATCGACCATAATCCTTGGGTCATATTAAAGCTAGAGCAACACACCTCAAATCAGGCGCTATGCAGTAAACAGAAAGTTGTAAAATGAAAACCTTGAAAAGGAACACATTGAATTTGAGAGGTATATTGTTGACAGACGGGATTTTATATGTTCCAGGTCCAGTAGTGTACAGACTTCCAGTTCTAACCCACTTATGATCTGCATCTCCCCATTTTAGTTCTTCCAACGCTGCCCATCCTAAACCTTGAATGAATGCTCCTTCGATCTTCCAACCAATAATACAGAGTGATGATGGGTACTCACATGTAATAATTGTTAACATATATATGAAGATGACGATGAAATGATACCTGCCGACATCAATGGCCGGATTCAGAGAATGTCCAAGGTCCATAACAATATCTGCAGTCCTCGTATGGAAATCCCCGGTCAAAACATCGACTTCAACTTCGGCGAACGCAGCTCCATACGTAAAATATGAATATGGCACCCCTTTACCAACATTCCAATCAAAGCCAATATCAGGTGTTGCATAAAATCCATGAGCAGACGGATCTATTCTTTCCAAGAAACATGCATGCACTAGCTGATGATCAGATGAAATCACAGTTCAGGTTAATAAACAACATAACTGATTATAAAAATGAAAGATATAACAACCCAAGTAAAATACAGAAGTTCAGTTACTTTATAGTATGTCAAATTAGCCTGTAGACCTGGCAAGACAAACAGTTCGTATGAAAACCTGATGCGTCAATAAATTACATACTCGTAAACAAGAAAAACAATTACCAAAGTAACATTTACAACCAGTAAATTGTAATGATTTGGAAGAAGCAGCACAGAACAAATAATGCTCTATGGGATGTCATATTAGCCAGTAAACCTGTGTACCATATCATTCGTTTGTATACTTGACAAAAACATACATAGCACACACATTAATGGAGCACTGGAAGTGGTAATATAGTGCTCGACATTCGTTGGCAGAGCATAGGCAATGATACATGTCAAGATTCCAAGGACAATGTGGGACTCTATAGTCACTCGCTATTTCATTTTCAAGGAGTATGGGGCTGCACGCGCTGATTTGCTAGAATCTTTTTTTTTTCTTTTACTTTTTTGGTGAATGGCTTCCACCTGTGTTTGAAGGACTGATACACAATAGCATATACAGTCAAGTAAAGAGTAACTGATGAAAGCCAAATATGGCATAGTTATAGCTTGCGACGTGTTATTCACATTCAAGTTCATTATTTTACTACTTTGTATCTCCAAGCCTTGGTGCTTATTGTCTACTATATATCAATTAGTTGCACGTCTCACTTTACTGTACATACTTCGAAATACATGTCAAATGTCTATATTTTAAAATTTATTTAGTCATTTACAAAACGTTGCACAATATCAATCTATTAAATAATAGTAAAGCTGAAATTTTTAAAGCTCTCTCCTTACTTCCAGAAGTTTGCTCTCTTCTCCTTAAATCTCTCCGAATATTTTATTTTTAAATTACATTATCATTTTACGTTTATGTACAATTTCTCTCATGTTAATTTTACTTTTTCTGTCATTTTACATTTTGATACGGACATTTCAAAGTTTACACAATTATTTATTGACAGTTAGCTCCTCACATTTACATTTAAGTCTAGATATTTAAATTAATTATAAAACCCAAAATTTAAGTAATTTAAATAAATCTAATTAACTTATTTTTTTAAAATACTAAAAATGACAAAATTAAGTTTTTTGGCTCTAAATACCTATACTTTAAATTTTCTATAATCATTTAAGTCTCTTTCAACTCTTTTTAAAAAATTTACATTTAGTATCATATTCTGTAATTAATTACATAATAATAAAACTATATAAATAATTTTAGCAAAGTAATATTCATTGATTTGTCTAATAAATCACATCAAAATTAACCATATTCATATCAACAAAAATGAAAAAAAAATCAAATGTATAAACACGTCAATCACAAAGCATAAATTATACACATAATTGATTATCACAAATTTAAAGTCGAACTCATTTACATCAATATATTTACCGTATATTGCATTGTATATTGATGTCAAACGTCTACATTTAAAATTTATTTAGTCATTTACAAAACGCTGCACAATATCAATCTATTAAATAACAGTAAAGCGGAATTTTTAAAGCTCACCTTCTAGGAATTTTCTCTTTTCTTCTTAAGTCTCTCCGGATATTTTATTTTTAAATTACATTATCATTTTACGCTTATTTATAATTTCTCTCATGTTATTTTTACTTTTTCTGTCATTTTACATTTTGACATGGACATTCCAAAGTTTACATAATTATTTATTGATTGTTAGCTCCTAACATTTTACATTTAAGTCTAAACCTTTAAATTAATTACAAAACCCAAAATTAAAGTAATTTAAATAAATCTAATTAACTTACATATTTTTAAAATACTAAAACTGACAAAATTATGTTTTTGGCTTAAATACCTATACTTTAATTTTTCTATAATCATTTAAGTCTCTTTCAATTCTTTCTTAACATTTTACATTTAGTACCATATTTAATAATTAATTACATAATAATAAAACTATATAAATAATTTTAGCAAACTATTATTCATTGATTCGTCTAATAAATCACATCAAGATTAACCATATTCATATCAACAAAAATGAAAAAAGAGAACAAATGTATAAACACGTCAATCACAAAGCATAACTTATACACTTAGTTAATCATCACAAATTTAAAGTTGAACTCATTTACATCAATATATTTACCGTATATTGCATTGTAATATTGATGTCAAATGTCTACATTTTAAAATTTATTTAGTCATTTACAAAACACAGCACAATATCATCTGACACTATACATTTAAAATAATATGTTTAGATTAATTATATGATTTTGAATTTAGTTAATAAATTGTTATTAATTCATCTAATTAATGCTAAGTGTGATGTTTTAAAATGTAAATCATGTACATATCAATAAAAATGAAAATTAATCTTTCTTTCAAATATAAAGTTAAATAAGTCAAACAACTTAAATAATATATGTAAAAAATAATAATAAAAATTAATATTTTATAAAATTATCTCAATAAATTTATCATAAATTGAAGAAAATATTTTCCTCTTTAAATACCTGCATTTTAACATATTAATAATTATTTATTGAACCTCATTAATTAATTCTTTCGTGATATTTTACATTTCAGTCCATATGTTTAAATTACTCATGAAATCTTAAATTCTAATTATTTAAATAATTTTAGAGAGTATTTAGTCCATTTTTCTAATAGCTCCTAAAAATATATGCCAATAATTAGAGGGGTGGGCGCAGTTCGGTTCGGTGCGATTGGAAGCTCAAACCGCTTCTGCACCGCATCAATCGGTTTTTCAAAAATACAAACAATTGTACTAATCGTTCAAACGGTTCGGTTTCAGTTCAATTTTGATGTAATACGGTCCGGTTTGAAACCGTATTAAATATGAAACAAGAGAATTACTTACATCAACAATCAATTTACGATTGTATGACGTTGTGTCACCTGAAGGTTAATACACATAGTGTTATCTTGAATTTATATAACTACAACATATGCTGAAAATAGAATATATATCGTTAAAATAAAAAGTTAGATATGAATTTGTTAATTTTTGTTATCATAACATTACCAGAGTAGTTATGCGGTTCGGTTCGGTTTAATATGGTTTGGTAACAGTTCAAACTGCAACCGAATCGTATCGTTGCGAGTTTGTTCAGTTTGGGCTGTTTGCTTTAAAGAGAGAATCTGATGCGTTTTTCCGCACCGTTTTTGCGGTCCGGTCTGCGAGGTTTCCGCATTGCGGTGCGGTTTATGCCCACCTCCAAATATTACTGTATATTTCTTCGAAAAAAATTACTACGTATATTCATACTAAAAAGGTGGTTTTTTATGCAACTATAAAGATGTATAAATCACGTAACATGAACTATGTATATCAACAACAATGACAAAGTTAATTAGTAAATTAGTTATGATTCATTTATATCAAAAAATTACAACATATTATCATAAAAAAAATTTTGAACATCAATAACTTTGCAATAACTTTATACGTTATTTTGCAAATTTGTTTTCAGTTCTTCCTTCTATGATAGCTATACAGTTAAATTAACTTCATAATTTTACATTTAACTTATTTAAACAAACTCCATTGAATAATATTTGTTGATTCATCTAATAAATTACTAATATACATCAGTTTTAACAAGTGTATCTATATTAACAAAAATAATTAAATAAATTCTCAAATATAGATACATACATTTTGTTTGTGTAAGTCATACAACATAAATTATACACAAACAATAATAATTTTAATTCATAGTTTATATATTTCACATCAAAATTTATCATCTGTTGCATATCAAATTCGCTTTTTAACATTGAAATAATAAATACTATTTTTAATAATATTATCGTGTGCAACGCACGGGTTACACACTAGTTTGGATTATGGTGGGTCCTGATTTGCATGATGTTTAAATTCATTGCACACTAGATAATGGTGGTGGTGGTATAGTTCTTAGCCTTTTCAATGACATGAATTTTAGTACCGAGAAACCGGGATACTGAATAGTCCTTGACAGGGTGGTGAGTTCATACGAATATCATATATACTAATACACTGAGTGAATGAATGTGAGGATGAATAATGGATGTTGTGTCTGTTTAATTTCTTATCACTTAGGAATATCATATGATGTAGATATTGTCGATGCCGATGTTTAGAGACCATTAGTACGTTGACATGTAATACCGTTTGATGATTATCATAGAGCAATGTATACTTTTGTACGTACTAACTCAGTGGATGCAAAGATATGTCAGGTATGGCTTTTCATATTGGTTGTCCTATCATATTGACTCATAGTATTTGAGATTTCTACCGCTTACACCAATCTGGTGTCTAATTTGGAATTTTATATTTTGCTTGTTACACTAAGTACTCTTAAACGAGTAGATTATAGACATCAGATATAGTGAGCACGTGGAGCTATACAGATGACGAGCAAAAGGCTATTCTCTAATATTATTATGTTTACTCTTATATTATTCCACTACACAACACTATGTGACTTACTACTAGTTTAATCTAGAGATAGTTATTTATGAGTTATTTAAGGACATATAATGTTATTTCTTTTGTTATACTGTATGGCTCTATTTATCTGTAGTTGCGATTCGTTTAAGTTCACCGACTCACCTATTTTATACCTGCTGATGTTTATTATTATATTTTGTTCGATGCATTGTGAGATATATGACAAGTTCCGTGTTGCCTATTTGCTTTACAACTTTGATGATTGCCCCTCATCGATCAAGAATTGATACAGCACATTACTCTGGTAATTTGAATGTCGATGACCTCTATCATGCAAATCATTCTAGGCTCTTGTCTAGGCTTAGTCTAGACGATAGGCTAGCTTTACCGTCTAACTTATCGGGCAGTCCGCCTAGATGACACTTACTGCATTATAAACATGTTTATAGACATCATTTACGCACCAATTTAGACTTGATGCTTTTTATTAGCACAAAATATTTCTTTTTAACAATTTGTCTCCATGGTGGTTTACACATCCATCCAAAAACATGGTATAACATTGTGAATCATTCAATACTAATTTTTTTTATCCAAGATACAAGAATTTATCAGAAAACATAGCTCCAAGTAATCCTCGATTAATCTCTAATCCATGCTCATCACTTAACATTCATCTAGCGATTTTTACAACTTTGTCGATGCTATAGGACGGTTGTCACATTTTGGTATCATTACTTAGGTTGTATTGTTTAACTTAAGAGATGTTGAGATCCAGTAAAGACAAGGAAAGATTTTTGGCCTTAGACTGGACCGAAAATATACGTATATACAAAAGTGCGTACTTATCATATATTTTGTTTTCACAATTATACATGTAGTATAAGGCACACTGCACATGAGTATTACTGAAGCAGGATTCATTATAAGGGAGACTGATCGTCCTTAGTACAGATGAAGAATGCACCATCAGACAAAGAATAATACTAGAAACTTTATCTCTGGGGTTTAAGAAGGGGCAGGCTCGGGAGCTGCCAGTCCCAATCTGCAGGCTATGTCTAATATCATGATGAGGAACATGATGCAAAACGCTCAAGTGGTTGCTTCTAATGTAGTCACCCATAATGGTGCTCCGATGCAACCGTTCAAAGCTGACTTTGCTAGGCTAAACAAATATTACGTTATTCTTTGTGGCAAAACATTCCACAGAACAGAGTCAATGATGGAAATTCAGAATCGGCTCGATACTTATGAACAATCTTTAATGATCTTGAAATTAATGATGCTATGAAGAGAAGATTGACCTCGCGTCAACTTCAAGGAAGAACAATGAACTGGTAGAACGTTGTGAAAGCTGCTACTCTTAAGGATCAATTTATTTGGGATCAGTTCAAAGCTTATTTTGAAAAAAAAGTTTATTCTAACTGCTCAAAAGCCAATCATGTTTCGTAAATTTGCGAATTTGATGCAGGAAGACATAGCTATCTCCAAATATATGGCTGAGTTTGATGTTTTGTCAAAGCATGCGATGTCCTTTATTGACACTCCACTGAAAAAGAATGAGAAAAATGTCGTTGGCTTGGATGATCATTTGAAAGAGATCTTAAACAACATTGATGAGACCAATAGTCAGAAAGGTCTTGAGGCATGAATCTTTACCCAAAGTCAAAAGCTATTATTTCCAAGGATGAGTCAAAACCGCAATAGGACGGAGAAGACAAAAATAAATGGAATAACAAAAGGAAACAGTCTCGAAACAAAGATTGTCAAGCTTGAGAAGGTTTGCTATAATTGCGGAGAGAATGGTCACTATAATAGAGACTGCAAAACCGAACGGAAGAAGTGCTACAATTGCAATAAGGTTGGGCACATTCACAAGAACTGTCCAGAGCCGTCAAAAGCAGAAGCAGATGGTGAATGCATATGCTATCAATGTTGTTCCAACTTCATTGAATGCTCCATCAACTAAGGAGAAAAGGAAGGGAATTGTTATCCAAGGTATGATTTCCATTTATGATTCTATTCGAGTTTTATTTGATATTGGGTTTTTCATTCCTTCATATCTAGTGCTAGGATAGATAAGTTAGGATTGAAACCTTGTTGATCGACCTTTCATTGTGATGAACAATGTTGGTGGTTCTACTATCCTATGTATGGTTCGTCTTTGTGTGTTCGTATCGAGTCATTATTGCTCTTTTGATTATAATTGTTTTGGGTTTGATATATTTTGGTGATGGACTGACTTCGCAGATGCATAGTGGTGGTGGATTGCGAGATACCGTTAATGACGATAGGGATGGATGATGGACGGAAGATAGTGTTAGGTTGTCTACTGGATGATGAAGTGATGGTCAATTTCTATATTCGCTCGATATCTCAACTAAATTGTTAAATACAAACATATTCGAGGAAAAGACTAGATTTTCACCACATAAAGAGATACAATATCACCACATAAAGAGATATAATACCGCATTGATTTAATAAAAGATGTCAGACCGAGAGTAATGCCCTTAAGAAGGATGCCACCTAAAAAGCAACGGGAGCTTGAAATGCAAGCATAGTTGTGAAAGGCGCGCCATGGCGTAACGTTTGTGTCATTTTTGCTTGCGGTGTGACGCATATGAAAAGGCACGCGAAATAGCGCGCCTTCTCTTTAATTTATGGGTTTTTTTTTTTTTTTTTTTTTTTTGCATATCAACTATTATAACTACCACTACAAATACTCTTATCATCACCACTACTATTCATAATGACATGAAATGTGAATAACTTTGTTAATATCTTTTTTCATTTATATGAAAACATAATTACATCATAATTACATACTCACGAAGAAAAATTAAATCCAAATGATATGGAAGAGGAAGATGCTGAAGCTTACGAATCTGATGATACATACGTTGATTTGGAAAATATAATTACTGTATCACATTTAAATTTCTAGTTTATCATTAATGTGTATTATTATTTTCGATTTGAAAACTATAGCGCTTGAAATTTTATGCTTTATGTTTTTTTGTAAAATGCATAAAAATCATTGTTGCATATGTTTTAACAAAAATATTGAATTTTTTAAATTTTTTGTTAAAAATATTAAATTTAAAAAAAGTAAACATGTGCAGTAAATTAAAAAGGCGCGCCGCCATTTACCGCGCCGTGAACCAAGGCTCTAGAGAGGGTTTGTGTTTTTTTTGCGTTGTGCGCCATTAATAACACTGAATGCAAGTGAATGACCTTTTATGAAGTGTATCTGAGTGTGCAACACTTGAGGTATTCGCTACAAAGGCAAATGGCTTCATTAGATTGTGTGTTAATTACCTTGAGTTGAATAAAGTGACGAAAAAGAACAAGTACCATCTTTCATATATTAATGACTTGTCTGATCAACTTCATGACAGTACAGTATTTTCTTAGTTGGATCTTGCAATGGGATTTCACCAACTGAGGGTAGCGAATGAGAAAGTGTTGACTATGACATTTTGTACATTATCTGAATTTCATAAGTGGTACGATTATCAGTGGTATCGAAGCACTAACCTAGGCGTCGAAAGGCCTAAGCGCCATCCTTGGGCTTTTCTACTTCGTCAACGCGTCAGCGATGCTCGAGGCGCCAAAAAAGCACTCAAGACGACCAAGCGCCAGAAAAGTGAAGCCTTAGAAAGGCGGGCTTCAGTGAAGTCGAATATTTTCGTGCTTCAGGCCCAAAACCGAGCTTGACTTCGTGAAATTAGGGCATGTCGACTAGACAAAAAAAGATTGAAGCTCGTTTATGACTCTCGACATCAATTCTATAGCCAATGTTTCTCACCCACCACAAACCGCCTTGTCAAATTCGAAGCTCGAACCCTCCTGCTACTCTTGATTTCAACCTATTGTTGCTGATCTCAATTTCGATCTCGAGTTAAGCTAGACTGATCTAAATATAACTTGGCTTGAATTTTTATATAAAAATTTTTAATTTTAGCATTTTAGTCTACTGTTAGTGTCCACAGTTTAGATTTAAGTGATGTCTACAATTTATAATTTTAAAGTTGAAATTAAAATTGAAATTTAAGTTCTATTTTTTAAGTTTTAACATAAAACTTCAAACTGAATTTTAAATTCTAATTTTTAATGCTAAATCGAATTTTAATTTGAAATTAAAATCGAACATAAAACTGAATTTTAACATAAAATCTTAAACAAAATTTTGAGTTTTAATTTTCAATGTCAAATTGAATCTTAAGCTGAAATTAAAATTAAACACAAAATTTTAAGCTAAACTTTGAAATTAAAATTCAATCTAAATTAACATTAGAGTTTTTTCTTTTAAAGTGCAGTTTTCTTTTCTAAAGTAAAGTGCTTTTTTTTAAATTACGAAGTGCAGTTTTTTTCATTTTAAATTGCAGATTTTGAAGTCTAGCTTTTTCTATGGGAAACTCTATTTAAATATAAAATTTTGACATAATTTGTGACACAATTAATCTCCACCATTGGATCACCCCCTGAATTCCACATCTACATATAAGAACAAAAAATCCAACGGCTTAGATCTTTGTGTCACCAATTGTGTCCAATTGTGTTCAAATAGCCGTTCCCTTTTCTAAAATGCGGCTTTTGTAAGAAGTGCAGTTTTCCCCCATTTTGAATTGCATGTTTTGAAGTGCACTTATGTTGAAAGTGCAGTATTTTCGAAAATCAAAACTACAATTTCTGAAGCGTCTTTTTTCAGTTTGAAGTGCAGTTTTTTCCTTTTCTTTGAACTGCAGTTTTTGAATTGCAATTTTTGTTTAATTTTGTTATTTTAACTATTTTCATAGTTTCTAGATTTAAATTTGAATGGCTTTATGCCTTCTTAGTTTGGTTTGTGATAATGGTATGATGTTTTAATCTCAATATCGCATTTATATGCAGTTTCTTAACTCCAAAATTTGAGTTCTAGACTATTTTTAAGGTGCGGTTTTTTTGGCTGTAAAACCGCAAAATTGATGTTCGAGGCAACCAAAAAAGCACTAGGGCTAGGGGCTTTTCTGCCTCGACTACTTTGATGATTATGTCGTTCAGGCTAATCAATGTATCAGCATATTTTGCTGATCTCATGAACCGTGTTTTCAAGAGTCAACTAAATAAGTTTGTCCTTGTGTTTATTGATGATATTTTTGTCTACTTACGAACCGAAGGAATACAAAACACACTTAAGGATTGTGCTTGAGGTGTTGAGAGTACACCAAACCCACTGAAAGTGAAGCTTTCTAAATGTCTCTTCTGGAGGAGGACAGTGAGATTTTAGGATCATATTGTTTTCAAACAACGCATAGTCATGGACCCTGCGAAGGTTGTAGCAGTCCAACATTTGACTACATCAAAAAAAATGCAACATAAGTGGAAATTTTTTTGGGGTTAGCTAGATATTATAAATGATTCATCCACGATTTCTCTAAAGCAATGACATTATTGACTCATCTGACAAAGAAAAATCAAACTTTTAGGTCTAGCTAGTCGACTAGTTAACTAGTCGTGGACTAGTCGTGCACTAGTCAATAAATAAATATATACATATATGTAATTTTAAATTTCTAACTAATACATATGGATAAAATTCTATCAGGGCAACAATATAAAGTGACAGCAACCACAGATAGGCAACAATATTAGTGACATGTCAGCAGTATAAAAGTGGTTCTTGGAAGCATGTTATATAAAATAATGTATCAAATATATAGTGATGCATTTTGTTGTGTTTGTAAAACCGTACTTTTCAGACTAAAAACTAGCATTCAATATCTAAAGCATTTTCACATTTTAAAGCTACATATCTTCGATGTTAAATGCCCAAGTCATTGGCTGCTTTGTATTTTGCAAGGAAGCGTATTTTAATGAAGAATTCTTTTGTTTCAATCTTACCTGGGTTCTTTTTGGCCCAATTAAAAATTAGTCCCGTAAGTCGTTCGGTCTAGTCGATTTATTTCATTCCACTCGCCCGAAATACTTACAAATTGCAAGTCGAGGCTTCAAGTCGATGTCTCAACCTCGAACAGCCGACTAGTCGGTGACTAGTCGCTGGTCGTGATAACAGTGCTTTTACTGGTGATGCAAGGTGTGAACATGCATTTGTAATTCTAAAAAAATTGATGAGTGCACTGGTTTTAACCATTTCAGGTGGTAATGAAGAGACGAGGTTACACACTGATGAGTGTACCGAGTTAGACGCGGTATTGATATAGAAAGGCAAAGTTATTGCATATGCTAGTCGACAGCTGAAACCGCATAAGAAAAACATATGTTCTATGATTTAGAATTGACGACGACTGTGTTTGCATTAAAAATATGTAAACATAGTCTTTTAGGAGTGAGATTCGATCTGTTTATTGACCACCAATCATTAAAATACCTCTTCACAAAAGGATCCCAAACTTCGTCAGCACAATGGCAAGAATTCTTAGCCTCCAGTGATATTGATATTGCATATACTACAGGAAAACGTAATCCAGCAATTGACACCTTGAGTAAGAAACATGTCATCTTGGGAGCTACGTTTCTAGAGTCGAAGCTGTCAGGATATATTGATAGTTATGATTTCCAAGCTAGATGTGAGCTAGAGACAAAGATGTTGGCAAGCCTAGCTACCAGACCTACTCTGATTGAGAGGATTGGCACTAGTCAGAGGAGCGATCCCAAGTTAGTTGAGATCATCGCTAAGAATAAAATTGGTGTAGAGTTTGAGGAGGCAAGGTTATATTGGCTCGATTGAGATGATTGGCTCCGTAAGATGGAACATTATTTGTTTTTTATGTCAATGGATGGAAGGATGATCTGCTTCGTCATTCGAGATTGATTATACACCTTGATGGTATCTAAATGTGTCGTGATATGAGATGGAACTATTATTAAAAGATATTGGAACGTTCATCAATTTGAATAGAACAACAACCAAACAGGTCAATTTGTATGTGAAGTGGATAGTAAGATTTCATGATGTGCCTAAAGGGCATTGCGGGTGACCGAGACTTGTTATTCACCACTAAGTTTTGGAAAAGCTTACAAAAAACATTAGATACCAAGTTGCACCTCAACACAACTTATCACTCTCAAACTGATGGCTAAACTAAGAGAGTGAATCATATCGTAGAGATCTTTTGTGTGCCTGCATATTCGACTTTAGAGGTTTATGCGATGATCACTTCCACCTTGCTAATTTCGTATACGGTAACAATTATCAATCTAACATCAACATGACACCATTCAAAGCATTATATAACATATTATGCAACACTCTTACGTGTTGGTGAGAACCGCACAAAAAACTTATATTTAAGCCAAATATGATTAAGCAGACTTTGAAGAAGATCGAGGTCGTTAGTTGATGAACGACAGCTGCCAAAGACATAGAGAAAAATTATGCTAGTCGGAGACATCAAAATTTGGAGTTCTATACTGACGACATAGTATTTGCCAAGATCTCTTCATTGAAAAATTCATTCGGTTCGGTAGTAAAAGAAGTTGATACCGAGATTTTAGCCCACTTTCCAATTCTAAGGAGGACTGAGTTTGGCTTATAAAGTCAATTTACATCAGAAGATGACAGGATGGGTAACGAATTTCATGTTTCCCACTTACGGAAATTTATGCATGACTCATGCACAACTATCATGCATGACCAACTTGATGATATTGAAGTTGAACTGGAAATTTCAAGACCTCGTAAGCTCATTCGTATCAACGGACATGATATGAAGCAATTTAGGAGAAAGATGGTAAAGTTGGTGAAGGTTCAATAGGGCGAAAGCGAAGCAATTGCACATGGAAGACCGATGAGAACATGAGGATCCTTACTTTGAAAGATTTTTTATTTATAGTTATTACTCCCACTTACAATGTCTTTAATATGCATCAGCATATTATCCTACGTGTTAGGATAGGTTTAGCCGTTTCTTTTCGTTTACTGCTATATGTGCATGTTTGGTTGATATGGTCGTTGATGCTAGTATATAGTTATTAGGCATACATGATAACCTTATTGACTTTTTTTAAGGAGATTTAGAGACGAAATTTCTTAGGAGGAAAAGATTGTAATAGCCCGTTTTTATATATCGAAAAAACATAAAATACTAACATTATTTTTATATGAGGTCGTAAATTCTATCTTTTTGGAAAACGACTACTAGGGTCATCTCTTTTTATAAGAATTTTATCTAATTTTTCTATGATCGTTTTACACTTGAAAAAATTTTGTTTTCCTAAAACTTCTAAGAGTTGAATCAGGGCTTGAGACTACTTTCATTGGATCTTAATGATGATTTTTCTTTTCATAAAGTAACTACATCTAAAAAAAGAATTTACCATTTGAGAGTCATTGCTATTTGCAGTTTTGTTTGATTTTCAACAGCCTAACTGGGTAATTTGGTTCATTAGTTCAAGGGCTCATCACCCATTTGAAACTAGAGCATGTGAGGGCTGATAAAGGTTGATGTGATATCACTTTGATTATTCACAACTCCCGAAATAGTTAAAAACCTCTATTAAACTTACTTCCTACCAAAAATTCACATTTAAACTACTTTAATTAGCCAAATTACATCATTACGAGGAGATTAGCAAAATCTCCACTTGGAATTAGCTATTTACTGTAGGGAGAGCCATGGAATTCATGCACTTTAATGTTCATAAGAGTTTGGGTCTTTGCTTTGAGAGTAAGGTCGGTGATTATATCTACACTTATTAATTAAATCATTATACACCCTAAATGATGTCATAACAATTATTTACATATGTTAAAAATGTTTTTAGACCGTTATAAATCATATATGTGAATTTTATATGATTTGTACTTTGCAAAAATGTGTGTGGATGCTTAACTTGTTTTTATGGATCTTCAATTTTCACCATAGACTTAAATCTTTCAAAAATGATATACTCTGGTGTTTGACTGTTATTAATGCTTATGAATGACGTATGCATGATTGCCCAATGTTTAAATGGAAAAAAATGTTGATCGAATAACAAATTAGTTATGATAGGGTCATGGATCGGTAATGATCCCTAAATGTTCATTAAGATAAAGTATGATCCATACAGCGCAATAAGGAAGGTTTCATGAGGTTGCACACCAAGTTTCAAGTCATTTGGACTTCACATGATCAAGATATAATAATGGTTCCCAATGGAAAGTGACGACTCTAACAACGGACTATTGCACTTTATGCACTGTTTCAGATCTCGAAAATATAGTCCGATGTCTCGTCTCAAAATCTCGTTTTGGTCCTCTCCAAAAAGGTGACAGCAAATCTCGATGTAAATACCATTTTGAATATACTGTCCGAGATATGGCAATATCAGACGATATATAATCTAAGATTAGATATTAAAATATCCGTAGAGATTTTGATTTTTTGACTAAAATTTAAACTCATGTCTGACACAAATAATAATTAAAAAAGTCAAATTTACCCACTATAATATTCTATTATTTCAATAGTGAATTCCTCAGCTTTTAATTACTAAAATTAACCCTAAAATTCCATAAATCGATCAACCCATATGAGACATCTGAGTCACATCTCGAGTCACTTAAAAAATAGCCTTCTAAGATATATTAATAACTTTTTTTGCTAGGAAGCTTGTTAAAAGCCATATTTTATTTCGACTTACCATGAAACTTTTTTTGCTTGCATGCATATAGAAAGCTTGAAAAGAACACTGTTTCAGATCTAGAAAATATCGCCCGAGATCTCGCTTGAGATCTCGTTTTGGGATCCCTCCAAAACGAAACAGCAAATCTCATTGTACATCTCGTTTTGAATGTATCGTCTGAAATATTGCAATATCAAACGATATATCAACCGAGATGACATACTGAAATATCGACCGAGACCTTGGTTTTTCTAGTAAAAATTTAATCTATGTCCGAATCAAAGCAATAATTAAAACTCAAATCTAACTACAATAATCTTATGTTATTTTATATCTTGCATGTTAAATGATAATATCGTATATTCATATATAATCTACGATGTTTATAACTTTTATATTCAACATTTTTTTACATGTATGTTACTTATGAAATTATGTATTTCATTTTTTATTTATACTAAATTGTTTAATGTTTGAATCTCTTTTATGTTCTATGTCTAACAATAATTCATGTTCACGGATCACAAGTTGTAAGCTATTATCTATTTGTATTTATGTTATTTTTTTATTTTAAACATATTATGATTTATAAATATGAATCTTATTTCCTTAATTAAGAACAATGAAGTGATTTTGCAATTCAAGTTAAGTTACTATTTTTATAATAACATTCATAAAATTATTGTGTAAGAATACTGGTTTTTAACATATCATATACCCGAGATGGTTTCGATATGAGCTTTCAGACGCGATATGCAAATCCAAGACAAACGCTCGAGTTGGACTCATCTCGTCTGAGATCTCCCCCGATACAAGATAAGTCTCTAAAATTCTCGAGACGAAACTCGACCGATACTCGAGATTTAAACCTTGAAAAAGAATCATGTTTAATATTTGATTTTTAATAATTTAAATTTTATGCATATTTTGCAAATTATATACCCATATTATATATTCATATCATATTCATCATTTTTTTTTACATATATGTTACTTATGAAAGTATATATTTTGTGTTCTACTTATGCAGAATTGTTTAATGTTTTGAAAGAAAAAAAATATGTTCTATGTCTAACAACAATTTATGTTCATGGATCATAAGTTGCAAGTTATAATCTACTTGCATTGTGTTATTTTTTTGGTTTAAACATACTACAATTTATGAATATGAATGTCCTTTCATAGATTAATAACAATGAAGCTATTCTGCTATTCAATTTAATTTATTATTTTTATGGTAGCATTCATACAAACTATTGTGTAAGAATATCAATTTTCAACATATCATATACTCCGAGACATTTTTGATATGAATTTTAAGACACAAGATGAAAATCTGAGACAAGCAACTGAGTTAGGCTCAGCTCATACATTTATCTGAGATCACCCCCAATATGAGACCAAGCGTCTAAAATCCCTGAGACGAAATAAGATCGATATCTGAGATTTAAAACCTTGACTTTATGACGCAAAAGTGGGTGGTGATAAGTCGAATTGACGGAACCTTCAGAGAAGAACAAGGAATGCATGATGATATTTTACGACTAATGATGGCCATCTAGAATTGTTCCCAACCGCAATGACTTCAGAAGAGAGTTGTGGTGACGGTTCCGAGATGAGCTTTGTCGCGACAGGCATATACAAAGAAATTGTTGATATTCGTGTGTTTCGATATGTACTCGTAAAACAGAGATATGAGAGGACGCTCAGTTAGGATGGTGGTAGCCTCTGGATCACATGATGTTTAGATCCATTGTACCCTAGACTATGGTGGTGGCAGTCTAGTTCTTTGCCTCCTAAATGGCATGGATTCGAGTGTCGAGAAACCGAAATGTTGAGTATTCCTTGACTGCATGGTGAAGTCACACGAATATCATATTCAATGCATTGAGTGAGTGAATGTAGTGTTATATCTGTTTGGTTTCTTATCACTTCAGGGTGTCACATGATGTAGATATTGTCGATGTCAATATGTAAACACCCTTAGTACTTTGACATGTAGTATACCCGTGGTGATTATTGTAGAGTAGCGTATACCTTTTATCTATATTAATTCTGTGGATGCAGGAACAATTCAAATACAATTCTCCATACTATTTTTCCTAGTATATTAACTTATATTATTTGAGATTTCTACTGCTCATACCAGATTTGTCTTGGGATTTCATGTTTTGTTTCTTATTACTCTGCGTACTTCTAAATGAGTAGATTAAGGAAATCAGGTATGGTGAGCACATGGAACGATATAGGTTACGAGCAGGAGGCTATTCTTTCGTGTTATTATAACCACTCTTTAGTTATTCCGCTGCATGGTACTATGTGGATTACTATTTTTTATTTATTTAGAGATATTTATGAGTTATTTTGAAATGTGTAATCCTATTTCTTTTGTTGCACCATATGGATCTATTTCTCTGATGTTCTAATTTACTTCAGTTATACATTGTTTCATATGTTTTAAATCTGTTGATGTTTACGATTATATTTTACTTGATGCGTTGTGTGATATATGATAGGTTTTGTATTGTTTGCTTTAAAACTTCGATAGTTGCTCCTCGTCAACCGAGCACCGATACAGCGCACTATTCTGATCCTTTGACTGTCGGTGGTATAGGGTGGTTGTCACACTTTACAAGATATATGTGTGCAAAGCAAAACAATCACATTCAAAAACCTATTACAAAAAGATACACTGGAACATGAGTTTAAACAAGATCCATTTAGGCAAGTAATGTACAAGCGATACTACTGAATGAGGTATAAGAAAAATCTCATGACAATGATCCATATTGATGCTTCATTACCATATTGGTACATGTAGAAACGAATGTGCGAAATACGACTTTAATCTAGTCCTGTCACATAAGTTATCGGGAGGAGAGACAAAATTGTTGTACTTATCAGCAAACTGAACCAATTAATTTGACAAAAATATATGAAGTTCAAATAAAAAGCACATAGCATACTTGTAAACAAAAAAATATATAACTTACCTGAGTAGAAGAAATCATATGCACTTCGTTTCCTCCGTCAACCGTCCAAATGTTCTTGCCCGCCAACTTGAACCTCTCCTTCAATAATCTTATCACAATCTCCTGAATCAAAACATTTTTTAACATCTCCACTGGCAAGTAACTTTTCTGTATTTGGGAAGAAGCTTCCACATTCAATGGCATCCCTAATAGATAAGATAGCAGAAAGTTCTTTGTATACTATCTGTACTTTACT
Source organism: Allium sativum (assembly GCA_030737875.1). Lineage (NCBI taxonomy): Eukaryota > Viridiplantae > Streptophyta > Magnoliopsida > Asparagales > Amaryllidaceae > Allium > Allium sativum. Next base: position 43,619,349 of record CM060921.1, read on the forward strand.
CGAAGCTGCTTTTGCATTTTCATGTGTATCAGCAACTACAATTCCAATAACCTACAATAACAATTTCCAATCCCGGGATCAATACTGAAATCTCAAATTTGTATGCTGATTTGATTAATAAGAAACTAAATTTCAAAGTCTTGGAATAGCTTCCATAGAAACAGGCGTTAAAAACTATAAACAATCAAACTGAAATGCTACTGACTAATTAACCTGGACAGTGAAAAGGTAAAACCACATCTATCGCACATCGAGATGCTTACCGCTCATGAAATGATGGCAGAAGGTATTTTCACTTGGAACGTCTGCATTCTGATTATTTAATTTCCAGACAACAAACATGCATTGTTAAAAATATGTATATGCCCATAAATCGGTTTTTTGGTACCTGACCAACACATGTAACTATTTCAGAAGCGAAAAGTTCTTCGTCACGAATAATTGCTCCAACTTTATTACTGCCTGGAATGTCTCTTGACAAAAACAATGCAACAAAACCGGGTGAAGATTTGGCGACAGAATCATCAATCGACACAATGCGGGCATGTGCCTTCCGACTCAAAACCAAAGCAGCATGCAGAGTATTTGGACGCATAGGTGTGTCATCAGTATATTCAGCCATCCCAGTGACCTATAATGATTCACATAATCAACACTAGTTGTTAGCACATAAAATGCATCTGGACTAGTAAAGAGAAGCAACCCATAGTTACAGTTAACATGACGGACGACGCTTGTCAAGGAGAAAAACCCATGTTTATTAGATATCAAAGAAATTGTGGGTGTGTTTAAACAAAACCCATACAAATAAACTGGTCTTGGGACAAGATCATTATATCTGTTTATATATATATTTTCACAATCACTGAGCCAGACACAGTTTTTTGTAAGAGAAATGCTAGGGACAGTCGCTTTAAGGCAACTGTCCATGATACTCGCCCATTGATTGGTCAAAGATTCTATGTAATTATTTTTATGCAGTTTTCAATGTTATATATTGGCCCCACTATCACAATAACAGCCAATCAATGGGCGAGTATCATGGACAGTTGCCTTAAAGCGACTGTCCCTAGCATTTCTCTTTTTGTAATAAGATGCATGGCAGAAAACAATACAGCAGTGAAAAACATGCGCTAATTCCAAAACAGATTGCATGGCACACCTGTAATATCGCCGAAAGATGGACCTCTGGTAGTCCAACAGCTGTTCCATGCCTTGTTAGTTCAAAGTCTTGACTGCCACAAGAAGGCGGTCTGTAATAGGGATGAATAGCTGATTTGTGAACATCCGATCCTTCCACAACGATGCCGTCCTTAATCATATTGTGTGTTAGCCATGAATAAAATTTGAAAAAGAAACTCAACATCAAGGATTTTCTAAATTCAACCATGCCACCTGGTGCATCTTCACTTAGAGAAGCATCTTCTCCAAGAATTTCTAAAGCATCCTTTAATAATCTTTTATCCCATATATTGCCAATAAGAGCCTTTTCAGTTGTTAATGCAATATGAGACAACGGTGCGACTCCACCATAAACAATTGACACATCAGACACTATAATTATCACCTTCTTTTCCAAGAAATACGCGCATTCCAGAATTAACAAGTGCAATATCGTCTTCTCTTCTGTGTGCTTAACAAACTCAAATCGCCGTGTCCACGGTAAGAAAACGGACAGCAGTATTTCATTACTAGCAAGGTCTACTGTACGATAACCAAGGAAGAAATTTCTAGCGCGCACAGTTCTTATATTCCCACCACAGTCAATAATCTTAAACTTAGCTCCTGATGACATCCAAAGTGGATTCAAATCTGATATTGGACTAGCTGTACAAATGTTACCACCAACTGATGCAACATTTTTTATCTGTGTACCAGCAAACCATTTCAACTGCTCTGAAATAGCTTTGCAAGGTGATGTCTGATGTGGATCCCGCTCTAATATAACTTCTCTAAGAAAATCTTGAAGTTTTGTGAGTCTCACTGAAGAACCAATGTCTATACCTGAATCGGTTGCATTTATTACATTAAGTTCAGGAACATGTGTGACGGAAATCACAACTGGATATTTAGCACTCTTAAATTTTACTTTGATTCCTACTTCAGTATTGCCAATCACTAGTTTTGCATCAGGATACCTCGACTTCAAATCTAAGACATTTTGAAGTTTTAGTGGTCGATACCACTTGAGTCCTCCAAAACCGTTCAAATTTAGAGGAAGATTCTTCCTTAACTGAAGCTCTGGTGGAAAGATCAGTTCTTTTTCAGTGTAGGAGCTTCCATCAATCTCATTATATGAGACTGGTTTATTCCTGAAACCTTCACTGCTTTTTGTACCACATGAACATGGTTTTCCAGTAGATGGACATATAAATTCATTAGTTGCGTGCTTTTCAAATGGTGTTTTCGTGTACAAAGCATTCTCAGTTTTAGCGAAAACACGAAAAGCATCTACAATTGGTCGATAACCCGTGCATCGGCATAAATTTCCTGCAAGGCTCTCCTCTATTTGATCTTCAGTAGGTAGTGATTTGTTTGATCTTAGTAATGAGTACATTGACATGACAAATCCAGGAGTACAGAAACCACACTGGGAGCCATGACAACGCGCCAATGATTCCTTCAATTAACATATAAAATGTATGCCTTGAAGATTCAGATTAACTGATAGACATGGCAACTAAATTATACCCACATAATGATGTTCATGGTCTTACCACAGCTAGAAAGGAAAACATGCAAGATAAGTGAGATACACTCCACATAGTATCAATGAGGAGGACAAGTATACAGATGTTGGAATATACTACCATAAACCAAAATCCTATGATAATGGTACACTTTTACCAGCAATCAAGATACTTGAGTATGAAGAACATCATAATGTCATTAACTAGGACTTTAAAGTTACCAAATTTGTTGATGACAAATTCTATTCATACATAAATTCAATTAATATACATCATTATTTTTCTAAGAAATTTTGTTACTGTATTACCCTACTTCTTAATTGCATTTTTAGTCTTCGCCTATAACCCGTCAAGTAAAAACAATAATATTAGTGATAATAAACCAAATCAAATCTATATATTTTCTATGAAGAAGTTAATGGAATTTTTACAACGAAACCTAAAATATCAATTAAGACCATTTTCATAATTAACTAAAGCACTTAATTTTTTTGGATATATTAAGCGAAAATTCTAAAATAAGAATTGATTTTGTTGAAATTAATAAATTATAAAACTAAAGAAAAAACTATATATCTTATCAATCTTTAAAGTTCTTTTTTAAATTAAAACTTAATCAACTGCTTGGAATTTCTAGTTTTGGGTTAATGAGTTTCAAGTTTTAAAGTGGCAAGATGGTACAAATCTTCATTAATAGTTGGTTTGAAAGCATAAACTTTTGGTCCGACCGTAAAGTTCTAGAATTGTCCTTTTTCAAAAATTTGCTTAAATATTCTATACTAAAAAGTAGCATCTGATACAAGTCAACCAAAACATCGTCATACATTTTTTGGTATGAATGTAAACTACAAAAACGTCATTTTATATATATTACAGCTATTAATATCCCTTAAAAGAGGATTTAAGAATTAGATTTCCTTTTCAAATTCAAAAGGTCCCTAAATACTAATATCATAAAAATAAGATCTGACAATTGAACTTTTTCTACACATTCGAAACGCTAATTCAATAATATTATAATATCTTATCCCTTAAAAATAACATCTAACAATTGAAAATTCTTTATAAATTCTGTTTTCATAGGCTAATAAAGTTGGATACCCAATGCCAAAGGCTCCTGTACTCAAGCGCGAGAGGACTTCCCAGGCAATCTCAAGTCCTAGTACTATTCTCACGGCTTTCCATCATTTGTTTCTGAATATGTTCAACGTAACTAATTTGTAAAGAAACATTTTTACACTAAGAGTGTTTTACCATCAAGCGCAAAGCACGTGCCCATAACGCTTGAAAATAAGGGCAACATTGTAAAATAGATGGTGTATGTAAAGTAATGTTTGGTGTATACTACTCTATAATATTTTCTGGCGTATTTTAAGTGATTATTGGTGTATGAATTGAATTAGTCTTTTTATTAATTTGAGGGTAAGAAGTGAAATCATATAACAAAACCAGCACAATATCCTATACCAAAACTAAAAACAAGATAATGATATAAGAGCTTATAGTATATGAAATCATACATAACACATTATCATTAAAAGATCTGGTTATTTCTACATGAAAATTAAAGCTACGGTCTTTAATATAGAACAGACTTAGGGGTTTTTAATACAAGAATTTCAATTGTTTGCTCATAGTAACCTTGGTGCGGACATCATCTAAGAATCGATCTTTAAATATTGTTTATGTCAATGGGGGGAATGTGTTTTGTCACCTGGACAGGATGCATATTCGTAGAGTTTCCAAGGCCCTCCACTGTAGTTACATGCATACCCTCAACCGAATATAGTGGAGCCAAGCATGCATTAATCGCACAATGTCTGCATATTTTTGAATAATAAAGAGGTTAGCTTTACATACCCAAAAAAAAAAAAAAAATTGCTGATCATATAGGTCATGCTTTCAAGTTTTGAACCCCCCCAAAACAGCACCAGGCTACTCAAAATGGTATGCTTTTTTTATTTAGTGCAATGTCCAAACATACAAATCTTTAGGTTGGGCAGATAAATAGTAGTATGATATAACATAAATCAAAGAGAGATGATTCCCGAAATTCATAAACTATTTTGAAGCACCAAATGTTCAGCATATAGAAAAGGAATAATTAATGATGGATAATAGAAAGTAGGTACTATAAAGTTAGAAGATTAATGTGGAATTCACTTCAGAATTTCAAATCTACTGGTTATGACTTTTTTTTTTTTAGTTTTGTATAATTGAGGTATACCAAGAAATATAACTAAAGACCAAGAATCAAATCCATAATGATGCATTTGGATGAAATTAACCTATTATGCATCAAGTATCAAGTGTATTTGAAGTTCTCAAAAGCATGCTCAAATATGTAATAAACAATCTATAAGTATTCAAGGAATTACGATGATTTCTTAGTAGACTGATCATAGTCAGAAACCATTACTGTGCAAGCTCCACAACCACCTTCACCACAACCTAGCTTTGTTCCAGTCAACCCCAAATCTACAATTACAATTTAATTTTCTGTGTCAAACTTGGCATATATTATCGATTGTAATTGAAAATAAGATATCATCAAATGCATAACCAAGATGCAATATCAATAGAATAGTTTCAGTTAAGTAGAGTGTAACACCCCACGCCCGCTATGGTCACTCTCTAAGGGAATGCCATAACATCGGAGGAGTATTTTAGTGAATATAGAACAGAAAAATTACAACAAGACAGATATAAATAGTACTTGAAATTTAAAACATTATCTCATAACAGCGGAAGTAAACATGTCTGGTTACATCATAAAACCAAAATAAAAGTCAAGTACAATATCCATCAAAATAAAGAAGTACATAATCCCACTCTCTCATACAATAGCCAGGACGAAAGAAAAGATAACTGGATAACTGGAGCTTTACATCTATCCAAGCTCCTAAAGACTGGAACAACAATCTGATCAAGCTCCACTACTTGCTAGGATCCACCGTAGGACCTGGGGGTTGGGAAAAAGATAAAAACAACAGGGTCAGACATGAGTCTGAGCGAGTCCTATAACTTTAACAATACAATCATTAAAGTAACCAGAGAAGATATAAACTTGACCCACGGTAATGCCTGGGGATGAATGGCTACACTAAGCAGCTTGGTAGATTTAGGATAGACTAAGATAACTGTAAAGACACATCCACCCACCCAAGGATAATTACTAACTGCACCACACCAGTCATTCCTACTTAAAGGTTGATCCCACCCAAGGACTTAGAAAATTTACCCAGTAGTTTCGCGTACCCCTAGCTCACTACATAGGTGCCGTCTGCCCTATCTCCACTAGGTGTACCCACTACTCCCAAGCGATCGGCTCCCTACCGTAGATACCCGTGCTGGTCCCACATCTAGGGTGTATCATTCCCCAAAGTGGCCACCTGATAATATCAACGGTGCACGGCTTTATATCTACACGATGCAACAACGACTTATCTACCAGCCCGGGCCCACACACGCATATGAAACCCGATGGACTTGCGTTGCCACCGCTAACCCGTTTTGGCCTCTTATAGTCAAGCCCAATATGCGTGTCCCGTCACCCGACTAGAGTCGAGCCCACAAAGATACGTTTGGGATATTGGTTGAAATGGGCCCCCACAAGCTACCCACCTAAGCTTGTCACTTATCTGGTGTATCCCACTTAACCCTTTAATCATGTTTAATTACATGTTTCCACTTGGTTAAGTATTCTAATCGTATTTTCTATTGCCACCCAAGGCAACCCACTAGATTTCCACATGCCACCCAAGGCACCCACTTAACCCCTCATGTCCCTCTACATGCTAATATGGTTAAGTGTTTCTTAATTAATTAATTAAGATCATGACCTCATAAAGACCCCTCACATTGGACCATCTTTTATGACTGCTGGATATGCCGGTTGGTTCCGGGCAGACTTCTGTCATAAAAAGGGTCTAACCTCGTGTCTTTACTTTAATCACGTATTTAATTTATGACTAAGACCTCTCACATTGGGCCAATCATTTGTAGCCGCTGGATGGCCGGTCGGTTCCGGGCAGACTTCCGCTACAAAAGGGTCCAACCTCGTGTCTTAGTTGATTAATTACACCTAATTAATCACCCCCATATTAATTATCCCTAATTAATATCAAATTTTTCATAACATGGGTAGACCTAACTCAATAAGTAAATTCCCATGGGGTAGACCTAACTCAATAGGTAAATTCCCACTCATGTTAATTTATTTTTATGGTATGCTTAATCATACCCAATCATACTTTTATTAACATATTTATTAACCCCATCGTTCCCCACGTAAATCGTTCTCATTTCATGACATAATAAAGGGAGGATCCATCACAAATATCATGGGTTTAACCAAATCTTAGCATATAACTTTGTCATGGGTTAAGAGGATGTCAACTTGCATATATGAGCATATATTAACCCAACTACATTTAACCCAAACTTGCATATTATCATACACATATCTTGCATAACATGTTGAACTTGTATATAAGCATTCTCATAACTTGCATAACATGTTAAACATGCATTTAAGCATACACATAACTTGCATAAGCATTCACATTCTTGCATAAGCATTCACATACTTGCATAAGCATTCACATACTTGCATAAGCATTCACATACTTGCATAAGCATGCATAACTTGCATAAGCATGTTAAACTTGCATTTAAGCATATACATAACTTGCATATGAACTTGCATAACAACCTATACATAACTTACATAACATCATACACATAACTTACATAACATCATACACATAACTTGCATATGAACTTGCATAACTCACTTGTTAAACATGCATAAACTCACTTATTAGATATGCATGAACTCACTTGTTAAACATGCATAAACCCACTTGTTAAATATGCATAAACCAACTTATTAAACATGCATAAACCCACTTGTTAAATATGCATAAACCAACTTATTAAACATGCATAAACCCACTTGTTAAATATGCATAATCATAGAAAAACATAGAGTAGCATATCATTACAAATGATTCAAACTCACTAATCCGCATTTAAGACCATAAGTCTCATTACACCCAATCTACTTACTTTAGCAATTGATGTTAAAGTGATAGAAACTCACCAAAACCAAGATTAGTAAACTTATGAAGTAGAACTAGTTGCTAAATATGAAGATGGTGATGATTAGAGATTGATTAGAGAGTGATTAGCTTGCAACTTCCTTCATAAATTAGTGGAGGCTCCTCTAAGATTTAATTTGGCGGCATGAGGCCATCATTTCTATTTTTAGTATGGATTAGGGTAGGTTTAGGGTGTATTTATAGATTAGGTGAGTGTTTTAGGCCCTTAAATTAACCCTAAATTAGATTAGGACCCTTAGATTTCGGCACCTTCCAGAAACCAGCCCTAAGACCAAGCCCAAACCCCAAACTGGTGCACCCAACCACAGAACTCTCTAGAAACTGTGCACGTTTCTTGGCTCGGCACGGGCGCACTTCCCAAGTGCGCCAGTGTATCTTTGTACTGGCGCACTTCATAAGTGCGCCAGTGCATTTTTGTTCTGGCGCACTTCACAAGTGCGCCAGTGCATTCCTGGCCTGTTTCTGGTTTTTCTGCCTAACTTCGTTCGTCCATATCTCTTTCATACGGTACCCGTTTTACGCAAACTCGGACTCTATTTCGCGTATTTTTCCGAGACGAACGCAATGACACAGCCCGTTTCCCCTAATTCCCACATCTGAGATTATTTATCCTGTAATTAGTGAATTTTAGTATTAACTAAAATTCGGGGTGTTACATTCTCCCCTCCTTAAAGGATTTCGTCCCCGAAATCTCTAAGCTAAGGAGAATGCATATCCTACCATCCAAGCAACCATCTACTCAAACCATCAACCACGGGCATCCATTGTCCTTAAACCGTTTCTAATGATGTATGAGCATATGAAAAAAGTGTGTGTATATGTTCCCTATCTAATGTATGAACATATGCAAACCATGATAGTGCCATGCATCCATTATGTATGCGAGAGAACCCTATCGACACATACAATATCTACATGAGTGCACAATCATTCACCAAAATGCATCATCCATATGATAACACAATCATTATACATCCATAAATATAGCTTCCTACACACAATTTTATGCAATATGCAATATGAAGTGACTGAGCCGATCTAGTGCCTAGAGTGTGTGTATATGCATCCATGAGCAACCACTAGCAAACACTTGCATCCACTTGCATCCATCAACCATAACATGTCTCAAACACATGTTTCAACCATAGGTTTACCCTATCTAAAGGTCAATCAGTACTAACGAGAGGATATACTAAAGATAAGATAAGTACTAGACAACGATAGAGGAGAAAGTAAAGACATACCCTCAAAAAGGAATGGGTACAATGAACGCATCTTCGCTTCCGTCTCCCAAGTTGCGTTGCTCTCATCTTCTCCCCATTGCACTTTGACTAGTTGAACCTCTCTGTTTCTCAACTTCCTAATCTCTGACCCAAGGATGCGGGTAGGAGCTCGTCGAATAGTCGCATCACGCTCTACTTCCACTTCTTTAAGCAAGCTCGGCTCTACCACCTCTGCCGTCTCATGTAAGCACTTCCTCAAATGGGACACATGGAATACATCATGTACACCACTAAGTCTGTCGGGCAACTCCACTCTATATGCCATCCGTCCAATCCTTTCCTTGATGGGAAATGGCCCTACGAACCTTGGTGCTAACTTCCCAACAGATCCAAAGCGAACCACATTTCGTAACGGAGACACTTTGACAAAGACCATGTCCCCAACTTCAAACTCAAGATCCGTCCTTCTCTTGTCCGCATAAGATTTTTGCCTATCCTACGCTGCTTTCATCCTTCTTCGAATTAAGTCAATCTTCTCAGAAGTCTCCCTAATCATATCAGGCCCAAGTAAGATCTTGTCCGTAGACTCCCACCAACATGTAGGTGATCGACAAGGCCTTCCATAGAGAGCTTCGAAAGGAGCCATACCAATACTGGACTGAAAGCTGTTATTATATGCGAACTCCACCAATGGAAGATGCTCTTCCCACGTACCTCCAAAATCCAAGATACAAAGCCTCAAAAGGTCTTCTAGAACACGATTCACCCTCTCAGTCTGGCCGTCTGTCTAAGGATGATATGCGGTGCTCAGACACAATTGAGTCCCCACTGCTTCTTGCAAACTTCTCCAGAACTCGCTAGTGAAGATAGGATCCCGATCACTCACTATGCTAGAGGGTACCCCATGCAATCGAACTATCTCTCGAAGATATACTGAAGCTAGCCATGGGGCGGTCCTCTTGCTCTTCACAGGTATGAAATGGGCGCTCTTAGTAAGTCTGTCTACCACCACCCAAATTCCTGTATTACCCTTTCTCGATCTGGGTAACCCGTCAATAAAATCCATCGAGACGCTATCCCACTTCCATTGCAGAACTTCCAATGGGTGAAGCAACCCACCAGGTTTCTTTTGCTCCGCCTTCACTTGTTGGCACACCAAGCATCGAGCGACATACTCGGCCACATCTTTCTTCATACCGGCCCAGAAGAAAACCCTCTTCATGTCTTGATACATCTTGTCCCCACCGGGATGAATGGTCATCCTAGAACGGTGTGCATCATCAAGAATAACCTTCCTCAAACCCTCGTCTTGCGGCACACAAAGTCTACCGTCTCTACGTAAGTACCCCCTATCGTCTAGGGTGTACCTACTCAAATGGCTGGACGACTCCCCCCTTATGAGCTTCTCCACCAACTCAACCAACTGTGGGTCGTCCCTCTGTGCTTCTCCAATCCGCCCCAAAAGAGTAGGTCTAACCTCCAAAGAAGCTAACAAACCGGGTACATAGTCAATGGAAGGTCTGAAATCAAACATCGAGATAAATTCCAAGCTTCGTCGTTCCACGAACAATGGACTCAAGGACAACCTCTTTCTGCTCAAGGCGTCCGCCACCACGTTACCCTTGCCAGGGGTATACGCTATCTCGAAATCATAGGATGCTAAGAACTCCATCCACCTTTGCTGTCTCAAATTCAAATCCTTCTGAGAAAACAAGTACTTCAATGATTTGTGGTCAGTGAACAATTCGAATCTCTCACCAAGAAGATAATGGCGCCAAATCTTAAGCGCGAAAACAATAGCGGCCAACTCTAAATCATGGGTAGGGTAATTTTTCTCATGCACTCTCAACTGCCTTCCACCATAGGCTATCACCCTTCCCTCTTGCATTAAGACTGCGCCTAGTCCTGTCCCACAAGCATCAGTATAGACAACAAATGGCTTGCTCCCATCTGGCAACACTAAAACTGGAGCAATGGTTAAAGCTCTCTTTAACCGCCGGAACGCATCATCACAATCTACGTCCCATGTGAAAACAAGATTCTTCTTCGTTAAGCGGGTTAATGGGGCTGATATCTTCGCGAAGTCTTTAATAAACTTCCTATAATAACCCGCCAACCCCAAGAAACTTCTTACTTCGGTAGCATTCTTTGGAACCCTCCAATCCTGGATTGATACTACCTTCGCGGGATCCACCGCTATCCCTTCCTTGGAGACCACGTGCCCCAAGAACCGCACCTCCTTCCTCCAGAAGTGACATTTAGAAAATTTAGCCTTAAGGCTATGTGCTCGAAGAGTCTTCAATACCTCCCCAAGATGTAGGGCATGCTCTTCTTCACTCTTAGAAAATACTAAGATATCATCCACAAAGACCACCACGAATTTATTAAGGAACTCCCTGAACACCCTACTCATCAAATCAACAAAGTATGCAGGGGCGTTCGTCAACCCAAATGGCATCACCAGCCACTCATAGAAACCATCCGGAGTTCTAAAGGCAGTCTTGTCTATGCTATCCTCAGCCACCCTCAACTGATGAAACCCCGTGGCTAAGTCCAACTGAGAAAATACTGAAGCGCCAACCAACTGATCGAAAAGATCATCAATCCTCGGCAATGGGTGTCTATTCTTCTTTGTGAGCTTGTTGAGTTCTCTATAGTCTACACAAAGTCTGAGGGACCCATCCGCCTTTGTAGCAAAAACTACTGGAGCACCCCACTCCGATATACTCCGTCTTATGAACCCCTTCTCAAGCAACTCCCCTACTTGCTTATGGAGTTCCCTCCTCTCACGAGGAGCCATGTGGCGCACTGGTAAAGATACAGGTTTAGCATTATCCACCAGATATATTCGGAAGTCAATCTCCCGCTTCGGAGGTAAGCCCTTCACTTCCTCAAACACATCCGGATATTCCCGGACCACTTTAACAGATTGTAAACTCTCGACCGAAGCGTCAAGTGATTCAAGATAACTTAGCATAACAGAATCCATAGGATTACAAGAAATCTCGAGAGTGTTACCCAAGCGGGTCATGAGCCTAACAACTCTCCTTTCGCAATCAAGAACGGCACCATTACTGGATAACCAGTCCATGCCCAAAATCAACCCATAGCCCGTGAAGCCCAACACAAAAGCATCACATCTAAACTCAATGCTAAGTATAGAAATCTTCAAACCCAAACATATCATGGACAAATAAGTGGAGCCCCCATTTGGGTTTGAAACAACCAAGGGATCATCTACCAAACTGGTGTCTAAGTGCAGTGACTCAACTAATGATGATGAGATAAACGAATGCGATGCGCCTGAATCAAACAATGTACGGACAGGATGATCAAATAGAAAAACCAGACTTTCAACGGAGATAGTTCTACCTCTTTCCTGAATCGGTGGAACCGCGAGAGCCTGTACTTGCCCCCTAGCCTGACCTGGTGCCATAAGAGCTTGCACCTGTCCTCCTGAGGTAGACCCCGTCCTTTGCCCCTTCTTAGGGCAATCCTTCACTAAATGCCCTGCTTCGCCACAGTGGAAGCAACCAGTCTTCTTCTTTTTGCGACAATCCTTGCTTAGGTGGCCAGGTGTCCCACAATTGAAACACTTCTTCTTCTTGCCCTTGCCACCGTTGCCTTTCCCACCTTTGTTTTGTTGTTGTTGCTGAGGTCTCTTTTGATCTCCCTTCTTCTCGGGTGCCTTATTAGCATTGGGACCCTTCTCTTCTTCATGCATGAGTGCCATGTCAACCAGCTTCTCGAAGGTGGCCCCATAGGGATATGAGTCATAGCCAACCCATGCATTGGTTCATTCAAGCCTTTCACGAACCTCAAAGCCTTCTTCTCTGGTGTATTCACCATATCTAGGCCAAACCTTGCCAATTGATTAAACTTGTTGACATATTCCTTCACTGAGAGATTTCCTTGCTTTAGAGTCAAGAATCTTTCCATATACAAGTTTTCCTCCGCCCTTGAGAGAAACTTTGCCACAAACCTTTGCCTAAAATCCGCCCAAGAGTCAATGGGGCGTTCTCCATTAGTGACCTCCCACCAGAATGAGGCCTCTCCCTTCATTAACCAAGCAGCTAACTTGACTTTCTTCCCTTCTTCCATCTCAAAGATATCTATCAACTCTTCCACCTCCTTAAGCCAATCTCTAGCCTCCACAAAAGTTTCAGATCCTTGAAAAGGTTTCCCTCCCATAGCTTTAAATTCCTTGCAAGTCTTAGCAAAAGTATCCGTGCGAGGAGGAGGGGGAGGAGGAAGATCGGGTGCTACGGTTGGTGGAGGAACATTTGCTGGACCCGCAGTGGTGGCCCTAGCCTCCATCAATCTCCTATACCATACTGGTACCGTCACACCCTCCGGAAAGTTAAGATCCTCAGCTATGCTGAAACGAAAAAGGAAAGATTCAAAACGGAGAATTCGAAGGATATAGATATGGCTATTGGGGATTATGCTTTTCTTTCAAAAACTTTTCTCTTAAAAGACATGTTTTTGAAAATATCTCTTCCAAAAATGTTTTTATAAAAATAGCTTTCTAAAAATTTTATCTGTTCCGGTAACCTTTGCTCCGATACCACGTGTAACACCCCACGCCCGCTATGGTCACTCTCTAAGGGAATGCCATAACATCGGTGGAGGATTTTAGTGAATATAGAACAGAAAAATTACAACAAGACAGATATAAATAGTACTTGAAATTTAAAACATCATCTCATAACAGCGGAAGTAAACATGTCTGGTTACATCATAAAACCAAAATAAAAGTCAAGTACAATATCCATCAAAATAAAGAAGTACATAATCCCACTCTCTCATACAATAGCCAGGACAAAAGAAAAGATAACTGGATAACTGGAGCTTTACATCTATCCAAGCTCCTAAAGACTGGAACAGCAATCTGATCAAGCTCCACTACTTGCTAGGATCCACCGTAGGACTTGGGGGTTGGGAAAAAGATAAAAACAACGGGGTCAGACATGAGTCTGAGCGAGTCCTATAACTTTAACAATACAATTATTAAAGTAACCAGAGAAGATATAAACTTGACCCACGGTAATGTCTGGGGATGAATGGCTACACTAAGCAGCTTGGTAGATTTAGGATAGACTAAGATAACTGTAAAGACGCATCCACCCACCCAAGGATAATTACTAACTGCACCACACCAGTCATTCCTACTTAAAGGTTGATCCCACCCAAGGACTTAGAAAATTTACCCAGTAGTTTCGCGTACCCCTAGCTCACTACATAGGCGCCGTCTGCCCTATCTCCACTAGGTGTACCCACTACTCCCAAGCGATCGGCTCCCTACCGTAGATACCCGTGCTGGTCCCACATCTAGGGTGTATCATTCCCCAAAGTGGCCACCTGATAATATCAACGATGCACGGCTTTATATCTACACGATGCAACAACGACTTATCTATCAGCCCGGGCCCACACACGCATATGAAACCCGATGGACTTGCGTTGCCACCGCTAACCCGTTTTGGCCTCTTATAGTCAAGCCCAATATGCGTGTCCCGTCACCCGACTAGAGTCGAGCCCACAAAGATACGTTTGGGATATTGGTTGAAATGGGCCCCCACAAGCTACCCACCTAAGCTTGTCACTTATCTAGTGTATCCCACTTAACCCTTTAATCATGTTTAATTACATGTTTCCACTTGGTTAAGTATTCTAATCGTATTTTCTATTGCCACCCAAGGCAACCCACTAGATTTCCACATGCCACCCAAGGCACCCACTTAACCCCTCATGTCCCTCTACATGCTAATATGGTTAAGTGTTTCTTAATTAATTAATTAAGATCATGACCTCATAAAGACCCCTCACATTAGACCATCTTTTATGACTGCTGGATATGCCGGTTGGTTCCGGGCAGACTTCTGTCATAAAAAGGGTCTAACCTCGTGTCTTTACTTTAATCACGTATTTAATTTATGACTAAGACCTCTCACATTGGGCCAATCATTTGTAGCCGCTGGATGGTCGGTCGGTTCCGGGCAGACTTCCGCTACAAAAGGGTCCAACCTCGTGTCTTAGTTGATTAATTACACCTAATTAATCACCCCCATATTAATTATCCCTAATTAATATCAAGTTTTTCATAACATGGGTAGACTTAACTCAATAGGTAAATTCCCATGGGGTAGACCTAACTCAATAGGTAAATTCCCACTCATGTTAATTTATTTTTATGGTATGCTTAATCATACCCAATCATACTTTTATTAACATATTTATTAACCCCATCGTTCCCCACGTAAATCGTTCTCATTTCATGACATAATAAAGGGAGGATCCATCACAAATATCATGGGTTTAACCAAATCTTAGCA
Source organism: Allium sativum (assembly GCA_030737875.1). Lineage (NCBI taxonomy): Eukaryota > Viridiplantae > Streptophyta > Magnoliopsida > Asparagales > Amaryllidaceae > Allium > Allium sativum. The sequence goes on from CM060921.1 coordinate 43,634,720, forward strand.
TATAACTTTGTCATGGGTTAAGAGGATGTCAACTTGCATATATGAGCATATATTAACCCAACTACATTTAACCCAAACTTGCATATTATCATACACATATCTTGCATAACATGTTGAACTTGTATATAAGCATTCTCATAACTTGCATAACATGTTAAACATGCATTTAAGCATACACATAACTTGCATAAGCATTCACATTCTTGCATAAGCATTCACATACTTGCATAAGCATTCACATACTTGCATAAGCATTCACATACTTGCATAAGCATTCACATACTTGCATAAGCATGCATAACTTGCATAAGCATGTTAAACTTGCATTTAAGTATATACATAACTTGCATATGAACTTGCATAACAACCTATACATAACTTACATAACATCATACACATAACTTACATAACATCATACACATAACTTGCATATGAACTTGCATAACTCACTTGTTAAACATGCATAAACTCACTTATTAGATATGCATGAACTCACTTGTTAAACATGCATAAACCCACTTGTTAAATATGCATAAACCAACTTATTAAACATGCATAAACCAACTTATTAAATATGCATAAACCAACTTATTAAACATGCATAAACCCACTTGTTAAATATGCATAATCATAGAAAAACATAGAGTAGCATATCATTACAAATGATTCAAACTCACTAATCCGCATTTAAGACCATAAGTCTCATTACACCCAATCTACTTACTTTAGCAATTGATGTTAAAGTGATAGAAACTCACCAAAACCAAGATTAGTAAACTTATGAAGTAGAACTAGTTGCTAAATATGAAGATGGTGATGATTAGAGATTGATTAGAGAGTGATTAGCTTGCAACTTCCTTCATAAATTAGTGGAGGCTCCTCTAAGATTTAATTTGGCGGCATGAGGCCATCATTTCTATTTTTAGTATGGATTAGGGTAGGTTTAGGGTGTATTTAAAGATTAGGTGAGTGTTTTAGGCCCTTAGATTAACCCTAAATTAGATTAGGACCCTTAGATTTCGGCACCTTCCAGAAACCAGCCCTAAGACCAAGCCCAAACCCCAAACTGGTGCACCCAACCACAGAACTCTCTAGAAACTGTGCAGGTTTCTTGGCTTGGCACGGGCGCACTTCCCAAGTGCACCAGTGCATTTTTGTTCTGGCGCAATTCACAAGTGCGCCAGTGCATTTTTGTTCTGGCGCACTTCACAAGTGCGCCAGTGCATTCCTGGCCTGTTTCTGGTTTTTCTGCCTAACTTCGTTCGTCCATATCTCTTTCATACGGTACCCGTTTTACGCAAACTCGGACTCTATTTCGCGTATTTTTCCGAGACGAACGCAATGACACAGCCCGTTTCCCCTAATTCCCACATCTGAGATTATTTATCCTGTAATTAGTGAATTTTAGTATTAACTAAAATTCGGGGTGTTACATAGAGGAGCTAATATAACCAAGCCCTTGATTTTGCAATTATGTAAATCAAAACGAGAACTGAAGAAGGAACAAATAATTCATAGACCTATTATTCATGAGTTTGTGTTCGGACTAGTCAAATACGTACATAAAGCTCTTTGAGAAGATTCAAACTTGATAATCAAAATTCCATAACTAATTTAACTAAAAAACTAGATAAATTTTACATATTTGAGTAGGCCGAATTATTAATCCCTGTTATTCTTGTTCAAAGGCACCACTGGACCTCCTTTTTCCGACAATAGATCGGGGTACATAAAGCAGAATCTGAGCTTAAATTATACTAATCAAGAATCAAAGAAGAGATATACCTTTTAAGAACTGTAAAAGTGTCAGATGAGCTAACCCATCTGACAGTATATAGCGAACTCCATTGACATACAAAACCGCAATTTCCGACCATCCTTCTTCCATATTCGTCTCCCCTTCTCTATTCGATGAACCCATCAATGTTGGCTCCATCTATTGCCACCATGTGATTTACTCTTCACCCCCCGCTAACTACAAAATAGATCACACACCCCGTTTATTTCTCTACACACCCCATTTATTCCAAAAATAACCTCTCTTTCTTATTCACATTGATTTTATTCTTCCTTCCATTTTCTTTTCTTTCTTCCTATGACTTGCTGCTCTGCCTATCAAACCTTTGCAACTCCGTAAAATTTAGTGGTGGAGGCGAGAAAATAAATAGATATATACCTCGTGTGCATGTACCTCATGTTCGTGTATAATTACAAACACAGGATTGATTTTATTTTAAAAAACGTACGTTTATGAATTTCTTGATTCTACTACTCAAACGCTCCAGTGCACCCTGTTAAGACTAGCATGTGTATGTGTTGTTATAGATTTAATTGTTATTTGTGCTTAAAAAGAAGAAGAAAAATCTTCTATTTTCAAATCATTATTTTGGGGCAGGCTGAAAGATGTGCATAAAGATAGAAGATAAATAAACATATGAAACAAGCTATTTATTTTTAAAGGGTATAATTGGAAATAAAATTTCAATTTTTTTACTGGAGTGTGAAGAGCAATCACAGGGGTGCTAATAGATGGACCCATCAATGTTTTGAAGCTCACACTCAAAAGGATCCGACGTTGAAAATTATTAAGAGAGGAGAAGGTATATGTGCATTAGACGAGACGAGAGAATATGAACATAACGATTTATCACATGCGATGGTGTCGTGTGGAATCACAACACAATGACAATTTTGGTTTTTCGGTTTACATAATAGAGACATGACGTGGATTTAAGACTACAGAAAAATAGTATAAAGGACAAACTAAAAAAAAATGGTATAAAGACAAAATGCTAAAAACTTAGACACAAACATACATTTTAGTATAAAATAAAAAGACATGTGTTGCAAATAATTAGTTGAGTGATAAATACAAAGGCATATGTTGCAAATAGATTAAATTTATTACAAACATAAAATTTACTGTATAAAATTTCTTCAGCCATGAATTTATGTTTTATTTTGAGTGAATTCATATTTTAATAACGCATCCTTCAGGTTTGATTAGATTGGTTATTGACCAAATTAACCGAAATTAATTTGGTACAGTTCGGTTTGAAAAATTTTCGGTTTTAATTTAATTTGAGTTTTTTAAACTCAAAACCAACCGAACCGAACACTCACCCCAGACACGTTAGGCATCAAAAATTTCATATATCCTTGTAGTTTTTTTATTTTAACTACGTTCACCGGTACTTTGTGACTTTTAGATTTAAATTCGACATATCCTTCTGGGTTTTATAGATAAGTGCGGCAGAACCCTATCGAATTTCAATCGAGTACCCCTTATTCAAATTTGAAGTGTCAGTGACAATGACCACTATTTATATCCCCAATTCTACCAGAAACGAGTACTGATCGATGCAAAAAGGAAAATTAGATAACTAAATCAAATATTTCTATCAATGCAATTCTTTACATGTGCTGAGCTCAACCGATTTTTTATGTTCAAAGAAAAAATAGATAACTAAATCAAATATTTCTCTATGCAATTCTTTACATAAACAAAACCCTTAAATGGCCAGTAGTGTTTAATTTATCCATTTTAGTTTTGGGTTTTTACCCATATAAAAATGCGAACAACATATGTATATCGTAAAAAACGAACGTTTTTGGGCATTTTAGAAAGTAACGAAAGAGCGATTAACATTTCTCCTCTTTGACGTTTCTCCATCTCCTCTGTCGTTCTTTCCATCGTTTTTCCATCTTCTTCATCGCTCTTTTACCTTTTGTAGCTACTATTGAAAACCCAAACACAACACCAAATATAAACCAAACTCTATTTAAGCTTTTCGCTTTATGTTGTGTTATCTTATTTGGAGTGAAATAGTTGTTTTATTAGCCCATGAACCACTTTTGACCAAATTAACAAGAAGCAAATATTTTAGGAGTACCACTATCATGAAACATTTATTCCAATTTTGTTTCCAATGCATTCTAGCTTTCACGCGGTAATGTTATTAAAAACATTTTTTTATATTTCAATTATCGTCTGGATTTTAAATCTCATTCATCTCATTTGAGGTATAAATCTGAAATTTTATCCAAAATCTAAGATGTGACAACTTGGCTAACTATTAGGGGTGACCAATATTCGGTTCAAACTGCATTAACTGACCAAACCGGTTGATTTCGGTTCAGTTTTAAAATCAAATTTGTTTGAATTCGGTTTGTAAATTTTTTATTTTTTTTGGTCATTGGTTTAACCGAATTGACCGAACTTTTAATTTATTATCTAATTTTACGGCATTGTAGTACTTTAAATAATTAGTTTAGTTATATAATACCAAGACATTTGTTGCAAATATATCAAATCTTGTCATAAACATAAAATTTACTATACAAAATTTCTCCAAACATGAATTTATGTTTTACTTTGAGTAAATCCATCATCTGAATAATAATACCTTTTTTAAGTTCGGTTACCGACCAAATTAAAAGGAATTAATTCGGTTTGTTTTTGAAAAAAATCGGTTTTAATTTGGTTTGAGTTTTTTTACCTCCAAACCAACCGAACTGACCGAACGCTCACCCCTACTAACTGTTAGATTTTATTTTTATTTTTAAAAATCTCTTTCATTTCGGATGATATATCAACTCGAGATTTTCTCCCAAATTAGATACTTTCACTTTTAATTGTCACTAAAAATATAGTTATGCAATGGGAATTCAATCATCGAAATCCACATATCTCTACGAAAATTAATATCCTGCCTTAAATAAAAATAAAAATAGTTAATTTTTATCTGTAAATAATTTATTAATGTGATTTTTTTATGTATGAGTGAATAAATATCTATATCGCTTTTGCTAATTTGAATTAGGGTTGTCAATCGGTCGGGTTCGGGTCGGGTTAACTCGGTTTCGGGTCAATTCTTAAACGGGTCGGGTCAACATGTTTATTAAACGAGTCATATTTTCTCAGCCCGAACCCAACCCGTTTATAAACGGGATGACCCAACCTGACCAGTATAACCCATTTACTTTAAACGGGTTGGGTTAAACAGGTTAACCCATGAACCCATAAACCTGTTTACTTGACTGTATTCTTAAAAACAGTCTACATTTCCGAAGTGCATTTAGCAAAATATGAACATAAGAAACAATACGTAAGCATTAAAATCCACATTTCTGAAGTCTTAAGGTAGTGGCGACTTGGTGTAAATTGTAAACTAGGGTAATCCGTAATAGTGTTTGTACACAGAATTCACAAAGATGGTAAATAAAAGTAACAATACTAAGTTTAACAGGCTCAGCCCGGTCCGTGTATGCATAATTGCATATTCCATATGATGAATAAAAATATATTTTATATTAAACGGGTCATGAAGGGTCAAAAACGGGTTCATGGGTCAACCCGAAACCCACCCGTTTATTAAACGGGTCAAAACGTGTTGAACTAAAATTAACCTGTTTATAAATGGGTTGAGTCGGGTTTTCCCATGCGGGTTACGAGTCATGTTGAAAATTCACGGCCTAAGTGAAGGTGCAAAGTAGTTTTTTTTTTTAAAACGATATCGTCTTTAGAATAAAACATTCTCTCTAATCAGAAAAATATCAATATGTTTGTATTAACAAAGTCGATTCTGGTTTTCTATCTAAAATATTGCTAAAAATGTTTAATTTCGCTGAAGGAGGAAGAAAAAAACCTGTTCTTCTTGTTGAAGGAAGAAGAAAAAGGAAAATATATGTTACTATTATCATTCTCTTCTGTCTATCTATCATTTAAATAGACAGAATGAAAATTGTATATGTTATTAAAGTGATGGAATATTAATTGAATTTAATGTATTCTCATTCAAAACAATATTGTAATAACATTTGCTTTTGTAAAGGCACAATATTGAAGTCACATAAATATATCACTGTTATAAACTTGCAACGGCTCGATTATAATAACAGTTCACAAACAAAATACCATTAACCTCTTTTTATTTAATTTCTTTTCAATAAATTAACTTTACAGATAAAAACATCTCCAACAATCCCTCACTTGAATTTTAAAAAAATATTTTCCAACCAGTTTCTGAAAACATAAGATCGTGCATAAATAAAGGTTTCTTTCGATTTGAACCTTTGCATAGTGTATAAGATTTAGTTTTTACTAGAGTGACACATAGTCTTGAACTCTATTTCTGATACCATACCACATGCAATCTTTCTAGAGTGCAATCAAATAAGCCAGTCGGTTATGGTCATGCACGCTATCCTAATTTAGTGAATTCTCTAGGAATTTTGCCCAAAACTCCATAGGAAACGACCACATTTCCACATTCACTTAGGTGAGCCTATCAAGTGTATTCCTAATGGTAAGTGCTCCACCGCATATAGGTCTCATTAAGAATTTCTATTAACTTATCCTTAATCACTTCAGGAATAAATAATTCTTAATATAAAAATAGCATGTTCAACTAATATCATTTCACAACTTTTTCTTACACATTGAACCTAGTTATTAGGATCTTCAACAATTAGATTGGGTTTTATTGTGCATGACTCAACAATCTAAGGACAATAGTCTAATTCTTTTAGAAGTTCTAAGGACTTTCTATCTGACCAGTCCATTCATCAAAAGTTCTGCCAAATTCTCGTCACTGCATATAATATCCACTTTAACACCATCTGAAGAGAGTAGCTCTCGAACAGTATTGTGCTCATGACGTATTATAATAATAGTTCTGTACTTTTGCAATAATCGTGGTATTATGTAGGAGATTAACACAGCTGATATTGGTTTTTCCCACAACGAAATCGTCTAGCAGATTTCTTAAGTACTTCGCTTCCTCACTGGTTGTGGTTGGTGCTATCATCTCATATTTCATAATAGACTGAGCTAAAATAGTACGGTTCTTGGATTTTGAAGAAACAACTCCTCCAGTAATGCTAAAGACATAATGAATGGTTGCTTTTGAATCATCGGATATAGTATTTCAGTCTGCATCGTGTAACCTTCAAGAACACTTGGAAACTTTTCATAAAGTAACCTAAGGTTCATGCTTCGTTTTAGGTATTTTTAAAATCTTCTCAAGAGATTAATCCAAAAATGTTTTTTTTCGGACCTAATAATCTTAATACCAAGGATTACACTTATTTCACTTAGATCTTATGACAGTATAAAAATCATTCTCAGATTTATAGTAAATGCATTTGTCACTTTTATTAACTTTGAAAGCACGTGAGATTTCTAAGTTGTCAATTTTTTTATATTATTGTTTGAAGTTTCTTTTAAGCCATATAATAATTTATCTAACTTGCAAACTTTATGTTCTTGACCATGAACTATGAATCCACCGGGTTGGTCCGTATAAATTTCCTCTTATAATTCACCATTTAAAAAGGCACTTTTAACATCAATTTGGTATATTATTGAATTATGAATAGATGCAAGTGAAATTAGTACTCGAAAGATGTAATTCTAGTTACAAATGAAAACGTGTTAAAAAAGTATGCATTTTCTCTTTGCTTGAATCCTTTAGTTACTAAACGGACTTTATATTTATCATCTATGCCATCAGTTTTAATTTCCTTTTAAGTACTCATTTACAACCTATAGAATTACAACCATATGGTAGGTCTACTAAGTTCCAAGTCTTATTGGATTCCAAATAATTCATTTCATCATTTGTTCCCTCTTAGCAATAATCATCATCTAAGGAAATAATGCATGATTAATTGAACCTCCTCTGTAGTAGAAGCAAGAAAATCTGAACCGCAATCTTTTTTAGTTTTTGCTCTTTTACTTCTTATAGGCTTATTTTCAGAGGACTCATTAAGTTCTCTTATAATAGGCATGGTGTTACTTGATATTCCCCTCATCGTTCTTCAAATTAAAAGGAAATCTAGGTTCATAAAAATTAGCATCATTATATTTTATTATATTATATGTATTCAGGTCATAAAATATATATGTTTTACTACAGCTAATAGATAAACATTCATATGCTCTACTTATTAATTTTATACTCTTAGTGTCTGGTATATGAACATATGCAAAATATCCACAGTACTAAAATAAGACACGTTTGGCTTATAATTTCTTAAAATTTGAAAGGTGAGGTTTTACCTTTTGATTTAAGGATTATATTCAGGGCATAGCCTATAGTCAATAAAATATCCCCATAAACTAATGTTTTGCTGCACTCGAATTCAATAAGGTAGCTACAACTAATTCGGTTAAGGTTCTATTTTTCCTTTCAGCTTTACCATTAATTCTAGATGAATAAAGTGTAGTTCTTCCATGAATTATACCATGTAATTTATAGAAATCAAGAAATAAACTATACTCGTATAATGTTTCTTTATCACTACGAAGTATCTTAATTTTCTTATTAGATTGATTCCTAACTTAAGTTCTAAATAATTTAAACATATTAAATGCATCGTTTTTATTTTTCATAAATTATACATAAGTAAAATCAGAACAACCATCGATAAAAGCAACAAAGTAACGGTGTTTATGTCTAGTAAAATCTCCATCAAGCTCACATATATCATAATGAATCGAATCTAAAGGTTTAGAAACTTTATCAATTCATTTATGTGGTTTATTAGTGATTTTTCTTTATTGCAATATTCACATTTATCAAAATAAGCTTGTGACATTTTAGGTATAAGATCTTAGATGCTCATTTTATGAATTATATGCTTGTCCATATGACATAATCTAGAGTGTCAAATATTAAAATCACACAATATATAAGTACAAGCAATATTAAATTCAACATTTAGTTTAAACATACCATAGCAACCCCTTCCTATTAACATACCATTCATTGTAATGGTGTACATACTAGCCTCAATAGTCTGTGTAAAACTAGCCTTATTAAGAAGATAACATGAACAAGATTCGTTCTTTACTCTGGAGTGTGCATTACGTCCCTCAGAATGACGACCTTCCAAGAGGTAAACTTCAGCTCTACTGTGACGACTACCCCATGAATCCTACACAAAACTAAGGAAAAGGTGAGTTATATGACGTGCCAGACCAATATGGGACGATCATCAAGGGAGAATAATTCGAAATAAACCTGCCGCATAACTCACAGTGCATGGATAACATATAATAGAAAATAGACAACATGATATAGTAGTGAAGCATAATAGAATGGAAACTCAAATCTCCATAACATGTCAGAGTCACTAATACAAAAAAACTGCGAAAATGAGAAATTTGTACATCAAGTCTCACTACACATATCTCAAAGTATCAAAAGACATTAACATACAACAGAAACAAAATAATATATGTGGTAATAAGTAATACGCCAGCCTCGTGCTTGTCATCCCAAGGCATCATCGACACCAAAACTTGCTTCCTGCTATCTCGGTCTGCTCGCCACCAACGTTGATGAGCAACCCAAGTTAATAAAAAGGAATCATGAGACCTTGAGTTAAACAACAGTCCTAGTGAGTTATAAAATAGCTAACAACAATTATAGGATATATAAAGATAGACAGTTCAATCATCTGATTTGTCCAGCAACCACATAATTAGCATATGATATTCATCTATAATATGTCACTCACAAGAATAGTAAAGGACATCCACAATCATGCTTCTCTTCGATAACCTACGGTGATAGCCTAGCCAGAGGAAATGGAAAAGAAAGCTCACAATCAATTATAACATCCTTAGCATCCATTATCCTCATTATCACCAACTAAAGCCTTGAATACATCAATCATCAAATGACTGATCGTTGTCGTCCGTTAAGGGATAATGGAAAACCACAGTTCCATTAGACTGTTATACATCATCAACCATATGTTTACCTCAATCATTTAAGACAACTAGATCTGTGATACCCCACGTACCTTAATGTCACCCATATGAGGATGCATTAAGTTCTGTGAAGCGCAACAGGTAAACATTAACTAAAATCCACAAGACATGATGTAAATATGCAGCGGAAAAACTTTTATTATTATAAAATCACCATTTCATCGTTACAACTCTAGATGCCAAAAACAGTAGTAATAACCATATGTCTCATAACACAAAGCATCAGAGTACAAAACTGTAAAATCATATCCCTCCTCAAAAACCATAACAAGGTAGAACAAATGTCAAAGCAATACATCGAGTCAGAAGAAATCCAAGTCCAATAATAGGATCACAGTCCAACTACTGTTCACCACCACTCTGAGAACCTAAGAGGGGAAGGATGAGGGAGAAGGAAAGGAAAAATAGGTCAGATATAAAGTCTGGCGAGTTCTAGTGATTTTGAGCAATAGGATAAGATAGAAAGTATCATGATAGGTAATTAATGCTGAACATGAAACTACAATATAATAGACAAGTACAAGATAACATGATAACAAGATAATAAGTTAAGGTAAAAATCATGTATGCTTCTCATTCATATCACAAGTATAAGTTTCTGCACCAATTATTAGAATTAACAAGATTAGGTGTTACCCTAATTACTACATATGCGATCGTCTCCCTACTACACAAATATCATGTACCAACTACGGCAGTAGGGGTATCAGTCCCTAACCTGTCGACTATAAGACACATACCTATTTGTTGATGTTTTAACATCTTATTTTCCCCTAACCGGACTCATGCACGCTCATGACTCTGCCGGAACGCTCATGTACCCACCTTTCACCTTGAACCTCTTACAGTCCAGATCAGTAAAGCGTGTCATGTCCCTTACCTAGTGTGTGGCCCCTCTCTAAGATACTAACAAGGATACTGACTGATATGGGTTCCACACAAAAAATTTGACATAGCCACCCCCGGGCTTGTGCCCCCAAGTAACTACGATTTTAAGAGTCCCAAAACTGGATACCAACAGCAACAAATTTAAAAGAGGCACTGGATAGTTTAAGTTCATTAATAAGCATGGTTGTAAATGACATTTCCTATAAATGTTATTCTATGTACAACCCCTTCCCTAAAACAAGCACTTACTCAAATGTATGTATATATTAAGTTGCTTATTTTACTTAATAACATCTGATACTACCAGCATGTTCTACTTAATTATTAAATTAAGTTTAGCCTATTCAAATTAACATGTTTTGCATATTATCCTAGTTTTACAGTCAATGGATTTCATGTTTCAATATGCCTAATTCTCCTTTTTACAGTCATTTTAAGTTATTCCAAATTAACCCAATTTACGCAATTCGAACGTGAATAACCTAGGCATTAAATAGCCTAGGCACAAACCAAAATATAAAGACAAAGGAGAAAAACATAGATCTGATTCAAAAACACATAAACTGAATGAAATAGGCATAAGACTATAAATAAGTCTAAGGAAGAAAAAGGGGATAATAGAAATATACGTGTAACAGATAACAACTGAAAACTGAATAGATATGTGATAGTAAAATAATAACATATAAACATGTAAAATCTCAGATTCAGATTTATTTACTGTCATAATACTCTTTAGTTATCAAATCTAAAAATAACTGAACTCACAGTGGTTGGAATGAAGTTCATAAAAGTGTACCTTTTATATGTTGTTGTTGAAGAGAGTCCCCTTTTAGATTTGTTGTTGTAGAAGAATTAGAATTATCCTCTTAATCTGTGTGTAGGCAACACCTCAGCATCTTCATATCTTTATTTAGAAATGGTTTGGAGAAAGAAGAATGAAGAATGGTTTGTTTGTAGAAAATAATGAGGTTGCTAGCCTACTTATAGATTACCTAGGATAATCTTATACCGTTAGATTTTAGGTTTATAAATCCAAACGCACACTCAATGCTGAGTCAGCGCACGTATATGGTGAAGAAAACATGTAACACCCCAAAAATTAATACATTATAACCACAATTTAAGGTAACAAACTGGGAATAACTTAACTAAAATAATCATATTTAAGTGAAATCGGCTTTACTTGTGTGTTCATATCAGAATTATGGTTTAGATAGGCCCCCAAGTTTGCATAAAACATATAACATATGAAGAATTTATGGGCATTAGAAGTTTGTATACATATAAGAGACTTATATATGAATATAATATAAAAATAATTCCAGAATTTTCAAACAAGTCGAAGCAGGAAGTTAACCGCATACCTAGACCATTGTGGGACGACCCATAACCGGCCTGGGTCAACCCGTGGGTCGACCCAAGGTCAGTTGGGTCGACCCCATGGGTCGGTGGGTCGACCCACTGACGATCTGGGCAGGTTCGGATTTATGTACCTAGACTGTTTTTCGGATTATATTCGTTGCTGACTCAGTGCTACATGTACGGTTAAGATTGAAACCCTAGAATCTAAAGGTTGAGGTTGACCCTGTGAATCTATAAATAAATGGCTTCTACCATTTCCAATTCACACAACTTCTTCATATCTTCTGCCTCTAAGAATCTATTATGAAATAATAAAAATAGGGGAATGCTGTCGAAGCCTTAGATCTACAGGGAGAACATTCAGACTTGAATACATATAACAACAAAAAGGGTTAGATTGGACTTTTCTACGGAATATAGTTATATATATAAGATATTTATTCCCTTCACTACCAAGACCCACTATGAGTTCCCTGTCATTTTCAGATTTGATTTTTATACTATAACATGACAGTTATATAAAATTGGGTTAGGATATACAGTGTTTGTAAGATAAATGTTATACATGTTTTCACTGTTAATCACCTATGCCGTTGTGATAAGTAAAACATACAACTTTACTGTTGAAAAATTAACAAATTATATGTATCTATCTTCCTTTCCCTTGTTTCTGTGTTTTAGTTTATTCCAGTTCTGCCTATATGCCTATGTGATTTTGATTCTATTCCCCTTCCTCTGTTTTCCCTTTTTATTTACGCTAAGCCTAGGCCTTTGGAAGCTTAGGCTATATCCGATTAGAGTATGCATACAATTATGGCAATAATGAATGACATTAAAAGAGGAATTTAGGCATGTTGTTAAATTGGGACTGTTTAACTATAATTTGGGAAAGGAATAATATACACATGTTTAGACTTGATGTAAACTAATAAAAAGGGATAATGTGTATATACATGCTGTAAATGTATAAAAATGGATAATATGCATAAACCTGTACATGTTGTAATTTGGGAACATAGTTGATAAATAGTATGCATATGTATTGGACATGTTAGATTTGACTTAATACAGGCATGTTAAGAATATTGTAAGTACCAGATTTAGGTTAATAAACTGAAACACTGTAAAAATTGTATACATCTAGGCAGGTGTTTCGGGGAAGGGTTGTACACACATAATGACATGTAGTATTACAACCACGCTTATTAGTAAACCTAATCCTATTAGGTTAAGTATGAGTATTAATAAGCTAAGAGGTCTCTCATTCTATTGTTGTATCGGGTTTTGGGACTCTTAATCCTAGTTTGTGGGGCACAAGCTTAGGGGGTTTAACTTGTGTCAATCTACTGTTTGGAACCCATATCAGTTAGTATCCCTGTTGGTATTTTGTTATAAGGGGACTCACACTAGGTAGGGGCTAGGGCATGCTTTATTGAACTAGATAGTAAAACGTTCACATGGGGAAGGTGGGTGGGAGCGTTCCAACGGGGTCATGGGCATGCATGAGTCCGATTAGGGAAACTAAGTTGTTGTAACACCAGTAAATAGGTCCATGTTATATAGTTGTAGGGTTAGGGAGTGATATACCCTACTGCCGAGGCTGACGCATGATATTTACGTAGTAGGGACCCAATCACATAGGTAGTAATTAGGGTACACCTAATCATGCTACTATGTAATTAGGGCAATACCTGATCCTATTATGTAATTAGAGTACGCCTAATCCTGCTGTTAATCCTGTTGTTAATTCTGTTGTTGTGTGAATAGGTTAAATACCTAATCTTGTTATACTAGTATTGGTGCAGACATACCTTTTTGAGGATATTAATGTGAAGCATTACTCGATCATAGTATATTTCTATTATTCATGTCTATCCTGATGTTCAGTTTAGTTTAGTTTACCTTATATGACACTGTACCTTTCTCATCCAGTCTTATTTACCTGTCTTGGCAATTCTATTTTATACATATTTCAAAATCATTGGAACTCGCCAGACTTTATGTCTGACCCCTTTTCTTTCGCTTCTTTCTTCCTTCCCCCCAGGTCCTCAAAGTGGAAGCACTCAACAGTGACTAGGACTTTCTCTAGCAGCTTGGATTAGATTTCTTGAGATACCGTTTTGACTTTACTCTGTCATGGCTTATTACAAGGGGTATGATTTTATTTTATCGCATTATGTTATTTTGTTTTGAAAGACATATTTGAGGTACTTTATAAGTGGTTCGAAGTGACTGGTTTTGAGACTAGTCTTATTTTAATAATGAAGTTGAAATTTTTACGTTGCTTATTTTATATCTACTCTTTAAATTTCTATACTGTTTACCTATCGCACTTCACAAACCTTAATGCATTCTCTTATGAGTGACATTAACAGACGTGGGGTGTCACATTTGGTATTAGAGATGAAGGTTACAAAATCAGAGAAAAGTTTTCAAAAAAAGTTTTAGAAATCAAAGTGCTTTCAAATAAAAGTTTGTTTTTGAAAAATATATCTCCTTATGCCATATCCAATATTCTCTCGATCTCTTGTTGAATCCTTTTTCTTTTCTTTTCAGCATATCTTGGGCATCGAGTTTGAACGCGACACATACGTGCTGGGCTTTATGGTCCATGGTTTGATTCTAGGAATAGACTGGCTAGCCATGTATGGTGCAATTCTTGATTGTGAAAAGTGAGTAGTTAGACTTCTTACTTGTCATGGTAGAACTCTCGAAATTTCCTGTGACCACAGGAGTCAGTGATGCTCAGTTTTCTAGAATCACTTGATACTTTTGTTGATGATTTGCGATCTATACACCCATAATCAGAGATTATCTGGACATGTTTGAGGTAGTTAAAGGGTTACCTCCAAGGCATGAAATAGACTTACGGATTTACTTGGTAGAAAATGTGAAGCCAGTTGCTCTACCAGTGCGCCACATGGCTCGTAGAGAGAAGTGGGAGTCAAGTAGGGGAGCTATTAGAGAAAGGGTTTATTAGGCGAAGCATATCAGAGTAGGGAGCTCCAGTCATCTTTGCAACTAAGGCAGATGGCTCGCTTCGTCTATGTGTGGATTATAGGGACCTGAATAAGCTCACCAAGAAGAATAAGCACCTGCTACCAAGAATTGACGGCCTGTTTGAGCAGCTAGTAGGCGCATCAATTTTCTCACAAATGGATTTAGCCATGTGATTTCATCAGATAAGGGTGGCAGAGGATAGCATTGATAAGACTGCATTCATAACTCTAGACGGTTTCTTTGAACGGTTTGTTATGCCTTTCGGGCTTACCAATGCACCCGCCTATTTGTGGACTTGATGAGTAGGGTGTTTAGGGAGTTTCTGAACAAGTTTATGGTTGTCTTTGTGGATGACATTCTGATCTTCTCGAAGAATGTGGAGGAGCATGCCCAAAACTTAGGAGAGGTTCTAAGCACTCTCAGATCGCGTCAGCTTAAGGCAAAATTTTCTAAGTGTCACTTTTGGAGAAAGGAAGTAAGATTCCAAGGGCATGTTGTCCCCAAGGACGAGATAGCAGCGGAACCCGCTAAAGTTGTTGCAGTTCAAGATTGGAGGGTTCCAAAGAATGCGATGGAGGTGAGAAGTTTTCTAGGGTTGGCGGGCTACTATAGGAAGTTTATCAAGGACTTTGTAAGAGTCTCAGCCCTCTTACCTGATTGATGAAGAAGAACTTGGCTTTTTCGTGAAGCATTAATTTTGAGGATGCCTTTCAGATATTGAAAAGGGATCTAACAACAACCCTTGTTCTAACTCTCTCATATGGAAGCAAGATGTTCACGGTCTACACAGATACATGTGGCATAGGGCTTGGTGTCGTTCTAATGCAAGAGAGAAGGGTAGTATGCTATGGTAGCGGACAATTGAGGGTTCATGAGAAAAACTACCCTACCCATGATCAAAGTTGGCTGCAATAGTGTTCACATTGAAGTCTTGGCGACACTATCTACTTGGAGAGAGATTTGTGCTATACATGGGTCATAAGTCGCTCAAATACTTGTTCTTACAGAAGGTTCTCAACCTAAGGCAGCAATGGTGGATGGAGTTCCTAGTGTCCTATGATTTCGAGATAGCTTATACCGTAGGCAAGGGTAATCTAGTGGCAGACGCATAGAATTGGCAGAGAATGACTTTACGTCTTTTATTTGTAGAAAGTCGAAGCTTGGAGTACATCTCGACCTTTGATTTTAAGCCATCTAAGTATTTCACATTTGGATTGTTAGCATCGTTGGAAGTGCGACCTATTCTATTAGAGCGAGTTGGATCTACGCAACAGGAGGACCCGCAAATTTCCGACGTCTTGGACAGGCTTGGTAGAGGAGTGACTTCTAGTCACCTTGCTAGATATACCATGTATGATAAAGGGTGGCTAAGATGAGATGGAAAGCTATGCATCCCTAAGATTGGGGAACTGCTAAAGGTAGTGCTTGAGGAAGCTCATCATTCTCGGATGATTATCCATCCGGGCGGAGACAAAATGTATCAAGACACAAAGAGATTTTCTTTTGGACTGGGATGAAGAAGGATACGACGGAATTTGTTGCTCAATGCTTGACATGCCAACGAGTAAGGGCTGAACAAAATAAACCAGGCGGATTGCTTCAACCTTTAAATGTCCCGCAGTGGAAGTGGGAGTGCGTCTCTATGGATTTTATCGATTGATTGCCCCAATCAAGGAAGGGCAATACGAGCATTTGGGTGGTAGTGGATAGACAAACGAAGAGCGCTTACTTTATCGGTTAAGTGTAAGAGGATAACGACTTGGCTAGCATCACTATATCTCATAGAGGTAGTCTGATTGTATCGGGTACCTTCCATCATAATAAGTGACCGCGACCCCATCTTTACTAGTGAGTTTTGGAAGTGATTATAAGAGGCGTTAGGTACACAACAGCGTTGGGGCACAACATACCACCCTCAGACAGATGGTCAGACTGAGAGGGTGTATGGAGTTCTTGACGATCTTCTAAGACTGTGTATCCTAGACTTTGGAGGGACTTGGGAGGAGCATCTCCCATTGGTGGAGTTCGCCTACAACAACAATTAACAATTGAGCATAGGCATGGCATCCTTTAAAGCGTTATATGGACGACCTTGTAAATCTCCGACTTGTTGGTAGAAGTCTACGGACAGACTTCTACTTGGACCCGAGATGATTCGAGACACTTCCGAGAAGATTGATCTTATCTGCCGAAGAATGAAAGCAACTCAAGAACGACAGAAGTCATACGCTGAAAAATGAAGGAATGATTTAGAATTCGAAGCGGCAGATGTGGTCTTTATTAAAATATCACCGCTAAGGAATGTAGTTCGCTTTGGCTCAGTAGGGAAACTGGCGCCAAGATGTAGGGCTATTCCCTATAGTGGAGAGGATAGGCTAGATGGCGTATAGGATTAAGCTATCGGATAGACTGGCGGGTGTACACGATATGTTTCACATTTCTCGTTTAAGGAAATGTCTCCATGATACGATAGAGATAGTAGGGATGAACACACTTGAATGCGTGGAAATTGAGAAGGAAGCATCGGTGAGAAGAGTTCCTACTCATATCTTTGGATTGGAAATCAAGAGGCTACATAACAAGGAGATCAGGTTGGTAAAAGTATAACGGAGAGAAGACCGTGAAGATGCAACGTGGGAACCCGAAAATAGGATTCATGCTTCTTATCCTTTTCCTTTTGAAAATACATTCTTGACTTCTTTTCCAAGATTTTACTTTGCATTTTCTTCTATCATTCAAGTTTATCCTATCGTTCGAACCTTCTGATCCTTAGGTAGAATCCAATGGTTGGAAACATGTGTTTGAAATATGTTATGATTGATGGTTGCAAGTGTTTGCTATTGGTTGCTCGTCGATGCATATACACACACTAGGCATTAGATCGGCTCAATTACGTACATATTGCATGCGGATATGTGTGCATTTTTAATTTTTCTATGGATGGAAATAGGTGAATCATCATATGGATGTCGCATTTTGATGAATGATTGTGCACACATATAGAATTTATATGTTATACTAGGATTATTTGCATACATTTTGGATTCATGGCACAAACTTATATTGCATTAAGGAGGTCAACTGAATCAGTCAATCGCTTGATTTTCACATTAGTGTAAGGACATAAACACACAACACTTTTGCATATGTTCATACAAGCATTAGAAATTTTTAAGGACAATGGATGCCTATGAATGATGGATGAGTAGATGTTTGTAGGTGGTTGTTAGGATAATAACATTCTTATTAAACTTGGAGATTTCGAGGATGAAATCCTTTAAGTAGGGGAGAATGTAACACCTTAAAAATTAATACGCTATAACCATACTTTAAGATAATAAATTATGAATAACTTAATTAAAATAATTAGAATTAAGTGAAATTGTCTTTACCGTTGTGTTCGTCTCGAAATTATGGGCATTTGAATTTTGTATACATATAAGAGACTGATATATGAATATAATATAAAAATAATTCCAAAATTTTCAATCGAGACAAAGCGGGAAATTAACCGTGAACCCAGACCATTTTGGGACGACCCAAAATCGGCCTGGATCGACTCATGGGTCGACCCAAGTTCGGTTGGGTAGACCCTATGGTCGACCCCATAGGTCGGTAGGTCGACCCACTGACGATCTGGGCAGGTTCATATCTCTGTACCTGGACAGTTTTTCGGATTATATTCGTTGCTGTCTCAGCGCTACATGTACGGTTAAGATTAAAACCCTAGAATCTAAAGGCTGAGGTTGACTCTGTGAATCTATAAATAGATGGCTTCTCCCATTTCCAAGTCACGCAACTTCATATCTTCTGCCTCTAAGAATCTATTCTGAAATATTAAAAATGGGGGAATGCTGCTGAAGGCCTATATATACAGAGACAACGTTACGGACTTGCATACATACAACAACAAAAAGGGTTGGATTGGACTTTTCTATAACACAAAATTATATATATATATATATATATATAAGAGAATTATTCTCTTCTTCATCAAGACCCACTGTGAGTTCCCTGTCATTTCCGGATTTGATTTCGTAGACTATAGCATAACAGTTAAATAAAATTAGGTTAGGATATACAGCATTTGTAAGATAAATGTTATACATGTTTTCACCATTAATCACCTATGTCGTTGCGATAAGTAAAACATACACCTTTATTGTTGGAAAATCAACAAGTTATATGTATCTATCTTCTTTTTCCCTGTTTCTATGTTTGGTTTATTTCTAGGCTTGCCTATATACCTATGTGATTTTTATTCTATTCTTCTTCCTTTGTTTTCCCTTTTTATTTACGCTAAGCCTAGGCCTTTGAAAGCCTAATCTATATCCGATTAGTGTGTGTGTGTACAATTGGGGTAATAATCACTACAACAAATTGACCATATCACAATAGTGGTAAACACTTGTAAAAGACTTTTTACAATAGTGGGGCAACTATCGTCTATTAAGAAGTTGTAACAGACTAAAATATTTTACAACTGTTTTGCACCATTGCGACATCGTTGTGAAAAGTATATTTTACAACTGTTTTCCACCATTGCGACACCGTTGTGAAATGTATATTTTACAACTGTTTTCCACTGTTGTAATAAACTTTATTACAACTGTTTATAACTGTAGTAATACATTTTATTGAAAGTATTATTTTACAGTTGTAATATATGAACAAATTATATACATATTACTAATAAAAGAATTCATTTCAGAACATATTATCTACAAAGCTGATGATATCAAACAAACTTAAAACATGGACCAAAACAATATATTAGAATTTTCAAACTCTGATCATTTTTTTATATATCATACAAGTATCTCAAGTACATAAAGCAACTACAAAGTCCATTACCCAATACTCCAAAATCCAAATGACTTGAAGTCATTTTTCATAAATATACATCACTAGGAGTAATACAAACATAATGAAATTGAGATTTGCTTGCAATGCTACTGGTCTTGCAATGGTCTTCATTCTTGAGTTAACTTCCAATGAATTTGAGATTTCCTCGCAATGCTGCAGGTGTTCTTGAATTAAACTATATGAAGTAACATATTAAGCAATAAGAATGAAGTTTATTAAAGTATGAAGTAACCTAAGCTATAAATCATAACAAAAGCTATGCAGCATTCAATGTTAATATTTCTATAAATAAACATAAACTGATATGATAATGTGAAGTATAAACAGTTCTAGAAGATATTATTGTTCTAGAAGACAAAGTATATTGATTGTGATATGTATTATAATTGGACTAAATTAAGCTAAGCAATATAATATTATATATAGAACTGAACTTACTACGAACATATGTCATGCACCTATGTCTCAAACAACCGATGTCTCCTTGGTTAAAGATGGTCCGATCCAGGTCTTCCATGGATGTAGATTTTGATGTTAATATATTGGCTTCTGAAAGCAGCTCTTTGTTTAACAGGAACACATACCTTTCAATTTCTTTGCAATCGGCTTCAAGTCGAATTCTTTCTAGATTATTTGAGCATCTCTAAAGCTTGTGCAGGATCCTATATCAACATCTTTATGACGCCGTACGAGTGCACTTTCCTTTGTCTCCATGCATGATCCATCAATAGATTCGGTATAGAGCTGCATAACTGGTTCATCCATGTTCTTCTAGTTGAAGCTATTTTTTCCATCATTGAAGGTTTCTCGCTCATTAGTGCTTCTCCACCTGCAAGTATTACACAGTTTCCCATATCAAAATATTACTTCTATACACAACATTCAAAATTATACCCAGAAAAAAGATAATCAAAATTTGCTTACAACTGCCACTTTGGCTTGAATATCAGAAGTTAAGTGATCTTCCAGTGTAATTACAGCTGAATAACATGATGAAACAAATGCATGCTCTTTTATCGACTTCAAGCATTTGCTTAATTCTACAGCAGTAGTCAATGTCCTGCATATGTATATAAAATTTATACCCATTTAAATGATTAATTAACGCCCAGAGCCCTAAACTTCAATGAAAATCACCTTCCATGATGAACCTCAACATCAGTCTTTGCATGGTTTGGCCATAAATCAAGTTCAATTACTTGAACTCCTCTTAACAATGATCTGATTATAGGAATATCACTAGATTCACTACTGAGTTATTTACCTGTTAAGTATGAGTTATGGCCTGTGTATATGAAATAGTGTTATATTGGTGCGATCATGTTTTGATGAACCCGGAATTCCCAGAAATATGAACAACCAAGTAGTACATTAAATATCTAACAATAGAAAGTAGAAACACTGATTTTTTTAAACCATGGTATAAATTGTCCATATCCTTTATTGTGTACTTACATATTGACCTATGAAAGGAAAAGAAAAAGAATATCAATGTGACTAAGACCCTTCCTTTGAAACACTTCAAAATTAACATGTCTAAAATATAAATGTCTAGCACTTGAAAGATTATTTTTTGAACATCTGGTATAAGTTATCCATAATCTTTCAAGGCATACAAATATAGTGACCTAGATGAAAGAAGGATTTATTTTACCTCACTGGAATGTTTTAAAGCTAAATTATTGTCACTAAACAAATACTTGAAAAAAGCATCAAGGTTGAACCCCTTCCTCTGAAATACATTGACATATCTAAATTCTAAAATACTCTTTTTGGGAGTTGATTATTTATTGAGATGTTTCTCCAGTAGCATTAGCTTCTCCTTGACCTCAACGATAAATTTTTGAAGTTGGTCTGGGATCATAATGTTGTTGCCATTGGAGTACACATTGAACAATGCTTTATCGATTCGGGTGGATCGTTGGATGTGGGTCTGAACTTGCGGCGAAAGCGGAGGCATACCCGGTATGTAGTCATTGTAATGAGAGAATGTGAAGGTTGCAAGGAAGATAGTTCTAAACTACTTTGCTTTATCTAGCACCCACGTTGGTAGCATATGCAGCCTGCAGGAAGTTAACAAGTTCAGCAACCATGCTGGTGCACAAGTTCTGCACCCACAATCTCAAATAATACTATAAGTTAGAACCAAGCAATCATATATGAGCATTTCTCTCCACACTACTACTAAAAACATTAAACTGACAAACTGAAACAATATTTTTAATTCTGGTGTAGAGTATAACCTTCTTCTTGACATCATTATAGTTATTATCAGAATCAAGTAGAAAAAATTATCAATGACACTTTCCATTTAAAAAATAAATAATGATGTTAAAGGTGGAACATGCTGAGAAGATAATTGTAAATTGAATTAACGATTTACTAGGCACTTGAACCAAACAGGACCAAAACTTTTGTAATGGATCCAAATTTATGTCATATGCTATAACTAGAACATATAAATTGGTATCAATGCCTTCTTTTCATCAGTAACTTCTATATTTCTAGTACTAGTGAACTTACCATAACTTGAACACCATGGCAGTATTTCCGTACCCAGCACTGATTACACATGCATTCACCTAGTACAAACTGAATACTGAGAATAATTTTATCATAGATTACGATGAATTAATCTCTTTTTAGTCAATTCAAATCTGCATATAAGTGGCAGTGGAAACATTTTTTCCGTTGAACGGTGGAAACATTTTTACCGTTGAAACTGTAGAAGCCTAAAAATTGAAAAATGGTACTCAGTGGCAACCGGAGTTAATATTAAAACCCAAATCTGATAAACTGTGAATCAAATACAAGATTCATACCCATCTGAAACTGGATTGAATTACAGGTCCGACTATCCAATAGACCGATTAATTGAGAACGAAGGAGATTTGGCTTAAGATGTTGAAGGTAAACAACGGTGTCGTCGAAGCACACTTGTTCACCGGTGGCTTGATCGTCTGAATATCAAACGCATAGAAGTCGAGATTTTTATTGTATATGATTCTCGGATGAAACGTTTCAGCAAAGAAGGTTGTCAAAATTGAAAAGGGGATATTGATTTTGTTTAATTTGTCAAAATTGAAAAGGAAGATGAATAAGAACACTTATTCACTGGTGGCCCGCCAAAATTTTCACGTTCCCACCTAAATTTTGATTTTGAAAGGACATAAGCTCCAAACCAAATTTTTGTTTTTTTTCCACCTAAAGCTTATTATGTATATGTTACTAATGAAAGCCTAAATTTAGAAAGGATATGAGTTCGCACATGAAGCTTATTATGTATATGTTACTAATTATTAATTATTAAGCACTTAACATTAATTATTAGAAAAATTATTGTTATTTTTTAGCAAAACATATTTACTATTTATTAATTATTCTTAAATATTAATATTATTACTTATTAAATATTAGTTATTGTTAATATCTAATAGGCCACTATTATAACGAGTAGAAAAAAGAACTGTTAAAAATAAGTTTGTATAATTTTTAAATAAGAACATTTTGTTATTAATTATTAATTACAAAAAATAAATGACTAAATATTAATTATTACTTCTTAATCATTAATATTAATGATTATTTCTTAATAATTATTAATTGTTAAAAATTAATTATTAATCATACTAATTATTAGTACTGAAAATAACCATCTATTACAACTGAAAAATAATAATGTTGTACTAGACATTTATTACAACAGGCAAAATAAAAGAGTTATTAAAAATATGTTTATTACAACGTTCGATAAAGAACAGTTGTAGAAAACCTTTTTTACAACTGTCATTTTGTGACAGTTGTAATATTAAAGTTTTAATATGATGTTTTTGTTGTAGTGAATGAGTGACATTAAAAGAGGAGTTTAGGCATGTTGTTAAATTGGGACTGTTTAACAATAATTTGGGAAAGGGATAATATACACATGTTTAGACTTGCTGTAAACTAACAAAAAGGGATAATGTGCATATACTTGCAGTAAATGGATAAAAATGGATAATATGTATAAACTGTACATGTTGTAATTTGGAAACATAGTTGATAAATAGTATGCATATGTATTGGACATGTTAGATTTGACTTAATACATACATTAAGTAAATGACTTGTTAAGAATATTGTAAGTACCAGATGTAGGTTAATAAACTATGCTGTAGAAATTGTATACATTTGGGCAGGTGTTTTGGGGAAGGGTACTACACCAAAACAGGGGATTCCCAACAAGTATAGGTGTTACAAATAATTTCTGTAACACTTTTAAGTGTCACCAACGGCCTGTGAGGAATTTCCTGTAACACTTATAAGTGTTACAAACATAGTAACTGCTAACACTTATAAGTGTTACAAACATATTCATTGCTAACACTTATAAGTGTTACAAACACATTCATTGCTAACACTTATAAATGTTGGAACTATAAGATATGGTAACACTTATAAGTGTTACAAACAGAGTAATTGCTAACACTTATAAATGTTGAAACCAAAATATATGGTAACACTTATAAGTGTTACAAACATATTCATTGCTAACATTTATAAATGTTGAAACCATAAGATAAGGTAACACTTATAAGAGTTACAGACATATTCTTTGCTAACACTAATAAATGTTGGAACCATAAGATATGGTAACACTTGTAAGTGTCAGTAACATAATACCAACGCTTGTACATGTTATCATACATAAATTGGTAACACTTATCTGCATCACAATACGAAATTAAATTCTTCCCTATTTTTTGCACAACTAATATTAAAATTCTCAAAACAAATGAATATAACATATCTTTAAGATTGTCATATCAGATATATAATTCAACATATCAATTCAATATAAGATTTAGTACACTTCCATGCCTCAAATTCAATAATGTCACATTTCCATAATACTTAAATATGAGCTACATGCACTCGTTACATTCCAAAAACTTTAGAGATAGGACCGTTGTCAAGGTCACACGTGTATGCTTTCTCGTTGCCATTACATTCCAAATTCTGTTTTATTCCTCCTCCACGAGTGCCTACAAAATATAAATATGCACTCATTTTTACCAAAAAAAGAAATAACAAGTTGCAATGGAACCTTTTTCACTGAGGTGATACACATACATCAACAATTAAAAACCAATCCTTACAACAACGTATCCATCAATCAAGTAAATAGCGTAAAGATCACTCATAAATAAATATGATTTTGATGAGTACAAAAATAAATATGAAAACATACAGCTTTGATCATGCTAAGTCTACTATCAATAATGCTTTATGTTTTGCTGAGTTGCAAACTTAGTTTTCAAAACCGAGTTGCAACTCATTTTCGAAAACTGAGTTGCATAACTCAGTTTCCAAAACTAGTCGCAACCAAGGACCCGATGGACATACTCTGACCCATATAGGACATCCATGCTAGTTATATTAATTTCCAGTAAAAGAACATGTGTTCAATAATGATATAAAATACCAAAATGTATAAAGGGGTCCCAAATGCTTTCCTTTTTCCCATGCTGCAAAGCTGCTCCTTCTACCTGCGATTCATATTGCAGAAGCAACATAAACGAGTAATGATTTTTCTTTTTCTTTTTTGGTGGTTGCATACTTGCATTATGTTTACAATAATAATTAGGATAAATTTCATAACAAATGTTTAAGCCACTAAGCTAGATGTAAGCCTCAATATGGTAATAATAAGTAAGCGCATAACGCATCAAGCAATTGAATAATATCATATAAAAAACATATAGATTTTCAATTGTATTCAACTGTAGATTAAAATACTAATTATAGTTGTATTCAACAGTAGAATATATTACCTGAAGAGCAGAGATCCCAGCTCCGAATACAAAGTCAGATGGAAAATCACTCTTCTTTATTCCAAAAGAAGCGGCGGCAGCAGCAAGTAAAGTATATAATACTGCAGAGAACAGGAGAAAGCTGAGGAAGTAGCTCTTTTCATTATTCATTCTCGATAATGTAATGTATGATAAATATAATTTTGGTTGAAATAATACTGCTTTCAATATACATGCAGAAGTGGACAAATATTTTACATGCAAAAATTTACATGACCATATATTTACATAACAAACTAAAGCATTATAAATTTCTTTACCTCCCTTTAGTTGTTTTCTCAAAGTCATGTAAAGCCATGCAACAACTACACATGAAACAAAAAAAAAATCTTAGGAAGATCAAGAGTCCCTTTAGTTGTACAAGTAAAAAACTGAGTGCACAATCCGGCACCAAGACACAAGTATGCTCATACAGCAAACTCAAGGTTAGAATTTAAAGATGGGTAAAGAACCAGGTCCAACAAAATTTTGCACACACAAAACAAAACTGAACTAAACTAAACTAGGATGCACAGCTAAAATGACCAGATATGCCCAAGTGCAAGTTCAAGTTGAGATGAAGAAGGTGCGAATATGTATAGGCCAATCAAAACACATGTACTAGAGCAAGTGAAGATAACAGTCCAATGAACAGGGTACGACGAGGACAGACAATATATAACGAGGAACAAGATGCAAGCATTGATACCAAAAACGATCCAGGTGTTTTGTGTTCTTTTTTTAAATCCCTGACCAAACTGATGTCCGGCTAGGTCAAAAAAGTAACTAGGCTAGTGGCTTTGCCCTAACACTTTGCAGCAGTAGATACTGTTGCTGCCCCCAGCAGCAAGCAGTTGTTAACCACATCTAACAGGTGTTGCTGCCTCGCAATAACATGGGCTGCTGCCCCGCAATAATAAAGCAAGCGCTAGCTTGCTTGCTGAAGCAAGCTCATGCTTGCTGAAACAAGCTCACACAGCAAGCTTGCTTTCTTGCTGAAGTCATGCCTTATAAAAGATCAAAAATCCATGCAAATCACACTTGGTTAAATGTTAATTTACCCGGTATCCTAGTATGAGCAAGATGCAATATAAGATACAAAAATTCACATATCCTAAATCAATATATGACATCAAGGCATGGTGATAAAAAAATGCTAGCTAATCAAACATACAACATTAATGGTGATCAAAATGCTGAGTTAACAGATAATGCCATGACAAAAGATTTTCACAAACTATACAGTTTAGTGATTTTTTTTAAAGGTGAGGCTCAGATATTGTATTCATCATAATTGTCATGAAGCCTAAACGTTATTTTAATGCTTCTAAAAGCAAGCCAAAAGCAAGCGGCTGCAGCTAGTTCATGCCTACCTAGCTGCCTTGTCATTGATATAAAAGGGTACTCAAAATCCACATCAATAGAAAAGAGGGCTTGCATTGAATTGTGTCTTAAACTAACGAAACACGAAGGAAATGTAAGGATATTACATAAAGTAATTCAACATACCTTCGTGCAAAACCCTCACTGCCTCGTTATCCTACAAACAATGAAGCAAAATTTTCCATAAATGGACATGTCATCATCATCAACATGAAAGATAAGGATCAACGATTATTGCACCATGTTTTCATGGTTTTCAAGCCTACAATTTTCTTAGCCATATAAATTTCTAATGATATAATTGACAATGAAACAAGTTGAAAGCATATACTGACAGATCTACAACAATGATGCTGGATCAGTAAAAGCATGCTTACTTGTTGCTTAAGTGGGGATGGAGCAACTATCACATTCAGCACCTTCCTTTTACAATTCAAGGTAAGAGTATGAATTGTGTATTCAAGCACAATAAACGTTATTTTTAATTTTAAAAATACAAAGTATGATCTACAATTTAGTTAACTGTTTTCTATGTTTTGAATTTTCTGATGTTTGTCTCATGAAATATATGATCAAAGATGCACAAAGAACAACAATATAAAGGTCAGTGTAGAAGTTAGTTATGAAAATATTGTTAGCTACCCATACGTTGACTACTTGTATATGCTAAATGAATAGAAAATATGTTGATGCATATGAACTGCATATAAATATTATTAGGAATTAACTAAGTTGGAGTTGATGAAACTGTTTTTGTACAAACTACTGTAACAACTAAAGAGGAAGGTCCAAATTTTCTAGTCTTTGATGTTATGTTTGAAGAAACAGCAATGGATATCTTATGAGCCAATCGAATAATGCTACTTTAGCAAAGCAG
This sequence comes from Allium sativum, assembly GCA_030737875.1. Taxonomy (NCBI): domain Eukaryota; kingdom Viridiplantae; phylum Streptophyta; class Magnoliopsida; order Asparagales; family Amaryllidaceae; genus Allium; species Allium sativum. The sequence goes on from CM060921.1 coordinate 43,662,711, forward strand.
CTCGACCATCACTTGGGATTTACGCCGTCTACACTGAAGGAGAACTCAAAAAACAGATAAGCAAAATAGATATTTTAGCGAGGTTAATCTTCAGTAGTCTGGAATATAGTGTCATGCCACCATCACTAAGTGATAGGACATGGTAATGTTGTGTTATGTAGCATGGGTTGTCATTAAGCAAACCAAGTTTACCTGACATTGGTTGAGAGATATACTGACATCGGTTGAGAGATTGGTAGAGAGATGTATGTTAACCTGCCTGACGTTTTAATTGTAAACCAAATACTCACTCCAGTTTCAACAAGTCATCACAACACCCTCTTCATCATCAAAATAGCCTTCATTATCACTAGAAAACTCAACAAGTCCACCATGAACAGAGAAGCTTTCAGAACCGCGCCCTTTCAGGCAACTATTAAATTAGTTAAAAATTAAATATGAATAAAGAAAACATTGTTGAAACTTGTATAAGTGGTTGATAGTAAGTCAGTGTGGCTGTGTGACAGAAATATTATTCGAGCTAAAACTAACTGAATCCAGGCTGTCCTTTGAACTATTTTGTGTGTACATAATAGTAAATCTTTAGTTCAGTGTCTCTTTATTTTGGTTTTATGAAGCCATTTATTTGTGCATTGCCCTTTAGCAAAAAATTAAGCTTAGTTTGAACCATATAGTAAATAGCATCATTATCAAATTTCTTGCTAGCTATTAAATGTTCCATCTTCAATTATTGAATAATCTTAAAGAACGACATATGGTATTAAATGCATTGGGACTGATCCGCTCTTGTTTGTTGTGTGCATTTGTTTTGCCATTCACATTTGTGTTTTCACAAAAAAAAATTAATAAAAAAATAATGAAAATAATCAAATTGGCTGTGTTTCTGTTTTCATTTTGTGCACTTTAGTTCATAATTGTTCCACTTTGCTTAGTTAAGAGTTCTGCGTGAATAAACTCCAAAAAAATTGCATTTTACATTTGAACTACATTGCTTCTTAGAAGATGATGCATTTACATTGCATGGATTCTTAACCATCTGCACATTTATATTTTTGTGTGCACTTCGCTTTTTAGCATTTCAAACATATTGCATCCCTCTCCATACTGTTCATTTCATTTTCTTGTTCTCATTATTTTGAATTTCAGACATAACGCCTAAAATTATAAGAGCAAAGAATTTGACTGCAAATTTAAAATTATATGTTTAAGTTCTACATTCTAAGTTTTAACATTTAACCATTATTTAGGATTTTGAATTAAAAAAATTCAATATTGAGTAGAGATAAACTTCGATATTAAGTGGAAATCAATTCTAATGTAAAAAGTTTAAACTTTGAATCAAAATTTGATTTGAAGTGAACCTTGGGTTTAGCATTAGATCTAAACTAAAAATATTAAATTATTAAAATGTGACATATAATGGACCAACAGTGAATTCAGCAATTATTCCATTCAGTCTCCCCTGATTTGCTTAGTTTATCATACCATTTTACATATGGAGTGCCAAAGAAACCAGCAGTACTTTAATTTTCCATGATAGGTTATATTGAACTCATGAACAATATTGATGCAATTAAGTATTCATTACCAAATTTTTTTCCCCAGTTAATATGGTAAATGTAGCACTCACTTAGATTTTATTTACTTCAGCTATTTGCTAACTAAAGGGAACCTATCTTTGAACTGTATACAGTGGCTAAGGCATGCTAGTGTTGGTAATCAGTTCTCCATTTTCATGGAAGTGTAATACTAACCATCAAACCCACTAAGACTAAACACTGCCAAAACCAACAGCGTCTTCCTCCATCCACAATCTCAACCGAGCTACAACAGAGCCACATAACCATCACTTCTAACTTAAATCACTGTTCATAACTTCTCCTCCTTCAACTTGCACACACGCTCCAGACCCTCATCTGCCATTAATTGCTCACCCTGGCTTCATTAACCTGCTGGTAATTCGTGACCAGACAATCACATCATATATAACTACATCACCACCTATACGTCAAAAACCTGTGCGACACCCAAATCACAGCACAAAACATCCATATCGATACTTTATTTCCCCAAACACAATTCTGTCTGCTGATAATTCCACTACCAGTTCTTAACAAACAACTAGCTACCCTTCACCAGACCCAAAAAACACTTCTTCAACCTGCTCGAACTACAACACACATCTATAACCTGCTTCACCCCATCTGCAATGCTACTTCCTGCCATCAAAATCTGCTGCTTAACAAAGCCTATACAAATACCTAATGAATTCCTCCTCAAGCATACCTCAAACACTTCTTCCACATCCCTATTGTCTATAAATTAGATTGCAACTGTTGGATACCACCAAAAAGCGATTTCCAAACTGCGATTTGTGAACCACAGCCTTATTTTTATTTTGGTTTTTGACTTATTTTATTTCGTTTTATTTGGGGAAAATAGGCGATTAGTTATCTGGAAAATATTTTAGTTATCTGAAAGCAGACGTTGAATTTAGCTTCAAGGTAGCATAAGCTACTGGATCATAGAAAATCTGGCTAGCATATCAAAATACAATAATTGTCCTCAGTACAAGAACATTTTGTAATTCTTTTTTTCATATGTGCATATGTAATGCAAATATTTTCGCTTCAGGTGGATAACAACGAACAAGTAAGCTATAGCAATAAAAAACAAACATGATTATTCAATGAAGTGAAACTGTATGTTAAGAATTGGGATACACAACTCTTATACAGATTCGATTCACGAAAAACAACAAAACGACTGATAGAATGTTATGCCATAAGCCGAAAAGAATAGGTTCACAATTCAAGAATCATACTACACCAAATGCGCAAGATTGGAATGAAAGAATAAAACCTGATCGGATTTAAAGCAGTTTAAAGGTGGCGACAGTCGAACTGTGGGGAGGCGGTGGTTGATCTAAGGGGATGCGACAGCCGATCAGAAGGAGGCGGTTGATTGGAACTTAAACTTTTGTAAAACTATTAAAATAGGCTTTTTTTCTTCTAATAAAGCAGTGCTTAACAGTTCATACCTGTATATCACTTATGCATGTTTGAAGTGGCAGATATTTTTTCTTTACATTATTGAATATACATGTCTGTAAGTTCATTCTCTGAACTACATTTCGCTGACAATATATTTTATGGTCATGAATTTGTGTCATCGAAAAAAATATTCATTTACTACAAATATGTGCACTGCTTTCATTTGGTTTGTTTACAAAGCTGTCCGGAGATGGAAAGTTCAATTTTGGCGGATTTGTTCCACAAATCAGTTCTTCCCTATTAGTTTTAAATCCAAATCTAATGGAAATCTAAATAATTGATATTTACGTCAGTTTTAGAGGAATATTATATTCTGCCTTTTCATTTCTGAAGCAAAACCATGCATATGCTTCAGGTTATATAGCCAGTTTAGAATTTAGATGATATATAATAAACAAAATATAATCTACCGTACTTTGTAGGGTTTAAATTTGGGAGGTTGGGTTGATGTATAGTATATCTCATAAGTCATAATCTAGATAAGTAAGCGTTGATATTACCTCACTTGGCTTTGGGTACTCTAGTTGCAGCCTGCTGGTTGCCTGTGCTTCCATGGATGATGCTAAGCCAAGTTCTTGGTAAATTATAAGGATCGCTTATGAGCATTGAGATACACAATTGTTTATAAGACTAGGATGTTCATATGACCAAAACAAGTTGATAATTACATCCATCCTATTAGATATACAATATGTATGTGTTTGTGATAGATTCAATTCGATACATTAATAGCATATTCTTAGTTTTAAGTTTATTTATATGTAATATTCAGTTTAATTGGATTTCCATTCTTTCAATTACTTCTATATTCTATTAAATTAGGATATAATTTTTTACTAAAATCCGATTGAAAATAAATTTTAATAAATAATTTTATATTTTAAATTGAACATTTTAACGGTCGGTTTACCCACCGTTGTATGGTAATACTAGTAGCAAATTATTCAAAAAATTATTGTTAAATATTCAATAGAAAAATATGAACAAATCATGCAATACGTCCGTAAAGCATTACCCTTCCAATTAATTGAAATCTCTCTGACAAAGCATTAGACAACTATAAGTGGGCATTAAATAAAAACTTGAAGCAGCTTGACAAACATTGAGATTTTATAAGTTATTATTTTCCTTTTAAGTTGCAGCAACTTACTAAATGTTGAAACTTTTCCCATGTTATATACCACAATACAAGACATTGTTCTTGGTCAACAGACTCATACTTATTGCCTACGAATGCTACAATTAGCTATATGTTGCTGAATATATGCACATGTCTGTATCATGGTGAATAGGAAAAATAATTGAGTACCTTGTGTTTTCAAAGCCTGGTTGTAATTTAAAATAAAACAGACATAAAAAACAGGTGGACAATGGATGTCGATATTAAGCAATTTATGCATATTCCAGAAACACCGAGCCGATGTTCATAGGTTTTAATAGTTACTAAAATCAAAGATCCATTCGCAGATCACTACTGACTTTGTATTGGCGCACTCAAGTTACTTGAAAACAAAAGATTTTCGATGGAATTTATGGTTATGTACACCGATCTAGCTATCGTATAATGTGTACTTTTGTAAGTCTATGACTAGACGTTCTTGAAAACTTCCAATTATATACAAATTAGAAATAGTTTTTATTTTTATTTTGTTTCGTTTGAATCTAATAGGCAGATTAAATTTTAATAATCAAATTACTCTTAATTATCAAATTAAAAATCCCAATTTAAATTGGCAAAATTAGGGTTTAGGGAAATCAAAAATGAAAAGAAATCAGCACCTTATCAATTGAAAGATGAGCAAGATACAACTGCTTCCTTCTCTTAATTCGCCGCTAATTCAATTTGTGCTCCTAACCTTGCGCATTGTGTTGCCTATTCTCTTGGTGTTGCGAGAAATGGCCCACAACGAGCACTTCAGCCGCTTGATTGGAGATTAGGATTTCCAGCTTCATTCATAGTCCCTAGCCCTTTCGTGATTTGGACGAGAGGAAAACGCACGAAAGAGTGAAAATGTATAGATCTTGATCCCATTGTTCTGAGTTTCATTTTTTGCAGCCAAAAGTAAAAATAAGCGTTAGGTCCAAGTAAACGCAGAACTTAAGCACCAATTTACCATTATGTCCCCGCTATTGCCAATAGTACAAGTCTGCTAACACTTATATGCGCTGGGATCCTAATGGAGAGATTAAAAAGAGTTTTTATTTATTTTTAGTAACACTTTTATGCTTAGTGGTGGTTATAAGTGTTACTGTATGCCAACTGGAAAATGTGTTGGCAATCAAAAATAAAAGTGTTGGTATATTAAGGTTTTGGTGTAGTGAATTATACACACATAATGACATGCAATATTACAACCGCGCTTATTAGTAAACCTAAACCTGCTAGGTTAAACATGAGTATTAATAAGCTAAGAGGTCTCTCATTCTGCAGTTGTATCAGGTTTTGGGACCCTTAATCCCAGTTTGTGGGGACCAAGCTTGGGGGTTTGGCTTGTGTTAATATGCTTTTGGAAACCATATCAGTCAGTATCCATATTGGTATTTTGTTAGAGGGTGTCTCGCACTAGGTAGGGGTCAGGGCATGGTTTACTGAGCAGGACAGTAAGAGGTTCACATGGGGAAGGTGGGTATGTGCGCATTTCGGCAGGGTAATGAGTGTGCATGAGTCCAATTGGGGAAACTGAGTCGTTGTAACACCAGTAAATAAGTCTGTGTTATATAGTTGTCAGGTTAGGGAGTGATACACTTTATTGCCGGAGCTGACCTAGGGTATTTACGTAGTAGTGAGTTGATCGTGTGGTTGGTAATTAGGGTACACCAAATCCTGCTGTTATGTAATTACGGTAACACCTAATCCTGTTTTGTAATTAGTGTATGCTTAATCTTGCTGTTAATCCTGCTGTTGTGCGATTAGGTTAAATACCTAATCCTGTTAATCTTGTTATACTAGTATTGGTGCAGACACACCTAATTTAGGATATTAAAGTGAAGCATTACTTGATCAAAGTCTATTTCTATTATTTTTGTCAATCCTATTGTTTTTTGGTTTAGTTTACTTTATATGACACTGTACCTTTCTAATCCAGTCTTATTTATCTGTCTTGGCATTTCTATTTTATGCATATTTGAAAATCACTGGAACTCTCCATACTTTATGTCTGACCTTTTTTCTTTCGCTTTTTTCTTCCTTTTCGCAACTAGGTCCTTAAAGTGGAAGCACTCAATAGTGACTAGGACTTTCTCTAGCTGCTTGGACTTAGATTTCTTGAGATTTACCATTTTGACTTTACTATATCGTGGCTTATGACGAGGGATACGATTTTATTGCATTATGTTATTTTGTTTTGAAAGACAGATTTGAGGTACTTTGTTAGTGGTTCGATGTAATTGGTGTTGAGACTTCGTCTTATTTTAATAATGAAGTTGAGACTGCATCTTATTTTAATTGAACAAAACGAAAAAGCTTCGTTTATGGATGGAATACGTTAATGGCGACTAGGTAATTCACATTCTCATTTCGCTCCTGATACTCCTCAAATTTTCTTCTTCTCCCTTGCCTCTTTGGATCTTCTCTCCTCCATCAACTTAGTTTTCGCCGTGCATGTATTCCATCCTGTCAACTGCCTTCTCTTCATATTTGAAGCTTCCCCATGAAATTGATACTACGGGTATAACCCTTTTTTTTATTTCGATATCTTAACTTCACTCTCTCCTCCTTGAATCTCTACTTACACCTCTTATTCTGACGGTCAGTAGCTACAAGCAATTACTTGTTTAAAAGCACTTCAACCGGTCTATGTCCGCTCGGTATCTGTCACCGACATGGGGGGAATAGGTGATCAGCAACTCCATTCTGGTGGTGAGTTTTTGCATCTCTTATTGGTTACTGTGATGGTACTTACCGCTATTATGGTCTTCAATGTTTCCTTATTTTACGTCTTGTTGGTAGTATTTTGGTTGTCGGTTCATGGTTTATGGTAGTAGGAAGTTGTGCGTTATAGTGCCTTGGTTGTCGTCTCTGGTTGTCGTTACAATGATTTGTTTTGCTATGCATTCAACAAGGTTTTGGTTTGTTTGGTTGACGATGTGATGTGTCAACGATGTATGTGCAATTGGGTTATTAAGGATTATAATATGTTTGGTTACCCGTAAGAAGCCTTATGAATCTGACCTTAGATAATATAGTGGTTTTTAATGCTTATATTCCTTCTTGCCTTAATGCTCTATTTGATAAAGTACTGGTCGATTTTCATATTTGTTCTCTACTATTGAATTTTGGGATTTTGGATTGTTTAGTTATTTTGGCGACCTAGATCCAATTTTCTTGACACCTTGTTCGGCAATCCGTGGAAGCACTGCTCAATCTTTTCTGGTGCAGTTTGTTCAAATTCAAAACCATCCAAGCTAGCTTCACAGTTCATGCCCTTCACGGGTTTCTCACATGTAATTTCCCTAGGCTGTCTAGGATGTGATGAGGACTGTTTCTGTCCTTGCCTATATGCTAAATGTTAATTATTTTTTGTGTGGCTCGATGCTATGTAACCATGCCATGCTATTGTTACTTCATGTACTCTTAGTGGCTATTGGTACCCATGTGATGTTGTTTATCAGCGCCGTTAATGTAATGTACTTTGTACTGTTTGTATGTTACTTACCAATTGTGTCTCCCTGCATAAAGCAATATTGTACTCTAGTATTTAGCTAGCTCCAGTGTTGTAAGTCTGATAGGTAAAGGTGACAGAACACTATAAACTCCATTAGCGGTGGTCGGTCCACCTTAAAAACTGAATTAGTTGGTTGTAACCACAATCACATATACTATACTGCATTTTTTATTATTGGTTATAATAAAAGGTGTTTGTGGTCACCTTAAAAACCAGTTGGCATTGCCAAAAAAATCCATTGCATATTTTATATTTGCTTTGTAAATTTCTGTACTGTTTACCTATTGTGCTTCATAGAACTTAATGCATTCTCTTATGAGTGACATTAACGGACGTGGGGTGTCACAAAGAAGTCCAAATAAAGAGCCAAGGACCTGCCTTTGCATGTAGGTGAGTCAACCCACCTTTACCTATGTCGACCGTTGTTTCTACCTGCCTTAGATATGTCCCACAGGTCCACCCGGTCAGGCTGGGTCGCCCATACTTCCTACTGCATTGTATATTTATTTAATATATAATTTATATATTTTTTAGTGCAATCTTCTCAGTTCCATAACTTCATATTTAATCCGATTTACGAAAACCGATAGTCTATCTAAACCAAAATTTCGTAACGGACACAGTGGTAAAGTCTGTTTTACCAATTCTGAATATTTGATTAAGTAATATTCATTTTACTATCTTCTTTATATAATTAATGTACATTAAAATATGGGGTGTCACATTCTCCCATCCTTAAAGGATTTTGTCCTCGAAATCTAAGTTAAGTAGAATGTTATTACTTAAAACCTACACCCATCTACTCATCCATCATCCATATGAATCCATTGTCCTTAGAATTCCTAATGCTTTGAATGAACATATGCAAAAGTGTTATGTATATGTTCCTAAACTAATGTGAAAATTAGGCGACCAACTAATTAAGTTGACCTCCTTAATGTAATTTGTCTGTGTCATGTATTCAATACGTATGCAAATAATCCTTATAATACATATAAGTTCTATATGTATGCACAACCATTCACCAAAATGCAACATCCATGTGATGATTCAACCATTTTCATCCATTGAATATTTAAAATGCACACACATCCATATGCAATATGTAAGTGCTTGAGCCGATCTAGTGCCTAATGTGTGTATATGCATCCACGGGAATTCACTAGCAAACACTTGTATCCACTTGCAATCATCAAACATAACATGTCTCAAACACATGTTTCCAAACATAGATTTCTACCTAAGGATCAATGATTCAAACGAGAGAGATAAATAAATTCAAAAGCAAGAAAGTAAATTAAGAATGTACTTTCAAAAAGAAAAGGGTAAGAAGCACAAATCTTGTCTTCGGGTTCCCATGTTGCGTCATCTTGGTCTTCTCCCCATTGCAGTTCACTAACTTGATCTCTTTGTTGCGTAGCCTCTTAACTTCTGATTCAAGAATATAAGTAGGAACTTTCCGAACCGATGCCTCTTTCTCAACTTCTACATCTTCAAGCGTACTTGGATCTACTAGCTTTGTTGAATCATATAGACATTTCCTCAATTGGGAAACATGGAACACGTCGTGAACTCCCGCCAGATTCTTTGGTAGTCTAACTCTATAGGCCATTAGGCCTATCCTCTCAAATATGGAAAATGGTCCTACGAACCTTAGTGCCAATTTATCTACTAAGCCAAATCGAACTACGTCCCTTGAAGAAGATACTTTGATGAAGACCATATCACCTACCTCAAATTTAAAGTCAGTCCTTCTCTTATCGGCATATGACTTTTGCCTATATTGAGCTGCTTTCATCCTTCTTTGAATAAGGTCTATCTTCTCAGAAGTCTCTCTTACCATCTCTGGCCTAAGTAGAAGTTTGTCCATAGCTTCCCACCAACATGTCAGCGATCTGCAATGTCATCCATAAAGTGCCTCGAAGGATGCTATACAAATGCTCGACTGATAACTATTATTGTAGGCAAACTCAACCAATAGGAGATGCTCCTCCCAAGTCCCTCTGAAATCTAGGATACGCAATCTTAATAAATCCTCAAGAACTCTATTAACCCTCTCAGTCTGTCCATCGATCTAAAGGTGTTAAGTTATGTTAAGTCTTAACTATGTACCTACTTTCTTCATGCCAGTCCAATGAAAAACTAGCTTCATGTCTCGGTACATCTTGTCACCACCCGGATAAATAGTCATCCGAGAGTGATGAGCCTCTTCAAGAACTGCTCTCAGCGAATCTCCAATTATGGGTACAATCTCCCATCTCGTCTTAGTCACCCTTTCTCGTCCAAAGAATATTTAATTAGGCCTCTCCTTTACCGAGTCTATCCAAGATATCTACGAACTGCTGATCCGCTCGCTGCATAGATCCAGTACGCTCCATTAAAGTAGGTCACACCTCCAATGATGCGAATAATCCAAGCATAAAATCCGTAGGTGGCTCAAAATCAAAAGTCGAGATAAATCTAAGCTCTTCCTCTCTCAGAAAAAAGGACCCAAGGTCATCCTTTTCCTACTCAATGTGTTCGCAACTACATTACGCTTGCCTAGGGTGTAAGCTATCTCAAAATCGTAGGATGCGAGGAACTTCATCCATCGTTGTTGCCTTAACTTAAGATCCTTCTGCGAGAACAAATATTTGAGTGACTTGTGATCCGTGTATAGCTTAAATCTCTCTCTAAGTAGGTAGTCTTGCCAAGACTTAAGTGCGAACACTATTGCAGCCAACTCCAAGTCGTCGGTGAGGTAGTTCTTCTCGTAAACTCTTAGTTGCCTACTTCCATAGTAGACCACCCTATCCTCTCACATTTACACATCATCTAATCATGTGCCATAAGCATCTATGTAGACTGCAAACACCTTGCTACCATCGGGAAGAGTCAGAATAAGGGCTGCTGTCAAAGCCCTCTTCAATCTCTGGAATGCATCCTTGCAATTAATGCTCCAAGAAAAAGCCAAGTTCTTCTTCGTCAAACAGGTGAGCGGAGATAATATCCACGCAAAATCTTTAATGAACTTTCTACAATAACTCGTCAATCCCAGGAAACTTCTTACCTCCGTTGCATTCTTAGGGTCTTTCCAATCTTGAACTACGACAATTGTAGCAGGGTCCATCGTTATCCTACCCTTGGAGACTACATGCCCTAGGAACCTTACTTCTATTCTCTAGAAATGACACCTAAATTTTTTAGCCTTAAGCTGATGCGATATGAGATTACTGAGAAACTCCTCTAAGTGTCGATACTCCCTAAACACCGGACTCATTAAGTCCACAAAATATGCAGTGCATTGGTCAGCCTAAAAGGCATGACCAACCACTCAAAGAAACCGTCCGGAGTTTGAAAGCCGTCTTGTTAATACTATCATCCGCTACTCTAAGCTGATGAAATCCCATGGCTAGATCCAACTGCGAGAAAACCGAAGCACCTACTAGTTGGTCAAACAAGTCATCAATCCTCAAAAGTGGGTGCCTATTCTTCTTATTGAGCGCATTCAACTCTCTATAGTCCATGCATAGACGGAGAGAGCGCCCTCTGCCTTGGTTGCAAAGACTACTGTGGCTCCCTACTCAGAATTTGCTCTGCCTAATGAATCCTTTCTCAAGTAACTCATATACTTATTTGCTGAGCTCCATCCTCTCCCTAGGAGCCATGTGGCGCACTGGTAAAGCGACTGATTTCGCATTCTCCACTAAGTAATTCTGAAAATTATCTCTTGTCTAGGTGGTAATCCTCTAACCTCGTTGAACACGTCCAGAAATCCACTAAGTATGGGTACTGATCGAAGATTGTCAATGGAAGCATCAAGAGAATCAAGGAAACTAAGCATAATTGACACCCGTGGGTCATAAGAAATCTCGAGAGTTCTACCTTGGCGCATTAGAAGTCTAACAACTCTCCTCTCACAACAAGAATGGCACCATACATGGCTAGCCAATCCATTCCTATAATTAATTCGTAACCCATAAAGTCAAGAACATATGTGTCACATTCTAATTCGATGCCCATAACAGAAATTCTCAAATCCCTATGTATCATAGATAAATGAGACGTTCCTCCTATGGGGTTTGAGACTACAACAGGATCAGAAACAATACTAGTATCTAGGTGCAGATTATCTACCATAGAATTGGATATGCATGAATGAGAAGCACCAGAATCAAAGAGTTCTAATAGGATAGTCAAAAAGAGAAATAAGACCTTCCATGATGACTTTCCTACCACAATCTGGTCCACCAGTCTCTAGAGCATTAACTTGTCCTCCAGACGATCCAACCTTCTACCTTTTCTTGTTAGGGCATTGCCCTTTAAAATATCCAACTTGACCATAAGTAAAGCAAACATTCCTCATCTTCTTACATTCTCTCACAAAGTGCTCTAAAGCCCGACATCCATGTCATTTCACCTCTATCTTGATCTGAGATTTATCGGGATTTCCTCCCTTCTTAGCTATGCCCTTCTTAGGCCACCACTTCTTTTTCTCAGTTTTGGGGTTTTCCTTCTCTCTTTTAACCTTTTTCTTCTCCTCTTTACCATGCTCGTACATCAAAGCCATGTCCATAAGCCTTTCGAAAGTTACTCCCGTCGATACATGCGTCAATGCTAAATCTTAAAGTGGTTGGTTCAATCCCTTTGCAAACCTCAAGGCCTTTTTATGAGGAGCGTTTACCAATTCCAGTCCAAATCTCGCTAGCTGATTAAAACTGTTGACATATTCTTTTATTGTCATGCTTCCTTGCTTCAACTTCAAAAATCTCTCCATTTGCATTCCTTCCTCCGCTTGTGATAAGAACCTTGTTTCGAATATGGCTTTAAATTCATCCCAAGTAGCAACCATTTGTCTAGCCTAAATCACTTCCCACCAGTATAATGCTTCGTCATTCAGTTGCCAAGTGGCCAACTAGTTTCTCCTCCTATCACCGAGCTCCAACAAGCTGAATACATTCTTAGTTTCTCTAAGCCAATTGTTTGCCTCCACAAAACTCTTTGTACCATGAAACGGTTTGCATCCCATCGCACAAAAGTCCTTACAAATCCTAAAAAAGTTGACTACAGGAGGAGGTGAAGCTACTGCGGCTGCAGCTGGGGGAGGAACATTTTCTTGTAGTCCAACAGGTGTAGTAGCTTCTATGTATCTACGAAACCATGTAGGAATGGTAATGCCCACAGGGAAATTAGGAGCCCCAAACATGCTAAAAAAGGATGAAACAAGAATTTAAAAAGAGAATCGAAGGAATATTGTAAATGACTTGAGCGGATATGTTTTTCAAAATTTGGTTTTATTTGAAAATCCTTTGTTTTGAAAACACTTTTTATAAAATTTCCTATGAACTTGTAACCTTAGGCTCTGATATCAAATGTGACACCTCACATCCCTTAATGTCATCCATATGAGGATGCATTAAGTTTTTTGAAGTGCAATAGGTAAACATTAACTAAATCCACAAGACAGGATGTAAATATGCAGCGGAAAAACTCTTATCATTATAAAATCACCATTTCATCATTACAACTTCAAATACCAACAACAATAGTAATAACCATTTGTCTCATAACACAAAGCATTAGAGTACAAAACTGTAAAATCATATCCCTCCTCAAATGCTAAAACAAGTTAAAACAAAAGTCAAAGCAATACATCAAGTCAGAAGAAGTCCAAGTCTAAGAAAAGAACCACGGTCCAACGACTGTCCACCACCACTCTGAGAACCTAGGGGGGAAGGAAGAGGGAGAAGGAATGGAAAAATAGGTTAGACATAAAGTCTGGCGAGTTCCAGTGATTTAAGGAAAGGAAAAATAGGATAAGATATAAGTATCAAGACAGGTAAATAATGTTAAACATGAAACTAGAATAAAATAGACAAGTACGAGATAACTTGATAACGATATAATAAGATAAGGTAAAGATCATGTGAATTTCTCATTCATATCCCACATAAGTTTCTAGACCAATTACTAGAATTAACAAGACTAGGTGTTACCCTAATTATTACCCATGTGATTGGCTCCCTACTACACAAATATCATGTGCCAGCTACATCGGTAGGGGGTATTAATCCCTAACCCATTAACTATAAGGCACAAACCTATTTGTTGGTGTTACAATGTCTTATTTTCCCCTAATCAAACCCATGCACGCTCTTGACTCCTCGGTACGCTCCCGTACCCACCTTTTACCTTGAACCTCTTACAATCCAGATCATTAAAGCGTGCCTTGGCCCTTACATAGTGCGAGGCCCCTCTCTAAGATACTAACAGGGATACTGATTGATGTGGGTTCCATACAACAAAATTGACATAAGCTACCCCTAGGTTTGCTCCCCTGAGTAACTAGGATATTAAGAGTCCCAAAACCATATACCAATAACAAGACGTGGGACCTCTTAGCTTATTAATTAACAAGTAATAACTTATCCAGTTTAAGTTCATTAATACGCATGGTTGTAAATGACATTTCCTATAAATGTTATTCTGCTTACAACCCCTACCCCCAAAACAAGCACCTGCTCAAATGTACGTATATACTAAGTTGCTTATTTTACTTAATAACATCTGATACTTCCAACATGTTCTACTTAATTATTAAATTAAGCTTAACCTATTCAAATTAACATGTTTTGCATATTATCCTAGTTTTACAGTCATTAGATTTCAGGTTTCAATATGCTTAATTCTCCTTTGTACTATCATTTTAAGTTATTCTAAATTAATCCAATTTACGCAATTCGAATGTGAATAAACTAGGCATTTGATAGCCTAGGTATATTGCAAAATATAAAGAAAAAGGAGAAAAACATAGATCTGATTCAGAAACACATAAACTGACTGAAATAGGCATAAGACTATAAATAAATCTAAGGAAGAAAAAGGGGATAATAGGAATATACATGTAATAGATAACAACTAAATGTATATGTAACACCCCGTATGTTGAATAACTTACTATAATATAAAACAGGGCAGAATTAAATATAAAAATCTGAATCAAGGGAAACAGGCTATGCCATTGCGTTCGTCTCGGAAAAATACGCGAAATAGAGTCCGAGTTTTCGAAAACCGGAGTCCGTATGACCAAGATATGGCCCGAAGAAGTTTCAGAAAATTTAAAAACAGATTTAAAAACAGAAATTTCAAACTTCAGAAGTGGCGGGAAAATTCCCGCCAGACCCAGGGGGTCGACCTGGGGGTCGACTGGGGAGTCGACCTGCCCACCAGGTCGACTGTGGAGTCGACCCTAGTGTCGACCTGGGGGTCGACCTCCCTGGTCGAGCCCAGGTGACCTGGGTGCATCAGTTTGGCTTTTGGGCTGTGTTTTGGTGGCTAGGACGTGATCTGACGGCTCTAATCTGATTTAGGGTTAATCTAAGGGCCTAAAACACCTAACTAATCTATAAATACACCCTAAGACTACCCTAATTCATACTAAAAATAGCTACAACACCGTTATGCCGTCAAAATGAAACTTGAAGGAGCCTCCATCAATCTAAAGAGGAAGATAGCTTCTCAAATCAATCTCTAATCAACTCTAGCAACTTAATCTTCTTCTTAGGAGTGCTAATCAACAAGTTGTGAGTTTTCTGTAGCCTTAATAACTAATTGTTGGAATGATTATGATAGGATATAATGAGGTTATGGCTATGAATGTGGATCAATGCAAGATTATGTTATCATATGCTATGTGTTTGTGGTGTTATGCAAGTTATGTGCTATATGTTCATGAAGTTATGCAAGTTATGCAAGTCATATGATACATGTTCATGATGTCATGCAAGTTATGCAAGTTATGTGCTATATGTTCATGAAGTTATGCAAGTTATGCAAGTCATATGATACATGTTCATGAAGTTATGCAAGTTATGCAAGTCATATGATACATGTTCATGATGTTATGCAAGTTATGTAAGTCATATGTTATATGATTATGATGTTATGCAAGTTATGCAAGTCATATGCTATGTGTTTGTGGTGTTATGCAAGTTATGCAAGTCATATGCTATGTGTTTATGATGTTATGCAAGATATGCAAGTCATATGAGAAACATTGATCCATTATGACACCATGATATGCAAGTTTGGTGTATGATTATATGCTAGTTCATACATGATATGTTATGCAAGTTTGGTGCATGATTATATGCTATTTCATACATGATATGTTATGCAAGTTTGGTGTATGATTATATGCAAGTTCATATATGACATGTTATGCAAGTTTGGTGTTTGATTATATGCAAGTAACATGTGCGAGTTTACACCTTAGTATGATATGCATACATATGCAAGTTAACCCCTTTGTATGTCATACATACATATGCAAGTTTACCCCTTTGTATGACATAAATAACTTATGCAAGTTAACCTCTTTATGACATATGTGATTCATGTAAGTTTGGGTTGATTATTTATGCTAGTTGGGTTGATGCTATATGCATGTTGACACCTTTAAACCCATGTTGATGTTAATGTTATGCAAGTTGAACCCATTGTATTTGTGATGAATCTTCCCTTTTATGTCATGTTGGCGAATTACGTGGGGAACGATGGGGTTAATATACATGTTAATGAAATGGTGTGAAGTTGGTATGATTATACATACCATAAAGTGGATGGACATAATTGAGTCAATTATGTACATCATTAAAATTAGAATTAATTAGGGAAATTAATTCGAAATATGGGGGTGATTAATTAGGTTTAATTAATCGACTAAGACACGAGGTTGGACCCTTTTGTAGCGTAAGACTGCCCGGAACCGACCGGCATATCCAGCGGCTACAAATGATTGGCCCAATGTGAGAGGTCTTAGGCACAAACTAAATACGTGACAAGTGTATAGACACGAGGTTAGACTCGGTTATGGCGTAAGGCTGCCCGGACCCAACCGGCAAATCCAGCTGCCATAAAAGATAGTCTAATGTGAGAGGTCTTTACAACGATTACGTTCTTAATCAATTAAGAAACACTTAACCAGATAAGCATGTAGTGGGGGCATGAAGGGTTAAGTGGGTGCCTTGGGTGTCATGTGGAGATTAAGTAAGTGCCTTGGGTGGCATGAGAAAATCTAGTGGTTGCCTTGGGTGGCAATAGAAAATACGATTAGAATACTTAACCAAAGTGGAACATGTAATTAAACATGATTAAAGGGTTAAGTGGGTGCCTTGGGTGGCATGAGGAAATCTAGTGGTTGCCTTGGGTGGCAATAGAGGATAAGATTAGAATACTTAACCAAAGTGGGACATGTAATTAAACATGATTAAAGGGTTAAGTGGGTGCCTTGGGTGGCATGTGGAAAAATCTAGTGGTTGCCTTGTGTAGCAATAGAGAATACGACTAGAATACTTAACCAAAGTGGAACATGTAACTAAATATGGTTAAAGGGTTAGGTGGGTGCCTTGGGTGGCATGTGGAAATCAAGTGGGTGCCTTGGGTGGCATGTAGAAATCCAGTGGGTGCCTTGAGTGGCAATTGAAATATGATTAGATGACTTAACCAAACCTTAACATGTAAGTGGGCATGATTATAAAAAAAAGGGGTTAAGTGGGATGCACTAGATAAAATGACAAGCTTAGGTGGTAGCTTGTGGGGGCCCATTTCAACCAGTAACCCATTTGTATCTTATTGGGCTCGACCCATTTCGAGGACGGGACACGCGTACTGGGCTTGACTATAAGAGGCCAAAACGGGGTAGCGGTGGCAACGCGAGTCCAATGGGTTTCATATGCATGTGTGGACCCGGGCTGGTAGGTAAGACGTTGTTGCATCGTGTAGATATAAGCCGTGCACCATTGGTAGTATCGGGTTGCCACTTTGGGGAGTGATACACCCCACTGTGGGGCCAGCACGGGTATCTACGGTAGGGAGCCGATCGCTGGGGGAGTAGTGGGTACACCTAGTGGAGATAGGGGCAGACGGCACCTATGTAGTCAGCTAGGGGTACACGAGACTACTATTAAAATTACTAAGTTGTGGGTACACCTAGTGGAGATAGGGGCAGACGGCACCTATGTAGTCAGCTAGGGGTACACGAAACTACTATTAAAAATTACTAAGTACACTTAGTGGGATCAACCTTTAAGTAGGAATTACCCTTGGGTGGGTGGATCTGGTGTGGTGCAGTGTATGAATTATCCTTGGGTGGGTAGATCTGGTGTGGTGCAGAATAGTATTTATCCTTGGGTGGATAGGCGCGTCTTTACCGTTATCTTAGTTTATCCTAAGTCTAGTTGGCTGCTTAGTGTAGTCATTTATCCCCAGTCGTACCGTACCAGGTTTATATCATACCCTAATTACTTCAATGATTGTATTGTTAAAGTTATAGGGCTCACTCAGACTTATGTCTGACCCCGTTGTTTTTATCTTTTCTCCCAACCCTCAGGTTATCAGTGTGGGCCTAGCACTAGTGGGCTTTGATCGGATTGCTTTATATATCTTTTGGAGCTTGGACTCTTGAAGAAAAGCTCGGTTATCTTTTCTATTATGGCTATTAGTATGTAGTGGGATTATGTACTTA
Organism: Allium sativum; assembly: GCA_030737875.1. Taxonomy (NCBI): domain Eukaryota; kingdom Viridiplantae; phylum Streptophyta; class Magnoliopsida; order Asparagales; family Amaryllidaceae; genus Allium; species Allium sativum. The sequence goes on from CM060921.1 coordinate 43,680,932, forward strand.
TGTTTTAACGAGATGGATATTTTGTACTTGACTCTTGTTGGTTTTTGATATGTAACCAAACATGTTTACCTTCTGCTGCAACGAAATGATGTTTTAAATATCAAGTATTACTTATATCTGTCTTGTTGTAATTTTTCAGTTCTATATTCACTTAAATACTCCACCGAAGCTAAGGCATTCCCTTAGTGAGTGATCTTAGCGGGTTTGGGGTGTTACACGTGGTATCAGAGCTTAAGGTTACCAGAACAGATAAAAATTTTAGAAAACTATTTTTCTAAAAACATTTTCGGAAGAAGTATTTTCAAAAACATGTCTTTTAAGAGAAAAGTTTTTGAAAGAAAAGAACATAATCCCCAAGAGCCATATATCCTTCCTTCGATTCTCCGTTTTGAATATCTTCTTCTTTCTCTTTTTGAATTTCCCCTCCACGTAGAGATGTCTTTTTATGATAAATAAGGACTTCCGCATGAAGGACGGAAGAACCACTTCAAGGGACTAAGACGTTTTCCAGGCTAAGAAGTTAGTCCAAGGAGGTGGAGGGCTTATGGGTACCTTTAAGATGGACGGGAGAGGAAGGTTCAAATAGCTATTAGGTATATAAAGGACGAAACCTCATCGTGGTAAGAAGGCCACGAAAGGAGAATGTGAAGGGGAAGGCTAGTTGTTTTGGAGAAATAGGACACCTTGGGGTTGTCCAAAGAGGTAAGGACGAAGTACGGGATCTTCTAGAGGGTAGATGTATTCCCTCACGACGGGTATACCTGATGGGGGTAGGACCGTCTAAGTTGAAATTTGGTTCTCTCGATCATCCTGTTCGAACTTGATTCGACTTTGGCGCATCACATTCGTTTATCTCATCATCATTAATTGAGTCACTGCACCTAGACACCAGTTTGGTAAATGATCCCGTGGTTGTTTCAAACCCAATTGGGGGGCTCCACTTATTTGTCCATGATATGTTTGGGTTTGAGGATTTCCATACTTAGCGTTGAGTTTAGAGGTGATGCTTTTGTTTGGGCTTCACGGGCTATGGGTTGATTTTGGGCATGGACTGGTTATCCAGTAATGGTGTCGTTCTTGATTGCGAAAGGAGAGTTGTTAGGCTCATGACCCGCTTGGGTAACACTCTCGAGATCTCTTGTAATCCCATAGATTCTGTTTTGCTAAGTTATTTTGAATCGCTTGAGGCTTCGGTCGAGAGTTTGCGATCTGTTAGAGTGGTCCGGGAATACTCGGATGAGCTTGAGGAGGTGAAGGGCTTACCTCCGAAGCGGAGATAGACTTCCGAATATTCCTGGTGGACAATGCTAAACCAGTATTTTTACCATTGCGCCACATGGCTCCTCGTGAGAGGAGGGAACTCCAAAAGCAAGTAGGGGAGTTGCTTGAGAAGGAGATTCATAAGACGAAGTATATCAGAGTGGGGTGCTCCAGTAGTTTTTGCCACGAAGGTGGATGGGTCCCTCAGACTTTGTGTAGACTATAGAGAACTCAACAAGCTCACAAAGAAGAGTAGACGCCCATTGCCAAGGATTGACGATCTCTTTGATCAGTTGGTTGGCGCCTCAGTGTTTTCGCAGTGGGATTTGGCCATGGAGTTTCATCAGTTGGGAGTGACTGAGGATAATATAGAGAAGACCTCCTTTAGGACTCCGGATGGTTTCTATGAGTTGCTGGTGATGCCATTTGGTTTGACGAACGCCCCCGCATACTTTGTTGATTTGATGAGTGGAGCGTTCAAGGAGTACCTAAATAACTTCGTAGTGGTCTTTGTGGATGACATCTTGGTCTTTTCTAAAGAGTGAAATAAGTTTTCGTGTGTGCTTAATGGGTTAAGCAAAGCCAGTTATTTGATCAACGGTGGTTTTGGAGCGAGATTGGCAAGGACATCCAGAGTTGGACAAGGGCTTAATTCTTTAGCCATTTTTACTGGTATCATCTCACGTAGGTCATCTGAATTCGAAAGAGGTGTCCCTTGGGTGTTTGTATGATATTGGTTTAGGCCTTTGGGGCTTGCACTTGGGGGATGTCGAGTTCGACTAGGATGGTCTGCGTGAGAGACGGATAGTTGTGACGATTTTGTTTGGGAGAATATCCTGGTTTTCTCCAGAAGTGGATAAAAGCATACCCTACATCTTAGGGAAGTGTTGGAGACTCTTCGAGCGCATAGTCTTGAGATAGCAAAGGTGGATGGAGTTCTTAGCATCCTATGATTTCGAGATAGCGTACACCCCAGTAAGGGTAACGTGGTGGCGGACGCCTTGAGCAGAAAAAGGTTGTCCTTGAGTCCATTGTTCATGGAACGACTAAGCTTGGAATTTATCTCGATGTTTGATTTCAGACCTTCTGTTGACTTTATACCCGGTTTGCTAGCATCCTTGGAGGTCAGACCTACTCTTCTGAGACGGATTGGCGAGGCACAGAGGGACAACCCACAGTTGGTTGAGTTGGTTTAGAGGCTCATAAAAGGGGAGTCGTCCAGCCATTTGAGTAGGTATACCTTAGACGATAGGGGGTACTTGCGTAGAGACGGTAGACTTTGTGTACCGCAAGACGAGGGTTTAAGGAAGGCTATTCTTGATGATGCACACAGTTCTAGGATGACCATTTATCCCGGTGGGGACAAGATGTACCAAAACATGAAGCGAGTTTTCATTTGGGCCGGTATGAAGAAGGATGTGGCCGAGTATGTCGCTAGATGCTTGGTGTGCCAACAAGTGAAAGCGGAGCAAAAGAAACCTGGTGGATTGCTTCACCCATTGGAAGTTCCACAATGGAAGTGGGATAGCGTCTCGATGGATTTTATTGATGGGTTACCGAGATCGAGAAAGGGTAATACGGGAATTTGGGTTGTGGTAGACAGACTTACTAAGAGCGCCCATTTCATACCCGTGAAGAGCAAGAGAGCTGCTCCATGGCATATAGAGTGGATTTACCCGAGAGACTTAGTGGGGTACATGACGTATTCCATGGGTCACATTTGAGGAAGTGCTTACATGAGACCGCAGAGGTGGTAAAGCCGAGCTTGCTTAGAGAGGTGGAGGTAGAGCGTGATGCGACTATTCGACGAGCTCCTACCCGCATCCTTGGGTCAGAGATTAGGAAGTTGAGAAATAGAGAGGTTCGACTAGTCAAAGTGCCAAGGGGAGAAGATGAGAGTAATGCTACTTGGGAGACAGAAGCGAAGATGCGTTCATAGTACCCATTACTTTTTGAGGATATGTCTTTTAACTTCTCCTTTATCGTTTGTCTAGTACTTATCTTATCTTTAGTATGTCCTCTCATTAGTACCTTTGACCTTTAGATAGATTAAACCTATGATTGAAACATGTGTTTGAGACATGTTATGATTGATGGATGCGTGTAGATGCAAGTGGTTGCTAGTGGTTGCTCGTGGATGCATATACACACACTTTAGGCACTAGATCGGCTCAATCACTTCATATTGCATATTGCATAAAATTGTGTGTAGGTAGCTATATTAATGGATGTATAATGGTTGTGTTATCACATGGATGATGCATTTTGGTGAATGATTGTGCACTCATGTAGAGATAGTATGTGTCGATAAGGTTCTTTCGCATACATATTGGATGCATGGCACTATCATGGTTTGCATTAAGGAGGTCAACTAAATCAGTAGACCACCTAATTTTGCATTAGACAGGGAACATATACACACACTCTTTGCATATGTTCATACAGCATTAGAAACTTTAAGGACAACGGATGCCAGTGTTTGATGGTTTGAGTAGATGGTTGTTTGAATGGTAGGATACGTTCTTCTTGACTTAGAGATTTCGGGGACGAAATCCTTTAAGTAGGGGAGAATGTAACACCCCGTATGTTGAATAACTTACTATAATATAAAACAGGGCAGAATTAAAATTAAAAATCTGAATCAGGGGAAATGGGCTATGCCATTGCGTTCGTCTCGGAAAAATACGCGAAATAGAGTCCGAGTTTTCGAAAATCGGAGTCCGTGTGACCCAGATATAGCCCGAAGAAGTTTCAGAAAATTTAAAAACAGATTTAAAAACAGAAATTTCAAATTTCAAAAGTGGCGGGAAAATTCCTGCCAGACCCAGGGGGTCGACCTGGGGGTCGACTGGGGAGTCGACCTGCCCACCAGGTCGACTAGGGAGTCGACCCTAGTGTCGACCTGGGGGTCGACCTCCCTGGTCGAGCCCAGGTGACCTGGGTGCATCAGTTTGGCTTTTGGGCTGTGTTTTGGTGGCTAGGACGTGATCTGACGGCTCTAATCTGATTTAGGGTTAATCTAAGGGCCTAAAACACCTAACTAATCTATAAATACACCCTAAGACTACCCTAATTCATACTAAAAATAGCTATAACACCGTTATGCCGTCAAAATGCAACTTGAAGGAGCCTCCATCAATCTAAAGAGGAAGATAGCTTCTCAAATCAATCTCTAATCAACTCTAGCAACTTAATCTTCTTCTTAGGAGTGCTAATCAACAAGTTGTGAGTTTTCTATAGCCTTAATAACCAATTGTTGGAATGATTATGATAGGATATAATGAGGTTATGGCTATGAATGTGGATCAATGCAAGATTATGTTATCATATGCTATGTGTTTGTGGTGTTATGCAAGTTATGTGCTATGTGTTCATGAAGTTATGCAAGTTATGCAAGTCATAGGATACATGTTCATGATGTCATGCAAGTTATGCAAGTTATGTGCTATATGTTCATGAAGTTATGCAAGTTATGCAAGTCATATGATACATGTTCATGAAGTTATGCAAGTTATGCAAGTCATATGATACATGTTCATGATGTTATGCAAGTTATGTAAGTCATATGCTATATGATTATGATGTTATGCAAGTTATGCAAGTCATATGCTATGTGTTTGTGGTGTTATGCAAGTTATGCAAGTCATATGCTATGTGTTTATGATGTTATGCAAGATATGCAAGTCATATGAGAAACATTGATCCATTATGACACCATGATATGCAAGTTTGGTGTATGATTATATGCTAGTTCATACATGATATGTTATGCAAGTTTGGTGTATGATTATATGCTATTTCATACATGATATGTTATGCAAGTTTGGTGTATGATTATATGCAAGTTCATATATGACATGTTATGCAAGTTTGGTGTTTGATTATATGCAAGTAACATGTGCGAGTTTACACCTTAGTATGATATGCATACATATGCAAGTTAACCCCTTTGTATTTCATACATACATATGCAAGTTTACCCCTTTGTATGACATAAATAACTTATGCAAGTTAACCTCTTTATGACATATGTGATTCATGTAAGTTTGGGTTGATTATTTATGCTAGTTGGGTTGATGCTATATGCATGTTGACACCTTTAAACCCATGTTGATGTTAATGTTATGCAAGTTGAACCCATTGTATTTGTGATGAATCTTCCCTTTTATGTCATGTTGGCGAATTACGTGGGGAACGATGGGGTTAATATACATGTTAATGAAATGGTGTGAAGTTGGTATGATTATACATACCATAAAGTGGATGGACATAATTGAGTCAATTATGTACATCATTAAAATTAGAATTAATTAGGGAAATTAATTCGAAATATGGGGGTGATTAATTAAGTTTAATTAATCGACTAAGACACGAGGTTGGACCCTTTTGTAGCGTAAGACTGCCCGGAACCGACCGGCATATCCAGCGGCTACAAATGATTGGCCCAATGTGAGAGGTCTTAGGCACAAACTAAATACGTGACAAGTGTATAGACACGAGGTTAGACTCGGTTATGGCGTAAGGCTGCCCGGACCCAACCGGCAAATCCAGCTGCCATAAAAGATAGTCTAATGTGAGAGGTCTTTACAACGATTACGTTCTTAATCAATTAAGAAACACTTAACCAGATAAGCATGTAGTGGGGGCATGAAGGGTTAAGTGGGTGCCTTGGGTGTCATGTGGAGATTAAGTAAGTGCCTTGGGTGGCATGAGAAAATCTAGTGGTTGCCTTGGGTGGCAATAGAAAATACGATTAGAATACTTAACCAAAGTGGAACATGTAATTAAACATGATTAAAGGGTTAAGTGGGTGCCTTGGGTGGCATGAGGAAATATAGTGGTTGCCTTGGGTGGTAATAGAGGATAAGATTAGAATACTTAACCAAAGTGGGACATGTAATTAAACATGATTAAAGGTTTAAGTGGGTGCCTTGGGTGGCATGTGGAAAAATCTAGTGGTTGCCTTGTGTGGCAATAGAGAATACGACTAGAATACTTAACCAAAGTGGAACATGTAACTAAACATGATTTTTAAAAGGGTTAAGTGGGTGCCTTGGGTGGCATGTGGAAATCAAGTGGGTGCCTTGGGTGGCATGTAGAAATCTAGTGGGTGCCTTGAGTGGCAATTGAAATATGATTAGATGACTTAACCAAACCTTAACATGTAAGTGGGCATGATTATAAAAAAAATGGGTTACGTGGGATGCACTAGATAAAATGACAAGCTTAGGTGGTAGCTTGTGGGGGCCCATTTCAACCAGTAACCCATTTGTATCTTATTGGGCTCGACCCATGTCGAGGATGGGACACGCGTACTGGGCTTGACTATAAGAGGCCAAAACGGGGTAGCGGTGGCAACGCGAGTCCAACGGGTTTCATATGCATGTGTGGACCCGGGCTGGTAGGTAAGACGTTGTTGCATCGTGTAGATATAAGCCGTGCACCATTGGTAGTATCGGGTTGCCACTTTGGGGAGTGATACACCCCACTGTGGGGCCAGCACGGGTATCTACGGTAGGGAGCCGATCGCTTGGGGAGTAGTGGGTACACCTAGTGGAGATAGGGGCAGACGGCACCTATGTAGTCAGCTAGGGGTACACGAGACTACTATTAAAATTACTAAGTTGTGGGTACACCTAGTGGAGATAGGGGCAGACGGCACCTATGTAGTCAGCTAGGGGTACACGAAACTACTATTAAAAATTACTAGGTACACTTAGTGGGATCAACCTTTAAGTAGGAATTACCCTTGGGTGGGTGGATCTGGTGTGGTGCAGTGTAGGAATTATCCTTGGGTGGGTAGATCTGGTGTGGTGCAGAATAGTATTTATCCTTGGGTGGATAGGCGCGTCTTTACCGTTATCTAAGTTTATCCTAAGTCTAGTTGGCTGCTTAGTGTAGTCATTTATCCCCAGTCGTACCGTACCAGGTTTATATCATACCCTAATTACTTCAATGATTGTATTGTTAAAGTTATAGGGCTCACTCAGACTTATGTCTGACCCCGTTGTTTTTATCTTTTTCCCCCAACCCTCAGGTTATCGGTGTGGGCCTAGCGCTTGTGGGCTTTGATCGGATTGCTTTATATATCTTTTGGAGCTTGGACTCTTGAAGAAAATCTCGGTTATCTTTTCTATTATGGCTATTAGTATGTAGTGGGATTATGTACTTATGTTTTAACGAGATGGATATTTTGTACTTGACTCTTGTTGGTTTTTGATATGTAACCAAACATGTTCACCTTCTGCTGCAATGAAATGATGTTTTAAATATCAAGTATTACTTATATCTGTCTTGTTGTAATTTTTCAGTTCTATATTCACTTAAATACTCCACCGAAGCTAAGGCATTCCCTTAGTGAGTGATCTTAGCGGGTGTGGGGTGTTACACTATATGTGTAGTAAAATAATAACATATAAATATGTTAAATCTCAGATTCAGATCTATTTACCATCACAGTACTGTTTAGTTATCAAATATGAAAATAACTGAACTCACAGTGGTTGGATTGAAGTTCAAAAAAAATATCTTTTTATATGTTCTTGAAAGAAAGTCCTCTTTTAGATTTGTTGTTGTAGAATAATCAGAATAATCCTCTTAATATATGTTTAGGCAGCACCTTAGCATCTTCATATCTTTATTTAGAAATGGTTTGAAGGAAGAAAAATGAAGAATGGTTTGTTTGTTGAAAACAATGAGGTTGCTAATCTATTTATATATTACCTAGGATAATCTCATACCATTATACTTTAGGTTTATAATTCCAACCGTACACTCAATGCTGAGTCAACGCACGTATATGGTGAAGAAAACAATCTAAATACATAGCCAAGAACCTGCCTCTGCATGTAGGTAGGTTGACCCACCAATACATATGTCGACCCCTAAGTCGACCTGCCTTAGACCTGGGTCGATGCGGTCAGGCTGGGTCTCCCAATGACCGTTACTTCCTGCGGCATTGTTTATTTATTAATATATAATATGTATATATTTTAGTGCAATCTTCTTAGGTTCATAACTTCTTCATATTTAATCCGATTTATGAAAATCAAGAGTCTATCTGAGCCAGAATTCTATAATGGACGCAAACGTAAAGTCTGTTTTACAAAATTCCGAATATTTGATTAAGTAATATTCATTTTATTATCTTCTTTATATAATTACTGTACATTAAAATATGAGGTGTTACAAGATCACTCCTAGAGCTCGATCCAGGGTACATGATGCATAATGATCCCTATGGGCGTCCCCATGAAACCCTTACTTTGAGTCTGCTAGAACATTTAATAATAAACAATTCCTTGGCACTTCAGTTCCTTCAAGCTATCATCCTCGATGACTCCATCTTTTAGTTCAAGCCACTTCTTGAACAATTCCATTATCATCCATGATCGACGCCCATCCTGTGTCGATCCATTATTATACTGTATCATGCACCATCCTACGACTAGCAACACATCAATACTTCAATCACTCCGTCTTAAGTTCATAATTGAAGTAACCATCCTACTTGAGTTGCATCTCGATCATCTGAAGTCCTTTAGCTCCCAAAATTCACCAAACATCCCCGAATAGTGCCAACATCATGCTTCCGAAATAAGAGCACTCCACCATGCAACATCATGGATTTGTACAGATCAATTAAGCATGGATCAACACTGGTCAATCAACTTAGCGAATTTTTTCTAAGTGTTTGGCTCTGATACATCTTTGCTTCGATAACCTCCTGTCGGTCCATCGTTACAGTGAAATTTCCTACTGGTCCATAGCATTGAAACATCATTCACTCCCTCCTATATTTCCTTCCGATCCATCATCCAATCTTCAAATAACTTGTCATCGACCCATCCATTCAACATGAAAATTTGCATGCAGTCTCAATTTACCTTCATGAAGCCACCCCATACAAATCTTCACCATCCAACCATCTAGCATGGATTGGTACTAGTCTATCAGGTATGGACCGGCGCCAGTTCATGTATTTAGTGAGATTCAACACAAAAAAAATCCTGTTGCCTCCCTTTGTTTTCTAGAGCGCCTCTGCCAAGTTTCGTATGGATCTCCGATTTTCTCTATTATCCAATCCTAAGTTCTAGGGGCAAACAATTCAAACAAACAACTAATATGATGCAATCGGTTCAATCAAAAAACAATGATTCATCCAATCTTGATCATACAAACATGCACATATCACAAACAAATCATAAAACAGTGGATCTAACATGAATCGAATCTAAACATGTGAAAGAACATGATATATCCTACCAATTTCTGATTACTTGATTACATTTGGTTTTCCTAAGACGTCTAAGTCTGTGTTAAACATACATGATCAGATATGGATGGAATTTAGCTTATAAACATGAATTTGATCCTAATTTACACATACAATCTATAGTTTCTGTGTGATAGATATCTATCACACACCAGATCCAAGATCCAATGCAATACCAATGAGATCAGATTTAGATAGCATTGAAAGTCCCCAAAATCGATGCAATTTGATGTGATCTAATCTTCCTTGATGGTGATCTGGCCTTTGGATGCAATCTATGATGTATATGATGAATCGAATGAAGAATTAAGGTTTAGGCTGAATCCGAAGAATCATAGAAAAAGCCTAAATGTTTGAATGAAGAGAGGAACCTTAATTGTCCCCCCAAAACCCTCAGCCTAACGGGCTTCACTAATTAGTCCATTAGCACTTAGTATGCCTAACAGATATTGAAACTTAGAATAGCGATTTCTCCCTAACCACTGAACCAAATCTATAATGTGACCACTCTATGGAATCATAAACCACCAATTTGATCTAGTCATACTGATTTCAGCGCCTGATTCAATTTCTATCAAAAGTTATAAGTAAAATAATATTCATATAGACAAAACGGTCACAAATTGATTCAATAAAAATCATGGAAATGTCTTGTATCCTTATGAACAACATATTAGAATTTGAGAATGATCCGAACACTAGGGATTATGATCATCCTATATGTAAAATACGGGTCGTTACATTCTCTCCCCCTTAGGAATTTCACCCCCGAAATTCCAAGAAAACACGAGCAAACGAGGTATTTTGCATGCCTACTACCAACAACGAATATCCAATCGACCATCAAATCTAACATCCAACAAACCATACATTCAAAATCCTACCTAAGCATGTAGAACTTCTAATAATAAAAGACATAATGGTACAAGTAAGATACCATATATGGTACATACAACTCAAAGAGTTCTGGATAGGTCAACCTCATACTCTCTTTCGTTTCTACTATACAATCATCATCGTCGTCGCTCCACTGTGCCTTGACTAGCTTAACAATATTCCTCCTAAGCTATTTCATGTCACTCCTTATGACACAAAGTGGCTTACGAGGACTAAAAAATTTGAAATAAACATCTAAATCTTCAATCTGATCAGTAGACACGACAAAATTCAAGTCATGCACAAACTTGTGTAAAATAGTACATGAAATACGTTGTGCACACTCGTCATCTTCTTGGATAAATCCGCTCAATATGCGAGCTTTCCAATATGCTCGACAAACGAAAATGGCCTAACGAACCTTGGCGCTAACTTTCTTATTTTCCAAAATGAACTGCATTCCTTAGAGGCGAGTCCTTAACAAAACCAAATCTCCAACTGAGAATTCTAAATCCTTTTGTCGCTTATCGGCATAACTCTTCTAATGATCTTGGGTTGCCTTTATTCGTTGCCAGATGATCTCAATATTATTCAATGTTTCTTTAGCCCAAGCACAAATTTCTCTCTTGTCTCTAACCAACAGGATGGAGAATTACATGGTCTGTCATACAATGCCTCATACAGTGTCATTCCAATGCTTGACTAGTAGTTGTGATTATAAGCAAACTCAACCAAATATAGATAGTCTTCCCATGATCCTCCAAAATCCAAAACACAAGCTCTAAGAAGAACTTTTAATACTCGACTAACCCTCTCGGTCTTACTATCTGAGATGATAAGACGTACGTAAACATAACTCGGTTCCTAAAGTTTCTTGCAAACCCTTACAGAATTCACAGGTGAACAATGGGTCTCAATCGCTAACAATATTTTTTGGTACCCATGGAATTGAACTATCAACTTAAGATATAACTCAGCCAACTTCGACGCTGTCCTAGTCAATCCGATAGGAATAAACCTTGTGGTTTTGGTCAAGCGATCCATGATGACCTAATGCTATCATTCTCTGCCTTTGTCTTAGGTAATTCATCAATAAAATTTATCGACACTTGCTCCCATTTTCAATAGGAACTTCCAATGATTGTAACAATCCACTATTTTTCTTTTGTTCGGCTTTAACTAATTGACAATTCCTTCAAGATGAATTTCCCGATATCCCTCTTCATGCCTTCCCAATAGTAAACCAACTTTATATCTTAATACATCTTATTACCATTAGGACGAACTATCAACCTAGAGTGTTGACATTCCATCAAAACTTCACCTCTCAATCCATCTAAATTAGGAATAGCCAGTCGCCCACTTTTGCGAAACCAACCATCTCGATCGACTTCATAATCTGTAACTCCCTCGGATTCGATCCTCACTTCTAATCTCCATATAATCCCCATAATATCATCATCTCTCTTTTGGCTTTCGCCTATCCTTTCGGTGAGATCGTTTTAATTGATGAGCTTGCTAACATCTCGCGCTCTTACTCACAATGTGTCCTAAAATCAAATCTACCCAAAAAATCAAGATGCTTCCATTCTGAAAACATGGCTCCCAAACTTGCACGTCTTTGACTAAACGTGTAGGCCACTGCGTTACCTTTACCTGGAGTATAGGCTACCAAAATCATACAACGCCAAAAACTCTAACCATCGTTGTTGCCGAAGATTCAAATTCTTCTGGGAGAAAAGGCACTTCAATGACTTATGATTACTAAACAACTCAAACCTAACTCCCAACAAATAGTTCCTCCAAATTTTCGGAGCAAACACTATCGCCACTAACTCCAAATCATGAGTTGGGTAATTATTTTCATATGGCTTAAATTGTCGACTCTCATAAGCCACAACTCTATCCTTTTGCATTAACATTGCTCCAAGTCCAATGCCACATGCATCGGTATATACCACTATCTTTTTATTCCCACTCAGAATGGTCAACATAGGAGCACTCGTCAACCTCCCTTTCAAAATCCTGAAAGTTTGTTTATATTTCGCATCCTACACGGACACCTGATTTTTCTTCGTTAATCATGTTAATGGTGCAACTATCTTAGAGAAATCCTTGATAAATCATCGATAGTATCCAACTAAACCAAGGAAACTCCCAACATTTGTTGCATTCTTAGTCGATCCTAATCCTGTATCGCTTCCATCTTAGCGAGATCGGCCGTTATTCCTTGTCCTGACATGACATGGCCAAGAATCTCATTTCTTTCTTCTAGAAGAGGCGCTTTGAAAACATAGCCTTCAGATGATGCTTTCACAAGATTTCCAAAACACTTTTCAAGTGCATCTTGTGTTCTTCCTCATTCTTGGATTAAACCAATATATCATCCACGAGCACCAGTATGAACTTAATTAACTGATATCTGAAAATTCGATTCATAAGATCCATAAAATATGTTGGTACGTTAGTCAATCCAAATGGCATCAAAAACCACTCTTAAAATCTAGATGGTATACTAAAGCTATCTTCGGCACACTATCCCTAGAGACTCCTAGTTGGTGAAATCTCGTTGCTAAATCCATTTGGGAAAACACATTAGCTTCGTGGATTTGATCAAACAAGTCATTGATTCTCGGTACTGGATACTTATTCTTCTTAGTTACCTTATTTAGCTCACGATAACCCACACACAATCACAACTATTCATCGGCCTTGATCGCAAATACAACTGTTGCACCCCATTCGGATATGCTTCTCTGAATGAATCCCTTACTTGAAAGATCATTCACTTGCACCTCTAACTCTCATTGTTCCTTAAGCGCCACTCTCCTAAAGGGAATAACAACAGGTCTGGCACCATCCACTAAATCGATTCGAAACTCAATCTCTAGTTGTGGTGGCAATCCTCTGACCTCATCAAAAACATCAGAAAATACTCGAATGATTGGCATAGATGACAACTCATCCCATGGAATCATAAACGAATATAAAAAGTTGATCAGAAACCAACCTCTGTAAACAACGCATCACCATTGTTCGCCTTTCCACATTCCCGATTGTTACCTCAAAACTTTCGCAATTCACAACAGTTACATACCTCTTGAGCCAGTCTATACCTAAAATAATCCCAAACCTAGCGAAGTTCAAAACAAAATGTAAAATCCAAAATTTCAGTTATTAGATTTTAAATGTTTAATTAATTTTAAACATTCAATTTGTTAGATTTTTGGAATTTAATAAGTTGAATTCCAATTTTGTGGTTATTTAGATAATTGAAATTGCGAATAAACATTAACTAAAATGAATTTGATAATTTCATTTATCATCATTTAGTCAATCGATAATTATTATAAATATAGTTTGTATATCCATTGAAAGTAATAAATAGTTTGGATTTGAAATGATATTTAGATCATACTTTTAAAATAATATTTTAGTATGAAATTAGATTGATTTTGAAGCTTATGTAAATTTTTATTTGAATTTGAACGGTAATAATAATATATTATTGAAGAATTGTAGTGTTTTGAAATTGATTTCTATTTATTCGATTTTAATAACACAAGAAAATAGTGTTTTTGCAAACTATCTCGGGATTCGATGAAATTTGTTTCATCGAGTCTGGGATATTTAAATATAGCAGATTGTCAAATGTCGTGACGAATGGATGACAGATGTGGTCGTGTAAGCATGAAACGTTCGATGTAAAATATGTGTCAATATAAGAAAATATAATATCAAAAATATTTTTTTAACTTAAATTAATTCAAAAGTTTTAAATTTTAAAATATGGTGATTTGATGGATATGGAGATATGACATTGCCTTGTAAATCTTGTTTAACCTGAATATCTTGCTTTACTTGAACTAGAAGCTAACAAAATGAATTTAATTATAAAATTAGGCAACTCCGCCTTCACTTCTATCCTTTCCCTTTTTCTAAATCATGTATAGTGAATGAATAATGTAGCCACCTCTTCTCATGATCTTCTACTGATTGAATAAAATATAATACACAATGATATCAAGAGATTTCAGATCCATTGAGTTCATTTGAGCTTGTGCTTCAATTAGGTATGCTTCTTTTTGGGTTCGAATGTTTTCCTAGAGATTGGGTTTTTCACAATGTGCCTAGTGTTGATGTTTTGCCTCGATTCAGGCAATAAAATAGAGAACAACAATTGGAATTGCGTTCAAGAGAAGAAATAGTACCTCTGATGGAGCTTGACATTGGTTTGAGAGGTGCGACTTTTCATGGTTGCGCTACTTTAGGGTATTCGATCGGATTTTGAACGATGAGGGCGGAGAAGACGAGGTAAGGTCAGGTGAGAAAGGTTAGAGGCGACCATCGCGATGGCATTATCAGATTTGGATTTAATGAAGTTGAGCATTGCATTGTTGACAAACGTGCACTGTGTATCATAGGAGGATGTTAGGTTTGGAGCTTTTGAAAAGAAAAAGAAGGCAGTGGCTTCTGCACGTGAGGAAGGGATAAGGTGTTTAAGCGTAATGATGAGATTAGTTAATTAGCTTATTTATTTTTATTTGATTTTAAACTTGTAACACTCGGATTTTTTTTTATACGATATCAGATTGAGACAAAACAAGTTGCATTGGATTCGTATTCGCGAGCACTACGTGTATGAGTTGGATTAGAGTACTTTGGATATGTTTGGATTTTTATGTAATTTCAAATGCATATTTGAAATTATATTAATCGACGCTAAATCATCGAATTCGAATTGATGGTGAGTTAACTCTCACAATTTCTAGAGTATTATTGTATCATATCATGTAAAATAAATATCTATTGTTGAATCGATATTTATTTGCGTGATATGTTTGTTTGTTGATTGATTGGGTGATTTATTTCTTTGTTGGTGTTTATCGATATATAATCCGTCTATGAATGATGACCTTTGCATTACCTACTTTTAAGCGGGAGATTCATCTTAAATAAATTATATTATATTATCCATTATATATGAACATAAGAACCATTTTATTGTAGGGAACCATAAAAGGAAAAGTGGAGTGTTTGTAGCGAATTAGGTCGCGATGGAACGCTCTGAAATATACACACTTGTGTGTGGTTGAAATGGAATTAGTTGATTCTTTGTTTATGTTCGTATGTTATTCACATTCATCCATTCACTTCTATCCCTATTATGTTAGCATTTGTTTGCTTATACTCATCTATCGCCTTCATGTATATATGTTATTCCCATATTGTTCGTATGGTTGGTGATTGAAGTAAATTAAACATTTTGTTTAATATAAGTTTGTATTTTCACAGAATTGATATTTGAATAAAGTTATTATTTTAATTAATGACAAATTATAAAGTTATTTGTTATTCAAGTTAATAATAATGAGATTCAATTTTCTAGTTTAACAAATGAGAATTGAGTCTGGTTTTGCATATAAGTAACGAACTGAAATTTGATTATTCATTCTAATCAATTATAAATAAATTTGGTTATAGAACTTTATTTTAATTAAATATTTTAAATTAGTGATCAATTTAAATTTGACAATATTTTTAAATAAATGACTCCTTAACCCCAACAACTTATTTGAACTAATGGGATTTGGTCGATTTGTCTACTTCCATTAGCTTGTTTCTTAAATGAAATTGAATTGATTTATTGAAATGAATAGAACCCCTTTAATTGATATAAAATAAAGGATTTAAGAAATTAACTGATTAATAAAAAGGTTTAAGCTTAATGGATCAATTTGATTATGGTTTGTAAATAAGCAACTTATTGATTATAGAAGATCATAAATGGGATTAATTATTTTGCAGGAAAATAATGTTGTTTAAGGAGTAATAGACAAATTTTATAGTTGGTTTGTTTTCCTTTGAGAATATTAAAATACGGTTTTTGAGTTATAAAAGGATTTTGTTTAAATGTCTCTCGTGATGATCAATAATCACTTTAAGTGTATTTAAATAATTAAATCTAATAATTAACCGTTTTGGATAAATAATATCGTTTAGATCTTATAAATGATAGTTTTAAATAAGAATGCCCTTTTTAAGTAGAAATGGTTTTGAAATTTAGTCTAAGTGTAAAGTACTTTGGGTTTTATCAAAATCATTGTTGTTAATTTAACATTGGTTTCAACTTTCTTTTGTATACATTTAGAATAATAATTATCTCTTTAAAACTAATATTTTAAAGGGTATTGTTAAAAATATTTTTTGTTCAAATATCTGAAATGTGAAAACCAAGCATAAGTTTAAGTTTTGAAGTTTAAAGGTTTTCGATATGAAAATGAAAATAAATTTCCATAAACGATATTTCTTGCATGGAAAATATTTAGTTATACTCTTATCACTAGATGTCGAAATATAGAAAATTTCCCTTATCTCTGTAACGTCCCGCATTTTGAACGGTTTGAATTTGAATATTTAAATCAGTTTGAATATCGAATTCGAAACATAAATGGATTTATATATTAAATAAAAACGAAGTTGAACGTATAAAAATATATATTAAAATTAATCGAGCTCATAACGACGCTGCAGTTCGTAATTTAACGTTCTGAACTTCAACGGAGTATACATGATCCGTTATTAACCGGATTTCTGCGAAACAAGAATCGTTGGAATCTGTTGAACTGTATTTTTCCAATAGAAGTGAAAAACCAAGATTTCATCGAATATATTGCAAGATATGTCCTAATCAAATATTCAGAAAGTCGCTGTGAAATCGTATATCGACCGTAACGGTTTTTTGAATATAATTTGATATCGATTGCAAATCGGGACAAGGTTCTTTTGAGGCGCAGCGATAATTTAATTTTTAGAATTTTACTGTAATTTTTAAATAATTAAAAATTGCAACTTTTTATTTGGAGTATTTCGCACCCTATATCGATACTTTGGGATTTCAAAATATGAGTCAAACTACCGGTATTTTTACATTTTTGGGACCATGACACCTCGTTGAGCACGACCGTAATCTTACTTCTGTCCGTGGCAGCTCATATATGAACGGAATTCAGTTTGTATACATGACACTGTACTTCATCCCTAAGATAAAAAATATATATATATTTAATATGCAGATATTTTCTCCACAAAGAGTACTGCCACCATGACCCTAAGATTATCAACTTTAGGTTCCTACCATAAGAACGTGCCAACCCATCACGCAGCAAACAGTGCCTAACCTAGTTGATGTACAAACCCTATTACTTCACAGCGAAGGAAATGCAAACACGTAAACTAACCTAGAACTAGGGTACCTCCTACTGCTTAAAAATTAAGTTTCTCAACAATATAAATACATCATCCCCTCTCCTCTGTTCTTCACGTAAAAAGCAAACCAAATGGAAGAAAATCAAATTAAAAACCCCTCTTAAAATATGGAAGTGCGGATCTGGGTGGCGGCGAATAGTAGAGAGTGATGAGCAGGTCGCGGGGAGAGTAACAGAAGGCTATAGGAGTTTTCTGTGCATAGAAATGAACGGTGTAAAGCTCGCGGAAAGTCTGGGCATGGAGTTCGGTTTTCAGGAGCAGCAGGCATGGATCGATGTCGAGTTTTGTTTCTAGGAATGGTATGTTTTATTTCGGAAAGGTGAAGCTCTTGCGAAGAGCTGAAGGTTGGTGGTGATTGCATGACTTTCGGTGAAGGGGAAGTGAGGCTGTAAGGGATTACATGCGACAGTAGGAGATGAAGTATTGGGCTGGCGCATGGGTACATACGTGGGAGAAGGAACTTTGAAGTGGAGGAGTTTTTGGGTTAGGAAATACTGTGTACCGTGTACACGTTAGAGAAGTAGTTAGGAGGAGGATGTACTGACATGTGGAGGCAACTGATGGAGCATGCAGGTTAGTAGAGATGTTGGTGTATGGGATTGCATTGAAGTGATGTTCCATTCATGAGTTAAGTACTGATGAAGGGATGGACGCATTGTATCAGTGGAGCTCGGCGCATGCATGCTTGGACGCGTGTATGAAAGTGTGGGGGTGATGCAAGCTTGGGATGATGGGAAGACAGTCACGAAATAGGAGAAGGGGGGGCAGAGTTCGAAGCTGCAGTGTCTGGTGGTGTTTCGATGGAGAGTTAATGAAGGTGGCCGGACGATTGAGGACGTGTTCTTTCTGAAGAACCCGAGGGGGTTAGAGTTGCTGTGAAACATATTGGAAAAGAAGAGGAAGAAAGCGGGCTCTGACTTCTGGGATTGAGCCGAGCAAGTATAAAAGGAATTTAATGCTGTTTGTTGCATTGGAATTGTATGGTCGCAAACTGGATACTGAAACTGGATGGGAGCGATTTGGAGCATGTTATGATTCTAGACGAAATTAAAAACTCCTTCTCAGATCTATCGACCGACGCAAATCGTTATTTAAGCGGTTAACGCGCGAAAGTGAGTAAATTCACTCACTCTGATCTATTTTAAAATATTTTAATTATATTTCAATATTGGTTGCATGCTGTGTGATGGTCGTTTAGGTAGATTACAATTAAATTGGTTGAAATAATATAAACCGTTATATATCTAAAACTGACGATTGAACACTGATATTTCATAATGATATGAAATTAATGATATTTATTGTGGCTAACATCTGTGGATACAGGAAACCGGTTAGAGGAATCAAACCGGATTCCTCAATATTTGTATGTACTGTTTGTTGTATAGTATTTATATATACGACCTGAACCTAAATAACATTATTAGGAATTATAATCTGATAGGCTAGTTAATATTTAGTTTTAAACCAACAAATTATAATAGGATATGTAATCAGTATTTAGTTATAAACTTGATATTGATTTAATAAGAACCTGACTTAGAAACAGAGTTTATCAAATGAAATGTGAATATGGCAGCGTATTGCAGTAGTTATAAAAGAGAATATAGCAGTGTATTGCAGTAGCTATAAAAGAGAATACAACAGTGTATTGCAGTAGTTATAAAAGAGAATATAGCAGAGTATTGCATTAGTTATAAAGGAAAAGATAGCAACATTAGTTAAAATATAATGGTTTTAAAGTAAGTCGATAAGTTATAATGCTTTAAAAAGATATACTAAGCATGATAAGGAAGGTGATATAGTTTTAAAGAAATTAGAACCCGTTGTACGTTGGTTGAGTTGAGTAACTTTCGAGGCGTCAATCTGATGTTGGTTTCGGCCTTCGGGGTTGATACTTAGAAATTTATTCACTTACCGATTTATAACAAGGAACTAATAGAGTAGAAATGAAGGGAAGTAAGGAAGAGTTTATAGAAATATGGGAAACTAGAAAGTTAGTATTAAATAAAAGGACCAGTGTTTGTGAATGGATGTTTGTTTTTACTTCGATAGTTAAATAACCGACTATCGAAGTGTTTTGACCATCGTGTCAATACGGAGAGACCGGTTGGATTTATTATCCGAAAACCACTCCGTATAGGCATAAGCGCTGCGAATTATATTTAAGTAAAATTGAAGACGGAGTTAAACGCAAGGGTCGACCAGTTCCAGAAATGATGCTATCTGTTTGTCCAGTCCCAGGACAACTTGTATGGATGAGTGTCTGACAGAGTATTTCCAACGGTCACGCAGTTGATTTGTACGAATATACCAAGTTGGTGGGGAGAAGGGAACTTCTCTTTATTCTACACCTAGTGTGCATTTGTGTAATCAATATGTGATTACGGATTTGACGATGTGACATTCAAAGTGAATGGTGATCAGACGTTCTGTAGATAGACGTAGCCTCTAGCCTCACAACCAGGAAGTAACAAAAGTTGGGCTAGGCAGCATGGCTAGTTGGGTCATCCCCAAGCAGGGTGTATTGTCACCGATCTAGAGAAAATTCATATTTATACTTCTTTTTCGATTTTGTATCTTCGGATGACGGTTGGATGGCCTACAACCGTGGTGGCAATATATTCGCGATACTCAAGCTAAATGAGTGAGCGGTCATGTGTGGCCGGGTTGCAAGACGTTCTTGTTGAACCCTGAGTGTATCCCCTCTAGAGTACACTATTCAGAAGGTGCTCCCATACCTTGTCTATTGGAATCCATTCTCCAATAAGCGCCCTACGATTTATGATTTTATAATATATATATGTGGAACGTGAGATGCAAGCGTTCTACTACTTGGATAATTATATTGTTAGACACTATCATAATATCACTGGTTTTGATATAAAGAATACTTTGGGTTATAGTAAGGTAAAAGCCGTCCATGTTTATGTGTGGGCCGGTCTTACTATTATCTTCTTATTTGAAAAGGATTTTCAAAGTAAACTGTATGGTTGGAATTTACTCACACCAGTCCCATAACTGACCCAGAGTTTATTTTCCCTAAACTCTTGGGTGCCCAAATTTGTACGGGAAGTCAAGTGTTTCAGGCTTTTACAGATTCACTTGGAGGAGCTGGAAACAGAAGGCTTCACCATTAATTAGTTAGAGATTATTTCCGCTGTGACATTTATGAGTTATACTTTGATATATGGTATGTATATATACAAATTCAGATTTGTATTTCAAAGTTATGTTATAATAAAATTTATTCATTCCGCTGAGAGTTTCGTGTTTACTCTGATTCTGATGTTCTTCTTCTTCTATTCTATTAGTTCTACCTTTCCTATCTCATCCTCTAAATTCTTCTATTAATGTCCCGGTATTTTCGTTACTTGAATAGTCAACAGTGTGTTTTTATGTTGATTTTCTAGGTCGAAAATTCCGCGCCATTACAGTTGGTATCAGAGCATAAGGTTAAGTGATTACCTTGGCTCTGTGGCGTGACTCAATAGAGATAAGGTTAGTGATACCTTAGATTGAGTATGAGTGTATATATATGAGCGCGTATTTGTAAATTAATATAAAAACTATTTTATATTGTGTTGACTGGTCAGTCGAGTGGTTTATAAATTCTGGTCAAAACAGTAATGCAAACTGCGTCGATAGGTGTTTCTAAACTCTTGAACAGAGTAATTCGACACAGTATGTTTTGAAAAGGGGTAAATGAAATAATTTTACCCAAGATATATTTTGATATAAAATGGTATATATATATATATTGAAATTATTATATATTGTGTATGTTGGTTGCAATTATAATCGACTAAGATTATAATGGAATTAAATGACCAATCAGGATTTGTTTGAATATGATATATAACAATCAGATCAACTAAATCTGAATTTGAACCAGAATTGGAATTGAACTCTGGAAACTGATAATGGTAGTTGAAATTAAATTTTGGATTATATATGGGAAATTTAAAATCCTAGGTAAATTTGGAATGTTTTCCTATGCCTTATTAAGGATATTTTGAAATTTTCAAAATAGAAATGTTTGAACAAGTTTTTAAGATAATATAGTATTGAACTCACTTCTACCACTGGAAAATAATTCTGATGGTGCTGGCCACATCATCAGTGTCATTTTCGAGTTTCAGAGTGACGGATTACTACCAAAAGATTTTGTTTTGGATTGTTTTGAGGTACAAGTTGTTCAAAAAAATTCAAATGTTTTGAATTGCTATTATTATGTGTAATATATATGATCTCATACTGGTTTGAAATTAAAACCCCAGGAATTTGAATTCCGGAATTTAAAATTTACTTATAAAGTAAATAAATAGAAAATTTAACTAAGTTGAAATATGATTTTGGCTTGGAATAAGCAAATGATTGGATTGAAGAATAAATTGATTGGAGATCAGTTGGAAATGTTTGGATATATGCTGGTTTGATAGCAGATGGTAGAGATAGAGTTGAATGCCCAACAGAGAAGGTACACGTTTATATACGAGAATAAGATTTTTATGAGTCGGTTTGGGCAAGCCGTTTGGCTGTTTGATTTTCTTTTGGATTGGAGAAGGCCCAGAGTGGCAAGTTGTTGTGGTATCGAGTGAGCCGTGCAGAGGAGATGCTGGCGAGATTCTCTGAAAATTTAAGCTGTTAGGAAATTTTCAAAATTTTCGAAAATATTCGGTAATAAGAAGAAATTAATATTTTAATTGAAATTAATCAGTTCAGTTGAAACTAAAATTATGAAGTAAACCAAAAATATTTTTAACCTGTTTATAACAGAGATTGTAGCATTTTCCCCATCTTAGCAATTTCGAGGACGAAATTATTTTAAGGGGGAAGGACTGTAACGTCCCGCATTTTGAACGGTTTGAATTTGAATATTTAAATCAGTTTGAATATCGAATTCGAAACATAAATGGATTTATATATTAAATAAAAACGAAGTTGAACATATAAAAATATATATTAAAATTAATCGAGCTCATAACGACGTTGCAGTTCGTAATTTAACGTTCTGAACTTCAATGGAGTATACAGGATCCGTTATTAACCGGATTTCTGCGAAACAAGAAACGTTGGAATCTGTTGAACTGTATTTTTCCAACAGAAGTGAAAAACCAAGATTTCATCGAATATATTGCAAGATATGTCCAAATCAAATATTCAGAAAGTCGCTATGAAATCGTATATCGACCGTAACGGTTATTTGAATATAACTTGATATCGATTGCAAATCGGGACAAGGTTCTTTTGAGGTGCAGCGATAATTTAATTTTTAGAATTTTACTGTAATTTTTAAATAATTAAAAATTGCAACTTTTTATTTGGAGTATTTCGCACCCTGTATCGATATTTTGGGATTTCAAAATATGAGTAAAACTACCGGTATTTTTACATTTTTGGGACCATGACACCTCGTTGAGCACGACCGTAATCTTACTTCTGTCCATGGCAGCTCATATATGAACGGAATTCAGTTTGTATACATGACACTATACTTCATCCCTAAGATAATATATATATATATATATATATATATATATATATATATTTAATATGCAGATATTTTCTCCACAAAGAGTACTGCCACCATGACCCTAAGATTAGCAACTTTAGGTTCCTACCATAAGAACGTGCCAACCCATCACGCAACAAACAGTGCCTAACCTAGTTGATGTACAAACCCTATTACTTCACAGCGAAGGAAATGCAAACCCATAACCTAACCTAGAACTAGGGTACCTGCTACTGCTTAACAATTAAGTTTCTCAACAATATAAATACATCATCCCCTCTCCTCTATTCTTCACGTAAAAAGCAAACCAAATGGAAGAAAATCAAATTAAAAACCCCTCTTAAAATATGGAAGTGCGGATCTGGGTGGCGGCGAATAGTAGAGAGTGATGAGCAGGTCGCCGGGAGAGTAACAGAAGGCTACAGGAGTTTTCTGTGCATAGAAATGAACGGTGTAAAGCTCGCGGAAAGTCTGGGCATGGAGTTCGGTTTTCAGGAGCAGCAGGCATGGATCGATGTCGAGTTTTGTTTCTGGGAATGGTATGTTTTATTTCGGAAAGGTGAAGCTCTTGCGAAGAGCTGAAGGTTGGTGGTGATTGCATGACTTTCGGTGAAGGGGAAGTGAGGCTGTAAGGGATTACATGCGACAGTAGGAGATGAAGTATTGGGCTGGCGCGTGGGTACATACATGGGAGAAGGAACTTTGAAGTGGAGGAGTTTTTGGGTCAGGAAATACTATGTACCGTGTACACGTTAGAGAAGTAGTTAGGAGGAGGATGTACTCACATATGGAGGCAACTGATGGAGCATGCAGGTTAGTAGAGATGTTGGTGTATGGGATTGCATTGAAGTGATGTTCCATTCAGGAGTTAAGTACTGATGAAGGGATGGACGCATTGTTTCAGTGGAGCTCGGCGCATGCATGCTTGGACGCGTGCATGAAAGTGTGGGGGTGATGCAAGCTTGGGATGTTGGGAAGACAGTCACGAAATAGGAGAAGGGGGGCAGAGTTCGAAGCTGCTGTGTCTGGTGGTGTTTCGATGGAGAGTTAATGAAGGTGGCCGGACGATTGAGGACGTGTTCTTTCTGAAGAACCCGAGGGGGTTGGAGTTGCTGTGAAACATATTGGAAAAGAAGAGGAAGAAAGCGGGCTCTGACTTCTGGGATTGAGCCGAGCAAGTATAAAAGGAATTCAACGTTGTTTGTCGCGTTGGAATTGTATGGTCGCAAACTGGATACTGAAACTGGATGGGAGCGATTTGGAGCATGTTATGATACTAGACGAAATTAAAAACTCCTGCTCTGATCTATCAACCGACGCAAATCGTTATTTAAACGGTTAACGCGCGAAAGTGAGTAAATTCACTCACTCTGATCTATTTTAAAATATTTTAATTATATTTCAATATTGGTTGCATGCTGTGTGAAGGTCGTTTAGGTAGATTACAATTAAATTGGTTGAAATAATATAAACCGTTATATATCTAAAACTGACGATTGAACACTGATATTTCATAATGATATGAAATTAATGATATTTATTGTGGCTAACATCTGTGGATACAGGAAACCGGTTAGAGGAATCAAACCAGATTCCTCAATATTTGTATGTACTGTTTGTTGTATAGTATTTGTATATACGACCTGAACCTAAATAACATTATTAGGAATTATAATCTGATAGGCTAGTTAATATTTAGTTTTAAACCAACAAATTATAATAGGATATGTAATCAGTATTTAGTTATAAACTTGATATTGATTTAATAAGAACCTGACTTATAAACAGAGGTTATCAAACGAAATGTGAATATGGCAGCGTATTGCAGTAGTTATAAAAGAGAATATAACAGTGTATTGCAGTAGCTAGAAAGGAGAATACAACAGCGTATTGCAGTAGTTATAAAAGAGAATATAGCTGCGTATTGCATTAGTTATAAAGGAAAAGATAGCAGCATTAGTTAAAATATAACAGTTTTAAAGTAAGTCGATAAGTTATAATGTTTTAAAAAGATATACTGAGCATGAAAAGGAAGGTGATATATTTTTAAAGAAATTAGAACCCGTTGTACGTTGGTTGAGTTGAGTAACTTTCGAGGCGTCAATCTGATGTTGGTTTCGGCCTTCGGGGTTGATACTTAGAAATTTATTCACTTACCGATTTATTACGAGGAACTAATAGAGTAGAAATGAAGGGAAGTAAGGAAGAGTTTATAGAAATATGGGAAACTAGAAAGTTAGTATTAAATAAAAGGGCCAGTGTTTGTGAATGGATGTTTGTTTTTACTTCGATAGTTAAATAACCGACTATCGAAGTGTTTTGACCATCGTGTCAATATGGAGAGACCGGTTGGATTTATTATCTGAAAACCACTCCGTATAGGCATAAGCGCTGCGAATTATATTTAAGTAAAATTGAAGACGGAGTTAAACGCAAGGGTCGTCCAGTTCCAGAAAAGATTTTATCTGTTTGTCCAGTCCCAGGACAACTTGTATGGAAGAGTATCTGACAGAGTATTTCCAACGGTCACGCCGTTGATTTGTACGAATATACCAAGTTGGTGGGGAGAAGGTAACTTCTCTTTATTCTACACCCAGTGTGCATTTGTGTAATCAATATGTGATTACGGATTTGACGCTGTGACATTCAAAGTGAATGGTGATCAGATGTTCTGAAGATAGACGTAGCCTCTAGCCTCACAACCAGGAAGTAACAAAAGTTGGGCTAGGCAGCATGGCTAGTTGGGTCATTCCCAAGCAGGGTGTATTGTCACCGATCTAGAGAAAATTCATATTTATACTTCTTTTTCGATTCTGTATCTTCGGATGACGGTTGGATGGCCTACAACCGTGGTGGCAATATATTCACGACACTCAAGCTAAATGAGTGAGCGGTCATGTGTGGCCGGGTTGCAAGACGTTCTTGTTGAACCCTGAGTGTATCCCCTCTAGAGTACACTATTCAGAAGGTGCTCCCATACCTTGTCTATTGGAATCCATTCTCGAATAAGCGACCTGCGGTTTATGATTTTATAATATATATATGTGGAACGTGAGATGCAAGCGTTCTACTACTTGGATAATTATATTGTTAGACATTATCATAATATCGCTGGTTTTGATATAAAGAATACTTTGGGCTATAGTAAGGTAAAAGCCGTCCATGTTTATGTGTGGGCCGGTCTTACCATTATCTTCTTATTTGAAAATGATTTTCAAAGCAAACAGTATGGTTGGAATTTACTCACACCATTCCCATGACTGATCCAGAGTTTATTTTGTTTGTTTTCCCTAAACTCTTGGGTGCCCAAATTTGTACGGGCAGTCAAGTGTTTCAGGCTTTTACAGATTCACTTGGAGGAGCTGGAAGCAGAAGGCTTCACCATTAATTAGTTAGAGATTATTTCCGCTGTGACATTTATGAGTTATACTCTGATATATGGTATGTATATATACAAATTCAGATTTGTATTTCAAAGTTATGTTATAATAAAATTTATTCATTCCGCTGAGAGTTTCGTGTTTACTTTGATTCTGATGTTCTTCTTCTTCTTCTATTCTATTAGTTCTACCTTTCCTATCTCATCCTCTAAATTCTTTTATTAATGTCCCGGTATTTTCGTTACTTGAATAGTCAACAGTGTGTTTTTATGTTGATTTTCTAGGTCGAAAATTCCCCGCTATTACAATCTCGAAGTTTGACAACATTGTCCAGATGATGCATAGAGGTAACGCTACCTCAACTTGTCCAATTGTATTTTTTAACTAAGAGATTGTATAAGTTCAGGATCAATAATTAATGGTAAGAGAATGTGATTTAGTTTCCATATACAATCATTTTTAATATTCATAATAGTTGATTTAACAAATATTAGTTGAGCTTTCTCGAGTTGTATCGTCAAATCAAAATATTTTGTTGCTCTTTGACTGTTGTTATCCTTTGTTGTAAATGTGGTTGCCCCCATTAGGGTAATTACACGATTGTAAATGTGGCTGCTCCCTTTAGGGTAATTGCACATCTACTCTTGGGTTGGTTTGGTTACATGTGCAAGATGTGAAATACTCGGATACTGGGTGAAGTTGGCAGGGTCTAGCTAGTACATTTCCGAAAACATTGTAGTTCTTAAGTATATTCTAGAGGTATACTATTCAGTAAGGTGGGCGTACCCTCTTAGTCATATGTTGGAAAAAAAATCTCATTTTATTCCTTTGATTCCGAATTTACGAGTTTTCCTATTTTAGTTGCATCAAGAAGATAAAACCTTTGCAATGTTTAATTATCTGTATCCATGGTGAGATTGTATGTTGTTGCAAGTGGCATAATCCGCAGTAAGCAGTGCGCTCCAATTATTTCAGGAATATTAATTTTTTCCTTGTTCGATCTAAATTTTATTTTGATTGGTTTCTTGTTTCCATCGAGAAGTGTCATGCCCTCTTCTCAATGGGGAGGTGCTAATTTGTTACTTTTATGTTGGTAATTTTTTTACATGACACCCATTTCTTGTTGTTCAATGATTTTATTTTGAGTTGATGCTTCTTATCATATGTTGTTCTTATGAGGTAAAAACCCATTCCGTGATCAACAACGCGGTCTCATAGAATTACTATATGTTTCATGTTACTTGAGTTTTCTCGTGATTGGTATTCCAAACTGATCCGCATATTATTTCATTATAAAGCTCGGGTCAGACCGGGCTTGTTTCTAGGTAGTCTTATGTTGGATGTGGAGCTCATGAAGTTGATTTGGAAGTGCACATGTCATATTATTTTGTTTCCTCTGTATTTTATTTTACCTATCAACATTGAAAGGTCAAAAAACTATAAGTGTCCTATTGATAGGATTTGTTTTTTACTTTAATATATATTGTATCTAGGAGTGATAGTTCATCTGTCGTTATTATTATATGTTTTTGTTTCCACTGTGAGATTCTGTGTTTCTTATATTCTTTTCTTTTTACCTTTACAATCTATGTTTTCGACTATTGAATGTTCGATATTAAAGTACAGTGGGCGTATTCAATGTCAACTTTCGATGGTTGGGATGGTGGGTCATTACACAAAGAAATCACACCAAAGAGCAACCATGACTTGATAAAACTAGACGACGACAAAACATATAAATACTAGATGAACCCCCTACTAAGTTAATCAGAACCAATGGTCTATCAGCAATCTTAGGTTCTAAACCTAACTTGCAAACAAGCTCATTACAGGTAAAATAATGCGATGCTCTAGTATCAAACAAAACTCGAGCTGAAATACCCTTGATAGAAAGAGTACCTTGCACAAAAACACTCTTCCCCTTCTCCTCAGCAGTCGGACCCCTTAAGGAAGACAGTACAATATCCAGAGCATACGCCTTCATGACTTGTTTATCCTTTGGTGGTTTTGGATAATTATTCTTTGTATGCCAAGGCATATCACAGTTATAAAATTTTCTTCCCACCTTAGGGTTCTTACAATCCTTGGAATAATGGCCCTTTCTGTTGACATTTTTAACAAGTAACCTCATACTTTGGCTTCTTTTGGCCATTTTCCCTTGTTGTTGTTTTCTTTTACCATTCCACTTTTTCTTGTTACCGCCACCTTGTTGTGGGTTTGACTCCTGCTTAATCTCAACAACAACCTCCACACTCTAAGGAAACAAACTCTCCTTTCTCAAAAG
This sequence comes from Allium sativum, assembly GCA_030737875.1. NCBI lineage: Eukaryota > Viridiplantae > Streptophyta > Magnoliopsida > Asparagales > Amaryllidaceae > Allium > Allium sativum. Next base: position 43,709,791 of record CM060921.1, read on the forward strand.
CCTTCTTAACTAGATTTTAATAAGAGCCATCAATATGGTCGATAAATTGTTTCCAGGTACTATTATCTAAACTCAAGATAAACTTCTCATTCTTTTGATAAGGAGTCTCAATGTATATGATGACCACTGAAAACTAGCACTTAACAAGAGGGATAATGCACTGAAAGACGTGCCAGTCAGCTATGGACGATCATCAGGGTAGAATAACACAAGAGGAACCTGTCTTATAACTCACAGCGCAAAGATAAAATATTATAGATTATATACAACAAGTATATAATAGTGAAGCAGGGTTGAGCAAAAACTTAAACCTTTCATATCAGCATGGAATATTCATACAACATCGGATAACACTATAAGAGTCTTTTCATAGTGCCTCACTACAAGTCTCTTAGAGAATACATCAACATAGTAGTAGAAAAACAACAAATAATAGGTACTAGGAAACTAATACGTAAGCCTCCAGCTCGTCGTCGCTCAATGGCATCGTCCTCATCAAGATTAACTACATGTCACTTGCTACTCAGTCTGCCCATCCAACACATGGATGAACAACCCGAGGTAATAAGAGGGAAACATAAAACCTTGAGTCAAACAACAGTATTAATGAGCGATAAAACAACTATCTAACATCATCAATAAAGTATATGAGAATAGGCAGATTAATCAACTAATCTATCGACATCAACAGGGAAGAACCCAAAACCATCTTCCTACATCTGACAGTGGTAGCTTTTACAACAATCAAGTAGAAACAAATAGTACATTCATGGCAATCAGTTATCAATCGTAGACTATCCTAATCGATATCGACATCTCCCAAGCACAATCCCCAAAGGCCTAAACTAACATCATACAAGCACTCGTGAGATATCTCCTTCGACGTCGAATGATCTACATAAGACGATACAAGAAAAGCAATCAACATCCATGAATTTGGCTATCACTGCCAATCTTGCCTATAAACCATTGCTAATCATATGACTGACTACATTATGCCATTCTGTCAAGGGCTAACGGTAACCCCGGTTCTAGTAAAAAAACCATACGCCATCGTGACTCGTATCTCTAGGCCCATCATAACTACCTAGGGTACTTGATCGGTCTTTTAGGCGCCCTTTTTATACCCCTGCTTTGAGTCCTTTAGAACCTACGACAACGATAATTCGTCGGCCTCCATAACTCTAGTTGTCATCACCGTGACTCTCCATAAGCTCGAACATCCTTTAGTAGCCATGATTCACGAGCTCAAAACACACTTGAGTCGTTTGCATATTCATTGCATGTCGTCGATTAACAAACACTTCATATCACTTCGAATATTCCTCCCTTAATTCATTTCGAAGCCACATCCATTCTCGAACCAAAATAATCATTACTTTTGGTCAACATTCAATCCATAGCACTTCAGCCTTTTCGCTATGAAAAATGTACCATAGATGCTTAAATTCCCATCCACAGTGTTTGTTAAACGTTGTAGTATCTTCTGCCCGATCCAAAAAAAATGACCCGACTCATCTGGTCGTAAACGACCTGTACTTCAAACGACCTGACTCAACACAGGTGCTCCACGACCCATCCATTCTGTACGACCCGATCTAAGAGCAACGACCCATCAATTTTGGATGACTTGAGTATACACGAAGGACCCGCCTTGTAGATGCTTGGATGACCCGACCATGTCCAACGACCCTCGACCCATCAGCACAAGTACACGAACAACCTTTGTTTCCAATGACCCAACTTCATACCCCGTCATCAACAACCCACCTTCGGAAATTACCGATGCACCAATGTATGGATCTCGCTATCTTGACCGACCTGACTTCGAGTGACCCGAACTTGTTCAACTGACCCGACTCATTTCGTGCTCCCCAAGCCATGACCCATGCAAAATTGACCCATCTAAAAATGACCCGACTCCAGTTTTGACCGATCTATCTCCAGTCTCAACCAATACATCATCAAACGACAACATCGATGCAAACAACTCATTCAAATTAATCAAATTCAACCCAAAATCAATAGCAATCATCAATACATATTAGCACAACAATAAATTATCGTATAACTATATAAATTCACCAAATCATAAAAGAACGATGAATGGATTAACAAATGGATCTAAACTTGCATAACATGAATTAACATATGAATTTAACGATTTATTTTGCTAGATTAGATCCTACGGTGATTGTAATGAAAACATACTTACCATGATGTAGATCTAGGTGAAAACAACTTGAAATGACGAAAATAAGATCAAACAACCCATATACTTGATTGAATCCGTGTGAGATATGCTTATCACTCCCTAAATATTTAAAACAACTTGAAATCACTAAATTACCAATCTGAACAACGAAGAATTATCTTCAAACCTCTCAATTTAATGCAATCTCCCTTCACTTGATGCAGATCTAGCTTTGCTTGATGTAGATCTTCAACCTTTTTGTGTAGATCTAGAATTTCAATGAAGGAATAATGTATCTGATTGAGCAAGGAATATCATGAGCTCAACCAAATGAGAGAATGAAGAAAGTAAACTATTCTCCATGCCTCTACCCCTCTATTTATAGCTTCTAACTAGCCCACTAATGGGCAATACCAATTCAGTCCATTAATAACTAGCCAAACCTGCACAGAAATTATGCAGCACTAAAACAACGATTTCTCCCAAACCACTGAACCAAATCTTTAATATGACCACTCTACGGAATTGGAATTTCCTTTCCAATGAAATCAATCTCAGCACCTGATTCGATCCCAGTCAAAAGTCATGCCCTGTACAAAACTGATAGGGGAAAATGGTCACAAATAAAATTGGTATAAATTATGGACATGTCTCAGATTCCCATAAACAACATATCAAAATATGAGAATGATCCGACCCTCGGGGATTTAAATTAAAATATTTTATGATACTCCAATACGTAAAATGTAGGTCGTTACATTATCTCCCCTTTAGGAATTTCGCCCCCGAAATTCCAAGTAAACATAAGCAACTAAAACAATTCTGCATGCCTACCATCTAGAAGCAGCCAATTTATCATCCAAACTAGCATCCATCAAGTAATGCATCCATAACCTTATCCTGGCTTGCAAAATTCTAACAACGATAGTACAAGTTACAATGGTATATGGTGACACGATATTAATGGGTCATACCAAAGAAGAGTTCTGAATGGATCATCTTCATACTCTCTTTCGTCCCCCACGTACAATCGTCATCATCCACACTCCACTGCATCTTGACTAGCTTAACCGTCTTCCTCCTAAGTTGTTTCACGTCATTCCCCATAATACGAAGCGGCTTACGAGGTCTCATAGCTATGTCTCGACTTCTAGGTCTTTGTATTGTTCCGAAGATACCACCGCATTCAAATCGTGTACAACTTTCATAGAAACGACACAGGGAAAACATTGTGCACACTCGAAATCTTCTCGTGTAAATCCAATCTATACGCGAGCTTTCCAATCCACTCGACTATCAGAAACACTCTAACAAACTTAGGAGCTAACTTTCCTTTACTTATGAATTGAACCACATGCTTCAACGATAGAATCTTCACGAAAATTGTATCGCCAATGTCGAATTCCAAGTCCTTACGACGCTTATCGGCATAACTCTTCTGATGATTTTGGGCCGCCTTTATTTTTTGCCGAACGATCTCGATACAATCCGATGTTTCTCTGATCATCTTTAGCCAAAGCATCAACTTATCTCCATTTTTAACCAACATATCGGAGAATTACATGGTCTACCATACAACGCCTCATATGGTTCCATCCCGATGTTTGACTAGTAATTGTTATGATACGCAAACTCAACTAGATATAAGTGGTCTTCCCATAATCCTCTGAAGTCCAATACACAATCCCTCAGAAGATCTTCCAAAACTCGGTTAACCATCTCGGTTTGACCATCTGTTTGGGGATGATTAGCCATACTTAAGCACAACTCGTTTCCTAAATTCTCTTGTAAACTCTTCCAAAATCCTCACGTGAATAATGGATCACGATCACTCATAATGCTTTTCGGGATACCATGGAATCGGAGAATCCATTTAATATAAAGCTCAACCAACTTCGATGCTGTCATAGTCGGTCCGATAGGAATAAATCTTGCGCTCTTGGTCAATCGTTCCACGATGACCCAAATACCTTTGTTTCTTGCTTTGGTTCTAGGTAGTCCATCAATGAAATCCATCGATATCTGCTCCCACTTCCACGTAGGAGCCTTTTCTGTTCAGCTTTCACCAACTGACAATTCATGCATTTGGAAACAAACTTTCAACATCCCTCTTCATCCCTTCCTAGTAGTAAGCTCGCTTCATGTCCTGATACATCTTGTTAACACCGGGATGGATCGTCAACTTCGAGTGATGACATTCCCTCAAAACTTCATCTCTCAATCTGTCAATATCAGGAACAACCTGTCGTCGTTTCATTCGAAGACAACCGTCTCGATCGACCTCGAATTCCTTATTTTTTTGGTTCCAATTTCTGGATAATCTCGACAAGCTTTGCATCACGCTTTTGTCTCTCTCCAATCCTTTCGATGAGAGTAGGCTTATCGATAAGCTTGCCAACATTTCAGGTTCCAACTCACACCGAGGCTTAAATCAAACCCTGCCAAATACTCGCGGTGTTTCCATTCCAAAAACATGGCTCCCGAACTTGCATGTCTTCGACTCAAAGCATCTGCAACTGCATTACCTTGTAACGACCCAGAAAATCTGAACCAATTTAAATTTTTTAAATTGGCTAAAATAATGGATTTTAAATATTTAAAATAAATATTTAAAATAATGGCAATGAAAAGTGAGTTTGAATCGACAATTGAAAACGAATATAATTAATTATAATTATAAACAAGGCTTGAAAAGGCGCTGCAGTTTCAAAAATTGAATTCAAACTTTGTCGGACTGTACCGGGTGCAAAACAAAACGGATTTTAGTGAAACCAAAAATATTTAAATCTGTTAGTGAATACCTTTCTAACGAACCTGAAAAATCGAATTTTCATAGCGGAAAACAAAAGTTATGGCTGAATGAATTTTCAGAAAGGTCGCTATGGAATTTATATAGCCCGTGAAAATGGCCATTTTGCATATGACCTCGGAATTCGACGAAACCACTTTTGTTGGATCCAGGATGTGAAGTTATTACTAGGTTTCAAATTTCATAATTTTTGAAACTAGTATGTGAGCGTGGCAAAGGAAAATGTGTTTTGGTCAATTACAGTTAAATTGGATTGACCAAAAATGGGCCTTTTTGCAAAAGGTCTTAGAATTCGACGAAACTACTTTTGTTGGGACCGTATCGTCAAAACATAGCTAGATTTATTTTTCTGGAATTTTTCGAATCAGTTTGTGGCCCTGGCAAATTGAAATGCACGTTCAAATCAAATATTGAATGTTTTATATTTTAATTTGAAGGAAAACTGACTGAAACAGTCGAATGGGCCAACGAAACATATCCCATTGTGTTCGGAATGGGGGTAAAACGCTGGGGACGACAGTCGTTGGGTTTGGATTGGGGTTCGCAGGAGGCAAGGGGTATTTTCGGATTTTAAAACATTATAAAAAAACCCTATTTGGCCACGTCAGCCCCCCCGTCTTCTCTCTCTTCCCCCCCCATCGCGATTAACGGCGATAAGCCTTCGCCGTTTCCCGATCAAATCCCGATCGCCACAGCCACTTTCAGCACCTCCGTCTGTTGAACTTTCGGAAGACCTCTCCTCCGCCTTTAAATCCGACCACGCCACGCCTCCTGTCGCCTCGCCATCGTCGAGCAAAACCCCTCGGAAGTCGCGCCCTTTGAAGGCCCGCCGCCGCTCAGATCGGAGTTCGAACCCGACGTGGCACACCTGCGTGGGAAGCTCTCTCGTAGCTCTAGGCCGTGGTACCCTCCGATCGTCTCCACGCTGCTCGGTTTTCGCGAATTCTTCAACCCTAGATTTGAACCTTCAAAGGAGGTATACGGTTTATATTATTTAAACTGATTTCGACAGTTTTAAAGTGTTGCAAACTTTGAAAAATCATATCTTTATCATTCGTTAACGAAATTCGATGAAACAAGAAACATCGCGACTGTGTGGACGCCTTCTAAATTCTAGAAGAGACCGCATATTTTTCTGAGCCTTCTGCTATTTTTGGTGGAGTGGAACCCAATGTGAGATTTCTAAATTATAAAAAATATGGAAAACGACGATGTATAAATTATATAGTCGATGTATGAGTTATATAAGCGTTGTACACCTCTTGTATAAGCGTTGTATAAGTTGTATGTTCGATGTATAAGTTATATATGCGTTGTAAAAATTATATATGTGTTGAAATAAAAGTGAATTGTTATATATATATATATATATATATATATATATATATACGCCCCTCGTCCACAAACCATGGACGATATTTATTGGTTGTGATTGGTGTAAAAATTGATTGATAGCGAATGGTTGTTTGGGATTATTTGTGGTTGATATTGATTGATTGTGGTTGAAAAATACCCATTTGTGGTTGAGAAATATTTGGTTGAAACCACATAGGATTAGTTTGTGGAAATGAAATAAATATATACATGCCGCCTGCGTGCGAACTAGATGCATGATCCCCATTGTCAAAAACCGCGAGGTTTTAAGGTAGAGCGAGGAGCCGTACTAGGGACGGTCCCGGTTTTAACTACCCTGCCGTTATGCTGCCGAAATTTTCTGAAATATACATGTGTTAGAATAATTTTCATTCGTTGAAATAAATTACATATGTTGAAACAAATATACATGTGTTAGAATAATTTTCATTCGTTGAAATAAATCACATATGTTGAAAGGATATTAATGTGTTGAGTTGCAATTCATTCGTTGAGTTGAAATTCATGTGTTGAATATTATTTGATTTTAAACAAATAGTTTTAGCGATAAAAATCACATTTTTATATATATACAAACTATAGAGAATATTCATGTGTTGAATTGAAATTCGTTCGTCGAGTTGAAATTCATGTGTTGAATGTTATCGTATTTTAAAATAAAATGAATAGACAATAAAAACTACATTTTTATTGTGAATATGAAGTGTTAAAAACATTCACGTGTTGAATAAATATTTTTGATGATAAAAATATTTCTTTTATCATGTATACGCTTTGATAAAAATACACACGTGTTGAAATAAATAATAGTTTGCTAGAAATATTATTATTGGCTTTGTTCTGCATATATATACATGTGTTGAACAGGAAAAATGGATTAGCTGTAGAGTAAAGAAATTATTTGCGTGCCCGACAAATAGGTAAGCCTTGATGAGTTGGCTGCGCAATTTTATTTTTATATCAACTCCTGTGAATGCCATTGGATGCGGAGTGCTGGTTATTCTGTGTGAAATAATAAATATCGCCATAGGATAGTAACAATTAAATTTGAACTACGCTACATGGCATACTTCTTGATGATAGGCATACTTCATCATATTCCACATAAGCAATTGGAGCTTGTGTGACGAGGTGGAAGATTTACCATACGAGCGAGATGCTTGTATGGCGATGATTATATATTACAGGTGGAACTGATGACTGATATGGACTCTATAAAATATAACGATAAATTGCCAGATTAATAAAAAAACCACACGGGTCTGGAATTGACAATAATCACGTCTCTCTAGTTATTAGATACGACACATGGACTATTTATTTCCACACGGAAACGGGGTGACAAGAATTTATTCTCTGGAGTGATTATCTATACATGCTCCCCCGTAAACACCAGAATATATCACTATAAATATGTGAATGCTTTTTAGGATTTATTGGGTACCTAACACGGCCCAATAAATTTCCAAACCCCTCCCCGTACAAAGGAGGTTATGGCGAAATTTTTCGAAATATTAAGGCGTTAGTGGAATATTTGAAGTGAAAACGAAGTTGAAAATATAGAATGAACTATAGTTGAAATTATAGAATGAACTATATTTATAAATATATAAATATAAATATAATTAAAAGGAATCAAAGCCGTGCAGTTCGTGTTTCGGAATCGTAATTTGAAACGATTAGTACGAGGAATCCGACCATCGGATTTTCCCGAAACCGCAACCGCTGGGTTCGCTTTGGAGAAATCTTTCCACCGGCACCAACTTTGTAAAAATCCAACGGTTAGATTTTCAGATATGTGTAAATCAAATCTGAAGAAAAACAGCGCCACGGCCGCGTTATGGCCCGAAGCGTCATTTTGAATAAATTGACTATTTTAAAATAAATAAAAATAGCGATAAATCGTTATAAAATATCATAAACGATATGGAATGGAAATAAACTGAATTTGCTCGATTTATGTGGTATTTGATGGTTGAATGTGTTTGGTGTGAAAATTACATTAAAGAACAAAATTGGTGTTGTCGAATGATTTAACCATTGAAATAAATTGATTTGAAATTCTAAATATATGTGAATTATTTGAAAAGGCCAAGTTAATTCTCATTTCAAATAATTGACCGACGATTGAAATTCGAAGATGAAGACGATGGTCGAAGACCGGAGATCTTCACCTCATTTGGATGGTAACCGAGGTCCTGATTAGGAGGCATCCCGAAATATGGATAATGAGTGGTGATCGTCCAGACGTACGTGGTGATCGATGGGTTTGCGAGGTATTTAGTGCCTCCGGTTTCGTTCAGACCCAGAACGGACTTGTAAATGGACTGTGTGTCTGACATTGGATTTTATTCTGTGTTGATTGATCTCTATTAAATATACATCTGTTTGGCGGTGGAGAATTTATTCTTTTGCTTAACGCCCTTCTCTGAGACGCACGAGCTCAGAGGTTGTATATCGATGGACATCAGTCGCATGACATGAATTGCCTGTGTGGCATGCTAAGATGCAGTGATCAGGGCTTCTGTTGAAAAGCAAAGTCTTGTGGTGATGATCAAAGCACCGCCGGTGTGGCATAGCTTTGTGTATAACGTAAAATCGCGAGCCTCACACCCCGGTATGAACCAGAAACGGGAGAAAGGACCTCAGGTAGGGCCTGCGTTTCCTCCTAGCTAGGGTGGTGTCAGTGACCTACCAGCCCTGACATTTATATACTTTTCACCTGTGTGGTTGTTTCTGTTGCGAGGCGCCTCGGTTAGATCGGACGATCCGGGTCCGATGGAGTCATTTGTTGGCTCACTTACGCCCCAAAGGGCGGGGAAACGCATGGTTCAGGCATTTTAATCCACATCGGTGGACCGGCCCTGACGATCCTAAGGCTTGACAGAGTACTTGCCTGAGGCTCGGGCTAGGCAGTCTCGAATTCGGTAAGGACTATCTTTTGCCTTGGTTCATGACGGAAATCCAATTTCCAAATACGACATCGTGCGGTTTTGATTGTATATATATATGGCGACATGATATATGGTACCCATGCCGTCTATGATTGATAGTTATGATTTGAAATTGTTTTCAAAACATATAAACACTAGCAATAATATCAATTGCCTTTGTTTTATTCGTATCAAGCATATTTTGGCCGTTATAAGGTAAAACTCTATCCTTCGGTTTGCGTTGCATTGTGTGATGGGAACTGAGTCTTATAATGGCTTCATTTTTATAAAATACATTACGTCGTTTAAAAGAAAGATTTGTTTTAAAGCACTGGCAATCCAATGGAGTAAACCCGTTCCACGAAAGTGGCGTGGTCCTGTGATTAGCCATACTATATATGTGTTGAGTAGATTTCTCATACCAGTCCCATGACTGACTCATAGTTTGTTTCACTTTCAAACGCGGGTGCCCCTTTTTCTACACGGGCAGCCTTGTATTCAGGTTTAGCTGGTTCTTTCTGGATAGCTGGAGCTGAAGATGGATTCTATCATTTATCTCTTTTTATGCTGTTCAGCTCCTATTGTACATATTTTGTTTGTCTTCCGCTGTAGACATTTATGTATAAATGAACTGTATTTTTACTAAGTATGATCCTGCATACTGTGTAACTCTGATGATTACTTTTATCCAGTATATTCTATTGTTCATTATCTGGTGTATTTATTTAATTCTGTTCTGCTATTATCTGTTTCTGTGTTATATTCCACGGATTACCCTTGCCACCGTCAGTACGGGGTTTGGGGTCGTCTCATTTTGGTATCAGAGCTTTGGTTAAGCTTAGTTCTGGAATATAACATTTGAACGAACTCGTCAGAAATAGAACCAGTAGTGTTCTAGGACGGGTAACTCTATACAGATAGGATCAGTAATATCCTAGTATAAGTAAAGCAGAATGGAATACACCCCAGTAGACACATTTACATTGAAGTATTTGTCTCTATATTTTGAAATATCTTTTCTGTTGACCTGACACTTTGTCTGCTAATTGCAGACGCACTAGAAAATGAGTGACAGGAACAGAAGAAATAATCGTATGGCTCGACCAGCTAATGAGCCAGTTGTGCTCCCACAGCCAGAATCCGATATAGAAGTTCTATTCAAGAGATTTCGAAATCTTGGTGGATCGCCATTCTTAGGCAAGGAGTCCATTATGGAAACACAAGCTTGGATTCGTTCTGCAGAGAAAATCTTTGAGGGTTTAATGCTGAGAGACGATCAGAAAAGATTACTGGCGTCTTGGGCACTCAAAGAAGAAGCTTTGTTTTGGTGGGACTCAGTTATTAAAGATAATCCAGAAGGTGATATCACCTGGGACATATTCAAAGTGATTTTCTTAGAAAGATTTACTCCTCCCGAAGCAACCGAGAGATTATGTGATGAATTTTCTTATTTGATACAAGGCGATATGACCATCCCAGAATATCATAAGAAATTCAACGAACTTTCTCACTTTGCTCCTCATATGATTCAAGATCCAAAGAGGAAAAATCTGAGATTTATTCATGGCTTGCAAAGGAGATATCAGAATAGTGTAATGAGGAACGTGAAGCTCCCCTTTTCTGAAATGATATACATGGCCTATCAGTACGAAGATCTAGACAAGAAGGGTATGTTATAGTACGAGGAAGAAGTCAGCTCTAGTAATAGAAATGAGCCTGAAACTGATCGTCCTGAGGCCAGTACAAAGTCTGAGGTCAGTAAGAAGCCCAGTGCCAAGAGAAAAGGGGCTAAATCTAAGAGGGAACCCGTAACAGCCGCCACATGCTCTAACTGCAATAAACAGGGTCATTTGTCCAGAAAATGTAAATCTTTAAAAAAGCAGAAGAAGAATGAATCTGAATCTACTAAGAAAAGGAACCCACATGGTGAAAGGACATGCCATGAGTGTCATCAAGTAGGTCATATTGCACGGGAGTGCCAACTCTCAAAGGAACCTGAAGCAGTACATATAAATGAAATAGCAGAAACTTCTGGGCCCTCAGATGTTCTAGAAAGGCTAGATGTTTTAGAAGGCACGCTAACTGTCAAAGATATTCCAGTTAAAGTACTGTTTGACACAGGCGCGTCACGAAGCTTCATTGCAAAGGATGCAGCTAAGAAACTGGATTTGAATTTGAAAAAGCTGAAGGAACCAATGACTGTCCAGAATCCAGTTGTGGGTTCCATTGATCTTAGTTGAGTTTGTGGAGTACCGGTTTCTTTCTCTCGTTATCGGTTTCCCACCATCGCGGTCGTCATGAATTTTAAAGAGTTTGATCTTATCTTGGGGTTAGACTGGTTGACTAAATATGAAGCTAAAGTTAAATGCGCCGACAGAGTCGTAAAGGCGAAGATTAAATCAGGTGATTATATAACCATTCCCTGTGAAGGTCAGAATGCTAATAGAAAAGACTTCTGGGCAGCTTTAAATGTTTCTCCAGCCCAAATAGAAAATATTCCTGAAGTTACAGAGAATATTCCCGATCTAGTCAAAGATATCCCTGTCGTCAAGAACTATGCGGATGTGTTCGAAGAAGTTGTTCGCTTACCTCCGTAGAGAGAAATAGATTTCAAGATCGCTTTGATTCCCAATGCAAGGCCGGTAGTTCACGCTATTCGAAGAATGTCCTTGAAATAGAAAGAGGAATTAGACAATCAAACACGACAGCTAGTATGGAAGGGCCTGATCAGGCCTAGTTTCTCTGACTGGGGTGCAGCAGTGGTATTTGTCCCAAAATCTGACGGTACTCTACGGCTATGCGTGGATTATCATGATCTGAACAAGCAGACAATAAAGAACAAGTATCCATTGCCGCGGATTGATGATTTGTTGGATCGATTAAATGGAGCACAAGTATTCTCAAGAATGGACCTAGCTACAGGCTTCCATCAACTTCGCATTGCCGAAGAGTGTGTTCCAATGACAGCGTTCAAAGGCCCTGACTTATTCTACGAGTGGTTAGTAATGCCGTTCGGCTTATGTAACGCTCCAGCCTATTTCGTCGATCTGGTGAATAGAGTGTTCAGAGGGGTTTTGAATAAATTTGTTCTGGTTTTCATTGACGATATTCTAATCTTCTCTAAATCAAAGGCCGAACATGAAAAGCATCTGGAACAGGTTCTAGAAATTCTGAGAAGGAACGTTCTAAAAGCCAAACTATCCAAATGTATATTCTGGCAGGATGAAGTGAAATTTCTAGGCCACGTCGTATCTAAAGAAGGAATTGTTGTGGATCCAAGCAAAATGACAGCCATTCAGAATTGGAAACAGCCCAGTACCCCCAGTGAAGTCCGCAGTTTTCTCGGATTGGCTAGCTATTACCGGAAGTTCGTTTAAAACTTTTCGAAGATATCTGGTCATTTAACAAAGCTTACGAAGAAGCACTCTAAATTTAAATGGACTCCAGAAAGTGAGGAGGCTTTCGAAGAGCTAAAACTAAGACTAACGACTGCTCCAGTGTTAACCATCATCGATGGCAACCAAGATTTGAAAGTATGGACTGATGCTTCTAGAGAAGGCCTTGGCGCAGTGTTAATGCAAAGGGGCCAAGTGATTGCTTATGCTAGCCGCCAACTGAAGCCGCACGAAAAGAATTACGTAACTCATGATCTTGAGTTATTGGCTATAGTATTTGCTTTGAAAATCTGGAGACACTATCTTCTGGGCGAGAGATTTGAACTGTTTACAGATCACCAGTCGTTAAAGTATCTGTTCACTCAGAAAGACTTGAATCTGAGGCAGCAGCGTTGGCTGGAGTTTCTTGCAGCATATGATTTTGAAATTATATACACTCCGGGGAAAGCCAATGTCGTGGCCGATGCGTTAAGCCAAAAGAATGAAATGATCGCCAGTTTTATTATCACGACTTCACTGATAGATAAAATATCTGCTCTTCAGGAGGATGATCACTTCATTCAGAAGATCAGAGAGATAATTCAACAAGGCGAACCCTCGAGTTTTCAAGTTGATAATGATGGAATTCTAAGGCTCAAAGGTCGAATCTGTGTCCCTAACATTCCCGAGCTTCGAAAGGAAGTACTGGATGAATACCACAAGTCAAAACTTAGTATCCATCCGGGAGTAAGCAAAATGTATAATGACATCAAACGCACTTTCTGGTGGAAGTCGATGAAAAGGGACATTTCCTTATATGTTAGCCGATGCCCTACTTGCCAACTAGTCAAGAGCGACCAACAGAAATTGGCTGGATTGTTACAACCACTAGAAGTTCCTGGTTGGAAGTGGGAACATATTTCTATGGATTTCATTGATGGTCTGCCCAGAACCAGAAAAGGAAATGACAGTATTTGGGTGATCGTAGATCGCTTCACGAAGACCGCCCATTTCATACCTGTCAGATCAAACAGAACTGCTCAGAGTCTGGCGCAGATATACTTCAGGGAAATTGTTAGACTACATGGAGTGCCGCTCAGTATAGTCAGTGATAGAGATACAATATTTACTAGTAAATTCTGGGAGGCATTTCAAGTCGAACTGGGAACGAAGTTGAACTTATGCACCGCTTATCATCCTCAGACAGACGGTCAAACTGAGAGGGTAAATCGTATTTTAGAAGATCTATTGCGGGCTTGTGTTATAGATTTCGGTGGATCATGGGAAGACCATCTACATTTGGCTGAATTCTCTTATAACAACAGCTACCAGGCGAGTCTGACAATGTCGCCATTCGAAGCATTGTATGGTAGGCCGTGCCGATCTCCTGCTTGTTGGGTCGAACCTGGTAATAGACTTGTGTTGGGTCCTGACATGATTCGAGAAGCTGCCGACAAAGTCGATTTTATCAAGAAGCGATTACTCGCCGCTCAAAGCCGACAAAAGAGCTATGCCGATAGAAGAAGAAGAGATATATCCTTTGCTGTTGGCGACTATGTATATTTGAAAGTATCGCCGATGAGAGGAGTTATCCGGTTCGGTAAAACTGGAAAGTTGGCGCCCAAAATCATTGGTCCGTTTCCTATTCTGGAATGGATCGGGACTCTCGCTTATAGGGTTAAATTGCTTGATTGGTTGCCTGGAGTTCATGATGTATTCCACATATCTCAACTTCTAAAGCACGTTCATGATCCAGACTTGATCGTGGAAGAAGCAGCTCAACAGGACATTGAAATTACCCCCGAATTAGCTGTGAGAAGGGAGCCGCTAAAGATTATCGGCAAAAAAACCAAAGAGCTAAGGAACAAGAAGGTTCACTTAGTCAAAGTGCAATGGAGTGGAGATCCACGAGATTGTACTTGGGAAACTGAGGAGAGAATTCAGAAAGCCTATCCTAGATGCCGAGTAGATATCTCTGATTGACTCCGGTGCAAGGTACATTTACCATACTTTGCATTACCATTTAATTCTCTACTCTGCTGTTATTTTCTTTCCATGGATGTGCACTTTTAATTCTATAGTCTGAATGGTTTTAAAAGAATATAGAAATTGATTAGTATACTTTCGATAAGTTGAAAACAATTGGATTGGTTGTTGGGTTGTGTGATTGTAGATTTATCAAACCACTTTCGACTTTGTTCCTTTTCGGGGACGAAAAGTTTTAAGTGGGGGAGATTGTAACGACCCAGAAAATCTGAACCAATTTAAAATTTTTAAATTGGCTAAAATAATGGATTTTAAATATTTAAAATAAATATTTAAAATAATGGCAATGAAAAGTGAGTTTGAATCGACAATTGAAAACGAATATAATTAATTATAATTATAAACAAGGCTTGAAAAGGCGCTGCAGTTTCAAAATTTGAATTCAAACTTTGTCGGACTGTACCGGGTGCAAAACAAAATGGATTTTAGTGAAACCAAAAATATTTAAATCTGTTAGTGAATACCTTTCTAACGAACCTGAAAAATCGAATTTTCATAGCGGAAAGCAAAAGTTATGGCCGAATGAATTTTCAGAAAGGTCGCTATGGAATTTATATAGCCCGTGAAAATGGCCATTTTGCATATGACCTCGGAATTCGACGAAACCAATTTTGTTGGATCCGGGATGTGAAGTTATTGCTAGGTTTCAAATTTCATAATTTTTGAAGCTAGTATGTGAGCGTGGCAAAGAAAAATGTGTTTTGGTCAATTACAGTTAAATTGGATTGACAAAAAATGGGCCTTTTTGCAAACGGTCTCAGAATTTGACGAAACTATTTTTTTTGGGACCGTATCGTCAGAACATAGCTAGATTTATTTTTCTGGAATTTTTCGAATCAGTTTGTGGCCCTGGCAAATTGAAATGCACGTTCAAATCAAATATTGAATGTTTTATATTTTAATTTGAAGGAAAACTGACTGAAACAGTCGAATGGGCCTACGAAACATATCCCATTGTGTTCGGAATGGGGGTAAAACGCTAGGGACGACAGTCGTTGGGTTTGGATTGGGGTACGCAGGAGGCAAGGGGTATTTTCGGATTTTAAAACATTATAAATAAATAAAAAAACCTATTTGGCCACGTCAGCCCCCCCGTCTTCTCTCTCTTCCCCCCCCCCCCCCCCATCGCCATTAACGGCGATAAGCCTTCGCCATTTCCTGATCAAATCCCGATCGCCACAGCCACTTTCAGCACCTCCGCCTGTTGAACTTTCGGAAGCCCTCTCCTCCGCCTTCAAATCCGACCCCGCCACGCCCCTTGTCGCCTCGCCATCGTCGAGCAAAACCCCTCGGAAGTCGCGCCCTTTGAAGGCCCACCGCCGCTCAGATCGGAGTTCGAACCCGACGTGGCGCACCTGCGTGGGAAGCTCTCTCGTAGCTCTAGGCCGTGGTACCCTCCAATCGTCTCCACGCTGCTCGGTTTTCGCGAATTCTTCAACCCTAGATTTGAACCTTCAAAGGAGGTATACGGTTTATATTATTTAAACTGATTTCGACAGTTTTAAAGTGTTGCAAACTTTGAAAAATCAAATCTTTATCATTCGTTAACGAAATTCGATGAAACAGGAAACATCGCGACCGTGTGGACGCCTTCTACATTCTAGAAGAGACCGCATATTTTTCTGAGCCTTCTGCTATTTTTGGTGGAGTGGAACCCAATGTGAGATTTCTAAATTATAAACAATATGGAAAACGACGATGTATAAATTATATAGTCGATGTATGAGTTATATAAGCGTTGTACACCTCTTGTATAAGCGTTGTATAAGTTGTATGTTCGATGTATAAGTTATATATGCGTTGTAAAAATTATATATGTGTTGAAATAAAAGCGAATTGTTATATATATATATATATATATATACACGCCCCTCGTCCACAAACCATGGACGATATTTATTGGTTGTGATTGGTGTAAAAATTGATTGATAGCGAATGGTTGTTTGGGATTATTTGTGGTTGATATTGATTGATTGTGGTTGAAAAATACCCATTTGTGGTTGAGAAATATTTGGTTGAAACCACATAGGATTAGTTTGTGGAAATGAAATAAATATATACATGCCGCATGCGTGCGAACTAGATGCATGATCCCCATTGTCAAAAACCGCGAGGTTTTAAGGTAGAGCGAGGAGCCGTACTAGGGACGGTCCCGCTTTTAACTACCCTGCCGTTATGCTGCCGAAATTTTCTGAAATATACATGTGTTAGAATAATTTTCATTCGTTGAAATAAATTACATATGTTGAAACAAATATACATGTGTTAGAATAATTTTCATTCGTTGAAATAAATCACATATGTTGAAAGGATATTCATGTGTTGAGTTGCAATTCATTCGTTGAGTTGAAATTCATGTGTTGAATATTATTTGATTTTAAACAAATAGTTTTAGCGATAAAAATCACATTTTTATATATATACAAACTATAGAGAATATTCATGTGTTGAATTGAAATTCGTTCGTCGAGTTGAAATTCATGTGTTGAATGTTATCGTATTTTAAAATAAAATGAATAAACAATAAAAACTACAATTTTATTGTGAATATGAAGTGTTAAAAACATTCACGTGTTGAATAAATATTTTTGATGATAAAAATATTTCTTTTATCATGTATACGCTTTGATAAAAATACACACGTGTTGAAATAAATAATAGTTTGCTAGAAATATTATTATTGGCTTTGTTCTGCATATATATACATGTGTTGAACAGGAAAAATGGATTAGCTGTAGAGTAAAGAAATTATTTGCGTGCCCGACAAATAGGTAAGCCTTGATGAGTTGGCTGCGCAATTTTATTTTTATATCAACTCCTGTGAATGCCATTGAATGCGGAGTGCTGGTTATTCTGTGTGAAATAATAAATATCGCCATAGGATAATAACAATTAAATTTGAACTACGCTACATGGCATACTTCTTGACGATAGGCATACTTCATCATATTCCACATAAGCAATTGGAGCTTGTGTGACGAGGTGGAAGATTTACCATACGAGCGAGATGCTTGTATGGCGATGATTATATATTACAGGTGGAACTGATGACTGATATGGACTCTATAAAATATAGCGATAAATTGCCAAATTAATAAAAACCCCACACGGGTCTGGAATTGACAATAATCACGTCTCTCTAGTTATTAGATACGGCACATGGACTATTTATTTCCCCACGGAAACGGGGTGACGAGAATTTATTCTCTGGAGTGATTATCTATACATGCTCCCCCGTAAACACTAGAATATATCACTATAAATATGTGAATGCTTTTTAGGATTTATTGGGTACCTAACACGGCCCAATAAATTTCCAAACCCCTTCCCGTACAAAGGAGGTTATGGCGAAATTTTTCGAAATATTAAGGCGTTAGTGAAATATTTGAAGTGAAAACGAAGTTGAAAATATAGAATGAACTATAGTTGAAATTATAGAATGAACTATATTTATATATATATATATATATATATAAATATAATTAAAAGGAATCGAAGTCGTGCAGTTCGTGTTTCGGAATCGTAATTTGAAACAATTAGTACGAGGAATCCGACCATCGGATTTTCCCGAAACCGCAACCGCTGGGTTCGCTTTGGAGAAATCTTTCCACCGGCACCAACTTTGTAAAAATCCAACGGTTAGATTTTCAGATATGTGTAAATCAAATCTGAAGAAAAACAGCGCCACGGCCGCGTTATGACCCGAAGCGTCATTTTGAATAAATTGGCTATTTTAAAATAAATAAAAATAGCGATAAATCGTTATAAAATATCATAAACGATATGGAATGGAAATAAACTGAATTTGCTTGATTTATGTGGTATTTGATGGTTGAATGTGTTTGGTGTGAAAATTACATTAAAGAACAAAATTGGTGTTGTCGAATGATTTAACCATTGAAATAAATTGATTTGAAATTATAAATATAAGTGAATTATTTGAAAAGGCCGAGTTAATTCTCATTTCAAATAATTGACCGACGATTGAAATTCGAAGATGAAGACGATGGTCGAAGACCGGAGATCTTCACCTCGTTTGGATGGTAACCGAGGTCCTGATTGGGAGGCATCCAGAAATATGGATAATGAGTGGTGATCGTCCAGACGTATGTGGTGATCGATGGGTTTGCGAGGTATTTAGTGCCTCCGGTTTCGTTCAGACCCAGAACGGACTTGTAAATGGACTGTGTGTCTGGCATTGGATTTTATTCTATGTTGATTGATCTCTATTAAATATACATTTGTTTGGCGGTGGAGAATTTATTCTTTTGCTTAACGCCCTTCTTTGAGACGCACGAGCTCAGAGGTTGTATATCGATGGACATCAGTCGCATGACATGAATTGCCTGTGTGGCATGCTAAGATGCAGTGATCAGGGCTTCTGTTGAAAAGCAAAGTCTTGTGGTGATGATCAAAGCACCGCCGGTGTGGCATAGCTTTGTGTATAACGTAAAATCGCGAGCCTCACACCTCGGTATGAACCAGAAACGGGAGAAAGGACCTCAGGTAGGGCCTGCGTTTCCTCCTAGCTAGGGTGGTGTCAGTGACCTACCAGCCCTGACATTTATATACTTTTCACCTGTGTGGTTGTTGCTGTTGCGAGGCGCCTCGGTTAGATCGGACGATCCGGGTCCGATGGAGTCATTTGTTGGCTCACTTACGCCCCAAAGGGCGGGGAAACGCATGGTTCAGGCATTTTAATCCACATCGGTGGACCGGCCCTGACGATCCTAAGGCTTGACAGAGTACTTGCCTGAGGCTCGGGCTAGGCAGTCTCGAATTCGGTAAGGACTATCTTTTGCCTTGGTTCATGACGGAAATCCAATTTCCAAATACGACATCGTGCGGTTTTGATTGTATATATATATGGCGACATGATATATGGTACCCATGCCGTCTATGATTGATAGTTATGATTTGAAATTGTTTTCAAAACATATAAACACTAGCAATAATATCAATTGCCTTTGTTTTATTCGTATCAAGCATATTTTGGCCGTTATAAGGTAAAACTCTATCCTTCGGTTTGCGTTGCATTGTGTGATGGGAACCGAGTCTTATAATGGCTTCATTTTTATAAAATACATTGCGTCGTTTAAAAGAAAGATTTGTTTTAAAGCACTGGCAATCCAATGGAGTAAACCCGTTCCACGAAAGTGGCGTGGTCCTGTGATTAGCCATACTATATATGTGTTGAGTAGATTTCTCATACCAGTCCCATGACTGACTCGTAGTTTGTTTCACTTTCAAACGCGGGTGCCCCTTTTTCTACACGGGAAGCCTTGTATTCAGGTTTAGCTGGTTCTTTCTGGATAGCTGGAGCTGAAGATGGATTCTATCATTTATCTCTTTTTATGCTGTTCAGCTCCTATTGTACATATTTTGTTTGTCTTCCGCTGTAGACATTTATGTATAAATGAACTGTATTTTTACTAAGTATGATCCTGTATACTGTGTAACTCTGATGATTACTTTTATCCAGTATATTCTATTGTTCATTATCTGGTGTATTTATTTAATTTTGTTCTGCTATTATCTGTTTCTGTGTTATATTCCACGGATTACCCTTGCCACCGTCAGTACGGGGTTTGGGGTCGTCTCATACCTTTAGTAGGAGTATAGGCTATACCAAAATCATACAATGCCAGAAACTCTAACCACCATTGCTGCCGAAGATTCAAATTCTTTTGGGAGAAAAGATACTTTATCGACTTGTGATCCATGAACAACTCGCTTCGAACTTCCAATAGGTAATGTCTCCACATGATCTTCAGAGCAAACACGATCGCTGCCAACTCCAAACCATGATTCATGTAATTCTTTTCATGCAGCTTCAACTGTCGTCTCGCATAGGCCATAACTCTATCCTTCTACATTAGTACTACTCCAAGTCCAATGTCACATGCATCAGTGTATACCACCATCTCTTCATTCCCACTCGAAATGGTCAAAATAGGAGCACTCGTCAATCTCTTTCATGATTCCAAAAGCTTGCTCACATTTCGCATCCTATGTGTACACTGATTCTTTTTCATTAATCTAATTAATGTTATGGCTATCTTGGAGAAATCCTTGATAAACCAACGATAATATCCAACCTACGGAAACTCCGAACATCTATCGTATTCTTAGGTCTATTCCAGTCCTGGATTGCTATCACCTTAGCGGGGTCAATAGCTATTCCATTTACAGAAACAACATGGCCTAAGAACCTCACTTCGCTCTTCCAGAAGTGACACTTTGAAAACTTAGCTCTCAGCTGATGCTTTCGCAATATTTCCAAAACAACTCACAAGTGTGTCTTATGCTCTTCCTCATTCTGAGAGCAAACCAGAATATCGTTCATGAAAACAAGCACGAACTTGTTCATTTGATTTCTGAAAACACTATTCATAAGATCCACGAAGTATGTTGGTGCATTAGCAACCCAATTGGCATCACCAACCATTCTAAGAAACCGGATGGTGTCCTAAAAGCAATCTTTGGCACACTATCCGTGGCCACCTTCAACTGGTGGAATCCCGTTGCCAAATCCATCTGAGAAAACATCTTGGCTCGTGAAGCTGATCAAACAAGTTGTCTATCCTTGGCAATGGATACTTGTTCTTTTTGATCACCTTGTTCAACTCACGATAGTCCACACACAATCTCAAAGATCTATCAGCCTTGGTTGCAAACATAACTGGTGCACCCCATTCGGATACACTTCCCTGAATAAACCCTTTCCCCAAAAGGTCATGTACTTGCACCTCTAACTCTTGTTGTTCCTTAGGCGCCATTTGCTTAAGAGGCATGACGATAGGTCTTGCACTGTCGACCAAATCGATACCGAACTCAATATCCCGATGTGGCGGCAACCCTTTGACCTCGTCAAAGACACCATCAAACTCTATTGCGATCGACACCGTTGACAAGTCTTCCCGTGGAATCACAAGCATATATAAATAGCTCATGAGGATGCCATATGTGACGACTGCCCATAACCCCTGCTCTAAACAAGAGGAATAATGCGCTAAAAGGTGTGCCGGGAAGCTATGGACGATCATCATAGGTAGGTAAACACAATCAATAGCGCAAGGATAAAATATATTAGAAAATATACAATAGGTAATAATAATGAAGCATCATATAACAAACTTTTGAAACTTTCACAACATCCTGAAAGATTATCCAAACATCATAGGAAATATCAAGGTCTGTACATAAAGCCTCACTGCAACACTCATTAAACAACTCAAAAACGGCGGAAAACAGAAATAGTAGATAGTAATAACACTGATACGTAAGCCTCCAGGTTGCCTCTGAATTGCAACATCGTCCTCACTAATCACCTTCCACCCAGTCTGCCCATCCACAACTGGATGAACAACCCAAGGTAATAAGACGGAAACATAAAACCTTGAGTCAGACAATAGTCTTAGTGGGCGATAAAACAGCTAACAAACATCAATAATAAAGTATATGAGAATGGATATATAAATATACTAATCTACCTACAACACCAGAGAAGAACTCAACCCTATCTTCCCCACATCAGATAGTGATAGCCTTTACATCAAACATTGTAACACCCCACCTCCGCCAGGGTGACTCTTGCAAGCACTCTGATTTTGGAGGGGCGTTTGAATCAGGTAAACATGCATAATGATATATCAAGGCAGAACAAGAACATATGTATATATGTAAACAGAGTAAATAACATAGATAAAACAGCGGAAGATTTCATACTATTTCAAAACAAGTCTGGTACAACATAGCTTTCCAAATAAACAAGTCTAGATAAAAACAACATCAACTGAAAAACTGAAATACATAAGTACTATCCCCAAATAAGTGATAACCATAGCTAGCTTCATGTCAAGACCGTACATGAGCTAAAATCCCACAAGCAAGTGATCAGAAATCCAGCTAAGCTCCAATATTCCCTCCCTGAGAACCTGGGGGGGGGGAGGGGGGAACGGAAGAAAAGAGGCGAAAGAAAACAGGTCAGTCAAAAAGACTGAGTAAGCCCTACTACAATCAATGTAAACTGATAAAGTTAACTGACATGAGAAGCAGGTATGATCATAAGGATAACAACATACTAGCATGGTGATTAACTAACAAGGTAGATAAAGGTGTCTTCGCATAATCAGGTTTAAGGTTTTGCACCACAGGTGTACTAGCAAACTAACATGACTGGAATAAACAAGTATTGATCCCTTGGCCCAAGCTTTGGCCCAATAACATGAAATGACCCTAATACAAGGTCCAACCAAACGGTCTAGTCGATCGTCTCCTTAAGCCTAACTCGTCACGTGTTGGTGTCTATACGGCCCAAACATAATTGTAGTCGAACTGTGCCGGGTCCACCCTTCGGGTGTATCAAGCCCTAGGGTGCCAACCCCTGGACACCATAAACATGAGTGCACAGTCTCGATCTACTGGTACCCATGAGTGACTTCTCCAAATACGGACTACGTGCACGACCATAGTCCGTCCGGAACTACATCGGCGTACCACCCGGCCGTCGTTTATTTGGTCGCTTACCTCCAGCCCAGTAATCGTGCCCCCTCCCTAGCCTAGTCCCTAGGGCCTTAATGATACCAATTTTTGGGGATTACTGCGGAGTGGGCCCCCATTGCTAGGATTTTCTAGTGGGTTAAGTACGGTTTAACCCTCTTGCTAATCATGGATTAACTTGGTTAAGTGTAACGATGAATTCACGACTTAACCCTGATTAATCTACCAAGCCCAAATTGGTTAAGTATTAAGTGGACCATGACTTAACCCTAATCACGAGGCATTAATTAATTTAATGCGCCTTAACCTCTCACATTAGACCTTGTTGTGGTTACTAGTTAAGCCGGGCTGGTCCGGGTAGCTTTACACCACAACTTGGTCTAACCTCGGGTTCAAGGTACAACATGGCCAACTTCTCACATTGGGTCCTATTGTTTGTAGCAACTAGTTAAGCCGGTCGGTTCCGGGTAGGTTTACGCTACAAACTCAACCCAACCTCGAGTTGGTCACACTTATCTTTTCTAAGTGTCATGTCCATCATGTTTCCAAAACATGTTACAATTTTCAAGCAATTGGGTAGACCTAACTTAATAGGTAAATTCCCAATGGGTAGACCTAACTTAATAGGTAAATTCCCAAGCTTATGTTTTATGTCTTTTAAGTTTACCCAACCCCAAACGCAATCCCATCGCTTACATATCGCAATAGCGCATAAAGGATAGAAAGAGGAAACTTGGCATAATCATGACATAAAGGTGTTGAAGCCACAAGTTCAACATGGTGGCATATGAAATGTTCATATGTTCATACACTTGCATATTACATTTTTAGGCCTCAAAAGCATGCATAAAACCAAACTTAGCATATTGGTGATACATGGTGATAAATGACATGTAGAGATGGCCATAAGTTCGCATTTAGCCTCACATGCAAGTTATCATAAGAGATATGATAACTTACATGTTGCCAAAATGCAACCTTTGGCATAAAGCTTGAAGCTTTATGTTCACATACTCAAGATAAGCTTGCATAACATGATAACATGAACAAGATGATCATCCCAAACTTGCATAACATACTTGCATATCATAACATGGCATACTTGCATAGCATAACATGGTAAACTTGCATAACATGACATGATGAACTTGCATATCATAGCATGGCATACTTGCATATAAACTTGCATACTATAACATGACATACTTGCATATAAACTTGCATATTACAACATGATAAACTTGCATATCATAGCATAGTAAACTTGCATATAAACTTGCATATCATACATTTAACTTTAGAGTTTAAGTATGAAAGTAGAATAGGGCTTACAATGCTTAAAAAGTCACAAAAATATGACAAATCCCTTATGAAATCAATCAAACCCAAAATGCAAGCTCTAACATAAAAACCCTTGAGCCAAAATGATCAAAACTCTTTCTTTATGATGCAAATATAGAAACTTGACTTGAATGCAAGCTAATGATGCTCATACAAGTTTGAAAACACTTGTATGCATGGAAAATCACTTAGAAATTTATTTAGGAATTGTATGAAGAGAGTGGAGGCCATGAGAGGATTGATTTTGCCATAGTTTAGTTGTAGGATAGATTAATGATGATTTAGGGCTAGGTTAGGGCCTTATTTATAGATTAGGCAAGTGTTTTAGGCCATAGGATTAAACCCTAGTTGCAATCTCAGCCCTTAAAACCGAATCTGGCCCCCAAGCTCAACACAATCTCTAAATGGTGCACCAGGCTAAACAGCCCGGCTGGACCAAGTCGACAGGGCTGTCGACTTGGGTACAACCAAGTCGACTCCCAAGTCGACAGGGCTGTCGACTTGGGTGCTCTGGCGGGAATTCTCCCGCCTGGCCCAAATTGGCCCAAATTTTCAAATTCAAACTTGAATTTGAAATCTGTTTTTGCTTTGGAATTTTCTGAAAACTTCGTTGGGCCTTAATCGGGTCATACGGACTCCGATTTTCGAAAACTCGGACTCTATTTCGCGTATTTTTCCGAGACGAACGCAATGGCATAGCCCATTTCCCTTGATTCAGATTTTAGAATTTAATTCTGCCTCGATTTATGTTATAACAGGTTATTGAAAATACGGGTTGTTACAAACATCTCAACCATTCATCCATGATAATTAGAAAAACCATTCATTCATAGAAATCAGAAATCAACCATCAATAACACTCATAGCATCCAGATTATAGATCTCGCATAAACCATCATAATCGAATTCAACATCCCTCAAGCATAAGCCCCAGAGGCCTAAATCAATACCATACAAGCACCCAAGGAACATCTCCTTCGACGTTGAATAATCTACGTGAGACGGTACAAACAGAACATCCAACATGCATGATAGACTCTGGCTATCACCGCTAATCCTTCTTCGAGACCATCGTTAATCGTATGATGACCAACCTTGCCATTTGTCAAGGGCTAATGGTAACCCCAATTCTAACATAAACTCCATACGCCTTTCAACAATACGTATGTTTGTCCAACCTTGACAACTAGGCCTTTCAACGATACCCAAGGTACTTGACCAACAACCAGTCTTTTAGGTGCCCCTATTGTACCCCTGTTTTGAACCTGCTAGAACTTATGACAACAATAACCACTCGGCCTTCACATCTCTAATCATCCAACCCGACGACTTTTCATAGCTCAAGCAACCTTCTCGAGCAACCATTATCCACTAACTCAAGATCTTTGAGTTGTTGCCTCATTCGTTATTCTACACCGATCAACAAACACATTTCAACACTTCGAATCCTCCTAATTGAATTCTCCTCGAAGTCACAACATCACCGAGCCAAATTACATCACTGCGTTATGGTTAGGGTTCAGGGGGTCGCCCCTGATTTTTTTTCATGCCCTTTTATTCAAATCCGAGTCATACCCAAAAAATAATTTTTTTCATAACTGACCTTGTGTGACCGACCCTCCTTGCACAACCCTTTATGCTCAGCCTAAACTTCGACCTAAGTCGGCTCGAGTCCATAGTTGACCGACCCGGTCACTTGCTTCAAGACATGACCGACCACCCTGTTCCACTCAACCCCGCTCGACCCGGACTTGCTCGACCGACCCGAAGCCATGCCTGACTCGACCATGTTCGAACCAACACTGCTCGACCTGGAATACCTTCCTCTATGATCATGCTCGAGTCCATGCTCGACCCGACCATCAACGTGCGACCGACCGAAGCCTCTACGACCGGCCCCCTGTTGTACTGCACATTGTACTACGTTGTACTACATGTTGTACTATCCGCTCGACCACCCCACTCACATGCATGACCCATGGCCTGTACAGCCCCAATTCAAGCCCAATTTCAACCAAAACTTCGCCAATCAACTATCTCGACGAAATCTATTCATCCAATTCATCAATTACAACCATAAACATGTTTTGAAATCATTTACAACATGAATATGATGATTTCATCAATAATTATGTTAACTTACCCAAAATCCTGATAAATGGACATATGAACTAAGTTATGGATCTAACTTGCATAAACATATGAAATAGCATAAGAATTATTGGTTTTAAACTTGCTAGATCAAATCCTATAGTGATTCATATGAAAATGGACTTACCAGGGTGTAAATCTATGAAAAATGCTTGAATTTGATGAGAAACATGACCAAACATTCATTTACTTGATTGAATCTGTGTGAGAGATGCATATCACTCACCAATTCTCCAAATCAAAGCAAAAACAATGAATTAAGATTCCGGACAATGAGCAATTCGAACCAAACTCCTTAATCCAATGAATTCTCACTCCAAATGATGTAGATCTAGCTTCAATTAGTGTAGATCTTGGATTCCCTTCCTTATATCTTGATTTTAATGGTGAAATGTGTTAGAGGAAGGAGGAACACAGGCCAAAAATGAGAGAATGGAGAAAGTAAACTATTCTCCATACCTCTCACCCCCTATTTATAGCTTTCCACCAGCCCACTAGTGGGCCTCTACAAGTCAGCTCATTAAGGCTTCACAAACCTGAACAGCCAACAGTTAAACCTTAAAACAACGATTCCTCCTAAACACCTGAGCCAAATCTTTAGTGTTACCACTCTACTGAAAGACAATCATCATTTCCTTTCTAATGGCACATGTCTTACCACCGTATTCGACCTAAGTCAAAAGTTATTTCCTGTACAAGACTGACAGGGGAAAAATGGTCATAAACAAAATTCATAAAAATTATGGACATGTCTCACATCCCCACAAGCAACATATTAAAATATGAGAATGATCCAACCTTCAGGGAATAAAATTAAAATATTATATGATCCTCTGATATGTAAAATGCGGGCTGTTACACCATCTTCGGGCTTACAACGGATCACAACCATTCACCCTTCCATACTCCTAGCTGTCACCTCCAGCTTCTCGCAACCCAATTTTGTCGCATACCTCTTGAGCCAGTCCATACCCAGAATAATCCCAAACCCAACGAAGTTCAAAATAAAGCAATCACACACAAAGGAGAAACCATGACCCAACAACACTAGACCATGACAAATCATACACAAATTGGATGAACCCCCAACTGGATTAGTCACAACAAAAGATCTATCACAAATCTTAGGTTCCAAACCCAAGTGGCACACAAGCTCATTGCAAATGAAAGAATACGATGCCCCAGTATCAAACAACACATGAACTGAAACATCTCTAATGGAAAGAATACCTTGGATGATGACACTCTTCCTTTCTCCTTCGCAATAGGAGCCCTTGAAGACGATGACACAACTTCCAAAGTATATTCCTTCACAATCTTCTTTCCCTTAGCTGGTTCTGGACAATCCTTCTAGGGAAGCCCAGGCTTGCCACAATTGTGACACTTCCTTTCAGCTTTCGGATTCTTGCAATCCTTGGAATAATGGCCCTTCTGCTGGCTGTTATAGCAAGTCACTTCATCTTTCTGCTTTTTCTGACCATCCTTCCCTTTCTGTTGTTGCTGCTTCCTCTTTTTGTTATTACCATCCTATTGTGGTTTTGGTTCTTACTTAGCTGCAACAACAGTCTCTTCCTTGGGAAACAAACTCTCGTGCCTCAGAGATTTCTCGGCGATCTTCTCATAAGTATCATCTAGATGATTCACCATCGGATTCCCAAGGTACTTGTCCAAGCGCAAGACAAACTGCTCGTTCTTCTGATAAGGATTCTCAACATATGAACGAGCATATTTTGACAAAGCTTCGAAGTCAGAAACATACTCTAGCACTAGTCGACCATTCTACTTAAGCTCAACAAACCTTTTAAACGGAATAAACTTCTGAACGGTAGAGATAAGCTTCATCTCAAACTTGACTTGGAACTATTCCCATGAAATATAATCTTCTGGGATTTCTAGAGTGACAAAGTTCTACCAATCCATAGCTCTTCCATGTAGCTGTCTTGATGCAAGCTTCCTCTTCATTGCATCGTCAATGCCTAAGTCTCCAAAGATCCGAATGCAAGTATCAAGCCACCTTAAATCTCTTTAATCAGTTATGTCCCCTTAAACTTCTTCCCTCCTAGAGTAGTGAAATCTTTGCATAGCTTCGCGAAGTCCACGACCCTATGCACTTGCACTTAAACTCCTACATCTACCGTGGCTGTCTCCTAAGCAGGTACCTTCCTTATGATCGCTTCCTTCATGGCCTCGAACATAGCTGGGCAGTCTGGCATACCGCCATTACCCCATACAAGAACAGTCTCCTCCCTAGCAGTGTGTCTCGACGTTCGCCGACTCATTCTAAATCTGAAAAATAGAATTATTAGTTTACACACGAGAGAAACTTCAAATAGAGTTCAAAACTACTATACTGTACACTAATATATAGTATACATCCATTAGAAATCTACAAATACATCTCTCATACGTAATTACATCTCCTAATCTTGGCTAGAATCGATTAACTAGAGCTCTAATACCAAATGTGACAACCGACCATAACTGTAGCACTTGACAAGAGGGATAATGTGCTGAAAGACATGCTAGGCAGCTATGGGCGATCACCAAGGTAGAATAACACAAGCGGAACCTGTCGTATAACTCACAGCGCAGAGATAAAATATACTAGATCATACACAACAAGTATATAATAGTGAAGTAGGGTTGAGCAGAAACTTAAAAAATTTCATATCACCATGAAATATCCATACAACATTGGATAACACTATAAGAATCTGTACAAAGTGCCTCACTATAAGTCTCTTAAAAAATACATCAATATATCAGAGGAAAAACAACAAATAGTAGGTAATAGGAAACCAATATGTATGCCTCCAACTCGTCATCGCTCAACAACATCAATCCTCATCAAGATCAACTACTTGTCACATGCTACTAAGTCTGCCCATCCAACACATGGATGAACAGACCAAGGTAATAAGAGGGAAGCATAAAATCTTGAGTTAGACAATAGTCTTGATGAGAAATAAAACAACTATCTAACATCATCAATAAAGTATATGAGAATAGGCAGATTAATCAACTAATCTACCGACATCAATAGAGAAGAACCTAAACCTGTCTTCCCATATTCGATGGTGATAGACTTTACAACAATCAAGTAGAAATAAACAGTATATTCATGGAAATCAGTTATCAAGCGGAGACCATCCTAATCGATATCGACATCTCCCAAGCACAATCCCCGAAGGCCTAAACCAACATCAGACAAGCACTCGAGAGATATCTCTTTCGATGTTGAATGATCTACACAAGACGATACAAGCAAAGCAGTCAACATCCATGACTTTGGCTATCACCACCAATCTTTCCTTGAACAATCGTTAATTGTATGATTGACTACATTATGTCGTTATGGTCAAGGGCTAATGGTAACCTCGGTTCTAGCAAAACCTCTATACGCCATCATGACTTATATGTCTAGGACCATCATGATTGCCCAGGGTACTCGACCATTCGACCAGTCTTTTAGGCGTCCCTATTATACCCCTGGTTTGAGTCCGCTAGAACCTACGACAACAAAAATTACTCGGCCTCCATAACTCTAGTCGTCATCACCGGCGATTTTCCATAATCTCGACCATCCTTGAAGCCATTATCCACAAGCACAAAACACACTTGAGTTGTCTGCATATTCATTGCATTTCGCCAACCAATGAACACTTCATATCACTTCTTATATTCCTCAACGAATTCACTTTGAAGCCCCTTCCATTCTTGAACCAAAATAATCATCACTTTTGGTCGACATTCAATACATAGCACTTCAGCCTTTCTGCTATGAAAACGTACCATGGCACTTAAATTTCCATCTACTGTGTTTGTTAAACGTTGTAGTATCTTATGCCCAATCCAAAAAAAAAATGACCCGACTCATCAGGCCATAAACGACCCATACTTCAAATGACCTGACTCAACACATGTGATCCACGACCCATCCATTCTGGACAACCCGACCTAAGAGCAACGACCCATTAATTCTGGATGACCTAAGTATGCACGAATTACCCGCTTCGTAAATACATGGACAACCCGACCATTTCAATGACTCGACCATGTCCAACGATCCTAGACCCATCAGTATAAGTACATGAACAACCTTTGTTTCCAAAGATCCAACTTCATGCCACATCATCAATGACCCGACTTTGGAAACAAAGCATGCACCAATGTCAGGATCCAGCTGTCTTGACCGACCTGACTTTGAGCGGCCCGACCTAAGACGACCCGATCATGTGCAACCGTCCCGACTCATTTCGTGCTCCCCAATCCATGACCCATGCAAAAACGACCCATCTAAAAACGATCCGACTCCAGATTTGACTGATATATCTCCAATCTCAACCAATCCATCACCATACGACAACATCGATGTAAACAACTCATTCAAATTGATTAAATTTAACCCAAAATCAATAGAAATCATCAAAACACATTAGCACAATAGTAAATCATCATATAACTATATGAATTCACCAAATCATGATAAACGATGAATAAATCAACAAATGGATCTGAACTTGCGTAAACACACAAATTAAAAAAAATGAATTTACCAATTTATGTTGTTATATTAGATCCTTTGGTGATTCTAATGAAAACATAATTACCATGATGAGATCTAGGTGAAAACAACTTGAAATGATGAAAATAAGATCAAATAACCTATACACTTGATTGAATCTATATGAGAAATGCTTATCACTCAACAATTCTTCAAAATAACTTGAAATCACTAGATTCCCAATCCGGACAGTGAAGAATGATCTTCTAACCTCTCAATTTGATGCGATCTCCCTTCACTAGATGTAGATCTAGCTTTGCTCGCTGTAGATCTTCAATCTTCTTGCGTAGATCTAGAATTTGAATGGAGGAAAGATATATTCGATTGAGAAAGGAGGACCACGAGCTCAACGAAATGAGATAATGAAGAAAGTAAACAATTCTTCATGCATCTACCTCCTATTTATAGACTCTAACTAGCCCACTAATGGGCCATACCAATTCATCCCATTAGTGACTATCCAAACCTGTACATAAATTATACAACACTAAAACAACGATTCCTCCCAAACCGCCGAATCAAATATTTAATGTGACCACTCTATGGAATTGGAAACATCATTTCCTTTCCAATGAAATCGATCTTAGCGCCTGTTTCGATCCCATGCCCTGTACAAAACTGATAGGGGAAAAATGGTCACAAATAAAATTGGTAAAAATTATGGACATGTCTCACATCTCTGTAAACAACATATCAAAATATGAGAATGATCCAACCCTCAGGGAATTATATAAAAATACTTTTATGATTCTCTGATACATAAATTGTAGGCGTTAAAATATACGAACAAGCATACTTCGATAAAGCTTCGAACTCATCCATTGGTCTTCCTTCTTGCTTAAGATCAACAAACTTCTTAAAGATTATCGACTTCTGGACTATTGAAATGAACTTCTCCTCAAACTTAGTTCTAAATTGATCCCAAGTGATACCAGAGTCTCTAAAGTGATGGAGTTCCACCAATCCATCGCTAGACCAAACAACTGCCTTACAACTGCCTCGATGCAAGCTTCCTCTCAGTTGCATCATCAATTCTCAAATATCTAAATATCCGAACTCATGTATCCAACCAATTCTGAGTCTCAATGGAAGTAAACGACTTGCCTCCCAGAGAAGTGCAGCCCTTTCTTAACTTAGCGAAATAAACCATCCTAAGTGCTTGCACATGAGCATTACTCTCTACTGCTACTTCTGGAGCGGGCGTCCTACTCATGCTCGTTGACATCATGGCTCAAAAATAGCTGGATAATCGGGCATTGCAACTGCAGCTCCTGACTGGCTATCCTCGCCTACCCCTCTAGTAGAAGGCACATCCTTAACAGCGTGTCTCGAAGTTCGACGTCTCATTCTTACTTTGAAACAGAATAATTAGTCCACATCAGAGAAAGGATGCAATTAGTGTTCAAGTTTTTACTAACCTATTGAACTATATATTATAATATAGTAATTATCCAACAAAATTACAAATGCGTCTCTCATACGTGTTTACGCTTGCGGACTTTAGGTAAAATCGATTAACTAAAGCTCTGATACCAAATGTGACAGGCGCCCCATAACCCCTGCACAAAACTAAGAAAAAGGTGTGTTGTATGACGTGCTAGACTGATATGGGACAATCATTATGGAAGAATAACTCAAAATAACCTGTCGTATAACTCACAGCGCATGAATAACATATAATAGAAAAAATATATAATAGGATATAGTAGTGAAGCATAATAGAACAGAAACTGAAATCTTCATAACATTTCAGAGTCACCAATATGTAACAACTGTGAAAATAAGAAATCTATACATCAACCCTCACTACATATCTCTTGTGGCATCAAAAGACATTAATATACAGTGGAAACAAAAGATACATATCTTTCATGGTATCGATGATCAGTTGTTTCAGTCGTTTGGCTACTTTTGTCATTCTGTTCAGACTGTTATCAACTATTTATTGTATTAGACTTCCGCTATATTATTTATGTAAACTCTGATGTAAAATTTATTTAGTAGCTTCATGAACTACTACTGTATTTTAAATTTCCCGCTGTGAGATATTATATTACTCTATATCTATGTTTGTGATTTGTGATTTATTCTGTTTACCTCATAAGCTAATAACAATCTGTTGTTTTGGACGTTTCAAGTTGACATGTTTTTGTCGATTCGGCATGGTCAAAATGGCTGGTCGTTACAATTATCTAAATAGTAGAAAGTAATACGTCAGCTTCCTGCTCGTCGTCGTACAATGTCATTGGCACCAAAAACCTACCACCTGCTATCTCAGTCTTCTCAACACCATTGTTGATGAGCAGCCCATGATAATAAGAGTAAAACATAAAATCTTGTGTTAGAAAATAGTCTTAGTGAACGATAAAATAAATAACAATAGTTACACAGGATATATGAGTAGACAGTTCAATCATCTGATCTGTTCAACAACAACATAATTAGCATAAGATAATCATTTATAATATATGACTCCAAAGAATAGGAAAGGACATCCTCGATCCCTCTTCTGTTCGACAACCCATGGTATCCAGAGAAAATGGAGAAGAAAGCACACAATAAATCATAGCATCAAATATCCTAGCTATCACTGGCTAAAGCCTTGAATATATCAATCATCGAATAACTGGTTGTTGTCGTCCATCAATGGCTATTGCAAAACTCAAGCTCTAGTCAGGCTGCATTACATCATCGACTGTATGTTTGCCTAAATCATTTAAGACAACTAGATCACTCCTAGAGCTTGATCCAGGTTATATGATCCATCCTGATTCTAGTGGGCTTCCCCACGGTATCCTTGTTTTGAGTCTGCTAGAACCTTCGATAACCAATGATTCCTTGGCATTTCAAATCCTTCAAGCCATCATCATTAATTTCTCAATCTTTTAATTCAAGCCACTTCAAACAATTTCCATTTTCATCCATGATCGAGTCCTATCTTGGGTAAAACCATCATCTATTGTATTGTATACCATCTCACGACCAACATCACATCAATACTTTGACCACTCCTTCTTGAGTTCTCAATCGAAGTAACCATTCTACTTGAGTTACCTTTCAATCATCTAAAATCCTTTAGCTACCAAACTTCACTAAACATCCCCAAGTAGTGCCAACATCAAGCTCCCTAAATAAGAGCACTCCACCATGCAACATTATGGATCGGTACTGATCCTTCCAGCATGGATAGGTACCGATCCATCAACTTAGAGAATTTTCACTATGTGTTGGGCTTCTGTTCATCCTTGCTTCGAGAGCCTCCTACCCGTCCATTGTCCTAGTGGAATTTCCTACCGGTCCATAGCATCGAAGCATCATTCACTCCAACGTATACTTCCTGCATGTCCTTCATCCAATCTTCGAATAATTTGCTACTGAATCATCCATTCAACATAAAAATTTAAATCTAGTCGCGATTTACCATCACGAAGCCACTCCCCGAAAATCTTCACCATCCAACCATCTAGCATGGATCGGTACCGGTCTATCAAGCATGGACCGATGCCGGTCCATACAGCGAGATTCGACACGAATTTTTTTGTGCAGCCTCCCTTTGTCTTCCAAAGTGCCTCTGTCAAGTTTTGTTTAAACCTCTGATTTGCTCTGTTCTGTAATCCTAAGTTCTACGGCAAATAATTCAAATAGACAACTCAAATGATGCAATCGATTCAATCAAAAAACAATGATTCATCAAATCTTGATTATATAAACATGCTAATATCATAGACATATCATAAAACAGTGGATCTAACATGAAATGAATCTAAACGTAGGCAAGAAGATGATTAATGTGAGAACCCAGATTCTATAGCTCCATAATAATAATAATTCTTGGTATGTGTATTAAATGAGAATATAAAAATTGTGTCTTTAATTTGTGAGTAAACACAATGTTTAACAATGCGAATAAAAAAATTATTTGTATATATATATATATACATGATGATATATACAAGTGTGTATGGTTAGATTATAAATAAATATACATGTTAATTTATTTAATTTGTGTGTAACTTGAAAATTAGTTTCAAGTTTTTTAAACATGAGCTCAAGTGTTATTCCAATTATAAGGCGAATAAGAATCTAAGGGTAAAACAGGTATTAGCAATGGTGAAACCCTAGCCATATGGATCAATGTAAATAGAAGAAAATAGGTTGTCCGTTTTTGTTTATTTTTCCTCTCATTCACAAATAAGAAAATCAATAATGGCCGAACCCTAGAAAACTAAATTGGCGAAAATCGTAAGCAAAGCACCTCGCTCAAATCAGTGGTAGATTCGTTGTTCATGAGGGAGGTCTACAGTAGATGTAGTAGAGTCGAAAGCCTAATCGAAACCTGGAAGCAGGAAATCAAGATAAATGTGAGTGTATTTCCTTTTCCTTAGCAATAAGTCCTTTATAGGCAGCTATTTTATCATTCGTTCACCATAGGATGATTATAAATAAATACGAATGTCGGCTATGTTATTCATATGTTATTTTTGGAAGATTTGTGTTGATGGATGTCATATTAGTTTGAATAGCAAGTTTTATAGTCAGTAATGGATGCTTGTTCCTATTCTTCTAGTTGCAGTCTAGTTATGTACACTGATATGTTATAAACTGGTTGCAATTGGTTATGCTTTATTGGTTTGAATAAACAATGATATGATTTGCAATAATAATAACTATTGTGAATTAGGGCTTATATGTATTATAACAATACTAACTGGAGCATATTCAATTTAGAAACCAGATGGAAATGATTAAGGGGAATATATAATATAATGATATTATTAGTCCAGCAAGATTTTTAAAGTGCTACTATGGTTTTATGATATGAAATTCCAGATTTAACTAAATATCATGATAGGCCAGATTAAACTAAATTACTTAGTCCTGCTGTTGTGCTATGATTGTTGATTTCATAGTCGCTGGTGTGATATAATTGAATATATGTTAAAATACATTATTATGCATGATTTATTGGAATAATTGAATAATATGCATGTAACCGGTGATATGTGTTTATATGGGATTGTCTGGTTATGTTGGTGGCTCATTTGGGGTGCACTTATCTTAACTAATGTAAATACACAGGGAATCCTGAAATCATATAAGTATGTGCATATACATATATATGCATGGTAGTGCATGTGTGTGTGTGTGTGTGTGTGTGTATCAGGAAGACCAAATGAAAACTGAATAAAATTAATAACGTATATATGCATGGTAGTG
This sequence comes from Allium sativum, assembly GCA_030737875.1. NCBI lineage: Eukaryota > Viridiplantae > Streptophyta > Magnoliopsida > Asparagales > Amaryllidaceae > Allium > Allium sativum. The sequence goes on from CM060921.1 coordinate 43,746,296, forward strand.
CATGCATATATATATATATATATATATATATATATATATATATATATATATATATATCATGCATAACACCTGCCAAATGGAATTAAATGAATATTTACACACATACATACACACACGCATATATATATACACACACACACACACAGAGGGTAGTGCACATGTGTATATATGTATAATAGACAAAAATTTGGATGTATATGTATACATACATTAAAATGTGTATATATATATATTATAGTCATGATATGTCAAACGGGTCTGAAATTGTGTGGATGATTGTGTATGTGACACCCCACGTCCGTTAATGTCACTTTATATAGAATGCATTAAGTTTCGTGAAGGGTTATAGGTAAATAAGAACATAATATCACAAGACAAACATGTAAAATAGTAGAGGAATTAAAAAAATTATTTAAATCAAAACATCATGGTCCCAATACAGAGTTTACATCATAAGTTTGAAATAACCAATTACATTAATAATCTGTCTTGTCAAAAATCAGAATACAAAAGCATAAAACCATATTTCGCTTGCGAAGCCATAAGAGAGTTAACAAGAAGTCAAAGAGGTGAATCAATATCCAAAATCAAGCTAAGCTGAAAAAATCCAAATCAACTCTAAGCACATCCACCCTGAGAACCTTGGGGGGGAGGGGAGGGGGATGGGGGTAACGAAAGAGAGAGAAGAGGAAACAAAAAGGGTCAGAAATAAAGTCTGGAGAGTCCAGTTACTTTTAAATATAAATAAATAAAGGCATCATGGCAGGTATATAAAAACTGGACGAATAAGATAACAATAACAAGGAAAAGTGTGAACTGAGCAAGATAAGTTTGAACAGAATATACTGCGCTTCTTAAATACGTTTCTCTACACCGCACCAATACTAGTATCTTTGAAATAGAATGATCCCTACAAATACCGTTCCATTACATTTTCTTGATTTTTAGGTTACTTGGGTTAACGGCACTCAATGCTTATATACACACCGTACTTATTTACTTCCTAGTAGATTAACCTAATATGGTATATATGTAGCTACCTCTCAATACTGAGGTACACCCCATGGTATCCCACTCGCACGGTCTCCCTCAAAATACCATAGAAAAATATGCAGTCCCTCATCCTACACCGGAGTGACGTACGGATCTCTATATAACAATGTTTCGTTCCGCATATATTTGTCATTACTATGCTACGTGAACGTATGGACTGCCACCATCAATCGAATCAGATTTCATTCCAGAGTAATGCCCTCAAGTCTACGATACATCACCCAGAGTAGTCATGCATGTATCTAGACTATCCCACGTATGTACTATAACTGTAGCTCGATGCCTCAGTCGCACGTTCGCTAATGTGCACTGAGCTCCATGGCAGGGCGATACAAGAAACACAGAACTCGGTCGGGAGCTTTTCATATCTGTACAGGCCCGTCTTTAAGAGCCTCTACAGATATTCTTAGGGTCTATTTCCACGTTGGCTATGGCCCCACACCGGCCCCTCCCTCAACTAGAAAAGACTACAAGAGCTAAATGACTGCCCTTAAAGAAAACAATCTAAACATCCATTTGGCGTCTTTCCTCAACCACTGTACCCCGATAGTGAAGGGTGAATGGTCTATTGGTTTTAGATCTAGTCTTTCCGCATCCCACTGGCTGCCGATGATGGGTATCTAACGATCTACTATCCTTGTTGGTTGTGACCCTTTGCCTCCTCGTTGTGGCAACCACCGAACCACCCTGGTGTGACCGTGTCACATCATTCTGACAGCATAGCTACTTCTACAGTCAAGACCCACCCACCTAGTAGTTATGCGCAGACCCAACCTCTGCGACCACAACCTAAAACATCTGCCACCACATAGAGGACTACTAGGAGCACCTTACATAACTCAGGAAGCCGCGTGCTTCCCCTTCCAGTCCTTCGGAGCCGTCAGAACAACCAGATGAAGTGCGCTCCCCCTCGTGCCTTTTAAGACCATGATGATCAACCCCGTTAGGTTATTCACCATTAAACGTCTGGACTGATCCAAGCGCCTCACTTTAATATGTTGTTAGACCCTATGTATAAACATTCTTTTATGCGCTTGCCTTACCTCATCAGGTTTTCATTTAACTTGGTTATTCTCATTCATATTGAATTCTTAATCAAGCTACCAAGTTCCTCTTGCTTATTAATTTTGGTTATAAAACTTAACCCATTTAAGCTCATTAATAAGCCCACAACATGTTGTTCTTTAGGTTGTGGACCAAGGTCTGTAATCCACAATCTCTTTAGTATTCCTGCTTAGCTACATCATTATAATAACATGTTCTACTTAACATGTGATTAAGTATGTCTCAATTCACATATTTCCTAATTAACATGTCACTTACCATTTATGATTAATACAACTTATTTCATTTTACAAGTTTTCCTCATTTAATCATAATTCCATCTTAGCATTGTTTACTTATTAATTTAGTTCTCTTAACTAAGGTTTAATAATAAGTTTCCTTTCCATAAATAAAATTTATGTTGTCCTCATCTGTAGATTTTAGATTCTTGTTCTTGTAAATAACTTAATTTAAAATTAAGTACAGCTTATCCCCTTACATAAGCTAGTCTATTCCCTTTTTCATTTATTATAACCTAAGTTATAATTTCCACTTGTCCCTAGAACAAGCCTAAGCATCTTATCTTTTCTGTTCATACATGTTAATGCCCAGACCTCTCACATTAAGTCAACTACTTGTGGATGCTGGATATACCGGGCGGCTCCGGGCAGACTTAAACCACAAGTTTAGACTTAACCTCATGTCATGGTGCTGTTATGCATTAGACCCCTCACATTAGATTAACCTATTGTGGTCGCTGGATATGCCGAGCGGCTCCGGGAAGATTTATACCACAAGTGCAATCTAACCTCATGTCTAAGTGTTACTGCGGTTCCATTATTTTAGGCATATTCATATTAATAAATTTTCCTATTCCAACTATAGACTTTCATGCCCCTTTTTAATTCATATTTCATTATGCACAATATGCCCATTTTCCCAAGTCAAAATCAATATATATATATATATATATATATATATATTATGCCCACATCCATATTCACATATTTGCTAATTTATGTCCCTAGTTCATATTCACATATTTCAGCGTAAGTTATTCCCAAATTCATATTCACATATATTCCAATTTACGCCCGAATCATATGCCAATTCATATTTTACATATGTTCCAACTTACGCCCAAATCGTATGCCAAATCATATTTTACATACGTTCCAACTTGCGCCCAAATCATATGCCAAATCCTATTTTACATATGTTCCAACTTACGCCCAAATCATATGCCAAATCCTATTTTACATATGTTCCATTTTACGCCCAAATCATATGCCAAATCATATTTTACATATGTTCCAATTTACGCTCAAATCATATTTTCCAATGTATGCCTAAATTCATATTTATATTATCCAACATGCTATATATTCCCAAATCCATATTCGTATATTTCCAAATTTTATGACCAAATTTATATTCATATTTTCCAATACCAATTATGCCCCAATTTATGTTTTTCCCAATCGTTCCTAATTTCCCACGTTCGCATATTTCAGCGTTAGATCTGGGTTCGAAGGTAGCCTGGCTATATAAAAATAAAAGAGAAAAGAGGGAAAGAAGAGAATCAAAATAGGCATAATGATGAATCAATAATAAACTGATAGAAATAGGCATAAAACTGAATAGATATATTATGACAGGATTTAACATGGTGGCGGTATGAACATATAAAGGCAGATCTGATAATTATGTCATAATAAAACTTGTTTAGGCATAGATCCAGTGTCCAATTTCTATATACATTTTATGATTATCAATTAAATATTTAGATCTAAAAATAACATGAACTCACAGTGAATAGATCTAAGGAAATGGATCCAAATTACTGCGAAGAACACGTCGGATTTGTTGTTGTAGCAATCGTTGAATTTGTGTAATCTTTGCTGAATTGGATTTGGAGAAGAAAAGGCCATTCAATTTACGTTGCAGCAGAGCTCTGCCATCGCCACCATTTTTTTAAATGAATAAAACCTAGGTTTAGGGTCCTTTTTATAGGCTAGAAGCAACGAACCAAGCCACGAACAAGTCCACATTCAAAATATGAATTCTTCCCAGATTAGAGGGGGGTGACCCCCTCCTGGGTGTCGACCCCTCGGTCGACCCTGGGGTTGACCTCCAAGAGCCTGGGTCGACCCTGGGGTCGACCCGAGACCCAGGGTCGACCCCAAACGGTCGGCCCTTTCCCTGTTTGCACGCCCGATATTCTGGTTCTGAATTTTTGAACTCTGGTTTAATTTATATATATATGTAGATATTCTCCTTATATGCATACAAACTTCAAACCTTAATAACTTCTTCATGCAAAGTCTGTTTTACGCAAACTTGGTGTCTATCTTGACCAAGATTCCAATATAGATGCAACGGCGTGGTCCGTTTTACTTAATTCTGAACATTTAATTAATTTTACCTTAATTTGTTGTTAATAGTGTATTTCACATTAATTATTCTTTAGTTTAGTCGTTAAAATTTCGGGGTGTTACAGTGTATATATATGCATGGAAATGTGTGTGTATATACATATATATAGATGTGTGTGCATGTAAACTAGAGAATAGATTTTAGTTAATAATGTTGACTGACTAAATGTTGTCAATATATGTGAATGTTTGAGTATACCCAGTTTGGGTTGATATGAATACAGTGGGGAAATCTGGATTTAAGTGGATATATATATATATATATATATAGAGAGAGAGAGAGAGAGAGGAAAAAAACATACATATATTTGTGTATATATATGTATATACCAAAAATAACAACTATCATGTGGGGATTGATTAATGACCTGCTATGATACTGTTAGACAGTTTAATATAGATATGTTGTGTTTGATGAACACCTAACATACTATATTTATTTAGTTAGTTTAGCACATATATGCAAATTGCATAGTGGAAATATGACCTGCTACACCATTGTTTCGCTAGTTTGGTATATATGCATATTATATTGGGATAAATGATCTGATATATATTGTTTAGGCAATTTAACACATATGCATATTTTGTAATGAATATGTGATCTGCTATGCATTTGCTTAGTCAACTTCATATGTATGCATATTATAAAGTGAACCCTTAACCTGCTATAATATTGTGTAGGCAGTTTTAACATGTTTCTAGAATGGTTTGATTTAAACTGTAAAACAATAGTAGTACACATTAAACACCACAGATTATAAAATATGCTCATATCAGACGTATTATGCCTGACCATTTTGATTTCCCATGCGATCTCCTGGGGTGTCTCATTCAAACGAGGCAGTCCAGAGAGTTTGTTTTACAGGGATGGAAACATTACTTCAGCTACATTATGGATTACAAAATTGGACTGTTAGGATGCTTAGAAGCTATTGAATGATTAAAGTTTTATGTGTATTTGATGTTTTACATTAATTTGGTAACGTTATGTGTACTGTTAAGTCATGAACTGGTTTAAATCATTATGTATATAATTTCAGTTGTAAAATAATTGAATGATCAATGTATGTTTTACAGAAATAATATGATATGAAGTTAAGGTGTTTACTGTAAAAGAAGGGGAAGTCATGACATGTACGCTATATATGCACGTGATTTTCCCCTGTGTTGTCTAAGTTTATGGATGTCTGAAATTTGGAAAAAGGCTCGAAAGCATGTTTTGGTTGATGTTAAATTTGTGGTACTGACTTAAAGGGTGTTTCTACACCTGTGTGGTCGAAGAGGGCATATCATGCGACTAATGTATTTATATGCCATCTCATTCACACACACTAGTTTTTTTGCCTTTGAGATTTAAGTTGCCCAATGTATATGTATTTATGGGCATATCAAGCTAAGCTATTTAATATGGTGTTTTAAAGCTGATTTATAAGACATGAGTTTGGAGAAAAAAGGGATCACAGTTGAGAACAGTTTATACGTATTTCCAGTCCGCATTTGCTTGGTTGTAGTAGTAAATAACATACCAGACTGCTCAATGTTTATGTTATGTACCCGGTGTAACTAGTTAAATGGAAAAAAGAGTATAAATTATATCTTGTGATGTTAATGAAGACTCATGACTGTCTATATTTAGTTTGGATAACTGTTGCATATAATTTATTATTTCTATGTTCAAGAGAAATAATATAATAGAAAAGATAAGTTATTTCGATCCCATTTAAGCTGTGAAGTGATTAATTATTTTTTGTTAATCTAATATCCTTTACTATTTAATTTGACTCTGATATAAGTAAAGTAGACATGCATATCTTCATATATACAAGTTAGAAATTGAAAAACACTAATATTTTTATATTGGTGTTGATCCTTGAGTTGAAGGGTTCTAAGAAGATAACCCTTGAATAGAGGACTCAGGACTGTTTTAATTTATAATTTAATTATTGAAAAATGGTTATCAAAATTCGGAGGTCCTCTTAGTTGGTATCAGAGCTATGGTTATAAATCACGGCTGTAGAAATAAATTTTAATGAATTATGACCGAGCACACTGATTTAAATTGTGTATAAATGTTGAGTGATTGGTTTACTCTATTTATTTGTTTAAGTAATGCGGAATTTTTTAGGGATTGCATTAGTTTTATTATAACTACCCCTAAAGAATTGGTTGTAAGCCAAGAATTAGATGTTGCTATTTATGTATTGGGTGTTAAGATTGATGAAATACATTGAAATAAAATGTGGAATTAGTAAAATTACTTTGATAATGACCTCAAGTTATAATTAAAAACAGTTATAATCCTGTTGTGTCCATCTGCATGTTTGTTTGAGTGAAATTTCAATTGGTTTTAATGGATGGATTGTGTAATTTACTAATTTCAAAGTAGATGTGATGCAGGATTATATGCGTAACCCTATTATATGATGAAAAATGATAGGAATAACCTGGAATTTCATTTAAAATATTTAGCTGTGGTACTTGAGATTAAACACTACAATTATTAATGTGCCAGTGATTGTGGATATTGTAATGTCATTGTTTTTGAACACAATATTGAAGTATGCACATAAAATTATTATCTGAAACTTATTTGCAGATCACTTTAGATTGGATTCAATATAACAAGTGGAAAAGAAAACTGCATAGAAAATTCATAAGTGAATTAGAATGGCAGAAATCGTTTTATGTTATTGTTACGATCTTGGTTGAATCTGATCAGTTGAATATGCATAGTTATGACAACCTTTGTACAAGTATATGCACATGATTTTAGAACATTAGTAACTAAATGTGGTTTGAAAAATGTTGGGTGCAAGGCAGTGACATATTTAATATTTGTTTATGTCTTGTATTCAAGAGAGATTAGGGGTGCAATGCATAGTCATGTGTTGAGCCTCTAGTTTCATAAACAATTCCTTAAATATAAACTATGATTTAGCTAGGCTTATCAAATAAATAAGCACTAGTTAAAGCACAATGGTTGTAAATGAAGGCTTTAGAGTGTGCCAATTTAAACACTCATGGCCACATGATGTTAACAATGTAGAAGAGGTAGAAAATACCCAAGATATACCCATACTAGACACTGTAAATTGCATATATGATGTTAACAATCAAGTATTGTTTTGTTTTTTATTTATGCCAAGTGTAATGTAGATGCTACATTGAATTGAATGAATGTTAGTAAGCTAGTTGGGTACTGCTAGTTGGAAATAAAATTGACTTTTACTTATGTTGAAAATGTTAAGATGCTTATATAAGTAATGACTGCCTTGATTAATATAAATGTATGGCTGATATTGCTGGATATATTTGACTCATTTCTGAGGGCAGTGAGTACTTAGGGGTTGTGAATGGGTCAAATAGGGAAAAAGAAAAAGGGAATACTTAGTGAAACTAAGGACTGATCAGGTTATGAAAGATTATCTTGAGAAGCTTGGCATAGTTTACAATGCAAGCTTGTACACGGCTTGTTTAAGTCCAGAAACCTGAGTGTCTAGAAACAGTAAGGGGGTTCTAGATAGTGTGCACCATTAGAGAATGTTGGGAGGGTGGGATATGTGAGTAATAATTTGCTTTATGATTTAAATACTTGATGAAAATGATTTCATATTGTGCTTGTGTATGATGGATAATTCTCATGGGGAATTGTGTGATTTAACTATGATTAATTATGATCAAGTAATCACTAATGTTGTCAGTGTTAATTTGAAGAACACTGATAAGTATATACCTATAACTCCAGTATAGTGATACTTACACACATTAATGAATACATCAAAACACTTGAATGAATTATTTGGTGTGTTCTAGAGTTAAATTAATAGAGACCTCAATAATATGAAAATGAAAGTTTGTTAAATAAACAAGTAAAATGTTAATGATACTTCTGATTGATTTTGGGTCAGCTAATTGTGAACAAATTTGAAATATTTTCTTTACAAAAGAAAATATTTGGTTTAAACTTATATTGTGTTCATGAATGTGGCTTGCTATTGAATTTACCCTATTGTTTTGAATAAATTTGTGACGACCTAAATTTCTGGTACCTTTTGAGTTGACTAAACAACACTAGTCCAACACAAATATACTGGAAACCCAGATGCCAATAGAAAGGATTTATAGGATGACAAGAAGATAAGAAAGAAAGATTATAATAGAAGAAAAAGAAGGAGAACCAACACAACACAAAATCTCACATCGCAGCGAAACAAAATATAATATATAAATAAATCTATATTGAGAGCTTGAAATAAAACTTACAATCATCAGAGTACATCACACATCTGGACAGTTATAATCATCTGTCCTCATATACAACTTACAATGAAATAAATATTAATATGTCTGAACTCCTCCAGCACGTCTTTTGAACTTCGCAGTATCCAATAACCTGAACCTGTAAAACCCGGCTAACCCGAGCATTTCAAATGCTAGGTCAGTCTGGTGAACCGGAGTAAGCAACCCACTAAGTTTATAAACAACATCCAACTTGATGTTAGAGTTAAAAAAATCTTTTCTGAAACAAAAAGGATAATCGTAAGACTGATCCACACATAAATACGGTAGGTTTTTAACTTACTATAACCCAAAACATTTTGAAATCATATGTATCTCTTCTGATATTATAATAGTGTCCAAACACAAATAAATAGCAATCTAGCAGAATGCTTGCATCTCACGCTCCACATATATAGTATACAATCCAAAAACCACGGGCGCTTATTAGAGATTGGGTTCCCACTATGACAAGGTATGGAACCACCTGCCGATAGTGTATCTCTAGTGGGGAATACACCGGGTTCAACAAGAACATCTTGGAACCCAACCACACATGACCGACCACTTATTTCGCTTGAATGTATCGAATGTATATCACCAACGGTTGGGATCAGCAACCATTTCCCAAAAGGGACAACATCGATAGATTAAAGAAGGAAATGAAATTTCTCTAGAAAGGTGATTATACACCCTAATGGGAGCGACTCACTTAGCAATGCTGCCTGCCCAAATTTTGTCATTTCCCGGTTTTAAGGCATGAGGTTAGAATTATCTTTTCAAGATAGCACACCACCATTCATTTGGAATGCCACATCGTCAGACCCGTCAAATCAATAATTGACATCCATAAAAATATTCTGGGTGTTAGCTAAGAGAAGGTGTCTTCTCCGCCACTAACAGAAATACGCTTGTAAAAATCAACATACGTGATCCTTAGAAAATATTCTGTCAGACATTCGTCAATACAAGTCATCCAAGAACATAATGAACCAAAGGTACCCTCCTACCACATCCTAGGTATCACCCTACGGATCAGTAGCGAGTAGTCCTTGCAAATCCGTCGATTTCAACCGTGGCAGAACCTCAGTATATCTCTGCATCGACTAAGAGATTTTAACTGGTTCTTCCATTTATGAAGATCAACGGTCTTTAATTTCTCCATCTTGATCAGCATTTGATATCTTCAATGTTTAGATATTCAATGTTCGGAATGGTTTTTGAATATAAATTCGATCCTAGTCTTTCCGTCCAACTATCTTATTGACCAGATTTGATAGTTGGTTATTTAAATATCAAATAAACAACCATTCAATCGTGAAAATAAAAAATAGATTTACTAGTTAGTACTCAACATCACTTGGCCCTTTTAATTTGAAAGTAATTAACGAATGGTTAATTAAACTTCCAAATCTTTCGATAATTTATAATACGATATTTACTTCTTATATTAATTCATGAGTCTTCTCAAAACATTTTTTTTTACCTAAAACAATATCATAGTCATATCTCCTCTCCCAATCATTTCAAAACATTTGTTACAATATTTTTCATGCCTTTATATACTCCAGTATTCATTTGTCCCTAACCATAAATTGGTAAGAGAATAATTCCCTAAGTGTCAACCTGTAACGACAAGGAATTTCGCTCGGACCTAATCGATCGCTAAACCGACCAAGACCGTTCGAATCCCGCGTACACTAACTCTGGGCATACAACACATCAGAACAAATAACAGAAGACTTTTATAAAAATTATAATAATGTTACATCAGAGTCCAGAATATATCAGAGTATATCGAAATATAATACCGCGGAAGATTAATTTACACAACCTCAAAGACCAAAATCAACATCAGATTAACATCCAAAAAACCACTCAACTTAACTAACTTCTAGTTAGGTTCTAATCCCTTTCTTAACTCGTCATCAACCCATATTATCCTACTTTTGCTCAGTTCAACCATTTTCCATTTTGAAAATCTCGTTTCAATTCCAAAATTAAATTACGTTAATTAAATCTAAACGTTTTAGCCTCTCACCCCTTTTATAAACATCGTTTAAAATACTCAAGTTTAATATAAAACCCACCTTTTTTGCAACTCTTATTTTCTTAATTCAAATACCTATTTTAAGCTATCATCTCGGCTTAAAATCCCTTTTATAACTTAGTTATAAAACTAGGTTTTTATATAAAACTGTTCATCAACTCTTTTCAAAATCCAATTATATTCCAATATCATCCTAGATTACTTGCCTTAATGAATCTCATTTACGAATTGATAACTTAAATTATTATTCATTAAAATAATAATTTACATCATCATTAGCTATCGTAGAAATAGCTGACTTCTTAATTTACTAAATTAAACAGCAATTTCATTTTAAAATCGTATTAAAGTTAAAACAATTATTCGTTAAACTAATTTATCAGATTAATTAAAATAAATTAATCAGATAACTAATTCCAATTAAGTTAGTTGACTTCATCATCTCAAACCATGATTATCTCGTTAATCAACTCTAATTAGCCATATTTTTAAATTAATTAATAATATAATAAATTTAAATAATTCCATTTAATCGTCTCTTGAAACAATTTATTCAACACTTAACCATTTCGTTAATTCCTGCTCATCTTCTTATAACCTTATCACATAAGAATTTATTTTACAAAATCATTTAATAATTACTAAAATAATAAATAATACATATTAATTTCCTTTTTATTAAAAACCTTTATTCAAATATATCGATTTCAAAATTCATCTTTAGTTATAAAATTAATTTTATAACTTCATTACCATCAATCCACTTGACGGTAAATCAACATTTATAAAATGATTTATTTTTAGGCCAACTACTGCCAATTACTCAACCAATATTGCCCATTGGTTAAAATAGAATAAACGTTGAATTGCCAATTCAACAATCAACAACAAAATTAATAATCCAATCAGAACATTTCATATCATGATAATATGAAAATAAATAACATTTAATACATTTAAGGAATCCAATTGGAACCCTCCAACCTGTTTTCCCCACATCCATATAAGTTACCTCAAATAAAGTCATATATTAAATAACAGATATAATATTCAACAATAAAACAATAATAGCAATCCAATTATCCATATCTCAAGTTAATACGTTTATATTTTTATAAATGTAACCAATGAGGTAAGTTACCTCATTTGGAAATAATCATTAAAACAACGATTGGGTTTAAATTAAATTAAACAAACATTTAATTTAATTAGTTCAGTCACTCCATATATATATATATATATATTTATTTAGCATCCATAAACCAATTAAAAATCATAGCACATAAATATTTAAACCCGACATATGTAAAATATAAGTGGGATAAAACCGAGTAAGTTGAACTCACCTTGATTCCCATTCGTCGACAAAATAGTTTGTTTTAATTAAACTAAACAAGTGTTTAATTTAATTAAATTTTCCGGCTGCGCCCATCTCTACCCAAATCAGCTCCAAAACATTACGTCCGTCGATACAATCTCAACGTTGTTTGGCTTGTTCCATTCTGTTATTGAATGAACAAGTTATGGGTTTAATGTGTTATTACCTATTTAAATAATATTATTAAAACTTAATAATGTATTTGTTTATGTAAACATTGCATATGTTTATTATTATAATCTCCCTTAGGCAAAGATTATTATGTTTCGAATATAAATTTCAGGCCACAAACACTGAAATTTCAGTATCCAAGTGCTCGGGTTTGGATGTTGGAACAGAGAGAGAAGGTGTCCTAAAAACACTATTATTACACCATGCATTCATAAATGTAAATCTTCATGCTGGCGGTGACTGTAGTACTGTACATGTTAAAAGCAAACAAAACCCGAAACGAAAATCAATTATTATTATGTGAATATTTTATCTACGGCCCTTTTCTTCACAGATGTATGTTTCCTAGTCCATTTAGATATAAGGTTTTAGTGCCAGATATTTTGCGTCCTCTGTGAAATTCTACTGACAACCGTAGGTGTAAAGCATCCAAAATACAATATATACTAAAACTAAAACTAAACTAAATTATATAATGAAATGGTTTATACGGGCCTTACCTTTCCAATAAGCCCACACTACCCACCCGCGTTCTATGATCAACAAGATCTTCTCCACTAAGCAACTTGCTCCTCTTCGATATTATATATATATATATATATATATATATATATATATACACACACACTCTTTTTTTCTTTCTTCTTCGAAAATCTAGAGATTTAGATCCCACGCAAGTACCCTCCTTCACAAATCTTACACAACCATGCGTTCTCCAGATCACTCGAATCACATGCTTCCCTGTTCAAACAAACATCTCATTTCCCTACTTTAAATTTTCAGACCCCTGTCTACTTCTATTTTCAGCTTCGCTGTTTCCATATGTTTCTTGGCACCCAACGACTCATGCACGTCTTTGTTCAAAACACAATCCCACCTCAATTCGCTCTTACCGTCAACTATGCTAATATTCATTTATATTTTCTTTTTCTATAAGCCTCAGGCCTAAACGCCCTTTGCCCGACTTCACATAGTAAGTAGCATAACGTCTCCCCAATGGCTCAACTGCCGCAACCACATTGTGACCCTCCTCCACGCATGTATAATCCATCACTCCTTCACCTGATTTCTTCCTTTTGTATTTTTTTTAATCTGAGAGGAGTTCAGTTTTTATATCCTGAAGGGGAAGGCCTTTTTTAGTTTCGAAATGGGGTTTTTCCGCCTTGTTGAAAACGTGAAGAAGTAGGAGAGAGTACTGCGTATTTATAGAAGAGAAGGGTAGAGATAGAAACAACATCCATCATGTCAGCCCATAGCTGTAAAAGTAGGAGTGGACTTTCAGTGTGTTTTCTTTTCTTATTTAATCACTTCAAATTTAAGCTGGCATAGTACGAGAGTGTATGGTACAAGAATGTATAACTTAGCAGCCCAGGTTCTAAAAGAAATATATTTATATGCTAAGAATAGGGGTAGGTTTCTTTGTTTATTTTCCCTCAATCAATTCAAATGGCCCTGTGTTGCTGCATTTTGTCTCGTAAATAGACAGCAGGTTTGATGGGCTAGTTTAGCCTATGTATTACTTCAATGTAGCTGAAGTGTGTATAAATTACTTAGCTTAGGCTTGTTGGTTAGTAGTGAAGTGTATAGGTTGATACAAGGTAGGTATGTGCTTTCATTACTTAGCCATTAAGTTTGTATATTTTATTTTATGCGGTATTAAATTTTACCGTTAACAGTTATTTACTGTTAATCGTTATATTTGTACTGCCCCACACCAATCTCAAACATAGTGAAAACGGATGCACCGCTACATCTTAACGTTACGGTCCCAACGAAACAAATTTCATTGAAAATGGAATCCATTTGCACAATGGCGTTATTTCGATTTTACCGGTCCACCCTTAAACTGCGCGCACAGATAAAACAACTCCGATTGGCTCCAAATTGGAAATCTAGCAATAACTACCTATACACATTCCAATAAAATTTGTTTCATCGGAAACGACGGTCGTTTGAAAAGAAAACATTTTTAAGGCCTATATAATATTGTTATAATATAATTGAACTCTTATTAAATGATGATAAATTGTTATTATCGTATATTTCAATATTACACCTTCAAAATAAACCAATATACAATTTAAACTCAATATTAAAAGTTCCAAGTTAAAACGATATTCATATATATAAAAACCACTTATATTTATTTAGACAAACATTATCGTTTATTTACGAATTCCATAGCGACTATTCGAAAATTTGAATTGGACATAACTAACAGTCTATAAGTTGCAATATCCATTTTTCTCTTCCATTAGAAAATATAATCAAATGGATCCGAACAATTCTTGTTTCATTGAATTCTGACTTATATCAGATTCTATATATACAATTGAAGTTCAAATCGTAAATTATGAACTACCGTAACATTTTGAGTTCGTTTTATAATTATTTACAAATTATACATTCAAAATTCGTTATATAAACGAAATATATATTATAAATCCATTTACAATTCCAAATCGATATTTAAAATAATAAATTATATTATATATTTACTACAAAAAATGCAGGATGTTACATTCCTTGCTCCTTAAAAGAATTTTGTCCTTGAAATTACTCAAGCAAGATGAATGTTCTAATCCCAATTATTTTTAGTTATTATAGAATTATCATCAAAATTTCTAAGTTTTATAAATTTATGAAAAGTTCGCCAGCATCTCCTCTGCATGGCTCAATCGGAACAATCACAACTCGCCATTGCGGGCCTCACATTTATCAAAAGAAAACCAAAACCAAATGGTTACCAATTCAGGGTTATAATATCAATCACCAATCAATATAATTAAGGTTTACCAATTTGTCGGGCATCCAAACTCTAATTCCAAAGCATAGCAATTAACAGCCCATCCTTTTTCATCCAACCGGTGCTTAACTCATTTTCAATGCAAGTAATAAATATAAGTCATTCTGTTTTATTTCATAATCGGATTTCATATAAGTTCATTATGCTGAAATTTAGTTTTCAATTCATTTAACTCTGTTATTTAAACATTTATGTATTCTATTCAATCCATCCAACAAACAATCAATAATCAATGCATAAGCATAATCTATACACTACCAACTTAAGTAACCAATCAATTTATATTTTACTCAGTTTCCGAATTTCAAATTGATTTCATTTAACTCCAAAATCTATTTTAGCTCCAATATCCATTCTTAAATCAACATGATTTAACTAATTTAACTTTCAAATCCATATTTAATTATCCATTTAATTTACTAATTTGTTCATCTCCATTTCAAATTCAAATTTTGATTTTATTTCAAAAATTATCCATTTTCTATTTAATTTAATATATGAAATATTCTGGTTAAACCAATTCAAATTTCTAATCCAATTTGAATTCAATTAGAATTCCATCCAATTAAACAAAAACTCAATCTCAGTAATTTTATAAAAAAATTTCTTTTCTATACAAAAATATAATTTGGTCAAAATTATTCCATTTGACCGTCTTTACAAAACAATATTGTGTTAGTTACTAGTTCAAATATTGAACCAATCAAATAACACAATACAAAACATTTTTATATAAAATTTACAAATATGATCTCATATATATACACTCAAACTCAGTCTAGGGCATTACTAACCTCATCTCTATCGAGTTACGCTACCGAGCCAAGGTAATTACTAAACCATTGCTCACATACCACTTGTGATGACCAAATTTCCGGTACCTTTTGAGTTGAATAAACAACACTAGTCCAACCCAAATGTATTGGAAACCCAGATACCAATAGAAAGAATTTAGAGGATGAGAAGAAGATAAGAAAGAAATAATAGAATAAAAGAAAAAGAAGGAGAACCAAACAACACAAAATCTCACATCGCAGCGAAATAAAATATAATTTATAAATAAATCTTTGTTGAGAGCTTAAAATAAAATTTACAATCATCAGAGTACATCATACATCTGAACAGTTATAATCGTCTGTCCTCAGATACAACGTACATCAGAATAAATATAATTACGTCTGAACTTCTCTAGCACGTCTTCTGAACTTTGTAGTATCCAATAATCTGAACCTGTAAAACTCGGGCTAACCCGAGCATTTCAAACGCCGGATCAATCTGGTGAACCAGAGTGAGAAACCCACTAAGTTTACAAACAACATCCAACTTGATGTTAGAGTTAAATAAATCTTTTCTTAAATAAGAAGGATAATCATAAGTCCGATCCACACATAAATACGGTCGGTTTTTACCTTACGATAACCCAAAACATTTTGAAATCATATATATCTTTTCTTATATTATAATAGTGTATAACTACAAATAAATAGCAATCTAGCAGAACGCTTGCATCTCATGCTCGACATATATAGTATACAATCCAAAAACCATGGGTGCTTACTCGAGATTGGGTTCCCACTATGACAAGGTATGGAACCACCTGCCGATAGTGTATCTCTAGTGGGGAATACACTGGGTTTAGCAAAAACACCTTGGAACCCGACCACACAGGACCGACCACTCATTTCGCTTGAGTGTATCGAATGTATACCACCAACAAGTGGGATCAACATCCATTTCCTGAAAGGGAGGGACAACATCAATAGGTTAAAGAAGGAAATGAAATTTCTCTAGATAGGAGATTATACTCCCTAATGGGAGCGACCCACTTAGCCATGTTGCCTGCCCGGTTTTTTTTCATTTCTCGGTTGTGTGGCTTGAGGTTAGAATTACCTTTTCAAGATATCACAACACCATTCAATTTGGATGCCACATCGTCAGACCCATTAAATCACTAATTGACGTCCATAAAAATATTCTCGGCGTTAGCTAAGAGGTGTCTTCTCCGCCACCAACAGAAATATTTTGTTAAAAATCAACGTACGCGATCCTTTGGAAATACTCTGTCAGACATTCGTCCATACAAGTCATCCAAGAACATGATGAACCAAAGGTATCCTCCTACCACATCCTAGGTATCACCCTACAGATCAGTAGCGAGTAGTCCTTGCAAATCCGTTGATTTCAACCATGGTAGAACCCCAATATATCTCCGCATCGACTTAGAGATTTTAAGTGATTCTTCCATTTATGAAGATCAACGGTCTTCGATTTCTCCATCTTGATCAGCATTTGATATCTTCAATGTTTACGTATTCGCTGGTCGGAATGGTTTTCGTATTTAAATTCGATCCCGGTCTTTCCGTACCAACTATCGTATTAACTAGATTTGATAGTCGATTATTTAACTATCAAATAAACAACCATTCAATCATGAAAATAAAAAACAGATTTACTGGTTCAGTACTCAGCATCACTTGGCCCTTTTATTTTGAAAGTAATTAACGAATGGTTAATTTAAACCTCCAAATCTTTCGATAATTTAAAATACAATATTTACTTCTTATATTATTAATACACGAGTCTTCTCAAAACAATTATTTTACTTAAACAATATCATAGTCATATCTCATCTTCCAATCATTTCAAAACATTCGTTACAATATTTTTCATGCCTTTATATAATCCAATATTCATTAGTCCCTTACCGTAAATAGGTAAGATAATAGTTCCCTCGGTGTCAACCCTGAAAACCGAAATCAACATAAGATTACACCCAGAAAACCACTCAACTTAACTAACCTCTAGTTAGGTTCTAATCCCTGTCTTAACTCGTTATCAACCCATATTATCCTACTTTTGCTCAATTCAACCATTTTCCATTTTGGAAATCTCATTTCAATTCCATAATTAAGAAACGTTAATTAAATCTTAATGTTTTAGCCTCCCACCACCCTTTATAAACATCGTTTAGAAAACTCAGGTTTAGTATAAAAACCCCTTTTTCCGCTCTCCTTTTCTTAATTCAGACACCCATTTTAAGCTATCATTTCGGCTTAAAATCTCTCTTATAACTTAGTTATAAAACTCGTTTTTTATATAAAACCGTTCATCAAATCTTTTCAAAAATCCAATTACATTCCAATATCAACCTCGATTACTTACCTTAATAAATCTTATTTACGAATTGGTCACTTAAATTATTATTCATTAAACTAATAATTTACATCATCAGTAAATATCACAGAAATAGTTAACTTCTTATTTAACTAAATAAAACAGTAATTTCTCTTTAAAATTGTATTAAAGTTAAAACAATCGTTAAAGTACTTTACCAGACTAATTAAAATAAATTAATCATATAACTAACTCCAATTAAATTAGTTGACTTCATCATCTCAAACCATGATTATCTCGTTAATCAACTCTAATAAGCCGTATTTTTAAATTAATTAATAATATAATAAATTTAAATAATTCCATTTAATCGTCTCTTGAAACAATTTATTGAACACTTAACCATTTCGTTAATTCCTGCTCATCTTCTTATAATCTCATTACATAAGAATTTATTTTATAAAATCATTTAATAATTACTTAAATAATAAATAATACATATTAATTTCCTTTTTATTAAAAATCTTTATTCAAATATATCGATTTCAAAATTCATCTTCAGTTATAAAATAGATTTTATAACTTCATTACCGTCGATGGACTTGAAGGTAAATCAACATTTATAAAACGATTTATTTTTAGGCTAACTGCTGCCAATTACTCAACTAATATTGCCCATTGGTTAAAATGGAACAAATATTGAATTTCTAATTCAACGATCAAGAACCAAATTAATAATCCAATCAGAATAGTTCATATTATGATAATATGAATATAAATGATATTTAATAAATTTGAGGAATCCAGTTGGATCCATCCAACCTGTTTGCCCTACATCCAAATAAGTTACCTCAAATAAAGTCATATATTAAATAACATATATAATATTCAACAATCAAACAATAATAGCGATCCAATTATCCATATCTTAAGTTAATACGTTTATATTTTTATAAACGTAACCAACGATGTAAGTTACATCATTTGGAAACAATCGTTAAGATAACAATTGGTTTAAATTAAATTAAACAAACATTTAATTTAATTAGTTCGGTCACCCCATATAGATATATATATATATATTCAGTATCCATCAACCAATTAAAAATCATAGCACATAAATATTTAAACCCGACTTATGTAAAATATAAGTGGGATAAAACTGAGTGAGTTGAACTCACCTTGATTCCCATTCATCGACAAAACAGATTGTTTTAATTGAATTAAACCAGTGTTTAATTTAATTAAATTTTGCAGCTGCGCCCATCTCTGTCCAAATCAGCTCCAAAACATTACGTTTGTTGATACGATCCAAATGTTGTTTGGCTTGTTCCTTTCTGTTATGGAACCAACAAGTTATGGGTTTGATATGTTATTAACTATTTAAATAATATTATTAAAACTTAATAATGATTTTTTATGTAAACATTGTATATGTTTATTATTATAACCTCCCTTAGGCATAGATTAGTTATGTTTCAAACATAAATTTCAGGCCACAAACACCAAAATTTCAGTATCCAAGCGCTCGGGTTCGGATGTTGGAACAGAGGGAGAAGATGTCCTAAAAACACTATTATTATACCTTGCATTCATAAATGTAAACCTTCATGTTGGCAGTGACTATAGTACTGTACATGTCAAAAGCGAACAAAACCGGAAACAAAAATCAGTTATTATTATTATGTGAATATTTTATCTTTGGCCCTTTTCTTTTGAAAAAAGATGTACGTTTCCCGGTCCATTTAGATATAAAGTTTTTGTGCCAGATATATGGCGTCCTTTGTGAAATCCTACCGACAACCGCAGGTGTAAAGCATCCAAAATATAGTATATACTAAACGTTGTATTAACATTAAAGCTAAAACTAAATTAAATTATATAACGAAATGGTTCATACGGGCCTTACCTTTCCAATAAGCCCACACTACCCACCCGCGTTCTATGATCAGTATGATCTTCTCCACTGAGCAATTTGCTCCTCTTCGATATTATATATATATATTCTTTTTTTTCTTTCTTCTTCGAAAAACTGGAGACTTAGATCCCATGCTAGTACCCTCCTTCACAGATCTTACACTGCCATGCTTTCACCAGATCACTTGAATCACATGCTTCCCTGTTCAAACAAAAATTTCATTTCCACACTTTAAATTTTCAGACCACTGTCTGCTTCTCTCCGCAGCTTCGTTATTTTCATATGTTTCCAGGCACCCAACGACTCACTCACGTCTTCGTTCAAAACACAATCCCACCTCACTTCACTCTTACCATCGATCATGCTTATATTCATTTTTTTTCTATAAGCCTCAGGCCTAAACGCCCTTAGCCTGACTTCACACAGTAAGTAACACAGCGTCTCCCCCATGGCTTAACTGCCGAAACCACATCGTGACCCTCCTCTGCGCAAGTACAACCCATCACTCCTTCACTTGATTTTTTCCTTTTGTATTTTTTTATTATCTGAGAGGAGTTTGGTTTTTATATCCTGAAGGGCAAGGACTTTTTCAATTTCAAAATGGGGTTTTACCGCCTTGCTGAAAACGAGAAGAAGTAGGAGAGAGTACTGCATATTTATAGAAGATAAGGGTAAAGATAAAAATAACGTCCATTATGTTAGCACGTAGTTGTAAAACCAGGAGTGGATTTCAGCGTGTTTTCTTTTCTTGTTTGATCACTTCAAATGTAAGCTGGCATGGTACAAGATTGTATGGTACGAGACTATATAACTTAGCACTTAAGGTTCTGAAAGAAATATAATTATATGCTAAGAAGAGAAGTGTATTTTCCCTTAATCAATTCAAATGGCCCTGTGTTGTTGCGTTTTATCTTATAAATAAATAGTTGGTTTGATGGGCTAGTTTAGCCTATGTATTACTTCAGTGTAGCTGAAGTGTGAACAAATTCCTTAACTGAGGCATGTTGCTTAGTAGTCAAGTGTATAGGTTGATATAAGGTAGGTATGTACTTCCATTACATAGCCATTAAGTATATATATTTTATTTTATAAGATATTAAATTTTACCGTTAACCGTTATTTACCGTTAATCGTTCCGCCACACACTGTAACACCCCGAATTTTTGAATAATCGAATTAACTAAAATAAATAATAATTAATCTTAAATGTGAGAATTAAGGGAATGGGGTTGCGCCATTGTGTTCGTCTCAGAATTCTGGTTGAAATAAAGTCCGAGTTTGCGGGAAACGGGTACCGGATGAAGGAGTTATGGACGAACGAAGTTTGGTGGCAAAACACGAAAAAAAAAATTGCACTGCCGCATTTGGGAAGTGCGCCAGTACAAATTTGCACTGGCGCACCTGCCAAGTGTGCCCAGGCCGAGGCAGCAGGCCTGCACAACTTTCTGGTTCAGTCTGACCCATGTTGCTGAGTCCTTTCTGACTCCTTGCTGAGTCATTAGGGCTGAGGTGTCACCCTATCCTGACTAAATGGTTTTGATTAACCCTAAGATCATCCGACGGCTTAAATTAATTCAAAACTCTATAAAAAGACCCATAGACTCAAACCCTAAATCAGAATTAAAACTAAAACTATGGCCGTCATGCTGTCATCTTGAACCCTAGAGTAGCCGCCACCAATTAGAAGAGGAAGAACAACAAATCAAATCAGTTCTATTCAACCCTAACAATGAATCTTATTTAAAGGAAAGCTAATTCAGCTTCAGAAATCAGAATTAAGAACTCAAGACCTTCTTTGAGTTATGAGTTCAATAATTTTAATAAAATAATTAGCAATTTAATTGGATTAAGTTATGATGCGGATTGTATGGACGTGATGTGAATTATTGATCGCATGTTGTAATTATGTTGTAGAATTGTGTTGAAATCTCTATGACGTTATGTTGTGATGTTATCATTTATGATGTAATACTATCACCTATGTTGTAATTCTATGATTTGGCTTATGTATAATCAAATCATCATGTTGTTCATATGCTAGTTTGGTTATGTTGATTCATATGATAGATCACAAGTATGTATGCAAGTTTAGATATTGATTTAGACAAGAATCATAGGCAAGTTAGAATAACCTTACATGTTTTGTGACATCAATTTTAGTTCTAAAGTTAGGCTATGACATGTGTGAGTTATATGATAAATTCTACATGATAATTTACATGTTAGATGCAAGTTTACATCATTGTTATGATGCATAAATCACATATGCAACTTTATATAAATATATGAGTTTGGGATATGAACCATGTTATGCAAGTTTAGGGTTATTGCCTATGCAAGTTTACACCTTTAGATGTAGATCTATGACATACATGATTTATGCAAGTTTGTGGCCATTATCTCAACAAGTTCACACCTTTTGGATCCATGACATATGTTGTTTATGCAAGGTGTTACACGTGGTATCAGAGCTGAAGGTTACCAGAACAGATATGAATTTTGAAAAAACTATTTTTTAAAACAATTTTTATAAAGAAGTACCCTCAAAAGTACGTTTTAAGGAAAGTATTTTTAAGAGAAAATCTTATTTTAGAAAGGATAACCCCAAGAGCCATATATCTTTCCCTCAGTTCTTTTATATTGAATCTTTCCTTTTTCGTTTCTGCATGTCTGAAGCGTCTGAGATACCAGAGGGTGTTCATGTACCCAGTTGGTTTCATCAATATCTCGAGGCTAGGGCCACCACCGAAGGTCCAGAAAATACTCCTCCTCCCCCTCCTCCTCGCGTTGATACTTTTGGTAAGATATGTAAGGACTTTCGGGCAATGGGTGGAAAACCTTTTCACGGGACAGAGACATTTGTTGAAGCTCGAAACTGGCTAAAGGAAGTGGAAGGATTATTTGGAATCTTTGAAGTGAATGATGGAAGAATGGTCCAGCTGGCTGCCTGGCTAATGAAGGACGAGGCCTCGTTTTGGTGGGAGGTCACTAATGGGGGACGTCTAGTCGATCATGGCTAGATTTTAGGCAGAGGTTTGAGGCAAAGTTTCTCTCGTGGGCTGAAGAGAATCTATACATGGAAAGGTTTCTAGCATTAAAGCAAGGGAATCTATCGGTGAAAGAGTATGTCTACAAGTTCAACCAGTTGGCGAGATTTGGCTGGGACTTGGTGAATACTCCAGAAAAGACGGCTCTAAGATTTGTTAAGGGTTTAAATGAGCCTCTTCATGAGTTAGCTATGACCCACATTCCCATGGGGGCTACCTTCGAGAGATTAGTTGACAAGGCGCTCATGCATGAAGAAGAGAAGGGCACCAATGCTAAAAAGGCACCCGAGAAGAAAGGGGATCAAAAGAAGCCGCAATAGCAACAACAAAACAAGAAAGGTGGCAAAGGCAACAATGCTAAGGGAAAGAAAAGATGCTTTAACTGTGGGACACCCGGCCATCTAAGCAAACATTGCAGGAAGAAAAAGAAGACTGGTTGTTTCCACTATGGCGAGGCGGGACATCTTATTAAGGACTGCCCATAGAAAGGGAAGAGGGCAGGGTCTACCTCGGGAGGACAGGTGCAGGCTCTTATGGCACCAGGGCAGGCAAGGGGACAAGTTCAGGCTCTCGTGGTCCCACCGCTGCAAGAACGAGGGAGAGCAATTTCCGTTGAAAGATTAGTTTTCTGTTTGATCATCCTGCCCGTACTTTATTTGATTCTGGCGCATCACATTCTTTTATTTCTACATCATTAGTTGAAACACTGCACCTTGATACTAGCCTAGTTACTGATCCCTTAGTAGTCTCAAATCCTATCGGTGGTTCGGCTCATCTTTCTATGATTTGTCGGGATTTGAGAGTGTTTATCTTGGGCGTTGAGTTTGAGTGCAATGCTTTTGTTCTTGGCTTCATGGGCTACGGTTTAATTCTAGGTATGGATTGGCTGACTAGATAAAGGGCCATCCTAGATTGTGAAAGAAGGGTAGTTAGATTATTGACTCGTTTTGGAAAGACCCTTGATATTTCTTGTGACCCTAGAGGTCTAGTAATGCTTAGCTACCTAGAATCTTTGACCTTTAGGTAGGGTAGTCCCATGGTTGAAACATGTGTTTGAGGCATGTTATGTATGATGGATGTATATACACACACTTTAGGCACTAGATCGGCTCAATCACTTCATATTGCATATAAATATAAATATGTGTACATATTTAAGTAACGGACGTATAATGGTTGTACCATCATATGGATGTTGCATTTTGGTGAATGGTTGTGCACACATGTAGAAATATTATGTATCGATAAGGTTCTTTCGCATACATAATGGACGCATGACTCTATCATGGTTTGCTTTAAGGAGGTCAACTGGATCAGTAGACTGCCTGATTTTTGCATTAGATAAGGAACATATACACACACTTCTTGCATATGTTCATACAGCATTAGAATTTTATAAGGACAATAGATGCCCGTGTTTGATGGTTGAGTAGATAGTTGTTTGGATGGTAGGATATGCATTCTCCTTAACTTGGAGATTTCGGGGGCGAAATCCTTTAAGGAGGGGAGAATGTAACACCCCGGATTTTTGAATAATTGAATTAATTAAAATAAAGAATAATTAATCTCAGACTTTAGAATTAAGGGAATGGGGTTGCGCCATTGTGTTCATCTCGGAATTCTGGTTGAAATGGAGTCCGAGTTTGCGGGAAACGGGTACCGGATGAAGGAGTTATGGATGATCGAAGTTTGGTGGCAAAACAAGAAAAATATATATATTTTATATATTTTCACTGGCTCACTTGGGAAGTGTGCCAGTAAAAATTTGCACTGGCACACCTACCAAGTGCGCCCTGGCCGAGGCAGCAGGCCTGCACAGCTTTCTGGTTCTGTCTGACCTATGTTGCTGAGTCCTTTCTGACTCCATGCTGAGTCATTAGGGCTGAGGTGTCACCCTATCCCGACTGAATGGTTTTGATTAACCCAAAGATCATCAGACGGTTTAAATTAATTCAAAACTCTATAAAAAGACCCATAAACTCAAACCCTAAATCAGAATTAAAACTAAAACTATGGCCGTCATGCTATCATCTTGAACCCTAGATTAGCCGCCACCAATTAGAAGTGGATGAACAGCAAATCAAATCAGTTCCATTCAACCCTAACAACGAATCTTCTTTAAAGAAAAGCTAATTCAACTTCAGAAATCAGAATTCAGAACTCAAGACCTTCTTTGAGTTGTGAGTTCAACAATTTTAATAAAATAATTTGCAATTTAATTGGATTAAGTTATGATGCGGATTGTATGAATGTGATGTGAATTATTGATCGCATGTTGTAATTATGTTGTAGAATTGTGTTGAAATCTCTATGATGTTATGTTGTGATGCTATCATTTATGATGTAATACTATCACCTATGTTGTAATTCTATGATTTGGCTTATGTATAATCAAATCATCATGTTGTTCATATGCCAGTTTGGTTATGTTGATTCATATGATAGATCACAAGTATGTATGCAAGTTTAGATATTGATTTAGACAAGAATCATAGGCAAACTAGTATAACCGTAATGTTTCGTGACATCAATTTTAGTTCTAAAGTTAGGCTATGACGTTTGTGAGTTATATGATAAATTCTACATGATAATTTACATGTTAGATGCAAGTTTACACCATTTTTTTGATGCATAAATCACATATGCAAGTTTATATAAATATATGAGTTTGGGATATGAATCATGTTATGCAAGTTTAGGTTATTGCCTATGCAAGTTTACACCTTTAGATGTAGATCTATGACATACATGATTTATGCAAGTTTATGACCACTATCTCGACAAGGTCACACCTTTTGGATCCATGACATATGTTGTTTATGCACGGTGTTACACGTGGTATCAGAGCTGAAGGTTACCAGAACATATATGAATTTTGAAAAAACTATTTTTCAAAACAATTTTTATAAAGAAGTACCTTCAAAAGTACGTTTTAAGGAAAGTTTTTTAAAGAGAAAAGCCTATTTTAGAAAGCATAACCCCAAGAGCCATATATCTTTCCCTCGGTTCTTTTATATTGAATCTTTCCTTTTTCGTTTCAGCATGTCTGAAGCGTTTGAGATACCCGAGGGTGTGTTCATGTACCCGGTTGGTTTCATCAATATCTCGAGGCTAGGGCCGCCACCGCAGGTCCAGCAAATTCTCCTCCTCCTCCCCCTCCTCCTCGCGTCGATAAATTTGCTAAGATATGTAAGGACTTTCGGGCAATGGGTGGAAAACCTTTTCACAGGACGGAGACTGTTGTTGAAGCTCAAAACTGGCTAAAGGAAGTGGAAGAATTATTTGGAATCTTTGAAGTGGATGATGGAAGAAAGGTCCAGTTAGCTTCCTGGCTAATGAAGGATGAGGCCTCGTTTTGGTGGGAGGTCACTAATGGGGGACATCCAGTCGATACATGGCTAGATTTTGGGCAGAGGTTTGAGGCGAAGTTTCTCTCGCGGGCTGAAGAGAATCTATACATGGAAAGGTTTCTAGCATTAAAGCAAGGGAATCTATCAGTGAAAGAGTATGTCAACAATTTCAACTAGTTGGCGAGATTTGGCTTGGACTTGGTGAATACTCCAGAAAAGAAAGCTCTAAGATTTGTTAAGGGTTTAAACGAGCCGCTTCATGGGTTAGCTATGACCCCCATTCCCATGGGTGCTACCTTCGAGAGACTAGTTGACATGGCGCTCATGCATGAAGAGGAGAAGGGCACCAATGCTAAAAAGGCACCCGAGAAGAAAGGGGATCAAAAGAAGCCGCAACAGCAACAACAGAACAAGAGAGGTGGCAAAGGCAACAATGCTAAGGGAAAGAAAAGATGCTTTAACTGTGGGACACCTGGACAACTAAGTAAAGATTGTAGGAAGAAAAAGAAGGCTGGTTGTTTCCACTGTGGCGAGGCGGGACATCTTATTAAGGACTGCCCAAAGAAAGGGAAGAGGGCAGGGTCTACCTCGGGAGGACAGGTACAGGCTCTTATGGCACTAGGGCAGGCAAGAGGACAAGTTCAGGCTCTCGTGGTCCCACCGCTGCAAGAACGAGGTAGAGCAATTTCCGCTGAAAGTTTAATTTTTCTGTTTGATCATCTTGTTCGTACTTTATTCGATTCTGGCGCATCACATTCTTTTATTTCTACATCATTAGTTGAAACACTGCACCTTGATACTAGTCTAGTTACTGATCCCTTAGTAGTCTCAAATCCTATTGGTGATCGACTCATCTTTCTATGATTTGTCGGGATTTGAGAGTGTTTATCTTGGGCGTTGAGTTTGAGTGCAACGCTTTTGTTCTTGGCTTCATGGGCTACGGTTTAATTCTAGGTATGGATTGGCTAACTAGATATGGGGGCCATCCTAGATTGTGAAAGAAGGGTTGTTAGATTGTTGACTCGTTTTTGAAAGAGCCTTGATATTTCTTATTACCTAGAGGTCCAGTAATGCTTAGCTACCTAGAATCTTTGACCTTTAGATATGGTAGTCCTATGGTTGAAACATGTGTTTGAGACATGTTATGTATGATGGATGCATATACACACACTTTAGGCACTAGATCGGCTCAGTCACTTCATATTGCATATAAATGTGTGTACATATTTAAGTAATGGATGTATAATGGTTGTACCATCATATGGATGTTGCATTTTGGTGAATGGTTATGCATACATGTAGAAATAATATGTATCGATAAGGTTCTTTCGCATACATAATGGACGCATGGCACTATCATGGTTTGCATTAAGGAGGTCAAACTGGATCAGTAGACCGCCTGATTTTGCATTAGATAAGGAACATATACACACACTTCTTGCATATGTTCATACAGCATTAGAAATTTTATAAGGACAATAGATGCCCATGTTTGATGGTTGAGTAGATGGTTGTTTGGATGGTAGGATATGCATTCACCTTAACTTAGAGATTTCAGGGGCGAAATCCTTTAAGGAGGGGAGAATGTAACACCCCGGATTTTTGAATAATCGAATTAACTAAAATAAAGAATAATTAATCTCAGATGTGAGAATTAAGGGAATGGGGTTGCGCCATTGTGTTCGTCTCGGAATTCTGGTTGAAAAAGAGTCCGAGTTTGCGGGAAACGGGTACCGGATGAAGGAGTTATGGACGAACGAAGTTTGGTGGCAAAACAAGTAAAAAAAATATTTGCACTGGCGCACTTGGGAAGTGCGCCAGTACAAATTTTCACTGGCGCACCTGCCAAGTGCACCCATGCCAAGGGAGCAGGCCTGCACAACTTTCTGGTTCAGTCCGACCCATGTTGTCGAGTCCTTTCTGACTCCTTACTGAGTCATTAGGGCTGAGGTGTCACCCTATCCCGACTGAATGGTTTTGACTAACCCTAAGATCATCCGATGGCAATTCAATACTCTATAAAAAGAACCATAGACTCAAACCCTAAATCAGAATTAAAACTAAAACTATGGCCGTCATGATGTCATCTTGAACCCTAGAGTAGCCGCCGCCAATTAGAAGAGGAAGAACAACAAATCAAATCAGTTCTATTCAACCCTAACAACGAATCTTCTTCAAAGGAAAGCTAATTCAACTTCAGAAATCAGAATTCAGAACTCAAGACCTTCTTTGAGTTGTGAGTTCGATAATTTTAATAAAATAATTAGCAATTTAATTGGATTAAGTTATGATGTAGATAGTATGGACATGATGTGAATTATTGATTGCCTGTTGTAATTATGTTGTAGAATTGTGTTGAAATCTCTATGACGTTATGTTGTGATGCTATCATTTATGATGTAATACTGTCACCTATGTTGTAATTCTATGATTTGGCTTATGTATAATCAAATCATCATGTTGTTCATATGCTAGTTTGGTTATGTTGATTCATATGATAGATCACAAGTATGTATGCAAGTTTAGATATTGATTTAGACAAGAATCATAGGCAAGTTAGTATAACCTTACATGTTTCGTGACATTAATTTTAGTTCTAAAGTTAGGCTATGACATGTGTGAGTTATATGATAAATTCTATATGATAATTTACATGTTAGATGCAAGTTTACACCATTGTTATGATGCATAAATCACATATGCAAGTTTATATAAATATATGAGTTTGGGATATGAATCATGTTATGCAAGTTTAGGTTATTGCCTATGCAAGTTTACACCTTTAGATGTAGATCTATGACATACATGATTTATGCAAGATTGTGACCATTATCTCAACAAGTTCACACCTTTTGGATCCATGACATATGTTGTTTATGCAAGGTGTTAAACACACCAATCCCAAACTAGTGAAAACGGATACACCTCTGCGCAAGGGTGTAAAACGGGTCGGACCGGACCAGACTGAGGTGTGTCCAAGATCTATCCTATAAGAATTCGGACGGACACGGACCGGATATCATATAGAATCCGACCGAGCCGGACAACGGACTTTCCTTTCTAATATAGCCTTGGATAATAGAAAACCATCGAACATTTTAGATCGGACCGAACACTAGTGTATCCAAGCCCTGTCCTATAAGAGAATCGGACAGACACGGACTATATACCATATAGCTTTGGACCGATCCAGACAACGGACTGTCCGATCTGATATACAGCCCCAGCGTTATGTCTTAACATTACGATCCCAATGAAACAAATTTCATTGAAAACGAACTCCGTTTGTACAACGACATTATTTTGATTTTACCGGTTGACCCTTAAACTGAACGCACAGATAAAATAACTCTGATTGGCTTCAAACCGAAAATCTAGCAATAGCTAGCTATACACATTCCAATAAAATTTGTTTCGTCGGAAAAGGCGGTCGTTTGAAAAGAAAACATTTTTAAGGCCTATATAGTATTGATATAATATAATTAATCTAAATTAATTCTTATTATATAATGATAAATTGTTATTATCATATATTCATATATTACACATCTTCAAAATAAACCAATATCTAATTTAAACTCAATGTTAAAAATTCTAAGTTAAAACGATATTCAAATATATAAAAATCGCTTATATTTATTTAAATAAACGTTATCGTTTATTCATGAATTCCATGGCGACTATTCGAAAGTTTGAATTGGACAGAACTAACAATCTATAGGTTGAAATCTCCATTTTTCTCTTCCTTCAGAAAAGTATAATCAAATCAATCCGAACGATTTTTGTTTCACAGATTTCTGACTTATATTGGATCATGTATATTTAATTGAAGTTCAAACTGTAAATTACGAACTACCGTGACTTTTCGAGTTTGTTTTATAATTATTAATAAATTATACGTTCAAACTTCGTTATATAAACGAAATATATATATATATATATTATAAATCCATTTACAATTCCAAATTGATATTTAAAATAGTAAAATATATTAAATATCTGACTACCAAAAATGCGGGACGTTACGAAATTGATACTTGGGAGGGAAGTATGATTTAAATAGAAGGGGAAAGGTGTGATGACAGCCCACAACCCCAGCACTAAACAAGAGGAATAATGTGCTAAAAGGTGTGCCAGGCAGCTGTGGACGATCATCATAGGTAGGTGAACACAATCGATACCTGTCGTAGAACTCACAACGCAAGGATAAAATATGGTAGAAAATATACAACAGGTAATAACAGTGAGGCATCATATAACAAACTTTTGAAACTTTCACAACACCCTGAAAGATTATCTAAACATCATAGGAAATATCAATGTTTGTATGTACGTAATGCCTCACTACAACGCTCATAGAGTAACTCAAACAGTGGAAACAGAAATAGTAGATAGTAATAAAACTGGTACGTAAACCTCCAGCTCGCCTCCGAACTGCAACATCGCCCTCAGTAATCACCTGTCACCTTCCACCTAGTCTGTCCATCCACAATCGGATGAACGACCCAGGGTAATAAGAGGGATACATAAAACCTTGAGTCAGACAACAGTCTTAGTGGGCAATAAAACAGCTAACAAACATCAACAATAAAGTATATGAGAATGGATAGATAAACATACTAATCTACCCACAACAGTAGAGAAGAACTCAACCATCTCTTCCCCACATTGGATAGTGATAGCCTTTACAAAAACATTTCAACCATACATCCGTGGAAACCAGAACACCCATTCAATCATGGCAAAACACTCATGACATCCAAATTATATATCCTATCAAACCATCCTAATCAAACTCAACATCCCTCAAGCACAAACCCCAAAGGCCTAAACCAATATCAGACAAGCACTCAAGGAACATCTCCTTCGACGTTTGACAATCTACTTGAAACGGTTCAAACAAGGCAACTAATCAATCATGACAGACTCTAGCTATCACCGCTAATACTACTTCGAAACCATCGTCAATCGTATGATGGTCAACCTTGCCATATGTCAAGGGCTAATGGTAACCCCTGTTCTAGCATAAACTCTATACGCCTTTCAGCGATACGTATGTTTGTCCAACCTTGACAATTAGGCCTTTCAATGATACCCAGGGTAGTCGACCTACAATCGGTCTTTTAGGTTCCCCTATTGTACCCCTGCTATGAACCTGCTAGAACTTACGACAACGATAATCTCCCGGCCTTCACATCTCTAGTCATCCAACTCGATGACTGTTCATAGCTTAAGCAACCTTCTCGAGCAACCATTATTCACCAACTCACGACCTTTGAGTTGTCACCTCATTCGCTGTTTTACACCGACTAATGAACCTTTCAACACTTCGAACCTTCTTACTTGATTTTCCTTCGAAGTCACACCATTATCGAGCCAAATTAAATCTGAGTCATACCTGAAAAATAAAAAAAATCATAATTGACCCAGTTATGCATGACCGACAGACCCAGCTCGAGCCACTCACTGCTCGATCACCATTCAACCGATCCTAAAATCATGACAGACCAAGCATGCTCGAGCCCATGATCGACCCGACCAGAGACCAACCCCATCTTGGCACTCTGATCCACCATTTTCTGCTCGACCCGACCAGGAGGCAGCTCGACCGACCGACCCTGTCTCTCCCATGCACGATCGACCTCCCTGCTACGTGCGACCGACCCCATGTATTTCTGCTCGGACTAACCATAGGTTGTACTACACTGTACTGCACTTGTACTATGCTCGACCCCTGGCCTGTATAGCCCCATTCCAAATCCAATTTCGACCAAAACTTCGCCAATCGATACAATCAACGAAGTATACTCGTCTAATTCATCAAATACAACCGTAAGTATGATGTGATATAATATGACAATTCTCATCAAAATCACACGATTTCACCAAAATCATAACAAATGAACATATGATCCAAATTGCGGATATAACTTGCATAAACATATGATATGGAATGGGAATTACCGGCTTAAACATGCAAAATCAGATCCTAGGGTGATTTATATGATAATGGACTTACCAAGGTATAGATCTAGGGTAAAACAATTGAATTTGATGAAAAAACATGATCAAACATTCATACACTTCATTGAATCCATGTGAGAGATGCATATCATTCACAAGTGCTCCAAATCAAAGTAAAAATAATGAATTAAGATTTCAGATAATAAGCAATTCGAACCAAACCCCTTGATTCGATGAATTCCCACTTCGAATGATCTAGATCTAGCCTTCAATGGTGTAGATCTTCGATTTCCTTCCTTAGATTTTGATTTTTAATGGTGGAAAGGTGTTAGAGGAAGGAGGAACATAGGCCACCAAATGAGAGAATAGAGAAACTAAACCATTTCCCATATCTCTCACCCCTATTTATAGTTTCCACCAGCCCATTAATGGGCCTCCACAAATCAGCTCATTAACGCTCCCAAAACCTGAACAACCAACTGCAAAACCTTAAAATAGCGATTCCTTCCAAACCACTGAGCCAAATCTATAATGTAACCACTCTACGGAAAGATAATCATCGTTTCCTTTCCAATGACATAGGTCTCATCACTTGAGTTGACCTGAGTCAAAAGTTATGCCCTGTACAAGACTCATAGGGGCAAAATAGTCACAAACAAAATTAGTAAAAATTATGGACATGTCTTACATCCCCATAAACATCATATTAAAATATGAGAATGATCTAAACCTCAGAGAATAAAATAAAAACATTTTACGATCCTTCGATACGTAAAATGCAGGCTGTTACAAAAGGAGCAATAAAACTTAGTAGTAAACTAAGGTTAAGGTCAGTTATATCAGGTTCGGTATGGGGCTGGTAGATGTTGCAAACTTGGTTGGCTTGCATCAAAGGAGTGGTATGAGTCTGCACATGGCTTGTTTAAGCCCTAAGGTTTTTGTGTCTGGGGACAATAATGGAGATCCTAGGTAGTGTGCACCAGTGGACTTATGAATATAGCATTGGACCTAAAAGATGTTAAAAATTAGTAGCAAAGAAGGATTAATAGGCTAAAAGTATATGGGAGTCATGGATTGGGTGATTTCCAGTTGATACTTCAGCTTGAATCATGTGTGCATGTGTGTATGTATATTCTGTTGCAAACAGTAAATAATTAATATGTGTTTATATTAATTCTAAAAAAAACTGTGTATGACAATGGGTGATTGACATAACTGGTCTGATATATATCAATATACCCAGTATAGATAAATAAATGGTAAAACTTGTTTACTGTGAGTTTATTAGAAGTAAGATACTGTTATGAGTATGCTTATAAATGAATGATAATTTTGTGATAAAAATTGTTATCACTAAGTAAATAAGTTTTTATGCATATGTTTACTAAAATTTTGGTGCTAAAACCTCTAATTGTTTGTTGTGCTATCAAAACAAAAAGGTAATGTTTTATTCATGTATGAAAGTGTGCTAACAGTTTCAAAACTAGGATACATTTATTATTGAATAATATTTAAGTCAGAAATGGCAGTAAGGTGTTTGGTAGTGGGAAATTTGGTTTCCTGCTTATGTCACTCACCTGAAGATAGATGACATGGGTGCACTGAGTTGATGTGTTGATCATATGAAGATTCTAACAGGAAGTCCAGCATAGTAATAAGCAGCAAATAGCTTATGAAGTATTGAACATCTTGGAGATATATTTTCTGAAACAAGAGAACTGACTTAAATATACAGTTATAAATAAAACCCTAGCTATCAAAAGAAAAAAATATGCAAGCATTATGTGTTTAAATCATTTGTTTGAACATTGCAGTATTAAGTTAATTTGTATATTTGAATGTTGTATAATACTTAACTCAATATTTGATTCAGTTTTGATGTTAATTGGTTATAGCACACACTTGATATGAGCATGAATAAATTATGGGACACAATTTCTAAAAGAAGGGGTGGATGTGAGAACCCAAATTTTATAGCTCTAAAATAATAATAATTCTTGGTGTGTGTGTGTATAAAATGAGTATATAAAAATTGTGTGTTTAATTTGTGAGTAAATACACAGGTTTGACATTGCGATTGAACAAATCATTTGTATATATATACATGATGAATATATACAAGTGTGTATGGTTAGATTATAAATAAATATACATGTTAATTTGTTTATTTTGTACGTAGCTTGAAAATTAGTTTCATGTGTTTTAAACATGAGATCAAGTGTTATTCCAATTATAAGCAAATAAGAATCTAAGGGCAAAATGGGTATTGGCAATGGTGAAACCCTAGCTATATGGATCAATGAAAATAAAGAAAATAGGCCATCCATTTCCATTTATTTTTCCTGTCATTCTCAAATAAGAAAATCTACAATGGCCAAACCATAGAAAACTAAATTGGGGAAAATTGTAAACAAAGCATCTCGCATCAAATCATAGGTGCATTCGTGGCTCGTGAGGGAGATCTATAGCAGATCTGCGGAATTTAAAGCCTAATCGAAATCGAGAAGCAAGAAATCGAGATAAATGTGAGTGTATTTCCTATTCTTAGCAATAAGCCCTTTGTAGGAAGCTATTTTATTATTTGTTCACCATTGGATCATTATAAATAAATATGAATATCGGCTATGTGATTCATATGTTATTTTTGGATGATTTGTGTTGATGAATGTCATATTAGTTCGAATAGCAAGTTTTATAGTCAGTAATGGATGCTTATTCATGTTCTTCTGGTTGCAATCTGGTTATGTAAACAGATCTGTTATAAACTAGTTGCAACTAGTTATGCTTTATTGATTTGAATAAACAATGATAAGATTTGCAGTAATAATAATTACTATGAAGTTGGGCTTATATGTATTATAACAATACTGACTGGAGCATATTCAATTTAGAAACCAGATGGAAATGATTAAGGGGAATATATAATATAATGATATATTAGTCCAACAAGATTTTTAAAGTGCTACTGTGGTTTTATGATATAAATTCCAGATTTAACTAAATATCATGATAGGCTAGATTAAACTAAATTACTCGGTCCTGCTACTGTGCTATGATTGCTGATTTCATAGTTGCTAGTGTGATATAAGTGGATATATGTTGAAATGCATTGTTATGCATGATTTATTGGACTAATTGAATAATATGCATGTAACTGGTGATATGTGTTTATAAGGGATTGTCTGGTTGTGTTGGTGGCTCATTTGAGGTACACTTATGTTAACTAATGTAAATGCACAGGGAATCCTGGAATCAAATGTAGGTATATATATGCATGGTAGTGCATGTGTGTGTGTGTATATATCAATAAGACCAAATGAAAATTGAATAAAAATGTGTATGTATATATGCATGGTAGTGCATGCATACATACATACATACACACACACACACATATATATATATATATATATATATATATATGTATGTATATATATTATACAATACGCATGCCAGATGGAATTAAATGAATATATATATATATATATAGGGTAGTGCATGTATGTATATATGTATAATAGATAAAAATTTGGATGTATATGTATACATACATTAAAATATGTGTGTGTGTGTATATATATATTAGGCATGATCTGTCAAATGGATCTGAAATTGTGTGTATATATATGTGCATGGAAATGTGTGTGTGTATATATATATGTGTGGGGGAGGGGGTATGGGTGTGTGTGTGTGCGCGTAAACCAGAGAATAAAATATTAGTTAATAATGATAACTGACTAAATGTTACCAATATATGTGAATGTTTGAGTATATCCACTTTGGGTTGATATGAATATAATAGGGAAATCTGGATTTAAGTGGATAAATATATATAGACAGATATAAATATGTTTGTGTATATATATGTATATACCAAAAATAACAACTATCATGTGGGGATTGATTAATGACCTGTAATGATACTGTTAGACAGTTTTAAATAGATATGTTGTCTTTGATGAACACCTCAACTACTATATTTATTTAGTTAGTTTAGCATATATATGCAAATTGCATAGTGGAAATATGACCTGCTACACCATTGTTTCGATAGTTTGGTATATACGCATAATATATTAGGGACACATAATCTGATATATATTGTTTTGGCAATTTAATTCATATGCATATTTTTTAATGAATATGTGATCTGCTATGCATTTGCTTAGTCAACTTCATATGTATGCATATTATAAAGTGAAACCTTAACTTGCTATAATATTGTATAGGCAGTTTTAACATGTTTTCAGAATGGTTTGAATTAAACTATAAAACATTAGCAGTACACATTGAACACCAACATTATAAAATAAGCTCATACCAGACATGTTATGTTTGACCCTGTTGATTGCCCATGCAATCTCCTGGGGTGTCTCATTCAAACGAGGCAGTCCGAAGAGTTTGTTTTACAGGTATAGAAACATTACTTCAATTGCATTATGGATTATAGGATTGGACTATTTGGATGCTTAGAAGCGATTGAATGACTAAAGTGTTATGTGTATTTGATGTTTTACGTTAATTTGGTAATGTTATGTGTACTGTTGAATTGTGAACTGGTTTAAATGGTTATGAATATAATTTCATTTGTAAAATAATTGAATGATCAATATATATTTTACTGAAATAATATGATATGAAGTTAAGGTGTTTATTGTAAAAGAAGGTGGAGTCATGACATATAAGCTACATATGCACGTGATTTTCCCCTGTGTTATCTAAGTTTGTGGGTGTCTGAAATTTGGAAAAAGGTTTGAAAGCATGTCTTGATTGATGTTAAATTTGCGATACTGACTTAAAGGGGGTTTGTACACCTGTGTGGACAAAGAGGGCATATCATGCAACTAATGTATTTATATGCCTTCTCATTCATACATACTAGATTTATTTTGCCGTTTGAGACTTATTTTGCCTGATGTATATGTATTTATGGGCATATTAAGTTAAGCTATTTAATATGGTGTTTGAAGTCGATTTCTAAGACATGAGTTTGGAGTAAAAAGGGATCATAGTTGAGTAAAGTTTATATGTATTTATAGTTTGTGTTTGCTTGGTTGTAGTAGTAAATAACATACCAGATTGCTCACTGTTTATGTTATGTACCCAGTGTAACTAGCTAAATGGTAAAAAGAGTATAAATTATATCTTGTAATGTTAAGGAAGAATCATGACTGTCTATATTTAGCTTGGACAACTGTTGCATATGATTTATCATTTGTATGTTCAAGAGAAATAATATAATAGAAAAGACAAGTTATTTTGATCCTTGTTAAGGCTGTGAAGTGATTGGTTATTTTTAGTTAATTTAATATCCTTTGCTATTTAATTTTACTTTGATATAAGTAAAGGAGACTTGTATATATTCATATATACAAGTTAGAAATTAAAAAATAATGATATTTTTATATTGGTGTTGAGCGATCCTGGAGTTAAAGGGATAGAAGAAGATAACCCTTGAATAGAGGACTTAGGATTGTTGTAGATTAGAATTAATTATTGAAAAATGGCTATCAAAATTCTGGGGTCCTATCAATTAATCCTACCAATTTCTGGTTTACTTGATTACATTAGGTTTTCCTAAGACATCAAATTCCATATTAAACATATATGATCAAATTTAGGGTGAATTTAGAATATAAACATTAACTTGGTCCTAATTTACCCATATAATCTGTAGTTCCCACGTGAGAGATATTTGTCACCCACCAAATCTAAGATCCAATGCAATACCAATGAGTTCAAATTTGGACAGCATTGAAAATCCACAAATTTGATGCAATTTGATGTAATTTAAGCTTCGCTGGTGATGATCGAACCTGTAGATGCAATCCTTGATGAACTAGGATGAATGGAACGAAGAGTTAGGGTATAGGTTGATTTCGGAGAATCACAGACACAACCTAAATGTCTAAATAAAGAGAGAAACCTTAATTCTCTCCTCAAACCCCTCTATTTATAGTTGTAGGTCTTTAACCTAATGGGGTTCACTAATCGGTCCATTAGCAGCTAATTAGTCTACCTAACAGAAAATGAAACTCAAACTTAAAATAGCGATTTCTCCCAAACCGCTGAATTAAATCCTTAATGTGACCACTCTATGGAATCGTAAACCATCATTCTAATCTAATGAGATCGATTTCAGCACCTGATTTGATTTCTACTAAAATTTATAGGCAAAACAATATTCACAAGGGAAAATTGGTCATAATTGGTTTAGTAAAAATTTATGGGAATGGCATGCATCCCTTTGAACAACATATTAGAATTTGAGAATGATCCGACCACTAAAGAATAAAATATAATTATTTTATGATCCTCCGATACGTAAAGTACGGGCTTTTACATCTACGCTTCCAATCCTAGCATCAATAGTTCTGTGAGTGCCTCACAATGATACTTTATTGTTCTTAGTCTCCATTTATTTTTTGAACAAGTACGGTTATAGCAAATATGGCATGTAGCACCAATATCTACGCACAAACATTTTGATCCCCTCCAGCAAGGTGAATCTCATCAGTAGCCTGCAGTGCTGGGCCTGGTCTGTTCCTACACACTACAAGAAAAATGATATTGATGGCAAAACACATGATGGCATTTGGAAGAATGGCGCACTCTATTATATTTCTTTTTTATGTACATATGATGTATTTACCATATAAACGCAGTTACTCGGCTCCGTGAAAAAAACTAAAATAAAAAAAGAAAGTTAAGTGATAAAACATTTTGCTCCCTTTCCTTCTCATTATTCACTAGGCTTTTCCTTTTCGACTTTCCTCAACTCAATTTCTTCCTTTCTTCATCGATTTGAGCTCTAAATAATCGCAATCGGCGTCTACACGAAACCCTAACTTCTTTTTTTTGGATTTGCTTCGAAAACCTTAAGACATGTATGTTATTTTCCCATTTTCTGCATTTAATTTAATCAGTTTGGCCTGATTTGTTCCGAAAACCCTATTTTCCGTCTTTTGAGAACTCAAATTTAATTTTTTATTGCGCCATGAAAAGATCTAATCTTGTTTGTCTTTATATTTTTATATTGTATATCATTTTTTAAATCTATGTTGTTTTGTTGTTTGTCTTAGTATGTTACTTCAGCTATGGTGAACCATTATCATTTTTTAAACCTACGTTGTTTTGTTGTTTGTGTTAGGTAGATTTTATATGTTACATCAGCTATAGAGAACTGAATTGATGTTTACCTATAGAGGCAACTAAATTGCAGAATGTTGAAAAACCATGAATCATGCCATAAGTCCTACCTTAATATGATGCGTTTATTTAATTAAAATATAATGTCATGCTTTAAGTTAATGGATTTCTAAGAACATAAGAATCCTTGAATAAACACATTGATACATCATGCACGAGACCTAAATATGTAATGTGGCTTTAAATTGCTTGGTCTGCATGTTCGCCGTATCCGTTTGTTATGTAATCCTCAATGGATGCATGGTACTAACATATTAACTAAAGGTTGTCTAGTAAGTTCTACAGAATCGATAATGGCTTTTTTTTCATTGCAGTTAAATGTTATGAGCTGCTACAATAGTGTTATTTCGTGCAAAAATTAATGGAGATTGTCTGTATCACGTTATAGAACCTCATTGATTTGTACTTTGAGTTTGAAGTTTGCATGTCTAACTATGTGTTCCTCATATGATTTATATGTAGATAAATCTTATATATATTTTTCCTAAAACACGATCCATTTTTGTGCATGATCAATTATGGGAAAACAAAATTATGAAGGGAATCATATACAACAATTTTTTTTAGGTTCAAGAAAAAATATTTCAACTTTAAAACTTACTCCAAACTTATTGCAAAAATAATCAGGATATATGGTGGTAACTAAATCTTCATCGATGTTGCATGTAAGTTCCATGCTATGGAACACTTATATTTCTTTCATCATGTAAGTTCCGAAACAATAGCTACAAATGCTAAACCAGTTTGTTAATAATAGAGTCACCATGTGGCCATGGTTCAAGCCAAAGGTCAACATTCCTAACATTTGAAATATTTTTTAGATCATCCCTTTATCAGTTTATCTATTATTGAGCAATAATTTCCCTGTTTTGATGCTTAATCGATTCCCCTCCCCCCATTTTCCATTACAGAGAACACTGAAATATCATAACCAAAGAGTTCTAGCTCTTATCAAGCCATAGGTTTTACTTAAGGAAATAATGAAGATTCATCCGATCAAAAAAATTATGGAATCAAATGACTGTTTTCAGTCCATCTTTTGCACTTTCCCGGAGAACCACATAACAACTTCGTAAGTTTAAACAATATATATATATATATATATATATATATATATATATATAATTATGACTCAGATAACCCAGTCAAGATAAATGTGATCTATATTAACAAATACAGTGAATCATAATAGCTAATCCATGATTTGTTTGTTTTTCCATACTTACATTTAAAGTTTCAGATGCTTGTAGTGGAGAAGAAGTTTACTACAAAATGTTGCCATATTTGGCATCCATATTTTTTTGTGATGTGTCATGACAAAAGGATTCAGAAGATGGGATTAGATATTTAGATTGCTAAAATATTACAGAAACAACTAAAAAATAACTTTGGTGAACAAGTTATAAATATGCTATTAACATAATGTTGATGTGGGGAGTTATCGTTGCTTACACGCCAAGCCCCGATTGTACGTTTTGTAAAAAATGACAATCCATATCCAAAGCAAAGAAATTCAAGGAGAACACATCTTTTTATGGTGGTTCGACACTAATTCCTACGTCCACTTTTAGTAATCATTCATCATATAATAGTTCATTACAAAAGTTGTATAAGTTCGTAAAATATTTCTGTACAAAATTGTTTAATAAAACAACAAAATATTTGTTAATTCTAAATTTTGACCAAAATGGTCTTCTTCTTCATTGAGCAAAAATATGGATCAATGTCCAAAAAGTAGCTCCAATGTCCAAAAATTCCAAAAGTACCCGAAAATGTCTAAGGAAAGGTCCAAATGTTGCAGGGAAACGTTTGTGCAACGTTTAGAAGTCCAACATATGTCCAAAATCCATAGGGAAGATAAAGGCAACCATTAATGGTGCTTGAAAGCTTCAATTCTATATGCCAAAGTGTAGGAAGAGTGCAAATGAACTGACCCCTTTGAATGCCATGCTTGGGGGTATTTATAGGTAAATAGGTGAATTTTGGGACCACTAGCCCAAATTTCGTATCCTTGGGGGGTATGAAATTCGTATCCAAGGATACGAAATTCGTATCCTAAAAACGAAGTCGTAGAACCAAATCCAAGTCGAAAAATCATGAAATCCTGAAAATTTGGTGAAATGTGTATCGATCAGGCCAAAACAGCTGATCAACACGATAAAAATCAATGCCAAGGTGATCTGCTACTTTCCTGGCCTTGTACATTTTGAATCCCAGAATAACGTGGAAACGCGTGTTGGTTGCGCAGAAATGGATGATCTGCATGGTGCCCAGTCCATTTGCCACTTTGGCTTAGTAAATTCGAATCCTTTGATTGGGCCAGATTTCGTATCAAAAATCCATGTGCCGGAGGTGTGTAAATTTCAAATCCCCTCATGTCGATCTTGTGTTTTTGAGCTCCAGGATTTCAAATCACTTTGCCAAGCTGCTTTTCGAAACCCTTGAGCGAATTCTTTGTAGGGGAAAGGTGCGATATGGGGATTTCGAATCCTTGGAGGGATTCGAAATATCTGAGGCGAAATATCTAAATGTGTCAGCCCAAATTTCCAACGTAATTGACTAGAGTTTTACACTTGGTTTTTGGCCATTTTCCCATGTCGATCACACCATTTTCCCATGTCGATCACACCATTTTTTTGTGTCAAGCCAAATGATCGACCACTTTGCCAGATGTGATCATCCTAGCACGAAAACATGAAAATTGATGATTTTCACGTGTCGATCACCAGTTTTTGAATGTGCCAAAACCAGAATTTTGCCAAGCGCCAGAATTTGATGATGCAAGTCGCGCAAACCATTTTCCGTGATCTTGCTATGCCGATCAGCTATTTTTGAGTGCACATCACTGCTTTTTGCCAAAATCCACATATTTTTCCACGACGAGTTTTGCTATGTGATCGGACCAATGCGCTCAAGCATTTTGAGCTGTTTGGACCGAGTCAATCATGTATTTATACTGAGTTAGTTTTTCCAAGTCCATCAATGACAATTTTACAAAATCGATGCCATTTCCAAACCTTTAAGAACACGTCACGACTTCAACCAAATCGCTTTGTGTTTTCTAATGATGTTCTCGAAACTTTAGTGCGTCGCTAATCAAGATTTTGACGTGTGACAACTTTATTGAAAAGCGTGTCAGCACTTTACCCCATAAAACATGTCTTGCTTGATCGAAGGAAGATGCGTTTTATGAAAAAAAAATGTGAAATCCACAAATCCAGAGGACGAAGCCAGGAGATGTCCAAATAACGCTTCTATAACTAGAAAACCGAAGAGCCACGATCGTGCCAGATTGTGATAAGAGATAGTCAGAGCAACCAAAGTACCGGAATAACCAATATAGCCAGAATAGCTAGAACAACCAGGATAGCCAGAATAGCCAGAGCAACCAGGATAGCGAGAACAACCAAAATAGTCGGAATAGCCAGAGTAACCAAAATAGCCGGAATAACCAGAATAGGAAAATTAACTGTTTGTTGAGATGATCAAATAGCCAAACAAGTAGGATTCGCCGATTAGACACCTGAGACCCAAGACTCCCCACAGATCGAGGCAATCTTGTCGAAGTAGGACAAGATGCCAAGATAACCACGAGTGAATAATCTTGTTGCATCACTGACAAGTCCACTTGACATAACCATATGAATCGTGTTGACAGGACGACCCAGAATCCAATGAGCAGGATTCGCCGACCCAACGCTCAAGATCCTGCCATAGATCAAGGCAATCTTATCGAAGTCGGACAAAAGGCCAAAATATCCAGATGCCTATTAAAGTTGCAATATACTACGCCATAGATGGCCTACTACATCGTCCAAGATATGATGCAGTAAGTGCCAAAAAGGTTACTGTAGGCAAAAAATTATCAAAGACAACATTTTCCTGGTGATGCATTTTTCCGCGCTGCCCTAGAGTCAAAGGCAACATTTTTATCATCCAATGACAACGTTTTCCTGGTGTTGCCACAAATACTAATTTTACTAAAAAGTGGGTCGCACATCATCCGTGATAACACTTTTACCATCCAATGACAACACTTTGCTAGTTTATCACAACTTTTACCATCACATACTGCAACATTTACTATCACATACTGCAATATCTACCATCACATACTGCAACATTTTGTTGAATATTACAATATTTATTGAATAATGTACTACTGGCGCAATTGGATTTTTGAACACAGTATATTATTCAAATAAGTATTTTATTTCAACATTTCAAATAGTACAAATTTTATGACTTCACTATTGTACATTCAATAGTATGTTACACAGTCATTCATATTTATATGCATTCCTCGCTACAATATCACTCAATTCACTCATATACAGACTCACTGACACTCTCTGACACACACAGTCTTCAACTGCTTCCATATCTATTTGTCCATCCATCTGCATATCTGTCAATTATAGAAACACATAGTAGACTAGAACAAAAATAGATTCAAATTTGAGCAAATACAAATTTATTTGCCCCAGATTTTTGGTGTGTTTCTCATCATATTTCTAGACTTGGTCTGATATGTATTTTTGATGATACTCAAGTATGGCACAATACTGTACGAGATTGTATACAATCAAGTATAGCAAGGAAGCCTAATACTTGAATATATAAAAGCAGAAATTAACAAAGGCAATAAATCAATCAATCAAGGCCATCTTTTAGGGAAAATCCTGGCAACCAAAACCAGACAATATAGGATTTTTTATTCTTAAATTAATCCAGTTTCATCATCAACAAATGTCACAAGACAAGTCGA
The DNA here is from genome assembly GCA_030737875.1 of Allium sativum. NCBI lineage: Eukaryota > Viridiplantae > Streptophyta > Magnoliopsida > Asparagales > Amaryllidaceae > Allium > Allium sativum. Next base: position 43,790,884 of record CM060921.1, read on the forward strand.
GAAAAGGAGAATTAAAAATAGAGAAATTCACATACCAGAGATCTCGACAAACATCACCACTGCCTCTTACTTACTATCGTCTGATAACAAGTCTGCTATTCACAACAACTATCTAAAACAAACAAAAAATAGTACACACTCTTCGATCGGTCGTAAAATTCGTATTCAAAACAGTAGAAAAGACCAAATAATGGCATTTGCCAATATATATGCATCGGGAAATACGATGCGTCACTTATTGCTATCATGAGTTCTTGGGGAACAATCGGAAAAACCCATGACAATGTAATATGCCTGCCCTCTGGTAAGGAACAAAATATAATTACAAGAATGGTAAAATTAAAATTGAAAAATGACCTAATTCTTGACATTGATCAAATTTCTGATGACGAAAGGAAGAATTCCTCTATGATTACTGTATGCCAACTCCACCTGCATAAATGTCAAAAGAAAATTTAGCAACAAGCGTTTATCATTCCTTAATGCAAGAAAATGGGACATCTATCAAAAATAAAATTAAGAAAATCCTTTCTATATGAAAATATTATGCTGTAACTGAACATATATCGGACATCTGGAATTATGGACATGAATAAAATGATCAAACAAATAGCGCCTATAATAGAAAATTACTGGCAATAACTTCACATATCAATTCATTTGGGATTTTAGCATCAAGGGTCCGTTTGATTTTGAACGGGAAGGGTTATTCGGAAGAGGAATTGGAAGGGGTATTTAAAGGGGAATTGTTGATAACGGGGAATGCGTTCTTTTTTATGAAAAGGGCAAATTGAAAGAAGCAAATTTATAATTTTTAAATGTTTTTGTTTATATTATTTTATTGTTTGTGTTTGTGTTTTTGTGTGTATATTATCGTACAGGATAATAGAATGCAGAATACAAATTGTAGAATAAAAATTACTAAATTGAAATTGCAGAATTTTAATTGTAGAATCCAAAAGTCAGTACAACGCCTTACAACACCATTTTAAAAAAACATCACTACAACACACCCATAAAAGAAAACATCACAACACAATCACAAACCACAACACCAACCACAAAATAAAACATCACAAAACCAAACAACACAACTACAACACCCACATAAAAGAAAACATCACATCTGTCCAGTCCTCAGCTTCCAAACAAAATGAATAACACAACCCCTAAGCTGTTCGGGCTTGTCAAGCAGAGAATAAAAAGGGCTGTGGCTTAATCTGTCATGCTTTGACAGAATAACCACCACCTTCCACTCTTAATAGTCATCATCCTCACGGCGTACAAACATGCATAAATCTATAAGTTCGTCTCTGTTCATGCGCGAAGGAGCTGAACGAGAAGGGTCAGCACCAAACCTGACCTACCTACGAGTCGGATGACTCGAGATTTCCGCATTATCGCCACGAATGATATCGCCAAAGAGCTGAGCCTCTTGCAAATGAACTAATGGAGCATCAGGAATTACGTACTGACATCTGTCAGTACGAATGCAGCCTGCAAACATGAAGTCCAACTCCCCGAATCGCGTCGGGGACCCACTCTTGTACTTGCGCGCCCCTATTGGCACCGTCGCCCGCCACTCGTCCGATCCTGAGACGGTATCCAGCTGCTTGTCCCATGCCCCTCCACCAAACTGTAGCAGTCTGTTCCATGGAGCCCAATCTCTTTTCATGTTATCGAATTTGTTCTTTATCTAACCGACATTGTAGTCTAATCCGGTCCGTTCATTGAACGTCGTAGCGATTAGCTGGTACCATCCTCCAACATTGTGTGCATGGGAACTGGGATGTTGCATACACACGTCGATGAAAGCGTTAGTCATGTCCTTGTTCCATTCGACGATGGAACGGGCAAATGAAGATTGACTGTCTGCCATTCTGTTAAAAAAAACACTAAAAATTATGAATACAATGTATATGGAAGTTAAGAAACTTAAAAAAACAAAAAATAATAGCAAAAACCTGAAATGATCGACGAGTAGACGCTGATTGGAGCAAATATTTTCGGGTTTGTGGCTGTTTTGGTGAAGAAAGGGGAAAGAAATGGCCAAATATATAGATGTAGGGGGAAGGGATCGGCTGTTCTGGAAAATTCGTCGCGTCAGACGTGCATCCGATGCGTCGGACGTGTAACCCATCTTTTAAACCGTTTGTCTCGAAGAGGCAAACGTGTGGGTTCCACCGTGGACGCGTCCGACGCAGACGCGAACTTTAGCTGGCCAGTTCACAAATCAAACGCTACCTAAAGCATAACATAAATAGGTCCATGAAGAGCTGAACATGTATAAACGGTTAAGCTATTAAAATATTACGAATGTTACCATGGATACCAGAACATGCCTTTAATACCTTTAGGACCAGCTTCAAATTCCATGTTCTTGTAGAAATCCACCACTATCATCATTATAGTTCAGATTATCATAGAGCATTCAAAATCCCACAAAATTATCCATGATATAGATGATCTACCCTTGTAACTTCTTTCAAAAATGCTACTATGAAAAAAAGATATTTTTATCAAATTATATGTCAGAGACATAAGTATAGGAGGGACCATACATTAAATTACGATATTACCTCCAACTCCCCCAAATACAATGTTTTGGCATTTTGACAAAAAATATCTTTGTCATAATAGCAAACTCCAACTTTTTTGGCCTTTAAATTTCATATAAACATAACAATGGACAAATCAAGTTTAGATATATGCACCTTTACTGTCGGCAAATAATGTAATGTTGCTGATATCTCTTTGTAACACTCGCTTTACCAATTGTTCTACAATCGCTTTACCAAGACCCTGACCCTATAAACCATGCAGTATGAAGTCAATATTTTATAGCATAAGCATATAGACATTAATATTACTAGTGCATAAGACATTATTCATTTTGACATGATTTGCTGGATCAACAAGTACATCCCATATAGTGGCATTGAAGGCATGATTTGAAGTAGCACGAGCCATGCCTATAAGTTGCTTTTGATCATCCTCCGTGTTAAAACACTTCTTCGCCAACTGCACAGATTTTGATTAAAACAGAACACTGCACAATATCCGGCTAAGAAACAGCCTAAAAACACACTTCTGAGCATATAAACACACAATCATTTATCCGCTGTTCTCAAGTCTCCCTTTTTTTCTCTTCAAAGTAAGATTATTTATGAGCTACAACAATATCTTATGTCGCAGTGAACATGTATATTTACGTATTCAACGCTTTATTAATGGTAAGTCCTCTACCTTCCCAACCAAGTCGAAGCATTTGATCGACTACCTTCAAGCTCAACTGCAAGTAAATAGTATATTCATATCTTAGAATCAATAACAAGTCATAAGAGTTCAATAAATGGTAAAACAATATTAGAATCAAAATATCATTTAGAATATAAGTGAAGGTGCATGTTTTAACTTACAGTAGGATCAATAAATACTATCAAGTTTTTATCAGACCAAAAAAATTGTATCATCACTGTTTAATGCCAAGGCTGTAACACCTTGCCCTTTACGAAGCACTACAGTATGAAATATCTACAAATGAATAAACAATGGTAAGTGAAGGATAATCGGATCGGAAGACCAAGCATAGTTAGTTAATGGAAACAATTATCTGTACAATAATATTCAACCCACAAATTTGTGCCAGGAGGAACTCTTCAACATCAACACCAACACCAACAATGAAATATTTTGTGGTATTTTCTGATAAGATTACCCATGTTCATTGTGGATCAAGTATTAGCTATGCAAGATATAATGTATGTCAAAATAATTCCAAAACTGCAAACAAATGACAAGGAATGTTTAGGACCAGTTCAATCCCGCACGTACACATACATTCGATCTTGTGATCATGTTTAAGTCCAGTTAAGCAAAATGGCTTATGTACCAAAGTCAAACTCATATGCAGATATTCAAGTTAAAGTTCATAAACTTATCAATGTATGCACATTCAAATGTACATGTATGTACCGTCCATATCAGTATACATGCAAACTCAAACATACATGTCTAAGTACACAAGCTCCATGTTGAATCAACATTAGTACAATATATAAACAATTAACAAAGCATCCAAATTCAGCAAGCCTATAGATCCATTCGTGCTAGCTATCAAATCCGTATCCACTTATCCATTCAAGACTAAACTCATATTCCCATTGCAAACAACATGCATATATGAATGCATTCAGGTTCAAGTCAACAACAAAGAAAGCTTTAAGTACATGCATACAAAGATACGGGTAAAAAAGGGTTGAAAAATATATATTAAAAGGAACGTAACTAATACCTTAAGCTGAGACATCTGGGTCGTCCCTTTGCATCAGCCCCTCTTATATGCCTCTGATTGATCCCACCATCTACCTCCGATTGTCAATGAATAACTCTAACTTTAGCCTTTTAACACTAATTTTCATTGACAACTCCATCTCATGTCATCGGTAACTGATGACACTTCAGCCTCCAAGCTTTGTCAGTCCTACGTAAACGGTACCAGGCCTTCATACAATCATCAATACTTCAAATTGGCAATTGACAGTCGATCCCGAATCATTATCGAACCCTTGGAAAAAATTTTGAAACCCAATCTCGATCCAAAGAAAATCAAGCTCAAATTTAACTACACCCCATAAACTACTTGAGGCCGAGACCCATTTACATGCAACTCTAAGAAAAATAGAGAAAATTACCGCGCAATCAACGAGAATTGGGGCGTGTAAGAATCGTGCGAAAGGGATAATTTTTTTTGTTGCGCGGGACCAAAGATATTCATTCGCGTCTTTTTGTAATTCTGTTTGTTGAGGAAGTCGATAATTTAGGGATTCAGCTTTTTGTATACCCCATGCTCGTGACGTCCGTAAAATTGAAAGCCTGGATCTAGAATTGGCGATTCAAAGGAAAATGAAATACAAAGGAAGCACCTAAATGAAAATGTTAGCGGGAAAAGGAGGAAGTACAGTGACAGTGGATGAATGGTTGAGATTTTGTTTTAACTAATGGTGTGCATTGTTGAAAGGCAAAATTTTTTAATTTTTTAATTAAAATGTATGTATAGCTACTGCAACATTGTGCTGATATATATGCTAAAACCTTGAAATGAATGTTGTAATAGACAAAAATTAGCATATATATAGTTACATTGTGTCTAACAACATTATGCAATTTCGTTACAGTAGGCCATTTATGACGTAGTGAATCTAGTTTTAGGTTTCATATCTCGTAGGCAAATGTCATTACTTTGCGAAGTAACCTTATTGAAGTTACAAAAGTTAGGTATTTTTTTAGTAAAGTCAAAAAGAGAACATAACAATTCATCATCCGTACACAACATAACTAGAGGGCTGGCTTGGCCCCATGCATAGATAGGCAGATTTGGCCGTTAGTTGATTCCAAATTCATTCGTGAGGGAAAGCGAATGATTTATCTTTTACAAAGAGCATCCCCGAGAACTTATTCGTTCCCGTCACATGGGTAAGCTAACTTAGTCTTTCGAAATCCAAAGCTGAGAAAAGTAAATTTTTCATTAATAAACAGAGGGGGTGATGGTATATTTTCGAACAAAGAGCATGCCTAGGGATGCCTTTTCTCATACATGAGTATCCTGGCTCAACCAAATTACAACCTAAACAACTAGAAGTGTACATCTAGAGGATCGAAGACCTTAAGTCAAAACCATGGGTCACAGATCGAAAAACCAAGTCTAGAAAGTCGTAGCCAAACCATACACTTGGGAAGCCAAGAGCAGACAAATCCAAGAAATCCAAAAGCCGGAGAATCGAGAGTGAGAAAGCCATAAGTGAGACGATCGTCATCTGAAAGCCAAAAAACCCATAAGCCAAAATCTAGAAGTCCATAAGCCAAAAAACCAACGAAAACCAAAATCCTAAACCCAAGCGCCAAAAGCTAGAAAACCAAAATCCAAGAGACTACAGAAAACCAAATCCAAGAAGCCAAAATCGAAAAGTCCAAAAGTCAAGACCAATATCCAAAAAACTTGGCAAAACCAAGACTAAGAAAACAAATTATCCACAAAGTCAGAAGACCAGAAGCCACAAGCCATAAGATACTGATGCTAGGAGGACTTGCATCTAAGACATCAGAACCAGTAAGGGGTTTAGTTGATAACAATGTCGTCGGGACGAGTGCTAGTCTTGGGACTATCCTAAGTTCTATGATAGGGTTGTGCCTATTTGGCACCACAGCCTGATTTCGAACAAACATCAGCTCTCCTTGTCTGACACACTCTTTGATCGTATCCTTGATATGTCAACAATTGTTTGTATCGACCATCAAGAACGTGAAACAAGAAATGATGAACGGTTTCCTTTTCTCTTTGATTCGACTCCCTTGCGTGAGGCTTTTTAAAAGGAGCAGTAAGATGAACTTCTAAGTATATGTCCTCGAGGGTGTGAGTAAGTTCTGAGTAAGACAGGAGCTTAGGTTGCTTCCAAGCCATGTTGTGATTATTACCTGAAGAAGGTTTACTAGCACTGGAATCCTTAGCTTTACCGGAGTCAGAAGGTTTCCCGCCCTTAACCACATTTGCTTCGAGAACCTTTTTATTAGTTCCTACATCTTCTTCCAAAAGGAATCTTTCAGCTTCAAAATAGAACTCATTCAGATCCCTTGGCGGGTCCTGATGCAAGGAAGTCTTGAAGTTAGATTTATCTAGAACTCTAGATATTGCGGCCATCAAAACCATATGCGGATGGGGTCTGTCGACTGAAGCCACTGCAGCATTAAACCATTTCAAGAATTTACGCAGAGTGTCATCGGACTTTTGCTGAATGCCATTTAGAGTCATAACACTTTTTGGATGGGCAATGTTGACTCTAAGTTTTTCCACAAACATGCTAACCAAAGAATTCAAAGAAGTTATCCAGTTGTCTGAACCACACGACTGCAATATATTTCAAGTAAAGTGGAAAACACTTTGCCATGACACTTTTTTGAAGTAGAGAGGACTTCCATATGACGAACATAACACATCAAATTAGCAGTCGGATCCTTTCGACCATCATAAGCTTCCAACATTGGTAGTTTGAAGTCTGGTGGGTTGCGAGAATTCCTTATATCCAAAGAGAACAGACTGTGAGTTACACAATCCAAGTCCAAAGAAGTGGCACCGCCTCGAGTGAATCGACAAATAACATCTGCGATTTAAGATCCATTACCAAAAGCTAGCAATTGATTTAGAATATCCAAAGCAACATTGGTGCCCTTAGTGTTTACATCCAAATTAGGAATTAGTTGGTTAGCAAGAGGAATATATAGTTGTATTCCAACCTAAGTGTAACGACCCACTCTCTTGGCACCTGGGATATCAACATTCCAAGTGCCCGAAAGAACATATTGACTTTAGAGTATTACACATTGCATAACAACGGAAATAAACATTGCATTAAAACATCATAATGTACATCATATTACACCAGGAAGACATCAGAGTTTAATACAACCAATAAGGTTCAATAATATAGAACATCGGAAAGAAGAAATAAGTACACTATGTAAATAGTAAAATGATAAAATCTTCAGAGAGAACCAAAAAAAACATCTAAATTCTGCTAATAGTCCAAATCCAAAACCATCTTCCACGGATAGCTTCCATACATAGCTTCCTAAATGAACTTAACTATTGATCTGTATACTAGGCTGCCCATGCGGAAAATAAGGGCACCTAAGTTTTCAAGGGACAAAAAACCACGGGTCAGTCATAGGATTGGTGTGAGAAACAAAAAAAAGTTGTGTTTATAAAAGGGTAGTAAGGTAAATCATAAGACCACCCCACTTGACACGGAATGGGTTTCCCCTTATGAATACCAATGCATAAAAACTAGCAATGCTTTTTGAAAATGAAGCTACCATAAGACTCGCATCCCATCAGATAATGCAAACGCAAACCATTTGGAGAAAATTTTACCTTATGATAACCAAATATGCTTGAAATGCGAAAATCGTTTGATATTATCATTAATGTCTATCTTTGGAAACCTTTCAAAATAAATGTATCAATCTTAGCAGATGTTGGTCCCTATACATTACATCTACATACAATGATTATAACTAAAGCCATAAAGATTCGTATTGGAAGTTGGATTCCAACAATGATCGAGGCAAAGGATTTTCCTAACTGCGATTCAGAACACCTATAGCGTGAAGTCCTAGGATCAACATATTGCTCCTTATGTATCGGCAGAGCTGACCCAAAACAGGTGTAGTTCGGGTTTCTCTTGAACATAACATCTCCCGGTCGTTGTCGACCATTATTCGTGGCGCCTTATTCCATCATCCACTAAGTAAGTTGCCTGGACTCCATACTATGACATCACTTATCAAATAAAAGGAAATGTAGTCCTTATCTCTTCTGTACTTCATCCTGTCTCGGTTCATTACCGGTTGTGAGGTTGTCAAGTCACGTTCCACAAAGCTCTGCTTTGCAACAAAAGTATTGATCTATCTAACATCAAAACTTAACATGCCACACTGTCATCTCACAAGTCCGTTCTAGGTTGTGAATGAAACCGAAGGCACCTTATTTCTAGTCCAATTAAGAAGGGAGGTCCCTGCATATCCGGACAATCAACAAATACATCCAGAGTACTGCCGCTTATAACCTTAAAGTGGGAGCTGCCCAAGGCATCAACAAACAATCCATTCGATGTGAAGATTCCTTCCACCATCTTCAATGTTGTTGACTTCTGACTCATCGTATAATTATTTGAAATGGGTTGGACTCAGTCCTTTTGAAATAACTAGCGTCAAAACGAAAATCCATTTGGATTATCGAATCCCTAATTAAGTCTCTTTTAATTGGAAAACATTTCGTAAGATTTGATCTTATTCTTAAACTTGATTAAGCTATTGAGCTTCCAAAATCTTCTTCAAAATTCTTTATTAGCCTTATAAAAGGTTTACCAAGGTTTAGATTCAATTTGGTTTTTAATTTTTTTTATCTTAATACGTTACTTAAAACTTTTATTAGCCTATTTATAGTTAATAGGTTTTCATCATTTAAAACCCCATATATTTAATCTAAAACTCTTTCAAATCATTTGTTATGATTTTTCATAATTTATTCCTATTATTAATAATTTAAAAATAGTCCATTTCAATAAAATCCCATTTCGGGTTCTAAACTGCACTAGCGCCGTTTTTATTCGAATTTGATTTGAACTCATATCAAAATCTAACCGTTCGTTTATAAAACTTTTCTTTGCATATGAAATATCTTTTCATTTCGAACCAAATGTTTTTCATTTCGGGAAATCTGATGGTGAGATCTCGTGATACATCAGCTTGAAGTCAGTGGTCGAAATTCGCGAACTGCTGCCGCGCGACCAGTTCTATTAAAACCAAAGTTCGACTTATGTTTAAAAACAAATTGAATTGCTTCTAAAAATAGTTTATTAATTATATAATAACTATATAATAATTTTTGAAAACTATGTTTTTAATATTCAACTTCAAATTCAAATATTATAATATTATTAAATCATTAAAATAATATTATTTTTCAAACTTCAACTTTTGAAATCCAAACTTTCCTGAAGTCCATTATAGAAATAAGTAAGATGGTTTGGGAAAGAAAATATGGTTAAAACATTTCTTATATACCCAAACCAAACTTCACTTTTGATTAAAAACTTGAATATGCCTTAATTACTTGAAAACTATTTCAAATAAATTTCTTTTCTTTACGAATGTTTATCATAATAACTTTAACTTTTGTCTATCAAAAGTCGGATATCAAATTCGAACTTTTATTTCAATTTATTATTTAATTAATAAAATATTTAATTAAATAACTTTATTAAATAGGGACGTTAAGCCAAAAATTCAACTATTGTGTATAATTCATTACAGTGTCATAAACAACCGTTATAATATTCATCCTCAACCAAACAAAGTGCTATTAACTAGCAAGTAAATGTCCATTAACCCATTACTATTTAAAATAGTATTCATTCAATAAGGTTTATAACCATAATAAACATCCAATATCCACACAGTTATCATCGTAGGGTCATTAACTTAAGTGTCATATGTTTGTCACTTAAATATCAGATTTTTACTTCATTAATCATTATTAAACCCAAACGTGATTCAATATTAACAATCCCACGCTACTTATTAGTTTAAGTACATAGTTTCTCACCGAGTTACCACTCCTTCGTAACTTCAAGTGTAAGACTCCTCTTCTATTTTGGTCAAATCTAGCAGCCATCTGGCGTCACAGTTCAATATCAGTTTTTCCACGGATAGGAGTTTGACGTGTATGAGTTCTATGGTTTACAGTTGAATATATCAGTTTTGAGGACAAAAGGTAGGATCTTTTGATGAAGGGGGTGGGGTCCATGTGGGTATGGGTGTAGGGTCCACGGGTAGAGTAGTTTGGGGTGTAGGTGTGTAAAGGTGTGGTCTTTTAGTGGTTTAAGGGGCTTAAAGGAGGTTTGTGGATGTTAGGAGGTGATGGGGTCCACGGCAAGGGGATGAGGTGGTAGAGGTTGATGTGGCAGGGTAGGGGAGGGTGTAGATGTGCTAAGGTGGTGGGTAGGGCCCACGACCATGAGGAGGAGGGCATGAATAGAGAGGAAGACAGAAGAAAAGAAAGGAAGAAGGAAGTGAGAAAGGAAAGAAGGAATAAGTAAAGGAGAGGGGTCCTATTTTTAGGCAAGAGCCTAAGTGTTGGATGCAAAATGCCGCCTGAATGTCATTACATGAGAGGATAACTTCAAGGTGAAGTAAGGAATTTAGAACAATTTTCTTTTTTAAGGTTTATTAATTAGTCCGTTTTCTTATTCTAAGTGTAGAAACATAATTATTACAGAGGCATAATCATGGAGGAGTACAAAGACATAATTATGGAGGATTACAACTGAGGTAGCATGGAGGGAGTGATTTAAGGAAGCTTGTCTCCTGTTAAATATCAGCTTTATTTAATTAAACGACCTTAGTGTACGTTTTGCATAAAAACGGTAATCCAAATCCAAAATAAAGAAATGCAGGGAGAACACAACTTTTTATAGGGGTTCGGCGCTAACGCCTACATCCACTTTATAGTAATCATTGATCGTATAATAACTGATTACAATAGTTGTACAAGTTTGGACAATATTTGTGTACAAAGTTGTGTAATAGGACAATACAATATTTGTTAATTCTAAACTTTGACCAAAATGACCTTCTTCTTCTTCGTTAAACAAAAATATGGAGCAATGTTCAAAAAGTAGCTCCAATGTCCAAGAAATCCCTTAATCGGGCCAGATTTCGTATCAAAAATTCATGTGCCTGAGCCATGTAAATTTCAAGTCCCCTCGTGTTGATCCAGTGTTTTCGAGCTCCAGGATTTCGATTCCCTTTACCGAGCCATTTTCGAATCCCTTGAGCGAGTCGGTGAATTCTTTGCCGGGGCAAGGCATGATAATAACATTCTTCTTAACTTGGAGATTTCGGGGATGAAATTCTTTAAGTAGGGGAGAATGTAATACCCCAAAATTTAATACACTACAACCATCTCTAAAGATAATGAAATGAGAGCCACTTAATTAAAATATTCAGAATTAAGTAAAACCGACTTTACCATTGCGTTCGTCTCGGAATTCTAGTTCAGATAAACCCTAAGTTCGCGTAAAATGGATAACGTTTGAAGAAGTTATAGGTTTGTATACTCATAAAGAGCTTATATATAACTACATAATTCAAAAATGTTCAGAATTTTCAAATGAAATAAGCCGAAAAATGAGCAGGAAACCAGACCGTTGTGAGATGAACCACAAACGGCGTACATCGACCTACAGGTGGACCCCATGGATCAGTGGGTTGACCCAGCAACAATCCGGGCAGGTGCAGTTTTCTGAATTTGGACTGCTTTTCTGACTAGATTCGTTGTTGAATCAACGCTACATGTACGGTTAAGATTAACCCTATAATCTAAAGGTTGAGGTTAACTCTGTAAATCTATAAATAAGTAGCTTTCTCCCATTCCAATACACACAATTTCTTCATATCTTCTGCCTCTATGAATCTCTTCTGAAATAAAAATAAAAATGAGGGAATGCTGCCGTAGCCTAGATCTACAGAGACAACATTCAAGATTTACATACAACAAAAAAAGGATTGGGTTGGACTTTTCTATGGCATATAGTTATATATATATATATATATATATATATATATATATATATAAGATTTATTCTCTTCTTCAACAAGACCCACCGTGAGATCCCTGTCATTTTCAAATTTGATTTCTTAGACTATAACGTGACAGTTAAATAAAATTGGGTTAGAATATACAGTGTTTATAAGATAGCCGCTATACTTGTTTTTCGCTGTTAATCACTTATGTTGTTGTGATAAGTATAATATATGTCTTTGTTCTTGGATAATTAAGTAGTTATATGTATTTATCTTCCTTTTCCTTATTTCCACTGGTTTAGTTTATTTTCAATCTTACCTATATGCCTAGCTATGTGATTTTAATCTATTCTCCTTCCTTTGTTTTCCCTCTTTGCTTACGCTAAGCGTAGGCCTATGGAAGCCTAGGCTATATCTGATTAGTGTTTACGTATAATTAGGGTAGTAATGAATAACATAAAAAGAGGAATTTAGGCATGTTGTTAAATAGGGATTGTTTAACTATAACTAGGGAAAGAGATAATATGCACATGTTTATGCTTGCTATAAATTTGTAAAAAGGGTAAATGTGCATAAACTTGCTATAAATTGATATAAATGGATAATATGCATAAATTGAACATGATGTAATTGTGGGACATAACTGAATGGAATATGCATATGTATAAACATGTTAGGTTTAACTTAATACAAACATTATGTAATTGACATGTTAGAATATTGTAAGTACTAGATGTAGGGCAATAAACTGATTTGTTATAGTAATTATGCGTACATCTGGGTAGGTGTTTAGGAGAAGGGTTGTACATACATAATGACATGTCATATTACAACCACGTTTATTAGTAAAACTAAACCTGTTAGATTAAAACATGAGTATTAATAAGCTAAGAGCTCCCTCGTTCTACTGTTGTATCGGGTTTTGGGGACTCTTAAATCCTAGTTATTTGGGGGCACAAGCTTAGGTGGTTTGGCTTGTGTCAATCTGCTGTTTGGAACCCATATCGGTCAGTATCCCTGTTGATATTTTGTTATAGGGACTCACATTAGGTAGAGTCTAGGGCACACTTTACTGAACTGGATAGTAAGAGGCTCACATGGGGAAGGTGGGTACAGGCGCATTCCGATGGAGTCATGATGTGCATGAGTTCGATTGGTGAAACTAAACTGTTATAACACCAGTAAATATGTCTTCGTTATAAGTTGTTGGGTTATGGAGTGATACACCCTACTGTCAGGGCTGACACAGGGTATTTACATAGTAGGAAGCTGATCACGTGGGTGGTAATTAGGGTATACCTAATCCTACTATTATGTAATTAGGGTAACACCTAATATTGTTATGTAATTATGGTACACCTAATCCTGCTGTTAATTCTGTTATTATGTAATTATGTTAAATACCTAATCCTGTTAATCCTGTTATACTACTATTGTTGCATACATACCTGTTTAGGGATATAAATGTGAAACATTACTCGATCATAGTTTATTCTTGCTACTCCTATCTATCCTGCTGTTCTGTTTAGCTTATCTATTAACTTATATGATAATGTACCCTTCTCATCCAGTCTTATTTACCTGTCTTGGCATTTCTATTTTTATGCATATTTGAAAATCACTGAAACTCGCCAGACTTTATGTCCGACCCTTTTGTTTTCACTTCTTTCTTCCTTTCCCTCCAGGTCCTCAAAGTGGAAGAACTCACCAGTGACTAGGACTTTCTCATATAGCTTGGACCTGGATTTCCTGTAATGTACCATTTTGACTTGCTCTCTATTCCATTATGGCTTATGGCGAGGGATATGATTTTATGTTACTGCACTTTGATGTTTTGTTTTATGAGATATCTTATGAGATAGATTTGATGTAACTGGTTTTGATGTAACCTATTTGAGACTACGTTTTGTTTAATAATGAAGTTTAAATTTTCCGCTTCTTATTTTATACCTGTCTTGTGAATTCTGTATAGTTTACCTATTGCGCTTCACAAAACTTAATGCATTCTCTTATGAGTGACATTAACGGACGTGAGGTGCACATTTGGTATCAGAGATAAAGGTTGCAAGATCAGAGAAAAGTTATCAAAAATTGTTTTCAGAATCAAAATATTTTCAAATAAAAGTATGTTTTTGAAAAACATATACCCTCATGCCATATTCAATATTCTCTCGATCTCTTGTTGAATCCATTTTTCCTCTTCTTTCCAGCATGTCTGGGAACCCAATCTTCCCGTGGGTATTCCACTACCGACTGGTTCCATAGGTATCTTGAGGCTATGACACCTGCCGGAGGACAAGGAGATGCCCCACCTCCATCTGCAACTGTTGTAGCTCCACCTCAACGAGTAGATTAACTTTTCTAAGTTATGTAAAGACTTATGTGCTATAGGAGGAAAACCATTCCATGGTACCGAGAGCTTTGTTGAAGCACGGAATTGGCTAAGAGAGATGGAAAACGTGTTTGATCTTTTTGAAACCGACGATAGAAATAGTCGGCTGCATGGCAGCTGAAGGATGAAGCTTTCTACTGGTAGGAAGTAACACAGTCGGGACAACCAGTAACTACTTGGGATGACTTCAGGTAGAGGTTCGAGATAAAGTTCTTATCTAAGGCAGAAGAAAGATTACAAATGGAGAGATGCTTGGCTTTGAACAAGGGGACATGCCTGTTAAGGAGTATGTGAATAAGTTCAATCAGCTGGTGAGTTTTGGTCTTGACATGGTGAATACAACCCATAAGAAGGCGTTTAGATTTGCAAGAGGGTTGAATCAGCCTCTCCAAGGACTTACATTATCTCATATACCAATGGGGGCGACATTCGAAAGGCTAGTTGACATGGTTTTTATGAACGAAGATGGCTAGGATGAGAAGAAAGACAGTAAGACTGAAGAGACATAGGCTAAGGGAGAGAAACAGAAATGGTGGCCCAAGAAAGGAAAGAAAAAGAAAGGAGGAAAGCCTAACAAGGCTCTAATCATGAAGAATATCAAGTGTCATAGTTATGGAGCTATGGGTCATTTTGTGAAGGACTGCAGGAAGGCAAAGAAAATTTGCTTTAATTGTGGACAAGTGGGACACTTCAGTAAGAAATGCCCTAACAAGCAAGGACAAGGGGCATGAACTTCTGGACAAGTACATGCTTTAGAGGCTAGTGGACCTAATCGAGGTAGGAAAGTCACGGTTGAAGGTTTGGTTTCCCTTTTTGACTATCCTGTTAGAACCCTGTTTGATTATGGCGCTTCACATTCGTTTATATCCAGTTCTTTAGTAGATAGCCTACACCTTAATTCTAGTATAATTTCTGATCCTGTAGTAGTCTTAAACCCCATAGGAGGATCTGGTCATTTATCTAAGATGTGTATGGGTTTGAGAATTTCTATCTTAAGCATCGAGTTTGAATGCGACACATACGTGCTAGGCTTTATAGGCTATGGCTTGATTCTAGGAATGGATTGGCTAGCCATGTACGGTGCCATCCTTGATTGTGAAAAGAGAGTAGTTAGACTTCTTGCCTATCATGGTAGGAATCTCAAAATTTCCTATGACCCATGGGGGTCAGTGATGCTTAGTTTTCTAGAATCACTTGATACTTCTATTGACGATTTGCGATCTATACCGTAATCAGAGATTATCCAGACGTGTTTGAGGAGGTTAAGGGACTACCTCCAAGGCATGCGATGGACTTCCGAATTTACTTTGTAGAGAATGCGAAGCCAGTTGCTCTAGTGTGCCACATGGATCCTAGGGAAAGGAGAGAGCTTAATAAGCAAGCAAGGGAGCTATTCGAGAAAGGTTTTTTTAAGGTGAACCATTTTAGAGTGGGGATCTCTAGTCGTCTTTGAAACTAAGGCAGACAATTCACTTTGTCTATGTGTGGATTATAAGGAGATGAATAAGCTCACCAAGAAGAATAGGCACCCGCTACCAAGAATTGACGACCTGTATGGTCAGCTAGTAGGCGCATCTGTTTTCTCGCATATGGATTTAGCCATGGCATTTCATCAGCTAAAGGTGGCAGAGGACAACATTGATAAGACTGCGTTCAGAAATCCAAACTGTTTTTTGAGTGGATGGTTATGTGTAACACCCCAACATCTAATACACAATAGCTATACATTAAAACGATAATTTGGGTATAACTTAATTAAATATTCAGAATTAAGTGAGATCGACATTACCGTTGCTCTCGTCTCGGAATTCTAGTTCAGATTGACCTCAAGTTTGCGTAAAAAGGATAACGTATGGAGAAGTTTTAAACCTTAGAAGTTTGTATACATGTAAGGAGCTTGTATATAAATAAATGATTCTAGAAAAATCAAATAGAACGAAGCAGAAAGACGAGCGGGAAATAGGCCCATTGGGGGCCAACCCACGCTCAGCCCGAGTTGACCCATTGGTCGACCCACCCTAGAGTCGACCACCCCAGATCAGAGCGGGTGTTGAGTAACGAACCTGGACAGTTTCGTGGCTTTATTCGTTGCTGACTCAGCAATAGGAGTACAGTCTGGATCTAAAACCTAAAATCTAAAGGCTTGGGTTGGCTCTATGCATCTATAAATAGGTGGCTTCTCCCATTTCCAAACTCACACAAATTCTCCACATCCTCTTCCGCCTCTATAATATTCTGAAAAATATAAACATATAATGGGGAACGCTGCTAAGGATTGGATCAAACAGAGGCAACATCAGGACTTGCATACACACAAGATTACAGTGGAAATTTTCTTCAGTGGTATATTCAGTTTTTTCACCAAGTTCCACTGTGAGTTCTATGTGATTTTTAGATTTGATTATTTAAAAAGGTTTTAGACAACAAATAAGATTGGACCTGACATAAACAGTGCTTAAATAATCCCTGTATATGTTTATACATGTTTTTCTATTCAGATCTATAAGCTATACTATGAAATTTAACTTTAAATTGAAAAGCAGACAATATTATTACAATGATAAAGTTCCAATTGTACATATTGCATTTTACAAAGAATAACCAAACAAACTATACAAAAAAGTAGAATAGAGAAAAAAACAATAGAATATACAAGACTGAACAGGAAAAACTCTATTTACTGCTAAATGAAATTACATCTACCATCTAGCTCAAAACTAAACGACTGCACACTCTTTAAGCCCTTCCATTCTTCAAATTCTTCAAGATTTTCCTGTGTATGACAGCATGAACCTTATTTCCATTCAATGAAACAGCATTGAAAATCCTATTGTTGCGCTCAGCCTATATCTCATAGATGAATATCTTCAAAATTTTCAGAAGAATGCAATTTTTATCAGTTCTCCACCTGGTGAACTTAAAAATGTTGAACCATTCAGTCTTGCTCACCTTAGAAGGCCAATGATAACCTCCATTCACCAACAGTCTGTACCATATCTGATAAACAAAATCACACTCAAAAAACAAATGAAAATTACTTTCAGGTTTTGAATGGCAGAAAACACAACTATCTTCTTGTAATATTCCCATTCTAAAGAGCTTGTCCTTCGTACTTAAGGCATTCGACATCACCTTCCACAACAGAAAATTAAGTTTTGCCAAGCTCTTCATATTCCAAATCCTATAATACCATGGAAATGATTCTTTGTCACTTTGAAGAAGACCATAAACATGTTTCACTGAAAATTTCATACCTCTCCATAACAACATTTCTTCAGAACTAACACTAAAAGAGACATCAATTTCACTCATAATTTCCTAAGAATAGCAGAGCTACAATAAGGCAAATTCAAAACCCCATCGTGTATATAATCTTGAACAAGAGCATTCTATGGAATACCACTAAGCCTTCTGAGATCAAAACTGACCTTATTACTTAATATCAGGCCTTTACTGGACCAAGGAGAGTGCCAAAATGAAACTTGCCCCAATCTGTTAGTATTTAATTGAATAAAAGGTAAAAAAGTACTCCTCAGATTTATAATTTGATGCCAGCTCCAACTACAAGATTGATGTATATCCATTATCCAAAAGCATTTCTTCCCAATTAGATTGTTTTTAACAAACAAGGGCCACAAACAATTACCATCAGTAAGCAACTTATCAATATATCCTGAAATAGAAGCTTTATTCCACAGTTTCAAATTATTAATACCAAGGCCACCTTTATCTCTTCCATCATATAATTTGCTAAAAGCTATTGGTGTTATTTTCTTCGCAAAAGGATCTCCATTCCACAAGTAGTTATTCATTGCACTTATGACCATATTAACTAATTTCAAGGTAGTATAAAATGCCTTGCATAATAATTTGTCATTGAAAAAACTATTGATTGAATGATAGTGACCCTACCAGCCTGAAATACCTTACTTGATGGCCATTGCAATAATCTCCCTATAATATTTTCAAAAATAGTTAAACACATATCTTTAGTGATTCTAGCAGTGCAAAGTGGAAGACCCAAATAGGAGGCATTACTAGGTAACTCATTAAAACCAGAAGCCCCAATAATTTCCATTTTCTTGACTAAAGGTAAGCCAACAATCTTAATATGAGATTTATTAATGTTTATCTGCAAGCCAGTGATTACATAAAATGTATGCAATGTTGACAGAATGCAATTAATATTCCTCATAGTAGGCTTTGTGAATATGATCAAATCATCGGCAAAAAGCAAATGAGTGATAAAAGGGTTCTTACGATGAGGGTGCAGCTCCAGATTTTTACTCCTTACTTGCTCCATAATTAGTGCATTAAGCATCTCCATCTCTATGATAAAAAAGATAGGATGAGATAGGATCTCCTTGCCTAACTCCACGATTACCTTTGAAAAAAACCATGTTGACAACCATGCCTAGAAATTAAAAAAACTAGAGAGGAAATATAGGTGTAAATCCATGCTAAGAATGGCTTTGGAAAATTCATTCTGGACATTATAGCTAACACAGATGCCCAAGAGAGTGTATCAAAAGACTTCTTAATATCCAACTTAATCATACATCTTGGAGTAATATACTTCCTATCATAGCTCAACGGTAACTATTAAGTAATAAGAACATTATCACTAATTGATCTTCCTCTAATAAAAGCTGACTGGTTATTAGAGATCACAAAAGGTAAACCACTTTGAATTCTATTGGCAATTACCTTAGATATGATCTTATAAAACAACTACAACAAGATATGGGTCTAAAATCAGAAACACTCAAAAGGTTGTAAATCTTTGGGATCAAAGCTATGGAGGTTGTTGCAAGACTTTTGGGTAAATAATTCATTCTGAAAAAGAAAAGAACAACATCTATAACATCCTTACTAATGACTTGCCAGCTTTTCTGAAGAAAATGAGCATTATATCCATCCGGTCCTCCACAACTATTGGCATCTAAATTGAAAACAACATTCCTAATTTCATCTTCAGAAATTAAATCAATTAAACCATGACAAAGATGATTAGGAATAGTTGGAAGAGCTATATGAAATAAAGGCATGATATTTGATGGAGGAGAGTTAACAGGTGCTAGGATTGATTTAAAATAACTAACAAAAGCTTCATCAATTCTACTCTCACTTGAATTAATATGACCTTCCATATCCTTGATGATTAAAATATCTAAATTGTGCTTTTGCAACTTTAAAGAGTTATGAAAATACTTGGAATTTCTATCTGCATCCAATTCCTTCCTGAAATAAGAACTCTGCTTAGCCATTTGCATCTCAATATCCACGAAGTATTTCAACTTGCTAATCAAATTACTTTCCTCCTTAAGTAATTGCTCATCAAATGGCTTAAAGTTCAAAGCATCTTGCACTCTGAATAATTCAGTTCTAATCAATGATGACTATTTTGAACCATTCCCAAATTGACAAGATGACCAGCTTTTGAGATCTTGCTTTAATAGTCTCAATTTATTCAACAATTTATCCATAGGATTCCTACCAGAAAAATTAGGCCTAACCTGCAATAAAATACTAGAATAGTCTTTGTAGTTAGTCCAAAAATTAAAAAAATTAAATGAGGATTTCCTGTTACCAATGTTGACATCAATTCCCCAATTATGAAGTAAAGGGGTGTGATCAGAAATTGAAGGAGGAAGAAAAAGATAGAATTTTTTTTGTGATCCAATTTGCACATAGTAGGAATACCAAAATGACTCCTATTTGACCAAGTAAATTCAGAGCCATAATATTTAAGGGGAGACAGATTAGATTGAATCAAAACTTGATTAAGTGGAGCTATATTTCTGATAGACAGAGCATTACCCCCCCCCCCCCATTTTTGAGATGAAGAGGACATACAATTAAAGTCCCCTCCAATTAGCCAAGGACATGTGGAAGTTCATATAGAGTTCAAGCTAGAAAGAAAATTCTGTCTTAATACCAATGAATTGTGAGCATAGATAGAGGTCAAGTGAAAACTGAACTTAGAAGGCAGATGAAAACATTTGTAATGAATGAATTGGTCTGAAGAAAATAACTTACAAAAATAAAAAACAAGAGGATTCCACATTGTTAGAAGTCTACCAAAACTGGCATGATCCAGATTATGATCAATCTTCCAATTAGGAGCAATGAAAGAAGAATAACATGGTGTTGTCTGCATATCCAACTTTTTTTCTGATAAACAAAGCAGGTTAATCTTTTGATCCTTAACAAGAGCTCTAATTTCCCTGTGTTTAGAGGATAAGTTTATTCCTCTAACATTCCAAAAAACTATATTATGCATCATCATTTAAAAGGTGTAGAATCAGTGAGTGGAGCAAGATGCTTCCTCGTATGTCTCTTCGACTGAATCTTTTGTTCACAATTAGGTTGGACCTGATCAGGCTTAAATTCAGTACCTCCATCTAAATCATCAACCATTTGATTCTTTTTAGCCTTCTTTTCCCTACCTTTAGCAGTTCTTTTACCAGTTTCAGAATGGGATTTGTCATTGATCTCTACTTCATTACTAATATTAGAACCAGGAGTAGGATCAGGAGGCAAAGAAGATTGATCATGAGAATTATTGAAAGAGGTTAATGAAGAAGTGTTGGAAGGAGGAGGAAGAATTAAATGATTAGGAGGAGATAGGTGGGAATAAGGAGAAGTAATAGAATTACCAATGGAATTTAAACTGCAATTCAAAGAGGATTTTGTAGGGATTTGAAAACTGAAAGAGGAATCACTCGAAGTAGATTGCACAAAGCTTGTGGAAAACATAGTGCCAGAATTAGGCACAACACTTTGAGGATTAGAGCTAGTGGTTGCCAGATTTGAAGAATTCGTTAACACATCAAAAGGATTTGATACAAATAAATCCTTATCAATGGTTTGATTAGTAAAAGCATCAAAAACTTTCCCAACTGAATGATCATCAACTGACACAGATTTTCCTTTGCTCTCTATAGAATTTTGCAATATGCAATTACCCATTTCATCAACAATTACCACTTTCCTATTATTCCTTCCAAGGATAGAATTGCCATCTAAATCCATACTCTCTTCATTTTTAACCTCATTGCATAAATCAATATGATTAGTCCCTGTTACATCCACTACTTCTTCCATAGCTTCCTCCACATCTTTAGCCTTATCAGGTTGAAAAAATTACCTGTTTTCTTCCGAACTTGTTTCTTTTTCCTGACCACTCTATTCCATTCACTTTGAGGCATAAATGAACTAGTTCCTTTCCTGACATTACTTTGTACTACTGGGACATTTTCCTGCTTTTCATTAACATATGCATCCTGATTCCAGACTTCTTTATTTCTATAATCTTTTAAAAATTCCTCACAATAAGAAGAAGCATGCACAAACACTTTACAATCTGTAAAAATAGCAGGCCTCCAATCATAAGAAACCAAATCTGGTGGACATTTTTCTTCAAAACCCCCTACTTCAATGCAGTAAGGAAGCTCCTGGTCAGGTGAAATTTCAACCAACACTTTGGCACATCTGATTATGTGCATTCTCTCTGTATTGTTATCAAAACAAATGAGCTTGCCCACGTGAAAAGCTAGCTAGTTAATGCCAATTAAAGTCCAAAGCAAGACTGGTATCCTATGCAGATGAATCCATATAGATACTATTTTGATTTGAAGTTGAGCATTACCAACTAAAGGATTACAAGATGTAATGATGAACATTCTTCCATTAATAAAAAGAGGACCAGCTTTCAGAATATTTGCTCTGTCCAAATCATTAGAGAATTTAAAAAAGAAGTTTCCACCATCTGATTTAATGTCCACTTCATGAAACAACTTCCGGCGATTACGTAAAAAATTGACAACAGTTAAGTAAGAAAGAGTACCATCCAAAAAGAAACCCACCAAATGAGACTGCCAGTATTTGATACCTTCTTGTTTAACTAGATCTGGTGGAGCATTAGGAGAACCATTCCTCTCAATAACAAAATCAATAGGTTTGTAACTACCCGCATTTCGTGGCAAAGAATTAAAGAGGGAAAGGTACTCAGATTTATGATTAGAAAGAGGTACAAAGGATAAACACTCAGGGTTAGATTTCAAAGCATTGGATTGAGATAGATTAGATGTGGATTTAACAGGAATATTAGGAATGACAGGATTTAGAATGACATGTGAGGAATCAACAAGATTAACTTGTGAAGGAGAAGCAGATGAGACATTTGACAAAATACCTCTGTACAAATCAAGAATCATGGGGTTATCAACAAAGGAAATTGTAACTACTTAATGAGGAAGATTGGAAATTGAAGGATTGTTCAACCCGAAAGATTCATCATCCAAAAAAACAGATGAAAGAACTGGAGATTTATTAAGAATAGGATTCACATGATTTACAGTGGAATCAGGATTAACAGTGCTAACATCTTCCAAGACATTCAATGAAATTGGATTGGACAAATTACAATCAACACGAGAAGGATCAGGATTCAGATCTGAAGCAATGGATGCTATAGTCTTAACCATAGAAGAGGAGGGCAAGGGAGGAGGATTTGGTGGAATAGGCGGAGTAGGACGAACAAGGAGAGGAGGAAAATCAGACGAATCAAGAGAAGCGAGGGAGGATGAAGCAAGAGAGGAAATCGAGGAAGAGAGAGTCACCATTAGCAATAGGGAGTTCTACTTTTCTCAATTCAAAAATTTAATGCCTTTCATTTATTTAAATTCTTTTATATATGCCTTTATCAGTCTAAGATAGGTTTTCTCCCTTTTACTTTTATTTTACGCGGAACCTAGGCTACTCAAGCCTTGGCTATTACAATAATTGCGTATAAAGGACATAAATTGAGATGACTAGATAATGACACATAAACGGGGGAAATTGGGCATATTATGCATTAGAACCCTTGACTATAAGAATTGGATAATTACCTGTTAACCTGTTAGATTTGAATAATTACATGTTAATCTGTTTGGGATAATTAAATGTTAACCTACTAGGTTTGGATAATCACATTTTGGGATAATTACATGTTAACCTGTTAGGTTTGGATAATTACATGTTAATCTACTTAGGGTTAATTACATGAACATGCGACATGATAACCAGATAAATTGGACTTAATATGATATTAAGTATGTCTTGTATAGAATGAATAGTACTAGATGTGAAAACCAAGTAAATTACTGTAAGTCTAGTTGTACATCAGGGCAGGTTCTTGTTGGGGAAAAGGGTTGTATGCTAATGACATTTAGGTAAATGTAATTTTACAACCAGGCTTATTATTGGACTTAAACCTACTAAGTTACACTTTTTAAATAATAAGCTAAAGAGGTCCCAAGTCTAGTTGTTGTATCAGGTTGTCGGGACTCTTAAATCCTAGGTACACGGGGATACAAGCCTAGGGGTTGTTTTGTGTCAAGTTGTGTGGAACCCATATCAGTCAGTATCCCTGTTAGTATCATGGTACGGACCCCACACTATGTAGGAGTAAGGGCACGCATTACTGAACTTGATTATAAGAGGTTCAAGATTTAGGGGGGTGTACAGGGGGCGTTCTGGCCGAGTCATGAGTGTGCATGAGTCCGACTACAAGATACTAAGTCGCAAGTAACACCTATGGATATTGATGTGTTCTATAAGTTGCTCGATTAGGGACTGATACACCCTACTACCGGGGCTGGCACAGGATATTCGGGTATTAGGGAGATGATCATATGGGCAGTAATTAGGGTAACATCTAATCGTGTTAATACTAGTAAAGTTGGTGCGTTTAGTCTAATCCTCGGGACATGAATGAGAACTTAATCTGCCTTTTCTTGTTTAGCATCTCGTTTACCTCTTGCATATATACATATTTTACTGTACTATCTCTTCCTGTATTATTGATCTGTCTTAACACCTTTTCATATATATATGCTAGAAATTACTAGAACTCGCCAGACTTTATGTCAGACCCTTATTATTTTTCTTCTCTCCCTTCCTTTCCCACCTTAGGTTCTCAGAGTGGGAGTAGTCAACAGTTGAGATTGTTATTCTGCTTGGACTTGGATAGCTCTTCTTTTGTAAGTATTTTCTTTAGTTTATTCATGCTTATTGTAATGACACTTTAGGGATATTATTACGGTTTACGTATTTTGATTATAGGACAGATTGCTTTTGATATTTGAGAAACATGATGATGTAACTTTAGGTTTGAAATATTGTTTTTATTATTATTATTAAAGAGATTTAATTTTTTCACTAAATTATTTATTTGTCCTGTACATTTATTTACTGTTTACCTCTTGCGCTTCGGGAACTTAATGCATTCCCATAAGAGTGACATTAACAGACACTGGGTGTCACATTTGGTATTAGAGCCTAAGCTTACAGGACAGAGGAAAAGTTTTTGCAAAATGTTTTCAAAACAAAGGATTTTCAAATAAAAAGTAATTTTTGAAAAGAAAATTTCCCTCAAGTTATTTACAATATTCCATCGATTCTCTTTTTGAATTCTTGTTTCGTCCTTTTTCAGCATGTCTGGGGCTCCTAATTTTCCAGATGGCATTCCCATATCAACCTGGCTTCGTAGATACATAGAAGCTACGACGTCTGTTGGGGGTACAAGGCAATGTCCCTCCTCAAGCTGCAGCAACGGTAGCTCCTTCTCCTCCTCCTCCCATTATTAACTTTTCTAAGCTCTGCAAAAACTTCAAGGCAATGGGAGGAAAACCTTTTTGTGGAACCGAAAGTTTTGTAGAAGCACGAAATTGGTTAAGAGAAACAGAGCATGTGTTCAACTTGTTAGAACCCGATGATAGGAGGAGAGTCCAGTTAGTAGCTTTTCAGCTTAAAGATAAGGTATCATACTGGTGGGAAATAGTTCAAGCCAGACCAGAAGTAGCTACTTGGGATAACCCTAAAGTTGTCTTTGAGGCAAGATCCTTATTGCAAACCGAAGGAGGAATGCAAGTAGAGAAATTTCTAAACTTGAAACAAGGGAGCATGACTGTAAAGGAGTATGTCAATGCTTTTAACTGACTAGCAAGGTTTAGACTGGAGTTAGTAAATACTGCTCACAAAAAGCCTTGAGATTTGCTAAGGGATTAAACCAGCCGCTCCATGAATTAGCACTATCACATGTACCTATGGTAGCAACCTTTGAAAAACTGGTTGACATGGCCTAAATGCACGAGGAGGGAAAAGAAGCAAAAAAAGAAGGAAATAAGGAAGAAAAGAAAGAGGAAGAGAATCCAAAAGAAAATTAAAAATAATGGTGGAATAATAAGAACAAGAAAGGGGAATTCCTGAGAAAGCCCATATCATGACAGAAGTGAAATTTCGTGGTCGTGGTGCTTTAGGACACTTTGTGAAAGATTGCAGAAGAACAAAGAACAATTTCTTCCATTGTGTCCACGTTGGTCGTTTAAGGGACAGTGCCCTCAGAGATAAGGACAGAAGGTTGTAACGTCTGGAGGGCCGGTTAACGCTTTAGAGGCCGGAGGACCAGACCGGGGTAGGAGAGTCACGATTGAAGGTTTGATTTCTGTTTTAGACTATCCTATAAGAACTCCTTTTGATTTCGGTGCATCTCACTCATTCATATCCAACTCAACAGTAGAAAATCTGCACCTAAGTACTAGTATTGTTTCTGACCTGTCATAGTCTCAAACCCCATAGGAGGGACGACTCATTTATCCATGATATGTATGGGTTTGAGGATTTTCGTTCTTGGCGTTGAATTTTAGTATGACGTATATGTTCTTGGTTTCATGGGTTACATATTAATTCAAGGTATGGATTGGCTAGCCATATATGGTGGCATCCTAGATTGCAAAAATAGAGTAGTTAGACTTCTTACTTGCCATGGAAGGACTCTTGAAATTTTTTGTGACCCACAGTGTAACACCCCACCTCCGCCAGGGTCACTCACGAGTGATTGCACTAGCTTTGGAGGGGTGTTGTCTAGGTAAACATGCACAGAGATATCACAAGACATAACATAGATAAATAAATAAGTAAAGCAGCGGTAGAAATTTAAAAACCATGGTTAACCATTTCAAAACCAAAGTCAACTTACATCAAAATACTTAGTCATCATTTTCCAACTACCACAAGTCTAGAAACATAAACTGAAAATAACATAAAGTAAACTATCCCCAAAATAGATGTGGTGAAGCCATAGCAAGCTCAAGTCCAAACCGTACATGAGCTGTCAAGAAAGCAAGCCAAATGTCCAATCTAAGCACTAGTGTTCCCTCCCCGAGAACCTGAGGGGGGGGGAATGGAAGAAAAGAGGCGAAAGAAAAAGGGTCAGTCATAAAGACTGGTAAGTCCTACCTACTATTAGTATAAAAACTAATGAAGTTAACTAGACATGAGAAATTGAGATGAAACATAAAGATGGTAACTAACTGGCATGATAAATAGATAACAAGGTAGATCAAGTGTGGCATCGCATATACAAGGTTTAGTTTTGCACCCATAGTACTAGTATTCTAACCCATGTCAAGTATAAACAAGAAATGATCCCTTGGCCCAATATCATAAGATGACCCAAGTCAAGGTCCAACTATACGATCTAGTCGATCGGCTCCCTATAAGCCTAAGTCGTCGAGTGTCGGTGTCATACGGCCCAATCACGGAATGTAGTCAACTGTGCTAGGTCCACCCTAGGGTGTATCAAGCCCTAAGGTGCCAACCACTAACACAAATCAAGCACGCACAGTCTAAACCTACTGGTGCCCGTGTCAGTTTTTTTCAACTCCGGACTTTGTGCACGACCATAGCCCGCCTGAACCTACACTGGCGCACCTACTCAGCCGTCTTTCTAGTCGCTTACAATCAGCCCAGTAATCGTGTCCCACCCTAGCCTAGTCCCTAGGGTATCGTGATACATCCAAGAGGGTTACTGCTGAAAAGGACCACGTAACTAGGGTTTCTAACGGCTTAAGTGTGGTTAACCCTATCCAATCATGTATCAAGTTGGTTAAATGTATCCAAGTGGTTCATGACTTAACCCTATCATGTGGCATTAATTAACATAATGCACCCAACCTCTCACATTAGACTTTGTTGTGGTTACTGGATGTGTCGGGCGAGTCCAGGCAGCTTTACACCACAACCTAATCTAACATCGGGTTTCAAGCGCGATATGACCAACTACTCACATTGGGTCCTATTGTTTGTAGCCACTGGATTTTCCTGGCGGTTCCAGGCAGATTTATGCTACAAACTCAACCCAACCTCGAGTTGGCCACTTCATGGTTTTCTACATGTCATGACCACATTCAAGTTTTCAAGCATAATCAATTTTCATGTCACATTTCAAGTCATGTTTTTCATGTCATTTCAAGTTCGCCTAACTACCCATAACGTATTCCCATCGCACGTAAATTCGCATCAATAAAATAGATCAAGAAGGGGAACATGACAATATGACAAAGATGGGCATAAGGTGGTAAAGTTGGTCATAAGTTAAACATGATGATATTTGAGGCAAAGGTGTTCATCACAACTAGCATATAGGATTAGTGGCCCAAAAACATGTATGACATCAAACTTAGCAAATAGGGTGATAACATGGTAATAGTTGACATAGAGTGATAAACTTGTGACTGGCATGTAGTTCAACATCATAGGCAAGTTAACATCAAGGTTATGAGGGGTTCTATGTTGCATTATGCATAATCCCCAAATAAAGCTCATAGCTTTCTACCCAAAAATCAAGATGAACGGTACTAGGTTCATGATAGTTCCACAATCATAGATCAAAAGAGTCATGAATGGATCTATGCATACAATGATAGACCCAAGACAAGTATTACACAAAAATCCCATTTCAACTTGCTACATGTTCATATTAATTTCATAGTTTAAATCTAAGAGTAGAGTGGGGCTTACAAATCGTGGCTATGAGAACTAGAACAAAATAGAACAAGATAGAGACGTTGTAGAAGCTCTAGGAATTATGTAGCAACACTAGAAATCTCCAAATAACAATAAGCTCCACACAAAGCCTTGAGAAATAAGTAGCTCCTTTGATTTGATGGAGAAAGATTGCTCCTTTTGCCTTCGATCTAGTTTAGAACTCTCAATCTCTCAAGATGAAGACGGAGGGCATGATTAGGGAGCATTTTGGCAGCACTTAGTTGTTAGGTTGATTTGTGGTGGTTTAGGCTAGGTCTTAGGGTGTTTTTATAGGAGTAGAGACAATTTTAGGCCATAGGATTAACCCTAGTTTAGATCTGAACCATCAAATCTCATCATAGGCCAACTGAACAGACCCAAAGGAGCAAGCAGGTGCACCAGGCCAACATGGCCCGACAAGGGAGGTCGACCCCCAGGTCGACACCCAGGTCGACTCCCCAGTCGACCTGGGGCTGGGGCAGGTCGACTCCCCAGTCGACCCCCCAGTCGACCTGGGGCTGGGCGGGAAATTTTCCCGCCCAGTCTGTTTGGGGCTGAATTTGAATTTCGGGCTGAATTTTGAATTTTCTGAAATCTTCTATGGGCTATAACTTGGTCATACGGACTCCGATTTATGAAATTTCGGACTCGTTTTCAAGCAGAATTTCGAGATGAACGCAATGGCGTAACCCGTTCCCATTGATTCTTAACTTATAATTTAATTCTGCACTGATTTCTTGTTTTAACATGTTATAAAAATTCGGGTTGTTACATTCTCCCCACCTTAAGGGATTTCGTCCCCGAAATCTTCAAATTAGGAAGAACATATCCTACCATCCATCATCCATCTACTCAAAACATCATCCACAAGTAATCATTGTCCTTAAAAGATTTCTAATGCTGTATGAACATATGCAAAAGTGTGTGTATATGCACCTATCTAATGCGAAAATCAGGCGGTTACTGACTCAGTAAACCTCCTTAATGCAGAATATGTTAGTGAAATGAGTCCAAATGTATGCAAATTCCTAACATAATTTATAATCTCTACATGAGTGCACATAACATTCATTCATATGCAACATCCACGTGATAGCATAACAAGTTTCATCCATGAATAAGCATAAACACTCATGCATATGCAATATGAAAGTGTGTGAGCCGATCTTAGTGCCTACCGTGTATCATGCATCCACGAGTAACCACTTGCAAACACTTGCAACCATTTGCAACCATCAAGCATAACATGTTTCAAATGCATGTTTCATCCAAAGGGTTTCTACCTAAGGTTCTCATGACAAGATTAACCAAATAACTAGATAAACATGGATAGCAAAAGAAAGATATGCTAACTAGGAAAAGAGATTGAGAATGTACCCTCAAAAAGAAATGGATAAAGCCCACACATCTTCTCCTCGGTTTCCCAAGTTGCATCTTCATCGGCTTCACTCCATTGAACCTTTACTAACTTGACTTCTCGATTCCTCAGCTTCTTGATCTCCGTTCCCAAGATATGAATCGGAGCTCGCCTCAGAGTTGCCTCTTTCTCTACCTCCACGTCTTCAAGAATGCGAGGCTCAACTACTTCGGCTGATTCATGTAGGCATTTTCGGAGATGCGAGACATGAAAGACATTGTGCACTCCAGCCAGCTTCTCGGGCAATTCCACCCTATAAGCCATTTGCCCAATTTTCTCGATGATAGGGAAGGGTCCTACGAACCTTGGTGCTAGCTTTCCAATTGCTCCAAAACGAACCACATTTCGCAAGGGAGAAACCTTCATAAAGACCATATCTCCAACTTCAAACTCTAAGTCTGTCCTTCGCATGTCTGCATAGGATTTCTGTCTGTCTTGGGCCGTTTTCATCCGCCTTCGAATCAACTCAACCTTCTCGGATGTGTCCCTTATCATGTCGGGCCCAAGTATAAGTTTATCCGTCATCTCCCACCAACATGTTGGTGACTTGCACGGCCTCCCATACAAAGCTTTGAATGGTGCCATCCCTATGCTTGCTTGGTAGCTGTTATTATAAGCAAACTCTACGAGAGGAAGGTGGTCTTCCCAAGTGCCACCAAAGTCAAGAATGCATAGCCTCAACAGATCTTCTAGTACCCTATTCACCCTTTTGGTCTGACCATCCGTCTGTGGGTGATAGGCTGTACTTAGATTCAATCGCGTACCCATCGCTTCTTGCAAACTATTCCAAAATTGGCTAGTTAAGATTGGGTCACGATCGCTAACTATGCTAGAAGGAACTCCATGCAATCGCACTATCTCTCGAAGATAAACAGATGCTAGCCATGATGCGGTCCTCTTGCTCTTCACTGGAATGAAATGATCGCTCTTCGTGAGTCTATCCACTATGACCCATATGCTAGTATTCCCCTTCCTTGATCTCGGCAATTCATCCACAAAATCCATAGAGATACTTTCCCACTTCCATTGCGGGACCTCCAATGGATGCAGTAGCCCACCGGGCTTCTTCGACTTGGCCTTTACTTGTTGGCAAACAATGCATCTAGAAACAAACTCTGCAACATCCTTTTTCATCCCAACCTAAAAGAAAATGAGCTTCATATCCCGGTACATCTTATCTCCTCCGGGATGTATGGTCATCCTCGAGTGATGCGCCTCCTCAAGAACTTTATTTACTAAGTCTCCCACTTGTGGGACACATAGTCTTCCATCACGCCTTAGCCACCCCTTGTCATCAATAGTATATCTAGCGAGGTGACTTGACATCTCACCACGAATCAACTTGTCCATGATCTCGACTATCTGCGGGTCTTCCCTCTGTGAAGTCCCAACTTGATCAAGAAGTGTAGGTCTAAGCTCAAGGGATGCTAACGAACCAATCATCGACTCAACAGCAGGTGTAAAATCAAAGGTTGCCAAGAACTCTTGGCTCTTCATCTCAACAAACAAGGGATTCAAAGTCAACCTTTTTCTACTTAGCGCATCCGCCACAACATTACTCTTGCCAGGGGTATAAGCTATATCAAAGTCATATGATGCCAAGAATTCCATCCACCTCTGCTGCCTTAGATTCAAATCTTTCTGCAAGAAGAGGTACTTGAGCGACTTGTGATCAGTATATAACTCAAACCTTTCACCTAGAAGATAATGGCGCCAAGATTTGAGTGAAAAGACGATCGCTGCCAACTCCAAATCAAGAGTGGGATAGTTTTTCTCATGAACTTAGAGTTGCCTACTCCCAAAGCATATCACTCTCCCTTCTTGCATCAGGACAACTCCTAATCCTGTGCCACATGCATCAGTGTACACGGTAAACAACTTCCCTCCAACGGGTAATGCTAGAACTGGAGCTGTGGTGAGGGCTTTCTTGAGCCTTTGAAAAGCAAGCTCACACTCTAAGTCCCATGCAAAGACTAAGTTCTTCTTCGTTAACTTAGTAAGAGGGGCTGAAATCTTAGCAAAGTCCTTAATGAACTTCCTATAAAATCCTGCCAGACCGAGAAAGCTTCTCACTTCAGTTGCATTCTTCGGAACTTTCCAGTCTTGTACCACCACTACTTTAGCGGGATCCACAACTATGCCTTGCTTAGAAACTATATGCCCAAGGAACCGAACTTCCCTTCTCCAAAAATGGCATTTGGAGAACTTGGCTTTTAACTGATGAGCTCTAAGCGTATCCATAACCTCCTTGAGATATGTAGCATGCTCTTCCTCGTCCTTAGAGAAGATCAGAATATCATCCACGAAGACAACCACAAACTTGTTAAGGAACTCCCTAAACACCCTACTCATCAAATCAACGAAGTATGCAGGTGCATTAGTCAAACCGAACGGCATGACGAGCCATTCAAAGAATCCATCTCGAGTCCTAAACGCAGTCTTGTCAATACTATCCTCAGCCACTCTAAGCTGATGGAATCCGGTGGCTAGATCGAGTTGAGAGAAAACAGAAGCACCTACAAGCTGGTCAAAGAGATCATCAATCCTCGGTAACGGGTGCCTATTCTTCTTTGTCAGCTTGTTTAACTCACGATAATCAACACATAGACGAAGCGAACCATCCGCCTTAGTAGCGAATAACACCGGAGCACCCCATTCAGAAATGCTTCGCCTAATGATATTTTTCTCAAGCAACTCCTTGACTTGCTTGCTAAGCTCTCTTCTTTCTCGCGGGGCCATGTGCCTAACAGGCAATGAAACTGGCTTGGCATTATCAACAAGATAAATACGGAAGTCTATCTCGCGTTTAGGGGGTAACCCCTTCACCTCATCAAAGACATCAGGATATTCTCGGACCACCCTCACAGAATGAAGATTGTCAATAGACGAGTCGAGGGATTCAAGATAACATAACATGACAGGATCCATAGGGTTACAAGAAATCTCTAGGGTATTGCCAAGGCGAGTCATAAGCCTCACCACCCTATGCTCACAATCGAGAATGGCTCCATAACTGGACAACCAATCCATGCCCAAAATCAACCCGTATCCCATGAACCCGAGAACATAAGCATTACATGTGAATTCTACGGTCAAGATAGAAATCCTCAAATCCATACAAATCATAGATAGATGGGCGGAACCCCCAATTGGATTTGAAACACTAACGGGATCCTCAACTAGACTAGTACTTAGGTGCAAACTTTCAACAATGTCAGAAGAAATAAAGGTATGTGATGCGCCAGAATCAAATAAAGTCCGAACAGGAAAACCAGAAATGTAAACAAGGCTTTCTACAGAAATACTACCTCGGTCCGGAGCTGGAGTAGTGTTGAGAGCATGCATCTGCCCTCCAGAAGGTCCTGCCCGCTAAGTCTGTCCTTGCCCCTGTCCTTGCTTCTTTGGGCAATCCTTACTGTAGTGTCCAGACTCTCCGCGTTGAAAGCATTCTCCCAACTTCCTCTTCTTCTTCCTACAATCTTTGGCTATGTGTCCAGTGATCCCACAGAAGTTGCACTTCCTTGTCTCCCTTGCCTTGTTGTTGTTGGCCTTGTTACCCTTGTTGTTCTTGTTGCTCTGGTTGTTCTAGTTGTTCTGGTTGCCTCCCCACTTGGAGTCCACCTTCTTGGTTTGAGTCTCATTAAGCTTAACTTCTTTCTTACCATTCTTATCATCTCCTTGAAGCAAGGCCATATCCACTAAGCTCTCAAAAGTGGCCCCCATGGGTATATGAGACATGGCCAAACCTTGCAATGGCTCATTCAATCCTCGAGCAAAGCGTAGAGCCTTCTTCTGAGGTGTGTTAACCATGTCTAAACCGAATCGAGCAAGCTGGTTAAACTTATTCACATACTCCCTCACGGTCATGTCCCCTTGCTTCAAAGATATAAACCTCTCCATTTGCAGATTCTCTTCAGCAGATGACAGAAACTTAAGCCTAAACCTCATCCTAAAGTCGGCCCAAGTCTCTATAGGCCTAGTAGCGTTGGTGACTTCCCACCAATAAGCAGCTTCCTCTTTCAATAGCCATACTGCCAACAGAACTTTCCTACGATCTTCTACATCAAAGATAGCAAAAAGGTCTTCAGTTTCCTTTAACCAGTTTCTTGCCTCAACAAAAGTCTCTGTCCCAACAAAATTCTTGCCACCCATCGCCTTAAAGTCTTTGCAAATCTTCGCGAAATCTGCTTGTGGACGCTGAGGAGGAGGAGGAGGAACCTTAACTACGGGAGGAGGAGTGGGAGTGTCTGCTGGGCCGGCTCCATTTGCCCGAGCCTCCATGTACCTCCTAAACAAAATAGGTACCGGTATTCCCTCCGGGATGATAAAGTTATCGGCCATACTGAAACGAAGTAAAAGATAGATTTAGAAAGAGGAAACAAAGGATAGTGCTAATGGCTTTTGGGGAATAGCCTTTTAAAATAAACTATACCTTCCTTGGAAAAAATACTTAATTGGTTTTGAAAATAGTTTTTCAAAAGTGGTTTTAAAACTTTTGTCCGGTCTAGTAAACCTCATGCTCTGAAACCAAATGTAACACCCCACCTCCGCCAGGGTCACTCACGAGTGATTGCACTAGCTTTGGAGGGGTGTTGTCTAAGTAAACATGCATAGAGATATCACAAGACAGAACATAGATAAATAAATAAGTAAAGCAGCGGTAGAAATTTAAAAACGATGGTTAACAATTTCAAAACCAAAGTCAACTTACATCAAAATACTTAGTCATCATTTTCCAACTACCACAAGTCTAGAAACATAAACTGAAAATAACATAAAGTAAACTATCCCCAAAATAGATGTGGTGAAGCCATAGCAAGCTCAAGTCCAAACCATACATGAGCTGTCAAGAAAGCAAGCCAAATGTCCAATCTAAGCACTAGTGTTCCCTCCCTGAGAACCTGAGGGGGGGGGGGAATGGAAGAAAAGAGGTGAAAGAAAAAGGGTCAGTCATAAAGACTGGTAAGTCCTACCTACTATTAGTATAAAAACTAATGAAGTTAACTAGATATGAGAAACTAAGATGAAACATAAAGATGGTAACTAACTGGCATGATAAATAGATAACAAGGTAGATCAAGTGTGGCATCGCATATACAAGGTTTAGTTTTGCACCAATAGTACTAGTATTCTAACCCATGTCAAGTATAAACAAGAAATGATCCCTTGGCCCAATATCATGAGATGACCCAAGTCAAGGTCCAACTATACGATCTAGTTGATTGGCTCCCTATAAGCCTAACTCGTCGAGTGTCGGTGTCATACGACCCAATCACGGAATGTAATCAACTGTGCTAGTTCCACCCTAGGGTGTATCAAGCCCTAATGTGCCAACCACTGACACAAATCAAGCACGCACAGTTTAAACCTACTGGTGCCCGTGTCTGTTTTTTTCAACTCCGGACTATGTGCACGACCATAGCCCGCCTGAACCTACACTGGCGCACCTACTCAGCCGTCTTTCTGGTAGCTTACAATCAGCCCAGTAATCGTGCCCCACCCTAGCCTAGTCCCTAGGGTATCGTGATACATACAAGAGGGTTACTGCTGAAAAGGACCATGTAACTAGGGTATCTAACGGGTTAAGTGTGGTTAACCCTATCCAATCATGTATCAAGTTGGTTAAGTGTATCCAAGTGGTTCATGACTTAACCCTATCATGTGGCATTAATTAACTTAATGCGCCCAACCTCTCACATTAGACTTTGTTGTGGTTACTGGATGTTCGGGCGAGTCCAGGCAGCTTTACACCACAACCTAGTCTAACCTCGGGTTTCAAGCGCGATATGACCAACTACTCACATTGGGTCCTATTGTTTGTAGCCACTGGATTTGCCGGGCGGTTCCGAGCAGATTTATGCTACAAATTCAACCCAACCTCGAGTTGGCCACTTCATGGTTTTCTACATGTCATGACCACATTCAAGTTTTCAAGCATAATCAATTTTCATGTCACATTTCAAGTCATGTTTTTCATGTCATTTCAAGTTCGCCTAACTACCCATAACGTATTCCCATCGCACGTAAATTCGCATCAATGCAAATAGATCAAGAAGGGGAACATAACAATATGACAAAGATGGGCATAAGGTGGTAAAGTTGGTCATAAGTTAAACATGATGATATTTGAGGCAAAGGTGTTCATCACAACTAGCATATAGGATTATTGGCCCCAAAACATGTATGACATAAAACTTAGCAAATAGGGTGATAACATGGTAATAGTTGACATAGAGTGATAAACTTGTGACTAGCATGTAGTTCAACATCATAGGCAAGTTAACATCAAGGTTATGAGGGGTTCTATGTTGCATTATGCATAATCCCCAAATAAAGCTCATAGCTTTCTACCCAAAAATCAAGATGAACGGTACTAGGTTCATGATAGTTCCACAATCATAGATCAAAAGAGTCATGAATGGATCTATGCATGCAATGATAGACCCAAGACAAGTATTACACAAAAATCCCATTTCAACTTGCTACATGTTCATATTAATTTCATAGTTTAAATCTAAGAGTAGAGTGGGGCTTATAAATCGTGGCTATGAGAACTAGAACAAAATAGAACAAGATAAAGACGTTGTAGAAGCTCTAGGAATGATGTAGCAATACTAGAAATCTCCAAATAACAATAAGCTCCACATAAAGCCTTGAGAAAGAAGTAGCTCCTTTGATTTGATGGAGAAATATTGCTCCTTTTGCCTTAGATCTAGTTTGGAACTCTCAAGCTCTCAAGATGAAGATGGAGGCCATGATTAGGGAGCATTTTGGCAGCACTTAGTTGTTAGGATGATTTGTGGTGGTTTAGGCTAGGTCTTAGGGTGTTTTTATAGGAGTAGAGACAAGTTTAGGCCATAGGATTAACCCTAGTTTAGATCTGAACCATCAAATCTCGTCATAGGCCAACTGAACAGACCCAAAGGAGCAAGCAGGTGCACCAGGCCAACATGGCCTGACCAGGGAGGTCTACCCCCAGGTCGACACCCAGGTCGACTCCCCAGTCGACCTGGGGCTGGGGCAGGTCGACTCCCCAGTCGACCCCCCAGTCGACCTGGGGCTGGGCGGGAAATTTTCCCGCCCAGTCTGTTTGGGGCTGAATTTTGAATTTTCTGAAATCTTCTATGGGCTATAACTTGGTCATACGGACTCCGATTTACGAAATTTCGGACTCGTTTTCAAGCAGAATTTCGAGACGAACACAGTGGCGTAACCCGTTCCCATTGATTCTTAACTTATAATTTAATTCTGCCCTGATTTCTTGTTTTAACATGTTATAAAAATTCAGGTTGTTACACACAGGGGTCAATGATGCTTATTTACCTAGAATCTCTTGATGTTTCCGTTGATGATCTTCGATCAATACCCATAGTTAGCAAATTTTCAGATGTGTTCGATGTGGTTATGAGGTTACCTCTAAGGCAGGGGATAGACTTCCAGATATACTTGATGGAAAATGCAAAGCCAGTCGCATTTCCAGTGCGCCATATGGATCCTAAGGAAAGGAGGAAGCTCAACAAACAAGTGGGTGAGTAGTTGGAAGGAATTCATTAGGCAAAGTATTTCAGAATGGGGGGCTCCTGTCATCTTCGCGATAAAGACGGATGGCTCTCTCCGTCTATGTGTAGACTGCATAGAACTGAACTAAATCACCAAGAAGAATAGGCACCCACTACCAAGGATTGATGACTTGTTTGACCTACTAGCAGGCACTTCTGTTTTCTCGTAGTTGGAACCGGCCACAGGTTTTCATCAGCTCAGAGTGGCGGATGATGGTATTGATAAGAAAGCTTTCAGAACTCCAGATGGTTTCTTCAAATGGATGGTTATGCCTTTTGGGCTAACCAATGCACCCCCATACTTTGTGGACTTGATGAGTCGGGTGTTTAGGAAGTATCCGAGCAAGCTCATGGTGGTGTTCATAAATGACATTCTGATCTTATCCAAGAAGGAATAAGAACATGCCCAACACTTGGAAGAAGTTCTAATTACACTTAGTAAGTACACTTAGAGCACACCAACTTAAAGCAAAATTTTCTAAGTGCCATTTCTAGAGGAAGGAAGTGAGGTTCTTTGGGCATGTGATCTCCAAGGAAGGCATAGCAGTGGATCCCACTAAAGTCATTATAGTACAAGATTTGAAGGCTCCAAAGAATACAATGGAGGTGAGAAGTTTTCTTGGATTAGCGGGTTACTATAGAAAGTCCATTGAAGAATTTGCAAGGGTCTCAGCGCTTATCGTCTAACAAAGAAGAACCTGACTTTTTCTTGGAGAATATATTTTGAGGATGCTTTCCAAAGATTAAAACGGGCTCTGATAACAGCCCTAGTTCTGACTCTACCTGATGGAAGCAAGATGTTAAAAGTTTACACGAATGCTTGCGGCATGGGAGGAGCCGTACTAATGCAAGAGGGCATGGTAGTATGCTGGCAACTAAGGGTTCATGAGAAGAACTTCCACACCATGACTTGGAGTTAACAACAATAGTGTTTGCACTTAAGTCCTGGTGGCACTATCTATTGGGAGAAATGTTTGAGCAACATATGGATCATAAGTCACTCAAATACTTGTTCTCGCAAAAGGACCTCAACTTAAGGCAGCAAAATTTGAAGGAGTTCCTAGAGTCCTATGACTTTTTGATAGTTTATACCCCAGGCAAGGGTAATATGGTGGCGGACACATTAAGTAGGCAGAGGATGACCTTAAGTCCTCTATTCTAGAAAGGCAAAGCTGGAGTTCATCTCAATCTTTAATTTTAAGCCATCTACGGATTTCACACATGATTTGTTGGCATCATCGGAGGTGCGTCCTACTCTATTAGTGAAGATTGGATCTTTGCATCAAGATGACCAATAGTTGAAGGACATCTTGGAAAGACTTGGTCAAGGAGAGACATCTAGCCACTTTCCTAGCTATATCATGGACAAGAAAGGGTAGCTAAGACGAGATGGAAGGCAGTGTCTCCCTATAATTAGGGAATTGCTAAAGTAAGTACTAGTGGAAGCTCATCACTCTCGGATGACTATCCATTCGGGCGATGACAAGATGTATAGAGACATAAAGCATGTTTTGGATGGGCATAAAGAAAGATGTAGCAGAATTCGTAGCTCAATGTTTGACTTGTTAACAAGTCAAGGCTGAACAAAAGAAACCCGGTAGATTACTTCAGCCCTTGGATGTTTTGCAATGGAAGTGAGAGAGCATCTCTATGGATTTCATTGATGGACTGCCCAGATCAAGGAAGTGAAACACAAGCATATAGGTGATAGTGATAGGCTTACAAAAAGCTCTCATTTCATCCTAGTCAAGAGAAAGAGGACAACTTTGCTAGCCACAGTTTACATAAAAGGAATCATCCGACTACATGGGGTACCTTTGAGTATAGTAAGTGACCGTGACCCCATATTTACTAGTGAATTTTGGATGAGCTTGTAAGAAGCTCTAGGTACACAATTAAGACTTAGCACAACTTATCACCCTCACACTAGTGGGGAAACTGAGAGGTTTAATAGAATTTTTTAGGATCTATTAAGAATGTGTATACTAGACTTCAGAGGGACTTAGGAGAAGCATCTCTCATTGGTGGAGTTCACATATAATAATAGATATCAGTCGAGCAAAGGCATGGCACCCTTTGAAGCGCTATATGGACGACCTTGCAGATCATTGACTTGTTGGAGGGAGTCTATTGACAGACTTCTACTAGGACCTGACATGATAAGAGAGACTTCATAAAAGATAGACCTCATTTGAAGGTGGATGAAAGCAGCCCAAGTTCGACAAAAAACTTATGCCGATAAAAGAAGGACCGACTTGGAATTTGAAGTTGGAGATATGGTCTTCATCAAAGTTTCACCATTAAGGAATGTAGTCTGCTTTGGCACAGTAGGGAAGTTGGCATCAAGATTCGTAGGGCCATTCCACATAGTAGAGAGGATAGGTCAGATGGCTTGTAGGGTCATGCTACCAGATAGGCTGGAGGGGAGTGCACGATGTATTCCACATCTCCCATTTGAGGAAATGTCTCCATGATACGGCAGAGATAGTAGAGCCGAGCATACTTGAAGGCATGGAAGTTGAGTATGAAGCATCAGTAAGGAGAGTTTCTACTCATATCCTTGGATCAGAATTCAAGAAGCTACGTAACAAGGAGACCAGATTAGTGAAAGTGCAATAGAGAGAAGACTGCGAAGATGCAACGTGGGGACCTAAAGATAGGATTCACGCTTCTTAACCTTTCTCTTTTGAAAGTAGGTTCTTGACTTCTTTTCCAATGCATTTCACTTAGTATTTGCTTCTATCATTCATGTTTATCCTATCGTTCGAATCTTTCGACCCTCAGGTAGAATCCAATGGTTGGAAACATGTGTTTGAAAAATGTTATGGTTGTTGGCAAATGGATGCTAGTGGTTGCTCATGGATACATACACATACACTAAGCACTAGATTGGCTTGATCACTTACATATTGCATATGGATGTGTGTGCGTTTAAAATTCTCTATGGATGGAAATGGATGGGTCATCATATGGATGTTGCATTTTGATGAATGGATGAGCACACATATAGAACTTATATGTATTATTAGGATTATTTGCATACACATTGGATACATGACACAAACATATGTTGCATTAAGGAGGTTAACTGAATCAGTTGACCACCTGACTTTCGCATTAGTGTAAGGGCATATACACACACTTTTACATATGATCATACAAGCATTAGAAGTACTTAAGGATAATGGGTGCATGTAGATGATGGATGAGTAGATGGTTGCGGTTGTTAGGATTATAACATTCTTCTTAACTTAAAGATTTTGGGGACGAAATCCTTTAAGGAGGGTGGATTATAACACAATAACTATACATTAAGACGATAATTTGGTTACTACTTAATT
The DNA here is from genome assembly GCA_030737875.1 of Allium sativum. Lineage (NCBI taxonomy): Eukaryota > Viridiplantae > Streptophyta > Magnoliopsida > Asparagales > Amaryllidaceae > Allium > Allium sativum. The sequence continues at coordinate 43,831,588 of CM060921.1, forward strand.
AAATATCCTGAATTAAGTGCAACCGGCATTACCGTTGCGTTCGTCTCAGAATTCTGGTTCAGATGGACCCCAAGTTTACGTAAAATGGATAATGTATGGAGAAATTATGAACCTTAGAAGTTTGTGTACATGTAAGGATCTTGTACATAAACAAATAATTCCAGAAAAATCAAATAAAATAAAGTGGGAAGACAAGCGGGAAATTGGCGCGTTGGGGGCTGACCCACGCTCAGCCCGGGTCGGCCCACAGGTCGACCGAAGGGGGTTGGGTAGATCCAGGGATTGACCCACCCCAGATCTAGGCAGGTATTGAGTGACGAACCTGTACAGTTTCGTGGCTTTATTCGTTGCTGACTCAGCAAAAGCTGTATTATCTGGATCTAAAACCTAAAATCTATAGGCTAGGGTTTGCTCTGTGCATCCAAACCCACACAAATTATTCACATCTTCTTCTGCATCCAAACTCACACAAATTATTCACATCTTCTTCTGCCTAGATGAAATTGTTCTAAAAAAAATATAAACATATAACAGGGGAATGATACTAAGAATTGGATCAAACATAGGCAACATTAGGACTTGCATACACACAAGATTACGGTGGACGTTTTCTTCAGTAATATATTCAGATTCCTCACCAAGTCCCACCGTGAGTTCTATGTGATTTTTAGATTTAATTATTTAAAATGGTTTTAGACAATAAATAAGATTGGACCTGATATAAACAGTGCTTAAATAATTGTTATATTTGTTTATACATGTTTTTCTATTTAGATCTACAAGTTATACAATGAACATTATTCTTCTTTATCCGTATTATATCTTTCATTTGTTTACTGTCTTTTCTTTATGCCTTTATCAGTCTAAGATTAATTTTCTCCCTTTTCCTTTTATTTTACATGGAACCTAGGCTACTCATGCCTAGGCTATTACGATAATTGCGTATAAAGGACATAAATTGTAATGACTAGACAATGGAACATAAAACGGGGGAAATTGGGCATATTATGTATTAGAACCCTTGATTGTAAGAATTGGGATAATTACATGTTAACCTATTAGGTTTGAATAATTACATGTTAATTTATTTGGGATAATTACATGTTAACTAATTAGGTTGGATAATCACATTTTGGGATAATTACATGTTAACCTGTTAGGTTTGGATAATTACATGCTAATCTATTTGGGGTTAATTACATGAGCATGCCACATGATAACCAATTAAATTGGACTTAATGTGATATTAAATATGACATGTATAGAGTGAATAGTACCAGATGTGAAAACCAAGTAAATTACTGTAAGTCCAGTTGTACATCTGGGCAGGTGCTTGTTGGGGAAAAGGGTTGTACACTAATAACATTTAGGTAAATGTAATTTTACAACCGAGCTTATTATTGGACTTAAACCTGCTAAGTTACACTTATTAAATAATAAGATAAAGAGGTCCTAAGTCTAGTTTTTTTATCAGGTTGTCGGGACTCTTAACTTCTAGGTACACAGGGACACAATCCTAGGGGTTGGCTTATCTCATGTTTTGTGGAACCCTTATCAGTCAATATCCCTGTTAGTATCACGGTATGGACCCCGCACTAGGTAGGGGTAAGGGCATGCTTTATTGAACTTGATTATAAAAGGTTCAAGGTTTAGGGGGGTGTACAGGGCGCGTTCCGACGGAGTCATGAGCATGCATGAGTTCGATTACAGGATACTAAGCCACAAGCAACGCCTACAAATATGGCTGTGTTCTATAAGTTGTTGGGTTAGGGACTGATACACACTACCGCCGGGGCTGACACAGAATATTCGGGTATTAGGGAGCCGATTACACAGGTAGTAATTAGGGTAACACCTAATCGTATTAATACTAGTAAATTTGGTGTAGTTAGTCCAATCCTTGGGATATGAATGACAAATTAATCTACCTTTATCTTGTTTAGCGTCTTGTTTACCTCGTGCATATGTACATGTTTTACTATACTATCGCATCTTGTATTATTGACCTTTCTTAACACCTTTTCATATTCATATGCTAGAAATTACTAGAGCTCGTCAGACTTTATGACTGACCCTTTTTATTTTCCTTCTCTCCCTTCCTTTCGCCCCTTTGGCCCAAAAGTGGGAGTGGTCAATAGTTGAGATCGTGATTTTTCTTGGACTTGGATAACTCTTTTTTTGCAAGTATTTTCTTCAGTTTATTCATGCTTATTATAATGACACTTGAGGGATATTATTATGGTTTATGTACTCTGATTATGAGACAGATTTCGTTTGATATTTGAGAAATATAATGATATAATTTTGGGTTTGAAATATTGTTTTTCTGATTAATAAAAAGTTTAAAATTTTCCGCTGTATTATTTATCTGCCTTGTACATCTAGTTACTATTTACCTATTGCGCTTCTCGGAACTTAATGCATTCCCATAAGAGTGATATTAGCAGACATGCAGTGTCATATTATGCCTTTTGGGCTAACCAATGCATCCGCCTATTTTGTGGACTTCATGAGTTGGGTGTTTAGGGAGTTTCTAAACAAGTTTGTAGTGGTTTTTATGGATGACATTCTAATCTTCTCAAATAATGAGGAGGAGCATGCCCAACACTTAGGAGAGGTTCTACATACTTTTCGATAGCATCGGCTCAAGGCAAAATTTTCTTAGTGTCACTTTTGGAGAAAGGAAGTAAGGTTCCTAGGGCATGTAGTCTCCAAGGAAGGGATAGTAGTGGACCCTGTTAAAGTCTTCGCAATTCAAGATTGGAGGGATCCAAAGAATGTGATGGAGGTGAGAAGTTTTCTAAGGTTGGCAGGTTATTATATAAAGTTTATCAAGGACTTTGCAAAGATATCAACCCCACTCACCAGATTGACGAAGAAGAACTTAGCTTTTTCATGGAGCATTGATTGTGAGGATGCCTTTCAGATGTTGGAAAGGGCTCGGACATTAGCCCCTGCACTGACTCTCCCCGACGGAAGCAAGATGTTTACGGTTTACACAGAAGCTTGTGGCACAGGGCTTGGTGCCATTGTAATGCAAGAAGGAATGGTAATATACTATGGTAGCAGACAGTTGAGAGTTCATGAGAAGAACAACCCTACCCATGATCTAGAGTTGGCCGCAATAGTGTTTACATTGAAATCTTGGCAACATTATCTATTCAAAGAGGAATTTGAGCTATACACAGATCATAAGTCGCTCAAATACTTATTCTCACATAAGGATCTCAATCTAAGGCAGCAACGGTGGATGGAGTTCCTAGCATCCTACGACTTTGAGATAACATATACCCCTAGTAAGGGTAATGTAGTGGCAGACATATTGAGTAGGCAGGGGATAGCCTTGAGTCCTCTATTCGTAGAAAGGCGGAGCTTGGAGTACATCTCAACCTTTGATTTTAAATGGTATACAGTTTTCACATTGGGATTGCTAGCATCGTAGGAGGTGCAACCTACTCTATTGGGGCACACTGGATCTATGCAATGGGAGGATCCATAGATATCAGACATCTTGGACAGGTTGTGTAATAACACAAATTCCGATAGATCAATTTTTTTTCAAAAATTACAATCTACCAAACTCGAATTGGAATGTCTGGTATCCTGCAGAAAATACAGAGATGTAAAATATATCAGAGCTTAGAAAACATCTCACAACGGAATGAAATAAAACACAATATAACCAAATATAGACTTACCAAAGCAATAATACTGAATAATCAGTATCCAAAGCTATCATATCTCTACCATAATCTTAACCTGCGAGTGTGTTATGAGGAGGGGGGTTATAACACAAGTTCTGATGACTGCACTAAATAACACAATCTGAAATAACCCTACATATACCGTTCGGTTATGTTACTTAATTATTAGGTTGCTTGGGTTAATAACACTCAAGGCTTCACACACATCGTACCCATCCACCTCCCAGTAGATTGACCTAATATAACATATATGTAGCTACCCCTAATATCAAGATACCTCCGATGGTACCCTTCTCGTATGGTCTACGTCGTCATGCCACAGAAGCGTATTCAACTCTTATCCTACACCAGAGCGATGTATAGATCCCTATAAAATTACGCCACGTTCTGGATAGAACTACCATCACCATGATACGAAGCGTACAGACTGTTATATCCAAACTCCTTGGCCAACTCAATCTTAACATGGAGTAATGCCCTAGCGTCTACGATACACCACCCGGTGCGGCATGCATGTATCTAGACCCTCACATGTACGTATTGTCTACTATACCCCAAGTTCCGTAATAGGGTTGCATCTAAATGCACGGAACTCGGCCGGGAGCCTTCCCATATCTTTATAGGTCTGCTAAAGAGGCCTAAAGTACAGATATCTAAACTATGGTTTGCATTTCTATGATGGTTTTAGTCCCACCTCGACCCCTCCGTCAAGCAGTGAAAGACTACATCAAGAGCTAAGTGACGTGCCCCTAGCAAACAATCTACATCCAAATTGGCGTGTCCCGCAACTAAAGTCTAGATAGTGAAAGATCGATGGTCTATGGGTTTAGCTCTAGTCTTTCCTCGTCACACTGACTGTCAATGACTGGTACCCGATGATTACTATCCTGTGTTGGTCGTGACCCAGCCTGTCTGTAGGTAAAGTCGTTGAATCACCTACGTCATCCTATAACCTTCTGACTGCCAAACTACTACTGTAGTCAAGGTATACTCACCGGGTGGTTTCGCACAAACACAACCTCTGCTAGTATAGCCTAAGCGCTGCCGCCGCATAGAGGACCACCATGGAGTACCCTACCACGTCACTCGGAAGCCGCGTGCTTCTTTCCAGTCCCACAGAGCCAACAAGAAGAATATCAGCAGAATAATCAGATGAACATGCTCTTCTAGTGTCTCCAAACACCACAATAATCTACCCTATTGGGTTCTTCATCTTTAGACATGCGTACAAGTCCAAGCGCATCCTGCTAACGTGTTATTAGATACTATGTCTAAATGTTTAATTATGTGATTGTTCTACCTCATCTGATTTCAAGTTAACTTGGTTATTTTCAATCATATTAACTTCTTATTGAAGTTACCAAGTTCTCTCCAAGCCCATTATATCTCTAAGTAATTGATCCTCCTTGCTTATTAATTTTAGTTATATAACTTAACCTATTTAAGTTCAATAATATTCCCATAACATGTTACTCTCTAGACTGCAATTCAAGGTCTATAATCTACAATTTTCTTACAATATTATCCTGTCATTTATTGTCCAATTTCAGGTTTAAAGGTTACAATAACATATTCTACTTAATGTATAATTAAGTATATCTTATCTCAATCAGCAGGCTTCATGTTAACATGTTACTTAAATATAAATCATTAATTACAACTCATTTCATTTCACTGTTATCTCAGGTTACTGGATTCATTAGCACACAATTGGCTACTTCTTTCAGTTCTATGCCGCCTGAGCAGGATTCCGCTTATTATTAATTTCTTTTGTTAGACTTTATAATTCTCCTTTATAAGCCTACCAATAATAAGCCTACTTTATTCTCTTTCATTAACCATGACATGGTTTAATACAACCTCTTGTTGTTATTTACTTATTTACTTAGTTCTCTTAACTAAGTCTTATCAATTTCTTTCCATTTATTATAACCTATGTTATAATTTCCACTTGTCCCTATGACAAGCCTACCTATTATCTTCCATTCTTTCATTCATACCTAATCGTATTAGTTTATTATCAGTTCCCATTCATTCCGATTCTTATAATGTCATTCCAACTAGTATTGTTTGCTTATTAACTTAGTTTTCTTAACTAAGGTTTACTAATAAGTTTTCCTTTTTTTATTAATTATAACACATGTTATAATTCCACTTGTCCATAGGAAAAGCCTCCCTATTAAACAACATTCTCATTAATGTAATTAACTATAATAGGTTATATTCTCCATTTATCACATTTTCTTTGGTTCTTTATATTTACCAACTTTTACTGTTGTGACAATTATCTCTTTACTATCTTGTGAATTTTCACACATTCCATTTATGTTCATATATTTATATATATGTTTAGGTACCAGACCCCTCACATTAAGTTGACTACTTATGATTGCTGGATTTGCCGGATGGTTCCAGGAAGGTTTCTACCAAAGTTGAACTTAACCTCGTGTCTTAATGCAGTTACAGTTTTCTAATTACTGCAAATTTTCCATACAATTTAGGCATATCTATTCCTTTTCATTATTCCAAATTTCACTATAATTCTATTGTCAACCTTTTTGACACAATGATATTCTTAAGCAATTATTCGTGTTTATTGTAAATTCCATAATTATAGCATTTAAAGTGAATTCCAATTCAGACAGATGATTGATGGAAACATGTCTTGTACAACAGAAGTGTTCTTAGCAAATGTAATCTTAATTACCACATTTATTCGCAATTCCACAATAACTTGACTTGAAATATCCGATTAACAGGTTATTAGAATAGACATATATACAACAATAATCCTTTCCACTTATTCTAATAGGTATAATAGTCAATTTCCATAATTATTAATTGTTCAGTAGATTAAATATAACGGCGAATACGAACGATAAATATACCTTTGTTTAAAATGGTATAATTTAGATCCACTCACCTAACAGCTTTCCAATCCATGAATTTTATCCAAATTTGTTGTTCCGTGGCATCCTTAACGGAATCTATTATCAAACAACCACAGACTCACAAATCTGATGCTAAAAGAAGGGGAAAAGAGAAAGAAACCTATATAAACCAGATTTAAAGACTTACCTCACACTGATCAGAATTATGAACAACCATTTGTAGATATATATATATATATATATATATTATTTTCATCTAGATCTTGAATTGGAATTTCCTAAGACTAATTATTCAATTTTCTAAAGAGATTTGAGGAGGAAGAAGAATGGTAGAGCCTAGGTAGCATTTCAGAAAATATGAGATTTAAGCTAGGCCCTGCTAGTCTATTTATAAGTGCACGAGAAAGTCTAGACCATCGCATTTAATCCATTTGATTCCGAACTGCACGTATAAAAATTCCACGTTATAGAAAATAGATCTGGGCTGGCTCGGGTCAACCTAGTGTCAACCCGCTCCTATGTGGGTTGACCTGTGGGTCGAACCATAGGTTGACCCGTGGGTCGACCCAAAGGTCGACCCAGCCCAACATTGGTCGACCCATAGTTTGGCCTAGGTAGCACATGGGTCGACACATCTGGGTCCACGCGTGTTTTCTAGGATGCTGTTTCAGAATTTGTTGTTTTTAGTTAACAACGTTTGATAACTTGCTAAATATTTTTATCTTGATTTATTTTATACCTCTTATACATCATCGCTAAATTTGTATTTCACTTAAATATATGTGTGTATATATATACACACAGAGAGAGCCTTCTAGTTATTTAATTCATTGTTATCATTTGTATATATGCTCCGTTTTGGTCATGCCGTATACCAAAATGAGTCAGAAAATCACCACAAATGCATTGGTAAATGTTTCGAGTTCAAACCCTGAAAAATATAATCTTTTATATTTTCCTTTTTACTACTAACATAAATATATGCGGTGTTACAGGCTGGGTAGAGGAAAGACTTCTGGTCACCTTGCTAGATATACCGTGGAAGAGAAATGGTGGCTAAGAAGAGAAGGAAGGCAATGCATCCCTAGAATTGGAGAATTGTTAAAGGCAGTGCTTGAATAAGCTCATAATTCTTGGATGACTATCCATTCGAGCGACGAAAAAATGTACCGAGACATGAAGAGAGTTGTTTTTTGGAGTGGCATGAAGAAAGATGTAGCGGATTTTGTAGCTCGACGCTTGACTTGTCAGCAAGTAAAGGCCGAACCAAAGAAACCCAACGGATTGCTTCATCCCTTAAATGTCCAACTATGGAAGTGGTAGAGTGTCTCTATGGATTTCATTGATGGGTTACCCCGCTTAAGAAAGGGAAATATGAGCATTTGGCTGAATGTAGATAGACTGACGAAGAGCGCTCACTTTATACCTATCAAGATTAAGAGGACAGCGACTTGGTTGGCATTAGTATATCCCCAAGAGATAGTTCGACTAGATGGGGTACCTTCCAGTATAGTAAGCGACTACGGCCCCATCTATACTAGTGTGTTTTGGGAAGAGCTTACAAGAGGCGTTAGGTACACAACTATGTTTGAGCATGGCATACAACCCTCAAACGGATGGACAGACTGAGAGGGTGAATAGAGTTCTAGAGGATTTACTAAGACTATGTATCCTAGACTTTGGAGGGACTTGGTAGGAGCATCTTCCATTAGTAGAGTTCTCCTACAACATTAGTTAACAGTCGGGCATAGTCATGGAACCCTTCAAAGCGCTATATGGACGACCTTGCAGATCTCGAAATTGTTGGTGGCAATCTACAAACAGACTTCTACTTGGACCTGAGATGATTTGAGATACTTTCGAGAAGACTGATCTCATCCGCCGAAGAATGAGAGCAGCTCAAGACAGACAGAAATCCTATGCCGATAAAAGGAGGACTGATTTGAAATTCGAAGTGGGAGATATGGTCTTCATTAAAGTATCACCGCTAAGGAATGTAGTTCTGTTTGGCTCAATAGGGAAGCTGGGCCGAGATTTTTAAGGTGACTCCCTATAGTGGAGAGGATAAGTCAGATGGCCTATAGGATCAAGCTACCGGATAGACTGGAGGGCTTATATGATGTGTTTCATGTTTCCCATTTGAGGAAATGTCTACGTGGTACAACATATATTGTAGAGCCGAGCACACTTGAAGGCATGAAAGTTGAGAAGGAAGCATTGGTGAGAAGGGTTCCTATTCATAACCTTAGATCGGAGATCAAGAAGCTAGGAAACAAAGAAATCAAATTATTAAAAGTGCAATGGGGAGAAGACCGCGAAGATGCTTCATGGGAACCCAAAGATAGAATTCGTGCTTCTTATCCTTTTCTTTTTGAAAGTACGTTCTTGACTTCTTTTTTGAGCTTTTTCTTTGCATTTGCTTATATCGTTCAAGTATGTTTATCCTGTTGTTCGAACCTTTCGATCCAAAGGTAGAATCAAATGTAGAAACATGTGTTTGAAGCATGTTATGATTGATGGTTGAAAATGAATGCAAGTGTTTGCTCGTGGATGCATATACACAAACTAGGCACTAGATCGGCTCAAGCACTTACATATTGCATATGAATGTGTGTGCATTTTACTTTTCTATGGATGGAAATGGATGGATCATCATATGCATGTTGCATTTTGGTGAATGATTATGCACTGTGAGGAAAAGGAATCTCGTTCGACCTGAATCAGTCGCTAAACCGACCCAGACCGTTCGAAACGCCTGATTGTTTTGAGAACACGACAAAATAGAACACGGACGGAAGAACATTTCATTGTATATTACAACAATTCCACCAGAATAAAAGAATATACAGAGTATGAATGAATAAAATACGTTTGATAAATATCAGAGATTACAATACATTACATAGCAGCGGAAAATAATACAATACACAACTAGAAGAGATATACGGATACAAAGCTTTCCGGATATCGTTCCAGCTGTAAACCAGGATCCTGTGAATATAAATCTGCAAAACCAAAACTACTAGCTGCCCGTGTCAAAATAAGGGCACCCAATGTTTAGGTTAAAACAATAAACTCCAGGTCAGTCATGTGACTGGTGTGAGAACTAAAACAGTTGTAAATCTTTATTTTAAAATTAGGTAAATCAAGGGACCACGCCGTATAACACGGAACGGGTTTCCTCCCAAGAACACCAGTGCATAAAACAACAGCGCAATGCTAAATAAAGAAAAATGAATCTATTATAAGACCCAGGTTCCATCACACAATGCAACGCAAGCCGGAGGATAGGGTTTTTACCTTATAATAGCCAAGAATGCTTGATACGTTTAAAACAAATCATTTGATACTATTATAAGTGCATAGTGTATAAAACAACTTTAAATCATAAGTATCAATCATAGACGGCATAAGCGCCCCATCCCACTATGTCGCCATACTAGGCTCTACAAATAAAACCGCAAATGTCACGTATTTGGAAATTGAATTTCCGTCTGTGAACCGAGGCAAAAGATAGTCCTCACCGACTTCGAGACTCTCTAGCCCGAGCCTCAGGGTCAGAGCGCATCGACCCTTGGAGCGACAGGGCCGGTCCACCGATGTGGATTAAAATGCCTGAACACTACGTTTCCCCGCCCTATGGGGCGTAAATGAGCCAACGAATGACTCCATCGGACCCGGATCGTCCGATCAAACCGAGGCGCCTCGCAACAGCAACAACCACATAAGTCAAACTCGTCAGGGCGTGTAAAACCACTGACGCCACTTCTAACTAGAAAGAAACGCATGTCCTCCCTGAGGTCCTCTCCCGTTTTTGGTTCACAACCGGGGTGTGAGGCTCACGAATCAACGTTACACAAAGCTATGCCACACAGGCTGTGCTTTGATCATCACCTCAAGACTTTGCTTTTCAACAGAAGCCTTGATCAATTGCCACTTAGGCATGCCACACAGGCAATTCACTCCATGTGTTTGATATCCATCAGTATATAACACCTGAGCTCGTACGTCTCAGAGAAGGGCGTTAAGCAAGAGAATAAATTCTCCGCCGCCAAACAGATATATATTTAATAGAAATCAATTACATAGACTAAAATCCAGTGTCAGACACACGGTCCATTTACAAGTTCGTTCTGGGTCTGAACGAAACCGGAGGCAACTAGTACCCCGCATATCCATCGATCTCCAAATACTTTTGGACGATCACCAACTGATTCCCTCCTCTTGGGTGTACAGCCCAATCAAGACCATCAGTAATTACCCAAACGACGTAAAGACCTCCGGTCTTCGACCACCGTCTTCATCTTCGACACCACGTCGAATCAGTTATTCAGAATGGGATTAACCCGGTCTTTCTGAACAACTCGCGTATATATATAATAAACACGTGTTACACAAACACAACATACGCCTCATTCCAATTCAGAATATTCTTTTATTCAAATATTCTTATATTTTGGGAAAGGTTCCCATTAATTTTATCAAAGATAAATCCTTTAAATTTATTCTTTAATCTCCTTTGAATATCAATTCAAACTAGTCGGGATTAGCGAACCACACCGAAGTAATCATTTATTTTTATTTCCCAATCCCAACCTATTCATCCCATGAAGTAAAACTGGTCATACTTCCTATCTAACACCATGGTGTTATCGGTAAATTCAATTACCATTTCACGTTCAAATCTAATTAAAGATTTAACTATCGCCAGGAGCAAAACTGGTGATACTCCATTCTCGATCTTTTCAATCAAATTAAAGATTCATTAAAACTCCACTTAGTTTTAATCATTAACTGGGTTAAAGAATCAGTGTCATTTTAATCACGGTTCACGATAAACCCAAAATCACATTCCATTAATTATCGGGTTAAAGAACGAGTGTTATTTAAAACACTGTTCACGATAAACCCAAAAATCAATATAAATTCAATTAAATATTATTTAATTGGTACACTTCATTAAATCTAAATAAAAAGATTTAATCTTTTCTCAACTGGGCTTAAGAACAGTGTTAGTTAAGACACCATTCACGACAAACCCAAATCACATTTGATATTAAATACGAGGCTCTGAATAGAAATTATATCGGCTTATATTCCATATCAAACTCTACGACTAACAAATATCGTATTGGAAATAACGATATAAATATATCTTTCAAATTCCCATAACCATATCTGTATCATCACGAAATCCAACATCAATATATTTCGAAGACAATTTCGATTCAAATCTATTCCAATTCAATTATTGGAAATTCTGGTTATTTTTAAGACCCATTTTAAATTCAATTTATTTAAAAACAAATAGAATTTTAATTCTAGTTCAAAACTAGTTCAATTCGATAAAAATATATTTTTATCTTTTCAAATATGGATTTTTTTCATCCCAATTCTTCACAAATCATTTCTTATGATTTTACACAAATTATTACTATTTTTAATAATTTTGTCAAGGCCCGTACAGTCGATTTCCATCAATGGCCATCGAACTGCACTTACAGCGACCTTTTTCAAATTTATTTGAACATAATTCCAAATCCAACTGTTAGATTTTTAATTTCCAATATTCATCAGAAAGCTCTTTTCGATACGAACCCAACGGTTCCGGTTTTAGGAGAATCCGATGGTCGGATCTCCCGTAACATGATTTCAAATTGATTTCAATTCAATTTCAATTTAATTCGAATGCAATTCCTTTCGATTTCAATTCGAATTCAATTCTATTCAATTTCAATTCGAATTCATTTCTATTCAATTTCAATTCGAATTCACTTCTATTCAATTTCAATTCGAATTCATTTCTATTAAATTTCAATTCGAATTCACTTCTATTCAATTTCAATTTGAATTCATTTCTATTCAATTTAATTCGAATTTCAATTCTTTTCAAAATTTCAGATTTTGAAATCACTTTCGATATTCGTTATAAAATAAATAAAATCGATATAAATATAGTTCACGTCAAAATGGCGTAAATCTAATCAACACAGCTTCATATATTGATATTTTCAAATATTCCATTTCGAATATTTCTATTTCAAATATTCTATTTCAAATATTTCTTTTTCAAATATTTCTACCTCTAAACTGGAATGAGGCCCAATCAATTACCATATAATGTCAATTATATGGATTTTCTACAACACAGGTATATATCAACAAAGGTGAATAATCAACCATCATCCAAAAGTGCATTCCACACTATATAAGCATCAAATATAAATTTTCAACGCTTATAACAGTCTGTCAATCAATCGATCGACATACAACTAAACAATTGGGATTAGTGTACGTCAAATATCATCCCAATACCCGTGTGGGGTTTCAAACAATCAAACACAGATTTTATTTGTGCAGTTGGGCGATGTGTAAAATTTATCGTCCCAATCAATATCAGTCAAATGTGTGTATATAAACAAATCGTCAGATTTGTTTATTTTTATTTCATTTCATATACACGTTAAAAATTCTATTTTCAACTATAAAATATTTTTAACTATATAAATATTTTATTTCGTTTCACATCACACAATCAACTACACATCAAAATCAAACAAACAAGCATACAAGCCGTCCATGGTCTGTGGACGATGGGTGTCGGGTGCTACTAAACACCGTCTGCATCCTAGTATATATTTCTACTAGAAATAAAATAAAAAGGTGAGAAGTTCTCACTGATTAGCTAATCCAATCCCACGACTCTTCAAATGTAGAAGTCTTTGCCGTTCTTGCCTCTTGTCGCTTTCTTTGCCCGTATTCACTACATATATAAAAATCACATTTTTACTTCGCTATTCGATATATAAAAATCGAATTTTTACTTTTCTATTCAATATATAAAAATCGAATTTTTACTTCGCTATTCAATATATAAAAATCGAATTTTTACTTCGCTATTCAATATATAAAAATCGAATTTTTCTTGAAAACTAAGATCGAGTCTTTTTTTTCCTTAATCTAAAAATTATAACTTTTCCTGTTTTAGAAATCAAACCTTTCAGATGACAAAATTATATTTTTTCTATGTAAATTATATTCGAACAAAAACTGATTTTTACTATGTAAATTATATTCAACCAAAACATGATTTTTACTTTCACAAGCCAATTACTTTAAATAAATTTAAATAAATATAAATAAATAAACAAAGAAGAAAACTTACAGTGACCTAGCGAGAGAGGAGGGGGGGTTTCGGCGACGCGAGGGGAGGCTGAAGAGGGGGGAGGGGTGCGCGGTCGGCAGTAGGAGGGGGGGTTGCGACAGGAGGAAGAAGAAGAAGGGGGAGAGGCGACACAGAAGAGGGGGGGCGGGACTCGCGGCGGCGGCGCCGCCTGTGGGGTGGGGGGGGGGGTTGCGCGTCGATCTGGACGATCGTTTTTTTTTATCTGAACGAAGATGAAAGGGGGAGGGCAGAGGAATTAAAGGGGATGGAAGGGGGGAATATTTTTATATTTTATTTTATTTATTTTCTCTCTCCTAGGTTGACTTTTCATATGAACTCGATATCAAACCCGCCGACTGTTGTCCATAGCGTAATACCCCCATTCCGAACACAATGGGATATGTATCGTAAGCTGGTTCGATCAGTTTTCGTTAAAGTCAACATATAACTCTATATATTGAATTTGAACGCGCATTTCAATTTACTGGGGTCACATACTAACTCGAAAAATTCCCAAAAAATATTTTCTAGCTTCGTATTGACGATACGGTCCTAACAAAACTAGTTTCGTCAAATTCTGAGACCGTTTGAAAAATGGCCATTTTCCAGTCGATTAAAATCAACTGAAACTGGTCAAACGCGTTTTCCTTTGCCACGCTCACATATTGATTCGAAAAATTATGAAAATTGGTATCTAGCAATAACTTACATCACGGATCCAACAAATGTGGTTTCGTCGAAATCCGAGGTCGTTTGCAAAATTTCCATTTTTAAGGGCCTGAATTCCATAGCAACTATTCAGAATTTTCAACTGGACATATCTTTTTATCCCCGCTATGAAATTTCGATTTTTCGGATTCGTTGGAAAGATATTCACCAATAGATTCAAATATTTTTGGTTTCACCAAAATCCGGCATATTTTGCACCCGGTACATTCAGTTGAAGTTTGAAATCGAATTAAAGAACTACCGCGCTATTTTCAGTTCCTTTTATAATTTAAAATAAATATTTATATTCTAACGACGATCTATATAAATATATTCATTCGAATTCTATTCAAAATAAATTTCTCGTCGTTATTATTTAAAATAATCTATTTTAAATAATCAAAATTCGCTAAAATTGCCAAAATAAAAATTATAAATTGGCCCAGATTTCCGGGTTATTACAATCTCCCCCACTTAAAACTTTTCATCCCCGAAAAGGAACAAAGCCGAAAGTTGTTTCACAAATCAACTCAACTTCCAGTGTTTTCACTACGGCTTAAGTTCTTCAACTTTTTAGTTTCTAAGAACTTTTCAATTTTTTCAAAAATTTGGCTAACACCCTAAATTTTCGAAAAATTTCGCCATAACCTCCCCTGCACCGGGAGCACGGGAAAATCCAGAAATTGCCATACAGGCCCTCAGATCTCAAAAAGAAAAAGAAAAAGCCGAGCGGCTAGCCAATCGGCTCATAAAATCATCATCACCCAAACAAAACAGTAAATTATAGTAAACATGTACCTATTTGTCGGGCAAATAATTTTATTCTTCTGCTCTAGCCTCTTTGCTATGACCTGTTCAATGTAAGTACATGTATATGCAAGAAAATGCGACAAATTTTCAATACAATTCACTTTTTGGTTCAAATTGGCTACATGGTACAAATTTTAATTAATCCACCAATAATCAACAACACAACCAGCAATCAATTAGTTGATTAGCTTTTCAAATGCATAACTTTGATATATAGTCTAAAATCAGATTTTTGATGCCAAATCACAACAATAAGCCCTATCTAGTTTTGGTTCTCACACCAGTCAATAGGAAATATATAGAAAGCCCACTTTCGTCACTCGAACATAAATTCTAATGATGAAGCTACATCATCAAAATCATTTCTGGGCGATTAGAGTGTAATTCTATATCTATCCAGTATATTAAAATTTCAAATACACGTGGATCAGACGTATACGCAAAATCTTTATATACTGGACTGTCCAAATCAATATAAATAAATAATCAAATACGAATAATGGATTTAAATTTTCAAAACAAAATTCGGTTTCATTTTAAAAATATGTTCTTCACACTCGTTCTAGGATACTACTGATCCCATCTCTAACGAGTCATTCCCATTGGATATTACTAATCCAATATTTGATGAATTCTTTCGTATGGTTCTACTGTGTCCTGTTCTCTGAGCTTGGTAAACCAAAGCTCTGATACCAACTGTGACGAAAAGGAATCTCGCTCGACCCGAATCAGTCGCTAAACCGACCCAGACCATTCGAAATGCCTGATTGTTTTGAGAACACGACAAAATGGAACGCGGACGGAAGAACATTTCATTGTATATTACAACAATTCCATCAGAATACAAGAATATACAGAGTATGAATGAATAAAATACATTTGATAAATATCAGAGATTACAATACATTACATAGCAGCGGAAAATAATACAATACACAACTAGAAGAGATATATGGATACAAAGCTTTCCGGATATCGTTCCAGCTGTAAACCAGGATCTTGTGAATATAAATCTGCAAAACCAAAACTACTAGCTGCCCATGTCAAAATAAGGGCACCCAGAGTTTAGGTTAAAACAATAAACTCCAGGTCAGTCATGTGACTGGTGTGAGAACTAAAACAGTTGTAAATCTTTATTTTAAAATTAGGTAAATCAAGGGACCACGACGTATAACACGGAACGGGTTTCCTCCCAAGAACACCAGTGCATAAAACAACAGCGCAATGCTAAATAAAGAAAAATGAAGCTATTATAAGACCCAGGTCCCATCACACAATGCAACGCAAGACGGAGGATAGGGTTTTTACCTTATAATAGCCAAGAATGCTTGATACGTTTAAAACAAATTATTTGATACTATTATAAGTGCATAGTGTATAAAACAACTTTATATCATAAGTATCAATCATAGACGGCATAAGCGCCCCATCCCATTATGTCGCTATACTAGGCTCTACAAATAAAACTGCAAATGTCACGTATTTGGAAATTGGATTTCCGTCTGTGAACCGAGGCAAAAGATAGTCCTCACCGACTTCGAGACTCTCTAGCCCGAGCCTCAGGGTCAGAGCGCATCGACCCTTGGAGCGACAGGGCCGGTCCACCGATGTGGATTAAAATGCCTGAACACTACGTTTCCCCGCCCTGTGGGGCGTAAATGAGCCAACGAATGACTCCATCGGACCCGGATCGTCCGATCAGACCGAGGCGCCTCGCAACAGCAACAACCACATAAGTTAAACTCGTCAGGGCGTGTAAAACCACTGATGCCACTTCTAACTAGAAAGAAACGCATGTCCTCCCTGAGGTCCTCTCCCGTTTTTTGGTTCACAACAGGGGTGTGAGGCTCGCGAATCAATGTTACACAAAGCTATGCCACACAGGCTGTGCTTTGATCATCACCTCAAGACTTTGCTTTTCAACAGAAGCCTTGATCAATTGCCACTTAGGCATGCCACACAAACAATTCACTCCATGCATTTGATATCCATCAGTATATAACCCCTGAGCTCGTACGTCTTAGAGAAGGGCGTTAAGCAAGAGAATAAATTCTCCGCCGCCAAATAGATATATATTTAATAGAAATCAATCACACAGACTAAAATCCAATGTCAGACACACAGTCCATTTACAAGTTCGTTCTGGGTCTGAACGAAACCGGAGGCACCTAGTACCCCGCATATCCATCGATCTCCAAACACGTCTGGACAATCACCAACTGATTCCCCTCTCTTGGGTGTACAGCCCAATCAAGACCATCAGTAATCACCCAAACGACGTGAAGACCTCCGGTCTTCGACCACCGTCTTCATCTTCGACACCACGTCGAATCAGTTATTCAGAATGGGATAAACCCGGTCTTTCTGAACAACTCGCGTATATATATAATAAACATGTGTTACACAAACACGACATACGCCTCATTCCAATTCAGAATATTCTTTTATTCAAATATTCTTATATTTTGGGAAAGGTTCCCATTAATTTTATCAAAGATAAATTCTTTAAATTTATTCTTTAATCTCCTTTGAATATCAATTCAAACTAGTCGGGATTAGCGAACCACACCGAAGTAATCATTTATTTTTATTTC
The DNA here is from genome assembly GCA_030737875.1 of Allium sativum. Lineage (NCBI taxonomy): Eukaryota > Viridiplantae > Streptophyta > Magnoliopsida > Asparagales > Amaryllidaceae > Allium > Allium sativum. The sequence goes on from CM060921.1 coordinate 43,849,460, forward strand.
CCAATCCCAACCTATTCATCCCATGAAGTAAAACTGGTCATACTTCCTATCTAACACCACGGTGTTATCGGTAAATTCAATTACCATTTCACGTTCAAATCTAATTAAAGATTTAACTATCGCCAGGAGCAAAACTGGTGATACTCCATGCTCGATCTTTTCAATCTAATTAAAGATTCATTAAAACTCCACTTAGTTTTAATCGTTAACTGGGTTAAAGAATCAGTGTCATTTTAAACACGGTTCATGATAAACCCAAAATCACATTCCATTAATTATCGGGTTAAAGAACGAGTGTTATTTAAAACACTGTTCACGATAAACCCAAAAATCAATATCAATATAATTAAATATTATTTAATTGGTACACTTCATTAAATCTAAATAAAAATCTTTAATCTTTTCTCAACTGGGCTTAAGAACAGTGTTAGTCAAGATACCATTCACGACAAACCCAAATCACATTTGATATTAAATATGAGGCTTTGAATAGAAATTATATCGGCTTATATTCCATATCAAACTCTACGACTAACAAATATCGTATTGGAAATAACGATATAAATATATCTTTCAAATTCCCATAACCATATCTGTATCATCACGAAATCCAACATCGAAATATTCCGAAGACAATTTCGATTCAAATCTATTCCAATTCAATTATTGGAAATTCTGATTATTTTTAAAACCCTTTTTAAATTCAATTTATTTAAAAACAAATAGAATTTTAATTCTAGTTCAAAACTAGTTCAATTCGATAAAAATCTATTTTTATCTTTTCAAATATGGAGTTTTTCATCCCAATTCTTCACAAATCATTTCTTATGATTTTACACAAATTATTACTATTTTTAATAATTTTATCAAGGCCCGTACAGTTGATTTCCATCAATGGCCATCGAACTGCACTTACAGCGACCTTTTTCAAATTTGATTTGAACATAATTCCAAATTCAACCGTTAGATTTCTAATTTCAAATATTCTTTAGAAAGCTCTTTTCGATACAAACCCAACGGTTCCGGTTTTAGGAGAATCCGACGGTCGGATCTCCCGTAATATCCGTTCTAATTCAATAGTCGAAATTCGCGAACTGCCGCGGCGCGGCGTGTTCTATTCAGGTTATTATATTATATATATAATATATATAATATATACTTCGTCGATTTCCCTTTAAAACATATTTTATAAATCGTTTTAAATTCATTTTCAAAACGGTTTCAACTTCATATTCAATTTCAAATCTAAATTGAATATTCCAATATAAATTCGTTTTAAATTCATTTCAAATTGATTTCAAATTGATTTCAAATTGATTTCAATTCAATTTCAATTTAATTTGAATGCAATTCCTTTCAATTTCAATTTGAATTCAATTCTATTCAATTCGAATTCATTTCTATTCAATTTCAATTCGAATTCACTTCTATTCAATTTCAATTCGAATTCATTTCTATTCAATTTCAATTCGAATTCACTTCTATTCAATTTCAATTTGAATTCATTTCTACTCAATTTAATTCAAATTTCAATTCTTTTCAAAATTTCAGATTTTGAAACCACTTTCGATATTCGTTATAAAATGAATAAAATTGATATAAATATTGTTCACGTCAAAATGGCGTAAATCTAATCAACATGGCTTCATATATTGATATTTTCAAATATTCCATTTCGAATATTTCTATTTCAAATATTTCTTTTTCAAACATTTCTACCTCTAAACTGGAATGAGGCCCAATCAATTACCATATAATGTCAATTATATGGATTTTCTACAACACAGGTATATATCAACAAAGATGAATAATCAACCATCATCCAAAGTGCATTCCACACTATATAAGCATCAAATATAAATTTTCAACGCTTATAACAGTCTGTCAATCAATCGATCGACATACAACTAAACAATTGGGATTAGTGTACGTCAAATATCATCCCAATACCCGTGTGGGGTTTCAAACAATCAAACATAGATTTTATTTGTGCAGTTGGGCGATGTGTAAAATTTATCGTCCCAGTCAATATCAATCAAATGTGTGTATATAAACAAATCGTCCGATTTGTTTATTTTTATTTCATTTCATATACACGTTAAAATTCTATTTTCAACTATAAAATATTTTTAACTATATAAATATTTTATTTCGTTTCACATCACATCACACAATCAACTACACATCAAAATCAAACAAACAAGCATACAAGCCGTCCATGGTCTGTGTACGACGGGTGTCTGGTGCTACTAAACACCGTCTACATCCTAGTATATATTTCTACTAGAAATAAAATAAAAAGGTGAGAAGTTCTCACTGATTAGCTAATCCAATCCCACGACTCTTCAAATGTAGAAGTCTTCGCCGTTCTTGCCTCTTGTCACTTTCTTTGCCCGTATTCACTACATATATAAAAATCACATTTTTACTTCGCTATTCGATATATAAAAATCGAATTTTCACTTTGCTATTCAATATATAAAAATCGAATTTTTACTTCGCTATTCAATATATAAAAATCGAATTTTTACTTCGCTATTCAATATATAAAAATCGAATTTTTACTTCGCTATTCAATATATAAAAATCGAATTTTTACTTCGCTATTCAATATATAAAAATCGAATTTTTCTTGAAAACAAAGATCGAGTCTTTTTTTTCCTTAATCTAAAAATTATAACTTTTCCTGTTTTAGAAATCAAACCTTTCAGATGACAAAATTATATTTTTTTCTATGTAAATTATATTCAAACAAAAACTGATTTTTACTATGTAAATTATATTCAACCAAAAACTGATTTTTACTTTCACAAGCCAATTACTTTAAATAAATTTAAATAAATTTAAATAAAAAAACGAAGAAGAAAACTTACAGTGACCTAGCGAGAGAGGAGGGAGGGTTTCGGCGACGCGAGGGGAGGCTGAAGGGGGGGGGGGGGTGCGCGGTCGGCAGCAGGAGGGGGGAGGGTTGCGACAGGAGGAAGAAGAAGAAGGGGGAGCGGTGACACATAAGAGGGGTGGAGGGACTCGCGGCGGCGGCGCCGCCTGTGGGGAGGGGGGTTGCGCATCGATCTGGACGATCGTTTTTTTTATCTGAACGAAGATGAAAGGGGGGGCAGAGGAATTAAAGGAGATGGAAGGGGGGGGGAATATTTTTATATTTTATTTTATTTATTTTCTCTCTCCTAGGTTGACTTTTCGTATGAACTCGAAATCAAACCCGCCGACTGTCGTCCATAGCGTAATACCCCCATTCCGAACACAATGGGATATCTATCGTAAGCTGGTTCGATTGTTTCGATCAGTTTTCGTTAAAATCAACATATAACTCTATATATTGAATTTAAACGCGCATTTCAATTTACTGGGGTCACATTTTAACTCGAAAAATTCCCGAAAAATATTTTCTAGCTTCGTATTGACGATACGGTCCTAAGAAAACTAGTTTCGTCAAATTCTGATACCGTTTGAAAAATGGCCATTTTCCAGTCGATTAAAATCAACTGAAACTGGTCAAACGCGTTTTCCTTTGCCACGTTCACATATTGATTCGAAAAATTATGAAAATTGGCATCTAGCAATAACATGACATCACGGATCCAACAAAAGTGGTTTCGTCGAAATCCGAGGTCGTTTGCAAAATTTCCATTTTTAAGGGCTTGAATTCCATAGCGACTATTCAGAATTTTCAACTGGACATATCTTTTTATCCCCGATATGAAATTTCGATTTTTCAGATTCGTTGGAAAGATATTCACCAATAGATTCAAATATTTTTGGTTTCACTAAAATCCGGCTTATTTTGCACTCGGTACATTCATTTGAAGTTTGAAATCGAATTATCGAACTACCGCGCCATTTTCAATTCCTTTTATAATTTAAAATAAATATTTATGTTCTAACGACGATCTATATAAATATATTCATTCGAATTCTATTCAAAATAAATTTCTCGTCGTTATTATTTAAAATAATCTATTTTAAATAATCAAAATTCGCTAAAATTGCCAAAATAAAAAATTTAAATTGGCCCAGATTTCCTGGTTATTACATGCACACATATAGATTTTTATATGTTATACTAGGATTATTTGCATACATTTTGGATACATGGCACAAACATATATTGCATTAAGGAGATCAACTGAATCAGTCAATCACTTGATTTTCGCATTAGTGTAAGGACATATACACACAACACTTTTACATATGTTCATACACACAATAGAAATTCTTAAGGACAATGGTTGCGTATGGATGATGGATGAGTAGGTGGTTGTGAATGGTTGATAGGATAATAACATTCTTCTTAACTTGGAGATTCCGAGGACAAAACCCTTGAAGTAGGGGAGAATGTAAAACCCTAAAATTTAATACACTATAACCATACCTTAAAGATAATGAAATTAGAATTAATTAATAAAAATATTTCTAATTATGTGAAATCGGCTTTACCATTGCATTCATATCGGAATTCTGTTTCAAATAGACCCTAAGTTTGCATAAAATGGATAACGTTTGAAGAAGTTATGGGCATTAGAAGTTTGTATACTTATAAGGGGTTTAGTGTGACACACCACATACGTTAATGTCACTCTTTAAGAGAATGCATTAAGTTTCGTGAAGCGTTATAGGTAAATAGAAAAAGAAATATTACAAGACAGATATAAAATAACAGTTGATTTTAAAACTGTATTAAGCAGAAAACATCGTGGTCCCAAAACATAGTTACATCATGAGTCTGAAATATATAAAACCCATTACATCAGGTTAATACTTCTGTTTGTACTAATATCATTGGAGTACAATAAACATGAAAAGATCACAATACCCAAAAACATAGCCATAGTAGAGAAGGTACGAAATCAAGCAAGACATCTAAGCAACTCCAAGAAGAAGGAAAGAAGAATCATGATCAAGCTTGAGTATTCCCACACTGAGAACCTGGGCGGTTGGGGGAACGGAAGAGAAAGAAGAGGAAACAAAATAGGTCAGATATAAGTCTAGCGAGTATAGTTACTTCTGGCATATAAATAAGTAAAAACATCATGACAGACATATAAACTGGATAAGATGGATAACAACATATAAGGCATGTATGGCAAGGTAAACAGGATAAACCGAATAGAACATATATGTATAGAACTTCTCTAATACTGTTCTCTTTCTCTCTGCACCAATACTAGTATCATATGAACAAGATGATCCCCAACAAGTACTATATGGTAGACTTAGGCGTACTTCTAGTGAGAGGTTTTACCCCATACAATAACAGGTAGCTTAGCTGAATATACCAGTGTTACCCCTAAGAATACTAACGGGCTCCTAAACAAGCGAGACTAGATGTACCCTAATTACTACCCCAATCGATCGGCTTGCTAACTCTGAAGATACCCAGTGCTAGCCCCATAGTAGGATGTATCACTTCCTAAAGCGGCAACTCTTCGTTTCCAGGATGTGCACAACCATATCTACTAATGTCACAACGTCTTAGCCTCCCTCATCCGAACCCATGCCCGCATATGACCCCATCGGAATGCGCCGCCCACACCGTCTCCTCTTTTGGATCTCTTACAATCAGCTCAATAAGCATGCCCCGACTCTGACCTAGTTCAGAGTACTCGTTTGATACTTATACATGGGTTACTGACTGAGACGGGTCCCACACACAAGATGATATAAGCTTTGTAATAACCCAAATTTTTATATAATTAATTTATGGATTAATTAATTAAGGAAGAAAAATTAAAAGTGCGCAAGATAATGTAGAAAAACATTAATGTAAAGAAATGCATGTGACAAATTAAAGTTAAGAAGATTAACATATTAGTACCCCAGTGCCAATGGCTCCCGTACTCAAGCGTGAGGACTTCCCAGGTCAATCTCCCATCCTGGTACTATTCACGGCTTTTCAGGCTCTGGGGGTGGTCGATTAGCGCGTGCAACCTTTCCTCACATTATGTGAAGAGGCCGGGGCTCGAACCTGTGTGCTCTATATTACCAGCCGGGTAACCTTACCATTGCGCCAGGCACCACCTTCAAGATTAACATATTAGCGCATGCGTTAAATAAGGAGATTTAACGCAATAATGCATACGGTAAAAGTTTTAAATAAATAGATGCATATATGTGCATATATGCAATTATGTTATAAAGATACAAATTTAAAAATGTGTGAGTACATAAGGAATTAATACATGCAATAAATTGATTGCAACATTGATTTGTAGATATGATTAGTATGGCATTGATTAGAAAACAAGTAATTTGTCATTTATGTTCGATTGATTGTCATTTATGTTTATTTGATGATAATTTAGGAAACCATGTAATTAATCCTAATTTGTATGAATACTTATGCTAATTTGTCACTTATGTCAATTAACATTAAAGAGAATATGATAATTTTTCACTTATGTTAATTGACAATAAAAAAAATAATATATATATATATAGAATATATATATATATGTACATATATATATATATGACGTGTACGCATCATGTGGCGCACATGGCGCATTTTTGTTGGTCAAGGATTGTTTTTTGAACGTGGCCTTCTCTGATTGGCCTGGTGACGAATTTTGAGGTATTAGGGCTTATGTGTTGTGCTGTGATTGGCTGAGTGACACATCTCTTTGGTTTGGATGGCTCTGATTACTCCTAGACTGATCTAAAGGTTAGAATTAATCCTACACTCTTATATAACCACATCTAACCTAAAACCTAAATCAAAACAAAAATCATTCTCAAGCCGCCATGCTGCTGCAACATAGACTGAGCAAGCTTCTCTTATTCAACGAATTAAAACTTAGGATGGTGGAAAAAGGATTTTATGCTTAATCCATTCTCTTCTTTAATCCGTTCATAGTGAGTATAACTTCCTTAACAAGATAATTGTTGAACGTAATTGTGATGGGTTTATAAGTTGGACTATATGAATATGACTAATTACATATACTTGATTAAGTTTATTTTATGATGTTAATTCATGTATCTAATTATGTATGCTCGATTAGATTTATTTTATGATGTTGTTGTATGCAAGTTTGTATGCAAATCATTTGCAAGTTTATATGTAAATCATGTGATATTAGTCTACATGTCTAATTACATATTCAAGTTTATGTGAAAATCATATTCATATATGCAAGTTCCTATTTATATGTTTACATCTATGTAAGTCATATTTTATATGATTAGATCCATGCCAGTTTATGTGTTTATGGAAATTCATATTTTATATGTCTGTTGCTTATGCAAGTCATTGATTATGAAAATTTATGTCAAATGCAAATTATGATCATGCATGTTTATGATCTATGCTATTCTATTTTCATATGTTAATTTAGATCTAATTTGTCATGCAAGTCCATATGTTAATTTAGATCTAATTTGTTGTGCAAGTCCATATGTTAATTTAGATCTAATTTGTTGTGCAAGTCCATATGTTAATTTAGATCTAATTTTGTTATGCAAGTCCTTATGTTAATTTAGATATAATTTGTTGTGCAAGTCCTTATGTTAATTTAGATCTAATTTGTTGTGCAAGTCCATATGTTAATTTAGATCTAATTTGTTGTGCAAATTTAGATCTAATTTGTTGTGCAGGTCCATATGTTAATTTAGATCTAATTTGTTGTGCAGGTCCATATGTTAATTTAGATCTAATTTGTTGTGCAAGTCCATATGTTAATTTAGATCTAATTTGTTCTGCAAGTCCATATGTTAATTTAGATCTAATTGGTTGTGAAAGTCCAAATGTTAATTTAGATCTAATTTGTTGTGCAAGTTCATATGTTAATTTAGATCTAATTTGTTATCCAAGTTCATATGTTAATTTAAATCTAACTTGTTAAGCAAGTTCATATGTTAATTTAGATATATTTTGTTATGCCTGTTCATAAATGGGATCTTTGTTATATGCTAGTTATGTTCATAATTGGATCTATATTGTTTTATGGCAGTTTGGATGTTATATGTCTCTTTCTTTCCCTTTTTCTTATGAGTTAGGCTAATTGCGAGCCTAACGTATTATATGAATCATACGAACGATTGACGTTGGGAAACAGTTGGGAAACATTAAACATGGGACATTATGTAATTGGCATAAAATGGGTTGTAATCATATAATTAATTTTGGGCATATCTAGTAAATGTGGCATAACTTGAATTGACCACACTTATGGATAATTTACATATAAATCTAGACTTGGACATAACTGGTAAACATGTAAATTGGTTAAAAGATGAACATGCCTAACCCGAGGTTAGATTAAGTTGCAGTGTAAGACTGCCCGGAACTGCCCGGCACATCCAGCGACCGCAACAACACATATCTAATGTGAGAGATAGCGCATTAAGCCCTAAACCCGAGGTTAGAATGAGTTTGTGGTAGAAGTCTGCCCGCAACCACCCGGCACATCCAGCAACCGCAAACAACAGTTCTAATGTGAGAGGTTGGTGCATTAATAAATTAATTAATGCCAATGAACAGACACACTTAGAATGGAAGGATTAAGTAACATATTAATAGGCAACATTTAACCAATACAACATGTTAACTAGACAAGTGGGTGGGGTTAAGTAAATTGAGAACACTTAAGAAATACAACATGTTAGTTAGATAAGTGGGCGGGGTTAAGTAAATTGAGAACACTTAACCAATACAACATGTTAATTATATAAGTGGGTGGGGTTAAGTAAATTGAGAACACTTAACCAATACAACATGTTAATTAGACAAGTGGGTGGGGTGAAGTAAATTTAAAACACTTAACCAATATAACATGATGAATGAACAGGGTTAAGTTAATAAGAAACACTTAACCAATACAACATGATGTGCGGGTAGGTTAAGTTAATGTGAATGGACAACATTTAACCAATATTGCATGAACAAAGGGGACAGCGTTATGGCAAGCTTAACCAATAATACATATTGACTTGATAAGTAGGAGGGTTAAGAAAACCTTGGGTTGGTGGGTAATATTAGTGTATATAGGCCCACAAACTTAACCGCTAAATAAACATGTTTAAATCAGTGGAAGGGTTAAGTACATCTCGTGTAGGGGGTAATATTTGCTATATAGGCCCACAAACTTAACCAGTAGGAAACCCTAGTAACGGGGACCCATTTCAATAGTAACCCACATAGATGTATCATGGTACCATGAACTAGGCAGGGTGGGGCACGATTACTGGGCTAATTAAGCGGTCAAAATAGTGGCGGGTGGTGCGGCAATGTAGGTTCCGACGAAGTATGGGCGTGCATGTGCTCTGGAGTGGAAAAAGCAGGCACTGGGCATCAGTGGTATACATTTTACATCTTGAATTGTGTCGGGTTGCCATCATAGGGATTGATACACCCTATGGTGGGACCAGCATAGGTATCTACATACAAGCAAGGCTGGATGACACAAGTAAACAAGCGGGGCCGAATGACACAAGTAACAAAATACATGCGAGTTAGGGAGCCGATCGATTAAGCGATAAGGGGTAGTATAGGGACATATAGTATTTAGTATGGGCAAGTAAGGATTGTATGGAGTGAATACCTCTTACTAGTTGTTATGCCTGAGGACTACCAATTACAAGATGGGGATCAACTTTCAGTAACGAACTAGTAACGGTGCGGTGAAATTAGCATTGGTGCAGTGTAATAATTATCCTTTAGTGATTAGAAGCACGATCAACGTTTATCTTATTCAGCCAGCTTACCTTGTCATGCATATTTATGTATAGTCATTTCTTACTTTCTAGTTTATGTTCTTATCCTGTTACTTTAATGATTATATTGTTAAAATCATTGGACTCACCAGACTTATGTCTGACCTAGTTTGTTTTCGCCTCTTTTCTTCCGTCCCCCCCCCCCCCCCCAGGTTTTTAGGGAGGAAATACTCAAGCTTAGTTCGGATATCCCTTCTTCCAGCTTGAAGTTGAAAGATGAATTGCTTGGCTTTGATTCAGCTTATCTATGGCATTTTCTATTGGGGATTACAGTTTTAATATTAAGTACTCTAAAGGATTTGTACAAAACTGATATAATGTACTTGGTTTTGGTATATGGAAATGTAATCAAACTTATTTCTGTTCCCGCTGCAATAAAGTTATAAAAATTTTCAAGTACTACTTTCTCTGTCTTGTAATATTCCGTTCTATTTACTTATAATACTCCACGAAACTTAATGCATTCCGTTTGTGAGTGACATTAATGGATGTGGGGTGTTACAAGCTTCCTCTTAGGCTTGCATCCCCAATACTAGGATTTTCACAGGTTATGCCTACCAGTGTAACAAGATTGCATAACCCCAACAGGTTAAGTTTGTGGGCCTATATATAAATATTACCCACCACACCGAGATATACTTAATGCTCCCACTATTACAAGCAAGTTTAATTAACCCCTACTCAATTTAACTTGTTCATGTAATCCCTATGGATTCAAACAGGTTAAGCATTACAAGTTCATTACCATATATTCGTTTATGGTTATAATGTGCTAGACCTCCCACATTAAGCCTATAACTTGTGGATGCGGGATATGCCAAGCAGATCCAGGCAGACTTCTTCCACTAGACGGACTTAACCTCGTATCATAGCACATTACATGTTTATGCCTTTAAACCCCTCACATTAAATTCACCACTTGTGGTCGCTGGATATGCCGGTCGGGTCCGGCCGGACTTTTACTACAAGTGTAATCCAACCTCGTGTCTAATAGTTTTTAATTCCTATAAATCAACGCATTTTCATTATTTAACAATTATCCTTATTTCATTATAGGTATTCATGCCCCTTTTCCGAGTCATATTTATTATGTACCATATCCCCCAATTTAAGGTCTTTAATCACAATTTTGGTTTATGCCTCAAATCCATATTCATGTTTTCAATTCAAGTTATGCTACAAATTTCCCAATACAAGTTATGCCCCAATCTTAACGTTTTCCTCTCGTTCCCAATTTCACGCATTCGTATATTTTAGCGGTATGCCTAGGCTCGATGGTGGCCTGACTACAAGATAAAAAGGGAAAAGTACATAAATTAGCATAATAACAATATAGACATATGATGAAAGAAATAGGCATAGCAACAGAATAAGCATATAGTGACAGAATTGAGCATAATGACAAGATAGGCATGTAGGAACATATTTGATGAACATCTGATAATAGAACTGATTAGGGATAGCGACATGGTTAAGCAACTAGCATAATAGGGACATCATAAACAAGCATGATGAGATCTAAATAATGAATTAGATGTACAAATAATGGAAGATCTGTTATGATTCATATTACTCAATAGGGATAGGCTTAGATCCAAACTTATAGGCATGTCAAGATTACATTTTAATTATTTCTACCTAAAAATAACATAGACTCACTATGATTGGATCTAAAGAACATGAGACTTGATTGTAGCTATTGAAGAAAAAATATCTGAACTTGAATAACTTATTCGTTGAAGAAGAATAAGCTATTTTAATCTAAGCAGGGACAGCAACTAGTTCTCCATTATTTTAGAATGAGTAAAACAATGAGAATGAGGTCTTATTTATAACATAGGGTTCATGAATCTGGTCAAGAAAGGAGTCTACATATGCAGAACTGAATTCTGCCCAGATCTCAAGGGGATTGGAATGAGGGCCGACATCCCCTTTATGGTGTCGACATGGGTGTCAACACCTTTGTTATGAGGTCGACCCCTAGGTCAACACCAATAGCAGGAAAATTCCCGCCCAGGCCCGCGTCTTCTGATTTCGAATTATTTTGAATTTCTAGAATGTTTAATTTATATACAATTAGCATATATATTTGCAAACTACAAACCTTAATAACTTCTTCATACGATGTCCATTTTACGCAAACTCGGAGTCTATCTCAAGTAGAATCCCAAGACGAACGCAATGGCATAGTCTGTTTTACTTAATTCCAAATGTTTAATTAAGTATTTCTTAGTTTATCATCTTAATGTGTTATAGAATCACATGATGTTACGTGTTGAAACTAAGAATTTTGATTAATGTCAACAAAGAGAAGAGCGATGGAAATCATGTCATAAAGATAAGGTTATATATATGCATTGAATCATGTTAGAATTATGTTAAAATCTATCCTCAAGTATAACACGAATATGCAAAACAAAGTGTGTGTGTGTATGTATGTATATATATATATATATATATATATATATATATATATATATATATATATATACACACACACACACATAAGGCTTTGAAAAGCCTAACTGTAAAACTCAGCTCTACCAGTCGACTGGTAGAAAAATAGTTGGTCGACTTGTTAGCACGATTTTGTACATAACAGCTAGTTATAAAAAGGTTTTAATCCAAACATTTTAAAGTATGATTCAACCAGTCGAATGATGGTTTTTTGACAGTCAGCTGATTCGAAACAGAAGCTTTTATAATGAAGAGTCACCTTCTTTCATGAAGATATTTCTCTTCAATTATCAATGTAAATGGACACAACTTTTTTGTAACACCCCACGTCCATTAATGTCACTCACAAAGGGAATGCATTAACTTCCATGGAGGTTATAAGTGAATATAGAACAGAAAAATTACAACAAGACAGATAATAAATAGTACTTAGAAATCTAAAACTTCATTTTATTGCAGCGGAAATTAAACATGTTTGTTACATCATAAAACCATAGATCATAACCAAGTACAATATCCATCTTCATAAAAACAAAATACATAATCCCATTACATAAATAGCCATTAAAAAGATAACAAGCTGGACTTTACTTCAACGGTCCAAGCTTTCCAAAGAGAGATGAAGCAATTCAATCAAACTCCACTAGAGCTGGGCCCAACCTGAGGACCTGGAGGGGGAAAAAGGATAGAAATAGAGGGGGTCAGACATAAAGTCTGGTGAGTATGATAATTCTAACAATACTATTATCAAAATAACTGGACTAAGGCATAAGCTGGAAGACAAGTAAATGTCTATGAACTCTTAGGAAGATAAAGATAGCGTTTAAGATAAGGTTAAAGATAATGGTAAAGGCACACCTAATTACTAACGAATGATTACTACACTGCACCGCACATTACTACACTGCACCACACCAGTCACCCTATTGTTTGATCCCACTTGCTTCACACAGAAACTTTATAAATAGCCTTACGTACCCCTAGCTGACTACATAGGTGTCGTCTGCCCCTATCTCCACTAGGTGTACTCTACTACCCACTTTCGATCGGCTCCCTACTCGTAGATACCCGTGCTGGCCCCACAGTGGGGTGTATCACTCCCCTAAAGTGGCAACCCGATACAACTTGAGAATGCACGGCTTATACCTACACGATGCAACAACGTCTTACCTACCAGCCCGGGTCCACACACGCATACGAAACCCGTTGGACTTGCGTTGCCATCGCTCCTCGTTTTGGCCTCTTACAGTCGAACCCAGCATGCGTGTCCCGTCCTCGACTTGGGTCGAGCCCACAAAGATACGTTTGGGATACTGGTCGAAATGGGCCCCCACAAGCTACCCACCTAAGCTTGTCACTAGTATATCCCACTTAACCCTCTTAGTCATGTTCATTTACATGTGTGTTTGGTTAAGTCTTACTAATCGTATTTCACATGCCACTAAGGGCACCCCCTAGATTCCTCATGCCACCCAAGGCACCTACTTAACCCCCATGTCCCACCTTACATGTTTATCTTGTTAAGTATTTATTAATTCATTCAGGCCATAACCTCATAAAGACCTCTCACGTTAGACTGGCATTTATGGCAGCGGGATTTACCGGGCGGGTCCGGGCAGTCTTACACCATAAAAGAGTCTAACCTCGTGTCTTTACAACCGTTATGCGTTAGTTTAGGCCTAGGACCTCTCACATTGGGCTGACATTTGTGACCACTGGATTTGCCGGGCGGGTCCGGGCAGGTTTACATCACAAACGAGTCCAACCTCGTGTCCTAAGCATTGATTAACACTTAAAATCTTTTACTCCAGTTTTAATAATTCCCTATTCAAATTATTAATTAAGTCAACTTTTAATGATGTCCATAATTGACTCAATTATGGCCATCCACTTATGACATGCAAAATCATATCAATTGCACCCCAACTTTTTAATATTAAATCCTTAATATTACCCCTACCCCACGTTTATACGTTCGCTTATTCAACGCATAATATAGGCTAGACTTGTATAGTCTATCACCTAGCACAAAGATAAATTATCACAACATATAGACAATTAAAATAAATCTAATCATAATAGGGGTGAAACTTGCATAAACTACACATGTTAAGGATCAAAAGGTGTCAACTTGTTAAATGTCTCAATTTATATGATATGATCACAGCCCAAATCTATACATAAACTTGCATATGGGGTTTTTAGGCAACATAATGATGGTGTGAACTAGCATAGGATATCACATATGTCATAGCATAATTCTAGATGTCATAATAGATGTCTTGGTATATGTTCATAATTTTTCTAATCAATCTAACTTGCATATGTGACTTGTCATATAGATCAACATAACCCAAACATGATGATTTAATTAATATGAACTAACTAGCATAGATGGTAACATCATGGCCTTTTTAACATGTATGATTCATCACAACTTAGCATAGAAACTTTCAACATACATAACATCATCATAGCATGATTTACAACATGTAAGATATCATCATCACATAACATTGGATTTACAATATACATGATAGCAAAAGGGGTTTACAATAACATATATGATAATTCACATCATCTACTCATAATCCATTCATAACTCAACCTAATTAAAATGATAATAATCTTGTTAAGATCATCATACTCACAATTTAGAGAAGAAAAGAGAGAGTTTTGCTTTGCTTTAGGGATGAGAGAATTAGAATTGAATTTGCTTTTCTTCTTTCTTAGTTGGTGGCGGCTCCATTGATTTCCATGGCGATGGTATGACAGTAACTATTCTATTTTAATTAGGTTTAGGGTTTGCATTAGGATGTATTTATAGGTGTAGGAAGTTATTTAGGACCATCAGATTAACCCTGAACCATGAGAACCAATCAAATGCAAAATTTGCATTTGAGCGAATTGGCCCACGGGTTGACAGCCAAACACCCTGGATTAACCCCTAGTCGACCCAGCGGGGCTTGGGTCGACCTCAAAAATGGGCCGGTTCGGTTATTCCCCCTCCCAATTCGTTGTTTTGAACTTTTTCGCATATTTATTTATTTAATTTTTAATTTATATATATATATATATATCAATATATATATATTTCTCTACGCAACCCATTTCACTTAATTCTTTTCTAAAAATTAAGTATACTTTAATTTGTGAATTTTAATGTTATAAAATTACGGGGTGTTACATTCTCCCCTCCTTAAAGGATTTCGTCCCCGAAATCTCCAAGTCAAGAAGAATGTATATCCTACCATCTAATCGTCCATCTACTCAACCATCAAACACCAGCATCCATTGTCCTTAAAAGACTTCTAAAGCTTTAATGTTTATATGCACAGTGTGTGTATATGTCCATATCTAATGCAAAATTAGGCGGTCTACTGATTCAGTCGACCTCCTTAGTGCAATTCATGATAGTGCCATGCGTCCAATATGTATGCAAAAGATTCCTAATGATACATATTGTGCACAACCATCCAGCCGAACGCAACAACTATATGATAATACAACCATTATACATCCATTTTACTAAATACATCCATATATATGCAATATGAAATATGAAGTGACTGAGCCGATCTGGTGCCTAATAGTGTGTGTATATGCATCCACGAGCAACCACTAGCAAACACTTGCATCCACTTTGCATCCACCATACATAACATGTCTCAAACACATGTTTCAACCATAGGATTATACTAACTAAAGGTCAAAGATACTAGCGAGAGGATATACTAAAGATAAGATAAGTACAAGCTAAGCGATAAAGGAGAAATTAAAAGACATAGCCTAAAAAAGAAAAGGGTATCGTGAACGCATCTTCTCTTCTGTCTCCCAAGTAGCGTTGCTCTCATCATCTCCCCATTGCACTTTGACTAGTCTGACCTCTCGATTCCTCAACCTCTTGATCTCCGACCCAAGAATGCGCGTAGGAGCTCGTCGAATTGTCGCATCACGCTCTATCTCCACCTCTCTAAGAAAACTCGGCTCTACCACTTCCGCGGTCTCGTGTAAGCACTTCCTCAAATGTGACACATGGAATACGTCGTGTACACCACTAAGTCTCTCGGGCAACTCCACTCTATACGCCATCTGTCCAATTTTCTCCTTAATAGGAAACGACCCTACAAACCTTGGTGATAATTTCCCAACGGACCCAAAGCGAACAATGTTCCGTAATGGAGACACTTTGACAAAGACCATGTCCCCAACTTCAAACTCGAGATCTGTCCTCCTCTTATCTGCATAAGATTTCTGCCTATCTTGCGCTGCTTTCATCCTCCTTTGAATCAAGTTGATCTTCTCCGAAGTCTCCCTAATCATATCGGCCCCAAGTAAGATCTTTTCCGTAGATTCCCACCAACATGTAGGTGAACGACAAGGTCATCCATATAGAGCTTCGAATGGTTCCATACCAATACTGGACTGAAAGCTGTTATTATTTGCAAACTCCACCAATGGAAGATGCTCTTCCCACGTACCCCCAAAGTCTAGGATACATAGCCTCAACAGATCCTCTAGAATGCGATTCACCCTCTCGGTCTGGCCGTCCGTCTGAGGATGATATGCGGTGCCCAAACATAAATGAGTCCCTACCGCCTCTTGTAAGCTTCTCCAAAATTCGCTAGTGAAAATAGGATCGCGGTCGCTCACTATGCTAGAAGGAACACCGTGCAAACGAACTATTTCTCGAACGTATACGGAGGCTAACCATGGAGCAATCCTCTTACTCTTTACGGGAATGAAATGGGCACTTTTAGTAAGTCTATCTAATATAACCCAAATTTCCGTATTACCCTTCCTTGATCGCGGTAACCCATCCACAAAATCCATCGAGACACTTTCCCACTTCCAAAGTGGAACCTCCAATGGGTGAAGCAACCCACCGGGTTTCTTTTGCTCTGCTTTTACTTGTTGGCACACCAAGCATCTAGCGACATACTCGGCCACATCTTTCTTCATGCCGGCCCAAAAGTAAACTCTCTTCATGTCTTTGTACATCTTGTCCCCGCCGGGATGAATGGTCATCTTCGAATGATGTGCTTCGTCAAGAATAGTCTTCCTTAAGTCATCGTCTTTTGGTACACAAAGTCTACTGTCCCTACGTAACCAACCCTTATCGTCTAGGGTATACCTACGGAGATGGCTTGATGACTCCCCTCCTTTGAGTTTTTCTACTAACTCAACCAACTGCGGGTCGTCTCGCTGTGCCTCGCCAATCTGTCCCAAAAGCGTAGGTCTGACCTCCAAGGATGCTAGCAAACCGGGTACGAAGTCAACGGAAGGTCTAAAGTCAAACATCGAAATGAATTCTAAACTTCACTGCTCAACAAACAAAGGATTTAAGGATAATCTTTTTCTACTCAAGGTGTCTGCCACCACGTTACCCTTGCCAGGGGTATAGGCTATTTCGAAGTCGTAGGACGCTAAGAACTCCATCAACCTTTGTTGCCTTAAGTTCAAGTCCTTTTGAGAGAATAGGTATTTTAAAGACTTGTGGTCAGTGAATAATTCGAATTTCTCGCCAAGAAGATAATGAGGCCAAGACTTAAGCGCGAAAACAATAGCGGCCAATTCTAGGTCATGTGTAGGATAATTTTTCTCATGCGCTCTCAACTGCCTTCCACCATAGGCTATTACCCTACCCTCTTGCTTTAAGACTGCGCCTAGTCCTGTCCCACAAGCATCAGTATAAACGGTAAATGGCTTACTCCCATCTGGCAATACTAAGACTGGGGCTGAAGTCAAAGCTCTCTTCAAACGTTGGAACGCATCATCACAATCTACGTCCCATGTGAAAACTAGGTTCTTCTTCGTCAAGCGTGTCAATGGAGATGATATCTTTGCGAAGTCTTTGATAAACTTCCTATAGTAGCCAGCCAACCCCAAGAAACTTCTCACTTCGGTAGCATTTTTAAGGACCTTCCAATCTTGGATGGCCACCACCTTCGCGGGATCCACGGCTATCCCTTCTTTGGAAACCACGTGCCCCAAGAACCGTACTTCCTTCCTCCAGAAGTGACACTTAGAAAATTTAGCCTTAAGGCTATGCGCTCGTAGGGTCTCCAACACTTCCCTAAGATGTAGGGCATGCTCTTCTTCATCCTTAGAAAAGATCAAGATGTCATCTACAAAGACTACCACGAATTTGTTAAGGTACTCCCTAAACACCCTACTCATCAAATCAACAAAATATGCTGGGGCATTTGTCAAACCGAAGGGCATCACTAGCCATTCATAGAAACCGTCCGGAGTCCTAAAGGCAGTCTTGTCTATGCTATCCTCAGCCACTCTCAACTGATGGAACCCAGTGGCTAAGTCCAACTGCGAAAACACTGAGGCGCCAACTAACTGATCGAAGAGATCATCAATCCTCAGCAGTGGGTGTCTGTTCGTCTTAGTAAGTTTATTAAGTTCTCTATAGTCCACACATAGTCTAAGGGACCCATCCGCCTTCATGGAAAATACTACTGGAGCACCCCACTCCGATATACTTCGTCTTATGAACCGCTTCTCAAGCAACTCCTTCACTTGCTTATCGAGTTCCCTCCATTCACGTGGAGCCATGTGGCGTACTAGAAAAGATACTGGTTTCGCATTATCCACAAGATATATTCGAAAATCTATCTCCCACTTCGGAGGCAAGCCCTTCACCTCCTTAAACACATCTGAATATTCTCGGACCACTCTAACAGATGGTAGATTTTCCTCAGACGCGTCAAGCGATTCTAGGTAACTTAGCACAAACGAATTTATGAGATTACAAAATATTTCGAGAGTGTTGCCAAGGCGAGTCACGAGCCTGACTACTCTCCTTTCACAATCAAGAACGGCCCCATTTTTGGATAACCAATCCATTCCTAAAATTAGCCCATAGCCCGTGAAGCCAAACACATAAGCATCACATCTAAATTCAACGCTAAGTATGGAAATTTTCAAATCCAAACACATTATGGACAAATAAGCTGAGCCCCCTATTGGATTCGAAACAACTAAGGGATCCTCTACTAAACTGGTGTTTAAGTGCAGTGATTCAACTAATGATGTAGAGATAAACGAATGGGATGCGCCCGAATCGAATAAGGTACGGACAGGATGATCAAACAGAAAAACTAAGCTTTCAACAGAAATGGTTCTACCTCGTTCTTGCAGCGGTGGGACCGCGAGAGCCTGAACTTGTCCCCTAGCCTGCCCTGGTGCCATAAGAGCCTGCACCTGTCCTCCCGAGGTAGCTCCTACCCTCTGCCCCTTCTTTGGGCAGTCCTTCACTAAATGTCCCGCATCGCCACAATGAAAACAGCCTGTCTTCTTTTTCTTTCGGCAATCCTTGCTGAGATAGCCTGGGGTTCCACAGTTAAAGCACTTCTTATTTCCCTTGCCATTATTGTCTTTCCACCCTTCTTGTTTTGCTGTTGTGGTTTCTTCTGATCCCCCTTCTTCTCGGGTGCCTTATCAGCTTTAGCGCTTTTCTCCTCATGCATGAGCGCCATTTCTACTATCTTCTCAAAGGTGGCCCCATCGGGATGTGGGTCATAGCCAACCCTTGCAATGGTTCATTCAAGCCATTCACGAACCTTAGAGCCTTCTTCTCCGGCGTGTTTACTAAGTCCAAGCCAAACCTTGCTAACTGATTAAAATTATTGACATATTCTTTCACTGATGAGCTTCCTTGCTTCAATGTCAAGAACCTTTCCATATATAGATTTTCTTCCGCCCTTGAGAGAAATTCCGCCTCGAACCTATGTCTGAAATCCGCCCAAGAGTCAACAGGACGCTCCCCATTAGTGACCTCCCACCAAAACGAGGCCTCTCGCTTCATCAACCAAGCTGCTAAACGAACTCTCCTCCCTTCTTCTACTTCAAAGATTTCTAGCAATTCTTCCACCTCCTTAAGCCAATCTCTAGCTTCCACAAACGTTTCTGACCCTTGAAATGGTTTTCCACCCATAGCCTTGAATTCCTTGCACGTCTTTGCAAAAGTATCTACACGAGGAGGAGGAGGAGGAATGGGTGCAACTGGTGGTGGAGGAACATTGGCTGGACCTGCAGCGGCCCTAGCCTCCAATAGCCTCCTATACCATCCTGGTATCGTTACACCGTCGGGTAGATTAAGATCTTCAGCCATGCTGAAACGAAAAAGGAAAGATTCAAAATGGAGAATTCGAAAGATAAAGATATGTGGCTATTGGGGATTATGTTTTTCTTAAAAACTTTTCTCTTTAAATTTCTCATTAAAACATGTTTTTGAAAACACTTCTTCCAAAAATAACTATTTTTCTAAAGTATTTTTATCTGTTCTGGTAACCTTAAGCTCTGATACCACGTGTAACACCCCACGTCCATTAATGTCACTCACAAAGGGAATGCATTAACTTCCATGGAGGTTATAAGTGAATATAGAATAGAAAAATTACAAAAAGACAGATAATAAATAGTACTTGGAAATCTAAAACTTCATTTTATTGCAGCGGAAATTAAACATGTTTGTTACATCATAAAACCATAGATCATAACCAAGTACAATATCCATCTTCATAAAAACAAAATACATAATCCCATTACATAAATAGCCATTAAAAAGATAACAAGCTGGACTTTACTTCAACGGTCCAAGCTTTCCAAAGAGAGATGAAGCAATTCAATCAAACTCCACTAGAGCTGGGCCTAACCTGAGGACCTAGAGGGGGAAAAAGGATAGAAATAGAGGGGGTCAGACATAAAGTCTGGCGAGTATGATAATTCTAACAATACTATTATCAAAATAACTAGACTAAGGCACAAGCTGGAAGACAAGTAAATGTATATGAACTCTTAGGAAGATAAAGATAGCGTTTAAGATAACGTTAAAGATAATGGTAAAGGCACACCTAATTACTAACGAATGATTACTACACTGCACCGCACATTACTACACTGCACCACACCAGTCACCCTATTGTTTGATCCCACTTGCTTCACACGGAGACTTTATAAATAGCCTTGCGTACCGTTAGCTGACTACATAGGTGTCGTCTGCCCCTATCTCCACTAGGTGTACCCTACTACCCACTTTCGATCGGCTCCCTACTCGTAGATACCCGTGCTGGCCCCACAGTGGGGTGTATCACTCCCCTAAAGTGGCAACCCGATACAACTTGAGAATGCACGGCTTATACCTACACGATGCAACAACGTCTTACCTACCAGCCCGGGTCCACACACGCATACGAAACCCGTTGGACTTGTGTTGCCACCACTCCCCATTTTGGCCTCTTACAGTCGAACCCAACATGCGTGTCCCGTCCTCGACTTGGGTCGAGCCCACAAAGATACGTTTGGGATACTGGTCGAAATGGGCCCCCACAAGCTACCCACCTAAGCTTGTCACTAGTATATCCCACTTAACCCTCTTAGTCATGTTCATTTACATGTGTGTTTGGTTAAGTCTTACTAATCGTATTTCCCATGCCACTAAGGGCACCCCCTAGATTCCTCATGCCACCCAAGGCACCTACTTAACCCCCATGTCCCACCTTACATGTTTATCTGGATAAGTATTTCTTAATTCATTCAGGCCATAACCTCATAAAGACCTCTCACATTAGACTGGCATTTATGGCAGCTGGATTTGCCGGGCGGGTCCGGGCAGTCTTACACCATAAAAGAGTCTAACCTCGTGCCTTTACAACTGTTATGCTTTAGTTTAGGCATAGGACCTCTCACATTGGGCTGACATTTGTGACCACTGGATTTGTCGGGCGGGTCCGGGCAGGTTACGTCACAAACGAGTCCAACCTCGTGTCCTAAGCATCGATTAACACTTAAAATCTTTTACCCCAGTTTTAATAATTCCCTATTCAAATTATTAATTAAGTCAACTTTTAATGATGTCCATAATTGACTCAATTATGGCCATCCACTTATGGCATGCAAAATCATTCAATTGCACCCCAACTTTTTAATATTAAATCCTTAATATTACCCCTACCCCACGTATATACGTTCGCTTATTCAACGCATAATATAGGCTAGACTTGTATAGTCTAACACCTAGCACAAAGATAAATTATCACAACATATAGACAATTAAAATAAATCTAATCATAGTAGGGGTGAAACTTGCATAAACTACACATGTTAAGGATCAAAGGTGTCAACTTGTTAAATGTCTCAATTTATTTGATATGATCATAGCCTAAATCTATACATAAACTTGCATATGGGGTTTATAGGCAACATAATGATGGTGTGAACTAGCATAGGATATCATATATGTCATAGCATAATTCTAGATGTCATAATAGATGTCTTGGTATATGTTCATAACTTTTCTAATCAATCTAACTTGCATATGTGACTTGTCATATAGATCAACATAACCCAAACATGATGATTTAATTAATATGAACTAACTAGAATAGATGGTAACATCATGGCCTTTTTAACATGTATGATTCATCACAACTTAGCATAGAAACTTTCAACATACATAACATCATCATAGCATGATTTACAACATGTAAGATATCATCATCACATAACATTGGATTTACAATATACATGATAGCAAAAGGGGTTTACAATAACATATATGATAATTCACATCATCTACTCATAATCCATTCATAACTCAACCTAATTAAAATGATAATAATCTTGTTAAGATCATCATACTCACAATTTAGAGAAGAAAAGAGAGAGTTTTGCTTTGCTTTAGGGTTGAGAGAATTAGAATTGAATTTGCTTTTCTTCTTTCTTAGTTGGCGGCGGCTCCATTGATTTCCATGGCGATGGTATGACGGTAATTATTCTATTTTAATTAGGTTTAGGGTTAGCATTAGGATGTATTTATAGGTGTAGGAAGTTATTTAGGACCATTAGATTAACCCTGAACCATAAGAACCAATCAAATGCAAAATCTGCATTTGAGCGAATCGGCCCACGGGTTGACAGCCAAACAACCTGGATTAACCCCTAGTCGACCCAGCGAGGCTCTGGTCGACCTCAAAAATGGGCCGGTTCGGTTATTCCCCCTCCCAATTCGCTGTTTTGAACTTTTTCGCATATTTATTTATTTAATTTTTAATTTGTATATATATATATATCAATATATATATTTCTCCGCGCAACCCATTTCACTTAATTCTTTTCTAAAAATTAAGTATACTTTAATTTGTGAATTTTATTGTTATAAAATTACGGGGTGTTACATTTTTACTGAAACTCTTCATGAAGGAATAGTGCTCTTATACTATTATATAAAAACCACAAACATATTTTCCAGATCAGCAATTTACCGATTCTTATTCTACTCTCTTTATTTTCTGAAATTACACTTCTATATTATTTGAAGTATAAAGCTTTCTCAAATTCAAGTTACTAGTTGAATCTTTGATATCATTTCACTTCTTTTAATTCAACAAGAAACAAACTTCCTTCAAATCTTCACGTTCACTTCAAATACTTGAGGATAATATTTTAGGAAGGGTGTACTTCATTGTGACTATTCCGTGTTGATTAGAGAACACATTCAAGACTCAAAGCCTTTGTAAAGTGTGAAATACTGTGTGGGTGCTCAGGCGGGAACATCCTCGTTTGTGCTCGGGTGTATTTTGACCTATTCCTCTAGGTTAAGAGAGGGCGTGATAGTGAATTCCAAAGAGGAGCTTTTTGACTGGACGTAAGGCGGGAAGTCCAAATCAGTATAAAATTCCTGGTGTCGTTTTTTATCGCATTTCCTTTTTTACTTGTGATATATTTCTATAGCTTAGCTTTTACCTGCCTAACTGTTGTAGTTTACTATCAAGTTTATCATTTCCGCTATATCCATATAAAGATCCTGCTTAAGTCGTATACACCGACCCTTTTCATTTGGTATCAGAGCAAGGCCATCATTTAACCGTAAAACCGTTATCTGATACATAGTTAATATGGATAACAACACTAGTACTAGCAATAAAACTAGATATACTAATGGCCAATCCACTGCAAGACCACCCATTTTTAATGGTAAGAACTATAGTTACTGGGCTGCTCAAATGAGGATATATATGCAAGCAAATAGTTTTGATGCATGGAACATCACACAAAAAGAGTATACACAACCTATTACTCTATGTACTAAATGGTCTGCAAATGAAAGAACAAAGGCTACCACCAATGCTAAAGCTATGAATGTGTTGCATTGTGCCTTAGATAGAAATAAGTTTAACTGGGTTTGTATGTGTAACACTGCATATAAAATCTGGTGAATGCTCAAAGTTACTCATGAAGGAAGTAGCAAGGTCAAACAAAGCAAGATATCCATGCTTAAAAACCAGTTTCAAAATTTCAAAATGAATGAGAATGAGTATATAAATGATATATACTCAAGATTTCAAAATATTTATCATTCTCTCTTAGGATTAGGAGAAAAGTACACTGATTTTGATATAGTTTCAAAAAATTTGAACTCTTTAACGGACGAATGGGAGAGAAAGGTATTAGCTATCGAAGAAGCTAATGATCTCTTTGCTATGAAACCCAAAGAGTTAATCGGTAATCTCATGTCCTATGATGTAAATTTGCAGGCAAAGAAAGCACATGTACAAGAGAAGAAATAAATAGCTTTTCATGCTAAGAAAGAAGATTCAGATTCAGATGAAGAGGATATTGCTTTTGTAGCAAACAATTTTAGAAAGTTTCTGAAATTAGGAAATGTCAAAGCAAAAAATGTGAAAAAGAATGTATAAAAAGAACCTGACCCTACACTGGTGGAATGCTTTAATTGTCACAAGACCGGACATTATCAAAAGAATTATCCAGAATTGAAAAATCGAAAAAAGGAAAAATCAAATGGACGAGCGTTTTCAGTCACTTCGGATAATTTGAATTTATCTTCTGAAAGTGACAGCGACAGTGACAGTGAGATGGCAAATGTATGCTTCATGACTAAGGATACTGATGTAAGTGTTTTTACTTTTGATGAATTAGTAGAAATTAATACTAAAATTTTAGGATCTAGAAAAATGTTTAAGAAAAAGTTTAAACAAGCTAACGAAGATCAAAAGAAAGCAAAATTTGAGAGAGATTTTTTAAAAGTTGAAAAAGAGAGTTTAGAAGACGAGATTAGAAAATTACAAGAATCTCTTTCAGTTGCAAATTCTCGAACTTCTATGTTGAGTCAAGAAATCGAGACTCAAAAGAATAAAAATGATTTATTGGTTTCTGGGAATCATGATTTAAATACTAAGTTCAAAATTACAGAATTAGAAAATTTTAGTTTAAAAGTTAAATTAGAAAGCATTTCTAAAATTATTAACAATTTTAATAAAGGTAGAGAGAATTTATCTAAAATATTAGAAAATTCTCAACCGACTTTTAGTAAAAAGGGACTAGGATATGATCAAAAAGTTAAATCTAAAAAGATGTCTAGTTCTATGAAATCTAATATTAAACCGGAAATTCCTAGTAGTAAATTAATATTTCTACTAAGAAAAACTACTCGGGAAATATTAGAATATGGGTTCCAAAAACTAATAATGTTCTTATTAGAAATAAATATATTAATAATTTTTTAGATTATGTTCATAATGATGATAATTACTTTTTCAAAAAGGATCCTGAACCATCTTGGGTTTGGCTTCCTAAGATTTAACCCTTAGGACCCAAAAGGAGGAAGGGGGTACCAATGAAATTTTAAATTATTTTTTGCAAGACCCACTAAACAGAAACAGAGGAATATGGATACACGACAGTGGTTGCTCAAAACACATGGCAAGAGATAAAGAGATGCTAACAAATATCATTTATTCAAAAGGAGGAACTATCACGTTTGGAGATAATTCCAAAAGGATGTATCATCGGCAAAGGCTATGTGAGCAATTACGGTATATCTAATTCACCTCTTATTTATGATGTTTTATTAGTTAAGAACTTAAAACATAACTTATTTAGTATTAGCCAATTATGTGATAAAAAATTTAAAATATCTTTTTCTGAAAATAAATGCAGTATATTTGATTCAAATCAAAATATTATTTTGAAGGAAATCGAGATAAAAATATTTATATTTTGAATATGGTAGTTAATAATAATCTAAGTATGTGTTTACTAGCCAAAAACAATGATCGTTGGTTATGGCACAAACGATTTTGTCATATTAATTTTGAAATAATGAACAAGATATCTAAAAATGATCTTGTAAGAGGATTACCCAAAATAAAATTCAAAACAAAAAATTTGTGCGACATGTGAGGCTGAATATATATCTGTTGCACTAACTTGTGCTCAAGTAATATATATACAGCAAACACTAAAAGATTTTAATGTAAACTTGTCTAACTCCACAATTTATTATGGTAATACAAGCTCAATAAATTTATCTAAAAATCTTGTAGACCATTCTAGAACTAAACACATTGATGTAAGACATCATTTCTTGAGCGATAATATTGAAAAACAAACCATTAATTTAGAATTTGTAAACCCAGAAAATCAATTTGCTGACATCTTTACTAAACCCCTTTTAGAGAATTCCTTCATAATACTTTGACGGGAATTAGGAATTGTGTCTTTCAAAGATCACTGGAAGCATATTCGGTTACGTTGTGCACATAATGTTTACATATTTTTTAGTCGATGACAAAGGGGGAGAGTTATGTCTATGTATTATATATATATATATATATATATATATATATATATATATATATATATATATATGTTAACATTTTGTTATAGCAATCAAAAAGGGGGAGAATGTTGAAACCAAGAATTTTGATTAATGTCAACAAAGAGAAGAGCTATGAAAATCATGTCATAAAGATAAGGTAATATACACACACACACACATTGAGTCTTGTTAGAATTATGTTAAAATCTATCCTCAAGTATAGCATGAATAAGAAAAACAAAGTGTGTGTATATATATATATATATATATATATATATATTAGGCTTTGAAAAGCCTAACTGTACAAACTCATCTCGACCAGTCGACTGGTAGAAAAATAACCAGTCAACTGGTCAGCATGATTTTTTACATAACGACTAGTTTTAAAAAGGTTTTAGTCTAAACGTTTTATAGTATGATTCAACTAGTTGACCGATGGTTTTTTGACTAGTTAACTGATTCGAAACAGAAGCCTTTTTTATGAAGGCTCACCTTCTTTCATAAAGAGATTTCTCTTCAATTATCAATGAAAATGGAAACAACTTTTTACTGAAACTCTTCATGAAGGAATACTACTCTTCTACTGTTATATAAACACCACAAACATATTTTCCAGATCATCAATTTACCGACTCTTATTCTACTCTCTTTATTTTCTGAAATTGCACTTCTATATTATTTGCAATATAAAGCTCCCTCAAATTCAAGTTACTTGTTGAATCTTTGACATCATTTCACATCTTTTAATTCAACAAGCAACAACCTTCCTTCAAATCTTCACGTTCACTTCAAATACTTGAGGATAAGATTATAGGAAGGGTGTACTTCATTGTGACTATTCCGTGTTGATTAGAGAACACATTAAAGAGTCAAAAACCTTTGTAAAGTGTGAAGTTCTGTTTGGGTGCTTAGGAGGGAACATCCTTTTTAGTGCTCGGGTGTATTGTGACCTATTCCTCCAAGTTAAGAGAGGGTGTGATAGTGAATTCCGAAGAGAAGCTTCGGGACTGGATGTAGGCTGGGAAGTACCAACCAATATAAAATTCCTGGTGTCGTTTCTTATCGCATTTACATTTTTTATTTGTGATGTATTTCTATATCTTAGCTTTTACTTGCGTAACTATTGTAGTTTACTAGCTAGTTTATCATTTCCGCTATATCTATATAAAGATACTGCTTAAGTCATATACACCAACCCTTTTCATTACATTCTCCCCTACTTAAAGGATTTTGTCCCTGAAATCTCCAAGTTAAGAAGAATGTATATCCTAGCATCCATCATCCATCAACTCATCCACCAATCACAGGCATTCATTGTCCTTAAAGACTTCTAATTCTATATGAACATATGCAAAGGTGTGTGTATATGTCCCTATACTAATGCAAAAGATCAGGCGCTCTACTGCTTCAGTCGACCTCCTTAATGCAATGTATGTTAGTACCATGAATCCAAATTGTATGCAAATAATCTAATTATAACATGTATGTTCTACATGCATGCACAGTCATTCATCCAAATGCAACATCCATACAAAGAAGAAAAATGCACACACATCCATAAGCAGTATAAAAGTGATTGAGCCGATCTAGTGCCTAATGTGTGTATATGCATCCACGCAACCACTATCAAACACTTGCAGCCAATTGCATCCATCAAACATAACATGTCTCAAGCACATGTTTACATCCACGGGATTCCTACATAAAGGTCAAAGACTCTATCGATAGGATATACTTAAACGATAGAAACAAGCATGAATAAAAACTTTGGAAAGGAAGATAAGAACACACCCTTGAAAAGAAAAGGTTACGAAGCGCAAATCTTGTCTTCGGTCTCCGAAGTTGCATCCCCTTGGTTATCTTCTCACTGAAATTTCATCAACTTGACCTCTCGGTTGCATAGCTTCTTAACCTCTGATCCAAGAATATGGGTAGGAACTCATCAAACTGTCGCCTCTCGCTCTACCTCTACTTCCTCAAGCATGCCCGACTCAACTACTTCTGCAGTATCATGCAAACACTTCCGTAAATGAGAAATGTGGAAAACATCATGAACGTCGGAAAATCACTCTGGTAGCTTTACTCTATAGGCCATTTGGCCAATCCTTTCAGTCATGGGAATAGCATAACAAATCTTAGTGCTAATTTCCCTACATATCCAAAGCGAACTACATTACTCAAAGGTGATACCTTAATGAAAACCATATCTCCCACCTCAAACTCATTGTCGGTCCTTCTCTTATCTGCGTAGGACTTCTGCCTATCCTGAACTGTCTTCATGCGTCTGCGGATAAGGTCAATCTTTTCTGAAGTTTCTCTAAACATATCCAGTCCAAGTAGAAGTCTTTGACGGCCCGCCCCAGACCAGCCGACATTTCCCCAAAATGCGCTATGCCAAAGCCCAACTAGCTCGAAACGGTTGTCAAAGTAAAGGGTTTTATAATTATGAATTACCAAAGAACCTGTATTATATCTCACAGCTCTTGGAATAAAATATAATAGCAACATAACTTGACATAAAACAGGCGAGACGGTGCAAAATCTGAGAACTAAATCATTATAGCAACGAAATCCAAAATACAGCTTATGATCCAAACTATTATTACAACTTCAAATATTGTCTCTAAAGCAAAATAGAAAAGGTACACTACTAATGCCCAAAGTTGTGACCAGCATCAACACAGGGAGAATATATGTAAATAGTACGTGGAAGCCTCCTGCTCGTCTCTGGACATCTACTCGTGCATAATCACCCGACCTGTCTCTAGTCTGCTCGTTTAGGAGCAACCAGAGTAATAAGAAGAGACATAAAACTTTAGGTCAGACAAAAGTCTGGTATGAGCGATAACAACGAAATAAAACAATAATAAGTATAAATGGTTATACCTGAATCTGGACCTACAACCAAATAGTTAGCATAGCAAGATGTACAGTACTCAAAGGTAACACTAACATAAAGTGTAAAATAGGGGTGTGCATGTCATGGTGATAGAAAACATCAAATATAGCAATCAACCTCACATCTCTCACTCAGTGCGAAAAGTATATGATATCCACCACTATGATCACCAAAATCCTTTGCCATGACCACTTTGCCCTTGGGGTCATAATGACCCCATTGCGCTGGTCCACAGCCACTAATCCCTTGCTATGTCCACTTTGCCCCATGGAGTCTTGACGACTCCACTGCACTGGCTCATAACCATGCCACGATCACTTTCCCTTGGGAGTCTTAACGGTCCCATGCGCTGATACATAGCCGCTAATCTGTCTCTCAGTGGTGAACTAAAGCTATAGATATCGACAACCCCTTTGCAAACGTCCCGCAACAATGCCCAACTCATGAAGTTAACTCATTGGTTTTCATCTGGATCCTGAGTTCTAACTTCCCAGTTTGACTACCTTTGCATCTCGGGTTTTGGTCTCCTTCGGTTCGGTTCGGTTCGGGTCTCCTCCTTCTATCCGGTTCGGGTCTTGGTCTCCTCCTCTTATCCAGTTCGGTTATGGTCTTACCCCTATCCGGTTCAGTTCGGGTCTCCCCCTCCTATCCGGTTCTGTTCGGGAATCCTCCTCCTATCCGGTTCGGCTCGGGTCTCCTCCTCCTATCCGGTTCGTTCGAGTCTCCTCCTCCTATCCGGTTCGGTTCGGGTCTCTTTCTCCTATCTGAATCGGTTCGGGTCTCTTTCTCCTATCCGGATCGGTTCGGGTCTCTTTATCCTATTCGGATCGGTTCGAGTCTCCCTCTTAACCAGTTCGGATCTGGTCTCCCTCTTAATCGGTTCTGAAAATCTACAACTTTTCCAGCAAGCTATTTTCACCAAACAATGGCGTTTTCAACCATTCTAACCTTCTTATGAAATCATCAAAGCATCCCAAACAATAGTAGCAACATATCGAATCAACAAAAACATTAAAACATCAATCACATGAAATATTTTAGATCAAACATACCCAAAAAGCATGATTTTCCCCTTAATCCCCTTAATCATGTTATAACTATAGGATTAGCAAACTTAATCCAAATTAACTCGAATTTTTACTAGAGGCATAAAATAATATTTTAGAACTTTTACATATTTTTCCAGAATTTTATCGTGCATAATTTTGCTAATTATCGCTAATCACCCCTAATTAGCCGAAATCAGTGAAAAACAATGCAAATCACTCACCTTAGCCATAAATAAATCATAGATCTGAAACTATGGTATTCCAATGTATAGAAGCAGCTCTACCTCTGATTTGATGCTAATTTCTCATGATTTGATGTAGTTTAGGGTAATATGTGATTAGAAAGTGATTAAGAGGTAGTTCAGAAGGTGGAGGCCATTGCTAGGTTTAGAGAAATGAAAGTGGCGGCTAAGAAAATGAAATGAGATGGTTTCCTAACTGATTTCAGCCTCCCCTTAACCCTAATCCCGAAATGGGTTATGGGCCTATCCACTAATTACCCTATTAAGCCCGGTTAAGCTATTTTCCACTTTTCAAACCTTATTTCAGCCATATCTCCCAAACGGTAAGTCCGTTTTATTAATCTGACCACTCTACGGAAAGGTAAACCATCATCCGAGTCCAATGGAATGGTTTCAGGTCAAAACTCCTTAGCAATCAAAATTTATAGGCGAAACAATATTCGCTAGGGACAAAACGATCATTTAAAATTCGGCAAAAATCGTGAATATGGGAAATGGCCCCAATAGCCGTCTTCCAAAGTTGCATGACCATACGACTTCGTATGAACGAAATAAACATTATATGATCCTCCGATGCGTAGAATGCAGGTCGTTACACTCACCCCCCTTAAGAAAAAAATTATTCCTAAATTCCTTAACCAAAACATACAAAGGTGCTCTACATGCCTATCAGCCATTTACAAACAATCAAATATACATAATACACAACAATTATATCCTAGCGTTCGAAATAACTAAATGCAATGAGAATGCAGGTCGTTCTCATTATCACCCCACTGCATCTTGACTAGTTTCACTGTCTTCCTTTGAAGTTGTTTCATATCGTGTCTGACAATGCAAATCGTCCTGCGGCTTCCAACTACTTCAGATTCTACCTCAGTATCATCCAACTGATCTGGCGAAATAGTCACATCAGGGTTGTGCACTAACTTCCTTAACTGAGAAACATGAAATATGTTGTGAACTGCCACCATCTTGTCTGGTAATCCAATCCAACTTTATACGCTAAATTCCCAACCTGCTCGAGGACTGGGAATGGACCAACAAATCTTGGTGCCAACTTGCCTCTCCTACCAAAACGAATCACAGTCTTTAATGGAGAGATCTTGACGAATACTAGGTTGCTAACGGAGAATTTCAATTCTCTTCGTCTTTTATCAGCATAACTCTTCTGCCTATCTTGGGTAGCCTTCATTCGCTATTGAATAACCTTGATCTTATTTGAAGTTTCTCTTATTACGTCCGGCCCAAGCACAAATAGAGAATCGAAAGATATTACATATGGCTTTGGGGAATATATTTTTCAAAATAGACTTTTCTTTTGAAAATGCTTTCTTTTTAAAACCTTTTTGAAAACAATTTTTAAAATGTTTTATCCGATCTAGTAACATTCAGCTTGATACCAAATGTGACATCCTACATCTGTTAATGTCACTCTTTAAGAGAATGCATTAAGTTTTGTGAAGCGTTATAGGTAAACAGAAATAGAAATATTAGAAGATAGATATAAAATAAGAGCGGAATTTAAAACTTTATTAAGCAGAAAACATCGTGGTCCCAAAACATAGTTACATCATGAGTCTGAAATATATAAAACCTAGTACATCAAATTAATACTTCTGTCTTGTAGTAAAATCATTAGAGTACAATAAACATGAAAAGATCACAATCCCCAAAAACATAGCCATAGTAGAGAAGGTACGAAATCAAGCAGTACATCTAAGCAGCTCCAAGCAGAAGGAAAGAAGAATCCTAATCAGCCAGAGTATTCCCACCCTAAGAACCTGGGTGGGATGCAAGAGAAAGAAGAGAAAACAAAATAGGTCAGACATAAGTCTGGCAAATCTAGTTAGTTTTAGCATATAAATAAGTAAAAGCATCGTGACAGTCATATAAACTGGATAAGAGGGATAATAACATATAAGGCAGGTATGACAAGGTAAACATGATAAATCAAATAGAACATATATGTATAGCGCTTCTCCAATACTTTTCTCTGCCTCTTTGCACCAATACTAGTATCATATGAATAAGATTATCCCCAACAAGTACTAGATGGTATACTTAGGCGTACTTCTAGTGAGAGGTTTTACTCCCATACAATAACAGGCAGCCCAACTGAACATACCGGTGTTACCCCTAAGGATAATAAAAGGCTCCTAAACAAGCGAGACTAGATATCCCCTAATTGCTACCCTAATCGATCGGCTCACTAACTCCGTAGATACCCTATGATGGCCCCACAGTAGGATGTATCACTTCCTAAAGAGGCAACCCTTCGTTTCTAGGATGTGCACAACAATATCTACTGATGTCACGACGTCTTAGCCTCCCTTGTCCGGACCCTTGCATGTACATGACCCCGTCGGAGTGGGCCTTCCACGTCATCCCCTCTTTTGGATCTCTTACAATCAGCTCAGTAAGCGTGCCCCGACTCCGACCTAGTTCAGAGTACTCGTTCGATACCTATATATGGGTTACGGACTGAAATGGATCTCACATACAAGGCGATACAAGCTTCCCCTAGGCTTGCATCCCCACTACTAGGATTTCCAAAGGTTATGCTTACCAGTGTAACAAGATTGCATAGCTTCAACATGTTAAGTTTGTGGGCCTATATATAAATATTACCCACCAACCCAAGATATACTTAACCCTCCCACTGTTACAAGCAAGTTTACCAAACCCCTACTCAAGTTAACATATTCATGTAATCCCTATGGATTCAAACGGGTTAAGTATTACAAGTTCATTACCATATATTCATTTATTGTTATAATGCGCTAGACCTCCCACATTAAGCCTACATCTTGTGGATGCTGGATATGCCGGGCGGGTCTGGGCAGACTTCTTCCATAAGTTGAACTTAACCTCGTGTCTTATCTTGTTACATGTTTATGAACTTAAACCCCTCACATTAGGTTCACCACTTGTGGTCCCTGGACATGCCGGTCGGGTCAGGGAAGACTTCTACCACAAGTGTTATCTAACCTCGTGTCTAAGCGCGATTACGGTTTCTAATCATTGTAAATCCAGGCGTTTTCACTATTTAACAATTATCCCTATTTCAGTATAGGTTTTCACGTCCATTTTCCATGTCATATTTATCATGTACCATATCCCCCAATTTAAGATCTTTACTCACAATTTTGGTTAACGCCCCAAATCCGTACAAATGTTTTCAATTGGAGTTATGCCCCAAATTTCCCAATAAAAGTTATACCCCAATCTTAACGTTTTCCCCTCATTCCCAATTTCACGCGTTTGCATATTTCAACGGTGTTCATAGGCTCGAAGGTAGCCTGGCAATAAAATAAAAAGGGAAAAGAAGGAGGGAAAAAAATAGAAATAAGCATAAAAATAAGATAGACATATGATGACAGAAATAGGCATAGCAACAGAAAAGCATATAGTGACAGAATTGGGCATAATGACGAGATAGGCATATAGGAACAGATCTGATGAACATGTGATAATAGAACTGACTAGGCATAGTGACATAGTTAAGCAACTAGCATAATAGGGACATCATCATAAACATGCATGATGAGATCTAAACAGTGAATTAGATGTACAAATAATGACAGATCTGTTATGATTCAGATTACTCAATAAGCATACGCTTAGATCGAAACTTATAGGCATGTCACGATTACATTTTAATTATTTCTATCTAAAAATAAAATAGACTCACTGTGATGGATCTAAAGAACAAGAGTCTTGATTGTAGTTATTGAAGAACAGATCTCTAAACTTGAATAACTTGTTTGTTGAAGAAGAATAGACTATTTTAATCTAGGAAGAGGTAGCATCTAGTTCTCTATTGTTTTAGGATGAGTAAAACAATGAGAATGAGGTCTTATTTATATCCTAGGTGTAACAACCCGTATTTTGAATAACATGTTATAATGTAAATCAAGGCAGAATTAAATGTTAAAATCTGAATCAAGGGAAACGGTTTGTGCCATTGCGTTCGTCTCGGAAAAATACGCGAAATAGAGTCCGAGTTTCCGAAAATCGGAGTCGGTATGACCCAGTTATGGCCCGTCAAAGTTTTTAGAAATTCAATTTCAAAAACAGTTCCAATTTGAATTCATAATTCAAATTCAGCCCAAGCAGGACAGGCGGGAAAATTCCCGCCAGCCCCCAAGTCGACTGGGGAGTCGACTTGGGAGTCGACACACCCCAGGTGGTGTCGACTGCCCAGTCGACACCCCTGTCGACTTGGGTGGTCGGCCAATCTAGCCTGATGCACCTGTTTTGGCTCCTGGGTCTTGTTTTGTTGGCTTGTGACGTGATTTGATGGCTCAGATCTGAATTAGGGTTAATCCTATGGCCTAAACTAACCTAAACTTCTATAAAAAGACCCTAATACCTAGCCTAAATCAACACAAATCATTCCTACAACTAAATTATGCCAAAATGCTTCCTAATCATGGCCTCCACCTTCATATCATGGCCTCCATCCTCTTCATGAAAGTTTGAGTGTTCTAAGCTAGTAAAAGAGCCATCTTTCTTCATCAAAACAAGGATCTTTCTTCTTATTTCTCAAGGCTTGGAGTGGATCTTATCTTTAGTTGGGGATTTCTAGTGTGGCTTCGTCTCAATCTTGTTTTATTTTGTTCTAGTCTTCTTAGCCAAGCTTTGTAAGCCCTATTCTACTCTTAGATTTAAACTATGAAGTTAATATGACCATGTAGCAAGTTGAAATGTGACTTTTGGGCTATATTTGTATGCATAGATCCATGTATGACTCTTTTGATCTATCATTATGGCACTATCATGAACCTAGCATCATTTACCTTGATTTTTGGGTAGAAAGCTATGAGCTTTATTTGTTGATTATGCATAATGCAACATAGAACTTGGTAGTTATGCATAAATGCAACATAGAACCATCTTATAACCTTGATGTTAACTCGCATATGATCTTGAACTATATGCTAATCACATGTTTTCACCCTATGTCAACTATGGTCATGTTATCACCTATTTGCTAAGTGGATGTCATGCATGTTATGAGGCTAATAATGCCATATGCTAGTATGTTGAACCCCTTTTGCCTCATATATCACCATGTTGAACTTGTGATAGACTTTGCCACTTTATGCCCAACTTGTCATATCATTATGTTCCCCTTTTTGATCTATGTGTGTTGATGCGAATTTACATGCGATGGGGTTACGTTGTGGGTAAAATTAAATGACATGAAACATGATTTGAAAATATGACATGTGATTATGCTTGAAACATGAACATGGACATGACATGTAGAAAACATGAAAGCGGCCAACTCGAGGTTGGGTTGAGTTTGTAGCATAAATCTACCTGGAACTGACCGGCTTAAGTAGTGGCTACAAACAATAGGACCCAATGTGGGTAGTTGGTCACATCGCACTTAAAACCCGAGGTTAGACTAGGTTGTGGTTAAAGCTACCCGGACCCCCCGACTTAACTAGTAACCACAACAAAGTCTAATGTGAGAGGTTGGGGTGCATTAAGTTAATTAATGCCACATGATACGGTTAAGTCATGGACTACTTGAATACTTAACCAATTAAACACGATGGGTTGGTAGGGTTAAGTCATGGACTACTTGAATACTTAACCAATTAAACACGATGTATTGATAGGGTTAAGTCATGAACTGCTTGGATACACTTGACCAACTCAATACATGGTTAGGATAGGGTTAACCACACTTAACCCGCTTGAAATCCTAGTTACGTGGTCCTTTTCAGCAGTAACCCACTTAGGAATATCTGGATACCCTGGACTAGGCTAGGGTGGGGCACGATTACTGGACTGATTGTAAGAGACCAAAAGAGACGGCTGAATGGTGCACCGGTTGTTCAGGCGGACCATGGTCGTGCACATTAAGTCCGGAGTTGAACATGGGCACCGGTAGGTTTAGACTGTGCGTGCTTGATTTGTGTCTGTGGTTTACACCTTAGGGCTGGATACACCCTAGGGTGGACCTTGCACAGTTAACTACATTCCATGATTAGGCCGTATGACATCGATACACGACGAGTTAGGCTTATAGGGAGCCGATCGACTAGACCGAGTAGTTGGACCTTGATTTAGGTAACCTTATGATGTTGGGCCAACTTTGGGCCAAGGGATCATTTCTTGTTTATACTTGACATGGATTAGAATACTAGTACACCTGGTGCAACTTAACCTTGTATATGCGATGCCACACTTGATCTATCTTGTTAACTTTTCACCATGCCAGTTATCATCCTATGTTTCATCTCTGTTTTACATGTCCAGTTAACTTTATTAGTTTTTATACTAATAGTAGGTAGGACTTACCAGTCTTTTGACTGACCCGTTTTCTTTCGCCTCTTTTCTTCCGTTCCCCCCGTAGGTTCTCAGGGTGGGAACACTAGCACCTAGCTTGGATCTTTAGCTTGCTTACTGGATAGCTCATGTACGGTTTGGACTTGAGCTCGCTATGGCTTTACCACGTCTACTTTGGGGATAGTTTACTTTATGTTATTTCCAGTTTTCAGTTTATGTTTCTAAACTTGTAG
This sequence comes from Allium sativum, assembly GCA_030737875.1. Classification (NCBI taxonomy): domain Eukaryota; kingdom Viridiplantae; phylum Streptophyta; class Magnoliopsida; order Asparagales; family Amaryllidaceae; genus Allium; species Allium sativum. The sequence goes on from CM060921.1 coordinate 43,887,007, forward strand.
CAGTTGGAAAATAATAACTCAGTACTTTTGATGTAAGTTGACTATGGTTTTGAAATAGTAGTTTTATCCGCTACTTTACTTACTCTGTTTTACTTATATGTTCTGTCTTGTGATATCTTTATGCATGTTTACCTTGTCCAACACCCCTCCAAGGCTAGTGTACTTGCAAGAGTGACCATGGCGGAGGTGGGGTGTTACATTTGGTATCAGAGCATAAGGTTTTACTAGACCGGACAAAAGTTTCAAAAACCCTTTTGAAAAACTATTTTCAAAACCAATTAAGTATTTTCCAAGAAAAGTCTAGTTTATTTTAAAAGGCTATTCCCCAAAAGCCATTAGCACTATCCTTTGTTTCCTCGTTCTAAATCTATCTTTTCCTTTTCCAGCATGGCCGATCTTAACCTTCCCGAGGGAGTACCCATACCCAGATGGTTCCAAAGGTACTTGGAAGCTAGGGCCAACGATGCGGGCCCAGCAAACACTCCCGCCGTACCTGAGGTTCCTCCTCCTCCTCCTCCTCAGCGTCCACAAGCGGATTTCGCAAAGATTTGTAAAGTCTTTAAGGCGATGGGTGGCAAGAATTTTATTGGGATGGAGACTTTTGTTGAGGCAAGAAATTGGTTAAAAGAAATTGAAGACCTCTTTGCCATCTTTGATGTGGAAGACCGTAGAAAAGTTCTGTTGGCAGTATGGCTATTGAAAGAGGAAGCTGCTTATTGGTGGGAGGTCACCAACGCTACTAGACCTATAGAGACTTGGGCCGACTTTAGGATGAGGTTTGGGCTTAAGTTTCTATCATATGCTGAGGAGAATCTACAAATGGAGAAGTTTATATCTTTGAAGCAAGGGGACATGACAGTGAGCGAGTGTGTGAATAAGTTTAACCAGCTTGCACAATTCGGTTTGGACATGGTTAACACACCCCAGAAGAAGGCTCTACGCTTTGCACGAGGGTTGAATGAGCCATTACAAGGTTTAGCCATGTCTCATATACCCATGGGGGCCACTTTTGAAAGCCTAGTAGACATGGCATTGCTTCAGGGAGATGATAAGAATGGCAAGAAAGAAGTCAAGCCTAATGAGACTCAAACCTAGAAGGCGGACTCCAAGTGGGGAGGAAATCAGAGCAACCAGAGCAGTCAGAACAACAAGAACAACAAAGGTAACAAGGCCAACAACAACAAGGCAAGGGACACAAGAAAGTGCAACTATTGTGGGATCGTTGGACACATAGCCAAAGATTGTAGGAAGAAGAAGAGGAATTTGGGAGAATGCTTTCATTGCGGAGAGACTGGACACTTCAGGAAGGATTGCCCAAAGAAGCAAGGGCAGGGGCAAGGACAAACTCAGCGAGCAGGACCATCCGGAGGGCAGATGCTTGCTCTCAACACTCCTCCAATTTCGGACTGAGGTAGTATTTCTGTAGAAAGCCTTGTTTATATTTCTGGTTTTCCTGTTCGAACTTTATTTGATTCTGGCGCATCGCATACCTTTATTTCCTCTGACATTGTTGAAAGTTTGCACATAAGTACTAGTCTTGTTGAGGATCCCGTTAGTGTTTCAAATCCAATTGGGGGTTCCGCCCATTTATCTATGATTTGTATGGATTTGAGGATTTCTATCTTGACCGTAGAATTCACATGTAATGCTTATGTTCTCGGGTTTATGGGATACGGGTTGATTTTGGGCATGGATTGGTTGTCCAGTTATGGAGCCATTCTCGATTGTGAGCATATGATAGTGAGGCTTATGACTCGCCTTGGCAATACCCTAGAGATTTCTTGTAACCCTCTGGATCCCATCATGTTATGTTATCTTGAATCCCTCGACTCGTCTATTGACAATCTTCAATCTGTGAGGGTGGTCCGAGAATATCCTGATGTTTTTGATGAGGTGAAGGGGTTACCCCCTAAACGCGAGACAGATTTCCGTATATATCTTGTTGATAATGCCAAGCCAGTTTCATTGCCTGTTCGGCACATGGCCCCGCGAGAAAGAAGAGAGCTTAGCAAGCAAATCAAGGAGTTGCTTGAGAAAAATTTCATTAGGCAAAGCATTTCAGAATGGGGTGCTCCGGTGTTATTCGCTACTAAGGCGTATGGTTCGCTTTGTCTATGTGTTGATTATTGTGAGTTGAACAAGCTGACAAAGAAGAATAGACACCCGTTACCGAGGATTGATGATCTCTTTGACCAGCTTGTTGGTGCTTCTGTTTTCTCTCAGCTCGATCTAGCCACTGGATTCCATCAGCTTAGAGTGGCTGAGGATAGTATTGATAAGACTGCGTTTAGGACTCCAGATGGATTCTTTGAATGGCTAGTCATGCCATTCGGTTTGACTAATGCACCCGCATACTTTGTTGATTTGATGAGTAGGGTGTTCAGGGAGTTCCTTAACAAGTTTGTGGTTGTCTTCGTGGATGATATTCTGGTCTTCTCTAAGGACGAGGAAGAGCATGCTATGCATCTCAAGGAGGTTATGGATACACTTAGAGCTCATCAGTTGAAAGCCAAGTTCTCTAAATGCCATTTCTGGAGAAGGGAAGTTCGGTTCCTTGGGCATATAGTTTCTAAGCAGGGCATAGCTGTGGATCCCGCCAAAGTGGTGGCGGTACAAGACTGGAAAACTCCCAAGAATGCAACTGAAGTAAGAAGCTTTCTCGGTCTGGCAGGCTACTATAGGAAGTTCATTAAGGACTTCGCCAGGATTTCAGCCCCTCTCACTAAGTTAACGAAGAAGAACTTAGTCTTTGCATGGGACTTATAGTGTGAGCTTGCTTTTCAAAGGCTCAAGAAAGCCCTAACCACAGCTCCAGTTCCAGCTTTACCCGATGGAGGGAAGTTGTTTACCGTGTACACCAATGCATGTGGCACGGGATTAGGCGCTGTCCTGATGCAAGAAGGGAGAGTGATATGCTTCGGGGGTTGGCAACTCAAAGTTCATGAGAAGAACTATCCCACTCATGATTTGGAGTTGGCGGCGATCGTCTTTGCACTCAAATCCTGGCGCCACTATCTTCTAGGCGAAAGGTTTGAGTTATATACTGATCACAAGTCGCTCAAGTACCTCTTCTCGCAGAAAGATCTGAATCTAAGGCAGCAAAGGTGGATGGAATTCTTGGCATCATATGACTTCGAGATAGCTTATACCCCTGGCAAGAGTAATGTTGTGGCGGATGCGCTAAGCAGAAGACGGTTGACTTTGAGTCCCTTGTTTGTTGAGATGAAGAGCCTAGAGTTCTTGGCAACCTTTGATTTCACACTGGCTGTTGAGTCGATGACTGGTTCGTTAGCATCCCTTGAGCTTAGACCTATACTTCTTGATCAAGTTGGGGCTTCACAGAGGGAAGACCCGCAGATAGTCGAGATCATGGACAAGTTGATTCGGGGTGAGACGTCAAGTCACCTCGCTAGATATACTATTGATGACAAGGGATGGCTAAGGCGTGATGGAAGACTATGTGTCCCACGAGTGGGAGACTTAGTAAATAAAGTTCTTGAGGAGGCGCATCACTCGAGGATGACCATACATCCCGGAGGGGATAAGATGTACCGGGATATGAAGCGCATTTTCTTTTGGGATGGGATGAAGAAGGATGTGGCAGAGTTTGTTTCTAGATGCAATGTTTGCCAACAAGTGAAGGCCGAGTCGAAGAAGCCCGGTGTGCTATTGCATCCATTGGAGGTCCCACTATGGAAGTGGGAAAGTATCTCTATGGATTTTGTGGACGGATTGCCGAGATCAAGGAAGGGGAATACTGGCATATGGGTCATAGTTGATAGACTTACGAAGAGTGCTCACTTTATTCCGGTGAAGAGCAAGAGGACCGCATCATGGCTAGCATCTGTTTATCTTCGAGAGATAGTGCGATTGCATGGAGTTCCTTCTAGCATAGTTAGCGATCGTGACCCAATCTTCACTAGCCAGTTCTGGAATAGTTTGCAAGAAGCGATGGGTACGCGATTGAATCTCAGTACGGCCTATCACCCACAGACGGATGGCCAGACCGAAAGGGTGAATAGGGTACTAGAAGATCTGTTGAGGCTATGCATTCTTGACTTTGGTGGCACTTGGGAAGACCACCTTCCTCTCGTAGAGTTTGCTTATAATAACAGCTACCAGGCAAGCATAGGGATGGCACCATTCGAAGCTTATATGGGAGGCCGTGCAAGTCACCAACATGTTGGTGGGAGACGACGGATAAGCTTATACTTGGGCCCGACATGATAAGGGACACATCCGAGAAGGTTGAGTTGATTCGAAGGTGGATGAAAGCGTCCCAAGACATACAGAAATCCTATGCAGATAAGCGAAGGACAGACTTAGAGTTTGAAGTTGGAGATATGGTCTTTGTGAAGGTTTCTCCTTTGCGAAATGTGGTTCGTTTTGGAGCAGTTGGGAAGCTGGCACCAAGGTTTGTAGGACCCTTCCCTATCATAGAGAGGATTGGGAAGATGGCTTATAAGGTGGAATTGCCCGAGAAGCTGGCCGGAGTGCACAATGTTTTTCATGTCTCGCATCTCCGAAAATGCCTACATGAGTCAACCGAGGTAGTTGAGCCTAGCATTCTTGAAGACATGGAGGTAGAGAAAGAGGCAACTTTGAGGCGAGCTCCGATTCGTATCTTGGGAACGGAGATCAAAAAGCTTAGGAATCGAGAAGTCAAGTTGGTAAAGGTTCAGTGGAGTGAAGCCGAGGAAGACGCAACTTGGGAAACCGAGGAGAAGATGCGTGGGCTTTATCCATTTCTCTTTGAGGGTACATTCTCGATCTCTTTTCCTAATTAGCATATCTTTCTCCTGCTATCCATGTTTATCTTGTTATCTTATCATGAGAACCTTAGTTAGAAACCCTTTGGATGAAACATGTATTTGAAACATGTTATGCTTGATGTTTGCAAGTGGTTGCAAGTGGATACTCGTGGATGCATGATACACATTATGCACTAAGATCGGCTCACACACTTTCATATTGCATATGCATGAGTGCTTATACTTATTCATGGCTGAAACTTATTATGCTATCACATGGATGTTGCATATGGATGAATGTTATGTGCACTCATGTAGAGATTATGAATTATGTTAGGAATTTGCATACATATGGACTCATTTCACTAACATACTTTGCATTAAGGAGGTTTACTGAATCAGCAACCGCCTTATTTTCGCATTAGATAAGTACATATACTCACACCTTTCGCATATGATCATACAGAATTTAGAATCTTTTAAGGACAATGACTGCTCGTGGATGATGTTTTGAGTAGATGGATGATGGATGGTAGGATACGTTCTCCCTAACTTGAAGATTTCAGGGACGAAATCCTTTAAGGCGGGGAGAATGTAACAACCCGTATTTTGAATAACATGTTGTAACGTAAATCAAGGAAGAATTAAATGTTAAAATCTGAATCAAGGGAAACGGGCTATGCCATTGCGTTCGTCTCGGAAATATACGCGAAATAGAGTCCGAGTTTTCGAAAATCGGAGTCCGTATGACCCAGCTATGGCCCGTCAAAGTTTTCAGAAAATTTCAAGTTCAAAAACAGTTCAAATTTGAATTCAGAATTCAAATTCAGCCCAAGCAGGATAGGCAGGAAAATTCCCGCCAGCCCCCAAGTCGACTGGGGAGTCGACTTGGGAGTCGACACACCCTAGGTGGTGTCGACTGCCCAGTCGACACCCCTATCGACTTGGGTGGTCGGCCAGTCTAGCCTGATGCACCTGTTTTGGCTCCTGGGTCTTGTTTTGTTGGCTTGAGACGTGATTTGATGGCTCAAATCTGAATTAGGGTTAATCCTCTGGCCTAAACTAACCTAAACTTCTATAAAAAGACCCTAATACCTGGCCTAAATCAACACAAATCATTCCTACAACTAAATTATGCCAATATGCTTCCTAATCATGGCCTCCACCTTCATATCATGGCCTCCATCCTCTTCATGAAAGTTTGAGTGTTCTAAGCTGGTAAAACAGCCATCTTTCTTCATCAAAACAAGGATCTTTCTTCTTATTTCTCAAGGCTTGGAGTGGATCTTATCTTTAGTTGGGTATTTCTAGTGTGGCTTCGTCTCAATCTTGTTTTATTTTGTTCTAGTCTTCTTAGCCAAGCTTTGTAAGCCCTATTCTACTCTTAGATTTAAACTATGAAGTTAATATGACCATGTAGCAAGTTGAAATGTGACTTTTGGGCTATATTTGTATGCATAGATCCATGTATGACTCTTTTGATCTATCATTATGGCACTATCATGAACCTAGTATCATTTACCTTGATTTTTGGGTTGAAAGCTATGAGCTTTATTTGTTGGTTATGCATAATGCAACATAGAACTTGGTAGTTATGCATAAATGCAACATAGAACCATCTTATAACCTTGATGTTAACTCGCATATGATCTTGAACTATATGCTAATCACATGTTTTCACCCTATGTCAACTATGATCATGTTATCACCTATTTGCTAAGTGGATGTCATGCATGTTTTGAGGCTAATAATGCCATATGCTAGTATGTTGAACCCCTTTTGCCTCATATATCACCATGTTGAACTTGTGATAGACTTTGCCACTTTATGCCCAACTTGTCATATCATTATGTTCCCCTTTTTGATCTATGTGCGTTGATGCGAACTTACATGTGATGGGGTTACGTTGTGGGTAAAATTAAATGACCTGAAACATGATTTGAAAATATGACATGTGATTATGCTTGAAACATGAACATGGACATGACATGTAGAAAACATGAAAGCGGCCAACTCGAGGTTGGGTTGAGTTTGTAGCATAAATCTACCCGGAACCGACCGGCTTAACTAGTGGCTACAAACAATAGGACCCAATGGGGGTAGTTGGTCACATCACACTTAAAACCCGAGGTTAGACTAGGTTGTGGTTTAAGGCTACCTGGACCTGCCCGGCTTAACTAGTAACCACAACAAAGTCTAATGTGAGAGGTTGGGGTGCATTAAGTTAATTAATGCCATATGATAGGGTTAAGTCATGGACTACTTGAATACTTAACCAATTAAACACGATGGGTTGGTAGGGTTAAGTCATGGACTACTTGAATACTTAACCAATTAAACACGATGTATTGATAGGGTTAAGTCATGAACTGCTTGGATACACTTGACCAACTCAATACATGGTTAGGATAGGGTTAACCACACTTAACCCGCTTGAAATCCTAGTTACGTGGTCCTTTTTAGCAGTAACCCACTTAGGAGTATCTGGATACCCTGGACTAGGCTAGGGTGGGGCACGATTACTGGACTAATTGTAAGAGACCAAAAGAGACGGCTGAATGGTGCACCGGTTGTTCAGGCGGACCATGGTCGTGCACATTAAGTCCGGAGTTGAACATGGGCACTGGTAGGTTTAGACTGTGCGTGCTTGATTTGTGTCTGTGGTTTACACCTTAGGGCTGGATACACCCTAGGGTGGACCTTGCACAGTTAACTACATTCCATGATTAGGCCGTATGACACCGATACACGACGAGTTAGGCTTATAGGGAGCCGATCGACTAGACCGAGTAGTTGGACCTTGATTTAGGTCACCTCATGATGTTGGGCCAACTTTGGGCCAAGGGATCATTTCTTGTTTATACTTGACATGAATTAGAATACTAGTACACCTGGTGCAACTTAACCTTGTATATGCGATGCCACACTTGATCTATCTTGTTAACTTTTCACCATGCCAGTTATCATCCTATGTTTCATCTCTGTTTTACATGTCCAGTTAACTTTATTAGTTTTTATACTAATAGTAGGTAGGACTTACCAGTCTTTTGACTGACCCGTTTTCTTTCGCCTCTTTTCTTCCGTTCCCCCCCAGGTTCTCAGGGTGGGAACACTAGCACCTAGCTTGGATCTTTAGCTTGCTTACTGGATAGCTCATGTACGGTTTGGACTTGAGCTCGCTATGGCTTTACCACATCTGCTTTGGGGATAGTTTACTTTATGTTATTTCCAGTTTTCAGTTTATGTTTCTAGACTTGTAGTAGTTGGAAAATAATGACTCGGTACTTTTGATGTAAGTTGACTATGGTTTTGAAATAGTAGTTTTATCCGCTGCTTTACTTACTCTGTTTTACTTATATGTTCTGTCTTGTGATATCTTTATGCATGTTTACCTTGTCCAACACCCCTCCAAAGCTAGTGTACTTGCAAGAGTGACCCTGGCGGAGGTGGGGTGTTACACTAGGTTTCATGAATCAGGTCAAGAAAGGATTCTATGTACGCAGAACTGAATTCTGCCCAGATCTCATAATGGTCGACATGGGGGTCAATACCCCCTTTATGGTGTCGACATGGGTTTCGACACCCTTATTACGGGGTCGACCCCTGGGTTGACACCCATAGAGGGAAAATTCCCGCCCAAGCCCGCGTCTTCTGATTTTGAATTATTTTGAATTTATGGAATGTTTAATTTATATATAATTAGCTTATATGTGTGCAAACTTCAAACCTTAATAACTTCTTTATACGATGTCTGTTTTACACAAACTCGGAGTCTATCTCAAGTAGAATTCCGAGACGAACGCTGTGGCATAGTTCATTTTACTTAATTCCCTATATTTAATTAAGTATTCCTTAGTTTATCATCTTAGTGTGTTTGCGGTGTGTTACACTAATATATAAATATTTAGTTCGAAAATGTTAATAATTTTCAAATGAAATATGCGGGAGAAGAGAGGTAAACCAGACCATTGTGGGGCGACCAACATATGGCTTAGGTTGACCTATGGGTCGACCCATAGTCGGTTGGGTCGACCCCATGGGTCGGTGGATTGACCAAGCAACAATCTGGAGATGTGCGTTTTTCTGAATCTAGAATGCTTTTCTGACTGGATTCGTTGCTGACTCAGCGCTACCTGTACGGTTAAGATTATAACCCTAGAATCTACAGGCTGAGGTTAACTCTATAAATGTTTAAATAGGTTCCTTTCTCTCATTCCAATACACATAATTTCTTCATATCTTCTGCCTCTATGAATAAATTCTGAGAGAGTAATAAAAATAAAAATGGAGGAATGCTGCTAAAGCCTAGATCTACAGAGACAACATTCAGGATTTACCTACAACAACAAAATGGGATTGGATTGGACTTTTCTACAACATATAGCTATATATATACGTACATATATATATATATATATATATATATATATATAAGAGAATTATTCCCTTCTTCACCAAGATCCACTATGAGTTCACTATCATTTTCAGATTTGATTTCTTAGACTATAACCTGGCAATTTAATAAAATTGGGTTAGAATATACAGTGTTTATAAGATAGCTGCTATATTTTTTTTTTTTACTATTAATCTCCTTTGCCATTGTGATAAGTAAAACATATGTCTTTGCTATTGGATAGTTAAAAATTAAATGTATCTATCTTTATTTTCCTTATTTCTACTAGTTTAGTTTATTTTCAGCCTTACCTATATGCATATGTGATTTGATTCTTATCTCCTTCCTCTATTTTCCTTTTTTGTTTACGCTAAGCCTATGGAATCCTAGGCTATATTCGATTAGAGTTTGCGTATAACTAGGGTAATAATGAATGACATAAAAAGAAGAATTTAGGCATGTTGATAAATTGGGACCGTTTAACTATAACCTGGGAAAGAGAAAATATGCTCATGTTTACACTTGCTGTAAATTGATAAAAAGGGAAAATGTGCATATACTTGCTGTAAATTGATATAAACGGATAATATACATAAAAAGAACATGATGTAATTGTGGGACATAACTAATGGAATATGCATATGCATAAACATGTTAGGCTTAATTTAATACATACATTAAGTAAATGACATGTTAGAATATTGTAAGTACCAGATATAGGCCAATAAACTGATTTGTTATAGTAATTATACGTACATCTGGGCAGATGATTTGGGGAAGGGTTATACATACATAATGACATGTAATATTACATCCACGCTTACTAGTAACATGAAACTACTAGGTTAAAACATGAGTAATAATAAGCTAAGAGGTCCCTCATTCTACTGTTGTTGGATTTTGGGGTCTCATAAATCCTAGTTATTTGGTGGCATAAGCTTAGGGGGTTTGGATTGTGTTAATATGTTATTGGAACCCATATCAGTCAGTATCCCTGTTGGTATTTTGTTAGAGGGCCTCGCACTAGGTAGAGGCCAGGGCATGTTTTACTAAACTGGATAGTAACACATGGGAAAGATGGGTACGGGCCCGTTCCGGCGGAGTCATGAGCGTGCATGAGTCCAATTAGAAGTCGTTGTAACACCAGTAATAGGTCTGTGTTATAAGTTGCTTGACTAGGGAGTGATACACCCTACTACCAGGGCTGACGCAGAGTGTTTACGTTGTAGGGAGCTAATCCAATGGGTAGTAATTAGGGTACACCTAATCCTTCTATTATGTAATTAATGTAACACCAAATCCTAGTATGTAATTAGGGTACACCTAATCCTGCTGTTAATTCTACTGTTATGTAATTAGGTTAAATACCTCATCATGTTAATCCTATTATACTAGTATTAGGGCAGACATACCTATTTAGGGATATAAATGTGAAGCATTACTCAATCATAGTTTATTCATGTTACTCTTGTTTATCCTGCTGTTTTTTTAGCTTATCTATTACCTTATATGATATTGTACCCCTTTCATCCAGTCTTATTTACTTGTCTTGGCATTTCTATTTTATGCATATTTGAAAATCATTGGAACTCGCCAGACTTTATGTCTGACCCTTTCTCTTCTTTCTTATTTCCCCTAGGTCCTCAAGTGGAATCACAAACCAGTGACTAGGACTTTATCTTGTAGGTTGGACATGGATTTCCTATGATGTACCGTGTAACAACCTGAATTCCAACAGATTGAATTTTTCAAATTCTATCCATCGAGACCCGAGTTGGGTGCTCTGGTATCCTACAGAAAAAGACAGAGATAAAGAAACATATCAAAACTCGTAAAGCATCTCACAGCGGAAGGAATTAAAATATAATATATTCAAAAATAGCTTTACCTTATATATCATACTGTCTAACCAGTATCTAAGCTATACCATCTCTGTTATGAACCTAACCTGAAAGTATGTAATGACGAGGCGTCAGAACATAAGTTCTGGTGATTGGACTTAGAATAAACTTCTGTATAATCCTACACATACAATTTGTAACACCCCACCTCCGCTAGGGTCACTCTTTCGGGGGCACTAGCTTCTGGGGGGCGTTAGAACTGGGTAAGCATGCATAATGATATATCAAGGCAGAACAGGAACATAAATATATATATAAAACAGAGTAAGTGAGAATAAAACAGCGGAATATCTCAAACCATCTCAAAACAAGTCTAGTACATCATAAAGTCATCTGCCAAAATAAATATGTCTAGTACAACATAAACAGAAATACTGAAATACATAGTGCTATCCCCAAAAATAAAAGTGATAAGCCATAGCGAGCTCAATATCCAGACATACATGAGCTATCCAGCGAACAAGAAAGCGATCCAAGCTAAGCACCACTGTTCCCTCCCTGAGAACCTGGGGGGGGGGGAACGGAAGAAAAGAAGCGAAAGAAAACAGGTCAGTCAAAAAGACCGGTAAGCCCTACTACGATCAGTCCATAAACTAATAAAGCTAACATCATGATGGAAACTGAGATGAATATACTGGCAACAGATAAAGGTGACATCACATAAAGAAGATTAAGCTTTGCACCACAGTGTACTAGCAAATTAACATAACAGGTATCGATCCCTTAGCCCAACTTTGGCCCAATAGCATGAGGTGACCTTTATGCAAGGTCCAGCCCAACGGTCTAATCGATCGACTCCCTATAAACCTAACACGTCAAGTGTTGGTGTCCATACGGCCCACATATGGTTGTAGTTAGACTGTGCTGGGTCCACCTTTGGGTGTATCAAGCCCTCGGGTGTCAACCCCAGACACCTAAGCAATAATGCACAGTCTAAACCTACTGGTACCCGTGCCTCGAGTTTGTCCAACACCGAACTACGTGCACGTCCGTAGCCCGCCTGGACCCGCACCGCTGTACCACTCAGCCGTCGCTTTGGTCGCTTACATCAGTCCAGTAATCGTGCCCCGCCCTAGCCTAGCCTCTAGGGTTGTGAATGATACCAAACTGGGATTACTGCTGGAACAGACCACGTTGCTAGGGTTTTCTAAGAGGGTTAAGTGTGGTTTAACCGCTCACTAATCATGGATTAAATTAGTTAAGTGTAACCAACAGTTCACCACTTAACCCCATTTAATCCCTCGTATCCCCAAAATTGGTTAAGTATTAGTGGGCCATGACTTAACCCTAATTATGAGGCATTAATTTAATTGTACCTTAACCTCTCACATTAGACTTTGTTGCGGTTACTAGTTAAGCCGGGCGGGTCCGGGTAGCTTTACACCACAACTTGGTCTAACCTCGGGTCCCAGGTACACATGACCAACTTCTCACATTGGATCCTATTGTTTGTAGCAACTAGTTAAGCCGGTCGGTTCCGGGTAGGTTTACGCTACAAACTCAACCCAACCTCGAGTTGGCCACACATGTTTTCTAAGTGTCATGTCCACTTTATTTCAAACCATAATTACAAGTTTAACTTGGGTAGACCTAACTTAATAGGTAAATTCCCAAGGGGTAGACCTAACTTAATAGGTAAATTCCCAATCTTATATTTTCATGTATTTTAAGTTTCACCCAAACCCCCCCCCCCCCCAACGTCATTCTATCGCTCACATATTCGCCCTAACGCATAAAGGATAGAAAGAGGGAACTTGGCACAACATACATGATAAATCTTACATATCATAATAAGCATGCATAACATGTTGGACTTGCATAACTTAGCATAGTGAACTTGCATAAACATGCATAACTTGTTAAACTTGCAAATCATGACTTAGTGAACTTGCATAAACATGCATAACTTGTTAAACTTGCAAATCATGACTTAGTGAACTTGCATAAACATGCATAACTTGTTAAACTTGCAAATCATGGCATAGTGAACTTGCATAAACATGCATAACTTGTTAAACTTGCAAATCATGGCATAGTGAACTTGCATAAACATGCATAACTTATCAAACATGTGTAACATGGCATAGTGAACTCGCATAAGCATGCATACCTTATTAAACATGCATAACATAGCATAGTGAACTCGCATAAGCATGCATAACTCATTAAACATGCACAACATAGCATAGTGAACTCGCATAAGCATGCATAACTTATTAAACATGCATAAATCCCAACTTTCATCACTTATTAACTTTAGAGTTTCTAAAATGAAGGTAAGAGGGCTTACAAATATTATGAAGACACAAATCTACTAATAAAGATTGAGAAGCCCTTTTTATGCAAGCAAATAAAACCCCAAAACAAGCTCCTATTAACAAAAATCCCAAAAACTCTAGCTTAGCAAATAAAGCTTGCAACTTGATGATGTATGCAAGCTAATGATCATTCATACAACTTAGAAAAGCTTGTATGAACATCAAAATCTTAATAGAAATGATTTTTGAAGAGGGTGGAGGCTAGGGTTCTTAGGTGGAGGCCATTTGAGATTTCAATTTGACATAGTTTGGTTGCTAGAGTGAATAATGAGGCTTTAGGGTAGGATTAGGGGCTTATTTATAGAAGATTAGAGTGTTTTTAGCCCTAGGATTAACCCTAGGTTAGTTTAGGCCCGTCAGATTTAGGAATTCTCTAGAACCAAGCCACAAGACCAAGCCCAAATCAAAATGGTGCGCCAGGCAAAACTGCCTGGCCACCCCGTGTCGACAGGGCTGTCGACAGGGCAGTCGACACCCCTGGACCCCTGTCGACATGGGGGCCCTGGCGGGAATTTTCCCGCCTGACATCAATTAGCCCTAATCCCTGTTTTTAATTTGAAATTTGAATCTGTTTTTAGCATAGAAATTTCTGAAAACTTCAATGGGCCTTAACCGGGTCATACGGACTCCGATTTTCAAAAACTCGGACTCTATTTCGCGTATTTTTCCGAGACGAACGCAATGGCATAGCCCGTTTCCCTTGATTCAGATTTTAGAATTTAATTCTGCCTCGATTTATGTTATAACAGGTTATTGAAAATACGGGTTGTTACACAATTTAGTTATATTTTCTTGCTTATTACGTTATTCGTGATATTAGCTCTCCAAGCTATACTCATGTCCCACTAGTAGGTTAACCTAATACAACGTAAATGTAGATACCCCCAGCTCGTCTAATCCTTTCCATGTATATATACAGTCCCTTGCCGTATGTCGTACGGGCTTCATCATGTCAAATTGATTAAGTATTATCTAGCGGTTCATGTTGACTTAACCCACCCATATATCGAGTCAAATTGGTTGAGTGTTGTCTAGTATTTCATGTGGACTTAACCTTATCATACTAGCATGTGTCATTAGCATTAATTAATTATTAATACCCAACCTCTCACATTAGACTTATTGTTGCGGTCACTGGATATGCCGGTTGGTTCCGGGCTGGATTACACCACAACTCAATCTAACCTCGGGTTTCATGCACGTTATGACTAACTTCTCAAATTAGAACCTATTGTTTGCAGTCACTGGATCTGCCGGGAAGTTCAGGGCAGGATCACACCGCAAACTCATTCTAACCTCGAGTTAGCCATGTTTCATCTTTAGCCCACTAACGAATTCACAAATATGTTCATGTTCTTGTTATGCCACTAGTGTTAATTTTCATGTTATATTTCTGAACGTCCCGTTTCTTTAACCAATCAAACCCAAATTTAATTAAAACACTCATGCCTCAAATTTTCAGGTTTTTGAATTAGATTTCACAATTACATGAGACAGATTAAACCCAAACTTGTCCAATTCCGATTAGGTTTCTAGTTTGCCTATTTCTTCACTAAATTAGGATCTTTATCTTTAAATCATTTTTCCCCAAATCCCCTATTCAAACTTTATCTATGTTTATCGTAAGTTACCCCAAATTACCAATTTCGCGATCCTTTCCCCTTATTTCCTTGAATAATATCAATATATACTTTGCCAATTACCCCAATATTTGCAATAATAACCGTTATGCCACAAACCCCAAATTACAGATTATATTCTTCGACTGTAATAAATAGATTATGCCCAATATTTGCAATAATAATTGTTATGCCACAAACCCCAAATTACAGATTATATTCCTCGACGGCATAAAATAGATTATGCCCAATATTCCCATATTCCAACCATACGTATGTATAATAAGATTTTGTCTAGGTTTGAGATAACCTAGATCCAAAAATAAAAAGGGGAAGGAGAATAAAAGAACAATTATTATAACATGAATTTTGAATTGAATTTATAACTGGGGAATGATGAACGATAATAATACTATTATACAACAAGTTTATTATAATTCCACTCACCTTGACTGGATTGGGGAAAGTGAACGATTTGTTGATGTAGAACGCAGATTTAATCTTCTTATTTGATTGGTGGTGAAGAGCATGAATCGTTGATGAAGAACTTTGCTACTTGATTTTATTAAACTCCAAAGTTGATGAAGAACTTGCAATATAATTTAGAGTTTTGGGGCGGCGGCCATGTTTGGTTGAACTTTGGTAGAATGGAGGCATCTTAAGGAATTGTTATGAATTAGGGTTAGGTCTTGCTATGTATTTATAGGTGTAGAGAGTGTTTTAGAGCCCTTAGAATGACCTAGAAGGCATCCAACCCGTACAACACATCAAAACACGTCACAGGAGCTGAAATCGTCCAGATCTGGGGATAGGTTGACCCCTTGGTCGACCTGACCCCCAGGTCGACCTGCCTGGTTTTAGCGGGAAATTTCCCGCCCAGCTGCCTGGGTCGAATTTTGAACTGTTTTAAATTTTCGTTGAATATTCTAAAGGCCATAACTCCTTCATACGGAGTCCGATTTACGCAAACTTGGACTCTATTCCAAGCAGAATTTCGAGACGAACGCAATGGTGATGTCCATTTTTCTTAGTTAGTGATATTTAAATTAAGTATCCTTATTTTATTATCTTTTCCGTTACACACACTATTATCGAATTAATTATTCCTTCTCTTCCATATATTAATTATACATCACCATTATTTACCTATCTATGCATATACACATATTTTTACATGTTTTTAATTATATTAAAAATGCAGGGTGTTACATTCTCCCACCCTTAAAGAATTTCGTCACCAAAATTCGATAAGAGTAAAAATAGATAGCCCGTCGCAATATCCATCCATCATGTGTGCATCCAATTGTTGCAAACATTATGCACATGTGCAAAGTGAGATACATCATAGTAAAGTATGTACGCCTAATTTGGATCCACCTGTATGTATGCAAATTTTAAAAACTCTTTCAAAACATGATGCTCACGTCCTAAATATACTTGCAGTTCTATATGAATGCAATATTCTTGAAAAATCAAAATATTTTTCATCCAAGTTTTCCCACACTCTTATAGAATAAGGGCATAGTTCACCCAATTGTCTCATCCAAAACCCTACTATCCATCACTAAATTCGAAATTTAGAAAAATCTAATTTTCCAAATTTGATTTCCTTATGTTACGAAAAGATATAAAACGGAAAAGTTCACATCCTCAGTTTTTCTTTTTTAATCGTACTTGGATTTTTATATGACTATTTTATGAAGATTTCCTATTTTCCTATCCAAGCGCAACCACATAAGAAAATTTCTTCTCTTTTTTCCACTTATCTTGGAAAAATTTCATATTTATTCATTTTTTTCTTAAGATTTCCGTTTTCTTTTCCCGTCACATTTGTTGCCTTACTGAATTTATTATTTCTTGTTAGCTAGGCTTTTCTCTTTCTTAGCTTATTTGACTTAATACAATTACTTAAGTTTATTATTTCAAATAAGCTTTTTCTATTTTGACTTCAAACCACATCCTACACAGCTACTACTATGGGCCAAGAATCTTGGGACATTGTCATCTTAGACAATTACGAGTCCATACAACAGGATCTACCCACTTACTTGCCCTTTACTACTTAGTAGTCACTACTAGTCCTTGCTGGTATTACTAGCCTATCCTTTTTTTCCTTTTCTCCAGCAACAAACCTAGGTTTCTTAATGCTTATGCATTCTACGGGAAATTTTCCATTAGCTTAATATTAGCTAATCCCTTACTGTAAATTGGCAAGAGAGTAACTCCCTAAATATTAACCTCGAAGACCAAAATCAACATCAGATTGACACTCAGAGAATCACTCAACTCAACCAATCTCTAGTTGGTTCTAATTGTTTAATTCTAGCTTTAACTTTCTCTCGTTCTATTCTAGGCACTAATCCTTACCTACTCCATTCTCTTTAAAATATGGTTTGGCCTCCTTTCTTTTCATTACATTTTTCTTTCAAAAAAATTAAAAGTGTTAAAACTTTATTTTCTTCTCCAAAACTTGTTTTCGCCAAACCATAAAAACATGTCACAATATAAAAATGTAAGTCATTTTTTTTTCAAATCACAAAGCAGGAGTTGACAAGGATAACAATTGGGCTTACTTTGTTTCTAATTACAATGTTAATTTAACTACTCGCTATAAGGTGCAGACATCTATTCTATTCCTACAACTTATTTTGTCCACCCAACAAAATTCTTCGTAAATCAATAATCAAAATTTATTGGTAACAGAATAGAATTTCAAAACTTCTTTTCATATATGAAAACTAGCAAGCTATTTATGCTCCATAATATGCACCTTTTTATGAGAGAATTCTTTTTAAAACAAGAAATCATTGTTTTACACAATATACCCCACTTACTTTAAAACCCAACATGCATTTAACAAAATACTTTTAAGATTAAATCTTGGAAAATACCACAAATCCTTTTTCAAATTCAAGTTCATACAAGTTTATCATTGGGTTAGACTCAAAGCGGGTCTTCAACTCAACTAGGCTTTCCTAGGCACTTTCACGAATTCAATTCTCTTAACTATATATATTTCTAATCCATTTTCCATATTTCAACCATTTCCAGTTTCTAAGGTTTCATTTCTAAACCCACTAATCTAAAATACTAATATTTCAGTTTCCATCCTATGGGATACTTTTCTTTCTCTAGCTTCAAGTCACATTGTACACTTTCCCAACCACCTCATGGTTTCCAAGTTCCTATATTCATTCCTTGAGTGTACAAACTAGATATCCCAACTCTTTTCATGTCTAGTGGGCTACTATATGGATTTAGGTTTATATATATATATAATGTTTATATTTTAGAAAATACAAATACGTTCACTCATTATCTTCCTAAGATCACTAAACCAAAGCTCTGATACCAGATGTAACAACCCAAATTCCGACAGACCGAATTTTTCAAATTCTATCCATCGAGACCCAAGTTGAGTGCTCTAGTATCCTGCTGAAAAAGACAAAGATAAAGAAACATGTCAGAACTTGTAAAGCATCTCACTACACCAGATTGGACATTTCGCCACTGCCCAGGCGGAACCTTTGCCACGGTCTCGAGCCGTGGCAATTTTACCACGACCATGGACCATGGTAAAGGTCATTATGCTGTGCTCATGCCCACGTGGCCACAAATAGTTCCTAACCCCTTTCCTAGAATACAAAGAATATGCCCCTTTCCTAGAATACAAAGAATACGCCCCCCGTGCCTTAACCATCCTCCCTCTCTGAAACTTCACGATCCCACCGTAATCGATAATCCCTTTCTCTAAAAATCAACGATCTCACTTATGTAATTTCGATTTTCAATTCGAGCCTCTCCTCCATTATTTCTATTTGAAAATATTGTTATACTCAGGTATCTTTTCGTCTCCTCTTTGATATCTCCTTCTCGATATATTTATATTAGGTTTCTATCTTTATTTTTGTCAAGAATTGGGATGTATTTTTTATTTTTATAATTAGCATTCATTTTTTGTTGATTTGTTGGGGTTTGTTTTTTTAATCAACAACCGTTTTTTCCTGCATTTTATTTGCTGCAGTTGGTGCTGCCATAAAGGTCTCTGTATTTTTACTTGATGGTGATATTACCATAGATTTCGAAGTCAGGTATCAACTTTGTACATGTTTTGTTTATGCTTTTCAGATCTATGCAACTACTTAATGCAGTAGTTATGACAGTTTTAGGTGGTATAATTATCATAACTTTATTATAAATTGGTGTTATATATTCAGACCTATATTTTAAGTATCATTGTACAGAGTTTTTATGTTAGTGAATAATATTTGAAATTGAAATAGGTGTTGTTTGAATTGAAGTTGCTTTGGAATTTTGAAGAAGAAGTAGCAATAGTATTTCAATCGTCAGAAGATTATATTAACTTTCATCTTAGCTTTCTTCTTCAACATTGCAAATTTTAGGTGACTTGATTTGCTTAATTTATGCAGTATAGTAGCCATCCATGTCATATGCAGAGTAATGATATTTGTTAGTTAGGTCTTAGTACATCATTATTTCAACCTATTTCTTAATGAGAACGTGGATAATGATACTTGTAGTAATCACAACCATCCCTGGATATAAAAGAAACAGGTAAAATAGCTACAAATAAAGGGCAGTGAGGGCATTTAGCAACTGGTCACAACAACACGATCATACTCCGAATCTTTTCACCAACTGAATGGCACTAGTGTACAAAAGTTTAAAAACTACTAGTAGCAAAAGGATAAAACAAGACTCTGAACAAACAACATGTAAGTACGGAAGCTGGTCTAGTTGAGAAGAATATAATGATTCTAAATCCAAGTTCATTTTGCTCATGTGACGCCAACGGATGCTGCCTTTTGATTATGGGCATCTCGCATGAAAGCAAGATCATTTTTGCGAGGTGAGACGGGAGGGATGTTGCAGAACCGGACGTCATTGCTGACCACTACAGGCATTTAATTAATTGGTTATTTTTAAAAAATAATATGTATTAGTAATTTATAAAAATAAATAAATGGTTACATTTCAAACTATCCGGATTCAGTTCAAACCAATTCCATAATACAGAACGCCTTGATGCGGCGGTAAATCAATAAAACATGTCTTAAATGCACCTCATTCGCACAAATTATTAATTTCAGAAATTTATAAAAAAAAGTTAGAATAGATAGGGGCGCACTTGGTCCATTATCGTTCCTCCCACGTTGGACGCATCATTAGAACGGTGATAAAACAAACAAAGATTCGAACAATAATGATGCAATGCAAAGGTTGGTGAAGGGATAACGATGGTTTTGGATGTGTTGAAGTGAGAACTTATTGGGTGTGGATGTACTTATTTAGATTAACACAACTAGACTGTGTAGATTGTGAATGATAATTTATTTTCTTGTTAACGCCATGTCATTAGTGACATTTTTTTACCCATCAGACCAGGCTGAACTGGTCTCTCTTTCCCTTATCAAGCCTACTATTCAAGTTGCTATAGTCGAGTGGCATGACTATTTGTTTAAGTAGAGATCAAAACTATATTTCTATATATCTATTTTTTTCTTTTATCGTGAGACTAGGACGTGTGTATATTTTAAACTTATATATATATATTTGTACCGCATGTACCATGCCAACTTAACGACCTATCTGTAACACCCCGTATTTTCTATGAACGTATAAGTAACAAATCAGAGGATAATTAATTTTTAAAATAAGAATCAAGGGAAATGGGTTGCGCCATTGCGTTCGTCTCGGAATTCTTCTTGGAAACGAGTCCGAGTTTGCAAGAATCGGAGTCCGTATGAGGGAGATATGACCCTCCGAAGTTTCAGAAATTTTCAGAATCGAAGACAGTTCAAAATTCGAATTCAAACCCAGAAGCGGGCTGGGCAGGAAATTTCCAGCCCAGGACCCAGGTCGACTGGGGAGTCGACTGGGCAGTCGACCCCCCAGGACCCAGGTCGACTGGGGAGTCGACTGGGCAGTCGACCCCCTGGACCAGGTCGACTGGGCAGTCGACCTGGGGGTCGACCTCCTTGGTCGAACCTGGTGCGTGTGTGTGCGATTTTGAGGGATGTGACATGTTTGTACGGACCTGATAAGTTCTAGGGTTAATCTGAGGGGCCTAAATGAGTTCCTACACCTATAAATACATCCTAAGACCTAGCCTTCTCTACACACAATTCTATTATGCTTCTTCTCTGCCTCCGTTCTAAATAAAAATAAAAATGGCGTCGCTACTCTGCTGGAATCAAAACTAGAAGCTAATCAACATCAACCTAAGCAACTCAATTCAAATTAGAGATTAAAGCTTCTGCAAATATTCTACAATAACTAAATTCT
The DNA here is from genome assembly GCA_030737875.1 of Allium sativum. NCBI lineage: Eukaryota > Viridiplantae > Streptophyta > Magnoliopsida > Asparagales > Amaryllidaceae > Allium > Allium sativum. Next base: position 43,908,295 of record CM060921.1, read on the forward strand.
TTCTTTATTCCAATCAAGGCAAGTGCAGTTATTTTCCGATATAAACATTAATTCTGATTATGACATGAATTGTAAATCTGAATCTGAGATTATATCTGTTCTGTTCTGTTTTATTCTGTATTTCTTTCTGCTTTCTGTTATATAGCCAGGCTACCACTAGTCTGAGCCAATCTCATAAGAGTTTAACATACGCTAAAATGTTTGGGACAGTAAAATGAATGATGCATAAATTGGGCATGACCAATAGGTGACTGATTTGAGGAAAGAACATGGACTGTAGCTAGAACATAAATTTGAGGACACATAATTAGACATAAATATGGACTGTATTGAACATATGATTTGAGATAAAGTGGATATGGCTTAGGTATAAAGACTTACATGAAAGTAGGATATTTATTAATGTAAATAAACACCTAAGTAAGGGATCTTTGGGGTATATGACATGCATAGTAATCGATGGCTATATTTGGTATAATTTATATATGGATCTTCTGTACTATGCAAGTTTAATAAAAATTGAAACATATGATATATGGTAAATTATGACCATAATCTGTGCTATGTAAATTTAATGCAAACATGGGGTATATGATCATATTGTGAATCATGACTATTATTTATGCATGTGAAACTTAGGCAAGATTTATATTTAGGCAAGATATGTTTGTGAAACCTTAAGGAATGATTAAATCTGTTATATTTGCCTAATTTGCTAGTTCGGCTATATTTGCCTAATCTGCTAGTTCTGTTATATTGCCTAATCTACTGCCTAGTCTGCTAGATTTGTTCATCTGCCAAATCTGTCATCTGCTAAGTCTGTTGAAAATGCCAAATCTGCTGAACTAAATCTGTTGAGATGCCTAATCTGTTATCTGCTAAATCTGCTAGTTTCTTAATCTGCTGAATCTGTTAAGTTGCCTAAATCTGTTATTTGCTATGTCTGTTAAGTGATATATTCTGTCTGTTATTGACATAATTTGAATTAGCTATGGATAATTGACATGTATATTAGGCGTGGGCATAAATGGTAAATTATTAATTAATTGGCCGCAAAGATAAACATGGCTAACTCGAGGTTAGAATGAGTTTGCGGCGTAATTCTGCCCGGAACCGCCCAGCATATTCCAGTGGCCGCAAACAATAGGTTTTAATATGAGAAGTTAGTCATAATGTGCTTGAAACCCGAGGTTAGACTCAGTTTGCGACAGAAACCTGCCGGAACCAACCGGCCTAACCAGTAGCCGCAAACTGTCAGTCTAATGTGAGAGGTCTGGGCATTAATATTTAATTAATGAAAATCTGAGATAAACATGATGTCTTAAACGTGTTGGGTGGGTAAGGTTAAACCAATTGGACCAATGAATCTGATAAACCCGTTTCGTGAATCTGTAGGCCCAATACAAAGTTAGACAATCTGTAACCGGTTAATCTGTAACCAGTAAATCTATAAGTCTGTAAATCTGTGAACTAGTTGATCTAAACTCTGTATGTCTGGAAACTTGTAAATAAGTTAATCTGAAATCTGTTAGTCTGGGGACACAAGGTTAGGAGGGGAATTACTTGTGTCATCTTTTGTTTGGGACCCATATTAGTCGGTAACCCCATCTGGTATCAAAACTTTGACCCAACAGTAGATAGGGTCCGGGCACGCTTACTGAACTAATTATAAGCGGTTCATTCTGATAATGGCGACGGGTGTTGACGGTGCGTTCCAACCGGGTCATGTGCGTGCATGGATCCCGGTCTGCCTTTGAGGATGTAAGACGCCGTGACAACTGTAAATAGGCCTATGCCAATTGGTTGTCACTTTAGGGAGTGATACACCCTACTGTGGGGCCGACACAGGGTATTTATGTATTAGAGAGCCGATCGCTTGGGGTAGGGTTTTAGGGTACACTTAGTTCTGTCTGCTTTTGTTGACACCGTCTGTTTCTATTGGGTGGCAACACCCGTCTGTTTCTGCGTGGTACCGTCTGTTCGGGTGGTAAAGGCCCAATTACTAGTGTACACCTTATGCTACATTCTGCTTCTGTCTGTTTCTGATCGGGTGGTAAAGGCCCATTACTAGCGTGGAAATTATTCTGTACCCGTTTCTATTTTAGCTTAGACATTAGGGTGACGCCTAATTCTGTTATACTAGTATTAGTGCAGAGAAGTGTAAAGAAATAGCTTATGTCATTCTGTTCTTCTGTAATATCCGCTACACCTGCTACTGTTATCTCTCATCCAGTTTTATTTTCATGTCATGTTATTATTATCTGTTCATAAATGAAAATCACTGGACTTGCCAGACTTTATGTCTGACCTTGCTTGTTTTTGCCTCTTTTTCTTCCGTTTCCCCCCAGGTTATCCAAGGAGGGAATACTTTAGCTTGATCCAGATTCCTTCTGCTTGAAGTGCTTAAAGTATGGCTTGGCTCTGTATAGCTTCCGTTCCGTGGGGATTATGATTTTAAAGTTTTGTACTCTGATGGCTTTTGAACAAGGCTGATATATATGTACTTGAGTTTTTGGTAAAGTTGTAACCATACTGATTTCTGTCCGCTGCAATTAAGTTATAAAGTTTTTCAAGTACTATTTTTTTATCTTTCTTGTAATATTATGTTCTGTTTACAAAAATGCTCCATCAAAGTTAAGGCATTCCCTTTGTGAGTGACCTTAACGGAGGTGGGGTGTTACACTTGGTATCAGAGCTGAAGGTTACCAGATTGGGTAAAGTTTTTGAAAACTATTTTCAAAAAGGTTTTGAAAGGAAGTATTTTCAAAAGAATAAAGCTTATTTTGAAAAGCATGATCCCCAAGAGCCATATATCTTTCCTTCAGTCCTTTTTGTATTGAATCATTCCTTTTTCGTTTCAGCATGTCTAAAGCATCTGAGATACCAGAGGGTGTTCATGTACCCGGTTGGTTTCGTCAATATCTTGAGGGTAGGACCGCCGCCGCAGGTCCAGCAAATGATCCCCCTCCTCCACCACCTCCTCGTGCAATTTCTTTCTCAAAGATCTGTAGAGATTTTAGGGCCATGGGTGGGAAGGATTTCAAGGGAACTGAATCATTCGTAGAAGCAAGGAACTGGCTCAAAGAAACTGAGGATCTATTTGTTATCTTCGAGGTGGGCGATAGGCAGAAGGTACAGTTGGCGGTATGGCTACTCAAAGACGAAGCTTCCTATTGGTGGGAAGTCACTAACGCCGAGAGGCCAGTTGAAACATGGATGGATTTCAAAACAAGGTTTGAGACAAAATTCCTCTCGCAAGCTGAACGAAGTCTACAATTGGAAAAGTTCTTATCTCTTAAGCAAGGAAGTATGATGGTCAAGGAATACGTCAACCAGTTCAACCAACTGGCTAGGTTCGGATTGGATTTAGTCAACACTCAGCATAAGAAGGCTCTCCGCTTTGTCAAAGGATTGAACGAGCCACTGCACAGCGTAGCCATGACCCATGTACCCATGGGAGTGACTTACGAGAAATTGGAGGACATGGCACTACTGCACGAGGAAGACAAGGGCGAGAAAGAGACAAAGAAGGAAGAGCCACCGAACAAGAAGGCATGGCCCAAAAGGGAAACCCAAAAGAAAGATAAGGAGTCTGAAGATAAGAAGGGGAAAAAGTGCTTTACTTGTGGAAGCTCGACTCATCTGAACAAGGATTGCAGAAAAAGGAAGGGCACTTGCTTCAACTGTGGTGAGATGGGACACTTCACTAGGGACTGCCCGAAGAAACGAGGAGAAGGGCAGAGGGCAGAACCCACTTCTGGAGGGCAGGCGAATGCTTAAGGAACTGGTAGTAAGGGTAGAAATAAGAAAATTTAAGTAGAAGGTTTAATTTTCTTATCTGATTGTTGAGTTAAAACTCTTTCTGATTCTGGCATTTTGATTCTGTAATCGATACTCTGCACTTTAATACTAGTATTGTTTCTGATTCCGTTGTAGACCCAAATCCATAAGGGTTATGACTCATCTGTTTGTGATTGGGGTTTGAGAGATATTCGTGTTAGGCGTCAAGTAGGACGCATACATTCTGGGATTTATCATGCTTAGTTTCCTAAGAATCATTCGGTAATCTGATCTGTACCAGTAGTCTGTAAATATCTAAATATCTCTGACAAGGTTAAGATTTCCAGTTGTGACATTATCTAAAGAGGGTAATCCTCTGGGTGTCAAATTGATGTTGGTTTCGGTCTTCAGGGCCGATACTTAGGACCCATGCCTAATGGGAACCAAGTTTTTGTTTTATTTGTACTCGCTTCCACCATTCAACTGTATCCTATCGATCGAATCTTCGAACTTTAGGTAGAAACTAATGGGTGCAAACATGTGTTTGAGACATGTTATGTTTGATGGTTGCAAGTGGACTCAAGTGGTTGCTCGTGGATGCATATACACACACACTAGGCACTAGATCGGCTCAAAAACACTCTCATACTGCATATGGATGTGTGAGCATTTTTCAATTTTTGTGGATGCAAAATGATTGACTCAGCACATGGACGTTGCATATGACTGAATTGTTGTGCACTCATATAGAAATGATATGTATCAAATAGGAAAATTTGCATACATGTTGGACTCATGGCACTGGCATAATTCGCATTAAGGAGGTCAACTGAATCAGTGGACCGCCTGATCTTTGCATTAGATAAGAAACATATACACACACTTTTGCATATGTTCATACAACATTAGAATTTTCTAAGGACAATGGACGCCAGTGACTGATGATTGAGTAGATGGATGTTGGATGGTAGGACACATTCTTCTTAACTTGAAGATTTCGGGGACGAAATCCTTTAAGGAGGGGAGAATGTAACACCCTGTATTTTCTGTGAACGTATAAGTTACAAATCAGAGGATAATTAATTTTTAAAATAAGAATCAAGGGAAACGGGTTGCGCCATTTCGTTCGTCTCGGAATTCTGCTAGGAAACGAGTCCGAGTTTGCAAGAATCGGAGTCTGTATGAGGGAGATATGACCCTCCGAAGTTTCAGAAATTTTCAGAATCGAAGACAGTTCGAAATTCGAATTCAAACACAGAAGCGGGCTGGGCGGGAAATTTCCCGCCCAGGACCCAGGTCGACTGGGGAGTCGACTGGGAAGTCGACCCCCCAGGACCCAGGTCAACTGGGGAGTCGACTGGGCAGTCGACCCCCCCGAACCAGGTCGACTGGGCAGTCGACCTAGGGGTCGACCTCCCTGGTCGAACCTGGTGCGTGTGTGTGCGATTTTGAGGGCTGTGACGTGTTTGGACGGACCTGATGAGTTCTACTGTTAATCTGAGGGGCCTAAATGAGTTCCTACACCTATAAATACATCCTAAGACCTAGCCTTCTCTACACACAATTCTATTCTGCTTCTTCTCTGCCTCTGTTCTAAATAAAAATAAAAATGGCGTCGCTACTCTGCTGGAATCAAAACTAGAAGCTAATCAACATTAACCTAAGCAACTCAATTCAAATTAGAGATTAAAACTTCTGCAACGATTCTACAATAACTAAAGTTCTTTCTTTAATCCAATCAAGGCAAGTGCAGTTATTTTCCGATATAAACATTAATTCTGATTATGACATGAATTGTAAATCAGAATCTGAGATTATATCTGTTCTGTTCTGTTTTATTCTGTATTTCTTTCTGCTTTCTGTTCTATAGCCAGGCTACCACGAGTCTGAGCCAATCTCATAAGAGATTAACATACGCTAAAATGTTTGGGACAGTAAAATGAATGATGCATAAATTGGGCATGACCAATATGTGACTGATTTGAGGAAAGAACATGGACTGTAGCTAGAACATAAATTTGAGGACACATAATTGGACATAAATATGGACTGTATTGAACATATGATTTGTGGTAAAGAGGATATGGCTTAGGTATAAAGATTTACATGAAAGTAGGATATCTATTAATGCAAATAAACACCTAAGTAAGGGATCTTTGGGATATACGACATGCATAGTAATCGATGGCTATAATTGGTATAATTTATATATGGATCTTCTGTACTATGCAAGTTTAATAAAAATTGAAACATATGATGTATGGCAAATTATGACCATAATCTGTGCTATGTAAATTTAATGCAAACATGGGGTATATGATCATATTGTGAATCATGACTATTATTTATGCATGTGAAACTTAGGCAAGATTTATATTTAGGCAAGATATGTTTGTGAAACCTTAAGGAATGATTAAATCTGTTATATTTGCCTAATTTGCTAGTTCGACTATATTTGCCTAATCTGCTAGTTCTGTTATATTGCCTAATCTACTGCCTAGTCTGCTAGATTTGTTCATCTGCCAAATCTGTCATCTGCTAAGTCTGTTGAAAATGCTAAATCTGCTAAACTAAATCTGTTGAGATGCCTAATCTTTTATCTGCTAGTTGCTTAATCTGCTGAATCTGTTAAGTCGCCTAAATCTGTTATCTGCTATGTCTGTTAAGTGATATATTCTGTCTGTTATTGACATAATTTGAATTAGCTATGGATAATTGACATGTATATTAGGCGTGGGCATAAATGGTAAATTATTAATTAATTGGCCGCAAAGATAAACTTGGCTAACTCGAAGTTAGAATGAGTTTGCGGCGTAATTCTGCACGGAACCGCCCGACATATTCCAGTGGCCGCAAACAATAGGTTCTAATGTGAGAAGTTAGTCATAACGTGCTTGAAACCCGAGGTTAGACTCAGTTTGCGACAGAAACCTGCCCGGAACCAACCAGCCTAACCAGTAGCCGCAAACTGTCAGTCTAATGTGAGAGGTCTGGGCATTAATATTTAAGTAATGAAAATCTGAGATAAACATGATGTCTATAACGTGTTGGGTGGGTAAGGTTAAACCAATTGGACCAATGAATCTGATAAACCCGTTTCGTGAATCTGTAGGCCCAATACAAAGTTAGACAATCTGTAACCGGTTAATCTGTAACCAGTAAATCTGTAAGTCTATAAATCTGTGAACTAGTTGATCTAAACTCTGTATGTCTGAAAACTTGTAAACAAGTTAATATGAAATCTGTTAGTCTGGGGACACAAGGTTAGGAGGGGAATTACTTGTGTCATCTGTTGTTTGGGGCCCATATTAGTCAGTAACCCCTTCTGGTATCAAAACTTTGACCCAATAGTAGGTAGGGTCCGGGAACGCTTACTGAACTAATTATAAGCGGTTCATTCTGATAATGGCGAGGGGTGTTGACGGTGCGTTCCAACCGGGTCATGTGCGTGCATGGATCCTGGTCTGCCTCTGAGGATGTAAGACGCCGTGACATCTATAAATAGGCCTGTGCCAATTGGTTGTCACTTTAGGGAGTGATACACCCTACTGTGGGGCCGACACAGGGTATTTATGTATTAGCGAGCCGATCGCTTGGGGTAGGGATTTAGGGTACACTTAGTTCTGTCTGTTTCTGTTGGTACCGTCTGTTTCTATTGGGTGGCAACACCCGTCTGTTTCTGCGTGGTACCGTCTGTTCGGGTGGTAAAGGCCTAATTACTAGTGTACACCTTATGCAACATTCTGCTTCTGTCTGTTTCTGATCGGGTGGTAAAGGCCCATTACTAGCGTAGAAATTATTTTGTACCCGTTTCTATTTTAGCTTAGACATTAGGGTGACACCTAATTCTGTTATACTAGTATTAGTGCAGAGAAGTGTAAAGAAATAGCTTATGTCATTCTGTTCTTCTGTAATATCCGCTACACCTGTTACTGTTATCTCTCATCCAGTTTTATTTTCATGTCATGTTATTATTATCTGTTCATAACTGAAAATCACTGGACTTGCCAGACTTTATGTCTGACCTTGCTTGTTTTCGCCCCTTTTTCTTCCGTTTCCCCCCCAGGTTATCCAAGGAGGGAATACTTTAGCTTGATCCGGATTCCTTCTGCTTGAAGTGCTTAAAGTATGGCTTAGCTCTGTATAGCTTCCGTTCTGTGGGGATTATGATTTTAAAGTTTTGTACTCTGATGGCTTTTGAACAAGGCTGATATATATGTACTTGAGTTTTTGGTAAAGTTGTAACCAAACTGATTTCTGTCCGCTGCAATAAAGTTATAAAGTTTTTCAAGTACTATTTTTATATCTGTCTTGTAATATTCTGTTCTGTTTACTAAAATGCTCCATCAAAGTTAAGGCATTCCCTTTGTGAGTGACCTTAACGGGGGTGGGGTGTTACACTATCCCTCCTGGCATCGCTTATAGTTCCTTAAGAATTGTGCGCATGTTGACAGGACTTGCTATATATTTTATAGTTATTTATATCTATTACTATAACATGGATACATATATCATTCTACTTATGTTTATTACTATCTGGGGAAAGTTGCAAATGATTCTTGTTTACAAATAACTGAAAAAGGGTCACCACATAGGAAAATGTTTAGAAATGGAAGCAGTTGAGGTTACAACAGATATTCGACATGTGACTAACGGTAACGTGTTAAAAATAGCTGAGAAGGGTACCTTGCCTTACTAACCTATCCATTCGCAAATGTTTATAACAGATTTTCTAAGGGGAAACATTTGGTTTCTGTTCTATAACTTGAACAAAAAGAATTCAATACAAAGACGCCACCATTCTCGGTAATAGTGAGTGCTGCTGTTACCATTCACAAGAATCATGACAACTATTTTAAATCTCTTTCTAGAACTAATTATAGAAACAGGTTATTAAAAACTTACATGCCATCCCCTTTCTATTACATCATACTTAGGAGGAGAATCTTTTGGAGTTTCAGCAACATTGACAATCGTTGTGTGAATTGAGTTTATCATGCCACTACAGTTGCTTGAAAATTTAGGCAATTTCAACCATAAAGTTGTGGTTCAACCCCAAAAACCTGATGTTTTTCCTAGTTGTCTTTATCAGTGCATGCTACAATCAAACAACAACTCAATGAAAATTTAACCTACATATGGATATATCTAAAGCAATTCACCATATAACCTATGCCAATATGGGTTAATATAGAAAAAAAATTAACCAGAAAATGCCAACTACAAAAGACGAAGAGTCGATCAAAACAAACAAAATAAACTCACATGACATACATATTGTTCTCCGGCTAGTAGAGATGACTTATTTGTAGTCTTCATTGCCAAGAATGCAAAAATGTTTAGATGATATTTTGTTGTACTCAAATGATTTTTTTTTTCTCTTACTAAATATGAGAGTAATAACCATTGTGTAGATCAAAGCAAGCATGCTGTGAAGACGAAAGTTATTGTACATTGGCTATGAAGCATGCGAAATCCCTTCCAGTGACCAAATATTTTATGAATAACATTAGTCATAACTAATGCTGAAAAGGGTTCCTTCAAAAGAAATATTGTTTCATCCAATGAGACTTGAACAGTCGGAAAATGAACCTTAGGACTATTAAATTTGAGTTATAGATTAATTCATTTCGTTGCAGCAAAATCAATAAATAACACCATAGAATACAACATACAATGTAGAATTAATATCCAAGAATTTAATATCTATTCGTGTTATGTTGACTATTTTAAGAAATAAATAAATAAAATCTGCATGATACTGAAAATTATTTCAACTGTATTTTAAATCATGCACAAAGGCGAGTCAAGAACTTAAAAATATCCATATATGCTACTTTGACGATTTTTTTTATTAAAAAAAGAATCCATAGAATACTTAAAATATTTTGGCTATGCGCAAAGGCATAATAAATCTTTTATCATTTGATTCATTCCTACTTACCATGTAAAATAGTATAGAGAGAATAAAACTGTAGCAATAATAATGAATTTTTGTAGAAATAGTATTTTTCAAATCCATTGTATAGCTTCCTAAGTATGTGCTTAAGTTCTGTCAAAGATATGTTTTAGCTGAAAACAGTACATTTTAATGAACCAAAATACATGATTCAAACCACTATTGAAATTTCAAGAAAATTTTTTGCATTATGCAAGGAAACATGTCGTACATTAATTGTCTATGTAACGGGTTGTGCTTATGTTTCTATATTACAGATGTATAAACTTGTTAGACCTTGTCTCCTCTGTTTGCGTATTTTTTGTAGGCTTTTTGATTGAGAAGTTTGTACATCAGTGGTTTAAAGATGTATATATTTGCTAGACATTGTGCTCTCTCACCATTCCTCCTCGTCTCTTTTTTTGCTTTTGTTTTGAAGCTTATTAATTAACTGTTTTAAAAATGGATATGCATACACACATGAAGATCATTATAAAGTAAGAATGCAAAAATAAAATCATGTCTTTAAGATAGGCTAAAGACCGCATCCCAGTTTTTGATATTCGGTCTTTAAAATTTTTTGTAACTAAACTTCAATTTCTTAATTCTGAGACTGATATTTCAGTTTCAAATGTTATTTAGGACTTGATAATTTATGACCGAAACATTCATTTTTTAATTAGTTTGGACTTATTATTTAGAGATAGATTTTCTTAATTAAGGACTGAAATTTGTAGTCCTTATTTCTACAATATTTTATAGTTTAACTAGTAATCAGTCTAATCCAATTTGCACAACTCCACTTTTTCATGGTCGGTTTCGCCCCTTTGAAAAAACACGCTTTGTTAGACTACCTATTGACTGCTATTGAGGTGGGAGAATCTAGTGGCAACAGTCCTAGGTAGGAGTAAGGCCGAGTCTATGAAAATGGTTTCTAAGTCAAAGAAGGATTTTAGGATCTCTAGATGACTGCATTCTTAGATGAAAATGTTTGATGTATTGCTCGTTTAAACTTTACTTTGGTGCAACTTATGCTATTTCAAGGCATACATTTGATGATGCCATTTGTTATATACATTAAATAGTTATGTTGAGAGCTTAGGTTAGGGAAGAAGTAGAGATTCTTGTTAATGTTCACACTTGGTTTTTGATTGTCATATAAGATACTTAAGTTGACACACATGCCACTACATTTGGTTACTCTTTTACTATTTTTAAGTTTTGTTAATTACAAATGCATGGGACTGACAAAATATAAGAAAGTCAGCAGTTCCTTTGGTTTTGGTCATTTTGTATCTATTAGCTATGTTCAGAATTGAATTTGATAAATTAATAGATGAATTCCAAGTTACTCCCTTACATAATCCAATGTTGTTCTCATATTTTTATGTTACTCGTTTCTTGCCTTTCCTAAGTAAATTAATGGTGAGCAAATGCATGCATACAAATTTGATGCTTTAGATATCACATTTCAAAATACATTTCATTGCATGGTAGGTTACAATTAGTGTATCCAATGATACCACTCTACTTCTAATAACATGTTGAAACATATCTATAGAGCATATATATGAATATCAAAAAATATGAACACAGGTACACCAAAAAGAGTTACTCCAGCACGTACTTAAAAGTGAAAACTGAGACAACTTTTCGTTAACAATGGTTGTGAAGCTCTACCCATGTTGTGCTCCCTGATTCAACACTGTATTGATATTCAGTATTATGTTACTCGTTTTAATATTGATAGCAATCATGCTTTAAATATATATAAGTTTGTGTCCGTATATATATATATATATATATATATATATATATATATATATATATAATCTGAATTTCTTTCTGAAATAAAATGTATTTTTAAAAGGTTTTTTTTGTGGCTTGAAATTAGAACTACAAAAACGTATTCGTTTAGTGTATGTGGTTAGCTTATGCTATTATATTTAAGGCATAACTATAAAATAAAATGTATTTTTTTTACCTTTTCCCCCTTAAAAATCAGATTTGACTATTATGCCATACTAAAAGAAAGTGTTGTTCGTGTCAGTAACAAATAAAATTGTTGTTTTGCAGACCATCGTGGATATACTATATTCATATTATGGATTTGGTTATAATTTTATTATTTAATGCTGGTATGTAACCATGTGTTGTTAATCAAGCAATTTGTTCATGTCAATAACGAACCCTTGCCGTAATATGAATTTGAGTAGATAGTGGGTTAAAATATGCTTGGAAAAAGTAGAGTTTAATGAAAATTTGAGAATGAAACTTGTCGAACGATTATTTTCTATATGGCAATTTTAGGGATCTGGGGCAGTTAGTTGTTGGAGATGGGGAAAAGGGGAATACGCGCAGGGTTGAGTATTTTGAAATAGAGAGTTAAAAAGAGATCCACATAGCGATGTGAGGATATTGTTTTCTATTTTAAGTTATAGATGAGGAACGAAAATTTATTTATATATATTTTTATACAATTAATTTTCAGTTTTTAAAGTCCATCTAAGAACAACAATAATTTCGATGCAATCACAAATTTTATAACTAGTGTTAAACTCGAGTAAATGGCTAAAATGGATGGTGAAGTATGTAATATCAAGCAAACAGTTGATTAAGTTAATAATTTCCACGTTACACAGCACTGTTAAGTGGCGTGTTCCACATGTTTGTTGAAGCTTGGTGGAATTGTTATTAGTCGCCGATTGTTTTACAGGCAAAATGGATAGTGAAAAGTCAGGCTCTAGAAAGGCGTATGCCTATGTAATTGCAAGAAGTCTTAGGTTTAGCCTTCTTTATCATTAGCCATCGTTCTCAGTAGCCTTTTTTTTATCATATGCCTCTTCTTTAATCCCATAGACTTAAAAGCAGGTTTGAACTAGAGGAGATCTCCTGGTTGCCCCAACCATGGTTGATTTCATTAAACAACAATTATTTTTTGATAGTAGGCTTCTCCATCTTCAACAAATTAGATCTTGATTTTTTTCTCAATGAAAGAACATATCGATTTCATGTCTTTAACACGCACGGCTATGACATCATTTTGGTTATACCGGTGAGAGGGTCTTGATGTACTACATAAGTGAGGGTTAATCGAAGGTATTTGTCAATAGAAGCCTGGATTTTACAAAAAAACATGTCATATTTGACGTTAGGAGACCTAAAGGTGTAGATTATACAGAATTTTCATTCTTATGTTTGATGATCCACCACACTTGCATCTTCAGGTGTAGCAGATAATTTCAGTTTATTTTTGACTGATTTATAAAGCGGCAATAGCAGTGAATGTGCATCATAAAAATTCACTAGCTATTGTGAGTATGATGTGAAGTTGGAGATGTCGATATTCTTGTGAAATCATAGTGTGGAGTGGCTAATAGTATGAGTTGGATTTTGTGGATGGGAACTATGAATTAAATATTGACTGCCGGATTAAAAGAGGGATTTTGGACAGAAACATTATTTGTGGTGCTATCTCTCACTTTCAATTCCACGAAATGAAAATCCTTCGCTTGCTTGGTTGTAAAGCTAATATTTCCAATGATTAAATTCTTGTCATATCTTCAAGCAGCCCACATGCTTGATCTCTCAATTTTTATATTGATTAAATAACTCTGCATAGCCTCCACAGTAGGTCAATAATAATAATGATTAATAAATAAATTGAGAAAAATATCAATCAATTTTTATATATTAAGAGCGATATTCCATTGGTATTCGTTGCCTACAACTGATATCATTGTCGATTGAACTGGCATCCGGTTTCTACTCAAGAAGGCGAATCCTTAAGGAAATTTCCACAGTAGTATCAAGATAATTTTTTCACAACAGTGAGCTACACATTACTTCGGCATATGTTATATGTTATAAATCTGAAATGATACACTTCATATTAATCCATATTAGGATTCAATATAAATGTCCCTTATTTGCTGTGAACTATGATGGCGATTGTTGCTTTGTTTTTAAGAAAGTACATACCTAGTCTTAGAACAAGAAGAAAAGAACGAATGTTCATGCACTAATGCTACATCATTAATGTTCCATTTCTTCCGATGAATATTTTATTCCATAGAACTTATGCAATTCTGCAGTATTAACAATTATTCTGAATGCATACATGCCACTGTAAATGAAGATGTAGAATCTTATGCTCCTAACATTTTATTGACTACCTCCAGGTTATACATATATACATATATACATATATATATATATATATATATATATTCACTTCAACACAAGTCCTCCCCAATGGAAATGCACAATGAAACTAGCAAAGATTTAGCTTTCTTCATCAAAACTTAAAAAGAAAGTGCACAAAAAAGACTATATAAGTCCAAGGTTATTCTTCCATAATTAGTTTTGTCAAAAAATAATTTAATCACTAAATACCAGATATTATACTGTAGAGTTTTATCTGCATTTCAGTTGCATTTTTTTTCTGCATTTTAAAAAAAAAGTCATGTGAAATCGGACTTTTATCTACATTTTTTTAGGCTAGCACAAATCAAGCAAAGGAAATTACACGCCGTCAAGTATGGGAGAAAACTCATACGAAAAAGGATGGTACCATATCCGATTCAACTTCGGTGTACTTCGTAAGTTAAATAAATAATAATTCATATATTCAATAAATTTTCCATATTACATAATATCTCATATATTATCATTTTTTAGGATAAAATTGCAAAAATAAAGGAGTCAATAAATGATAGTGATGAAGAAGTTTTACCACTGGATGAGGATATCTTATCCCAAGTTTTTGGCAAGTATAAAAAAGGTCGGACTCGAAGTGTTGGACCCAACATATCACGGAACCAAATTAAGGCTTTTACTATAGCACGTAAACAAGCCAAACGGTCTCATGGAGGCTCGCAGGACTTAAAATTCAGGATGGACAATATGGAGGGTACATTAAAGACGTTGGTTGATATGTTCAAGGGATACATAAGTCAAGGAAATTGTGTACCGGGCAATGCTTCAAACAAAGGAGGAAATGGTACACCTTGAGAAAGTGTTGGGAGAGTGGTGAATAATGACATCGCTAATCAGGTGAATTCATCCAATTCGAGCAATCTAAAATGCGAAATCCTAAATTTTGAACTACAGGTCATTGCAACCACAACTGTTTGTAGAGATTCGACAGCATGCATTATACATGGAAAATGCGTACCTCCAACACATGAGAAATTGGTTGTGGAAAACATATTGCTCCCAGAAGAGAAGACAACCAGTCAAAATCATCCTCTTGCTATGACCTTCGGTGAAGTTGGAATAGGTGGTTTTGTGTGTCATCCAAAGAACTCTATTCGTTATCTTTAAAAGCAAAAGCAGGTATGTACTAGTATTATACTTTGGTAATTTCAACCTGGACATCGTAAACAATAACGTCGAAATACCTTACCTCAGAAAAATTGCCTAATATAAGTATATTTAATTGCCTAATATGAGCCAAGGCATTAATGATTAATGTCATGTTTGGGGCTTGCTATGAGTTTGGTATAAACTAGAGAACATGGATTGTTTCCGGCCATACATATGTCATCAATGAGAAAAAGATAAGAATGTTATTATACTGTTTTTAGCTTAATAATATTCGTCATGATATAAACTCTATGCCCAGCTTAAGAAAACTAAGCTTTGTCCCGATAGATTTTCCTTTTCCTTCCACTCATTACGTAAGATCAATTTTCTTCTTTGTCTAGATTTCATATTACCATCGAATAAACTATACGTGAAAACTACCTAGTATTCCCAAATAATTGAGCCATTATTATTTGCATTATTTTGGACTTGCATTCCCATACCTTTCAACATCTAGATCCTAGAACCTTTTCTTCTTTGAAATAAAATCTTTATATATGCGTGTAAGATTATACATCAACATCCACCGTGAATGTATGTCTGGTGTCGCCTCTTTTTAAATGCTAACTTCACAAGAGATTTGTCCTTTTAACAAAAGATATCTGCCCTTCAAGATCTAGCTAGAATTTTGAGTTATTAGCTTAATAAATGGATTATAATACATGGAGAAATCAACTGATATGTTTGCCAAAATTTTGAGTTGTTTTCTTGCAGAACATGATATTTTTTTATTCTTTCTGAACAAGCACGATCGACCAAACTAAGCTGTATAATACTCATATGATATTCAAAATTTTCAGTAAAGAGAAGATCAGATTGGAAAATCCGAATTACTCGGTCATAATATATGCTAACATAACCTCGGCTTCATTTAATATAACTTACGTATGTGCTGAAAAACAATTTTCTTTTAGTATGATATAAGTATATTTAAAATATGATATTCGTAACATAACATTAATTTCTCTGTTTGGCTGCCTTATAATGCTTAGCTAGACTCACAGATCATGATGCACAACGCAATATTTACAAAGTAGTTTTACCACATTTGAATGTACATTTCAGTTTGGTTGCATAAGTCAGAATATACTACCCAGTACATGCCATGATATAAAGATATGTTGAGTAAGACTAAGACTAAAATGGTAATAGGAAAGTACACTTTAGCTGCCATTTTTTTTACCACAGTAAGCCATTTTTTTCTATTGCCTATAGAGTGCAGTAGCATTAAACAACTTGTTTTATTAATCAACTACTATTTATCTATGCTTACCATTGCATCTCTGACCAAATATTTTAGTTGCAAACTTGTACTTGGAAACTTGAGTTTATTTAACGTAATTTTGGAAAATCCTGTTCTGTGTAAGCCTGTGTGACCGACAAGGGTTGTTATAAACTTTGTTGTACTGGGATCAAACGGCGTGTGTAATCCAACTGCACAATTGGCTACCGCTTTTATAGACTAGCTCTGTCTGTGCTCTAATTTTGTATTTTTCATATGCAATCTACACATAGTTGAATTTTAACCATTCAGCCAAATCAACGCATGTCATTATCAAAATTGTTCATTGGAGGTTTGTTATGCTTCATTCTTTATATTTTTACCCTGATATCATCATGTTTTATAGGATTTGACCATGTATGCCATGATGGCCAAACTAAAAAAACTCACAGGCCATTAAAAAAACAAATAGGACTTGGTACAAAGAGGGGACAACCATGAAAAAGTAAAATTACAGACTGGACATGATGGATAGTGTAAAACTGAGTAAGGTTGTCAAAATAAGGAACACATCACAACAGTACTTTGACCTTATCATTTTTTCCGCAAGTGTTATTTGGATGAGCTTCTCATTTTTCTCTATAATGCATGGCTTACTCTTGCATTGCGAGGTCATTTTTCTTTATAACGCATCGCTTACTCTTGCATTGGTATGATAAAATAATATTACATAATGAGCAGATATTGTCAACTTCAATATCTCCATAAATTTGGGCATTGTGCTGCCTTGTAATGTGTGCACATTTGTGTTTTAATCTTGTAAAATCAGTATATTAATTTATGTTTTGATTTTGTTCTCTTGTTCGTTCGATATTTGAATTTGTCGTGGCTTTGTGTTGCTGTTGTTGACAGCTGCTCTAACCGTGGTATATTCTTCGTAGGAAGTTGGATGGTGGGTTTGAATGTAGATTGTTGTTGACAGCTGCTCAAGCCTACTACTTCTCAAGCAAACTCTTAAGAATTTATTGTCAAACTGTGGCATATTATATTTTAGCTTGAATTAAAAGTATGTATTGTTGAACTTATGTGTAATATGTATTGTTGAACTTATGTGTAATACGTATTGTTGAACTTTTGTATGCATTGCTATATCTATGTTTTGTTGGTGAATGTTTTATATTTTATTATCAAGCTTTGTATTGTAATATTGCAGTGCTCCATTTCAGAGTCTGTATGGTTAAATGATATATATTGATGCAGCATTTTATTAAAAAATAAACTAGAAAACTAGCCACGGGTAAAAGCCGTGGAAAAAAAGAATCTAGCCACGGTCTAAAACCGTGGCTAATATATAATTTGCCATGGTCCATATCCGTGGTTTAATGACAATTTCCCAATGTTACAGGCCATGGCTACATGAAATTTAGCCACGGCTATTTATCAATTCAGCCACGGGCTTTGACCGTGGCTGAAATTTAGCCACAGGAAATTTTACCACGGTCCAAGACGAGGGAAAAATTGCTTTTCTGGTGTAGTGTCTCACAACGGAAGGAATTAAAATATAATATATTCAAAAATAGCTTTACCTTATATATCACACTGTCTAACCAGTATCCAAAGCTATACCATCTCTGTCATGAACCTAACCTGGAAGTATGTAATGAGGAGGGGGTCAGAACATAAGTTCTGGTTACTGGACTTAGAATAAACTTTTGTATAATCCTACATATACCGCTCAGTTATATTTTCTTGCTTATTAGGTTATTCGCGATATTAGCTCTCTAGACTATACTCATGTCCCACTAGTAGGTTAACCTAATACAACGTAAATGTAGATACCCCCAGCTCGTCTAATCCTTTCCATGTATATATACAGTCCCTTGCCGTATGTCGTACGGGCTTCATCATGTCAAATCTATACTACTTTAGTGTAGTGCCACCATTCTCAAAATCGTTTGGACTGCCACTCTCGATCTTGCTAGATTCCGTGTATCATCTAGATCTAATCTAAGGTTTACTATCGAGCGCTTCCTAAATTCAAACAGGGTTTACACTCCCCAAGGCCACTGGGGTTTATGCTACCTATTGAACGCCTCTCAGATTCAGGGTTTACGCGACCAAGGTCCAACTAGGAATTATGCTACCTATCGAACGATGCCCCCTAGTCTAGGACACACTACCCAGAGCGATATATGTTCCTAAACTTTCCACACGTACGTGTTGTGAATCGTTATCGATGTCTAGTTGCACATGTCCTCTATATGTGCGGCCCGTGTCCCGTGGAAGGGCTAATCAAGAAACACAAAACTCGGTCGGGAGCTTTAAGTTATCTACCGACGTAGATGCTAAGGTCTGTTTTTATCTCCGTGTGGCTATGGTCCCACTTGACCCCTCCCTCAACTAATGAAAGGCAACCAAGAAATTCAAGAATGAGAATTATACGCAGGCCCCATATGCCCCCACAAACCTATTGGCCAAACCTCACCCATAACTAGTAGCAAGTATATGGTCTGTTGGAGTTCTCCGTTTTTCCGCTTCGCGTACTCGATTGACTCAAGATGGTAGGTAGACAACGTGCTATCACAGGGCTAAAAAAGATATCGCCGCCTCACGCTAGTCCGTCCTAGTCTTTAGGTTGTTTATATTGCAACCAAGGCATACCCTTGGTTCTTCTAATGCAGACCTTAACCTCTGTGAGCCTAGGAGGATCATATGCAACCTCACAGAGGGATACCAAGAGTACCCTCACGTCCCCTCGAAGCAGCGTGCTTCGTAACCCAAACCGTTGGTGCCTTCTTCATGGTCAGATGGATGTTCGCTCCTCCTCGTGTTCTATTTGGTTTTCTTGACTATGGTTTATGTAATGACCCGTATTCTACACATCATAGGATCGTAGGATATTTATTTCTTTCCCATGTGGAGTTGTATGGTCATGTAACTTTGGGAAACATTCATTAGAGTCATTTCTCATATTCATGATTTTTGTTAATTTTTAAATGACCATTTTGCCCCTAGTTGGTACTGTTTTGGCCATAACTTCTGATTGGAAAGGAATTTTGACCTGAAACCACTTCCATTAGATTCGTTTTGATGATTTACCTTTCCGTAGAGTGGTCATAATAGCCAAACGGACTTACCGTTTGGGAGATATGGCTGAAATAAGGTTTGGAGGGTGGAAAACTGCTTAACCGGGCCAAATCGGGTGATTAGTGAGTAGGCCCATAACCCATTTCGGGATTAGGGTTATGGGGAGGCTGAAATGAGATAGAGGATCATTCCATTTCAGTTTTCTAGCCTCCACTTATCATCAAGGAACCCTAAAAATGGCCTCCAACCTCTAAATCACCTCCAAATCACCTTTTGATCAAGGATTTGGCTTAGCAACCTCTAATCAAGGGAGATCTACACCAAATCAACATTTGAGCTGCTGTTTAGCATTGAGATTCACATCAAATCAGAGATTCATTTCAGATCTTAGTTTATTTTGTGGCTAAGGTGAGTGATTTGCATTGTTTTTCACTAATTACGGCTAGTTATGGTAATTAGCGAAGATTAGCGAAATTATGGCTCAGAAAAATCTAGAAAAATTCCTAAAATTCTAAAACATTATTTTATGTCTCTGATATGAATTTGGGTTAATTTCGACTAATTTGGCAAATCCCGGAATTTGGGGGATTAAGAGGTGATTAGTGATAATTAGCGAATTTATGCATGTTAAAAATCGGGAAAAAAATTCAGAAATTCTGAAATATTGTTTTAGACCTCTGATATGAATTTGGGTTGATTTGGTTAAGTTTTGTTAATCATATGGTTAGTTTCACCTAAACATGCTTGAGGGAAAATATGGGGTTTTGGCTATGTTTGATCTATTTAAACCTATCATATTGTTGTTTTGGTGTTTAAGGTCACTTGTATGTGTTGCTACGACTGTATGGTATGTTTTTGATTGATTTCAATAGTTAGAATGGTCGAAAACGCCGTCGAAAGGCGTGTAAACCGTCGCTGGAAGTTGACCCGGATCGGATCGCTTATTCCTCCCACGACCTGACCCGATCGTGGTTAGACCCACGAGACGAAT
The DNA here is from genome assembly GCA_030737875.1 of Allium sativum. Lineage (NCBI taxonomy): Eukaryota > Viridiplantae > Streptophyta > Magnoliopsida > Asparagales > Amaryllidaceae > Allium > Allium sativum. The sequence continues at coordinate 43,928,680 of CM060921.1, forward strand.
CGATGAAGAGCCGTGCCCAAACTGAAGTACTTCGATCCGGATCGCGAATGAGCATTACGACCCGATCCGCGTGGAGATGGAACCCGATCCGATGCACCCACAATCCACGAGTCGCGATTCGAAGCTGGTCACGATCCGACCTGGAGATGAAGCCACAAACCGATGCCAAGGAGCATGGAGCACGATCTGAAGGGGGTCCACGATCCGATCGACCACGAGCGGGAGAAGGAGCCACGAACCGTGCTTGGGAAGGGCGAACCGCGATCCGAACCAGATGAGGCCGATCCGATCCGATGAAGAATGTTGAAGGCTGATCCGATCCGATTCGATGGTTTTGACCAATAACCCGAGATGCAAAGGTAGTCCAATAGGGGAAGTTAGAGCTCAGGATCCCGGAACCAGTTGGGAACCAAGGAGTTCACTTCATGGTTGGACTTTGCTGCGGGACTTGTGCTAAGGAGTTGTCGACGTTCATAACTTCGATTCACCACTAAGAATGAATGATGGGCTACTTATCAGTGCAGTAGGGTCATTATGACCTGAGGGGCAAGGTGATGGTAGCAAGACTACGTTATCAGTGCAGTAGGGTCATTATGACCTGAGGGGCAAGGTGATGCGTAGTAAGACTATGAGCCAGCGCAGATGGGGTGAATAACTCCATGGGGCAAGCGGACATAGTAAGGATTGGTAAGACTATGAGCCAGTGCAGTGGGGTTCTTGTGACTCCATGGGGCAAAGTGGACATAGTAAGGATTAGTAAGGCTATGAGCCAGTGCAGTGGGGTTCTTGTGACCCCATGGGACAAAGTGGACATAGCGAAGGATTTGTGGCTACGTTATCAGTGCAGTGAAGCCATTTATGACTTCATGGGGCAAAGTGATCGTAGCAAGGTATGTTAGGTGATCGAAGTGATGAATATCGTATGCTTTACGCACTGAGTGAGAGATGTGAGGATGGATGCTATGTTTGATTGTTTGCCATCCCTATGACATGCACACCTCCCCCACCTCCGTATCTTTACACTGTTTGATATGATACCTTAGAATGTTGTACAGTATGTAGTGCTAACTCTTTGGTTGCAGGTCCAGGTTCAGGTATGTTTTAGTCTACCTGTTATTGTTCACTTTAGATGCTTATCGCTCATACCAGGCTTTATGTCTGACCCAGAGTTTTATGTCTCCTCTTATTACTCTGGGTGCTCACACGAGCAGACTAGAGACAGGTTAGCTGGTGATGCGCGAGTAGTTGATTCGGAGGTGGGCAGGAGGCTTCCATGTATTATATATATATACACATTCTCCATGTGTCGTTGGTGGTCGCTACTTGGGCATTAGTAGTGTACCTCCTTTATCTTACTTTTTCTTTGAGACAGTTTGAAAATTGTAATAAGCTGTATTTTGGATTTCCGCTGCTATGATGTTTAGTTCTGATTTTCAGCTTATGCACTGTCTCTCCAATTTTATGTCAAGTATGTTGTTATTATATTTTGTTCTATGCGCTGTGAGACATTCTACAGGTTATTTGTATGTTCATTCCCTTCTTCCTTTTTCCTTCTGGCGACCCGTTCCGTGCTAACTGGACATGTGTATAGCGCACCTTTGGAGTAAATGTCGGTTGGTGCGGGGCGGGCCGTCACACTTGGTATCAGAGCTCTAGGTTGCGTAGTTAACCTAGGGAAAGACACTAGGGAGAGTTAGTACGTATATGAGAGCGCGTATTTGTTATAACTTTGGGTTTCAAAAGTTATATGTATATATATACTATTAGTAGTATAAGAATGAAGTCGCACTGCACTAGCACCACTATGGGGTCGTTAATCGTTTCCCTTTTTCAGATTGACGATGAGCCGAGATACGAGGGGTGCTGGTAGAGGGACCAACCAAGGGAATGCCGCTGACATGAGGGCAATGTTTACTAACCTCATGAGAGACATGCTTAGAGAAGTGCAAGGGGTAGTTCCCAATCCCGGAGTCGGTGTTGGCCCAGTAGTGCAGGCGCCTAGGGTTGATTCGCCAAGTTGTGCAAGGATTACACTAATCTTGGTGGAAAGCCATTCCACGGAACGGAGTCGGCCATAGATGTTCAAGATTGGATGGATAGTTGTGATCGTATCTTCGATCACTTGGGTCTTGAGGATGCGATGAAGAGAAGGCTAGCGTCTCGTCAGCTGCAAGGGCGAGCGATGAATTGGTGGAATGCCATTAGAACAGCTACTCCAGAGGACCAGGTTACTTGGGTTCAGTTCAAGGCTCGCTTTAGCGAGAAGTTTATTCCAGCTGCCCAGAAGTCAGTATTGTTTAAGAGGTTCTTGGAACTCAAGCAGAACGGAAGGGCAGTTTCTGATTATATTGCTGAGTTCGACACTTTGTCGAAGTATGGACTGTCTCTCATTGATACTCCTGAGAAGAAGAATGAGAAGTTCATTACTGGTTTGGATGGGTACTTGGGGGAAAGGCTTATCAACCACATCGATGAGACTTTTGAATCGATCGTGGAGAAAGCTTTGAGATCAGAGAGTCTTTACCCTAAGTCAAAGACTGAGGCTGCATCTGCAGAAGGGCCAAAGCCGCAAGCAGGCGGTGGAGGCAAGAATAACTCTCAGAATAAGAGGAAGCAGGACCAATCAAAAGGTGGCCAGAAAAAGAGCAAGAAGGATGTTGAGTGCTTCAGCTGTGGAAAGAAAGGCCATTATGCTAAAGAATGTCGGGCCAAGCCAGCGGAAAGGAAGTGCTACAACTGTGATCAAGTGGGACATCATAAGGATAAGTGTCCGCAACCTCTTAAGGAGAAGCAGATTGTGAAAGCATATGCTCTTGATGTTGTTCCTTCTTCGTCGAATGCCCCAACTGCGGCAGAGAAAGGAAAGAATGTTGTTATTCAAGGTATGCTTTCTATTTATGATATACCAGTTCGAGTTTTGTTTGACATTGGGGCTTCCCGTTCCTTCATATCTAGTGACCTGGTAGATAGGTTGGGACTGGAACCCGAGATAGTCGATAGACCATTGATAGTGACGAAACCGATTGGTGGTTCGACTAGCCTTAGTATGATTTGCAGGAATTTGGTCTTATCGAGTCATGGTTGTATGTTTGTATGTGATTGCTTTGTTTTGGGCTTTACTGGGTATGGCATTATATTGGGAGTCGATTGGCTCCAAAGATACGGGGTGGTGGTAGACTGTGAGGGCTTTTTGGTGACAGTAAGGGCGGATGATGGGCGGAGGGTAGTGTTTGGTAGTCTACCTAGTGATGGGGTTATGGCTAGTTTTGTAAATTCCCTCGACATCCCGCAGGATGAGTTGTCAGATGTGCCCGTGGTTGGCCAGTATCCGGACATCTTCGAGGAGGTGACCGGGCTTCCACCACACCGAGAGATTGAGTTCCGTATTGATTTAGTGAAAGATGGCAGACCTATAGTGATGCCACTTCGTCGTATGGCACCAAGGGAGCAGCGTGAACTCGGGGTGCAAGTCAGCAATCTTTTGAAGAAGGGACTTATTAGAAGAAGTGTCTCCGAGTGGGGAGCACCAGTTGTGTTTGCCACTAAGGCAGATGGTTCCCTTCGTTTGTGTGTGGACTATCGCGAGTTGAATAAGGTGACGAGGAAGAATAAGTATCCTCTACCGTGGATAGATGATTTGTTTGATCAACTGGAAGGAGCTAGAGTGTTCTCCCTGTTGGACCTCGCGACAGGATTTCATCAGCTTCGAGTAGCAGATGAGAGTGTTCCGAAAATGGCATTTAGGACGCCGTCTGGATTTTATGAGTGGTTGGTCATGCCGTTTGGGTTGACCAATGCACCAGCCTACTTTGTGGATCTTATGAATCGAGTATTCAGAGATCAGTTGAATAAGTTTGTTCTTGTGTTCGTGGATGATATCCTTGTTTACTCAAGGACAGAGGAGGAACACAAGGGACACTAGAGGATAGTGATGGAGGTGTTGAGGAAACACCAATTGAAAGCGAAATTCTCTAAGTGTCATTTTTGGAGAAGGGAGGTGAGATTCTTGGGTCATGTTGTTTCCAAGAGTGGTATTGCCGTGGACCCTACGAAGGTGGCTACGGTACAGGATTGGCCTATGCCCAAGAATGCAACAGATGTGAGAAGTTTCTTGGGATTAGCTGGGTATTATCGTAAGTTTATCCAGTACTTCTCCAAGATAGCAGCACCATTGACTCAGTTGACTAAGAAGAATCAGTCCTTCGTCTGGGACGAAGTGTGTGAGGATGCCTTCAAGAGTCTAAAGGAGAAGTTGACGTGTGCGCCAGTGTTAGTCATTCCTAAAGGGAATGAAGAGATGACGGTATACACGGATGCTTGTGGTACCGGACTGGGTGCAGTATTGATGCAAGGAGGTAGGGTTGTAGCTTATGCTAGTCGACAGCTAAAGCCGCATGAGAAGAAGTATCCTACCCATGATTTGGAATTGGCAGCGATTGTATTTGCGCTGAAGATGTGGAGACACTATCTCTTGGGAGAAAGATTTGAGTTGTTTACCGATCACAAATCGTTAAAGTATCTCTTCTCTCAGAAAGATCTGAATCTCCGTCAGCAGAGATGGTTAGAGTTCTTGGCTTCGTATGATTTTGATATCGCATACACACCTGGGAAGGGTAATGCGGTAGCCGATGCCTTGAGTAGGAGACATGCCAGCTTAGGGGCAATGTTTCTTGAATGGAAGCAACTGGAGTATATCGCGGGGTTTGATTTCAGACCAAGGTGCGAATTGGATCCAGTCATGCTAGCTAGTTTGGCGATCAGACCCACTTTGATAGAGCGGATTGGTTCTAGCCAGAGGGACGATCCTAATCTATTAGAAATCATCTCCAAGTTAGAGATGAACATCGACGGTGAGGAGATGAATGTGTATGGGCTTGATCGAGATGGATGGCTTAGAAAGAATAGAAGACTAGTTTTACCCAACGTGAATGGTTTGAGAGATGAAGTGCTTAGAGAATGTCATCACTCAAAACTGACTATACATCCCGGTGGTAATAAGATGTATCGAGACATGAGACAGACTTACTACTGGGAAGGGATGAAAAGAGACTTTGGGAAATTTATATCCAAATGCATGAATTGCCAGCTAGTTAAAGCCGAGCAAAAGAAGCCTAGTGGTTTGTTGCAACCATTAGAAATTCCTGAATGGAAATGGGAGCAAGTCTCGATGGATTTCGTCGATGGTTTACCAAGGACTAGATCGGGATATGATAGCATTTGGGTAATTGTGGATCGACTGACTAAAAGTGCAAGATTTATACCAGTAAAATCGACCAGAACGACAGCCAAGTTGGCAGAATTGTATATGAAGTGGGTAGTGAGATTTCATGGAGTACCCAAAAGCATTGTGAGTGACCGAGACCCGTTGTTCACTAGTGGGTTTTGGAGGAGCTTACAAGAGGCTCTAGGGTCAGGATTACATCTCAGTACCGCATATCATCCTCAGACCGACGGTCAGACGGAGAGGGTGAATCGTATATTGGAAGATCTCTTAAGAGCGTGTATATTGGATTTTGGTGGATCATGGGATGACCATTTGCATCTAGTAGAGTTTGCATATAATAATAGCTACCAATCCAGTATCGGTATGGCTCCATATGAAGCTTTGTACGGAAGACCGTGCAACTCACCATCATGTTGGATAGAGACTGGCGAGAAGTTTGTGCTTGGACCAGATGTGGTGAGGGAAACTTCCGATAAGATCAAGATCATTCAGCAACGAATGAAAGCTGCCCAAGATAGGCAGAAGAGCTATGCTGATAAGAGGAGAAGAGACTTAAAATTCTCCGTTGGTGACTTGGTGTTTGTCAAGATCTCTCCATTGAAGAGCGTGATACGATTTGGCAGGAGAGGCAAGTTGGCACCAAGATTTGTTGGCCCATTCCCTGTTCTTGAACTAGTCGGGAATTTGGCATATAGAGTTGGCTTACCAGAGAAAATGGCAGGAGTTCACAATGTATTTCATGTTTCCCAACTGAGGAAGTTCGTTCACGACTCAGATGTGACTATTTCACCTGATCAGTTAGAGGACTTCGAAGTAGAACCCAAGGCGGTTGAGAACCGCAAGCCAATTCGTATTGTGGGGCACGATACGAAGCAACTTCGAAGGAAGGCGGTGAAGCTAGTCAAGGTTCAGTGGGGCGAGGACGAGAATGATTGTACTTGGGAGACAGGGGAGAGCATTAGGAAGGCATATCCAGAACTCTTTGCCTGGTAAGATTTACTTTGCGATTTAATTATTCCGCATGCTAGGATAGACTTATTCTGCTTGTTTTGCATGTTTGATTGTTGTTTTATGATTGATAGGCATGCGGGACCTTTGTGTGTGTTTTGATTAGGGAATTTCGGGGGTGAAATTTCTTAAGGGGGGGAGAGTGCAATGACCCGTATTCTACACATCATAGGATCGTAGGATATTTATTTCTTTCCCATGTGGAGTTGTATGGTCATGTAACTTTGGGAAACATTCATTAGAGTCATTTCCCATGTTCATGATTTTTGTTAATTTTTAAATGACCATTTTGCCCCTAGTTGGTACTGTTTTGACCATAACTTCTGATTGGAAAGGAATTTTGACCTGAAACCACTTCCATTAGATTCGTTTGATGGTTACCTTTCCGTAGAGTGGTCATAATAGCCAAACGGACTTACCATTTGGGAGATATGGCTGAAATAAGGTTTGGAGGGTGAAAAACTGCTTAACCGGGCCAAATCGGGTGATTAGTGAGTAGGCCCATAACCCATTTCTGGATTAGGGTTATGGGGAGGCTGTAATGAGATAGAGGATCATTCCATTTCAGTTTTCTAGCCTCCACTTATCATCAAGGAACCCTAAAAATGGCCTCCAACCTCTAAATCACCTCCAAATCACCTTTTGATCAAGGATTTGGCTTAGCAACCTCTAATCAAGGGAGATCTACACCAAATCAACATTTGAGCTGCTGTTTAGCATTGAGATTCACATCATATCAGAGATTCATTTCAGATCTTAGTTTATTTTATGGCTAAGGTGAGTGATTTGCATTGTTTTTCACTAATTACGGCTAGTTATGGTAATTAGCGAAGATTAGCGAAATTACGGCTCAGAAAAATCTAGAAAAATTCCTAAAATTCTAAAATATCATTTTATGTCTCTGATATGAATTTGGGTTAATTTCGACTAATTTTGCAAATCCCAGAATTTGGGGGATTAAGGGGTGATTAGTGATAATTATCGAATTTATGCATGTTAAAAATCGGGAAAAATATTCAGAAATTCTGAAATATTGTTTTAGACCTCTGATATGAATTTGGGTTGATTTGGTTAAGTTTTGTTAATCATATGGTTAGTTTCACCTAAACATGCTTGAGGGAAAATATGGGGTTTTGGCTATGTTTGATCTATTTAAACCTATCATATTGTTGTTTTGGTGTTTTAGGTCACTTGTATGTGTTGCTATGACTGTATGGTATGTTTTTGATTGATTTCAATAGTTATAATGGTCGAAAACACCGTCGAGAGGCATGTAAACCGTCGCTGGAAGTTGACCCGGATCGGATCGCTTATTCCTCCCACGACCCGACCCGATCGTGGTTAGACCCACGAGACGAATCGATGAAGAGCCGTGCCCAAACTGAAGTACTTCGATTCGGATCGCGAATGAGCATTACGACCCGATCCGCGTGGAGATGGAACCCAATCTGATGCACCCACGATCCACGAGTCGCGATCCGAAGCTGGTCACGATCCGACCTGGAGATGAAGCCACGAACCGATGCCAAGGAGCATGGAGCACGATCTGAAGGGGGTCCACGATCCGATCGACCACGAGCGGGAGAAGGAGCCACAAACCGTGCTTGGGAAGGGCGAACCGCGATCCGAACCAGATGAGGCCGATCCGATCCGATGAAGAATGTTGAAGGCTGATCCGATCCGATGGTATTGACCAATTACCCGAGATGCAAAGGTAGTCCAATAGGGGAAGTTAGAGCTCAGGATCCCGGAACCAGTTGGGAACCAAGGAGTTCACTTCATGGTTGGACTTTGCTGCGGGACGTGTGCTAAGGAGATGTCGACGTTCATAACTTCGATTCACCACTAAGAATGAATGATGGGCTACTTATCAATGCAGTAGGGTCATTATGACCTGAGGGGCAAGGTGATGGTAGCAAGACTACGTTATCAGTGCAGTAGTAAGACTATGAGCCAGCGCAGATGGGGTGAATAACTCCATGGGGCAAGTGGACATAGTAAGGATTGGTAAGGCTATGAGCCAGTGCAGTGGGGTTCTTGTGACTCCATGGGGCAAAGTGGATATAGCAAAGGATTAGTGGCTACAATATTAGTGCAGTGAAGCCATTTATGACTTCATGGGGCAGAGTGATCGTAGCAAGGTATGTTGGGTGATCGAAGTGGTGGATATCGTATGCTTTACGCACTGAGTGAGAGATGTGAGGATGGATGCTATGTTGATTGTTTGCCATCCCTATGACATGCACACCTCCCCCCCCCCCCCCACCTCCGTATCTTTACACTGTTTGATATGGTACCTTAGAGTGTTGTACAGTATGTAGTGCTAACTCTTTGGTTGCAGGTCCAGGTTCAGGTATGTTTTAGTCTACCTGTTATTGTTCACTTTAGATGCTTATCGCTCATACCAGCCTTTATGTCTGACCCAGAGTTTTATGTCTCCTCTTATTACTCTTGGTGCTCACACGAGCAGACTAGAGACAGGTTAGCTGGTGATGCGCGAGTAGCTGATTCGGAGGCGGGCAGGAGGCTTCCACGTATTATATATATACACATTCTCCCTGTGTCGTTGGTGGTCGCTACTTGGGCATTAGTAGTGTACCTCCTTTATCTTACTTTTGCTTTGAGACAGTTTGAAAATTGTAATAAGCTGTATTTTGGATTTCCGCTGCTATGATGTTTAGTTCTGATTTTCAGCTTATGCACTGTCTCTCCTGTTTTATGTCAAGTATGTTGTTATTATATTTTGTTCTATGCGCCATGAGACATTCTACAGGCTCTTTGTATGTTCATTCCCTTCTTCCTTTTTCCTTCTGGCGACCCGTTCCGTGCTAACTGGACATGTGTACAGCGCACCTTTGGAGTAAATGTCGGTTGGTGCGGGGCGGGCCGTCACAGCTTACTACTTAGTTCCCTTAACTAAGGTTTACTACTTAGTTTCCTGAATCGTTCGTTTTCTTAACTAAGGTTTACTACTTAGTCCTCTTAACTAAGGTTTACTACTTAGTTTCTCTTAATCGTTCGTTTTCTTAACTAAGGTTTACAACTTAGTCCTCTTAATTAAGGTTTACTACTTAGTTTCTCTTAATCGTTCGTTTTCTTAACTAAGGTTTACAACTTAGTCCTCTTAACTAAGGTTTACTACTTAGTTTTCTTTCTCGTTATTTACTTAGTTCTCTTAATTAAGTTTTATTACTTGGTTCTCTAAACCAAGGTTTGATACTTAGTTTCTGTTACTTAGTTCTCTTTAACTAAGGTTTGTTACTTAATTCGTTTTAACAAAAAATTACCTATAAATTCAAGCATGACTTAAGTTCTCTTTATCAAACGATAGCGTGCGGATGTTCTCCCACATTTCCAGCTTAGATTAACTTATTTCATGGTATAAGTCGTCCCACCCTTCGAGTCTTGTATTACGTCTTAAGTATATTCATTTCTTATCCCTAGGATAAGTTTATCTATTATTTAATCTTATCATTCCCCACTTTTCTCCTCGCTTTGATACTGTTATATTGGTTAAATTTGCCCATGTGTCCAATTTGACTTAAACCCCCAATCACGTATTCAATTCAACCCACGCGTCATGTCAAATTGGTTAAGTGTTATACAGCAGTTCACGTTGACTTAACCCACCCATATATCGAGTCAAATTGGTTAAGTGTTATCTAGCGGTTCACGTTGACTTAACCCACCAATATATCATGTAAAATTGGATAAGTGTTATCTATCAGTTCGTGTTAACTTAACCTACCTATATATCATGTCAAATTGATTAAGTATTATCTAGCGGTTCATGTTGACTTAACCCACCCATATATCGAGTCAAATTGGTTAAGTGTTGTCTAGTATTTCATGTGGACTTAACCTTACCATACTAGCATGTGTCATTAGCATTAATTAATTATTAATGGCCAACCTCTCACATTAGGCCTATTATTGCGATCACTGGATATGCCGGTTGGTTCGGGGCAGGATTACACCACAACTCAATCTAACCTTGAGTTTCAAGCACGTTATGACTAACTTCTCATATTAGAACCTATTGTTTGCGGTCACTAGATGTGCCGAGCGGTTCCGGGCTGGATTACACCGCAAACTCATTCTAACTTCGAGTTAGCCATGTTTCATCTTTAGCCTATTAACGAATTCACAAATATGTTCATGTTCTTGTTATCCCACTAGTGTCAGTTTTCATGTTATATTTCTAAACTTTCCATTTCTTTAACCAATCAAACCCAAATTTAATTAAAACACTCATGCCTCAAATTTTCAGGTTTTTGAATTAGATTTCACAATTACATGAGACAGATTAAACCCAAACTTGTCCAATTCCGGTTAGATTTCTAATTTACCTATTTCTACACCAAATTAGGATTTTTATCTTTAAATCATTTTTCCCTAAATCCCCTATTCAAACTTTATTTACCTTTAGCGTAAGTTACTCCAAATTACCAATTTTACGATCCTTTTCCCTTATTTTCTTAAATAATATCAATATATACTCTGCTAATTACCCCAATATTTGCAATAATAATCATTATGCCACAAATCCTAAATCAAAGATTATATTCTTCGACTGCAATAAATAGATTATGCCCAATATTTGCAGTAATAATCGTTATGCCACAAACCCAAAATTACAGATTATATTCCTCGACTACACAAAATGGATTATGCCCAATATTCCCATATTCCAACCATACATATGTATAATAAGATTTCGTCTAGGTTCGAGATAACCTAGATCCAAAAATAAAAAGGGGAAGGAGAATAAAAAAACAATTATTATAACATGAATCTTGAATTGAATTTATAACTGGGGAATGATGAACAATAATATTACTATTATACAACAAGTTTATTATAATTCCACTCACCTTTACTGGATTGGGGAAAATAAACGATTTGTTGATGTAGAACGCTGATTTAATCTTCTTATTTGTTTGTTGGTGAAGAGCATGAATTGTTGATGAAGAACTTTGCTACTTGATTTGATTAAACTCGAAAGTTGATGAATAACTTGCAACATAATTTAGAGTTTTGGGGCAGCGGCCATGTTTGATTGAAGTTTGGCGGCATGGAGGCATCTTAAGAAATTGTTATGAATTAGGGTTAGGTCTTTCTATGTATTTATATGTGTAGAGAGTGTTTTAGATCCCTTAGATTGACCTAGAAGCGATCCAACCCGTACAACACATCAAAACACGTCACATGAGATGAAATAGCCCAGATCTGGGGATAGGTCGACCACCAGGTCAACCTCCCTAGGGGTAGGTCGCCTCCCTAGTCGACCTGACCCCCAGGTCGTCCTGCCTGGTTTTGGCGGGAAATTTCCCGTCCAGCTGCCTGGGTCGAATTTCGAACTGTTTTGAATTTTTGTTGAATCTTCTAAAGGCCATAACTCTTTCATACGAAGTCCGATTTACGCAAATTTGGACTCTATCCTAAGCAGAATTTCGAGACGAACGAAATGGTGATATCTGTTTTACTTATTTCCTAATATTTAAATTAAGTATCCTTATTTTATTATCTTTTCCGTTACGCACACTGTTATTGAATTAATTTTTCTTTCTCTTCCATATAGTAATTAATTTTTATTATACATCACCATTATTTACCTATCTTTGCATATACACATATTTTTACATATTTTTAATTATATTAAAAATGCGGGGTGTTACATACCGTTTTGACTTGCTCTCTATGGCATTATGGCTTGTGCCGAGGGATATGACTTTATGTTACTACACTCTAATGTTTTATTTTATAAGATATTTTATGAGATAGATTTGATGTAACTGGTTTTGATTTAACCTGTTTGAGACTACATTTTGTTTTTTATAATGAAGTTGAAATTTTCCGCTGCCTATTATATAGAGCATTTTCTTTTAAAGGACAAACCTTGCAAGGAAATTGGTCAAGCGGATGGAAAGTTTCAAAATTAGGCATAAGTCCACATTTGCACTAAACATGGAATTCAGAGGTCCACAATCCTTTTCCCACTTGCACTAACATTTGTCCTCCCCACTAATTTCTTAACTTTTCATTCTTTTCACCAAAAAGTTTCTTTAGTTTGGACTTTTCACTATTTTCCACTATTATATATCTGTGTTGTGAATTTCTATATTGTTTACGTATTGCGATTCACGAAAATTAATGTATTCTCTTATGAGTGACAATAACGGACGTGAGGTGTCACAATGATGATCGAAGAATGTTGTATAGCACGTTTTAGCACTGATACCATATAAGAATTCTGATGTATTTCTTGTTGTAATATATTGAACAGAATTTGTAAATGGAGCCGCTCTGCGGCTTCCGGCGCTCGGCCAAGAGAATTGTTTTATTGAATGTTGCAGAATGAAAAATTGATACAAATGATGTATGGACTTGCGGTGTATATACAAACATAATGAAACAGTAACAAAAGAAAATAAAGTAACATTTTTGTACTGGACTTTGTCTTGTAATGGGCTACAGCGGTGACAAATGCTATATAATATCCTTTCTGAAGTAAAGCCGAAACCTTATTTAATTTTATTACATGACCAATAAGACGAAACAAACAATAAAATAAAATGCCACCGAAACAAAAAAATGAGTCCTTTTAATATAAAAGATAACATTAAATATAATTGAAGAAAACAACTGGCAGTTATATGTGACAAGCAACATGTAACATAAAACTTAAAGAGAGAACAAATTGTAGCAAAACCAAAAATGCAATGTAAATATAATACGATTCGAATCAATTGGTAATTTGTTTGGGAGAAGTGGTTGAGCATGGAAATTAAGTTAAGTAGCTTGGTGATTGCATTGCAAATCGATGTGGACAATGACTGTTGGAGGAGCAGGTTGGTGATGGTGCTAGTTTTGCGTATTGGATGAAGAATAAGTTGCAGCATTTGCAAATGAGAAATGAGTGAGTTGCTAAGTGATACTTACTGGTTGGATCAGTTGTACATGCATGTAAGATTGAAGGCTGGAGCTAGAATCAGAACACATGATCGATTATGACCCGAACAATAACAAGGCTTGACTTTGAGTACAAATGTTCTTGAGTATGCATAATGATTTTGAACTTGGCAAACTCATGCTCTGTAGTCTTGTATGCATGATCGCCTTGAATTTATGTTGTAAATTGAGTATTGACTTCCTATGCCTGCATGTTTTCATATGAGCTTTGGATATTATTTTTTGGCCACAAATATATGTAATTTGAGCTTGAACTCGCTATCCCGTTTTCGATTGCACCTTGCCCAATGAATCTGATACATTGTTGCTCATGTATATGCATGTATATGTATATGTGCATACTTACAAGTCTAGACGCATGTGTAAGTATGCAAATATCTTGCATACATAGAGATTTTTAGTTATTAGTTAACATGTGTAAGCTATCTTGAATTAAACAAAATTTCCAAGGATAGTTCGAAAGCACCTAGATTTTCCCATTTAACTTTTATCTAATGCATCATGCTTCATTCGCTGATTCATGTGATATGTATAAATCACAGAATATCTTCTAAATGGTCCTTGTTTTATTTAACTGTGTTGAAGTCGGGTTTGATTATGGCATTTGGGTTTTATCCTCTTCCTTGATTGTCTAATTGATTTTTATGTCTACCGTTTGCATTTGAGATTTGATTGCTACTACCTCAAATCTATTTTAGACGTGCACAGTGATTGAAGGCAGTATGCTCAGATGTGTACATTTAGTTTAGTATGATGACCGTCCTTAAGTTGGGCTTGGACCCTTTGAAGCTTAGTAGGATTTATAGTCTTGCTCCAAGCTGGTGCTAGAGGTAATTATTTAGTTGTTAGGCTGAACGTTGAAGGATTGTAGTGTGTGGCTACGAATGATCGTCGATACACAATGTTGAAGGTAGGAATAAGTAGCATTCATTAACAATGGTGAAGCCTTCTCTCTTCTTTCTATTTGGCTCCTCCTTCCATTTATCTCCGTGTCGAATCCCGAATCCCGACTTTCTGAACGACTGCCGTTTAGTGTTCCTCGTCAGTGATGCATCTACACAATCTTCTCATTCGATCTTATTTGATTCTCTCATATCTAGAAGCTTCGATCTCGATTTTAAGCTCGCTGATGATCCTAAGCTATCATTGAAGAGATACGATTAGTATTTTCATTCAATGTTCCTAATGTTTATGGTGTTTTTCAATTCAAGGTGGAGTATAAAAAGCTTTGATATACCAGTCTTTCTTTTTCTAAATAGATCCCAGTTTGACCTTTCAGGCATGATGAATACGTTAGATTCATTAATGCAGCTTATCCATATTATGGTGCATCATTTACAATGATGATGTGATTCTTCATATTCACAATTGTTTATCTATACCACAAGCAGGAGTTTTGTTGAGTAAGTTAAGTAGTATCAATTTCTTTTTTGAAGTGTGAGATTTATCAGATTATTCAACATACACTTTTTGAGGCCCGTTTCTATGCTAATGGCCTTAAGGTGAGTTTTAGTCGAACGGTAATGGGGTATTTGAGCATGGCATTTGAGTGTGGCATGTTAGTGAACGTGGATTGCGTTTTTTGCTGCGAACGGGATACTTGAGCATGGTATTTGTATTTTGTGTTTTTTATTTTTTATTTTTGGTTTGGAAATTAAACATTGATTGCATGTAAAAAAGCTACTACATTTCAAAAAAAAAAGTATAATAGAAATACAATAATAAACTGACATGAACATCCTACTTGTTGGCACCACCTTGTTTTATCAGATAAGTTTGGTATTCTTTTGTGTGGCGTTGAGTTGCAAGCCCTAATACCAACCAACGTTTTGCTATATCGTCGGAAGAGCATTGAATACCTCTTTTTTATCGGGTTTCATAACAAATAATATTGCTTCTGCAATATCAAATTCACCTTCTTCTCCAACACGTTGAATGCGAGCAACCATATTTACATAATTTGTAGAACTTTCCATTGATTCTATCACTACACCAAACAGTCTATTTTGTAACATTTTCGCGGGCCCTATTAGTCACGGTTATAATTGTTACTATTTAATAACGTTTATTACTGTGATGTTCAGTTATAATAGTAATTACCGTTACAATGGTCCAGAATTTTGCATGCAAGGGGCCGTATGGTAATTTTACGTCTTACTCACGTTTCAAACCCTTTCGTTCCTTTTTGTTATTGCCACAACACTTAGATCCCCAAATTTTTCAAAGCCGCCGCCTAGCTAGGTTTACTCCTGCCTTCGCTTCTGACCGGTTTCTTTCATCTCGATCGCCTGCCACGTTTTGATCGACCACGTTTTTTTCCCCGCCGATGCCGATCCATTCAACTGCTGAGGTATTTTTTTTATGCTGTCACTTAAATAATGTCTGTCAATCTGAGTTTAATCTCAGATTGGGTTCAATCCGCATTTTGATCGACCTCCTTCTTTTAGTAACACTCATAGACCCTCTGTTATATGAACCTCGACTAAATTTAATCTCAGATTGGGTTCTTTGTTAATAAAGTATTATAATGGTAAAAAATTATAGATGGTTATGGAGCAGTGTCAGACCTGTCACTTAAAGTTCTTTGAGTTTAATACTTTTATCCAAACTAATGTTAGCATTTCTAATCTGATCCTATATTCATTACCATGACAAGATGGTATTTTTGTAACTTACTAAAATGTATTTTGACATGCTGCCATGCTGTAGTTTATTGTTTGGCAAAATTATCATGCCTAAATGCACACCAGCATATATTATTTTGGGTGGGTGGATGTCGACCAGAATCATTAGATCAGACATGACACTATCAGTATCATATTAAAAGCGCTCGTATATGAACTGGTGGTGAGATATTTGGAATCCATTGCACACCTAATTTCCTTTATTTCCTTCAGTTAGATGTCTCACTACGTCGACTCTAGATTATGTTGTCCCTATACGGAAATAATACGGTTGGCGCACATGCATGTACTGTTGAGATGGTAAATTATAGTAACTTAAAAAGCCAGCACTTGTCTTTTCTGTAATGGTTGTTACAGTTGGAATTTGTCATGCCGCACCAAGAGAACGTTATCTGATCCTTATCCTTAGGCTCGCCTTGTGAAAATCTGTTCAACAAAACATCTCTTAGTTTATGTCTTAAATCCTAGTATGTAATTGTGCTATTCTAATTGTCTGCTGAAATTTTTTATCTGCTTTGAAATTGACTGAAACAACCATGTTTGCTTCTTCAACTACTATCATTTCTTTCACATTATACTACCTATATATTTTGTATTATCACCACTATTATTTTGTTTTTTATTTATAATTTTAACTTTTTGATTATCTTTACTCAAAATTTGAACACATGACGTCTGGCATGCATGCATGCATGTTTCAGACATCTTGTACATGAGGAACAAAAGAAATGAAGTTATAAATGTGTGTGTATATCATTCGAACAAACATAGGGATACTATTTTGGTAAAGTAGAAGCTATAATTTTTTTTATTGAACAAATGTGAAACCCAAACTAGAAATTGTTGGTTGATCAACGTTGTTTAGATTTTGAACTAATACGAAGTTTTGGCACGTTTTAAATTTTGTTAATTGTTGAGATGATTATTGTTGTTGAATGCAAGTGTGTAAAGTATGTTAAAATCTTTGAATGATGGGTATTAGTTGTTAAACTTTGTCTGCTTAATTGTACACCCATTTATCTACTTGAACTGCTGTCTCTATATCATATTAAGGCTAAATTGTTTTTATGTGTATAACATGTTCCAATACAATTAGTATTAATACTATATTGAATATATGGTAAAAGTTAAATGCACACGGTTCGAATATAGTATTTAAGTCATCTAGATGGTTTTCTTCTTTCTTGGTAAATCCCCCATTTGTTTGAAAAATTACTAGACATTTCTTATACTGAGTTTCCATAAAATGATTTCTACAGCGTGCAATAATGCAAAAAATATAGTTGTGACTTATCCAAATGTAAATTCTATCATGGGTTTGCTAGATTAAATGATACTTTGCAGACTCAACATCACCTGTAGCAATAATGGTAAATTTATTGCATTGGCCAATCTCATTTGAGGTTATTTTTCATAAATTTTTAGTTTTTTTTATTAATTTCGAATTTCAATTCCATGTTTAACTTCAATTCATAAATACTTACTATAGTGAATATGATGCTACATCATTGAATGTTTGGTTACTGTCTTGCATAGTTTTATTTCCATTATGATGAAATAGACTCCTTATAACCCATGAGATATGATAAAATTATTTGCTGAGTTTCTTATTACTGTGTATGAATTTACTATATGCTACTTGTCACTAATCTCCATTTTAAGGGGCATCCACCATTGCTACTTGTTATCTTTAAGAGATGTAAGCTACACCGTCTTTTTGCATTTCTTCCTTATATTTGCAAGTCAAAAAATTTTAATCGTGCTAATGCAATAAAATTAACAAAATATCAGGTAGTTCATCGAGACACACAGAAAACACAGAAGATGTCCCTCCGCCTCCTCCAAATAAAAAGTACTTTATAAATGTTGAAATGGATAGTACTAAAGGGAAAGATGAAAAAAAGTGGAGCTCCCGATGTGATGTTTTGATCCGTGGGTACATTCCAATCGGTTATGATGATTGGAGGAACGTAGATGTCTTTTATAAAGATGCTTTATGGAAAGCAATACTGGTATCTTACTTCTCATTTAAATTTAATAAATCATAGACAGTTATCTTTGTATGACTACCATATTATTATGTGCAAATCTATACATCTTTGTATGACTACCATATTCAAGCGTCCTTGGTTCATTTAGCAGTCCATTTGTACATCTTTTATCTAATTTGAACTAGGGTGCTAATAGCCACTTTACCATATAAAAATGCTTGATTTATGCCAATGAATTGAAATAATTCTTTAAAAGGATTTATGTCGCAGTATTCAAATTTCAGTTTTAGAAATATGCGTCAATGCCGACTTTGTTTGGAAAATATTCTACATCTTCCATCATTATTTCAATTCTATATATATATAAAATAAACCTTTGCTTTTCCTGTTCTAGATGGAATAATCAAATTATGTTTTTCTGTGGATCCCTTTAGTCACTCCATTCCAATTTATATAAGAAGACGGTACATTAAACTTCTATCTATACACCATATCAGTTCGTAAGTACAAATCATGAGCAAAATCAAAAGTTTATTGCCATTGCACAACATATTTTATTTAGCTTTTTCATTACTTAGTTGTTTGTTTATTGTATTAACTTCTTATATACATGACGTTAGTACATCACATATATCAATTTGATGACATGGGACATTATCTCGGTGCGTCATTTTCAAATTGTTAACTAATGTCGGAAGCATTTGATTTGAGGACCTCCAAATCCATAGTTTAAGAGTCTTACTACTATACTAGTGCCACATGATGTTGATCTGTTTAATTTTCTTAATACAAATTGTGGTGAATGAGTTTAGGCTTACTATTGAGATTATTAAGCTGTAACTTTTTGTCCGATGAAAGCTCAAATCCAATATGTCAAGTCAGCTCGCTGCCTTTTCTGTTTAGAATGATAATTCCTTCTGCAAATTTGAGTCCCTGGGTTTTAGTTTTGCTAAATAGTTGGTAGCGAAGGGATATGTAGGATGTGACTCCTACATATCAAATGAAATGAGAAATTTTGTGGCTTGTTATTTTATGGTAGCTCCTTTAAAAGTATATTATACTAGTCCCTGGTTACGTAAGTCCTTTTGTAGCATGTGACTCCTACATATATCAATTTTGTAGCTTGTTATTTTATCGTAGCTCCTTTAAAAGTATTTTCATTTTCCCATTGCTCAAATATATAAGCGTTACACTATGTAGGTGCTAAGATGTAACATGTACATGTAACTGATCATCCATTTCAACCAATAAATAATGTTCATTGCCACTACTGGATAAACAAATGTACAGTTTTGTTAATTTTGTTTTTGCGGTGACTTGTGAACTAAGAAACCTCAGTTCTTATGTCACAATGTAATGGTAACATTAGTAGAACTGTTTAGGCAGTTTGCTACATGTACATTAATAAAACTGTTTAGGCAGGATGCTATATTTTTATGTAAATTAGTCTCTACTACAATTAATATGCATTTCTTTCAATAGGAATGTACAGCCAAACAATTCCATGCAACTGCGCCCCCCCTCCCCGGCCCCATACTTTTGCATATTTAGGAGCAATCTTACCATCTGCATGGGAGCAACTTTTGAGCAATGTTATCCTTCTTCTAGTTGTTTAGCTAAATCATTTAAGTGTCAATCCACTTATCATCTCAATTATCAATATTATACCAAAAAAGTATATGGGTCAACTGATCCGTTTTTACCCCGTTGTTCTCAGCCAGTGTTAAATTAATAGAATAAATATTTTATTAGAAATTTTCCTAAATTTAAAGTTTACTTCAGTAATGCATTCGTTAGGCTTCAATCATGTGGCAGGCATTTGTTAGCAACATTTGTTTATTTGCAAATACGACTTCATGAAAGCCTTATGATTTTATTTGTTGCATGTTGTAAATAGCTACGTGTGTAGCTTGATCCAACTATTGTTTTTCAATCTATATATGACACATGATAAACTATCGTGGACACATAATAATTCCATATTTACATTGAAATTACATTACATTTTGTTTTACTTGACACATGTTGAATTTTTTTCAATATTCTTCTCCTGGTCACGTATGATAACTTTATAAATGTATATTTAACTTTATAAGCTCTAAAATTTGTATTTATAAAATACACCTTATTTGAAATGACCTCGTCCATTAATTGTGTAAATAAAAGATCAAGGCAGCATTTTTTACCTTTATTGTAACCAAACTCATCAATTGTCAAATAAATCAAACGACAGATTAATCATGGATGTGAATCATAAGAATTACATGAAATGTAATCTATACGTATTTTTCCAACTGTACCCATTGGTTAAATTGAAAAAAGTTTCATATCTGAACTACGTCGAGTGCAAATGAAACTTTATTATTTATTTTTGATTAAAAGCTTAATACATCGATAATCAAAGCACAGAACAATGCATCATACAAATTACTGAATAGAAGTTTCTGCCTGAACTAAAATATACGTATATAACACTAGTGCGGTATGTCTACAAAGATGTTTGGTGATACTCTTTCTTGTAAGCAAATCCACTATAATGTAGTTTGTTACAATATACTCTATAATACAATTTGTTTTACACTCACCCTTATAGGAAAATAGCATTGTTATAATGTAGTTCACAACTTTATGACAAAATGTTTCAGTTATTTTCCATCATGGGATGCCTCATAACAAAAACTAACATTAGTTTCACAATGTAGGAGGCTACAAGTGCTTGTATGCTAATTTTTCTAGTATAGCTCCAAAAATATTGTAATCTGAAGTGAATCTTGCACTCCTGACATCCAATGATATTGTAATCTGAAGTGAATCTTGCACTCTTGATGAGTTGGTACGTAGTTCAGATTTCTTAAGTAAGCTTTGTGATATTATGATACATGTATTTATTTGTATATTTCACTAGAAAAGGGAAAATCCGGAAAGCAAGCCTATGCGAGCTCTTGTTTGGAAAATAGCACATACAAGCAAAAAAATCGGGGAAGTACTTCCTTGTGCCGCTGAAAAGTATGCAAGTAATCCGATTTTTTTTTATCAAACTCTACTTTGTTAGCACATACAATTAAAAACGTCAAATGTTGAGTACAATTAATGCCATAAACCATCAGAATGTTAGGAAAATTTAGCAACTATCTGCATTTGTAATGTTTCTGGTCTTAATCTCATGAATTATAGTGTTTTTTTTAAATAGAATATTCATTTTTTTAAAAATCAAATCCGTGTTATCCAAGATTCATTTTATCATATTAATGGCGCTGCTGTCAACTTTGAATCATATAATAAACCTGTAGCGGTAATTGCATCAATTGTAATTGCATCATATTATTATCGACCACCTCACACGGTAATTTCTTTGGCTGGTCTCACAGACTAAAGCAGCTTATGGCTATATAAAGTATTAACTGATTTTGTGTTATTCTATAGTAGAATGAATGGCTAGAAAAATGAAATGGGATTTCCAGAATTAGTTATCACCACACAATTGTTATCAAAATGTTTGTTTTTTTAAGAACAAGATAATATTAATGAAAAACATGAATGGTTATCTTTTTTCTTCTTCTAAAATATACCTATCGGATATTGAGATATTGGAAGTATCCGTATATTACCTGTGATTGGTACATATGTTTAATTTTTTTTTTTTTAAATAGTGATCCTCAAAATGTATATTATATTGAGTATTGGAAGTGTTAAGGGTTATTACGTGCTTAATTAACATCGAGATCATGATTATATTGAGTATTTGCTTATTGAGTATTGGAAGTATCTGTATGTCATACCTAAGTAATTCATATGTACCAGTTTAAATGTATATGTTTAGATATACAATACTACAGTGACGTCTTAAGTAACAAGCATGATAACTTGAATAATTATAGTCAGATAAATGTGTCTAATGTATTGCTTTACTGAATTTCACAGCTTTTTAAATGCGCTTCTCATGATATTTTGTTGAATTTTTCAAGTACTGGTTGATCTTGCCTGTGCTTATAAACTAAACTACAATTTCTTACTTGAATTACTTTTAGCAATTATCTGAAAATCTTTTAATGTTCTGTGGAACCAAAACAAATTGTAGGGATGCCTAAAGGCAGCATCAATTCATTAACACTGATATTAGTGAGTTGCATTATAGTTACACTGAGCCTACAAGGCTCAGTAAACTGAGCCACTTGGCTCAGGTTTACTGAGCCATAGGCTCAGTTTACACTGATCCAGGCTCAGTAAACCTGAGTGAGTGGCTTAGTTACACTGAGCCTACAAGGCTCAGTAAACTGAGCCACTCAGCTCAGGTTTACTGAGCCATAGGCTCAGTTTACACACAGCTAGGCTCAGTAAACCTGAGCCGAGTGGCTCAGTTACACTGGGCCTACAAGGCTCAGTAAACTGAGCCACTCGGCTCATGTTTACTGAGCCATAGGCTCAATTTACATTGAGCCAGGCTAAGTAAACCTGAGAGCCGAGTGGCTCAGTTTTCAACGAGTCATAAACTCAGTTTTAACTGTTCTTTGTTTATTTTTTAATCAGCCGTCTTCACTTGAACTTTCTTTGTTTTTTAATCAGGCAAAGACTCAAATCATTATATTTGTTGAACATCGTACGCTTTGGTTGAAGCAGCGGAAGCAAGACAAAGATTAGAAGGTGGTGATGATATAAGTCTAGATAAATTAGAAGGTGACTTTGGTTGACTCACCCCAAAATGGTATGCATACACTATCTGATCTTGTTGATGGTGGGTTTGTAATTTGGCCCACTTATCATATGAGTTTTGTGTAATGGTTGTATGTTAAATTATGAAATTTAGATTTTAATTAATATTTGTTTTGGATGATGAATGGTTGTATGTTAAATTGTGATAGTTTGATGTTTGTCGAAATGGAATTTACTTTAGGATGCAAATTGTGATATGTTGTATATGCTTATTGACATACGTTTTATGAAAATTGTTGAAGCAAATTATGGTTGTTAGTAGTTTAAAGGAATTACCTACTGTGGGGTTGGTATAATATTCACATTTGTAACAGTTATTACTGTTATTAATTTTATTGTATGAAATAGTCAGCTTTATACACTAACAGTAATAACTGTTATAAGTTTAATATTTGTAATAGTAATTACTGTTATAAAAATAAATTTTATAACAGTAATAACTGTTACAATGTACATTCTTTATAACGGTTATAACCGTTACAATATACACCTTTTATAACGGTTATAACCGTTACAATATTCGTTACAACAGTTTGTCACGTATGCTGTAGTAACGGTTATAACTGTTACAAAGTTGATTCGTAACGGTAATAACTATTACTAAAACCCTTTTCTGGTGTTGTGTATGCTGGTACCGGTATTCAGACTATTAGAATTCGTGCGATATTTTTTCATTTGTCTCTCATGTATTGTTTCAATGAGCTCAACCATCTTGTCTTCATTTTCACCACGTCACCTTCTTGAACAGTGGCGTGAAGTTGGTTGCGAAGAAGGATTCATTGGAGTTTGATGCGAAGAAGGGTTAATTGGAGTTTCGTGAAATGGAGGATTCATTGGAGTTTGTTGCAATAGAGGATTTGATGGCGAATTCAAATTTGGAATATGTTCATTTTGTGTTTCATCCAATATATTAAAAAACCAACCAAAATCTCATGTTCTATCAAATGTTCTCTATGTTGAAGGTGGCGTACCAGTCTGCGATGGTTGCATGGTAGCAACAAACATGTACGACGGTTGACCAGTAACATTCGTTCCATGAAATAATTATTGCATCATCTCCAAGTGATCTAGCGGACGTTTCCTATATTTTATAATAACTGGTCCAAATTCCTAAAAGTAAAAAATAAATTGTAAGTAACTATCTATAAATAAACTATAAAAATTAAAGTTCACAGACCTTTACTTAATCTTCCCTCCATTCGTCGCTTCTAGAAACTGTTCCCTTACAAGGGTCCTAACTAGCACCAGTCATGTTCATCAACGCATCCCATTTGAGAAACTATCGTCGAAGACTATCATATTTGTTTCGGATCCTGCTTTCGTCTATCGACACAGTGTCCGAATCATTTCGTATGGCGTTGTTGAACTTTCCTACAATTGATTTGTACACACCTTTTTTGTTGCTGCCACAAGCACCATATGCTTCAATAGCACATTGCATCACATTCTGAGTTGCGTTGAACGACCAACAATGTGCAGTTTTCTGGTTGGCCATACTGGAAAATAAAAATGCAAATTCAATAAAAAAAACTCAAAAAAACAAGAAAAAAACTATGTTAAATAACTGAAAATAACAAAAACAACGTTAATAAAATAAACCTGATTGTTGCTTGGATTTGGTTGGAAGAAAATAGAAGAAGAGGAGGATTGTATAGTTTGCAAGTGGAGAGGTAAAATAAGAAGGGAGTTGTAATATGGGGCTGGATCAAAACGTTAGAAATTGGACTATTGGCGTCCAACGCGTCGGATGCTAACAGTCCAATTTCTAACATTTGCAATCGTGGAATTTGGCTATTTATGAAAGTTGCACGTGTCCAACGATTCGTACACAATCGCAATAGTAAAGTGCCAAATATTCATTGTAAACCTGCCCTTAGTTAAGGAAGTGTTCTTATTTACAAATGATTATCAAATTAATGGATCTTAGATTATAGACATGTTTATCTTAATTAACATACAAGCCAGAAGATAGAATAGTATTTTTAGACTATAATAGTGACTACCTTTTCAACTGAGATCCTTGAATGAATTTTCAATGATGATTACATATTTGTTTTTACTTTATGCATGATTATTCCTTTTGTCTTTGGTCGATGCATCTTTTGTACTTATATATATTTCATACACTGACTAACATACATATGGTTGTACTTCTTCTTGACAGGTGTTGTATGATTCTTTTGAGATTGATACATGATGTCACACTCTTTCTCCTTCAAATCGGTCATGCTTGTCGACGTTCATGAAATTATTTTTAGTACGTACCGTTTTGGTTTGCTACAAAAGTTTGTATTGTTAATTTTTATCATAAATATTTATGTTTAATTCTTCATGTATGAAATATTATGGATGTATATTTTTTTTTTTTTGATTTGGCTTATGACTCCATTTGTGTACCTACATTAATATGATAAATGTGGGTTTTTGAATTGTTATAAATATTAGTACAATTAAAGATTGTAAGCTTTGAATGTTATTGCGGCAAAAACATGCAATTTTTTTATACTTTCTAATTATGCTATATGGAGAAAAATTGTTTTAACTTTGTTATACTATAGAATTATGCAAGTGATATACAAAATATTTTGAAAGGAATAAACAATTTTCATAGCAACAAAACGATGTTACTATTAATGAATTCTCTATAGTGTCTCAATGTGTCATAAAAGCTTGATATGATGATTACATAGTGTGTTTATATGTTATAATAATACGGAATATCAATATATTATAGCTACTAATAATGTCATAAAAGTTTTATAGCATGTTTTAAAATGCTATAAAAAGTAATTGCATAAATATAGCCTATTCAAGATGGTAACAAAAGTACGTTATCCATTGCAGTATGACACGTTGTAGTATCTATTAGACTTTTTCCAACATGTTGATCTATGATGTTTATAGAATCGCCATAGAAAGTATTTATAGCGATATTTAAACGCTATAAATAGGTATGTTTGCTGTAGTGGAACACAGGCCATACACCACATTTTCCATAGTTGTAGAAAAGAAATAATTGTTCAGGGTTGGTCTTTTGGGGTTGTTTTGTGTTTGTTGCTATTCTAACTAAGTTTACAATTCTGATTCTTAAAACTTTTAGGATTTGGTTTTAGAACTGCAACTTTCTTAGTGTTGCCTGTAACAGCAAGCGTTTCCTCTTTCATATCTTGATTACATGATTCCCACTCAACACGGAGGCGTTATCAAGCTTTCCAAAGAAATTTTTTAGTTCTTGTCTCAGATCGTTCTTAAAATCCTTCCTACTAAAGGTTCTTATCTATCAAAATAGCAACTTGGAATTCTTCATCAATGATAGTACCTACGGGGGGACCTCATGAGTAATTTTTTGAAGTTCATGAGACTGCGCCCCAAATGAATTGTCGTCCATCATTTGAAATTTGAAGTAGCGGTTGGCGACATATTTCTTTGCTCTGGCTTCTTCTGTATCATACTTATTTTGTAGTGGAAGTCATTGTCGTTTGGAACATCTTAAATTTGTTGGGAACAATAAACTTCAACTGAGTCATGTACGTTGCCAATTCCTTCAATACGTTTCAGCATTCTGCTCGAAGGTGCAAAGCAGTTCTAAAAGAAACATCGCCGCCTCTAAGATAAAATAGCATCTCTGTTAGAGAACCCCAAATTATCACAATACCATTTAGCAACGTGAAGGGCGGACTCTTAATATTTATACAAAATTTATTTTATAAATTCCGCTATGTGGGACTTGTCTCAATATGCCCTCGCACGTATGGCATATCCTGAGCCTTATCTAGAAAATATCGGCATGCTTACATAGGCAAGGTTGATTCTGATTTGTACTCTAAAATACTGCTCAAGGGATTTAGTTTTGTTGAAGGAAGGAGAAAAAGAAAAATGTTTGTTATTCTTTTTAAAGGAAGAAGAAAAGGAAAAATATCAGTAATTCTTAGTATTAATCTTCTATGTATCATTTAGATAGGCGGAACGAAAATTGTATACATTATTAAAGTGATGGAATGTTAATGGATTTTAATCTATTTCCATTTAAAATAATATTCTAATACCATTAGATTTTGTAACAGCTCAATAATGATGTCACATAGATATATTAGCGTTATAAACTTGCAACGATTAAATTATAGTAATGGTTCATAAATAAATTACCGTTAAATTTTTTGAAATAAATTCGCTTCATAAATAAAAAAATCCAAAAGAATTAGGCATCCTACTTTCCAGTATATTTACGTAGTCGTTGCACAAATTATCTTTTACACCTTCCTCATCACATCTGCATCAACAGAAGATAATGTTATTGTTGTAGGTTGAATTTGCCTACCTTTTACTAAATCAATTTATTGTTTCTTTATCTTTTCAGTATGGCTTCAGCTGTTTACATACGACATCAACCATCCAAGTTGCCATTTTTTGGGTATGATCTTTCTATTTCTGTCTTCGGTCTACTTTCACTCATTCCATCTTCAGTATATGTTTCTTATGATTGAAATTTGACACAAAAGCTATGTTTTGGCATATGTATTTGTTGTTCACATTAAAAGTTATCAAGTTATCGATGTGCCTTCATTCTTCCATTCACTACACCAAAACAAGTAATTCCCAGCTAGTATAAGTGTCACAAATAATTTCAGCAATGCTTATAAGCGTTGTTGTATGAACATCGGTATTTATTGGCAACAGTTATAAGCGTTGGGAGAATTTCTTTGGCAACGCTTATAAGCCTTGGATGATCTTCATTGCCAAAGATTAAGCGTTGGAACATTTTCCTTCCAAAGAGTTTTAAGCATTGCCAATTTTATAGTATCAATAATTATAAGTGTCGGCAATAACAAAGCATAACATAGATAAATGTTGACACTTACCAAATTCTAACATTAATAACTATTGCAATTAGTGCGGCGCACAACCAATATCCAATTCGACCCAACCCACCAACTCGGCCCATATAGACCCAAACCAACCCATCCTAGTTCGGGTCGGATGTGGGTTAAAATTTTAACCCATACTATATGTGGGTCGGGTGTGATATTTTGTTCAACCTAACCCAACCCTATATCAAAAAATTTAATTTGATACCTACCCACTTAAAATTAGAATAATATAATCCTAGAATAGTGTTATGTATTCTATAGTAAATATAAAAAAAACATATTTCATGTCAATCAAAACTAGATAGAATTTGAAAAATATATTTTAAAGAGCACTTTAATGTATTTTAAAATGAAACACCTATTCTAGTATGTAGTAAATTAATTTCATATGATGCGTTTCACAAAGATTTTTTTTATAAAATATGTCTTATAATGAATCAGTTATTTTAAAAGCATTATGTTAGCTAAAATCTGACATATTATGCTGAATAATTTAATATTATTTTAAAAAACTCTTATATTCTCCTTTTGTTTTATATTCAAGCAACAAACCCAACCCTACTAAACCCGCCCCAACCCATACTTCAACCCAACCCATATCCAACCTCATATAGGGTCGGATATGGGTTGAACTACCTTAAACCCATACCTATGCAGATCAGATGAAGCATTTGGTCTAACCCGACCCAACCCATACTTTGTGCAACCCTATTTGCAATAACTAATATGGTGCATGATTGTAGTGCATACTTTTTTAATGTGGACTTAATAATAATATTATCTCAATTTGAAAATGTTGGGGTTTTGTGCGCAGCGGATGTTTGACAAAATGCCCAGAAAAATAGGATCTTTTCACCCAATCACATAAAGAATAATTTGATTGAAAATAAACAACACAAACAAATATCGGAAATACGAACGCACAATAATCCACCCAAGCACCCTTTTTATTTATTCAGCAATAAAAAATTGTTTACAACCAATCTCAACTATCGTTACAAACAAACACAACTTGAACCAATAACCTTATTAAAAAAAAGGTAGAGAATATCCAGTGGCTAAACAATTTGAGGAGAAAGATAATGAAGAACAATGTAAAATTTTCAACACCTAATAAAGATGTGACCTGGGCCTTTTATAGAGTGAATCGCTTCATACCCAAGTTTTCTTGGCATCCAAGTAAACTTGACACTCAAATTATCTTCATGTATGCCATAAATTTATTTGGATAAGCACCAAATAATACTTGCCTCTATTATCCCACAAATATAGCAATAAATCTCTTTACAAAATCTGCATAGATAATTTATTTCCCATAATTATGATTTGTGTATCACAAATTTCAACACTCCACCATGATACCAAATTACAACATCTCCTCAACTCAACAACAACAACCAACTTAGCTCTCACTTTCAACCTTCTTTTCTCAATTAACATCGTTACAAACCTCCACCATCGCCCACTAATGGAGCACCTCCCTCATCCGTGCACCACGCCAATAGCGATCTTCAAAAGTGTTTGTAATACCACAAAGAGTTCTGTCTTGTTTTTGTGGATTTCACAACTCGACATCCGTCTTTCGCTTAACATGATCTCTTCATCTCCGGGATCCCTCGAGCATCATCAACATCTAGACCTTTGTCGATACCACGATCATCTACCTTAGGACCATCAACAGTGACCATATTAACCTCTCCACCTTGTTGTGGACTAGGTTCTTCAATCATCACCCATCTTCCACTGTCGACCATCGAACTGACAAAACTATATAGGTTTCTCTCCTCCAAAACTCCTCGCATCACCATACAACCACCCTTCTTCACTCTCAAAGCTCCACATCAAGTTTCATAAGTGCAACCGCGACGATCAAATAGACCAAGAGATATGAGATTACGCGAACAAGTGGGTATGTGCCTCACACCGGTGACTTCTCTCACCACTCCATCATGCATCTGAAACCTAATAGCTCCAACTTGTGACGACAAGGGATTTCGCTCGATCCGAATCAGTCGCTAAACCGACCCAGACCGTTCGAAACGCCTGATTGTTTTGAGAACAAGACAAAATAGAACGCAGACGGAAGAACATTTCATTGTACATTACAACAATTCCATCAGAATACAAGAATATACAGAGTATAAACAAATAATATACAACAGAAAAATATCAGAGATTACAATACATTACATAGCAGCGGAAAATAATACAATACACAACTAGGAGAGATATACGGATACAAAGCTTTCCGGATATCATTCCAGTTGTAAACCAGGATCCTGTGAATATAAATCTGCAAAACCAAAACTACTAGCTGCCCGTGTCAAAATAAGGGCACCCAGAGTTTAGGTTAAAACAATAAATTCCAGGTCAGTCATGGGACTGGTGTGAGAACTAAAACAGTTATTTAAAACTTTATTTTAAAGTTAGGTAATTCAAGGGACCACGCCGTATAACACGGAACGGGTTTCCTCCCAAGAACACCAGTGCATAAAACAACAGCGCAATGCTAAATAAAGAACAATGAAGCTACTATAAGACCCAGTTCCCATCACACAATGCAACGCAAGCCGGAGGATAGGGTTTTTACCTTATAATAGCCAAGAATGCTTGATACGTTTAAAACAAATCATTTATTATTACTATAAGTGTATAGTGTATAAAACAACTTCAAATCATAAGTATCAATCATAGACGGCATAAGCGCCCCATCCCACTATGTCGCCATACTAGGCTCTACAAATAAAACCGCAAATGTCACGTATTTGGAAATTGGATTTCCGTCTGTGAACCGAGGCAAAAGATAGTCCTCTACCGATTCGAGACAATCTAGCCTACCATGTCTCAAGAACAGCCGCAACTGCCCCCTGGATCGTCAGGGCTGGTCCACCGATGTGGATTATTATGCCTGAACACTACGTTTCCCCGCCCTATGGGGCGCAAATGAGCCAACGAATGACTCCATCGGTTCCGGATCGACCGATATATCCGAGGCGCCTCGCTATCCATCGTCCACATAAGTAAAATGTCAGGCCGTGTAAAAACACTGACACAACTCCTAGCTAGAAAGAAACGCATGCCCTCCCTGAGGTCCTTCTCCCGTTTTGGGTTCATACCGGGGTGTGAGGCTCACGAATTCACGTTATACACAAAGCTACGCCACACAGGCGGTGCTTTGATCATCAATCACAAGACTTTGCTTCTCAACAGAAGCCCTGATCACTGCATCTTAGCATGTCACACAGGCAATTCACACCATGCAACTGATGGCTATCAATTACATAGGATAAATTCCAATGTCGGACACACAATCCATTTACGAGTCCGTTCTGGGTCGGAACGAAATCGGAGGCACCTAGTACCCCGCATATCCATCGATCTCCAAGTACGTCTGGACGATCACCAACTGTTTCCATCTTCTTGGGTGTACATCCCAATCAAGATCGTCAGTAATCATCCAAACGACGTGAAGACCTCCGGTCTTCGACCACCGTCTTCATCTTCGACTTATCGTCGTATCAGTTATTCAGAATGGGATAAACCCGGTCTTTCCGAATAACTCGCGTATATTATAAACAAGTGTTACATAAATACAACATACGCCTCATTCCAATTCATCAGTCACTAACCGTAAATTAACAAGAGAATAATTCCCCAAATATTAACCCCGAAGGCCGAAACCAACATCAGATCAATATCCAGAAAACCATTCTGCTTAGCTAACCGACAGTTAGTTTCTAAATTTCATATTCATAGGGAAAGGTTCCCATTAATTTTATCAAAGATAAATCATTTAAATTTATTCTTTAATCTACTTTTGAATATCAATTCAAACTAGTCGGGATTAGCGAACCTCACCGAAGTAATCATTTGTTTTAATTTCCCAATCCCAACCTATTCATCCCATGAAGTAAAACTGGTAATACTTCATATCTAACACCACGGTGTTATCGGTAAATTCAATTACCATTTCACGTTCAAATCTAATTAAAGATTTAACTATCGCCTGGAGCAAAACTAGTGATACACCATTCTCGATCTTTTCAATCTATTTAAAGATTCATTAAAACTCCACTTAGTTTTAATCTTTGACTGGGTTAAAGAATCAGTGTCATTTAAAACACGGTTCACGATAAACCCAAAATCACATTCCATTTCAATCAGACCCTAACCATAAATTAGCAAGTGAGCAATTCCCTAAGTATTAACCCCGAAGGCCGAAACCAACATCAGATCAATACCCCAGAAACCATTCAACTTAACTAATCTCCAGTTAGTTTATGATTTTCTTAACTCCTTTGGGTCTAAGAACAGTATTATTGAAGATACCGTTCTCGACAACCCAAAATCACATTCTATTAATTATCGGGTTAAAGAACAAGTGTTATTTAAAACATTGTTCACGATAAACCCAAAAATCAATACCAATTCAATTCCAATTAAATATTATTTAATTGGTACACTTCATTAAATCTAAATAAAAGATTTAATCTTTTTCTCAACTGGGCTTAAGAACAGTGTTAATGAAGACACCATTCACGACAAACCCAAATCACATTTGATATTAAATACAAGGCTCTGAATAGAAAATATATCGGCTTATATTCAATATCAAATTCTACGACCAACAAATATCGTATTGGAAATAACGATATAAATATATCTTTCAAATTTCCATAACAATATCTGTATAATCACGAAATCCAACATCGAAATAATCCAAAGACAATTTCAATTCAAATCCATTCCAATTCAATTATTGGAAATCCTGGTTACTTTTAAAACCCTTTCAAATCAAATTTATTTATTTAAAAATAAATAGAATTTTAATTTTAAAACTAGTTCATTTCGATAAAAATCTATTTTTATCTTTTCAAATATGGAGTTTTTCATCCCAATTTTTCCCAAATCATTTCTTATGATTTTGCACAAATTATTACTATTTTTAATAATTTTATCAAGGCCCGTACAGTCGATTTCCATCAACGGCCATCAAACTGCACTTACAGCGACCTTTTCCAAATTTGATTTGGACATAATTCCAAATCCAACCGTTAGATTTCAAATTTCTAATATTCGTTAGAAAGCTCTTTTCGATACAAACCCAAAGGTTCCGGTTTTAGGAGAATCCGACGGTCGGATCTCCCGCAATATCCGTTCGAAGTCAATGGTCGAAATTCGCGAACTGCCGCGGCGCGTTCTGTTCAGGCCATTATATTATATATATATAATATATACTTCGTCGATTTCAATTCAAAACGTTCTTTATAAATCGTTATAAATTCATTTTCAAAACGGTTTCAACTTCATATTCAATTTCAAATCAAAATTGGATATTCCAATATAAATTCGTTTTAAATTCATTTCAAATCGATTTCAATTAAATTTCAATTTAATTCGAATTTCAATTCATTTCAATTTAATTCGAATTTATTTCTATTCAAAATATCAGATTTTGAAATCACTTTCGATGTTCATTATAAAATGAATAAAAGCGATATAAATATCGTTCACGTCAAGATGGCGTAAATCTAATCAACACGGCTTCATATATTTCTATTTTCAAATATTCTATTTCAAATATTTCCTTTTCAAATATTTCTATTCAAATATTTCTTTTTCAAAACTAAAATGAGGCCCAATCAATTACCATATAATGTTAATTATATGGATTTTCTACAACACATGTATACAATAACAACGATGAATAATCAACCATCATCCAAAGTGCATTCTACACTGTATAAGCATCAAATACAAATATTCAACGCTTATAACAGTCTGTCAATCAATCGATCGACATACAACTAAACAATCGGGAATAGTGTATGTCAAATATCATCCCAATACCCGTGTGGGGTTTCAAACAATCAAACACAGATTTTATTTGTGCAGTTGGGCGATGTGTAAAATTTATCGTCCCAATCAATATCAGTCAAATGTGTGTATATAAACAAATCGTCCGATTTGTTTATTTTTATTTCCTTTCATATACGCGTTAAAAATTCTACTTTTAACTATAAAATATTTTTTTATTTCATTTCACACCACATCACACAATCAACTACACATCAAAATCATACAAACAAGCATACAAGCCGTCCATGGTCTGTGGACGATGAGTATCGGGTGCTACTAAACACCGTCTGCATCCTAGTATATATTTTAACTAGAAAAATTAAAAGTGAGAAGTTCTCACAGAGGGTTCCACTCCGCCGTGCTTTGCTTTTTGAACTGCTGAACCGTCTGGATTCCTTTGAAATTCCACTGCAGTTCTTTTCCCGCTGTTTATAATAAAAATTATATTTTTATCACTTCATTCAATAAATAAAAATCATATTTTTATTTTTACTTCATAGGTATTTTTACAATACTTCTTTCTATATAAAAATTATATTTTATATTTCTACTTCATATAAAAAGATCGAATTTGTATAGCTTCGCTATAAAAATCACATTTTTACTTCACTATATATATAATAAAAATCAGATTTTTATTTCACTACATATGTAAAGATCAAATTTTGATATTCTCTATTATATAAAAATCATATTTCCAATACTTCTACCTTATAAAAATCATATCTTTATCTCTTCTA
Organism: Allium sativum; assembly: GCA_030737875.1. NCBI lineage: Eukaryota > Viridiplantae > Streptophyta > Magnoliopsida > Asparagales > Amaryllidaceae > Allium > Allium sativum. The sequence goes on from CM060921.1 coordinate 43,962,736, forward strand.
TAAATTAAAAATCGAATTTTTATTCTTTCTATAATATAAAAATCATATTTTTATTCTTTACATTATATAAAAATCGTATTTTTACTTTGCTATTCAATATATAAAAATAGAATTTTTACTTTGCTATTCAATATGTAAAAATCGAATTTTTTACTTTGCTATTCAATATGTAAAAATCGAATTTTTACTTTGCTATTCAATATATAAAAATCGTATCTTTATACTTTCTATATCATAAAAATCAGTTTTTAACACTATAAAAATTCATTTTTTTAACCATATAAAACTTCAGATTATTAATATATTCTAATGTGTATAATTTCCGATTTATTTTAAATTAAAAATCAATTCTTTTCCAATACTTTATCCATAGAAAACTGATTTTAAAATATATTCATAACAAACTAATTTTAAAACGATGTTGTTTATTTAAAAAAATCGTATTTTTAATTACATAAATAAATATAAATAAAAACTCACCTCGAATCGCTAGAAAAAGGGGTTAAAGGGGTTGACGAGGTAGAGGGAAGGGGCGCTGGAGTCGAGCGGGTGGTGGCAGGCCGTTCGGGTGGAGGTGGCAGGCCACAGGCGGGCGGATTCAGGCGGGTTTGTGGGCTGCGTCCTCCTCCAGGGAATTGGGGTTCGAATGGCGAGGGGAGGGAGAATGAAAAGAGGGGGGAGGGCGAGAGCGGGGGGAGGGGGGGCAGCGCCGGTGCTGGTGGCGCGCCAGAGGGGGGGTCTGGGGTCCAGACGGCGCGGCGCGTTATTAGGGCACAAAGCCGTTTTTTTTTTCTTTTTTCTTTTTTTTTCGATTTGTTAACTGAAAGAGAAAGGGGGAGGGGGTCAACGGTATAGGAGAGAGGAAGGGGGTAATTATATTTTTTTTCAAAAAGCAACTTTTAATTTCGACCTCGAAATCGAATCCACCGCCTGTCGTCCATAGCTAATTACCCCCATTCCGAACACAATGGGATATGCATCGCAGGCTGATTCGACTGTTTCGATTAGTCTTCGTCAAAATCAAAATATAACTCTATATATTGAATTTGAACGTGCATTTCAATTAACCGGGGCCACATACTAACTCGAAAAATTCCAAAAAAATATTTTCTAGCTTTGTACTTACGATATGGTCCTAACAAAACTAGTTTCGTCGAATTCTGAGATCGTTTGAAAAATGACCATTTTCCAGTCGATTAAAATCAACTAAAACTGGTCAAACGCATTTTCCTTTGCCACGCTCACATATTGAATCGAAAAATTACGAAATTCGAAACCTAGCAATAACTTGACATCACGGATCCAACAAAAGTGGTTTCGTCGAAAACCGAGGTCATTTGCAAAATTTCCATTTTTAAGGGCCTGAATTCCATAGCGACTATTCTGAAATTTCAACTGGACATATCTTTGGATTCACGCTATGAAATTTTGATTTTTCGGATTCGTTGGAAAGATATTCTCAATTAGATTCAAATATTTTTGGTTTCACTAAAATTCGGTTTATTTTGCACCCGGTACATTCATTTGAAATTTGAAATTGAATCATCGAACTACCGCGCCGTTTTCAATTCCTTTTATAATTAAAATAAATTATATATTCTAACGACGATCTATATAAATATATATGTTCGAATTATATTCAAAATAAATTTTTCGTCGTTATTATTTAAAATAATCTATTCTAGGTATTCAAAATTCGTGAAATTGCCAAAATAAAAATTTTAAACTGGCCCAGATTTTCGGGTTATTACAATCTCCCCTACTTAAAACTTTTCGTCCCCGAAAAGGAACGAAGCCGAAAGTTGTTTAACAAATTAACTCAACTTTCCATATTTTCATTACGGCTTAAGTTCTTCAACTTTTCAGTTTCTAAAAACTTTTCAAAATTTTCAAATATATGGCTAACACCCTAAATTTTCGAAAAATTTCGCCATAACCTCCCCTGCACCGGGAAAATCCCGAAATTGCCATACAGGCCCTCTGATCTCAAAAGGAAAAAGAAAAATCCAAGCGGCTAGCCAATTGGCTCATAAAATCATCATCACCCAAACAAAACAGTTGATTTTGGTAAACATGTACCTATTTGTCGGGCAAACAATTTTATTCCTCTGCTCTAGCCTCCTTGCTATGACCTGTTCAATGTAAGTACGTGTATATGCAAGCAAATGCGACCAATTTTCACTATAACTCACAATTTGATTCAATTTGGTAATATGGCTCAACATTTTATTAATCATGCAATAATCAAACAACACAACCAACAATCAATTAGTTGATTAGCTTTTCAAATTCATAACTTTGATATGTAGTCAAAAAATCAGATTTTTGATGCCAAATCACAACAATAAGCCTTATCTAGTTTTGGTTCTCACACCAGTCAATTGGAAATATATAGAAATCTCACTTTCGAAAATCGAAAATAAATACTGGCGATGGTGCCCCATCACCAGAATTATCCCCGGGCACTAGAGTACGATTCTATAACTATCCAATACATTAAAACTTCGGATACACGTTTGCAAGACATATATGCAAAATCTCTATATATTGGATTGTCCAAATTCATATAAATAAATAATCAAATACGAATAATTGATTTAAATTTCAAAACAAAACTTGTTTTAACTTTATTTCAAAAATATACTCTTCACACTCGTTCTAGGATACTACTCATCCCATCTCTAACGAGTCATTCCCATTGGATATTACTAATCCAATTTTTGATGAATTCTTTTGTGTGGTTCTAATATGCCTTGTTCTCTGAGCTTTGTAAACCAAAACTCTGAGACCAACTGTGACGACAAGGGATTTCGCTCAATCTAAATCAGTCGTTAAACCGACCCAAACCGTTCGAAACGCCTGATTGTTTTGAGAACACGACAAAATAGAACGCAGACGGAAGAACATTTCATTGTACATTACAACTATTCCATCAGAATACAAGAATATACAAAGTATAAACAAATAATATACAACAGAAAAATATCAGAGATTACAATTCATTACATAGCAGTGGAAAATAATACAATACATGTAACAACCCGTATTTTTAAATAACATGTTATAACATAAACCAAGGCAGAATTAAATGATAAAATCTGAATCAAGGGAAATGGGCTGTGCCATTGCGTTCGTTTCGGAAAATACGCGAAATAGAGTCCGAGTTTTCGAAAATCGGAGTCCGTATGACCAAGTTATGGCCCGTCGAAGTTTTCAGAAAATTTCAAGTTCAAAAACAGTTCAAATTTGAATTCAGAATTCAAATTCAGCCAAGCAGAACAGGCGGGAAAAATTCCCGCCACCCCCAATTCGACTGGGGAGTCGACTAGGGAGTCGACACACCCCAGGTGGTGTCGACTGCCCAGTCGACACCCCTGTCGACTTGGGTGGTCGGCCAGTTTGGCCTGGGTGCACCTGACTTGTTCCTCAAGACATGTTTGGAGGCTTGTGACGGATTTTAAAGGCTCAGATCTGAATTAGGGTTAATCCTATGGCCTAAACTAACCTAAGCTTCTATTAAAGGACCCTAATACCTAGCCTAAACCATCATAAATCAATCCTACAACTAGATTATGCCAAAATGTTTAATCATGGCCTCCACCCTCTTGTCATAGTCTCCATCTTCATTCATATGAGAGTTTCTAAGCTTGTTTGAGAGTTTCTAAGTTTGATTCAAGGCCAAAGTTCAATCTTTCTTCATCAAAGCAAGGATCTTCTTCTTATTTCTCAAGGGTTTTTCATTGGAGCTTATTATTTGGGGGTTTTTAGAGTTGCTAGTGGCTTCGTCTCAATCTTATTTTATTTTATAAGTCTTCATAGCATTGTAAGACCTATTCTACTCTTAGATTGTAACTATGAAGTTAAATATGACATGTTGCAAGTTTGAGTTTGGGCCTAAGTATGATTTGTGCTTTGATTCTATTAGTTATGCATAGATTTATTCTATGCATGTTTGTAAAGCTATCACCTTGACTTTGTGCATAGAAAGCTATGAGCTTTGATTTGAAATGTTGCATAAAACAACATAGAAACTCTCATAACCCTTATGTTATCTTGCATATGATGTTATATGCGAGTCACTGGCTATCATCCTATGTCATTTATGACCATGTTTCACCTATTTTGCTAAAGTTTGATATCATGCATGTTTTGAGGCTTATAATGTAATATGCAAGTTTATGAACACATTTGCCTCATATGCCACCATGTTTAACTTGTGGCCAAACCTTATTAATTATGTCATGCTTCAAAGTTACCTCTTTGAGATCTATTTGCGTTTATGCGAACTTACATGCGATGGGGTTACGTTATGGGTAAACTAAAATGACATAAAAACATGACTTGAAAAGATGACACGAAATATGACATGTGATTATGCTTGAAACATGAACATGAACTTGGACATGACTTCTAGAAAACATGAGAATGGCCAACTCGAGGTTGGGTTGAGTTTGTAGCATAAATCTACCCGGAACCGACCGGCTTAACTAGTGGCTACAAACAATAGGACCCAATGTGACTAGTTGGTCACATCGCACTTAAAATCCGAGGTTAGACTAGGTTGTGGTGTAAAGCTACCCGGACCCGCCCGGCTTAACTAGTAACCACAACAAAGTCTAATGTGAGAGGTTGGGGTGCATTAAGTTAATAAATGCCACATGGTAGGGTTAAGTCATGGACCGCTTGAATACTTAACCAATTAAACACGATGGGTTGGTAGGGTTAAGTCATGGACTACTTGGATACTTAACCAATTAAACACGATGTATTGATAGGGTTAAGTCATGAACTGCTTGGATACACTTGACCAACTCAATACATGGTTAGGATAGGGTTAACCACACTTAACCCACTTGAAATCCTAGTTACGTGGTCCTTTTCAGCAGTAACCCACTTGGGAGTATCTGGATACCCTGGACTAGGCTAGGGTGGGGCACGATTACTGGACTGATTGTAAGAGACCAAAATAGACGGCTGAATAGTGCACCGGTTGTTCAGGCGGACCATGGTCGTGCACATTAAGTCCGGAGTTGAACATGGGCACCAGTAGGTTTAGACTGTGCGTGCTTGAATTGTGTCTGTGGTTTACACCTTGGGGCTGGATACACCCTAGGGTGGACCTTGCACAGTTAACTACATTCCATGATTAGGCCGTATGACACCGATACACGACGAGTTAGGCTATAGGGAGCCGATCGACTAGACCGAGTAGTTGGACCTTGATTTAGGTCATCTCATGATGTTGGGCCAACTTTGGGCCAAGGTATCATTTCTTGTTTATCTTTGACATGGATTAGAATACTAGTACACCTGGTGCAACTTAACCTTGTATATGCGATGCCACTCTTGATCTATCTTGTTAACTTTTCACCATGCCAGTTATCATCCTATGTTTCATCTCTGTTTTACATGTCCAGTTAACTTTATTAGTTTTTATACTAATAGTAGGTAGGACTTACCAGTCTTTTTGACTGACCCATTTTCTTTCGCCTCTTTTCATCCGTTCCCCCCCCCCCCTCCCCCAAGGTTCTCAGGGTGGGAATACTAGCACCTAGCTTGGATCTTTAGCTTGCTTTCTGGATAGCTCATGTACGGTTTGGACTTGAGCTCGCTATGGCTTTACCACTTCTACTTTGGGGGATATTTTACTTTATGTTATTTCCAGTTTTCAGTTTATATTTCTAGACTTGTAGTAGTTGGAAAATAATGAATCAGTACTTATGTAACTTGACTATGGTTTTGAAATGTTAGTTTTTACCCGCTGCTTTATTTACTCTGCTTTTACTTATATGTTTTGTCTTGTGATATCTGCATGCATGTTTACCTCGTTTAACGCCCCTCCAAAGCCAGTGTACTTGCAAGAGTGACCCTGACGGAGGTGGGGTGTTACATTTGGTATCAGAGCATAAGGTTTACGAGATTGAACAAAAGGTTTTTAAAACTTACCTTTTGAAAAAATATTTTCAAAACCAATTAAGTATTTTTCCAAGAAAGTCTAGTTTATTTTAAAAGGCTATTCCCCAAAAGCCATTAGCATTATCCTTTGTTTCCTCGTTCTAAATCTATCTTTTCCCCTTTTTCAGCATGGTCGATCTTAACCTTCCCGAGGGAGTACCCATACCCGGATGGTTCCGAAGGTACTTGGAAGCTACGGCCAACGACAAGGGCCCAGCAAACACTCCCACTGTACCTGAGGTTCCTCCTCCTCCTCCTCCTCAGCATCCACAAGCGGATTTCGCAAAGATTTGCAAAGACTTTAAGGCGATGGGTGGCAAGAATTTTATTGGGACGGAGACTTTTGTTGAGGCAAGAAATTGGTTAAAAGAAACTGAAGACCTCTTTGCCATCTTTGATGTGGAAGACCGTAGAAAAGTTCTGTTGGCATTATGGCTATTGAAAGAGGAAGCTGCTTATTGGTGGGAGGTCACCAACGCTACTAGGCCTATAGAGACTTGGGCCGACTTTAGGATGAGGTTTGGGCTTAAGTTTCTATCATCTGCTAAGGAGAATCTACAAATGGAGAAGTTTATATCTTTGAAGCAAGGAGACATGACAGTGAGGGAGTATGTGAATAAGTTTAACCAGCTTGCTCGATTCGGTTTGGACATGGTTAACACACCCCAGAAGAAGGCTTTATGCTTTGCCCGAGGGTTGAATGAGCCATTACAAGGTTTAGCCATGTCTCATATACCCATGCGGGCCACTTTTGAAAGCCTAGTAGACATGGCATTGCTTCAGGGAGATGAAAAGAATGGCAAGAAAGAAGTTAAGCCTAATGATACTCAAACCAAGAAGGCGGACTCCAAGTGGGGAGGAAATCAGAGCAACCAGAGCAGTCAGAACAACAAGAACAACAAGGGTAACAAGGCCAACAACAACAAGGCAAGGGAAACAAGAAAGTGCAACTACTGTGGGATCGTTGGACACATGGCCAAAGATTGCAGGAAGAAGAAGAGGAAGTTGGGAGAATGCTTTCATTGCGGAGAGACTGGACACTTCAGTAAGGATTGCCCAAAGAAGCAAGGGCAGGGGCAAGGACAGACTCAGCGAGCAGGACCTTCTGGAGGGCAGATGCATGCTCTCAACACTGCTCCAGTTCCGGACCGAGGTAGTATTTCTGTAGAAAGTCTTGTTTATATTTCTGGTTTTCCTGTTCGAACTTTATTTGATTCTGGCGCATCGCATACCTTTATCTCTTCTGACATTGTTGAAAGTTTGCACCTAAGTACTAGTCTTGTTGAGGATCCCGTTAGTGTTTCAAATCCAATTGGGGGTTCCGCCCATCTATCTATGATTTGTATGGATTTGAGGATTTCTATCTTGACCGTAGAATTCACGGGTTCACGGGATACGGGTTGATTTTGGGCATGGATTGGCTGTCCAGTTATGGAGCCATTCTCGATTGTGAGCATAGGGTGGTGAGGCTCATGACTCGCCTCGGTAATACCCTAGAGATTTCTTGCAACCCGCTGGATCCCGTCATGTTATGTTATCTTGAATCTCTTGACTCATCCATCAATGATCTGCAATCTGTAAGGGTGGTCCGAGAATATCCTGATGTCTTTGAAGAGGTTAAGGGGTTACCCCCTAAACGAGAGATAGATTTCCGCATTTATCTTGTTGATAATGCCAAGCCAGTTTCATTGTCCGTTAGGCACATGGCCCCGCGAGAAAGAAGAGAGCTCAGTAAGCAAATCAAGGAGTTACTTGAGAAGAATTTTATTAGGCGAAGCATTTCTGAATGGGGTGCTCCTGTGGTGTTCGCTACTAAGGCGGATGGTTCGCTTCGTCTATGTGTTGACTATCGAGAGTTGAACAAGCTGACAAAGAAGAATAGGCACCCGTTACCGAGGATTGATGACCTCTTTGACCAGCTTGTTGGTGCTTCTGTTTTCTCTTAGCTCGATCTAGCCACCGGATTCCATCAGCTTAGAGTGGCTGAGGATAGTATTGATAAGACTGCATTTAGGACTCCAGATGGATTCTTTGAATGGCTTGTCCGGCCATTCGGTTTGACTAATGCACCCGCCTACTTCGTAGATTTGATGAGTAGGGTGTTCAGGGACTTCCTTAGCAAGTTTGTGGTTATCTTCGTGGATGATATTCTGATCTTCTCAAAGGATGAGGAAGAACATGCTAGACATCTCAAGGAAGTGGTGGATACGCTTAGAGCTCATCAGTTGAAAGCCAAGTTCTCCAAATGCCATTTTTGGAGAAGGGAAGTTCGGTTTCTTGGACATATAGTTTCTAAGCAAGGCATAGCGGTGGATCCTGATAAAGTGGTTGCAGTTCAAGACTGGAAGACTCCTAGGAATGCAACCGAAGTAAGAAGCTTTCTCGGTCTGGCGGGCTACTATAGGAAGTTCATCAGGGACTTCGCTAATATTTCAGCCCCTCTTACTAAGTTGACGAAGAAGAACTTAGTCTTTGCATGGGACTTAGAGTGTGAGCTTGCTTTTCAAAGGCTCAAGAGGGCCCTTACTACAGCTCCAGTTTTGGCATTACCCGATGGCGGTAAGATGTTTAACATATACACCGATGCATGTGGCACGGGGTTAGGTGCTGTTCTGATGCAAGAAGGAAGAGCGATATGTTATGGGGGTAGGCAACTTAAAGTTCATGAGAAGAACTATCCCACTCACGATTTGGAGTTGGCGGCGATCGTCTTTGCACTCAAATCCTGGCGCCACTATCTTCTAGGCGAAAGGTTTGAGTTATATATTGATCACAAGTCGCTCAAGTACCTCTTCTCGTAGAAAGATCTGAATATAAGGCAGCAAAGGTGGATGGAATTCTTGGCATCATATGACTTCGAGATAGCTTATACTTCTGCAAGGGTAATGTTGTGGCAGATGCGCTAAGCAGAAGAAGGTTGACTTTTGAGTCCCTTGTTTGTTGAGATGAAGAGCCTAGAGTTCTTGGCAACCTTTGATTTCACACCGGCTGTTGAGTCGATGACTGGTTCGTTAGCATCTCTTGAGCTTAGACCTACACTTCTTGATCAAGTAGGGACTTCGCAGAAGGAAGACCCGCAGATAGTCGAGATCATGGACAAGTTGATTCGTGGTGAGACGTCTAGTCACCTTGCTAGATATACTATTGATGACAAGGGTTGGCTAAGGCGTGATGGAAGGCTATGCGTTCCACAAGTGGGAGACTTGGTGCATAAAGTTCTCGAAGAAGGGCATCACTTGAAGATGACTATACATCCTGGAGGACATAAGATGTATAGGGATATGAAGCGCATTTTCTTTTGGGCTGGAATGAAGAAAGATGTGGCAGAGTATGTTTCAAAGTGCATGGTGTGCCAACAAGTGAAAGCCGAGTCAAAGAAACCCGGTGGGCTATTACATCCATTAGAGGTCCCGCAATGGAAGTGGGAAAGTATCTCTATGGATTTTGTGGATGGATTGCCTAGGTCAAGGAAAGGGAATACGAGCATATGGGTCATAGTTGATAGACTTACGAAGAGTGCTCATTTCATTCCAGTGAAGAGCAAGAGGACCGCATCATGGCTAGCATCTGTTTATCTTCGAGAGATAATGTGATTGCATGGAGTTCCTTCTAGCATAGTTAGCGATCGTGACCCAATCTTCACTAGCCAGTTCTGGAATAGTTTGCAAGAAGCGATGGGTACGCGATTGAATCTAAGTACAGCCTATCACCCCCAGACGGATGGCCAAACCGAAAGGGTGAATAGAGTGCTAGAAGATCTTTTGAGGCTTTGTGTTCTTGACTTTGGTGGTACTTGGGAAGACCACCTTCCTCTTGTAGAGTTTGCTTATAATAATAGCTATCAAGCTAGCATAGGGATGGCACCATTTGAAGCTTTGTATGGGATGCCGTGTAGGTCACCATCTTGTTGGTAGGAGACAACAGATATGCTTATACTTGGGCCCGATATGATATGGGACACATCCGAGAAAGTTGAATTGGTGAAAAAACGGATGAAAACGGCCCAAGACAGACAGAAATCCTATGCTGACAAGCGAAGGACAGATTTGGAATTCGAAGTTGGAGATATGGTTTTCGTGAAGGTTTCTCCTTTGCGTAATGTGGTTCGTTTTGGAGCAGTTGGGAAGCTGGCACCAAGGTTCATAGGACCCTTCCCTATCATCGAGAGGATTGGGCAAATGGCTTATAGAGTGGAATTGCCCGAGAAGCTGGCCGGAGTGCATAACGTCTTTCATGTCTCGCATCTCCGGAAGTGTTTGCAAAGATCCGCCGAAGTGGTTGAACCAAGTAATCTTCAAGACGTAGAAGTGGAAAAAGAAGCAACCCTGAGGCGAGCTCCGATTCGTATCTTGGGAACGGAGATCAAGAAGCTGAGGAATCGAGAAGTCAAGTTAGTAAAGGTTCAGTGGAGTGAAGCCGATGAAGATGCAACTTGGGAAACCGAGAAGAAGATGCGTGGGCTTTATCCATTCCTTTTTGAGGATACATTCTCAATCTCTTTTCCTAGTTAGCATATCTTTCTTTTGCTATCCATGTTTATCTTGTTATCTCGTTAATCTTGTCATGAGAACCTTAGGTAGAACCCTTTGGATGAAACATGTATTTGAAACATGTTATGCTTGATGTTTGCAAGTGGTTGCAAGTGTTTTCAAGTGGATACTCGTGGATGCATGATATACATTAGGCACTAAGATCGGCTCACACACTTTCATATTGCATATGCATGAGTGCTTATACTTATTCATGGATGAAACTTGTTATGCTATCACGTGGATGTTGCATTTGGATGAATGTTATGTGCACTCATGTAGAGATTATGGATTATATTAGGAATTTGCATACATATGGACTCATTTCACTAACATACCTTGCATTAAGGAGGTTTACTGAATCAGTAACCACCTGATTTTCACATTAGATAAGTACATATACACACACCTTTGCATATGATCATACAGCATTTAGAATTTGTTAAGGACAATGACTGCTCGTGGATGATGTTTTGAGTAGATGGATGATGGATGGTAGGATACGTTCTTCCTAACTTGAAGATTTCGGGGACGAAATCCTTTAAGGAGGGGAGAATGTAACAACCCGTATTTTTAAATAACATGTTATAACATAAACTAAGGCAGAATTAAATTATAAAATCTGAATCAAGGGAAACGGGCTGTGCCATTGCGTTCGTCTCGGAAAAATACGCGAAATAGAGTCCGAGTTTTCGAAAATCGGAGTCCGTATGACCAAGTTATGGCCCGTCGAAGTTTTCAGAAAATTTCAAGTTCAAAAACAGTTCAAATTTGAATTTAGAATTCAAATTCAGCCAAGCAGAACAGGCAGGAAAAATTCCCGCCACCCCCAAGTCGACTGGGGAGTCAACTTGGGAGTCGACACACCCCAGGTGGTGTCGACTGCCCAGTCGACACCTCTGTCGACTTGGGTGGTCGGCCAGTTTGGCCTGGGTGCACCTGACTTGTTCCTCAAGACATGTTTGGAGGCTTGTGACGGATTTTAAAGGCTCATATCTGAATTAGGTTTAATCCTATGGCCTAAACTAACCTAAACTTCTATAAAAGGACCCTAATACCTAGCCTAAACCATCATAAATCAATCCTACAACTAGATTATGCCAAAATGTTTAATCATGGCCTCCACCCTCTTGTCATAGTCTCCATCTTCATTCATATGAGAGTTTCTAAGCTTGTTTGAGAATTTCTAAGTTTGATTCAAGGCCAAAGTTCAATCTTTCTTCATCAAAGCAAGGATCTTCTTCTTATTTCTCAAGGGTTTTTCATTGGAGCTTATTATTTGGGTTTTTTTAGAGTTGCTAGTGGCTTCGTCTCAATCTTATTTTATTTTATAAGTCTTCATAGCATTGTAAGCCCTATTCCACTCTTAGATTCTAACTATGAAGTTAAATATGACATGTTGCAAGTTTGAGTTTGGGCCTAAGTATGATTTGTGCTTTGATTCTATCATGTTATGCATAGATTTATTCTATGCATGTTTGTAAAGCTATCACCTTGACTTTGTGCATAGAAAGCTATGAGCTTTGATTTGAAATGTTGCATAAAACAACATAGAAACTCTCATAACCCTTATGTTATCTTGCATATGATGTTATATGCGAGTCACTGGCTATCATCCTATGTCATTTATGACCATGTTTCACCTATTTTGCTAAAGTTTGATATCATGCATGTTTCGAGGCTTATAATGTAATATGCAAGTTTATGAACACATTTGCCTCATATGCCACCATGTTTAACTTGTGGCCAAACCTTATTAATTATGTCATGCTTCAAAGTTCCCTCTTTGAGATCTATTTGCGTTTATGCGAACTTACATGCGATGGGGTTACGTTATGGGTAAACTAAAATGACATAAAAACATGACTTGAAAAGATGACACGAAATATGACATGTGATTATGCTTGAAACATGAACATGAACTTGGACATGACTTCTAGAAAACATGAGAATGGCCAACTCGAGGTTGGGTTGAGTTTGTAGCATAAATCTACCCGGAACCGACCGGCTTAACTAGTGGCTACAAACAATAGGACCCAATGTGACTAGTTGGTCACATCGCACTTAAAATCCGAGGTTAGACTAGGTTGTGGTGTAAAGCTACCCGGACCCGCCCGGCTTAACTAGTAACCACAACAAAGTCTAATGTGAGAGGTTGGGGTGCATTAAGTTAATTAATGCCACATGGTAGGGTTAAGTCATGGACCGCTTGAATACTTAGCCAATTAAACACGATGGGTTGGTAGGGTTAAGTCATGGACTACTTGGATACTTAACTAATTAAACACGATGTATTGATAGGGTTAAGTCATGAACTGCTTGGATACACATGACCAACTCAATACATGGTTAGGATAGGGTTAACCACACTTAACCCGCTTGAAATCCTAGTTACGTGGTCCTTTTCAGCAGTAACCCACTTGGGAGTATCTGGATACCCTGGACTAGGCTAGGGTGGGGCACGATTACTGGACTGATTGTAAGAGACCAAAATAGACGGCTGAATGGTGCACCGGTTGTTCAGGCGGACCATGGTCGTGCACATTAAGTCTGGAGTTGAACATGGGCACCGGTAGGTTTAGACTGTGCGTGCTTGAATTGTGTCTGTGGTTTGCACCTTGGGGCTGGATACACCCTAGGGTGGACCTTGCATAGTTAACTACATTCCATGATTAGGCCGTATGACACCGATACACGACGAGTTAGGCTTATAGGGAGCCGATCGACTAGACCGAGTAGTTGGACCCTTATTTAGGTCATCTCATGATGTTGGGCCAACTTTGGGCCAAGGGATCATTTCTTGTTTATCTTTGACATGGATTAGAATACTAGTACACCTGGTGCAACTTAACCTTGTATATGCGATGCCACTCTTGATCTATCTTGTTAACTTTTCACCATGCCAGTTATCATCCTATGTTTCATCTCTATTTTACATGTCCAGTTAACTTTATTAGTTTTTATACTAATAGTAGGTAGGACTTACCAGTCTTTTTGACTGACCCGTTTTCTTTCGCCTCTTTTCTTCCGTTCCCTCCCCCCCCCCCCCAGGTTCTCAGGGTGGGAATACTAGCACCTAGCTTGGATCTTTAGCTTGCTTTCTGGATAGCTCATGTACGGTTTGGACTTGAGCTCGCTATGGCTTTACCACTTCTACTTTGGGGGATAGTTTACTTTATGTTATTTCCCGTTTTCAGTTTATGTTTCTAGACTTGTAGTAGTTGGAAAATAATGACTCGGTACTTTGATGTAACTTGACTATGGTTTTGAAATGTTAGTTTTTACCCGCTGCTTTATTTACTCTGCTTTTACTTATATGGTCTGTCTTGTGATATCTGCATGCATGTTTACCTCGTTTAACGCCCCTCCAAAGCCAGTGTACTTGCAAGAGTGACCCTGGCGGAGGTGGGGTGTTACAATACACAACTAGGAGAGATATACGGATACAAAGCTTTCTGGATATCATTCCAGCTGTAAACCAGAATCCTGTGAATATAAATCTGCAAAACCAAAACTACTAGCTGCTCGTGTCAAAATAAGGGCACCCAGAGTTTAGGTTAAAACAATAAACTCCAGGTCAGTCATGGGACTGGTGTGAGAACTAAAACAGTTATTTAAAACTTTATTATAAAGTTAGGTAATTCAAGGGACCACGCCGTATAACACGGAACGGGTTTCCTCCCAAGAACACTAGTGCAATGCTAAATAAAGAACAATGAAGCTATTATAAGACCCAGTTCCCATCACACAATGCAACGCAAGCCGGAGGATAGGGTTTTTACCTTATAATAGCCAAGAATGCTTGATGCGTTTAAAACAAATCATTTATTATTACTATAAGTGTATAGTGTATAAAACAACTTCAAATCATAAGTATCAATCATAGACGGCATAAGCGCCCCATCCCACTATGTTGCCATACTAGGCTCTACAAATAAAACCGCAAATGTCACGTATTTGGAAATTGGATTTCCATCTGTGAACCGAGGCAAAAGATAGTCCTCTACCGATTTGAGACATTCTAGCCTACCATGTCTTAGGAGCAGCCGCAACTGCCCCCTGGATCGTCAGGGCCGATCCACCGATGTGGATTATTATGTCTGAACACTACGTTTCCCCGCCCTATGGGGCGCAAATGAGCCAACGAATGACACCATCGGTCCCGGATCGACCGATATATCCGAGGCGCCTCGCTATCCATCATCCACATAAGTAAAATGTCAGGCCGTGTAAAAACACCGACACAACTCCTAGCTAGAAAGAAACGCATGCCCACCCTGAGTTCCTTCTCCCGTTTCTGGTTCATACCGGGGTGTGAGGCTCGCGAATTCACATTATACACAAAGCTACGCCACACAGGCGGTGCTTTGATCATCAATCACAAGACTTTGCTTTTCAACAGAAGCCCTGATCACTGCATCTTAGCATGTCACACAGGCAATTCACACCATGCAACTGATGGCAATCAATTACATAGGATAAATTCCAATGTCAGACACACAATCCATTTACGAGTTCGTTCTGGGTCGGAACGAAATCGGAGGCACCTAGTACCCCGCATATCCATCGATCTCTAAGTACGTCTGGACGATCACCAACTGTTTCCATCTTCTTGGGTGTACATCCCAATCAAGATCGTCAGTAATCACCCAAACGACGTGAAGACCTCCGGTCTTCGACCACCGTCTTCATCTTCGACTTATCGTTGTATCAGTTATTCAGAATGGGATAAACCCAGTCTTTCCGAATAACTCGCGTATATTATAAACAAGTGTTACATAAATACAACATACGCCTCATTCCAATTCATCAGTCACTAACCATAAATTAACAAGAGAATAATTCCCCAAATATTAACCCCGAAGGCAGAAACCATCATCAGATCAATATCCAGAAAACCATTCTGCTTAGCTAACCGACTGTTAGTTTCTAAATTTCACATTCATAGGGGAAGGTTCCCATTAATTTTATCAAAGATAAATCATTTAAATTTATTCTTTAATCTACTTTTGAATATCAATTCAAACTAGTCGGGATTAGCGAACCTCACCGAAGTAATCATTTGTTTTAATTTCCCAATCCAAACCTATTCATCCCATGAAGTAAAACTGGTAATACTTCATATCTAACACCACGGTGTTATCGGTAAATTCAATTACCATTTCACGTTCAAATCTAATTAAAGATTTAACTATCGCCTGGAGCAAAACTGGTGATACTCCATTTCGATCTTTTCTATCTAATTAAAGATTCATTAAAACTCCACTTAGTTTTAATCTTTGACTGGGTTAAAGAATCAGTGTCATTTAAAACACGGTTCACGATAAACCCAAAATCACATTCCATTTCAATCAGACCCTAACCATAAATTAGCAAGTGAGCAATTCCCAAAGTATTAACCCCGAAGGCCGAAACCAACATCAGATCAATACCCCAGAAACCATTCAACTTAACTAATCTCCAGTTAGTTTCTGATTTTCTTAACTCCTTTGGGTCTAAGAACAGTATTATTGAACATACCGTTCACGACAACCCAAAAGCACATTCTATTAATTATCGGGTTAAAGAACAAGTATTATTTAAAACACTGTTCACGATAAACCCAAAAATCAATACCAATTCAATTCCCATTAAATATTATTTAATTGGTACACTTCATTAAATCTAAATAAAAGATTTAATCTTTTTCTCAACTGGGCTTAAGAACAGTGATAATGAAGACACCATTCACGACAAACCCAAATCACATTTGATATTAAATACAAGGCTCTGAATAGAAAATATATCGGCTTATATTCAATATCAAATTCTACGACCGACAAATATCGTATTGGAAATAACGATATAAATATATCTTTCAAATTTCCATAACAATATCTGTATAATCACGAAATCCAACATCGAAATAATCCAAAGACAATTTCGATTCAAATCCATTCCAATTCAATTATTGGAAATCCTGGTTACTTTTAAAACCCATTCAAATCAAATTTATTTATTTAAAAATAAATAGAATTTTAATTCTATTTTAAAACTAGTTCATTTCGATAAAAATCTATTTTTATCTTTTCAAATATGGAGTTTTTCATCCCAATTTTTCCCAAATCATTTCTTATGATTTTACACAAATTATTACTATTTTTAATAATTTTATCAAGGCCCATACAGTTGATTTCCATATATAAAAATCAAATATATAATTTTACTTTGCTATTCAATATGTAAAAATCGAATTTTTACTTTGCTATTCAATATATAAAAATCGTATCTTTGTACTTTCTATATCATAAAAATAAGTTTTTAACACTATAAAAATTCATTTTTTTAACCATATAAAACTTTAGATTATTAATATATTCTAATGTGTATAGTTTCCGATTTGTTTTAAATTAAAAATCAATTCTTTTCCTATATTTTATACATAGAAAACTGATTTTAAAATATATTCATAACAAACTAATTTTAAAACGATGTTGTTTATTTAAAAAATCCTATTTTCAATTACATAAATAAATATAAATAAAAACTCACCTTGAATCGCTAGAAAAAGGGGTTAAAGGGGTTGACGAGGTGGAGGGAAGGGGCGCTGGAGTCGAGGGGTGGCGGCAGGCCGTTCGGGTGGAGGTGGCAGGCCACAGGCAGACGGATTCTAGCGGGTTTGTGGACTGCGTCCTCCTTTAGGGAATTGGGGTTCGAATGGCGAGGGGAGGGAGAAGGAAAAGAGGGGGGAGGGCGAGAGCAGGGGGGCCAGCGCCAGTGCTGGTGGCGCGCCGGAGGGGGGTTCTGGGGTCCAGGCGGCGCGGCGCGTTATTAGGGCACGAAGCCCTTTTTTTCTTTTTTCTTTTTTTTCGATTTGTTAACTGAAAGAGAAAGGGGGGATCAACGGTATTGGAGAGCGTAAGGGGGTAATTTTTTTTTTTTTCAAAAAGCAACTTTTAATTTCAACCTCGAAATCGAACCCACCGCCTGTCGTCCATAGCTAATTACCCCCATTCCGAACACAATGGGATATGTATCGCAGGCTGATTCGACTGTTTCGATTAGTCTTCGTCAAAATCAAAATATAACTCTATATATTGAATTTGTACGCGCATTTCAATTAACCGGGGCCACAACTGACTCGAAAAATTCTAGAAAAATATTTTCTAGCTTCGTATTGATGATACGGTCCTAACAAAACTAGTTTCGTCGAATTCTGAGATCGTTTGAAAAATGGCCATTTTCCAGTCGATTAAAATCAACTGAAACTGGTCAAACGCATTTTCCTTTGCCACGCTCACATATTGAATCGAAAAATTATGAAATTCGAAACCTAGCAATAACTTGACATCACAGATTCAATAAAAGTGGTTTCGTCGAAAACTGAGGTCGTTTGCAAAATTTCCATTTTTAAGGGCCTGAATTCCATAACGACTATTCTGAAATTTCAACTGGACATATCTTTGGACTCACGCTATGAAATTTTGATTTTTCGGATTCATTGGAAAGATATTCTCAATTAGATTCAAATATTTTTGGTTCCACTAAAATCCGGTTTATTTTGCACTCGGTACGTTCATTTGAAATTTGAAATCGAATCATCGAACTATGGCGCCATTTTCAATTCCTTTTATAATTAAAATAAAATATATATTCTAACGACGATCTATATAAATATATACATTCGAATTATATTCAAAATAAATTTTTCGTCGTTGTTATTTAAAATAATCTATTTTAGGTATTCAAAATTCGTGAAATTGCAAAAATAAAATTTTTAAACTGGCCCAGATTTTCGGGTTATTACACAACTCCACAAATTTGTAGCTCTACTCCATTAGCCATCTTTATCATGCCAACACTCTTTCATACGAAGGAAAACTTTTCACATTCCGACATATGTGAAAACTAACTCCTGAATCCATCTTCCAAGGCTTCATAACATTGAATAGGACTTCACATAAAGAGTCGCTTTCAGTACCTTCAGCAAAGCCTGCCTGTGCCTCATCACTGTTATTATCACTTTGCACCTTCTTTTTCTTCTTCATATCTCATATATATGAATAGTAATCATTGCTTGTGACCTTCCTTCTTGAAATGGAAACAAGTGATTGCACCTTTACCCTTGGCTCCCTTTTTATTCCAAACAGTATCCTTCGAGTCCCTTGCTACCATCTCCTCAATTTGAACCGATTTTAACTCCATCCTTTTTATCCTTAGCTCCTCATTCAAAAGATTGCTTCAAACCGTTCCAACGAGATAGTTCCATTAACATTGGAATTACTCAATGAAACAACCAAAGTTTCTCAGATTTCCGAAAGAGAACTCATCAATAAAAGATCCTGCAACTCATCATCAAAATTGACCTTTAAATTTGTCAATTGATTGATCACATCCTGAAATTCGTTCAAATGCTCTGCAACAAACTTCTCCTCATCCAATCGAAGTTGCACCGACTTTCGAACTAGAAAAGCCTTACTTCTAGCACTCCTCGACTCATAAAAAGATACTAATTAGTCCCACAAAGCATTCGCAGATTCACAACTAGCTACATGGCGGTATATTAGATCATCCAAATATTGGTAAATCAACGTAATCTCCTTTTTGTCCATTTTCTTCCACTTTTCCTCATCCACATTTGAGGCTTCTCCCCATTTTCATTAATGGGATCATGCAAATCATTGAGATATAAAATGTCCTCCATACTCGGCTTCCATATACGTCAGTTCTTCAAATTCAAAATAGCCATCTTTGAAAACGTCATCACCTCTGACATCTACAATCTTTAATCCAACAAACACTCCAAGATATGCGATGATCTGAGCTCTGACACCAATGTTAGGGTTTTGTATGCAGCGGAAGTTTGACAAAATTCCCAGAAAAATAGGATCTTTTTCACCCAGTCACATGAAGATGAATTTGATAGAAAATAAACAACAACACAAACAAATATTGAAAATATGAATGCACGATATTCCATCCAACTACCCATATTATTGATTCACCAATAAAAAATTGTTTACAACCGATCTCAACTATCGTTACAAACAAACACAACTTGAACCAATAACTTTATTGAGAAATAAGTAGAGAGAATCTATGAAACACCCCACCAACCGTTAAGGTCACTCACAGAGGGAATGCCTTAACTTCGATGGAGCATTATAGGTAAAAGATGCAGATAAATTACAAGACAGACAAATAAAGTAGCGGAAAATAAAGTCATTTTATAAACAACTTAATTCAGTCAAGCTTTTACAACAACTTCCTCAATTATACTTAAATGTAATACATAGAACTTCTATCTTTATTTAAAAACTTCCAAGAATAAAAGAAGCATAAAAACAATGATATTCCCCGATAAAGCATGAACCAGCCATAGCAGTGGAAGAGAGAAAGTCCAAAACGATACACCAACTAATCTTCAAGCTTGGAAAGAGAAGAGGTCCAAGTTAGGCTGAGCTATTCCCTCCCTGACTACCTTGGGGGGGACGGAAGAAAAGAGGTGAAAAACAAACTAGGTCAGACATAAGTCTGGTAAGTCCAGTGATCTTTCAGTATGAAAACAAGATAAAGGATCATGACATGAATAAACCGAAAATAGGACAATACCATAAAAATAAGGTAACTAAAGACAAGATAAGTACAAGGTGAACTGAATGCACTTCTACTTTTTCTTTGCTTCGTTACTACTCTGTTAATCTGATTTCTATATCTATCTCTGCACACCTAATTAGTATCCCAACTAGTAATCTATATAAAATGATAATCGTGATCCCAACCACCATAATTGTGGTAGCCTTCAGGTGTACATCTATCGTGAAAATTCCACCTCAATCAGCCTAATTGCCATGAACATGTTAGATGTACCCTTATTACCCTATCAATCGGCTCCCTACTTGTATTCATGTTCCATGTGTCTGTGTCAATCGACCCTCTCTTGATTGTAGATACCCTGCGCTGGTCCCATCATAAGGTGTATCAATCCTTACGATAGCGACCCGACACGATTCAAGATGCACAGTGTATAACTACTGGTACCCAGTGCCTGCTTTTTCCCACTTCGGAGTACGTGCACGCCCATAAACCGTCGGAACCTACACTGATGTACCCCCTGCCGTTGCTTTGACCGCTTATAATCAGCCCAGTAATCGTGCCCCACCCTTCCTAGTTCAGGGTACCATGATACATCCATGTGGGTTACTGCTGAAATGGGTCCCCGTTACTAGGGTTTCCCATTAGTTAAGTTTGTTGGTCTATATTTACTAATATTACCCAACAACCCGATATGTACTTAACCCTCCCATCGATTCAAGCATTTTTAATAAACGGTTAAGTTTTGTGGGCCTATATGTACTAATATTACCCACCTACATGAGATGTACTTAACCCTCTCATCGATTCAAGCATGTTTGTTTAATAGTTAAGTTTTGTGGGCCTATATTTACTAGTATAACCCACCAACCCGAATATACTTAACCCTTCTACTGGTTCAAGCATGGTTTTTTAATGGTTAAGTTTTGTGGGCCTATATTTACTAATATTACCCACCAACCCGATATGTACTTAACCCTTCCACTGATTCAAGCATGTTTATTTAATGGTTAAGTTTTATGGGCCTATATTTACTAATATTACCCTCCAACTCGATATGTACTTAACCCTTCCATTGATTCAAGCATGTTTATATAATGGTTAAGTTTTGTGGGCCTATATTTACTAATATTACCCACCAACCCGATATGTACTTAACCATCCCGCACATTACGCCATATTAGTTAAGTGTTGTCCGCTCATGTTAACTTGACCCACTCATTCATCATGTCATGTTGGTTAAACATTTCTTATTAACTTGACCCTCCTTACTTATCATGTTGGATCGGTTAAGTGTTCCTATTAACTTTACCCCGTTCGTTCATCAAGTTATATTGGTCAAGCGTTTCTTGTTAACTTAACCCCATGTATTCATCTTGTTGTATTGGTTAAGTACCATCAATCAATTCAAGTTAACTTAACCCACCTACGTTTCATGTTACTTTGGTTAAGTGTTGCCTTCTTGTGTTAACTTAACCCTACTACAAATCAAGTTATATTAGTTAAGTGTTGCCCTTTTATTTTAACTTAACCTTCCCATAAATCAAGTTATATTGGTTAAGTGTTTCTAAATTTACTTAACCTCACCCACTTGTCTAATTAACATGTTATAAGGGTTAAGTGTTCTAAATTTACTTAAACTCACCCACTTGTCTAATTAACATGTTATAACGGTTAAGTGTTCTAAATTTACTTAAACTCACCCATCAGTTTAGTTAACATGTTGAATTGGTTAAGTGTTTCCTTAATTGACTTAACCCTACCAGTCTTGACTTAGCTTTATTAAAGCACCAACCACTCACATTAGACAGGTATTGTTGTGGTCATTGGATGTGTCGGTCGGTTCCGGGTAGTTTTACACCACAACTCAATCTAACCTCAGGTCCTTTTTGGGCTCAATGCACTAACCACCCACATTAGACAGGTATTATTGTGGTCACTGAATGTGCCAGTCGGTTCCGGGTATTTTTACACCACAACTCAGTCTAACCTCGAGTTAGCCATATTCGTCTTTTCTAAATTTACATATTTCTTATTATGACAAATTCCATATGTAAATTATTCCCAATTTAATTATGCCATAATCATCCTTTTAATTATGCTCACAATTAATGATATACTAAATATACCATTTCATGAACCAATCTATGCCATTTTTCATGTTTATCCTACATATTTACATCTAAATTATAAATCAATTATTGTCATGGCCCACTTTCCTTCTAAATCACGTTCAAAATTTTAGGTATGTAGATTATACCATTTTCATGTCATTTATCATGCTTATGTGTCAAACATGCCAATTGCATGTAATTTCATGCTTTCCCCAATGTTATCCCATTGTATGTTCGCAAAATTACATAGAATGTTAGGCTCGATATTTTAGCCTAACTTATAAAACAAAAGGGGGAAAAGAGGAACTTTGCAACATTCCAACATCATACAAAAGTATGGATCTAACTACACATATGTCACATGGATTTGGCATAAAACAATATACTTTTAACTATGAACTTGCAAATTTGATCTATGCAACATGAACCACAAGCATTTAAATTTACATAAAACTATACAAGTTAAACTTGGCATGTAGTGGTGAACTTGCAAATTAGATCTATCATAAAGGCATATGGATCTAACATATAAAGTTGTAGATCTAAGCATATAAGGTTGTAGATCTAAACATGTATGCATAATGGCTCTAAACAATTAGGCATAAACGACATGACTTAGCCTAAAACTTGTATGTATCATAGTATCACCAAACTTACATAGTATAATTTCATTCCCAAATTCCTATACAACATCATATGTTTACTCACCAATTTCCACATAACATGAAAGGTTCGATAGATCACAATAGTTCATAGGCATATATGATAGAATAGACATGAATAAACATGAATCATCATCACATACAACTTGATACAATTCTATTTTACAATTCATTACAAATCATGTCTTTAATTTATTCACATCTGAAAGATAACTACACTTACAATCAAAAGGAAAAACTTGATTTCAGGGATCTGTATTTTGAAACTGAATTGCTCGCCTTTGATGTGGATCGTTGAATTCTCTTAATTGAATTAGATTAGTTTTGATTTGATTTTGATGTATCTTCTATCTTGTCTTTGAGTTGAAAGAGATGACGACAATTCTAGGTTCACCATTGACGGCATGACGACTCTAGGAATATTTTTGTGTGGCTTAGGGTTTAGATTTAGGTAGCTTATATAGAAGTTTGATTTAATAGGAACTGTCAATTAACCTAGAGCAAATCAAAGCCATTCAGACAAGATAGAATAGCCATATCAGCCCTAATGACTCAGCAAGGAGTCCATCAGAACCAGTCAGATGCCACATCTGCCTTAGAGTGAATCGACCCACGGGTTGACAGCCAAACACCCCGAATCAACACCTAGTCGACCCAGCAGAGCTCGGGTCAACCTCAAAAATGGGCCAGTTCGGTTATTCCCCCTCCCGATTCGCTGTTTTGAACTTTTTTACATATTTATTTATTTATTTTTTATATATGTATCTATATATATATATATATATATATATATTTTCTTATATGCATACAAACTTCAAGGCTTAATAACTTCTTCATAAGGTATCTGTTTTATGCAAACCAAATGTCTATCTTGACCAAAATTTTGAGACGAACGTAATAGCGCAACCCATTTCACTTAATTCTTCTTCTAAAAATTAAGTGTTCTTGAACTTGTTAATTTTAATATTCTCAGAAAATTCGGGGTGTTACATTCTCCCCTCCTTAAAGGATTTCGTCCCCGAAATCTTCAAGATAAGAAGAATGCACCTTAACATCCAATCATCCATCTACTCATCCATCATCCACAAGAATCCATTGTCCTTAAAATATTTCTAATGCCATATGAACATATTCAGAGTGTGTGTATATGTCTCTTATCTAGTGCAAAATTAGGCGGTCTACTGATCCGGTTGACCTCCTTAATGTGAATCATGAGAGTGTCATGCGTCCAATATGTATGCGAATATCCCTAATCATGTAAATACTATATGTGTGCATATTCACTCATCCATATGCAACATCCATATGATAACACATCAAGTTTCAATCCATATACAAATACATTCATATGCATATGCAATATGAAAGTGATTGAGCCGATCTAGTGCCTAATGTGTGTATATGCATCCACAAGCAACCACTAGCAAACACTTGCAACCATCAATCAAAACATGTCTCAAACACATGTTTTCATCCATTGGCTTTTACCTAAGGATCAAGGATAGGACCGAGAGGATATACTTAAAAGATAAAGACTAGCATGCAAATAAATATTATAGAAAAAGGAGGAATCAAGGATATACCCTCAAAAAGGGTATGATGCGCGTATCTAGTCTTCAGTCTTCTAAGTTGCATCTTCTTTGAGCTTC
Source organism: Allium sativum (assembly GCA_030737875.1). Taxonomy (NCBI): domain Eukaryota; kingdom Viridiplantae; phylum Streptophyta; class Magnoliopsida; order Asparagales; family Amaryllidaceae; genus Allium; species Allium sativum. Next base: position 43,987,218 of record CM060921.1, read on the forward strand.
ACTCCATTATACCTTAACTAATTTAGCTTCACGATTGTGAAGCTTCTTGACCTCTATTTCCAAAACCCACTAGTAAAGATAGGACCTCGATCATTTACTATGCTAGAGGGTATCCAATGTTGTCGAACTATCTTTCCAAGATAAACAGAAGTTAACCATAATACCAAGTGTATACACTAAGATGATTAAAGGTCTCTCTTCTACTTAGCTTATCCCTCATGTCACAAATCTGAGGTCGATATCTCTCACGCAAACCATCCTAGTCGAACTTGGCATCCCCTCAAGTACAAGACCCAAAGGCCTAAACTAATATCAGACAAGCACCCAAGGAATACCTCCTCTGAATTTGGATGATTTATGTGAGATGATTCTAGTAAAACAACCAAACAATTGAGCACTTAACCGACTCTGGCTATCCTCGCCAATCCTGCTCCAAAACTATTGTTGATCATATAACTAGCTTTGCATTGTCAACTAGATATATGCGGAAGTCTATCTCGAGTTCTAGGGGGAAAAATCCTAACCTTAATCAAAAAACATCTGCGTACTCATGGACTACTCTAACGGATCGAAAATCGTCGATAAGTACATAAAGTGATTCGAGGCAGCTAAGACAAACTGATCCCTTAGGATCGCACGAAATTTCGAGGGTATTCCCGAGGCAAGTCGAAAGTCTAACTACCCTCCTCTCACAATTACTAGCTAACTAATCCATGCCTAGAATCAACCCATAGCCGATGAAACCAAAAACATAAGTATCTCAAATCCTTACAAACTAAAGATAAATGAGCCGAACCACAAACTGGACTTGAGACAATAATGGGATCCTCTACTATACAAGCTCTAGGGTGCAGAGACTCAACTATGGAAGCAGATATAAATGAATGCAAAGAGCAAAAATCAAAAGAGTACTAGCAGGATGATCAAGAAGAAAAACTAAACTTTTCAACATAAACCTTACTACCTCTCTCTCAGCTATGCTGGTGGTGAGAGCATGCACTTGCCTTCCGAAAAATCCAGTCTTTTGTTCTTGCCCTTGCCCTTAATTATACGACACGTTATACCAAAATAAAGATACTTCCTCTAGTTTTAAGTTTTACTATTCTTTCCTCCCCTCCTTTGTGAACCAAGTCCATATCCATGAGTTATTCATCCTTGTGTTGTGCTCCTTAGCCAAACTCCCTCATTCTCATCTTTGCCATCCTTGTGTAAATAGTTGATAGGTCTCTCGAAAGCTGCCTCCATCGCACAGAGAATCCTACAAAGCTCTAAAGAAAATTAGCCGTAGGTGAAACTACTACGGCTATAGATGGAAGTTGGGCAGTTGTTTGCCCTTTGACAAGTGTCGTAGTCTCATCGAGCCTACGGAACCATGCCACGATGAGGTTACCTGCCATAAAGTCAGGAGCCCCGGAGACTCAGGAAAGAAGGAAACAAGGATTCAAACAGAGGATCAAAAGATAATGCATATGGCTTTAGGGAATATGATTTGAAAACAAAACTAGTCTTTTGAAAATGCTTCTTTTAAAACCGTTTTGAAAATAATTTTTCATATCTTTTATCTGATCCGGTAACGTTCAGCTCTGATACCAAGTGAAACACCCCACCAACAGTTAGGGTCACTCACAGAGGGAATGCTTTAACTTCGGTGGAGCATTATAGGTAAAAGATGCAGATAAATTACAAGACAGACAAATAAAGCAGCAGAAAATAAATTTTATAAACAACTTAATTCAGTCAAGCTTTTACAACAATTTCCTCAATCATTCTTAAATGTAATACATAGAACATCTGTCTTGATTTAAAAACTTCCAAGAAAAAAAGAAGCATAAAAACAATGATATTCTATAATAAATCGTGAACCAGCCATAGCAGTGGAAGACCGAGAGTCCAAAGCGATACACCAACTAATCTTCAAGCTTGGAAAGAGAAGAGGTCCAAGTTAGGCTGAGCTATTCCCTCCCTGACTAACTGGGGGGGGGGGGGGGGAACGGAAGAAAAGAGGTGAAAAACAAACTAGGTCAGACATAAGTCTAGTAAGTCCAGTGATCTTTCAGTATGCAAACAAGATAAAGGATCATGACATGAATAAACCGAAAATAGGACAATACCATAAAAACAAGGTAACTAAAGACAAAATAAGTGCAAGGTGAACTAAATGCACTTCTACTTTTTCTCTGCTTCGCTACTACTCTGTTAATCTGATTTCTATGTCTATCTCTGCACCACCTAACTAGTGTCCCAACTAGTAATTTGTATAAAATGATAATCGTGATCCCAACCCCTGTAATTGTGGTATCCTTCAGGTGTATATCTATCTTGAGGATTCCACCTCAATCAGCCTAATTGCCATAAACATGTTAGATGTACCCTTACTACCCTATCTATCGGCTCCCTAATTGTATTCACGTTCCATGTGTCTGTGTCAATCAGCCCTCTCTTGCGTGTAGATACCCTGTGTTGGTCCCACCATAAGGTGTATCAATCCTTATGATAGCGACCCGACACGATTCAAGATGTACAGTGTACAACTACTGGTACCCAGTGCCTGCTTTTTCCCACTCCGTAGTACGTGCATGCCTGTAAACCGTTGGTACCTACACTGACATACCCCCTACCGCAGCTTTGACCGCTTATAATCAGCTCAGTAATCATGCCCCACCCTGCCTAGTTCATGGTACCGTGATACATCCATGTGGGTTACTACAGAAATGGGTCCCCGTTACTAGGGTTTCCTATTGGTTAAGTTTGTGGACCTATATTTACTAATATTACCCACCAACTCGATATGTACTTAACCCTCCCATCGATTCAAGCATTTTTAATAAACGGTTAAGTTTTACGGGCCTATATGTACTAATATTACCCACCTACACGAGTTGTACTTAACCCTCTCATCGAATCAAGCATGTTTATTTAATATTTAAGTTTTGTGGGCCTATATTTACTAATATTACCCACCAACCCAATATGTAGTTAACCCTTCCATTGATTCAAGCATGTTTATTTGATGGTTAAGTTTTGTGAGCCTATATTTACTAATATTACCCACCAACCCGATATGTACTTAACATTTCCACTGATTCAAGCATCTTTATTTAATGGTTAAGTTTTATAGGCCTATATTTACTAATATTACCCACCAACCTGATATGTACTTAATCCTCCCGCACATTACGCCATATTAGTTAAGTGTTATCCGCTTATGTTAACTTAACCCACTCATTCATCATGTCATGTTGGTTAAGCATTTCTTATTAACTTGACCCTCCTTACTTATCATGTTGGATCGGTTAGGTGTTTCCTATTAACTTAACCTTGTTCATTCATCAAGTTATATTGGTCAAGTGTTTCTTGTTGACTTAACCCCACGTATTCATCTTGTTTTATTGGTTAAGTGTCATCAATCAATTCAAGTTAACTTAACCAACCTACGTGTCATGTTACTTTGGTTAAGTATTGCCTTCTTGTGTTAACTTAACCCTACTACAAATCAAGTTATATTGGTTAAGTGTTGCACTCTTATTTTAACTTAACATTTCCATAATTCAAGTTATATTGGTTAAGTGTTTCTAAATTTACTTAACCTCATCCACTTGTCTAATTAACATGTTATAAGGGTTAAGTGTTCTAAATTTACTTAACCTCACTCACTTGTCTAATTAACATGTTATAACGGTTAAGTGTTCTAATTTTACTTAACCTCACCCATCAGTTTAGTTAACATGTTGAATTGGTTAAGTGTTTCCTTAATTGACTTAACCCTACCAATCTTGACTTAGCTTTATTAAAGCACCAACCACTCACATCAGACAGGTATTGTTGTGGTCACTGGATGTGCCGGTTGGTTCCGGGCAGTTTTACACCACAACTCAGTCTAACCTCGGGCCCTTTTTGGGCTCAATGCACTAACCACCCACATTAGACAGGTATTGTTGTGGTCACTGGATGTGCTGGTCGGTTCCGGGCAGTTTTACACCACAAATCAGTCTAACCTCGGGTTAGGCATATCCGTCTTTTCTAAATTTACATATTTCTTATTTATGACAAATTCCATATGTAAATTATTCCCAATTTAATTATGCCATAATTATCCTTTTAATTATGCTCACAATTAATTGTATACTAAATATACCATTTCATGAACCAATCTATGCCATGTAATTTTTCATGTTTATCCTACAAAGTTACACGTAAATTATAAATCAATTATTGTCATGGCCCACTTTCCTTCTAAATCACGTTCAAAATTTTAGGTATGTAGATTATACCATTTTCATGCCACTTATCATGCTTATGTGCCAAACATGCCAATTACATGTAATTTCATGTTTTCCCCAATGTTACCCCCGTTATACATTCGCAAAATTACATAGAATGTTAGGCTTGATATTTTAGCCTAACTTAAAAAACAAAAATGGGAAAAGAGGAACTTTGCAACATTCCAATGTCATACAAAAATATGGATCTAACTACACATATGTCACATGGGTTTGGCATAAAACAATATACTTTTAACTATGAACTTGCAAATTTAATATATGCAACATGAACCACAAGCATATGAATTTACATAAAACTATACAAGTTAAACTTGGCATGCAGTGGTGAACTTGCAAATTAGATCTATCATAAAGGCATATGGATCTAACATATAAAGTTGTAGATCTAAGCATATAAGGTCGTAGATCTAAACATGTATGCATAATGGCTCTAAACAATTAGGCATAAACGACATGACTTAGCCTAAAACTTGTATGTATCATAGTATCACCAAACTTACATATGATAATTTCAATCCCAAATTCCTATACAACATCATAGGTTTACTCATCAATTTCCGCATAACATGATAGGTTCGATAGACCACAATAGTTCATAGGCATATATGATGGAATAGACATGAATAAATATGAATCAGCATCATATACAACTTGATATAATTCATTACAAATCATGTCTTTAATTATTCACATCTGAAAGATAACCACACTTACAATCAAAAGGAAAAACTTGTTTTCAGGGATCTGTATTCTGAAACTGAATTGCTCGCCTTTGATGTATATCGTTGAATTAGATTAGTTTTGATTTTGATATAGCTTCTATCTTGCCTTTGAGTTGAAAGAGATGACGGCAATTCTAGGTTCACCATTGACGACATGACGACTCTAGGAATATTTTTGTGTGCCTTAGGGTTTAGATTTAGGTTGTTTATATAGAAGTTTGATTTAATAGGAACCGTCATATTAACCTAGAGCAAATCAAGGCCATTCAGACAAGATAGAATAGCCACATTAGCCCTAATGACTCAGCAAGGAGTCCGTCAGAACCAATCAGATGCCACATCTGCCTTAGAGCGAATCGGCCCACGGGTAGATAGCCAAACACCCTGAATCAACCCTTAGTCGACCCAGTGGAGCTCGGATCGACCTCAAAAATAGGCCGGTTCGGTTATTCCCCCTCCCGATTCGCTGTTTTGAACTTTTTGCATATTTAATTAATTAGTTTATATATATATATTTCTCATTTGCATACAAACTTCAAGGCTTAATAACTTCTTCATAAGGTATCCGTTTTATGCAAACCAAATGCCTATCTTGACCAAAATTTTGAGATGAACGTAATAGCGCAACCCATTTCACTTAATTCATCTTCTAAAAATTAAGTATTCTTGAATTTGTTAATTTTAATATTCTCAGAAAATTCGGGGTGTTACAATCTAATGGCTAAACAATTTGAGGAGTAAGATTATGACGAAAAATGGCAAATTTTCCACACCTAATGAAGATGTTACCTAGGCCTTTTACGGAGTGAATTACTTTATACCCAAGTTTTCTTGACATCTAAGTAAACTTGACACCCAAATTATCTTCATATATGTCATAAATTTATTTGGATAAGCACCAAATAATCCTTGCCTTAATTATCCTACAAATATAGCAATAAATCTCTTCACAAGCTACATAGATAATTTGTCGCCCATAATTGTGATTTGCATATCACAAGTTTCAACAGAAAATGTATAACTCAATCAATATCAACAAACGACATTCATAATCATGGAAACAACATAGAATACCAATTAACAAAATACAAGTACCATACATAATTAAGTTACTAAATTCAGTACATAATTAACCATTTCCTTAATCATATCAAATTCAAATAACAAAGACAATACACTATCCATAATTAAATTTTACAAATAAAAAATATGAAACTCATGTCATATAATGAAGCCTCCACCTGAAAATTCACATAATACATTCCATTTTGAGGACCGTCATAATTGGTGCATTCAGTTCAAGAACATCAACCATCCAAATAACTTTCTCTACATTTTGTATCACCTTCTTATCTCCTCCCCTTTTCCGCTTCTTCAAGAAGTGTGTACAAGCATTCAATATCAAAATGAATCAAAATTATACTAAGAAAACCAATGATCATCAAAACAAAATTCAAAAAATAGTAAAAACTGGGCCCTTTAGTTTCCTTTTTGATAGTATCATCTTTCGCCAAAGGAGTTTATTTCATTTCATCAGGGCAAAGACAGTTCTTGTCTGCTAATTCAAAGTAGCATGATTTCACTCTTCAATCAATATATTGCCACCGATTAAACTCTATTATAGAATTTGTACTAAAAAAACTCAGAATATGTACATTGCGACAAATCTCTTCCTTTTCTTTTTCTTTTTCTTTTTGAATGAATAAGAAGTAAGTTTTCTGGGAAGGCCAAGATATTGAGTGAAAAAGAAGGTAAGAGGGGAAGTTGTGATGTGGATACAAGTTGTGTTTGTAGCAAAGAAGAGAGTGGATGTTGAGTGACAAACAAATGTTTGGTAATGAAAATGAAGGGGGAATAGGTTTTAGAAACTTGAAAAAGAAAGGGGCAGGGCGTTTGAGAAGAAATAAATATCCGAAATAAAAGTAGAAAGAGAGGACAAGGAAAATGAGGGGATTTTAAAAAAATGAATGTGTAGCACGCTATTTATTCCTGAACTAGTCACCGAAGAAAGGGCTATTTGGATAACTAGAGTTTTTCACATTTCAAAACTGAAACGAAGCACTTATTAAATGGATAAACAAACATAAATAATAGAGGAAATGGCTAACAATAAAGGTTGAAGAAATATATGGAAATCGAAGAAGAAACTTCTTTAGCAAGTGTTGAGTGTCCAATCAACACTAGAACCATTTCCAAAGAGATGATTGTTCAAAATCAAGTGAAGATAGTCAAAAATCAAAAGATGCTCAAAAAGAGTTTTACTAAAATGACTAAGTTCATGAGAAATATCGGAAGAAAACTTGGAATTTCATCTTCCTTCTGATCATCCACTGAAATCTAGCCTATCTAGTTTAAGTTATCTTTAATATTGTCTTGTTTTTCTTTCGAATCTCATATTTAGTGTGTCTTAATTAGTTGGATTGATTTGCATTTTAAGAAGTAATGAATTGAGTTTTATTTATGTCAAGTTACCTTTAAGTTACTATAAAAACTTTATAATTAAATATAATATAAAATAAGAACAAAAGATTCGAATTTGAAAAAATTTCAAAATTTTTACTAAGTATGTCAACATACATAGTTGAATATGTTGACATATAACTGCCAGTTTTTCAAAAAAAATTAAAATCTAAAATTTAAAATTAAATAACTCACTCATGTCCATTCAAATCCAACGAATTCCAGGCACTATTTAGGTCAATTTCTTCCAAAAAAGTCATTATATCATTTCACCTTCTTCTCTATTCAATCCTTATCAAACTATGACAAACCCAATTCGTAAATTAAGTGAAAATCTTGAAGTAACATTGAATTCCTTCAAGAACATCCTTTCTACAATATTACAAAACCCGTGTCATCTTCAATTAAGCCAAATAAAGATGTTTGAACAACAAGAGAAGCACTTTGATGTCATCCCTTAGCTAATCTCTTCTCTTTTCAGAGATGAAGATAATAATCTCGCTAACGCATCACTGACAAAAGAAGATGAAGATTGGGAGGTCATAAAGAAGGATCGAGTATTTGCAGAAGACCGTTGGGTAGAAGTCCCAAGAAACATTTGATTGTTTGGTATGATTTGATTGGTTTGATTTGTTTGAATTCGTCTGGATTGCTTGACTTAAAACCTATATACATCAAAAGGCTATGCCATAGATTGCATACTGTAACACCAAAGAAGTGATGTAGGAGGTGCCAAAAAATGTTGGTATATGCCAAAAAAGATCTGGGGCAACACTTTTTCGGGGTTGCCTTTTGCTGTGTTGCCTTAGAGTCAAAGGTAACATCTTAGCGACCCTAAGGCAACAACAGTATAGGTATTGCCACAAGTACTAAATTTACAAAAATGAGGGGCCTACTAAAATCTGTAAACCGGGTTCACAAAATCCTATTGTGGTTGTAGCTCGGGTTCACGAAATCCTATTGTGGGCACTGTTTCAAATCTCGCAAATATCGCCCGAGATCTCCTTCGCGATCTCCTTTTGGGATTCTTCTGAAACGAAACAACAAATATCACTCTAGATCTCCTTTCGAATATATCGCCCGAGATATTACAATATCGAACGATATATCGACCGAGACGAAATACTGGAATATCGTCCGAGATCTTAGTTTTTTGCTTAAAATTTAAAACTGTGCCTGAACTAAAAAAATAATTAAAAAACTCAAATTTAGCCATAACAATCTTTTTTTATTTTACACTTTGCATGTTAAATGACTATACTGTATGTTTATATATGTCTTACAATACTTATGATTTTTATATTCATCTTCTTCCATACATGTTACTTGTTAAATTATGTATTTTATGGTCTATTTATAATGAATTTTTTAATGTTTTGGATCCTTTTAATGTTTCCTATCTAACAATATTTCTGTTTTAAGCATATTATGATTTAGAGTATGAATGATCTATCGCAAAATGAAGAATAATAAAGTTATTTTGCATTTTAAGTTTAAGTTACTATGTTTTTAATAACATTCAAAAAAATCATTTTGTTAAAATATCATTTTTAACATATCATGTACCCCGAGATTGTCCGATATGAATTTTCAGACCCGAGATGAAAATGCGAGACAAACTCCCGAGTTAGACTCATCTCATCCGAGATCTCCCCCGATAAGAAATGCGACCGATATCGGAGATTTAAAACCTTGATTGTGGGGCCCACTTGCATTAATCTATGCAACACTTTTTTTACCATCCAATGGCAACACCATATCATAGCAATGGCATCATTTAACATCACGTACAGCAACATTATATAAGAGCTATGGCAACATTAAATCACATATTTCAATATTATAGAATTTAACATCACACTGAGCTAAACTACTTCTCGTCCCGGATTCACAAGAAACACAAATAGTACTTACAAACATACTTACAAACATAGCCAGAAAAATCATGTTCACAGAGAATACTTACAAACACAGCTAGTACGTACTAAATATCAATTCACTTTCACTGCAGTTGCACAAAGATCCCCAATATCAATGACTAAGAGCGCGAGCCTCCACTACGTTCACTGCTTTCAGTTTTAGTGCCCTCACTATGAACTGTCGCACAAAGATCCCCAATATCAATGTGCAAGTCAGTGATTGCTTAACCTAATTTCTTAAGCATCATTGTCAAGTTCTCCTGAACTTTTTCGTTCACATTTGCGTCAAATTCACTATGGACCATCTTGTTCACCTTTGCTTCGACTTGTTCACCTATATCTTCCCTTATCTTCGTTGCCAGCTCCTGTATGTATATGTCTGTTGTTGGAGCAGCTTTTGAAACTTTTGGAGACTTTGTATGCCGTCTTATAAGCCATGATGGACCGTGCGACTTTCCATCAGAAACAAGTTCATGAACAACTCCAGCACCGCCTCCTTCACCAATTGCTTTTTAAATCTTCTCCTGCAAAATAAAGCAGAATTAACAATTTTTAGACAAGTTTCTTAAACAAGAATTGCGTCATATAACACACTGAAACCTAAAGTAAAAGATTGCACCCTGTGATGTGATCCTACTATCGGTTTCAACAAAAAAGGATCTAATTCTACAATAATGATGACCATGTGCAAAATGAAGCATTTTTTTGACACCTGATTGACGAGAAAATAAAATTCTTACAATTCTATAGTTCATTATTGATGCTTTAGTCTTGTACACCTTTCATTATTTCCGCATGCGAGTTTTAACATAAAGTTCATCATCTGATTCCTTGGACTGATACAAAAACACTAGATAGTAAAAGGATATCAAACCAACTGTTCCAGAACATATATCACTAATATTGCTAAACAAGTTAAACAAGGATATGTAGTTTATTCACAAGTTAAACAAGGATATTGCATTTGAGTTAAACAAGCATATCTCCAAATGACCTATATTGTTAAACTAACCAACCATAAAAATAAGCAAAATACATACCATCTTAGCCGAATTTAGGAAAAAAGTTTTGGACCAGCAATGTGTATGTCAGTATACAATTTTCGATTTGCAGAATTTATAAGGGCCTTGGACTACAAAACAACATGAAATAAAGATGTTTATCTAATTGATTTGAATGAATAAAAAGGGAAAAGATTCTGTGATGAAACTTAAAATTATACCCGAACTTTTTCATCTCCACAAAACTGCAAGAGTACTTTGAAATCCTGAAGTGGAATTTCGTCTGGTCTATTTTGAAGCCTCTCTTCATTAGTTTCATAAGCCATATAATGTGCCTTTTTAATAGACTCTTGTACCCCCTCCAAGCGTCCCGAATTGACCTCAATGCCCAATATTCAGATTCATTCGAAATAATATGCCGTTGCTTAAATACAAATCAAACATTAAAAAGAATAATCATGCTACTTTTGTGACAAGTTTCATATATTTAAGTAAAATTCAGCTAAGTTTGCAAATTACCTTCACATAGCTCCACAGCGTGTCTTTCAAACTTGCAGGAACATCAAACCAAGACTTGTAAGCAAATGGATTACTCCTCTTCAGTGTTCCTAAAAAATAACCCAGTTCAGTCATTACTTGGTCATCGTCTGAAATAGGTTGATCCCGATCATTCATTTGGATTACAACTCTTTTGTCATATGGCCTTGAATGAACTTTATCTATCTTTGTTTTTACCCTGAGCCTTCTGTGATCTTCGACTACCGTTACAAAGTACATACAATAGTATGAGAAGGCTAGGCAAAACATAAACGATAACTTAAACTATTAAAACCAACACTTAATCAACTATTACCTTCATCTTCTTCGTTTTCAATATTTGTTGAGACATTTCTGACAACAACCTTATTCCTTGCACTTCCACTTCCATTACTGTTAATCTTCTAGTGTTCAAGCATAGCCAAATAAGCCACCATTGCTCCTATTCCTTCATTGTGTGGTAACTCAACGCTACATGGTGGACCATCAGATTGCGTATGAACTAGTATTTCCCCTTCCTTCGGAGTTGCATTCTTATCTGTTGCAGATTCCACATTGGCTCGTGAATGAGTTGTTGGTCCAGACGGAGGCTTTGTAACCTAACTTTTTTGGTTCTCTAAAATACGCACATAAAAACAATAAAATAAAAATAATAATGAAGCTAGTCTATAATTACCAACATAAAATTAAATCTTCAGCTATAACGCACCTTTGCCTGATTTTTTAAAGTATCATCTTGAAATTCTGGAACATAATCTTCGCTTTCCTCAAAAGCATCTTTGATTTTTCTTTATTTTTTCCAAATTCATTTCTCACTCTAGAAACTAATTTAGGCATCCCAAGTTTTTCAAAAATACTATTCTTCTGTGAGACATTTTTGTCTCTCTCCCTTTCGTATTCTGTAAGCTATGGAGGTGGCGGAGGTGATAGATCATCATTCTAAAAGTAATTAAACAAGACATTATTGTAAATGTTAGCAAAATATGTAGATCATATTAGAAGATTATATTGTAGTCTTCTTACTAGATACTCATTTTCATCTGTATTTTCCTCTTCATCATGTGGAGAATTATTGAAAACCAATTTACTTATAACACCTGCTGAGTTGATATTCAAAGTTGCATCACTGACTTTAGTTGGATTTTCCTTCTGTGGTAACTTCATCGAACTACTGACTCTAGTTGACTTCTTGCTGACAACCTTTTTCTTGTTCATACGTGGACTCGCAGCAGTTTTGCTAGTCATTTCTAGATTGTTTGTAACTGGATTATTTAGGCGTGCCGACTTTCTAGGAGTAAAGACTTCAGTCTGATTGTTGTTGATAGGTGGACTCACAGCAGCTTCGCTGATCACTTAGGAATTGTTTAGTCATGTCGATTTTCTAGGGGTAAAGACTTAATCAGTCTGCTGCTTCTTTTTTGCTAAATATTACAGATGGTGAGCGATGATAAAGTGCCATTTCTGTGATTTCGCAGCTGCAATATACAAGTTCTTTATTAATGTACTAAGTGCACTAAAAATCAAACAAGTCCTAAATGAAAAACATATTCAGCAAAATGACCAAATTCATCAAAATAGTACAAATGAGGAGACATGTTTATACCTGGAAACAAATTCTTCCTTGGGCGTACGATGACATGTGGCTGTATTTGTTTAATTGGCTCAAAACTATCATTGACGATAGTGTCGACATAGAAATAAATGTAATCACCATTATTTTTTATTTACATCATAAACAACAGCTCTACATCATCGGCCACCAATTTCCACCCACTCATTGGACCTTTCCATGCATATATTCCACCAATTTCGGTGTACTCTAGCTCTTCCTTGACAAACTCCATCAGTACTGTATATGAAAACCTATCCAGATCAACTCCCTTGACAATAGCGTCTTCTCCACCAAATATGATACATAAGTTACAACATTTAATCATGGCAGAAACAACATTTTCTTACTTAAATAACATGCAATTATTTTCCTTAAAACACCACAAGTTTTTCGGATATTTTTCTTTTCATTTTTTGCCCAATATAGCATGCAGTTATTTGGACATGCATGTATTCTTTGGTAATCGAGGCCTAAATTTACACATAAATAACATAAAACCATCTGAACTAAGGTAGTTATGCCCATATTTTTTCCTCGTTCATCACTAATTTACACACAAATATAATATTATTTAACCATGATTATAAGGCAAAAAAACACAATAATATCATATAAGCCCTACTCAACATAAGTTTGTTATAAAAGTAAACGTAATAATAAAATCAGGAATATGATTACACCCGAATACACAAGTAAATCCAAAAATTAGGCAAGACAACAATCAAATTAGGAAATACTTGAAGTATACATTGAGTGATACCTTAAGCAGCAGATTAAATCGAAGCCCTAACCGAAATTTGAGACCCAAAAAAACCCCATGTGAAGACCTAATTGAAACACTGAAGCCCTAAATGAACTTGAACTCGAACTTGCCGTAATTGAACCCCAATTAAGCTTGTAAACTTGAACTTTTAGCCCAAATTGAAATTGCGAGTGAGAGTCTTTGACAGGATGAGCGACAGCGTATTATGTTAAGTTTTCAATTGTAACCCTTGAAAATTTTGCTAAGTCTTTTGCCGCTTTGTTTTTGCTTCCCACGTTAAAGACTATTTTACACAGATTGCTAACGTGACCATTTGATCGTAATCACCCGGATTGATAAATTTATTCACGTGGCTATTGCAACACCTTGGATTTTCTATGGTAACACTTTGAAGCGTATGTTGCAATAGACAAAAATCAGCATACCTATCGTTACATTGTAGCTAGCAACACCTTGAATTTTCGTTGTAGTACGCCATTTATGGCGTAGTGAAACATACGTAAATAGTACTTGGGTTGGTGTGCTTGGATTGATTTGTATATATGATTTAAAACAGGCGTAATTTTGATTTTTGGATCGATTTTTTATATAATTAGCATTAATATAGGCATAAATTTAGGGGTAGTTTTTCATATATCTTAGAAATTAAGTATTGATTTAATTATAGGATATGTTTAGATAGATATAGGACTTAGGGGGAGTATTTTTTAGAATTTATTTTTGACAATGCCAAAGGGGGAGAAATTAAAAAATATAGACTTAGTTTAAGTAGAGTACATAGGATTCATATTGACATGGGTAGTATTAGAAGGATCAACATCAACAGGTATGAATATGTATGAATATTTTATAAACTAAGGTTATCATCATCAAAAAAGGGGAGATTGTTGGAGAATGGAGTTTTGATGACAACAACCTTATTTCCATATTAATTGATTATAAAATATATACTGACATCTCTACCTTGAATATATATGCACACACATATATGCAGGAATTGTATACAGGAATTAATATTGAAGACTGTACAGTTTTAGAGATTCAAGATATGCAGACTTCAGAGAAGATTCAAGACTCATGAGTAATCAAGAAATCAAGAGTTCAAGATAAATATAGTAATAGAGTCTACTTTATATGTAAGACTCTGATTAACACTCTAGGTTCAAATTCTGATTTTCAAATTTCAAATTCTATTTTCAAATTCAAATTTTAATTAGTTTTTCTATCTGACCTTTGATTTTAAACTTGAGATTTAAAAGTTTATATATTTATATAGTTATATACTTTTATACTTCTATATTTATACAGTTTTAAACTTTATAATTTTATAATATGCTTAAATAATTTATATTTATGATTTCATATGATTTTCTACTTTATAATACTTATTTATATCGCTATGTTTTAATTCAAGAATTTCCATGATTATATATATATATATATTAAAACACTGGAAAATTTTCAGTTTTCAAATTTTCAAAGAACATATGTCGACATACATATGTTGGCATGTCGACATATAATTGTCATATTCTGAGTTTTGAAAGGAAGCGTCTTTTCACCATTTGTAACATTCCAGAAGCATTGCAACCTTTCAAATCTTATAAATAGGGGTTGATTTCAAATTTTTAACTATTCTTCTTCTCCATTTTCATTACATTTCATTCCTCCATTATTATTTCAAATTTTTATGATTTATGCCCTTATATTTTGCCGATTTCAATTCTAATTATATAAAACTTCTTCTCTTCTCACTCTCTACTCATTACCCTCTTAATCGAAGTGCTATTGAAAAATTATAGGGCTATTGTAATCATTTGGCATTGTTTTGGGATAGTCTTGGAAACGGTGCGTCCCTTGTAGCCATGAAATCAAGAAAGGGGAACGACGTTAGGCTTGTAGCCGAGAAATCAAGGGTGGTGGAATCGGTGGTAACCTTGTAGCCGTGAAATCAAGGGGATTGTACTTGGGTATTGATACAGTAATAAGACTCTGCGCAATCCAGCGTTGCGTGGGACTGGACGTAGGAGTAATCTAAACCAGTATAAAATCCGGTGTGTTCTTTCCTTTTTTCATTTTATTTTGTTTATTTTTGTGTTTTTATTTGATTCTACGTCCGTGATTATCTCTGTGGTGTGTGATTCATATAGTATATCATAGTAGTTTTAGATTTTCTTAATTTTCTTTAAAACACTATTCACCCCCTCTAGTGTTAGCTTTGCCTTAAGATCCACTCCACATTCCCTAACAATTGGTATCAGAGCAAGGTCTTTCAAAAAGTTCATAATCTGATTTTTGAAAATTTTAAAAATGGAACCAACACTGGTAATAACAATTATTTTGTAGAAGGTCAGTCCATAGTTAGGCCACCACTATTTGATGGTAGTAATTACTCATACTGGGCGTGTAGAATGAAAATATACTTACAATTAGTAGGATTAGACACATGGAATAGCACACAGAGTGAATATATACAACCCATAACTAATATTTCACAATGGACAAATGAACAAAAGGTTGCTGCACAAAGCAATTCTAAAGCTATGAATATGTTGCTTTGTTCATTAGATAGGTGTAACGACCGGGGGATTTCAACCCCGAAAATCGACACAATAACACCATGTCGACATTCAAGCACCGAAAATACCGAAACATTATGGGAAAGAAATTAGAGGGTGAGATAAGAAAAGAAAGAAATATTAGAATAGAAGAAAAAGAAGAACACTTCAAAATCTCAAAGCGGAACGAATAAAATATAATATATCAAATCTCTTTATACAAAAAGAAACTGTATATGCATACCAATCATCAGAGTACATCATATATCAGACTAGCAGAAATAACTCTAAATAACTAATGGTGAAGCCTCCTGCTTCCAGCTCCTGAACTCCAAACGGAACCTAACCTGTAAATACACTCGGTCTGACTCGAGCACATTTGAAGCTAAGCAAAATTCACCTGGATCAGTCTGGAATACTTTCACTGGTAAATTAACAACAAACAACTGGCTTAACTTTAGAAATTCTTTTGAAAGAAAAGATAATAGTAAGACCATCCCACACATAAACACGAACGGTTTTTACCTTACTATAACCCAAAACATTTTGAAACCATATCTTATCTGATATTATGATAGTGGCTACATACAAATAAATAGAATCTAGCGGATCGCTTGCATCTCACGCTCCACATATATAGTGTACAATCAAAACCGCAACGCCTGTTGGAGATTGGATTCCGACTATGACAAGGTATGGAACCACCTGCTAATAGTGTATCTCTAGAGGGGAATACACTGGGTTCAACAAGAACGTCTTGCGACCCGACCCACACATGACTGACCACTCATTTCTCTTGAGTGTATCGAATATATTATCACTTACGGTTGGGCCCACATAACCATTATCTGAAGATACAGAAACGAAAGAAGAACATATATGAATATTCTCTAGATGGTGACAATACACCCAAATGGGAATGACCCACATAGCCATGCTGCCTGCCCGATTTTTTCATTTTCCGGTTGTGAGGCTTGAGGTTATAATCTCTTCCAGAGCATCTGGCCACCATTCTCTTTGAATGCTACATCATCCATACACGTTGTCCTGGACTGGACAACCAAGGCACCCTCCTGCCACATCCTAGAAATCACCCTAAAGATTAGTTGCGAGTAGTCCTTGCTATCCATAAACTCCAACCACAACACAATCACAATTTACCACTGGTTGCAAGTCAGATATTTAAAGCAATACTTCCGCTTTATGAAGATCTGTGGTCTTCAAATGCTCCATCTCGATCATCGTCTGATTTCTTACATGATTACGTATCTGTTGGTCGGAATGGTTTTCAAATATATATTCGATTCTGGTCTTTCCATACCAACAATCGATAATTGGCCAAATTTGATAGTCGGTTATTTAACTATCAAACAAATGAACATTCATCCATGAAAAATAAAATAAATTTAGTGGTTTAGTATCCAGCATCACTTGGCCTCTTTGATTATCTCGACAATAGTTTAAAACCTTTATATTTCTAGTATTAGGAAAAGGTTTCCCTATTCTTATATAATATGAGAACATTTAATTATCATCTCACTTCTACTCTATTAGTTCCTCATTATAAATAAACGAATAAATTTCTATGCATCAACCCCGAAGGCCGAAACCAACATCAGATTGACACCTCAAAAATTATTCAACCATCCAACGTACAACAAGTTCTAATTTCTTTAAAACTATATCCAACTCCATCTCGTAATTTATGTATCTTTTTATCATTTTGAATAAGCCATTGGTATAAATTAAATATTACATAAAAACTTTATAAAAACTTATATTAAACCTTTTCGATTATATCTTAATCCAACTCCATTTCTTGTTTTAAAATACGCGATTTTAGATCGACGTCTTATCTTAATTTTTCCAACCAACTTCAATTCTCTTTGGTTCTATTTCCAATTCATATCATATGCCTTTAACTTTTCATATATTTCATAAATTATTTCGAAGTTCATAACTTCACCAACTCTCGTCTCAATAACCGAAATCATTTGAATAGCTTGGTTTTAAGTATCTTCGTCCAACTTGTATCTAATTAAATAGAATTTCAAAGAAAAATCAATTTATACTCATTTATACATTTTTGTTAATATAGTTTGCTTACAACCCATTTAACAAATAACCAGTTTTTAAGACTTTATCAAATTCCATTTGTGATCCAAGACCATCACTTTGATTATTATTAAATATATTGTAACACCCCACTCCCGCTATGATCACTCACTAAGGGAATGCCATAGCATCGGTGGAGTATTTTAGTGAATATAGAACAGAAAAATTACAACAAGACAGATATAAATAGTACTTGAAATTTTAAAACATCATCTCATAACAGCGGAAGTAAAACATGTCTGGTTACATCATAAAACCACAATAAAGGTCAAGTACAATATCCATCAAAATAAAGAAGTACATAATCCCACTCTCATACAATAGCCAAACAAAAGAAAAGATAACTGGATAACTGGAGCTTTACATCTATCCAAGCTCCTAAAGACTGGAACAACAATCCGATCAAGCTCCACTACTGCTAGGATCCACCGTAGGACCTGAGGGTTGGGAAAAAGATAAAAACAACAGGGTCAGACATAAGTCTGAGCGAGTCCTATAACTTTAACAATACAATCGTTAAAGTAACCAGAGAAGACATAAACTGATATACGGTAACATATAGGGATGAATGGCTACCCTAAGCAGTCAACTAAACGAAGATAAAGGATAAAGACGCATCTACCCTCCCTAAGGTAAATTACTAAACTGCACCACACCAGTCGTTCCTAACTTAAAGGTTGATCCCACCCAAGGACTTATAATATTTACTAATTAGTACCTGCGTACCCCTAGGTGACCAAGTAGGCGCCACGGGGCCCTACAATCCACTAGGTGTACACACTACTTCCCATTCGATCGGCTCCCTAACGTAGATACCCGTGCTGGCCCCACCGTGGGATGTATCATTCCCCAATGTGGCAACCTGATGAAACTAAAGGTGCACGGCTTATATCTACTCGATGCAACAACGGCTTACCTACCAGCCCGGGCCCACTCACGCATATGAAGCCCGTTGGACTTGCGTTGCCACCGCTAACCCGTTTGCCTCTTACAGTCAAGCCCAGTATGCGTGTCCCGTCCTCGACATGGGTCGAGCCCACAAAGATACGTATGGGTTACTGGTTGAAATGGGCCTCCACAAGCTACCCACCTAAGCTTGTCCCTTTTTCTAGTATATCCCACTTAACCCTTTAATCATGTTTTAATTACATGTTCTATTTTGGTTAAGTATTCTAATCGTATTTTCTATTGCCACCCAAGGCAACCACTAGATTTTCTCATGCCACCCGAGGCACCCACTTAACCCCTCATGTCCCTCTACATGCTAATGTGGTTAAGTGTTTCTTAATTAATTAATTAAGAACGTAACCTTTGTAAAGACCTCTCACATTAGACTGTCTTTTATGACCGCTGGTTAAGCCGGTTGGGTCCGGGCAGCCTTATGTCATAACAGAGTCTAACCTCGTGTCTTTACATTAATTACGTATTTAGTTTGTGCCTAAGACCTCTCACATTGGGCTAACATTTGTAGCAACTGGTTAAGCCGGTTGGGTCCGGGCAGTTTTACGCTACAACTGAGTCCAACCTCGTGTCTTAGTCAATTAATTACACCTAATTAATCACCCTCATAATTTTATATTAATTATCCCTAATTAATCAAGTTTTCTTAACATGGGTAGACCTAACTTAATAGGTAAATTCCCATGGGGTAGACCTAACTCAATAGGTAAATTCCCAACACATAGTATGGGTACACCTAACCAAATAGGCAAATTCCCATACTATGTTTATTTATTTTGTGTTATGCATAATTATATTAATTTCACACAATCTTATTAACTTATGCATTTAATTACCCCATCGTTCCCACGTAATTTCGTTCATGATATAACACATATAAAAGGTGTCAACTTGCATATGAATGAACATGTTTCAAAGGTGCCATCTTGCATATTAACAAACACATAACTTGCATATGAACTTGCATAACATGTCACATAACTTGCATATAATATGTCACATAACTTACATATTCATTTTGCATAACAAACTTGCATATTAGCTTATAGACTTGCATAATGTGTCATCATGAACTTGCATATTAATAAACATGTAACTTGCATATTTACATACATGTAACTCGCATATTAACAAACATGTAACTTGCATATAAAGAAACATGTAACTTGCATATTTACATACATGTAACTTGCATATTAACAAACATGTAACTTGCATATTAACAAACATGTAACTTGCATATTTACATACATGTAACTTGCATATTAACAAACATGTAACTTGCATATTAACAAACATGTAACTTGCATAGCATATTACCATGAACTTGCATAACATGCATATGATTACATAGCCCACAACTTGCATATTTAGCATCATGCAAACATAACATACATCATATTAAACTTGCATAAGCTTACATACTCAACATGCATAAACATAAGATTAATGCTAACATCATATCATATGATTCAAAGCTCATTAACCCACATACAAAACCATAAATCTCATCACATCTCATCTAATTAGTTTACCAAAAGATCATCAAAGTGATAGAAACTCACAACTAGCAACTTTGAACACCAAATGAAGAAGATTAAGATGCTAAGAAGGGATTAGAAGTTGATTAGAGAGTGATTAGTATGCAACCCTCTTCATAAAATTAGTGGAGGCCATGAGAGCTAGCATTTTGCCATAGTTTAGTCACTAGGTTTAATTATGAATGAATTAGGGTAGGTTAGGGTCTTATTTATAGATTAGGCAAGTGTTTTAGGCCATAGGATTAACCCTAGATTCAATCCAAGCCATCAAAGCATGTCTTGGGGAAGAAGTCAAGTGTAGGAACCATCTAGGGCCTTTAGATTAAAGATGGACCATGAGAACCATTCAAATGCAAAATCTGCACTTGAGCGAATCGGCCCACGGGTTGACAGCCAAACACCCTGGATTAACCCCTAGTCGACCCAGCGGGCTCGGGTCGACTTCAAAAATCGGCCGGTTCGGTTATTCCCCTCTCCCAATTCGCTGTTTTGAGCATTTTTGCATATTTATTTATTAAATTTTCAATTATATATATATATATATATCAATATATATATATATATATATATATATATATATATCTACACAACCCATTTCACTTAATTAAGTATACTTTAATTTGGGAATTTTCGTGAAACTTCGCGAGGCCATATCTTGGTCATACGGACTCCGATTTTCGAAAACTCGGACTCTATTTCGCGTATTTTTCCGAGACGAACACAATGGCATAGCCCGTTTCCCTTGATTCCCATTTTAGAATTAAATTCTGCCTCGATTTATGTTATTACAGGTTATTGAAAATACGGGTTGTTACATATATAGTAATCAAATTTCAATGTTATAAAAATGATTTACTTTATCGTTCCATTTGAAAACAAATTTAATGATTCATCATCATTTAAGCAGTATACTTATTCAACTTAACATAACTACTTGTTAACCCATCCTATTGATCCTTCCATTTAAATTAATTAACAATATAATTAATTAAATTCCGTTTACCCAGATTATTAATCAATTCTCATATAATCCCAATCTAATCGTTTCTTAATTTAAATATTAAATGTTTATTTCCATTTAATAAACTTTATTTCAAAATAGATTTAAAAAATCTATTTTCAGTTATAAAATAAATTTATATCTTCATTTTCTGTCGATTACCTAATGGTAAATCAATATTTATAAAACAACGGATTTTATGCCGTTCGCTGTCAACTACTCAACTAATACTGCCAATTGGTTTAAAACATCACATCATCATTGAATTTTAATTCAACTTTCAATATTTAATCAATATCATAATTTGGGTAAACAGTTCCATATTTAAATAATATAAACAACATATAATGTATTTGAGGAATCCGGTCGAATCCCTCCAACCTGCACGTCCCTGCGTCACAGATAATATAAACAATACTTAAATCAAAATAATCCAATACGATAAATATAATTTACCGACAATAATTAAACAACCAATCAACCAAGACGTGCAATCATACAATCAACGATAAACTATTTTTTATATGAATTTAACACATCATAGTGTTTCAGAAAAGTATGGGAGTAAAATCACCTTTATTTTTCGATTCACGGTTCCCGCGTTGTATTATTTAATTTTAAACCGATGTTTAAAATTAAATAAAATCCCGACAGCTTCCAATCTCTTCTGAATCTGCTCAGCAACGTAGCTTTAAGAATATGATTCCATCGCCCTTTTATCTCGCTGAATTCTGACAGTATACGGATTGGTTATCATCATTATAATATTTTATTTGAATTAAACAGTCTTAATCCCTAGCAATCTAAATTAATTAACGTAACTAAAATTAGTCACCGGCTTTACCTTAAACTCGTAGTTAGAGCAGTGCGTTTTCATTCAGGTTTCATCCCTTCAGGATGCCAAAACCACGCAGGTTCCAGTACTCCTACTCGCAAGGACTTGCCCAACTTCTTTACTGTTTCGATCAGAGCTGCACCATGCTCTCAACATTTGCACCCCATTTCATTCACGTTAGCTCTACATTCATGAACCCATGCACTACTTCGTTTTCCACTTTCGAACAACTCCGCCCCACTGACATTTGAATCCATCACAGAACTGTGCTCTAGTATCCTCCACCGACAATTTCCAAACCACCACCACCTACTACAAAACCCACCTTACCGTTAGCATCTCCCTCTTGTTTACGTCCACCACAAACTTCCCATTCGTACACACTTCAGCCATCACCAGCTCCCCTCTCCCGTGACTGCTTCCATCCGACCCTTTGCATCGAACACCACTTCACACGTGAGAACATCACCTCGCTGTACTACTTCCTTCTCATGAGCGACAGCTATCATCACGTTCACCCAGACCCACTCAAGTGATTGAAGCAACACCGTGATGTGCAACCCATCTGCTTCCAAAAGCTGCTGTTGGCCAAACACCCTCTGTACATCTTCTTTCCACACCCTTTTCCCTTTTCGCACTAGATTCTACAAACAGTTTAAACCCACTTCGATCCCATCTTCTTTGAACAGCATGACTCCACACCCTCGAACTCATATGCCATCTACTGACTTCACCTTCGAATGCACCTACTACAGGAAACATAAAGCTTTACCACACCATGCACAACATCATTATCTAGTAGCCATTTCTCAGCTTCGCAGACCCCCGCGACCTCGGATTCAACTGCGGCCCTTCTCATCACGGTCAGCCAACACCCGGCGTCCCTTTGACTGCTTCCTAGAACCGCGCCAGTGTGCTCCAGATCGAGAAACTGCGTTGAAATCTTATCCAATAATCCACGCTACTTCGGCCACGGGTGCTAAACAACGTGCTCTCTCCAAATTGATCGTCAACTTCGAATTGATGCACCCATCATCTATGGAAAGTCACGGCATATAATGTGGTTTTGAATGAAATTGCTCGAGCTGGACATTGACACCAGTTCAAAACTTGAGCCAATAGGATGCTACAGAAAATGGTCTTGGTTTCAGAACTTAAAGGATAGAATTTGAATAGTTTCATTTATTTTAGCGGAGAAACCTGAAAGAAATCAATGGAGCTGCTGCGTACTTGTAGATGGAAGGCTCCTTGGTGGGCAACGGGTGTTGGATTGGCACGCACGTAAACATTAGAGGTGGTAGGTAGCTGTGTATACAGTGGATGGTAGGGCTGCTATGTTCTTTCATTTCTAAAGTTGTGTGATATTATTTTATTCTTTTGTTTTTATAAAGGAGGATGTTGTTTTGTTTTTGATTGGGTCAGAGAAGTCGAGGTTTCCTTACATTTTTATATAGGCTTCGAATGGGATGGGAACCACGTCTTTCATCTAGGTTTGCAGAGGTACATGCGGCTATTAAATGGTGATAAGATTGAAAGAAAGCTGGGTATGGACGTGAGCATTTTGCATGTCCCCTTTTTGTTTGTTTAATTTATTTCTTTTGAAGAGGGTTTTCATTTTTAAATTCTGTGCATTGACAGAGTAGGGGATGCCATTTCCTGTCTGTACGTTTCTCAGTATGTAGCATGTCTGGTAGGTGCCATTTTTCCAAGTTATAGGCATGCTGGTATTTAATTTGATTTGCCTCGTTATAGTAAGCATGTCCGCTACTTTTAGTTTGCATTACTAAATATTATAGGGCGACATGATATTTGTATGCATGTCGTGTCTTCACGTGGAGGCAAGACCCTTTAGGTTGATTTACATACAGGTATATTAGTTACTTAAAATTCCGTTCATATATGGATTGCTATGGACAAAAATAAAAATACAATTATATCCAGCGAGGTGCCACGATCCCAAAAATATAATAATATAGACAAGTTACCTTATATTGTGAAGCCCTAAAATGCGGATATAGGGTGCAAAATACTCTAAATAAAAAGTTATGTATTTTCTAAATTAAAAATTACACTAAAATTCTAAAAAATTAAATAATAACTACAACTCAAAGATCTTGTCCAAATTTGAAACCAATATTTAATTATATTAAATTATCGTTATGGTTTATAAACGATTCCATAACGATTTTATGAAAATTTGATTTGGACTTGAAATTTATATAATGAAATCTTGATTTTCCTATTTACTAGAAAAATATAATCACATAGATTCAAGCAGTTCTTGTTTCACAAAAATCCGATTTATATCGGACCCTGTATATTCAATTAAAGTTCAAAATTCAATATTACGAACTACCGCGTCGTTTCGAGCTCGTTTTAATTAATTTATAAATATATAAATTCGAACTTCATTTTTTTGATAAATGAATTCGATATATAATCTGTTAATATCACTAAATCAATATTTATACAGATTTAAAATATCTGTAATTAACGTTCAAAAATCCGATACGTTACATTCTTCCCTCGTTAAACGAATTTCGTCCCCTAAATTACAAGCTAAAAAGAATTATCCAAACCCAATTATTTTAATGTCAATATAATTTGAATTATTATAAAAACAAATTCAAACCCTAAAAAAAAAATCTAAAAATTTCGCCAACACTCTCTCTGCGTGGTTCGATCGGTACAACTATAACTGCCACTCCGGGCCTCAACTTCTCCAAAAGAAAACCAAAACCAAATGGCTATCCAATTCAGGGGTATAAACTCAATCACTAACCAATAATATATTAAGGTTTACCTATTGTCGGGCAACTCAATTCCAATTTTGAAGCAAATCAACTAACAACTCTTCATTTTCCAATCTGTACCTCAACATCTATAACGAGTGATCAACTCCCATGTTCTTCTGGAATCTACACTTAGCTCAACTTTTAACACAAATAATAATATAGAATTAATTCATTTGGTTTCATCTCATAAACGATGTTATTTCCAATCCATTATACTGGGATTGATTTCCCTACTTCCCATTTCATTCAATTCCTTATTAACTATTAATAAATCCTATTCGACCAAACTAACATCCAATCAATCACAATAAACCATTATCTTAATCGTTCGAATTTAATTTAATTTGTTTGGTTAATTTCAATTATTTAATTCCATTTAAACAGTTTAAATTTCTTTTCCACAGTAAATGGACTAATCAGTTCAATTTTTTTTTGTAACGACCCGCATTCTACGCATTGGAGGATCGTAGAATATTTATTTCTTTTTCTTATGAAGTCGTATGGTCATGTAACTCTGGGGAACGACTATAGGGGTCATTTCTCATGTTCATGATTTTTGCCAATTTTTAAATGACCGTTTTGCTCCTGGCGAATCTTGTTTCGCCCATAACTTTTGATTGGTAAGGAGTTTTGACCTGAAACCACTTCCGTTGAATTCAAATGATGGTTTCTTTTTCCATAGAGTGGTCATATTAATCAAACAGACTTACCCTTTGGGAGATATGGTTGAAATAAGGTTTAGAAGGTGAAAAACAGCTTAAATGAGCTTAATTGGGTAACAAGCAGCTAGGTCCATTAGGGATTTCGAGATTAGGGGTATTTAAGGGCTGATAAGGGCCAGAGAAACCCTCCTTTGTCAACTTTTAGCCGCCACTTTCATTCTCCTAACCCTAATAATGGCCTCCACTCTCAAATTCTTCATTTAACCACCTCCTAATCGCTTTCTAATCGAAGATTAAGCTAAGCTACGTCAAATCAAGGAAAATCAACACCAAATCAGAGTTAGAGTTGCTGTGTTGCATAGGAATTCAACCCAAACAGTAGAAAAGTTTCAGATCTAAGATTATTTGTGGCTAAGGTGAGTGATTTGCATTGTTTTTCAATAATTACGGCTAATTAGGGGTGATTAGTGTTAATTAGAGAAATTATAACTCAGAAAAATTTGGAAAAAATGTTTAGAAATTCTTAAATATTATTTTATGCCTCTGTTAGAAGTTTGGGTTAATTTGGACATGTTTTGCTAATCGTATGGTTAAATCATGATACAGGAGATTAAGGGGAAAATCATAGTTTTGGGTATGTTTGATCCATATTAACATGTTAGATGGTTGTTTTGGTGTTTATGGTTGATTATGTATGTTGCTATTACTGTTTAGAATGCTTCATGATTGTTTAGCAAAGTTAGAATGGTCAAAAACGCCGTCGTATGGCGTAAATAGCTCGTAGGAAAAGTTGCAGAAAATAGTATAGTATCCCATTCGTGAAGCACCTTCACGACCCGATCCCTAAGATCGTGAATCACCCTCACACCCCGATCATGAGTAAGAGGGCGAACCCTAGGAGAGCGACCGTGAGGAATAGGGAGAAAACCCTAAGAGGGCGATCGTGAGGAAGGGGGCGAACCATAGGAAAGCGACCATGAGGAATAGGGAGAACCCTAGGAGGGCGACCGTGAGGAAGAGGGTGAACCCTAGGATGGCGAGCCGTGAACCGCGCCAGGAAGGAAAGAGGATCACGAGCCGATGCAAGGTGGACCACAAGCCGATACCAGAGCGAGCCGAGGAAGATGATCACAAGCCGGAGGTTATGAAGCATCACGAACCGACCCATGAGAGGAGGACTGGGAGCCTGTGTCACAACCCAAACAGTGGTCCACGAGCAGATCACGAGCTGATGCAGGAAAGGGGGATCACGGCCCATACTGGAGAATCACGAACCGCACATATCTGAACTAAAGTGTGAAAATGTATGGAAGCTTGGAGTTTTGAAACGAACAGGAATGATGACCAAAAACCCATGATGCAAAGGTAGCCCAATTAGAAGTTGTGACTTAGGATCCAGACGGGAACCAACGAGTTGACTTCATGATTGGACTTTACTGGGGACGTGTGCAAAGGGGTTATCGATACCTACAACTTTGGTTCACCATTGATAGACGGATTTGGGGTTCGTAGTGATAGTTGTACGGGGTTGGACTCTGCCATAGCCCAAAGATTAGGTGACCAAAGTAGTGGATATCATATGATTTATGCACTGAGTGAGAGATGTGAGGATGATTGCTATGTTTAATGTTTGCTATCACCATGTCATGCACACCCCATATTACTTTTACACTTTATGTTAGTGTTACCTTAGAGTACTGTTCATCTTGCTGTGCTAACTCTTTGGTTGCAAGTCCAGATTCAGGTATGATTGGATTATACCTGTTATTGTTCTGTTTTGTTGCTTATCGCTCATACCAGACTTTTGTATAACCTAGAGTTTTATGTCTCTTCTTATTACTTTGAGTGCTCCTAAATGAGCAGACTAGAGACAGGTTAGGGGGTAACGCGCGAGTAGTTGTCCGGAGACGAGCAGGAGGCTTCCACGTATGATATACATATGTACTCCCTGTGTTGTAGATGGTCATTGCTTGGGCATTAGTAGTGTACCTTTTCTTTCTTTTGCTTTAGAGACAGTAATTCGAAGTTGTAATAATGATGTTGGATCATAAGCTGTATTATGGATTCCGCTTCTATGATGATTTAGTTTTCAGCTTATGCACTATCACGTCTATTTTATGTCAAAGTTATGTTGTTATTATATTTTATTCTATGCGCTGTGAGATATACCACAGGTTCCTTTGGCAGTTTCAGCTTCACACCCTTTTTCTTTGGCGACCGTCTCGTGCTAGTTGGATATCAGCATAACGCATTTCGGAGAAATGTCGGCTAGTCCGGGGCGGGCCGCCACATATTTCCTAATTCAATTCGAATTCCAATCAAATCATATAAAACAACCAAATACCCTAGTATTACTATAATATAAAAAGAAAATTATTTCCTTTTTATACAAAAATATAACTCGAGTAAAATTATTTCATTTACACATTTAACAAAATAATTTAAAATAATTTTATATTTATACTACAAATACGCCCTCTCAAATATATATTCAAACTCAATCTAGGGTGTTGCTAACCCTATCTCAACTAAGTTACACCACAAAGCCAAGGTTATTCCTAAACCAATAGCTCTGATACCATTATAACGACCAGGGAATTTCGACCCCGAAAATCGACACAAAAACACCATGTCGACATTCAAGCATCGAAAATACCGGAACATTATGTGAAAGAAATTAGATGGTGAGATAAAAAAAGAAAGAAACATTAGAATATAAGAAAAAGAAGAACACATCAGAATCTCACAACGGAACGAATAAAATATAATATATCAAATCTCTTTATACAAAAAGAATCTGTATATACATACTAATCATCAGAGTATATCATATATCAGACACAGCAGAAATAACTATAAATAACTAACGGTGAAGCCTCCTGCTTCCATCTCCTGAACTCCAAGTGGAACATAACCTGTAAATACACTCGGTCTGACCCGAGCACATTTGAAGCAAAGCAAAATTCACCGGATCAGTCTGGAATACTTTCAGTGGTAAATTCACAACAAACAACTTGCTTAACTTTAGAAATTCTTTTGAAAGAAAGGATAATAGTAAGACCAACCCACAAATAAACAAGAACAGTTTTTACCTTACTATAACCCAAAACATTTTGAAGTCATATCTTATCTGATATTATGATAGTGGCCAAAAACAAATAAATAGAATCTAGCGGAACTTGCATATCACGCTCCACATATATAGTGTACAATCAAAACTGCAATGCCTATCGGATTCCGACTATGACTAGGTATGGAACCACCTACCGATAGTTTATCTCTAGAGGGGAATACACTGGGTTCAACAAGAACGTCTTGCAACCCGACCCACACATTACCAACCACTCATTTCTCTTGAGTGTACCGGATATATTATCACCTACGGTTAGGCCCACATAACCATTATCTGAATATACAGAAACGAAAGAAGAATAAATATGAATATTCTCTAGATGGTGACAATACACCCTAATGGGAACGACCCACATAGCCAAGCTTCCTCCCCGATTTTTGTCATTTTCCAGTTGTGAGGCTTGAGGTTATAATATCTTCCAGAGCATCTGGCCACCATTCTCTTTGTAACGACCCGGGTTTTCGCGATCTCGATTAACCGACATAAACTCAATGTCGACTATTCAAGCATCGAAAATACCGGATAGTCCATGAAAGAAATTAGAGGGTGAGAATAGATAAGATAGAAACTTAGAATAGAAGAAGAATATACAACATCAGAGTAAACACGAATCTCACAGCGGAACGAATAAATATATTTCATAGCATAACTTTGAAATAAAACAGTATCTGTATACAATACCATTATTAGAGTATAACACTTACAACACAGTGGAAATAACAATCTATATAATCCTGAAGCCTCCTACTCCACCTCTTCAAGTATCTGTAAATCTCGACTACTTGACTACCCGTACAAAATTGGGCACCCAAGAGTTTAGGGAAAACAAAACAAAATAAACTCTGGGTCAGTCATGTGACTGGTGTGAGTAAACTCAAATCATTTGATTTAACTATAAAAAAATCCTTTTGAACCAAAAGATAATCGTAAGACCGATCCACAAATAAACACGAATGGTTTTTACCTTACAATATCCCAAATATTTTTTTGAAACGATACTTGTCTGATATTATAATAATGTCTAGATCAAGTAAATAGAAATCTTGCAGAAACGCTTTCATCTCACGTTCTACATATATAAGATACAATCAAAATCGCGGGCTCTTATTGGGGAATGGATTCCAACTTTGACAAGGTATGTATCCAGCTTCCGATCAGTGTACTCTAGAAGCGATACACAGGAGTTCAACAAGAACATCTTGTAACTCGGCCACACATGACCGACCATTCATTTCTTTTGAGTGTATCGAATATATTGTCACCTATGGTTGCTAGCAACATAACCGTTCCCGAAAGATACAGAAGCGAAAAGAAGTAACAAATATGAATATTCTCTAGATGGTGACAATATACCCTAATTGGGTGCGACCCACTTAGCCATGCTGCCTGCCCGATTTCTGTCATTTCCTAGTTGATGAGGCTTGAGGTCATACGTGCTATTATACATATCACATATATATTTACTTTGAATGCCACATCATCAAACCTGTCAAATCACAAGTTGATTTCCCCAAAAATACCATGGGTACAAGTTAAGAGAAACGAATTTCTCCGCCACCAACGTAAATACGTTTGAAACGATCAACTTACGCGATCTACTAGATATACTCTGTCAGACACGTGTCCATACAGGTCGTCCTGGGACTGGACAGACCGAAGGCACTATTCTGTAAAGAGGACAGCCCTTGCATAACTCCGTCTTCAATTATCTTCATCATATTTGATCGCAACGCTAATGCCATACAGAGTGGTTTTTAGATAATATATCTGATCCTGGTCTCTCCGTATTGACAACGAAAATGGTCAAAATCTTCGATAGTCGATGATTTAACTATCAAATGAAAACATGTGCACAAACAACGATATTATTTCCAGATGGAAATTCTACCGATCATCATCAATCAACATTTATTCATTTCCCCATTTCTCGTTTTCATATATTCATCAAATCCTTATTTTCTAATTTTAAAAAATATATGTTATTAACTTTGGAAAACGTTTCCATTTCTGATTTACGCATCACTATCTTCTCACATATAGCAGTCTCTAACTGTAAACTTGTAAGAGAACAACCCCCTACGTATTAACCCCGAAGGCCGAAACCAACATCAGATCGATACCTAGAAAGTCATTCAACTCAACTAATTTCTTATCAGTTTCTAATTTTAGTAACTCCATTTAAATTCCTAATTCAAACCCCAAATTCCTTTATAATATTTTATTTGCAAAATATCTACTTTAAATCAATATCGTGCTACACCTGTGTGCGAAGCACGGGTCTAAACCTTCCTAATGTAAAATTCTCTTTTTATAAAACTCTATTCATTTTCCAAATATTTCCTTTTTATAGTTCTATTTGTTTTCTAAATAAATATTCCTTAATTATATTCCTTTTATAAAATTCTGTTTATTCGATAAATATTTCCTTTTATAAAAATTCTATTTATTTTCTAAATAAATATTTCTTTTTCGATATAACGTTGAAAATTTCCTTTTTAACATTCCAGTATTCCTTATGGTATTTTAACGTACCCTATAACAATGATCGGTATCATTCAAGCACACATAATCAACAATAGATTATATATCACATCGTATATTACAATATATGAAAAACAGTAAAAATAAATGTTGAGGAATCCAGTTGGATTCATCCGACCTGTTTCCCTGCATCCGCAGATGTTAAACAATATAATTAACATCGATTTCATTTCAATATGAAATATTCTGCTAAACAGAATCAATATTTGATTAACGATTTATATATATATATATATCGTTATCTATAATTTCAACCAATACATAAGCAATTCAACCAAATAGTTAACACACGGCAATCAACATACAATTATTAGTTCTAAAAATATGTTATAAAAATATAAATGTTCAAAGTTGGTGAGTTTTACTCACATAGGACGATCATCGTTAATAACGATAACCATCGCTTGATTCAAACGGACAATTTATTTCGCTATAAATTGTAATGGGCTCCGATTCGCTCCTAGTCAGTTCCATTGTGGAGCCACTGTCCATACAATCCCAACAGATCTTGTTTCGTTGATTTTCGATCAAGTATGACGAAGTTATGAATTTTTGAAGTTCATATACATTTAAATTAAATTAAACCATAAACATAAGTAATTTGGGCCTCACCCCTTTAATTATTTCGGCCCAAACCCACTCATACCCGATGCCAAAGCCCTTTCTTCCCCAAACACAGAGAATTGTTGCGCTCCTCGTTCCTCAGCCATTACGGCTTCTTTCCATTCTCCTCCCGATCAATTTCCATCGCTAAATCTTAAACTGAAACCACCTCCAGACTCCACACCAAAATCTCATCAATCATATGCCAACAGCGTATCACCCGCCACCCTCTATGGAACTCGTGACTTCAGGGATAGTCACGCAAGCCCAGGAACTTCCATGACAATTTTTTCCATTGATTTCATCAAAACATAGCTTGCAAGTGCGATTTCAATCCCTCAATCTTGAAATGAAATCAAAACCGTGAATAAAAACCTACATTACCCAAAAACTAAAACCCTAGAATCAAAGAACACTTCGCTATACAAATTTGATCGAACGGAGCTTCTGTCGAACCCTTCCAAACAGGTATAGAATTAAAGAAGAGGTCCAAGAGATCGTATACACATGAGTTTGGGAATTTATAAGAATTTATATGATTTTCTTTTGATTCTTGAAGCTGAAGATCACTCACGGTTTCTTTCTGGTTTGGAAAGCACATAGCGGCGCAAAGAAAAATGAATCTAGGGTTAGAAGGTTTTAAGGATTATTTATAGGAGATTATTAATATTTTTATAATGAATTTTATATTCAATTTAAATCAACCATTGCTTACGTTAGACTTCTAAAAATTCGTACGGTTACATATGATACCCAAAAATCATGAAAATGGATACGCAGCTATAGTTCGACATTACGGACCCAATGAAACTGGTTTCGTCGAATTCTGACTCTGTTTGCTCACACAACAATTTTTAACCGTCAAAATACTGACTGTTTTTCATATTAAAAATCCGTACGACCACACACTAACTCTAAAAATCACGAAAATTGAAATCTAGCAATAATTTAATATTTCGGATCGAACAAAATTAGTTTCGTCGAAAACGGAGGTCGTTTGCAAAACTGGCTATTTTTAAAGCTCCTAATGACCCATTTAAATATATAAATATATTTAAAAATAATTAAATTAAATATTTAAAAATAAATATTATCGTATATATTCACAATAGAATATAATACTGCTCCCAAAATATATCTAACTGAATGTATAACTCGATAGTTCAAATCCAGTGTTAAATCAGTAATCAATTTATATTGAAAATCTATTTAAATATAAATAAATCGATATAAATTATAAAGGAATTCCATAGCGACTTTTCTAAAATTTGATTTGGACATAAATCAAAATCTAAAAAACGAAATCCCGATTTTTCTCTTCCATTAGAAAAAGATACTTCACCAGCTCCGAACGTTTCTTGTTTCACAGAAATCCGATTTAAATCGAATTCTGTATATTCAGTTGAAGTTCGAATCACCAAATTACGAACTGCAGCGCCATTTCGAGCTCGATTTTAATTATAATAAAATTATACGTTCAACTGTTATTTGTATAATATATTCGTTAATATAATTCAACTCTAAACTGAATTATATATTTTAAATGGTCCAATTCACACAGTATTGTGAAATCTGTTAATTCGGATTATTTTAGATTTAAATATATTATTTAATTATTATATTAATTAAATATTCAATATAATTTAATTCAACAACCATTTAAATTTCAAATTCACTATTTAAATAATTAAATAAATTAATTATGATATTGTGAAAATTACGGGACGTTACATTCTTCTCCCCTTAAAATAATTTCGTCCACGAAATTACTAAGATAGAAAACAAACCCTATTGACTTGTTAAAAATTATTTGTTCACTTCTTAACTTCAGTTTCAACTGAACCAATTAAATATTTATTTATTCCTACTAACGAAAATTTTCAAAAATCCTGAAAATTTTCTAACACCTGAAAATTTCGAAAAATTTCGCCAGCATCTCCTTTGTACTGGTCAATCGGTACAACTACAACTTGCCTCTTTGGGCCTTCTCCATCCCAAAAGAAAATCAAACAGCCAAGCAGCTTGCCAATTCGGCTCACAAATCTCATACCCATATAAATATAAACTTGTACCTTTTTGTCGGGTATATCAACTCTTTCACTTTCAATCTGCTATAAAGGCAACATATATAAATGTATTCCCAATCAGTTTCTAGTCAATTCATTCTCAACACAATCATCGCTTATCCAAGCCAAATTTTATTCTCAACTTTCTATTCCACAAATCCAAATTTCTCGATATCCTTCTAATCCAATTCAACTCCAATTTGCTTTTCAAATTTTCATTCATTTTGGTTTAAATCAAACAATCTCTCCTTGGGAATTTTAAATAACTTTGCTTTTCCAAAAGCAAACATCCCTTTTCGAAATTCAAAACAACTTGATCTTCTCAAAACAATTCAAAAATCATCTCTTTGGTAGTAATCCGTCACTACACACTCGAAAATGAACACCGATGATGTCCGGATCAACATCGGAATTTATTTTCCAGCGACCGAAGTGAGTTCAATACTATATCACTTTCAAAACCATTTCTAAACACTTTCATTTTGAAATTCATTTCAAAATACTATTCCCAATGCTTGTAAAACAATTTAAAATCTCCCAGGATTTTAAAATTCTCATATATTTAATCCAAATCCGTTTACAAATACTTATTCAAATTTCCAGGGTTTTAATTTCAATTTTGATTATAACTTCAGATTTAATTCATCTGATTCCACGTATTTCAGTTATATGAATTCTGATTGGTTATCTACATAACCATTCAATTTATGATCTTACTTGATTATAATAACAGCCAATATATCCAATATATTATAATTCTAATATATATATATATATTCTCTATATCAAAATATACTTTGGGTAAAATTATTTTCATTTACCCTCTTTTCAAAACATATTATGTTGGTTCATCGTATTCGAGTGTTCATAAATCCCTATCGATAAAGTGGATCAAACTGATCGACCAGAAATTATAAACAACTCAACCAATAAATCTACAAAATATAAAACCATTTTTATAACAAATACATTCACTCATATATATACACTCAACTCAATCTAGGTTATTACTAACCCCATCCCTATTGAGTCATGCCGCAGAGCCAAGGTAATCACTTAAACTTAAGCTCTGATACCACTGTAACGACCCGGGTTTTCGCGATCCTGAGTAACCGACATAAACTCAATGTCGACTATTCAAGCATCGGAAATAC
This sequence comes from Allium sativum, assembly GCA_030737875.1. Lineage (NCBI taxonomy): Eukaryota > Viridiplantae > Streptophyta > Magnoliopsida > Asparagales > Amaryllidaceae > Allium > Allium sativum. The sequence continues at coordinate 44,022,478 of CM060921.1, forward strand.
CGGATAGTCCATGAAAGAAATTAGAGGGTGAGAATATATAAGATAGAAACTTAGAATAGAAGAAGAAGAACATACAATATCAGAGTAAACACGAATCTCACAGCGGAACGAATAAATATATTTCATAACATAACTTTGAAATAAAACAGTATCTGTATACAATACCATTATTAGAGTATAACACTTACAACACAGCGGAAATAACAATCTATATAATCCTGAAGCCTCCTACTCCAGCTCTTCTAGTATCTGTAAATCCCGACTACTTGACTGCCCGTACAAAATTGGGCACCAAAGAGTTTAGGGAAAACAAAACAAAATAAATTCTGGGTCAGTCATGTGACTGGTGTGAGTAAACTCAAATCATTTGATTTAACTTCAAAAAAATCCTTTTGAACCAAAAGATAATCGTAAGACCGATCCATACATAAACACGGATGGTTTTTACATTACGATAACCTAAATATTTTTCTAAAACGATACTTGTTTGATATTATAATAATGTCTAGATCAAGTAAATAGAAATCTCACGGAAACGCTTTCATCTCACGTTTTACATATATAAGATACAATCAAAATCGCGGGCTCTTATTGGGGAATGAATTCCAACTATGACAAGGTATAGATCCACCTTCCGATCAGTGTACTCTAGAAGCGATACACTGGAGTTCAACAAGAACATTTGTAACTCGGCCACACATGACCGACCACTCATTTCTCTTGAGTGAATCGAATATATTGTCACCTACGGTTGCTAGCAACATAACCGGTATCGGGAGATACAGAAGCGAAAAGAAGTAAAAAAATATGAATATTCTCTAGTTGGTGACAATATACCCTAATTGAGTGCGGCCCACTTAGCCATGCTGCCTGCCCGATTTTTGTCATTTCCTAGTTGATGAGGCTTGAGGTCATACGTGCCATAATACATATCACATCTATATTTACTTTGAATGCCACATCGTCATACCCGTCAAATCACAAATTGATTTTCCCAAAAATACCATGGGTATAAGCTAAGAGAAACAAATTCCTCTGCCACCAATGTAAATACGTTTGAAACGATCAACTTACGCGATCTACCAGATATACCCTGTTAGACATTCGTCCATATAGGTCGTCCTGGAATTGGACAGACCGAAGGCACTATTCTGTAACCAGGACAACCCTTGCATAACTCCATCTTCAATTATCTTCATCATATTTGATCGCAAAGATAATGCCATAGGAGTGGTTTTCAAATAATATATCTGATCCCGGTCTCTCCATATTGACAACGAAAATGGTCAAAATCTTCGATAGTCGGTGATTTAACTATTAAAGGAAAACATGTGTGCAAACAACGATATCATTTCCAGATGGAAATTCTATCGATCAATCATCAATCAACATTTATTCATTTCCCCATTTCTCGTTTCCATATATTCATCAAATCCTTATTTTCTAATTTTAGAAAATATACATTATTAACTTTGGAAAACGTTTCCATTTCTGATTCACGCATCACTATCTTCTCACATATAACAGTCTCTAACTGTAAACTTGTAAGAGAACAACCCCCTACGTATTAACCCCGAAGGCCGAAACCAACATCAGATCGATACCTAGAAAGTCATTCAACTCAACTAATTTCTTGTCAGTTTCTAATTTTAGTAATTCCATTTAAATTCCTAATTCAAACCCCAAATTCCTTTATAATATTTTATTTGCAAAATATCTACTTTAAATCAATATCGTGTTACACCTGTGTGCGAAGCACGGGTCTAAACCTTCATAATGTAAAATTCTCTTTTTATAAAACTCTATTCATTTTCCAAACATTTCCCTTTTATATTTCTATTTGTTTTCTAAATAAATATTCCTTAATTATATTCCTTTTATAAAATTCTGTTTATTCTATAAATATTTCCTTTTATAAAAATTATATTTATTTTCTGAATAAATATTTCTTTTTCAATATAACATTAAAAATTTCCCTTTTTACATTCTAGTATCTATTACTTTATACTGGAAAGCAGAAACCAAAAAAATATCAGTTCAACACGTGGCCTTCTTCTCGGAACTATTAAAAGAGAATTAATTTACGCTTTCCTTTTTTATTTCCGTCTGTCGGTTTCTCTAACTGTTCATTCTCCCCCATGTCGTCACTTTACCTTATCGTTTCCAATTTACTCGAAAACTACAGTCTTTCTTCCTCCAACTCTTCATCCTTGCTACTTTTCTTTAAAAGGCCCCAATCTTTGATGGCGACGCAAGTAAATCTATGGTTTGAAGTTAGATTTGAATTACTGGTACTCGATCGAATTGAGTGATGAATCTCAAATTGTTTCCCGTATTTTGAAGCTGCGTATAAAGCATGTTTCTTTTCTCTTTCTTTTGGCACGCAAAACTGATTTTGACATATGGATTTTGATTGCGTAGTCCCGATTTGGAGATACCTATTTTGAAATCCAACCGTTTCCGTGCAAACCGCAAACAACAGTTGTGCAAACATGTCTTTGGAACATATGGTAAGTCTAACCTATACTATTTTTTTGATTTAATTCTTCATCAGTAACCACTACATTTTGAATATTCTGCTTCTTCTAATCCCATTTGAAGACTGTTCTTATTATTCAATAATAATAAATGACTTTTGGATGCGAATTAGGTAACCTTTTATACTTCCTGTAAATAGTCAAAACCGAATAGGCCACTGCTCTTTGATTGAATAAAGTATGGAAGTCAATTCCAATAATATTTCTCATGCCAATGGCGAATGGCTATTTTTCTAATTATTGCCCTTTCTAAGTTAAAACAAACATTTCTATATTTCTGAATAATAGAGATTGGTTGAACTATCCTTATTTCTTTATCGTATTTTAATTGTTTTATTAATCACTATGCATTAGGAATTGTTTAATTAGCATATATTTGGAATTATTTTTACAAGAAACATGAGTGAAAATAAAAGTTATACATGGATACCTTTGTACACAGTTAGCAATCTACACAGATGAATTTGAAACTAACTTTTGATACTTGGTTTCTTTGTATTTTATTGAATCTTAAACATAAATTTTGATAGATTATATATACTTTCGAGTATAAATTACTATAGTTGTGTAAGCATTTATAGATTTTTCATTTTGAAAAGTTAGATTGGATTTAAAGATTTGCTCTGCTTTTGGATATATGTGTCACGTTGCAATTCAAATGATGAATTTTTAGAAATTTGACTCTGATTAAGCAGTTGTTGAAGTTCTATGATTTATAACAACACCTATGTATACCACTTTAGTGAATGATAAAGGATAGCAAGTATTAAAACTATATTCTGCGCTACTACCATTGTCATATATTTTTAAGGTATCCAAAATAATTCCAAATTTGTTGGTTGTCCGATCTTGGTTAATACATAGTAATATTTAGTATTTACATATTTATTTTTTGGGTCTGAAAGCATATTCTATTCCATTTTTAGGATTGAAACCAATTTTCAATCATGTTTCCAGTTTTCACTGCGGTGACAAATGTGGTAAGATCATTGGATTAGCTTTTGGTAATTGTGGATTTTAATGAATCATATCATCCATTTAACTTTACAGAACAGAATAATCATATGACTAATTGTATGAATTGATTGTTAATATTACTTGCATTAATCCATCAACAGACCAGGAAGTTCAACAACAATCTATCATAAAAAAAAGGGCTGTATAATTTACAGAAATATCCACATTAACACAATCTAGCTGTTTCTTTTTCGTCCATATGCACGTGTTTAATTTATGTCTAAGGTTTACTATTTCCTGAGAATGTCATGTGATAATAATCTTAAGAATAAGAGAAGTTTTATATTTCATATCCATTTGAAGCTTATATTATATTGTATTCTTAGAGCATTTCACTTTTTGTTAACTTTCCCTTTCAATTATTTCATATTGAAGTATATACAAAGATTTGGCTATACTGGTAACATTTTGAGTATCAAACTAATGTTCAGTATTATTCAAAAATGATGTTTTGTATTATTGTTGTTTTTATATTAAATTTGCTATGGTGAAATGTTTTTTACTTGATTTTTGTTTCTACGTTACTTGGGGTGTACTTATAACATGCTAATTTTCCACACAACTGTTTCTAAATGTTCCCGACATGCATATCTTTTTGTTCACCTACTGGATACATGGCACCAAGTCCTAACTTTTTGTCAGTATGTGTAAATGAAAAGCTTGAGGTTTATCATCCAAAAGATGCTTGGCCTTCTTATTGATGATTTTGTACACTATATATACAGTGTAAATAAATACAACAATATCGTAGTTCCGAAGACATGTGATCTCATGTAATAACCAATATCTACGGTGGACTAAAGTTGTAGCCATGGTATAAAAGGAAGTATTACACAGATATTGACATGCAATGTGAAGCTACTCCTACACCATTGGACAACGATTCCATTTATTTAGAGCTTTTAATGTAAACTAAGCGAGTCAAACACTCTCTCCATTCAATCCGGAAGAATTTGGAGCAATGACACCATAATCTTTTAAGATGGTAGCCTTAAGTTTGTGTTGTGGAGAATTGCTTTCCTTATACACAAACTCATTTTCAGTTTCATGGGAGTACCACAGTTTGGTTTAACATATCTATCATTGTTTTGCTTCAATGTACACCAATTTAGTATCTCTTAAGAAATGCTTAACTTCTTTGCAACATTATGTCATCCCTTTTGTATTCTTTGCCATAGTTTTTTCAGTTTAACAAACAGATGCATGGTTGGAAATGGTGGATTATTATACATTACTGGGAATTCAAATAATGATAGAACTTTATTTAAGGTGGTTTTGTTTTAAATCTTGAATTTACTTTCAGCAAAATATATATTTTATTACTGATATATTTCAGTCTTATGAATAAGGATTCGTATATATACACATCTACACCGCCACTAATTATTTTGCCTTTATTTCATAAACAAATAAGGCTTCCTACTTTAAGTAATGTTATTTCTTCTGCGTTGTGTCCTACGAATTAAACTTCCGATAAAATTTAAGCTAATTAACAACTGTTTTTACAAACTTTTTATTCCATACCACAATGGAGTTGGTATATTGATTAAATTTCTCTTTTATTTTTCTCATTAATTATCACTATTATGTCAGTTAACATTGTTTTTAATGCAAACGGGTTTGATCAGGAGAATATTCCGTGATGCCTCAGTGATGGCTGATATCGATGTAGCCATTCAAGATCATTTCTGATCCTGAAGAGAAACCCATGATCTACGTCCGATACTACAGCGAACAGGAAGAAGAGATCTCTTTAATTGTTCTCACCAATGTGCGTGAAATTGCCAAAGCGTACCTCGGCTTTTCGGTCAAAAATGTTGTCGTGTCAGTCCTACATTACTTCAATTAATCCCTATGTCAGCAACTAAAGATATCCGAGTCATTATTGAGCTAAGCGTCCTGCATACTATTAATGAACTCACAGCAGTAGCCATTGCTGACAGTGTAGGCAGAAAAACAATTATTGTTGCTGAAAAGAATGTTCATATCTTTGATCTCCTTGGTGACACATTCGATGTATCTTTGCTCAAAATCAAGGAAGGTATCTTAGAGTACAGGCCACAGAAGGTGACACAGGTGAATAACGTGAAAACAGTTTGCAGAAGTATTTCATGTTAGAGTTCAAAAGAAAACAGAAAAATGACATCATTGGTAATGCTGGAGCGCTCAGGCCACTGCGAACAACTTGGAATATATAGCAAAAATGAACTCTTTCTACTACTCAGACCATATTCCAAATTGACTCAATGTATGTGGGTATTAATCTTTACTCAAAAATCACTAGAGCTAGCTTAGAAGAGCTTAGCATGGACCTCCTCAGAAGGTACATGGACATGATATACATATATTTAAGTGATGCCAAGATGGGAAAAAGCAGCATCCACATATTGTGTTAGTCGGTGGTTTCACTAGAATGCGAAAATGGCAGCAGTTGCTGCTAGGCTTCTTTAATGGAGATGAACTGCGTAAGAGCAACAACCTCGATGAAGTTGTTGCTTATACTATAGATCTGCAAGTAGCTATTTAGAGTGAAGATGCTAACGACAACGTGCAAGATTTGCTTCTTCTTGATCTCACTTCTCTATCTCTAGGACTTGAGACAGCCGGTAGTTTCATGACAGTCTTCATTCTGAGAAAACTATCATTCCTACAAAGAAGGATACAGTCTTCTCTACTTACTTCAACAACCAACCTGGTGTTTTGGTCCAAGGGCACAAAGCAGATAGAAATATAGCGAGGGACAAGTATCACGCAAATGTTAAATAGCTAAGTAAGATTCCTCTGTCTTTTTTTCTTCATACCGGTGAGGACAACAAACTTTGTACTATTCTATGTTATCCAACATTATGAGATGGAGTTATATTTGATTTTTTTTCCTAATAGCATTGCTGTTTTTTTTTTCTTCTTATCATTAACATTTTTAGTTTCAATTTGTCTTTTTATAGGGCGACACTAATACACTTTCATCTTCACTGTTTAATTGTTCATTTGTTTTAATTTGTTAACTCTTCCAAAACAGTTTACTGACACATGTTGTATTATCAATGTTACATGTTATTTTTAGGGTCTTTGCAAATATTTTTTTCTCTATGTTCTTATAGAAAAACTTTTTTACTTTGCCTTGATTCTCTGACCACTGATTCATGGTTCGAAATAGGCTAATTTATGTAAATAGTTACCAAGAAATATTTTACTAACAAATGTCTAAATAGACATCCGTTATATTTATATGGTAATATAAATGAAATAATTGAACAAAACTTCTTCAGAAATTTGAAACTTTCCCTATAATGTTGGAAAATCAAAGATTATTTTCATTTCTGTTTATTTTATCCGAATATTTACCAACATAGGGAATGAAATGATAACAAAATAAGTAGCTTATAAACAATGATTTTGATTTTTAGTCATTCCTTAGAAATGAATACATCTTCTACGTTATGTTGCAGGAGTTCTATGCCTGAGTTGGACTAAATTTAATACGAAGTCTCACCATGCCTCCAACCTTCTCTGTAAATAGCACAAAGAAGGCAGGAAAAAAGGCTGCATAATCACATCATCGATAAGAATGTTTCATACAGAATTTCAGTAGATATTATCAAAATAATTACCTCTTTTGCATACTATAAAAATTCATACCTTTCAATTTCTTGCTTCAGATGCTTAAATTGTTTTGACCTCTATGTTCACTCTTCTAAAATCTAGGTTCTCGATCAAAAATTGCTCATGTTGATTAGTTTATTGTTCAATCGATTTTGATGGATGTTGTCAAATTTTTTAAGGAGTTGTTGATATACACACACTAACACTTTGGTCAACGGGTCGAAGTGAAGCCTTTGTATGCTTTAAAGGGTACATTTGTCATTCAGTACATCGTGAACACTAGCTCTGCCTTCCCTCTTTCCCCACGTTCTCAACTCTTCCACGTTTACTTCTTTTTCTCCTCCCAAAATCAGTCTTCTTCTCAGATTTTTTTTTGTTCTCTCCATTAGAAGAAAACCAGATCCGGTTTCCTAGACGAAGCGTAGACGATGCAACTAATCTTGCTTCATTTCTTCCAAAATAGGATTCTTTTATCCGCAGTAGCTAAATTCCCAAAGATCAAAACCTCCAAGCCCTCGATTGTTTGAAATCAAGAACAAATGGAAGAGGGTATGTTTATTTTTTTTGCTTTCTTTGTAAGAGAAACGTTATTCGAGAGTTGACAGTTTACTATATTTTTGATACTGAATTTCAATTTTGAGTGACTTTTGCTTTTGTTTATTTCTCTACAAATTCATACAAATTTGCGTGGGGAAGTATGGATATTTCCCAGAAACAAATCCAACTCTTAATTTGACCCTGGATCTAGAATTTGTATTTAAAACCAAAACCACAAAGCTGAGAGTAAATGATACTTTTTTATTTTATTTTAGATGTTGTAGGTTTCGAATTGATAGTGGTACAAATTTGCGTGGGAAAGTATGGATATTTCCCAGAAAAAAATCCAACTCTTAATTTGACACTGGATCTAGAACTTGTATTTAAAACCAAAACCAGAAAGCTGAGAGTAAATGATACTTTTTTATTTTATTTTAGATGTTGTAAGTTTCAAATTGATAGTGGTAACATGCATCATAAATTCTACATTTATTATCCTATTTGATGAACATTTAGAGTTCAAATTTCATTTATTTTTCCAATGTATTTATACCATCTATGTATCAAATTGTTGTAGCTTGATCCAAGATTGAGCATGCCTCAAATTCAGTCTTCCTTCGCCATGTGTGGTTTTAAATCGAGCAGTATGGAGATAACATGTTAACAACAACAAAACTGAGGTAGTATCATATTTATGAGAAGGTTGCTTTGATTTGCCCATTTCTTTAATGGAGCTCCTTTCATTTAACTTTTGTTTATTTCTATTTTTGGATTCCTCTAGCAGCATTTACGTTCAGATTATTGTAGTTGGCTTGGAACCGGTGCTTGGCCATCCCAGCGATTGACACCATGAATGCATCATGCTTGGCATAGCTTTGGTAGTTTTTTTAATTCATGAAAATGTTAAACTTTTACGCATATTATGTATTTTACAGCATTTCACTATGACGAGCAATTACGGTTTGTGCACATCTATTAGTTTGAAATTTATATAAGAGAGGTCATATTTTAAATCGTTAAACAACATGACACCTAGAGTAATTTTAGTTAATCCAGGTCATGCTAATAGTATTTGTTAATTTAACTAATTTGTTTATGTTATGTACTTGAAAAACCATGGGTGCTACTTCATCACTATTGATGCTCCATCGCTGCAAACTCTGCCGTCTATATCTTTAATTACCTCCATTTATTATCGTATGATGCGCCTAAAAGCAGGGATGTCAATTCTAGGAATTCTTATTTTATGGGTTAGTGGTGTTTTATTATGATGTCGATCAATTTAAAAATGTGGGGCGATGAGTACACGAATTGAAAAAGAGTCGGCGTTAATTTTGTATTTAATTTTGAACTGCAGATCATTCAACCTTATATATGAATTACTTTGCAATAATAAACATTAATGTTCAGGTTTAAAACAATTCATTTGGTAATCCTTGGTCGTTCAGCAGTACGTAAATAATTCCTTTCAATCTACCAATAGGGTATTCAATTTGAAGTCTTATTGCGTCTCAAACTAGAATAAAATTATTTTCAATATATTTTTTAAGATTGCAACTTATATAGGAGTTAGTTTACGGATTAAGGAAAAAATATGGTTAGTATCGTTTTCACTTTTAGCACTTACTGTCTTCTCTTTTCACTTTCCATAACATAGATATTTTTAAATTGCTTGGCCTGGTTATAATGATTTTTGTTATAATGATTTTTTTATATGTTATGTTGGAGGTTATTATGAAAATAATATTTTTGTATGTAAGTTATAGGTAAACTAAGTTAGTGCGTGCGAGATTTTGGAAGGGAATTAATGAAAATAATAAAAATAGGGTAGATCTTACTTTATGGTAGAAGTTTGAAATAAAAGTTGAAAATGCTGATTCCTTTGCACAACGGAATAATGGTGGGACACTATGAGGGATAAGAGAAACTTATAGTACCGGATTATAAACATAATACGTCAGTGAATTTTTAGTAATGTAAGGAAGTTTAATGCAATTTTCTCATAAAAACAATAGTTTGCGGAATCCTTTCATGGTTCACACACATCAAACTCGATCGTATGTTTCATATACATACGGTATACATATAATTGATGCTAGAATGATGCTTGCTATAATTTTAAACAACTTTATCTTACATGAGCAAAGTGTGTACCAACCATATAAGCTACTATATCTTCTACATGGTCAGGACATGCAATTTTTTACAAATATATTTCATCACTTTTTATACTAGAGCAAATTGTTTATCCATTTCAAATTCTAACCATGTCATGCTTCTAAATTATTTACTGTATACCGCACAAAAGGCAAGCATTTGTACAAATCGTTCATCCCTACATTCATAAATCACATGTTATTTATACTAAAAACTCTGTATGTTATGCAGAGACCGTTCCATCTTTTCAAAATGTATTCCTTCTCATGTGTGAACAGTATACAATCAATGCAAATAATTTTCTCACGCATGTAAAACACATGCCATTTCCATGAAAAGATTTTTGCACACGCAACGTGGGTGCTGTAGCAAATTCTACCATAGAGCCACCTGATTTCCTAATAGAAACAATCAATATTAAATGTCATTGAACCGACTTCATGTTGATTTCACTCCAGAAGGGTTGTAAACTGGATGTCTGATTCTATCAATCCTACTCACCAACTGTTCTAAGTTGCTTTTAACAAACATTTAGTTACTTCTTTTATTATATAAACTGATCATTTTTATCCGTGTTTATTGCAAGTTTCTCGGACTTGACTATGATTTGATTTACAATTACTGTTATCTTTGATTTAGTGGAAGAGAACTAATTTGATCCAGTTTAAGCAATGTCTTAAATTAGGAATGAAATCAAATTATTGCAGTATTTTTGTAATTTATTCTGCTATATTTGTCCATGTTGTCTTTCTAATACCATTCTAATTGAATTTTATCTTGACTTCCAGGTTTGAACAAGTAAACGCATTTGGCAAAAAAGCAACGTAAGATTCTAAATTGAAAGGGATGACAACTAGATCCATCGAGTCAGATTCAGACCCGATCTGATGCATCTCAATTTTAATTAGGTCGGGTTTTATCAGGTAAAAGCTATAAGGTTTCTTTACTTGGAAGCATATATTTTTTGGTTTTTCACCCTATCTTCTAGGTCGAATCAGATTAGTTAGTGTTAGGTCATATTGATTTGTCAGGTCCGAGCTTGGAATTGTTTTGCATACCTCATATTCTTTACTAGCAGGTTGTAGGATTGTTATTATGTTGTTGGACTGTGTCATATTATAAAATTATTTTATAATAGTACATGTCAGCAATAAAAAATTTTCATTTGTATGTTAGTGGAGGTGTGTTTAATGTAGTGTAAAAATAAATCGTTTATATATATGTTCATTATGTAACACATGAAAAGTAAACATGTTGCATTGTGCTACTCTATTTGGTTATGTTCTGTTTCCTTCAATTTGTTAGATAAGGTTTGTTCAACTATTTGAATTATGAAATATTTGATATGAGAAACCATCTTGTTTTTTATGTAAACTTCCTATGTAAACTAAGATTTTAAACTTTATTAGATTTGAATTCAAATATAAAATTTAAATATAATTTTAAGCACACATATATTTTGATGTTGAAGCTTAACCTTAGAAATTTTTATTGCTCAGTTTTTATCCCATACAAGTTGTTTGCTGAAATGTGAAAGGAAGGCAAAACCCTACACAGAAGCATTGCAAACCCTACACAGAAGCAGCATTACCAGTCAGATGTCTGGGGGCTACCACCATCAGTAAATTCAATTAGATACGATGATTGTGCAGTGCTGATTGAATACAAGGAAAGACGGAAAAAGGTCAGTAAAACTATTATCCTTGGTAGGCAGAGCAGATTAATAAAGACAGATATATATTCTATCATTGTAAATTGGCCTCAGACTTACCATATTAATGTGGTATCAATAAAAAAGATATAGAGAAGATGTGCATTTTTCCATCTTGTTTCCTCAATTAATCGACTTATCTACATTTTCGTTGTTATGTTTTCCATCTCTACCCTTAAATTGCTCTTCCCTTTATATCCATAGCCTCCTCAATTTTCATCTCTCCCATTTTAATTTTACCAATTACCACAGGCATGGATAAAGTTATCAAATCGGTTTCTACATTTTGTTTACAGTTACTAATTATTTTTCAAGGGTTACTTCCCAATGAATTTGTACCTGATTTCATTTTCATGTTCCCTATTGTATTCACCACAACGAGTTTTCCTCTCGATTTAATAAGCTGAACGACTTTTGGCTTTCCTTATCTTATCATAATTGTTGAGTCAGATAGAGATCCTTGCTTTGGTTGAAGAAAATCTAATTTATGCAAGTTATTTTGTTATTTTCTGTCAGTATTTTCGGTTGAATAGCTTGAAGCTCGAGCTATTATTGATTGATTGATAACTCAATGTTCGAATGTATCTGTCTCAAATAAGATCTTCACATTGGAATTGAATGGTATATAAGTTTAATCTTAATCAAACAATGATTAAATTTTGTTTGAACCAAGACCTGAAATTCTATGTCTAAGATGAATAGTTTAAATGGAAGGATATGAAAGGGCATTTCAAACCAAATTCGTTGTTTCCATCATAACCCTATAATTATTAATTGCAGTTTATAATATATATATATATATATATATATATATATATACTATTTTGTGTTTTGTGATTTCTTTGGAGAAATCGTTCAAATTTTAGTTTGACTGCTTATTTTATTAGGTTGTGCTTCCAAACTGACTTTTTCATTGTTTTTTCTTAAGAAGATGGCAATGGCGGTTCAATTTGAATGATCTGAGAAACCGTTCAATTTGTATTCACCCCGAACTTTGACATATAATTATAAAAGCCTAAATCTCTATCATGAATTAATTGATTTTTCATCCTATGTACTGCACAATTCAATGTTAAAGCCGCCTCCAAAGATTATATAATGCTCAATCATATTTCGACTGGAAGCTCATTATTAAATACAATGCTCTTCTCAGGTTTGTTCCTTTCCAAAAGACAGTATGCTTTAAGCATAGGCACTGGGCGAGTGATGGACACACTCAGAAACTCGGGTACAATGTCAACATGATCAAGTTAACTTACAGGTAATGCCTTTTGTTTCTTCAAAATTTGTACAGCTGATCATTTTGTTTACCGTAATCTTTTCTCGAACGAATAAACAAGCGCTGTTTTTTAACAAAAGATAACCGAATTCCGAAAGGCGCCGTGAAATAAAATCTATTAACTACATGTTCTTATGCTGTTACATTTTTCACAAAGTAATCACGACGTTTATTTCGTAAATCCCTTAAAGCATGAATTGTAAATTTTTAAAGCTTATAAATAACCAAAATATATTAATAAAAAGCATTTACTATAGATTTATGGTATATGAGCCTGTAAAGTCACCAGGCAATATGGAATGATTGAAATTGTATTGTTGGTTACTCTTTGTAATATACCGCTGTACACATATAAAGTATAAAGAAAATTCAACAAATTTTGGATCACTCAAACCTATTTTAATTATTCTGAAGTTAGATTATAGGCACAAAATTGATGGTATTTTTTTATCATTTGCTCTTGATAAGATCGGTAAGCTTATGCAAGTTGGCTTTTTAACTAAAATGAAACATGATCATCAACACATTTTGTCAACATAAAAATCCTTCGTGCTAACCTGCCTTTTAATAAACATAGATAATCTATTTCTATACTAAGTTAGCAAATTTCTACTCCTATTCTTTGTTCAAACCTATGCATATTCAAACGGTTCATGATTACAATATTTAAACTTTTGATGAATGCAAAGATAGAGGAACAGAATTGATGTCTATGCGAAATATTGCATTACTTAGCAGGATATGTATGTTTATAAACACACATGTATCTATGTGCATGCATGGGCTTATGCATTTTCCGTTCTGATATGGATAAGATTTTTACACTACTTGAGCAATTGCCGTCGATCTCATAACACATTACGTTAATGTATTTTTTCTATGCTATAAGTTTTACAACGGCTGAACTTTGCATTTGTGCAGCAAACATCATTATAAATTATTAATTAAAGGAAATCACATCCATGTCATCAGCATAGGTTCCATACTAAAATTAGATCATAAAAGGATAAAGAACGACCGAGATTTAAGAATAGCGAAGACATTTGATAGTTGTGACCTATACTACGAGACAGAGTAATTAATCCACATTTAATTATTTGTTTTACATAAACATGATCATTTGATCATTGTTTATTGTAGGTTCTGTCAATTTTTCCTGTGAATAGGTCTATAGTTACTGTTTTCTTTTATTATATCCAATTCAATCTCATGAACTAGGAAATTAATAAATTTCTGTTTAACAGAATAAAATTAATTTGATCATACTACGTGGGGTTAGTTATGATGAACTCAATGGTGGGTATTAAACGGTTATTACCATTTGAAAAAAAAAACCTTCAGAAAAGCGACATTAGTTTGGTTAATTTTTAAGTTATGTGCCCATTTTTTGTTGCAAACATAGGACAAATCAAACCAAAAAATGTTATTCAACCTTATTATTGAACATCAGTGTATCATGCTATTAAATTAATAGCTTACATATCGTATTAAATGTTACATAACCATTCTTTACACTTCTTTCTTCATATACCTTCTATTTTTTAAATTATTTTATATTATCCCAAGGCATTCATACCAGCATGTGTAGGATTAATGAGAATGATTGTACAAGTCATAAACGGCTTCACAAATTCATTTTTTATTGTTACTAATTCAAACTATACTTAGAACATATTTTCCTCTTCTAACTTTATTGGTTGTTGTTTCAATATTAAAAATTAGATTTTGGGATAGGTATTATTAGACTTTCAACATACAATGGAAATGACTGTAGAAGTCTTAAACGGCTTGACTAATTCATTTTTTATTGTTAATAATTCAAACTATATTTAGAACATATTTCCCTCTACTAACTTTATTGTTTATTGTTTCGATATTAAAAAATAGAGTTTGGGATAAGTATTATTATACTTTCAAAAAACAATGGAAATGATATGTTCCATGTTATTTAACCATCAATGCATTAATTTCTATTTATCATTCACATGCCGGTTGATATATTATTCTTCTCATTGCTTTTTGGCTGCTGACCTTAGCTGATATGTGATTGATTGGTTCAACAAATTTAAAGGGTGTTGGTTGCGTGTGCTGATAATTTTGGAGCTGGGAAGGTCAATCTTTTGGAGATTTTGAAGAAATTTTTGTGGAAATTTCTGGCCTATCCCTGAATAAAGCCTTACTGTTTTATAAAATCCCAGTCTGCCAAAATAATGTTTTCCGGCTCTTGCCTTCCTGTAAGGCATGTTGTAGTCAATGGCCTTCACTATATGTTCGGGTGGCTTGCATCAACTATTGCCAAGGAGCTTCTTAATGGTCAGCATACTGTCGTCGTCAGGTTCGAAAAAATTGCCATGTCCAGTGGCTTTGTGGGACAAAAAATGAAGTATTTGAGGTTCTTGAAGAGAACGAACACCAAACCTTCACATATTCCTATTCATTTTTGAGCTTCTGCTAAGATTGTGTTAAGATGAGTTGTTCGTATAGTTTGTATGTTGTAAATATTGAACTGATTGTGTGTGTAATATTACTTTGGGCTGTATTTTGTTATTTGTTTTGCTTTCAGTATTTTTGGGCTTACGGCCCATTGGGATATAAATACCTTTCTCTATTGTATTTTAGTTTCAGACGAGACAGAAATAAAATGAAGTCTTCTTTGAGATTTAGATCTGAAATGGCGATTTGATCGAGTCGTATCTTTTCATGGTATGAGAGCTCAGGCAAGCTTCTTTTCTTCTTCGATTGAGCTTTATCTCATCTTCTTTAACCGAATAACCTCTCCTTCAAACCCTAACCCTATTTTTTCTGAAAAACCCCAATTATGGCGAATGACGATGAAACAAGCTCTCAAGATAATTCAACTATGCAGAATTCTTCAGGAGTAAATTTCAATGATCCCTATTATCTCTCCAATTCCGACCATCCAGGTATGCAGCTTGGTAATCATATTCTTACTGGGTCGAATTTCTTAAATTGGAGTAGAACTGTTAAAATGGCACTAATAGCTAGAAACAAATTTCAATTTGTTGACGGTTCCCTTCAAATGCCTGTTGCATCTTCTTCTGAGTTTCAAAAATGGATCAGAAATGATTACATGGTTATGTCTTGGATTTTAAATTCCATGGATAAAGTTTTAGCTGAGAGTTTTATGTTCATAAATTCTTCTCGACAATTATGGAGAGAATTGATTGAAAGATTTGAACAGATCACAGCACCACAGATCTATGATTTACACAAAACACTTACCTCAACTCAGCAAAATGATAGCTCAATAGCAGAATATTATGGAAAGTTGAAAAGTGTATGGGATCAGTTGCAACTATTAGAAGGTTTTCCTGAATGTACTTGTGATGCTATGAATAGTTGTATTTGTGGAGTCTTTAAAAAATTTCTTGAAAGGGATCAAAGAAACAAGCTAATGCAATTCTTGTCAGGATTAAATAAAGAATATGATCAGGTTAAGACCAACATACTTAGTTCTGATCCTTTGCCAACTGTTCATAAGGCTTATTACACTTTACAACAAGTGGAGCAACAGAGTAAACTCAATAATGCTACGACTGCTAATAAGATGAGTGCTTTTCAAGTCCAAACTATAAAGACTTTTTCTAAACCAACTTATCAGACTGTGAAGAAGGATGCTAAGAGGCAGAAGAGTGAACAGTTTTGTGAGCATTGCAAGAAGAAAGGACATCTGATTGAGCAGTGCTTCAAATTGGTTGGTTATCCAGACTGGTGGGAAAGTCTAAAAGGAAAGAAGAATGTGAAAATGGCTGGAAATGTGCAGATTACTGCTGAAGGAATTTTGGGCAAAGGACCACAAGAGAGAGGAGCATCTAGTACTTCTAACAAACAAGTGGATCCTATTATGGCTGCAGCTCTTTACAATGAAGTTGTCAAAATGATTCAACATAATTCAAAGTCAACCAGTATTGAAGACAATCCATTATATACTGCAGTTAATTTTGCAGGTATATTTTCTTCTTCAAATTCTGATTTCTTCAATGGTTTTGATAGAAATAGCTGGATTATAGATACAGGTGCAACAGATCACATGGTATCTAATTTGACATATTTTGCTTCACTAGAACAACTAAATGATCCAATTAAAATATCATTGTCTGATGGGTTTATTAAATTGGTTAAATATGCTGGTACTATAAAACTTAATCCTGAAATAATACTCAAAAATGTCTTCTATATTCCTGACTTCAAACATAATTTGCTTTCTGTTGGAAGATTATTAGATGATAATAATCTGATTGCAAATTTTACATGAAATGCATGTCATTTTCAGGATCCTTCAACTAAGCAAGATTATGCTGTTGGATCAAGACATTTTGGTCTATACAAATTCTCCAAATATTCAAATCTTCTTTCATGCATTCCTGTCAGTTCTTCTGAACCTGATATAACTAATGTTTCTTTTTTCTTATGCTAATAATAGCATTACTGCAAATGTAAACCCTAGTATTGAACTTTTTCGTACTAGACTTGGTCATATTTCTGCTAGTCATATGAAACATTTAATAGTACCTATTTCAGGCAACAGTTTTAATAAAAATAATTGTGATTTTAGTTGTGAAGCTTGTGTCTTGGGTAAACAGCATAAAATGCCATTTTCTAATTCACTGTCATATGCTAATGACTTTTTTGATATGATACATATTGACTTATCGGGACCATACTCAAGGACTACTCTATCTGGTTGCAAGTATTTTTTGACCATTCTAGATGACCACACCAGAACTACTTGGACTCATTTGATTTCTTCAAAAACTCAAGTATATAATGTGATTATGAGTTTTCTGGAATATGTTCAAACTCAATTTGATAAGAAAGTTAAAGTGATTAGAAGTGATAATGGTACTGAAATCATTCAAGAATCATGTAGAGTTTTGTTTGCTAGCAAAGGAATTATTCATCAAAAGAGTATTCCAGGAAATCTACAACAAAATGGTAGAGTTGAAAGAAAACATAGACATTTACTTGAGACTGCTAGGACTATAAGATTTCATGCTGGTTTGCCTTACAAGTTTTGGGGTGATTGTTTGTTATCTGCTACTCATATTATAAATCTGCTACCTAGTTCTGTTTTACAATGGAAAACCCCTTATGAATTGCTTATGAAGAAGAAACCTGATTATAGTTATTTAAGGGTAATTGGATGCTTATGTTTTTCTGCACAAAAGACATCTGATAAGTTTGCTCCTAGATCAAAGAAGTGCATTCTACTGGGATATCCTTATGCTCAAAAAGGATACAAATTATATGACCTTGATACTCATAAAATTTTTCTTAGTAGAGATGTGTTTTTTGTTGAGAATTGCTTTCCATTCAAGGATGAATTTAAAAATATACCTTCTTCTATTCCTGATTTATCCAGTCAACTTCCTCTAGTCAATCCTGCATTTGATATGCAACAGTTTTATCAATCTACAAATGTACCTTCTAATGTTACAAGTCATGATAATCAAGATTTTCAAATTTCTTCTCCTAATGCTGATTTTCCTCAAAATAATAATAATTCTTCAGAAATTCAAAATATGAGCACTACAAATTCTCCTCATGTTGAAATGCATAATTCATCAAATATTATGCCACCAAATACTAGAACTTCTTCCAGAATAACAAAATTACCACAAAAATTTCATGATTTTGTCATGACTAAACCTGTTCCAAGAACAGTTCAAAATTTAGAGCCTGAAGATTCTACATCATTCAATGTTTATTCAGAACCATATTTTCTTTCTCTGAATAATGAAAATTTGCATACTTTAAATAATGTTATGCAAGCTTATGAACCATCTTCTTATAATCAAGCTAAAATTCATCCTTAATGGGTAGAAGCAATGAATAAGGAATTACAAGCACTTGAAAGTAATGGAACATGGGAATTAACTTCTTTACCTCCTGGTATTAAACCTATTGGTTCTAAATGGGTTTACAAAACAAAATTTAAACCAAATGGAGAAATTGAGAGATGTAAAGGAAGGGTAGTTGCACGTGGTGATAAACAAATATCTGGAAAGGATTATAAGCATACTTTCAGTCCTGTAGCAAAATTAACTACTGTTAGGTTAATTATTGCTTTAGCAGCAATAAAACATTGGGATATTCAACAACTTGATATAAATAATGCTTTCTTGCATGGTTATATTGATGAAGAAGTATACATGACTCCTCCTTTAGGCTATACAAAGGCAAAACCAGATCAAGTTTGTAAATTGAAAAGATCAATATATGGGTTAAAACAGGCAAGCAGATGTTGGAATAAAGAATTGACAAAGTTTTTGGTTGAATGGGGTTTTGTGCAATCTAAACAAGACTATTCAATGTTTTACATGCATAAAATGAGTCATTTACAGTTATAGTTACATATGTTGATGACTTATTACTAACTGGAAATGATGCTACAGCAATGGATGCTTTGAAGCATGATTTGCATACAACTTTTACTATCAAAGATTTAGGCACATTGACGTATTTTCTGGGAGTTGAATTCTCCAGAACAAAATCTGGTATTCTTTTGAATCAGAGAAAGTATATTCTGGATATGCTGAAAGAAAATAATCTGGAGGGATGTAAACCAGCTTCTTTTCCAATGCAAAAGGGATTAAAGCTTTGTTTGGATGATGGTGATCTATTGGAAGATCCTGAAGTTTTTAGAAGAATTATTGGTAAACTTCTCTATCTTAATCTCACAAGGCCTGATATATCATTTGTTGTACAACAGCTAAGTCAGTTTTTAAATACTCCAAGTGCAACTCACTATTCAACAGTTTTACATGTTTTAAAGTATCTCAAAGGCACAATAAATCTTGGCTTGTTTTTCTCTGCTGATTCAGATTTAAAACTAACAGCATATAGTGATGCTGATTGGGGTGCTTGTCAAGATTCAGGTAGATCTTTAAGTGGTTATTGTATTTTTCTTGGAAATTCATTAATATCTTGGAAAACAAAGAAGCAGAAATCAGTTTCAAAAAGCAGTACAGAATCTGAGTATAGGAGTATGAGCTATACCACAAGTGAAATTGTGTGGCTTGAAGGAATATTAAGTGAATTAGGTGTGCAAGTACCTACTCCTATTGTTTTGTATTGTGATAATGTGTCGGCTCAACATATTGCAGAAAATCCTGTTTTTCGTGAGAAGACAAAACATATGAGGAGTAAACATCAGAAATTAGATGTCCATTATGTTAGAGAGAATGTGCAGTCAGGGTTTATTCAGTGCAAGCATGTTAAATCTTCCTTGCAGGTTGCTGATATAATGACAAAGGCCTTGGGTGCTGATCAACACAGATTCTTGATGTCAAAGATTGGTTTGATGAATAATTTTCCAGCTCAAGATTGGACTTGTTTTTCAAAACCAAGTCAATCTTGAGGTGGGGCTGTTAAGATGAGTTGTTCGTATAGTTTGTATGTTGTAAATATTGAACTGATTGTGTGTGTAATATTACTTTGGGCTGTATTTTTTTATTTGTTTTGCTTTCAGTATTTTTGGGCTTACGGCCCATTGGGATATAAATACCTTTCTCTATTGTATTTTAGTTTCAGACGAGACAGAAATAAAATGAAGTCTTCTTTGAGATTTAGATCTGAAATGGCGATTTGATCGAGTCGTATCTTTTCAGATTGTTTTGCAGAACTGTTAAGAGGCATGATCCCTCAAAAGACAAAAGAGGGGAGCATCAGTATCTGTTGGAAGGCTTAAAAGCTTACGGAGTTCCACCACCATTTGATAGGGTCAAAAGGATGGTTGTTCTTGATGCCCTCGAATTATCGAGGCTTCAGGCTGGACATAAGTGCTGTCTTGTGGGGTAGTTATCTAAAGAGGTTGGCTGGAGCCACATCGTCAAAGAATTGGAGGAGAAGAGAAAGGCTAAAGCAAAGATAGCATATGAGAGGAGGAAACAACTGGAGCAACATCTAGGGCATCTGAAATCCATTTACATCAGAATGAGTGATCTTCTCCAAGCATTCATTGCAGTGGTTGTGACATTATGTTTTTAAAACAATTACCTAATAATGCATGCCTCCTTTTATTTGCATGTCTGTAATGGGAAGGAAGTTGGAAGCTAAAAGGACGAAGAATTTTCTCCATCTCAATGGCCTATGGAGTACCAGCTATTCAGTGATGACAGAGCTCTATGAAATTGATGTTCTCCTTTTAATCCTCATGTTACATGAGCCGTAGAATTTTCTTTTCTTTTCTCTTTTAGCAATATTTTTGTGTAGCCACCCTTTTGGGTAGCCAACCTTATTGAATTTTTGTGTTAATAAAGCTAATTTTTCATTCTGGTTATGTTTTAGAACTTGCACCATAATTCTACAAATGAATGGTTATTATATGCATTTAATCATTGTTTAAGCTATTGTGAATCATATTTGGTTGCAAGGCCCCTCAATCAGGGAGCGTCAGGACCTTATCTGAGATTGACCTAGGAAATTGCAAAAAATATATTTTTCGCATGTTACGTTGAGGTAACAAAGTCTGATTGGTTGATTTAAATATTGATACTGGTGGAACCTCTTAATTAGTAACGGTCAACTTTTTCATTATTTTAATACCAATGCATTTTTTAAAACTCACTCTCATTGGTTTTTCAATATGTAAAAGCAGCACCGACATTAGGGTTTCATTCCCATTATGTTCACATATGCAACTGCAACATATGAAGGGTGTGTTCGCCGCAAGCGGAAGTGGAGAATTTAAACGGTCCGTTAAGGACCAAAAGAACGCAGCCGAAGTGAACATAGTCAAAACCACAACATCCGCTTCTGATTTATTCATGTTGGACGTCACCGATTCAGCAGCTACGCTAATTTTAAATCATTAATTACATGCGGTAAAGGTTTGAAAATGTATTGCTAGCGTCAATTTAGCGCATAGTCATATCAATTAAAAAAGCATAATTATATCATTTACGGCTTAGTTTTAAATTTCATGCAATATAGTTGTAGCATAAAAATAGAACAAATAAAATTTATATTTTAATTTTTAGAATTATTCATTTCACAGTAAATTTTAACGCAAGTCGATCCATATTTATTTCGTCATGAATTTCGTTGCCTCTCAATTGATTATATTCCTCATTATCTTTATTGCATGTGTTTATGATTCATAAAGGATTTTTATCCACTTTAATTTAAATTTTCGAAAAGTATGGTTAAAATTGGTATAAAAGAAGGTTGCACATATAATTTTGATACTCCTTTGTGCTTTTTGACCATTGATATGCATAATCAATTTCACAACTGGAATTGGATCTACCTTGATAATTATATTCATAATACATTGTTAAGTCAGTGTTTAACAATTAATATGTTAGTTTTTTTTCTTTTTCAGATGGCATATACTTCAACAAAAATTACTTTGCAATGAACTATAAAATATTTATAAATTTTTATATTAGCATGAACTTAACTAATATTTTGCTATAAAATTAAACTATATTGTTTAAAGTACCAACACCAAAAATAAACTCAATATTGGAATTCTATAAAATAAGCAATTAATTGTAAATTATTGCTTACTGATGCACAGACCCCATTTCGTTATTATCTTAAATATTATTATTGAAAATACCTTACCTAATGAAGAAATTATTATAAATTATAGCATTGAAGATGAAGTCTTTCATTTATTCAATTAACAAATATGCAATTTAAAACTTGGCCTAATAATGAGACTTCGTTCAAGCAATTCCATATAGGACCAGAACTTCTTCGGTTTATGTTAAAAAAAACTTAAACATGAACGAAAAGGAAACGTTGACATGTCTTTCAAATTGAACAACTTCCCGTGTGCATAGCACGGGTCACACACTTGTTCCTTATGGTATTTTAACGTACCATATAACAATGATCGGTATCATTCAAACACACATGATCAATAACAGATTATATATCACATCATATATTACTATATATGAAAAACAGTAAAAACAAATGTTGAGGAATCCAGTTGGATTCCTCCAACCTGTTTCCCTGCATCCACAGATATTAAACAATATAATTAACATCGATTTCATTTCAATATGAAATATTCTGCTAAACAGAATCAATATTTGATTAACGATTTATATATATATATATATATATATATATATCGTTATCTATAATTTCAACCAATACATAAGCAATTCAACCAAACCGTTAACACACAGCAATCAACAGATAATTATCAGTTCTAGAAATATGTTATAAAAATATAACTGTTCAAAGTTGGTGAGTTTTACTCACATTGGACGATCATCGTTAATAACGATAACCATCGCTTGATTCAGATGGACAATTTATTTTGCTATAAATTGTAACGGGCTCCGATCCACTCCCAATCAGTTCCATTGTGGAGCCACCGTCCATACGATCCCAACAGATCTTGTTTCGCTGATTTTCGATCACGTATGACGAAGTTATGAATTTACAAAGTTCATATATATTTAAATTAAATTAAACCATATACATAAGTAATTTCGGCCTCACCCCTTTAAATATTTCTGCCTAAACCCACTCATACCCGATGCCAAATCCCCTTCTTCCCAAAATACAGAGAATTGTTGCGCTCCTCGTTCCTCAGCCATTACGGCTTCTTTCCATCCTCCTCCCGATCAATTTCCATTGCTAAATCTTAAACTGAAACCACCTCTAGACTCCACGCCAAAATCTCATCAATCCTATGCCAACAACATATCACCCGCCACCCTCTTTGGAACTCGCGACTTCAGGGGCAGTCACGCAAGCCCAGGAACTTCCACGATAATTTTTTCCATTGATTTCATCAAAACTTAGCTCGCAAGTGCGATTTCAATCCCTTAATCCTGAAATGATATCAAAACCGTGAATAAAAACCTGCATTACCCAAAAACTAAAACCCTAGAATCGAAGAACACTTCGCTATACAAATTTGATCGAACGGAACTTCTGTCGAACCCTTCCAAACAGGTATAGAATTAAAGAAGAGGTCAAAGAGATCGTATGCACATGAGTTTGGGAATTTATAAGAATTTGTATCATTTTCTTTTGATTCTTGAAGATGAAGATCACTCACGGTTTCTTTCTGGTTTGGAAAGCACACAGCGGCGCAAAGAAAAATGAATCTAGGGTTAGAAGGTTTTAAGGATTATTTATAGGAGAACTTTAATATTTTTATATTGAATTTTATATTCAATTAAAATCAACCATTACTTACATCAGACTTCTAAAAATTCGTACGGTTATGTATGATACCAAAAAATCATGAAAATGGACACGCAACTACAGTTCGACATTACAGACCCAATGTAACTGGTTTCGACGAATTCCGACTCTGTTTGCTCACACAACGTATTTTAACCGTCAAAATAATGATTGTTTTTCATATTAAAAATCAGTACGACCGCACACTGACTCTAAAAATCAAGGAAATTGAAATCTAGCAATAATTTAATATTGCGGATCCAACAAAATTAGTTTCGTCGAAAACGGAGGTCGTTTGCAAAACTGGCTATTTTTAAAGCTCTAAATAACCCATTCAAATATATAAATATATTTAAAAATAATTAAATTAAATATTTAAAAATAATTATTATCGTATATATTCACAATAGAATATCATACTGCTCCCAAAATATCTCTTACTGAATGTATAACTCGATAGTTCAAATCCAGTGTTAAATCAGTAATCAATTTATATTGAAAATCTATTTAAATATAAATAAATCAATATAAATTATAAAGGAATTCCATAGCGACTTTTCTAAAATTTGATTTGGACATAAATCAAAATCTACACGACGAAATCCTGATTTTTCTCTTCCATTAGAAAAATATACTTCACCGGCTCTGAACGTTTCTTATTTCACAGAAATCCGATTTAAAACGGATTCTGTATATTCAGTTGAAGTTCGAATTGCCAAATTACGAACTGCAGCGCCATTTCGAGCTCGATTTTAAGTGTAATAAAATTATACGTTCAACTATCGTTTATATAATATATTCGTTAATATAATTCAACTCTAAACTGAATTATATATTTTAAATGGTCCAATTCACACAATATTGTGAATTCTGTTAATTCCGATTATTTCAGAATTACATATATTATTTAATTATTATATTAATTAAATATTCAATATAATTTAATTCAACAACCATTTAAATTTCAAATTCACTATTTAAATAATTAAATTAATTAATTATTATATTGTGAAAATTACGGGACATTACACTCTTTGAATGCCACATCGTCCATACATGTTGTCCTGGGACTGGACAACCGAAGGCACCCTCCTACCACATCCTAGGAATCACCCTAAAGATTAATAACGAGTATTACTTGCTATTCATAGACTCCAACCACGACAGAATCACAGTTTATCTCTGGTTGCATGTCAGAGATTTTAAGTGATACTTCCGCTTTATGAAGATCAATGGTCTTCAAATGCTCCATCTCGATCATCTTCTGATTTCTTACACGATTACGTATCTATTGGTCGGAATGGTTTTCGAATATAAATTTGATTCAAGTCTTTCCGTACCAACAATCGATAACTGGCCATATTTGATAGTCGGTTATTTAACTATCAAATAAACAAACATTAATCCATGAAAAATAAAATAAATTTAATGGTTCATTATCCAGCATCACTTGGCCTCTTTGATTATCCCGAAATTAGTTTAAAACCTTTATATTTCCAGTATTAGGAAAACGTTTCCCTATTCTTATATAATATGAGAACATTCAATTATCGTCTCACTTCTACTCTATTAGTTCCTCATTATAAATAAGTAAGCGAACAAATTTCTAAATATCAACCCCGAAGGCCGAAACCAACATCAGATTGACACCTCAAAAATTACTCAACTAACCAACGTACAACAAGTTCTAATTTCTTTAAAATTATATCCAACTCCTTCTCGTAATTTATGTATCTTTTTAACATTTTGAATAAGCCATTGATATAAATTAAATATTATATAAAAACTTTATAAAAACTTATATTAAACCTTTTTGATTATATCTTAATCCAACTCCGTTTCTTGTTTTAAAATACGTGATTTTAGATCGACTTCTTATCTTAATTTGTCCAACCAACTTCAATTCAATTTGGTTCTGTTTCCAATTCATATCATATACTTTTAACTTTTCATATATTTCATAAATTATTTCAAAGTTCATAAATTCACCAACTTATGTCTCAATAATCGAAATCATTTGAATAACTTGGTTTTAAATATCTTTGTCCAACTTGTATCTAATTAAATAGAATTTCAAAGAAAAATCAATTTAAACTCACTTATACATTTTTGTCAATATAGTTTGCTTATAACCCATTTGACAAACAACCGGTTTTTAAGACTTTATCAAATTCCATTTATGATCTATGACCATCACTTTGATTATTATTAAATAAATAATAATCAAATTTCAATATTATAAAATTGATTTTCTTTATCATTCCATTTTAAAACAAATTTAATGATTCATCACCATTTAAGCAGTATACTTATTCAACTTAACATAACTACTTGTTAACCCATCCTACTGATCCTTCCATTTAAATTAATTAACAATATAACTAATTTAATTTCGTTTACCTTGATTATTAATCAATTCTCATATAATCCCAATCTAATTGTTTCTTAACTTAAATATTAAATGTTTATTTCCATTTAATAAACTTTATTTCAAAATAGATTTTAAAAAAATGTATTCTCAGTTATAAAATAAATTTATAACTTCATTTTCTGTCGATTTACCTAATGGTAAATCAATATTTATAAAACAACGGATTTTTAGGCCATCCGCTGTCACTACTCAACTAATACCGCCCATTGGTTTAAAACATCACATCATCGTTGAATTTTAATTTAACTTTCAATATTCAATCAATATCGTCATTTGGGTAAACAGTTCCATATTTAAATAATATAAACAGCATATAATGTATTTGAGGAATCCGGTTGGATTCCTCCAACCTGTACGTCCCTGCATCACAGATAATATAAACAATACTTAAATCAAAGTAATCCAATACGATAAATATAATTTATCGACAATAATTAAATAACCAATCAACCAAGACATTCAATCATCTAATCAATGATAAACTATTTTTATATGAATTTAATACATCATAGTATTTCAGAAAAGTGTGAGAGTAAACTCACCTTTATTTTTCGATTCACGGTTCCCGCATTGTATTATTTAATTTTTAACTGATGTTTAAAATTAAATAAAATCCCAACAGCTTCCAATCCCTTCTGAATCTTCTCAGCAGTGTAGCTTTGACCATATGATTCCCTCGCCTTTATCTCGCTGAATTCTGACAGTATATGGAATGGTTAGGGCAGTGCGTTAAACTCGTGGTTAGGGCTGTGCGTTTTCCTTTAGCTTTCATTCCCTTCAAGATGCCAAAACCACGCGGGTTCCAGTACTCCTACTCGCAAGGACTTGCCCCGCTCTTTACTGTTTCGATCAAAGCTGCACCATGCTCTCAACATTTGCACCCCATTTCATTCACGTTAGCTCTACATTCATAAACCCATGCACTACTTCGTTAGCCACTTTCGAACACCTCCGCCCACTATCCTTTGAATCCATCAAAGAACTATGCTCCAGTATCCTCCACCGAGAATTTCCAAACCACCACCACCTACTACAAAACCCACCTGACCGTTAGCATCTCGCTCTTGTTTACGTCCACCACAAACTTCCCAATCGTACACACTTCAGACATCACCAACTCCCCTCTCCGCTGACTGCTTCCATCTGACCCTTTGCATCGAAAACCACTTCACATGTGAGAACATCGCCTCGCTGATACAACTTCCTTTTCATAAGCGACATCCATCATCATGTCCACCCAGACCCATTCACGTGATTGAAGCAACATCATGATGTGCAACCCATCCGCTTCCGAAAGCTGTGTTGAAATCTTATCCAGTAATCAATGCAACTTCGGCCATGGGTGCTAAACAACGTGCTCTCTCTAAATATGATCATCAACTTCGAATTGATGCACCCATCATCTATGGAAAGTCATGGCATATAATGTGGTTTCGAATGAAATTGCTAGAGATGGACATTGACACCAGTTCGAAACTTGCGCCAAGGGGATGCTACAGAAAATGGTTTTGGTTTCAGAATTTAGGGGATAGAACTTGAATTGTTTCATTTATTTCAGCGGCGAAACATGAAAGAAATCAATGGAGCTGCTGCGTATTTATAATGGAAGGCTCCTTTGTGGGCACGGTTGTTGGATTGGCACGCACATAAACATTAGATGTGGTAGGTAGCTGTGTATACAGTGGATGGCAGGACTGCTATGTTCTTTCATTTCCAAAGTTGTGTGATATTATTTTATTCTTTTGTTTTCATAAAGGAGGATGCCGTTTTGTTTTCGAATGGGTCAGAGAAGTCAAGGCTTCCTTACGTTTTAATATAGGCTTGGAATGGGATGGGAACCATGTCTTTCATCTAGGTTAACAGAGGTACATGTGGCTATGAAATGGTGATAAGATTGAAAGAAAGCTAGGTACGGACGTGAGCAGTTTGCATGTCCCCTTTTTGTTTGTTTTATTTATTTCTTTTGAAGAGGGTTTTCATTTTTAAATTCTGTGAATTGACAGAGTAGGGGATGCCATTTCCTGTTTGTACGGTTTTCAGTATGTAGCATGTCTGGTAGGTGTCATTTTTCCAAGTTATAGGCATGCTGGTATTTAATTTGATTTGCCTTGTTATGATAGGCATGTCCGCTACTTTTATTCTACATTACTAAATATTATAGGGTGGCTTGATATTTACATGCATTTGGTGTCTTTATGTGGAGGCAAGACCCTTTAAGTTGATTTACATACAAGTATATCGGTTACTTAAAATTAAATTCATATATGGATTGCTACGGACAAAAATAAAAATACAGTTATGTCCAAAGAGGTGCCACGATCCCAAAAATATGATAATATAGACAAGTTATCTTATATTGTGAACCCCCAAAACGTGGATATAGGGTGCAAAATACTCCAAATAAAAAGTTGTGTATTTTCGAAATTAAAAATCACAGTAAAATTCTAAAAATTAAATAATAACTACATGTCAAAGATCTTGTCCAAATTCGAAACCAATATTTAATTATATTAAATTATCGTTATGGTTTATAAATGATTCCATAGCGATTTTCTGAAAATTTGATTTGGACATATCTTGCAATTTATATGATGAAATCTCGATTTTTCTCTTTTACTAGAGAAATATAATCACATAGATTCAAGCAATTCTTATTTCACAGAAATCCGATTTATATCGGACCCTGTATATTCAATTAAAGTTCAAAATTCAATATTACGAACTACCACATCGTTTTGAGCTCATTTTAATTAATGTATAAATATATAAATTCAAACTCAAATTTTTGATAAATAAATTCGATATATAATCCGTTAATATCACTAAATTAATATCCAAATAGATTTAATATATCCTTAGTTAACGTTTAAAAATCCGGGATGTTACAATAGGAATGAATTTAATAGATTGTTAGTTTGTAAATATTCTCATGAAATTTGGAGAACTTTACAAGTTACTCATGAAGGAACTAGTAAAGTTAAACAAACTAAGATATCAGTGTTAATTCACTACACCATAGTAGCCAATTTGGCACATAAGGATGCAGAGATAAAATACGAGTTAAAGCCATATCATATTTGATAGTGCTTAGATCCGTATCAAACTACATTTTGCGATCCACACCTCCCCAAACGCCCTAAATTTGATTGTCCATCAATGAAGCCCAAGATCAGTTAATTTGATACGACTTTGGGCCAAATCGAATTCATATCATATTGTACATCACATTAGGCACTCGAAATAAAAAAATTGACCGCTCCCTTTTCCCTTTGTTTTACTTTAATGTTGACTGAAATCCCAAATTAAGGTTTTCAGTCACCAAATCGTGCCTCCATATTTCTCTGGAATCTCCTTCTCCGATAGAGACAAATAATCCTCTCCTTCGACAGAAACGCAACAACCCTTGGTCTCCCTAGCCCTTCTTGACAGCAGGTATGCGTTTCAATTAAATTATGGCATGCATGCCTGATAGTAGGGAACAATTTGAAATCTTTGTATGATAGGTGATTGATGCTTTTTGTTCGTATGTTAGCTGTTTCAATTGAATTGGTTTGAATAAGTGTGTTAGCTGATTGATACTTTGTGTGAGGGACAGATCTATGGTTATAACCTGGAATCAGAGAAATCAAAATTGAATCATGTTTTGTAATAATGTAAAAATAAAACATCTGAATTGCTATTGGAAACATGTATTGTAACACCCCGAATTTTCAGTGAACATAAGAGTAACAAATCAAAGAATAATTAAATTGTAACAAAATAATTAAGGGAAACAGGTTGCGCCATTGCGTTCATCTCGAAATTCTGCTTGAAATAGAGTCCAATTTTGCGTAAATCGGACTCCGTATGAAGAAGATACGGCCTTCAGAAGTTTCAATAAAAATCAGCCCGGAATTCAAAATTCAAAATTCAAAATTCAAAACAGACACTCGGGCTGGGCTTGAAAATTCCCGCCCAGGGCCCAGGTCGACACTAGGGTCGATCTGGGGGTCGACCTGGCTAAACAGGTCGACACTAGGGTCGACCCTAGGGTCGACCTCCCCACCCTTTTCCAGATCTGTAGACAGATCCATTTTTCTGCACCTGGACGCCTTTCTGACCGGATTCATGAGCTCTAACCTATTTAAACACCCGCAAACCCAGCTTTCTCTCCACATAATTTCATTCTGCCTATACTCTGCCTCTATTCTAATTAAAAATAAAAATGGCATCGCTACTCTGCAAGAATCAAAACTAGAACTAGTACATCTTCTTCCAAACTGAATAGGATTAAAAGAACAATTAGTCTACATCAAAGGAGCGCTATTCAGTGTTAGAACACAGATTCCAGAATACAAGAACGTTCCCTTTTTATGAGTACAGTTATTTTCAGATATAAAATTTAATTTTGATCTTGGCATGGTTATAAATCTGAATCTGAGGTTATGCATATTCTTATCTGTCAGATCTGTTTTACTGTGACTATTTTGTATCTCCTTTTTCTTTCTGTTATATAACCAGGCTACTACGAGCCTATGCCAAATCTCATAAGATATTAACACATGAACGCTAATTTTGGGACAAATAATGAGTATTGCATAATTGGACATGACCGATCTGTGACTGATTTGTGGAAAGAACATAGGTTGTAAATTAAGATCTAGAATCAGAGCGTACTATGTATAAAAGACTGTGATTTGGAAGAAGAATTATTATATGATAGCATATGACTTGGGATTTGGAATATAATGCATATTATAATGCAAGATCTGATTTTGAGGACTTAATACATGATTAAAATATAAGATCTAGATTTTGGGGCATATTTTATATCACGATCTATGACTTGAAAAGAGAGAAAAAGATATATATGACTTAGGCATAAAGATCTATATTAAAATAGGTTAACTATTAATGTGAATGCGCCTAAATATGGATTTTAGGATATTTGGCATCATAGGCTATAATTTGGCATAAGTCATATTGTTTGGGACTTTTTAGAGAATATTCTGTACTGTGCATATGTCGTATTATGAAATATGACCATGATTTAGGCATGTAAATTTAGGCAAGATATGTAAATAAAACTTTAAGAAATATTTAATCCGTTAGATCTGCTGAATTGTCTAATCTGTTAATCTGTTATCTGCTAAATCTGTTGAATTGCCTAATCTGCTAAATCAGTTATCTGCTTAATCTGTTGAATGGCCTAATCTGCTAAAATTGTTATCTGCTAAATCTGTTGACTTGCTTAGTCTGTTGAAAGTTGAATAATTATAAATTGGAGGCTCGATCTAAAATTGAGCAAAACATGTTAATAGAACTTTGTATAATCTGTCGTAACTTGTAAAGAAGTTAAATCTGCTAAATAGATATAATTAGTCTGATATTTTCTATAAAGTGGTTATGATAAGAGGTTAGATTCCATTTGCGGTAGAAGCCTACCCGGAACCAACCGGCTTAACCAGCGACCGCAAACTGTCGGTCTAATGTGAGAGGTCGTAGGCATAATTAAAATATGCTTATATACGAGGTTAGGTCTGGCTTGTGGCAGAAGTCTGCCCGGAACCGCCCGACATATCCAGCGGCCACAAGCTACCGACCTAATGTGAGAGGTCTGTGCATTAATAATTAATTAATGCAAATCTAAGATAAATATGATACCTAAAACGTGTTGGGTGGATAGGGTTAAAACAATTTGTCCGATGAATCTAATAAACCCGTTTCATAAATCTGTAGGCCCAATACAAAGTTAGGTAAAACAATCTGTAAGCCTGTTAATCTGATCCGTTAGTCTGAGAACTTGTTAATCTGTATATCTGACCTGTTAGTCTGAAAACTTTTTAACTCGATTGTCTGATCTGTGAACAAGTAACCTGAACTCTGTCTGAAATCCGTAAACAAGTTAATCTGAAATCTGTTAGTCTGGGGACACAAGGTTAGGAGGGTAAATACTTGTGTCATATGTTGTTTGGGACCCATATTAGTCAATAACCCTTTATAGTATCAAAACTTTGACCCCACTCTATGTAGGGGTCCAGGCACACTTACTGAACTAATTATAAGCGGTTCATTCTATGAATGACGAGGGGTGTTGATGGTGCATTCTAACCGGGTCATGTGCGTGCATGGATCCGGTCTGCTTTGAGGATGTAAGACACCGTGACATCTATAAATAGGTCTGTGCCAATAGGTTGCCACTTTAGGGAGTGATTCACCCTACCGTGGGGCCGACACAGTGTATTTATGTATTAGGGAGCCGATCGCTTGGGGGTAGGACTTAGGGTACACTTAGTTCTGTCTATTTCTGTTGGTACCATCTGTTTCTATTGGGTGGAAACACCTGTCTGTTTCTGCGTGGTACCGTCTGTTGGGGTGGTAAAGGCCCATTACTAGTGTACACCTAAATCTAACATTCTGTTTCCATAAGGATTATTCTGTTTCCGTCTCTGATTCCGTTTCCGATTCTTTTTCCGTACCTTCCGTCTGTTGGGGTGGTAAAGGCCCATTAGTTGGGTGGTAAAGGCCCATTATTAGTATTCTGCTTCTGTACCTTCTATTTGTTCGGGTAGTAAAGGTCCATTACTAGCATTCTGCTTCTATAGAGATTATTCTGTTTCCGTTTCAGTTTAGACATTAGGGTACCTAATCCTGTTATACTAGTATTAATGCAGAGAAGTGGGGACTAAGTAAAAAGCTTAGCTTAGTATATATCATTCTGTTAACCTGCTATTCCTGTTACGGTTACCTCTAATCCAGTTTTATTTACATGTCATGATACTATTACCTGTTTATATGCTGAAATTCACTGGACTCACCAGACTTATGTCTGACCTAGTTTGTTTTGCCTCTTTTCTTTTTGTTCTCCCCCCAAAGGTTTTCAGGGTGGAAACAAAGGAGCTTGATTCAGATTCTCTCTGCTTGAAGTATTGCTTGGCTTTGGCTCTATCTTTCCATGGCAGTTTACGTTGGGGATTATGACTTTAAAAACTATGCATTCTGAAGGCTTTTGTACAAGACCGATATTTTGTACTTGAATTCTGATATTGTGATTTGAAAAGATGTAACCAAACTTATTTTTGTTTCTATTGTAATAAAGTTAGAAATTTTTCAAGTACTACTTTATTTGTCTTTTAAATTTCTATTCTGTCTACTAAAACGCCCCATCAAAGTTAAGGCATTCCCTTTGTGAGTGACCTTAACGGAGGTGGGGTGTTACACTAGGTATCAGAGCTGAAGGTTACCAGATTTGATATAAGTTTTGAAAACTATTTTCAAAAAAGGTTTAAAAAGGAACTATTTTCAAAAGTAGAGTTTATTTTGAAAAACATAATCCCCAAAGCCATAGCCTATCTTTCTATCCTTTGTTTTGAATCTTTCCTTTTCTTTCGTTTCAGCATGTTTGGGGATCTTAACCTTCCGGAGGGCGTACCAATACCTGGCTTGTTCAAGAGGTACCTAGAAGCTAGGGATAATGATGCGGGCCCAGCAAACGTCCCTCCTCCCCCAGCTGCAGCGGTTCCTCCTCCTCCTCCTCCTCCTCCGCGCATGAATACTTTCCCGAAGATATGTAGAGACTTTCGAGCCATGGGTGGGAGGAACTTTAATGGAACTGAATCCTTCATGGAGGCAAGGAACTGGCTCAAAGAAACTGAGGATTTGTTTGTTATCTTCAAGGTGGACGATAGGCAGAAGATACAATTGGCGGTATGGTTGCTTAAGTACGAAGTTTCTTTTTGGTGGGAGGTCACAAATGGAGAGCGTCCTGTAGAGAGATGGATGGATTTCAGGCATATGTTTGAGATGAAATTTCTCTCACGAGCGGAAGAGAGTATACGTAGAGAGGTTCTTGGCGTTGAAGCAGGGGAATTCATCAGTGAGAGAGTACGTCAACAAGTTTAATCAGTTGGCAAGATTCGGCTTAGATTTGGTAAATACACTGCATAATAAGGCACTAAGGTTCGCTAAAGGTTAGAACGAGCCGCTACACGGATTGGTAATGTCCCACGTTCCTATGTGGGCTACCTTCAAGAAATTAGTTGACATGGCATTGATGCATGAAGAGGAAACCAAAAGTGAGAAGAAAGAAGAAAAACTTGAAGGACCCCAGAACAAGAAGGCGGGGCCCAAAAAGGAAACACAAGAGAAGGATGAGAAGACTGAAGATAAGAAGGAGAAGAAGTGTTTTACTTGTGGAAGCTTGACCCATCTGAACAAGGATTGCAGAAAGAGGAAGGGCACTTGCTTCAACTGTGGAGAAATGGGGCACTTCACTAGGGACTGCCCAAAGAAACGAGGACAAGGGCAGAGGGCATGAACAACTTCTGAAGGACAGGTGAATACCCTCGAGGCTCGTGGATAAGATAGAAATATGAAAACTTTCTTTAGAGGGATTAACCTCCTTATCTGATTGTGGAGTTAAAAACTTTCTAATTCTGGCATTTTGATTCTGTAATTGAAACTCTGCACCTTAACACTAGTCTTATTTCTGGTTCTGCTATAGTCTCAACCCCATGAGGGTTACGACTTATCTATTTGTGATAAGTTGGGGTTTGAGGGTATCTGTGTTGGGCGTTAAGTTGACTATGACGCATATATTCTGGGTTTTTATCATGCTCAGTTTCCTAAGAATCATTTGGTAATCTGAAATGTATCAGTAGTCTGTATGTATCTGAATATTTCTGAAAAGGATAGGGTTTTTTTACTCAAAGCGTGAAGTAGATTTCCTATTGGACATATGTTTAATGGGATTGATTCTCTGAGTGTTAATCTGATGTTGATTTCGGTCTTCGGGGTTGATATTTAGGTGGTTATTCTCTTAAACCGATGTCTAATGGGAACCTAGCTTTAGTTTTAATTATACTTGCTTCTGTCACTCAGTTGTAGCATATCGATCGAATCTTCGACCTTTAGGTAGAAACTAATGGGTGAGACATGTTATGTTTGATGGTTGCAAGTGGATGCAAGTGGTTGCTCATGGATGCATATACACACACTAGGCACTAGATCGACTCAAAAACACTCTCATGCTGCATATGGATGTGTATGCATTTTTAAAAAAATTTATGGATGTAAAATGGTTGACTCAGCACATGGATGTTGCATATGAATGAACGATTGTGCACTCATATAGAAATGATATGTATCAAATAGGAAAATTGCGTACATGTTGGACTCATGGCACTGACATAATTCGCATTAAGGAGGTCAACTGAATAAGTGGACCACCTAATCTTTGCATTAGATAAGGAACATATACACACACTTTTGCATTGTTCATACAACATTAGAAGTTTTCTAAGGACAATGGATGCTTGTGGATGATGGTTGAGTAGATGGGTGATTGGATGGTAGGATACATTCTTCCTAACTTGAAGATTTCGGGGATGAAATCCTTTAAGGAGGGGAGAATGTAACACCCGGAATTTTCTGTGAACATAAGAGTAACAAATAAGAGAATAATTAAATTGTAAAAAAGTAATTAAGTGAAACAGGTTGCGCCATTGCGTTCGTCTCGAAATTTTTCATGGAATAGAGTCCAAGTTTGCGTAAATCGGACTCCGTATGAAAAAGATATGGCCTTCAGAAGTTTCAGTAAAAATTAGCTCGGAATTCAAAATTCAAATTTCAAATTTCAAAACAGACACCCGAGCTGGGTGGGAAAATTCCCGCCTAGGGCCTAGGTCGACACTAGGGTCGACATGGGGGTCGACCTGGCTAAACAGGTCGACACTAGGGTCGACCCTAGGGTCTACCTCCCCGCCCCCACTTTTCCAGATCTGTAGACAGATCCATTTTTCTGCACCTGGACGCCTTTCTGACCGGATTCATGAGCTCTAACCTATTTAAACACCCCCAGACCCAGCTTTCTCTCCACACAATTTCATTCTGCCTATACTCTTCCTCTATTCTAAATAAAAATAAAAATGGCATCGCTACTCTACTAGAATCAAAACTAGAACTAGTATATCTTCTTCCAAACTGAATAGGATTAAAATAACAATTAGTCTACATCAAAGGAGCGTTATTCAGTGTCAGAACACATATTCAAGAATACAAGAATCATTCCCTTTTTGTGAGTATAGTTATTTTTAGATATAAACTTTAATTTTTATCTTGGCATGGTTATAAATCTGAATCTGAGGTTATGCATATTCTTATCTGTCAGATCTGTTTTTCTGTGACTATTCTGTATCTCCTTTTTCTTTCTTTTCTATAGCCAGGATACTACGAGCCTGCGCCAAATCTCATAAGAGATTAATGCATGAACACTAATTTTGGGACAAATAATGAGTATTGCATAATTGGACATGAATGATCTGTGATTGATTTGAGGAAAGAACATAGGTTGTAAATTAAGATCTAGAATCAGTGCGTACTATGTATAAAAGACTGTGATTTGGAAGAAAAATTATTATATGATAGCATATGACTTGGGATTTGGAATACAATGCATATTATAATGCAAGATCTGATTTTGAGGACTTAAGACATGATTAAAATTTAAGATCTAGATTTTGGGGCATATTTTATATCACGATCTATGACTTGAAAAGAGAAAAAAATGATATATTGACTTAGGCGTAAAGATCTATATTAAAATAGGTTAACTATTAATGTGAATGCGCCAAAATATGGATTTTAGGATATTTGGAATCATAGGCTATAATTTGGCATAATTCATACTGTTTGGGACTTTTTAGAGAATATTCTGTACTGTGCAAAGTTTAATTGAAATTTGGGGCATATGTCGTACTATGAATTATGACCATGATATAGGCATGTAAATTTAGGCAAGATATGTAAATAAAACTTTAAGAAATGTTTAATCTGTTAAATCTGCCGAATTGCCTAATCTGCTAATCTGTTATCTGCTAAATCTGTTGAATTTCCTAATCTGCTAAATCAGTTATCTACTTAATCTGTTGAATTGCCTAATCTACCAAATCTGTTATGTGCTTAATCTGTGATTGCCTAATCTGCTAAAATTGTTATCTGCTAAATCTGTTGAATTGCTTAATCTGTTGAAAGTTGAATAATTATAAATTGGAGACTAGATCTAAAATTGGGCAAAACATGTTAATAGAACTTTGGACAATCTGCCGTAACTAGTAAAGAAGTTAAATCTGCTAAATAGACATAATTAGTCTGATATTTTCTGTAAAGTGGCTATTACACGAGGTTAGACTCCGTTTGCGGTAGAAGCCTGCCCGGAACCAACCGGCTTAACCAGCAACCGCAAACTGTTAGTCTAATGTAAGGGGTCGTAGGCATAATTAAAATATGCTTAGACACGAGGTTAGTTATGGCTTGTGGCAGAAGTCTGGCCAGAACCGCCCGGGATGTCCAGCGGCCACAAGCTACCGACCTAATGTGAGAGGTCTGTGCATTAATAATTAATTAATGCAAATCTAAGATAAATATGATACCTAAAACGTGTTGGGCGGATAGGGTTAAAACAATTGGTCTGATGAATCTAATAAACCCGTTTCGTAAATCTGTAGGCCCAATACAAAGTTAGGTAAAACAATCTGTAAGCCTGTTAATCTATATATCTGATCCGTTAGTCTGAGAACTGTTAATCTATATATCTGATCCATTAGTCTGAAAACTTGTTAAATTGATTGTCTGATCTATGAACTAGTAACCGAAACTCTGTCTGAAATCCGTGAAAAAGTTAATTTGAAATCTGTTAGTCTGGGGACACAACGTCAGGAGGGGAAATACTTGTGGCACCTGTTGTTTGGGACCCATATTATTTAGTAACCCTTTTCGATGTCCAAAATTTGACCCCACGCTATGTAGGGGTCCGGGTACGCTTACTGAACTAATTATAAGCGGTTCATTCTGATAATGGCGAGGGGTGTTGATGGTGTGTTCTAACCGGGTCATGTGCGTGCATGGATCCGATCTGCTCTGAGGATGTAAGACACCGTGACATCTGTAAATAGGTCTGTGCCAATAGGTTGCCACTTTAGGGAGTGATACACCCTACTGTAGGGCTGACACAGGGTATTTATGTATTAGGGAGCCGATCGCTTGGGGGTAGGACTTAGGGTACACTTAGTTCTGTCTATTTCTGTTGGTACCGTCTGTTTCTGTTGGGTGGCAATACCTGTCTGTTTCTGGTGGTACCGTCTGTTGGGGTGGTAAAGGCCCATTACTAGTGTACACATAATTCTAACATTCTGTTTCCGTAAGGATTATTCTGTTTCTGTCTCTGATTCCGTTTCCGATTCTTTTTCCGTACCTTCTGTCAGTTGGGGGTGGTAAATGCCCATTAGTTGGTTGGTAAATGCCCATTATTAGTATTCTGCTTCTGTGCCTTCTGTCTGTTCGGGTGGTAAAGGCCCATTACTAGCATTCTGCTTCTGTAGAGATTATTCTGTTTCCATTTCTGTTTTAGTTTAGACATTAGGGTAACACCTAATCCTGTTATACTAGTATTAGTGCAGAGAAGTGACGACTAAGTAAAAAGCTTAGCTTAGTATATATCATTTTGTTAACCTGCTATTCCTGTTACGGTTACCTCTAATCCAGTTTTATTTACATGTCATGATACTATTATCTGACCTAGTTTGTTTCGCCTCTTTTCTTTCCGTTCTCTCCCCCCCTCCCCCAGATTTTCAGGGTGGAAACATAGGAGTTTGATTCAGATTCTCTCTGCTTCAAGTATTGCTTGCCTTTGGCTCTATCTTTCCATGGCAGCTTACGTTTGGGATTATGACTTTAAAAACTATACATTCTGAAGGCTTTTGTAGAAGACCGATATTTTGTACTTGAATTCTGATATTGTGATTTGAAAAGATGCAACCAAACTTATTTCTGTTTCTGTTGTAATAAAGTTATAAACTTTTCAAGTATTACTTTATCTGTCTTGCAAATTTCTGTTCAGTCTACTAAAACGCTCCAACAAAGTTAAGGCATTCCCTTTGTGAGTGACCTTAACGGAGGTGGGGTGTTACATGTATGGTATAATTTTAGATTACGGTATATCCTTGAAAAAGAGAAATAACAACGAGTTAGCCATAAGGATGTAGTAAGCTTTACTAATGGTAAGATGTTTAATGTCAATTGTCCATAACCTGATTCTATTTGCAATACCATTTGATGATATGTTATTTAGATCGTTTGCCACGTTGAATCTGAAATGTGGCAGAAAATAAGCAAATGTATAATTATAGTTCAATATTCAACCATGAATTCATTGTCATTTGACTGTTTGTTTGCCTTATGCTTGAAATTTAAATTGGGTTGTCTTATAACAACTTTACTCTGTTTCCAGAGATAACAAGTGTACTGAAAATATTTTAATAGGTTTGTTGAAAATTTTGGTAGATGGATGATTACTAGACTTTCTGGTTAATATTTTAATTGGTGATCCACCAGGTGGACGTATTTTAGCTCACACATAGGTTCAGATATCCATGCTTATTAGGTTTATCCAGATGTCGGATGCTGTTGCACTTAACCTTAGTAAAAACTGCTTTCACTAGAAACTTTCCCCTAGTTTGTAGCAAAGAATGTAATGTAAGTTACACTACACAGTCTGCTTCAAAGAAACTGAAAGTTGCAAGTGAAAGAAGCTTTTTCCATGGGTTAAGTGAAGGGGCATTCGACATTTGGACAAAGATAATAAGCATGGATTGCTGACCCTGCGCATGAGCGAATATGCACCCACCTGGTGGATCATCCAGTAAATTCTTAATCAGAAAGTCGAGTATGTGTGT
Organism: Allium sativum; assembly: GCA_030737875.1. Taxonomy (NCBI): domain Eukaryota; kingdom Viridiplantae; phylum Streptophyta; class Magnoliopsida; order Asparagales; family Amaryllidaceae; genus Allium; species Allium sativum. The sequence continues at coordinate 44,062,637 of CM060921.1, forward strand.
CATCCGAAGATGATGATTCGATATCTTTAGACGTTGGAGCAGATATATATTATTTTACACTTATCTCTACGTAGTATCTTACATAAGTATTGAATGGACATGTTGCGTGCACGTCTTGAATATTCTTTCGGTTTATTTGTTCCTTATTGTGTGTATAGGAAGATGTTCTGTATGCTAGGGTACGAACTACCGGTGTTGCAGATGGACTACAGTTCAGTTGATTCTTCTTTTGGGTTTGCATTTTTAACGACTATCAATTTTCCACTCATTTGTACATTTAATTTCATTTAAAAGCCTATGATCATAGTAAAACTAGTTTACAATGTATATTCGTTCATTTTTGAGACATATACTGATCGACTACACAAATACATGGATGAGGCTTAAAGTAGAAAACTTGTTTTCGAACCGAATGCTATTTTAGTTTCTCTATATTCATGTGTACAATGTCGATCTCCTATATATGATGTTAGAGGTCATGTTAAACCACAAAGCAAGTGAGATGCTGGTATGTTTCTAGGTTGTCTATGCAAGTTCATGAAATCATGTCATTAGCATCATAAACATGTTAAGATAGATACAGTTGACTAATATGCACACACAAACACAAAGACACGATATACCCTTCACTGTTATCAGTACGGCACTCAAATAGTCGCGACTAGTCATCGACTAGTCTACTAATCGAGATCTAACCACCGACATGAAGTCTTGACTTGCTTTTTGTATGAATTTTGGGTGCATAGGTAAAAATTAGTTGACTAATTGACTAGTCGATTCAACTAAGTTGTTATTAGTTCCCAGTGAAGTATTTGTACACAAACACACTGATCGACTACCATGAAATTACACAAACACACTAATCGACACAATATGCCCTTCACTGTTATTGGTGTCCAGTATGATTACACAAACACACTAATCGACTAGTCGTTTGGAAACCCTTACAGTGATCGACTACTGGTGTACACAAGCACATTGATCGACATACACTTATCTCTGTATTCATGTTTGCATCTCAGTCACAGTGAGTTACAATATCGATCTCCTGTCCAGTGAAGTATTAGTAACTTATTTCTTGTATTTTATAGACAATCATGTTGGAGATTTTGGTGCTTTTGTGCTGCTAGAACTCAGGCTGCAGGCTATATATCATGATTCAGTTTTGTTGCTAAATGAACTTGAACTCAGGCTGGCTATCACGCTCAATCTTCCCGGCCTCGACTAGAGTTTTATCAAGCTGATATGCTTTTACCTTTTTTTGTTAGTTTGTAATGTAATGAAAATCTTTGACAGTTTCCTTTTATTATTTATGTTTGTATGTATATTGTATCCGTGTTATGACAAAACTTGTAATTCTATGAGTATATATATATAAATTGTGTTATTCCTGTGTATAAATTGTGATATATATATGCTCTGTGTTATGAAAAATATGTGCTATAGTTTCTGTTTATATATATATACATATATATATATACACACATACATATATGATATATACATGTATATGTATGTGTACACACACAAATAATTAGACACGACCAAAGGCCGTGTTTGATCTCACTTTAGATATGGCTAAGAGTCATACGTTATTTCTAGTGAGATACGGTTTATAGACGTATCTAATAATTTAACGTGCCATTTTTTTGATACGGCTTTTTACCGTGCCTAACTGCTTTAGATACGGCTAAAAAACAACCTAATTAGCATATATGGTGTAGTGATTAATCAGCTTGAGTTATTCAAAATGAACAAGAATGAATCTATCTTCGATATGTATTGCAGATTTTATGAGATATTTCATTTATTAATATCACTTAGAAAAACTTATTCCGAAAAAGATTAAGTCAGATAAATACTGAGTTCGTTAATTATAGAATGGGATCAGAAAACATTGGTGATTGAAGAGCCCATAATGTCAGTGAAAAGAAGATTGAGGTGTTAATAAGAAATATGTTGTTTTTTGAAGTCCAACTACAGAATAGAAGAGAAAATAAACCAACTGAAAAGAAATCTATTGCATTCAAAGCAACAACAACCGGTTCAGACTCTAGCAGTGAGGACGATGAAGAAACAGCTTTAAGGATAAGACATTTCAGAAAATTTCTGAAATACAGAAAGAGAAATAATTTTCAAAGTAGTAACCAAAGAAGTTCAGGTAGAAATTATGGTCGATGTTATAAATGCAATACACCAGGCCATATAAAGAGCACGTGTCCATATCCAGACAAATCAATTGAATAAACAGACAATAGCAATTCATCAAAGAAAAGAAAGAGAGCATAGAAACAACTTTACACGATTCATATTCATCATCAAGTGATAAGAGCCAGAAACTGGAAATTTAAACACGTGCTTCACAGCAATTCAGAATTCAGAAAATATCGAAGAAATTGATAAAAACCCGGGTATGCCTTAACTAATTTTTTTACTTTTTTTGGTTGAATGGTTTCTTTGATTGTTTGCTTCGTTTTGAATTTGAAAATTAAACTTTAAAATTCAAACTTGAAATTTAAAATTTAAAATTTGGAATTCAAAATAATAATAATTAATGGAATAATAAAATAAATTTTGGATGTTTTTTAGGATTAATATTATATTAGGAAATAGTTAAACCTGAAATACAAACTGATAATTTAAACAAAAAGTCACAAAGATCATATGTCCTTTGAAATTAAGCATGTATATCGACATACATATGTCTATATGTCGACATATCAGCCTGTAACTTGAAATTCAAAATTTGAATTTCAAAGGCTTAAACTTTCAAACTTCCCTCTAAATTTTCACCAACTTCCAAGTTCTGAAAATGTATCATTGATTTCTGAAACGTTGTTCCTATTCAATTCATACCCATTTAATTTCTATTTGTATATCTATTCTCTCTACCTCTCATTCATAAATTCAAACTATATTCTTCATATCTATACTCTTCAAAACAAGCATTTCAATGTCTTCCTCAAGTTCATCTCAGAAATTGAAATTAACCAAAACTATCAAAGGTTATCTCCATAATGATAGAGAAGAAATCAAAACCTATGTTGGCTATATAGAAATTGCAAAAGTCAATACAGGTTCTTTCGCCGTCTTTGGAGATTTTCCATCTTATGATCTTATTTCTCTTTTCAATCACAATGAATTATTGAGCTTGAATGACTCTCGAGATAATGATGAAGTATGTTACCCGAAGCTTGTCAAAATGTTCTACGCAAATCTTAATCACGATTTTTGAGAAGGAAGTGAAGACTAAATTTAGAGTAGCGTCAAAGGCTCGCAAATTGTTCTAGATTGCGAAATCTTGGGCAATACCTTAAATTATAGAAGCACGGGCTCAGTTTTTTTGGATTTCAAAATTGATGAAACCGATTTAGAAACCTTTCACCTCATTTTTGAAAGCGATGGTCACATGGAATTCAAAAATTGTTTTTCCTCCCAAAAACAAGAATCGTAAACCTTCTCCTTCAACATACCATCACTCCTTAATTCAGAAATTTTAATAACCCAACTCTCAAGGTCCAAAAAGCACTCTTTGCTATTAATAGTGGATATAACATCAATTGGGTCAACATGATTTTAAGAGAATTCAAACCCATAGAAACATCATCAAGAGAAAACACTCTTTACTATGGAGTTTATCCCACGCGTATTTTCAGAATTTTGGAGTTGATCTTCACGGAGAAGAATTTGTGTCGAGAATGGTGCTTGACTCCACAAACATACACCTTATGCAAATTCCACTCACTTTCGAACTTTATGAGAAATTCGAAGACAAACCAGCTCAAATGCAACAAGAAGAAGAGAAGAGCCTATGGAAATTGAAGAAGAAGAAGAAACTTCTTTGGAAAGTGTTGAGTGTCCACTCAACACTAGAACCATTTCCAAAGTGATGATTGTTCAAAATCAAGTGAAGATAGTCAAAAATAAAAAGAAGCTCAAAAAGAGTTTTACCAAAACGACTAAGTTCATGAGTAAGATAGGAAGAAAACTTGGAATTTCATCTTCCTCCTTGTCATCAACTGAAATCTAGCCTATCTAGTTTAAGTTATCTTAATATTTGCTTGTATTTTCTTTCGAATCTCGTATTTAGTGTGTCTTAATTAGTTGGATGTATTTGCTTTTTAAGAAGTAATGAATGGAGTTTTATTTTTTTCAAATCATCTTTAAGTTATTATAAAAACTTTAGAATAAGATATAACATAAAATAAGAAAAAAAGATTCAAATTTTGAAAAAAATTCAAAAATTTTACTAAGTATATCGACATACATAGTTGGCTATGTCGACATATAACTGCCAGTTTTTCAAAAAAAATTCAAAATTTAAAATTATATAGCTAACTCATGTCCATTCAAATCCAATGAATTCCAGACCCTATTTAAGTCTATTCCTTCCAGAAAATTTCCTTATATCATTTCTCCTTCTTCTCTATTCAATTCTTATCAAAACTAAGGCAAATCCAATTTATAACTTAAATGAAAATCTTGAAGAAACGTTGAGTTACTTCAAGAACGTCCTTTCTATAGTATTACGAAACCAACGTCATCTTGAATTAAGCCAAATAAAGATGTTTGAATAACAAGAGAATCACTTTGATGCCATCCGTTGGCTAATCTCTTCTCTTTTCAGAGATGAAGATAACAATCTCACTAGGGCACTACCGACAAAAGAAGATGAAGATTGGGAGATCATAAAGAAGGATCCTATCTTTAGAGAAGACGGTTGGGTAGAAATCCCAAGAAACGTTTGATTGTTTGTTATAATTTATTGGTTTGATTTGTTTGGATTGCTTGACTTAAAACCTGTATATATTAAAACATATGTAAAAATTACTTGGATTGGTGTGCTTGGATTGATTTGTATATATGATTTAGAATAGGTGTAATTATGATTTTTGGATTGACTTGTTTATATAATTAGTATAAACATAGGTATAAATTTAGGAGGAATTATTCGTATGTCTTAGAAATTAAGTATAGATTTAATTATAGGACATGTTTAGATAGATATAGGATATAAAGGGAGTATTTTTTAGAATTTATTTTTGATAATGCCAAAGGGGGAGAAATTATAAAATATAAACTTAGTTTAAGTAGAGTATATAGGATTCATATTGACAGGGGAGTATTAGAAGGATCAACATCAACAGGTATGAACATGTATGAATATTTTATAAACTAAGGTTGTCATCATCAAAAAGGGGAAGATTGTCGAAGAATGATGTTTTGATGGCAACAACCTTATTTCCATATTAACTGATTATATAATATATACTAACATCTCTATCTAGAATATATATATACACACATGCATATACGCAGGAATTGTATACATGGATTAATACTGAAGACTGTACAGTTTTAGAGTTTTAGAGATTCAAGAGATTCAAAATTCAGAGTTCAGATAAGATTCAAGTCTCATGAGTAATCAAGAAACCAAGAGTTCAAGAAAAATATAGTAATGAAGTCTAGTTTATATGTAAGACTCTGAATAACACTCCAGGTTCAAATTCAAATTCTGTTTTTTAAAATCAGATTTTCAATTTCAAATTCTATTTTCAAATTCTAATTTTAATTAATTTCCTAGCTTAACTTTGATTTTAAACTTTAGATTTAAAAGTTTATATATTTATATAATTATATACTTTTATACTTCTATATTTATATAGTTTTAAACTTTATAATTTTATAAATATGTTTATACAATTTATATTTATGATTTCATATGATTTTCTACTTTATAATACTTATTTATATCACTATGTTTTAATTCAAGAATTTCTTAAATTATATATATATATATATATATATATATATATATATATATATATTAAAACACTTGAAAATTTTCAATTTTCAAATTTTCAGAACATATGTCGACATACATATGTTGGCACATCGACATATAACTGTCATATTTTCAGTTCTGAAAGGAAATATATTTTCACCATTTGTAACGTTCCAGAAGCATTGCAACCTTTTAAATCTTATAAATAGGGGTTGATTTCGAATTTTTTAACTATTCTTCTTCTCCATCTTCATCCCGTTTCATTCTTCTATCGTTATTTCATAATTTAAGATTTCTACACTTATAGTCTGCCGATTTCAATTCTAATTGTATAGAACTTCTTCACTTCTCACTTTCTACTCATTACTCTCAGAATCGAAGTACTATTGAAGAAAGATAGGGCTGTTGTAATCATTTGGGTTTGTTTTGGGATAGTCTTGGAAATAATGTAGTCCTTGTAGCTGTGAAATCAAGAGGAACAATATTTTATTCTTATAGCCTGGAAATTAAGGGTAGCGGAATCGGTGATAACCTTGTTGTCGTGAAATCAAGGGGATTGTGCTTGGATATTGATGCAGTAATAAAACTCTGCGCAATCTAGCGTTGCATGAGACTTGACGTAGGAGAAATCTGAACCAGTATAAAATCCGGTATGTGCTTTTCTTTTCTGCATTTTATTTTGTTTATTTTTGTGCTTATGTTTGATTATGTGTCTGTGATTATCTCTATGGTGTGATTCATATAATCGATCATATTAGTTTTATATTTTCTTAAATTTCTTAAAAACACCATTCACCCATCCCCCCCTCTAGTGTTAGTTTTTCCTTAAGGTCCATTCCTCTTTCCCTAGCATTGACATAGCTGCCCCAACAATGATAAGAAATGGTATTGTAGTACGCATCACAAGAGTAAGGAGCCATCCTTGAACATTGCGACTAAAACCATGGAAGAACGTTGACATCAATTATATGAACTTCTTAACTTAAATATTATAGAAAACAAAAATCAGAAATTATTATAGGAATCAAGTGATTCGAACATAAACATTAAGTGTTTTCATATTTAATTCTATGCTATTTAGTGTTATCTTTGTCTTCGAAATTTAGCACTGAATAAGATTAATATTCGAATCATTAACAGGTACCAAGTATGCATTTGACTGGTTTACTTTTCACTCGTTGCATCTTGAATGAGAACATTATCACCTTACCTTCTTCCTACAACTTCTCCTTATTTGTCTCTTTGTCAAAAAATGAAAAAGAAAATTTTGAAAATGGGGAAAAGCCAAACTACATAATATTTTTCAACTACTCCACTTAATGATACAATAGTTTCTAATATAAAATATAAAATAAACACCATGCAACTAGTGTGTAAGGCTCACCTTTCATGATATGGATTTCAAGTGCAAGCACGTGCCACAGTTATTTAATTATGCAAATTTCTTTTTAAAAATCGTAGATTTTGAATATGTCATCCTAAACTATGTCATACATGGATGTATATGATATTAACAAGAAAAATGAATTACAAACTAGTTTGAAGTTAAATTCAGACTGATATAAGTTATAGGTTAGGGATTGACCTTCTAAACAACATTTAAATTCTTGGGTTGAGATTAACATACACATATATTATTGTGAAAGTATTGATTAAAGAACAAACAATTCATTTTAAGACCCTGAGGGTGTAGTTTATAGATCATTCAAGAAAGAATATATTTTGATAATAATAAAAAGGAACATAAGAATAAATTCTTGAGTCAGCATAACAACACCATTTTGTAGGAACACAGTTGCAAACATCGCGTAAAAGTTGGTTTCCTCTTTTACACATTTGATAAAAAAATGCTAAATTTTAGAGCATTGAATCATACATATGAATCATAACTCTTACGTACGATCCATGATAGTAACTGGAGAAGACATGCGAAAGTCATATATCAATGTTTGTGCAAATAAACATATCGCCAAAAAATCCAACTAAAAAGCCAAATATATGTTCACAAGTTTTATGAGAGATTAATTACATAATTTCATTGATTCCACAACCATACTAATTGTATAACATTTTGCACTAAGATTAAACAGTCAAAGGATAACATCTATTTTTATTTTCCAATTACTTTAATATTAGATGGCTTAAAAGAGGAATAAACAATAAGAGGTGAAAATGTGAGTAAAATGGTATATTGTTTCATAATCAAATAGTAAGTGCATACAACTTTATGTTGGGCACCATACCTTTCTAGCACTAGTACTAGTGGCCATATAGCGCACGTGTTGCTCATCGAACTCTACTACTGTAAATTCCTTATCAGTATCCCTAGTTCCCCGAAAGTGTCAATTGTGCTAATAGAGGCTTTCTTCCTGCTACAACTCCACCAACGCCACCAGAAGCCACCTACCCATGGACAACACTGCGAAATCTACATCTAGGTGATCTAGTTGTCAAACTTTTCATAAAAGAGCGATTTCTTGTTTCAAAGTTGTTTTCAAATCCAAATTTTGTATTCGCGCAGCTTGTCTTTCACCCATAGCTATCCAACATGACACCACTGAGTTAATACAAATTACCGATTTATTATTCAATTTTCAACTCGACAGTTTTAGCTATTTTTCCCAACTTTCGAAACTTAGATGCAAGTGCTTATGGAAAAAAGATGCTAGCCCAGATCGGATAGCTAAATATATAAACTAACAAACCTGAAAACATGCAAAAATAATTGTTACTTCTATCCCATATTAACCAAATTTACCTTCATAAATAGACTAATAAGGATATTTTTTCTAAGATATGATACAATGAAACAATGAATGATTCGCCATACACTCTTTTGACAATTTTTATTGCTCAATGAATCACTATAACCATGTGGTCCGTCTGCAATGTCTCAGTTTGTGATGTTACATAATGACCCAAATGTTCGTACTGAATAACCAAACAACAAATCCACTACATGTCATTTCTAGCACATAATACCATTTGATTTAACCTATCAGCATACCAATAAACAGAAATAAAAAATATGAAGTAAAATACACTATTTTTTCTTCAGTGGCAATAGCAAGTGAAGCAGATAGAGGAGAGTTGCAGGTTAGTGTTTGTAGGAGGGTTAGGTTTAGGGTTTGCAGAGCAAAATGTGATTTGGTGGAGAGTAGGTAATAGTGTTTGTGGATTATGTCGATTGCAATGATAGTGAGAGTTTTAGCTTTGTCAATGGAAGCGACGACGAGCGCACCAATTGCAAGTGACATTAGATTCGTGGATGGCAAGACATCTAGCGCGACAGGTAGGGTTGGGGCTAAGGTTTAGGAAATTTTGATGATGAAGTTTGGTTGTTTAGTAATAAATTGTGTGATCAACGAAACAAAGGGAGGGAATTCGAAAGTTTTAGTAAGATGAAAAATGGCATTTTATTTATTGAAACGACAACCAGAACAAATAGTTGTTATAACTAAACATTTACCAGGGTCGAAAAATAACAATTGTTATACACATATATTACAATTGCCACACAAATAAAGTTGTTAAAAATACATTTGTTACAACCGCCAAAATAAACAATTGTTAAATTTGTTTTTTACAACTGTTCATTCATGTACGTTGTAAAGTAAAAGTTGTAATAAGATCATTTTACTGTAATGGTTGAACAGTGGGATGCGAAGAAGTCACTAACTTCACCAAGAATGTGTGATCAATAATTGTAACTGGGATTTTGCATTGCCACATAAAGAAAAAATTAAGCACTATGTAAAATCAAAATGATTGTACAAGACAATATAAACCACATAAAAATGTGTGTTACTATCATCAAAGCGTTGATGCTCAATCGACGTTCTTGTAAATACAATATGTTATCGTCGATTGGTTCTGATAACATCTCTTAGTAATGTATATACAAAGTTAACAAACTCACATTAAAAAATCATACAGTTAAACTTATTACCAATCAACATACCCAACATTTTCCATATTTCTTACAATCAAGCCTAAATTGAAAATATAAAGTACATCACTCAACAACTCACAAATTTTATGTCATCCAATATTTTTCAATCACTAATTATCTAACAATCAATCAATTTAAATTTCATTTAATATCTTACTGTTTAGAAATTAAACATTTTATATGTCAAACATCATACAATCCACTAATTTGGGAGTTCTGGCGTGAAACAATTATAATAACAACATAAAAATTGAAAGTTTGCCCAACTTATAAAAAACCAGAGTTTTTGTATATCCAAAAATTAATTGTAGAAATCATACTTATAGAAGCTTCTAGCGTTGATGAGCTAGCCATGCTTCGATTTGACGAAGAACTCAATAAAAATGATGATTGATTTTATATTTAGGGAGGAAAAATGGGCTTTTTCATTTTGGGAATGAGAAATCAATTAAGGAGTTATGGAAATTAGGCTCCGCCTTCAAGCTTTACAGGCGTTGGGGTTGGATTTCAAATGTCGCTTATTAGGTGCCTTTTGAAAAGCTGCCCCGAAGAAGCTTCAAGTTAAAAAATATACACTGGCGCCATTTGACATGGCGCCAGTACACTCTGACTAGCTCAGCACTGATTCGGTTAAAATAGCGCATGATTGTAATAAGTCTTGAAACAAGCCTATTTCTATTGTAGGTTTTTAAAATAGGGCTTAAACGAAAAAAACCTTGCATAAATAGATATCTTGCTTTCGGTTTGCACCAACATTCACAGGATAAAACCGCGAGGATACATATGTTATCATTGCACCTTGAATCCAAGCTCATTTGATGCATTAAAAGAAATAAATATGTTTGCACTTTATCATCTTATTCACTGGTTTTTTTTCCCTGGCACCGAAATCTACATAATTCTTAAATTTCATGCACAACAGATTATAAAATACTATTTGAATGTGTTAAGTTAGAAATGTGATCTTGAATGAATAACGAAAAGAAATGAATTGTAATATGAGAGAAAAGAGATGAAATGCTTTTTCTTATTTGATAGAAGTTGTATTCAGAAAGCTACATTGTACAAGCTGGTTATGGGTATTTATAACCCGAAGCAATGAACTGGTAAGCCGAGCCCAATACAACATAACTAATACAATATATTTTATCTCGCTAATACACCCTAAAAATAATGAGGTTTTAGGTTTGTCAAGATAAATTGAGATAAACTAATGGCAACTATGTAGCTCTTTTCTTCAAAAAATCTTCAAAGTTTCTTCAATTGAGACAAGGACGAGAGCCGAAACTGGTACAAGAGGGCTTCAGTCGATCAATTCTGGCAGATAGATATAGGTATATTCAATTTGTTGTTGGGATCTTCTTCATCGACGTTGAGATCATCTTGAATCTGTTGAAATTCACTCTTGACAGTGGCTTTGTAAGTATATCTGCATTTTTCTCGATCGAAGGTATATATCCGATCTTAAGCTTGTCGTACATAATCTGGAAACAATATTTTTCTTTTTTAAACAACATGATACATGATTTTTACCCAAAAATATACAATACCCTTAAATGGACTTTCTATCATCTTGATTAGTCCCCCAATCAGCATCAGAATAAACATTGATATTGAGTATCTTAGTAGATTTTAATATGAGCCCTTGATTTATTATCCCTTTCAAATACTTGAGTATCCTTTTTATAGCTTTCCAATGTTGTTCTAGTGAGTTTTACATGTACCAATTGACTTTATTTACACCGTCAACTATATCTAGTCTGGTGATGGTCATATATTGAAGCGTCCCAACCATACTTCTATATTGCTTGCCATTTTGAATTACCTTCCCTCTGGTTTTTAATAGTTGTGGATTTGTAATCATTGGGGTGGAAAGAGGATTTGCCTAATCCATTTTACCTCTAGTTAAGATTTCAGACTTTCGTTGTGATGAATTTCTGAGTTGCCTCTTCTCTTTACTTCAATTCCTAGGAAATAGTTTGAGTCTCCAAGGTATTGGATAAAGAATTATGTATTAAGTGTCTTAGTTATGCCACTGATGTTAGCTTCACTTCTTCCTTTAGTAATAAATTCATCAAATAAATCAATATGTAAGTGGTAGAATTAGTGGTGAATTTTGTGAATATCGAGTTATCAGATTTAATTGAGTTGTATTCACATTTGAAAATTGTTGCCTAGATTGTCAAACCAACCCTTGGAGCTATTTCAACCCATAATAGCTTTGTATAACTTGCACACAAGTCCTTCCTTTTTTGTCTACACAAATCCTTGTGGTTGTTCCACGAATATCGCTTCCTACAAAACACCATTTAGAAAAAAATTATTCACATCCAGTTATTTGATGGTCCATCCCTTGTATAAGGAAGTGGTTAAGATTATTCTTATTGAAGTGGGTTTCACAACAGATGAGAAGGTTTTAGTAAAACTAAAATCAAAACCACTCTGTTGTGAGCACCCCTTTTCCACAAACAATGCCTTATACTTTTAGATTTAGCCATCAACATTATTTTTTAATCTAAATGTCCATTTGCAACCAATCATGTTTTTATGATCTAGAGGAGTGACCAGAGTCCATGTATTATTTTTTATCAGTGCTGTGTATTCCTCATCCATAGCAATTTTTCATTTATCTGATTGAGTGGATTCTTGATAAGTTGATGGCTCTTGTAAGTCCATTGTGTGTTTTATATTTTTGGTTTGAATATGCCAAATTTAACTCTTGTCATCATGTGATGCGGATTGGCATTGTCTCTTGTAGCAGTGTTTGATCACTATTATTTGTTGCATTGCTATCTGTACACGAATTTTCTTAATTCTCATTATTAATTTGTTGTCGTTGACTGGTGTAGTCAGTGTTGGTTGGTGGACTTTGTTGCTCTTGAGATGGTCCATCCATGTACATATTGAGTTGAGAGACACTGTCGGAGCTGGCCTGGCATGATTATCTCCACATCATCAGGTATGTCTAGTGGAAACTGTCTCAGATTTTGAATTTTTTCAGTAGTTTTAATTTTTGCCTTGCTAAAGGAAGACATTTCCTCATTGAACACAAAAGGCCTATATATATATACTGCCTTTGCTAGTTAAACAATTATACCCATTTTGACAGTTTGGATAACCTATAAATGTATATGATGATGATCTGTATTCAAGTTTATGAGCGTTGTATAGTCGTAGATAGGGAAACCATCGACACCCAAATACTCTCAAATGATTGTAATCTTGTTTGTTTCCAGTTAAAACCTCATGAGGGCATTTGAACTTAAGCACTTTAGTGGGTAATAGATTAATTAAGTATACTGCAATTGTAAAAGCTTCTGGCTAAAACTTTAGAGGCATAAAAGCTTCTGCCAACCGTGTTAATCCAATTTCTACAATGAGTCTATGATTTCTCTCTATAATACCATCTTACTAAGATATATAAGGTCAAGTGATTCTATGAGATAACCCTTATTTGAAAAATATTGCTTGAGTAGAAAGAATTCCTTGCCTCCATCTATTTGAATTTTATTTTTTTTCAATATTATATGTTTTAGACTTACTTTTAAGCAAGTATATCCACACATATCTAGTGTAGGCATATATAAATAAGATATAGTATTTGTATTCATAATCAGAACATACTGGGCCCTATAGGTTCACAAAATAAGTTCTAGGAGTTTAGATTAGGTAGTGCTTGAATATGGAAGTGCAAATTTATGACTCTTTCCCCATGAAAAAATGTGCAAACATGTGTAGTGGGAATTTTATCAATACCAATATTATTACTACTAATCACATGTTTAACCGCCTTTATACTAGGGTATCCCAGTTTGTTATATTATAGATCAACATTACAACGTTCAAGATCATTAGCAGTAGTCAACACATTATCATTCTTTTTACAATCGTCATTTCTTGAGTTTGTGATATCAAAATTGTATGACCTATTAATCTCACTACCATATAAAAATTATTCTTGGGTCAGTAAGTCTTCTACTAAGCATGCATTAGGAAAGAACTCAAAATACACATACAAATATTTGAGATAAAGCTATTTGGTTCCATCAATTCTTGTACTTCCAGTTTGTTATTTTAATGTTTTAACCATTTCCCATAAGTAAATTTGGCATACCTTTGTACTCATGGTTCCCAAGATTTAGATTGTTCAAGTTGTTTGTCACTTTAGTCTGAGTGCAAAATGTCATTATTTATATCCTCTACTTTTGCCATGTCAATGTCTAGCACTTTTGATTTGTTAACATTCTGAAAACTAATTGTGTTGGAACTTGAGCTATTGTTTTATTGAGTAGGGGTATAGCTTGCATTAAAACTAAAATAGCATTTAGGCACTATGGTCGAATTTTTTGCCAATTTGACATCTAATCTTGTTGTTGTTATTGAATCTACCCCATCTGCCTCTGCCTCCGTTGACCCGCCTTTCGTCAAGGCTATCAAGATTTATAGACAAGGTGCTCAAGGTTCGGTAGGGATGCCTCCATGTGCCATGAGCTCGAAATAGGGAACATACTCAACTTAAACCCTGACTCGGCCTCCTTTTTTACTTGGCAAAAGCAATGAAGGAATGGTGCAGATCCATAGCTATATCCACCCAGATATACCACTTGAAGTCTCGTTCTCCTGCGACTTGACCAAGCATACTTGCTCCTATTATCTTTGATTGGCTGCCATGTGGCCCTACCTACCCGAGGCCAACTTCAGCTATAAATAGTTCCCCAAAGCTCAAAAAAGGACTTTGGCATTTTCTCTCTTATACACTCTATACTGACTCGTATGCAGGTTTTTGAGCGATAATTCATCATTATGCCTAGTTTCTTTAAATTTTATAAGAAAATATAAAGTGGATGTAGCTCGTTAATGCCGAACCACTATAAACTTGCATGTGATTGCTTTTTTCTCGTTCTCATTTGTATTTCTTCATTTTGTTCTCTACACAAATCCCTATTTGGGTGTTGTGTCACTTTTTGGTGTCAACACTTTGGTGCTTTCACTAAGAAAGAATTCTCAACACTTAGGGATTTTTTACCTACTTTTTAGATCGCCAAGTTCAGAGGAAAAATCCATACATCCATCAACAATGTAACAATGGTTTCTAGCAGAGACGATGAGATTAAGGCCGTCTCCAGGCCATTAGCTAGCAACAACCAATAGGTAGCGGACAGAGCTGCATTGCCTCTAGCTTCCGGGTTGGTACCGAACCTCCATCTTCCGGGTTGGTACCGAACAAATCCCAGGATGTGGCTTCTACCTTCAATCAAGTTCGCACCTCAGCGTTTGTCACTCAAGACGAGTTTATGTTGTTGATGAACCAGCTTAGGGAGAGCACCCCGATGTTGAATGCTCAGTCGCATGAGAACGCTACGATAAGGCAAGACATGAATCGAATGGAATGACAATGTGAAGATCTCAGGAACCAGCAAGTTACTCCCCTAACACGTCACTAAGCGGCCGAGAGTGCGTCATCATTAGGTAGAAGTGGAGGAGAAGCATTGTAGTTCATCAGGGCCTAGAATGTAGATGAGCTCCAGTTCGGAAGAATTTCGGCTCATAATGCCTATCCGGTTTGGCTCGGTACTACCAACCTAGATAATGCTGATCCCACATCCCTATCAAATCAGAATCCCCCTAGAGCTTGCGATGCTCCTGGTACTTCTCATACTTCAGCTCTTCCTCACTTGCGTATCGTGAATGACCGAAAAATAGGGGTTAAGGAAGCGCTGCCCGAAAGGTACCCAAGCAACATTTTCTGGGGAAAGAGTAGATATGATCATGTTAGGAGAGAACTCGGAACCTGTCATCTTCAATGCTCCATAGTTGACTGCCATGGTAAGGTAGATCATAAACGATAGTAAAGGGTTTACTAATGAGGATTGAGGGTTAGAGCATAGTCATACCCCTTTCACAGATGACATCTTGGAAGCTAAATTCCCTAGGAGGTTCAACCTGCCTCAAGTGAATCGTTACTCGGGTAGAACTGATGCAGGCCAGCATTTGATAATATATACATGGTTTATGGATGCAGCAACAGTAGCCCCAGACACCATCAAGTTCAAAGCCTTGCTTATCGGCCTTAATGAGGTTGCGCTTATATGGTTCACTCGGCTACCTCTGAGGTCGATGACGAATTTTGCAGATTTTAGAAGGAAGTTTTTGAACTAGTTTTGCTTACATGTCGTTAAGTCGAAGAATGTGATGTCCCTCTCCTGAATAAATCAAGTTAAAGGATAATCTCTTAAAAGCTATTTCGACTGTTTCAATACGGCCATTACGGAAGTCACTAACCCTAATCTAGAGTCGGTGTAGATGGCATTGATGGCCGGAGTTGACACTGAAACTGAATTCGAGAAATATTTTGTAGGAAAGCCTACCATAAGCCTTGACGTCTTTTATTAGAAGGCGAATGTTTACTTGCGTATTGAGAAAGAAATGATTAATAGAAAGTGTAATGACCCGGATATTTGACGGTGTAATAATTAACTTATTTAATTATTTAAATAACGAATATATTATTTAATCGACGATGTTAGAACGTATAATTATATTATAATTAAAATCGAGCTCGAAATGGCGCTGCAGCTCGTAATTTGGCGATTCAAACTTCAACCGAATGTACAGGATTCGTTTTAAATCAGATTTCTGTGAAACAAGAAACGTGTGGAGCTGGTGGATTATATCTTTCTAGGGGAAGAGAAAAATCAGGATTTTGTCGTGTAGATTTTGAGATATGTCCAAATCAAATTTTAAAATAGTCGTTATAGAATCGTTTATCGACCGTAACGGTTTATTCGATATAACTAGAGATCGGGTTAGAATTTAAACAAGGTTCTTTTGGAAAATAGTGATAATTTAATTTTTAGAATTTTATGGTAATTTTTAATTAATTAAATAAGCAACTTTTTATTTGGAGTATTTGGCACCCTATATCGACATTTCGGGGTTTCACAGAATGAGTTAATCTACCGGTATTATTATATTTTTGGGATCGTGGTACATTTCTGAACACAACGGTATTTTTATTTTTGCCGTAGCAATCCATAAATAAACGAAATCTGGAATAACATATTCCGCGTGAACTTCAAATTTTCAAGACCCATACGTATGCATTTAAAACTTTACATAGATTAGTGAATACCGTACCACTTTGGATTGTCGGTTAAATCGATCAAAATGTAATGTAGACTACAGCAAAGACCAGTATTTAAACCGTTGTAATTATCTGCATCATGTGATAAAACATATGAATGAAAGCATGAGTCATATTATAAAACTCAGTACAAATGAATACAATACTTCCATATATTCAGTAGAGTCTGCCACCCTACCATACAAACATGTCTTAAGACAATTCAATAAGAACACTGTCAACATCCTATATCATTAATGCGTCTACCGCCCTACCCTTTTATTCAATGCACATGTCCTTCTTTGCTTCTGCCGACTTACTAGACTTCAAGACAAATGAACATGGCAAATGATCCTCATTTTTCCGTAAACACATGTGCGTTTCCTTAGTCCTTAAGCTTATATAAACAAATATGTAAGAAATATTACTTCACTGCTAAGTTATATGGTGACATTCCTATCCTAGTTGCCATACATTTCTACCTAACCTATCATTCTCGAATTGTCACCGTCACTCTGCCAACCTGTCCACTCATGTTGCCTTAGCAAGGAAGACTCCTAATACTATAAAATACCAAGCATTTCTTCCAGCCTTTCTTTTCGGAAAACCAGCAAAACAAAATGTCGAGATCTGAAAATATAAAACAAATGTATTCGAGTATTGAAATTTTCTTTAAATTCATATGGGGTTCTGGATCCAAAACGCGAGGGGGTTCATGCATTCGAGCTGATGAACGAAAATGTTGGAGCAGAAAAATTCGAAGAAGGAGAAAAGGGTAGTTTCAGAGTATCCTCTCAATAATGGTTTCACGTGGGGGTGCGAGCGAATGTGCTCATGCCGTAGGGTTCATGGAAGTGATGAGTGATAGGAGTTGAAGTGCGGAGTGTCGGTGATCAGGAAGCTGCGCAAGTATTTGCAAGGAGGGATGAGGGGGAGCGAACGAGGGGGAGGATTGGAAAGCTGCCGTGAGTTCTGGAGTTGGGTATTCAGAGTGGGGAAGGTGAAGTTCAGGGTCGCAACAGTATAAGGGGTCCAAGTTCGTAAGTGAGTATTTGTGCCGGAGAAACTCGCCGAGCCCCTGTAGCAGTGGTGGGTCGCGACTGCTTCGGATGAGGAGCAGGAGAGGTTAAGGTAGTGGCTGCGGAGAGGAGTGGAAGGGGAGTTGAACGGGATTTGTTTCGCGAAGTATGCTGGTGGAGTATAGTGTTCAGAGTTCGAAAGTCAGCATGAAGGAGAATATAGAAATGGCGTTGACCATTGAAAGGTTATGGGATCTAGAAATGGGGGAGGAAGGACGTTGTGAAAATGGCGATAAGCTGGAGTTCTAGAAATAAAAACCTGGAAGCACGTTCGAAAATAGAAGGAGCAGTCCACGGTTCCAACTACAAGCGGGTCCGAAGATTTGGGATGGGCCGAACTGTAAGCCCAACATATTTATAAAATAAATATAAAGGGATGAGACATCGGTTGTTTTCAGAGTGGGATTTTTATGAAGTGAGGAGAAGTTTAAAATGGAACAGCATTCATGAAAATGTTTGGATAGCAGTTTTAAAGTGCGGTAGGAAATGGAACTGTAGTGGGCCGACTTGAATTAAAACGGTAAAGCCCATAGTTAATTTATTTAGTTTAAATTAAAATAAATTTGTGTATTAACTTTATATTGTTGTACCTCGCACATACGATATCAGAATTACGAACGGTCGGATTCGTTGGGATCGTATGGACGGCGGCTATGCGATGGAACTGACTGCGAGTGGATTGGAGCTCGTTTGAATTTATGGAGAAATAAATTGTTTGATTCAAATCAAACAAACAGTTTATCGTTCTTTAACGATGAACTACCAATGTGAGTAAAACTCACCAACCCTGAACAATTATATTTTTATAACGTATTTTTAGAACTGTTAATCATCTGTTGACTGTTGTATGTTGATTTGGTTGATTTAACTGCTAGTCAGTTAGTTGAAATTATATATATATATATATATATATATATATAAACCTTTATATATATATTGATTCTGTTTATCAGAATAATTCGTACTGAACTGAAAGTGATGTTATATATGTTGTCTAACATCTATGATGTAGGGAAACAGGTTGGAGGAATCCGACTGGATTCCTCAACATTTATTTTACTATTTATCATATATTGTAATATATGATGTGATATAATCTGTCTGAATATATGTATTTAAGTGATATCGATCTTTATGGTTTGGTATATAAAATACCGTAAGAAATACTAGAAAATAGAAAGGAGACTTACAAAGTAGATTTTTGAAAATAAATTATTTATATAAAATCGATGGATTTTATATATTAAAGGAAAAAGGATTTTTATAAAGAAAATATTTATAAATCAAAAGAATTATAAGGGGAATATATTTGTAAATCAAATATAAGGGAAATATGTTTGTAAATCAGAGAAAAGGAAATATTTGTCAACCAAATAGAAAGAGAAATATTTGTAAACCATTTACAAATAGAATAGAGATAAAAAGAAATATTTGTAGAACATTTACAAATAGAGTAATTATGATTATTTATTTATTTATTTAGGGAATAAATAAATAGAATAAAGGATTATTCATTTAGAAAATAAACAAAATTATAAAAGGGATATTTATTCAGAAAATAAATACGATATTATAAAAGGGAATAGATTTAATCAGTTAGAGTTTTCCAAAAGGAATTAATCAAATAGAGTTAAAGATATAGAGTTAAACAATATTAGAAACTGACTAGAGATTAGTTAAGTCGAATGGTTTTCTGAGTGTTGATCTGATGTTGGTTTCGGCCTTCGGGGTTTATACTTAGAGAATTGTTCTCTTACTAGTTTACAGTTAGGGACTGACAGTTGTGTAGTGATGCATGAATGAGGGTTGGAAATGTTTTCCAATGATAAAAACGTATATTTTCTAATTATAGAAAATAAGAAAATATGAATATATATAAATATATATATGTATTATATGTTGGATAATTGGATCGATAATTCCATTTGGAATTTAGATCGTTGTTTGTACACCGACATGTTTTCATTTGATAGTTAAATCACAGACTATCAAGTTTTTACCATTTTAACGTTGTTAATATGGAGAGACCGGTTGGATTCTTATCCAAAGAACCACTCTGTATTGGCATAAGCGTTGCGAATATGCCAAAGAAAATTGAAGACGGAGTAAAGTGCAAGTGCTGTTGTATAAGTCTTAGATAACAGTGACTAAGATGGATGTACTGAATAGTGCCTTCAGTTTCGTTCAGTCCCAGAACGAACGTATATAGACGAGTGTCTGACAGAGTATTTCCAATGATCGAATATGGTTGGTCTGTACAAATATATATGGTGGCAACGGATTTATTCCCTTAGCATACCATCCAGAATATTTGTGCAAATCAATTAGTGATTAACGGATCTGACAATGTGGCATTCAAAATGATCGTGTTATCAATGAATGGAAAGTAGACGTAGACTCTGGCCTCAACATCGGGTAAATGACAAAAATCGGGCAAGCAGCATGGCTAAGTCGGTCGCACCGATGTAGGGTGTATAATCACCTATCTAGAGAATATTCATTTGCTTCTTAAATCGATCAATGTTGTCCCATATATATACGGGAACGGTTGCTGATCCCAACCGTTGGTGATATACATTCGATACACTCAAGCGAAATGAGTGGTCGGTCATGTGTGGCTGAGTTGCAAGATGTCCTTGTTGAACTCCAGTGTATCGTTCTTAGAGTACACTAATCAGAAGGTGATTCCATACCTTGTCAGAGTTGGAAACCCATTACCCAATACGTGCTTGCGGTTTTGATTGTAAATATATGTAGAACGTGAGATGAAAGCGTTTCTGCTAAATGATTATTATATTGTGGTTGATAGACATTATTATAATATCAAAAAGGTTTTTGATATAAAGATATTCTGGATTCTCATAAGGGAAAAACCCGTTCCGTTATACGGCGTGGTCTTATGAGATATCGTTTAATTGTTCAACCTGTTTTAAAACTGTTTTACTCATACCAGTCCCATGACTGACCCGGAGTTTATTTGTTTGTTTTCCCTAAACTCTTGGGTGCCTAAATTTGTACGGGCAGTCAAGTAGTTGGGATTTTACAGATACACTTGGAGAGCTTGGAGCAGGAGGCTTCAAGATTCTATAGCTATTATTATTTCCGCTGAGTTGTAAGTGTTGTACTCTGCAAAGTTATTGTATACATATACTGTTTGTATTTCAAAAGTTATGTTATATTTTATTCGTTCCGCTGTGAGATCGTGTTTACTCTGATGATGATGTTCTTCTTCTTCTTTTATTCTATAAGTTTCTATCTTATCTATTCTCACCCTCTAACTTCTTTCTATTAATTTCTTGAATTTTCAGTGCAATTTGGGGTTGGACTTGTGTTATTTGGTCAGCTCAAATTGGACCGGATTTTTGGGTCATTACAGAAAGAGGAGAGTGGATGATAGGACATAGGCGTTTGTGTAGAGTAACATGGCAGTTAAGTAGTTCGAAGATAATTCCAGCAAAGTAAAGGTGAATGTTTGAAATCGCAACAAGCAGAATAGTAACCAGCGTAAAAGCAGCAACGGAGGGGCCATAACCATAAGGGGATGCTAAGAAGCAGCCTCGATTTCAGACGTTCGACAATTACACTTTGTTGAGTGATATGCTGGAAAACATCTATCTTAATACGTGCAGTATGATGCAGTACAAGAAACCACTTTCGCGAGAATCCATGGAGAAAGAATGTGAGACTGGAAAGTACTGTTTATTTCATGAGATCTATGGCCATATGACAAATGAATGTCGTTATCTCAGAAATATCATCGAGAAGCCGATCAGAGAAGGAAAGCTTGACGAGTACAAGGTTGCCTCGAGGGAAAGGGGCCAGGGGATTTGAACACCCAAACAAGGTCAGGTGGCTCCTAGGGCCACCGCCTGGCAAAAAGCGAAAGGTATTGTGATTAACATCGTTGTAGGAGGACCACATCCAGAGGGTTTCAGCACGAAAACTATGGAGTAGTATGTGAATGCTGCAAAAAATCTAAAAATCAGGGAGTGCAATGCTCCTAGAGAAAATGTGCCTATGAAATAGCAAAGGATAATGACTGATGTCAACATCTTCTGTGACAGAGAATCTGAGGTGGCAGAAACCCCTAACATTGATCCATTGGTGATTACAGTCATTATTGGCCCAACCACCATATAGAAAGTCCTTGTGGATTGCGGGAGTTCCGTAAATATCTTATTTAAGAGAGCCTATGATCAGATGGGACCAGAGGAAAGAGATTTGAAGCCATGCAAAGGCGGGTATGTTGCGTCAATGGCTCAACAAATAAACCTGTTGGGATTGTTGAATTACCGGTAGAATTGGATAAGGTGTAACTTAAGAGAGTACATATGCTCGCATTCCTTGCAATGGATATAAACTTTCCATATAATGCCTTTCTTGGCTGATCGGCCCTAGCTGAATTTAGGGCATGCATAGATCCATGGTGCTTGCTCTTGAACTTTCCAACATAAGGTGGAGTCAGAATAGTACGAGGAGACCCGGCAGCAGGTCAAGTGTGCAACTTAGAGGAATGGAAAGAAGTCTGCGACAAAGAAAATAAGGAGTCTATAGACAATCCTCCTCCTTCCAAGGAGGTTGCAGCATATAAAACAAAGAAAACATCCCAGCTAGGACCGTCTATTCGCCATCCTGAGATACTGATCCGAGGGAAGACGGAGTGCCAGGTTGTAGAAGGGTGACTCCTAATGAGACCACGATGGAGATTCTTATCGATAACGATGACCTGACCAAGGTCTTTAAGATCGGATCCCATCTAGACCCCCTACGAAGGAGGGAGTTGACTAAATTTCTCCATGCAAACCACAGCATGTTCGTGTGGACCCATGCTGACATGTATCAGATATCTCCATCTACCATGAACCACTCACTAAATATTGACCTAAAATATGTCCTAGTAAAGCAGAAATGGCATACATTTGGCCCAGAGAGGTTAGCAGCTTTAAAAGAAGAGGTTGAAAGAGTAAAGAATAATGATTCATCCAAGATGCGACATATACCAAATGGATATCAAACCCAGTTCTTGTGAAGAAGGACAACAAGAAGGGGCGAACATGCATTAACTTTTCGGAGTTGAATAAGGCGTGCCCTAAAGATAGCTTTTCACTTCTTAGGATTAACCAACTTGTCGACTCTACAGTTGGACATGAAATCCTCTCTTTCATGGATGCTTATTCAGGATGTAACCAGATCACAATGCATTCCTCAGACCAGAAGCATACTAGTTTCACGATGTATCTCAGACTATATTGCTATGTGGTATGTCGTTTGGACTAAAGAATGCTGGAGCAACATATTAATAGTTATTCAAGTGCATGTTCCATGATCAAATTTGAAAGACAATGGAAGTGTATGTAGATGACATGCTAGTGAAGTTAAGTCAATCTATCACATCCGAAACTTGGCAAAGATGTTTAATGTTCTCCGCAGATATGGGATGAAGCTCAACCCTTTGAAATTCTCTTTCCACATTGCATCAGGAAATTCTTGGATTTCATCATCAGCTCTCGAGGAATCGAAATCAACCCTAATGGATAGTGGCTATCCTAGGCATCCTAGAACCTCGAAGGATCAAAAATGTTCAGAGTCTACCTGGAAAGGTGGAAGAATTGGGCAAATTTGTATCTAGGGCTGCTGATAAATTCCTCTCCTTCTTTGAGTTGATTAAGCGGGGAAGCGACGTAATTTTGCTTGGACGCCTGATTGTGTACCTTTTGGATCACTTGGAGAGACCTCTTATAATGTTAATGCCCATTGACTACAATGACTTGTTCGTATACTTGGCAGTGTCCCTACATGCAGTCAGTTCAGCCTTAGTTCGTGAGGAAGATCGAGTTCAGTGACCAGTTTGTTATATAAGAAAAAAGTTGATAGAAGCAGAGCACAACTATCCAAAGATCAAAAGACTTGCTAACAGTTTATTGATAACCTCAAGGAATCTTCTCCACTACTTTCTGGACTATCCAATAAAAGTGTATATTGACCAACCGCTATGATAGCTCCATCAGTGATTTGAGGCGTCTGGGAGGTTATTTAAACAGAATATCGATTTAAGCCAGTTCAGTATT
The DNA here is from genome assembly GCA_030737875.1 of Allium sativum. NCBI lineage: Eukaryota > Viridiplantae > Streptophyta > Magnoliopsida > Asparagales > Amaryllidaceae > Allium > Allium sativum. The sequence continues at coordinate 44,086,644 of CM060921.1, forward strand.
ACTTACATTCCTTAAAATGCTATTCCAGGACAGACATTGGCAGACTTCATAGCAGAATTCACATCCCTAAAAGATTATAGGGATGTAGAAATGGGCCGTCCGATACTCACTTGAAAACTATACATTGACTAGGTCCGAAATGATCAGCGTTTTGGCATTGGAGTTTTGTTGTTGACTCCTGAAGGAAGATCTGTGTGTTATGCATTAAGGCTGGAATTTCCAGCCACTACCTACAAAGCCAAGTATGAGGCTCTGATTGCCGGGATGAGACTCGCAAAGGATCTAGGAGAAAAAGCACTAAACATTTTCTGTGACCCCCGGATTGTTGCACTTAAGGTCCAAAAAGAGGACTAGATAAAGGGGGAATGACTCATTGCGTACCTCAGTCAAGTAGAGCAATCACTAGTATGGTACGACTATTATAGCATCTCTCATATTCTAAGGGAGTTCAACAGGCTGACTTATTTGCCAAGATGGACAGTTCGAACCATCAAGAGTAAGATGAGTCAATCCTGATAGAGACACTGACAAATCCCAATATAAATCAAACAGAATATGATGTGGTGTTGGATACTGAGCCTGAAAAGGAACCAAAGATGACTCCTGTTAAACACTTGCTCTTGCAAGGAACTCTCCCAGAGTGAAGTAACGAAAGGCGTGCCCTCGTACATAAAGCTTTGAGATACATTATCCAAGGAAACACTCTATACCGGAAGGGCTTCTTAGTTCTATTACTCTGGTATATTCCCAATGACGACGCTAAGTGTGTATTGCGAGAAGTTCATGAAGGCGAATGTGGCGATCATACTAGGGAAAAACTTTGGCGAAGAAGATACTTCGGTATAGCTTTTTCCAGCCTATTGTCAACCGAGATAAGGCTGATTATTCAGGACACTGTGACATGTGCCAGAGGTTTACAAATATTCGAAAAGATCCACCAACTCAACTCACTCAGATGGTCAGTCCCCATCCGCTTGCAATTTGGGGGATTTACATCATTGGTAGCCTTTTGATCTTGAAAGGTAGAGCATAGTATGCGATTGTAGTAGTTGGCTAGTTAACAAATTGGGCTGAAGTTAAACCACTGATCATGATATCGACAAAGCGGGTAATCAACTTTATCGTTAGAAACATCATATGTCGGTTTGGAATCCCCAAGACTAACATCACTGATAACGGAACCGAATTCGATAACTCAAAGCTCAAAGATTTCAATCGATGACATTACGCTGAAAAGAAATACACTGCATTACACACCCATAATCAAATGAGTAGGTCTAAGCGGTGAACAAGATCATCATGTCCGTTCTGAAGAAGTGATTGGATCGGACTAAAGGCAAATGGGTCAATGAACTACCATTAGCCATCCGGGCTTATCGTACAATACACATGTCCATGACTCACCACACTCAATTTTCTTTATCCTATGGCTCTGAGGAAGTGATACTTATGGAGCTTGAAGTCCCCTCTAATTGAAAAACATACTACAATCCTGTGATTAACAAGGCACTTCTGTTAGAGTCACTTTAAATGGTTGATGAGAAGAGAGAGGAGGCTAACTTGCGCACAGACACCGCATTGTGCGTTACTACAACAAGAAGGTTCGACCTAGAACCTTCGAGCCTGACAACCTTGTACTAAAGCGCGTCTTCCCGACTCTAGTTCACATGGGACCAAGATGGGTAGTACCTTATGTCATTTGACGGAAGCTTGATGATGGAACTTTAAGGCTAACGACTTTCGAGGGAGATGATCTTCAAAGAGTATGGAACGCTGTGTTCTTGCGGCATTATTTGACTTAGGCCTTTATTTTCTTTCAAATTTTTAATTATTATTTCATTTTCCAACTATTTAATAAGGCACAACTTCGCAATTGTTTATGAATAAAAGCTCTCTTCCATGCTCCACGACAATGTTTATTAATTTGGCTATGTGTTGTGAATCGACCTACCAATGCCAAGACTCGAACTAAGGGGATGACTAAATCCCCAACGATGTTCATTAGCTTATGTGACACCCCGTGTCCGTTAATGTCACTCTTTATTAGAATGCATTCAGTTTTAAGAAGAGTTATAGGTAAACATGCACAGAATTACACAAGACAAATATAAAATAGTAGCGTAAATATAATACTTTATTTTACAAAAGAAAATACCATGGTCCAAAAATCCATTTACAACATAAGTCTGAAATACTAAAAACCAATTACATAAAATTAAAGTGTCTTCCTTGTACTAAAACCATCGGAGTACATAAACATAAATCCATTGTCCCTAGAAACAACCATAATAAGGTAGATAGGTAGTCAAAGCGATACATCTAAGCAAAGCAAAGCAAATCTAACTCCAAGTTGTACAGGAAAGAGAGTCCTAATCAAGCCTAAGTATTCCCACCCTGAGAATCTGGGGGAAGGAAGAGAAAAAGAGAGAGAAAAAAGGAAACAAAACGGGTCAGACATAAAGTCTGGTGAGTCCAGTGACTTTTAGCATATAAAGAGATAAAAGTAACGAGACATTAAATAAACTGGATGAGAGATAACAACAATACGTAACAGGTATAAACAAGATGAACATGGTGAATTATGCTTCTCAAATACTTTCTCTGCACCAATACTAGTATATCACATTAAGTGTTTTTCAACAACTTAACATAAACAGAGTGATCCCAACATAGCATAAATATTTGACCTAGGTGTACTTCTAACAATAGGTTTTACCCCAAACAAAATAACAGAGCCTAAATAAAATTTAACGAGTATTACCCCAAACAGAAATAATAGGTACCTAAACAGAACTAGATGTACCCTAATTACTGTGATCGGCTCCCTACCATGTAAATTCCCTGTCCCGGCCCCACAGTAGGGTGTATTACTTCCTAAAGTGGAATCCACCAGAAGGAACAGACCTATTTACTAATGTTATGGCATCTTATTTTCCTAGACAGACCAGACCCATGCACACACATAACCCCATTGGAACGCACCATTAGAACACCCAATCCCGAAATGAACCTCTTATAATTAGTCTCAGTAAGCGTGCCCGCACCCCTACCTCGAGCGGGGTCCTCTTTCAATACTATAACGGGTTACTGACAAATATGGGTCCTACACAACAAATGACACAAGAAAACCTAGACTTGCGTCCCTAATCAACTAGGCTTTACATAGGCTAAGTTTTACATGGGTCAATAGTGTCCGTACAACCCCACCAGATTAACAAGTTTAGTTAACCCTCCCAATAGACCAAACAGAATACATAGGTGACATACAGTTTCATTTACATGTTCCCTTAGTCTTTGCATTAAGCTTACATATTTCCATATGCATACACCGCATATTTCAGTTATATTGCATAGTATAGGTTATGCCCCAAACTTTAGTCATATTCACAATACAAGTTATGCACCCAAATTACCATTCCCAATTACGTCTATACACATATTTCAGCGATATCGGCCTAGGCTCGAAGATAACTTGGCTATAAAAAGAAAAAGGAACGAGAGAGGAAGAAGAACAGAAATAGGCATAAACAACAGATATAGGCATAGAAATAGGCATGTAGAATTAACTAAACAAAAATAGGTGTATAGCAAATTTCATATCATTATAGCAGATCTATTTAAATATTAATCAACATCTTAACAGGCATAAGTTTTAGATCTGGTTTATTAACATGTCAAGATCACATAATATGAGCTCACAAAGACAGGATCTAAAGAACCGAGAAAAGAATGTTGATGTTGTAGTAGACATTCTTGTATACGTGTAAGTCGTTGTTGCAGAAGAATAGGCTCATTCAATCCAAGCTAGGGCAGCATCTCGTTGTCTCTATTGTTTTGGGTAAATGAAACAATACAAATTCTATCCTATTTATAGCCTATCGTTATACAATCTCGTTCAGAAACAAGACCAGGTTCAGGTTAAGAACTTGGATGGATCTGGGGTGGGTCAACCCCCATGGGGCATTGGTTGAGCCCCAATGGGTAAAATTCCCATGTGCCTTCATGCTCTTCTGTTTTGATTTATTCTGAATTCTGGACTGGTTTTGTTTATATATATTTTACTTATATGTATACAAACTTCAAACCTTATATTTCTTCATACGACGTCCGTTTTATGCAAACTCGGAGTCTATCTCAAGAAGAATTCCAAAATGAACACAACGGTACAATCCATTTCCTTTAATTCCTGATATTTAATTAAGTATTCTTTTATTTTATCCTTATAGTGTCCTTTAAAATTACTGGGTGTTACATTTCCCCTATTGAAAGGATTTCATCCTCGAAATCGCCAAGTTAAGACGAATCAAAGGAGGCCTAAAATCATCATGCACACACATCAATTTCCCCACTGATCCAAAGCGAAATTGATGTGTGTGCATGATGTTTTCCACGCTAATAAACCAGGTGTAAGATCCGTAGAAGGCCTAAAATCAAAGGTCGATATATACTCCAAGCTCTGCCTCTCTAGAAATAGATGACTCAAGGTCGTCCTCTGCTTACTCAACGCCTCCGCCACCACATTACCCTTGCCAGGGGTATAAGCAATCTCAAATTCATAGGACTCTAGGAACTACATCCATCTTTACCGTCTCAAATTGAGATCCTTCTGCAAGAAAAATAATTGAGAGATTTATAGTTTGTGTATAACTCGAACCTCGCTCCAAGTAGATAATGTCGCCAAGATAAGTGCGAACATTACAACAGCCAATTCCAAATCGTAAATGGGGTGGTTTTTCTCATGAACCTTCAACTGTCTACTCCCATGGCATACTACCCTTCCCTATTGCATCAAAACGACACTGAGTCTCGTACCACATGCATCAAATGTACACTGTGAACACCATGCTCCCACCAGGCAATGTCAGAACTAGGGCTGCTGTTAGAGTCCTTTTTAATCGCTGAAAAGCATCATCACAATCAATGTTCCAAGTAAAGGTCAGATTCTTCTTCGTCAGTTTGGTAAGTGGGGCTGATATCCTTGCAAAATCTTCAATAAACTTCCTATAGTAGCCTGCCAAACCCAGAAAACTTATCACCTTTGTTGCATTCTTTGGAGCTTTCCAATCTTGAACAACAACAACTTTTGTGGGATCCATCGCTATCCTTTCCTTGGAAAGCACATGCATTAAAAGTCTTACTTCCTTTCTCCAAAAGTGGCACTTGGAGAATTTCTCCTTAAGATGGTGTGTTCTGAGAGTCCTAAAGACCGCTCCTGAATGCAGGGCATGCTCTTCTTCATTCTTTGAGAAAATCAAGATGTCATCAACAAATACCACATCAAATTTATTCAGAAACTCCCTGAACACCCTACTCATCAGATTCGCAAAATATGCGGGTGCATTAGTCAACCCAAAAGGCATGACTAACCAGTCAAAGAAACTATCTGGAGTTATGAAAGCAGTCTTATCTATACTATCCTCTGCCACTCTCAACTGGTGAAATCCCATAGCCAAATCTAACTGTGAGAAAACAGATGCACCAACAATCTGGTAAACAGATCATCAATCCTCGGGAGTGGGTGCCTATTCTTCTTAATGAGCTTGTTCAACTTCCTATAATCCACATATAAGCGAAGCGAGCCATCCGCCGTAGTTGCGAAAACGACTGGAGCACCCCATTCCGATATGCTTCGCCTAATAAACCCCTTCTCAAGTAGCTCCCCTACTTGCTTGTTGGGCTCCCTTCTTTACCCAGGAGCCATGTGGCGCACAGTAAATGCAACTGGCTTTGCATTGTCCACCAAGTATATCTGGAAATCAATCTCGCGCCTTGGAGGTAATCCCCGAACCTCCTCAAAAACATCAGGATACTCATAGACTATCGGTACAGATCATAAATCATCTATAGAAACATTAGGGGATTCTAGGAAACTAAGCAAGATAGACCCCTTAGGGTCATAAAAATTCTCGGGAGTCCTTCCATGGCAAGTTTAAAGTACAACGACCCTCCTCTCACAGTTTGGAATGGCACAATAAATGGCTAGCCAATCCATACCTAGAATCAAACCATAGCCCATGAAACCAAACAAAAATGCATATCACTCAAACTCGATGCCTAATACAGATATCCTCAAACCCTGACAGATCATAGACAGATGAGCCGTGCCACCAATGAGGTTTAAGACAACAATGGGATCAGAAACAATACTGGTACTAAGGTGTAGAGATTCAACCACATAATCAGATATAAAAGAGTGAGAAGCTCCAGAACAAAAAAGAGTCCTAACTAGATGATCTGAAAGAGAAATCAAACCTTCAGTGGAAACTTTCCTACCTCTGTCCCGTCTGTTAGCCTCGAGAGCATGCACTTTCCCTCCAATAGGTCCTGCCCTCTGCCCCTGTCCTTGCTTCTTTTGGCATTCCTACTATAGTTTCCCGTTTCACTACAGTTGTAACAAGAATTCTTCCTCTTTCTGCAATTCTTAATCACACGACCCAAGCCTCCACAACCATGACATTTCTTCTTATTTTGAGCTTTGTCGTTCTTTCCATCTTTCTTTTGTTGTTCTTTCTTGGGCCACATCTTCTAGTTTTGTGTCTCATTAGTCTTTGCCTCTTTCTTTTCTCCTGCCACTTCTTCATTCATCAATGCCATATCAACAAGCTCCTCGAAAGTTGCTCACATAGGAATATGAGACATAGCTGGTCCATGGAGGGGTTCATTCAATCCTCTTGTGAACCTCAAGGCTTTCTTGTGCGGAGGATTTACCAGGTCCAAATCAAACCTTGCCAGCTGGTTGAACTTATTGACATACTCTTTGACCGACATGCTTCCTTGCTCAAGTGCCATAACCCTCTCCATCTGCATACTCTCTTCTGCCTGAGAGAGAAATTTCATCTCGAACCACTGATGAAAATCGACCGAAGTATCTACTAGACGCTCTGCTTGCGTCACTTTCCACCAGAATGAAGCTTCATCTTTCACCTGCCATGGTCATTAACCTCAAAAATCCCAAACTAGTCATCCATCTCTTTAAGATAATTTCTTGCTTCTATAAATCTTTATGTTCCGTGGAATGGTTTTCCGCCCATAGCACAAAAGTCCTTGCATATCTTGTATAAATTATCTTCTTGCGGAGGAGGAGTAACAACGGCTGTAGCAGGGGGAGGGACGTTTGCTTGGCCCTTGGCAGGTGCCGTAACCTCGATATATCTACGGAGCCAAGCCGGTATCTGAATGCCCTCGGGAATACTCGGTTACCCAGATATGCTGAAAAGAAAAGGAAAAGGGATTCAAACAGAGGATCGAAAGATATTTCATATGGCTTTGGGGAATATGTTTTTCAAAAATAGACTTTTCTTTTTAAAACCTTTTGAAAACAATTTTCAAAATGTTTTCTTCGATCTTGTAACCTTCAGCTCTGATACCAAATGTGAAACACCATGTCCATTTAATGTCACTCTTTATCAAAATGCATTAAGTTGCATGAAGAGTTATAGGTAAACAGGCATAGAATTACACAATACAAATATAATATAGAAGTGGAAATATAATACTTTATTCTACAAAAGAAAATACGTGGTCTAAAAATCCAGTTACAACACAAGTCTAAAATAATGAAAACCAATTACATCAAATTAAATTATGCCTCCTACTAAAACCATCAGATTACATAAATATATTTCCATAGTCCCTAAAAACAACCATAATAAGGTAGACAAATAGTCAAAGTGATACATCTAAGCAAAGCAAAGCAAATCCAACTCCAAGTAGTACAGGAAACAGAGTCCTAATCAAGCCTGAGTATTTCCACCCTAAGATCCTGGGAGGGAAGGAAGAGAGAAATAAAGAAACAAAATTGGTCAAACATAAAGTCTGGCAAGTCCAATGACTTTTAGAATATACATAGACAAAAGTAACAAAATAGTAAATAAACTGGATGAGAGATAACAACAATATATAATAGGTATAAACATGATGAACAAGGTGAATTATGCTTCTCAAATATTTTCTTTGCATCAATACTATTATATCGCATTAAGTGTTTTTCATCTACTTAATATAAACAGAATGATCCCAACATAGCATAAATGGTAGAATTAGTTGTGCTTAGCAATGGGTTTTACCCCAAACAGAATAATAGGTACCCAAACAGAATATAACGAGTATTACCCCGAAACAGAAATAATAGGTACCTAAACAGAACTTGATGTACCCTAATTACTACCCCCATGATCGGCTCCCTACAACATAATACCCTGCGCTGGCCCTAAAGTAGGGTGTATTACATCCTAAAGTGGAAACCACCAGAAGGACACAGACCTATTTACACGTGTTATGGCGTCTTATTTTTCCAGACAGACCGGACCCATGCACGCACATGACCCCTTTGGAACGCACCATCAGAACACCCTATCCCAAATGAACCTCTTATAATTAGTCTCAGTAAGCGTTCCCTGATCCCTACCTAGTGCAGGGTCCTCTTTTAATACCATAACTGGTTACTGGCTAATATGGGTCGCACACAACAAATGACACAAGAACCCCTAGATTTGCATCCTGAATCAAGTAGGCTTTACATAGGTTAAGTTTTACACTGGTTAATAGTGTCCGTACAACCCCACCAGATTAACAAGTTTACTTAACCCTCCTAACAGATCAAACAGAATACACAAGAGACATACAGTTTCATTTACATGTTCCCTTAATCTTCGTATTAATCCTACACGTTTTCATATTCATACGCCCCATATTTCAGTTATATTTCATAGTATAAGTTATTCTCCAAACTTTAGTCATATTCATAGTACAGATTATGCCCCCAAATTACCATTCCCAATTATGTTCGTATGCATATTTCAGCGATATCGGCCTAGGCTCGAAGGTAGCCTGGATATTAAAAAAAAGGAATGAGAGAGGAAGAAGAATAGAAATAGGCATATTGAATTAACTGAACAAAATAGGTGTACAACAAATTTCATGTCATTATAACAGGTCTGTTTAAATATTAGTCAACATCTTAATAAACATAAGTTTTATATCAGGTTTATTAACATGTCAAGATTACTTGTTAAGTATTTGTATCTAAAAGCAACATGAACTCGTAGAAACTGGATCTAAAGAACTGAGAAAAGAATGTTAATATTGTAGTAGAGATTCTTGTATGTATATACAAGTCGTTGTTGCAGAAGAATGGGCTAATTCAATCCAAGTTGGGGCAGCATCTCGTTGTCTCCATTGTTTTGGGTGAATAAAACAATAAAAATGATGTCCTATTTATAGCCTATCATCAACGAATCTCATTCAGAAATAAGTCCAGGTTCAGGTTAAGGACCTGGAGTGGGTCGACCCCGAGGTCGACCCTAGGGTCGACCCCCACGGGGCATGGGTCGACCCCCAATGGGTCGATTTTCCACGTGCTTTCTTCCTCTTCGATTTTGATTTATTTTGAATTTTGGACTGGTTTTGTTTATATATATTTTACTTATATGTATCCAAACTTCAAACCTTAATGTCTTCTTCACATGATGTCTGTTTTATGCAAACTTAGAGTCTATCTCAAGCAGAATTTCAAGACAAATGCAATGGTACAGTCTGTTTCCCTTAATTCCCGGTATTTAATTAAGTATTCTCTTAGTTTATCCTTATAGTGTGCTCTAAAATTACGGGGTGTTATAGCTTATGTTTCGATGAGCGGGGTCAAATACGTGACTAGTTGGATATAAGTTAACTAAACCCGAGCTTGACTTCGACGCTCAATACAGCAATCTCCACTTTGAGAACTAAAGTGTTAGAATGACGCAAAAACTGACGTGATACGACTGTTCATACAACTAACTCTAACTCTCATGACTTGAGAGAGATTATAAATCAATTGGCCTAGTTTGAAAGGTGCTTAATGACTCACAACCACTAAACCTGACACTCTAACCTGGACTGACATCGTGAAAGTATTAAGAATGATTCTACGACGTCTGCCCATTATCCCTTGACCGGAGGCATAAGTATAAAGACTTAAGGGTCGGACGTCTAATTGACTTAACCAAGTCCCCACCGATGCTGGCGCTACAAAGGTAGCCTCATAAGTTAACTTCTAACATGACTCGGATGCGACTCGTGGTTCAAATTTTATTGCGGGCATATCCACTATACCTATGGACTAAGACACTCCGTACTACGACACCAAGTACTGTGACAATTAAAAACTACATTGCTTAGTGATTATAAGCGAGAGAACTAATGGCATAAAGCTTGTAAGCCAGAAGGCTTATAACTTGTTTCTTGTTGCTTATTACTTATGACTTGACTTAGTAATATTTAAACCGCATGTACATTGAATAGAAAGCAACATAAACCTGCAGATAGATAACATTGTTTTCATCAACAGAAACATTTATTTATTTACAAAAGGAAATTTTGAAATAATTTAAAAGAAAAAACGCGAGGGTTGCACATGTAACAACACCAAAGGGCCTAAGGGTAATACAAAAGACAAGTCAACTAAGCCATCGATGGCTTATTATCGGTCTTGGATTTCTTCTTCTTCCCAGTCAACTTTGCCTCGGTGAGAATACGACTCTTTTCGCACTTATCACCAAAAGAATAAAAAGGTACCAATGTGGGCACATCATGTTTCTTCTTACGTCGCTTGTCGATGGCACATGGCAGAGTTTTCTTGTTTGGCAAAACCGAACCAGAAGGAGGTATCTCTTGAAGAAGAGGAATCAATTAGGGGCCTATTGTAGTCTCCGTTTTTAAACTCCAGAAGTTGTCCTGCTTGCTGCACTTGAATTTCTACCATGCTTATAGGCCCCTTCTGCCTAAACTTTCTGGTATAAATAATGTTTTCTTCACCTTTTCTTTGAGAGCCCTTTCCATTCAAACCCTTTAGTGCATCAATCATACCTTTATCTTTGTCTGGATCATCGGCATGGGGAAGCTGTGGCTCATCGGCAGCTTTTGATTGGGCTTCAGAAGAGGTTTAAAATGGACGGGTACTTATAGCATGACGAGCAATCACGGTTAGTCCTTTGGGAGCAATGGGCAATCCGAGCAACGCCAGATAATCTCTTTTGAATTCAAGCAAAGTCAGAAAGACACCTACTGTAGAGCCACCATTTGTAAGACCAGGAGTTTCAAGCATCTCAGTAATTGGTGTTAGTGGCTTTGGCATTTTGAAAGCTTGGAAATTAGGATTGTAACCTTCCACTTCTCCATACCAGAGGACCATAGATGAAGATCCAGAACCACCCTCGACTGGGGTCTTTCCAATAGCTTGATGCCTAGCGGCATCCTTAGCTTCTTTTGGCAGCCTTCTCTATTTCTCCAAGCGTTCAAGCTTGTCATTCCTTAAAAATGTCTTCATCAGCTTGTGACACCGCACATCCCTTAATGTCACCCATATGCGGATGCATTAAGTTATGCGAAGCGCAATAATAATACATAGACTAAATTCAACAAGATAGAATATAAAATTCAGTGGAAAAAAACTTAAAGACTTCTATTTTAAATCAAATTCAACATTACAATTTCCAAAATAAACCATCAATGTCAAAACCATAAACATTTATCCTATAAATCATCAGAGTACAAAACCACAAAATAATATCCCTCATGTTCCATAACAATAAACATAGAAAAAGAAACTAAAGTAATACATGGAAAGGAAAGCAATACATGTCCACGAAGAATAGAATCACAGCCACAACTACTGTCCACCACCAATCTGAGAACCTGAGGGGAGGAAGGAAGAGATGGAAGGAAAAACAAAATAGATTAGACATAAATTCTAGTGAATTCCAGTGATTTTCAGCATAAGGATAAGGTAGAAAGTATCAAGACAGATAAATAATGCTGAATATGAAGCTACAGTAAAATATACATGCACAAAGTAAACGAGATAACAAGATATCAAGGCAAGGTAAAGATCATGTATGCTTTTCATTCATATCCCAAGAACAAGTTTCTTTACCAACTCTCTGTGTAATGATCTAAATTTTTATTCAACTTAAAATATGAATTTTTATTGATTTTAATGGAAATTAAATATTAAAACAATTTATTTTGAGAATTACCGACTTAGAATTTGTATAAAACGAAGTGTGAACGTATAAGTTTATATTAATTATAAAACGAACTCATTACATCGTGGTAGTTTGAAATATTTAGTTTTGAATTTCAATTGAATATATATAATTTGTTAGGTCGGATTTCTGTAAAAATAAGAAACGATAGAATATATTTAAGTATATCATTCTATCAAAAGTGAAAATTTGAGTTTTCGTATCATAAATCGTAAGTTATATCCAAATTAAAATTTCAAAAAGTCGTTGTGGAATCGTTTATAAATTATAACGATTTATTAAATAAAATAGAAATGATTTATTACGAAATTGAATATCGATTTGACTTGGCTTTTGAAAATATTGAGTTATAAACCCAATTATGTTTGTTTTAAATCTATACGATATTTTATTTGGATATGCATGATAATATTAATTTATTATTACATATTTGAGCTGCTTTTGAATTTATTTATATTTTACTAGTTTTATTTCAAGCCTAAAAAATAGCCATTTTTCGAATGACCTTTGTTTTCAACAAAATCAAATTTATTAGAACCACAATATTAAATTATTGCTAGCTTTCAATTTTGATTCCATTTGGAGTTAATATGTGATTGTGCGCAATTTAAATGAGAAACTGTCAATAATTTGACTTTAAAAATATGTTGTTGGAGCAAATGAACTCGGAATTTAACGAAATAAGTTTCATTGGGTCTGTAATGTTGAAACATAGATGTATGTCAATTTTCACCAAAAAAAGGATCTGTATGTGATCATACAAATTTTTAAATGATAAATGTAAGCAATAATTGAATGTAATTGAATATAAAATTAATAAAATAATAATTTGCCTTCCTTATAAATAATCCTAAACATAAACTAACCCTAAATTTCCCAATCCCTTTGTCAGAAACCACACCGCCACCCTTTCCTTTCCAAAACGTGAAAATTCCCTCTTCAAAAATTCTAAACAATTCCTAGAAAAGTCAATAATATCAAAATCCATATATATGTGATCCTAGAGAGGTGTTCTTCAGTTTGGTAATGGATTAATGGCATTTGCAGAAGTTTTCTTCGCTGCCATATTTATAGCATGTGTCTTTAGGAGCTAGGGTTGAGGGGTTGGTGAAATTTATGCATCAATTCAAGTTTCGAAGGTTTGTGTTGTAAAGAAGTGTTGATTGGCAAATTTTGGCTTGATGTGGTTAGAATTTGGTGCCTACCCTACATCATGGCAGGGTGAAATGAAGCAGGTGACACATTTTCTTGGGGTTGCATGCAAGGGGACTTGGTGATGAACTTGTAAAGCTCATGAAGAGAAGCTTGTCGATAGGTTCCGTTTGGGGTTTCATGGAGAAACGAGGAAGGAAGGTGGATTCAAAGTTGCGACCATGGGAAGTGATGAGCAGCAAGTCACTGTATGGAAGAAGGATTAAGGAATATAATTCGTGGCTTAAGTAAGAAATTTAAAGTTAATTAATCATTATTTAAGTTGCTAGTCACATTTAAATTGTATATTTGAACTTGTAAAATAAATATTTTTTTCATACGTGATCAGAATTCAGCGAAACATGATCCTTTGGAACTGTATGGACGAAAGCTTCGCAATGACCTGGTGTGGGGTGATTTGGAGCTCATTGCAATTTTTGGCGAAGTAAAACGTCTTATTTAATCAATTGACCGTTTATCGTTGTTTAACGATAAACGACCAATGTGAGAACTCTCACTCAATTGAATTTTTATAAGTTATTATAATCTTATAACCAATTATATATATGATTGCCTGTGATTGCAATGTTTTTTTTTGGTGGTTGATGGATGATATTTACGGTTTTGACTGTTATTATTATTGAACTATGAATATAAGCGCTATCCATATAAACGCTTATATTATAAATATTGATTGATGGACGGTAGTTGATATGGACATGCTTATATTATGGATGTGTTTATATTATTGACATAAAGTTGACACCGGGAATTTGGAAAGTTTATATTATGGACGTGTTTATAGTTTAAATGAATAATTGTTGTAAATAGTCGAAATAGTGAAATTTGATTCCAGAAATAAGTTTGATTATAAATATAAGCTTACGTTGCGATTCGAAATTAATAAAGTGATTTGAATAGGATATGTCTTACAGCGACCGTCCGCAAATTTTGACCATTAACTTCAAATGGACATATCAGGAGATCAAACAGTTGGAATTTCCCAAAACTGAAAGCGATGGGTTTTAAATGAAAAGAACTACCAAACGAAAAGCAAAGTTTAAAAATCCAGTGGTTAGATTTCAAGATAAATCCAGATCAATATTTGAAAGGGTCGTTGTAAATGCAGTTCGATGACCGGAATTGGAAAACGACTGTAAAGGCCATATTAAAATTATTATAATATGAAAAAAATGTTAAATCATAATAAATTATTTGAAAGATCACGATCTAAATATTCTTGGTTTTTGATATTTATTGTGGTGGATTGATTTTTTGGATAGTGCTTGACAAGTTTATGAGCAGATATTCTTTTATATTTGGCATTGGGCTCAATAGAAAATACTTGTGTGCTAACACCTTGTGATTTATTTCACGATGTGATTATGAGGTGTTTAGTGATGTTGTTTAATTCATTTCAATTTAATGAATGGTTTATGAAATGGGATTTTCATAAGAAAAAGTAAATATTATTCTTGATTTTGGATAGGGAATGTTTTATAAAAGTGTTTAATAAAACAGAAAGGATTTCGGGGACTAAACCCAATGATATTGAAATGGTTTTGAAGTGGAAATTATCATAGATTTGATTTATTTGTGATTATTGGTGTTAATGATTTTTCCACTTTGGGATATATAATGGTTTGAGATACTGAATTGAAAGCTAGTTTGATATGAATGCTAGATATGTATTTCAAATTATTTGAAATAAGAAATCAGGAATAAAGTCCAAAGAAATAACTTCTGTAAAGTAAATTAGATTTTGAAAATCTAAGTTTGGGGATTAAGCCTAATAGGGTAGTTTGAGGAATCGCATATTGTTTGTTGCAACGTAGACTCCATAGGACTATTTTGGAAATTTTTGTGCACTGGTATTTATGTGAAGGAAACCTGTTCCTTGTTATATGGCATGGTCCCATCATTTACCTTAAGTTAAAATAAAGAAAAACTGTTATAGTTCTCACAGCAGTCCCATGACTGACCTAAAGTTTACTATTTCCTACCTAAACTCTAAGTACCCATATTTTCCACACAGACAACTAGTAGTTTTGGTTTTGCAGATATTTTTAAATAGAATCTTGGATTTTGGCCAAAGCTATACTCTAGATTATTTGGAAGTCTTCCGCTGTGTGTGTATATATATATATATATTTATTTTTTCCACTGCGTTGTAATTAATTATTACTTCGATATTTTCCGCTGTATATCGATTATTTGCACTCTGATTTATTCTTATGCTATGATGTAATTTGTTACAATAACAATGAAATGTTCTTTCATGTTCTATTCTAATGTTTTTTATTCCCATGATGGTTCGAGGATTTCTGCCATTTTGGATCGGACCAGTGTGGCTTACGGTCGGTTCAAAAGGCGAGGATTTTCGAGGAGGGGAGGGGGGTGGGGTCATAAGTGGTATCCGAGCTTTGGTTTTCAAAGCTTTAGGAAAACGACTCATTAGAACAAGATGAAAGAACTCATTAGATATAGGATTAGTAATATCCTATAAGAATAACTCATTAGAGGCAGGGTTAGTAATACATTAGAATGAGTTTGTAGGGTATTATATATAAAAATAAATTTGCATATTCATAAAAATAAAATGAATTGATTATGAAATTATTTTTCTTATAATAAGAATTGGAGTATTTTACTTGATTTGAGTTTGGACTATCGAGTATAAGAAGATTTTGAATGTATGTCTGATCAACATATATCTGTTATCTTTGATGTACTAGATAGATATAGAATCACATTCTAGTCGCACATGGATGATTCTGATGATTCTTTGAACATCATGGGTGTTTATTTTCGAGTTTCGAAAGTGGGATGTCTATATAATTCCAATTAATTGGTGTGAGAACCAAGAATTTAGAGTTTAATGTTTGTGATTTGGTTTTGAAAATATATTTTTGAGTATATAAAAGATATATGTTTTGACAACATATAAATTTGAAAAGTTAATCAACTAATTAATCACTGGTTGTGATGCGTGATAATTAGTTTAACTAATAAATATTGAAATGATAAAACCAATATGAGGATGGAAAGTTGAACTAAACCAAGTCAATTTAATGTTAAACTGAATTGGGAATTAGTGGATATTAGACATGCACGCACGCATACACATGTACACACACACACACATATATATATATATATATATATGTATGTATGTATGTATATATGTATGTGTATGTGTATGTGTCTCTGTGTGTGTGTTGAATAGGTTGTTGTATGGAAGTTGAGAAGAAGAATAAAATCGTATGCCCGATAAATAGGTACATATTTATTATATTGATTGGATTTGATGATTTTATGAGCTGATTGGCAAGCTACTTGGCTTTTTGGTTTTCTTTTTTGTTGATAAGGATCCTGTGAGGCAAGTTGTAGTTGTACTGATCAACCTGTACAAAGGAGGTTATGGCAATTTTTTTTGAAAATTCAAGGCATCAGCCAAATTTCGATAAATTGGGAAGTTCTTAGAAAACTAAAAAGTTTAAGAATTTGAGGAGTTAGAACAAAGGCTGAGTTGGTTAAATAAACGACCTTCAATTCCAACTTCAATTTCAAGGGCGAAATTCTTTTAAGTTGTAATGACCCAAATTTTTAATCAAATTACAATATGAATTTTAATTGATTTTAACGGAAATTAAATATTTAAAACGATTTATTTTGAGAATTGATGACTTAGAATTTATTTAAAGCAAAGTTTGAATGTATAAGTTTATATTAATTATAAAACGAACGCGTAACGTCACGGTAGTTCAAAATATTTAGTTTTGAATTTCAATTGAATATATATAATTCTTTATAAGTCGGATTTCTGTGAAAAAAGAAACGTTAGAATCTATTTAAGTATATCTTTCTAACAAAAGTGAAAACATGAGTTTTCGTATTATAAATTATAATTTATGTCCAAATTGAAATTTCAAAAAGTTGATATGGTATCATTTATAAACTATAACGATTTATTAAATAAAATAATAAGGATTTATTATAAAATTGAATATCGATTTGACTTGGATTTTGAATATTAAGTTATAAACCCAATTTTGTTTGTTCTAGAACTATATGATATTTTATTTGGATATACTTGATAAGATTAATTTATTATTATTATTTATTTGAGCTATTTTTGAATTTATTTATATTTTATTAGTATTATTTAAGGCCTTAAAAATAGATATTTTCCAGAAAAAACTCTGTTTTCGATGAAACCAATTTTTTTGATCCAGAATATTAAATTATTGCTAGATTTCAAATTTCGTGCCATTTGGAGTTTCTATGTGACCGTGCACAATTTAAATGTGAAACGGTCAACAATTTGACTTTAAAAATATGCTGTTAGAGCAAACGGACTCGAAATTCAACGAAACAAGTTTCGTTGGGTATGTAATGTTGAAATATAGTTGTATGCCAATTTCCATCAAAAAGGGGATTCGCATGTTATAATATGAATTTTAAAACGATAAATGTAAGCAATGGTTGAACATAATTGAATATAAAATTAATAAAAAATATTTTTCCTCCCCGATAAATAATCCTAAGCATAATCTGGCCATAAATATTCCAATCCCTTAGTCAAAAACCACGGTGCCAACCTTTTCTTTCCAAAACGTGAAAATTCCCTCTTCGAAAATTCTAAACAATTCCTAGAAAAATCATTAAATCTCAAAATCCATATATGCGATCTTAGAGAGGTGTTCTTCAACTTGGTAGTGGTTTTATGGAATTTAGGGGGACATTTTCTCCACTGCAATATTTACAGTGTGCGTCTTTAAGAGCTACGGTTGAGGGTTTGGTGAAATTTATGCATCAATTCTAGTTTCAGAGTTTGTATTTGTGTTTGTGGTGTAAAGAAGTATCGATTGGCAAATTTTGCCTTGATTTGTTTAGAATTTGGTGTGCACCCTGCACCATGGCAGCATAAAATGGAGTAGGTGATGCCTTCTTTGGGGGTTGCGCATGAGGGGAGATGGTGATGAACTTGTAGAGCTCATGAAGAGAAGGTTGTCGGTAGGCTCCTTTTGGGATTTCATGGAGAAATGAGTAAGGAAGGTGGATTCGAAGTTGCAGCAATGGGAAGTGATGAACATCAGGTCACAGTTTTGAAGAAGGATAGGGAATGTAATTAGGGGCTTAAGTAAGAAATTTAAAGTTAATTAATCACTATTTAAGTTGCTAGTCACATTTAAATTGCATTTGAACTTGTAAAATCAATAACTTTTTCATACGTGATCATAATTCAGCAAAACAGGATCCCTTGGAACCGTATGTATGAGAGCTTCACAACGAATCTGATTTAGGGTGATTTGGAGCTCGCTGCAACTTTTGGTGAAGGAAAACGTCTGATTTAATCGATCGACCGTTTATCGTTGTTTAACGATAAACGACCAATTTGAGAACTCTCACTCAACTGAATTTTTATAAGTTATTACAATCTTATAACTGATTATATATATTGATTTCCTGTTATTGCAATGTTTGTTTGGTGGTTGATGATGATATTTACAGTTTTTACTGTTAATATTATCGAACTGTGAATACAAGCGTTGTCAATAGAAGCACTTATATTATAAATATTGATTGATGGATGACAGGTTATATGGACGTGTTTATATTATTGACACAAAATTGGCACTGGGAATTTGGGAAGTTATAATATTATTAAAGTAATATTATAGTATTCATTTAAACGAATAATTGTTGTAAATGGTCAAAATAGTGAAATTTGATTCTGGAAATAAGTTTGAGTATAAATATAAGCTTGCGTTGAGGTTAATCGAATCAATTCCGATTCGAAATTAATAAATTGGTTTGAACAGGATGTGTCATGCAGCGACCGCTCACGAATTTCGGCCATTAAATTCAAATGGACATATCGGGAGATCAAACTGTCGTATTTTCCCAAAACTGAAAGCGTTGGGTTCGAAATAAAAAGAACTACCAAATGAAATGTTTCAAAATCCAATGGTCATATTTCAATATAATTCCAGATCAATTTTGAACATGTCGCTGTAAATGCAGTTCGTTGACCAGCTTCGGAAACCGACTGTAAAGGCCATATTAAAATTATAAAATACGAAAAAATTATGTTAAACCATATTAATGATTTAATGAACTAAATATACTTTTTTTTTGATATTTATTGTGGTGTATTCATTATTTGGATTGTGGTCGACTAGTTTTTGAGCAAATATGCTTTTATATTCAACATTGGGTTGGGCAGAAAATATTTATATGCTTACACGTTGTGATTTCACGATTTGACTATGATGTGTTTAGCGATGTTGTTTGATTCATTTCAATTTAATGAATGGTTTATGAAATGGGATTTTTGTAAGAGAAAGGAAATGTTATTCCCGATTTTGATAGGGAATGTTTTCTGAAATAGAAAGGATTTCAAGGACTAAACCGGACGATTTTGAACTGATTTTTAAGTGGAAATTAGCATAGATTCGATTAATGTTCGATTATTGGTGTTAATGATTTTTCCACTTCGGGATACAAAATGATTTAGTATGTGGCTGAAGGTTCGGGTAACCAAGAGAACTAAAAGTATGGGGTGGTACCCAGGACCTTAATTGGTCAATGGTCGGTCGGTGTAGTCTTGCCCCGTTAGTTGGAGGTGCGCACACACATATACATATACATATACATACATACATACATACATACATACATACATATATATATATATATATATTGAGCGAATGAAGGTGCATGCCCTTTGCCTTGATGATGGGAGTAACCTTGTAACGACCGAGGATTTCGCCCGACCCCAATCGATCGCAAGATCGATTAAAACCGTTCAAAACCGGTGTACGTTAACTTTGGGCATACAACACATCAGAACAACAACACAGACTTTTATAACATCAATAATAAATGTTACATCAGAGTACAGAATATACCAGAGTACATCGATAAATAATACAGCGGAAGATACATTTAAATTAAATTAAATACATTGCAGCGGAACTAATCTCAGTGGAAGGCCATCAGTAACTGGACCCAGCTTCAGTCTTCAATCCAGGATCCTTCTTAACTATATCTGCAAAAAGCTACTCAACTGCCCGTGTGGAAAGAGGGCACCCGAGTTTGCAAAGTGAAACAAACTACAGGTCAGTCGTGGGACTGATGTGAGAATTCTATACTTAACTTAACTTATCTAATAAGTAAGCTAATCACAGGACCACGCCGCTAACGCGGAACGGGTTTACTTCATTTGATTGCCAGTGCATAAATAAAGTAAATCGTCAAATATCGCAATGCTTTTTTAGAAAAAATGAAACCATTATAAGACCCAAGTCCCATCACACAATGCAACGCACACCAGAGGATAGGGTTTTACCTTATAATGGTCAAAAGATGCTTGATACGTGAAAACGATATTATTATTAGTGTGCATATATATGGGTATATATATAATAAACATTTAAATCATAATGCATCAATCATAGACGGCATAGTACCCCATCCTACTATGTCGCCATACTAGTTCTACAATCAAAACTGCAAGGTCGTATTGGAAATTGGATTTCCATCATAAGTCGTGGCTAGGGGCAAGCTCCTCTCCGATTCGAGACACTCTAGCAAATGCCTCAGGATCCCCCGCAGTGAACCCTTGGATGCGGTAGGGCCGGTCCCCGCCTATCGGCAGTGGATTGGTTATGCCTGAACACACGCTTCCCGGTTCCTTTGAACCTATAATATGACCACTATCGGCCTATAAAAATCCGAGGCGCCCCAAAATCCATCATCTACATAAGTAAAATGTCAGGGCTGGTAGGTCACTGACACCACTCTAGCTAGAAAGAAACATGTGCACTCCCTACGGTCCATATCCCGTTTTTGACTCATACCGGGGTGTGAGGCTCGCGAAGTCACGATGCACACAAAGCTATGCCGTAATAGGCTATGCTTTGATCATTCCACAAGGCCCTACTTTTCAACAAAAGCCTTGATCAATTTGCATCTTGGCGTGCCACATTGTCAGACCCTACCATATTATTGATCATCTGCCAATATATATAACCTCTAAGCTCATACGACTTAGAGAAGGGTGATAAGTAAAGAATAAATTCTTCACCACCAAACAGAAATATATAATCAGTAGCGTTCAACAAATACAGTAGAAAGGAATACAATGTCAGACACGCAATCCATTTACAAGTCCGTTCTGGGTCTGAGCGAAACATCGTGTCCGTCGATCTCCAAATGCGTTTGGACAATCATTACCAAATACCTTGCCTTGGAAGGCCAATCCCAATTCAAGATACTAGTCATCATCATCCCAACGATGTGAAAACCTTCGGTCTTCAATCACCTCTTCGTCTTCGACTCTTGATCGTCGTGATGATTATTCAGAATGGGTTAAACCCGGTCTTTCTGAATAACTTGCGTAATTTGGGATTAAAAACAAATATTGGAAAATCACACATTTCGTCACATCCCAACTCAGAATATTCTTTTAATAAGATATTCGTTTTAGAAGATTCTCATTAATTTTATCAAAAATAAATATTTAAATTAAAATCTATAAATCAATTTCTAAAAATATGGAATTCCACAGAAATCCAATCAATACATAATCGATATAAATTTCTGTATCAGACTAATAATATAAATGGAATAACGGCAAAGCCTCTTAAATTCCATATATAATATCGGTCTTCTTTTACAGAAGCCCATCTCAATTATTACCAATAGAATTTCCACTTAATTCCTATTTAATATATTAAAATTGGAAGACTTTGATTTTAGAAAATGCCTTTTTCAAATCTATAAAATAGATTCATAAGTTCCAAATAACAATTTCAATGTAAATTGGATTAAAGGACAAATGTTGTTTAAAACATCGTCCACGGTAAATCCACTTCACATCTCAATTTATTACATATCACAAAATATAATTGCAAATGCTAGTAATCTTTTAAAAACATATTTTAAAATAATCATAAAAATATTCTTTATATAAAAGATTCTAAATGAGAAGTATTCTTTATTTTACAAATCTTTATCTTTTACAAATATTCCTTGTTTTAACATATACTTAATTAACAATCTATATTTTGAAAAAATATATATATTTTATATAAAAAGGATTTCTAATGTAAAAATAGTCTTATTTAAAAGAACACTTGAATCGAAATGTGACTCAAACATTTACCATATAATTTGGATTATATGGATTTCACACACATCATATATATGACAATAACAGTATAATCATCAAGTCATCCATTACATCCAAAGTGTAATTTTCACTGTGTAAGCGTTAAAATTAAATAATAACGCTCATCACAGCCTGTCGATCTAACGATCAACATACAACTAAATATTGGGATTAGTGTATGTAAATTTTCATCCCAACACCCGTGTGGGGTTTTCAACCAATCAAGCAAATGATAAACTAATTTGTGCACTTGGGCGATGTGTGAAAATTATCGTCCCAATCACATACACAAGTCGGGTAACTTGTGAATGGCAGTGTAATACACAATATATAGCCATGACAAACAAATAATTGGTTTCAACAAATGTAAATTGACATAAGTAAATAATTGGTCTTAACTAGGATGAATTGACAAAAGTGAATATTTGTTTTAACTAGAATAAATTGACTACAATGCATATTTTGTTTCCACTAGTATAAATTGATAAAAGTAATTATTTTAACTAATCAAGTTTGGCAAAGACGTTTATTTCATTTTAACTAAATCAAGTTTGACAAAGATGCTTATTTCATTTTAATGTTTGCAAATAAATACGTAACTTTTATTTTTGATGTTATATTGCATTGTGGAATGCAAATAAAAGAACAATCTTGATTTTCAAAGTATGTTTACATTTGTAAATGTAAAAAGAGCAAATTTTATTTTCAAAATATATTTGCATTAGGGAATACAACTAAAAGAAATAATTCTATTTTCAATGTATATTTGTATTGAAGAATGCAAATAAAAGAACAAATTTTATTTTTAGAATATATTGCATTTGTGAATGCAAATAAAAGAACTAATTTCATTTTCAACGTATTTTTACATTTGTGAATGTAAATAAAAGAATAAATTTTGGTTTCAACATATATTTGTATTGGTGACTGCCAAAAAAGGGTAAATTTTATTTTCAATGTGTGTTTGCATTAGTGAATGCAAATAAAAGATTGAACTCAAAATTTCAATTCTAGAATAACATAAAAGGGTATTTCATTGTTTTACACTTTTCTATGTGTTCTAATAACAAATAAAAGAATCCTTTTATTTGTTTATACTTTTCTATACATTCTAATGACATATAAAAGAATATTTTATATGTAAATATTTTTCTATGTATTCTAATGTCAATTAAAAGTGAATTTTGTTTGTATAATAAATCCTAATTTTTAAATGACAAATAAAAAGTAGATTTTATTCGCCCAATAAATTCTGAGTTTCAAATGACAAATAAAAAGTGAATTTTATTTGTGCGGCAAATTCTAAGTTTCAAGTGACAAATAAAAGTGGGTTTTATTTGTGCAACAGATTCTAAGTACATATTTGTGTTGTAGAATGAATATAAAAAGATGGACTTTATTTCTATGTCATATTTGTATGGAAAAATACAAATAAAAAGATAACTTAATTTCTACGTTATATTTGTATTGAAAAATGCATATAAAAAGATTAACTTTATTTCTATGTAATATTTGCATTGTAAAATGCATATAAAAAGATAAACTTTATTTCTATGTAATATTTGCATTGTAAAATGCATATAAAAGAATAACTTTATTTCTATGTAATATTTTAAATCTACATAAGCACTGCCAACAAAGTGATGTTCTAATGCCAAAGTAACATTTCTAGCAAAATGTGTGTTCTAAATCATATATGACATTCCTAACAAAATGTATATTTATATTCATGTATGACATTTCTAACTAAAGGTATATTTATACTCATAATGTACATTTCTAACAAATTGTGATTTCTCTAATGTTAACCTTTCTGACATAAAATGTGATTCTTCTCATGTTAACATTTCTAACATAAAAATGTGAATTTTATCCTTATCAACATTTTCTAACAAAAATGTGAATTTTATTCTTATGTTCATCCTTTATCAAAAACGTCATTTTAATCCAGTGTTCATTCTTTAGCAAAAGTGTGATTTTTCTCTAACATGTTTTTATTATAAATAAGCGACAAAATTCTCTAACATGTTTTTTTTTTAATTATAAGTAAGCGACAAAATTCTCTTTTCATTCTCAAAAGAAATGAAAGCAAAATGTTCTTTCTAATCCTTAAAAAGAAATGCTAACAGAATAATTCTTTTTAAATGTTAAAAAGAAATAGCGACAAAAATGATTCTTTTTATCGTTGGAAAGAAATACGAAAAAAATGCTTCTTTTTAAATGTTAAAAGGAAACATGGCATAAAGATGTTACTTTTTATAAACAAAAAGAAATGCGAACAAAATGACCTTTTTAATATTAAAAAGAAATAACAACAAAAATGTTTTCTTTTGATTGCTGAAAATGAATGACGATAAAAATGTTCTTTTTATATGTAAAAAGAAAACGACACAAAAGTGATTCTTTTTATTTATAAAAGAAATACAAACAGAAATATTCGTTTAATAGCTAAAAGAAATAACGACAAAATGTCCTATTTTGTTTCCAAAATAAAATGGACAAACATGTTTATTTTTTTTATATACAAAGAAATAACAACAAAATTGGAGTTTCTAGATTGAATTAAAAACTATATTTCAATACAGTAACATGTACAAAATGGAATTTTTATGCCGAATTGACAAATCCTATTTTGATTCAATCAAAAATAGACAAGGTGATGTTTTTATCCAATTAATACAGATCTACAATTTTTAAAAGACAAACTGGCGTTTACACAATCAAAACAGATAAATCATTCAACATGCATCACAGAATTATTTCATTACATCCAAACAATTATTTAACAACAATAAAATAATTAAATTAATTAAATAATTAATTAAATAAATTCAGAAATCTCACATTGATTTTTGCTGAAAATTTGACTGTCTCAAAATCAGGTGTTGTCTGCGCCATCGCGAAGATCTCGGAAAGACGAATCCAACGCATCCAACCGCGTGTCATTCTGAATCCGTATGAAGAAGTTATACACGTTTAAAGATTGGAAATTTAATTTATATAAAATAAAATAAAATCCCTCTTACCACGTCACCCCTCCTTCTTCTTCGTTCACGTTGCTTCCGGTCACGAAGAACCCATCTCCAACGTTGAGAAGCTTCTGCACGCACCTCCAACCGGACCACCGTACTCCGATCAAAAGCCGCCACAACGAAGCCCACGCCGCCCTCCATCCGCGCCGCCAAGCCCGACCAGATCGGTGGGTCCCATCACCGTGAAACCGATCCCAAAGCCGCCGCGTTCATCACCTGATGTCTCGAAATCCGTACAGCGAAAACCCATCATCACCGTATGGATTTGAAGAGCTCGGAATTCTCTTCGATTTGGTATATGGCACGCTAAATATCGTTGAACGGATTGAAAATTATTAGCGTTTGAAAATCGGATGATTTCAGCCATTAAAATCTGGGCGGCGGCTGCTCCATTAGGGTTTCAGCCCGAAATTAAATATTATTTTATTAATAAATCTCGAAATTTGTGCTAAAAAGGTGGATTTTCGGACTTTCTCCGTTTTGGGCCTGCTTACTGTCGATCTTAACGTTTTGAGGCCTTCTGAACGCGATGGGCTATGTTCCGGGCTCTAATTCCGATGTCTGTAACGTTTTTTTGGTTTTAATTTAAAAATACAATATTAAATAAATAATTTAATTTCTACCGTACATTTAAATATGCCGGGGCCACATACGACCTCAGAAAATTCTAAATTTTTTTTTTTAGCTTTCTTATGACGATACGAATCCAACAAAATTATTTTCGTCGAATTCTGAGACTGTTCGAAAAATGGCTATTTTTAAGGCGTTTAAATTTAACTGTAAATAGTCAAAACACATTTTATTTCGCCACGCTCACATATTTGTTCAAAAAATTCTGAAAATTGAAACCTAGCAATAATTTGACATTCCGGTTCCAACAAAAGTAGTTTCGTCGAAAACGGAGGTCGTTTGAAAAATGACAATTTTCAAGGCCAATATATTTAATATTAAAAATACATTTTTAAACAAATAATTTTTTAAACTCAAAATATATAAGTGTTTACTGTTTTTCAATGCAGAAACGTCATTCCGAACTCAATGGAAGTGGTTTCGAGTCGAAATTCCTTCATATGTGAAAAGTAGCCTTTCGGGCCCTATATATTATATAAATTCTACAGCGACCTTTCTAAAAATTGAACTGGCCATAACTTTTGATTTCCGCTATGAAATTTCAATTTTTCAGATTCGTTAGAAAGATATTTTTAAATAGATTCTAATATTTTTGGTTTCACTAAATCCGTTAAATTTTGCATCCTGTACGGTCAGTCAAAGTTCAAGTTTGACTTTTCAAACTACTGCGTTATTTCTAATTCCATTTATATTTAATATAAATTTATTCATTTTAACTTCGATAAAAATAAATTCTAGCCATTATTATTAATAATAAATTATATTATAACCTCAAAATTCATTAAAATTTTCTAAAATAAATTTTCTTAAATTGGTTCAGAATTTGCAGGTTGTTACAAACCTCCTGATATTTGGTTGCATATGTTTTGTTATGCATTGATTGACATATTTCAGAATTTAAATTTCCAAGTGAATTTTTTAGAGATCCCGAAGTGAAAGGTAGTTCGATATGAAAGCTAGATATGTATTTCAAATGATTTGAAATAAAAATGGGGAATAAAGTCCGAAGAAATAACTTCTCTAAAGTTAATTATTTTGAAAATCTATGTTTGTGGATTAAGCCTAAAAGGGTTATTTGAGGAATTGCATATTGTTTGTTGTATCGCAAGTTCCATAAGTCTATTTTGATAATTGTTTGTGCACTGATATTCATGTGGAGGAAACCCATTTTGTGTCATATGGCATGGTCATGTGATTTTTGTTTTTGTTCCACCAGTCCTATGACTGACCTGGAGTTTATTGTTTCCAACTTGAACTAGTTTTGGTTTTACAGATATTTGTAAACAAGATCCTAGATTTTGGCTGGAGCTATATTCTGGATTATTTGTAAGTCTTCCGTTGTATATATATTTATATATTTCGCAGTGTTGTTATTTATTATTACTTCGATTTTTTCGCCGTGTATCAATCATTTGTAGTTTAATATGTTCTTGTGCTATGATGTAAAATGTTATAGTAGAAATGAAATGTTCTTTCTTGTTCTACTCTGATGTGTTGTATTCCCATAACGGTTGAGGATTTCTACCGTTTTGAATCGGACCTGTGTGGCTTACGGTCGGTTTGTAAGGCGGGGATTTTCGAGTTGTCACAATCAGAATAACAAGATTTGTTATTACCATACTACCCATGCAATCAGCTACCTACAGATGCAAACAGCCTACGTTGGCTACGATAGCAGGGGATATCAGTACCTAACCCGTCAATTTATAAGAAAGAGCCATATTTGCTAGTGTTGCAACGTCTTAGTTTCCCTTATCGGACCCATGCATGCTCATGACTTTGTCAGAACGTGCCCCAACTTACAACCTTTGAACCTCCTACAATCGAGACTGATAAAGGGTTCCCTGATTCCTACGTAGTGCGAGGCTCATGTAGGATACCAACTATGTGACGACCCACCCCACAACAGCCGACATTTACAATGAAAGTGCGTCGTGCCAATGCCCGACTAGCACGAGATGGTCGCCAAAGAAAGGAATTTGATTTAACAAGGAACCTGTAGAATGTCCCACAGCGCATGGGATAAAATATAATAATAACATCATAGCAGTGGAAATCCGAAAACTAAGGCATCATAGCAGTGGAAATC
The DNA here is from genome assembly GCA_030737875.1 of Allium sativum. Taxonomy (NCBI): domain Eukaryota; kingdom Viridiplantae; phylum Streptophyta; class Magnoliopsida; order Asparagales; family Amaryllidaceae; genus Allium; species Allium sativum. The sequence goes on from CM060921.1 coordinate 44,114,787, forward strand.
AGAAATAAAGCTTATCATCCAAACCAACATTATTACAACTTTGAAATACTGTCTCTAAAGTAAAAGAAAGAGGTACACTACTAATGCCCAAAGTAGTGACCAACAACAACACAGGGAGAATACACACACATACACACACACACACACACACATATATATATATATATATATATATATATATATATATATATCATACGTGGAAGCTTCCTTCTCGTGTCCGGTACATCTACTCGTGCATAATCACCTAACCTGCCTCTAGTCTGCCGATTTAAGAACACCCAAAGTAATAAGAAGAGACATAAAACTCTGGGTCAGACAAAAGTCTGGTATGAGCGATAAGCAGCAAAACAGAACAGTAACAGGTATACATAACCATACCTGAATCTGGACCTGCAACCAAAGAGTTAGAACAACAGGATGTACAATACTCAAAGGTGACACTAACACATGGTGTGAAAATAATGGGGAGGGGGTGTGCATGTCATGGTGATAGCAAACATCAAACATAACAATCATCCTCGCATCTCTCACTCAGTGCGTAAAGTATATGATATCTACCTCTTTGATTACCCAATTCTTTGTTACGATCACTCTGCCCCATGGAGTCATGACGGCTCCACTGCACTGATCCATAACCACTAATACTTTTCTATGTCCACTCTTCCCCATGGATTCATGACAAATTCACTGCACTGGCTCATAGCCTTGCTACGATCACTTTGCCCTATGAAGTCATGACAACTTCACTGCACTGATCCATAGCCAATATCCGTCTCTCTTTGGTGAGTAAAGAAATAGACATCGATAACCCCTTTGCACACATCCCACAACAAAGTCCAATCATGAAGTTAACTCGTTGGTTCCCATCTGGATCCTGAGTTCTAACTTCTCACTTTGACTTCCTTTGCATCTCGGGTTTTGGTCAAATTGGGGTTAGTCTTCAAAAGAGTCATCGCGTATAAGCAGAAGTACACATCCGGTTCAGTTCGGCTTGTCACCCTTGTTTAGTTTGAATCATCATTGGGTCACCTCCTCAGTTCGGTTCAGGTCCTTGGTTATTGCCTCGGTTCGGTCGTGAAGCTCCATGGTGCAGTTCGGTTTGGTGCTCCCCTTCTGGCTTGGTTCGGTGCTCCTGAGGCATTTCGGTTCGGTGCTACTCCAGTTCAATGCTCCATTCAAACTCCAACCCTACTCCAACCCAATCCGATCTGGCCTTCCTTGTTGCCTCTTTCATTTGCACACTCCTGAATATGCCAAGTTCCGGTTTGGTTCGGTAGCCGATCCGATCCCCCCATCTGATCCGACCCGGATCTCTACAGCATTTCCAACAAGCTAATCTTCGTCTATTCTCACCATAAGACGATGTTTTCAACCATTATAACTTTACCAATTAATCATAAAACATTCCAAACAGTAATAGCAACATGTATAATCAACCATAAACACCAAAACAACAATTTAACATGTTTATATGGATTAAACATACCCAAAACCCATGTTTTCCCCTTAATCATGTTTAACCATAACTAATGATAGGACTAGCAAAACATATCCAAATTAACCCAAAATTTTATCAGAGCCTTGAAGTAATATTTCATAATTTTACAAACTTTTCCAAATTTTTCTGAACCATGATTTTGCTAATTATCACTAATCACCCCTAATTAGTGAAAAACAATGCAAATCACTCACCTTAGCCACAAATAAAACTTTAGATTTGAAACTCTACTATTTTGGGGCGTTTTCGTATGCAACACAGCAGCTCCAACTCTGATTTGGTGTTGATTTGCCTTGATTTGGTGTAGATCTTCTTATTTAGTGATTAGAAGGTGATTTGGGATAATTTAGAGGATGAAGGCCATTACTAGGGTTCAAAGGATGAAAGTGGCTGCTGTAAAAACTAAAATGAAATGTTTTTCCTAACCCTATCAGCCCTCCTTTAACCCTAACCCCGAAATGTGTTATGGCCCTACCTACTAATCGCTCTAATTAGGCCCGGTTAAGTTGTTTTTCACCTTCCAAACCTTATTTCAGCCATATCTCCCAAACGGTAAGTCCGTTTGGCTAATGGGACCACTATACGTAAAGGTAAACCATCATCTGGATCCAATGGAAGTGGCTTTAGGTCAAAGCTCCTTACCAATCAAAATTTATAGGCAAAACAAGATTCGCCAGGGGCAAAACAGTCATTTAAAAATCGGCAAAAATCGTGAACATGGGAAATGACTCCAATAGTCGTTCCCCAAAGTTACACGACTATACGACCTTGTATGAAAATGAAATAAATATTCTACGATCCTCCGATGCATAGAATATAGGTCGTTAAAAACTGATACATGTTCCACATAAAATAGGCTTATGCTCCTAAGAGTCCCAAAATTAGATATAAACAACAAGACGTGGGACCACTTAGCTTATTAATTAACAGGTTTAACTTAGCCGGTTTAAGTTCATTAATAAGCATGGTTGTAAATGACATTTCATGTAAATGTTACTCTGTGTACAACCCCTTCCCCAAAACAGACAAGAACCTGCACAGATTTGTGTGTATATATTAAGTTACATGTTTGTTTAATAACATCCGATCCTTCATATTTTCTGCAACTTGCCCTACTTAATATAAAATTAAGTTTAACCTATTAAAATTAACATGTTTTGCATATTATCCCTGTAACACCCCACATTTTTAAGATTATAAAATAAAAATAACTTAATTTAAATATTCAGAATTAAGTGAAAAGGACTGCGCCATTGCGTTCATCTCGAAATTCTGGTCAAGATAGACACCTGGTTTGTGTAAAACGGACATCGTATGATGAAGTTTGTATACATATAAGAAACTTATATGTATATATATTAAATAAAATTTATCCAGAAAATCAAAATTCAGGAGCAGGAAATGGAGGAGGGAAAATAGACTGTTGGGGGTCGACCCCACCACGGATCTAGAACATTATCTTCTGACGTGGTCGGTTTTGATATTTTAAACTTAAATATGAGGGACCAGGTTTCTCTGATACACCTATAAATAATTCTGTAGAGCTAACCCTAAACCTCATATTTCTGAGGCTACGCTGAAGCGCTACTGGTTCCCTTCCTTAAGATCTCTTCAGAAATTTAAATTATTATTTAGAAAATTTTAAAACCAAGATCTGAAGGAAAGAATTGACGATAATAAAAGGGTGTTCAGAATCATGAAAAGTAAGGTGATTTTCTAGATCCAATCTATTCAAATTTCTTCTTTTTTTCTTTCTCTTCTAATAAAAATAATCAATCCATGTTTATTAGGTTTTGAATCCAATTAGGGAAAAACCATGGATGTTAAAACTAGACTAGATCCATAATTGAGAAAGCGTATGAGGTGAGTGGATTTAAGCTACAACATTTTAGATAATATTATGTTATTGTTTATCATTCACCTTTTTTATAATTGAAATGTGATACGTTGAGATGTTTAAAATATGTTAATAATGACTAAAGTGATAAGTACGACATGTAGGACTGATTATGCTAAGACACTAATTTGTTGGGATATGCAAGCACCGCAGGACGCGACATTCTACTTGGGAGACTGGTCAAGTTTGGAGACTTGGTAGGCACCGATTTGGAGGCATTGTTCCATTATGTGGAGTTAAATTTGACAACAACATTGTTGAGAGAAGGAGTTTTTCAAGGTTAATATACCTTTTTATGTCAATTTGGTAATTAGTGATGAGCATGATATAATGCTTTTTGAGTCTGAGGTAAAAGGATTACATATCCAATTTACCCAAGCCCAGTTCGTGGCTATCCTCAGTATACGGGGATGGGGCATAAATTTTGAAGAAATGGAATTGTCAAATTTAGCGGTTTTGCATAATATTTTTGTAGATGAGGATCAATGGCATTGGTATATAACACATCTACGCCCATTAGCCAGAGTAGTCATACACATACAACAATATAATTTGGTTGCCAAGACTGGTGGTTTTGATAGGATTTCTTCCATGATTAAGCTCGCTACCTATGCAGTCTTTGTAGGACTTGAAATAAATTGGGATTGCTTGATTTTACAGTATTATAGCTCCTCTAGTGAGGTGAGGCAGACTAATATTCCCTATGGACATCTGTGGACTATGATTTTTGTATAGTCACATGTTCCCTTGATAACGAAAAGTTTCATATCACATCTCGGGCATATTATAAACCTAAGCATGTTGACCAGGATGCAGAATGAGTTTCATGAGTTGATGGTAGTGGACCTACAGCGATGGAGCATGAGCAAGAGGAAGGAATGGTTGGGAGAGACGGAGAGGAAGAGACACAAGAAAATATTGGGGCAGACGATGATCAGCAGAACTTAAGTGTATAGCCCTATTGGTTTCAGCCCATGCGGATCCTCAACATTCACCTGCAGTGGACCCGCAGTAGTGTCAGTACTTTAATCCCAAAGAGGACTACCCGTATTCAGACACAAAGCAGAAGTGGGGAGGAGCAAGATCTTTCCAGACCTCCGGATGGGACACATGGTCATCCAGAGAGCATGGAAACCTGAGAGCTAAGGTTAGGACCATATCAGATAGACAGGCTCAGCTGGTTAGAGAGCATCATGATATCTTGCAAGGACAACAGGACATGATTCGAGCACAGATAGAGGCTGCTCAAACACAGCAGCAGAGCTTACAGGAGATCTACGCCGCACAACATCGATTTGATCAAATGCAGGGAGACATGCGAGACATGCATCTAGAGGTTAGAGAGGGGACTAGACGACAGGAGAAGCATCTAGGCAGAGTGGAGGATACTTTAGGTTGATTGGATTCTTCCATCCACGATATCTTTGGACAGGGGCCCAGGCCTCTATTCTAGTAGTGATCTTATAGACTACATGTGCCAGATCTTGGCTATCTTAGTTTTACCTTGTTGTAGTAGAATCTATGTTGGTGATCTACTTTATGTTAGTAAGGCTTGTATTTTCTTTGATGTAGAAAAACTATGCTTTAGATTTGCTTTGGTTTAGCAGCGTTTTGTTTATGGTGTGTAAAACTCTATTTTCTAGTAAGAAAACTTCTATTATACCAAATTGTCACATAGAAACAAAAGAAAATTTTCTTATGTGGGCTTTTCTTGCATCCAAGTATGGTTAGAAAGGGATAAATAAAAGAAAAACGGGGATGTAAAGTTCTCCGTTTTCCACCTTTTGTAACATAAGAAATCGAATTTAGAAAATTAGTTTTTTCTAACATTCAAAAAATAAAGTTGGTTGGTAGGATTTTGGATGTAACAATTGGATGAACTACGCTCTTACTCAGTTAGAGTGTGGGAAAATTTGGATGAAAAAGCATTTTTTATTTTCAAATATAGCACTCATGTAGAACTTCCAATATATTTAGGATGTGAGCATCATACTTTAAAGGGGTTTTTGAGAAAATTGCATGCACATATGAGGTAGGCATATATGCATTATTATTATGTTGTATTTCACTTTGCACAAGTGCACAATGTTTGTAAAAATTGGATGTGCACATAATGGATGTATTTTAAGTGAGGGTTAACTGATTCTTACCCATATCAAATTTCACGGACGAAATTTCCTAATGGTGGGAGAATGTAACACCGCACATTTTTAAGATAATAAAATAAGAATAAATTAATTTAAATATTCAGAATTAAGTGAAACGGACTACGCCATTGCGCTCATCTTGAAATTCTAGCCAAGATAGACACCTGGTTTGCGTAAAACGGACATCATATGAAGAAGTTTGCATATATATAAGGGACTTATATGTATAAATATTAAAAATTTATCCAAAAAATCAAAATTCACAAGCAGAAAATAGAGGAGGGAAAATAGACCGTTGGGGGTCGATCTAGGGGTCGGCCGACCAACAGGGGGTCGACCCCATCGCGGACCTGGAACATTCTCTTCTGACGTGGTCAGTTTTGATATTTTAAATTTAAATCTGAGGGACTAGGTTTCTCTAATAAACCTGTAGATAAGTCTCTGAGGGACTAGGTTTCTCTTCCTTAATATCTTTTCAGAAATTTAGATTATTATTTAGAAAATTTTAAAACCAAGATCTGGAGGTAAGAATTGATGATAATAAAAGGGTGTTCAGAATCATGAAAAGTAAGGTTATTTTCTAAATCTAATCTATTCAAATTTCTTCTTCTTTCTTTCCTTTCTCTTTTAATAAAAATAATCAATCCATGGTTATTAGGTTTTGAATCCAATTATGGAAAAACCATGTATGCTAAAACTGGACTAGATCCAGAATTGAGAAAGCGTATGAGGTGAGTGGATTTAAGCTATAGCATTTTAGACAAAAAATATTTTCGTTTACCATTCCTCTTTTGTATAATTGAAATGTGATATGTTGATATGTTTAACATATGTTAATAATGACTAAAGTGATAAGTACGACATGTAGGAATGATTAAAATGCTAAGACATTAATTTGTAGGGATATAGGTTTGTCAAATTTTGCATAGAAATTACTGTTGTTTCAATTCCATGTTAATTTGTGACAATTGTGTACCCAAGCCATTAACGATGGAAATTGAGAACGGTACATGCTAGTTATGTGATTTGAACAATTACACGATTACTAATTAGAATAGAAATTTATAGTAAAAAGGAAACTTAACCACATTTAGACACGAGGTTAGATTGCACTTATGATAAAAGTCTGCCTGAAACTGCCCGGCATATTCAGCACTTACAAGTGGTAAATCTAATGTGAGGGGTCTAAAGTGTAGAAGCGAAACACGAAGTGGTGCTAAGTCATGAGGTTAAGCCAAATTGGGGTAGAAGTCTGCCCGGAACCACCTGACAAATCCAGCATCCCCAAGTATAGGTTTAATGTGAGAGGTCTAGTACATAGAAGTACATATATATAAATGTATGTAAGAAGCAGGAGTGGTAAATAGCATTAATGGGAATAATGGAATTGAAATAAAGACACAATAGTAAAGAAAAATAAAAATATTAGAATGGATGGGGAATGATAATAACCCACTGCAAATAATTCACATGGGATTGTCCTAGGAGAAAGTGGAAGTTATGACTTACGTTAAAATAAGTGATAAAAGGAAATGGAATAACTTATGTAAGAAGATAAGTTATACTCAATTAAAGATTGAGTTAATTAGAAGGACAAAAAATCTATGGATAAGGACAACATAAGTCATGTCTATGGAAAGAAACTTAATAATGGACCTTGGTTGAGAACTAAGTAAATAAGTAAACAATGTTAAGTTGTAATGACAACATAAGAGAATATTATGATTAAATAAGAAAGAATGAGGCAACCCAGGAAACGCGGTAAGTTATATTTAATCATGAATGTTAAGTGACATATTAAATAGAAAACATGTGAATTATGGTACACTTAATTACATATTAAGTTAAACATGTTATTGTAACACTGAATCAAATAAGAACATAAAGGGATTGTGGATTACAGACCTTGGATCACAATCAAGAGAATAACATGTTGAAGCGACCCGAACTTCCTCGGTCTCTGAAGAGAAGAGAAAGAACGAATTACTTTGAGGACAAGATGAATCAGAATGCTGACAGAAGAACATTTCATTGTATATTACAACAATTCCATCAGAATACAAGAATATACAGAGTATGAATAAATATTACACAGACAATACCAGAGATTAAAATTACATTTAAATACATTACTGCAGCGGAAAAATAATACAATACACAACTGAAGGAGATATACGGATACAGAGCTTTCCGGATATCATTCCAGCTGTTAATCAGGATCCTGTGAATATAAATCTGCAAAACCAAAACTACTAGCTGCCCGTGTCAAAATAAGGACACCCAGAGTTTAGGTTAAAACAATAAACTCCAGGTCAGTCATGTGATTGGTGTGAGAACTAAAACAGTTATAAATTTTATTTTAAAGTAAGGTAAATCAAGGGACCACGCCGTATAACACGGAATGGGTTTCCTCCCAAGAATACCAGTGCATAAAACAAACAACGCAATGCTAAATAAAGCAAAATGAAGCTATTATAAGACCTAGGTCCTATCACACAATGCAACGCAAGCTGGGGGATAGGGTTTTCCCTTATAATAGCCAAACATGCTTGGTACATTTAAAACAGATCATTTTGATACTATTATAGTATAAAATGTCAAAACAACTTCAATCATAAATATTAATCATAGACGACATAGTATCCCATGCTACTATGTCGCCATACTAGGCTCCACAATCAAAACCGCAAATATCACGCATTGGAAGTTGGATTTCCATCTGTGAACCAAGGCAAGGGATCGTCCTTACCGAATTCAAGATGCTCTAGCCCGTGTCTCAGGAACAGAACGCATCATCCCTTGGATCGTCAGGGCCGGTCCACCGATGTGGATTATTATGCCTGAACACTACGTTTCGCCGCCCTATGGGGTGTAAATGAGCCAACAAATGACTCCATCGGCTTCATGTAGTCACCGATATATCTGAGGCGCCTCGCAACAGCAACAACCACATAAGTCAAACTCGTCAGGGCATGTAAAACCACTGATGCCACTTCTAACTAGAAGGAAACGCATGTCCTCCCTGAGGTCCTTCTCCCGTTTCTGGTTCACAACCGGGGTGCGAGGCTCGCGAATTAACGCTACACAAAGCTGTGCCACATAGGCTGTGCTTTAGTCATCAACCACAAGACTCTGCTTTTCAACAGAAGCCTTGATCATTTGCATCTTAGCATGTCACACAGGCAAACCACTCCATGCAACCGATATCCATCAATCACACAGAATGATATCCAGTGTCAGACACACAGTCCATTTACAAGTCCGTTCTGGGTCTGAACGAAACCGGAGGCACGTTGTACCTCGCATATCCATCGATCTCCAAGTACGTCTGGACGATCACCAACTGATTCCCTCCTCTTGGGTGTACAGCCCAATCAAAATCATCAGTAATCACCCAAACGACGTGAAGACCTCCGGTCTTCAACAACCGTCTTCTTCTTCGACACCACGTCGAATCAGTTATTCAGAATGGGATAAACCCGGTCTTTCTTAACAACTCGCGTATATAATAAACAAGTGTTACACAAACACAACATATGCCTCATTCCAATTCACCAGTCACTAACCGTAAATTAGTAAGAGAATAATTCCCCAAATATTAACCCCGAAGGCCGAAACCAACATCAGATCAATACCCAGGAAACCATTCATCTTAGCCAATCTGTAGTTAGTTGCTAAATTTCGCATTCTTAGAGACAGATTCCCATTAATTTTATCAAAGATAAATTCCTCAAATTTATTCTTTAATCTTCTTTTGAATATCAATTCAACTAGTCAGGATTAGCGAACCACACCGAAGTAATCATTTATTTTATTTCTCAATCCAAACCTGTTCATCCCATGAAGTAAAATTGGTCATACTTCATATCTAACACCACGGTGTTATCGGCAAATTCAATTACCATTTCACGTTCAAATCTAATTAAAGATTTAACTATTGCCTGGAGCAAAACTGGTGATACTCCATTCTCGATCTTTTCAATCTAATTAAAGATTCATTAAAACTCCACTTAGTTTTAATCTTTAACTGGGTTAAGGAATCAATGTCATTTAAAACACGGTTCACGATAAACCCAAAATCACATTCCATTCTATCAGCTTTTAACCGTAAAATAGCAAGTGAGAAATTCCCTAAGTATTAACTCCGAAGGCCGAAACCAACATCAGATCAATACCCAAGAAGCCATTCAACTTAACAAATCTCCAGTTAGTTTCTGATTTTCTTAAATCCGTTGGGTCTAAGAACAGTATTATTGAAGATACCGTTCACGACAACCCAAAATCAATTCAAATTCAATTCCAATTGAATACTGTTTAATTGGTTCACTTCATTAAATCTAAATAAAAAGATTAATCTTTTCCTCAACTGGGTTTAAGAACAGTTTCAATGAAGACACCATTCACGACAAACCCAAATCATATTTGATATTAAATACAAGGCTCTGAATAGAAAATATATCGGCTTATATTCAATATCAAATTCTACGACCAACAAATATCGTATTTGAAATAACGATATAAATATATCTTTCAAATTCCCATAATGATATCTGTATAATCACGAAATTCAACATTGAAATATTCCAAAGACAATTTCGATTCAAATCCATTCTAATTAAATTATTGGAAATTCTGATTATTTTCAAAGCCATTTCAAATCCAATTTATTTATTTTAAAAATAAATAAATTATTATTCTAGTTCAAAACTAGTTCATTTCGATAAAAATCTATTTTTATCTTTTCAAATATGGAGTTTTTCATCCCAATTCTTCCCAAATCATTTCTTATGATTTTACACAAATTATTACTATTTTTAATAATTTTATCAAGGCCCGTACATTCGATTTCCATCAACGGCCATCGAACTGCACTTACAGCGATCTTTTCCAAATTTGATTTGGACATAACTCCAAATCCAACCATTAGATTTCAAATCCCTAATATTCTTCAGAAAGATCTTTTCGACACGAACCCAACGGTTCCGGTTTTAGGAGAATCCGACGGTCGGATCTCCCGCAATATCCATTCGAAGTCAATGGTCGAAATTTGTGAACTGCCGCGGCGCGACGCGTTCTATTCAGGCCATTATATATACATATAATATATATTTCGTCGACTTCCGTTTAAAATGAATTTTATAAATCGTTTTTAATTTATTTTCAATACGATTTCAACTTCTTATTCGATTTCAAATCAAAATTGAATTTTCCTTTATAAATTCCTTTTTACATTCATTTCTATTTGATTTCAATTCAATTTCAATTCGATTTCAATTCGATTCAATTCAGTTTCAATTCGATTTGAATTCTATTCAATTCAATTTCAATTCAATTTTAATTCAATTTCAATTCGATTTGAATTCCTATTCAATTCAATTTCAATTCGATTTGAATTCCTATTCAATTCAATTTCAATTCGATTTGAATTCGTTTTCTATTCAATTCAATTTGAATTCATTTTCTATTCAATTCAATTCGAATTTGTTTTCTAAAATATTCGAATCGGATTCATTTTCTTTTCAATTCGATTATTGAAATCAATTTTTAATATTCATTAAAAACAAATAAAATCGACAAAGTTCCCGTTCGTATTAAAATGGCGTTTAACTACTTAACACGGCTTCACATTTCAATATTCACTGAATATTTTTTTAAAATATTTGATAATTCTGAACTGGAATCAGACACAATCAATTACCATATAATTTCAGTTATATGGATTTCATCCAATTCATGTATACAGCAATTACAACAAACAATCAACCATCATCCAAAGTGCGTTCTACACTATATAAGCATCAAATATAAATAATTAATGCTTATAACAGTCTGTCAATCAATCGATTGATATAAAGCTAATTATTGGGATTAGTGTATGTCATATATCATCCCAATACCCATGTGGGGTTTCAAACAATCAAACACAGATTTTATTTGTGCAGTTGGGCGATGTGTAAAATTTATCGTCCCAATCAATATCAGTCAAATGTATGTATATAAACAAATCGTTCGATTTGTTTATAACTATTTATTTTATATACACGTTAAAAATTATATTTTTAACTATAAAATATTTTCCACTATAAAATATTTTATTTCATTCCACTTCACACAATCAAATTTCACAACACAGAAATCAAACAAACAAGTCATCCATGGTCTGTGGACGACGGGTGTCGGGTGCTACTAAACACCATCTACAACCTAGTATATATTTCAACTAGAAATAAATTAAAGGTGGGGAGTTCTCACCTTGGGGATCCACTCCACCAATTCATTATTTCTGAATTTCAGAACAGTGCTGACTTACCTGAAATCCCAACTTCATTTTCGCGCTGTTCGTATTAAAATCACATTTTTAATATGATGTTCTATACATTAAAAACCATATTTTTTTACTCTACCGATATAAAAATCATATTTTTATTCCTTCTATAATATAAAAATTATATTTTTATTCTTTCTATAATATAAAAATCATATTTTTATTCTTTCTATAATATAAAAATTATATTTTTATATATAATTAAAAATCTATTCCTTTTAAAATTAAAGATCTATTCTTTTCAAAGTTAAAAATCGAATCTTTTCAGAGTTAAAAATCAATTCTTTTTCAAAGTTAAAAATCAATTCTTTTACAAATAAAAATCAGTTTTTTTTACAAAGTAAAAATCGGTTCTTTTACAAATTAAAATTCAGTTCTTTCCTATTACATTTTTTTTATAAACTGAAAACTATAAATAAGGAAATATAAACACTTACAGCATTCGGAAGGGGGAGAGTGTCGCTAGGGAGGAGCGGTGGCTCCAGACAGGGGCAGCGGCCTTCAAGGGTGGCGAAGCTGGATGAGGGTGGCGCGATGGGGCCTGCTTGTGTCTGTCGTGGAGTGGTAGGGGTCTGCGACGGGTTAAGGTTCGGGTTTTGCTCGAGTTCGGCGGGCGGAGGGAGAAGGGAGAAGGGGGAAGCGGTGTCAGGTGGGGCGGCGGTCAGAGCTGGCGGCGCGTGGCTGTGGAGGACCGGCAGCGAGGGGATCGAGGTTTGGGAATACGGGGGTGGGTTTTATCGAATTTAGGTTTAGGAAAATAAAGGGGGGTATATATTTATATAATATATTTTATATAATATATAATTCATGAAATTCTTGTTTACCACATAGAACTCAGAATCCAACCCAACGATTGTCGTCCCTAGTTAATTACCCCCATTCTGAACACAATGGGATATATATTGTAGGCTGATTCGATCGGTTTTCGTCAAAATCAAAATATAACTCTATATATTGAATTTGAACGCATATTTCAATTTACCGGGAACACATACAGTCTCCAAAAATTCCCGAAAAATATTGTCTAGCTTTGTATCGACGATACGGTCCTAACAAAACTAATTTCGTCAAATTCTGAGACCGTTTGAAAAATGGCCATTTTCCAGTCGATTAAAATCAACTGAAACTGGTCAAACGCATTTTCCTTTGCCACGCTTACATATTGATTCAGAAAATTATGAATTTTGAAACCTAGCAATAACTAGACATCCCGGATCCAACAAAAGTGGTTTCGTCGAAAACAAAGGTCATTTGCAAAATTTCCATTTTCAAAGTCCTTTATATATATATTAAAATATATATAAATTCCACAACGACTTTTCTGAATTTTAAACTGGACATATCTTTAACTTCTAAAGTGATATCTCAGTTTCTTACATCCTAAGAAAGATATCATCAAACTAATTTAAATATTTCTGGTTTTGTCCAATTCCGACTTAAAACGAATTCTGTATATTCATTTGAAATTCGAAATCGAAATTTCAAACTACCGCTCCATTTCAGGCTCGTTATATAATTAAAATAAATTTATTTGCTTTAACTTCACCGAAAATAAATTTTTCGTCATTATTATTTAAAATAATTCATTTTAAATAATCAAAATTCATTAAAATAGCCAAAATAAAAATTTTAAATTAGCACAGAATTTCCGGGTTATTACACATGTTGTGGGCTTATTAATAAACTTAAATGGGTTAAGTTGTATAACTGAAATTAATAAGCAAGAGGGGCCCATTTCTCAGAGATATAAGGGGCTAGGAAGAACTTGGTAACCTGAATAAAAAGTTAAGCTAACTAAGTTAAATGGAAACCTGTTAAGGTAAAGCAAGCGCATAAAAGAATGTTTATAAATATGGTCTAATAACATATTAAAGTGAGGCGCTTGGACTAGTCCGCATGTTTAAGGGTGAATAACCCAACGGGATAGATCATCTGGTGTTATAAGGCATGAGGGGAGCACACATTCATCTGATTATTCTGTCAACTTTGAAGGACTGGAAGGGGAAACACGCGGCTTCCTGAGATACGTAAGGTGCTCCTAATAGTCCTCTGTATAGTGCCAAATGTATAGGCTGTGCTCGCAGAGGTTAGGTCTACGCGTAACTACTAGGTGCGTTGGCCTTAATTGCAAAAGTAGCTTTGCAGTCAGAATGCTGTGACGTGGTGACACCAAGGTGATTTGGTGGTTGCGTCAACGGGGAGGCATAGGTTCACGACCAATAAGGATAGTAGATCATCGGATACCCGTCATCGACAACCAGTGGGATGCAAAAAGACTAGAGCTAAAACCAACAGACCATTCATCTTTCACTATCGAGGTACGGTGGTTGAGGGAAGATGCCAACTTGATGTTTAGATTGTTTGTTAGGGGCAAGTCATTTATCTCTTGTAGTCTTTACTAGTTAAGGGAGAGGTCGAGGTGGGGCCACAGCCACTGTGAAAACAGACCCTAGGAATATCTGTATTTGAGACTCTTAAAGGCGGGCCTGTACATATATGGAAAAGCTCTCGACTGGGTTTTGTATTCCTTGTATCGCCCTGCCATGGAACTCGGTACACATTGGAGGACTGCGGTTGAGGCATCGAGCTACAATTAACGGTACATAGTGGGACAGTCTAGATACATGCATGTCTGCTCTGGATGGTGTATCGTAGACATAAGGGAATTACTCTGGTATGGAATCTGATTTGAACAAAGGTGGCAGTCCGTACGTTTTCCTAGCATAGAATTGACTGATATATGCGAAATGTAACATGGTTATATAGAGATCCGTATGTCACTCCAACCTAGGATAAGCGACTGCGTATATTTCAGTGGCATTATGGTGGAGACCATGCGAGTGGGGTACCATGGGGTGTACCTTAGTATTGGGGGTAGCTACATATATACTGTATTAGGTTAATCTACTGGGAAGTAAATGGGTATGACGTATGTGTAAGCTTGAGTGATGTTAACCCAAGTAACTTAATAAATAAGAAAATATGATTGAACATTATATGTAGTGTTATGCAAAGTGTATAATTTAAATCCAGTCCCCAGAACTTATGTTCTGACCCCCTCCTCATAACATACTCGCAGGTTAGATTTGTGGCAGAGAAATGATAGCTTTGGATATTGGTTAGGTAGTATTATTAACCAGGTAAGGCTATACTTTGAGCATATTATATTTTATCCTTTCTGTTGTGAGATATTTTCTGAGCTCTGACATATTTTATGTCTCTATCTTTTCTGTTGGATACCAGAGCAAAACAACACGAGTTTCAATAGGTTAGAATTTTAAAAAAATTCAGTCTGTCGGAATTCGGGTTGTTACATCTGGTATAAGAGCTTAGGTTTAGGATCACTGTATAAATAGTGAGTGAATGTATTTGTATTTTTAAAAATATAAATATATTATATATTCCTAGATCCATATAAGAACCCACTAAATAGAAAAAAAAAGTATAATATGGGATGTTTGTTCTGTACACTAAAGGAAATTTGGGTAGGAAGTGTACAATACATGGGAGAAGGAAAACCCAAAAGACAATGTTTTTTGATAGTGGGTTCAGGATTGAAACCTCACTAGTACACAATACATCTGTTGTGTCGATTTATTTGCGTCAGTTGGGTTAATATCTGACGCAAATGATATATTAGCGACTGTTTTTAACCCAATGGTCGCAAATATTCCATGATAATGAATTTCAATATCATCTCAAATAATTTGCGACTGTTTTGTTTTAAAACCGTAGCATAGATTCAAATAAAAATTTATGTGCGAATTTATTTGCGACTGTTCTGTATCTTCACAGTCGCAAATACTCCATGGGCTAAAAATCTATCAATCTATGCAGAAACCAAAACTCTAATTTGTCAACACGTGTCTCTTAATCAGCGGCATCCCAAAAATGAACTACGGAACAAACAATTGAAACCACGAAACAGTTAATCTTCTGGTTCCACTACGCTGTCTTCTTTCTTCTCTTTCCCCTTTTCAAATACCTAAAATCGCACTTAACAAACATTCAGTTCTCTCCCACAATATACCAACTCCGTCTCGAACACAAAAATTTCAGGTGTAAAACAAATGGTCATCGTGATATACCCTGCCGATTTTAAGGGTTCTCCATGTGCGATTTTTCTGATGTACCCTGACATTTTCTGGAGCTTACAACTTTCGAGCATGGTAAGTTTAGTAATTTCGTCTCTAATCTTAAGTTCTCATAATTTTTTATTTGACATTCACACATACAATTTTGTTTAAATTGTTCCTCTACTGCGGGTGACAGATTATAAACTTTTGTACACCTTGATGCTTTAATCGGTCCACCAAATTTACACGCTTCCATATATACTTTCAATAGAGATCTTATTTTCAATTTTTCATTCATATTTTATACTCCCAGTTTTGTACTTCGCTGTTTTGATAGAAACCTACGTATACAGTTTATAAGTAGGAATGGTCTAAGATTTAATTTCCACGGTCGATTGTAACAGTAGTAGATGATCTCAATTTGAATCTTCAAACAGTTAGGTTTTCATAAGTGGATAGGAAAAGTTCACAATTGAAAATTAATTAACACCGGACTCGGATATGATTTTCACCGATAAGGCTGAATAAAGATATTGCTTACTACAGGCCTATTATGCTGAAAAGATTGGAACCTTTTGTTAACTAATCGACAAATCTGAGCATCACTAATGGGAGAAAATGGAGACTACTTCGATGGATGCGCCTTCCTCTTCTTCATTGGAAGCTTCATGCCTCCTCGACTGATAATGGAAAATCACATCTTTGCCCAGTCGTTTGTAATTCAGGTTCTACCTTCCTCCATCTTTAGGTTCATGTTAACATTCGATTCAGATTATTCTCTCCTTAATAATAATTAATCACGTCCATTGTTTAGTTAATCACAATTGATTTGATGACCTCCAATTTTGTCTAACCACTATCATTCTCTTTTTACTATCAGTTAGTGATTCAATCCATAGATCTATTTCCTTTCAATGTTTCGACATTTAATGGTTTAGCATGTACTTTATGATTGAGATAGATGACAATCATATGTGTTCTTCCTTTTGGACTGGGTGGTTTTATTCAGTACACGTCGTCTTAGTAAGTTCTTCTCCTTTTATTGTTCGACATTTGCATGCTTTAACTTTATGTGCGGTGATGTCATATGTCGGTGAATTTTTAATCACAACCCAATTTTTTTTACCAATAACCAATTTTCTCTCATTGATATTTTTCATCAATTAGACAGTGATGCTTTGAATGTGTGTCAGTTTCTACAATTTCTTTTTGGGTTCAAATAGTTATCTTCCAACTTGACGAGTCAACAGATACAATAAGCATGAGCAACTATCTCACATAAGTTTACTAAATTGGGGCTTTAAATAAGTTGTGTCTATTATTATTACTGTTATTGCCTTTTCTTAGTAGAAGAAGTCACTTAGGAATGTTTAAGTCCTCACCTGAATTGTTAACCTTCTTCAAAATTATATTTCACACTACTAAAATATGTTGTCTTTTTATGCATTTGTATCATTATGATAGTGTGTGCAAAGTAAAAAAAATCACCTGGCATAAATTCATATTGCATCGTAGTGCGTTGTTAACTTATTTAAAGGTTACAAGTGAATTTTATAGTGTGGCCAGATTTTCACTTTTTTGCACTGTACAATGATGTACAACGAAAAATTTTAATTTTTTAATTTGTCTTTGTTGCAAACATGGAATCGACATAAATTTGTTGATTCTTTATAGAATACTACTACTTTATATTATATAGTTAGATAAAAAGGCTTTTATTCTGTTGTTATGCAAAAACACGTACATAAATATTTACACATGGATGCTTATATATACATAGATATATCCATATACACACATATTCAAATTAAACATAATACTAGGAAATGATGCAACTATAGGATACCTTTTATATTATATATACAAAGTATATCCTCACAATACAGGGATAAAAAGCAGTGAAAGAAATAATTCAGCAAATTTGATATTGACTGATGTCTCATGTATAAACCAA
The DNA here is from genome assembly GCA_030737875.1 of Allium sativum. Taxonomy (NCBI): domain Eukaryota; kingdom Viridiplantae; phylum Streptophyta; class Magnoliopsida; order Asparagales; family Amaryllidaceae; genus Allium; species Allium sativum. The sequence continues at coordinate 44,132,684 of CM060921.1, forward strand.
ACGAATTATATAGATATTGTTTGCCAGTAGGTGCAAAAATGGAAATGTGTTTAGAGTTGAATGGTTGATATTTAAATTTGTAAAAACTGCAGAGATACTAAAGCAAAATGAAAAAACAAGAGAATAAGTATGGTGCAAGGAAGAAGAGTCATACTTATGTTATTTTTTGGTACTGAGTTTGTTGTGGTCAGAAAAGAAACAAATTAACTGTAAATTAAATTAGTATAACTGCATTTCATATAAAATTCTAGACATATATTTTTAATAAATATACCAATATAAGAAAGGGAATGTGGTAGTGATAATAAAATATGACTATTTGGGTTTCTGCAAGTTCTTTATTACCATCTAATTTTATTATCTTGCATTTTCGAGCAAACAAAATAATAGCAATCAGTTAACCTATCGATGAAGCTTTAAAGATAGCAGAACTAAAATATTTCCTACACATAGGTAATGCATATTTATAGTTTGGTGAGACCCTGCAGAAACATCATTTTTCAGATATTTGTTTACATGTTGTTACGACTATCATTCAGTTTTGGTGCTTTATGCTATTTATTTCAATCAAAAGGCCAAAGCTATTTTGTTTTACACTATGCAAAAATAGAGTTTTTCCCCTCCTTTTTTTGGTTAAATAAAGCTATATTGCTAATATATAGTTGAAGCTATATGCGTGTATAGATTGTTTTGACTTCATGTTTTAGCGCATGTAACTTTAACTCTTGGTTGTTTCTCCATTTCTTGCACAAACCTGCTTAACACCATGGGTGTTTACAAGGTAAAGATCGTAAGCTTTGTACACAATATGGTCTAACATGTCAAGCATGCTAAGTTAAAGCATGAGTAATATTAATTAAGCAACTATATTTTATCATGCTATATGAGCACTTGAAATTAAAATGTATTTTTCTGGTATAACTAATAATATTTTACTACTTGAAGCGTTCTTATAATAATGTCAGAACTAGAATGATTTTAGAATTGTTATTCCTATCTACCTATCGCTATCAATGTTTGAAGTTAAGTAATTGAAACAAATATCGAACATTAGCTACTAGGATATTATTTTTTTAACGCGCTCAGTGAAAATTAGATTATGGCTTTTCTTTTATTTTTATTGCCATGTGTAATTTAATTTTCCTGATACCCAAATCATACCACTATGCTTTACTCGAAACTATGACTTCTTCTCCCTTATTTTTCAAAATCCGTATCATTATAAAACATTAAGTTCATTTGGTAAAACAATATTGAGATATTTATACTCTCCATTAAGCACTGATATTTCTAAATGTTTTGAACTTGAAAAAAATTCATATTATATTAACAGGTACCGACAAATACTTTTAACTTGGTTATGTTTGTTTGATTACTAACTGCAATTAGTTTGGTTGATGTTGTACTGGATGATAAGTAAATAGATTACGAGATTTAATTAAGAACTGCAAGATATAATTTGAAAATGTTCATGCTTCTTTTTATAAAAAAGAGAAAAAAATACAGATTGACCTTTTGTATGGCTTATTGATGACCTAATGAATTTTCATTGATTCCATGTACTCTATGTTTGGTTTTGAGTAAGCTCTATTTAAATCCTTATGCATTCAAAATAAGATTATACGGGTTTAGGGAATTGCTTTTGATTGCTATTCGTCGATCCAACTATTTTAATATGTTTGTCATTTTTATCATATGCGTGTATTTGCACATATTCATACTGTTTATTTATATGAAACCAGAAAAGAGATACTTACGTTGTTGGCCCTTTGCCATAGTTTCATATCCAAATTTAAAGGCTAGGATCATCCTAAAATTCCATATGTAGAAGTAAATGCCATGTATTACTAATTTGTATGTGTTAGGTTGAGTGAGGGTTACATATGAAAAGTCATACTTTCCACCATGCATAGAATAAATGTGTAACATTAGCTAATCAGTTACAAACAATAAAGGAATGAACTTTAATCACAAATCAGTTATGAATATATAAAAGTTGCTTACCATTTTTAGTATCAGCTACAAACAATAAATTATTTGTAAATAGCAGCAAGAATTGTATGCAAGTTACATAAAAACGCAGGTTATTTTTAGTGTCCAACATCATCTTCAATCGACATGTGGCATGCCATATTTTCTTCAGTGTGAAGATTATTATTATTTTCCTTTTTTTTAACACTTACCAAATTCTATGATGAAAAAGGATTACACTCTTCAAAGTACCAGATTTATATTTAAGATAACCAGGTACACGTATATTTAGGTTTAATGTTCTGCTTGATAATCCTTGTGTGTATGTGTGTGTGTATGTGTGTGTGTACACGTAGAAATGGTACACGTAGAGGAGTTGTAGCAATAGTTAAAAAAGATATTCATGATTTTTTCTGCAATTTTGGTTTATTCAAGCCAACAAAAGCTGATGCTTCCACTTTGACTAATATTTATGACAAAAATAACGGTTGGAAACTTTTGAATAGCTTTTTCACAAGGAAACATATAGTGGAGTGACATTTCAGTCTCATGTTGTTTTGCACGATCTTAATTAGGACACTGCATAATTCCACAAAATTATCCTTACATAATCTGCATTATGGTTGTAAGTCAGTAATTTGAAAATATTTTTGTGATATATCATCTAACATGCCATGAATCCTAAACATGTTTACTTACTTTAAATACATTCATCAATATATATATATATATATATTAAATATTGTTGCTCTGCATTTTTAATGATGTAAGGCCTAAGACAGAAAATATACGTCAAATTACTTTTTTGATACTAATACTTCAAACACCCTTATTACTATTTATTAACATTATGCACTTACCCGTGGGGTTTGGGATGGATGAGTGTTAAACCAGGTAGGAGTTTGTAACTGAATGTTTGTGGTTGTGACTGGCTGGTAAATGAAGGCGAAGTATGAAAAATAGCTAAGCTAGCCAAGTTTTATGAAAATTAAACAAGCTTTGAAAATAAACCAGTATTTTCAAAAATTAACCATGATAGCTGAGTTTTGTAAGAGCTAAATAAATTGTACAAATCAAATAAATTTAATTATATCATGATAGCTGAGTTTGCAACCGAGTTTTGAATATATTTAATTATTGTTCCCTAGTAACCTCGTTATATCATATGTATGTATGTGTGTATGCGTTTTACATATCACCATTAGATTATATCATGTGTGTACGCGTTTTACGATCAACAAATTGCACATGATATAATATATGTTACATTTACATGAATTGCACAGGTAATTATCCAATCCACCAATGTTTATCAAATAATGTTTCAATGGATACATAATGAGACATGCAGAAAAGTAATGGGACATGTTTTGGTGCTCGTCACATTTCAGTTTGTATTTTCTTATTCAAGGAAGATGACAAGTCCATATATTTATTTTAATTTTGTTACTTGGTGAAGTTGACGGGTGTGTACATTTTTACTGATGCTTATAAGCCATCAACTGCTTGTAATTCAATTTTTTATTTTAAGTGTTTGTTTATTCTCCTTTAAACAAAAATGGTACTCAAGTCTTGCAAAATGTGAGCTTATGAGGGCTAGAAGTTTGAAGCTTGTTTGATAAGGCTATACTCATTTTATCATGCAATAGTTGTTATTTGGCTCTAAAGGACATCAATAGTGTCCACCACATGAAGAGTCAAAACATTGGACTACTAAAGTTTTTACATTTATGGAAACTCAGTTTGTGTGCGTCACTTTATTTTATTTGGTTTTTTTCCCACTTGCTACTTAATTACCTTAAAGTTAGCATTAGATAACATATACATTGTTTTTATATGGATGCAATTTGATCTTTGTATCATCATTAATATCACATTCAAATGTTGTGTGCAATATTTTTTTTAAAATCTCTTTATTAAACCTTTTATTTTATAGAATTCTTATCCATTGAATTTTCTCTTTTGGCCTTTTACTTTAAAAGTATTTTAATTAACATAATTTTGACTTTTGAGGTTATGCTCCCTATTATTTTTTCGGTTCCTTTATTGTATTATTACCGCTATTGGTGATAAAGCGTAAAGAGCAACAGATGCCATGATGACAGTGCATATTTTTACTGGTAATTAGGTATTACAAGAACAGATGCCATTATAACTGACTGGAAAACTACAGATGCTTTTTGGAATTATTATTATTTGGATCTTCTCCTTTTTTCCATTTTCAAGTTTGTACGTTTTATCTATATAAACTAAGAGAACCTTAGGAGATTTGCCTCTACAATCACTAGTTCACCGTCTTTCTTTTTTGTTGAAGTAATATATTGAAATCCTAGTTTGGTTTTTGTTCTATTCTACTCTTCACAATTATAAAATATTATAAAAAACATAGACATATTAATGAAACTAACGCAACATTGTGACATTGTTACAGATATATTAAAAAAATGTTCTGCAAGATTAACTAAGAAGTCGCAGATTTTTTTGTTTGTTGTATAATGTAAAAATATACCATTCTCGTTGTTTGCTGCCATAAGTGCGAGCTAGTGAAAGACGAACAAAAATACCTCAATGTAAACAATAAATTTTTACAAAGGTTGCATGTATAAAGAATTGACTAAAGCAGTTTGTAAAAGTACGAAAACCAGCTGCATAATATCAGTCCATGTTATTTTTGTATATAGATGCCTTATAGCCTCTTCCATAATATCAGTCCATGTTATTTTTGTGTACATTTTATAACCGATAATATATAGGTATGAAACAGTAAAAACCAGCTGCATCTACAAATGTCCTCCCTGATGCTTTATCTCCCATATCATGTGTATTCCATTGCTTTTAAAAAGAAACAAAATTTGTAAACTATAATTCTTTCACTAATCTATGGAATATATGCTATCAATCTGCTTTACTTTGATTAATCTTCTTTGCCTGTTCAACTAACATTGCTTAATATTACTCAGGGGTTTATAATGATTTGGATATACTATAAGACATAATACCTACTTGCAGGAGCATTAACTAATTTACTTGAACGCTCGATTTATTGATTTAACTGTCATTTTAGTTTACATACAATTATCACTACGTATTACGTGTATGACAACATGTATATAAAATTTCAAAAACATTATGTTTGTCTGTCTATTAACATGTTAACTAAATGGCACCAAAATTTATTTACCAACTGATTTGCATTTGTACCGAATTATTTCTTTAGTTGCGGCTTCCAATTTTATCTCTCCATGAGTTTGAACTGCGCTTAGCAATGCTCTCCATGTTGCTGCTTTTTCTAACACTTATTTAAATTATCCGCATAGCCTCTTTAAAATGCCTGGACCTACCAAGAAAATTAACTAAGCATGTATAATGTCCTGAGCATGCTTCTATATTGTTTTATGCTTCTCATACTATCAAATACTGTTAATCCAGTTTGTGATAGAGCGTTGTCATGTGGGTTTGCACTAATCATAATTTGCACTCTTAAAAATTCAACCTTTTTACATTGATAGAGTGTTATCAAGTACTGTTAATCCAGTTTTTGATAGCCTCTTTATTTTCTTAAGAGAACCATGCTCTGTGCTGATAAACGATTTTGATAGACTTCGAGTTTTAATTTAATTCGATCAAGACAAATTGCTATTATAAAAAGTAAAATTTTGACTGTTAATGTATTAAAATTAATTAATTGGAACTTGCTATAGTTCGAGATAGCTTAATAGTTGGTGATGCATTAATTACAGACAAACCTTTTTATTGATTCCAGTTTCATTCTCATTCTTAAAAATTTGATTAACTGCTTGCTATATTTGATTAGTTTTGTTTTGAATCCCCGTGTACCCTGTGACCTAAATATTATGTTTTCTTTGTTTCCAGTTACATATAATTGGTTTTAATCTTCGGTATATGCACATGATGTCAATTCTCATTTTTATTCTTTGATAATTTTATGTTTATTTACCAATTTCATTTTAAGAATAAATATCGTTATTTTTATTAGTTACCATTTATTTTTAAGTGAATTGTGTATATGTCAATATTTTTCTCTATTATATTTTGCCTTTAAATGAAAATTCAGACTTACACGGTGCAAATTAGAACAAATAAAAGGAGAAAACGATTCAAATGAGCGTACTTAATTATGAATGTCTAAGTTAGAGATTACTTTCATGCAAATGAATAAATTCTAACTAAAAAGGAAACCATTGATTAATTGGTAGAACAACATTTGTTAGTAAATTGTCTGTGCCTGTTTAATTTAGGCTTGGGACAAATTGAAACTTTAGTGTTCAATCACTGGTATTAGCTCACTGTTGTAAGAAAAAGATTGCATTTAAGAAGGTAGTGCCAATATGAAACTTTCGTATCTAGCAATAAAGAAGGCAGCGCAAATACTCGGCACATTGCAAAAACCATGAATCAGAAACAAGTATCAATTTGATTTTATCCAATTTTAAGGAAATAATTGATATTTCTTGTCTATTATTCTTTTTGTTCTATTGCATATTGCAAAAAGTCATGAATCAGATCTTTTTAGCAAGTAAAATGATTCCAGAAAATTGTTGTAGCCTAGTTTACAATTTTGTATATCATCCCGGCTGTCAACTAATAAAATACATTCGTGTCCTTGTTTCTTTTACGCAGGAGCTATTGAGAAAAGAAGTTAGCAAGAAGAATCGTGGTCTCTCATTCTCTATAACTATCTATTCCTCTATCTTGAATTTGTTACAGCATACCCTTATTTATCTATATAGCTGCACCTTTATTTGTTGCTTTATAGCACAGATCAGAACATACTATTAATTAGCTTTCTAGGATGCTCTCCATGCAGAAACCAGAAGACAGCTTTACCGTGGCTGTCATTATTGACACTGTTTATTACATTTTTTTTATACGTGAAGAACGCAAAAGACAATGAGAGAGATTTCTGATATTCACCACTGAGTGTCCTCATTTGGTAATATACTTCACTTTAAGCCAACTATTTTTGCACCTTTTTTTTTACGCTTTTTTCCCTCTTAACAGCCCATTATACGCTACTATTTTTTATATCAAAACATGTATACACTACTGTTTTGAACATATGGCACATACTCAGGTGTACCATCATTTTAAAATACTAGCCTAGATGCACACGTTCATTTCAGTATACGCTTGTATTTGAACAGTGTTCCCGTCATTTTGATACATGTACATCCTACATTTATGTAGGTCATATAACACCCAATAGTAGGGTAACTGTTAAGATTGTCCCATTAAATTGGATTAACTTTTAAGATATATACACTAAGCCTAGCTGTCTATATATAACTCAAACCATTTGCAGTCACCATCTTTCAAGGATTCAGGCATAAAAAATTCAGAACACTATCGATTCCACATTCTAACGAAAGGTTTCCCTATCGAACATGCAAATTGGGATTCTGCTGTGTTTGAAAACTAATCCATGGATTAGTCAATGCAGCATTAATGTACTTGGTTTTTAACTAGTTTTATTTGAAGTTTTGAATATGTAAAGCGTAAAATACAGTAGTTTCTTAAGTATGTTCAGTTTCAAAACTTTGAATATATTTGGCAGGAAATATAAATTTTCCTATATGAATAGTTACCTTAAAATGTATAAAGATCTTTACTATAAAATTTTTGGATTAACATGAATTTAAGTGAATTCCTAAAATGCATGTAAGCTTTAAATATATTTAAAAAAAATCGATGAATTGCAGACACATGCCTATTTTTTAAATCTGCCAAGTGCAAATTCCTGAGGTCTAGAAGGTTATTTAACATGAGCTTTCAAATCTATGATAGTTTCTTATATGTACTTCTAATGAAAATATGACTTTCAGTCTGTGCGCTGAATAGATGTCTGGACATCAAGATACAAGGTTTAGAAGTATTCTGACCATTAATATTCATGTTTTTTGCTTCGAATATTTATTTTACTGTAATTTCCCCTTATTTTTATCTATGTTCCTAAGCTTAATGGAATTTTCATCCGTTGGGCATTCAATAAAAAGCTACATGCATTTGTGTACGTTGGACTATATAGCATTTGATATTTTGTGTATATAAATTAGTCTTTTTTTTTGTTTTCCTGTATGCATGCCTCAACCCTGGTATTTTTCAAATTTTAATTATATTGTCCATCTATTTTCCCCTATTTCCAGTACAAAATAATTTCAAATTAAGATACAAGTGTTGCATTATTTATAATGATGATATTATAGAATTCTACAACTAATTGTTCTTTGGAACCACTATTCTTAATGATACAAGTGGTGCATCATACTGCCTACCACTTCCAGTCACTGAATTCATCAACATTAATTAACTTTTACTTGGATAACTTTTGATGTTCAAAGGTAAATTACGTGCATATCATGCCCAACTATTTCTGGCATTTTTTTCCTTGTTTTCCATATACCATACCAAATCTTTTCTAACACACTGTTTTTCCGACATATTGTACCAATTTCTTGAAACGATGTATCCATGTTTTAGGTAGCATGCATTCATATAATTCTTATGTATGTACAAATAATTGTATTTGTAGGCTTTATTCCTTTACAATTGTATTGCGTCAATACTGTTTATATTAGTAGTACATTATTACTTGTGTTCTATTTTCAGTATTGCGTGAATTCCATTTACAGTCCAGTAATATACTTGTGTACTATTTACAAACTAATTGAATTATCTTACTTGCTTATTAATATGCTTGTGTTCTCTCCTTTATCAGCTTTCTGCTTTGCTCAACCTGGAGTAGAAAAACTACAAATTATTTACGTTCAGTTCACATTACAACCTGGAGCAGAAAAACACGGTACTTTTCATGTCACTATTTTGCAGTTTATGATCAGTTCCTTTGCATATTTTGTAGCGTCCAATTTTACAGTCTAGATACTATATTTGATATATTTTCAATTACAGTCAAAATAATGCTATGTTGGTTTTTTTGGTAGATGTTGATTCAAGTCAACCATCACAAAGACAAATTATGCTATTTTTAGTTTTAAGCTGGACAATCCATTTTGTTCTTTTGTAGTCATGTGAAGAATGCTAATTTCTGATGAAATTAGTATTATGTAAGTATTTACACGATCGAATTGGTTGGAGCTTAGCATATGACTAGTTATGACTAATGCAAACTATTTTTGTTGTATGGTTATCAATGTTAGTGTTTTTTTTCAAATGATATAAGATTTTGTGAATTGTGTACATATTTCTTGTGTTCATATATTTTGTGAATTTCTTATGATGTTGAACTGTATTGACAGCTGACAATCATAATAGCTGAGATGAAATGTTGTTGCATTAGACCTTTTGAATTCAGAAGCTATTTGCTACTGTTGTAAATAAAACACAGTCGCAAATGCAAAACTTATCGCGTCAGCTATTTTAAAAGCTGTCGCACAAGGTCAAAGTTTTGAAGTTAAATATCGGTTTCTTGCTACTGGTGTAAAACAAACCGTCGCTAATGAATTGTACTATAGCGACTGTTATCATAGAATACCCGTCCCAAGAACCTGTATATTGCGACGGTTTTAAAACAGTCGCAATAAGTTTATACATTTTGCAACGGTCGCATATGCGACGGTTGTCAAACAGTCGCAAATAAGCTCAAACAACCGTCGCAAATGATCTGTTTTGTAGTAGTGCCTTATCAGAAAAGGTTAAGATGGATTAAATATATGTATAAGGATGAATTGGGAAAAAAGTTAACCATTGAAGTTGTAGCACTTCGTAAGACAGAAAGGAGAAAATGGATCGTCAAAATTTGTAGAGACCATAAAGCAATTGACTAGCCTCCCCCTTTATGCTCGAAAAAGTGGGGGGGGGGGGGGGGACGACCCAGATGTCAACCCATGAGGGTCGACACACCAGGCAAGGGGTCGCCCCCTCGGGGACGTGGAAGAAAAAATAAAAAGGGAAAGAAGCCGAAGCTTCGTCCCCATTTTGCACCCCACCCAGCCATCAAAACCCGTCCCTTTTCCCCACATCCCAAGCCCACCACCACCTCAAATCTCCGTCGTTTCATGCAATTTTGGCGCCAAATCGAAGCTCTCGACGCTCTCTACCCGGATCTACTAGAATTTCCCCTCAATTTAAAGAAAACTTGACATGCAATCGCAACCTTCCCTTATCGCCGCTTTCCCCCAATTAACCCCTCAAGAAATCGCCTAGTACGATAATCGGAGAGACATAGTGGAGGCATATGCAAGTGCCACAGGACATGACATTCTACTTGGGAGAGCTTTCAAGTTTGCAGACTTTGTTGGCACCGATTTGGAGGTATTCTTCCTTAATGTGGAGTTGGACAGTATTTTGGACCACAACGTTGTTGAGAGAAGCGGTTTTTTAAGGTTAGTATGTCTTTTTGATGCCAATTTGGTAATTAGTGATGAGCATGATATGATTGTTTTTGAGTCTGAGGTAAAAGGAGTACATATCCGATTTACAAAATCCCAGTTCAGGGCTATGCTTTGTATACGGGGATGGGGCATAAATTTGGAAGAAGTAGAAATGTCAAATTTAGCGGTTTTGCGTAAGATTTTTGTAGATGAGGATCAAAGGCATTGGGATATGACACATCTACGCCCATTAGCTTGAGTAGTCTTATGCATACTACAATAAAATTTTGTTGCCAAGACTGGTTGTTTTGATAAGTTTTCTCCAACGATTAAGCTCGCTACCTATGCAATCTTTGCAGGACTTGAAATAAATTGGGCCCGCTTGATTTTACAGTATTATAGCTCCTCTAGGGAGGTGAGGCAGACTAATATTCCTTATAAACATCTGTGGACTGTGGTTTTTGTACAGTCACATGTTCCCCTGACAAAGGAAAATTCATATCACATCTTGGGCATATTATAGACCTAAGCATATTGACCAGGATGTAGATTGAGTTTCATAAGCTGATGGCAGTGGAGCCACAACCAATGGAGCATAAGCAAGAGAAAGGAATGGGTGGGGGAGACGGGGAGGAAGAGCCACAAAAAAATATTGGGGTAGACGATGATCAGTAGAAAACAGCCCTATTGGTATCGGCCCATGCCAGATCCTCAACATTCACCTGCAGTGGACCCACAACAGTGTTAGTACTTTATTCCCTCAGAGGACTACCTGTATACATACACAGAGCAGCAGTGGGGAGATGCAGGACCTTCCCAGACCTCCGGATGGGACACATGGTCATCCAGAGAGCGTGGAGACCTGGGAGCTAAGGTTAGGACCATCTCAGATAGACAGGCTCAGCTGGTTAGAGAGCATCAGGATATCTTGCGGGGACAATAGGAGATGATTCAAGCACAGATAGAGGCTGCCCTAACAAAGTAGCAAAGCTTACACGAGATCTACATCACACAACATCGATTTGAACAAATGTAGGCAGACATGCGAGACATGCAGCTAGAGGTCAGAGTGGGGACTAGACGATAGGAGGAGCGTCTAAGTAGAGTGGGAGATACTTTAGGTGGATTGGATTTTTTCATCCGTAATATCTTCGGACAGGGACCCAGGCCTCCATTCTAGTGATGATCCTCTAGACTACATGTCCCAAATCTTGACTATCTTAGTTTTACCGTGTTGTAGTAGAATCTATGTTAGAGATCTACTTTATGTTAGTAGGGCTTGTATTTTCTTTGATGTAGAAAAACTATGCTTTAGATTTGCTTTGGTTTAGCAGCATGTTGTTTATGGTGTGTAAAACTCTATTATCTAGTAAGAAAACTTCTGCTATACCATATTGTCACATAGAAACAAAAGAAAATTTTCTTATTTGGGCTTTACTTGCTTCCAAGTACGGTTGGAAAGGGGGAAAAATGGAAGATATGAAGTTTTCCACCTTTTTGTAACATAAGAAATCGAATTTAGAAAATTGGTTTTTTCTAAAATTCGAAAAACAAAGTTGGTTGTAGGATTTTGGATGCAACAATTGGATGAACTGCCCTCTTACTCAATAAGAGTGTAGGAAAATTTGGATGGAAAATCATTTTTGATTTTCAAATATAGCACTTATGTAGAACTGCCAGTATATTTAGGATGTGAGCATCATATTTTTAAAAGAATTTTTGAGAAATTTGCATACACATAGGAGGTACCGCTTAGGCATACATGCACAATTATTATGTTGTATTTCACTTTGCGCAAGTGCATAATGTTTGCAAAAACTGGATACATACATGATGGATGTATTTTATGTAAGGGGTTAACTGAATCTTACCCTTATCAAATTTTGGGGACGAAATTTCCTAAGGGTGGAGAATGTAACACCCCGCATTTTTAAGATATTAAAATAAGAATAACTTAATTTAAATATTCAGAATTAAGTGAAACGGACTGCGCCATTGCGTTCATCTCGAAATTCTGGTCAAGATAGACACCTAGTTTGCATAAAATAGACGTCATATGAAGAAGTTTGTATACATATAAGGAACTTATATCGATATATATTAAATAAAAATTTATCCAGAAATCAAAATTCACGAGCGGGAAATGGAGGGAAAATAGACCATTGGGGTCGACCTAGGGGTCGGCCCACCAACAGGGGGATCGACCTACCAAGGGGGTCGACCCCGGGGTTGACCCTACCATGGATCTGGAACATTCTCTTCTGACGTGGTTGGCTTCGATATTTTAAACTTAAATCTGAGGGGCCAGGTTTCTCTGATATATCTGTAGAGCTAACCTTAAACCTCATATTACTGAGGCTGTGTTGAAGCTCTGCCGTTTCTCTTCCTTAAGATCTCTTCAGAAATTTAGATGATTATTTAGAAAATTTTAAAATCAAGATTTGGAGGAAAGAATTAACGATAATAATAGGGTGTTTAGAATCATGAAAAGTAAGTTGATTTTCTAGATCCAATCTATTCAAATTTCTTCTTTCTGTCCTTTATCTTTTAATAAAAATAATCAATCCATGGTTATTAGGTTTTGAATCTAATTAGGGAAAAACCATGGATGCTAAAACTGGACTTGATCCAGATTGAGAAAGTGTATGAGGTGAGTGGATTTAAGCTACAGTATTTTAGATAATAATATGTTATCGTTTACCATTCCCTTTTTGAATAACTGAATTGTGATATGTTGAGTTGCCTAACATATGTTAATAATGACTAAAGTGATAAGTACGACATGTAGGAATGATTAATATGCTAAGACATTAACTTGTTGGGATATAAGTTTGTCAAATTTTGCATAGCAATTACTGTTGTTTCAATTCCCTGTTAATTTTTGACAATTGTGTACCCGGGCCATTAACGGTAGAAATTGAAAACGGTACATGCTATTTATGTGATTTGAAAAATTACATGATTAAAAGATTACTGGTTAGAATAAAAAATTTATAGTAAAAAGGAAACTTAACCACACTTAGACATGAGGTTAGATTGCACTTGCGATAAAAGTCTATTCGGAACTTCCCGATATATCCAGCATTCATAAATGGTAAATCTAATGTAAAAGGTCTAAAGTGCAGAAATGAAACATGAAGTGGTGCAAAGACATGAGGTTAAGCCAACTTGGGGTAGAAGTCTGCCCGGAACCGCCCGACAAATCCAGCATCCCTATGTATAGGCTTTATATGAGAGGTCTGGTACATAGAAATATACATATATAAATGTATGTTAAAAGTAGGAGTGGTAAATAGCATTAGTAAGAATAAATGGAATTGAAAGAAAGACACAATGGTAAAGAAAAATAAAAAGATTAGAATGGATAAGGGATGATAACAACCCACTGCAAATAATTCACATAGGCCTGTCCTAGGGAAAGTGGAAGTTATGACTTACGTTATAATAAGTGATAAAAGGAAACATAATAACTTATGTAAGATGATAAGTTATACTCAATTAAAGATTGAGTTAATTAGAAGGACAAGAATCTGAAATCTATGGATAAGGACAACATAAGTCATGTCTATGGAAAGAAACTTATTAATGGACCTTGGTTGAGAAATAAGTTAATAAAACAACGTTATGTTGTAATGACAACATAAGACGGAATTATGACTAAATGAGAAAAAATGAGGCAACCCAGGAAATGCGGTAAGTTATATTTAATCATAAATGTTAAGTGACGTGTTAAATAGAAAACATGTGAGTTAACATACACTTAATTACATATTAAGTAGAACATGTTATTGTAACATTGAATCAAACAAGAACATAAGGGATTGTGGATTACAGACCTTGGATCACAATCTAGAGAATAACATGTTATGGGCTTATTAATAAACTTAAATGGGTTAAGTCGTATAAAAGCAAGAGGAGCCCATACCTCAGAGATATAAGGGGCTAGGAAGAACATGGTAACCTGAATAAAAAGTTAAGCTAACCAAGTTAAATGGAAACCTGATAAGGAAAAGCAAGCACGTAAAGTAATGTTTAGACATAGGGTCTAATAACATATTAAAGTGAGGCGCTTGGACCAGTCCGCATGTTTAAGGGTGAATAACCCAACGGGGTAGATCATCCAGTGTTATAAGGCATGAGGGGAGCACACATTCATCTGATTATTTTCTCATCTCCGAAGGACTGGAAGGGGAAACACGCGACTTCCTAAGATACGTAAGGTGCTCGTGGTAGTCCTCTTTGCGATGGCAAATGTATAGGCTTGTGCTCGCAGAGGTTGAGTCTACGCGTAACTACTAGGTGGGTGGGCCTTGACTGCAAAAGTAGCTTTGTAGTCAGAATACTGTGACGTAGGGACACCAGGGTGATTCAGCGGTTGCCTCAACTGGGAGGTGTAGGGTCATAACCAACAAGGATAGTAGATCGTCAGATACCATCATTGACAGCCAGTGGGATGCGAAAAGACTAGAGTTAAAACCAATAGACCATTCACCTTTCACTATCGAGGTAGGATGGTTGAGGGAAGACGCCAACTGGATGTTTAGATTGTTTGTTAGGGGCAAGTCTCCTAGCTCTTGTAGTCTTTACTAGTTGAGGGAGGGGCTGAGGTGGGGCCACAGCCACAGTGAAAACATACCCTAGGAATATCTGTATTTTGAGGCTCTTAAAGGCGGGCCTATATAGATATGGAAAAGCTCCCGACTGAGTTCCGTGTTTCTTGTATCTCCCTGACATGGAACTCGGTGCACATTAGAGGACGTGCGGTTGAGGCATCAGCTACAATTAATGGTATGTACGTGGGACAATCTAGATACATGCATATCTGCTTTGGGTGGTGTATCGTAGACTTGAGGGCATTACTCTGGTATGGAATCTGATTCGAACAAAGGTGGCAGTCCGTATGTTTGCGTATCATAGAATTGACAGATATATATGGATCGTAACATGGTTATATAGAGATCCTTATGTCAATCCGGCGTAGGATAAGGGACTGTGCATATTTCGATGGCATTATGGTGGAGACCATGCAAGTGGGGTACCATGGGGTGTACCTTAATATTCGGGGTAGCTGCATATATACTGTATTAGGTTAATCTACTGGGAAGTAAATGGGTACGACGTATGTATAAGCCTTGAGTATTGTTAACCCAAGTAACCTAATAAATAAGAAAATATGATTGAATGGTGTATGTAGTGTCATTCAAAGTGTATAATTTAAATCCAGTCGCCAGAACTTGTGTTCTGACCCCCTCCTCATAACATACTCGCAGGTTAGATTTGTGGCAGAGACATGATAGCTTTGGATACTGGTTAGGCGGTATTATTAATACGGTAAGGCTATACTTTGAGCATATTATATTTTATCCTTTACGCTGTGAGATATTTTCTAAGCTCTGACATATTTTATGTCTCTGTCTTTTCTACAGGATACCAGAGCAAACCAACCCGAGTTTCGATAGACTAAAATTTTGTAAAAAAAATCTAGTCTATCGGAATTTGGGTTGTTACAATCATTGGATTTCATGTTTCAATATGCCTAATTCTCCTTTACTATTATTACAAGTCATTCTAATTTTATGCAATTCTAACGGAAATAACCTAGGCACTCGATGATCTAAATTTAGCGCAAAATTGAAAAAGGAAAAGGAGAAAATATAGACTAACTCAGAAATACATAAACTGAATAAATCGGCATAAGACTGTAATTAAAGTTAAGACAGAAAAGGGGATAATAGGGATATACATGCATTAAGTAATACTGAAAACTGAATAGATAATTGACAGTAAAACAACAATATATAAACACTGTATGATTTCAGATCCAAATTATTTACTGTCTGAATACTTTTTAATTATTCGAGGTAAAAATAACTATAACTCATAGTTGTTTGAATTAGATCCAGAAGATCCTTGTAATATTTGTTATAGAAAAAAAATCCAGAGTTATCCTCTTTAATCTAAGCTTTGGCAGCACCTCGATATTTTCTTAATTTTTATTTAGAAAAATCCTGAAAGAAGAAGAATGTTTATGTGTAAGAAAATAGTGAGGCAGCTAACTTATTTATAGATTAGTTATGATAATTCTAAACCATTATATTTTATGTTTATAGATCAAATCGTACACCTCAAGCCAAGTCAATGTATGAATATAGCATATAATATATTCCAGATTCAAAAGCTAGAAACTTTCCTACATGCAGGTTTGTCGACCCACCTACTACTTGGGTTGACACATAGGTCGACATGCCTTAGATCTGAGCCGACCCCTGTGTTGACCCTAATAAGGGGCTGGGTCGCCCACTTACCGTTGCTTTCTATGCTATTTTATTTTCTTATACATATATTATATATATTTTTAGTTAAATCTTCTTTTATTTATAACTTCTTCATACTTAATTCGATTTACGAAAACCAGGAGTCTATCCGAATCAAAATTTCATAACGGATGCAAGAGTAAAGTCTCTTTTACCTAATTCTAAATATTTAATTATTTAATATTCAGTTTATTATTCTCTTAACATAACTACTATGTAATAAAATATGGGGTGTTACATTCTCCCCTCCTTAAAGGATTGATTTGCTGAAATCTTCAAGTTAAAAAGAATGTTATTACTTAAAACCTACACCCATCTACTCATCCATCAACCAATGGCATCCACTGTCCTTAAGATTTCTAATGTTTTGTATGAACATATGCAAAAAGGTGTTTGGGTATATGTCCCTAAACCAATGTGAAAATCAGGCGGTCGACTAATTCATTTGACCTCCTTAATTCAATATATGTTTATGTCATGTATCCCATATGTACGCAAAAGAGTCCTACTGATACATATAAGTTCTATATATGTGCATAACCATTCGCCAAAATGCAACATTCATGTGATGATTCAACAATTTTCATCCATTGAAAATTAATAACGCGCACATTCATATACAATATGTAAGTGTTGGAGTCGATCTAAGGCCTAATGTGTGTGTTTATGTGTTTACTAGCAACCACTAGCAAATACCTGCATTCACTTGCAACCATAAAACATAACGTGTCTCAAACACATGTTTCCAACCATAGGCTTCTACCTAAGGATCAATGTTTCAAATGATAGGATAAACATACTTGAATGATAGAAATAACATACTCAAATTCAAAAATTCATAAAGGAAATTAAGAATGTACTCTCAAAGACAGAATAACCACATTAACATATTCATTGTAATAATACAACGCTCAGCTCTGTTTTCATTAGGTCACCATTAATGGGTTCAAGGCACTCTCCCCTTTCTACCCATCATCCGACACGTTTTTAATCTCTTCACAAAATCGCCTTATACGTCTCTCTTACCTCCTCTAACTTTGTCTTCTCTTTGTGCCTTGCTTACTCTGTACATGGTTCCCTTTTAAACACCATTTCTTCTCCTTCTAAATTAATCTTTTCCATGAAATTAAACTAAGCTTCATGGCCCTAAGTTTCTCAACCTTGTCAAATCTGACCTCGCAACCCCAGATTTCCTCAAATTGCTTCGCTTCCATCTCTGCGTGCTTCAATTTCAGACAACTACTAGTGTGCGTGTTATTCAACTTATTGAAAGGGTGGAGTGGAAGACTGGCACTTGCATGGAGTCATTTTGGAGAGAAGCAACTCCTCCTTTGTTGAATTGTATTGCATCTTGTCCTAGCGCCTACTTGTTTGTGATGGTTCGATTTTGCAAACTAGATCTTCAATGTACTTTGAATCTCGTCTAGTAGATAGTTCTCTGAAGTTGCCTCTGTGAATTATATGGTTGAGTTCTTAGATTTGGCTTTTGGTTTGTTTTGTTTGGTTTTCGAAGCTTGTTTTGTGCTTATCTTAAAGCATGTAATTTTTGTACTCTTATCCCCTACTATATGTTGATGTTCAACTCACTTGTCATGGAGCCTGGATGTGGTATTGTTGAGTTGTCACCAACAAGAGGAAGCAATACACGCGATGCTATGCATGGATTTTTGTTGATACTTGTTTGATGATTTTTGGCTAAACTGTATTGCTCCTCGCCTTTGTGATGCATGATGTGCTGCATTTCATTTTGAGAAGCAGTTTACACAACAGTGTTAGAATATTGCTTGTGTGTCTAGTGTTCTGGCACCTTGTCTTGCGATCAGAAAATTGGTGATGTAGATGAAGCCTTTGGCTCAAATTATTGTTGACGTTTTTGACATGCTATGTACTTTCCATCCATGACCATGGTATCCATTTGTCTGGCCATTAAGTCATCTCAATCAAGAAAGCTGTGCAAGCTACTGCTTCTTTTGGAGTGGAGATCATGTAAGGAGCTGAATACTATTGCTGTAGTTGGAAGTAGCGTCTATGCATTGTGGATACAGTGGTCCTGGCATGCCAATTTATGGATACTGTAGCTTTGCTCAGTCTTGTACTATTTTAATTGTATTCATTACTTTTTGTAGTACGTAATATTGTAGTCTAGTAATTTAGCTAGCTCCACTGTTGTAAGCCTGATAGGTAGAGTGGATGGAAAACTATAAACTCCGTAGACAGTTAATTATCCACCTTAAAATCGGAATTAGTTGATTGTAACCACAATCACCTATACTATATTTTTATTATTTGTTATAATAAAAAAGTGTTATACATCACTATAAAAGTCGGTCGGCTATGTCGAAAAAAAAATAACGTTCTCTCAAAGAGAAAAGGGTAAGAAGTGTGACTCTTATCTTCGGGTTCGCATGTCGCATCGTCTTGATCTTATCCCCATTGCACCTTCACTAACTTGATCTCGTTGTCGTGTAGTCTCTTAACTTCTAATCCAAGAATATGGGTAGGAATTTTCCTAACTGACGCCTCCTTCTCAACTTAAACATCCTCAAGCGTACTCGGCTCAACGACTTCTATTGAATCATGTAGACATTTCCTCGAGTGGAAAACATGGAACACGTTGTAAACTCCTGCCGGTCTCTCTAGTAGTCAAACTCTATAGGCCATTTGGCCTATCCTTTCAACTATGGTAAATGACCCTACAAACCTTAGTGCCAATTTTCTACGGAACCAAATCGAACTACGTTCCTCAACGGTGACACTTTGATAAAGACCATATCTCCTATCTTGAATTCCAACACAGTTCTCCTCTTATCGACATATGACTTCTGGCTACCTTGAGCTTCTTTCATTCTTCTTCAAATAAGGTCTATCTTTTAGAAGTCTCTCTAATCATCTTAGGCCTAAATATAAGTTTGTCCGTAGACTCCCATCAACATGTCGACGATCTGTAGGGTCGTCCATAAAGTGCCTCAAAGGGTGCTATACCAACGCTCAACTGACAACTATTATCATAGGCAAATTCAACCAATGGGAGATGATCCTCCGAAATCCCTCTAAAGTCTAGGATACACGGTCTCAGAAATCCTCAAGAACCCTATTGACCCTCTAAATTTCTCAATTGGTTTAAGGGTGATAAGCTGTGCTAAGTCTTAACTGTGTACCTAGGGCTTCTTGCAAGCTCCTCCAAAACTCACTCGTGAAGATGGGGTCAGTGTCACTTACTATATTGGAAGGAACCCCATATGGTTGGACGATCTCTCTAAGGTATACTGATATTAGCCAAGGCACCATCCGCTTGCTCTTGATTGGAATAAAGTGAACGCTCTTAGTTAATCTGTCCACTATCACCCATATAACTGTGTTGCCCTTCCTCGATCTGGGCAGTTAATCGATAAAGTCCATAGAGACGTTCTTCCATTTCCACTATGGGATTTACAAGGGCTAAAGCAATCCACCAATTTCCTCTGTTCAGCCTTTACTCGTTGGCAAGTCAAACATCGGGCCACAAATTCCACAACATCTTTCTTCATACCAGTCCAATGAAAAATTCGCTTCATGTCTCGGTACATCTTATCACCGCCCGGATGGATAGTCACCCGCGAGTAATGAGCTTCCTCAAGAATTGGTCTCAGTAGATACCCAACTCTGGGAACCTATAATCTCTGATCTCGTCTTAGCTACCCTTCTCGTCCATAGAATATCTAGCTAGGTGACTAGAGGCTTATCCTCTACTGAGTCTATCCAAGATGTCCACCAAATGTTGGTCTTCTTGCTGTGTCAATCCAATGCACTCCATAAGAATAGGTAGCACCTTCAATGATGCTAATAAACCAAGCGTAGATTCCGTAGATGGCCTAAAATCAAATATAGAAATAAACTCTAAGCTCTGCCTCTATATGAATAGAGGACTCAACGTCATCCTATGCCTACTTAATGCATATGAAACTACATTACCCTTGCCTGGGGTCTAATTTATCTCAAGATCATAGGATGCAAGGAAATCTATCCACCTTTGCTACCTTAAGTTAAGATCCTTCTTCGAGAATAAGTATTTAAGCGACTTGTGATCCATGTAGAGCTCAAATATCTCTCCAAGTAGATAGTTTTGCCAAGACTTAAGTGCAAATACTATAGATGCCACCTCCAAGTCATGGGGTTGTTCTTCTCGTGACTCTCAATTGCCTACTTCTATAGCAGACTACCCTACCCTCTTGCATCAATACAGCACCAAATCCTGCACCTATGTAGACTATAAACACCTTGCTACCAGTGGGAAGAATTATACCATGGGCTGATGTTAGAGCCCTTTTTAAACTTTGGAATGCACCCTCGCAATCAATGCTCCAAGAGAAAGCCAAGCTCTTCTTCGTCAGACGGCTGAGCGGAGCTGACATCCATGCAAAGTCCTTAAAGAACTTTCTATAATAACCCGCCAACCCAAGAAAACTCCTAACCTCTGTCACATTCTTAGAGGCTTTTCAATCTTGAACTACGACAACTTTAGTAGGGTCCATCGCTATTACATCCTTGGAGACTACATATCATAGGAGTTTTACTTCATTTCTCCAGAAATGACACTTAGAAAATTTATCCTTAAGCTGATGTGATCTGAGAGTGCTGAGAATCAACTCTAAGAGTCTGGCAAGCTCTTCCTCGCCCCTCGAGAAAACCTAAATATCATCCACCAGACCATAATAAATTTATTCACATATTCCTTAAACACCCGACTCGTCAAATCCACGAAGTATGCGGGTGCATTGGTCATCCCAAAAGGCATGACCAGCCACTCAAAGAAACTGTCCAGAGTTCTGAAAGTCATCTTGTTAGAACTATCATCTGCTACCCTAAGTTGATGAAATCCTGCGGCTAGATCCAACTGTGAAAATACCAAAGTGCCTACTAGCTGGTCAAATAATTCATCAATGCTCAGAAGTGGGTGCCTATTCTTCTTGGTTAGCTTATTCAACTCTTTATAGTTCATGCATAGACAGAGAGAGCTGTCTGCCTTGGTTGCAAAGATGACTGGAGATCCCTACTCAGAAAAGCTCTGTCTAATTAATCCCTTCTCGAATAACCCACTTACTTGTTTGTTGTGCTCTCCCTCTCTCTAGGAGCCAAGTGGTGCACTGGTAAAGTGACTGGCTTCGTATCCTCCACTAAGTAAATCCGTAAATCTATCTCTCATCTAGGAGATAAACCTCTAACCTCATCGAACATGTCCGGAAAACCACTAACCATAGGTACTGATCGAAGATCATCGAAAGCATCAAGAGAATCTTGGAAACTGAGCATAACTGCTCCTTGTGGGTCATAAGAAATATCGAGAGTTCTAACATGGCACATTAGTAGTCTAACAACTCTCCTCCCACAATCAAGGATGACACCATATATGGCTAGCTAATCCATTCCTAGAATAAGGTCGTAACTCATAAAGCCAAGAATATATGTTTCACATTCAAATTAGATGCCCATAACAGAAATTCTCAAACCCCTACAAATTATAGACAAATAAGTAGTACCTCCCATGTGGTTTTAGACTACAACAGGATTATAAACCATACAAGTATATAGATGCAGACTGTCTACCATGGAATTCGATATGAATGAATGAGAAGAACTAGAATTAAACAGAGTCCTAATGATAGTTAAAAAGAGATATCAGACCTTCAACGATGACTTTCCTACCATGATCTGGTACACCAGCCTCAACCGCATGTACTTTCCCTCCAGATGATCCAGCCTTATGACCTTGCTTGTTAGGGCATTGTCTAGTGAAATGTCCTATTTGACCTCAACTGAAACAAGCATTCTTCGTCTTCCTACAATTTCTTATAAAGTTCCCCAAATTTCCACAACCATGGCACTTAACCTCTGACTTGATTTGTGCCTTATCGGATTTTTCCCCCTTCTTAGTTGTACCCTTCTTAGGCTACCATTTCTTTTTCTCAGCCTTTGGCTATGCCTCCTCAGTTTTAACCTCTTTCTTCTCCTCTTTACCATCCTCATGCATCAAAGCCACGCCAACTAACTTCTTGAAAGTTTCTCCCATTAGAATATGGGTCAATGCTAATCCTTGCAGCGGGTGGTTTAATCCTTTCGCGAAACGTAAAGCCTTCTTATGAGGAGTGTTTACCAAATCCAATCCAAATCTCGCTAGTTGATTAAAACTGTTAACATATTCCTTAATTATCATGCTTCCTTATTTCAAACTCAAAAACTTATCCATCTACATTTATTATTATGCCTACGACAAGAATTTCATCTCAAATCTATTCTTAAACTCATCCCAGGTGGCTACCGCCTTCCCCACCTAAGTCAACTCCCACTAGTATGAAGCTCCCTCTTTCAGTTGCTAAGTGGGCAACTGAATCTTTATCCTATCATCGAGCTCCAATAAATTGAACACATTCTCTATTTCTCTAAGCCAATTGCACACCTCCACAAAACTCTTAGTACAATGAAATGGCTTGCCTTTCATCGGGTTGAAATCCTTACAAAGCTTAGAAAGGTTGACTACATGATGAGGTGGAGCAAATGCGGCTGTAGCTAGGGGTGGGGCATTGCCATGCACTTCGACATGTGTCGTAGCCTCTATGTATCTACGGAACCATGTTGGAATGGGAATGTCCTCAGGGAAATTAGGAGGCCCAGACATATTGAAAAAGGGATGAAACAAGGATTCAGAAAGAGATCAAAAGAATATTGTAAATGACTTAAGGGGATATATTTTTCAAAAATCGGTTTTATTTGAAAATCTTTACTTTGAAAAAAAATACATTTTCAAAAACTTATTCGTTGATCTTGTAACCTTAGGCTCTGATAGCAAATGTGACACCCCACGTCCGTTGATGTCACCCATATGAGTATGCATTAAGTTCTGTGAAGCACAATAGAAATACATAGATTAAATTTAATAAGACAAAATATAAAGTGCAACTGAAAAAACTCAAAGACTTTCATTTCAACCCAAATTCAACATTAAAATTTTCAGAATAAACCATCAATGTGAAAACCATAAACATCTATGTTATAAATCATCAGAGTACAAAACCATAAAATAATATCACTCGTATGCCATAACAATAAACATAGAAAAAACACTGAAGCAATACATGGAAAGCAAAGCAATACAAGACCAAGCAGAATAGAATCGCGGTCACACCTATTGTCCACCACCACTCTGAGAACCTGACGTGGGAGGGAGAAAGAAAGAGTGGGAAGGAAAAAAATTAGGTCAGACATAAAGTCTTGCAATTTCCAATGATTTTCAGCATAAGAATAATATAAAAAGTATCAAGACAGATAAATAATGTTGAACATGAGAACACAGTAAAATATACAAGTATGAAGTAAACGAGGTAACAAGATATCAAGGCAAGGTAAAGATTATGTACACTTCTCATTCATATCCCAAGAACAAGTGTAACAACCCGTATTTTCAATAACCTGTAATAACATAAATTGAGGCAGAATTAAATTATAAAATGGGAATCAAGGGAAACGGGCTATGCCATTGCGTTCGTCTCGGAAAAATACGCGAAATAGAGTCTGAGTTTTCGAAAATCGGAGTCCGTATGACCCAGTTAAGGCCCATTGAAGTTTGCAGAAAATTACTAAGTAAAAATCAGATTCAAATTTGAAGAATTGGGCCTGCTGGGCCAAGGCGGGAAAATTCCCGCCAGGGGCCCCATGTCGACAGGCCTGTCGACAGGGTCCCCAGGGAGTCGACTGCCCTGTCGACAGCCCTGTCGACAGGGGGTGCCCAGGCAGTCTAGCCTGGTGCACCATTTCTGATTTGGGCTTGATTGGGTGGCTTGGTTCTAGAGAGTTCCGAGATCTGACGGGCCAAAACTATCCTAGGGTTAATCCTAAGGTCTAAATCACTCTAATCTTCTATAAATAAGCTCCTAATCCTACCCTAAAGCCTCATTAATCATTCTAGCAACAAAACTATGCCAAAATCCAAACTCTCATGGCCTCCACCCTCTTCATACAATTCCTAATTTAATTCCTAAGTGATTTTCCATGCATACAAGCATATTTAGGCTTGTATGATCCTCCTTAGCTTGCATTAAAGGCTTGTTTTTCAATTGGCATCACAAAGGAGGAGTCTTGATCAAGTTTGCTTGCATTTGGGGGTCTTAATTCGTTGCATAAGGGGTTTCTTGCATTTGTTATACTCATTTGAGTCCGCATAAGCATTGTAAGCCCTCTTACCCTCATTTTAGAAACTATAAAGTTAATGTGTGATGAAAGTTGGGGTTTATGTATGTTTATTGAGTTGTGCATGTTATGCAAGGGTACTAAGCCATGATTTGCAAATCTATTAAGTTATGCATGTATACTAAGCCATGATTTGCAAGATTTATAAGTTATGCATGTTTATGCAAGTTTGTTAAGCCATGGTTTGTATGTTTATTAAGTTATGCATGTTTATGCAAGTTTGCTAAGCCATGATTTGTGTGTTTATTGAGTTATGCATGTTTATGCAAGTTTGCTAAGCCATGATTTGTACGCTTATTGAGTTATGCATATTTATGCAAGTTTAAAATGACAAGTTGTGCATGTTTTGACAAGTTGTGCATGTTTATGCAAGTTTAAAATGACAAGTTGTGCATGTTTTGACAAGTTGTGCATGTTTATGCAAGTTTAAAATGACAAGTTTTGCATGTTTTGACAAGTTGTGCATGTTTTGACAAGTTGTGCATGTTTTGACAAGTTGTGCATGTTTATGCAAGTTTAAAATGACAAGTTGTGCATGTTTGACAAGTTATGCATGATTAAGGTAATACGCAAGTTCACTATGCTAAGTTATGCAAGTTTAACATGTTATGCATGTTTATGGTAATATGCAAGTTCACTATGCTAAGTTGTGCAAGTCTAACATGTTATGCATGATTGTTGTGCAAGTTTATCATGTATGTTGTGCCAAGTTTCCTCTTCCGATCCTTTATGCGTTACTACGAATATGTAAGCGATAGAATGACGTTGGGGGTTTGGGGGTAAACTTAAAATACATGAAAATATAAGATTGGGAATTTACCTATTAAGTTAGGTCTACCCCTTGGGAATTTACCTATTAAGTTAGGTCTACCCAAGCATTTGTTAACATGTAATTATGTGTTTGAAATAAAGTGGACATGACACTTAGAAAACATAAGTGTGGCCAACTCGAGGTTGGGTTGAGTTTGTAGCGTAATCCTACCCGGAACCGACCGGCTTAACTAGTGGCTACAAACAATAGGACCCAATGTGGGAAGTTGGTCATGGGGTGCCAAGACCCGAGGTTAGACCAAGTTGTGGTGTAAAGCTACCCGGACCCGCCCGGCCTAACTAGTAACCACAACAAGGTCTAATGTGAGAGGTTGAGGTGCATTAAGTTAATTAATGCCTCATAATTAGGGTTAAGTCAGGGTCCACTAATACTTAACCAATTTGGGGATTCAAGGGATGAAAATGGGGTTAAGTTACACTTAACCAATTTAATCAATTTGGGAAGTTCAAGGGATTAGAATGGGGTTAAGCCACACTTAACCAGTTTAATCCAGGATTAGTGAAGGGTTAAATCACACTTAACCCTCTTAGAAACCCTAGCAACGTGGTCTGTTCCAGCAGTAATCCCAGTTTGGTATCATTCACAACCCTAGAGGACTAGGCTAGGGCGGGGCACGATTACTGGACGGATGTAAACGACCAAAAGCGACGGCTGAGTGGTACAGTGGTGCGGGTCCGGCGGGCTACGGACGTGCACGTAGTCCGATGTTGGACAAACTCGAGGCACGGGTACCAGTAGATCTGGGCTGTGCATTATTGCTTAAGTGTCCGGGGTAAGCACCCGAGGGCTTGATACACCCGAAGGTGGACCCAGCACAGTCAGACTACATCCATAGGTGGGCCGTATGGACATCAACACTTGACGTGTTAGGCTTATAGGGAGCCGATCGACTAGACCGTTGGGTTGGACCTTATATTAAGGTCACTTCATGTTATTGGGCCAAAGTTTGGGCTAAGGGATCAATACCTGTTATGTTGGTTCGCTAGTACACCGTGGTGCAAAAACTTAACCTTGTTTATGCGATGACACCTCTATCTATCTTGTAGTTACTTTATCATGCCAGTATGTTGTTATCTAGGATCATCTCAGTTTCCATCATGATGTTAACTTTATTAGTTTATAGACTGATCGTAGCAGGGCTTACTCAGTCTTTTTGACTGACCCGTTTTGTTTCGCCTCTTTTCTTCCGTTTCCCCCCCCCCAGGTCCTCAGGGAGGGAATACTGGAGCCTAGCTTGGATTTTAGCTGCTTCCTTGGATAGCTCAAGTATGCTTTGGACTTGAGCCGCTATGGTTTATCACTCTTATTTGGGGATAGTACTTATGTATTTTCAGTTTATCAGATGATGTATTTATCCAGACTTGTAATTTTGGGAAATTGACATTCTGATGTACCAGACTTGTGTTTTGAAATGGTTTTAAATCTTCCGCTGTTTTATTTACTTACTCTGTTTATTTACATATATGTCATGTCCTGCCTTGCTATATCATTATGCATGTTTACCAATAATGCCCCTCCAAAGCTAGTGCATTCCTTTGCGAGTGACCCTGGCGGAGGTGGGGTGTTACATTTGGTATCAGAGCATATGGTTTACGAGGAGGGATAAAAAGGTTTTTAAAACTTTTGAAAAGAAAAACTATTTTCAAAACCAAGTATAAAGTATTTTCCAAAAGTCTAGTTGTTTTTAAAGGCTATTCCCCAAAAGCTATTAGCACTATCCTTTGACTCCTCGTTTGAACTCTTTTCTTTTCGTTTCCAGCATGTCTGATAATCTCATCTTGCCCGAAGGAGTAACGATACCCGATTGGTTTCGTCGGTACTTGGAAGTCACGGCACCGGTCCCGGGTGTCCCTAATGTTGTCTCCCCAGTCGAGGCCGCTGTTCCTCCTCCTCCTCCCGTAGCTGATGTTCCTCTTCCCCCTCAGCCTCCACAAGCGGATTTCGCGGAAACTTGCAAGAACTTTAAGATGATGGGTGGCAAAAAAATTTAATGGAACAGAGACTTTTGTAGAAGCAAGGAATTGGTTGAAAGAGACCGAAGATCTTTTAGCCTCCTTTGATATGGGTGACCGTAGGAAAGTTTTATTAGCAGTATGGTTGCTAAAGGAAGAAGCTGCACGTTGGTGGGTAGTCACCACCGCTACTAGTCCAATTGAGACTTGGGATGACTTTAGAGGAAGGTTTGGACTAAGATTCTTATCACTGAAGCAAGGGGACATGACTATTAGGGAATACATAGATAAGTTTAATCAACTGGCTCGGGTCGATTTAGACTTAGTTAATACAGCTCAGAAGAAGGCCCTACACTTTGCTCTAGGATTAAACGAGCCATTACGTGATTTGGCCCTGTCTCATATACCCTTGGGGGCGACTTTCGAGAGTTTAGTAAATTTAGCCCTACTTCAAGAAGAAGATAACAATGACAAGAAAGAGGTCAAGGCGAATGAGTCTCAAGACAAGAGAGTAAATTCCGGGAAACGGGGCAAGAATAACCATAACCGCAAGAACAAGCCAAGAGGGAATAGGAAGTGCAACTTCTGTGGTAAAGTTGGACATATAGCCAAGGAATGTAGGAAGAAGGAAAAGAGAAAGCGGGGCGAATGCTTCATTTGTGGTGAGTTTGGACATTTCAGCAAGGATTGCCCAAGGAAACAAGGGCAAGGCCAGACTCAGTGTGCCGGACTATCTTGAGGGCGAGTTCATCCCCTCAGCACCAGCTTATGATAGAGGTAGTGTTTCTGTGGAAATCTTGTTTACATTTTCTGATTTTCCTTGTTCGAACTTTGTTTGATTCTGGCACATCGCATAGTTTTATTTCATCTGACCCAGTTGAAAGTTTTGCACCTAAGTACTAGTGTAGTGATGATCCCGTATGTGTTTCAAATCCAATTGGGGGTCCTGCCCGTTTGTCTGTGGTCTGAGTGGATTTGAAAAATTTCTATCTTGAGTATAGAATTCTCGTGGGATGTATATATTCTCGGTTTCGGGGGATATGGGTTGGTTTGGGCATGGAATGGTTGTCCGGTTTTGGAGCCATTCTGGGTTTTTGTATATAGGGGTGTGAGGCTCATGACTCGCCTCGGTAATACCCTAGAAATTTCTAGCAACCCTATGGGTCCCGTCATGATTGTTATCTTGAGTCCCTCAACTCGTCTATCGATAGTTTGCAATCGGAGAGGGAGGTCCGAGAATATCCTGATAGCTTGGGTGGAGTGAAGGGGTTACCCCTGGACGTGGGATAGATTTCCGCATTATCTGGTTGGTAATACCAAGCCAGTTTCGTGGCCGGCTAGGCACATGACCTCACGAGGTGAGAGTTAAGAAAGCAAGTCAAGGAGTTGCTTGAGAAGAACTTCCTGAGACGAGGCATTTTCGAGTAGGGTGCTCCAGTAGTATTCGTTACTGATGTGGACAGTTTGCTTCGCTTATGTGTTGATTATCGTGAGGAGAATAGACAACCGCTATCAAGGGTTGATGATTTGTTTGAACAGCTTGTAGGAGCATCTGTTTTCTTTTGATCCAGCTACCAGATTCCATCAGCTTAGGATGGCTGAGGATGGAATTGACAAGACTGCGTTTAGGACTCTAGATGGGTTTTTAGAATGGCTAGTCATACTATTTGGTTTGACTAATGCACCCGCGTATTGCGTAAACTTGATGGGTAGGGTGTTTAGGGAGTCCTTGAACAAGTTTGTCGTGGTCGTCGTAGACGATATTTTGATCTCCTCAAAAGAACGAGGAAGAACATGCTATACATCTCAAAGAGGAGATGGATACGCTTAGAGCCACCGGATTGAAGGTCAAGTTCTCCAAATGCCACTCTGGAGGAAAGAAGTTGGATTTCTTGGGCACATAGTTCTTAAGTAAGGCTTAGCGGTGGATTCCGCTAAGGTGGCTGCGGTTTGAGACCGGAAAGCTCTGAGAAGGGCAATTGAAGTGAGAAGCTTTCTCCGTTTGGCTAGTTAGTTAGCATTCCCGGAGCTTAGACTTACTCTTCTGGATCAAGAAGGGAGTTTCACGGGAAGAAGACCCGCAGTTGGTCAAGAACATGGACCAGTTGACTCGAGGCGAGATGTTAGGTCACCTCGCTAGATATATTATAAAGGATGACTAAGGCGCGATAAGAGATTATGTGGAAGACTTGGTAAAGAAGGTTCTTGAAGATACGCATCACTCGAGGAGGTGGCCGAGTTGGTCTCAGGGTGCATGTTGTGCCACCAGGTTAAGGCCAAGTCATAGGAGCCCAGCGGGCCGTTACCTCCATTGGAGGTTCCGCACAGGAAATATGAAACGTCTCGATAGAGTATGTGGATAAACTACCTAGATCAAAGAAAGGGAGTACGGGTATGTGGGTCATAATAGGAAGACTCACGAAGAGTGCTCATTTCAGTCCGGTGAAGAGCGAGAGGATTGCATCATCGTTAGCAACGGTTCATCCTCAAGAAGTTGGCCAGTTTTGAAATAGCCTACAGAAAGCCATGGGTAGGCAACTGAATCTAGGTACGGCCTATAGGCGGATAGTTCATATCGATTAAGCCTGAGTTATAGGAAATCCCGTTTATAAGGGCAATTGGCAACGTGGATTGGTATTTTCAAGAAAAGTTCTGCTGCATGGAATACCTTACGGTAAGAGGACAAGATCCATGATTCACTAGTGAATTTTGGAGAGCTTGCATGAAATCATGAGGTTATAGTATGTTTAGGCCAAGTATACAGAAGGAAGAATAAGTGGAAAAGGAAGACGAGAGGCAATAATGAAATGAGCTCCAACTCGAATTTGGGAAATAGGAGTTAGGAAGCCAAGGAATCATGAAGTGGAAGATAGTCAAAGCACAGTGGAGTTAAGCTCAAGGAAACGTGACTAAGAAGAGCGAAGACTAGATACGCGCATCATATCTCTTTTTAAGAGTGCATCCTTGATCCTTGCTTTCCTGTGGAGCTTGCTTGCAAGATATCTTTTGTATGTATCCTCTCGGTCCCATTCTCGATCTTATTTCTGTTGTAAACTCCATAAGGGGGGTAAGACTCATCGGTTAGCACTATATGTCAAAGTTTGAATGGATTTCTTGTAATCCAGAAAGGAGTTTATCTAGTTTATCTAGTTTATCGTGTTTATCTTGTCATGAGAACCTTAGGTAGAAACCCTTTTTGGTTGAAACATGTGTTTGAAACATGTTATGCTTGATGGTTGCAAGTGGTTGCAAGTGTTTGCAAGTGGTTGCTCGTGGATGCATTATACACATTAGGCACTAGATCGGCTCGCACACTCTTCATGTTGCATATGCATGAGTGCTTACACTTATTCATGGTTGAAACTTGTTGTGTTATCACATGGATGTTGCATATGGGTGAATGTTATGTGCACTCATATAGATACTATGAATTTAGGAATTTGCATACATATGGATTCATTTCACTGACATACATATGCATTAAGGAGGTTTACTGTATCGGTAACCGCCTGATTTTCACTGACATACATATGCATTAAGGAGGTTTACTGTATCAGTAACCGCCTGATCTTTGCATTAGATAAGTACATATACACACACTTTTGCATATGTTCATACCACATTTAGAATCTTGTAAGGACAATGATTGCTTGTGGATGGTGCTTTGAGTAGATGGATGATTGGATGGTAGGATACGTTCTTCCTAACTTGAAGATTTCGGGGACGAAATCCTTTAAGGAGGGGAGAATGTAACAACCCGTATTTTCAATAACCTGTAATAACATAAATTGAGGCAGAATTAAATTATAAAATGGGAATCAAGGGAAACAGGCTATGCCATTGCGTTCGTCTCGGAAAAATACGCGAAATAGAGTCCGAGTTTTCGAAAATCGGAGTCCGTATGACCCAGTTAAGGCCCATTGAAGTTTGCAGAAAATTACTAAGTAAAAATCAGATTCAAATTTGAAGAATTGGGCCAGCTGGGCCAAGGCGGGAAAATTCCCGCCAGGGGCCCCA
The DNA here is from genome assembly GCA_030737875.1 of Allium sativum. NCBI lineage: Eukaryota > Viridiplantae > Streptophyta > Magnoliopsida > Asparagales > Amaryllidaceae > Allium > Allium sativum. The sequence goes on from CM060921.1 coordinate 44,164,338, forward strand.
TGTCGACAGGCCTGTCGACAGGGTCCCCAGGGAGTCGACTGCCCTATCGACAGCCCTGTCGACAGGGGGTGCCCAGGCAGTCTAGCCTGGTGCACCATTTCTGATTTGGGCTTGATTGGGTGGCTTGGTTCTAGAGAGTTCCGAGATCTGACGGGCCAAAACTATCCTAGGGTTAATCCTAAGGTCTAAATCACTCTAATCTTCTATAAATAAGCTCCTAATCCTACCCTAAAGCCTCATTAATCATTCTAGCAACAAAACTATGCCAAAATCCAAACTCTCATGGCCTCCACCCTCTTCATACAATTCCTAATTTAATTCCTAAGTGATTTTCCATGCATACAAGCATATTTAGGCTTGTATGATCCTCCTTAGCTTGCATTAAAGGCTTGTTTTTCAATTGGCATCACAAAGGAGGAGTCTTGATCAAGTTTGCTTGCATTTGGGGGTCTTAATTCGTTGCATAAGGGGTTTCTTGTATTTGTTATACTCATTTGAGTCCGCATAAGCATTGTAAGCCCTCTTACCCTCATTTTAGAAACTATAAAGTTAATGTGTGATGAAAGTTGGGGTTTATGTATGTTTATTGAGTTGTGCATGTTATGCAAGGGTACTAAGCCATGATTTGCAAATCTATTAAGTTATGCATGTATACTAAGCCATGATTTGCAAGATTTATAAGTTATGCATGTTTATGCAAGTTTGTTAAGCCATGGTTTGTATGTTTATTAAGTTATGCATGTTTATGCAAGTTTGCTAAGCCATGATTTGTGTGTTTATTGAGTTATGCATGTTTATGCAAGTTTGCTAAGCCATGATTTGTACGCTTATTGAGTTATGCATATTTATGCAAGTTTAAAATGACAAGTTGTGCATGTTTTGACAAGTTGTGCATGTTTATGCAAGTTTAAAATGACAAGTTGTGCATGTTTTGACAAGTTGTGCATGTTTATGCAAGTTTAAAATGACAAGTTGTGCATGTTTTGACAAGTTGTGCATGTTTTGACAAGTTGTGCATGTTTTGACAAGTTGTGCATGTTTATGCAAGTTTAAAATGACAAGTTGTGCATGTTTGACAAGTTATGCATGATTAAGGTAATACGCAAGTTCACTATGCTAAGTTATGCAAGTTTAACATGTTATGCATGTTTATGGTAATATGCAAGTTCACTATGCTAAGTTGTGCAAGTCTAACATGTTATGCATGATTGTTGTGCAAGTTTATCATGTATGTTGTGCCAAGTTTCCTCTTCCGATCCTTTATGCGTTACTACGAATATGTAAGCGATAGAATGACGTTGGGGGTTTGGGGTAAACTTAAAATACATGAAAATATAAGATTGGGAATTTACCTATTAAGTTAGGTCTACCCCTTGGGAATTTACCTATTAAGTTAGGTCTACCCAAGCATTTGTTAACTTGTAATTATGTGTTTGAAATAAAGTGGACATGACACTTAGAAAACATAAGTGTGGCCAACTCGAGGTTGGGTTGAGTTTGTAGCGTAATCCTACCCGGAACCGACCGGCTTAACTAGTGGCTACAAACAATAGGACCCAATGTGGGAAGTTGGTCATGGGGTGCCAAGACCCGAGGTTAGACCAAGTTGTGGTGTAAAGCTACCCGGACCCGCCCGGCCTAACTAGTAACCACAACAAGGTCTAATGTGAGAGGTTGAGGTGCATTAAGTTAATTAATGCCTCATAATTAGGGTTAAGTCAGGGTCCACTAATACTTAACCAATTTGGGGATTCAAGGGATGAAAATGGGGTTAAGTTACACTTAACCAATTTAATCAATTTGGGAAGTTCAAGGGATTAGAATGGGGTTAAGCCACACTTAACCAGTTTAATCCAGGATTAGTGAAGGGTTAAATCACACTTAACCCTCTTAGAAACCCTAGCAACGTGGTCTGTTCCAGCAGTAATCCCAGTTTGGTATCATTCACAACCCTAGAGGACTAGGCTAGGGCGGGGCACGATTACTGGACGGATGTAAACGACCAAAAGCGACGGCTGAGTGGTACAGCGGTGCGGGTCCGGCGGGCTACGGACGTGCACGTAGTCCGATGTTGGACAAACTCGAGGCACGGGTACCAGTAGATCTGGGCTGTGCATTATTGCTTAAGTGTCCGGGGTAAGCACCCGAGGGCTTGATACACCCGAAGGTGGACCCAGCACAGTCAGACTACATCCATAGGTGGGCCGTATGGACATCAACACTTGACGTGTTAGGCTTATAGGGAGCCGATCGACTAGACCGTTGGGTTGGACCTTATATTAAGGTCACTTCATGTTATTGGGCCAAAGTTTGGGCTAAGGGATCAATACCTGTTATGTTGGTTCGCTAGTACACCGTGGTGCAAAAACTTAACCTTGTTTATGCGATGACACCTCTATCTATCTTGTAGTTACTTTATCATGCCAGTATGTTGTTATCTAGGATCATCTCAGTTTCCATCATGATGTTAACTTTATTAGTTTATAGACTGATCGTAGCAGGGCTTACTCAGTCTTTTTGACTGACCCGTTTTGTTTCGCCTCTTTTCTTCCGTTCCCCCCCCCCCCAGGTCCTCAGGGAGGGAATACTGGAGCCTAGCTTGGATTTTAGCTGCTTCCTTGGATAGCTCAAGTATGCTTTGGACTTGAGCCGCTATGGTTTATCACTCTTATTTGGGGATAGTACTTATGTATTTTCAGTTTATCAGATGATGTATTTATCCAGACTTGTAATTTTGGGAAATTGACATTCTGATGTACCAGACTTGTGTTTTGAAATGGTTTTAAATCTTCCGCTGTTTTATTTACTTACTCTGTTTATTTACATATATGTCATGTCCTGCCTTGCTATATCATTATGCATGTTTACCAATAATGCCCCTCCAAAGCTAGTGCATTCCTTTGCGAGTGACCCTGGCGGAGGTGGGGTGTTACAACAAGTTTTTGCACCAACTATATGAACAACAGGATTAGGTGTTATCCTAATTACTACACATCTGATCGGCTCCTGACAAACGCAAATAGCTTGTGCCAGCCACAAAAGTAAGGGATATTAGTCCTTAACCCGTCAATTTATAAGACACAGCCTTATTCGATGATGTGAAAAAATCTTAGTTTACTCCATCGGACCCAAGCACTCTCATGACTCTACTGGAACGCATCCGTACCTACCTTATAACCTTTGAAACTCTTACAATCCAAATCAGTAAACCTTGCCCTGGCCCATACCTAATGCGAGGCCCCTCTATGATACCAATAGTGATACTGACTAATACAGATTCCACACAGCAAGATTGACACAAGCCACACCTTAGGCTTGTGACCCCAAGTAAGTATGATTTTAAGAGCCCAAAAATTGGATATAAACAATAAGATGTAGACCTCTTAGCTTATTAATTAACAAGTTTAACTTAGTAGGTTTAACTTCATTAGGGGTGTGGGTTGTTTTATTTTGTATCAGTGCCTAAGATACAAGGCCAGATAAAAGTTTTTTTTTAAAAGGAAAAGTCTTTTAAACAAAAGTGTTTTCAACCTAAAAGTTTGATTTTGAAAAACATCCCCTCAAGTCAATTACAGTATTCCCTTGATTCATTTCCTAAACGCTTCCTTCTTTTTCCTTTCACTACATGTCTGGGCTCCCAACGTTCCTAAGGGCACCTCCATCCCAGCTTAGCTCCTTAGGTATGTAGAAGTTATGGCACCAGTCGACGGGCAAGGGAATGCCCAACCTCCTGCTCTAGCCATGGTGATTCCTCCTAACATCACCAATGGTTGACTTTTCTAAGCTTTGTAAAGACTTCACTACTTTAGGCGGCAAGAGCTACCTTGGTTCAGAGATTTTTTTTTTGACGTTCACGCTTGGCTCAGAAATACTAAGTGTATATTTTGATTTTTGGAGCTAGAGGATAAGAGGAGAGTTCAGTTGGTCAATTAGCAACTGAAAGGCGAGGCTTCACAATGGTGGAGGTAGTCGAGGCAGAGCATTGTATTGAGACTTGGGATGAGTTCAAGGAGAGGTTTGAAAAGAAGTTTCTATCGCAAGTACAAGAAGGTATATAGTTAGAAATTTTTATGAGTTTGAAGCAAGGCGATCTTTCTGTGAAGAAGTATGTGAACAACTTTGATAAGCTTGCTAGATTTGATATAGATTTACTGAATATGGCACATAAGAAGGCTCTAAGGTTTGCGAGGGACTGAATCAACCCCTCCAAGGACTAGCATTGACCCACATTCCCTTGAATGCAACATTCGAGGCTCTAGTTGAGATGACACTTATGTAAGAGGAAGGGAGGGAAGGTTCTCATGAGTATAAAGATGAAGTGTCTAAGATCGACAATGCATGGTAAGAAGAAGTGGTGGCATAAAAGGGTGGTAAGAAAAAGGCGGATAAGCCAGAGAAATCTGAGATAAAGAAAGATATTAGATGCCATGAGTGCGGCTTAATGGGATATTTCATAAAGGACAACAAGAAGATGACCACAAAAGTGTGCTATAGATATGACGAATGAGGATTTATATTAGGTAGTGTCCGCTTGAGTGTAGATGCATGGACAACTCAGTCCAGTGGCAGTTATGATAATGGTAGGAAGGTCACAGTTGAAGATTTTATTTCTCTTTTTTACTTCCCAGTTTGGACCTTATTTGATTGTGGAGCTTCTCATTTATTCATATCTACTTCATTAGTCGATTGTCTGTATCTAGGTACATCTCTTGTTTATGATCTAGTAGTAGTTTCAAACCTTATAGGAGGTTCGGTTCATTTGTTTACAATGTGTAAGGGTTTGATACTTTCTATATTAGGCATCAAGTTTGATTGCAACGCCTACATACTAGGGTTTACTGGGTACAATATTATTCTAGGAATGGATTGACTGGCTATGCATTGTGCCATCCTTGACTAGGAGTGGAGAGTTGTAAAGATAATGACTTGTCATGGTAGGACTCTAAAAATGTCTTACGACCCACAAAGGTCAGTCATGTTGAGCTTTTTAGATTCCTTAGACATTTCTATTAATGATCTTAGCGTGGTACTCATAATAAGATATTTTATGGATGTAACTAAGGAGGTAAGAGGGTAACCTCCAGGACAAGAGACCGAGTTCTAGATTTATTTGAAAGAGAATGTTAAGCTTGTTGCATTGCTAAAGCGCCATACGGCTCCAAAGGAAAGGATGGAACTGAGTAAGCATATGGGTGAGTTGTTAGAGAAAGACTTTATTAGACGGAGTATATCTAAGTAGGGAGCACCAATTGATTTCGCTACTAAGGCAGATGGCTCCTTTGATCTATGCGTGAATTATAAGGAATTGAATAAGCTCACAAGGAAGAATCGACACCCACTTCTTCGGATAGATGATTTATTTGATTATTTAGTGGATGCATCTGTTTTCTCTCAAATGGATTTGGCGACTGGGTTTCATTAACTTAGAGTTGCATATGATAACATGGATAAGACTGCATTTAGGACTCTAGATGGATTTTTCGAGTGGTTGGTTATGTCGTTTGGGCTAACCAATGTGACAACATAATTTATTGATTTGATAAGATGAGTATTTAGGGGGTCCCTAAATAATTTTGTGTTGGTGTTTGTAGATCACATCCTAGTGTTCTCGAGAGATAAGGATGAGCAAGCCTTACACTTGGGAGAGGTCTTCCGTACTTTCTGTGCACATTAGTTAAAGGAAAAATGCTTGAAGTGCCATTTTTGGCGAAAGGAGGTAAGATTCTTGGGAAATGTAGTTTTGAGAGAAGGTATAACGGTTGATCATGCTAAAATGGTTATTGTATAAGACTGCAAGGTTGCCAAGAATGCAACTGAGATGAGGATCATTTTAGGTTTTGCAGGGTATTATCAGAAACTCATTAAGGACTTTGCATGGATTTTAACTCCGCTTACCTGACTTACTAAGAAGAACCCCGTATTCTCATGGGAAGTGAATTATGAGGATTCCTTTATGAGATTGAAGAAGGAATTCACGACTGCTCCATTGTTGACTCTTCCAAACGGATCTAATAGGTTCATGGTTCATACTGACGCTTGCGGCACAGCATTGAGTGCGGTCCTAATGCAGAAGAGTAACGTTGTTTTATATGGGAGCAGACAACTGTGGGTACATGAGAGAAACTACCCTACCCATGATTTGAGCTGGAAGTTATTGTTTTTGCACTTAAATGTTGAAGGTATTACTTGTTGGATGAGTCATTTGAGTTATATATCGACCATAAGTCTCTCAAGTTTTTATTTTTACAAAAGGACCTTAACTTGAGACAACAACGTTGGATGGAGTTTCTAGCATCCTACGACTTTGAGTTTTCATATACCCAAGGAAAGGAGAACTAGTGGCGAATGATCTAAGTAGGCAGAGGATGACATTGAGCCCGTTATTCGTAGAGTGACAGAGTTTGGATTTTATCTCATCTTTTGATTTTAGACCATTTACATATTATGTATTGGGATTGTTAGCACCGCTGGAGGTGCAACCCATTCTATCGGAATGTATTTGACAAGTCAACATGAGGATCGACAAATAGCAGACCGACTCGGTAGAGGCGAGGCCTTTAGGCGCCTTTCTAGATACTCAGTTGATGAGAGAGGATGGCTACGCTGTGATGGTAGGCTATGTGTACCTCGCACTGGAGATGTGATGAGTGCAATATTATCCGAGGCCCATCACTCTCAGATGGCCATCCATCTGGGAGGAGATAAGAAGTATAAGGATATGAAGAGGGACTTCTATTGGATGGGGATGAAGAGGGATGTGATTGATTATGTGGCAAGATGCATAACGTGCCAAAAAGTTAAGGACGAGCAAACGAAGCCAAGTGGATTACTTCATCCCTTGATGTACCATAATGGACGTAGGAGAGTGTCTCAATGGATTTCATAGACGTTTTGCTTAGACTGAGGAAAGACAATATCAGTATTTGGATGATCATGGATAAAGTGACTAAGAGCGCTTATTTCATCTCATTTAGGAGTAAGAGGACTGCAACTCAGTTCGCCTCTATATATTTAAAGGAAATTGTATGACTTCATGGAGTTCCTATAAGCATTGTCAGTGATAAAGATCTCATATTTATCAATGAGTTTTGGAGGACCCTGCAGGAGGTATTAGGGGCATAACTTAGACTTCGCACTGCATATCATCATCAGAGTGATGAACAGACCGAGAGGGTGAATTAGAATCTTGAAGACTTATTGTGACTGTGCATTTTAGATTTCGGAGGGACTTAAGAGGAGCATCTTCCTTTTGTAGAGCTTGCATATAATAATAGTTATCAGGCTAGCATTGTCATGGCTCCCTTCGAGGAATTGTATGAACGGCCCTGCAGATCACCTTCTTGTTGGTGCAAGACTATAAATAGGGTTCTACTTAGACTAGAGATGATTAGGGAGACCTCGGATAAGATCGACTTGATTGGGAAAAGGCCGAAGGCAACTCAAAACAAGAAAAAATCATATGTGGATAAGAGTAGGCAAGATATTTAGTTTAGTATAGGGACATGGTTTTCATTAAGGTATTGCTCCTAAGGAATGTAGTGCAGTTTGGGTCACTTGGGAAGTTAGCACCAAGATTCGTTTGTCCATTTCCTATAGTGCCACTACGACAGAAATTGAATCTGACAACAGATATGCAACATGTCTAATTGGATACCTATCTGTCTTCATTTTCTGTGTTGTCTCGTTTTATATCAAACCACAGATATACCCCTTCGTCTGATATGCACTAACACATCAAGAGAAAATATTGTATCTGACAACAGATATGCAACATGTCTGATTGAATACCTATCTTTCATCTTTTTCTATGTCGTCTCATTTTATATCAAACCACAGATATACCCCTTCGTTTGATATTCACTAACACATCAAGAGAAAATAAACCATTTGTTGTCCGATTTTATAGTATCATTTCTAAAAAATTCTATTAAACAACATATAAATATTGACTGATATGCATATCAATTACACTTATGTTATATCTGCAAAATGAAATAATGATCAATTTTATTTAAACAAATATTATGTTTCAAATCAAATTCAAATACAATACAACTTTCATTATACTTACATTTTCAAATGCAATACAACAGTACAACTTTTCTCTACACTCCCATATATAACATTCTTTTTATTAGCACTCACATACACTTACTCAAGTTTATTTTTTATATTGATCTTCATTTACATGCGTCAAGCTATCTCTTATACCTGTCAAATAAACAATGCAGTAAACTGGAAAAGGAAACAAACCTAAACTGCAAAAATTAAATTAATTTTGAATATTAATACTGCCTCTACTTATGAGTTTATTTTCCCTTCATGGTTTAGACAGGGACATTGATTAAATCTCATGGACCACTGCAAAGGTCAAGCCCAAAGGCTCAACATAATGCAAATGTGCACAAGGTCAAGCCTAAACCTCCTCGGGCCCAACTCAGGTGAATAAGGAAATGCAACTCAAATCAGAAATATAAGTGCAACCAAAAAAATACAAGTGCAGCGAGAAATGAACACTCAGGCTATCTAACCAGAAATATACAAATGCAGTTAGAAAAATGCACACTCAAGTGCAACAACTAGAAAATACACACTCAAAATGACAACTTTTTCATACATACATTCATACATATATACATATATATATGTATGTATGTATGTATGTATGTATGTATGTATGTATGTAAATTAGCATGTGCAAAGTATAAAATATGTAGGCAGCAAACCAAACAACTCACAAACCAATATTATAAATGTACAAGTGGCCAGAGACAACAATATTAAAGTCAAAGAATATACAAAATCAGCAAACCAAAATGGAAATCATTTTCAAGCCACATACTGCAAAATGGAAGATATTTCACAAACTGAAACAATGCAACAAGATCAACAATCTAACAAGGAACATAGGTAAAGGTACGCAAACACAAGTGCAAGTGTGCACTGCCTTACAAGGCAGGGCATCAATGCAAATGATCAAGTCGAGTATAGCAACGATGCGTATGTATTTAAATATGATTATATGTATACATATTCATTGGAATCAAAAATTCATCAACCATTAACAAATATACTCATCGATACAAAAATCAGAACGGTCAGTCAAGAGAATGCTTCAAGCATCAACAAAGAAAATTTAGGAAAAATTAAAAACAAACATATTATAGATGCATTTGATATTCTAGACACATCTGATTGCCACTACGGTGAAATAGCTTGCCATAGGAAATCAAAGACAGGATTTAGATTCAAGAGCGCACGTGCTAGAACAGTCAAATGCAAATCTAGCATATTTTATTTAGTATATAATTATGAATATACATATATATAATATGTGTATACTTATACATATATATAAACAAACAAATGCATTATATTCCAAGTTTGTGTTGCAAATGCAATCAGAGAAAATCAATCTGTTTTTGGCATATAATTCTCTTGTTGCTGCAACAGCAGTATATGTACATGGAAATATATTTTTGAGGTGTAAAGGAAACAAATCTAAATTCGAAACCAAACATCAACCAATATCAGGCAATAAGATCCACAAACATCAGCCAATATCAGGTGTAAAGCAAACCAAACATCAACCAATATCAGGCAACAAGATGCAAGATCCACAAAGTCATAAAGTAAAATGCAAGCAGAACCGGTAGCAAGCATCAAAAATTTCGAGATCAAAATCATAATATATGAAGTAAAAAATACAATTCTGTTTAAAATCAAAGGCCGAAATCAATAAATATAAAGGCAACAAAAAAAGGAATCTGTCACAGCATATACAACAACAAATTCATCAATCAAGGCACATAGTTTGAGCAAGTAATCGACAATCAAAACCAGACAGTAAGGGTTTTTCACCTTATAAATTTCACCTATTCATCATTGGTAGATATCCAAATCGAGACAACACAAGTCAAAAAGGTAAAAGTTTGTACCTTTCTCAATTGAGCTCGACAAGGAGGAGAGGCGACTAAAGCTACACAGAATTAAAGCAACGATGAAGTATTCACACATCAAAGTCATGATTTGATAAGCGACGAGAAGCCCTGAATTTCCATCATCCACCCGTTTCCAACATCAAAGTGGTGATTTTATAAGAGACGATAAGTGAGAGAAGAGGGAAGAGGGAATGTAGTCAATTTGGTTTTGAGAGTGAGATTAAAGGGTATTGCTAATTTTGTTTTGAGAGGGAGAGAAACGGGAACGCAAAATATTGAGGGAAAAATTATCCGAGAAAGGCAGCCACAAAAATATTAGAGGGAAACAAAATAAAAAGAGCGACCAAGAAATAACTAGGAGGGAAAGTTGGAGCCAAAACTAAAAAATTAGATAACTTAAATCAGACAACATATAAAATGTTGCATGAATTCCAAAGTTGCACATAGAGAATTCATATATTTATTCAAACAACAGGTATTGTTTCCATATGTTGTCTGAAATAGTGGAAAATGTTGGGAACAATAGAAAATCAAGTTTATATTGTGTGATCATTGTTATCTGATTCGATTTTTGGCTTAGTGTGGAGAGAGTAGGTCGTATGGCCTATAGGATTCAACTACACTAGAGGCTATCAGTTGTTCATGATGAATTTCATGACTCGCTCCTATAGAAGTGCTTGCATGATTTTGCGGTAGTGGGGGAGCCGAGTACCTTAGAGGAGGTTGAGGTTGAGAGGGAGGCATCTGTTAGACAAGTACCTACATGGACTTTGCGATCTGAGGTAAGGATGTTGAGGAATAAGGAGTTTAAGCTTTTCAAGGTTTATTGGGGAGAGGATAGCAATGAGATGACATGGGAACCAGAGCAAAGGATTCGTGCTTCATTTCCATTTCTTTTCTATAGTTAGCTCTCAGTCCTTTCTTAGCTTTGAATTTGAACCTTATTCATTTCCTACCATTTGAATTAGCATGCCTTAGATAAAGCCCATGGGTTATAAATATAAGAGAGTTATAAAAGTTGAAAAAAAGAACCCAAAAATTAATTATTGAAATCTTGAATAAGTAATGAATTGAAACTTCTGAATATTATGAACACAAGAGAGTTATAATTAAAATAAGCTATAATTAAAATAAAATTCTTAAGAATTGGATAATAAATTGAAACGAACAGTAACCATTGAACTTGTGTAATAATAAAATAATGTTCCATAGCATGAATAACTTACCGATTAATTTAGAAGTTAAATGTTATAAGAATAAGCAATTAAATAATGCACAAGTACAGAACAGATAACGAAAGTGGAAAAAATTTGATTGGTTATAAATATAAATGAAATTTAAGTTATGTAATAAAAATGATATATGCTTAGTTATGTTATGCTAAGTAATATGAATTAACCAAATCAATGAAAAATTAATTAAGCGAATTAATTGGTAATAAACTGAAATGTTTTGATATTAGTGTTTGCTTCGTGAAAATATAAGTGAATAGACTTATAATTATAAACTTAGTGATGGCTGAATGAATTAGTTAAATTAATTAAAAACGAGCTCGTCGCATAGCGGCAGTTCGTAATTTTCCGAATTGAAGTCTAATTGAAGGAATAGAATCCAAAATAAGTTGGAATTCTTTGAAACAAGAATCTTTCGGTTCTATTGGATTATAGTTTCCTAATGAAAGAGAAAATTTTAAATTTCAACTTGTGAATTTGAAGATATGTGTAAATCAAAATTTCAGAGAAACAGCGCCAGGGAAATTTGTGATTTAAAATTTAATTATAAATAAAATGGACGATAATTAATTTTAAACGAACTCTAAAATTTGGTCGATAGAAGTGTTGAAGGATATTGAACTAAATATGAAACATAGTTCAATGTAAGTCAACAAAATATGAAATGGGAAAATTGGTTGTTATTTTAAACGACAACTCATAACTTGAACAATGATATAGAGTAATAAATATAATAAACCAAGCATTGAAATTGGAAATGAACTTGAGAATGAAATATAACAAATGAAAATATGAATTGTTTAAAAGTGAAGTAAACAATGAAACCGTACAAATAAAATAGCGACAGTTAATAATTCTGTAGATTTGCTTGGTTGAATGAATATATTTGATTGGATATTTTATTTATGATTTAGTTGCGTATGCTAATTCATGTGTATTTACTGTAATCATATAAATATTATTTCTTTTATATGTTTTTGAGTGTTAGTAGGTACTGAAGGCAATTTGCTTGCATTGGAGCTACTTATGCATAAAAATTTGCTAATGCTTGCTCAAAAATAAATAAATCGCTAATAACACAAATGAAAGGTACGTATATCGATTATATACCGTATTTTGGCATTTTATATCGTTTTCCCCAATTTTGGGGTGACTCATAATTGAGATGAGATGTATATTTGTGATTATATATATTATTGTTTTTTGGACCTAATCGTACAAAGGAGAATCTGCTAAAAAAAATCGTGGATTTATGACTTAGAAAATTTTATGAAAATTTGAGTTTTATATAAGTTAAATTTTCTATGTTGAGTAGAAATTTTATATTATTTCAACTTTATTTTGTCACTACATTTCTACGTTCCTTTTTGAGGACGAAAAGTTTTTAAGTGGGGGAGAATGTAACATCCCAAGATTTTGCGATAAATTTTATTATATAATTTAATATGATTTTGATATTAAATGGTTACAAATAATATTTAGTGATTTAATTTGTGAAATTTGACGGTGAAAACATAATTGAATTGCTTAATATAATGATAATTGATGTCATAATAGTAAAATTTTGATTTATAAGTTTATATGAATTTTATTTTGATTATATGAAATTAATAAAACGTTAAATTTAATTCAACGGTTAATTGGTGAATAATGAATATTTTATTTATGTTAATGAATAGGCAAAAATTGTCATTTTGCAAATGATATCAAAATTCGACGCATTTCATTTTTTTGGATTCAGAATGTCAAAATATTGTCAAGTTTAAAATTTCAAGTTATTTGAAATTAGTATGTAAGTGTAGTGAAACGCGTTTTGTAAATTACGTTGAAATTTATAAGCTAGTTAAAAAGACCAATTTTTTTAAATTAAAAATATGACGTTTTAAGTGAAATTGTCACAGACTTCGAAATTGGGCTTTAAAACTAGTCCCAATGCGTTCAGAAGGCCTTAAAACCTATTGTTAGGCAGTAAGCGGGCCTGATTTGGACACAGTTCAGCTTTTGATTTTAAAACACGCTTCACGATGCAATTTATATTATTTTATTTATTTATAAACCCTAAATACTTCAGCCGCCGCCTTCAATTTCTATGGCTGAAAATTCCCTAATCTTTGATCCTCAATATCTTGCAATCCGCTCAGCGAAATTCAAACCACCAAAGCGAAAATCGTAGCTCACCTCGAGCTCTACGAATCCATACGATTGGATCGAACTCTAGTAATCTAAAATCGCCAGAAATTGATTGTGAACATTGCACGGTTTTCAATGAACAGTGAGCGGTATAGGCCACCGATTTTGACTATTTTTGGGGCGTTGGAAGAGGCTTGGACGACGGTCAAAGTGGTGGTTTCCGATCGGTTTCTCGAGGCTCGGTGTTTGGTGCGTTGTGGAAGGAGGAAGGCACGGTTGGGTTTGCTAAGCACGAATGCTCTTTCTGGATGAAGAAGAAACGCTTTAACAAGGTGTTGAGGTGGCAAGTTTTGTATATTTTGTTCCCATTTTCGTTTTTTTATTTTATTTAAAATTTCAACCACTACAACTTGCATAACTTCTTCATACCAATTCAGAATGACACGCGGTTTATTGCATTGAAATCGTATTGACGAGCTCTTCGCGATGCCGCTGGTTTAGACTGATTCGGAGAATGTCAAATTTTGGGCTAAAAATTGGATTTTGATCTCATTTAAAGCCAAGGTGAGTGATTTAACCCACTCACGCTTAACTACAGTATTCTAATATTAGTTAAAATAATATTATGTCATGATATGATTGTTTTGATTGATGTTTGACAATTTAAATTGCATATTTATACTGATTTGCATCGATAATGTAGTTTAATTTGGCTGATAGATTAAATTTTACAGTTAAGTTAAAATTTGACATTTTAATTACTGTTTTAAAACCTGACACCTGATAATTGGTAAATTTATATGATATTGGATTGTTTGTATGTATTGATGTGATGAATGACTTGAATTTGATATGTTTGACATATTGATGTTAATTTTATGAATTTACCTGTTATTCTCATTTATTCATATACGACCATTGGTTTGTGCCGATTAATCCCAATCATTACCCCAGATGTTACGGGCATCGAATAAACCCGGGATTAATCATTAAAATGAATTAAGAACGTATGTTGAAATGATAAATACCTATGACCCTGATTTGGATTGAAATGATATATATCCTTTCCCAAAATACAAAAATTAGAATTTAAGTATCACTTGGCCATAGGACAGAAAATTATATACGGACACAGGTTAGTTAAATAAAATTTGTTTTAACCAAGAATTTTGAAATATTGTTTCAAAGACAATATAAGGGATGTTTTATGATTTATTTCCTTTGAATTTGAATCTTGAATTTTGAAATATATATATATATATATATAAAGGAAATAAATTTGCATTATAACTGAAGCGAAATAAAAAGTGAAATATAATGTAAATCGAATTTATTAAAATTGAATGGTTTCACCCACCTTTGAATTTTATTATGACTCAACATTGATTTGAATTATATATGAATTGTGAACTCGATATTTGCCATAAATTGAAATCATTGAAATGAGAATCTGATTTGGAATGTAACTAGTTGAATTAATTTGATCGAATTGAAATGAATGTAAATTGGAAGTTTAATTGATGGAATTATTGAAAATTGAGTTGGTTGAATTAAATTAGGAATTTAACTTCAAGTTTAATTTAAAATGTTAGAGAAACGATTCTAATTCCAACTATAGTATTTCAAATCATTTTATAAACTATTTTAATAATAATTATTTTTCTTTATAAACTATTTTACTTATTACTATTTTATTTTATAAATGAATTTAAATAAATCATTTTAAAATTAAATATTTTTTTATAAATTACTTAATGTTTTAAGTATATTTTTTTTTATAAATTTGATAAATTCTATTTTAATTACAAACTATTTATTTTTAGATTATTTCAATTATATATCTAAACTATTTTAAATATACTATTAACTATTTTAATGTTCAAATTATTAAAGTTGGAATTGTTTCAAAATTTTAACTGGTTTAAATGGAGATTTTGGTATGAATAATATTCTATCTTGAATATTGAATGATTTTGAAAATCTGATATTTTGATATGAAGTACGAACCTCTTTGAAATGTAAAAGAACCGACCGGTGTGAAAAATGTAAACGATTGATTGTTAAAGAGTCCAGGATCGAATATTGTCATACTCTCTGCTAATACCGAAAACCACTTTAACAACTGTGCACGCGGTGGAGTTCCAGAAATGGTGTTGGACGGATTTGGAGGCGATTACTGGATTGAAGAAAGAGAACGATGATGGATATCCTTGACCGTCGGGTCATAATAAAAATGACTAAAACAGGGCTATACCATGACCAAGTGGGGTTAGCTACCTCCATCGGCAACACTTCTTCCTTTATTACTATAGTCCCTCGGTTTGATTGATTTGATGCGCATGCGTGATTTCGAAGTGTTGTTCGAGGTGGGCGGTAGTTGCGGCTATGTGTTACCACCAGTCCAGGCATGCAACTAGTATACTCCTACTCTGGGCATTCCTCGTGTGCCTTGTCATATTATCCTGATCGAGCCCCCTTACGACTTTGATTTGTACTGTACCTATGGAGTGCCTTCTGATAGCCACTACATACTGTGGACTTTACGGTATCTGTATAGACTACGGTATTATAAACAGTGTAAGGGTAAAAGTGTAATCCCGCTTACGCTATTTTAGTATGTTATATTTAACCATAGACATTATTATAATAGCATATTATATTATATGATATTAGTTTGATGGATCTTTAGGAGATGGAAATTCCCGTAACATCTCTTAAGTTATTGCATTCATATTATTACATGAAATTTGATTTAACTAATATGGGAATGATTTATTTCTGATCCGAGTATTTGTTGTGCTTCTTTTTATGCAATACGCTCGAGTCAGACCAAGTTGCAGTTAGTGAAGATTGTCCTTGCTTGAAGATACATTTAAGAAGATGGAGATGGAGCTCAACAAGACATGTTGAAATTATTATTCCGCTGCAAAATATATTGGTATGTTGTATGTTAATTTACTCTAATAATTGTTGTAAATATAACAAAATGTATGTCTTTAACAGCTTCATGAATTGTTATTTATTTATTCTATTTTGTCCTTCCGCTGGGAGATTCTGTATTTATTTCTTCTTTCTTCTTCTTCTTATTTTAATCCCAAAAACTATCCGTATTTTTAATTCGTTTAAATCGACAGTTGAGGATCATTGTTAATTTGGACGGCTAAAAATCTCGGATGTTACAAGTACCTACATGGACTTTGCGGTCTGAGGTAAGGATGTTGACGAATAAGGAGTTTAAGCTTTTCAAGGTTCATTGGGGAGAGGATAGCAATGAGACGACATGGGAAGCAGAGCAAAGGATTCGTGCTTCATTTCCATTTCTTTTCTATAGTATGCTCTCAGTCCTTTCTTAGCTTTGAATTTGAACCTTATTCATTTCCTATCATTTGAATTAGCATTCCTTAGATAAAGCCTATGGGTGGTAGGACATGGTTTAAACATGATATGGTTGAATGAATTCACGTAGTTTCAAGTTTTTGCAAGTGAATGCAGTGGATGCATATACACACACTAGGCACTAATTAGTGATAGACAATTAGGATATTAACATAATTTGCATATTGATGTGTATGCACTTTTTACTTTAAATATATGGATGAAATAATGGATGATTATCACTTGAAATGTTGCATATGGATGGTGGTTGTAGCACGCATGTAGACTTATATATCATTAGGAATCTTTTACATACATTTTGGATACATGGTACAAACATAAAGTGCATAAAAGGAGGTCAACTGAACAGTGGACTGCCAAATTTCTTGCATTAGATAGGGACAAATACACTACACTAATTGCATAAGTTCATAAAAAGCAATTGAAAGCCTAAGGACAATGGATGCTAGTGGTTGATGGATGAGTAGATGGATGTGGATGATTGTATGATAATACTTATGACATTATTCTAGCCTTGGAGATTTTGGGGTTGAAAACCTTTAATGAGCAAGAATGTAACAACTCGAAATTTAATTAAATCAATTAAATAAAAGATTAATAAATTAAATATCAATCAGAAGAATTAGAAGAATTGGGGAATAAGGGTTGCCCTATTGGGTCAGTTGCACTTTTCTGGTTCAGATAGACATTTGGTTTGCGTTAATCGGACTAAAAACGAAGAATTATGAGTAAAAGAACAAATCCATAATTTGAATTTAAAAAATAAAAATATATAAATAAATATATATTTTGAACGTTGGAACTAGGATGAGCTAGTCCCAACGGTGTAGCTCATGGATCGACCCAAGCCATAAGTAGGTCGATCCACCTATAGGATGGGTCGACCCAGGTCGTGGCCCACCATGTTGTTTGCCAGACACGAATTCGACCGAACTAGTGTGTTTTTCATAATGTTTCTAAATACTTCTTTCCATCTGATTGTCCAGGTTGATAACTAAAATCAAAGGTTCTGGTTAACCTACTATTATAAATACACCTCTAATTTAAACCTAATTCTCCCAACTCCATTCCCCATTCTCTGCCTCTACTACGCAAAACTTCTTTCTCTAAAACAATGGAGTTATGAGATTTAGATTTTCATAAGCACAAGTTAAAGGGTATTTATATAGATCTAGGGATTCCTACCAGGGCGTGGTGGATAAGCATATAATTTGTGAGTTTCTATTGAATTACTAGTTTAGTATGATTTTTGGGAGATTCAGGCAGTAAAATAACTCTTGTCTTCATTATAGTTGTTTACAGCTATTTACAATTCTTATTCTGCTTTTAATTTCTTTTTTTTAAAGGCAAAAGATTTTATTAATGACAACGTAGGTACAATTATGTTATAAGACAAACTGTACAACTTAAAAAGAAACCCAAAGCTGACAAAAATAATTAACAAAGAATAGCCATAATTTGCAACACAACACAAAGAAGCTTATGAAGCTAGATGAGCATATCTGGACATCTTGCGTATGATCTGCATGCACAACAGGTCAACATTCCCCCTTTCTAAACCAAAGATACGATTGTTCCTCTCAATCCATATTTCATAGATAAATTTCTTCAGTAGCTTGAGAAGAATGCATGTCTTTTTATCCTTCCACCTTGTTGCTTTAAATACATTATACCATTCCATTTGACTAGATAATGAGGGCCGGTAAAATCCACTAGGAGAAAGCAGCCTAGACCAAATGATGTGAACAAACGAGCACTCAAAGAATATGTGTACATTTGTTTCAGAGTGAAAATTGCACAAAAAACAAACATCATTCACTATAACACCATAATTAAATAGCTTATTCTTTGTGTTCACTGCGTTTGCCATGATCTTCCAAAGGAGGAGATTTTCTTTTACCGAACTACCACAATTCCATATCGTCGAATGCCAAGGAAAGTATTGCCTTCGTGATTAAAGCAGATCATACAAAACCTTGATAGAATGATCCTTACCCATCCACTGTAATTCTTTATCTCCATCAACTGTAAAACAAGAACCAATCTCTCTCCATAAGTTTCTTAAAACCGATGAGCTAGTATAGGGCAATATGAACGAGCCATCATGAACATAGTCAGTAACAATAGCTGTTTGAGGAATACCCAAATTAATCATTAAATTACAGTCAACCACTTCACTCAAGATTAATCCAGGCTTTGCCTAAGGACTGTGCCAAAAGGAGAGGTTTGAAACTGTTTTATAGTTGCACTTCAAAAATAGCTTGAAGGTATCACGAGACTTCAGAATATTATGCCAACTCCAACTACAAGCTTGTGGAATTAACATGGTCCAAATTTTTTTCTCCAATTAAATTACGGTGAACCCATAATGCCCATAATCCCCTTTCATTAGCAAATAGCTTCTCATAATAAACAGAAATAGCTGCTTTATTCCACACCAACAGATTAGTTATGCCAAGCCCTCCGAATTTCTTCTCATTGTATAGTTTGTGAAATGCAAATGGAATCAACTTTTTAGAGAAAGGGTTACCATGCCACAAATTCTTTTTTAAAGCACTGGTGATCATGTCAATAATCTTTATAGGCAGCATGTAGTGTATGGACCAATACGTGGTCATGGGATTTGCTATGGATTGAAAAATTGTAAGCCTGCCAACTTGAGAGAGCTTGCAAGATGGCCATTGTAAAAGCTTAATAATCTTCTCATATAATGGAAGACACCGCTGCTTAGTAGTTCTTGAACAAATTAATGGCATACCCAAATAGAAGGAATTTGTGGGTAATTCAGCTTGACCAGAAAAGTTTACCATCTCATTCTTTTATCATTTGTTACACTAGTAATTATGATATGAGATTTTTGTATATTAATTTTGATACCAGTTATGCCATTAAAGAGCTCAAGTATGTCGAAAATGCATCGAATGTTTCTAATGGATGGCTTTGTAAAAATGATGAGATCATCCATAAAGAGTAAATGTGATATTAACGGATTCTTACATCGTGGGTGAAGCTCCAAATTTCCGTTCCGAATTTGCTCAATGATCAGAGAATTTAGCAATTCCATAATGATGATAAATAGATACGCTGATATTGGATCGTCCTGCCTCACACGAGTTGTGCCTTCAAAGAAACCATGTAGGCTTCCATTTCTTATTATACAATATGTAAGAGTTGAAATACACTTATAAGTCCAAGCAATGAAAGGCATAGGGAAGTTCATACGTGATAAAACAGCTAATAGGGAATGCCATGACACCAAGTCAAATGTCTTTCTAATGTCCAATTTGAGCATACATCGTGGAGAAATATTTTTTCTATTATATCCATATAACAACTCTTGGGTAATCAGTATATTATCACTGATTGATCTACCCCGATGTATGTCGACTGATTTAATGAGATGACTGAAGGAAGCACTGCATGAAGCCTGTTCGCCAATATCTTGGAAATAATTTTATGAAAAAGGTTACCACAAGAAATAGGCCGAAAATCAGACACAGATCTAGGATGTTCAAGCTTTAGAATAAGAGCAATCGCAGTTGCATTAATGCTTTTGGGAAGAACATTATTCATGAATAAAAACTAACTAACACTAATAATGTCATCACCTACAGTTAGCCAGCACTATTGAATGAAGAAAGCACTGAAGCCATCAGGACCTCAACAGCTATTCGCATCCAAACTAAAGACAACACTCTTTATTTCTGCTCTATCAATAAGTCTGATAAGGTCTAATGATTGTTCATCAGAAAGAGAGGGAATATTGACATTAAACAGTGGCTGAACGTTGATAGACAGGTTGGCGAGGCAAGAATTGAGAAGAAATAATCAAAAAAGGCATTGTTTATTCCGTCATCTGAAATTTGTAATACATCATGCATATTAATCACTGAGAATATAGAATCTCTTAACTACTTGATTTTGATAGAGTTATGAAAATATTTTGTGTTTCTATCACCTTCAAGCTCCTTTCTAAACATAACCTTCTGTCTAAGACCTTGAATTTCCAAATTCAGTGCATTTTTCAAATTACATTGCAGCTCTAGTTCATCCCTTTGAAGGTTATCATCATTGGGAAACCTGCTAATTTCATTCTGCACTCTATGTAGTTCCTCTCTAATGATAGATGACTTTTAGAACTTGATCCAAAAGTGTGAGCAGGCCATGCTTTAAGGTTCATTTTCAAAGCATTGAATTTGTTCAGAAGTTTCTGTAGTGGATTTCCAATGAAATGCTGAGACCACACCTGTATTAAAATATTATGAAAATCCACATGCTTAGTCCAAAAGTTAAAGTTTTTAAAAGTGGAACGTTTACAAATGGCATATACACTTCCCCAATGAAAAATAAGTGGGCAATGGTATGATAAGGAGGAATGAAGAATTTGGTAAGAGGAGTTTTGCCAAAAGTTTAGAAAAAGAGAGTTGACAAATATATGGTCGAGTTTGAGGGTTTGATTTACTTTTATTAATCCATGTAAACTCAAAACCAGAGCAACAAACAGGAATGAGACAAGAATCGATCAATGCTTGATTAAGAGGTGCAATCTCCTTTATTGTAAGTGGACAACCACCTGATTTCTGACTAGAAGAATACATACAATTAAAATCGCCACCTAAAATCCAAGGAGTGTTTGAGTTTAAAGATGGTAAGATGTCAAGAAAAAATTATCTTGATGACACACTATCACGAGCATAAACAGAAGTAAGGAGGAAGCTTGAATTAGATGGCAAGTACATACAATTGAAATGAAGGAATTGATCAGAAGCGACAAGTTTAGTCAAATGGAAAAAAGAAGGATTCCACAGTATAAGGAGTCTACAATAAGCAGCATTGTCTAGGTTATGTTCATAAAGCCATCCAAGGGAGATATTTGAAGCAGCTTTGATGGTTAATGCTGAATCCAGCTTAGTTTTCGAAAGATAGATAAGCTAGACATTATTATTCCTAATAAAGGCATTGATATCACTCTTCTTAGCAACTAAATGCAAGCCACGAATATTCCAGAAAGAAATGTTAGTAAACATCATTGATTGAGTGGAGAAATAAGAGGAGTAGGATGCTTCCTGGTATAACGTTTGGATGGTAATTTATTACTTCCTGAGGGTAGAACATCATTTAGTGAGAATTCCACTCCATCATTGAGGTCAATTGCACTAGCTTCAACAGATTCGTGCAATTTCTTTTTCCTACCTTTCTTCTTTTTCTTACTACCATGGCTGATAATGTCATCAGATTTCAGAGGAGTTTTGCTTGAGGAGTTTTCAACGGTGGTGGAAGAATAATGTGAGGTGGTGTAGAAATATGGTTGTATGGTGAAGATGGAGTGGTTGTTGAATTTAATTTGCAGCTAAATTTGGAATTTGGAGAGACTTGGAAAGAAAAAGAATCAGATGTTGAAGGTTGAGGGTTTAAAGTTGACATATCATTAGAGGATTTGGCATGATTCGAGTCTTGAAGTTGTTCCTTGTCTAGCATTTCATCAAGGGCAGAGAATGGATTATGTAATCGAAACTCATCGCTAATGGATACAACATCATCAATAATTTCCTTTCCTTTAACTAAGATAATATTGACAGTCTCTTGATCTGATAACCATTTCTCTTTCCCCATGTTAGCTTTTCCAATGGACTCACCATTCTGATAAACTCTCCCAGCACTATCAATAATTATCACATCATCTATTTTTTTTTATTTAATTCACCCTATTCCTGACCACTCTTAACACAGTTCGCTGCAGAATCAACAGTATTGATATTCTCTTCTTTTCGATCATGTTCTCCAGTAGATTTCCTCACCTAAACTTTCTTCTTTTTGGACACAACATCTTTCCACTCATTATGTTGATGTCCAGCGTTTTCCTTATTCCATTTCCGTCTAGGTTGAAAGCCAGTATTGTCACGATTATGTGCCTCAAGTACATCACGCTGAACATCATCATCTGCGTCATTGCTAGTAAAATGATCACACTCAAAAGTATTATGCCCAAAGGTCTTACATATTGTGCAAATGGATGGTCTCCAATCATATGATACCTCAACTGAAGGACAATTCACTCCCAGCTCGTCAACCACAATACTATCAGGTAATTCATAGTCAGGATTAATTTCCACCAAGGCTTTAGTATATTTAAAACACTGTAATTTCTCCGTGCTTTCATCAAAGCATATTAGCCTATCGACATGACAAGCGAGCCAATTAATACCATGGAGTGTCCACAACAATAGAGGTATTATATGAAGGTGAATCCAAATAGGAACTTTCTGAATCTAGGATTGAGAGCTACCAATTGAAGGGATCCCAATTGGTAATTATAAACATCCTACCTTTAATAAAAATGGGATCAACATGTATAACTTTTTCTTCGTCTTCCGCATTCGAAAATTTAAAGAGAAAATTAAATCCATCAAACTTAATGTCAACTTCTCCCTATAGCTTTCAGAATTTATGCAGTAAGTTAACAACAGAACTATACGATGAAGTGCCATCGAGAAAGAAACCAACTAGATATTCATTCTAATAGTTCATACCTGCCTGTTTTACTAGATCCGGATTCAGCTTTTTCTTACCATCACGCGGTATATCATATTGTATCGGTTTGAAAGAGCCAGCGTTGCGAGGGAGCGATTTGAACATCAATGCATAACCATATTTAACTGATTTTGGAATTGAATTAGAGGTATTTGAATGCAAGGGAAGGAAGTTGTTTGAGGAAATGTCAATGAGCAAAGATGGAATTACTGAAGATTTAGAGGGAACTTTAGGAGGAGATGATCGATTATCAATATGGATTTGGATTATTGGCAAAAGACCAGATTTCAAATTCAATGGATCAATATTTGAATTAAGAATAGCTGGATCATGAAGATCAAATTCATTTTTAAATGAAGAGATATCAGAATTGGCAAGATCTGAATTGATAACAGAAAATGGATTGGATTCCAGATTATCAGATAAGGGTTTTACAAAAGAGGAATTAACAACTGGAGGTGGATAGGTGGACTAGAAGGTAAGGGTGGAAAGGCTGATCGAAGGTGAAAGAGGAAGAGGAAGGATTGGAGAAGGAGGTTGCCGCCATTAGCAAAAGATTGGTATTTTTCACACAGGTAACATACGTTATGAAAAGTATAATTTCTGTAAATAATAACTATTTATTTTAATTCCTATTATATTCAGTAATTTACAGTTTACTATTCAAATCTTCTGTTGTCCCCTTCTTTGTGGTTTTGTTTATAGTTTGGGTTATGCCCTATTTGGTATATTTTATTTTTGAGTTCAGGCCATGTGAGTGCCTAAATCTTTTTTTATTGCGTTGAGCTTAGGTCTAGCAAGATCCTAAGCCTTTGCTTATGATTTTGCGCTTATTTAGTAAATAATGAAAATGGGTATGAAAGAGTTATTTAGGCATACTGAAATTTGATTAAATGTTATAATCAACAAATGAATTATAATATGGGGAATAATTGATAAATTATATACTTAGAGAATATACATAACTAGAATGGGTGGACTTAGTAATTCACTAAGTAACGGGGGTTAGGATTGTATAATAATTATGATAACAATATCATAGCTTAACAAAAGATTTAATACAAATCAAGAATATAACTAGAGGTTATATTGGAAGAATAAGTTTACTAAACAAACTTAAAACATGTGTTAAGTTTAAAATGAAATAAATTAATAAGTATGTAGTGAGAGTCTGTTCTGACAACATAAACTGATTGGGAAAAATAAGTGGCTCGTAGTTGTGGTCTGTTTCGGCAGCATAAACTGATTAGGGGAAATAAGTGGCCAAACGATAATAAATAATAGGGACTAAGTCTAGGGGTGACTTGAGTCAAATTGCGTTATTTCTTAGGGACCCGTACTGAGAAGTACACATTTTTATGGAGCTCTCACACAAGGAGAAGGTAAGGGCACACTATACTGCACTAGGTAGTAAGAGGTCCAAACAAGATGGGTACGGGCGTGTTCCGATGGGCAGTGAGCGTGCATCACCCCGATTTAGGAAAATAAGACATTGTAACGCCTATGATGAATGCTATATCTTTTAGAGCTAATGTCATCGGGCCTGGTAAAACTGAAGCCATACTAGCATATGTTATCGCGTATGGTTTAGGAGTCGATCATTGGGTAGGGAAAAGGTAACCACCTAATCATGATTTGTGGTAAGTTAGTGTAGAATTCGTAATGATAAGAGTGAGAAGACAATCGATTTTGTTCGTGCCTATCTTTCTATTGTTTATTTTACTGCCTTATGCTCTTACATTCTTGAAACTATTGTCCTATCTAAATTTCCTATTTTGATACCCATGTTAGTAATTACTAGACTCACCAGACTTATGTCTGACCTAGTTTCCTTTCTTCCTTCCTCTCCCCAGGTTATTAGGGCAGAGGATCATAGAGATTATAAAGTCTTGATGCAGCTTGGCTTATTGGAGATTTCTACTTGACTTGTTTTCTGCTTGTTCATGTAATGTTCCATGGTTGACTTACTATTGTACTTGATGTCGGGAGGGATTTTATTTATTACTCTGATTACATTGTTTTCAAAAGATAGTTGCGAGTTTACGATGAAGTACATTTTATGATGTGATAACATTTATGGTCTGTTTTAAATAAAGTTTTAAATCCCGTTGCGTTTTCATTTGCTATCCTGTAAATTTTAGTCCCTATAATGTTATTTTATACCTATACGCTTCATATTAATTAGCGAAATCCTCATATGGGTGACATTAAGGGGTGTGGGGTGTTTCACATATGAAATTAGTTAGGTGACTGACTTGATATGATTCGAATCATCTTACAAGATGGTTGATTAAGAAGGATGCTGGAGTTAAGCATAAGAAAATATTAGGACATGATTCCTAAAAGGAGGAGCGTATGTGATAACCCTATAAATTACACATTGATTAATCATGATAATTAAGGTGATGGAACACTTTTAAAATGATTGTATGTGCTGATGTTTAAGTGTGCATGTGTGCACTGTGCATATTCTTATAATTAAGAAAACTCTTTGAAGTAAAACATGTACAAGCATGAGTGATAAAGGAATACCAATGCCCAATTAATAAGTAGGCAAGTGTGTGAGATATAGTGCAAAAATTAATGAGATACTAAAATAGATATATGAATGTAGGTTAGGGATAAATGACCTGGTATACATACGCTCATGAATAAATTAAATAAATAGGAAATAGGTGCACAACAAGTTTCAAATAAAAGAAGAAGGTTGTAGCATTAGGTGATATGTTATGTACATATTAACTTGGATTATTTGGCACAAAATAAGGATCAATGCAAAATGTGTGACCAAGGATAAAAAGGAAAATAAAAAAGAAACCTTTTCAGACTAAAAACATGACCAACCTTGCTTTATGAAATTTCTTTCTTTATAGATTTAGAAAAAGGAGTAGCTGGGTGTAATATAATCATCTTTTGAGAATAATATCATCAGGGTAATATAAACATTGTATAATCCCTAAATCCCCAGCCAGTAATTGAATATATAAATAGTAGCTACGCTTTGATGGGTGGTTACATTTTCTCTAAAAATAAGAAGAAGCAGCAGCCATTATATAAGTCTGAGCCTGGATAGAAATCTGATTTTGAAGCTTAAGTGATAAATGCTGAAGAAATATAGGTGTGCATTTCTAGTTAATATATGGTAATAAGACCTATTGAAGGAGGACTAATATCTTCAAGAAATATATGCAAGTTTATGTACTGTTGGTTGTGATGAAATGCTATAAATTTTTAAAGGATTTTATCACGTTTTGGTTAAGAGTATTGGTGGGTAATCATTTTATTATTGCTGATATTTATACATGGAAATACCTCTTTAAATCTATTCACTAATAATCTCGGTTAAGTCTATATAATTAATCTAAGGAAGCATTATAGAACCAAAATCCTTATATCTGTGTTATTAAAATGTGATTCGAGCTATGAGGATGTAGGGTTGTAGGGTAGTAACCTTGCTTATGTCCTATATCCAAATAAATTAGGGAATAGGGGTGCAATGAAACTTTCATGTGTTAAGCTCTTGATTTCCTTAGAGTTCCCTTACAAATGTTGTATGCTATGATTTAGTTGGATTTGCAAAATGAAGGAGGTTCAACTAAAGCACAAATAATAGAAAGTGAGGCTTTAGGTGTGCCTTAACAATAAAACACTCATGGCCATATTTTAGCAGAAAAGTAAACTTTATAAAAATAGTCAGTATATATGACTAAAATATTTTATGTTGTTGCTGCATATTTTATATGTGTGTTATGTATTGGCTGCTACATGTGCTATGAATGAATGATCATATCAGGCTGATATTTTTGATTTGTTGCTGGAGTAAGATGACACTTTGGGATGAATAGAATCTTGGCATACAATTTGTATGGGTTTTTCTCTAAGAATATAATGGCACTCGAGAAAAATAATAATGAGAAATAAAAGAAACATGAAGCACTTAGTAATGCAACTAAGGACTCAGGTTTGATGAGCAACCTGGCATGGACCATAATGCGAGCTTGCACATGGCCTGTTTAGGTCCAGAGATCCGTGTGTACTGATGTAACTGATGGACTAGACAATATACACAAAGTATTCAAGGGTGGTTGGTTTTGACCTGGATTAATAGATAAAATTTTAAATGAATTTGATGATAAGGTAGACCTACTAAGTAGCAAGTAGATGGGCTAATAGCGGGTTGGAAAATAATAGATTAATATGATTCATAGAATGATGTTTGGTGTGCTTATGCATGTTTGATGCTTGAGTTGATTTTTGTGATGGGTCTTGTAACTGATATACTTAAACATTTGACTATTGCACCTGGTAATTGCACATACATAGCAATATTATATGATACTTAAATATGCATAAGAGAATCTACCAATTACTTTATATAATGAATTAGTAATCTTGCCTGTCTTACAAGCTTGATGTCGTATAATAAGAAAACTTCTCACACCAGGCATAAGTCTAACCTCTTATTTGGTTGCCCTTGCAATCTTTTGGGGTGTTTCATTATTATTGAGGCAGATCAAAGATTGTTTATAGGAAACAGTTCATGGTTTTGCAAGTGTTTGAGTTGAATGAATTGCTAAAAATTAAGTAGGAAGAAACAATTTTAAATTATGAAAGATGCACTGTTTTAAGAAGACTTGATGCATGATGAATGATTCCATTGTTTCTTCATAGAAACTGGTTTGGATATGCTGTTGTAACTATGTAATTGCATATGTGAATGTTTAGTTTGCTATGAAAATAAATATAGATTGAAGTAGTTAATTTTACCTATATTGTATGTTGCATATAGAAGAAAGGATAACATATAAATAATATATGCATGTATTTTCTTCCTACTCAGCAAGTTAAATATGAATAGGTTTATATGCATGTAGATGATAAGAAGGCAAGAAGGAAATTTAATTGGATATTTGTATTAATAAACAAAGCATATTGGTTTTGCTATTTAAAATACTCAATACATCAAGTGTGGAATTATCATGTAGAGCCTGAATATTAGGCTGTGTTTATTTGTTGTTTGATCTAAAAATGTAGATTTTAAAATGCCAAGATAATTAATAATTAGTTCTGAGATAAACCCAGAATTTGAAGAGCAGAGTATTGTGACAAATCATAGTTTTGATTTAGTATCTACTTTATGCTTATAATGTTAAATACCTAAAAGGACCGATCAGTTATGATGAAGCTTATTTAAGCTATGTGTAAAGAGCATATGTTTAAATTTATAAGCGGAAGATAAGCTTGTTCATATGCATACTGATATCATATTTTATATGCAACAGTTATAAGCATATTTATAGTGTATAGGATGACATGTTGGGTGCAAGAAACTTAAAATACCCAAAAACTTATGATAAATATAACCTAGTCATACTTGATATATAAAGAGGGTAATGGTTTGAGTGTAATATCCCTTTTTCTTTACAACCTAGCGTGTTTAAACAGAGTATATATACCCATCAATTTTGCATAATATTATGCCCGAAAAGAATTAAAATGTTATTGAAATGTCTAGTTGAACCTTAGTGTAATTCAATATATGCATATAACTAGGCATTGTGACGTAGGACTTGTTTAAATCGTTTCTTTGAACTGAAAGTGCAATATATGCAATGTTGAAGTATTTTGCATCAGCATTGAATTGGGTTTTAATGGAGTTTAAAGGTAATAAGAATGAACCTATAAATTTTGTTTGCTGAATAT
The DNA here is from genome assembly GCA_030737875.1 of Allium sativum. Classification (NCBI taxonomy): domain Eukaryota; kingdom Viridiplantae; phylum Streptophyta; class Magnoliopsida; order Asparagales; family Amaryllidaceae; genus Allium; species Allium sativum. Next base: position 44,193,271 of record CM060921.1, read on the forward strand.
CAGCACCTAGACTTGTATATGATGAAGTAACTTAAATATAAATGTGTATAAAACTTTTGAGCTTGATGCAAAAAAAACTGAGCAGATTAACATATGAATAAAGAAATAGGCATAGATTTTTAGTATGACCAAAAGCAATTGCATATAAATGCTTCCATACAAAAGGAGGAACATTTATATCCACATGAGTTAGATATAAGCTGCCAAATAAAGTACAAATTGTAGGGAAGGGTACTCTGATACCCTTGTAATATTTACAGGTATGTTATATTTTTCCAAGCGAAATGATTTATACAAGAAGTTTGCTATTTGATATAAATTATAGGTTGAGGTATGTTCAAACTGGTGCATCAAATTTACTATGATCATGAACTATAAAAATAAACCAGGCTTGTTTATACAAGAAGAAAGGTTTTACAATTTGGCAGAGGTGTTATATACATGTTTCATATTTAAACTAAACTGTTTAAGCAATTCTGAAAATGGGATTAACATACGGAAAATTGTGAGAAATATTTATGTTGGGGAAACATGAAAATAATATTCTAATTTGATGTGTAAATGACTGGTTAAATCCAGTATGACCAATTTACTTTTTCTTTAAAACTTAAACTCTGATGCTTAGCAAAAGAGGCTGGTATATCTTTATATATGCAAGCTACAGCCCAGACCGAATAAAATTAATATTTTTATATTGGTGTAATGGATCTTGGAAGATGTACAAAAGGGTGAGGGGAATGACCCTATTAAAAAGATGACTCAGGGAAAATAATAATAAGATATTTAAAATTAAACTAAAAATTGGAAAATTTAGGGGGGTCTCTTTAGCAATCTACCCAACTCATGCACGAAAATGATAAGAATGCTTCTATACAAACAAACTAGTCAATATCCATAAACTGGTCGGGAACAACAACAAATCAACCAATAATTGCCAACGCTCATCAGCAGATGAGCATTACAAATCAATCAACAAATGATAATAATCAAATATCATCATTTCCTAATAGACAACTCATCCATATAACTATATTTAGTTATGAAAACTTCCTTTAAAAATAAATAAAATCTTAGTAACTTATTTCGTTTACCAAAGTCGAAAACAATATCGTGTCAAGCAGATTATTTAAGTGTTTTGGAATCCTTATCAAAAATGAGGATCAGTGGATTTACTCGAATCCAAAAAATTTGACTTAACAAACTAACCAACCTAATTGACTCGAATCCAAAAACTCAGACTTAACAAACTGACCAACCTAATATAAAAATGTTTTGTATTCACTAACAAGCATGTGCTCATATATATAATATATATTATCAAAACTCAATCTTGGTTGTTAATAAACCTATATCCAATGAGCTATACATCATACAAGCCAAGGTGTTCACTAAATCTAGCTCTGATACCAGCTTTAACGGCCTAACTTTTCATCTCTCAAAAGAAAACATTAACATATCCTCTTTATTCATGTGTCCCAAATCAAGTACCAAAAAGATTGATTATTAGGGGTAAAGAAAGAAGATAGAAGAATAGAAATAAAGAAAAGACACAACCTAATCTCACAATGGAATGGGTAATCTAAAATATAAACGGTGCTCTTTACGTAAAGAGGAAACTATAATATACATACATCAATCAGAGTATAAAAAAATGAATCATTCTGGACAATTATAATAGCATGTTCTTACAATTTCTGATACATACAACACACATAGCAGAATAAATAAAAGAATACAAGCATACATTTCGACGCCAGCTCCTCTCTTGAAGTTTAAAGAAATCCAATTCTAATCTGTAAAACATACTCAAACTGACACGAGCATTATAATAAAATAACACCCGGATCAAGCAAGTAACTACCTTGAGAAACTCAACATATATACGTGAGAAACTCAACATATATATGACATATTTCAATACAATTTGAGATTGTATAGAGTTTCTTAATGTCTTTTCCCTCAAATGCATCCAAACATTCATCAGGTTTAATATAGTGATATATATGTATGTATTCTTTTAAAGACACGAAAGCAACTCCATACAAAAATACATTGAACAAGAATATCTACAGTACAGTACTCAGAACTTCCCCCATCAAGTAGGGTAAGAACACTAATAGCCAAAAATAAACGCCTCAAGCCTCCAGTCCATCAAGAGAAATCTCACAGAAAGAGCGAGCAAACTCCATCCTAAACCAATATATGGAAGAACCCCCAAAAACGAAAACCGCCTATAAATCCAAAACCTGAAAAATATATTAAACATAATCCTTAGGATCTCATACCAGATAATAAACCTGTGCGGGGATGAAAGTGAAGAAGTACCATAAATAGAAAAAGCTAAAGAAAAAAAACCAAATAAATCAACAATGAAAAACTGAAAAAGGATCTATGCAGTTAAAGCATTTAGCGGATTCAATACAACAAAGATCCAAAAGGTCATCGTGAATAAAGCGAAGAAGTAATAGGATATAACAGATGACTCTAAAATAGCACATATACCTCGTTCTTAATGTTTTTACGAATATGTAAATGATAGTTAAATGAAAAAGTAACACTTAATTTAACTATAATAAATATATTCTTAATTATAAATAAAAATATGTGTAAATATCTATAAGTAAACATACTATTTTACTTAGTTAAATTTGATTAAATGTTAGAGTGTGTTTGTTTCTAGAAATATATATTAAAAAATTCAATTAAAAACCTTGATTTCATAATTTATACAATATATAAATGTAATTTTTCAGTTCATTTCTTTCATCAAACTTATAACGAAAATAGCGTAATATAGCAGAAATAACGGGATATATCGAGAATATAGCGGGGCTTAAAGCGGAAAGACTATGTAGAGGTTATTTGGGAAAAGCTTAGCTATACTGATCCGCTATAAGATATAGCAGGGTAACTAGGGGGCACTAACTGCATATGGAAGGAGATAGAGAAAAAATGGCTCATTCAATCCATTTAAGTGCGGGGGCGGACACATAGGGCTATGTTGAACAAACTGACAAGATGAGCAGACGAACCCGAGACAAGGCCATATAACAGCCTTCCTTTGAAGGTTAAAGCGATGTATCCCGCTACACTCCTGATGATTTTTCTAGAAAGCATAAGGACTCATCAATAACATTCTTGTTTCTGGCATACCACAGGTGCCAGTAAATGAAATTAAGGAACGATGTGAAGCATAGTAAATTGTAGATTCTTGCCTTTGTCTTTAAGCCACCACTCGTGAAGCATGGTGACTAAAGGGAGGGAAGAGAATGAGAAAGAAGGACCAAAGAAACTACCGAAGTGAGCCCAAAGTAATTTGGCTGAGTCGCTTTCAAAAAGAAGACGGCAAAGAAATTCTTCTGAGTTGTTTCTAGACCTGCAACATCGTCACCTTGGAACGATAAGGATTCCAAGATGCTTAATATTGCCATCTAATAGCAAGGCACCGTGAAGGACTTTCCACATCAGAATGGAAACCTTAGGAAAGATCATGTCGTCCCAAATGAACTGAAAAGACAACGTGAACCATGTGGAACAAAGTACTATCAACTTCCATGCGCAACATCTATAATCATACTCTATACATGGAGTTAACATACCTTATCATGGGGTTAGCTAAACCCCAGGCCATGCATCCTATTCCATATTCAGCCATTCCGACGTCGAGGTTACATTCAACATCTTTCACACGAGTCTTCATCACTCGAACATAACATGAATCCCCAATTTGATTCATACAGCTAAATATAACTCAGAATCACACATGGATTCCTCAATAGATCTCGGAATCACGTATGGATTCCCATACCTCAACAGTTCTCAAATTATACATAGATTTCCATGTCCTAAATATATCACAAACACCACAAGTGTTCGAGCATCTCAAAAAAAAATTGAATCTTCACATAGACTCCACTTCACAACCGCTTCAAAAATATACAACCTATATACTAGTCTTGAAGTGGTTTTGATAAGTAGAACACTTACCAATCTCGATCTCTTCAAAACTACTGGATTAATCGACTATCAAGCTCAAATGGAATTGTATATGGATAACAATCCTCGCAAATTTTTTAATAACAAATGAATAAACATCTAAAGCATTATCAAGTCACATAGCATGATTAAATACGCAAAGCACAATTAAGTCATGTAAATGACTTCTAGTCTCTTTCCCATTTAATTAATCTTTCATCAATCAGAACTTCTTTTATCTAATAAGACTTCATTCATTAATCAACTTCTACTTGATTAATATTTCTTTATATACATGTGTGTGTGTATATATATATATATTCAATTTCAACATATATGAGATAAATGCATGCATTTATTATTTTACTATTCCGTTATAGTCATTAATACTTCAAAAAGTATTTATATACTTATTTGTATGGTATAAGTATATTCATAAATCATTTGCAAGTTTTACTTTCTTTAAAATATAATCATAGACGTTAAAGCCCTTCTCTAACAAGAACCTCCTCCCTTTTATAAGATAAAACGTCTTGCTTAATATCTTTATCCTAAAAGATTCAATATTTGTTTCTATATTTAAAATACATTATTAATTATCTAGGTATATTCAAAATCGTTAGACAATATATTTCCCATTTTAACTATATTTCAGGAGTTTAAAAACAAATACTATTAAAACACACTACGCCATAAACGACCTAGTGCAACACAAAAAAATATTGGTACAAGCCCAAAAAATATTGGCATAGGTCTTTGGCAACACTTACTGTGATGCAATTTTCACCTTGCTGCAGACTCAAAGACAACATTTTGATTATCTAAGGCAACTTGACAAATATTGTTGCAATAGAATCCTATTTGGGTCTATAGCAACATCTTTAGGTGTCTGTAGCAACATTCCAAAAATGTTTCTATAGATATTTATATTAATTAAAAAAATATAATAAAAAGGAGAATTAAATGCTACTACACAAAATTAAAAATTCAAATAATATTTTTATTCAAATAAATATTTTATTTGAGCATTTGAAATAGTACATATTTCTAACTCCACTATTTACGATTCACTGTTAATAACATAATCAATCGCATATACAGATATTCCTCACTACATCACTCAGTTCACTCATTGCATATGCAGTTTCAATTTACAGTCACTGACACTGACAAATATATGACGAGCCGAGTAGCGGGTCTGGGCGCAGCACTGGCGGGGGTTCGAGGCACCGCCCAATTCATCTGATTTCAAAAGACCAAGCCTTCTTTGAAACACTGCGCCAAGTCCATCATCGTCCACCTGTAATGAGAAATTGTTTTCCTTTAATGATAGTAGGTTCTGCTTCAAGAATATGTCGTCTTTTATAACTTTTCACAAATTTGAATAAGAATACATCATAGTCAAAATGCACACGAAGACTGCCACTGGTTTTCCATACTGAACAACAATACTCCTTAACAATATGGTAAGCCAGATTGGAGTCATATAGGTTTTTCAACGCCTGTAAACGAATGGGCATTAATAGTTACAGGAGTGACCTCTTTGACATTTTCGCGAACTGCATATACGAGTTCGGCTGCCTTACCCAAGTCACATGGCAACTTCAGCGACATACACTCAGTTCCTGTACAGACATAATCACCAAACCAACATCACTCACAGTGGAATATCCAAGGTAAGCTTTGACATTCAAATCAGAATTTGGAATATTAACATTCACAGTCTGAATTAGCAAAGCATCACCAGGTGAAGACGCTACGTTTAACTCAGATACATAACATAGATTTTCATAAATCTGTACAACTTAGGAAAGCGAAGATGCAATTGAAGTGGCAGCGTTTTGAATATTACCTGAAAGCATATTTGACAAAGCTAGAGAGGTATATGCATCGGATGGAAGAAGTTTTGATGTAGCAGGAAAGGAAGCAGCACTGAACGTTTGCAGTTGAACACTTGGAGGGCTAGAGAATTTGAAGCAACACTAATGCAAATACTTGGAGGGCGTGTTTCACAATCAAAATTTATTGATCCTAAAACTCAAACAGATGAATGAAAACTGAAAAAATAAAAATACTAAAGAATGTAAAGATGCATTTGGCATATACATTACCCAAACTCCATCACAACACCCCCATCCAGCGCCTTGCCGATATAAACCATGCTCTAAGAACCCATGGCAGCACCACCGCGCCTTCCTCTACCTCCGACAGTCACCAAAACTCAACCATGCAACTCCACTTCCGAGCCTATCCATCAACATTTGAAGCAACCCAACCCTATTCGAACACTGCAGAGACGATGAGATGGCATAGACTAGACAAATTTTAGCCTAAAGATCCAAGCTTTTGTAATTTTGTAGATCTGATTCCTCTTTTAGGAGCAGCTTTGGGATGAGCAGATTTGACAAGTTGAGGACGATGAGAAGTTGAGAATGAACATATCTGAGAAGTTCAGAAAAAAGGAATGGAATGGCTCAGGGAAGTTGATTTCCTATTGATGGTATGGGATTTTACGTATTAGTAAGGTGTCAACTATAGATGTTGTTTTTAAAAGGTAAATTAACGAATAGATATGCATGTTTTCATGGTGCAGATTGATGACATGGCAACACATGTTTATGGCTATGGTAACACTATACCAAATATTGCGTCGTGTTACACTTGTTTAGCTGAAGCGATACATTTTTATGGCTAAGGTAACATAAAAAAGTAGAACGTTGCAGTAGGACCAAAATATTATAGTTATCGGGGCATTTTAGCTGACAACACCTTGTAAATCTATTGCAATGGGACGTTTATGGCGTAGTGACATTGTTTATTACAAAACCAAAACAAATTCTTTAGATAATTGTTTTTAAAACATTCAATTAAAGATCCAATTATATTTACTTCGTGGATATAATCTAAGAGGATTAAAGACGAATGTAATCGGCACACTGTCACGACAAACCCAAAACATTTTACTTATTCTTATCTTTAAAACATTCCTTTAAAGATTTAAGTGTCGATGGATATTCGCTAAGCTAAAATACTTGTGTTTTCTATATCATTTATTTATAGCAGGTGTTATAATCCAAAATCATTTATTAATCTTATAAAATGGCTTAATTTATTTCACTATATATATATATATATATATATATGTATATATATAGTAAAATAAACAAAAATAAGTTTCAAGGTAAAAAGGATTTAAAAGTCTATTTAATATTTTAAAACCATTTATTTCATTTTCCAATTTTTGTTTCAATCCATATAATTTATGAATTTATTACAATTGTACCAGACACACCAAAATGTGTGAAATGGACAACTCAATATATTATATATCATAATATATTCATTTATCCATAACTCAAAGTATCACAATGTTATATAACCGATGGGGTCCATAATTAGGTTTAACGTCCAATCAATTCATATAACATCATATGAATAATATAACAACCATACTAAGGAATCCTGTTAGATTCCTCTAACTAGTCCCCCGACATCGCAACTTATATATCAGCATATATACATATAATACAAATCATATAATCTACTTCATATAGGATGAATCTTCTGCTACAAAACAGATAGCAGTAAAGGTCATCCGCTCCATGAACAAGCATATATAACCATAAACCAATTGAATAAGCAGTAAATCATCCAAACAACCAATCATACATATTAACATGTAAATAGCAGTTAATATTATCATATGGTACAATGGTATATCTAAGAGTGTGAGTTTAACTCACCATCCATCATCCAACTAACGCTTTCACATTATTTTATCTAATTTCAAACAGGCGTAAGAAATTAGATAAAATTCCAAACAAGTTAGAAAGCTTCCAATCTAGTTCGTACACTTAGATATCGTGAACACGAACCCAACGGAACTTGTCGCGCCTAGATCAAGACCTCGTATGAATTATATATGATAGTTACAAATTTTAACATACACTAAAATAATTAAAACGTCATTAACTATATTTAATTTCTTAACTAATTTATCTAATCACCTTGATAGCCTTTTTCTCCAATTCAAACATAGGAGCCTGCCTAAATCCCAAACCCATGACCCGTTGTTGACCCCGCCTTGGCCACCAATCAACTCCGTCGACATTGCCAGACGATTGAGCTTCCCTCTTTGACCCGCTCATCACATCCGAACAACCTTCGGTACCCTAATTAAAACTTGAATTTCTCCCTCTAATTGACTACCCTGCTATCGTTTTTTACCTCGGATGATTGAAGTCTCCCTTGACGATACTAATCAGTCCATCCTGCCTCCAGAAACACCCTGCAGTCCCTGAATTCCCCTTATACTGCTCATCTCTGCTAACATCTCCTAGCCTAGCATCGAATGCATATAAGTCGATGCCCCTTGAACGATGTCGCACCCAAATAGAGGCATTACTAGAGCAAAGTACATGAGCATATGAGTTTAAAAGGTCGAACGCCGCTCCATTTCGTTGTTCATAACTCAAGATTTAATTATTTAAAGAATTAACATGGTGGAAGTTATTATTTTTGTTCGAGCAGATAGAAGAAGAAAGATGGAACTAGGTTTAGAGTTAATGATGTATTTATAGGCTAGGCTATTTTATTATTTTATTCATTTTAATCTCGTCGAGTGTAACAGCCCGCATTTTACGTATCGGAAGATCGTAAAATATTTTTATTTTATTCCCTGAGGGTTGGATCATTCTCATCTTTTGATATGTTGCTTATGGGGATGTGTGACATGTCCATAATTTTTACCGATTTTGTTTGTAACCATTTTGCCCCTGTCAGTCTTGTACTGGGCATAACTTTTGACTCAGGTCGAATCAGAGGGTGAGACCTGTGCCATTGGAAAGGAATTGATGATTCCCTTTCCGTAGAGTGGTTACATTAAGGATTTGGTTCAGCGGTTTGGGAGAAATCGCTGTTTTAAGGTTTTTCGGTTGGCTGTTCGGGTTTTGGAAGGCTAATGGGCTGATTTGGAGAAGGCCCATTAGAGGGTAGGTGGAGACTATAAATAGGGGGTAAGGGATATGGAGAAAGGTTGGCATTTTCCATTCTCTTATGGGGAGGCTTTGATCTCCTTCTTCCTCTAACATCTTTCCACCATTAAAATTCCAAAATCCAAGGAGGGAAATCGAAGATCTACACTATAAGAGGCTAGATCTACATCGTCTCAAGGGCGAATTCATCGGATTGAAGAGTTTGATTCGAAGTGTTCGCTGTCCGGATTGCGTTTTCATTGCTTTTGCTTAGATTTGGATAATTGGTGAGTGATTTACATCTCTCATTCGGATTCATGCAAGTATATGGGTTTTAGGATGTTAATTTCATCATTTCCATGTTATTTTCCTTAGATCCACACCATGCTAAGTCCATTTTATATATGAATCACCTTAGGATCTGATCTAGATAATTTAAATGGTTAATTTTATGATTTTTCTCAAGATTATGCAAGTTAGATCCGTTTTTATGTTCATATGATCCACTTATCATGTTTTGGGAAATTTATGTGTTTTGGTGGAAATTGTTAGATTGATGATATTGTTGGTTTCATAACATGTTTGTGATTGAGTTTGGATGAATCGGATAAGCTGGTTTCGTCGGTTTCGTCGTTTGGCGAAGTTTTGGTCGAAATCGGAGTCGAATTGGAGATGTGCATGTTTCTGGTCGTCCTGGAGTTGGTCGGGTCGGTCTGGAATGAGGTGGTCGGTCATAGTATGGCTTGGGAAGCAAGTCAGGGAGCTGGTCGGTTTAAGCTGGTCGGTCCAGAAGGAGCAGAAGTGTTTCTGGTCGGTTTCAGATGGTGGCATTCTGGTCGGTTTCAGATGGTGGCATTCTGGTTGGTTTCAGATGGTGGCATTCTGGTTGGTTTTTACTGGAAGCAAATCCTGGTCGCTCTGAAGGAGCTGGTCGGTCAGGTGGAGCAAAATCTGGTCGGTCTTGACGGGGTCGATCCAAAGCTGGTCGGTCCCAAGGAGGTCGAGTCGATCCAAAGCTGCAAGGAGGTCGAGTCGATCCAAAGCTGCATGGAGGCGGGTCGTTCTGGAGCAAGGCTGGTCGATTTTTGGCTGGTCGTTCTAGAGCAATGCTGGTCGGTTTTGACTGGTCGTTCTGGAGCAATGCTGGTCGGTTTTGATTGGTCATTCTGGAGCAATGCTGGTTGGTTTTGACTGGTCATTCTGGAGCAATTCTTGTCGGTCTTAACTGGGTCTTGGAGCTGGTCGGTTTGATCGGTCCAGAAGGCTGAGGAGGGAGTCTGGTCGGCTCAGGAGGGTCCTGGTCGGTCCAGGAGGAGCAAAGGGAGGTCTGGTCGGTCCCGGAGGTCTGATCAGTCCAGAAGTACCGGAAGAGGTCTGGTCGGTCCAGAATGGGTCTGGTCGGCATTTCTAGTAGAAATTTCTGATCGGACACTTCTAGTGGTGACGTAACTTCGAGGTGGTTCAAGTAGGAAGGCTCGAAGTGGTGAATGTGTTCGTTGATCAAGGTGGAACAACGAATGCAGTGACAACTCAAAGGTCGTGAGTTGGTGGATAATGGCTGCTCGAGAAGGTTGCTTGAGTTATGAAACATCGTCAAGGTTGGACGATTAGAGATGCGAAGGCCGAGAAGTCATCGTTGTCGTAAGTTCTAGCAGGCTCAAAGCAGGGGTACGATGGGTATCGTTGAAAGGCCCAAAAGACCGGTTGTTGGTCGAGTACCCTGGGTCTTTCTGGTTGGGGAAAGGCCTAGTGTCAAGGTTGGACATTGCCAAGGTTGGGCATACGGAGTTCATGCTAGAACTGGGGTTATCATTAGCCCTTGACATATGGCAAGGTTGGCCGTCATACGATAATGATGGTTTCGAAGCAGGATTGGCAGTGATAGCCAGAGTCAGTCATGGATGATTAGTTGTTCTGTTTGTGCTATCTCACATTGATTATCCAAAGTCGAGGGAGATGTTCTTTGAGTGCTTAAGTGATATTGGTTTAGGCCTCTGGCGAGGGTACTTGAGGAATGTTAAACTCGATTAGGGTTGTCTGTGTGAGACTTATATAATCTGGATGTTATGTGTGTTCTCTATGATTGAATGGATGTTCTGGTTTCTATGGATGAATGGTTGAAATGCATGGTGTAAAGGCTATCACTGTCCGATGTAGGGAAGATAAGGTTAAGTTCTTCTCTGGTGATGTGGGTAGATAAGTTGTTCATTTACCCATTCTCATATGCTTTCTTGTTGAAATTTGTTAGCTGTATTATCGCTCACTAAGACTATTGTCTGACTCAAGGTTTTATGTCTCCTCTTATTACCTTGGGCTGTTCATCCGGTTGTGGATGGGCAGACTAAGTAGCAGGTTACAGGTAATGGAGCTTAGTGATACGAGGAAGCTGAACGATGACGAGCAGGAGGCTAGCGTACCAGTTTCATTCTATCTAGTATTTCTGTTTCCGCTGTTTGAGTTGCTTGAGAGTTGTAGTGAGGCCTTATGTACAAACTTGGATATCAGTTGGATAATCTTTCTGGATGTTGAAAGAGTTTCAAAAGTTTGCTATATGATACCTCATTACTATCACCTGTTGTATATGTTCTATTATATTTTATCCTTGCGCTGTGAGTTCTACGACAGGTTTCGATGTGTTCACTTACTATGATGATCGTCCATAGCAGCCTGGCACGCCTTTCAGCGCATTATTCCTCTTGTTTAGTGCGGGGGTTATGGGCGGTCGTCACATTTGGTATCAGAGCTCTGGTCAACGATTTTGGCCAAAGTTCGAAGACGTAATAACGTATGAGACACGTATTTGTAGATTTCAGTTGGATGTTTACTATATATATTAGTATATATAGTAGTAGCGATTGTATCTCTTTAGCAGTTTTCTTGGAAGTGGCTAATTATTCTAAATTGCAGATTTAGAATGAGTAGACGACCATCAAGACACGCTGCTAGGGGAGCTAATACTGGAGGGGGAAATGGTGGTGAACCAGATTACCCGGCCATGTTTGAAGCCATGGCAGAAGCAATTATGCGAAGGGTACCCGCTCCAGTGGCGGCTACGGTAGATGTAGGTGTGCGAGTTCCTAGGGTAGATTTTGCAAAGATGTGCAAGGACTTTACATCTCTAGGAGGGAAACCATTCAAGGGAACTGAGCCAGCTGAAGAGGTTCAGAGGTGGATGATTCATTTGAAAAGATTGTGGAAAAGGCTATTCGTCATGAGAGCTTGTTTCCCAAGGAAGCAAATGTTGTTGCTGCAACCAAGGAGGTTCAGAAACCACAGCAGGGTGGTAATAATAAAAAGAGGAAGCAACAACAACAGAAAGGAAAGGATGGCCGAAAGAAACCCAAGAGTGAGGTGCTTTGCTTTAACTGCCAACAGAAGGGTCATTATTCAAATGAGTGCAAGAATCCCAAAGCGGAGAAGAAGTGCTTCAAGTGTGGAAAGCCTGGGCATGAGAAGAAAGATTGTCCAGAATCAGCTAAGGGCAAGCAGATTGTGAAGGCATATGCTTTGGAAGCCGTGCCATCTTCTTCAAGAGCTCCTACTGCAGAGGAGAAGGGAAAGGGTGTTGTGGTGCAAGGTACTTTTTCCGTTAACGGTGTTTCAGTTCGAGTGTTGTTTGATACTGGAGCATCACATTCATTCATCTGCAATGAGCTTGTGTGTCGCTTGGGTTGGATCCCGAGATTTGTGATAGACCATTGATCGTGACTAATCCAGTTGGGAGTTCGTCCAGTTTGTGCATTATTTGTCGTGGTCTAGTATTATCGAGTCATGGTTGCTCTTTTATGTGTGATTGCTTTGTTCTTAACTTTGCTGGGTATGGGATCATCTTGGGCATGGATTGGCTCAAGAAGTATGCGGCAAGGGTGAATTGCGAGAAGCTAGAGGTGAGGGTCGGGGATGTGGAAGGGCGAAGGGCGTTGATTAGATGTAAGCGCGAAGACGGGGTCTTCGTGAGTTATCTATATTCGCTTGGGATTCGACAGGAAGACCTGTCATCAGTGCTGATCGCTAATGAGTATGTAGATGTCTTTGACGAGGTCAAAGGGTTGCCGCCGCATCGCGAGATCGAGTTTAGGATCGATTTGGTCGAGGGTGCGGGACCAATTGTTATGCCACTTAGGCGGATGGCGCCTAAGGAACAGCGAGAGTTGGAGGTGCAAGTTAGAGACCTTTTGGGGAAAAGGTTTCATTCGGAGGAGTGTTTCCGAGTGGGGTGCACCAGTCGTGTTTGCAACTAAAGCAGATGGCTCGTTAAGGTTGTGTGTGGACTATCATGAGATGAACAAGGTGACTAAGAAGAACAAGTATCTGTTGCCAAGGATTGATGACTTGTTCGATCAGCTTCACGAAGCCAAAGTGTTTTCTCAGATGGATTTGGCAACGAGATTTCACCAGTTGAGAGTAGCTAAGGATGGTGTGCCAAAGACTGCTTTTAGGACACCGTCCAGATTTTTCGAGTGGTTGGTGATGCCATTCGGGTTGACTAACGCGCCAGCGTATTTTGTGGATCTTATGAATAGAGTGTTCAGAGATCAGTTGAAAAAGTTCGTGCTTATGTTCGTGGATGATATACTGGTTTACTCCAGAAATGTGGAAGAACATAAGACGCACTTGAGAGTTGTGTTAGAGATCTTGCGAAAGCATCAGCTTAAAGCTAAGTTCTCAAAGTGTCACTTCTGGAAGGATGAAGTGAGGTTCTTAGGTCATGTTGTTTCTGGAAAAGGTATAGCGGTTGACCCCGCTAAAGTTGCAGCAATCCAGGACTGGGATAGACCTAAGAATGCAACGAATGTTCGGAGTTCCCTTGGATTGGCTGGTTATTACCGAAGGTTTATCAAGGATTTCTCTAAGATGGCTGCACCATTAACAGGATTGACGAAGAAGAACCAAGTGTTCGCATGGGATGCGAAGTGTCAACAAGCGTTCGAAATCTTGAAGGAGAGATTGACGAGTGCACCTGTGTTGACCATTCCAAGTGGGAATGAAGAGATGGTGGTATATACTGATGCATGGGGTACTGGACTTGGAGCAGTGCTAATGCAGAAGGATAAAGTAGTGGCTTACGCAAGTCGACAGCTAAAGCCACATGAGAGAAACTATCCAACTCATGATTTGGAGTTGGCAGCGATTGTGTTTGCTCTAAAGATGTGGAGACATTACCTGTTGGGAGTACGATTCGAGTTGTTTACGGATCACAAGTCGTTGAAGTATCTTTTCTCCCAAAAGGATTTGAATCTTCGGCAGCAACGATGGTTAGAGTTTCTGGCATCGTATGATTTTGGGATAGCCCATACTCCTGGCAAAGGCAATGCAGTTGTAGATGCATTGAGTCGAAGACACGCAAGTTTGGGAGCGATGTTTTCGGAATGGAAGGGCCTCGAGTATTTGGCAAGGTTCGATTTCAGGCCAAGGTGTGAGTTGGAACCTGAAATATTGGCTGAGCTTTATGTGAAATGGATAGTTCGATTCCATGGTGTCCCAAAGAGTATAGTAAGTGACCGGGATCCATTGTTCACGAGTGGATTTTGGAAAAGTTTGCAAGAAGCTTTGGGAACCGAATTGTGCTTAAGTACGGCATATCATCCCCAAACTGATGGTCAGACCGAGAGAGTCAACCGAGTTTTAGAAGATCTCCTGAGGGCTTGTGTGATAGACTTCGGAGGATCATGGGAAGACCATCTGCATCTGGTTGAGTTTGCGTATAATAATAGCTACCAGTCGAGTATTGGGATGGCACCATACGAGGCGTTGTATGGAAGGCCGTGCAATTCTCCAGCTTGTTGGTTAGAAACAGGAGATAAGTTGGTACTTGGGCCCGAGATGATTAGAGAAACCTCGGGTTGTATCAAAATTGTTCGGCAACGAATGAAAGCGGCCCAAGATCGTCAAAAGAGTTACGCCGATAAGCGTCGTAAGGATTTAGAATTCGACGTAGGTGATATGGTTTTTGTGAAGATTTCACCGTTAAAGCATATGGTTCGATTCGGAAGTAAAGGGAAGTTGGCTCCTAGGTTTGTTGGACCATTTCCGATAGTCGAGCAAATAGGAAAGCTCGCATATAGGTTGGAGTTACCCGAGAAGACGTCGAGTATGCATAATGTTTTCCATGTGTCGTTTCTACGGAAGTTTTTGCACGACTCGAATGTGGTGGTATCTCCAGAACAGTATGAAGATTTAGAAGTCGAGACCGCAGTTGCGAAACCTCGTAGGCCACTTCGTGTTGTGGGAAATGATACGAAACAGCTTAGGAGGAAGACAGTTAAGCTAGTCAAGGTACAATATAGTGAAGATGGCGACGATTGTACATGGGAGACGGAAGAGAGCATGAGGGCGACTCATCCAGAACTCTTCGTCGGTAGGACCCTTTGATATCGTATCTTCGTTGTGTCATTGTATCTTGTTGTTGTATGGTAGAATTCCGCGTGCTAGGATAAGGCTATGGATGCATGGCTTGATAGTTGCTAGTTTGGATGATAGAATTGGCTTCACATGGATGATAGGCATGCGGAATTGTTGTGGTTGCTTGTGTTTGCTTGGAATTTCGGGGGCGAAATTCTTAAGGGAGGGAGAATGTAACAACCCGCATTTTACGTATCGGAAGATCGTAAAATATTTTTATTTTATTCCCTGAGGGTTGGATCATTCTCATCTTTTGATATGTTGCTTATGGCGATGTGTGACATGTCCATAATTTTTACCTATTTTGTTTGTGACCATTTTGCCCCAGTCAGTCTTGTACTGGGCATAACTTTTGACTCAGGTCGAATCAGAGGGTGAGACCTGTGCCATTGGAAAGGAATTGATGATTCCCTTTCCGTAGAGTGGTTACATTAAGGATTTGGTTCAGCGGTTTGGGAGAAATCGCTGTTTTAAGGTTTTTCAGTTGGCTGTTCAGGTTTTGGAAGGCTAATGGGCTGATTTGGAGAAGGCCCATTAGAGGGTAGGTGGAGACTATAAATAGGGGGTAAGGGATATGGAGAAAGGTTGGCATTTTCCATTCTCTTATGGGGAGGCTTTGATCTCCTTCTTCCTCTAACATCTTTCCACCATTAAAATTCCAAAATCCAAGGAGGGAAATCGAAGATCTACACTATAAGAGGCTAGATCTACATCGTCTCAAGGGCGAATTCATCGGATTGAAGAGTTTGATTCGAAGTGTTCGCTGTCCGGATTGCGTTTTCATTGCTTTTGCTTAGATTTGGATAATTGGTGAGTGATTTACATCTCTCATTCGGATTCATGCAAGTATATGGGTTTTAGGATGTTAATTTCATCATTTCCATGTTATTTTCCTTAGATCCACACCATGCTAAGTCCATTTTATATATGAATCACCTTAGGATCTGATCTAGATAATTTAAATGGTTAATTTTATGATTTTTCTCAAGATTATGCAAGTTAGATCCGTTTTTATGTTCATATGATCCACTTATCATGTTTTGGGAAATTTATGTGTTTTGATGGAAATTGTTAGATTGATGGTATTGTTGGTTGCATAACATGTTTGTGATTGCGTTTGGATGAATCGGATAAGCTGGTTTCGTCGGTTTCGTCGTTTGGCGAAGTTTTGGTCGAAATCGGAGTCGAATTGGAGATGTGCAGGTTTCTGGTCGTCCTGGAGTTGGTCGGGTCGGTCTGGAATGAGGTGTTCGGTCATAGTATGGCTTGGGAAGCAAGTCAGGGAGCTGGTCGGTTTAAGCTGGTCGGTCCAGAAGGAGCAGAAGTGTTTCTGGTCGGTTTCAGATGGTGGCATTCTGGTCGGTTTCAGATGGTGGCATTCTGGTTGGTTTTTACTGGAAGCAAATCCTGGTCGCTCTGAAGGAGATGGTCGATCAGGTGGAGCAAAATCTGGTCGATCTTGACGGGGTCGATCCAAAGCTGGTCGGTCCCAAGGAGGTCGAGTCGATCCAAAGCTGCAAGGAGGTCGAGTCGATCCAAAGCTGCATGGAGACGGGTCGTTCTGGAGCAAGGCTGGTCAGTTTTTGGCTGGTCGTTCTGGAGCAATGCTTGTCGGTTTTGACTGGTCGTTCTGGAGCAATGCTGGTCGGTTTTGATTGGTCATTCTGGAGCAATGCTGGTCGGTTTTGACTGGTCGTTCTGGAGCAATTCTTGTCGGTCTTGACTGGGTCTTGGAGCTGGTCGGTTTGATCGGTCCAGAAGGCTGAGGAGGGAGTCTGGTCGGCTCAGGAGGGTCCTGGTCGGTCCAGGAGGAGCAAAGGGAGGTC
Source organism: Allium sativum (assembly GCA_030737875.1). Classification (NCBI taxonomy): domain Eukaryota; kingdom Viridiplantae; phylum Streptophyta; class Magnoliopsida; order Asparagales; family Amaryllidaceae; genus Allium; species Allium sativum. Next base: position 44,210,447 of record CM060921.1, read on the forward strand.
TGGTCGGTCCCGGGGGTCTGATCGGTCCAGAAGTACCGGAAGAGGTCTGGTTGGTCCATAATGGGTCTGGTCGGCATTTCTAGTAGAAATTTCTGATCGGACACTTCTAGTGATGACGTAACTTCGAGGTGGTTCAAGTAGGAAGGCTCGAAGTGGTGAATGTGTTCGTTGATCAAGGTGGAACAACGAATGCGGCGACAACTCAAAGGTCGTGAGTTGGTGGATAATGGCTGCTCGAGAAGGTTGCTTGAGCTATGAAACATCGTCAAGGTTGGACGATTAGAGATGCGAAGGCCGAGAAGTCATCGTTGTCGTAAGTTCTAGCAGGCTCAAAGCAGGGGTACGATGGGTATCGTTGAAAGGCCCAAAAGACTGGTTGTTGGTCGAGTACCCTGGGTCTTTCTGGTTGGGGAAAGGCCTAGTGTCAAGGTTGGACATTGCCAAGGTTGGGCATATGGAGTTCATGCTAGAACTGGGGTTATCATTAGCCCTTGACATATGGCAAGGTTGGCCGTCATACGATAATGATGGTTTCGAAGCAGGATTGGCAGTGATAGCCAGAGTCAGTCATGGATGATTAGTTGTTCTGTTTGTGCTATCTCACATTGATTATCCAAAGTCGAGGGAGATGTTCTTTGAGTGCTTAAGTGATATTGGTTTAGGCCTCTGGCGAGGGTACTTGAGGAATGTTAAACTCGATTAGGGTTGTCTGTGTGAGACTTATATAATCTGGATGTTATGTGTGTTCTCTATGATTGAATGGGTGTTCTGGTTTCTATGGATGAATGGTTGAAATGCTTGGTGTAAAGGCTATCACTGTCCGATGTGGGGAGGATAAGGTTAAGTTCTTCTCTGGTGATGTGGGTAGATAAGTTGTTCATTTACCCATTCTCATATGCTTTCTTGTTGAAGTTTTTTAGCTGTATTATCGCTCACTAAGACTATTGTCTGACTCAAGGTTTTATGTCTCCTCTTATTACCTTGGGCTGTTCATCCGGTTGTGGATGGGCAGACTAAGTAGCAGGTTGCAGGTAATGGAGCTTAGTGATACGAGGAAGCTGAGCGATGACGAGCAGGAGGCTAGCGTACCAGTTTCATTCTATCTAGTATTTCTGTTTCCGCTGTTTGAGTTGCTTGAGAGTTGTAGTGAGGCCTTATGTACAAACTTGGATATCAGTTGGATAATCTTTCTGGATGTTGAAAGAGTTTCAAAAGTTTGCTATATGATACCTCATTACTATCACCTGTTGTATATGTTCTATTATATTTTATCCTTGTGCTGTGAGTTCTACGACAGGTTTCGATGTGTTCACTTACTATGATGATCGTCCATAGCAGCCTGGCATGCCTTTCAGCGCATTATTCCTCTTGTTTAGTGCGGGGGTTATGGGCGGTCGTCACATCGAGCGTACCAAGCTCGTACGACCACACAGAAGTTTTGATCGCCACAAAATCTGATATTCTACAATAATTCACCATTTAAAAGTCAACTTATTATTAACTGATTTCTGAACACTTCAATTCTTGGATATTGAAACAGGATTTTATATGATCTTCAAAATTAATTTAATTTCATATTAAATTCATGGTTCACTTGTTCAAGTAATTCCGATATTCCAATTACTATTTCACCATTTGGTTATATTAAATCATTTATATATTTCGAATTCAGGTTATTCAACTTCTAAAATAATCATTTTCATATTTAAATATATTAATATTCAGGTAATAGAAATCATGAAAATCTCAACATATATTACTTTATTAGTAGCTTAGAGAAACTTGAATTTAAACAATATCATTTTAATAAGTTGCCTCTACATGTTTTATAAGTACGATCAAAGCATGTAGATGACAAAGAATTTAAATAACGTATAAAATTAAAGTGTAGCTCCCCCACTTCTATACCCATACTGCTTAAGAGTATATCTAACCAGTACCATCGAGTAATATGGTGGATGAAGTGAAATAGGGCACACATGTCAATATTCCCCTTGGACCAACACTGATACAAATATGTATAATGTATAACTTACCAAGTTTGTACTCAGCCTCTCAATCTCGATACAAAGCAATAAGCATGTGTGCCTTAAGGATGAACAATACTCAACCACAACTAATAAAATGAGCAAGAGAACATAGAGTCACACACGATAGATAAAGTATAATATACATATATACACACATCACGTAATGCAATACATAAGTCCAAGGCTACAACACACAACTAGTACATCAACTACGACTAATGAGGCTACAAAATGAGTAGGGTACTAGCCTCCAAAAGTTCCAAACTAAGCTCCAACAGCACTGAGTACCTGCATCTATGATCTCTCGGAGTGACCCGAGTATTACAAAGAACACACGGGTCAGACTATGTCTACTTATCAATTCCACAAATGTACTAGAAAACATATATTCATAATGTTGCAAAAATTTATCTATGGAAAGATAAGATGAGATAATCCTTTTAAATCTTCCTATAAAATCCAACATTATACGAATCATAAAGATGAGTTCCAAAACGACAAACAATACAAAGACTATTTCTGAAATATCATATCATCAAGAGTATGGATATAACGGGGACTGAATAAACTATAGTACGCAACCTCTAGTATAGTCAACTCATTGGATAGTGAATAACATATGTCAATCCACAACACATAATTGGAATCAGATGGGATACTGACAAACACACTCGCTCTAGGAGACTACATATGTAACAGGGGAACACGACATGTGTGCTCACTCAGCATAACCCCTACAGTCATCGGTTACCACTACCTATCACCCACTAGTATCGTGACAATGATCTAACATTGGTTCGTCTACGCGTACCCATTTGGTCACGACGCCAACACATACCCCTGTGGTAACTGACTGCTAACCTAGGTGACACCAGGGGCGATACATACACAAATGAATGGCAATGGACTAAATAGAAATACGTGTCATGGATCCGGGGTCCTACCCCACGATTAGGCCGCCAAGGCGGATTTTGGCCAATCTGCTTCACTTCCGAAAAATAAAGGAAGCTAGACAATGTGGACAACATATAATATTCATATCCGGTAAATTTCCATAACCCTAACATAAGCTGACACATTAATCAATAATTTTATACTTACCGCAGCGAGTACTGGTATGTGTGCATATATGAGTAATTCCCCGTTTGAGTGACATTTAATTATAGAAAATAATTAAACAAATATCATAACGACTTCCCATACCATCCTTTGCTGCTCGAATAATTATTCACTACTCATAAACTATACTCAATCCATACTTGATATTTCTATATGACAATCCAACGAATAACCGACAAAGCATTACCGAAAGTCCCGTACCAATCGATATCCCAAAATCATTTATTCAAGTTTCTCACCACACAGAAATAGAAACTATATATATATAATATAAATTATATTCAAAATTATAACATTAAATATTCAGAATCGAGTATAATGTAAATAGTGGTTAGAACTAAAACGACGTTCAAAGCGTGCACTTACATTTGCTTTAAGCATCGTTTTATTTTCAGTTAATTATTGGTACTTATATATACATATATTCTTATCGTCTTTTTTTTTTAATTTGGTGGGCTTTTGGCCCAATGGAGTTGCAAGTGGGCTAACAGCTCGCTTGCTAAGTGCGTGTCCAATATACTCCCGGTAAAGGACATCGTGTTGTTAAAGCATTAAGCAGAAAACACCAAGTTGTAGTCTCAGTGATGATAGAAGGATGGAAGGATTTATAAGTTGTCACTATGTGTGATGTTCAGGATAGAAACTCGGAAGTTAATTCTGGAGAAACATTGGCTAGTCTCATTTCTCGACCATCCTTGGTAGATCGGATAGCCGATGCCTAAAGACGAGATCCATCTACTCTTGTTGTGATTCAGAAGTTAAGAGTCTGGTGAGAGAGGTGAAGATTTCATTGACTATGTCTTGGATGCACGAGCCTGTTTACGAAGGAAAGTTATACTAGTCATACCGGATTTGGATAATCTTCATACAGAAGAAGTATTGAATGGTTATAACCGATCGTGTTATACCATTCATCCCAAAGGAAGCAAGATGTACATGGATATGAAGCGTTTATATTATTGGGAAGCGATAAAGCGTGACACTGGGAAATATGTCAAAGAATGTATGACATGTCAGTTAGTAAAGGTCGAACATCAAAGACCCAATGGTCTTCTACAACCATTGGAAATACACCAATCGATGTGAGATCAAGTGTCTACGAACTCTGTTGATGGGTTACCCATGGTTTAGAAGCAATCACGATAGCATATGAGTAATTATCGATCGACTGACTAACACATTTCATACATGTAAATTCAACTTGTTCAACATCGTACTTAACTATACATGAAGGAGGTAGTGAGACTACATGGAGTTCCTAGCTCCATTGTATGCAATCGTGATCCCCTTTTTACTAGTCGGTCCTATAGAAGCTTCCGAGAAGCATTGGGGACTAAAATGAATTTCAATACAGCTTACCGAGGAGTGGAAAATTGTAGAAATTTTAAGGGAATTTCTAAATTCATTTTTTTTTAAAAATAATAATTTGGAAAGGTTTCGTTCAATACACAAGTACACAGGAAATTAATTTTATTAAGAAATTTTCAAAATTTAAGTTATGGTCTTTTAAAATTTGAAGTATGAATTTGAATAGTGTATACAAATCCTGAATTATGACAATTTTGATGACATGCCTTATTTTACAAAATTTGAATTTTAAATTTTGATATCAAGAATTTTCAAAATCATAAAAAATTAAAATTATAACTAAGAAAATTCATAATTATGACAAATTCATAAAAATATTCATAAATATAAAATATTGAAATAAAATTTTACATTTTTGTAGTACTTTCTTAACCAGATTATGCCAATTTTGAAATCTAAAATTTGAATTCAAAAATTTTCTAATTTGAGACTGCAGAATATTTAGGATTCTGTGTTTCAATTCTCTTGAGATTTTAAAGATAAATTTCTCACTTTTATTAAAGCATGTTCAGTTTTATAGTCCAGTTTCTGGTCAATAACCAACAGCGCAATGCAGCTATGACTGGTGCACCTCTTGTAAACTTTACATTTCATATTATAATTACATAAAAAAACTGCGAGGACAGTCATTACTTTTTTTTTTTTTTTTTTCAATGAGATGGATGTGTATCATAACCTTTCCTAAAAAAATTATGCATGATAATATGCACCTGAATTGCCAAACGCTCAGAAACTGAGGTGCTTACATAATTGCCCATTAATACAAAATTGCAGGCCTTCCACATTTATCTAAGCTTTTTGTATAACTCTTAATTTTGCACTTCTACACCTACGATTTAATTTCTCTTCTTCTTTCGTCGGTGTGATTGGCTTCTTCGTGAGAATCGTCCCATTTATGCCTTTTACTTTATGTTTGCTCCAAGTTTCATTATCAATGGCAGTAGTCTCACTTATGTTAAAACGTGAAAACTCCGCACAGTTTTCGTTCTCTTCACTATTTTCGATTAGGTTGAGAAAGGTTTTCTTCACAATTCTATCCTCCAAACTATGGAATGATATGACAACAAGCCTACCACCCGAAGATAGAGAGTCAAAGCATGCATATAAAGCATCTTCCAAAGTCTGAAGTTCATCGTTAACGGCTATCCTTAGTGCTTGAAAAACTCTTGTTGCTGTCTTGATCCAACCCTGCCTGCCTGTAATGGTTATAAATAAATCAAAAGTGAAGAATTTAATATGGTCGTCCATGCACATATGGTCTAAGATTTTGAGCAATTAACAGTTATCCATGTTCTTTAGATAATGTTCTGCACCTGGAAAATCAAAAATAAGGAAGCCGTGTTTGTTGGCTCGAAAGCCGGCCTTCCAAAATTGGCAGTTTCAAGGTAAGAGTTGATTAGAAAGCCGCTTCCCTCTATCTCTGAGATGTTTGGATTTTTATAAACTCCAGATACATTTTCATGCCACAACATATTTAGACTAATAGAAGAAACAAAGGAAAAAACTCCTCTTCAATGAAAAAGTCTCGGGCTTCTTTGTTTTGAATATTTAGGTACTTAGATGGTAGCAAATAGTTGCACTACAGGTCATAATATAACATACTCCAAGTTAATATATGTCCAGTGGTTGAAATCACGTATGTAGGATCTGAACCAAGGTGTGGACTTCCGTCCAGCACAGCGGAATCTCGGTGGTACCGTTCCGGTTCCGGCATGCACTGGAACGGAATAGGGGAAGATTCCCTTTTCGTGATATAGGGCACAAAAGGAAAAGAAAAAAAAGGCAGAAGAAGAAGAGGCGGAGGAGAGGGAGAACTGAAATTTGGAGCAGCAAAATTCAAGGAGAACTCTCGATCTAGCTTTCATCAGCCTTTGCTCCACCGTTTGCTGAAGCCAATTCATGCACTGTTTGCTGAAGCTAATTGCCAATTCATGCGCCTTTTGATTCAATAAAGAGAAAGTATGAGGATACTTGGGCCACTGGTAACAATGGACTCAAAGTTTTGTAATTAATAATTATAGTTAAGTAATAATGGAATCTAAAGTTTTGCTACTATAATTAATCAACAGAAAAATAGTGTTAAGGACAAAGTTACAGACCATATAAAAATTATAAAAATTGACTAGTACAAAATTTACTTGTCATAATATCATTGCATATTGGATACTATGTATACAAAAAAGTAGCGGAACAGAATTAAAACGGGACTTCTGGAATTATCGGAATGGAACCGAAATTTTAGAGTTTGCCGATGACCGGAACGAAAACGGAAAGCGGAACTTTAAAACTTGATTTGAACTTGTGATCTTACGGACCAAAGTCCGAGCATCTAACCACTCAGACAGCGATGCTCGACAAAATGTGTAGTTTTCTGACAATATTACCTTGTATGTTTGTTGGTTTACACAGATTAAAATTAAGAGTTTGAATTATGATAAATGTAAATTATTAGAAAGCTTGAAAGCTGGAAAAAAAAAAATCAAAATCAAAATTTCTATGTATCTGAACTTTAAGAAAACTCTAACATCAAATATAAAATTGAGTGGTCGAGTAATATAAAACAAAAGAGGAAAAATAAAACCCAGCTTATTAAAGCTATAACACCACATAAATAGCTATAGGATAACTTTCATAACATTAACATATCCATCTTTATCGTTAAGCACTGAAAATCATATATCCGTTTTCTTAAAAACCATTTTCGGAATCCCGTTTAACATTCCCAAAAAATTCAGCTTGTATTCATCATGTTATACAGCATAATGTTATATCTTTTTTACATGTTATAAGCTGCATATTGTTAACCCCATATTGACTATTATCTTTAAATTTATGTATCAATTTTAATACTTTATATTCACCATCACAATGATAGCAAAGTACAAAATCATGATGAACTTACTTTATAAAACAGAACTAATGAAAAATATAATATATTTTGTTGCATGGTAAAAAATAATAGAAATGAAGTAATTGTTTAACACTCTATTACACTTTTTGACTTACATATCTAAAAAAAGTTACTTATAATTATATGTTAGAAAACAACAGCTAAAGGTACTTCGATCTCTTTACAATGTCTCAGTAAAAAACCAAAAATGATCATTTTTATGTAACTTGGCCACCTTATCTGGAAAAGTCGACTTATAATTCTATAAGTTAGGAGACAACAATTAAAGTACATTAATCACTTTAATAATTTCTCAATTAAAAAAAAAAAAAAAAAAAAAGCATGTCATTTCTACATAATTTGGCTTTTAGTTAAGAGTGAAATATTGAAAGTGAGTTGATTAATTTTGCGAAATGATCATATCGAAATCAGTTTTTGCTAATCCAAGGAACGTTTATGTCGGATTTACAATTATGTTGCATTGAAACTTATAATGCATTTAGTCACATTAAGGGGGGTTTTAAAGGGACATCAAATATAGTTAAAAGGAGGTTTGGTCAAAAAATAAACCAATAAATTCATATCATATGCAACAACATTCAATGTTTTTCAATCGGAAAACAAGCAAGAGTTGGTATTTTGTTACTACCTCGTAATAATTCCACCACTTGAAATCTCTTAAACAAATAGTAATGCCCAAAATTATGTATAGTGAAGGGATACTGCATTGACTTTTTACATATTAAATATACAATCATAAAAGATCAACCAATAATCGTCTTACAATATATATGTGTGTGTGTGTGTGTGTATATATATATATATATATATATATATATATATATATATATATATACACACACACACACATATATATATATATATATGGTTCTAGTGTCACTAAAGCGAACTTCAATCTATCGTATTTGCATACTATTATGTTTTTTTAATAGAACATGTAACCGAGTAATCCATAAAACCTGTTTTGTCGAGAGAAATTTATTGAACCTAAACATATTATTAGGTCGGTGGGTAGCTTAAGCGCATGCTCAAGCCCAATACTTGACAGAACGGTGTAACAAAATTGTACTTATTTGTAATACCATGTATCAGAATCAATCCCATCTTTTATATAACTATAATATAAAATAATATAATACATTGATAAGCCATATGCATTTTGTCTTTGGTACTTGACTGGTATGCATGCTCCCTGTATGCGTAGTCGGGGCTATGCTACTGAATACTGATAGTAATTTATAGGTAAATCTATATTATCTTCTAGCGCAATTATCCACAAATTTAATACAATTCCTCACAAATTTTGAAGGACAAGAATGGATTCATATATGGAAAGCAGCTGAATCAAATGATGAATTTAGAACAACATGTTGTATTACCAATTTACTTTAGCACCAAATGCGAAGGAATCAAATTGATAAACTAAAAAAAAAAAAAGGTTCTTGGCACAATACCTATAGAGCCGACGGCTGTTGTTTTTATCAGTTCTACCAATTCTGTGGTTGAGTGCAATCCACTACATGTACGAGCATCAACAATCTTCCTCTGAAGAGATCGCCAGTTACTTTCCTCTCCATAGTCACGTAATATTCTTCCCACCTCTTCCTCAGGCCAGGAATTCAATATGTCCTTTGCAGTTAAACTTGCCTAATACAGATTTAACCGTCAGTAGGAAACACAACAGTCGGTTTTATTATGAATTATCACACCCGAAAAAAAAAAAAAAAATAACCCTCCTTCAACAAAATTTAATAAGAATAAACAAATAGAGGTAGAGAATGTCTTCAGTGTAACAAATACATGTACATAAATCCATAACTTAAAATGAACACCAAATTCAAAGGTGTTAATCTAGGATGTGCATCTTTGTGGATGTGTATGGTTAGTGCCACATCAAGAGTTTGAGGAAACTGTATCCTGCATCCAATTAAATCTGGCTCTTAACAATTCAGAGAAATTTCACAAAATTAAACCTTCACTTTGATTTAGCCACATATAGCAAATAATATCAGTGCGCGCGTGACGCACGCGCGCGCACGCACACACACACACGTATATACACACACACACACACACATATACGGGACACCCCTGTTTTGTAGCACCCCTTTAACATCCATACCCATTCGTGAGCTACACTAATCCAAATCAAACAAAAATTTGTAGATGTTCAGTCCATATATATTATAAGCTACCCAAATTTTGAATAGATAATGATAATATACATGTGGATTGAACATCTATAAATTTTTGTTGGATTTGGATTAGTGTAGCTCACGAATGGGTAGAGGGCTAAAGGGGTACTACAAAACACAGATGCCCCGGAACGCTCCTCGTATATAATATACAACTGACAATAGACCTAATAATCGCAATCAGTGATCATGACATTGGTATCTTTAAAGCGGGCTTGAAGTCTTGGTCAAGCTACTGGTTAATTTCAGAAGAAATACCTATTATTATCTTTAATAGTTGTAATAGAGTTACAACATCCACATATGACCACTAAGAATGATTGTTTGGCTTATGAGTTTATCCGACGATAAAAAAAGTTAAACCAGAAAAAATGAAAACCAAACAAACCAACCAAATTAGATTTGGTTGGTTATCTGAATTAACCGAACTAAAATATTCATATTTTATATTTGGAATATTCGTTGTAATTTAAAATAGAACATAAATAGATATTAAATTATTTTTATTTAGCATTCTTGTGCTTTTTAATAGTAATTTTGACACATATATGATAAATATAATTCATTTAGATCACTAAATTTATCTAAAAAAATTATTATAGTATTAATAATTTTGAAAATATAATAGATGTTCGGTTAATTTAGTTAAACCGATAATCAAACTAATTTTTTAGGGATTGATTATAAACCAATCTAATTTCAAAACCAAACCAAACTGACCGAATTGAATTGGTTTAGTTGGTTAAATTGGTTTAACCGAAGATTTATCACCTCTAGTGACCACGAAATTCCAAAAAGGCCTTTGTACAGAAATTAATATCAAGAACTGGAATCTGATACAGCACTGTCATGTATAATTCTGTCGCTGTTAACCTCGGTTGAAGACCGGAGAAATGAGAGAAAATAGCTGCTAAAACGATACTAATAAGCGTTGAATACCTAATTATGCTTTTCTTAAATTTCTCCAAATGTTCAACATAATTTGAATAAATGCTCGGATCATAGTTACTGAAGTTTAGGGTTTAGAATTTCAAACTGAAACATTTTATCTTTCACGTGCAGATCATGTGACATATTATTCATTACGTTTTCGACATGCAGAGCATGTATCAGTTGTGCTATTTATTATGTAATTTATGCGTGGAATGTCAGTCGTTTGGTAGCCATTTTTAAAAAATGAAATCTCTCTGTTTGAAGCACCAATGTCATCCTATAAGCAAAACATAATCGTGATAGCCCTGAGGCAAAGGTAATCAAGTCCAATACACTGTCTATTATGCATGAATTGTGGAGCACAACAACCATTTCACCATACAACATCATTAGCTAGTGGTGAACAAAACCTGTTGTTCCTCCGATTTCAACGGGTTTAACTGGTTTATACTTGTATATCATATACATTGAAAGGCTTCACTTGCCACGATCCATAAAGAAAAAGACTTTTCCTAGCATTTCATTATCAAGCCATATTAAATAGAAAGTCACCTTAAACTAATCAAGATATCTCCCATTACAGAAGAGAAAATATCCTAATCATACAAAAGGCCTCACAGGGAACATGTTTTAGGAGCAAAAGCGAATATCCCACTCTTAGGTAAGAAGTTCAAAAGAAGAAAAAAAGACCAGGAGTCATTATTCTTCTTTTTGTAACCTTGCTAAAAGTGGTCACTCTACCGCTTTCGATGAAGGTCCAGCTCTACTCTCAAGTTTTGTAGCAGCAGTTGAGTTGTGGAAGTATGAACACAAGTGAATGTTGGCTGATTTGTATTGGATTTTTTTCAAACCAACAACACATGCTTTCAATTTGATTATTATTCGTTTTAGAAGTTTAATTACAAAAGTAAATTACTTAAATACCCACCTAATTAGCAAAAAAACTAAAATGCATTGAGTAATACAACCAAATTATTAAGCGCTAATTGGAAAAAAGTTTGAAACGAGATGTAACTCTGATATCAAAATATTTAAAAAAATATGGTCTAAATTTATTTACTTTTTTGTTTTTTTTTGAGGGGGGGGGGGGGGGGGGGGGAGGGATTTTGGACCCTTTTTTTTAAGAGGGGGAGGGGTAAGGACACTTGAGTTGTGGAAAGAGCAATATGTGTAAATAGATGAGAGTCAGTTAAGATATACTAGGAAAATCGAACTGCACAAAAATAACATTTAATACATTGACAGTAACAAAATATATACTAATATAACACTGAATCTGTCATGATAATATATTTATTATTTACGGACAAATAGAGTAAAAGATTACAACCAAATGCTATATCTGTGAGGAGATTGGAAGAAAACCGAGAAACTCTCAAAAGCCACCTATTTGTCAAGTTTAAAACTACACCATACATGTTTGGCTTGTTTTATAACTAGTTAACAGCAATGGTTGAAAAGATCGAGAGCAAGGTTTCTCTGAACACCTTGAAAATCAAACTATCTAAAACCGATCAAAATCGGCAAAATTGAAGAGGGTTACGGAGCTTTCAAATTGATCTATTAATAAAAGAAATTACTGTTGTCAGTGGAATTCTCTCTACATAGCACTCATTGAAAAAGTAGTTCTTTTGGGGGCATGTTTTTGAGCATTACAAAGACGGCACAACTACAAAAGAACTTTATTATAACACCAAACATTTATGTGTTTGCGCCAAATAAGAGAGATACTTCTGGGACCTGATCTGAAATATAAGGAGAAGCTTAGGGAGTTTCCACACTAAACAGTTGGCTCTTACAATCGAATCACATTCGGATATTGTGGCAATTTTGATAAAAAATATAGAAATCCCATAGAATATCAAGTTCTTACTTGAGGATTCATTCTCATATCCAGAGGCCCGTCATCAAGAACACTAAATCCTCTCTGTGAATAATTGACCTATCCAACAAATAAACAAAAAGTGAAAATCATTTCATCAAACATCTTGATTGCAACTATAGACAAAAGTCATACTTGCATGGAAGACATTCCCAAATCCATCAGAATTCCATCTACTCCACAATTAAGCAAATTTTCATCAATGCCACCAAGTACGGACTTTATGTACTTGAAATTCCTCATATGTGTGAAAGCTTTAAGGCCTTCCGAATCCTTCAAAACCTCCTCAATCCTCGATTTCCCCTTCTCATGCGCTAATGGGTCAATGTCCAACCCAACATACATCTCCATCTCCTTATGCTTTTCTATAATCTAGACGTAACAACAAAAATTTTGAACGTTTGTTTCATAGCTTGAAGCAAACAAATGTAAGAAAAATAAATGTAGTACAGCATAAGAATGACCGGCAGCACCAAGCGTGCAGTCAACAAAAGATCGGAGATGGGTATGCCGGAAAACCTCGAGAACTTCGCCAAGCATGACCGGCACGTGATCGGCGCCGTAAATGCTCGAGTACCTTTTGTATAACTCGTTGTCGAACGCAGTGACAGAACGAGTACGCCTTTTAAGATATTCCTCGAAAGGAAGGTTCTTTATGGTTAAGGATTTGGATGGTTGCTTTTGCTTTTTGTTCTTCTCGGTTGTTGCATTGGCCGCTACCGACTTCATAGAGTAAGATTTCGGGCAGATCATGAAAGCCGGTAAAGTGCGAGGACGGAAAGAGAACGAGCATCTTGCCGCCATTGACAAGGTGCCGTGAAATATAAACTGCTGTTATCTCCGACCACTGAGTTCACTCACGTATTTTCTCGCAAAAAGGTTCCACTGTAAACTTTCTAGCTAGGATTGAGATGGGAAGGCAAGGCTGATGGTTGCTCTAACCTAACGTGGGTTATGATATCCGACATAGTTAAAGCAATCCGATTTGACACAGTTTCATGGTTAAAATCATCAAAATTCTTACTCCAAGCTACCATGAGGTGACACCATAAAGTAAAGCGGTCCGTTTGAGTTTGAACGAAAAGCGGTATTCGAAATGATTATTTTGAAGATGTATTTGAAGGAGAATTGTTACGGACCGAGAATGCTTTTTTATATTAAAAAGGCAAATTAGAAAGGGCAAAATTATTATTTAATTGTTTTTATATTTATTATTTTACTGTTTATGTTATTGTTTATGTTTGTTTATTGTCGAACAAAATAGTAGAATGCAGAATACAAATTGCAGAAATGAAATTACATGATCGTGGAATTGAAATTGAGAAATTGAAAGTGCAGAATTGAAAGTACACCACATTATGATACCATTACAAAAGAAAACACCACTATAGCACAATAAAAAAACAAGTACAACACAATTCAAACATGCAAACACAATCACATATGTCCAACCCTCAGCTTCATAACATAATGCATAACACAAGGCCTAAACTGTGCAGGCTTGTCAAACAGAGAATATGTAACAACCCGGAAATTCTGGGCCAGTTTAAAATTTTTATTTTGGCTATTTTAGCGAATTTTGATTATTTAAAATGAATTATTTTAAATAATATCGACGAAAATCTATTTTGAATAGAATTCGAACGTATATATTATACGCGTCGTCGTTAGAATATAAATATTTATATATAATTATAAATAGAATTGAAAATGGCGCGGTAGTTCGATAATTCGATTTCAAACTTCAATTGAATGTACCGGGTGCAAAACAATCCGGATTTTAGTGAAACCAAAAATAGTAGGATCTAATTGAGAATATCTTTCCAACGAATCCGGATAATCAAAATTTCGTAGCAAGAATCAAAAGATATGTCCAGTTGAAAATTCTGAATAGTCGCTATGGAATTCAGGCCCTTAAAAATGGACATTTTGCAAACGACCTCGGATTCCGACGAAACCAGTTTTGTTGGGTCCGCAGTGTCGAGTTATTGCTAGATTCCAAATTTCATAATTTTTCGAATCAATATGTGAGCGTGGCAAAGGAAAACGCGTTTGACCGGTTTCAGTTGATTTTAATCGACTGGAAATTGGCCATTTTTCAAACGGTCTCAGAATTCGACGAAACTAGTTTTGATAGGACCGTATCGTCAATACGAAGCTAGAAAATATTTTTCGAGAATTTTTAGAGTTAGTATGTGACCCCGGTAATTTGAAATGTACGTTTAAAATTCAATATAGCGATTTAAATGTAAATTCAACGGAAACTGATCGAAACGGTCGATTCAGCTTGCGGTACATATCCCATTGTGTTCGGAATGGGGGTGAAACGCTATGGGCGACAGGCGGTGGGCCTCGTTTAGAGGTCGTATGTAAAAGTCAACTTTTTTCAAAAATAAAATAAATAAATAAATAAAAAAAAACTTTCTTCCCCCTATTACCCTCTGCCCCCCCCCCCCCCCCCCCCCCCCCCCGATTCATCTGAGAATCGTTCAGAAAAAAAAAAAAAAAAGAAAGATGAAGACGGCGGATCCCGCCTCCCCCACGACCGCTCCCTCTTCCTCCTCCCCCATCGAAGTCGCGACGCCTCCGCCTAGGCTCCCACTTCGTCCACCTTCATCAGCGAGCCTCCCCTCTTCCACCAATCGAGCACCGCGAGCCCTAGGACCACCGCCCCCCTCTTCTTCCGTCCTCCTCCTTTCTTCTTCCTCCTCCCCTTCTCTTCCTCGACGGCGAGCACCGAAGACCCCCCCCCCCCCCAGTCGACGCAGACAGCGCAGAAACCCCCCTGTAAGTTTTTTTTTTTTGCTTATTAATTTAATTTGATTTGTATATATAAAAAAAAAACTGATTTTGTTTAAAAGAAAATCTGATTTTTATCAGATTTAAAAACTGATTTTAAAAAGAAAAACTGAATTTTATAAAAAGATTAAAACTGATTTTAATTAGGAAAAACTGATTTTTTTTTAAAAATGTCGGAAAAACTGATTTTTAAAATGTTAAAGACAGATTTTTTTAAAATGCAGAAAGTTAGATTTTTAAAATGTGAAAAGTCGATATCTTTGAATTGAAAAATATAAAGACTTGATTTTGGAAAAATTAAAGATACGGTTTTTGAAATGAAATAAAAATTCGATTTTTATATATTGAACTTTGAAATAAAAATTCGATTTTTATATATTGAACTTTGAAATAAAAATTCGATTTTTATATGTTGAACTTTGAAATAAAAATTCGATTTTTATATATTGAACTTTGAAATAAAAATTCGATTTTTATATATTGAACTTTGAAATAAAAATTCGATTTTTATATATTGAACTTTGAAATAAAAATTCGATTTTTATATATTGAACTTTGAAATAAAAATTCGATTTTTATATATTGAACTTTGAAATAAAAATTCGATTTTTATATATTGAACTTTGAAATAAAAATTCGATTTTTATATATTGAACTTTGAAATAAAAATTCGATTTTTATATATTGAACTTTGAAATAAAAATTCGATTTTTATATATTGAACTTTGAAATAAAAATTCGATTTTTATATATGTAGTGGCTACGGGCAACAAAGGCGATAAAAAGGCGAGTTGGCGAAGATTTTCTGCATTAGAAGTGCCGTGGAGCTAGGATAGCTATATGTGAGAATTTCTCACCCTTCAATTTATTTTCTAGTTATATATATATACTAGGATGCAGACGGTGTTTAGTAGCACCCGACACAATCGTCCACAGACCATGGACTTGTTTGTTTGGATGTTTGGTGATTGATTGCGATATTGGTTTGAATGTGGTTTGTGGTGTGAAAAATCGAATCAATAAATTGGTTAGGATTAGACGTGCGCCGTTATAAGGCGAAGGAGTAAGGCTAGGTTAGACTCTTACTCCAAGTTTTGTGGTTTGCATAACGAATTGATTTGATTGATGTGTGAATGGCGTGGGCCTTCACTAGACCGGGGATAAGGCTAGGCCTCGTCCCGTTTCTAGTATCGTGCCGTTATGCCGCCGAAATTTTCTAAAATATGTTAGAAAATAAAAATATCATTTTATTTTATAAATGAATAATAGAAATTCATATGTTGGAATAAAATGTTTTATCGTTAAAAATATAATTTTTAACGTGAATATGAATATCGTGAATGTGAATAAATAAATATTCATTTTCAAACCAGACGGTTTGTTTATGTACACCTATTTGAAGGACATTGATTGGGTCGATAAATTTTACACATCGCCCAACTGCACAACTAAAATCTGTGTTTGATTGTTTGAAAACCCCACACGGGTGTTGGGATGAAATTTGAAGTTCACTCATCCTGATTGATTAAATATGTCGATCGATTGATTGACAGGCTGTTATAAGCGTTAGATATCTATATTTGATGCTTATACAGTGTAGTGCACTTTGGTTGATGGTTGATTATTTTTCAATGCTATTATACATGTGTTGTATGAAAATCCATATAATTAACTTTATATGGTAATTGATTGGGCCTCATTCCAGTTTTAAAATAGAAATATTTGAAATAGAAATATTCGAAATGGAATATTTGAAAATATCAATATATGAAGCCGTGTTGATTAGATTGACGCCATTTTGACGTGAACGATATTTAAAACGATTTCGAAATGAATTGAATTGAAAACGATTTCGAAATGAATTGAATTGAAAACGATTTCGAAATGAATTGAATTGAAAACGATTTCGAAATGAATTGAATTGAAAACGATTTCGAAATGAATTGAATTGAAAACGATTTCGAAATGAATTGAATTGAAAACGATTTCGAAATGAATTGAATTGAAAACGATTTCGAAATGAATTGAATTGAAAACGATTTCGAAATGAATTGAATTGAAAACGATTTCGAAATGAATTGAATTGAAAACGATTTCGAAATGAATTGAATTGAAAACGATTTCGAAATGAATTGAATTGAACACGATTTCTAAATGAATTCAAACTGAATTGAAATTTGAATTGAATAGAAATGAATTTTAAACGAATCTATAAAGAAGAATTCAATTGTGATTTGAATTGAAAAGGAAGTTGAAAATGTTTTTGAAACGAATTCAAAACTATTTATATAATTCGTTTTAAATAGAAATCGACGAAGTATATATTATATATATTATATATATAATATAATGGCCTGAATAGAACGCGCCGCGCCGCGGCAGTTCGTGAATTTCGACCATTTATTTCAAACGGACATTACGGGAGATCCGACCGTCGGATTCTCCTAAAACCGGAACCGTTGGGTTCGTATCGAAAAGAGCTTTCTAACGAATGTGATAAATTAGAAATCTAACGGTTGGATTTGGAATTATGTCCAAATCAAATTTGAAAAAGGTCGCTATAAGTGCAGTTCGATGGCCATTAATGGAAATCGACTGTACGGGCCTTGATAAAATTATTAAAAATAGTAATAATTTGTGTAAAATCATAAGAAATGATTTGTGAAGATTTGGGATGAAAAACTCCATATTTGAAAAGATAAAAATAGATTTTTATCGAAATGAACTAGTTTTGAACTAGAATTATAATTCTATTTATTTTTAAATAAATAAATTGAATTTGAAAAGGGTTTTGAAAATAACCAGAATATCCAATGATTGCATTGGAGGGGATTTGAATCGAAATTGTCTTCGGAATATTTCGATGTTGGAATTCGTGATTATACAGGTGTTGTTATGGAAATTTGAAAGATATATATTTATATCGTTATTTCCAATACGGCATTTGTTAGTCGTAGAATTCGATATTGAATATAAGCCGATATATTTTCTATTCAGAGCCTTGTATTGAATATCGAATGTGATTTGGGTTTGTCGTGAATGGTGTCTTCACTAACACTGTTCTTGAACCCAGTTGAGAAAAGATTAAATCTTTTTATTTAGATTTAATGAAGTGTACCAATTAAATAATATTTAATTGGAATTGAATCGATATTGATTTTTGGGTTTATCGTGGACAGTGTTTTAAATAACACTCGTTCTTTAACCCGATGATTAATGAATGTGATTTTGGGTTTATCGTGAACCGTGTTTTTAAATGACACTGATTCTTTAACCCAGTCAAAGATTAAAACTAAGTGGAGTTTTAATGAATCTTTAATTAGATTGAAATAATCGAAATGGAGTATCACCAGTTTTGCTCCAGGCATTAGTTAAATCTTTAATTAG
Organism: Allium sativum; assembly: GCA_030737875.1. Classification (NCBI taxonomy): domain Eukaryota; kingdom Viridiplantae; phylum Streptophyta; class Magnoliopsida; order Asparagales; family Amaryllidaceae; genus Allium; species Allium sativum. Next base: position 44,229,071 of record CM060921.1, read on the forward strand.
ATTTGAACGCGAAATGGTAATTGAAGTTACCGATAACACTGTGGTGTTAGATATGAAGTATTACCAGTTTTACTTCATGGGATGAATAGGTTGGGATTGAGAAATGAAAACAAATGATTACTTCGGTAAGGTTCGCTAATCCCGACTAGTTTGAATTGATATTCAAAAATAGATTAAAGAATAAATTCAAGAATTTATCTTTGATAAAATTAATGGGAACCTTTCCCTATGAATGTGAAATTTAGAAATTGACTGTCGGTTAGCCAAACAGAATGGTTTTCTGGATATTGATCTGATGTTGGTTTCGGCCTTCGGGGTTAATATTTGGGGAATTATTCTCTTGATTAATTTACGGTTAGTGACTAATGAATTGGAATGAGGCGTATGTTGTGTTTGTGTAACACTTTTATAATATATACGCGAGTTATTCGGAAAGACCGGGTTTATCCCATTCTGAATAACTGATACGACGATAAGTCGAAGATGAAGACGATGGTCGAAGACCGGAGGTCTTCACGTCGTTTGGGTAATTACTGATGATCTTGATTGGGCTGTACACCCAAGAAGATGGAAACAGTTAGTGATCCTCTAGACGTACTTGGAGATCGATGGATATGCGGGGTACTAGGTGCCTCCGGTTTCGTTCAGACCCAGGACGGACTTGTAAATGGACGGTGTGTCTGACATCGGATTTCATTCTGTGTGACTGATATCGGTTGCATAGGATGGTTTGCCTGTGTGGCATGCTAAGATGCAAATGATCAAGGCTTCTGTTGAAAAGCAAAGTCTTGTGGTTGATGATCAAAGCACGACCTTTGTGGCGTAGCTTTGTGTAACGTTTACCTCGCGTGTTTCACACCCGGTATGAACCAAAAACGGGAGACGGACCTCAGGGAGGGCATGCGTTTCTTTCTAGTTAGAAGTGGCGTCAGTGGTTTTACACGCCCTGACGAGTTTGACTTATGTGGTTGTTGCTGTTGCGAGGCGCCTCGGATTGATCGGTCGTTCTCGAACCGATGGAGTCATTTGTTGGCTCATTGACACCCCAAAGGGTGGGGAAACGCAGTGTTCAGGCATTTTAATCCACATCGGTGGACCGGCCCTGTCGCTCTAAGGGTCACTCGAGCTCTGATCCTGAGACACGGACTAGAGCGTCTCGAATCGGTTGAGGACTATCTTTTGCCTCGGTTCATAGACGGAAATCCAATTTCCAAATACGTGACATTTGCGGTTTTAATTGTAATCCTATATATGGCGACATAGTGGGATGGGGCGCTCATGCCGCCTATGATTGATACTTATGATTTGAAGTTGTTTTATACACTATGCACTTAATATAGTATCAAATGATTTGTTTTAAAACGTATCAAGCATTCTTTGGCTGTTATAAGGGAAAACCCTATCCTTGGCTGCGTTGCATTGTGTGATGGGACCTGGGTCTTATAACAGCTTCATTTTTCATTATTTAGCATTGCGCTGTTTGCTTTATGCACTGGTATTCTTGGGAGGAAACCCGTTCCGTGTTATACGGCGTGGTCCCTTGATTTACCTAATGATTTAAAATAAAGAATAATAACTGTTTTAGTTCTCACACCAGTCACATGACTGACCTGGAGTTTATTGTTTTAACCTAAACTCTGGGTGCCCCTATTTTGACACGGGCAGCTAGTAGTTTTGGGTTTTGCAGATTTATATTCACAGGATCCTGGTTTACAGCTGGATCGATATCCGGAAAGCTTTGTATCCGTATATCTCCTTCTAGTTGTGTATTGTATTATTTTCCGCTGCTATGTATTTAAATGTAATTTAAATCTCTGATATTTCTGTGTAATATTTATTTGTTTATACTCTGTATATTCTTGTAATCTGGTGCATTGTTGTAATAACAATGAAATGTTCTTTTGTTTGTGTTCTGTTGTGGTTTGTTCTCGAACTATCCGACGCTTTCCTTTACGGGGAAGTTACGGGTTTTTACAGAATAAATAGGGTTGTACCCTTTCTATCATTCTCTGACAGAACAAACTCCACCTTCCACTCCTGTAGCTCATCAGCGTCATGACATACTAACATACACAGAGCAATAAGCTCGTCTCGGTCCATGGGCGAAGGAGCTGAACGAGAAGGGTCGGCACCGGACCTGACCTGCATACGAGCCTGACGACTCGAAATCTCCGCAGTATCGCCACGAATAAAATCGTCATACAGCTGAGCCTCATGCAGATGAACTGGTAGATCAGCCGGAACTACGTACTGACATTTGTTAGTACGAATGCAGCCTCCAAAAATTGAGTCCAACTCTCTAAATCGCGCCAAGGACCTTACCCTTGTATTTGTGCGCCGCCATTGGCACCGTCGCCCATCACTCGTCCGATCCTACGAGGATATCCATCTGCTCATCCCACGCCCCTCCATCAATCTATAACAATCTGTTCTACGGAGTCCAGTCTCGTTTCATGTTATCAAACTTGTTCTTCATCTGACTAGCATTGTAGTCCAATCCGGTGCGCTCGTTGAACACCGGTGCGATCTGTTGATACCACCCTCCAACGTCACGTGCACGGGAATTGAGATATTCCATACACACATCGATGAACACATTGGTCATGTCGTTATTCCATTCGGCAATGGAATGGGTAGATGAAGACTGACTTCCTGCCATTCTAAAAAAAAATTTCCAAAAATTATGAATATATATATATATATATATAGGAGTTAAGGAGCTAAAAAATAGAAATATAAAAGCAGAAACTTGAAAAAATCGACTAGTTGACGGAGATTGAAGCTTGAATTTTCGGATTTGTTGAGAGATTTGGTGATGGAAATGGTTAGAAATGGAGTGAATATATAGCTGAAGGGAAGAGAATCGGCAGTTCCAGAAATTTCGTGGCGTCCGACGTGTTTGACACGAAACCTATCTTTCCAACCGTTCGTCTTAAAGGGGCAAATGTGTGGGTCCCGCTGTAGATGTATCAGACTCCTTGAATGCAGACGCGTACGTAAAATGACCAGTTGGAAAATCAAACGGCACCCAAATGTATTTGGTGCCTTGTTACCATGTGGAACTAAAAATAGTCAATCTTGCATTCATCTAATATCATACAATGATGTTAAGAAGTAAAAAAAAATGGATCCAATCGAGTTGAAACAACTAGTTTAGACATGTTTGTGGTAAGAGTTCAATAAGTAAAGTGTTTTTCTTAGAGGAACATTGTACTTTATTACAAAGAAAAGAGTATAAAGGAATGAGTTCGCCACGAATATCACAAACTGAAACAAATATTATACAAAACACTAGACGACATACCAACCCATACCAGCACAAATCAAACATGACAAAAACAAATTTACACATACAACCCATCCTTAAAACTTAAGAAACCAAAAATACAAATCAAAACAAAGAAATAAGCAGATCATTGAGCCTTAGAAACAACCAAAACAAGAGCAGCAGAACAAACTAGGAAAATCAAAGCATGCTCTAAAGCAAAACCACAAGCCAAGACAGATCTTAACTAACTCAAAAGAATAATCTAAAAAAGATGAACCTGAAGACTCATGCCAACTAAAAGAGAAGCAATGCAGAAGTACCACCAGCCAGAAGAACAATGTTGTCAAAACTTGAATCAAGAAGAACAAGGAGAAGACTGCAAACACAAAGCAATATAGAACCAAAAAGTTCTCTGCACATAAGCTGAAATCAAAACCAGCAACTGAAGTCTCAAGAAAAAGGAAAAACAAAGGAGATTACTTTTTGGAAATTCCTAAAGTTATCACTTCATCTGGAATTCCACTATTATCTTTAAATTTCTTAGATTTTGACCTTATTTTTATTTGAGAAATTAGCTTATTTAATTTAGGGTTTGATTCAATCGAAGGCTCGCTACTTATCCCCATGTTCTCAGTTTTTAACTTACTAAATTTGTCTCTTCTCCTTTTAAAATTGTTTGATGAACTGTTCATATCATTTATCAAAATATCTTGAATAATACTATTATCTACATACTGGTGAGTACAGTTAAACGAGTTGCTAGCCTAAGTTTGATCGGTTGTTTCCTCATAGTCACTTGAAGCATTATGAGGCATTATGATAATTCTACTATCACCTTCAAACCTAACATTCATGCTACCTTGTTCTTCTTTATCTTCAATGTTGCAATTCTTATTTGTAGCATTAGTTGTAACGCGACCCATCTTCTTGATCCTCGAGAATTAACACTTAATACATATGCGGTATTCATGTGCTGAAACTCAAGTGCGGGAAAGGCAAATGTTTTGGGGGTAGTAACACATCTGAACGAAAAAATGAATTTTTTATTAATACACCAATATTTTACATCAGAGTTTAGAAAAGATATATTAGAGTACAATAAACTGCATAGCGGAAAAAAACTTAATCTTAGCGGAAGAATCCAAATGCTCTATTTTTGATTGCATCTTCAACTCCAGAAAAAATGCTTCATAACATAGCTCCAAGACTTGACTGCATAAACTTAACTACTAGGTTGCCCATGTGAAAAATTAAGGGCACCTAGAGTTTTGGAAAGAAACAATAAATTCCGAGTCAGTCACGGGACTAGTGTGAGAACTTAAAAATAGTTGTTTTGAAAATAAAAGAAAGGTATCTCATAATCCACATCGCAAGTGTGGAACGAGTTTTTCTCTTATTATAAACAAAATACTTACTTTATTAAAACCATTAATATTACTTTTAATGACATGATTTCAAAAACCCTTTCAAATAAATTTAGTTGAATTATCCGGAATTGTTACATTGATTAAATTTCAGTGACTATTGTGCCTTTAATTTTAAAACTGTGGGTTCATGTTGGATATTGGATGTCGAGACAGATCAAAGCAATGGTTCTTCCTCAATCCGATGGGAACACCTCTAGAGGGATGCACCCTTGAGAAAGTAACTCATGATTTCTCTGCTAAACAAAGTCGGGCCATCTCTATATGCTACCCCGCTAGATTGCAACACGAATACGGCATTCCTCGGTCGTAACCGACCTTTAACCGAGCATGCTCCTTCCATCGTCCACATAAAGTAAGATTTTCCACATAAGTAAATACCTAAGGTACATACAATGGCATAAATTTTTATGTAGAAGGGAATGACAACACCTTAATGGGAGCGACCTGTATAGCCTTACTGCACTCATCCTGATTTAGATCATTACTAGATTGTGAGGCTTGAGGTCTCGTTAAACATAAAGCTAGGCTTTAACTAATCCATGTTTTGATCATCTGCAACTCTTAACACTTCGCATGTCACACTGTCATTTCATGACATACAACTGATAATTGCTAACTATATCACATTTAAGCTCGTACGTCTCAAAAAAAGGTGTTAAGCTAAGAGAATAAATTCCCCGCTACTAAATAGAGATACGTTAGTAAAGATCAATCAATATGTTACAAAATACAATGTTATACATACATTCATATAAGTTTGTTCTGGGATTGACCGAAACCGAAGACGTTTTATTTGTCGTCCAATAAAGGAGAGAAGTCCTTGCAAATTATGAATTTCTTCAACTACGTCAGAACCGCTACTATAAGTAATTTCATTATGGGTGTACAACCTATAGGAACATCAACAAACAGTCCTTCCGATGTGAAGATCTCCGGTCTTCCACCATCATCTTCAGTTACTCCAATACGTCGTAACATTATTCAAAGTGGTTTTAGATAAGCATTCCCCTTATCTGACTCTAATCTCTTTGAATAATTATCGTGGGTTATAAAACAATAAGGACTTATACAGAGTTTCAATTAAATCTCTTCGATTCCTAAATTTGTTAACCAAACCTTTCCTTAACAATTCTTAACCATTTATTCCTTAACTTAGTATAAAAATGATTTACTTTAATCTTTAATGCCAAATCATTAATTAAAGATTTATCATTACGTTACTTTGTTTTAAAAGCATTCTCAATTGTTAAACCCTTTATTCCGAAAATTCATTCCTCTAAATCTTTTAACCAAGATTTATTAACTTTTAACAAAATTACTTTTAAACTCTTATTCCGATCTCATTTATTAAATCTTAATTAAAAGATTAGTTCCATGAATTCCCCATTTTAAAACATATCTTTTAAACCAAAGATGATTAATCCTCAAAAATCTTAATAATCATTTCCATAGCTTTACTCACATTAAATTGACGTATTTAAAACTTTGTTTCTTCAATCGATTCCTTAATCTTCCCTTCCTTAATTAGAAATTATTTCAATGAAATCATTCATAAATCTTTAACTAAGATTCATTACATATTTATCCCTTAGCTTTCCCTTTTAAAACCCATCTAATAATCAATGGTCATTTAATATCATTTTCATTAACCTTTAATTAAAAGATTTTAATCCTTCTTAAATTTCCAAACTTATAAATCCTTAAAATATTTAACCATTTGGTCTTAACCAAGATTATAAACATTCTAAATTTCCAAAACGTAACTTTATTATTAAATGGTTAAAGAATGATGTTATTTAAGAAACCATTCACAACAAACCCAAAATCTATTGGTATTAAATATAAGATTTAAACATAAATTATATCATCTTATATTCAATACCAATTCTCAAAATCAACGAATATCATAAGTGGAATAACGTTATAAACACCATTCAAACTCCTCAAATAGTATAAGTTTTAATTACGGAGTTCAATATGAAATATCTGGAGATTATTTTCATCCAAATCCAATTCATTTAAAATTGGAAAACTCTATTTCATTAAAGTTATATTCTAGAAAAACATTTTCACAATATCTGCCTTTACTTCTAATTTGCTCCATCACTAACCCAAAAAATTAAATGTTAGTCCTATAACTTTAATTTAAGGTTATATCCCCGTTAATCGTTCCAAAATTTCGAGACGGAACAAACCTGCAAGTTATTTCCGCATACGCAAACTATTTGAGTTTATATGTTTTTTAACTAGACTGAAAATCTTAAATTTCGAATTACCTTTCAAAACTTCATGTTTCTTATCCAAATCACATTAAAATCATGATTTATCATAATTTTTCCATATTTTAATATTTTTTTAAAGCCATTCATAACAATTTTCAATTTCAGTCATCGAACTACCACACTGCGATTCTACGTCAAAATTGATTTAGATTTAACTCAAAAACTATATATTGAAAACTGAAAATTTCTTTTAATTTGAAAACTATTATTATTAGAAAACAAACATATTTCGTTTTGGGAAAATATGATTTTAATTTCATCCATCATAAACATTTAAAGTTTATGGTCTAAATTAACGAACTACCGCTGCGCGATAAACTATATTCAGACCATATTGTAACTTCAAACTAAAATTCATGTGATTTACTTCTAATATGTTTATAAACATTATTAAACATATATATACTCATTTAAAAACAATATTTCTAAATTTCAACTTCAAATTCAATTATTTACCATAATTGAATATTTCAATATTATAGTATTAATATAATATTATTGTTTTCCAAAATTTAATCTTTTGAATCTCAAACTTTGCAAAACTCAAATTAAACATTATATAAACTTATAAGAACAAATTTTGATTTTAGAACAACATTTATATACCTAACTCAAATTCAATTTTGAATTTACAATTCAAAATCAATTTACTATTCATTTTCAAACTGAATAAGCCATGATATATCGAATGCTTTTTCAAATTCATTTCTACCCTTATAAAAGTTTCTTATTTTCACCTTAATTTCATTTCTAACCAGTTTTGATCATAAAATTTTAAATTTCATTTTCTTGTCTTATTTAAATGAGCATAATACTCATTATTTATAATAGATGGAATCGAGACTTAACCAATATCTGTATAACTCCATATATTTTGATATAACAAGTGTGTAGTGACATACTAACAACAAGAACAACTAGATAAATATCCATGACAACCATTCAACAACATCATACATATGTATACAGTATTCTATTGAATAAGTGTTATGGTAATTAACGCATACAACATATATGAAACTGTTGATGGGCCTTTCGGACAGTCCATCAAGGCATAATAATACGGTAGATTCATACGCAATGTACTCGAAATGGGCAGGTCGACGAGGCCCGACATCTGAACTCTTTTTCCTTATTAGGCGCGACCTAAGAGGAGTCCGATGTGACCAAGCATGATCAACCGCGTTACATTCAATTGTGGTCCAAGGAGCTTGCGCAAAAAAATATTTCGTCCTAGATCTTTTCCCTTTTAGATCACCTAAGTTAGATGGACCAAGTGCCACTTCATGCCAATAATTCAGAGAGATACCAATTCTTTAGGAGATACCAATTCATTCAGCGTCGACTATTCTTTTGGATCCTACGACACATGTCCGAGATTGCCAAATATTGTATCACATATATATACCCCTTTTAAGCCTAGAAGAGGGGATATTTTTAGGAGAATAGAATAAAAACCCTCGCTTTCAAATATTTTAATCTCTTTAAAACTGCCATTGTAACTATTCGATCTGATGGTTGGATCATTATATAAAGAGATTATAAAGTGGACGTAGGCTCATTTACGCCGAACCATAAATTTGCATGTGATTTTCTTCACGTTTAGTTTATTTCTGTTATTAATCTTCATTGGTTCTCTACATAATCTTTTCTTTGGGTATTGTGCTAATTTTTGGTGTCAACATTTTGGTGCTTTCACTAAGAGATCGATATCCTCATACTAGTCCAGATTTTCGCTCTACTTTCGGATCACCAAGTCCAAGACGAAAATCTTACTTTCATTCCTGCATTAACTAAGCTATGGCTGGAAAATCAGCCAGTAATATTAGAAAGCAACTGCAGGTAGGAACCTATGAGGAAGTGACCAGTGGATCAGCCGCACTTGAAACTGCTCTAGATCAACCTACATTACCCCCTATGATAGATCCAGCTCCTTCCTCGGCCTTTGCCACTCGAGAAAATTTATGGTCATGTTAAACCAACTCCAGGAAACTGCGGATGCCTTAAAAGCCCATGCTCAAGAGAATGCCGCGATGCAGCAATATATGACTCGCATGACAAGACAATGGGAAGAGTTCAAAAACCAAACTCATAAGGTTCGGGATCATCAACTCCCCCTCCTCAGCTAGATCGAGTGTTGGAGAGATCCTCGTCGTCTGGAGAACGCAGAGTCCTATGCAAGTTTCAACGACTGCTAGAAAGAACTGAGAACAATCGACAACTATGTCTCGAGGGATGTCAAGTCCGGCCAAGAGCAGGCGAACAAACCCTGGTCAACCAAGCTGAGGCAGGAACTGTTGGTCCTATAGCTCCACAAAACCGAGAAGCCTCTCCTCCTGCTCATCAAAACACTACTCAGGGAGATCAAGCCCCTGTTCTTCCCTACCCGGAATCTTGTAATCGACCGAGACACCCGGGGAGAAAGAAGGAATTCCCCGACGGCATTACGTGCTGAAAGAGCCAGGAGAGGCCGGCCTGTCGAGGAAGTCGACCCAGACACGGTCGTTCCACCAAATCTGACCGCCATGGTATGGCAGATTATGAACGATGGTCGCTGACATAGGAGTGAAGACTGGGGAGTCGACCTAAGCCATACATCGTTCACCGATGACATCTTACATGCGGAGTTCACTAGAAAATTTAATATGCCCCAAACGAACCAGTACGAAGGTACCTCTAACCCACAGCAGCATCTGATGAGATACTCCTGGCACATGGAAGTAGCTGTTGCCCCCGATACTATCAAGTGTAAAGCCTTTCCCATCTTTCTAAGAGGGATAACACTCATGTAGTTCGTACGCCTGACCGCGAGGTTGGTCCTAAGATTTAAAGATTTGAGTGAGAAATTTTTGACTCGATTCCGCCTCCATGCCACCAAATCGAAGCACGTCATAGTTCTTTTGGCAGTTAAGCAGGAAAGAGGCGAATCCTTGAGGAATTATCTTAATCGGTTCAATTGATCCGCCACTGAAGTTAGTAACCCCAACCATGAGACTGTTCTATTGGCCATGGTTGATGGCATCGACAAGCGAACAGAGTTCGGGAATTATTTGATCGGGAAACCGTCGAAAATGATAGAAGCTTTTTATGAAAAGGCCCACATTCGATTGAGGCAAGAGGATGCGCAGCTAGAAGAGGAGGATGGACCGAAAAAACACCTTTACTCCTTCGACCCAAAACAATGTCGCGGTCAAGCAATATGAGGATAACTCAGGAAAAGTGGAGGTGAATTTGGAAACCGCAGCAAGAGAAATGGTGAAGGGTCCAAAGAGGCCAATGGGAACTCGTGATAGAGGGGGAACACCAGAAAGTGACCCCATTTCCAAGTATTCAAAACTTACACAACTTTAAATGATCCATTGGAGAATATCTACCTTGATACCTGTAGCACGGTTCAGTATAAGAAACCTCCCCCACATGAACCCACAGAGAAGGAGCGGGTGATTGGGAAATGCTACTTGTTCCATGATATCTATGGGTATACGACCAACGAGTGCAGACATATCAGGGACATCGTTGATAAGCTAATACGGGAAGGAAAACTTGATGAATACAAGACAACTTCAAGAGATAGAGGCAGGGAACTTCAACGCCCAAACAGAACTAGGTTACATCTCGAGCTACCCCTCAGGAGAAAGGAAAGGGAATTGTCATCAACGACATTATTGGAGGACCACATCTACCAAGTCATAGTGCCAAAGCTATGGAATGTTATGTGAACTCAGCTTGAAGAGACAAATCCCCTTAAAGCCGCAAGTCCCGTCAAACAAAGAAAAACGATTGCCAACGATATTGTTTTCCATGACCGGGAATCAGTGGCATAAAAGCTCCGACGGTTGGCCCGATGGTGACAACGACCATTATTGGACCAGCCATGGTCTGAAAGGTTTTGGTCGGCAACGGGAGCTCAGTGAATATCCTGTTTAAACAAGCCTACGACCAAATGAAGCTGGACCTGCAGGACCTGGAGCCTTGTACCGGACAGTTACGTGGTTTTAATGGAGCTTCTAGCGAGCCGATCAGCCAAGTTAAGTTATTTGTGGAATTCGAAGATGGGGACCAACAGAAAGCCTGAATCCTTCCATTTGTTGTGATGAATATTAACTCGCAGTACAATGCATTTTTGGGACGTCCGGCCCTAGCGGTATTTAAGGCTTGCATCGCTCCTTGGTGTTTACTTTTAAAGTTCCCAACTAATAGTGGAATTGGGATGGTATGAGGAGATTAAGTAACAGGTCGAGCATGTTACTTGCAGAACGGAAGGAGCTACGTGACAGCGGAAACAAGGAGTCAGAAGAATCCACTCCCCCCGAGGAGGGGAAAGGAGCATAGCAATTACAGAGAACACCCTGATCAAGATTGTCTGTTTGTGAAGTCGAAGACATCGACCCACGAGAGGAAGATAAGCCAGGGTGCAGAAAGGAAGCACTGGATGAGGCTACCATGGAAATTCCGATCGATGAGGGCGATCCCACCAAGGTTCTAAAGATTCGATCCCATCTTGATACCCTCCGGACACAGGAACTGTCTAAGTTCCTTCAAGCAAACCTAGACATGTTTGCATGGACCCACGCTGACATGTGTGGGAATTCACCCTCCATTTTAACTCATTCCCTCAGCCTCGACCCAAAATATACTCTGATAAAGCAAAAGAGATGAATGCTTGGCCCTGAAAGGTCGGCGGCTTTGAAGGAGCAAATTGAGAAGCTGCAAGCCAATGGATTCGACCTATCCCAACAAGATAGCAAACTCATTACTTGTGAAGAAGGCTAATGGGAAGTGGAGGACTTACATTGATTTTTTCGACCTAAATAAAGACCGCCCTAAGGACAGCTTTCCATTACCTAGGATAGATCAATTAGTCAACTCGACCGCATGGCATGATTTATTTTCATTTATGGATGCATACTCAGGATACAACCAGATTGCCATGCATGTTCCTGGCCAAGAGCACACCAGCTTCATCATAGACCTTGGACCGTATTGTTATGCAGTAATGCCCTTTGGACTAAAGAATGCGGGGGCGACCTATAAAAAGGCTAGTTAATCGGATGTTCCATGACCATATAGGAAAAACGATGGAAGTATATATGGACGATATGTTAGTAAAATCAAAACAATCGTCCGAGCACATGAGTGACCTCTTAAGAATGTTCAGCATTCTTCCTAAGTACGGCATGAAACTGAATCCTTAAAAATGTTTTTTCGGAATAGCTTCGGGCAAATTCGTAGGTTTTATTGTAAGTTCATGGGGGATCGAAATTAATCCTGCCCCGATTTCATCCCTCATGGCAATTCAGGAACCTCGACAGATTAAGGATGTTCAAAGTTTAGCGGGTAAGGTAGCATAAGTGGGTCGGTTTATTTCGAAGGCAACCGATAAATGCTTACCCTTCTTTGAATTAATTAAAAAAGGGAAGCGAAACTTTGCTTGGAAGCTCGACTGCGTCGAAGCTTTCCAAAATCTAATCGATCATTTGGAGAAACCCCCTATTCTCTCTATTCCTATCGACCATGAAGACTTATTTGTTTATTTAGGAGTATCCGTACATTCGATCAGCTCGACCTGATCCGTGAAGAAGAACGAGTACAGCGGTCAGTTTATTATGTAAGCAAAAAATTGACGGGGGCCGAGCGCAATTATCCGAAGATCGAGAAACTCGCTTATAGTTTATTAATTGCGTCAAGAAAGCTTCGACACTGCTTTCAAGCCCATCCAATTAAGATATTTACCGACTAACCCCTTCGACAAGTCTTGCAACGACCCAAGGTAAGTGGGAGATTACTTGAGTGGAACATTGAATTGAGCCAGTTCGACTTAACTTTAATCCCACGAAAATCAATCCGGGGGCAGGCCTTAGCCGATTTCATAGCAGAATTTACTGCCCTAGAAGATAAAGACCAGGACGACAATCCCGAGTCCTTGAAGGTTGGACTGGAACTACTCATTTGGAAGCTATATACAAACAGAGCCTGAAACGACCGACGATCGGGGGTTGGTAAAGTACTACAATCTCCTGAGAGACGACCAGTTTATTATGCTTTGAGATTATAATTTTTGGCGATAAACAATGATTCTGAGTATGAGGCCTTGATTGCCAGGCTTAAACTAGTGAGAGACTTGAAGATAATGTCGCTCGAGATTTTTTGCCACTCACAACTTGTGATATGCCAAGTTTGTAAGGAATATTTTACCAAGGGAGACCGACTAACTTCTTACCTTAAATAAGTCAAAAAATTGTTACAAAGTTATAACCAGTATATCATTTCCCATATTCCTACAAGGGAGAATCAAAAGGCAGATAGGTTGGCGAAACAAGCCAGTTCAGACCACCAGGGCGAGAAAGAGCCGGTTCCTATAGAAACCCTGAATGTACCGAGTATCGAGCAGATGGAGATTGACCAGACTGATACTGAACCCGAAAGGGAATCATGGATGACTCCCATCAGAAATTTCCTCCTTCATGGAACATTGCCTGAAAGAAAGAATGAAAGATGAGCTTTAGCGCGACAAGCTTCTAGGTACGCTATCCAACAAGGTCAGCTATATAGAAGAGGATTCTCTGTTCCCGTGTTTTGGTGTGTATCCAATGATGATATCAAGAGGATACTGAAGGAAGTGCATGAAGGAGATTGCGGAGTGCATACCGGGAGGCAAACCCTGGCCAGGAAAAAATTTCGCTACGGATACTTCTGACCAACTGTTAATAAAGATGCTGCTAATTATTCCAAAAGATATGACAAATGCCAAAGGTTCGCACAGAATCCACGAGCTCCCCCGACGGAGATAATCCAAATGGCTAGCCCTTAGCAATTCGCTGTTCGGGGGTAGACATTATTAGAACCTTGCCCATTTCGAAGGGGGGTGTCAGATATGCAATCGTGCCAGTAGATTATTTCACAAAATGGGCAGAGGCTGAACAGATTACTACGGTCACAACAAAGAAGGTCATCAACTTTATTGTCCAAAACATTATATGCCGATATGGGACAGCCTGAATAATTATCACAGATAATGGAACTCAGTCCGATAGTCTGGATTTCAGAGATTTTTGTGAGAAGAATCATATCGAGAAGAAATATATTGCAGTTGCACATCCCCAGTCTAATGGTCAAGTCGAAGCGGTTAATAAGATCATCAAAACTATCTTGAAAAAACAGTTAGAGCGGGCTAAAGGAAAATGGGTCGATGAACTACCTCTGGCCCTGTGGGCATATTGTACCACCCATAAGTCTGCTACAGGTCATACTCCCTTCGCCTTATCCTATGGTTCGAAAGCAGTTCTCCCGATAGTGCTTGAAGTCCCATCTCATTGGACGACTTACTACAATCCCTTGTCTAATAAAGCACTTCTTTTGACATTGTTAGACACAATTGATGAAAAAAGAGAAGAGGCAAACCTTCGTGCAATAGCCCATAGGCGAATGGTCGCACGATATTACAACAAAAAGGTCAGACCAAAAACTTTCGATGTAGGCGACCTTGTTTTGAAGCGAATCTTCCCCGTCCCCGTCCACATGGGCCCTAGATGGGAAGGACCCTACGTCATTCAACGAAAGCTCGATAATGGAAGTTTCAGGCTGACATCTGTTGATGGCGAGCCTTTTCAAAGATCATGGAATGCAGAGCATTTATGACTTTATCTTTCTCAAGAATTTTCTTTATTAGTTCATTTGTTTTTTATGTTGTAATAAGCAATCCTTCATTGATTGTAATAGCACATGAATAAAAGTATCCTTTCCTGCTTTATTTTGTTGTCATTAAACTAAGGGTTGTAACTCGACCAATTATTGCTTACGCCCTAACGCTCTAACAAGCCGGCAAAGGACGAAGCAGGCCGACACCGTTATGGGAATAAGGGCTCGGCCATATTGATAGTATCGATTCCAGACTTTGACTGATCGACCGATTTTTTGACTTCTACTTTGATCGATTCAAAGTAAGGTTGACGCCCAATCTAACATACTGACCGACTGTCGAGATTCAACTCTTAACCTCATGACTTGAGGGCGAGTATAAACTATGAAAGAGCGTGAATGGTGCACCCCGACAAAAGACCGCTCGATCCGTAAAAACTCTACCCCTTACCAATTGAAGGATGAGTATAGAAGACTAAAAGCGCCCCTACTCAATGACACCCAACTCCTGACCAGAGTTGGCTCCGCTTTAGTATGATTGGAGAGCTCGCTATTTAAGCGACTTACCTTAACACCTGGGACAAGAGAATTGATGAATAATCCTGACTAGGGTAGCATTCGAGTCATTCTCAATAGCCAAAATAAGACAAGAAACCCACATGACAATTTTTGCACATAAATGGCACAAGTATTTGTAAAACGAGCAGATTTTCATTTAGAATACCATGGCATGATTACAAAATATTACTGCACGTCAGGTACAATTCAAACATCATCTCCAGAGATATAGAGCTTGATAATTACAAAAGCGTGAGGGCCACGCTCGCATGAAACTTCCCAGAGGGCCTTAAAGAAAAAGTATAACTAAAGAACTTCTGAAAAGAAGGTAGAATTAATCCTTGATCAATCATTTCTGCCATCTCTCTTTGCTTGATCATCTCCAGTGCTTCTTCAGTGTTCAACAAACGTCTTAACCCCTTAGTGTGCTTCCAAAAGAATGAGAAACTAGTGTTGAGGCTTATGGGGCGGTTGGATCCGCATAAGCCGGTGTTCTGACCAAAGAAAGAATGGTTGGTGGAATGGCTCGAAGGGGCTGAATGCTCAAAGGATCTTCAAGTAATTTGGGCTTCACAGAGGAAATTTCCTTATTATCTTGGGCTTTGATCTTGGCTAGGGATGGGTGACCATCTCTCTTAGACTCCCTTATAATTTTGATGTCACCATCCTCCGATGATGCTATCTTGATCCACTCCTCCCTCAAAACTTTGTTTGCTCCCTCAGAGCTACCCTTCTCCCCAGCATCAAATTCTGTTTCCACTCTCTCCTTCACCGATGAGGCACCTTCCATATAAAAAAGACACAAATCAAGGCAGGACAGGTAAACTCAGAATCAATGAAAGAACGTACCTCCAACATTGGGCTCAGTCAGCTGCTCTTCCCCGACTTTAACTGGCTCGGATGGAGGAACAGATGACGAACCCTTTTCAGCGGTCACAGGTGCGGGAAAAATGGGTACCTTGGGACGACTGCCACCAACGTCTTTCTCAGGGACTGGCTTCCCCTTCACTCTGCGACGTTCTGCCTCTGCCGCACTCTTTTCTTGACTACTCACCGTAGACACAATTGCTCATTCCTTTTCATTTAAAATTTGGGTTATCAAAAATTCCTCATCCACTGGCTTCCCTTCGTTTCTCCTTTCTCTTCCCATAAAATTATCTTCCATGTGTTAGTTAACAACTTGGAATACCTTGACATCCACGACAAATCCCTGTGACAGAGAAACTTTGCAAAACATGAAAGAGTTTGGTGGGCATTCCCCCTTTTTAGCTCGACCTTCTCCAGTGCATGCTCAGCTTTAATGGTCTTAATATCAATATCATGCTAAAGTTTCAAATTGTTAGCAGACTCAATTGTTGCAGTGACATTCTCTTCAGCCTGATTCCTGGCTAGCTCGGATGAATGAAGGGTGGATTTAAGATTATGTATCTCAAGATCCAGTTGAGTCCGGTCCTCCTTCAAAGATTCAACCTCCCCCCTCATCGAATCACACGCTTGACCTTTCTGTTGGACCTGGATGTTCAGATCCTCGACTTCTTTTTCATGCTTTTTTTATTGGCCACTGCCTGTAGTTCCTGGTCCATAATTTTCTTTTTAAGAAATTTGAAGGTTTTCTTGTCGCAGGCTATATCTCTTTTCAGACTGATGATCTCGATCAGCTTCACCTTCAACACTCCACTTATCTGCCCGGTGTACTCGTGCATTGCGTCGTATTGAGAAAGAGCGTATTCGAGGTTGTTGCGAATATGACGGTGAAAGCTACACGACAATGGCTGTAGTTAGGGGGCATGTTCAATCCCTGAAAAGATGAGGTCGGGAAAGTCTCGTTCCAACTGTCGGGCTCGATCAATGGATGATGGCTCGAATGAAGTTCTGGGATGACGCAACACTACCCGAGAATGCTTGGTTTTTTCTCTTTCCTTGGGGGCCTTTTTTGAGGATAGGGAGAAAGCTAAAGCTTGGGGGACTTGTCCCCTTTCTTCTTTTTGGGAATGCTACCCAACTCTTCCGTGTCTCCCGATCCTTGATCATGTTTCCTCAAGCCTTTCTTCTTTTGCTTGCCATGATCTTGGATCGACTCTTCCTCTTTTTCTCCCTTTCCTCCACTCTCTCTCTCTCTTTTTCTTTCTTTTTCTCCTTTTCCCCATTCTTTCTCTCACTATCTCTGTCTCTCTTTTCGTTCTCTGCTTTCTCCTCTTCCTTCCTCTTGCTTCTTTCATCTTCATCATCGTTTCCTCTTCCAACGTGCAACAAAGTGGACTCATCTGGCCTGATGTTCGTTGGAAGGGAGGCAAAAAGATTGCCATAAAACTCTTCGTTGATGTCCTTTGAGAAAAGAATAAAATCTATAAGTGAGATGGACAACCTTCAGTTTATACCTAAGAAACATGATGTCGTGACATGTAATAAACCCCATATCGATGACGAGATCGTACCTTCGACATCTTTTTTTTTGACCAGGAATGACATTCCCTTGGATTGGTTAGCAAAAAATCGATTTGGGTATATACTTTGTGGTGAAAGGTTAATGTCGGGCATCTGCAGTTTTTCTAAGCTAGGAAGGGGAGAAATAGCATGCTCCTCCTGCAAATCATGGGCCATAGGAGAGTCTCCCTCGACTTCAGAATCTCTCGAGCAAGTCTCAGTAAGTCCTCCTTGGTTGGTTCTCCTCGCACTGTTTTTGGGACTTTCTTGGCGGGAACCTTCTCTCTTTCTCGATGCTTGACCTTTCGACGTTCGGTTTCTCGGCGCTTAGCCTCTCGAACTCGCCTTTTGAAAGAAGACTTCTTTGGACCAAGTTTTCTTTTCTTTCCAAGCGAGGGATGAGCAGAAGATCCCGCGATCGAGGAGTCATATGTGTATCACCAGACTTCTTCTTGACTGGTGGCACCGCATCCGGGATTGGTGCTGCTGATTCAAATCCCTCTTTCAACGAGCCGATCATCCCACTTTCATCAAGGAGATCATATTGATGTAAATTCTCATCAGTTAGACAATTCCAAAAACATTGCTGCTTTTGATCCATCTCGGTCAATCGCCCGTGGTGTTCCTCAAACACCTCCTCCTCGGGCCTCGCAGGATCATCCCCTGTAAAAAGGAAGAAATATAGAAATCAAAATAAAAACTATAATATGAAGAGTGTCAAATGACAGAAAGACTCATTTCATTGAAGCCAATATCAATCGCATCCTGACTGCCCTTTAATCCTAAACCACTCCTGCCTTGGATCACCCACCTTGCTCGGAATTTCTTCAATAATCTTCCAAGCCCGAATAGCCTCAAAATAAAGCAAAGAGAGGGACTGCTTCTCATTGTGTTTAAAATGAAAGAGAAAATCTAAGTCATCAAAGTTTGGAGGATAACCCAAGTATCTCATGTATAGGCAGTAGATCGACAATAGGTTGCCATAAGCAATCGGATGAAACTACATCGGAGTAAATTCATCAGACGTGGGAAGTTGATAATAAATGAAGGGAAAGGGGGATGGCTTCCACATTGTACATTGGAAGAGAAATGACCATATAATCATCTGGGGGATTATGAGGTCGATCAGTTTTCTCAGGGATAAGAAAGTCGTCAAAAGGAATGTTATGTTTTGCAGTCAAGTGTTATAACCATTTAAATGTGATCGTAGATCTTTCCGCATCTGGAGGGTTCTCAAAAATTTCCTTGCCCAGAAGCATGTCGGGTGTTATAGGATTGGGTTTTTCTTCATTTAGCTCGACCGTCATTGGGGGGTAGGTAATGGACTCATCGACTGACTTCCAGGGTCGCTATCACGACTAGGTTTCAATCAATCCAACAACTCGGAAGTGCTATCCACTCTAATGGAAAAAGATATTCCTTTACCCAATTCTCGCTTATGGGTGTCCCGAGCTTTAGCCATTGGTATACAAGGGGATTATAGAGCTATTAATAAAAAGAGGTAGAAGGGTTAGTGCCTTTATACAGTGTAATTTCAGTAGAAGAAGAACCACAGATACTACAGTTCATGTCCTATAAAGGTTGATGTTTTTTCACCACCCTCTCAAGCACTGTCACGTATCCTAGGGTTCAAAGACAACCTGATACACGAAGTGCTTTAAATAGGCGGGAAATCCCTTTACATCCATGATACAATTAAATTAGTAAATCCGACATTGTCAGACCTTACTCAAATGATGTTGGTTTCACCAAAGGCGACCGCATCGCCGCTAACTCCGGCGATCCGGCGCTAGTGAGCGCAATCATGGGCCAAATCAACCTCAACCTTTAGCAAAGAAAAGAAAGATTGCGTGCAAGAATGATGTTTCAGTATTTTAATAAGGATGGGTGTGACACCCCGTAATTTTAAAATGGGACATAAGAGATAATTAAAGAATAATTAATCTTTAAAAGAAGAAATAAGGGAAACAGGTTGCGCCATTACGTTCGTCTTGAAATTCTGCTTGAGATAGAGTTTGAGTTTGCCTAAATCGTACTTTGTATGAAGAAGTTATAAGCCTAAGAAGTTTGTATATGCACTAGGAAGATTATATATGAATATTATAAGTCCATAAGGTTCAAAATAGGTATGACATTCAAAATCCGCTGAAGGGAAGTGAGTGGGAAAATCCCTCTCAACAGGTGTCGACCCCCAGGGGGAAGTCGACATAGGTGTCGACCCCCCTTAAGGGCAGTCGACATAGGAGTCAACACCCTAGGGAGTCGACACAGGTGTCGACCCCCACATAGTGTGTCGACCCCTTTTCCAGATCTGGACGAAATTTCTGGATGGATGTGTTATGGCTGATGTGTCACTCCCTGATTCGTTGTGTGATGTATTTTTCTGCTATGGACGATTTTGATGACTCCTAGACTGATCTGAAGGCTCTAAAACACTCTCTATACCTATAGATTAGTGCCTAGACCTAACCTAATTCATAGAAATTCCTTCTGACGCCTCTATGTTGTTGAACTCTCAATCCTCTTAGCCGCCGCATCTAAAAACCTAAATCATATTAGAAGATCTTCCTCAACAATCAACCATGGAGATGATTCAACATCTGCACACCCATTTTCTCCTAATCTAAGCACTATGAGTTCAAGTTACTTTCAGACATGAATTTTTAATTGAAATTCTTTGCATGTGATAATTTGAATCCAAGCTATACCTGATTATGAGATAATCTTTTCAGATTTATCAAATCTATTTTATTAGATTTGTGCCTGCGATGTGATTCAAATCTATTTTATCAGATTTGTGCCTGCGATGTTATTTAAATCTATTTTATCAGATTTGTGACTGCGAGGTTAATCGAATCTAGTTTATCAGATTTGTGCCTGCGATGTTATTCAAATCTATTTTATCAGATTTGTGCATGCGATGTTATTCAAATCTATTTTATCAGATTTGTGCCTGTGATGTTATTCAAATCTAATCTATTAGATTTTTGCCTGCGATATAATTTTATTCAGATCTATACTTCTTTTATGTTCCAAATATTGCTATTATCAAATCAAGCATCATATGGCTATTTTTTGCCTAATCTTTTATGTTTCCTCTTCTTCTCCTTTTATTATGGATCTAGGTTGTCTCGAACCTAGACAAAATCTTGTTATGTATACGATTGGGATGCGGGGGAATTAGGTATAATCTATTTTATGTACTATTGGGCGTAACTTTTAATTAAGATTTGTGCGTAACTTTTAATTGAGATTTGGGTATAACTTGTAATTGATATTGGGGCATTATTATCATTATAACTGCAAGTTTGGGTTAATTGGCATATAAATCAAGTTTTGGGGCATAATTGTTATTGTTGCGATCTTGGGGTTAATTGAAATACTAAATCTAGATTGGGCATAAACTATAAATAGGAATATTAATCTAGATTTGGCATAACTATTGGTTGGGACGCCAAGCATAATGTATATTGTGATTTTGGGCATGACTATTATTACAAATTTGGGAAGATTGGGTGTAACCTATTTTGAGTAATGAATTGAATTTGAACTTGTGGGGGCGTAACTTGCAATTAGCTTCGTTGGGTATAACTTGAGAATTGGAACATGACTAGTTTTGTGAATTTGGGATGATTAACATATAAAATCTAGATTTGGACATGTATGGTAAATATGCTAAAAGATAAACATGCCTAACCCGAGGTTAGATTGAGTTGCAGGTAAAACTGCCCGTAACTGCCTGGCACATCCAGTAACTGCAACAACACGTATCTAATATGAGAGGTTAGTGCATCATGCCTAAGAAAAACCCGAGGCTAGATTGAGTTGTAATGTAAAACTGACGGGAACATCCCGGCACATCTAGTAACCGCAACAACACAAATCTATTGTCAGAGGTCGTTGCATTAATAAATCAATTAATGCAAAAGAACAGGATACGTTAATTAAACAAATGGTAGGGTTAAGTTAACTAAGGCAACACTTTACCAGTGCAACATGTTAATTAAACAAATGGTAGGGTTAAGCTAACTAAGGCAACACTTGACCAGTGAAACGTATTAAATAAGCAAATGGTAGGGTTAAGTAACACAAGAAGGCAACGCTTAACCGATATAACATGATGTACGGTAGGGTTAAGTAACACAAGAGGGCAACACTTAACAAATATATATATATATATACACACATATATATATACATACACCATGATGTATGATAGGGTTAAGTAACACAAGAGGGAAACACTTAACCAATATAACATGATGAATGAGTGGGGTTAAGTTAATAAGAAACACTTAACCAATATAACTTGATGAGTGAACACGGTTAAGTTAATAAGAAACACTTAACCAATACAACATGATGTGTGGGTAGGTTAAGTTAACATGAATGGACGACACTTAACCAGTATTACTTGAACAAAGTGGATAGGGTTAAGGCAAGATTAACAGATAATGCACATTGACTTGATAAGTCGGAGGGTTAAGTAAACCTTGGGTAGGTAGGTAATATTTGTATATAAGCCCACAAACTTAACCATTAAATAAACATGCTTGAATTGGTGGGAGGGTTAATTACATCTCATGTAGGCGGGTAATATTTGTATATATAGGCCCACAAACTTAACCAGTAGGAAACCCTAGTAACGGGGACCCATTTCAACAGTAACCCACATAGACGTATTATGGTACCCTGAACTAGGCAGGGTGGGGCACGATTACTGGGCTGATTATAAGCGGTCAAAATAGCAGCAAGGGTTACGTCAGTGTAGGTTCCGACAGTTTACGGGCGTGCACGTACTCCGGAGTGGAAAAAGCAGGCATTGGGTACTAGTAGTTATGCACTGTGCATCTTGAATCGTGTCGGGTTGCTATCATAGGGACTGATACACCTTATGGTGGGACCAGCATAGGGTATCTACACGCAAGAGAGGGCCGATTGACACAAACACTAGGAAAATTAATGCGAGTAAGGAGCCGGTCGATAGGGTAGTAAGGGTACGTCTAACATATTCATGGCAATTAGGCAGATTGAGGTGGAATCGTCATAATAGATGTACACCTGAAGGCTACCACAATTACGGGGATTGGGATCACATTATCATATGATCATTTTATACAGATTACTAGTTGGGACACTAGTTAGGTGGTGCAGAGATATAGAAATCAGAATAACAAGGTAATAGCGAAGCAGAGAAAGAGTAGAAGTGCATTCAGTTTATCTTGCCTTATCATATCTATGCTAATCGTATGTTATCTTGTTATCCTTGTTATCACGGTTGTTTTATATTCAGTTTATTCATGTCATGATGCTTTTGCCTATTTACATGCTGAAAGTCACTGGACTTACCAGACTTATGTATGGCCTAGTTTGTTTCACCTCTTTTCTTCCGTTCCCCACCCCCAGGTTCACAGGGAGGAAATGTTACCACTTAGCTCAGTTTTCTTCTCAAGCTCAAAGATAGTCGATGTATTGCTTTGGACTCTCTCTTCCACTGCTATGGCCGGTTCATGCTTTATTAGGGAATATCATTGTTATTTTTATGCTTCTTTTATACTTGGAATTTTTTGAATCAAGACAGAAGTTCTATGTATTACTTTTAAGTATGATTGAGACAATTGTTGTAAAATCTTGACTGAACCACATTGTTTATAAAATGACTTTATTTTTCGCTGCTATATTTGTCTGTCTTGTAATTTATCTGCATCTTTTACCTAAAACGCTCCACCGAAGTTAAGGCATTCCCTTTATGAGTGACCTTAACGGAGGTGGGTTGTTTCACTTGGTATCAGAGCTAAAGGTTACTAGATCAGATAAAAGATTTAAAAAATTATTTTCAAAACGGTTTTAAAAGAAGCATTTTCTAAAGAAAAGTTTTGTTTTAAAGACATATTCCCCAAAGCCGTATGCATTATCTTTTGATCCTCTGTTTGAATCCTTGTTTTCCTACTTTACTGAGTCTTCGGGGCTCTTGGCTTTCTGGGAGGTAACCTCATCGCGACATGGTTCCGTAGGCTTGATGAGACTACGACACATGTCATAGGGCGAAGAAGTGCCCAACTTCCATATAGCCGCTGTAATTTCACCTGCGGCTAATTTTCTTTCAAGCTTTGTAGCATTTTCCGTGCGATGGAGGCAGCTTTCAAGAGAATTGTAAACAAGTTAATCAAAGATGGAAAAGATGAGAATAATGGAGTTTGGCTAAAGAACACAACCCAAGGATGAGAAACTCATGGATATGGACTTAGTTCACGAGGGAGGAAAGAATAGAAAAATCTATGACAAGAGGCAGTGTCGTTATTATGGTTTAATGGGTCATATAATTAAGGACAAGGGCAAGAAAAAGGACAGGATTTTCAGGAGGGAAAATGCAAGCTCTCACCGCCAGCGTACCGGAGAGAGAGGTAGTAGAGGTTCTATTGAAAAAGCCTAGTTTTTCTTTTTGATCATCCTGTTAGTACTCTTTTTGATTTTAGCACTTCACATTCATTTATATCTGCTTCCATAGTCGAGTCTCTGCACCTTAATGCTTGTATAGCAGAAGATCCCATTGTTGTCTCAAATCCAATTGGTGGTTCGACTCATTTATCTTTGGTTTGTAAGGATTTGAGAATAGCTATGTTAAGCATTGAGTCTAAGTGTAATGCTTATGTTTTTGGTTTCATGGGCTATGGGTTGATTCTAGGCATGGATTGGTTAGCTAGTAATTGTGAAAGGAGTGTAGTTAGACTTTTGACTTTCCTTGGGAATACCCTCGAGATTTCGTGCGATCTTAAGGGATCGGTTAGGCTTAGCTAGATAAAATCACTTGATGCATCTATCGACGATTTTCGATCTGTTAGAGTAGCCCATGAATACGCAGATGTTTTTGATTAGGTTAGGGGTTTGTCCCCTAAAACGCGAGATAGACTTCCGCATATATCTAGTTGACAATGCAAAGCCAGTTGCATTACCTGTACGACACATGACTCCAAGGGAAAGGAAGGGCTCAGTAAACAAGTAAAAGAGTTACTTGAGAAAGGGTTCATAAGGCGAAGTACTTCTAAATGGGGTGCTCCAGTTGTTTTCGCTACAAAGGCGGATGGTTCACTTCGCTTGTGCAAAGATGTCATTTTGGTTTTCTCTAAGAGTGAGGAAGAACATGCTTTGCATCTAAGGGAAGTCTCGGATACCCTCCAAGCGTATCAGCTTAAGGCTAGGTTCTCCAAATATCATTTTTGGAGAGAAAAAGTAAGGTTTCTAAGATAGGTGATATCTAAGGAAGGGATAACAGTAGATCCCGCAAAAGTAGTTGCAGTGCAAGATTAGGTCTCGAGGAATGCAACAGAAGTAAGAATCTTTCTTGGACTAGCGGGCTAATACGGGAAGTTCATTAAGGACTTTGCAATGGTACTAGCTCCACTTATAAGATTGATGAAGAAGAATCTAACCTTTGCTTGGGATATTGGTTGTGATATCGCTTTCCAACAATCGAAGATGGCTCTTACAACGGCCCCAGTTTTGACTTTTACCTTACGGTACTAAAAGGCTTACGGTATACACGGATGCAAGCGGCACGGGACTAGGCGCCATTTAGATGTAAGTGTAAGGTTTTAGCAGATGCTTTAAGAATAAAAAGGTTGACTTCAAGTCCTCTTTATGTGAAAATGAAAAGTTAAGAATGCATATCAAACTTTGATTTTGAAACCTTCGGTTACGTTAGCAGTTGGCATCGCTAGGAGTAAGACCTACGCTTTTTGAATTATATAGGGACTTCACAAAGAAAAGACTCTCTGTTAGCTAACACAATGGATAATTTAAGTAGATAAGAGACCACTAATCACCTTAGTATATACACTTGGTATCGTGGTTAACATTTGTTTATCTTGAAAAGATAGTTCGACTACATGGGATACCCTCTAGCATAGTAAGT
This sequence comes from Allium sativum, assembly GCA_030737875.1. Classification (NCBI taxonomy): domain Eukaryota; kingdom Viridiplantae; phylum Streptophyta; class Magnoliopsida; order Asparagales; family Amaryllidaceae; genus Allium; species Allium sativum. Next base: position 44,254,580 of record CM060921.1, read on the forward strand.
GATCAGGATCCTATCTTTACTAGTGAGTTTTGGAAATGGAGGTCAAGAAGCTTCGAAATCATGAAGGTAAATTAGTAAAGAAACAGTGGAGTGAAGCTCAAGAAGTCGCGACGTGGGAGACTATAGATAAGACACGCGCATCACACCCTTTTTCTTGAGGGTATATCCTTGATCTCTTTTTCTAGGAATTTTATGCATACTTGTTTCTATCTTTTTAGGTATATCCTCTAGGTCATATCTTCGATCCTTAGGAAGAAGCCAATGTATGTAAAATTGTGTTTGAAACATGTTATGATTGATGGATGCCAGTGGATGTAAGTGTTTTCTAGTGGTTGCACGTGATGCATATACACACATTACGCACTAGATCGGCTCCGTCACTTCCATATTGCATATGCATGACTGAATTTTTATATATATGGGTTGAAACTTGATGTGTTATCATATGGATGTTGCATTTGTATGAATGATTGTGCACTCATGTAGAAGTTATAAAATACGGTTTGGAATAATTGCATACATGATGGACTCATGGCACTGACATAATTAGCATTAAGGAGGTCAACTGAATCAGTAGACCGCCTGATTTTGCATTTGGGTAAGGATATACACACACACTATGCATATGTTCATGAAAAGCATTAGAGACCTTTTAAGGACAATGGATGCCTGTGATTTAATGATTAAGTAGATGGATGTTGGATGGTAGGATAAACATTCTTCTTGACTTGGAGATTTCGGGGACGAAATCCTTTAAGGAGGGGAGAATGTAACACCCCGTAATTTTAAAATGAGACATAAGAGATAATTAACAAATAATTAATCTTTAAAAGAAGAATTAAGAGAAATGGGTTGTGCCACTGTGTTCGTCTCTGTATTCTGCTTGAGATAGAGTCTGAGTTTGCCTAAATCGGACTCCGTATGAAGAAGTTATAAGCCTAAGAAATTTGTATAAGCACTAGGAAGATTATATATGAATGTTATAAGTCCAGAAGGTTCGAAATAGGTCTAAAATTTGAAATCAGCCAAAAGGAAGTGAGCGGGAAAATTCTTGCTCAACAAGTGTCAACCACCCCAGGGGGAGTCGACATAGGTGTCGAGCCCCCTTAAGGGAAGTCGACATAGGATTCGACCCCCCTTATAGGTGAGTCGACATAGGTGTCGACCCCCTATAGGGTGTCGACCCCTTTTCCAGATCTGAACGAAATTTCTAGACCAACGTGTTTTGGCTGATGTTTCACTCCCTGATTTGCTGTGTGACGTATTTTTCTGCTAAGGACGATTCTAATGACTCCTAGACTAATATGAGGGCTCTAAAAAACTCTCTACACCTATAAATTAGTGGCTAGACCTAACCTAATTCATAACAATTCCTTCTGACACCTCTATGCTGCTGAAGTCTCAATCCTCTTGGCCACCTCCTCTAAAAACCTAAATCATATTAGAAGATCTTCATCAATAATCAACCTTGGAGATGAATCAACATCTTCACACCCATTTTCTCCTAATCTAAGCACTGTAAGTTCAAGTTACTTTCAGACGTGAATTTTTAATTGAAATTCTTGGCATGTAATAATCTGAATCCAATCTATACCTGATTATGAGATAATCCTCTCATATTTATCAAATCTATTTTATCAGATTTGTGCCTGCGATGTGATTCAAATCTATTTTATCAGATTTGTGCCTACGATGTTATTCAAATCTATTTTATCAGATTTGTGACTGTGAGGTAAATCGAATCTATTTTACCAGATTTGTGTCTGCGATGTTATTCAAATCTATTTTATCAGATTTGTGCCTGCGATGTTATTCAAATCTATTTTATCAGATTTGTGCCTGCGATGTTATTCAAATCTAATCTATCAGATTTATGCCTGTGATAAAATTTTATTCAGATCTATACTTCTTTTATGTTCCTGATGTTGCTATTATCAAATCTAGCATCGTATGGCTATTTTATGCCTAACATTTTATGTTTCCTCTTCTTCCCCTTTTATTATGGATCTAGGTTGTCTCGAACCTAGACGAAATCTTGCTATATATACGATTTGAATACGGGGGAATTGGGCTTAATCTATTTTATGTACTATTGGGCATAACTTGTAATTGAGATTTGGGCGTAACTTGTAATTGAGACTTGGGTATAGCCTGTAATTGATATTGGGGCATTATTATCATTATAACAGCAAGTTTGGATTAATTGGCATATAAATCAAGTTTTGGGGCATAATTGTTATTGTTGCGAACTTGGGGTAAACTGAAATATTAAATCTAGATTAGGCGTAAACTGTAAATAGGAATATTAATCTAGATTGGGCATAATTATTGGTTGGGACGCCAAGCATAATGTATATTGTGATTTTGGGCATGACTATTATTGCAAATTTGGGAAGATTGGATGTAACCTATTTTGACTAATAACTTGAATTTGAACTTGTACGGGCATAACTTGCAATTAGCTTCGTTGGGGTATAACTTGAGAATTGGAACATGACTAGTTTTGTGAATTTGGGATGATTAGCATATAAAATTTAGATTTGGACATGTATAGTAAATATGCTAAAAGATAAACATGCCTAACCTGAGGTTAGATTGAGTTGCGGTGTAAAACCGCCCGGCACCGCCTGGCACATCCGGTAACCGCAACAAAACCTATCTACTGTGAGAGGTTAGTGCATCATGCCCAAGAAAAACCTAAGGTTAAATTGAGTTGTGGTGTAAAACTACTCGAAACCGCCCGGCACATCCAGTAACCGCAACAACATTGATCTAATGTGGGAGGTTGGTGCATTAATAAATCAATTAATGTTAATGAACAAGACACATTTGTTGAGTCAAAGCTTCGATGGTTATTTTGATTTATGACAAGAAGAAGCTTCTACATCGACAAAAAGAAGACGAGATGACTTCATAGGTTAGAAGTTGATTATTTTAGAGTTATATAATGTTAAAATCTATCCTCAAATGATCATACTTCTAATTGCTTAAAAATATCACTTATGAAAACATTTTTTATGCATATGGTCAAAAACATGTCGACCTACAATTTTTTATAGGTCAACAGGATTTTAAAATGTAACGGTCAAAAATAGGTCGACCTACAAAATTTTATAGGTCAACAGGTTTTTGAACTCCAACGGCTAAAAACATGTCGACCTACAAAATTCTATAGGTCAACAGCTTTTTGAATTTTCATGAAAAGTCATCTTCTTCCTTTAAGAGTTGCATCCATTTCTCTTCATGAATAATCACTTATTTTAGATGCAACTTTTCATCAACAATTGCAACCTCTCGATTTCTATAAATACATGAGTTTGCAATCATTCAAATCATCGAATTTACTCTCTATTTTCTGATCTATCTTGCATTATCCTTTTCTCTCAAAAAGCACTCAAAAGCATTCAATTATCGTTTGAATCTCCAAGCATATTTAATACACTTGTGGTTCAACTCGATAATTTACTTCCTAATCTTTCTAAACATCAAAATACATTTGAGGATAAGATTATAGGAAGGGTGTACTCAATCATTGACTATTCAGTGTTGAAGAAAGAACACATTCAAGGTCAAACTCTTGTAATCGTCTTGTGGGTAAGCTTGTAGCCCGTGAAATCAAGTGGGTAAGCTTGTAGACCGTGAAATCAAGTGGGTAAACTTGTAGCCCGCAAATCAAGTAGTGAACCTGTTCCTCTGGGTGAAGTGAGGGTGTTGTTTAGTGAAAAGCCGAAGAGGAGCTTCGGGACTGGACGTAGGACGGGAAGTCCGAACCAGTATAAAATCCTGGTGTGTTTACTTTACTTTACTTTACTTTACTTTACTGCATTTAAAGTTATTTGTGATATATATATATTGTTATCATATTCCGCATAGCCATATTATAGATCCTGCACAAGTCGTACACACCCGACTTTTTCAATTGGTATCAGAGCGCGGTCATCTTATAACAGTAACACAGTTATTTGATATATTCTAGTAATATGGCAAATAACGCAAGCACCAGCACTAACACTTACACTGAAGGTCAATCTACACAAAGACCTCCTTTCTTTAATGGCCTAAACTACAGTTATTGGGCAACACGTATGGATTTCTATATGCAATCAACAAGTTATGATGCTTGGAATGCTACTCAGAAAGAAATAGTTAATCCAACTACTGAGTATGCAGAATGGACTCCTGCTGAGAAAACAGCAGCAACAGTAAATGCAAAAGCAATAAATATGTTGTTTTGTGCATTAGATCAAAATGAGTATAACCGTGTTAGTATTTGTACCACTGCTTATCAAATTTGGCAAACGCTAAAAACCACTCATGAAGGTACTAACAAGGTTAAACAAGCAAAAATAGCTTTGTTGAAAAGCCAATTCCAAAATTTCAAAATGAAGCCAAATGAAACAATCAATGAGATGTATTCAAGGTTTCAAACCATTCATCATGCTCTTATTGGATTAGGACAAAAATATTCTGACTTTGATGTAGTTTCAACAATCCTACATTCACTAACTAATGAATGGGAAGGAAAAGTATTAGCCATAGAAGAAGCTAATGATCTTTCTACCATGAAGCCAGATGAATTGATAGGAAATCTAATGTCCTACGAAGCAAATTTACAGGCTAGAAGAGAACAAAAAGAAGAAAAGAAAAATGTTGCTTTTCATGCCGAAAAAGATGAAGACATTTCAGATTCTGAAGATGAAGACTTAGCACTTGTTGCAAAAGGTTTTAAGAAGTTCTTGAAGCAAAGAAAAGCTAGTCGATACGACAAAAAGAAGTTTGGATCAAATAAACCATCATCTTCAATTATGGAATGCTTCAACTGTCACAAAAAGGGACATTTGCAAAAAGATTGTCCGGATAAAAAGAAGAAATCCGAAAAATTCAAGAAGGACAAATCAAAGAAAAGAGCATTCTCAGTAACATGGGATGATTCAGACTCATCTTCATCTGATAGCGAAAGTGACTCAGACACTGAACAAGCAAATGTATGTTTTATGGCAACAGAGGATGAGGTACAAATTCCTACTCTTGAGGATATGCTTGATATTTATGATAAATTAATGGTTAAATTTAAAGATACAAAACATCAATTAAAAGAAGTCAAGACAATGTTGAATAGATCAGAATTAGAAAGAGATATGTTAAAATATGAGAAGAAAATATTAGAAGAGGAACTTGAAAAGGCTCAAGAATCATCTTCTAATTCTAATTCTCAACTATCTCTTTTGACTCAAGAAATTGAAGTTCAAAAAGAAAAGAATGATATTCTCACTACTGAAAATCATGAGCTTAAAGCTAAAGTCAAGATTCTAGACCTTGAAAAAGCTAGTTTACAATCAAAGTTAGACGACATTACTAAAAATGTTTCTAACTTTAACAAAGGTCGAGAAAATCTGACAAAAATCGTTGAGAATTCACAATCAGCTACAAATAAGCAAGGATTGGGATATAAGAAACAAGTTATCAAGAAACATCTTGGTAAAAGAAGAAAGAAAAATAAGTTAGTTAAAGAAACTGAAGCTAAGAAAAATCTGAGTTTATTATATTTCAAACCAAAACCGAGTGTGAAATCTCAAAAGAAGAATGTCAAAGTATGGGTTCCTAAAACAAATAATATTTTGATTAGGAACAAGTACATTCAAAATTTCTTGAGTACTGTGCATCATAATCCAAATTATTTGTATAAAGGGGATACCGGACCCGTATGGGTTTGGACTCCTAAGACCTAACTCTTAGGACCCTATAAAAAGTGGGTACCATGGATTTAACTTTATTTTTTGCAGGTCCCACTAAAGAAAAGAGGAAGATGGATTTTGGACAGTGGTTGCTCGAAGCATATGACTGGAGACAAGAGCATATTGACGAATATTACATACTTTGATGGGGGCTCAGTCACTTTTGGAGATAATTCAAAAGGCTTCATCATCGGCAAAGGCGATGTGAGCAATTACGGTACATCTAATTTACCTCTTATTACGAATATCATGCTAGTTAGAAATCTAAAACATAACTTACTTAGTATTAGTCAGTTATGTGATAAAGGGTTTACAATTTCCTTTTCAAATGACAAATGTAACATTCATGACCAAGATAAAAATTTAGTTTTTGAAGGATATAGAGACAGAAATATATATATATTTTAAATATGAATTTTAATCAAAATTCAAATATGTGCCTTATTAAGGAAATAATTTATATCGTTTAAACTCTTCTTTAAAAAATAAATTTGTATTTTGTTCTTCAAGTATTTGGTGTTTTGAAATCTTGTTATTGAATAAAATTTGTTTTAATATATATATATCTTTTCAAAAGCTAGAAAAACAAATTTTCTCTGCACCTGTCGACCGATCTTGTTCACGCTGTCGACCGGTTAAGGATTCTTAGCCTTTATATTGAAACCAGAATTTCAAACGGTCGACCGCATCATACTCCCCTGTCAACCGTTATGCCTAAAGAATTGATTTCAAACATTTCCAGAACTAATAACTGTCGACCGGTCATTTAAATCATGTCGACCGCCATAGTTCAAGTTTAAGTTCTTTATCAAACAGAACTTTTACCTGTCGACCGCTCCTTATTCCTCCTGTCGACCGGTCAGACCAAACATATGTATGTTTGTCTTCTAGAACTATTTCCTGTCGACCGCCCAAACTCCAACCTGTCGACCGGTCAGTTCAAAAACATGTGCATCAATTTTTCCAGAGATTTTACTGGTCGACCGGCTCATTGATATCTGTCGACCGGTTTCGCTGGAAACTTCCTTTTCACCCAATCAACACGTCCATTCCCTTTTCAAACTTCAAACTCTTCATCAAAGGTCATTTCTTTTCATTCTCTATACTCTTTATAACCTCATCTATTAGAATTCTTCAAATTTCCTAACCTCTCCAATGGCTCCAAAGCAAAAGAAGTCCAAAACATCATCTTCTCAAGCCCCTGTTCAACCTATTGATACTCAAATCAAACAATGGCTAATGGATCCTCTTGCGGTGAAGAGATGGAACAAGATGAAAGACTATACAATTCACCACGGTTCTTTTCTCAAATTCTCTGATTTCGCCCTCTACGATGTTAGTGGACTATCAAACAGAGTGGGTATAGAGTCTCTTCTAAATTGTGAAGACAATCATGTTGAGATAAGCCATACTTTGATAAAACTATTCTATGCTAATCTCAATTTAGACAAATTTAAACCCCAAAACTCGGATGATTGCTTATGGTCCGTTGTTTGTGGTCAGCACATCTTTCTCTCCAAAGACCGGATGGCAGAAATTCTTCGAACCCATAACGAAGGTATTCAATTCGGTAGTGATTTCTGCCCTATACATATTCGCGACAAAAATAGTCACCTTTTCATAGAAGACCATAAGTCAAGTACTAAAGGTATCCATCTAAGACCATCTGCCAGACTTCTACACCTTTGTATCACACACTCTCTTCTTCCAAGGACTGGAAACTTTAATGCAATTTACAGAGAAAACTTTAAGGCACTGTATGCCATTTATGCAAATATCAAGGTAAATTGGATTGAGATGATTTTCGACGAGATTGTGATGGTAAATAAACGTTCAAGGCCACACTTGTTTTATAACGAGTATATTATGCGTTGTCTCATGGAATGTCACGTAAGATCTCCCGAATCTAAAATCTCAATACCAAAATGTATTGATAAAGCATCTAAAAAGAGGATGAAGCTACCGTTTCCTTATTTGAATATTATTCCTTTTGAGCGATATGTCGAACAAGGACCTCCACAGACTTCCTCTTCTCAAGTTCCCACGCAAAGGCCTGAAGACGTTTTAATTCCGCCTCCTACTTCTTCAACTAAGGACACTCTTGAGCAAATTGCACGTAATCAATTCTTACTCGAAGCTAGACTCAAAAGAACTGATAATAAAATTGACCGCTTAGATTCTAAACTTGATAAGCGGTTCAACAAATTAAAGTCCTTCTTTGGAACGATTTGGGATGCAATCTCTTGTGCATCAACCTCCGCACCGCTTGCTCAAGACCCAGGAAAACGACCAATGCCACCTACGTTTACATGGTCCTCATCTGAAGAAGGTACTAGCTCTGGAGCAAGTACCCAACATACTCGTGGTCGTGGACTGTCGCATATTGAAGAAGGAGCTCATGACAATATTGAGAAGGACAATGGTAATAGCAACAATGAGGAACAAGAGGAGGAAGGAAACAAAGATGAAGAAGAAGATAGTGATTCGGATTGGCCATCACAATAGTCGTCTCGTTTTTATCTTTCAAGTTTTTTAATTTGCTTATGTATTTAACTATGCTACTTCCTGGTACTTCTGGTGTGTTTATTTTTGTTTTGCCTTGAATGTATAACACAATCTATGTATTTTGTTGTATGGTTTCTCTATGAATTATTGCTTTCTCTTATAGACACCCTTTTTGTCGATGACAAAGGGGGAGAAAATATTACTAACGAATGCTATGCAGATTATATATAATTCAGGGGGAGCATATATACAGGGGAGCAATATACAAGGAACAATACCTTTATTAGGCCATGTTGTCATCAATCAAAAAGGGGGAGAATGTTGAGTCAAAGCTTCGATGGTTATTTTGATTTATGACAAGAAGAAGCTTCTACATCGAGAAAAAGAAGACGAGATGACTTCATAGGTTAGAAGTTGATTATTTTAGAGTTATATAATGTTAAAATCTATCCTCAAATGATCATACTTCTAATTGCTTAAAAATATCACTTATGAAAACATTTTTTATGCATATGGTCAAAAACATGTCGACCTACAATTTTTTATAGGTCAACAGGATTTTAAAATGTAACGGTCAAAAATAGGTCGACCTACAAAATTTTATAGGTCAACAGGTTTTTGAACTCCAACGGCTAAAAACATGTCGACCTACAAAATTCTATAGGTCAACAGCTTTTTGAATTTTCATGAAAAGTCATCTTCTTCCTTTAAGAGTTGCATCCATTTCTCTTCATGAATAATCACTTATTTTAGATGCAACTTTTCATCAACAATTGCAACCTCTCGATTTCTATAAATACATGAGTTTGCAATCATTCAAATCATCGAATTTACTCTCTATTTTCTGATCTATCTTGCATTATCCTTTTCTCTCAAAAAGCACTCAAAAGCATTCAATTATCGTTTGAATCTCCAAGCATATTTAATACACTTGTGGTTCAACTCGATAATTTACTTCCTAATCTTTCTAAACATCAAAATACATTTGAGGATAAGATTATAGGAAGGGTGTACTCAATCATTGACTATTCAGTGTTGAAGAAAGAACACATTCAAGGTCAAACTCTTGTAATCGTCTTGTGGGTAAGCTTGTAGCCCGTGAAATCAAGTGGGTAAGCTTGTAGCCCGTGAAATCAAGTGGGTAAACTTGTAGCCCGCAAATCAAGTAGTGAACCTGTTCCTCCGGGTGAAGTGAGGGTGTTGTTTAGTGAAAAGCCGAAGAGGAGCTTCGGGACTGGACGTAGGACGGGAAGTCCAAACCAGTACAAAATCCTGGTGTCTTTACTTTACTTTACTGCATTTAAAGTTATCTGTGATATATATATATATATATATATATATATATATATATATTGTTATCATATTCCGCATAGCCATATTATAGATCCTGCACAAGTCGTACACACTCGACTTTTCAACATTAATTAAACAAATGGTAGGGTTAAGTTAACTAAGGCAACACTTAACTAGTGCAACATGATAATTAAACAAATGGTAGGGTTAAGTTAACTGAGGCAACACTTAACCAGTGCAACATGTTAATTAAGCAAATGGTAGGGTTAAGTAACACAAGAAGGCAACACTTAACCGATATAACATGATGTATGGTAGGGTTAAGTAACACAAGAAGGAAACACTTAACCAATATATATGTATATATATGTATATATATATAACATGATGTATGATAGGGTTAAGTAACACAAGAGGGCAACACTTAACCAATATAACATGATGAACGAGTGGGGTTAAGTTAATAAGAAACACTTAACCAATATAACATGATGAGTGAACAAGGTTAAGTTAATAAGAAACACTTAACCAATACAACATGATGTGTAGGTGGGTTAAGTTAACATGAATGGATGACACTTAACCAGTATTACATGAACAAAGTGGATAGGGTTAAGGAAAGCTTAACCAATAATACATATTGACTTGATAAGTGGGAGGGTTAAGTAAACATTGGGTAGGTGGGTAATATTTGTATATATAGGCCCACAAACTTAACCATTAAATAAACATGCTTGAATCGGTGGGAGGGTTAAGTACATCTCATGTAGGTGGGTAATATATGTATATATAGGCCCACAAACTTAACTAGTAGGAAACCCTAGTAACGGGGACCCATTTCAGCAGTAACCCACATAGATGTATCATGGTACCCTGAACTAGGCAGGGTAGGGCACGATTACTGGGCTGATTATAAGTGGTCAAAATAGCGGCAGGGGGTACGTCGGTGTAGTATCCGACGGTTTACGGGCGTGCAAGTACTCCGGAGTGGAAAAAGCATGCACTGGATACCAGTAGTTATACACTATGCATCTTGAATCGTGTCAGGTTGTTATCATAGGGACATATACACCTTATGGTGGGACCAGCACAGGGTATCTACACGTAAGAGAGGGCCGATTGACACAAACAATAGGAAAATTAATACGAGTAAGGAGCCGATCGATAGGATAGTAAGGGTACATCTAACATATTCATGGTAATTATGCAGATTGAGGTGGAATCCTCACAATAGATGTATACCTGAAGGCTACCACAATTGCGGGGATTGGGATCACATTATCATATGATCATTTTATACAGATTACTAGTTGGGACACTAGTTAGGTGGTGCAGAGATATAGAAATCAAAATAACAGGGTAATAGTGATGTAGAGAAAGAGTAGAAGTGCCTTAAGTTTATCTTGCCTTATCATATCTATGCTAATCGTATGTTATCCTTGTTATCACGGTATTGTCTTATATTCAGTTTATTCATGTCATGATGCTTTTGCCTATTTACATGCTAAAAGTCACCGGACTTACCAGACTTATGTATGACCTAGTTTGTTTCGCCTCTGTTCTTTCGTTTCCTCCTCCCCCCCAGTTTCACAGGGAGGAAATGTTACCACTTAGCTCAGTTTTATTTCCAAGCTCGAAGATTGTCAATGTATTGATTTGGACTCTCTTTTCCACTGCTATGGCTGGTTTATGCTTTATTAGGGAATATCATTATTATTTTTATGCTTCTTTTATACTTGGAAGTTTTTGAATCAAGACAGAAGTTCTATGTATTACTTTTAAGTATGATTGAGAAAATTGTTTTAAAAGCTTGACTGAACCACATTGTTTATAAAATAACTTTATTTTCCGCTGCTTTATTTATCTGCCTTGTAATTTATCTGCATCTTTTACCTAAAACGCTCCACCGAAATTAAGGCATTCCCTATATGAGTGACCTTAACGGAGGTGGGATGTTTCAATGGGAAGTCGATTTCTACCTGAAAAAGGTCTTTGAGGGAAGTTGATGATCATCCTTCTTCTTCTTCCTATAGAGAAGTAAACCCGTCCTTGCAATAGTAAAAGCAAAAAGGTGAAGGGAACTTTCCTTTTATAACAAGAAGGGGTAGCTATTCACATTCGGCTGATGTGACTGGACTCCGCTGACGTGTAAAGGAATTGATGAGCAAAGGACCAGTCGATGAGATGGAAGACAATAAGGCATCGTTATTATTTGAAAATCATTTGCGTTCCCCAAAGCGGCTAATAGGATTTATTGCAACTTACGAGACTCATTAAATGAACAAATCAGAGTGATTCATGAAATTCTTCGTGTGATATGGAAAGATTTGTTCAGAATATGTAATCACAAAATATTCCCTATTTTCCAACGTATCATACTTTGGGGGGGGCAAAGTGTTGATGGGCCTTTCGGACAGTCCATCAAGGCATAATAATGCGAAAGATTCATACCTAATGTACTCGAAATGGGTTGGTCAATGAGGCCCGACATCTAAACTCTTTTTCCTCATCAGGCGCGGCCCAGGAGAAATCCGATGTGACCAAGCATGATCAGCCGCGTTGCATTCAATTGTGGTCCAAGGAGCTTGCATAAAGAAAATCTCATCCCAGATCTTTTCCCTTTCATATCACCCAAGTTAGAATGATCAAGTGATACTTTATGCCAATAATTCAGAGAGCTACCAATTCTTTAGGAGATACCAATTCATTCAGCGTCGACTATTCTTTTGGATCCTACGACACGTGTCCAAGATGGCCAAATTCTATATCACCTATAGATATCCGTTTTAAGCCCGAAAGGTGGTATCTTTTTGGGTGAATAGAATAAAAACCCTAGCTTTAAATTATTGTAGTCTCTTTGAAACTGCCATTGTAATTATTTGATCTGATAGTTGGATCATTATATAAAGAGATTATAAAGTGAACGTAGGCTCATTTACGCCGAACCACTATAAATTTGTGTGTGCTTTCATTTTTAGTTTATTGTTGTTATTAATCCTCATTGGTTCTATACATTATCTTTTCTTTGGGTGTTGTGCCAATTTTTGGTGTCAATGAAAACTATATTAACGTCCATTCAAACATTCAACCAAATTACTATTATATCTAACATAGACTATAATAACTAACAAAGTAAAGAGCAAGAGTTCTCACCAGCAGCTACACTCTGTCAAACTTTAATAGCAGATTTCGATTGCGGACTCAGACAGCATAACCGCGCACCGTACTCTAGATTTTCTTCCGTAAATGTATATAAATTATGGGTAGTCGAGGCTAGAAGGTGGTGGGGCTGAGGTGGTGATAGCACAATGGTAGGGTGGTGGTGTAGGGAGGGATTGTCGTGGGTAGGAGGGGGAAAGTGGAGCTAGGGTTGGCCGTGAGGAGGGGAAATGGGTGGAGAAGGTTAGGCCGAGAGGAAAGGGTATAAAGGAGTGTGAGGAGGTTGGAAATGAAGGAGGACGGATGGCCTTGGCTGAAAATATGAGGAAGAGACGAGGAAATGATGGCTTAGAAAGCCATGGTCAAAGGAGAAGGGAAGGGAAGGAGAAGGAGGAAGAAGTGGGGATGGGTGGAGAAAGGGTGGTTTAGGTCGGTTTATATAAAAAGAGGGAAGGCTTTAGTTGATGCCACTTAAGAGGACACATGTCATGCTCCTCCTTTTTGATGTGTATAGAATTTGTAAACTTTTTCTAGCACTTATTTGTGTTACCATTTTGTAACACTTATTTGTGCTACAAATTCCATGTTAACTGTTTATCCTAGGAACCATTCACCTATCATAACATCCAAACAACTATTCAAACAAATACAGATATTTTAAATTATTTATTTATTATGCAACCAAATTTAAAATCAAATACTAAATCCCATTTAAATTCATATCGAGTATTTACTAATTTGAAATATTTATGCTTAAATTGATCAAAATACTGGGTCATTACATTAGTCCTCCCATATGCTTTAAAAATTTCAGGCATTTTCCCATTTAAATTACAAAGTATTCCGCGAATCTTTAGGACCTAATCAGGAAGAAGAATGTGGAAATCCAAAGCCGGGGGTTGACCATAAATGCTGAGCGGACCACGGTCCGTCATCTAGAAAAAGAGATAGGTAAGGCCAAGGCCTATAGCCTGACTTTTTCTTGGTTCGTAGCAGTTTACCTGAATGCTAATCACTTTTTTTTGAAACAACGGAGCTGAATGATGGGCATACGAAGTTGAAAAGGGAGGCGGAGCACGCGAATTCAACTTTTAAAGATATGGTGACCTCACTAACAACTAAGAATATAGCCTTAAAAAGGGATAAAGCCGAGTTGGTACGGTTGAAAGCCTAGTTGGAGAAGGATAATGAAAGGGTATTCCAACTTCAAATGGATAATGAGGCCCTAAGGAAAGAGAACGAGAGGTTGAAAGCTGAGAATAAGGGGACTCAGAAGCTTCAAGAGGAGGTTGCCGAGCTAAAGAGGCAACTGGAGGTGGCTAAGAAGAAGGAGGAGGCCAAAGCCTGTGGTAAGGACGTATTGAGCTCGGTGGATGGGTTGAAAGCTGAGCACGAGAGGGAAGTTGAGAGTATGAAGGAGGAGATTGAGAATGTAGAGGTCAGGGTGGAGTCATCCCTAAAGGGTCATGTCCGAAATATGTACATCAAGGCCTTAGGATTTCGTGGAATCTCATGGGTCTGAGACTACCCTTGGGCGCTGGCTCAAACATGGGAAAGGTTGGTCTCATATGAGGCTTGGCTACGTCAGGTGGATATAGGTTCCTTAAATGAGAATCAGGCTGATGATAGATCTCCTAACTAAGGAGGAGCGTAATAAACTGTAGGAAGGGAGGAGATTGTTGCGGGAGGATGCCAAGAGGGAGAGGTTGGCAAAGCGTGCTGCAAAGATGGTAAAGTTTGTAACTATTGAGAGTGTGGTCATCGCTCAAACATTTGCGGAGGGAAGCTCCTATCGGCTGCCAGCTCCAAAATCCACCACAACTAGCGGTCCCACTGTCCCAGTTCAGGCCTCGGCTGAGTACGACCCCGAACATCCAAGATTAAAAGAGATGGGATCCTCTTTTACCGCTACAACGAGCACCCTTCCTATCATACCCACACCATTCCTTTCTGGAGGTAAAATTTCATTATCGTTAATACCTGAAGATGACGTGATTTCCTAATTCTTGGACTAAATATTTGTGTTTTTACCGTGCAACCCCTCCTGGAGTGGACGTGACACCAGGATTTGCCACCATGCTTCCCCAAACAATAGAGTCTGGATTCTGACTATAAGGAATACAATTTGGAGAGGAAGGTGTAGTCATGTGGATATGGTCTTAGATGTTGAGCTAGGGTCCCTTATTTATAAGGATCTTTTGAGGGAAGAAGAGGGTGCGAGCGGCCAAAATATCCATGTGATGGGCCCGGTGGAGGCAAGTGTACCAATAATGCATGAAATGGTGGAAGCCCAGATAGCTAAGATGGTGGAAAAGTTTGAGGAGTGGGAGGAAAAGAGGAGACAGGAGGAGGCTGCCATTCTGGAGGCGCAGGCTGCCATTCTAGAGGCACAGGATGAGGCTAGGCAGGATGCCAAGAAAAAAAGTAGCTGCTGCAGTGGCGAAGAAGAAGGCCGATGCCGAGGCAGAGAGACAAAGGGCCACATAAAAGGTCAGGAAGAAGAAGGCGGTTGACAAGGCTGAAAGGAGAGATTCGCCGAAGAGGCTAGGAGAAGAAACCCGACAACGTTGCCAAATAGAGGGTCGCGGATACTTATGAGAAGCTCAAGGCAGACGATGTTGTGAAACTCAAATCCAAGAAGCTAGCTAATCAGAAGGCAGTCGTAGAGGCTAAGATGAAGGTAGAACTGGAGGCCAAGAAAGCTCTAGGAGAGGGTGACACTGTGTTGGACCATGCTTTCGGTGTTGCCCCCAAACCACTACAATGTATTTCTCCTAGGGAGATCGCGGAGATTACAAGTGGCAAGGAAGATGGCGGAAAGTGCACCTCGGTTTCACTCGAGTCCATCACTCCCATGAAGGGCAGAGGACAAAAAGGATGGAGCAGCTCTTAAAGGAAGATGTCCATCACTGGAGATCCCCTTAGTGCTGAATCTGTACAAAAGATGAAAATAAAGAAGAAGTATGGTTAGTATCTGCAACACCCCTTATTTTCTATGAACGTATAAGTAAATAATTAAAGTATACTTAATTTTTAGGTGAAGAATTAAGGGAAACGGGTTGCGCCATTGCGTTCGTCTTGATATTCTGCTTGAGATAGAGTCCGTGTTTGCGTAAAACGGATATCATATGAAGAAGATATGGACAAACGAAGTTAGGTAGAAACCCGGAAACAGGCCAGAATACACTGGCGCACTTGTGAAGTGCGCCAGTACAAAAATACACTGGCGCACCTACCAAGTGTGCCCATACCGATCCAGCATAGAATTCTGGAGTGTTCTGTGATGATGTGTCTTCTTCTGAGTGGTTGGATGAAATGTCTTCGAGCTGGGTGGTTCTGATGACTTTCGGACTGATCTGAAGTCTCTAAATCACCCTATTCTCCTATAAAAACACCCCCCAAACCTCACTTTCGCTCCACAAAATTTCATTCTACCTATACTCTGCCTCTATTCTAATTAAAATAAAATAATGGTGTCGCTAGACTGTTGAAATCTAAGCTAGAACTAGTGCATCTTTTCTAATCTGAATATAATTAAAAGAGAATAACTATTTTCTAATCTAATCGATAGTCTACGCCAAAGGAGAGCTATTCAGTGTCAGAATACAGATTCCAGAATAAAAGAATCGTTCCCTTTTTGTGAGTACAGTTATTTTCAGATATGAACTTTAATTATGATCTTGACATAGTTATAAATCTGAATCTGAGGTTATGCATATTCTTATCTATCAGATCTGTTTTTCGATGACTATTCTCTTTCTTTTTTCTGCTCTATAGCCAGGCTACTACGAGCCTACGCCAAATCTCATAAGAGATTAATGCACGAACGCTAAATTTTGGGGTAAATAATGAATAATGCATAATTGGACATGACTGATCTGTGACTGATTTGAGAAAAGGAAATATGTTGTAAATTAGATGTAGATCTGTGCATACTCTGTGATTTGGAAGAAGAGAAATCATTGAATGATAACATATGACTTGAAACTTGGGGACATAATGCATATAAAAATTAAGATCTGATTTTGAGAGGATATAATTTAAAGATCTAGATTTTTGGGTATATTTTATATAACGATTCATGACTTGAAAAAGGAAAATGAAACATAGGTGTAAATACCTATATTAAAATAGGATAACTATTAATGTGAATGCGCCTAAATATGGATTTTTGGATATTGGCATTAAAGGCTATAATTTGGCATAATTCATATCATGATTTGGGGCTTTTAGAGAGTGTTCTGTACTATGCAAAGTCTAACGGAAATTTGGGGCATATATTGTATTATTAATTATGACCATGATTTGAGCATGTAAGTTTATGCTTAATTTATGATTAGGCAAGATATCTAAATAGAATTTTGAAGAAATGTTAAATATGCTAATTTTCTGAATTGCTTAATCTCCTAAATCTGTTGAATTGTCTATTCTGCTAATCTGCTAAAATTGCCTAATCTGCTAGATCCGTTATCTGCTAAATCTGTTGAATTGCTTAATCTGTTGAAAGCTGAATTATTGTAATTTGGAGGCTCGATCTAAAATTGATCAAAACATGTTAATAGAACTTTGGATAATCTGCCATAACTTGTAAAGAAGTTAAATCTGCTAAATAGACATAATTAGTTTGATATTTTCTGTAATGGAATAAAGTGGCTATGACACGAGGTTAGACTCTATTTGAGGTAGAAGCCTGCCCAGAACTAATTGGCTTAACCAACGACCACAAACTGTAAGCCTAATGTGAGAGGTCGTAGGCATAACTAAAATATGCTTAAACACGAGGTTAGATCTGGCTTGTGGCAGAAGTCTGCCCGGAACCGCCCGGCATATCCAGCGGCCACAAGCTACCGACATAATGTGAAAGGTCTATGCATTAATATTTAATTAATGAAAATCTGAGATAAATATGATATCTAAAACGTGTTGGGTGGATAGGGTCAAACCGACTGGACTAATGAATTTAACAAACCCGTTTTGTGAATCTGTAGGCCCAATACAAAGTTAGACAATCTGTAAGTCTGCTAAAACTGTACATCTAATCCGTTAGTTTGAAAACTTGTTAACTTGATTGTCTGATCTGTGAACTAGTAAATCTAAACTCTGTATGTCTGAAACTTGCAAATAAGTTAATCTGAAATATGTTAGTCTGGGGACACAAGGTAAGGAGGGAAAATACTTGTGTCATCTGTTGTTTGGGACCTATATTAGTCAGTAACCGTTTCTGGTATCAAAAACTTTGACCCCACGCTACGTAGGGGTCCGGGCACGCTTACTGAACTAATTATAAGCGGTTCATTCTGATAATGGCGAGCGGTGTTGATGGTGCATTCTAACCGAGTCATGTGCGTGCCTGGATCCGGTCTGCTCTTAGGATGTAAGACATCGTGACATCTGTAAATAGGTCTGTGCCAATAGGTTGCCACTTTAGGGAGTGTAACACCCCACCTCTACTAGGGTCACTCACAAAGGGAATGCACTAGGTTTGGTGAAGCATTATCGAGGTAAACATACACAGAAATATTACAAGGCAGAACATATATAAAACAGCGGAAGTAAAACAAATTTCATTTACCTTATAAAACAAGGTCTAAAACCTTTTACATCAGAATACATCAAAACCTGTCTTGCAATAATAAAGAAGCATAAAACCTTTTCATAAATACTAAAGTAGCCATAGCCAAGAAAAGTCCAAGCCATACAAGATGACCTTCAACAGAAGAAGTCCGAACTAACAACAGCATTTCCTCCCTGAAACCTGGGGGGGGGGGGACGGA
This sequence comes from Allium sativum, assembly GCA_030737875.1. Lineage (NCBI taxonomy): Eukaryota > Viridiplantae > Streptophyta > Magnoliopsida > Asparagales > Amaryllidaceae > Allium > Allium sativum. Next base: position 44,273,046 of record CM060921.1, read on the forward strand.
AGACAAAGAGGCGAAAGAAAACGGGGTCAGTCATAAAGACGGGTAAGTCCTATCTACTTCCAGTATAAAAATAGGTAAAGGTAACATGACATGCATAAACTGAAAGTAAACATAAGGATGATGACAAGGTAGATAAGCTAATCCAGGATAACTGGATGAACTACTGTAGCAAGATAGGCTAAGGTATCATGATAAACTACATGTCAAGATAAATCAAGGTATCACATCGTCAGGTTTCTATCAAGTATACTATCCCAAGGTATCTATCATGTATAACATCCCACGGTATCTATCATGTATAACATCCCAAGGTATTTATCATGTATATTTGCTCTGCACCTCTCATACTAGTATCCCAACCCGCGTCATGTGTTAACTATGAATGTCCCTTGCCCAATGTCATGTAATGATCCATGTCAACCTAATATATAGCATATGTGGGTTTTCCCAACTCGTATGTTTCTTTCCATGTATTAGTTCAGTCCTTTGCCGTGGGCCATACGGGCTTCCCATGTAAATCTATACCACCTCAACGTAGTACCATTTTATCCTTGAAGTAGTTTGGGCTGCTACCCTTGATCTGGTTATGTTTTCTTACCATGAACTATCGCGTGTTCACTTAGGATTTATGCCACCTAGGACCACTAGGGATTATGCTACCTAATGAACGTTTCCGTGTCTCGGTTTTGGTTCAAGCCACCTTGGACCACTAGGGATTATGCCACCCGTCGACCGCGCCCTTTATCCCGCGTATGCATCGTGAATCGTTTTCCATGTCTAGATGCACATGTTCCTCAATGTGCCATCCGAGTTCCGTGCCAGTGCAAATCAAGAAATACGGAACTCGGTCGGGAGCTTTAAGTCGTCTGCTGATGCAGATATCAAGGTCTGTTTTTGTACCCGTGGCTATGGTCCCACGTGACCCCTCCCTCAACTACTGAAAGGCAATCCAAGAAAAATCATGTATGAGAACCACATCCCGGCCCCACTATAGCCCCACCTTCCTATGGGCCAACCTCACCCATGACTTGATAGTAAGAACATGGTCTGTTGGGGGTTCCCTGCCTTTCCGTTCATACACGATTGACTAAAGATGGTAGGTAGTCGGCGACGTGCTATCCAGGGCAAAATCAAGTATCGTCGACTCCACGCTAATCCATCCCAGTCTTTAGGTCGCTCGCATAGCAACCAAGGCATACTCTTGGCTCTTCTATCGCAGACCTTAACCTCTGTGAGGCCGGGTTTCATGGACCATCTGCCACCTCACAGAGGGATACCAAGAGTACCCTCACGTCCCCCGAAGCAACCGCTTCGTCACCCAGTTCGTTGGAGCCTTTATCTAAGTCAGATAATTTGCTCCTCCTCGTGTTTTAAGCGATGACCTACCGTACCGGGTTGCTCATCTATTCATGAACTAGTCCCATGTCCTTGGCTAAGAATTATTACTTAGTTATACTTAACTAAGGTTTACCACTTAGCTTCATTTCACCGTTATCCTTGATTAACTACGATTTTCTACCTAGTTCCTCTATTAGGGTTTTGCCTATTGGGTTAAGTGTTGTTATTCAAGTTCATGGCTTAGCCCGCCTATGAATCATGTCAAGATTGGCTAAGTATTCAAGTCCAAGACCTAGCCCTACAAGTTGGTTAAGTATACCAAGAAGCTCATGACTTAACCCTATTCAATCATCAAGCCAATTTGGTTAAGTACTTGTTTATCTTAACCCTATCAGGTTATCGTGTTAGATTGGTTAAGCATAGATTATCTTAACCTCATCGGATTATCGAGTCGAATTGGTTAAATATAGGTTAACTTAACCCCATCCACTAATCGTATTATAATGGTTAAGTATATTTAAAAGGTTTTATGACTTAACCCTATCAGGTCCGCATATTAGATTGGTTAAGTATAGGTTACTTAACCTCATCAAATCATCATGTATAATTGGTTAAGTATAAGTTACTTAACCCCATTAAATTATCTTGTTAAGTTGGTTAAGTATTGGCTACTTAACCCCATGGAATTGCCGTGTTTAGATTGGTTAAGTGTTTAATTTAACCCCATCGAAGTACCGTGTTTAGATTAGTTAAGTGTAGGTTACTTAACCCCATCTAATTGCCGTGTTTAGATTAGTTAAGTCTAAATTACTTAACCCCCTCTAATTACCAAGTCGGATTAGTTAAGCGTGAATTACTTAACCCCATCCCCTAATTGTCTTGTATGGTTAAGTGTAATTAAGAAATCAAGCCCGGTCCCACTTAACCTACCCATTCGCGTCATATCGGTTAAGTGTCACTAGTCAAATTTACTTAACCTTATCATGTGGCATTAATTTAATTAATGCACTCTCAACCTCTCACATTAGACCTTGTTGTGGTTACTAGTTAAGCCGGGCGGGTCCGGGTAGATTTATACCACAACCTAGTCTAACCTCGGGTCTTAAGCGCGACATGACCAACTTCTCACATTGGGTCCTATTGTTTGTAGCCACTAGTTAAGCCGGGCGGGTCCGGGTAGATTTATGCTACAAACTCAACCCAACCTCGAGTTGGCCACTTTCATGTTTGGTCTAGTGTTATATTACACTTACAACCCCCGTGTCTAGTTCAAGTTCCATGTTTTCCCACGTGTCATGACCATATTTAAATGTATCATGAATGTCATGTTCTCATGTCAGCCCCATGTCAAGTTTTTCATGACATACCTACGTTTTTCCTAAGCTACCCAAACGTATTTCCAACCCAAGTGGAAGCGAGTCACATAGTAGGGTATTATGCCAACATATTGGCCACAAACATGCATAGTATCATAAGGGGATTTGGCCACAAACATGCATAGCATCATAAGGGAATTTGGCCACAAGCATGCATAGTGTCATAAGGGAATTTGGCCACAAATATGCATAGTATCATAAGTGAATTTGGCCACAAACATGCATAGCATCATAAGGGAATTTTGCCACAAGCATGCATAGTGTCATAAGGGAATTTGGCCACAAATATGCATAGTATCATAAGTGAATTTGGCCACAAACATGCATAGCATCATAAGGGAATTTGGCCACAAGCTTGCATAGTGTCATAAGGGAATTTGGCCACAAATATGCATAGTATCATAAGTGAATTTGGCCACAAACATGCATAGCATTCTAAGGTAATTTGGCCACAAACATGCATAGGCCCCAAAGTTAAGTCTTTTCCCATGTTTCACAAGTCAAGTGGTTCCCAAAGGTTCATGCTAACATTTCATAGATAAAGATTCAAACTTGCAAGATATACTAGGTTAAACATAACATGAATGGCATGATTAAGTCGCTACAACTTAGCCCAAGGTCATTGATCATAGAAAAGCGGAAAATTTAGGTTCACATAAGCTAGCATACTTATGTTTCATCGCATTTTATCCCATGTCACATTAGAACCACCGTTAGAATCTACAAGTAGCTAGAACTTACATAGCATGGCAAGAGGGCTAGGAACATGAATCGTCTTGTCCAAGAAAGTGGCTCCTTTGATGAAGAACCGTCATGAAACTCGCATAGCAACGTTGATCAACCCTCGATTTGATGTAGGAAACTTGCACCTTTTGATTTGGATCCGATTTGTATGCATAGTCTCTTGGAGTGATGGAGGCCATGATCACTTGGCATTTGGGCAGCACTTCGTGGCATGAGTGATTTGTGATGGTTTAAGCTATGTCTAGGGGTCTTTTTATAGAGATTAGGAGTAGTTTAGGCCGTAGGATAAACCCTAGGATAGATCTGAACCCTCAAAAATCATCACAAGCCTCCAAAACAAGACCCAGGAGCCAAAACCAGAAGCAGGTGCACCAGGTTGCTGGTTCGACCAGGGGGGGGGAGGGGGTCGACCCAGGGGTCGACACCCATGTCGACCCCCTGGAGGGGGGTCGACCCAGGGGTCGACGCCCATGTCGACAGGGGGGTCGATACCCAGTGTCTGGCGGGAATTTTCCCGCCTTCTCTTTTTGGGTTGAATTCAAATCTGTTTTCGGATTTGAATTTTCGTGAAACTTCGTTGGGCCTTAAATGGGTCATACGGACTCCGATTTACGAAATTTCGGACTCTATTTCGCGTATTTTTCTGAGACGAACGTAATGGCGCAACCCGTTTATCCTGATTCAGATTTTATAATTTAATTCTGCCTTGATTCTTGTCTTAACACGTTGTTTAAAATTCGGGTTGTTACATTCTCCCCTCCTTTAAGGATTTCGTCCCCGCAATCTCCAAGTTAGGAAGAACGTATCCTACCATCCATTATCCATCTACTCAAACATCATCCACAAGCAACCATGGTCCTTAAAAGGCTTCTAATGTTTTATGAACACATGCAAGAAAGTGTGTGTATATGTTCCTTAGCTAATGCTAATGATCAGGCCTGAATGATCTTTCTAATGCAAAGTATGTTTAGTGCCATGAATCCAACATGTATGCAAATAGTCCTAGTCATATAAACACTACATGTGTGCCCAAACATTCATTCATATGCAACATCCGCATGACAACACATTAACTTTCAAACAAGTATAAATACTCGTGCATATGCAACATGAAACGTGACCGCGTCAATCTAGTATCTAATGTGTATTCGCGCATCCACGAGCAACCACTTGCAACCATATCAATCATAACATGTTTCAAATACATGTTTACATCCATAGAGTTCTATCTAAGCTTCCCAAGATAAGATCGAGGAGATAAACAAGACAAACTCCTTACGGGGTTTGTAACAGAAACAGGACCGAGAAGATATTCACCAAAAGATAACATGCGAGCAAGCTCTACAGGAAAAACCAGGGATCAAGGATACACTCTTTAAAAAGAGGTACGATGCGCGTGTCTAGCCTTACGTCTTCTAAGTCGCGTTTCCTTGAGCTTAATTCCTCAGTGCCTTGACCATCTTTTTAACTCCATGATCTCGTAGCTCCTTGATTCCTATTTCCAAGATATGAGTTAGAACTCATTTCATTATCGGCTCTTATTCCACTTTCACTTATCCTTTTCCTAGTATACTTGGCTCAAACGTATCCACTTACTCATGCAAGCTCTCCAAAATTCACTAGGGAATTCTGGATCTCGTTTGCCGATGCCAATCCATGTTGCCGAGTGTACTTACTAGGGTGATCCCCATAACTCATGCATAAGAGAAACGAACCATCCGCCTTAGCGGCGAATTCTATTCGAGCGGATTACCAACAACTGCATCCCAAGATTCTAGGTAACTAACCATGACAGAACCCAAAAGGTTACACGAGACTTCGAGGGTATCACCACGGTAAGTCGAGAGTCTAACTACCCTCTTTCCAAAACCGAGAATGGCACCCCTTATTGGGTGACCACTTTATCCCTAGAATCCATCCGTAGCCGAGACATGTCATTCTCAAATCCAAACAAGTCATGAAGAAATGGACCAACTCTCCAACCAGATTTTTGGGACAAAAACGGGGATCCTCTATCATGCTAGTACTAAGGTGCAGAGACTCAACTATCCAAGCAGACTTAAATGATACGATGATCAAGACAAAGTCTGGACGGGATGATAGAAAAGAATGACTAAACCTTTACCAGAAACGGTACCATCTCTTTTAGGTACCCTAGAAATGGGAGCGTACAATTTCCCTCTCTGATGATCTTGTCCTTGTCCTCCTTGATGGACTAAGCCATACCAACAAGTTGCTTATCCTTAAGCTCGCGTCCTTTATCCTTACTCTTATTATCCTTCCTTGTACCACGACAATAGGTCTCTCGAGAACCACCTCCGTCGTACGGAAAACACCTACGTGGCTAGACAAAGATCAGTCACAGTTAGAACTACTGTGACTACAGATGGAGGAAAGAAAGGAAAAGAGATTCAATCAAGGAATCAAAGGATAGTGCTAATGGCTTTTGGGGAATAACCTTTAAAAACTTTTCTTGAAAAATGCTTCTTTGTAAACGGTTTTTCAAATAGTTTTCAGAAGGTTTTAAAAACTTTTGCCCAGTCCGGTAACCTTCTGCTCTGGTACCAAATGTAACACCCCACCTCTGCTAGGGTCACTCACAAAGGGAATGCACTAGGTTTGGAGAAGCATTATCGAGGTAAACATACACAGAAATATTACAAGACATTACATATATAAAACAGTGGAAGTAAAACAAATTTCATTTACCTTATAAAACAAGGTCTAAAACCTTTTACATCAGAATACATCAAAACCTGTCTTGCAATAATAAAGAAGCATAAAACCTTTTCATAAATAGTAAAGTAGCCATAGCCAAGAAAAGTCCAAGCCATACAAGATGACCTTCAACAGAAGAAGTCCAAACTAACAACAACATTTCCTCCCTGAAACCTGGGGGGGAAATGGAAGACAAAGAGGCGAAAGAAAACGGGGTCAGTCATAAAGACTGGTAAGTCCTATATACTTCCAGTATAAAAACAGGTAAAGGTAACATGACATGCATAAACTGAAAGTAAACATAAGGATGATGACAAGGTAGATAAGCTAAACCAGGATAACTGGATGAACTACTGTAGCAAGATAGGCTAAGGTATCATGATAAACTACATGTCAAGATAAATCAAGGTATCACATCGTCAGGTTTCTATCAAGTATACTATCCCAAGGTATCTATCATGTATAACATCCCACGGTATCTATCATGTATAACATCCTAAGGTATTTATCATGTATATTTGCTCTGCACCTCTCGTACTAGTATCTCAACCCGCGTCATATGTTAACTATGAATGTCCCTTGCCCAGTGTCATGTAATGATCCATGTCAACCTAATATATAGCATATGTGGGTTTTCCCAACTCGTATGTTTCTTTCCATGTATTAGTTCAGTCCTTTGCCGTGGGCCGTACGGGCTTCCCATGTAAATTTATACCACCTCAACGTAGTACCATTTTATCCTTGAAGTAGTTTGGGCTGCTACCCTTGATCTGGTTATGTTTTCTTACCATGAACTATCGCGTGTTCACTTAGGATTTACGCCACCTAGGACCACTAAGGATTATGCTACCTAATGAACGTTTCCGTGTCTCGGTTTGGGTTCAAGCCACCTAGGACCACTAGGGATTATGCCACCCGCCGACCGCGCCCTTTATCCCGCGTATGTATCGTGAATCGTTTTCCATGTCTAGACGCACATGTTCCTCAATGTGCCATCCGAGTTCCGTGCTAGAGCAAATTAAGAGATACGGAACTTGGTCGGGAGCTTTAAGTCGTCTACTGATGCAGATATCAAGGTATGTTTTTGTACCCGTGGCTATGGTCCCACGTGACCCCTCCCTCAACTACTGAAAGGCAATCCAAGAAAAATCATGTATGAGAACCACATCCCGGCCCCACTATAGCCCCACCTTCCTATGTGCCAACCTCACCCATGACTTGATAGCAAGAACATGGTCTGTTGGGGGTTCCCTGCCTTTCCGTTCATACACGATTGACTAAAGATGGTAGGTAGTCGGCGACGTGCTATCCAGGGCAAAATCAAGTATCGTCGACTCCAAGCTAATCCATCCCAGTCTTTAGGTCGCTCGCATAGCAACCAAGGCATACTCTTGGATCTTCTATCGCAGACCTTAACCTCTGTGAGGCCGGGTTTCATGGACCATCTGCCACCTCACAGAGGGATACCAAGAGTACCCTCACGTCCCTCGAAGGTACCGCTTCGTCACCCAGTTCGTTGGAGCCTTTATCTAAGTCAGATAATTTGCTCCTCCTCGTGTTTTAAGCGATGACCTGCCGTACCGGGTTACTCATCTATTCATGAACTAGTTCCATGTCCTTGGCTAAGAATTATTACTTAGTTATACTTAACTAAGGTTTACCACTTAGCTTCAGTTCCCCGTTATCCTTGATTAACTACGATTTTCTACCTAGTTCCTCTACTAGGGTTTTGCCTATTGGGTTAAGTGTTGTTATTCAAGTTCATGGCTTAGCCCGCCTATGAATCATGTCAAGATTGGCTAAGTATTCAAGTCCAAGACCTAGCCCTACTAGTTGGTTAAGTATACCAAGAAGCTCATGACTTAACCCTATTCAATCATCAAGTCAATTTGGTTAAGTACTTGTTTATCTTAACCCTATCAGGTTATTGTGTTAGATTGGTTAAGCATAGATTATCTTAACCTCATCGGATTATCGAGTCGGATTGGTTAAATATAGGTTAACTTAACCCCATCCACTAATCGTATTATAATGGTTAAGTATATTTAAAAGGTCTTATGACTTAACCCTATCAGGTCCGCATATTAGATTGGTTAAGTATAGGTTACTTAACCTCATCAAATCATCATGTATAATTGGTTAAGTATAAGTTACTTAACCCCATTAAATTATCTTGTTAAGTTGGTTAAGTATTGGCTACTTAACCCCATGGAATTGCCGTGTTTAGATTGGTTAAGTGTTTAATTTAACCCCATCGAAGTATCGTGTTTAGATTAGTTAAGTGTAGGTTACTTAACCCCATCTAATTACCGTGTTTAGATTAGTTAAGTCTAAACTACTTAACCCCCACTAATTACCAAGTCGGATTAGTTAAGCGTGAATTACTTAACCCCATCCCCTAATTGTCTTTTATAGTTAAGTGTCATTAAGAAATCAAGCCCGATCCCACTTAACCTACCCATTCGCGTCATATCGGTTAAGTGTCATTAGTCAAATTTACTTAACCTTATCATGTGGCATTAATTTAATTTATGCACTCTCAACCTCTCACATTAGACCTTGTTGTGGTTACTAGTTAAGCCGGGCGGGTCCGGGTAGATTTATACCACAACCTAGTCTAACCTAAGGTCTTAAGCGCGACATGACCAACTTCTCACATTGGGTCCTATTGTTTGTAGCCACTAGTTAAGCCGGGCGGGTCCGGGTAGATTTATGCTACAAACTCAACCCAACCTCGAGTTGGCCACTTTCATGTTTGGTCTAGTGTTATATTACACTTACAACCCCCGTGTCTAGTTCAAGTTCCATGTTTTCCCACGTGTCATGACCATATTTAAATGTATCATGAATGTCATGTTCTCATGTCAGCACCATGTCAAGTTTTTCATGTCATACCCACGTTTTTCCTAAGCTACCCAAACGTATTTCCAACCCAAGTGGAAGCGATTCACATAGTAGGGTATTATGCCAACATATTGGCCACAAACATGCATAGTATCATAAGGGGATTTGGCCACAAACATGCATAGCATCATAAGGGAATTTGGCCACAAGCATGCATAGTGTCATAAGGGAATTTGGCCACAAATATGCATAGTATCATAAGTGAATTTGGCCACAAACATGCATAGCATTCTAAGGTAATTTGGCCACAAACATGCATAGGCCCCAAAGTTAAGTCTTTGCCCATGTTTCACAAGTCAAGTGGTTCCCAAAAGTTCATGCTAACATTTCATAGATAAAGATTCAAACTTGCAAGATATACTAGGTTAAACATAACATGAATGGCATGATTAAGTCGCTACAACTTAGCCCAAGGTCATAAATCATAGAAAAGGGGCAAATTTAGGTTCACATAAGCTAGCATACTTATGTTTCATCGCATTTTATCCCATGTCACATTAGAACCACCGTTAGAATCTACAAGTAGCTAGAACTTACATAGCATGGCAAGAGGGCTAGGAACATGAATCGTCTTGTCCAAAAAAGGTGGCTCCTTTGATGAAGAACCGTCATGAAACTCGCATAACAATGTTGATCTACCCTCGATTTGATGTAGGAAACTTGCACCTTTTGATTTGGATCCGATTTGTATGCATAGTCTCTTGGAGTGATGGAGGCCATGATCACTTGGCATTTGGGAAGCACTTCGTGGCATGAGTGATTTGTGAGGGTTTAAGCTAGGTCTAGGGGTCTTTTTATAGAGATTAGGAGTAGTTTAGGCCGTAGGATAAACCCTAGGATAGATCTGAACCCTCAAAAATCGTCACAAGCCTCCAAAACAAGACCCAGGAGCCAAAACCAGAAGCAGGTGCACCAGGTCGCTGGTTCGACCGGGGGGGGGGGGGGGTCGACCCACGGGTCGACACCCATGTCGACAGGGGGGTCGACACCCAGTGTCTGGCGGGAATTTTCCTGCCTTCTCATTTTGGGCTGAATTCAAATCTGTTTTCGGATTTGAATTTTCGTGAAACTTCGTTGGGCCTTAACTGGGTCATACGGACTCCGATTTACGAAATTTCGGACTCTATTTCACGTATTTTTCCGAGACGAATGTAATGGCGCAACCCGTTTATCCTGATTCAGATTTTATAATTTAATTCTTCCTTGATTCTTGTCTTAACACGTTGTTTAAAATTCGGGTTGTTACAGGGAGTGATACACCCTACTGTGGGGCCGACACAGGGTATTTATGTATTACAGATCCGATCGCTTGTGGCACGACCTAGGGTACTGAAACACCCCACCTCCGTTAGGGTCACTCTCAAAGGGAATGCCCTAATTTTGGTGGAGGTTTATAAGTATGAGTCACAGATATACAAGACAGATATAAGAACACATAATTTTGAATAGCGGAAACCAACAACTTTTATTTCATCAAAATACGTGTTACACAAGCCATGCCATAATTGTCTTACAATACTTTCAAAAACATAACATCTTCATAACTGTCTTGATTACATTATTTAAAGAAGCATAAAGAAAACATAAATAAACTGCAAAAGTCCCATAATTTCTGTCCAAAGCCATAGTCCAAAATGGAAAGGATCCAAGCAATACATTCTTTCTCTTCAAGCTGGATAAGAAGACTGGTCAAGCTGCGGTATTCCCTCCTTGTGGACCTGGGGGGGGGGGGGGAACGGAAGAAAAGAAGACGAAAGAAAGTAGAGTCAGACATAAAGCCTGAGTAAGTCTAGGACTATTCAGTCTATGAACAAAGAATTGGTATGATAAGTATAAACTTGAAATGTAAAAGCACCATAAACTAAGTTAAGTTGTCTAGGGTTGAATATACTATCGTACCCCATATTAATCTCTGTACCCGTATAAACTAGTTTCCAACAGGCACCCCATAATCAGGGTGAAGTGATCCATTTTATGATGATCGGCTCCTACTCGCATAGTTACATGTGTCTTACGGCCCCCGTTGTTGTAGTTACCTATGCTGGTCCCACCATGATGTGTATCAAGTCCCATGGTGGCGGCCCGACACAACCCTAGAATGCACAGGTATGCTACTGGTGCCCAGTGCCTTATTTTTCTGCGCCGGAGTGTGTGCACGCCCGCACCCCGTTAGAACCTACACTGCTGCACCACCATCGTCGATTTGACCTCTTACAGTCAGCCCAGTAATCGTGCCCCACCCTGGCTAGCTTCAGGGTATCATGATACGTCTTGTGGGGTTACTGCTGAAAAGGGTCACCCGCTACTAGGTTTTCTATTTCTAGCCAACATGCTAAGTTGGTTAAGTGTTTTATAAACCTAACCCCCAATCAGTCTGTTTAGATTAGCATGTTCCATTTTGATTAAGTATTCATATAATTTACTTAATCCTATCAATACTGACTCAGCCTTAATCGTCTTATTAAAGCCTTGACCTCTCACATTGGACAGGTATTGTTGTGGCTGCCTGTTGCCGGTTGGGTCGGGGCAGTCTTACGCCACAACTCAGTCTAACCTCGGGTCCTTATTGGGCTCCGTGTTTAACCACCCACATTGGATAGGTATTGTTGTGACTACTGGACAGCCGGACGGTTCCGGGCAGGTTTACATCACAACTTAATCCAACCTCGGGTTAAACACATCGTATTTTCTACATTTACATATTCTGTCTCTTTTCTTTTTATATGTAAATATTTGCGGCCCATTATTCAAATTTATCTTTATTGATTAAAATTTATTTATGTCACTTAATTGATTTTCAAGATTGTTGGCATGCGTCGAACATGCCAACACATATGTTCTATATTTTAGCCCAAACGTCATTACCACCGTTTTGCACGTAGGTTCAAATGTAAGGTGTGTTGGGTTTAATACTTAAACCCAATTTAGCCATATGAAAAGGGGAGGCTTATAACATGGTGTTTATAAGGTAACATAAAAAGGGGAGTGTGATCGCATGAACTTGCAACGAACGATTCAATTAACATAAAGTAGGCACATGTGAACTTGCAATTGTAACATCATGGCATAACAATACTTAAACATGAATCATTCTATTCATATAATCATGGCATAAACAATACTTAAACATGAATCATTCTATTCATATGATTATGGCATAAACAATACCTAAACATGAATCATTCTATTCAAATGATTATGGCATGAACAATACTTAAACATGAATCATTCTATTCATATAATCATGGCATAAACAATACTTAAACATGAATCATTCTATTCATATGATCATGGCATAAACAATACTTAAACATGAATCATTCTATTCATGATTATGGCATGAACAATACTTAAACATGAATCATTCTATTCACATGATTACGACATGAACAATACTTAAACATGAATCATTCTATTCATATGATTATGGCATGAACAATACTTAAACATGAATCATTCTATTCATATGATTATGGCATGAACAATACTTAAACATGAATCATTCTATTCATATGATTATGGCATGAACAATACTTAAACATGAATCATAGGTTCAACTAACCATGTAAACTTGAAATTAAGAATCTAACTAAATTAGATATCATTATTATTGGCACATGGTCTTGACTAGAAATATAAGCCTATATTTTTATTTAGACATAATATAAACTAATCATGTTCATAAAATCACTACATGCTAAAAAGGTACTTACTTTTGTCATTAATACAAAAGTATGGTTCAACTAGAATTATCCCAACCTAATTCTTATATGAATCATGGTTTTTAATCCATTTATAGGATTATAGCATAAACATACCCAAACTTAAATCATGGTTTTTATTCTATCTATGTAAACTTGCAAGTGGAATGTAATTCTAATGTAATTCTAATGTAACTTATGTGTCACATATATTATCATATGATTATGATAACAACATAAGCCTAAAAACATGTTTTTCAATTGGGCATAGTAACAAACATAGTTTAGTCATGTTTATAAAATTAATACAAGTTCGCAAAGATGCTTGTTTTTGTCACTATCACAAAAGCATGATTTTTATACTTGAACTATGATGCCAATTCCAACATGACTTCATATGAATCATAATACTCAAATGGACCAAATTACACTAAAGATGACCATATAATTATACATCATGTAGGCATAACAATAAATCATATACTTGCATGAATTTCAAATAAACTATTACAACATATAGTTGTTACTTTCAACATGAATCATATACTTACAATTATCGAATGGGTGTTGTAAATAACTACCACAAACATGTAGTTTTCAATATGAATCATATGCTTGCATGAATCCCAATTAAAATTCCACCACATGTGGTTGTCAACATAAATCTTATACTTTTATGAATCCAATCGTACACCATAGCATTGCCAAATCGTTTAGAATCAAAATAACATACAAATATAGATTATTATCGCCACAATTCCATTTCTTACTTTACACAAATCAACACAATTATTTAATTCACATCGGAATAGCACTCTACTTACTACGTATGACGAATCTTCAATTCAGGAATCTGAATTCTGAATTTGGAGATGCTATCCTTTGCTGTAGGCGTTGCTTTGATTTGATTAATGTTGCTTTAAGCTTTTGATTTATCTCCTAATTGTCTCTCTATTTCTGACGGCTATCCTCAGTCTCTCCTCAGCAACATGACGGTCTCATCTCTATTTTAGTTTGTGTGAATTAGGGTTAGTCTTAGGTCCTTTTTATAGAGTTTGTGAGTTGATTTAGACCGTCGATGAAGCTTGGTTCAATAATAGCCGTTCGTTCAAAGGAGAGACCAACCAGGAGCTGACACCTAGCCCTAGTGACAAGGGAAGGCTCAGGAAATCGACCAAACACAGATTAGGCCAGCAGGGGGGCTGGGTTCGACCTGGCTCAGGGGCCAGATCGACTCCCCAGTCGACCCCCAGGTCGACTCTAGAGTCGACCTGCCTGGGGCAGGTCGACACCTAGGTCGACTCCCAGGTCGACCTGGCCTGGCAGGTCGACCCTAGGGTCGACCCCCAGGTCGACTTGGTGGGTTGGGCGGGAACTTTTCCCGCCTACTCTGATTGGGCTGAAATTCAAATCTGTTTTCGAAATTTGAATTTTCTAAAACTTCATCGGACCATAATTTGGTCATACGGGCTCCGTTTCTCAAAAACGCGGACTCTATTTCGCGTATTTTTCCGAGACGAACGCAATGGCATATCCCGTTTCCCTTAATACTTTGATTTGAAATTTATTATACTTTAATTTGTGAATTGCACTGTTATAAAATACACGGGGTGTTACATTCTCCCCCACTTAAAAGGATTTCGTCCCGAAATCTTCAAGTTCAGGAAGCATATACATCCTAACATCCAAACATCCATCTACTCATCCATAAAACACGAGCATCCATTGTCCTTAAAAGACTTCTAATGCTTCATGATAATATGCGAAGTGTGTGTATACATGTACTTATCTAATGCAAAATCAGGCGGTCTACTGATTCTGTTGACCTCCTTAATGCGAATTATGTAAGTGCTATGAATCCATTATGTATGCAAATCCTCCTATTCATGATTCTACATGAGTGCACAATCATTCATATAAATGCAACATCCATATGACAACACATTAAACTTCAACCATATACGAATATAAATACATATATGCATATGCAATATGAAGTGACTGAGCCGATCTAAAACCTAAATTGTGTGTGTGTATATGCAACCACTAGCAATCACTTGCATAACATGTCTCAAACACATGTTTTCATTCAAAGAGTTTCTACCTAAAAGATAAGGTCGAGGAGATATACCTAAAAAGATAGGTAAAAGCGCAACTTAAGGAAAAAGGAAAGATCAAAGATGTACCCTCGAAAAGAAAAGGGTAGGCTGCGCGTATTTTAGCTTCAGTTTCCCAAGTTGCATCTTCTTCGGCGTCGCTCCACTGAACTTTGACGAGCTTGACTTCGCGGTTGCGTAGCTTCTTCACTTCCGTTCCTAATATGCGGGTTGGAACTTTCCTTATGGTTGCTTCGCGTTCCGCTTCAGCTTCTTCTACTATATTTGGCTCTACCACTTCAGCAGACTCATGTAGACATTTTCGGAGATGTGAAACGTGAAAGATGTTGTGAACTCCAGCCAATTTTCGGGTAGCTCTAATCTATAGGCCATTTTCCCAATTTTCTCAATGATAGGAAATGGACCTACCTAAAGGTATAGTCAAATGATAGAAGCAAGTAAAAACTTTGTGCCCATTAGGCAATGTCAAAACTGGAAATCTATGCCACATATATATTGATTAGGAGAAGAACTCTCTAAGCATCAGCCCCGAAGACCGAAATCAACATCAGACTGGCACCCAAAGAATTACTCAACCCAACCACTAGATTCTAGGAAACTAAGCATGATGGACTCCTTTTTGGTCACAAGGGAGTCCCTTCCTAAGACCAACCTATAAAACCCAAAAAGTTTAGTCAAACCAACGAACACCCTCAAGCCCCAACATGTGTTACTAACAGATGAGTTATACTCCCTATGGGGTTTGCAACAAAAATTGGATTGAGAATGGGACCGAGAGGATATACACAAAAGATAGCATGCAAGTAAGCTCTACAGGAAGAGAGGGATCAAAGATATACTCTTAAGAAGAGATATGATGCACGAATCTAGTCTTCAATCTTCTAAGTCGCATTTCCTTGAGCTTAACTCCATTATGCTTTGTCCGTCTTTAACTTCACAATTTTCGTAGCTTCTTAATTCTTGTTTCCAAAATATGAGTTGGAACCTATTTCACTGTTGCCTCTCGTTCCTCTTTCACTTACTCTACTTCTAGTATACTCGGCTCAAACATAACGGCGTACTCATGGTTTCATGCAAGCCCTCCAAAATTCACTAGTGAATCTTGGATCTCGTCCACTTACTATCGGGTATTCTACGTAGAAGAACTATCTCTTGGAAATAAATGCCAACCATGCTGCCAAATGTACTTACTAAGGTGATTCTCCACAACTCATGCATAAGCGAAATGAACCTTCTGCCTTAGTGGCGAACACCATTAGAGCGCCCCATTCTGAAATGCTCCTCCTAATGAACCCCTTTTCTAGAAGCTCTTTAATCTGTTTACTAAGCTCTTTCCTTTCCCGTGGAGCCATGTGTCTAACGGGCTACGCAACGGGCTTTGCTTTATCTACAAGGTATATGCGGAAGTCTATCTCCTGCTTCGGAGGCAAGCCCTTCACCTCTTCGAAGACATCCGGATATTCCCGGACCACTCTAACCGATTGCAAATTTTCAACGGAGGCATCTAGCGATTCAAGGTAACTAAGCATAACCGCATACGAGGGATTACAAGAAATTTCCAAAGTATTACCGAGCTGGGTTAGGAGCCTAACAACCCTTTTCTCACAATCAAGGATGGCCCCATTACTGGATAGCCAATCCATACCCAAAATCAAACCATATCCCGAAAAGCCCAAAACAAAGGCACTACATTTAAATTCTACGCTTAGAATAGAAATTTTCAATCCCAAACTGATCATAGACAAATGAGCTGGGCCCCCAATTGGGTTTGAAACAATTAAGGGGTCCTCTACCATACTAGTTTTTAGGTGCAGAGATTCTACTAAAGCAGATGAGATAAAGGAGTGTGATGCACCAGAATCAAATAAAGTGCGAACGGGGTGATCACAAAGATAAACTACACTTTCTACAGAAGTATTTATACCTCGCTGTTGTAGAGGTGGCGCCTCTAGCACATGAACTTGTGCCCCTGAGGTGGATCCAGCCCTCTGCCCCTGTCCTCGTTTCTTTGGGCAGTCCTTAGCCATGTGGCCTGTCTCACCGCAAGAAAAGCACCGACCATTCATCTTGGCCTTCTTTTTCCGGCAATCTTTCACTAAGTGCCCCACTTTGCCACAGAATTTACACTTCCTCTTCTCTTGGGACTTGTTGTCTTTCCCGCCCTTCTTAAAGTCTGTCTTCCTAAGCTGTAAACCCTCTTTCTTCCCTTGAGAGCTTTCCGCCTTTGTCTCCTTCTTCCTTGGGCAGTCCCTAGCCTAGTGGCCCGTCTCCCTACACTGAAAGCAAGTAGCACTCATCCTCCTCTTCTTCTTCCTGCAGTCTCCCTCCATATGTCCAAGAATTCCGCAGAAATAACATTTCCTTTTTTCACGTTTCTTGTCATTACTATTACGATCCTTTCTTGTTTGACTATTATTCGTCTTCCTACTCTGGGACTCTTCCGCTTGCTGGTTTACGTGGAGGAGGAGGAGTGAAAGCGTCAGCAGCTGGGGAGTAAGGTCTCCAGACATGCTGAAACAGAAAGGATAGATTCAAAAAGAAGGATAAGAGATAGTACCTATGGCTTTGGGGGGACTTTGCCTTTTAAAATAAAATAATATTTTATCTTTTAAAAATGCTTCTTTAAATTTCTTTTTAAAAAAAAAATTTTCAAAACTTTTTATCTTATTCGGTAAACCTATGCTCTGATACCAAGTGAAACACCTCACCTCCGTTAGGGTCACTCTCAAAGGGAATGCCCTAATTTTGGTGGAGGTTTATAAGTATGAGTCACAGATATACAAGACAGATATAAGAACACATATTTTTGAACAGCGGAAACCAACAACAACTTTTATTTCATTAAAATAGGTGTTACACAAGGCATGCCATAATTGTCTTACAATACTTTTAAAAACATAACATCTTCATAACTGTCTTGATTACATTATTTAAAGAAGCATAAAGAAAACATAAATAAACTACAAAAGTCCCATAATTGCTGTCCAAAGCCATAGTCCAAAATGGAAAGGATCCAAGCAATACATTCTTTCTCTTCAAGCTGGATAAGAAGACTGGTCAAGCTGCGGTATTCCCTCCCTGTGGACCTTGGGGGGGGGGGACGGAAGAAAAGAAGACGAAAGAAAAGTAGAGTCAGACATAAAGCCTGAGCAAGTCTAGGACTATTCAGTCTATGAACAAAGAACTGGGTATGATAAGTATAAACTAGAAATGGGAAAGCACCATAAACTAAGTTAAGTTGTCTAGGGTTGAATATACTATTGTACCCCATATTAATCTCTGTACCCATATAAACTAGTTTCCAACAGGCACCCCATAATCAGGGTGAAGTGATCCATTTTATGATGATCGGCTCCTACTCGCATAGTTACATGTGTCTTACAGCCCCCGTTGTTGTAGTTACCTATGATGGTCCCACCATGGGGTGTATCAAGTCCCATGGTGGCAGCCCGACACAACCCTAGAATGCACAGGTATGCTACTGGTTCCCAGTGCCTTAGTTTTCTGCGCCGGAGTGTGTGCACGCCCGCACCCCGTTAGAACCTACACTGCTGCACCACCGCCGTCGATTTGACCTCTTACAGTCAGCCCAGTAATCGTACCCCACCCTGCCTAGCTTCAGGGTATCATGATACGTCTTGTAGGGTTACTACTGAAAAGGGTCCCCCGCTACTAGGTTTTCTATTTCTAGCCAACATGCTAAGTTGGTTAAGTGTTTTATA
The DNA here is from genome assembly GCA_030737875.1 of Allium sativum. Lineage (NCBI taxonomy): Eukaryota > Viridiplantae > Streptophyta > Magnoliopsida > Asparagales > Amaryllidaceae > Allium > Allium sativum. Next base: position 44,291,666 of record CM060921.1, read on the forward strand.
AACCTAACCCCCAATCAGTTTGTTTAGATTAGCATGTTCCATTTTGAATAAGTATTAATATAATTTACTTAATCCTATCAATCCTGACTCAGCCTTAATTGTCTTATTAAAGTCTTGACCTCTCACATTAGACAGGTATTGTTGTGGCTGCCTGTTGCCGGTTGGGTCCGGGCAGTCTTACGCCACAACTCAGTCTAACCTCGGGTCCTTATTGGGCTCCGTGTTTAACCACCCACATTGGATAGGTATTGTTGTGACTACTAGACAGCCGGGCGGTTCCGGGCAGGTTTACATCACAACTCAATCCAACCTCGGGTTAAACACATCGTATTTTCTACATTTACATATTTTGTCTCTTTTCTTTTTATATGTAAATATTTGCGGCCCATTATTCAAATTTATCTTTATTGATTAAAATTTATTTATGTCACTTAATTGATTTTCAAGATTGTTGGCATGCGTCGAACATGCCAACACATATGTTCTATATTTTAGCCCAAACGTCATTACCCCTGTTTTACACGTTCGTTCAAATGTAAGGTGTGTTGGGTTTAATACTTAAACCCAATTTAGCCATATGAAAAGGGGAGGCTTATAACATGGTGTTTATAAGGTTTCATAAAAAGGGGAGTGTGATCGCATGAACTTGCAACGAACGATTCAATTAACATAAAGTAGGCACATGTGAACTTGCAGTTGTAACATCATGGCATAACAATACTTAAACATGAATCATTCTATTCATATAATCATGGCATAAACAATACTTAAACATGAATCATTCTATTCATATGATTATGGCATAAACAATACCTAAACATGAATCATTCTATTCATATGATTATGGCATGAACAATAGTTAAACATGAATCATTCTATTCATATAATCATGGCATAAACAATACTTAAACATGAATCATTCTATTCATATGATCATGGCATAAACAATACTTAAACATGAATCATTCTATTCATATGATTATGGCATGAACAATACTTAAACATGAATCATTCTATTCATATGATTATGGCATGAACAATACTTAAACATGAATCATTCTATTCATATGATTATGGCATGAACAATACTTAAACATGAATCATTCTATTCATATGATTATGGCATGAACAATACTTAAACATGAATCATAGGTTCAACTAACCATGTAAACTTGAAATTAAGAATCTAACTAAATTAGATATCATTATTATTGGCACATGGTCTTGATTAGAAATATAAGCCTATATTTTTATTTAGACATAATATAAACTAATCATGTTCATAAAATCACTACATGCTAAAAAGGTACTTACTTTTGTCATTAATACAAAAGTATGGTTCAACTAGAATTATCCCAACCTAATTCTTATATGAATCATGGTTTTTAATCCATTTATAGGATTATAGCATAAACATACCCAAACTTAAATCATGGTTTTTATTCTATCTATGTAAACTTGCAAGTGGAATGTAATTCTAATGTAACTTATGTGTCACATATATTATCATATGATTATGATAACAACATAAGCCTAAAAACATGTTTTTCAATTGGGCATAGTAACAAACATAGTTTAGTCATGTTCATAAAATTAATACAAGTTCGTAAAGATGCTTGTTTTTGTCACTATCACAAAAGCATGATTTTTATACTTGAACTATGATGCCAATTCCAACACAACTTCATATGAATCATAATACTCAAATGGACCAAATTACACTAAAGATGACCATAGAATTATACATCGTGTAGGCATAACAATAAATCATATACTTGCATGAATTTCAAATAAACTATTACAACATATAGTTGTTACTTTCAACATGAATCATATACTTGCAATTATCGAATGGGTGTTGTAAATAACTACCACAAACATGTAGTTTTCAATATGAATCATATGCTTGCATGAATCCCAATTAAAATTCCACCACATGTGGTTGTCAACATAAATCATATACTTGTATGAATCCAATCGTACACTGTAACACCCCACGCCCGCTATGGTCACTCTCTAAGGGAATGCCATAACATTGGTGGAGTGTTTTGAGTGAATATAGAATAGAGTAATTACAGCAAGACAGATATAAGTAATACTTGAAAATTTAAAACATCATTTCAATTGCAGCGGAAAATAAAACATGTCTGGTTACATCACAAAACCATAATAGAAGTCAAGTACAAATATCCATCCTGCTAAATAAAAATACATAATCCCAATACATGAACTGATAGCCATAAAAGAAAAGGGTAAGCTGAGCTCTACATCTAGGGTCCAAGCTCCAAGAGAGCAATAAAAGCAGCCTGATCAAAGCCCACTCGTGCTGGGCCCACTCTGAGAACCTGAGGGTTGGGAAAAAGATAAAAACAACGGGGTCAGACATAAGTCTGAGCGAGTCCTATAACTTTAACAATGTAATCATTAAAGTAATAAGGATATGATATAACTTGGTACGGTGTGACTGGGGATAAATGACTACACTCAGTAGCCCATCAGACTTAGAGTGAACTAAGATAACGATAAAGACGCATTTACCCACCCAAGGATAATTACTACACTGCACCGCACCAGTCGTTCCTACTTAAAGGTTGATCCCTCCCAAGGACGTAGAAAATTTACCCAGTAGTTTCGTGTACCCCTAGCTCACTACATAGGTGCCGTCTGCCCCTATCTCCACTAGGTGTACCCACTACTCCCAAGCGATCGGCTCCCTACCGTAGATACCCGTGCTGGTCCCACAATGGGGTGTATCATTCCCCAAAGTGGCAACCTGATAATATTAACGGTGCACGGCTTTATATCTACACGATGCAACAACGACTTACCAACCAGCCTGGGTCCACACACGCATATGAAACCCGTTGATCCTGCGTTGCCACCGCTAACCCGTTTTGGCCTCTTATAGTCAAGCCCAATATGCATGTCCCGTCACTCGGCTAGAGTCGAGCCCACAAAGATACGTTTGGGATATTGGTTGAAATGGGCCCCCACAAGCTACCCACCTAAGCTTGTCATTTCTAGTGTATACCACTTAACCCTTTAATCATGTTTTAATTACATGTTCCACTTTGGTTAAGTATTCTAATCGTATTTTCTATTGCCATCCAAGGCAACCACTAGATTTCCACATGCCACCCAAGGCACCCACTTAACCCCTCATGTCCCTCTACATGCTAATATGGTTAAGTGTTTCTTAATTAATTAATTAAGATCATGACCTCATAAAGACCTCTCACATTAGACCATCTTTTATGACTGCTGGATATGCCAGTTGGGTCGGGGCAGACTTCCATCATAAAAAGGATCTAACCTCGTGTCTTTACTTTAATCACGTATTTAACTTATGACTAAGACCTCTCACATTGGGCCAATCATTTGTAGCTGTTGGATGGCCGGTTAGTTCCGGGCAGACTTCTGCTACAAAAGGGTCCAACCTCGTGTCTTAGTTGATTAATTACACCTAATTAATCACCCCCATAATTTGTATTAATTATCCCTAATTAATTAGACATTTTTAAGAATATGGGTAGACCTAACTCAATAGGTAAATTCCTAATTCCATAGTACGGGTAGACCTAACTTAATAGGTAAATTCCCAACTCCATAATATGGGTAGACCTAACTTAATAGGTAAATTCCCAATTATGTCTATTCATTTTATGTTATGCTTAATCATAACAACTTTACACCTTTTTATAATTATGCATATTAACCCCATCGTTTCCCACGTAATTCGTTTACATAACATGTCATACATAGAGGCAACCTTGCATATGTTATGCACATCATAAAAAGAGACAAACTTGCATATGAGCTTGCATATAAACTTGCATAAAACTTGCATATGAACTTGCATAAAACTTGCAAATGAACTTGCATATAAACTTACATAAAACTTGTATATGAACTTACATACCATGTCATATCACAAAGGCAAACTTGCATATGTTATGCATATCATAAAAAGAGACTAACTTGCACATGAACTTGCATATATCATGTCATATCACAAAGGCAAACTTGCATATGTTATGCATATCATAAAAAGAGACTAACTTGCATATGATTTTGCATAAGAACTTGCATAAAACTTGCATATGATCTTACATAACACATCATATCATAAAAAGAGGCAAGTTTACATATGAACTTATAACATATGACAACCACAACTTGCATAATCCACATTTACATCCATAGCCTCCTAATATCCTATCCTAATTAGTTTAGCAATTACTTGCTAAAGGCATAGGAACTCACCAAAACCAAGATTAGCAAACTTATGAAGTAGAACTAGTTGCTAAATATGAAGAAGATGATGATTAGAGGTTGATTAGCTTGCAACTTCCTTCATAAACTAGTGGAGGCTCCTCTTAGGTTTGATTTTGGTGGCATGATGGCATCATTTCTATTTTTAGTATGGATTAGGCTTGCATTAGGGTGTATTTATAGGATTAGGGTGTGTTTTAGACCATAGGATTAACCCTAGGTTAGATTAGGTCTGTCAGATTTAGGAAGTCTCTAGAACACAGCCCAGCCCTAGCCAGAAAACCAGACCTGGTGCACCCAGGCCAAATGGCTCGACACCCCATGTCGACAAGGCAGTCGACAGCCCTGTCGACATGGCTAGGGCGGGAACTTTCCCGCCTGGCCCCGCTGGTTGAAATTAAAAATCTGAATTTGAATTTTTAAATCTGTTTTTAACTTTGAATTTTCTGCAAACATCATTGGGCCATAACTGGGCCTTACAGACTCCGATTTACAAAATTTCGGACTCTATTTCGCGTATTTTTCCGAGACGAACGCAATGACGCAGCCCGTTTCCCCCAATTCTCACATTTGAGATTATTTATTCTGCAATTAGTGAATTTTAGCATTAACTGAAATACGGGGTGTTACATACACCATAGCATTGCCAAATCGTTTAGAATCAAAATAACATACAAATATAGATTATTATCGCCACAATTCCATTTCTTACTTTACACAAATCAACACAATTATTTAATTCACATCGGAATAGCACTCTACTTACTACGTATGACGAATCTTCAATTCAGGAATCTGAATTCTGAATTTGGAGATGCTATCCTTTATTGTAGGCGTTGCTTTGATTTGATTAACGTTGCTTTAAGCTTTTGATTTATCTCCTAATTGTCTCTCTATTTCTGACGGCTATCCTCAGTCTCTCCTCAGCAACATGACGGTCTCATCTCTATTTTAGTTTGTGTGAATTAGGGTTAGTCTTAGGTCCTTTTTATAGAGTTTGTGAGTTGATTTAGACCGTCGGTGAAGCTTGGTTCAATAATAGCCGTTCGTTCAAAGGAGAGACCAACCAGGAGCTGACACCTAGCCCTAGTGACAAGGCAAGACTCAGGAAATCGACCAAACACAGACTAGGCCAGCCAGGGGGGCTGGGTTCGACCTGGCTCAGGAGCCAGGTCGACTCCCCAGTCGACCCCCAGGTCGACTCTAGAGTCGACCTGCCTGGGGCAGGTCGACACCTAGGTCGACTCCCAGGTCGACCTGGCCTGGCAGGTCGACCCTAGGGTTGACCCCCTGGTAGACTTGGTGGGTTGGTCGGGAACTTTTCCCGCCTACTCTGATTGGGCTGAAATTCAAATCTGTTTTCGATATTTGAATTTTCTGAAACTTCATCAGGCCATAATTTGGTCATACGGGCTCCGTTTCTCGAAAACTCGGACTCTATTTCGCGTATTTTTCCGAGACGAACGCAATGGCATATCCCGTTTCCCTTAATACTTTGATTTGAAATTTATTATACTTTAATTTGTGAATTTCACTGTTATAAAATACACGGGGTGTTACAGGTACACTTAGTTCTGTTTGTTTCCTTTGGTACCGTCTGTTTCTGTTGGGTGGTAACACCTGTCTGTTTCTGCGTGGTACCGTCTGTAGGGGTGGTAAGGCCCATTACTAGTGTACACCTAATTATAACATTTTGTTTCCGTAGGGATTTTTCTGTTTTCATCTCTGATTCCATTTCCGATTCTGTTTCTGTACCTTCTGTCTATTGGGGTGGTAAAGGCCCATTAGTTGGGCGGTAAAGGCCCATTATTAGTATTCTGTTTCCGTACCTTCTGTCTGTTGGGTTGGTAAAGGCCCATTATTAGTATTCTTCTTCTGTACCTTCTGTTTGTTGGGGTGGTGAAGGCCCATTATTAGCCTGTTTCTGTATAGATTATTCTGTTTTGATTCTGTTTCAATTTAGACATTAGGGTAACACCTAACCCTGTTACACTAGTATTAGTTCAGAGAAGTAAGATGTAAGTAAGGAACATAACTTGGTTTACATCATTTTGTTTCTTCTGTTAACTTAAAGTATATCTGCTATTCCTGTTGATGTAATCTCTCATCCAGCTTTATTTACATGTCATGACAATATTATCTATTTATATGCTAGAAGTATGTAACACCCCACCTCCGCCAGGGTCACTCTTGTAAGTACACTGGCTTTGGAGGGGTGTTGGACATGGTAAACATGCATAAAGATATCACAAGATAGAACATATAAGTAAAACAAAGTAAGTAAAGCAGCGGATAAAACTACTATTTCAAACCCATAGTCAACTTACATCAAAAGTTCTAAGTCATTATTTTCCAATTACTACAAGTCTAGAAACATAAACTGAAAACTGGAAATAACATAAAGTGAACTATCCCCAAAGTAGACGTGGTAAAGCCATAGCGAGCTCAGGTCCAAACCGTACATGAGCTATCCAGAAAGCAAGCTAAAGATCCAAGCTAGGTGCTAATGTTCCCACCCTGAGAACCTAGGGGTGGGGGGGGGGAACGGAAGAAAAGAAGCGAAACGAAAACAGGTCAGTCAAAAAGACTGGTAAGTCTTACCTACTATTAGTATAAAAACTAATAAAGTTAACTAAACATTAGAAACTGAGATGAAACATAACTGGCATGATAAATAGATAACAAGGTAGATCAAGTGTGGCATCTCATATACAAGGTTAAGTTTTGCACCAATAGTACTAGTAATCCAACCCATGTCAAGTATAAATAAGAAATGATCCCTTAGCCCAGTATCATGAGATGGCCCAAGTCGGGGTCCAACTACACGGTCTAGTCGATCGGTTCCCTATAAGCCTAACTCGTCGAGTGTCGGTGTCATACGGCCCAATCATGGAATGTAGTCAAACTGTGCTAGGTCCACCCTAGGGTGTATCAAGTCCTAGGGTGCCAACCACTGACACGAATCAAGCACGCACAGTCTAAACCTACTGGTGCCCGTGCCTGCTTTTTCAGCTCCGGACTATGTGCACGACCATAGTCCGCCTGAACTTACACCGGCGCACCAACTCAGCCGTCGTTCTGGTCGGTTACAATCAGTCTAGTAATCGTGCCCCACCCTAGCCTAGTCCTTAGGGTATCGTTGATACATCCAAGAGGGTTACTGCTGAAAAGGACCGCGTAACTAGGGTTTCTAACGGGTTAAGTGCGGTCAACCCTATCCCATCATGTACCAAGTTGGTTAAGTATACCCAAGTGGTTCATGACTTAACCCCAACAATCCATCGTGCTCAATTGGTTAAGTATTCAAGTGGTCCATGACTTAACCTACCATGTGGCATTAATTAACTTAATGCACCCCAACCTCTCACATTAGACTTTGTTGTGGTTACTAGTTAAGCCGGGCGGGTCCGGGTAGCTTTACACCACAACCTAGTCTAACCTCGGGTTTTGAGTGCGATATGACCAACTACTCACATTGGGTCCTATTGTTTGTAGCCACTAGTTAAGCCGGTCGGTTCCGGGTAGATTTATGCTACAAACTCAACCCAACCTCGAGATGGCCACCTTCATGTTTTCTACATGTCATGTCCACGTTCATGTTTTCAAGCATAATCACATGTCATATTTTCAGGCCATGTTTCATGTCATTTAAGTTTACCCATAACGTAACCCCATCGTACGTAAGTTCGTATCAACACAAATAGATCAAAAGGGGGAACATGATGATTTGATAAGTTGGGCATAAAGTGGCAAAGTCTATCACAAGTTTAACATGGTGATATATGAGGCAAAGGTGTTCATCACAACTAGCATATGGCATTATTAGCCTCAAAACATGTATGACATCAACTTAGCAAATAGATGATAACATGGTCATAGTTAACATAGGGTGATAACTTGTGATTAGCACATAGTTCAACATCATATGCGAGTTAACATCAAGGTTATGAGAGGATCTATGTTGCATTATGCATAACTACCAGGTTCTATGTTGCATTATGCATAACCACCAAATAAAGCTCATAGCTTTCTACCCAAAAATCAAGGTAAATGATACTAGGTTCATGATAGTGCCACAATCATAGATCAAAAGAGTCATAAATGGATCTATGCATACAAATATAGCCCCCAAGACAAGTATTATACCCAAAAGTCTCATTTCAACTTGCTACATGATCATATTAACTTCATAGTTTAAATCTAAGAGTAGAATAGGGCTTACAAATCGCGGCTATGAGATCTAGAATGAAATAGAACAAGATTGTGACAAAGCCACACTAGAAATCCCCAAATAAAGATAAGATCCACTCCAAGCCTTGAGAAATAAGAAGAAAGATCCTTGTTTTGATAAAGAAAGATGGCTCCTTTGCTTTAGATCAAGCTTAGGCTCTCAAGCTCTCAAGTTGAAGAAGATGGAGGCCATGATTAGGAAGCATTTTGGCATAATTTAATTGTACGAATGATTAATGAGGGTTTAGGGTAGGTCTAAGGGTGCTTATATAGAAGTTTAGGTTAGTTTAGGCCATAGGATTAACCCTAATTCAGATCTGAGCCATCAAATCACGTCACAAGCCAACAAAACAAGACCCAGGAGCCAAAACAGGTGCACACGGCCAAACTGGCCCGACCACCCAGGTCGACAAGGGTGTCGACTGGGCAGTCGACACCACCTGGGGCAAGTCGACTCCCAAGTCGACTCCGCAGTCGACTTGGGGCTGGGCGGGAAATTTTCCCGCCCAGTCTGTTTGGCTCCAGATTTGAAATTTGAACTGTTTTTGAACTTGAAATTTTCTGAAAACTTTGACGGGCCATAACTTGGTCATACGGACTCCGATTCTCAAAAACTCAGACTCTATTTCGCGTATTTTTTCGAGACGAACGCAATGGCACAGCCCGTTTCCCTTGATTCAGATTTTATCATTTAATTCTACCTTGATTAATGTTATAACATGTTATTCAAAATACGGGTTGTTACATTCTCCCCACCTTAAAGGATTTCGTCCCCGAAATCTTCAAGTTAGGAAGAACGTATCCTACCATCCATCGTCCATCTACTTAGAACGTCATCCACGAGCAGTCATTGTCCTTAAAAGATTCTATATGTTGTATGATCATATGCGAAAGGTGTGTGTATATGTACTTATCTAATGCGAAAATCAGGCGGTTACTGATTCAGTAAACCTCCTTAATGCAAAGTATGTTAGTGAAATGAGTCCATATGTATGCAAATTCCTAACATAATTCATAATCTCCAAATGAGTGCACATAACATTCATCCATATGCAACATCCACATGATAGCATAACAAGTTTCAGTCATGAATAAGTATAAGCACTCATGCATATGCAATATGAAAGTGTGTGAGCCGATCTTAGTGCCTAATGTGTATCATGCATCCATGAGTATCCACTTGCAAACACTTGCAACCACTTGCAAATATCAAGCATAACATGTTTCATCCAAAGGGTTTCTACCTAAGGTTCTCATGACAAGGTTAACGAGATAACAAGATAAACATGGATAGCAAAAGAAAGATATGTTAACTAGGAAAAGAGATTGAGAATGTACCCTCAAAAAGGAATGGATAAAGCCCACGCATCTTCTCCTCGGTTTCCCAAGTTGCATCTTCATCGGCTTCACTCCACTGAACCTTTACTAACTTGACTTCTCGATTCCTCAGCTTCTTGATCTCCATTCCTAAGATACGAATCAGAGCTCGCCTCAAAGTTGCCTCTTTTTCTACCTCCACGTCTTCAAGAATGCTAGGCTCAACTACCTCGGCTGACTCATGTAGGCACTTTCGAAGATGCGAGACATGAAAAACATTGTGCACTCCGGCCAGCTTCTCGGGCAATTCCACCTTATAAGCCATCTTCCCAATCCTCTCTATGATATGGAAGGGTCCTACGAACCTTGGTGCCAGCTTCCCAACTGCTCCAAAACGAACCACATTTCGCAAAGGAGAAACTTTCACAAAGACCATATCTCCAACTTCAAACTCTAAGTCTGTCCTTCGCTTGTCTGCATAGGATTTTTGTCTGTCTCGGGCCGTTTTCATCCGCCTTCGAATCAACTCCACCTTCTCAGATGTGTCCCTTATCATGTCGGGCCCAAGTATAAGCTTATCCGTCGTCTCTCACCAACATGTTGGTGACTTGCATGGCCTCCCATACAAAGCTTCGAATGGTGCCATCCCTATGCTTGCTTGGTAGCTGTTATTATAAGCAAACTCTACGACAGGAAGGTAGTCTTCCCAAGTGCCACCAAAGTCAAGAATGCATAGTCTCAATAGATCTTCTAGTACCCTATTCACCCTTTCGGTCTGGCCATCCGTCTGTGGGTGATAGGCTGTACTTAGATTCAATTGCGTACCCATCGCTTCTTGCAAACTATTCCAGAACTGGCTAGTGAAGATTGGGTCACGATCGCTAACTATGCTAGAAGGAACTCCATGCAATCGCACTATCTCTCGAAGATAAACAGATGCCACCCATGATGCGGTCCTTTTGCCCTTTACTGGTATGAAATGAGCGCTCTTCGTGAGTCTATCCACTATGACCCATATGCTAGTATTCCCCTTCCTTGATCTCGGCAATCCATCCACAAAATCCATAGAGATACTCTCCCACTTCCATAGCGGGACCTCGAATGGATGCAATAGCCCACCGGGCTTCTTCGACTCGGCCTTTACTTGCTGGCAAACAATGCATCTAGAAACAAACTCTGCCACATCCTTTTTCATCCCATCCCAAAAGAAAATGCGCTTCATATCCCGGTACATCTTATCCCCTCCGGGATGTATGGTCATCCTCGAGTGATGCGCCTCCTCAATGACTTTATTTACTAAGTCTCCTACTCATGGGACACATAGTCTTCCACCACGCCTTAGCCATCCCTTGCCATCAATAGTATATCTAGCGAGGTGACTTGACGTCTCACCCCGAATCAACTTGTCCATGATCTCGACTATCTGCGGGTCTTCCCTCTGTGAATCCCCAACTTGATCAAGAAGTGTAGGTCTAAGCTCGAGGGATGCTAACGAACCAGTCATCGACACAACAGCAGGTGCAAAATCAAAGGTTGCCAAGAACTCTAGGCTCTTCATCTTAACAAACAAGGGACTCAAAGTCAACCTTCTTCTGCTTAGCGCATCCGCCACAACATTACCCTTGCCAGGGGTATAAGCTATCTCGAAGTCATATGATGCCAAGAATTCCATCCACCTCTGCTGCCTTAGATTCAAATCTTTCTGCGAGAAGAGGTACTTGAGTGACTTGTGATAAGTATATAACTCAAACCTTTCGCCTTGAAGATAGTGGCGCCATGATTTGAGTGCAAAAACGATCGCCGCCAAATCCAAATCATGAGTGGGATAGTTCTTCTCATGAACTTTGAGTTGCCTACCCCCAAAGCATATCACTCTCCCTTCTTGCATCAGGACAGCGCCTAATCCCGTGCTACATGCATCGGTGTACACGGTAAACAACTTCCCTCCATTGGGCAATGCTAGAACTGGAGCTGTGGTGAGGGCTTTCTTGAGCATTTTGAAAAGCAAGCTCACACTCAAAGTCCCATGCAAAGACTAAGTTCTTCTTCGTTAACTTAGTGAGAGGGGCTGAAATCCTAGTGAAGTACTTAATGAACTTCCTATAAAATCCTGCCAGACCGAGAAAGCTTCTCACTTCAGTTGCATTCTTTGGAACTCTCCAGTCTTGTACCGCCACCACTTTAGCGGGATCTACAGCTAAGCCCTGCTTAGAAACTATATGCCCAAGGAACCGAACTTCCTTTCTCCAGAAATGGCGTTTAGAGAACTTGGCTTTCAACTGATGAGCTCTAAGCGTATCCATAACCTCCTTGAGGTGTGTAGCATGCTCTTCCTCGTCCTTAGAGAAGACCAGAATATCATCCACGAAGACAACCACAAACTTGTTAAGGAACTCCCTGAACACCCTACTCATCAAATCAACAAAGTATGCGGGTGCGTTAGTCAAACCGAACGGCATGACTAGCCATTCAAAGAATCCATCTAGAGTCCTAAACGCAGTCTTGTCAATACTATCCTTAGCCACTCTAAGCTGATGGAATCTGGTGGCTAGATCGAGCTGAGAGAAAGTAGAAGCACCAACAAGCTGGTCAAAGAGATCATCAATCCTCGGTAACGGGTGTTTATTCTTCTTTGTCAGCTTGTTCAACTCACGATAATCAACACATAGAAGAAGCGAACCATCCGCCTTAGTAGCGAAAACCACCGGAGCACCCCATTCTGAAATGCTTCGCCTAATGAAATTTATCTCAAGCAACTCTTTGATTTTCTTTCTAAGTTCTCTTCTTTCCCGTGGGGCCATGTGCCTAACAGGCAATGAAACTGGATTAGCATTATCAACAAGATAAATACAGAAGTCTATCTCGCGTTTATGGGGTAACCCCTTCACCTCATCAAAAACATCAGGATATTCTCGGACCACCCTCACAGATTGAAGATTGTCAATAGACGAGTCGAGGGATTCAAGATAACATAACATGACAGGATCCAGAGGGTTACAAGAAATCTCTAGGGTATTGCCAAGGCGAGTCATAAGCTTCACTACCCTATGCTCACAATCGAGAATGGCTCCATAACTGGACAACCAATCCATGCCCAAAATCAACCCGTATCCCATGAACCTGAGAACATAAGCATTACATGTGAATTCTACGGTCAAGATAGAAATACTCAAATCCATACAAATCATAGATAGATGGGCGGAACCCCAAATTGGATTTGAAACACTAATGGGATCCTCAACTAGACTAGTACTTAGGTGCAAACTTTCAACAATGTCAGAGGAAATAAAGGTATGCGATGCGCCAGAATCAAATAAAGTTCGAACAGGAAAACCAGAAATGTAAACAAGGCTTTCTACAGAAATACTACCTCGGTCCGAAACTGGAGCAGTGTTGAGAGCATGCATCTGCCCTCCAGAAGGTCCTGCTCGCTGAGTCTATCCTTGCCCCTGTCCTTGCTTCTTTGGGCAATCCTTACTGAAGTGTCCAGCCTCTCCGCAATGAAAGCATTCTCCCAACTTCCTCTTCTTCTTCCTACAATCTTTGGCTATGTGTCCAATGATCCCACAGAAGTTGCACTTTCTTGTGTCCTTTGCCTTGTTGTTGTTGGCCTTGTTACCCTTGTTGTTCTGATTGCTCTGATTTCCTCCCCACTTGGAGTCCGCCTTCTTGGTTTGAGTCTCATTAGGCTTAACTTCTTTTTTGCCATTCTTATCATTTCCTGAAGCAAGGCCATATCCACTAAGCTCTCAAAAGTGGCCCCCATGGGTATATGAGACATGGCTAAACCTTGCAATGGCTCATTCAATCCTCGTGCAAAGCGTAGAGCCTTCTTCTGGGGTGTGTTAACCATGTCCAAACCGAATCGAGCAAGCTGGTTAAACTTATTCACATACTCCCTCACTGTCATGTCCCCTTGCTTCAAAGATATAAACTTCTCCATTTATAGATTCTCCTCAGCAGATGATAGAAACTTAAGCCCAAACCTCATCCTAAAGTCGGCCCAAGTCTCTATAGGCCTAGTAGCGTTGGTGACCTCCCACCAATAAGCAACTTCCTCTTTCAATAGCCATACTGCCAACAGAACTTTTCTACGGTCTTCCACATCAAAGATGGCAAAGAGGTCTTCAGTTTCTTTTAACCAGTTTCTTGCCTTCACAAAAGTCTTCGTCCCAATAAAATTCTTGCCACCCATCGCCTTAAAGTCCTTGCAAATTTTCGTGAAATCCGCTTGTGGACGCTGAGGAGGAGGAGGAGGAGGAACCTCAGGTACGGGAGGAGGAATGGGAGTGTTTGCTGGGCCCGCATCGTTGGCCCTAGCTTCCAAGTACCTTCGGAACCATCCGAGTATGGGTACTCCCTCGGGAAGGTTAAGATCGACCATGCTGAAAAAGGGGAAAAGATAGATTTAGAACGAGGAAACAAAGGATAGTGCTAATGGCTTTTGGGGAATAGCCTTTCAAAATAAACTAGACTTTCTTGGAAAAATACTTAATTGGTTTTGAAAATATTTTTTCAAAAGGGTTTTTAAAACTTTTGTCCGGTCTAATAAAACCTTATGCTCTGATACCAAATGTAACACCCCACCTCCGCCAGGGTCACTCTTGCAAGTACACTGGCTTTGGAGGGGTGTTGGACAAGGTAAACATGCATAAAGATATCACAAGACAGAACATATAAGTAAAACAGAGTAAGTAAAGCAGCGGATAAAACTACTATTTCAAAACCATAGTCAACTTACATCAAAAGTACTAAGTCATTATTTTCCAATTACTACAAGTCTAGAAACATAAACTAAAAACTGGAAATAACATAAAGTGAACTATCCCCAAAGTAGACGTGGTAAAGCCATAGCGAGCTCAGGTCCAAACCGTACATGAGCTATCCAGAAAGCAAGCTAAAGATCCAAGCTAGGTGCTAGTGTTCCCACCCTAAGAACCTGGGGGGGAAACGGAAGAAAAGAAGCGAAAGGAAAACAGGTCAGTCAAAAAGACTGGTAAGTCCTACCTACTATTAGTATAAAAACTAATGAAGTTAACTAAACATGAGAAATTGAGATGAAACATAACTGGCATGATAAATAGATAACAAGGTAGATCAAGTGTGGCATCGCATATACAAGGTTAAGGTTTGCACCAATAGTACTAGTAATCCAACCCATGTCAAGTATAAACAAGAAATGATCCCTTGGCCCAGTATCATGAGATGACCCAAGTCAGGGTCCAACTACACGGTCTAGTCGATCGGCTCCCTATAAGCCTAACTCGTCGAGTGTCGGTGTTATACGGCCCAATCACGGAATGTAGTCAAATTGTGCTAGGTCCACCCTATGGTGTATCAAGTCCTAGGGTGCTAACCACTGACACGAATCAAGCACGCACAGTCTAAACCTACTGGTGCCCATGCCTGCTTTTTCAACTTCGGACTATGTGCACGACCAAAGTCCGCCTGAACCTACACCGGCACACCAACTCAGCCGTTGTTCTGGTCGCTTACAATCAGCCCAGTAATCCTGCCCCACCCTAGCCTACTCCCTAGGGTATCGTTGATACAACCAAGAGGGTTACTGCTGAAAAGGACCGCGTAACTAGGGTTTCTAAAGGGTTAAGTGTGGTCAACCCTATCCCATCATGTATCCAGTTGGTTAAGTATACCCAAGTGGTTCATGACTTAACCCTAACAATCCATCGTGTTCAATTGGTTAAGTATTCAAGTGGTCCATGACTTAACCCTACCATTTGGCATTAATTAACTTAATGCACCCCAACCTCTCACATTAGACTTTGTTGTGGTTACTAGTTAAGCCGGGCGGGTCCGGGTAGCTTTACACCACAACCTAGTCTAACCTCGGGTTTTAAGTGCGATATGACCAACTACTCACATTGGGTCCTATTGTTTGTAGCGACTAGTTAAGTCGGTCGGTTCCGGGTAGGTTTATGCTACAAACTCAACCCAACCTTGAGTTGGCCACCTTCATGTTTTCTACATGTCATGTCCACATTCATGTTTTCAAGCATAATCACATGTCATATTTTCAAGTCATGTTTCATGTCATTTAAGTTTACCCATAACGTAACCCCATCGTACGTAAGTTCGCATCAACACAAATAGATCAAAAGGGGGAACATGATGATATGATAAGTTGGGCATAAAGTGGCAAAGTCTATCACAAGTTTAACATGGTGATATATGAGGCAAAGGTGTTCATCACAACTAGCATATGGCATTGTTGGCCTCAAAACATGTATGACATCAACTTAGCAAATAGGTGATAACATGGTCATAGTTAACATAGGGTGATAACTTGTGATTAGCACATAGTTCAACATCATATGCAAGTTAACATCAAGGTTATGAGAGGATCTATGTTGCATTATGCATAACCACCAAATAAAGCTCATAGCTTTCTACCCAAAAATCAAGGTAAATGATACTAGGTTCATGATAGTGCCACAATCATAGATCAAAAGAGTCATAAATGGATCTATGCATACAAATATAGCCCCCAAGACAAGTATTATACCCAAAAGTCTCATTTCAACTTGCTACATGATCATATTAACTTCATAGTTTAAATCTAAGAGTAGAATAGAGCTTACAAATCGCGGCTATGAGATCTAGAATGAAATAGAACAAGATTGAGACGAAGCCACACTTGAAATCCCCAAATAAAGATAAGATCTACTCCAAGCCTTGAGAAATAAGAAGGATCCTTGTTTTGATGAAGAAAGATGGCTTCTTTGCTTTTGATCAAGCTTAAGCTCTCAAGTTGAAGAAGATGGAGGCCATGATTAGGAAGAATTTTGGCATAATTTAGTTTTAGGAATGATTAATGAGGGTTTAGGGTAGGTCTAAGGGTGCTTATATAGAAGCTTAGGTTAGTTTAGGCCATAGGATTAACCCTAATTCAGAACTGAGCCATCAAATCACGTCACAAGCCAACAAAACAAGACCCAGGAGCCAAAACAGGTGCACCAGGCCAAACTGGCCCGACCACCCAGGTCGACAGGGGTGTCGACTAGGCAGTCGACACCACCTGGGGCAAGTCGACTCCCAAGTCGACTCCCCAGTCGACTTAGGGGCTGGGCGGGAAATTTTCCCGCCCAGTCTGCGTAGCACCCCACCTCCGCTAGGGTCACTCACAAAGGGAATGCACTAGGTTTGGTGAAGCGTTATCGAGTTAAACATGCACAGAAATATTACAAGACAGAACATATATAAAACAGTGGAAGTAAAACAAATTTCATTACCTTATAAAATAAGGTCTAAAGCCTTTTACATCAGAATACATCAAAACATGTCTTGCAATAGTAAAGAAACATAAAACTTTTTCATAAATTATTCCCCAAAATAAAGCGGTGAAGTAGCCATAGCCAAGAGAAGACCAAGCTATACATAATGACCTTCAAGCATAAGAGGTCCGAACTAAACAACATCATTTCCTCGCTGAAAACCTGGGGGGGGGGGGGGGAAACGGAAGACAAAGAGGCGAAAGAAAACGGGGTCAGTCATAAAGACTGGTAAGTCCTATCTACTTCCAGTATAAAAACAGGTAAAGGTAACATGACATGCATAAACTGAAAGTAAACATAAGAATGACGGCAAGATAGATAAGCAAAACCAAGACAACTGGTTGAACTACTATAGCAAGATAAACTAAGGTATCATGATAAACTACGGTGTCAAGATAAATCAAGGTATCACATTGTCAGGTTTCTATCAAGTATACTATCCCAAGGTATCTATCATGCATAACAACCCACGGTATTTATCATGTATATTTGCTCTGCACCTCTCGTACTAGTATCCCAACCCGCGTCATGTGTTAACTATGAATGTCCCTTGCCCAATGTCATGTAATGGTCCATGTCAACCTAATATATAGCACATGTAGGTTTTTCCCCAACTTGTATGTTTCTTTCCATGTATAAGTTCAATCCTTTGCCGTAGGCCGTACGGGCTTTCCCATGTAAATCTATACCACCTCAACGTAGTACCATTTTATCCTTGGGGTTGTTTTGGACTGCTACCCTTGGTCTGGTTATGTTTTATGAACTATCGCGTTTTCACCTAGGGTTTATGCAGGTTAGGACCGCTAGGGATTATGCTACCTGATGAACATTTTCGTATCTCGGTTTGGGTTTTAGCCACCTAGGGCTACTAGGGATTATGCTACCCGTCAACCACGCCCTTTTATCCTACGTATGAATCGTGAATTGTTTTCCATGTCTAGACGCACATGTATCTCAATGTGCCATCCGAGTTCCGTGCCAGGCAAAACAAGAAATACGGAACTCGGTCGGGAGTTTTAAGTCATCTGCCGATGCAGATATCAAGGTCTGTTTTTGTATCTGTGGCTATCGTCCCACGTGACCCCTCCCTTAACTACTGAAAGGGAAAACAAGAAAAGTCATGTATGAGAACTACACTAGGGCCATCGATGCCCTCTTTCCGGACGACCAACCTCACCCATACCTAGATAGCGAGTATGGTCTGTTGGGTGTTCTCTGCCTTTCCGTACGCACACGATTGACTAAAGATGGTAGGTGGCTGACGATGTGCTATCTAGGGCTACCATGAAAAATATCGCTGACCCCACACTAATCCACCCCAGTCTTTAGGTTGCTCGCACAGCAACCAAGGCATACCCTTGGTTCTTCTACCGTAGACCTTAACCTCTATGAGCCCAGGTTTCGTGGACCATCCGCAACCTCACAGAGGGATACCAAGAGTATCCTCACGTTCCCCTAAGCTACTGCTTCGTCACCCAGTTCGTTGGAGCCTTTATCTAGGTCAGATAATTTGCTCCTCCTCGTGTGTTTAAGCGATGACCTACCGTATCGGGTTACTCATCTATCATTGAACTGGTCCCGGTTCCCTGACTAAGAATTATTACTCAGTTATCCTAAACTAAGGTTTATCACTTAGTTCCCTTTCCCGTTATCCTTGTTAACTACGATTTTCCACCTAGTCCCCTGAACTAGGGTTTTGTCAAATGGGTTAAGTGTTGTCATTCCAGTTCATGACTTAACCCGCCTACGAATCATGTCAAGATTGGATAAGTATTTAAGCTCAAGGCTTAGCCCTACAAGTTGGTTAAGTATACCAAGAAGCTCATGACTTAACCTTATTCAATTATCAAGTCAAATTGGTTAAATATTAGTTTGTCTTGGCCCTATCAGATTATCGTGTTAGATTGGTTAAGCATAGATTATCATAACCCCATTAGATTATCGAGTCAGATTGGTTAAGTGTGGGTTAGCTCAACCCCATCCAGTAACCGTATTACAATGGTTAAGTATATCTAAACGGTCTTGTGAGCTAACCCTATCAAGTTCTCATATTAGATTGGTTAAGTATAGGTTACTTAACCTCATCAAATCATCATGTATAATTGGTTGAGTATAAGTTACTTAACCCCATTAAATTATCATGTTAAGTCGGTTAAGTATTGCTTACTTAACCTCATTGAATTACCAAGTTTAGATTGGTTAAGTGTTTAACTTAACCCCATCGAATTACTGTGTTTAGATTAGTTAAGTGTAGGTTACTTAACCCCATCTAATTACCGTGTTTAGATTAGTTAAGTCTAAGTTACTTAACCCCATCTAATTACCAAGTCGGATTA
Organism: Allium sativum; assembly: GCA_030737875.1. Lineage (NCBI taxonomy): Eukaryota > Viridiplantae > Streptophyta > Magnoliopsida > Asparagales > Amaryllidaceae > Allium > Allium sativum. The sequence goes on from CM060921.1 coordinate 44,311,113, forward strand.
GTTAAGTGTAAATTACTTAACCCCATCCCCTAATTGTCTTATATGGTTAAGTGTCATTAAGAAATCAAGTCCGGTTTAACTTAACCTACCCATTCGTGTCATATCGGTTAATTATCATTAGTCAAAATTACTTAACCTTTTCATGTGGCATTAATTAGATTAATGCACCCCAACCTCTCACATTAGACTTTGTTGTGGTTACTAGTTAAGCCGGGCAGGTCCGGGTAGATTTACACCACAACCTAGTCTAACCTCGGGTTTTAAGTGCTATGTGATCAACTACTCACATTGGGTCCTATTGTTTGTAGCCACTAGTTAAGCCGGGCGGGTCCGGGTAGATTTATGCTGCAAACTCATCCCAACCTCGAGTTGTCCACTTTCATGTTTGGCCTAGTGTCATATTACACTTACAACCCTTATGTGTCTAGTTTCAAGTCCCATGTTTACCCCACATGTCATGTCCCCATTTAGGTGTATCATGAGTGTCATATTTTCATGAAATCCCATGTCAAATTATCATGTCATAATCACGCTCGTCTAACCTACCCCTAATCGTGTTTCCAACCCAAGTAAAAGCGAGTCAACATAGTAAGGATACCATGCTACATATTGGCCTCAAAACATGCACGATGCCAAAAAGGGATTGGCCACAAACATGCATGGTATCTTAAGGGAATTCGACCACAAACATGCATGGTATCATAAGGGAATTTGGCCACAAACATGCATAGTATCATAAGGGAATTTGGCCACAAAATATGCATAGCATCATAAGGGATTTTTGGTCTCAAACATGCATAGTATCATAAGGGAATTTGGCCACAAAATATGCATAGCATCATAAGGGGTTTTTGGCCTCAAACATGCATAGTATCATAAGGGAATTTAGCCACAAACATGCATGATAACATAAGGGGTTTGGGTTCATTTACATGCATAAGTCCCAAAGTCAAGTCTTTGCCAATGTTTCACAAGTCAAATGGTTCCCAAAGGTTCATGGTAACATTCCATAGATAAAGATTCAAAATTGCAAGATAAACTAGGTTAAACATAACATGAGTGGCATGATTAAGTCGCTAAAACTTAGCCCAAGGTCATAGATCATAGAAAAGGGGCAAAGTTAGGTTCACATAGGCTAGCATACTTATGTTTCATCGCATTTTATTCCATGTCACATTAGAATCACCGTTTAGATCTACAAGTAGCTAAAACTTTCATAGCGAGGCTTAGGGAAAGATCATGAATTGTCCTGACAAAGAAAGGTGGCTCCTTTATTGAAGAATCGTCATGAAATTTGCGTAGCAACGTTGATCTACCCTCGATTTGACATAGGAAGTTTGCACCTTTTGATTTGAACCCGATTTGAATGCATAGTCTCTAGGAATTTGAGATGGAGGCCATGATCACTTGGCATTTGGGCAGCACTTCGTGGCATGAGTGATTTGTGAGGGTTTAGGGTAGGCTTAGGGGTCTTTTTATAGAGATTAGGACTAGTTTAGGCCCTTAGATTAACCCTAGTTTAGATCTAAACCATCAAAAATCGTCACGGGCCAGCAGAACATACCAGAGAACCAAAACAGGTGCACTAGGCCAGCCAGTGTCAAGCCAGAAGGCTGTGCAGGTTTCTGGCTCGACACGGGCACACTTCCCAAGTGCGCCAGTGTATTTTTGTGCTGGCGCACTTCACAAGTGCGCCTGTGCATTCTGGCTTGTTTTTGTTTTTTCTGCCTAACTTCGTTCGTCCATATCTTCTTCATACGGACTCCAATTTTTTAAAACTCGGACTCTATTTCGCGTATTTTCCGAGACGAACACAAAGGCGCAGCCCGTTTCCCTTGATTCAGATTTTAAAATTAAATTCTGCCTTGATTCCTGTCTTAGCATGTTGTAAAAATCCGGGTTGTTACATTCTCCCCAACTTAAAGTATTTCGTCCCCGAAATCTCCAAGTTTGGAAGAACGTATCCTAACATCCATCATCCATCTACTCAAAGCATCATCCACAGGCATCCATGGTCCTTAAAAGACTCCTAATGCTTTATGAACACATGCAGAAGGTGTGTGTATATGTTCCTTAGCTAATGCTAATGATCAGGCCTGAATGATCTTTCTAATGCAAAATATGTTTAGTGCCATGAGTCCAACATGTATGTAAATAGTCCTAATCATATAAACACTATATGTGTGCAAAAACATTCATTCATATGCAACATCCGCATGACAACACATTAACTTTCAAACAAGTATAAATACTCATGCATATGTAATGCAAGATGTGAGTGCATCGATCTAGTATCTAACGTGTATCGCGCATCCACAAGCAACCACTTGCAACCATTTGCAACCATATCAATCATAACATGTTTCAAATACATGTTTACATCCATAGAGTTCTACCTAAGGTTCCCAAGATAGGATCGAGAAGATAAACGAGACAAACTCCTTACCGGGTTTACAACAGAAACAGGACCGAGAGGATATCCACCAAGCGATAGTATGCAAGCAAGCTCTACAGGAGAACCAGGGATCAACGATATACTCTTAAAAAGAGACATGATGCGCGCGTCTAAGCCGCATTTCCCTAAGCTTAATTCCAATGTGGCTTGACCGCCTTTGACTTCATGATTTCGTAGCTCCTTGATTCTTATTTCCAAGGTATGAGTTGGAACTCATTTCACTGTCGCCTCTCGTTTCACTTTCACTTATTCTTTCCCTAGTATGCTCGGCTCAAACATATCTGCGTACTCATGCAAGCTCTCCAAAATTAACTAGTGAATTCTGGATCTCGTTTACCGATGCCTATCCATGTTACCACGTGCACTTACTAGGTTGATTCCTATAACCCATGCTTAAGCGGGATGAACCATCCGCCTTATTGGCGAACGTTACTCGATCGGATCAGAGATTTCCGATAAATGCACCAAGAGATTCTAGGTAACTAACCATGAAAGGACTCATAAGGTTACACGAGACTTCGAGGGTATTACCAAGGCAAGTTAAGAGTTTAACTACCCTCCTTTCAAATCCAAGAATGGCATCCCTTACTAGATAACCACTTCATCCCTAGAATCCATCCATAGCTCAACAATAGTAGCATTGTTTCTAATCTCAACACTTGGCATTTACACTCTCAATTCCAAACAAGTCATGAATAAATGGACCGACTCTCCAACCAGATTTTGGGACAAAAGTCGGATCTTCTACCATGCTAGTACTAAGGTACAAAGACTAAACTATCGAAGCATATTTAAATGATGCGATGATCAAAACAAAGTCTGGACGGGGTGATAGAAAAGAAAGGCTAAACCTTTAACAAAAACGATACCATCCCTCTTAGGTACGCTAGGAGTGAGAGCATACAATTGCCCTCTCGCTGATCTTGTCCTTGCCTTCCTTCTTGGACTAATTCATACCAACAAGTTGCTTATCCTTACGTCCGTGTCCTTTATCCTTGCTCTTATTACCCTTCCTTGTAACACGGTAACAGGCCTCTCGAGAACCACCTCCACCTCACGGAAAACACTTCGTAGCTAGACAAGGATTAGTCGCATTTAAAACTACTGTGACTACAGATGGAGGAAAGAAAGGAAAAGAGGTTCAATCAAGGAAACAAAGGATAGTGCTAATGGCTTTTGGGGAATATCCTTTAAAAACTTTTCTTGAAAAATGCTTCTTTGTAAACAGTTTCTCAAATAGTTTTCAGAAGGTTTTAAAAACTTTTGCCCAGTCTGGTAACCTTCTGCTCTAATACCAAATGTAACACCCCACCTCCGCTAGGGTCACTCACAAAGGGAATGCACTAGGTTTGGTGAAGCATTATCGAGGTAAACATGCACAGAAATATTACAAGACAGAACATATATAAAACAGCGGAAGTAAAACAAATTTCATTACCTTATAAAATAAGGTCTAAAGCCTTTTACATCAGAATACATCAAAACCTGTCTTGCAATAGTAAAGAAACATAAAACTTTTTCATAAATTATTCCCCAAAATAAAGCGGTGAAGCAGGTATAGCCAAGAGAAGACCAAGCTATACATGATCACCTTTAAGCATAAGAGGTCCGAACTAAACAACATCATTTCCTCCCCGAAAACCTGGGGGGGAAACGGAAGACAAAGAGGCGAAAGAAAATGGGGTCAGTCATAAAGACTGGTAAGTCCTATCTACTTCCAGTATAAAAACAGGTAAAGGTAACATGACATGCATAAACTGAAAGTAAACATAAGAATGACGGCAAGATAGATAAGCTAAACCAAGATAACTGGATGAACTACTGTAGCAAGATAAACTAAGGTATCATGATAAACTACGGTGTCAAGATAAATCAAGGTATCACATTGTCAGGTTTCTATCAAGTATACTATCCCAAGGTATCTATCATGTATAACATCCCACGGTATTTATCATGTATATTTGCTCTGCACCTCTCGTACTAGTATCCCAACCCGCGTCATGTGTTAACTATGAATGTCCCTTGCCCAATGTCATGTAATGTTCCATGTCAACCTAATATATAGCATATGTAGGTTTTTCCCCAACTCGTATGTTTCTTTCCATGTATAAGTTCAATCCTTTGCCGTAGGCCGTACGGGCTTTCCCATGTAAATATATACTACCTCAACGTAGTACCATTTTATCCTTGGAGTTGTTTTGGACTGCTACCCTTGGTCTGGTTATGTTTTATGAACTATCGCGTGTTCACCTAGGGTTTATGCCACTTAGGACCGCAAGGGATTATGCTACCTGATGAACGTTTTCGTATCTCGGTTTGGGTTTTAGCCACCAAGGGCTACTAGGGATTATGCTACCCGTCAACCGCGCCCTTTTATCCCACGTATGAATCGTGAATCATTTTCCATGTCTAGACGCACATGTATCTCAATGTGCCATCCGAGTTTCGTGCCAGGGCAAATCAAGAAATACGGAACTCGGTCGGGAGTTTTAAGTCATCTGCCGATGCAGATATCAAGGTCTGTTTTTGTATCCGTGGCTATGGTCCCACGTGACCCCTCCCTCAACAACTGAAAGAAAAACAAGAAAAGTCATGTATGAGAACTACACTACGGCCATCGATGCCCTCTTTCCGGACGGCCAACCTCACCCATACCTAGATAGCAAGTATGGTCTGTTGGGTGTTCTCTACCTTTCCGTACGCACACGATTGACTAAAGATGGTAGGTGGCCGATAATGTGCTATCTAGGGCTACCATGAAAAATATCGTCGACCCCACGCTAATCCACCACAGTCTTTAGGTTGCTCGCACAGCAACCAAGGCATACCCTTGGTTCTTCTACCGCAGACCTTAACCTCTGTGAGCCCAGGTTTCGTGGACCATCCGCAACCTCACAGAGGGATACCAAGAGTATCCTCACGTTCCCCGAAGCTACCGCTTCGTCACCCAGTTCGTTGGAGCCTTTATCTAGGTCAGATAATTTGCTCCTCCTCGTGTGTTTAAGCGATGACCTACCGTATCGAGTTACTCATCTATGTGTGAACTGGTCCCGATTCCCTGACTAAGAATTATTACTCAGTTATCCTAAACTAAGGTTTATCACTTAGTTCCCTTTCCCGTTATCCTTATTAACTACGATTTTCCACCTAGTCCCCTGAACTAGGGTTTTGTCAAATGGGTTAAGTGTTGTCATTCTAGTTCATGACTTAACCCGCCTACGAATCATGTCAAGATTGGATAAGTATTTAAGCTCAAGACTTAGCCCTACAAGTTGGTTAAGTATACCAAGAAGCTCATGACTTAACCTTATTCAATTATCAAGTCAAATTGGTTAAATATTGGTTTGTCTTGGCCCTATCAGATTATCGTGTTAGATTGGTTAAGCATAGATTATCTTAACCCCATTAGAATATCAAGTTGGATTGGTTAAGTGTGGGTTAGCTCAACCCCATCCACTAATCGTATTACAATGGTTAAGTATATCTAAACGGTCTTGTGACCTAACCCTATCAAGTTATCATATTAGATTGGTTAAGTATTGGTTACTTAACCTCATCAAATCATCATGTATAATTGGTTGAGTATAAGTTACTTAACCCCATTAAATTATCATGTTAAGTTGGTTAAGCATTGGTTACTTAACCTCATTGAATTACCAAGTTTAGATTGGTTAAGTGTTTAACTTAACCCCATCGAATTACCGTGTTTAGATTAGTTAAGTGTAGGTTACTTAACCCCATCTAATTACCGTGTTTAGATTAGTTGAGTCTAAGTTACTTAACCCCATCTGATTACCAAGTCAGATTAGTTAAGTGTAAATTACTTAACCCCATCCCCTAATTGTCTTATATGGTTAAGTATCATTAAGAAATCAAGTCCGGTTTAACTTAACCTACCCATTCGTGTCATATCGGTTAAGTGCCATTAGTCAAAATTACTTAACCTTTTCATGTGGCATTAATTAGATTGATGTACCCCAACCTCTCACATTAGACTTTGTTGTGGTTACTAGTTAAGCCGGGCAGGTCCGGGTAGATTTACACCACAACCTAGTCTAACCTCGGGTTTTAAGTGTTATGTGACCAACTACTCACATTGGGTCCTATTGTTTGTAGCCACTAGTTAAGCCGGGCGGGTCCAGGTAGATTTATGCTACAACCTCAACCCAACCTCGAGTTGGCCACTTTCATGTTTGGTCTAGTGTCATATTACACTTACAACCCATACGTGTCTAGTTTCAAGTCCCTTGTTTACCCCACATGTCGTGTCCCCATTTAGGTGTATCATGAGTGTCGTATTTTCATGAAATCCCATGTCAAATTATCATGTCATAATCACGCTCGTCTAACCTACCCCAAATCGTGTTTCTAACCCAAGTTAAAGCGAGTCAACATAGTAAGGATACCACACTACATATTGGCCTCAAAACATGCACGATGCCAAAAAGGGATTGGCCACAAACATGCATGGTATCATAAGGGAATTCGGCCACAAACATGCATAGTATCATAAGGGAATTTGGCCACAAACATGCATAGTATCATAAGGGAATTTGGCCACAAAATATGCATAGCATCATAAGGGGTTTTTGGCCTCAAACATGCATAGTATCATAAGGGAATTTGGCCACAAAATATGCATATCATTATAAGGGGTTTTTGGCCTCAAACATGCATAGTATCATAAGGGAATTTGGCCACAAACATGCATGATAACATAAGGGGTTTGGGTTCATTTACATGCATAAGCCCCAAAGTCAAGTCTTTGCCAATGTTTCACAAGTCAAATGGTTCCCAAAGGTTCATGCTAACATTCCATAGATAAAGATTCAAACTTGCAAGATAAACTAGGTTAAACATAACATGAGTGGCATGATTAAGTCTCTAAAACTTAGCCCAAGGTCATAGATCATAGAAAAGGGGCAAAGTTAGGTTCACATAGGCTAGCATACTTATGTTTCATCGCATTTTATTCCATGTCACATTAGAATCACCGTTTAGATCTACAAGTAGCTAGAACTTACATAGCGAGGCTTAGGGAAAGATCATGAATCGTCTTGACGAAGAAAGGTGGCTCCTTTGTTGAAGAATTGTCATGAAATTTGCGTAGCAACGTTGATCTACCCTCGATTTGACATAGGAAGCTTGCACCTTTTGATTTGAACCCGATTTGAATGCATAGTCTCTAGGAATTTGAGATGGAGGCCATGATCACTTGGCATTTGGGCAGCACTTCGTGGCATGAGTGATTTGTGAGGGTTTAGGGTAGGCTTAGGGGTCTTTTTATAGAGATTAGGACTAGTTTAGACCGTTAGATTAACCCTAGTTTAGATATAAACCATCAAAAATCGTCACAGGCCAGCAGAACAGACCAGAGAACCAAAATAGGTGCACCAGGCCATGGTCAAGCCAGAAGGCAGTGCAGGTTTCTATCTCAACACGGGCGCACTTCCCAAGTGTGCCAGTGTATTTTTGTGCTGGCGCACTTCACAAGTGCGCCAGTGCATTCTGGCTTGTTTTCGGTTTTTCTGCCTAACTTCGTTCGTCCATATCTTCTTCATACGGACTCCGATTTTCGAAAACTCGGACTCTATTTCGCGTATTTTTCCGAGACGAACGTAATGGCATAGCCCATTTCCCTTGATTCAGATTTTAAAATTAAATTCTGCCTTGATTCTTGTCTTAGCATGTTGTAAAAATCCGGGTTGTTACAGTCTGTTTGGCTCCAGATTTGAAATTTGAACTGTTTTTGAACTTGAAATTTTCAGAAAATTTTGACGGGCCATAACTTGGTCATACGGACTCCAATTCTCGAAAACTCGGACTCTATTTCGCGTATTTTTTCGAGATGAACGCAATGGCACAGCCCGTTTCCCTTGATTCAGATTTTAACATTTAATTCTGCCTTGATTAATGTTATAACATGTTATTCAAAATACGGGTTGTTACAAAGTAACTGGACTTGCCAGACTTTATGTCTGACCTCGTTTGTTTTCTCCCCTTTTCTTTCCGTTCCCCTCCCCCCAGGTGCTCAGGGTGGAAACATAGGAGCTTGATTCTGATTCTCTCTGCTTGAAGTGCTTGGAGTATTCTTGGCTTTGACTCTATCTTTACATGGCAGTTTGTGTTGGGGATTATGGCTTTGAAACTTTACATTCTGACGGATTTTGTATAAGACTGATAATTGTGTACTTGAGTTTTGGTATTGTGATTTAGAAAGATGTAACCAAACTTATTTCTGCTTCTGCTATAATAAAGTTATAATTTTTCAAGTACTAGTTATCTAACTTGTAATATTATGTTCTGTCTACTAAAATGCTCCATCAAAGTTCTACTTATCTAACTTGTAATATTCTGTTACACTTGGTATCGGAACTGAAGGTTACCAGATTTGATAAAAAGTTTTTGAAAACTATTTTCAAAATGGTTTTAAAAAGGAAGTATTTTCAAAAGGAAAGTTTATTTTGAAAAACATAGTCCCTGAAGCCCTATATCTATCTTTTGATTTTCTGTTTAATCCTTGTTTCTTTCTTTTCTGAGTCTCTGGGGCTCCTGGCTTTCTAGGAGATTACCTCATCGCGACATGATTCTGTAGGCTTGATGAGACTACGGTGCCTGTCAAAGGGCAAAGAAGTGCCTAACTTCCATCTGTAGCCGCAGCAATTTCACCTACGGCTAATCCTCTTTTGAGCTTCGTAGGGTTTTTCGAGTGATGGGGGCAACTTTAGAGAAAGACTTGTTAACATGCAAGAAGACTGGTTGTTTTCAGTGCGGTGAGACAAGACATCTGATCAAGGATTACCCCAGAAGGCAAAGGCAAAGGGCATAATCTTCTGGAAGGTAGGCGAATGCTCTCGTAGTTGGTGGATAGGATAGAGGTGGAAAAAATTTCGTAGAAAGTTTAATTTCCTTATCTGATCATTCTAGCATTTTCATTCTGTAGTTGAGTCTCTACACTTTAATACTAGTCATGTTTCTGATCTCGTTATAGTCTCAAAATCCATAAGGGTTACGACTCATCTGTTTGTGATAGGTTGGGGTTTGAGGGTATTTGTGTTAATCGTTAAGTTGACTATGACGCATACATTCTGGTTTTTATGGGATATGGTAGGGTTTTATCATGCTTAGTTTCCTTATAATCATTTGATAATCTGATCTGTACTAGTAGTCTGTAAGTATCTGAATATTTCTGAAAAGGATAGGAGTTTTTACCCGAAGCATGAAGTAGATTTCCAATTTTTACATTGTTTAATCGGAGTAATTCTCTGAGAGTCAATCTGATGTTGATTTCGGTCTTCGGGGCTGATACTTATGGAATTATTTTCTTAACCGATGTCTAATAGGAACAGAGCTCTTTTTCTAATCGTACTTGCTTCTATCGCTCAGCTGTATCCTATCGATCGAGTCTTCGACCTTTAGGTAGAAACTAATGGGTGTAAACGTGTGTTTGAGACATGTTATGTTGATAGTTGCAAGTGGATGCAAGTGGTTTCTCGTGGATGCATATACACACACTAGGCACTAGATCGGCTCGAAAACACTCTCATACTGCATATGAATGTGTGCGCATTTTTTAATTTTTGTGGATGCAAAATGATTGAATCATCAAATGGATGTTGCATTTGGATGAATGGTTATGTACACATATAGAAATGATGTGTATCAAATAGGATTTCTTTCATACATAATTGGACTCATGGCACCAACATGGTTTGCATTGAGGAGGTCAACTGAATCAATAGACCACCTGATCTTTGCATTAGATAAGTGACGTATACACACACTTTTGCATATGTTCATACAACATTAGAAGTTTTCTAAGGACAATGGATGCTTGTGGATGATGTTGAGTCGATGGATGATTGGATGGTAGGACACATTCTTCTTAACTTGAAGATTTCGAGGACGAAATCCTTTAAGGATGGGAGATTGTAACACCCCGTATTTTCTGTGAAAGTATAAGTAACAAATTAAAGTATACTTAATTTTTAGGAGAATAATTAAGGGAAACGGGTTGCACCATTGCATTCGTCTCGAAATTCTGCTTGAGGTAGAGTCCGAGTTTGCGTAAAACGGTTACCGTATGAAGAAGATATGGACGAACGAAGTTAGGCAGAAAAACCGGAAACAGACCGAGCGCCAGTACAAAAATACACTGGCACACCTGCCAAGTGCGCCCATACCGATCCAGCACAGATTTCTAGAGTATTCTGTGATAACGTCTCTTCTTCTAAGTGGCTGGATGATCTATCTTCGAGCTGGGTGGTTCTGATGACTTCTGGGCTGATCTGAAGGCTTAGAATCACCCTATTCTCCTATAAAAACACCCCCCAAACCTCACTTTCTCTCCACACATTTTCATTCTGCCTATACTCTGCCTCTATTCTAATTAAAATAAAATAATGGCGTCGCTACTCTGTTGAAATCTAAGTTAGAACTAGAGCATCTTCTTCCAATCTGAATAGAATTAAAAGAGAAAAACTATTTTCTAATCTAATCGATAGTCTACGCCAAAGGAGAGTTATTCAGTGTCAGAATACAGAATACAAGAATCGTTCCCTTTTTGTGAGTATAGTTATTTCCAGATATGAACTTTAATTATTATCTTGACATGGTTATAAATTTGAAACTTAGGTTATGCATATTCTTATCTGTCAGATCTATTTTTCTATGACTATTCTCTTTCTTTTTTCTGTTCTATATCTAGGCTACTATGAGCCTGCGCCAAATCTCATAAGAAATTAATGCACGAACGCTAAATTTTGGGGTAAATAATGAATAATGCATAATTGGACATGATTGATCTATGACTAATTTGAGAAAAGGACATATGTTGTAAATTAGATCTAGATCTGTGCATACTCTGTGATTTGGAAGAAGAGGAATCATTGAATGATAACATATGACTTGAAACTTGGGGACATAATGCATATAAAAATTAAGATCTGATTTTGAGAGGATATAATTTAATGATCTAGACTTTTGGGTATATTTTATATAACGATTCATGACTTGAAAAAGGAATATGAAACTTAGGCGTAAAGACCTATATTAAAATTGGATAACTATTAATGTGAATGCGCCTAAATATGGATTTTTGGATATTGGCATCAAATAATATAATTTGGCATAATTCATATCATGATTTGGATCTTTTAGAGAGTGTTCTATACTGTGTAAAGTTTAACGAAAATTTGTGGGCATATATTGTGTTATGAATTATGACCATGATTTGAGCATGTAAGTTTATGCTTAATTTATGATTAGGCAAGATATGTAAATAGAATTTTGAAGAAATGTTAAATCTGCTAATCTGCTGAATTGCTTAATCTCCTAAATCTGTTGAATTGTCTGTTCTGCTAATCTGCTAAAATTGCCTAATCTGCTAGATCTGTTATCTGCTAAATCTGTTGAATTGCTTAATCTGTTGAAAGCTGAATAATTGTAATTTGGAGGCTCGATCTAAAATTGAGTAGAACACGTTAATAGAACTTTGGATAATCTACCGTAACTTGTAAAGAAGTTAAATCTGCTAAATGGACATAATTAGTATGATATTTTCTGTAATGGAATAAAGTGGTTATGACATGAGGTCAGACTCCGTTTGCGGTAGAAGCCTGCCCGGAACCAACCGGCTTAACCAACGACCGCAAACTGTCAGTCTAATGTGAGAGATTGTAGGCATAACTAAAATATTCTTAGACACGAGGTTAGGTCTGGCTTGTGGCAGAAGTATGCCCGGAACCGCTCGACATATCCAGCGGCCACAAGCTACCGACCTAATGTGAGAGGTCTGTGCATTAATATTTGATAATGCAAATCTGAGATAAATATGACGTCTAATATGTGTTGGGTGGATGGGGTTAAACCGACTGGACTGATGAATTTAACAAACCCGTTTCGTGAATCTGTAGGCCTAATACAAAGTTAGACAATCTGTATGTCTGTTAAAACTGTACATCTGATCCGTTAGTCTAAAAACTTGTTAACTTGATTGTCTGGTCTGTGAACTAGTAAATCTGAACTCTATATGTCTAAAGCTTGTAAACATGTTAATCTAAAATATGTTAGTCTGGGGACAAAAGGATGGGAGGGGAAATACTTGTGTCATCTGTTGTTTGGGACCCATATTAGTTAGTAACCTTTTCTGGTATCAAAAACTTTGACCCCAAGCTATGTAGGGGTCCGAGCACGCTTACTGAACTAATTATAAGCGGTTCATTCTGGTAATGGCGAGGGGTGTTGATGGTGCGTTCCAACCGGATCATGTGCATGCATGGATCCGGTCTGCTATGAGGATGTAAGACACCGTGACATCTGTAAATAGTCTGTGCCAATAGGTTTCCACTTTAGGGAGTGATACACCCTACTGTGGGCCCGACACAGGGTATTTATGTATTAGGGAGCCGATCGCTTGGGGTAGGACTTAGGGTACACTTAGTTCTATCTGTTTCTGTTGGTACCGTCTATTTCTGTTGGTTGGTAACACCTTTCTATTTCTGTGTGGTACCGTCTGTAGGGGTGGTAAAGGCCCATTACTAGTGTACACCTAATTCTAACATTCTGTTTCCGTACGGATTTTTCTATTTCCGTCTCTGATTCCATTTCCGATTCTGTTTCCGTACCTTCTGTCTGTTGGGGTGGTAAATCCCATTATTAGTATTCTGTTTCCATACCATCTGTCTGTTAGGGTGGTAAAGGACCATTATTAATATTCTGCTTCTGTACCTTCTGTCTGTTGGGGTGGTGAAGGCCCATTACTAGCATTCTGTTTTTATATCGATTATTCTATTTGAATTCTGTTTCAGTTTAGACATTAGGGTAACACCTAACCCTGTTATACTAGTACTAGTGCACAGAAGTAAGATGTAAGGAACATAACTTGGTTTACATCATTCTGTTTCTTCTGTTAACTTAAAGTATATCTGTTATTCCTGTTGATGTAACCTCTCATCCATCTTTTTTTACATGTCATGATAATATTATATGTTTATATGCTCGGAGTCACTGGACTCGCCAGACTTTATGTCTGACCTCGTTTGTTTTCGCCCCTTTTCTTTCCGTTCCCGCCCAAGGTGCTCAATGTGGAAACATAGGAGCTTGATTCTGATTCTCTCAACTTGAAGTGCTTGGAGTATTGCTTGGCTTTGACTCTATCTTTTCATGGTAGTTTATGTTGGGGATTATGGCTTTGAAACTTTACATTCTGAAGGATTTTGTATAAGACTGATAATTGTGTACTTGAGTTTTGGTACTGTGATTTAGAAAGATGTAACCAAACTTATTTCTGGTTCTACTGTAATAAAGTTATAATTTTTCAAGTAATATTTATCTGTCTTGTAATATTCTGTTCTGTCTACTGAAACGCTCCATCAAAGTTAAGGCATTCCCTTTGTGAGTGACCTTAACGGAGGTGGGGTGTCACAGTATCAGTAGTAGTCATAGATATTATAGATATTTTGGCTATGTAGGCTAATAGTATACGCGAGTACGACCCTCGCTTTTCATCTTCGAGGGCATGGTGTGGTTCTCATGTGCACCCTGTCGTTAGAAAGATATTAGATTTGTAGTTTTCTTTTTATATGTGAAAAGGAAATATTAGTTAACTTTTCTTAAACTATGTTTTACGTTGAGTGTTCGAATGTTCGTCTTATGCTTTCCAGCGTCATGTACTTGCGCAAACATACTTATTGTTATACCTAAGCAAACGCGATTGGTGACTTCGCTCTGGGGTTGCCCTGCTCGTGTGGAGATCACATGTTGATTCCACTCTTGGGTTTTCGTTTGTTCAGGAATCCCATGGTGCGTGAAATCCAGGCCAGGTTCCCCCTCCCTTGGACCTCCCGGAGTTTCTTAGTCCTAAGTCGTGAGACAACATGGATGTCGTGGATTTGTTCTTTCTAGCTCTCCTGTCGTTCATTTGGGTTTAGAGCGCGAGGGCTTCACTTATTCGTCTAATGGTACCCAGATCCTGACCCGGTGGGTCGTATGGAGCCGCGACAATGGTCGGTATCACGCTAGCTTAGCAATTCTCCAAGTCCGAGACTTGAAAAAAAAACGATTTATCCTTGATCTCTTCATTTGTTCAAGGCTCGAGAGGTTCCCAGTCCTGACCTGATGTGTTGGATGGAGCCATCGGAGTGGTCGATATCACACTAGCTTGGTGGTCGGCCGCCCCAAATCCAGGGACTTAGGAGCGGAACGATTTACACTCGGTCTCGTCATTGGTTCGAGATTCGAGTAGTGTTATTTAGACTCGATTGCATCGCGACCTCGAGAGTCAAGTGATTTTATTTATACTCGGTTTCATCGTTGTTTCAAGACTCGAGTGGTGGAACCGGCTCTCATGCTCGGGGGGCCAATCCGGGTTTATTGGTTCTCGGTTTCGTTGTTGATCTGAGTCTCGGATGGCGGTACCGGCTCCCATTCTCAGGGTGTCGGTCCAGTGTTTGTATGTGCAAGCAAGTTGTGATAGTCAATCAAACATATCATGCAGAGAGTAAACACATCAAGGACATAGGGAAATTGAACATCATCTTTGCTAATAATTTTGGCAGTAATAGCCTTCACAATGCCTTGAATTTAAAGAAAACAAAACATTGTTGGAAAGCAGAAAAACTATACACTAAGTTATGTGAAGTAGCGACGAATATGTTCGCTGTTCCATGCCCTTGGGAGCTTGACTCCGTCTACAGTCGCCAGATTAAAGGTTCCATCTTTGAGCTTTCGCTGTATGACGTACAGACCTTCCCAGCGAGGACTGAAGCCAGCCGGTGTGGGGAAGATCCATTTTGGGACGAGGTTGTCAGTATTGAGTTGTTGTCGGTATTGAGCTCTTTGGGCGGACTTTGTAATTGTAGTATTGGGCTACTTGTTTGTGCTGAGCGGCAGCTCTGAGCTCGGCCTCGTCCCATTTTTCTTTGAGCAAATCAAGTGACTCCAAAAAGAAAATCCTGATTGGTTTTTGGATCATAATAAGTAACTCAATTAGATTGAAGCTTGCTTACTGGGAATGACAACTTCGGATCCATAGGCAAGGGCAAATGGAGTGTGGTCGATCGCTGACTTAATGGATGGTCCGGTAGGCCCATAGGGACAAAGGGAGCTCGTCTGCCCGTACGCCTCCAAATTTTTCCAGAAGCTTCTAGATAATGGAATTAATCACTTTGTTGATAGCCTCGACTTTCCCATTGGTTTAAGGGTGAGCCACTATCAAGAATCTCTTTTCGATGTTATGCTATTGGCAGAAATTCTTGAACTCTATGCTCTCAAACCGGGTTTTTCTGAGATGATGGCCTGGGGGACAACATAGCGGGTGATGATATTGCAGACGATGTGTTGATTGCTTTCTTGGTGGTGATTATAGTAAGAGCTTCGGCTTTCTCCCATCTGCGGAAATAATCAACCATGATGATGGAATAATGTTCCCCACCTCTGGACATTGGTAGAGTCCCAATAATATCTATCCCCACATGGAAAATGACCCAAAACTGACCATTTGCGTTAACTTGGTAGGCAGGGCTCTTGGGATCTTTGAGAACTACTAGCATTTATCGCACTTGCGGGCGTAACTTGCGGCATCTTGATCGATTATGGGCCAGAAGTAGCCGTGACTAATGATTTTTCTTGCCATGATTTGCCTCCTAGTGTGGTCACTGCACTCGCCTTCATGCATGTCTATCAGTACATGGTCGACATCGTCGTGGGCTATACACCAAAGTAATGCGACAGAGAAACCTCTGCGGTTGTAACACCCCACCTCCGCTAGGGTCACTCAGAAAGGGAATGCACTAGGTTTGGTGAAGTATTATCGAGGTAAACATGCACAGAAATATTACAAGACAGAACATATATATATAAAACAGCGGAAGTAAACAAATTTCATTACCTTATAAAATAAGGTCTAAAGTCTTTTACATCAGAATACATCAAAACCTGTCTTGCAATAGTAAAGAAGCATAAAACCATTTCATAAATTATTCCCCAAGTAAAACAGTAAAGTAGCCATAGCCAAGAAAAGTCCAAGCCATGCGTGATGACCTTCAAGCAGAAGAAGTCCGAACTAGATAACAGTGTTTCCTCCCTGAAAACCTAGAGGGTGGGGGGGGAGGGGAAACGGAAGACAAAGAAGCAAAACAAAACGGGGTCAGTCATAAAGACTGGTAAGTCCTATCTACTTCCAGTACAAAGACTAATAAAGTTAACTGACATGAGAAATTGAGATGAAACATAAGTATGAAGACAAGATAGATAAGCTAAACCAAAACAACCGGATGAGCTACAGTACCCAGATAAGCTAAGGTGTCATGATAAATTACGGTGTCAAGATACAACAAAGTTTCACATTGTCAGGTTTCTATCAAGTATAATATCCGAAGGTATCTGTCATGTATAACATCCCGAGGTTATTATCAAGTATTTTTTTTTCTCATGGTTCTAACATGTATATTTGCTCTGCACCTCTCGTACTAGTATCCCAACCCGCGTCATGTGTTAACTATGAATGTCCCCTGCCTAATGTCATGTAATGGTCCATGTCAACCTAATATATAGCATATGCAGGTTTTCCCAACTCGTATGTTTCTTTCCATGTATAAGTTCAGTCCTTTGCCGTAGGCCGTACGGGCTTTCCCATGTAAATCTATACCACCTCAACGTAGTACCATTTTACCCTTGAAGTTGTTTTGGACTGCTATCCTTGATCTAGTTATGTTTTCTTACCATGAACTATCGCGTGTTCGCTTAGGATTTATGCCACCTAGGACCACTAGGGATTATGCTACCTAATGAACGTTTCCGTGTCTCGGTTTGGGTTCAGGCCACCTAGGGCCACTAGGGATTATGCCACCCGTCAACTGCGCCCTTTATCCCGCGTATGTATCGTGAATCGTTTTCCATGTCTAGACGCACATGTTCCTCAATGTGCCATCCGAGTTCCGTGCCAGGGCAAATCAAGAAATACGGAACTCTGTCGGGAGCTTTAAGTCGTCTGCTGATGCAGATATCAAGGTCTGTTTCTGTATCCGTGGCTATGGTCCCACGTGACCCCTCCCTCAACTACTGAAAGGCAATCGAAGAAAAATCATGTATGAGAACCACATCCCGGCCCCACTATGCCCCACTTTCCTATGGGCCAACCTCACCCATGACTCGATAGCAAGAACATGGTCTGTTGGGGGTTCTCTGCCTTTCCGTTCGTACACGATTGACTAAAGATGGTAGGTAGTCGGCGACGTGCTATCTAGGGCAAAATCAAGTATCGTCGACTCCACGCTAATCCATCCCAGTCTTTAGGTCGCTCGCATAGCAACCAAGGCATACTCTTGGCTCTTCTACCGTAGACCTTAACCTTTGTGAGGCCGGGTTTCATGGACCATCTGCCACCTCACGGAGGGATACCAAGAGTACCCTCACGTCCCCCGAAGCTACCGCTTCGTCACCCAGTTCGTTGGAGCCTTTATCTAAGTCAGATAATTCGCTCCTCCACATGTGTTCAAGCGATGACCTACCGTATCGGGTTACTCATCTATCCGTGAACTGGTCCAGTTTCCTTGACTAAGAATTATTACTTAGTTATCCTTAACTAAGGTTTACCGCTTAGCTTCTCTTCCCGCTATCCTTGTTAACTACGATTTTCAACCTAGTCCCCTGAGCTAGGGTTTTTTCTAATGGGTTAAGTGTTGTCATTCAAGTTCATGACTTAACCCGCCAACGAATCATGTCAAGATTGGCTAAGTATTTAAGTTCGAGGCTTAGCCCTACGAGTTGGTTAAGTATACCAAGGAGCTCATGACTTTACCCTATCAAGTCAAATTGGTTAAGTATTTATTCGTCTTAACCCTATCAAATTATCGTGTTAGATTGATTAAGCATAAATTATCTTAATCGCATCAGATTATCGAGTCGGATTGGTTAAGTATGGGTTAGCTTAACCCATCCACTAATCGTATTACAATGGTTAAGTATATTTAAAAGGTCTTGTGACTTAACCCTATCAGGTCCGCATATTAGATTGGTTAAGTATGGGTTACTTAACCTCATCAAATCATCATGTACCATTGGTTAAGTATAAGTTACTTAACCCTATTAAATTATCATGTTAAGTTGGTTAAGTATTGGTTACTTATCCTCATTGAATTACCAAGTTTAGATTGGTTAAGTGTTTAACTTAATCCCATCGAATTACCATGCTTAGATTAGTTAAGTGAAGGTTACTTAACCCCATCTAATTACCCTGTTTAGATTAGTTAAGTCTAAGTTACTTAACCCCATCTAATTACCGTGTTTAGATTAGTTAAGTCTAAGTTACTTAACCCCATCTAATTACCGTGTTTAAATTAGTTAAGTCTAAGTTACTTAACCCCATCTAATTACCGCGTTTAGATTAGTTAAGTGTAGGTTACTTAACCCCATCTAATTACCAAGTCGGATTAGTTCAGTGTAAATTACTTAACCCCATCCCCTAATTGTCTTATATGGTTAAGTGTCATTAAGAAACCAAGTCCGGTTTCACTTAACCTACCCATTCGTGTCATATCGGTTAAGTGTCATTAGTCAAAATTACTTAACCTTCCAACCTCTCACATTAGACTTTGTTGTGGTTTCTAGTTAAGCCGGGAGGGTCCGGGTAGATTTACACCACAACCTAGTCTAACCTCGGGTTTTAAGTGCTATGTGACCAACTACTCACATTTTGTCCTATTGTTTGTAGCCACTAGTTAAGCCGGGTGGATCCGGGTAGATTTATGCTACAAACTCAACCCAACCTCGAGTTGGCCACTTTCATGTTTGCTCTAGTGTCTTATTACACTTACAACCCATACGTGCCAAGTTTTCAAGTTCCATGTTCATAGCCAAAATTACATGTTGTCATGTTTATACCAATTTACCCCAAGTCGTGTTTCATGTCATTAAAGTTTACCCATAATGTAACCCCAGCGCTTTTAAACTCGCATATACATTCGCAACAACACATAATGGATTTAAGAAGGAACTTGGCAAAGGCATGACAAAAAAAAAGGGTATAAGGCCACAAGTTAATCATGGTGGCATATGAGGCATAAATGTGTTCACTAACTTGCATGTTACATTATTAAGCCTCAAAAACATGCATAACCCCAAACTTAGCACATAGGCGAATCATGATGATAGGTGACATAGAAAGATGACTAGAAGTTCGCATATAGCATTATATGCAAGTTATCATAAGGGATATGATAGCTATCATGTTGCATAATGCAACATTCAACATAAAGCTTATAGCTTTTAGCCCACAAGATCAAGATAATGTCTTTACAAACATGATGGGATACATAACATGATAGCATGTATGATACTTAATGTTCAAACTCCACTTGTAACATTCATTTAACTTCATAGTCTAAAAAGAAAGTAGAAAAGGGCTTACAATGCTATGAAGGCAATAAAACGACATATAATACAAAGATTGAGACGAAGCCACTCAAGCAACACCAAAAACCCCAAATGATAAGCTCCAAATGAAACCCTTGAGCAAATTTCAATAGAAATCCTTGCCTTGAAGTAGAAAGGTTGCAACTTTGGCTAGAATGCAACTTATGAACTCTCATACAAACTTGAAATCACTCATATGACCATGTAATCTCTCATGTGAATGAAGATAGAATTTATGACAAGAGGATGGAGGCTATGACTAAACAATTTGGCATAGTTTAGTTGTAGGATCAATTTATGAAGGTTTTAGATTAGGTTAGGGGTCTTTTTATAGAAGATTAGGATAGTTTAGGCCATAGGATTAACCGTAGTTTAGATCCTAGCCACTGAAATTCGTCACAACTTAACAAACCAGACCAAAAGCATGTCTTGGGGAAGAAGTCAGGTGCACCAGGCCAAACTGGCCAGGCCACCTGTGTCGACTCCCCAGTCGACTTGGGGGGGTGGTGTCGACTTGGCAATCGACACCCCCTTTGACTTAGCCTGTGTTGACTTTTTGAATTCCTGATTTGAATTCGAATCTATTTTGAACTCTGAAAATTCTGAAAACTTCGACGGACCATATCTTGGTCATACGGACTCCGGTTCTCGAAAACTCAGACTATATTTCGCGTATTTTTCCGAGACGAACGCAATGGCATAGCCCGTTTCCCTTGATTCGGATGTTATAATTTAATTCTGCCTTGATTCTTATTTTAACACGTGGTTAAAAATTCGGGTTGTTACATTCTCCCCTCCTTTAAGGATTTCGTCCCCGAAATATCCAAGTTAGGAAGAACGTATCCTACCATCCATCATCCATCTACTCAAAACATCATCCACAGGCAACCATTGTCCTCAGACGATTTCTAATGCCATATGAACATATGCAAAACGTGTGTATAGGCTCCTTAGCTAATGCTAATGATCAGACCTGAATGATCTTTCTAATGCAAAATATGTTTAGTGCCATGAATCCAACATGTGTGCAAATAGTCCTAGTCATATAAACACTATATGCGTGCACAACCATTCATTCATATGCAACATCCGCATGACAACACATTCAATTTTATCCATAAACAAGTATAAATACTCGTGCATATGCAACATGAAACGTGACCGCGTCAATCTTGTATCTAATGTGTATTCGCGCATCCACGAGCAACCACTTGCAACCATTTTCAACCATATCAATCATAACATGTTTCAAATACATGTTTACATCCATAGAGTTCTACCTAAGGTTCCCAAGATAAGATCGAGAAGATAAACAAGACAAACTCCTTACGGGGTTTGCAACAGAAACAGGACTGGGAGGATATCCACCAAGCGATAGCATGCAAGCAAGCTCTACAGGAGAACTAGGGATCAATGATATACTCTTAAAAAGAGATATGATGCACGCGTTTAAGCCGCATTTCCTTGAGCTTAATTCCAGTGTGCCTTGACCACCTTTGACTTCATGATTTTCGTAGCTCCTTGATTCCTATTTCCAAGGTATGAGTCGGAACTCATTTCACTTTCGCCTCTCTTTTCACTTCCACTTTTTCTTTCCCTAGTATGCTCGGCCCAAACATATCTGCATACTCATGCAAGCTCTCCAAAATTCACTAGTGAATTCTGGATCTCGTTTACCAATGCCAATCCATGTTATCATGTGCATTTACTAGGGTGATTCCTATAACCCATGCTTAAGCGGGATGAACCATCCGCCTTAGTGGCGAACGTTACTCGATCGGATCAGAGATTTCCGATAGATGCGTCAAGAGATTCTAGGTAACTAACCATGACAAAGCCCAAAAGGTTACACGAGACTTCGAGGGTATTACCAAAGCAAGCCAAGAGTCTGACTACCCTCTTTTCAAAACCGAGAATGGTATCCCTTACTGGATAACCACTTTACCCCTAGAATCCATCCATAGCCCAACAATAGAAGCATTGCTCCTAATCTCAACACTTGGCACAAATGTTCTCAAATCCGAACAAGTCATGAATAAATGGACCAACTCTCCAACCAGATTTTGGGACTAAAGTGGGATCTTCTACCATGCTAGTACTAAGGTGCAGAGACTTAACTATCGAAGCAGACTTAAATGATGCGATGATCAAAACAAAGTCTGGACGGGATGATAGGAAAGAAAGGCTAAACCTTTAACAGAAACGATGCCATCCCCGTTGGGTACGCTAGGAGTGAGAGAATGCAATTGCCCTCTCGCTGATCTTGTCCTTATCTTCCTTCGTGGACTAGTCCATACCAACTAGTTGCTTATTCTTAAGATCGTGTCCTTTATCCATGCTCTTATTATCCCTTCTTATAGCTTTGGTAATAGGTCTCTCGAGAACTTCATCCATCGCACGGGAAAACACTTACGTAGCTAGACAAGGATTAGTCGCAGTTTAAAACTAGTGTGACTATAGATGGAGGAAAGAAAGGAAAAGAGATTCAATCAAGGAAACAAAGGATAGTGCTAATGGATTTTGGGGAATAGCCTTTAAAAACTTTACTTGAAAAATGCTTCTTTGTAAACAGTTTCTCAAATAGTTTTCAGAAGGTTTTTAAAAACTTTTGCCCAGTCTGGTAACCTTCTGCTCTGATACCAAATGTAACACCCCACCTCCGCTAGGGTCACTCACAAAGGGAATGCACTAGGTTTGGCGAAGTATTATCAAGGTAAACATGCACAGAAATATTACAAGACAGAACATATATATATAAAAATGCGGAAGTAAACAAATTTCATTACCTTATAAAATAAGGTCTAAAGTCTTTTACATCAGAATACATCAAAACCTGTCTTGCAATAGTAAAGAAGCATAAAACCATTTCATAAATTATTCCCCAAGTAAAACAGTAAAGTAGCCATAGCCAAGAAAAGTCCAAGCCATGCGTGATGACCTTCAAGCAAAAGAAGTCCGAACTAGATAACAGTGTTTCCTCCCTGAAAACCTGGGGGAGGGGGGAAACGGAAGACAAAGAGGCGAAACAAAACGGGGTCAGTCATAAAGACTGGTAAGTCCTATCTACTTCTAGTACAAAGACTAATAAAGTTAACTGACATGAGAAACTGAGATGAAACATAAGTATGAAGACAAGATAGATAAGCTAAACCAAAACAACCGGATGAGCTACAGTACACAGATAAGCTAAGGTGTCATGATAAATTACGGTGTTAAGATACAACAAAGTATCACATTGTCAGGTTTCTATCAAGTATAATATCCCAAGGTATCTGTCATGTATAACATCCCGAGGTTACTATCAAGTAGTTTTTTTTTCTCATGGTTCTAACATGTATATTTGCTCTGCACCTCTCGTACTTGTATCCCAACCCGCGTCATGTGTTAACTACGAATGTCCCCTGCCCAATGTCATGTAATGGTCCATGTCAACCTAATATATAGCATATGTAGGTTTTCCCAACTCGTATGTTTCTTTCCATGTATAAGTTGAGTCCTTTGCCGTAGGCCGTACGGGCTTTCCCATGTAAATCTATACCACCTCAACGTAGTACCATTTTACCCTTGAAGTTGTTTTGGACTGCTATCCTTAATCTAGTTATGTTTTCTTACCATGAACTATCGCGTGTTCACTTAGGATTTATGCCACCTAGGACCACTAGGGATTATGCTACCTAATGAATGTTTTCGTGTCTCGGTTTGGGTTCAGGCCACTTAGGGCCACTAGGGATTATGCCACCCGTCAACCGTGCCCTTTATCCCGCGTATGTATCGTGAATCGTTTTCCATGTCTAGACGCACATGTTCCTCAATGGGCCATCCGAGTTCCGTGCCAGGGCAAATCAAGAAATACGGAACTCGGTCGGGAGCTTTAAGTCGTCTGCTGATGCAGATATCAAGGTCTGTTTTTGTATCCGTGGCTATGGTCCCACGTGACCCCTCCCACAACTACTGAAAGGCAATCCAAGAAAAATCATGTATGAGAACCACATCCCTGCCCCACTATAGCCCCACTTTCCTATGGGCCAACCTCACCCATGACTCGATAGCAAGAACATGGTCTGTTGGGGGTTCTCTGCCTTTCCGTTCGTACACGATTGACTAAAGATGGTAGGTAGTCAGCGACGTGCTATCTAGGGCAAAATCAAGTATCGTCGACTCCACGCTAATCCATCCTAGTCTTTAGGTCGCTCGCATAGCAACCAAGGCATACTCTTGGCTCTTCTACCGCAGACCTTAACCTCTGTGAGGCCGGGTTTCATGGACCATCTGCCACCTCACAGAGGGATACCAAGAGTACCCTCACGTCCCCCGAAGCTACAGCTTCGTCACCCAGTTCGTTGGAGCCTTTATCTAAGTTAGATAATTCGCTCCTCCACATGTGTTCAAGCGATGACCTACCGTATCGGGTTACTCATCTATCCGTGAACTGATTATCCTTAACTAAGGTTTACCACTTAGCTTCTCTTCCCGCTATCCTTGTTAACTACAATTTTCAACCTAGTCCCCTGAGCTAGGGTTTTGTCTAATGAGTTAAGTGTTGTCATTCAAGTTTATGACTTAACCCGCCTACGAATCATGTCATGATTGGCTAAGTATTTAAGTTCGAGGCTTAGCCCTACGAGTTGGTTAAGTATACCAAGGAGCTCATGACTTAACCCTATCAAGTCAAATTGGTTAAGTATTTATTTGTCTTAACCCTATCAAATTATCGTGTTAGATTGATTAAGCATAAATTATCTTAATCTCATCAGATTATCAAGTCAGATTGGTTAAGTACGGGTTAGCTTAACCCATCCACTAATCGTATTACAATGGTTAAGTATATTTAAAAGGTCTTGTGACTTAACCCTATCAGGTCCGCATATTAGATTGGTTAAGTATGGGTTACTTAACCTCATCAAATCATCATGTACCATTGGTTAAGTATAAGTTACTTAACCCTATTAAATTATCATGTTAAGTTGGTTAAGTATTGGTTACTTATCCTCATTGAATTACCAAGTTTAGATTGGTTAAGTGTTTAACTTAACCCCATCGAATTACCATGCTTAGATTAGTTAAGTGAAGGTTACTTATCCCCATCTAATTACCGTGTTTAGATTAGTTAAGTCTAAGTTACTAAACCCCATCTAATTACCGTGTTTAGATTAGTTAAGTCTAAGTTACTTAACCCCATCTAATTATCGTGTTTAGATTAGTTAAGTCTAAGTTACTTAACCCCATCTAATTACCGTGTTTAGATTAGTTAAGTGTAGGTTACTTAACCCCATCTAATTACCAAGTCGGATTAGTTAATTGTAAATTACTTAACCCCATCCCCTAATTGTCTTATATGGTTAAGTGTCATTAAGAAACCAAGTCCGGTTTCATTTAACCTACCCATTCGTGCCATATCGGTTAAGTGTCATTAGTCAAAATTACTTTACCTTTTCATATGGCATTAATTAGATTAATGCACCCCAACCTCTCACATTAGACTTTGTTGTGATTACTAGTTAAGCCGGGCGGGTCCGGGTAGATTTACACCACAACCTAGTCTAACCTCGGGTTTTAAGTGCTATGTGACCAACTACTCACATTGGGTCCTATTGTTTGTAGCCACTAGTTAAGCCGGGCGGGTCCGGGTAGATTTATGCTACAAACTCAACCCAACCTCGAGTTGGCCACTTTCATGTTTGGTCTAGTGTCTTATTACACATTCAACCCATACGTGCTAAGTTTTCAAGTTCCATGTTCATAGCCAAAATTACATGTTGTCATGTTTATACCAATTTACCCCAAGTCGTGTTTCATGTCATTAAAGTTTACCCATAATGTAACCCCAATGCTTTTAAACTCGCATATACATTCGCAACAATGCATAATGGATTTAAGAAGGAACTTGGCAAAGGCATGACAAAAAAAAGGGTATAAGGCCACAAGTTAATCATGGTGGCATATGAGGCATAAATGTGTTCACTAACTTGCATGTTACATTATTAAGCCTCAAAAACATGCATAACCCCAAACTTAGCACATAGGCGAATCATGATGATAGGTGACATAGAAAGATGACTAGAAGTTCGCATATAGCATTATATGCAAGTTATCATAAAGGATATGATAGCTCTCATGTTGCATAGTGCAACATTCAACATAAAGCTTATAGCTTTTAGCCCACAAGATCAAGATAATGTCTTTACAAACATGATGGGATACATAACATGATAGCATGTATGATACTTAATGTTCAAACCCCACTTGCAACATTCATTTAACTTCATAGTCTAAAAAGAAAGTAGAAAAGGGCTTACAATGCTATGAAGGCAATAATACGACATATAATACAAAGATTGAGATGAAGCCACTCAAGCAACACCAAAAACCTCAAATGATAAGCTCCAAATGAAACCCTTGAGCAAATATCAATAGAAATCCTTGCCTTGAAGTAGAAAGATTGCAACTTTGGCTAGAATGCAACTTATGAACTCTCATACAAACTTGAAATCATTCATATGATCATGTAATCTCTCATGTGAATGAAGATAGAATTTATGACAAGAGGATGGAGGCCATGACTAAACCTTTTGGCATAGTTTAGTTGTAGGATCAATTTATGAAGGTTTTAGATTAGGTTAGGGGTCTTTTTATAGAAGATTAGGATAGTTTAGGCCATAGGATTAACCCTAGTTTAGATCCTAGCCACTGAAATTCGTCACAAGCTAACAAACCAGACCAAAAGCATGTCTTGGGGAAGAAGTCAGGTGCACCAGGCCAAACTGGCCAGGCCACCTGTGTCAACTCCCCAGTCGACTTGGCAGTCGACTTGGGGGGGTGGTGTCGACTTGGCAGTCGACACCCCCTTTGACTTAGCCTGTGTTGACTTTTTGAATTCCTGATTTGAATTCGAATCTGTTTTGAACTCTGAAAATTCTAAAAACTTCGACGGACCATATCTTGGTCATACGGACTCCGATTCTCGAAAACTCGGACTCTATTTCACGTATTTTTCCGAGATGAACGCAATGGCACAGCGCATTTCCCTTGATTCGGACGTTATAATTTAATTCTGCCTTGATTCTTATTTTAACACGTGGTTAAAAATTCGGGTTGTTACAGCGGTAGTGCACTACATCCATAATGATATGGCGAGATGATTGACGAGTGAGTGCCCGTCTTTCTTCGTAGCATCCCAGAATGGTTCCGTATTTCAAGTAATTCTTGATTGGCGTCATCCAGGACTCGGGTTCGACTTCGGTCTCTGTTACTGCTACCGAACCTGTCTGCATCTGATCAATGCTTGGAGAATCGTGTAGTTCGACCGTGGTGAGTCCCATAAGTTGTGCATCCTCGGAGCTTGCCAAATTGGCTATTGAGTCTTCTCTTTCATTCTTTTCCCGGGGGATATGTGCGATGATGTAGTTGTCAAAGTTGGTGAGAAGTTTGCGAATCAGAGCGAGGTAGGGACGAGCCATGCCTCTTTGGTTTGGTACTCTCCCTGCACCTAACGCATGATGAGCTATGAGTCAGAATAAATCTGGATGGCCTTGATGTTTAGCTCGGATTGCAATTCTAAGTTCGGCGATTAAGGCCTCGTATTATGCGTCGTTGTTCATTGCGGAAAAGTTGATTTTTAAAGCGTAGCATATCTGGCACTCCTCTAGAGCGATGAGCATGAATTTGCCTCCACAACACTTATTGTTGGAAGATCCGTCCACGAACATTTTCCATTGAACATTTGGAGTTTCGATGTTTTCTGGGAGACTCTTCTGGAATGGTGAATTCCGCTATGAAGTCGGCGAGGGCTTGTCCGAGGTTGGCTTAGTGAGGATGAATGTGATTTCAAACTGACTTAGCTCTATACTTTACATTAGTAGTCGTCCAGAAGCATAAGCCCACTACAGGGCCTGTTGTAACGGCTAGTCAGTGTAGACTTTGATGGGGTGAGACTGAAAGTATGGTCGCAGCTTACGGAGGAGATCAACAAGTAGTATGCTAACTTCTCGAGATTTTGGTAGTTCTTTTCTGCCCCTATTAATTTTTTTTTGTTGATGTAGTAAATGGGTCATTAGACGCGATCTTCAATGTGAACGAGCGTTGAGTTGATTAACTTCATGGAAACAACCAAGTAAATATATAAGTCCTTGTTGTCCATAGGTTTGAAGAAGATAGGCGGTCGTTCTAAGTGATTCAGAAGGTCCCTGAATGCGGCAATAAATTCTGCGGTCCATGTGAAGTTGTGTTTCCCCTTTCGAAGTAAGTCAAAGTAGGGAACGCATTTGTCGGTGGCTTTAGAGATGAATCGACTTAAAGCGACGACCTTCCCATTTAAACTTTGAACATCCTTAATGCTCTGAGGGGCTTGAATGTCCTGGATAGCTTTCATCTTACCTGGATTGGCTTCAATGCCTCACAAATTGACAATGAAACCCAATAATTTTTCCAATGCAATGCCAAAGGAGCATATCAAGGGATTGAGTTTCATGTCATATTGGAAAAGGAGGTTGAACATTTCGAAAAGTTCATGGACGTAGTCATTCGACATCTTTGATTTCACAAGCATATCATCCACATATACCATCATGGATCTTTCGTTCTGATCCTTGAAAATGAAGTTGACCAGTTGTTGATAAGTGGCTCCCGCATTCTTAAGACCGAATGACATGACGCGATAGTAGTAGATCCCGAGGTCAGTTATGAACGAAGTGTGATCCTGGTCAGAGAAGTACATCGGAATATGATTTTAGCCTGAGTAGACATCCATAAAGGATAAGAGTTGGCATCCAGTGTTTGAATCAACTAGCTGCTCGATCTTTGAAAGTGGGGAGTTATCTTTGGGACATGCTTTGTTTAAGCCGGAGAAATCGACACACGTTCGTCGCTTGCCTTTCGCTTTCATGATCAAGACTGGTTGGAAATCTATTTGGGGTTGTGGGCTTCATGAATGAAGTCATTACTGAGTAGCCCATTTACCTCTTCCTTGAGTGCATTTGATCTTTCGGTTCCCAAGAATCAACATTTCTGTTTGACCGGAGGTTGTAAGGGGTTGAGAGTTAGCCTGTAACAAGCAACCACATGGTCAATGCCACGCATGTCATAGTAGGTCCAAGCGAACGTGCCGAGATTGGCTCTTAAGAATTCCACAATATCCTCT
The DNA here is from genome assembly GCA_030737875.1 of Allium sativum. Classification (NCBI taxonomy): domain Eukaryota; kingdom Viridiplantae; phylum Streptophyta; class Magnoliopsida; order Asparagales; family Amaryllidaceae; genus Allium; species Allium sativum. The sequence goes on from CM060921.1 coordinate 44,340,116, forward strand.
TTTATTGTTGGGTGGAGTTGCGATCCAACATTCAAGACATTTGTCGAGTCATCGGGGTTGAATGGAACATCCACCATTGGTTAGATTAGGGTAGCCCTTTCGAAGTCAAGCTCTTCATCCTCCCCTGGATCGAGATCATCCGAACGACGGCAGTGGCATCTGAGCCAGGGCTCAAACACCTTTGATTTCTATGTGGAGGCGGTCTTGGTGCAAGAAGGTAGAGGCATGGTCTTGCCTTTGTCCTTGTTGTGTGCGTTCTTTCATTCTATTGCGTAGCAATCTCGAGCGGTTGCTTAGTCGCCTTTTACTGTTCCGATCCCATTTTCTATTCGGAATTTCATTAGGAGGGACTAAGGTGACATGCATACTTGGAATTCTGCAAGGATGGGGCATCCAAAATAGAAGTTGCATGGGGAGATGACATCGATGACTACAAATGTGAGGATTCAGACCGTGCTTCGATCCCCTTCTCCGAGTTCTACAAGCAGGTCGACCATGCCTACCGGGCGATTGGAAGATCCATTGAAGCTGTGGATCATGCCATGGCAGGCTTTCAAGTCTTTGGCCTCAAGCTTCTTTCGATGGTAGGCCGCCTTGAAGATGATGTTGACTAAGCTTCCCGAGTCGACGAGGTTTCTTCAAACGAAATCTGGCCCGGTCTGGGAGGTGATTACAGGGGGGTCAGCGGTCGGGATATCAATCCCCATAGAATCTCTCTCACGGAAGACAATATCATCCCTCATTATTTTCTGGAGCTTGGCAGGGAAGGATTCATCAAAGTGGAGCAAGCTTCATAGGTGGCATGCTTTATAGAGTTAGCATATCCCCTATCTTGCGGAAGCTATCATGTGTGGGGGAGTCCCACCACACATAGTATTGATCACGATTCCTTATGATCTTTGGTTAGACGGCCCTAGGGCCGCATTTGTGGGTGATGAAAGTGTGGGCGTTGGAGGACCCGTGGCTGCTTCTATAGGAGCAGAATCCTGAATGTACTGTTCTAGGTGCTTCTCGCGGATGAGATTCTCAATTGCATCCCTGAGATGGCGACAGTTGTTAGTGTTGTTCTCATACATGTCATGGAATCTACAGTATTTGCCGGAGTTTTTCTCGTTGTCGATCGATTCCGTAGTATTGGGCTTCTTATACTAGAGTGTATTACAGGTTTCCAAGTAGACCGTTTCCATATTTTAATTCAACGGAGTGTAAACCCTGCAATTCTAGAAGCGGTTGTACTTTTAGGATCTAAGGGAACCTGATGGTTGTCGCGACCACTTTGTCTGCCACTGTTCGGCTTCGTCTTGTAAGGGGTTGTTCCTTTATCGTTGTCGGGGAACCCACTGGTCTATTTCTCTATGACACTGTCGTCGATGGCGTTAGCGTGTGGATTGTTTGAGTGGTTGCTGCAGAAGCTCGATTATGCCTCGCTTCTTCTTAGCATAGGAACTGTACAACCTTTTCATAAAAATCCTCAAGGCTCTTAGGCTATTTTCTGTCGATCCAGGCTCCGATATCTAAGGTAGGAAGGACACCTTTTGCGAGCTGGAAGAGTATGGTACAGAGCTACGGATCGTCAACCTCGGCGAGGGCGATGTCAAAACGCGCAAGATAACCTTTGAGAGACTCTGCTTTCCCTTGGTAAATGTTGTATAGGGTGAGGGCATTCTTCGAAGTTAGAACGTGCATTCTGAATTACTAAACCAATTCCATGGCCAGTTGGCCTAAGTTGTTGATATATTGAAATGGGGGGCGAGAGAACCAAAGAAAAGTTGTGCCTAATAGGAAGACTAGGAAGCACTTGCATTTGACCGCCTCAGTGGCCCGACTAGAGTCCATCTGCCACTCATACCGGTTCAAGAAGGCACAAGGATCAGTCGTACCATCATAGAATTACATCTATGGCATGTTGAACTGTCGAGGCCATTTGGCTTCGTGTACGATCCTAGTGAGTGGGTTATACCTCAAGTGGATTTCCCACGAGTCGTTGGTGTTCCCTTGCATAACCCTCATGATCCTTCGGGCCATGTCGGGGAGATATGCTGGATAGGGATCTTCTGGTGGAATCAATTGGTTTTGGCAAACTTCTGGAGTTTTATTTCGTGGACGCCATCTGTGATGCACGTCGGGCTCGTCCTCTTTCATGTCATCGACATCGATTGTCTGGTTTTGGTATAGATGGTGAGGCTGTGTGGGCTGGTTTGTAGCCTGATCCGGGAGGGCTTGGGCCTGCTGGTGTTCATCCAGATCCGGGGGGCTTGGGCTTGTTGGGTTGCCGAAAGCGTATGCCCTAGGTTATAAGAGGCGAAAATTAGGTTTTTCCGAGGAGGAGGTCGGTTAATTGAGCCTGGTTCATCAATGATAACCGACCGGGAGCGGTCACAGTACTGTGTTCCCCCGCTGTAAGTGACGGTGGTTCGATCACCTTTTCATTTCTGTTGTCGTTTCCGTTAGTATGAGCGTTGGAGCGGACGATGACGTTAGAGCGGACGATGACGTTATTGATAAGGTTGAACCTCCCTATTTGATGTGGGCCCATCGATTCAGAAGAATAGGTTTCCAATATAGTACACCGTAGTCGGGAGCAATTTTGAATGAGATGAAGTCGAGCGATGATGGTTGACTTTCTTGTAGTTGGCGTATAAGGTTGATTTTATTTTCAATGCTTGGTTGAGTTCAAGAATTGTATCCTCCTACTTCTTATTAAGTGCATGAATCTACATTTGATTTGAGTCGCAGGAGCTTTGGGGTCCACAGGTGGAAGAAGATCGGTTTCAATCGGGTTCTCCTCCACTTGGGGTTGCTGAGAAGTACTAGCGTCAACTGCGGTAGACTGGATGAGCGTTTGGTTCTTTGGTGCTTAGCTATCGTAAGAGGACTTGACGACAGGTTATGGAAAGAACCTAAAGCGTGTCGAAGTCGAGATGGGAATTTACGACAAAGAAACAAATCCAAGTTTTTTCTTAGTGAAAGCACCAGAATGTTGATGGAAAAATATGTCGTAAACACCCAAGATTCATAATTCCTTAAGAATATAGTTTCACATGGAAATATAAGTGCAGAAAGCAGTAAATAACATTATAAGTTTATATGGTTCAGTCCCGTAGGGGGGGCTACATCCACTTTGGAAGAGTCGTTGATATTTTATTGACAATAATGAGTTACAAGCTTAGGACCATCCCATGACATCCTTTTATCAACATTTCTAAGTATTTTAATGTCATAATTTTCATATATGATTATTATGAAAAAGTTACTTTTGTCCTTATTCTTCCTCAAAGCAAGAATGTCGTTAAAGAGGCCACTTAGATCTCTCAAGAGGTCAAATCAGCCAATTTCCAAACCCTTTGAAGTGCGAGCTTGGGGTATTTATAGTGGAGTGGTTATGTGGGAGTAGGTATGATTTGGTGACTACTACAGTATATTTCGAATCCCAGAGTACAGGCCTTCAGAATTTCGGATCCCCCTTGTCATATCTGGAAAAACTCGTACCCCTCCCTGGGGATACAAATTTCGTACCCCATGGGGTACGAAATTCATACACGTGGGATACATTAAATATGTTAATGTCGTGGAGGAGTCTGAGGTATTTGGGTATGGGATACACTTGAGGGACCCGGGTATTTTTGGATACGAAGCAGGGGACTAGAGGCTGATGGACTCAAGGCTAAGGTATGAAAAAATGGGAATTTAGCGTACTCATGAGGAGATGCGAGGCTTGTGCTAGCATGACCTATTCCAAGCGTGTTTCTTTAGTCCTTTGGTGATACTTCGGACTTTACGTCACGCAATGTGTTAAGTCGACGTGTCTTGTGTTCTTTTGGGAACCGGACCAAAAGGCCAGGTAATAGTAATAAAAATTTAATGGTCGTTAGAAGTATTTTTGTGAATGTCAGTATTAGTGTGCTTATTTTTGATGGGGCTCTATTGAATATTTTTTCTTTTTTTATCTAAAACCGAAGTCTATTTAACAATATTTTTTTAATGTATTTAACGGCCTAAATATATTCGTCTCCATTTGTGTCCTTCGCCATGAAAACTTCAAATAAAATAATAAAAACACATGATATTCTCATATATTTCAAGTATTATGCTAGAAATGATTATTTCCTTCTTTGTTTTGATCTTTTATGGCTGTTGACCTGCCTTTCACCAAGGCCATCAAAATTCGTGATCGAAGCATTCAAGGCATTACTCATGAACATTTATTGCTACGGGGTCGAATGAAACAACCTACACTTGGCTACAAAATCCAGGTCGACTAACATCTAGATCAGTGGAGATAGTGGAGACTACTTCAGTTTAACATGACTCCGCTTGGCTATATCGAATGGGCATAGGCCAAACCGGAAATATCTCCCATTGTCCAGTTCTTCTGCATCGTGACCAAGCTCAAGCCCCCCTTCTTCTTTGAATTGGATGCCACGTGTCCCTACCTACCTGGATCTGGACATCCCCTATAAATAGCCCCCTAAAGATACAAGAAAAGTACTTTTGTCTTTTCTAAGTATTTTATTGTTTGTATTCACAGTGTACTCTTGATTCTTAATCCCCATTACCTTGTAATCATTTTTATTCAATACTTAAAGAGAAGTTATAAAGTGTACGTAGGTGATTTATAATCGAACCATTACCTTGTGTGTGATTTCCTCTCATTTTTCATTTGCTATTTCATTTTTATCTCTCCATTTTTTCTCTTCATATAATCTTCGGGTGTTTATGCCACTTTTGGTGTAAAAATTCAGATGCTCTCACTCAGAGTTAGAATTCTTAGAGTTTAGGAATTTTTTAATCTACTGTTTGGATTGCCAAGTCCGAAGAGAAAATACTCTTTCATTACTTTCAGTAACAATGGTGTCAAAGTGTGCTACCGCTTCTTTCAGACCCTCCTGTAACCATTCGCTCGAAGAAGCAAACCAAATTGCTACCACTCCAAAGCCCCGCTTGGCTATGTTGACCAGACCGATGAACTTCTTACAGCAACCTTCCCTCTGGCTAATCGCACTCCAGCACTTGTCTATGCGACTCATGATGACTTCACCCAGCTCATGACGAGATTAAATGAAGTGACAACGGTGGAGGTCGTAACCAGAAGGGAAATGCTAACAAGCAACCCCTGTTCCAAACTTTTGATAACTATACGGCTCTAAATGATACGCTAGAGAATATTTATGCTGACACATGCAACACAATGTAATATAAGAAAACACCTTCACGAGAGTCTACGGAGAAGGAAGTAGACCAGCAAGTTTTGTTTGTTCCATGAGATCTACAGCCATACGAATGACAAGTTCCATCATCTCCGAGGCTTTATGGAAAATATTATATGTAAGGGAAAGTTAGATGAGTTGTAACAGCCGGCATTGTACACATCAAAGGATCATAAAATATTTTTATTTCATTCCCTGAGGGTTGGATCATTGCCATCTTTTGATATGTTAATTATGGGGATGTGAGACATGTCTATAATTTTTACTAATTTCATTTGTGACCATTTTGCATCTGTCAGTCTTGTATAAGGCATAATTTTTGACTCGGGTCGAATCAGAGTGTGAGACATGTGCCATTGGAAAGGAATTGATGGTTTCCTTTCTGTAAAATGGTTACATTAAAGATTTGGCTCAGCGGTTTGGAAGAAATCGTTGTTTTAAGGTTTTTCAATGGGCTGTTTAGGTTTGAAGAGCTACAAGGGGTTGATTTGTGTTGACCCATTGGTGGGCTATTGGAAGGGTATAAATAGGGGGTAAGGGATATGGCAAGTAGTTTTAGTTTTCCATTCTCTCATTTGGAGGCTGTTAACTCCAAAATTGGAATTAACACCAAAGGTGTTAATGAAAACACTTCACCAATTCAGTAAAATTAGAGTATGGAACCGCGTAATCACAAAATGAAAAATATAAAATGAAGATAAAGGAATTTTTATAGTGGTTTGATTCAAAATGAATCTACGTCCACTTTTCAATCACTTTTCATTATGATATTTTGCTTTACAACATTCATGGAATCTCTCTTACATTCATTTCTCGCTTTTCCCTCTTTCTAGGATCTAAATTAATCTTGAATTGACCATGGAAGTGGAGAGATCTCTAGCTTTGTGATGATGGATGTATGAATCTTCACTCACTTAGGCGCTTTGATGCTCTTCCATGTTTTGATAGGAGTTTTGTGTCAGTTCTGAATTTAGAGAGAATTGGAGAGGATTAGAGATCACTTGAATTGTGTTGGAGAGATTTCTAATGTAGCTTGAACGATATTTGATCGATTTGAAGTCCAAGAGAAGTAGTTTGATCCATGGAAGCCATTAATGAAGTTGGAGAAGAGCTTCAAATTTGGTAGGACTTCGTGGTAGGAATGGAATTTTGATCCCCTTAAATGAAGGAAGGATGGGGTATTTATAGGAATGTTTAACGATAGTGGAAGTGTTGTAATTACGGTGTGTAGGGTACCGGTCGGTCTGGAACTTATTTACGGAGAATGCCACTGGGTACAGTTGGCAACAACTGTCATTAGGTACCGGTTGGTCTGGTACTGGTCGGTTACACTCCTTTTTATACCGATAGGTCACATCCTTTTTTGTACCGATTGGTCACACTCTTTCATATGCTGACCGATCACACTTTTTTATACCGACCGATCACACTCGTTTATACTGACCGGTATAGTTAATGTCGATCGAACCGAATGCATGACTGAGCGGAACGGACGTACAAGCGATTTCTTCAATAAACAGTTGACATATCAATTTTTGAACAGTGTTTTAATGCAGTTAACATTATCCCCTCGTAGCTTGTATTTTTTTCTTGTGAAAAATGCAGGCTTCGAAATGAACTTTGTTGTTGATACATTTTGCATTAAGATGTTGTTGCTTCCTTTTGTTTACTATGGAAAATCTTACTTTGACTTCATATGCTTTCTGTCGCCTGTTCTGTAATTAAAACAAGCGTTTGCATGATTTTGGACTTATACTTCACCATCGACCGTCCACATCGATAGTGGGTTAGTTAATCATTAAAAATGATATATAGCGAATTTTTTCTTGAATCAAATAAAGTGTTCATACAGGACTGTTTTTATTCAATGGTTTAAAACTCATTGAATATTATCTGCTCAAATACGATGTTCTAATTCGAATTCGCATTAACACTTAAAATCAACTATTCGACTAAAGCCGACTGTGGATTTCAAACATTATTGTTTTAATGCATGACACTTCCCATTTGGGAAATGCATATATGTGACTCATTTTCTACTCCCTCTTTGAGAAGCTTTGGGGTTCATGCCCCTTGTTTAGGAGGTCATTCTTAATCTTCTCTATGGGAAGAAATTTACTGCTCAATGCTTATCTACTTTGTCGATCAATTTTGACATTGGAGACTCCGTTGGATGCCCTTTAGTATGGAGGGTCTATTATAATCCAATGTTCGTCCTCTTTGTTGACTAAATCAACATTAACGAGTTCATCAAGCATTGTTGATTTTTCCTATGGAGAAATTGCTTTCGCTGTGGAAATGATTTTTTGGGAGTCGTACCATTTCGCAATGCGAACTCCAACGACGTTTGAGGGTTGCATCGCTTCACGCCACGAACTCTCATGCTTCTTTTCACTTATAGTGAACTCCAGCGCTTTGTTTCGCGCAACGAATTCCAGTGAACCTTTGGTGGGTTGCATCGCTCTACGTTTACAAACTCCCATGCTTCGTTTCACGTATAGTAAATTCCCGTGCTTCGTTTCGCGCTTACAGATTCCCACGAACCTTTGGTAGGTTTCATCGCTCCACGCTTACGAACTCACACACTTCGTTTCACGTGTAGTGAAGTCCCACGTTTCGTTTTGCGCTTACGAATTCTCGCGACCTTGGAGGGTTGCATCGCTCCACGCTTACGAGCTCCCACGCTTAATTTCACGTATAGTGAACTCCCATGCTTCGTTTCGTGCTTACAGATTCCCGCAACATTGGAGGCTTGCATCGCTCCGCACTTACAAACTCCCATGCTTCGTTTCACGTACAGTGAACTCCCGCGCTTCGTTTCGCGCTTACGAATTACTACGATCTTGGAGGGTTGCATTGCTCCGTGCTTACAAACTCCCATGCTTCGATTCATGTAAGTGAACTCCTGCGCTTCGTTTCGCGCTTACAGATTCCTGCGAACATTTGGTGGGTTGCATCGCACCACGCTTATGAACTCGCATGCATCGTTTCACGTATAGTGAACTCCCGCGCTTCGTTTTGCGCTTAAGGATTACCGCGAACTTGGAGGGTTGCATCGTTCCACGCTTACAAACTCCCACACTTTGTTTGACGTATAACGAAATCCCACGCTTCGTTTCGTGCTTACGGATTCCCGTGACCTTGGAGGGTTGCATCTCTCCATGCTTACGAACTCCAACGCTTCGTTTCAAGTTTAGTGAACTCCCACGCATCATTTCACGCTTACGGATTCCCACGACCTTGGAGGGTTACATTGCTCCGAGCCGACGAACTCCCACGCTTTTTTCACGTATAGTGATCTCCTGCGCTTCGTTTCGCACCTACAGATTCCCGCGACCTTGGAGGGTTGTATCGCTCCGCGCTTACAAAATCCCATGCTTCATTTCACGTATATTGAACTTCCGCGCTTGGTTTCACGATTACGGGTTCCCATGACCTTGAAGGGTTGCATCGCTCCATGCTTATGAACTCGCACACTTCGTTTCACGTAGAGTCAACTCCCGCGCTTTGTTTTGCGCTTACGGATTCCCGCGACCTCGGAGGGTTGCATTGCTCCACGCTTACGAACTCCCACGCTTCCTTTCACTACAGTGAACTCCCGCACTTCGTTTCGCGCTTACGGATTCCCATGACCTTGGAGGGTTGCACCGCTCCGCGCTTACGAACTCCCATGCTTTGTTTCACATACAGTGAACTCCCGCGCTTCGTTTCACGCTTATGGGTTCCTACAACCTTGGAGGGTTGCACCGCTTCGCGCTTACGAACTCCCATGCTTCGTTTCACGTACAGCGAACTCCTGCGCTTCGTTTCGCGCTTACAGACTCCCACGACCTTGGAGGGTTGCATCGCTCCGCGCTTACGAACTCCCACGCCTCATTTGATTCCCTTGACCTTGGAGAGTTGCATCGCTCCGCGCTTACGAACTCCCACGCTTCCGTTCACGTATAGTGAGCATTCCGTTGTTCGTTTCCCGCTTACGGATTCCCACGACCTTGGAGGGTTGCATCGCTCCGCGCTTAAGAACTCTCATGCTTCGTTTCACGTATACTGAACTCCCGCGCTTCGTTTCGGGCTTACGGATTCCCACGACCTTGGAGGGTTGTATTTCTCCGCCTTTACGAACGCCCGCGCTTTATTTCACATACACTTAACTCCTGCACTTCGTTTCGCGCTTACGGATTCCCGCGACCTTGGAGGGATGCATCGCTCCGTGCGTACGAACTCACATGCTTCGTTTCACGTATACTGAACTTCAGTGTATCATTTCCCGCTTACGAATTCCCGTGGCCTTACGAACTCCTACGCTTCGTTTCACATATATTGAACTCCCGCGCTTCATTTCGCGCTTACAGAATACCGTGACCTTGGAGGGTTGCATCGCACCGTGCTTACGAACTCCTGTGCTTCATTTCACGTATAGTGAACTCCCGCGATTCCTTTCATGCTTACGGATTCCCGCGACCTTGGAGGGTTGCATTGCTCCACGTTTACGAACTCCTACGCTTTGTTTCACGTATAGTGAACTCCCGTGCTTCGTTTAGCGCTTAGGGATTCCTGCGACCTTGGAGGGTTGCACCGCTCCGCGCTTACGAACTCCCACGCTTCGTAAAAAACAATGAACTCCCGCGGTTCGTTTCGCGCTTACGGATTCCTGCAACCTTGGAGGGTTGCAACACTCCGCACTTACGAATTCACAGGCTTCGTTCTACGTACATTGAACTTGCAAGCTTCGTTTCGCGCTTACGGATTCCCGCGTCCTTGGAGGGTTGCATCGCTTTGAGCTTACGAACTCCCACGCTTCGTTTGGTTCCAACGACCTTGGAGGGTTGCATCGCTCCGTGCTTACGAACTTCCATGCTTCGTTTCACTTATACTGAACTCCCGCTCTTCGTTTCGCGCTTACGAATTCCCGCGACCATAGAGGGTTGCATCGCTCTGCGCTTACGAACTCCCTCGCTTTATTTCACATATAGTGAACTCCCACGCTTCGTTTCGCGCTTACGGATTCCCGTGATCTTGGAGGGTTGCATCCCTCCGTGCTTACAAACTCCCATGCTTCATTTCACGTATAGTGAACTCCTGCATTTTATTTCATGCTTACGGACGCCCGCAAACTTGGAGGGTTGCATCGCTCCGTGCTTACGAACTCCCATGCTTCGTCTCACATATAGTGAACTCTCTCGCTTTATTTCGCGCTTACGGATTCTCGCGATCTTGGAGGGTTGCATCGCTCCGCGCTTACGAACTCTCACGATTTGTTTCACGTATAGAACTCCCGTGCTTCGTTTCGCGCTTACGGATTCCCGTGACCTTCGAGGGTTACATCGCACTGCGCTTACAAACTCCCACGCTTCGTTTCATGTATTCTGAACTCTCGGGCTTCGTTTCAAGCTTACGAATTCCCGCGACCGTAGAGGTTTGCATCTCTCCACGCTTATGAGTTCCCACGCTTCGGTTCAAGTATAGTGAAATCCTGCGCTTCGTTCCGCACTTACGGATTCTCATGACCTTGGGGGGTTGCGTCGCTCCGCGTTTACGGACTCACACGCTTCGTTTCACGTATAGTGAATTCCAAGCTTCGTTTCACACTTACTAATTCCCGCATCCTTCGAGGGTTGCATCGCTCCGCACTTACGAACTCCCACGCTTCGTTTCAAGTATACTAAAATCCCGCACTTAGTTTCACATTTATGGATTCCCGCGATCCTAGACGGTTGCATCACTCCGAGCTTACGAAATCCCACACTTCGTTCCATGTATATTGAACTTGCACGCTTCGTTTCGCGCTTATGGATTCTCGTGACCTTGGAGGGTTGCATCACCCCGCGCTTATGAATTCTCACGCTTCGTTTCACATAGAGTGAAATCTCGCGCTTTGATTCGCGCTTACGGATTCCTACGACCTTAGAGGGTTGCATCGCTCCGCGCTTACAAACTCCCACACTTTGTTTCATGTACAGTGAACTCCCGCTCTTCGTTTCACGCTTACGGATTCCTGCGACCTTGGAGGGTTGCACCGCTCCACGCTTACGAACTCCTATGCTTCGTTTCATGTATAGTGCACTCCCGCGCTTTATTTCATGCTTATGGGTTCTAGCGATCTTGGAGGGTTGCACCGCTCTGTGCTTACGAACTCCAATACATCGTTTCACATATAGTGAACTTCCGCGCTTCGTTTCGCAATTATGGATTCCTGCGACCTTGGAGGGTTGCATCGTTCCGCGCATACGAACTACCACGCTTCGTTTGATTCCCTCGACCTTGGAGTGTTGCATCGCTCCGCGCTTATGAACTTCCATGCTTCGCTTCATGTATTGTGTACTTTCTGCAGTTCATTTCATGCTTACGGATTCCCGCGACCTTGGAGGATTGCACCGCTCCGTGCCTACGAACTCCCATACTTCATTTCATGTATACTGAATTCCAATGCTTTGTTTCGCACTTACAGATTCCCGCGACCTTGGAGGGTTGTATCGCTCCGTGCTTATGAACGCCCGCGCTTTGTTTCACATATACTTAACTCCCGTAATTCATTTCGCGCTTACGGATTCCCATGACCTTAGAGGGTAGCATCGCTCCCCGCTTACGTACTCACACGCTTCATTTCACGTGTACTGAACTCCAGCGCTTCGTTTCACGCTTACAGATACTCGCAACCTTATGAACTCCCACGCTTCGTTTCACGTATACTAAACTCCCGCGCTTCGTTTCACGCTTACAGATTCCCGTGACCTTGGAGGGTCGCATAACTCCATGCTTATGAACTCCCATGCTTCATTTCACGTGTACTGAAGTCCCACGGTGCATTTCGCGCTTACGGATTCACGCAATCTTGGAGGGTTGCATCACTCCACGCTTACGAACTCTCACGCTTCGTTTCACGTATAGTGAACTCCCGCGTTTCATTTCGCGCTAACGGGTTCTCCCGGCCTTGGAGGATTACATCGCTCCGTGCTTACGAACTCCCACGCTTCGTTTCACGTATAGTGAACTCCCGCGCTTCGTTGCGCGCTTAAGGATTCCAGCGACCTTGGAGGGTTGCATCGCTTTGAGCTTACGAACTCCCACGCTTCGTTTGGTTCAAACGACCTTGGAGGGTTGCATCGCTCCGTGCTTACGAACTTCCATGCTTCGTTTCACTTATACTGAACTCCCGCTCTTCGTTTCGCGCTTACGAATTCCCGCGACCATAGAGGGTTGCATCGCTCTGCGCTTACGAACTCCCTCGCTTTATTTCACCTATAGTGAACTCCCACGCTTCGTCTCGCGCTTACGGATTCCCGTGATCTTGGAGGGTTGCATCCCTCCGTGCTTACAAACTCCCACGCTTCATTTCACGTATAGTGAACTCCTGCATTTTATTTCATGCTTACGGACGCCCGCAAACTTGGAGGGTTGCATCGCTCCGTGCTTACGAACTCCCATGCTTCGTCTCACATATAGTGAACTCTCTCGCTTTATTTCGCGCTTACGGATTCTCGCGATCTTGGAGCGTTGCATCGCTCCGCGCTTACGAACTCTCACGATTTGTTTCACGTATAGAACTCCCGCGCTTCGTTTCGCGCTTACGGATTCCCGTGACCTTCGAGGGTTACATCGCACTGCGCTTACAAACTCCCACGCTTCGTTTCATGTATTCTGAACTCTCGGGCTTCGTTTCAAGCTTACGAATTCCCGTGACCGTAGAGGTTTGCATCTCTCCACGCTTATGAGTTCCCACGCTTCGGTTCAAGTATAGTGAAATCCTGCGCTTCGTTCCGCACTTACGGATTCTCATGACCTTGGGGGGTTGCGTCGCTCCGCGTTTACGGACTCACATGCTTCGTTTCACGTATAGTGAATTCCACGCTTCGTTTCACACTTACTAATTCCCGCATCCTTCGAGGGTTGCATCGCTCCGCACTTACGAACTCCCACGCTTCGTTTCAAGTATACTAAAATCCCGCACTTAGTTTCACATTTATGGATTCCCGCGATCCTAGACGGTTGCATCACTCCGAGCTTACGAAATCCCACACTTCGTTCCATGTATATTGAACTCGCACGCTTCGTTTCGCGCTTATGGATTCTCGTGACCTTGGAGGGTTGCATCGCCCCGCGCTTATGAATTCTAACGCTTCGTTTCACATAGAGTGAAATCTCGCGCTTTGTTTCGCGCTTACGGATTCCTACGACCTTAGAGGGTTGCATCGCTCCGCGCTTACAAACTCCCACACTTTGTTTCATGTACAGTGAACTCCCGCTCTTCGTTTCACGCTTACGGATTCCTGCGACCTTGGAGGGTTGCACCGCTCCACGCTTACGAACTCCTATGCTTCGTTTCATGTATAGTGCACTCCCGCGCTTTATTTCATGCTTATGGGTTCTAGCGATCTTGGAGGGTTGCACCGCTCTGTGCTTACGAACTCCAATACATCGTTTCACATATAGTGAACTTCCGCGCTTCGTTTCGCAATTATGGATTCCTGCGACCTTGGAGGGTTGCATCGTTCCGCGCATACGAACTACCACGCTTCGTTTGATTCCCTCGACCTTGGAGTGTTGCATCGCTCCGCGCTTATGAACTCCCATGCTTCGCTTCATGTATTGTGTACTTTCTGCAGTTCATTTCATGCTTACGGATTCCCGCGACCTTGGAGGATTGCACCGCTCCGTGCCTACGAACTCCCATACTTCATTTCATGTATACTGAATTCCAATGCTTTGTTTCGCACTTACAGATTCCCGCGACCTTGGAGGGTTGTATCGCTCCGTGCTTATGAACGCCCGCGCTTTGTTTCACATATACTTAACTCCCGTAATTCATTTCGCGCTTACGGATTCCCATGACCTTAGAGGGTAGCATCGCTCCCCGCTTACGTACTCACACGCTTCATTTCACGTGTACTGAACTCCAGCGCTTCGTTTCACGCTTACAGATACTCGCAACCTTATGAACTCCCACGCTTCGTTTCACGTATACTAAACTCCCGCGCTTCGTTTCACGCTTACAGATTCCCGTGACCTTGGAGGGTCGCATAACTCCATGCTTATGAACTCCCATGCTTCATTTCACGTGTACTGAAGTCCCACGGTGCATTTCGCGCTTACGGATTCACGCAATCTTGGAGGGTTGCATCACTCCACGCTTACGAACTCTCACGCTTCGTTTCACGTATAGTGAACTCCCGCGTTTCGTTTCGCGCTAACGGGTTCTCCCGGCCTTGGAGGATTACATCGCTCCGTGCTTACGAACTCCCACGCTTCGTTTCACGTATAGTGAACTCCCGCGCTTCGTTGCGCGCTTAAGGATTCCAGCGACCTTGGAGGGTTGCATCGCTCCGTGCTTACGAACTCCCACGCTTCATTTGATACCCGCAACCTTGGAGGGTTGCATCGCTCCGCGCTTACGAACTCCCACGCTTCATTTCACGTATACTGAACACCCGTGCTTCGTTTCGCGCTTAGGGATTCCCGTGACCTTGGAGGGTTGCATTGCTCCGCGCTTACGAACTCCCACGCTTCGTTTCACGTATAGTGAATGTTTCGCTCTTACGGATTCCCGCGATCTTTGGAGGTTTGCATCGCTCCGCGATTACGAACTCCCATACTTCGTTTCACGTATAGTGAACTCACGCGCGCTTGCGGATTCCTGAGACCTACGAGGGTTGCATCGCTCTGTGCTTACGAATGAAGCACCTTGGAGGGTTGCGTCGCTCCATGCTTACGAGCTCCCATGCTTTGTTCTAGGTATAGTGAACTCCTATGCTTCGTTTTGAGCTTACGGATTCCCGCAACCTTGGAGGGTTGCATCGCTCCGCGCTTAGGAACTCCCACGCTTTGTTTCATGTTTACTGAACTCCCGCACTTAGAATCGCGCTTGCGGATTCCCGAGACGTTGGAGGCTTGCATCGCTTTGCGCTTACAAACTCCCATACTTCGTTTCACGTATAGTGAACTACTGCGCTTCATTTCGCACTTACAGATTTTTGCGACCTTGGAGGATTGCATCGCTCCGCACTTACGAACTCCCACTCTTTGTTTTACGTATAGTGAACTCCCACGCTACATTTCGCGCTTACAGATTCCTGCGATCTTGGAGGGTTGCATCGCTCCGCGCTTATGAACTCCCACACTTTGTTTAACGTATATTGAATTCTCGCCCGACGTTTCGCGCTTACGGATTCCCGCGACCATGGGGGGTTGTATCGCTCCGCGCTTACGAACTCCTGCTCTTCGATTCACGGATGCTGAAATACTGCACTTTGTTTCGTGCTTAAGGATTCCCACGACCTTGGAGGGAGGCATCGCTCCGCGTTTATGAACCCCGATGAAATCCTCCAAGTTCATTGGAATCCGTAAGCGCTTACGAACTCCGATGAAACCCTCTAAGTTCGCGGGAATCCATAAGGGCGTAACGAAGCACGGGAGTTCACTATACGTGAAACGAAGTGTGAGAGTTCGTAAGTGCGGAGCGATGCAACCCTCCAAGGTCGCGTGAATCCATAAGTGAAATGAAGCGCGGGAGTTTATTTTACATGAAATAAAGCGAGGGAGTTTGTAAGCGTGGAGCAGTGCAACCCTCCAAGGTTGCGGGAATCCGTAAGCGTGTAATGAATCATGGGAGTTCACTCTGTGCGAAACGAAGCGTGGGATTTCATAAGCGCGGAGCGGTGCAACCCTCCAAGGTCACGGAATCCGTAAGCGCGAAATAAAGGGCGGGAGTTCACTATACGTGAAACAAAGAGTGAGAGCTCGTAAGCGCGGAGCGATGCAAACCTCCAAGGTCGCGGGAATTCGTAAGCGCTAAATGAAGTGTGAAAAGTTCACTATACGTGAAAGGAAGCATGAGAGTTCGTAAGCGGGGAGCGATGCAACCCTCCAAGGTCGCGGGAACCAAATGAAGCGTGGAAGTTCGTAAGCGCGAAGCGATGAAACCCTCCATGGCCGCGGGAATCCTTAAGTGCGAAACGAAGTGCGGGAGTTCACTGTAGGTGGAACGAAGAGTGGGAGTTCGTAAGCACGGAGCGGTGCAACCCTCTAAGGTCGTAGAAATCCGTAAGCGCGAAACGAAACGCGAGAGTTCATTGTACGTGAAACGAAGTATGGGAGTTCATATGCGTGGAGCGACACAAACCTTCAAGGTCGCGGAAATCCGTAAGCGCGAAACGAAGTGTGGTTGTTCACTGTACGTGAAATGAAGCGTGGTAGTTCGTAAGCGCGGAGCGATGCAACCCCCCAAGGTCGCGCGAATCCGTATGCGCGAAACGAGGCGCGAGAGTTACATGAAATGAATTGTGAGAGTTCGTAAGCGCGGAGCTATGCTACCCTCCAAGGTCGCAAGAATCATAAGCGTGAAAAGAAGCATGGGAGTTCGTAAGCGCAGAGCGATGCAACACTCCATGGTCACGAGAATCCATAAGCGTGAAACAAAGCGCGGGAGTTCACTTTCCGTCAAACGAAGCATGGGAGTTCGTAAGCGCGAAGCGATGCAACCCTCTAAGGTTGCGGGAATCCGTAAGTGCGAAACGAAGCACAAGAATTCACTATATGTGAAACGATGAGTGGGTGTTCATAAGCGCGGAGCAATGCAACGCTCCAAATTCGTAGGAATCCGTAAGCGCGAAACGAAGCCTGAGAATTCTCTATGTATGAAAAAAGAGCGAGAGTCCGTATGCGCGGAGCGGTGCAACCGTCCAAGGATGCGAGAATCCATATGTGCGAAACGAAGCGCGGGAGTTCACTATACATGAAATGAAGCGTAGAAGTTCGTAAGCATGGAGTTGTGTAACCCTCCAAGGTCGCGGGAATCCGTAAGCGCGGAACGAAGTGCGGGAGTTCACTATACGTGAAACGAAGCATGGAAATTTGTAAGAGCGGAGCGATGCAACCCTCTAATGTCGCGGGAATCCATAAGCGCGAAACGAAGTGCGGGAGTTCACTATACGTGAAACAAAGCGTGGAAGTTCGTAAGCGCGGAGCGATGCAACCCTCTAATGTCGCGTGAAAACGTAAGCGTGAAACAAAGCTCGGGAGTTCACTACACATGAAATAAAGCATGCGAGTTCGAATGCGCGGAGCGATGCAACCCTCCTTGGTCGCGCGAATCCGTAAGCACAAAACGAAGCACGGGAGTTCGCTATACGTGAGCCGAAGCGTGGGAGTTCGTAAGCACAGAGCGATGCATCCCTCCAAGGTCGCGGGAACCCGTAAGCGCGAAACGAAGCGCGGGAGTTCACTATACGTGAAAAGAAGCATGGGAGTTTCAAAAAGCAACCCTCCAAGGTCGCGGGAATCCATAAGTGCGTAACGAAGCACAGGATTTCACTATACGTGAAACGAAGCATGGGAGTTCGTAAGCGCCGAGCGATGCAACCGTCGAAGGTCGTGGGAATCCGTAAGTGCGAAACGAAGTGTGGGAGTTCTGTATACGTGAAGCGAAGCGTAGGAATTCATAACCGCGGAGCGATGCAAACCGCCTAGGTCGGGAATCCTTAAGCGGAAAACGAAGCATAGGAATTCAGTATACATGAAGCGAAGCGTGGGAGTTCATAAGCGTAGAGTTATGCAACCCTCCAAGGTTGCGGGAATCCGTAATTGTGAAACGAAGCACAAGAGTTCAATGTATGTGAAATGAAGTGTCGGAGTTCGTAAGCACGGAGCGATGCAACCCTCCACGGTCGCGGGAATCCGTAAGCGCGAAACAAAGCACGGGAGTTCACTATACATGAAATGAAGCGTGAGAGTTCGTAAGAGCTGAGCGATGCAACCCTCTAAGGTCGCGGGAATCCGTAAGCGCGAAAAGAAGCGCGGGAGTTCACTATTCGTGAAATAAAGCATGAGAGTTCGTAAGCGCAGAGCGATGCAACCCTCCAAGGTCGTGGTAATTCGTAAGCGCGAAACGAAGCACGGGTGTTCACTGTAAGTGAAACGAAGCGTGGAAATTCGTCCGCGTGGAGCGATGCAACCCTCCAAGGTAGCAGGAATCCGTAAGCGCAAAACGAAGCACAGGAGTTCAGTATACGTCAAACGAAATGTGGGAGTTCTAAGCGCGGAGCGGTGCAACTCTCCAAGGTCGTGGGAATCCGTGAGCGCGGAACGATGCGCGGGAGTTCAGTATACGTGAAACAAAGCGTGGGAGTTCGTAAGCGCGGAGCGATGCAACTCTCCAAGGTCGCGGGAATCCGTAAGCGTGAAAGGAAGCGCGGGAGTTCACTATACATTAACCGAAGAGTAGAAATTCGTAAGCGTGAAGCGATGCAACCCTCCAAAGTCACGATAATCTGTAAGCGTGAAAAGAAGCGCGGAGCGATGCAACCGTCCAAGGTCGCGGGAATCTCTAAGCGCATAACGAAGCGCAGAAGTTCAATACACGTGAAATGAAATGTGGTAGTTTATAAGCGTGGAGTGATGCAATCCTCCAAGGTCATGGGAATCCGTAAGCGCGAAACGAAGCGCGGGAGTTCGGTATACATGAAACGAAGTGTGGGTGTTCGTAAGCACAGAGCGGTGCAACCCTCCAACGTAGCGGGAATTCGTAAGCACGAAACCAAACGCAGCAGTTCAATATACGTGAAACGAAGCGTGGGAGTTCGTAAGCGCGGATCGGTGCAATCCTCCATGGTCACGGGAATCCGTAAGCACGAAACGAAGCGCGTGAGTCCAATATACGTGAAATAAAGCTTGGGAGTACGTAAACGCAGAGCGATGCAATCCTCCAAGTTCGTGGGAATCCTTAAGTGCGAAATGATGCATGGGAGTTCAGTACACGTGAAGTGCAGTGTGGCAGCTCGTAAGCGCGGAGCGATGCAACCTGCCAAGGTCGTGGAAATCCGTAAGCGTGAAACGAAGCATGGGAGTTCACTGTACGTGAAACGAAGTGTGGGAGTTCGTAAGCGTGGAATGCTGCAACCCTCCAATGTCGCAGGAATCCGTTATCATGAATTGAAGCATGGGAGTACATTATATGTGAAACGAAGCATGGAAGTTCGTAAGTGCGGAGCGGTCCAACCCTCCAAGGTCGTGAGAATCTGTAAGCGCGTAACGAAATGCGGTAGTTCACTATACGTGAAACGATGTGTGGGAGTTCGTAAGCGTGGAGCGATGCAACCCTCCTAGTTCACGGGAATCCTTAAGCTCGTAACAAAGTGCGGGAGTTCACTATACGTGGAACGAAGTGTGGGAATTCGTAAGCGCGGAGAGATGCAACCCCCCAAGTTCGCGGTAATCCGTAAGGGCGAAACGAAGCATGGGATTTCAATATACGTGAAACGAAGCGTGTGGGTTCGTAAGCGCGGAGCGATGCAACCCTCCAAGGTCATAGGAATACGTAAGCGCGAAACGAAGCACGAGAGTTCACTATACGTGAA
This sequence comes from Allium sativum, assembly GCA_030737875.1. Taxonomy (NCBI): domain Eukaryota; kingdom Viridiplantae; phylum Streptophyta; class Magnoliopsida; order Asparagales; family Amaryllidaceae; genus Allium; species Allium sativum. The sequence goes on from CM060921.1 coordinate 44,359,671, forward strand.
GTGAAGCGTGGGAATACATAAGCGAATAGCGATGCAACCCTCTTAGTTAACGAGAATCCTTAAGCACGTAACAAAGCGCTAGAGTTTACTACACGTGGAACGAAGCGTGGGAGTTCGTAAGCGTGGAGCAATGCAACCCTCCAAACGAAGCATGGAAGTTTTAAGCGTGGAGCGATGCAACCCTCCAAAGTCGTGGGAATCCGTAAGCGTGAGAAGAAGTGCAGGAGTTCACTATACGTGAATCGAAGCATGAGAATTCGTAGGCACAGGATGTAACCCTCCAAGGTCGCGGGAATCCGTAAGCGCAAAATGAAGTGCGAGAGTTCACTATCCGTGAAACGAAGCATGGGAGTTCTTAAGCGCGGAGTGATGCAACCTTTCAAGGTTGTGAGAATCCGCAAGCGTGAAACGAAGCGCGTGAGTTCAATATACGTAAAATTAAGCGTGGGTGTTCGTAAGCGCGGAGCGATGCAACCCTCCAAGGTCGTGGGAATCTGTGAGCGCGAAATAAAGTGTGGGAGTTCAGTGTACGTGAAGTGAAGCATGGGAGTCTGTAAGCACGGAGCGATGCATCCCTCCAAGGTCGCGGGAATCTGTAAACGCTAAATGAAGCGGGGAGTTCAGTATACGTGAAGAGAAGCGTGGGAGTTCATAAGTGTGGAGCGATGCAGCCCTCCAAGATCGCGGAAATACATAAGAGCGAAACGACGCGCGGGAGTTTAGTATACGTGAAACGAAGCGTGGGAGTTCATAAGCGCGGAGCGATGAAACCCTCCAAGGTCGCGGGAATCCGTAAGTGCGAAACGAAGCGCGGGAGTTCACTATACGTGAATCGAAGCGTACGAATTCATAAGCGTGGAGCGAAGCAACTCTCCAAGGTCGCGGGAATCCGTAAGCGCGAAAAGAAGCGCGGGAGTTCAGTGTACGTGAAAGGAAGCGTGGGAGTTCATAAGCACGGAGCGATGCAGCCCTCTAAGGTCGTGGGAATCCATAAGCGCGAAACAAAGCACGGAGATCAGTATACGTGAAATGAAGCGTGGGAGTTCGTTAGCACGGAGCGATGCAACCCTCCAAGATCGCGAGAATCCTTAATCGCTAAACAAAGAGCAAGAGTTCACTATACGTGAACCGAAGCATGGGAGTTCGTAACCTAATAGCGATGCAACCCTTTAAAGTCGCAGGAATCCATAAGCTCAAAAAGAAGCATGGGAGTTCACAATACGTAAAACGAAGCGTGAGAGTTCCAAAGTGCAGAGCAATGCAAGCCTCATAGGTCGCGGGAATCCGTAAGCGCGAAATGAAGCATGGGAGTTCAGTATACGTGAAATGAAGCATGGGAATTCGTAAGCGCGGAGCGATGCAACCCTCCAAGGTCGCGGGAATCCGTAAGCATGAAACGAAGCGTAGGAGTTCAGTATACGTGAAACAAAGTATGGGAGTTCGTAAGTGTGGAGCGATGCAATCCTCCAAGGTCGCGGGAATCCGTAAGCGCGAACAGAAGCGCGAAATTTCACTATAAGTGTAACGAAGCATGGGAGTTCGCAAGCGCGGAGCGATGCAACCCACTAAGGTCGCCGGAATTCGTAAGCGTGAAACGAAGCACGGGAGTTAACTATATGTGAAACGAAGCGTGGGAGTTCGTAAGCGCGGAGCGATGCAACCCTTCATGGTCGCGAGAATCCGTAAGCGCGAAACGAAGCACGGGAGTTCACTATACGTGAACCGAAGATTGGAAGTTCGTAAGCGAGGTGTGATGCAACCCTCCAAAGTCACGGGAATCCGTAAGCACGAAAAGAAGCACGGGAGTTCACTGTATGTGAAACGAAGAATGAGAGTTCGTAAGCGTGGACACATGCAACCCTCCAAGGTCGCCGGAATCTGTAAGCGCAAAACGAAGCGTGGGAGTTCAGTCTACGTGAAACAAAATGAGGGAGTTCGTAAGCATGGAGTGATGCAATCGTCCAAGGTCAAGGGAATCCGTAAGCGTGAAACGAAGCGCGTAAGTTCAGTATACGTGAAACGAAGCGTGCGAGTTAGTAAGCGCGGAGCAGTGCAACCCTCTAAGGTAGCGGGAATCCGTAAGCATGAAACGAAGCACGGGAGTTCAGTATACGTGAAACGAAGCATTGGAGTTCGTAAGCGTGGAGTGGTGCAACCCTCCATGGTCGCAGGATTCCGTTAGTGCAAAACGAAGCGCTGGTTCAGTATATGTGAAACGAAGCGTGAGAGCTTGTAAGCGCGGAGCGATGCAATCCTCCAACATCGTGGGAATCCGTAAGCGCGAAGCGAAGCGTGGGAGTTCAGTATAGGTGAAGCGCAGCATGAGAGTTCGTAAGCGCGGAGCGAATTAACCCGCAAGGTCGCGGGAATCCATAAGCGCTAAACTAAGCGCGGGAGTTCAGTAGCAAAGCGTGGGAATTCGTAAGCGTGGAGCAATGCAGCCTCTAAGGTCGCGGGAATCTATAAGAGCGAAACAAAGCACGGGAGTTCAGTATACATGAAACGAAGCATGGGAGTTCGTAAGCGCGAAACGAAGCATGGGAGTTCACTATACGTGAACCGAAGAGTGGAAGTTCGTAAGGGAGGAGTGATGCAACCCTCCAAAATCGCGGGAATCCGTAAGCACGAAAAGAAGCGCGGGAGATCACTGTATGTGAAACGAAGTGTAAGAGTTCGTAAGCGCGGAGACATGCAACCCTCCAAGGTCGCCGAAATCCGTAAGTGCAAAACGAAGCATGGTAGTTCAGTATGCGTGAAACGAAATGAGGGGATTCGTAAGCGTGGAGCGATGTAATCCTCCAAGGTCATGGGAACCCGTAAGCGTGAAACGAAGCGCGTAAGTTTAGTATACGTGAAACGAAGCGCGTAAGTTCAGTATACGTGAAACGAAGCATGCGAGTTCGTAAGCGCGGAGCAGTGCAACCCCCCAAAGTAGCGGGAATCCGTAAGCATGGAATGAAGCGCGGGAGTTCAGTATACGTGAAACAAAGCATTGGAGTTCGTAAGCGCGGAGTGGTGTAACCCTCCATGGTCACGGGAATCCATTAGTGCGAAACAAAGCGCTGGTTCAGTATACTTGAAACGAAGCGTGGGAGCTCGTAAGCGCGGAGCGATGCAATCCTCCAACATCGTGGGAATCCATTCGCGCGAAACGAAGCGTGGGAGTTCAGTATAGGTAAAGCGCAACATGGGAGTTTGTAAGCGTGGAGCGATTTAACCCCCCAAGGTCGCGGGAATCCGTAAGCGCTAAACGAAGCGCGGGAGTTCAGTATACGTGAAGCGAAGTGTGGGAATTCATAAGCGTGGAGCGATGCAACCCTCCAAGGTAGCGGGAATCTGTAAGAGAAAAACGAAGCACGGGAGTTCAGTATACGTGAAACAAAGCATGGGAGTTCGTAAGCGCGGAGCGGTGCGACCTTCCAAAGTTGCAGAAATGCATAAGTGCGAAACGAAGCGCGGGAGTTCACTATACGTGAACCGAAGCATGGTAGTTCGTAAGCGTGGAGCGATGCCACCCTCCAAGGTCGCGGGAATCTGTAAGCGTGAAAAGAATCGCGAGAGTTCACTATACGTGAAGCGAAGCGTGGGAGTTCGTAAGCGCAGAGCGATGCAACCCTCCATGGTCACAGGAATCCGTTAGCGTGAAATGAAGTGCGGGGGTTCAGTATACGCGAAATGAAGCATGGGAGTTCGTAAGCATGGAGCGATGCAACCCTCCAATGTTGTAGGAATCTGTAAGCGCGAAACGAAGCGCGTGAGTTCACTATACGTGAACCGAAGCGTGGGAGTTCGTAACCGCAGACTAATGCAACCCTCCAAAGTCGCAGGAATTCGTAAGCGCAAAAAGAAGCACGGGAGTTCACTATACGTAAAATGAAGGGTGAGAGTTCCTAAATGCAGAGTAACGAAACCCTTCAAGGTTGCGGGAATTCGTAAGCACGAAATGAGGCACGGGAGTTCAGTATACGTGAAACGAAGCGTGGGATTTCGTAAGCGCGGAGCAGTGCAACCGTGCAAGGTAGTGGGAATCCGAAAGCGCGAAACGAAGCAAGGGAGTTCAATATGCGTGAAACAAAGCATGAGAGTACGTAAGCGCGGAGTGATGCAACCCTCCAAGGTCGCGGGAATCCGTAAGCGCGTAAAGAGTGGGAAAGTTCACTATAAGTGTAATGAAGCATGGGAGTTCGTAAGCGCGGAGCGATGCAACCCACCAAGGTCATGGAAATCCGTAATCGCGAAATGAAATGCAGGAGTTCACTATACCTGAAACGAAGCGTGGGAGTTCGTTAACGCGGAGCGATGCGACCCTCCAAGGTCGTGGGAGTCTTTAAGCGCGAAACGAAGCACGGGAGTTCAATATACATGAACCGAAGAGCGGATGTTCTAAGCGAGGAGTGATGCAACCCTCCAAAGTCGCGGTAATCCATAAGCACTAAATGAAGTGCGGGAGTTCAATGTACGTGAAGCGAAGCGTGAGAGTTCGTAAGCGCGGAGCATTGCAACCCTCCTAGGTTGCGGGAATCCATAAGCGCAAACCGAAGCATGGGAGTTCAGCATACACAAAACGAAATGTGGGAGTTCTTAAGCATGGAGCGATGCAACCCTCCAAGGTCGCCGGAATCCGTAAGAGTGAAAAGAATCATGGGAGTTCACTGTACGTGAAACGAAGCGTGGAATTTCGTAAGCGTGGAGCAATGCAGCCCTCCAAGGTCGCAGGAATCCGTAAGCGCGATACAAAGCGCGAGAGTTCAGTATACGTGAAACGAAGTGTGGGAGTCCGTAAGCGTAGAGCGATGCAACCCTCCAAGGTCGCAGGAATCTATAAGTGTGTAACGAAGCACGAGAGTTCACTATACGTGAACCGAAGCGTGGGAGTTTGTTACCGCGGAGTGATGCAACCCTCCAAAGTCACAGGAATCCATAAGCGCGAAAATAAGCACGGGAGTTCACTGTACATAAAATGAAGCATGAGTGTTCGTAAGCGCGGAACGATGCAACCCTCCAAGGTCGCGGGAATCCGTAAGCGCGAAACGAAGCGCGGTAGTTCAGTATACGTGAAACGAAGCATGAGAGTTCGTAAGCGCGGAGCGTTGCAACCCTTCAAGGTCGCGGGAATCCGTAAGCGCGAATAGAAGCGTAGGAGTTCAGAATACGTGAAACAAAGCGTGGGAGTTCGTATGCGTGGAGCGATGCAATCCTCCAAGGTCATGGGAATCCGTAAGTGCGAAACCAAGCAAGGGAGCTCAATATACGTTAAACGAAGTGTGGCAGTTCGTAAGCGTGGAGTAGTGCAACCCACATAGGTAGTGGGAATCCGTAAGCGCAAAACGAAGCGCGCGAGTTCAGTATACGTGAAGCGAAGCTTGGGAGCACGTAAGCACGAAGCAATGCAACCCTCCAAGTTCACGGGAATCCGCAAGCGCGGAAAGAAGCGCGAAAGTTCACTATAAGTGAAACAAAGCATGGGAGTTCGTAAGCGTAGAGCGATGCAACCCACCAAGGTCATGGGAATCTGTAAGTGCGAAACGAAGTGTGGGTGTTCGCTATACCTGAAACGAAGCGAGGGAGTTCGTAAGCGTAGAGCGAAGCAACCCTCCATGTTCGTGGTAATCCGTAAGACCGAAATGAAGCACGGGAGTTTACTATACGTGGTCTGAAGAGTAGAAGTTTGAAGCGAGCAGTGGTGCAACCCTGCAAAGTCGTGGGAATCCGTAAGCACGAAAAGAAATGCAGGAGTTCACTGTACGTGAAACGAGGCATAAGAGTTCATAAGCGCGGAGCGATGCAGCCCACCAAATTCGTGGGAATCCGTAAGAGCAAAACGAAGCGTGAGAGTTCAGTATAAGTGAAACGAAATATGGGAGTTCGTAAGCATGGAGCGACGCAAACCTTCAAGGTCGTGGGAATCCGTAAGCACAAAACGAAGCGTGGGAGTTCAGTATACATGAAACGAAGCGTGGGAGTTCGTAAGCGCGGAGTGGTGCTACCCTCCAAGGTAGTAGGAATCAGTCAGTGCGAAACAAAACGCAGGAGTTCAGTATACGTGAAACGGAGCATTGGAGTTCGTAAGCTCTGAGCGGTGCAACCCTCCATGGTCACGGGAATCCGTTAGCGCGAAACGAAGCGCTGATTCAGTATACATGAAACGAAGCGTGGGAGCTCGTAAGCGGGGAGCGATGCAATCCTCCAAGGTCATTGGAATCCGTAAGCGTGAAACGAAGCGTGGGAGTTCAGTATACGTGAAGCGCAGCATTGGAGTTTGTAAGCGTGGAGCGATACAATCCTCCAAGGTCGCAGGAATCCGTAAGGACGAAACGTAGCATGGGAGTTCACTGTACGTGAAACGAAGCGTGTGAGTTCGTAAGCGTGGTGCGATGCAATGCTCCAAGGTCGCGGGAATCCGTAATCGCGAAACAAAGCGCGATTATACGTGAAACGAAGCGTGGGAGTTCGTAAGTTCGGAGCGGTCCAACCCTCCAGGGTCGTTGGAATTTGTTAGAGCGTAGCGAAGCATGGGAGTTCACTACACGTGAAATAAAGCATGGAAGTTCGTAAGCGTAGAGCTATGCAACCCTGCAAGTTCGTGGGAATCCTTAAGCTCGTAACAAAGCGAGGGAGTTCACTATACGAGGAATGAAGCGTAGGAGTTCGTGCGCGGAGAGATGCAACCCTTTAAGGTCGCGGTAATCAATAAGTGCGAAACGAAGCGCGGGAGTTCACTATACGTGAAACGAAGCGTGGGGGTTTGTAAGCGCGGAGCGGTGCAAACCATCAAGGTCGTGGGTATCCGTAAGCGTGAAACGAAGTGCGAGAGTTCACTATACGTGAAGTGAAGCATGGGAATACGTAAACGCGGAGCGATGCAACCCTCCTAGTTTGCAGGAATCCTTAAGCACGTAACGAAGCGCGGGAGTTCGCTATACGTGGAACGAAGCGTGGGAGTTCTTAAGAGCAGAGCGATGCAACCCTCCAAACGAAGTGTGGAAGGTCGTAAGCGTGGAGCGATGCAACCATCCAAAATCGCGGGAATCCGTAAGCGAGAAACAAAGCGTAGGAGTTCACTATACGTGAACCGAAGCATGGGAGTTCGTTAGCACTGAGCGATGCAACCCTCCAAGGTCGCGGGAATCCATAAGCGCGAAACATAGCGCGGGAGTTCACTATATGTGAAACGAAGCATGGGAGTTCGTAAGCGTGGAGCGATACAACCTCTCAGGGTCGCGGGAATCCGTAAGCGCGAAACAAAGCGTGGGAGTTTGTAAGCGTCGAGTGATGTGACCCTCCAAGGTTGTAGGAATCTATAAGAGCGAAACGAAGTGAAGGAGTTTAGTATACGTGAAGCGAAGCGCAGGGGTGCGTAAGCGTGGAGCGATGCAACCCTCCAAGGTCGTGGGAATTCGTAAGCGCTAAACAAAACGCGGAAGTTTAGTATACGTGAAGCGAAGCGTGGAAGTTCGTAAGTGCGTAGCGATGCAGCCCTCCAAGCTCGCGGGAATCCGTAAGCGCAAAACGAAGCGCGGGAGTTCAGTATAAATGAATCGAAGCATGGGAGTTCGTAAGCGCGGAGCGATGCAATCCTCCAAGGTTGCAGGAATCTGTAAGCGTGAAACGAAGCGCGAGAGTTCACTATACGTGAACCGAAGCGTGGGAGTGCGTAAATGCAGAGTGATAAAACCCTCCGAGGTCGCAGGAATCTGTAAGCGTGAAAAGAAGCGCGGGAGTTCACTGTACGTTAAACGAAACGTGGGAGTTTGTAAGCGTGGAGAGAGGCCGCCCTCCAAGGTCGTGGGAATCCGTAAGCATGAAACGAAGCACGAGAATTTTGTATTTAAGAAACGAAGTATGGAAGTTCGTAAGCGCAGAGCGATGCAACCCTTCAAGGTCGGGGAATCCGTAAGTGCGCAACGAAGCGCGGGAGTTCACTATAGGTAAACCGAAGTGTTGGAGTTCATAAGTGCGGACCGATGCAACCCTCAAAAGTCGCAGGAATCCGTATGCGCAAAAAGAAGCACAACATTCACTGTACGTGAAACAAAGCGTGAGAGTTCCTAAGTGAAGGGCGATGCAACCCTCTAAGGTCGCAGGAATACGTAAGCGCGAATCGAAGCTCGGAAGTTCAGTATACGTGAAACGAAGCATGGGAGTTCAGTGTACGCGTGAGTTCAGTATACGTGAAACGAAGCATGGGAGTTCGTAAGCGCGGATCGATGTAACCCTCTAAGGTTGCAGGAATCCATAAATGCAAAACGAAGCACAGGAGTTCATTGTACGTGAAATGGAGCGTGAGAGTTCGTAAGCGCGGAGCGATGCAACCCTCCAAGGTCAGGGAATCCGTAAGCGCAAAACGAAGCACGGGAGTTCAGCATACGTGAAACGAAGCGTGGGAGTTCGTAAGCGCGGAACGGTGCAATCCTCTAAAGTAGCGGGAATCCGTAAGCGCGAAACAAAGAGCGGGAGTTTAGTAAACGTGAAACGAAGCATGGGAGTTCGTAAGTGCGGAGTGATGCAATCTTCCATGGTCGCGGGAATCCGTAAGCACGAAACAAAGCGCAAAACGAAGCTCAAAAGTTAAGTATACGTGAAACGAAGCGTGGGAGTTCGTAAATGCAAAGCGATGCAACCCTTCAAGGTCGTGGGAATCCGTAAGCGTGAAACGAAGTGTGAGAGTTCATTATACGTGAAGCGAAACGTGGGAGTTTGTAAGCGCAGAGCGATGCAACCCTCCAAGGTCGGGGAATTCATAAGCAAAAAACGAATCACGGGAGTTCACTGTACGTAAAAAAAGGTGTGGCAATTTGTAAGCGTGGAGCGATGTAACCCTCCAAGGTCGCGGGAATCCTAAATCGCGAAAAGAAGTGCAAAAATTCATAATACGTGAAACGAAGCGTGTGAGTTCGTAAGCGTGAAGCGGTCCAACCCTCCAAGGTTGCGGGAATCCGTAAGCGCGTAACGAAGCACGGGAGTTCACTTCACGTGAAATGAAGCTTGGGAGTTCGTAAGCGCGGAACGATGCAACCCTCCAAGTTCACGGAAATCCTTAAGCTCGTAACAAAGCGCGGGAGTTCATTATACGTGGAAAGAAGCGTGGAAAATCGTAAGCGCAGGGCGATGAAAACCTCCAAGGTCGCGAGAATCCGTAAGCGCGAAACGAAATGCGGCAGTTCGATATACGTGAAACAAAGCATGGGGGATCGTAAGCGCAAGGCGGCGCAACCCTCCAAGGTCGCGGGAATCCGTAATCGCGAAATGTAGCACGAGAGTTCAATATACATGAAGCCAAGTGTGGAGCGATGCAACCCTCCAAGTTCGCAGGAATCCTTAAGCACGTAACGAAGTGCGGGAGTTCATTGTACGTGGAAAGAAGAATGGAAGTTCGTAAGCGCGGAGCGATGCAACCCACCAAAGTCGCGGGAATCCGTAAGCGCGAAACGAAGCGTGGGAATTCAGTGTACGTGAAACGAAGAGTGGGAGTTTGTAAGCGCGGAGCGATGCAACCCTTCAAGGTCGTGGGAATCCGTAAGCATGGAAAGAAGCGCATGAGTTCAGTACACGTGAAATGAGGCGTGGGAGTTCATAAGCGCAGAGTGAGGCAACCCTCCAAGGTCGCGGGAATCCGTAAGTGCGAAATGAAGCGCAGGAGTTCAATATATGTGAAAAGAAGCATGGGATTTCGTAAGCGCGGAGCAACGCAACCCTCCAAGGTCACGGGAATCCACAAGCGCGAAACGAAGCGCGGGTCTTCAGTATGCATGAAATGAAGCATATGAGTTCTTAAGCGCGGACCGGTGTAACCCTCCATAGTCATGGGTATCCGTAAGCACGAAACAAAGCATGGAAGTTTAGTTTACGTGAAATGAAGTGTGAGAGTTTGTAAGCAAGGAGCGGTGCAACACTACAAGGTCGCAGGAATCCGTAAGCACGAAATGAAGTGCGGAAAGTTCACTACAATTGAAATGAAGTGTGGGATTTCGTAAGCGCAGACCGTTGCAACCCTGTAAGGTTGCGGGAATCAAACGAAGCATGGGAGTTCGTAAGCGCGGAGCGATGCAACACTCTAAGGTCGCGGGAATCAAAAGAAGCGTCGAAGTTCGTAAGTGCAAAGCGGCGCAACCCTCCAAGGTCACGGGAATCCATAAGCTCGAAATAAAGCGCAAGATTTCAATGTATGTGAAACGAAGCGTGGGAGTTCGTAAGCGCGGAGCGACGCAACCCTTCAAGGTCATAGGAATCCGTAAGCGCAAAACGAAGCACGAGAGTTCACTGTACATGAAACGAAGTGTGGTAGTTCGTAAGTGCGGAGCGATGCAACCCTTCAAGGTAGTGCAAATATGTAAGCACGAAACGAAGCGCGGGAGTTCACTGTACGAGAAACGAAGCATGGTATTTCGTAAGCACGGAACGATGCAACCCTCAATGGTTGCGGGAATCCTTAAGAGAGAAACAATGCGTGGAGGTTCGTAACCGCGGAACAATGCAACCCACCAAGGTTGCGAGAATCCGTAAGCACAAAACGAAGCGCGGGAGTTCATTGTACGTGAAATGAAGCATGGGAGTTTGTAAGCGCGGAGCGATGTAACCCTCAAGGTCCCGGGAATCTATAAGCGGGAAACGAAGTGCAGGCGTTCACTATACGTTAAACGAAGAGTGGGACTTCATAAGCACAGAGCGATACAACCGTCCAATGTCGCAGGAATTCGTAAGCGCGAAACGAAGCGTAGGAGTTCACTGTACGTGAAACGAAGAGTAGGAGTCCATAAGTGCGGAGCGGTGCAACCCTCTAAGGTCGCGGGGATCTGTATGCGTAGAACGAAGCGCGAGAGTTCAGCACACATGGGAGTTCGGTATACGTGAAACGAAGCATGGGAGTTCGTAAGCGCGGAGCGATGTAACCCTCAAAGGTCGCGGGAATCTTTAAGCGCAAAACGAAGCGCAGGAGTTCATTGTATGTGAAACGAAGCGTGGGAGTTCGTAAGCGCGGAGCGATGCTACCCTCCAAGGTAGCGGGAATCCGTAAGCGCGAAACGAAGCACGGGAGATCAGTATAATTGAAACGAAGTGTGGGAGTTATTAAGCATGGAGCGGTGCAACCCTCCAAGGTAGCAGTAATCAATAAGCGCGAAACAAAGTGCGGTAGTTCAGTTTACGTGAAATAAACCATGGGAGTTCGTAAGTGCGGAGTGATGCAACCCTCCATGGTCGCTAGAATCAGTAAGCGCAAAACGAAGCATGGGAGTTCAATATACGTGAAACAAAGCGTAGGAGTTCGTAAATTGTAACAACCCGTATTTTCAATAACCTGTAATAACATAAATCGAGGCAGAATTTAATTCTAAAATGGGAATCAAGGGAAACGGGCTATGCCATTGTGTTCGTCTCGGAAAAATACGCGAAATAGAGTCCGAGTTTTCGAAAATCGGAGTCCGTATGACCAAGATATGGCCTCGCGAAGTTTCACGAAAATTCCCAAATTAAAGTATACTTAATTAAGTGAAATGGGTTGTGTAGATATATATATATATATATATTGATATATATATATATATAATTGAAAATTTAATAAATAAATATGCAAAAATGCTCAAAACAGCGAATTGGGAGAGGGGAATAACCGAACCGGCCGATTTTTGAAGTCGACCCGAGCCTGCTGGGTCGACTAGGGGTTAATCCAGGGTGTTTGGCTGTCAACCCGTGGGCCGATTCGCTCAAGTGCAGATTTTGCATTTGAATGGTTCTCATGGTCCATCTTTAATCTAAAGGCCCTAGATGGTTCCTACACTTGACTTCTTCCCCAAGACATGCTTTGATGGCTTGGATTGAATCTAGGGTTAATCCTATGGCCTAAAACACTTGCCTAATCTATAAATAAGACCCTAACCTACCCTAATTCATTCATAATTAAACCTAGTGACTAAACTATGGCAAAATGCTAGCTCTCATGGCCTCCACTAATTTTATGAAGAGGGTTGCATACTAATCACTCTCTAATCAACTTCTAATCCCTTCTTAGCATCTTAATCTTCTTCATTTGGTGTTCAAAGTTGCTAGTTGTGAGTTTCTATCACTTTGATGATCTTTTGGTAAACTAATTAGATGAGATGTGATGAGATTTATGGTTTTGTATGTGGGTTAATGAGCTTTGAATCATATGATATGATGTTAGCATTAATCTTATGTTTATGCATGTTGAGTATGTAAGCTTATGCAAGTTTAATATGATGTATGTTATGTTTGCATGATGCTAAATATGCAAGTTGTGGGCTATGTAATCATATGCATGTTATGCAAGTTCATGGTAATATGCTATGCAAGTTACATGTTTGTTAATATGCAAGTTACATGTTTGTTAATATGCAAGTTACATGTATGTAAATATGCAAGTTACATGTTTGTTAATATGCAAGTTACATGTTTGTTAATATGCAAGTTACATGTATGTAAATATGCAAGTTACATGTTTCTTTATATGCAAGTTACATGTTTGTTAATATGCGAGTTACATGTATGTAAATATGCAAGTTACATGTTTATTAATATGCAAGTTCATGATGACACATTATGCAAGTCTATAAGCTAATATGCAAGTTTGTTATGCAAAATGAATATGTAAGTTATGTGACATATTATATGCAAGTTATGTGACATGTTATGCAAGTTCATATGCAAGTTATGTGTTTGTTAATATGCAAGATGGCACCTTTGAAACATGTTCATTCATATGCAAGTTGACACCTTTTATATGTGTTATATCATGAACGAAATTACGTGGGAACGATGGGGTAATTAAATGCATAAGTTAATAAGATTGTGTGAAATTAATATAATTATGCATAACACAAAATAAATAAACATAGTATGGGAATTTGCCTATTTGGTTAGGTGTACCCATACTATGTGTTGGGAATTTACCTATTGAGTTAGGTCTACCCCATGGGAATTTACCTATTAAGTTAGGTCTACCCATGTTAAGAAAACTTGATTAATTAGGGATAATTAATATAAAATTATGAGGGTGATTAATTAGGTGTAATTAATTGACTAAGACACGAGGTTGGACTCAGTTGTAGCGTAAAACTGCCCGGACCCAACCGGCTTAACCAGTTGCTACAAATGTTAGCCCAATGTGAGAGGTCTTAGGCACAAACTAAATACGTAATTAATGTAAAGACACGAGGTTAGACTCTGTTATGACATAAGGCTGCCCGGACCCAATCGGCTTAACCAGCGGTCATAAAAGACAGTCTAATGTGAGAGGTCTTTACAAAGGTTACGTTCTTAATTAATTAATTAAGAAACACTTAACCACATTAGCATGTAGAGGGACATGAGGGGTTAAGTGGGTGCCTCGGGTGGCATGAGAAAATCTAGTGGTTGCCTTGGGTGGCAATAGAAAATACGATTAGAATACTTAACCAAAATAGAACATGTAATTAAAACATGATTAAAGGGTTAAGTGGGATATACTAGAAAAAGGGACAAGCTTAGGTGGGTAGCTTGTGGAGGCCCATTTCAACCAGTAACCCATACGTATCTTTGTGGGCTCGACCCATGTCGAGGACGGGACACGCATACTGGGCTTGACTGTAAGAGGCAAACGGGTTAGCGGTGGCAACGCAAGTCCAACGGGCTTCATATGCGTGAGTGGGCCCGGGCTGGTAGGTAAGCCGTTGTTGCATCGAGTAGATATAAGCCGTGCACCTTTAGTTTCATCAGGTTGCCACATTGGGGAATGATACATCCCACGGTGGGGCCAGCACGGGTATCTACGTTAGGGAGCCGATCGAATGGGAAGTAGTGTGTACACCTAGTGGATTGTAGGGCCCCGTGGCGCCTACTTGGTCACCTAGGGGTACGCAGGTACTAATTAGTAAATTTTATAAGTCCTTGGGCGGGATCAACCTTTAAGTTAGGAACGACTGGTGTGGTGCAGTTTAGTAATTTACCTTAGGGAGGGTAGATGCGTCTTTATCCTTTATCTTCGTTTAGTTGACTGCTTAGGGTAGCCATTCATCCCTATATGTTACCGTATATCAGTTTATGTCTTCTCTGGTTACTTTAACGATTGTATTGTTAAAGTTATAGGACTCGCTCAGACTTATGTCTGACCCTGTTGTTCTTATCTTTTTCCCAACCCTCAGGTCCTACGGTGGATCCTAGCAGTAGTGGAGCTTGATCGGATTGCTGTTCCAGTCTTTAGGAGCTTGGATAGATGTAAAGCTCCAGTTATCCAGTTATCTTTTCTTTTGTTTGGCTATTGTATGAGAGTGGGATTATGTACTTCTTTCCTTTGATGGATATTGTACTTGACCTTTATTGTGGTTTTATGATGTAACCAGACATGTTTTACTTCCGCTGTTATGAGATGATGTTTTAAAATTTCAAGTACTATTTATATCTGTCTTATTGTAATTTTTCTGTTCTATATTCACTAAAATACTCCACCGATGCTATGGCATTCCCTTAGTGAGTGATCATAGCGGGAGTGGGGTGTTACACGTGGTATCAGAGCTTAAGGTTACCAGAACAGATAAAATTTTTGAGAAAAACTACTTTCTAAGAGTATTTTCGAAGAAAGTATTTTTAAAAGCATGTCTTCTAAGAGAAAAAGTTTTTGAAAAAGAAAAGCATAATCCCCAATAGCCATATCTTTATCTTTCGGAATCTCCTTTTTGAATCTTTCCTCTTTCGTTTCAGCATGGCTGAAGATCTTAACATCCCGGAGGGTTTAGTTATACCACTATGGTATAGGAGGTTGCAAGAGGCTAGGGCCGCGGCTGCGGGTCCGGCCAATGCTACTACACCAGAGACAACCGCTCCTCCTCCTCAGCCTAGAGTGGATAATTTTGCTAAGGTTTGCAAGGAGTTCAAGGCTATAGGAGGAAAACCTTTTCTTGGTTCAGAGACTTTCGTAGAGGCTAGAGATTGGCTTAAGGAAGTGGAAGAGTTGCTAGATATCTTTGAAGTGGAAGAGGGAAAGAAAGTCAAGTTGGCGGCTTGGTTAATGAAGGGAGAGGCCTCATTCTGGTGGGAGGTCACTAATGGAGAACGCCCTGTTGACTCTTGGGCAGATTTTAAGCAATGGTTTGGGGCTAAGTTTCTCTCAAGGGCGGAAGAGAATCTGTTTATGGAGAAGTTCTTGAATTTGAAGCAAGGGAATCTCACGGTGAAAGAATATGTCAACAAATTCAATCAATTAGCAAGGTTTGGCATAGAGTTGGTGAATACACCGGAGAAGAAGGCTTTGAGGTTCGTTAGAGGCTTGAACGAACCATTGCAAGGAATAGCTATGACTCACATTCCTATGGGGGCCACTTTTGAGAAGCTTGTCTACATGGCACTTATGCATGAGGATGATAAGAATTCTAAGGCACCAGAGAAAAAGGGGGATCAGAAGAAACCGCAACAGCAACAACAAGGCAAGGGCGGAAAAGGCAATGGTGACAAAAAGAAGACGAAGAAGAAGTGCTTCAATTGTGGAACACCAGGACACCTCAGTAAGGATTGTCGCAAAAAGAAGAAGACCGGTTGCTTTCATTGTGGTGAAGCAGGGCATCTTGTGAAAAACTGCCCAAAGAAGGGGCAGAAGACGGGGTCTACCTCAGGAGGCCAGGTGCAAGCTCTTATAGCACCACCTCAGTCAGGGGGGCAAGTTCAGGTTCTCTCAGTTCCACCGATTCAGCAGAGAGGTAGAACTATTTCCGTTGAAAGTCTGGTTTTTCTGTTTGATCATCCAGTTCGTACTTTGTTTGACTCTGGCGCATCGCATTCTTTTATCTCATCATCGTTAGTTGAGTCACTGCACTTAGACACCAGTCTAGTTGATGATCCCTTGGTTGTCTCAAACCCAATTGGGGGTTCCATATATCTGTCTATGATATGTTTGGGTTTGAAGATTTCTATACTTAGCGTTGAGTTTAGATGTGATGCTTTTGTATTGGGCTTCACGGGCTATGGGTTGATCTTGGGCATGGACTGGTTATCCAGTAATGGTGCCGTTCTTGATTGCGAAAGGAGAGTTGTCAGGCTCATGACCCGCTTGGGTAACACTCTCGAGATCTCTTGCAATCCCATGGAATCTGTTTTGCTAAGTTATCTTGAATCGCTCGATGCTTCGGTCGAAAGTTTGTGTTCTGTCAGAGTAGTCCGGGAATATCCGGATGTGTTTGAAGAAGTAAAGGGTTTGCCTCCGAAGCGGGAGATAGATTTCCGAATTTATTTGGTGGATAATGCCAAACCAGTGTCTTTGCCAGTACGCCACATGGCTCCTCGTGAGAGAAGAGAACTTCATAAGCAAGTAGGGGAGTTGCTTGAGAAGGGGTTCATAAGGCGAAGTATATCGGAGTGGGGAGCTCCAGTAGTGTTTGCCACGAAGGCGGATGGGTCCCTCAGACTTTGTATGGATTATAGGGAACTTAATAAGCTCACGAAGAAGAATAGACACCCATTACCGAGGATAGATGATCTCTTTGATCAGTTGGTTGGCGCGTCAGTATTTTCGCAGATGGACTTAGCTACAGGGTTTCATCAGTTAAGAGTGGCGGAGGACAGTATAGAGAAGACTGCTTTCCGGACTCCGGATGGTTTTTATGAGTGGCTAGTGATGCCATTTGGGTTGACAAACGCCCCCGCATACTTTGTTGATCTCATGAGTAGAGTGTTCAGAGAGTATCTGAATAAGTTTGTAGTAGTTTTTGTGGATGACATCTTGGTCTTTTCCAAGAATGAAGAAGAGCATGCCTTACATCTCAAGGAAGTGTTGGAGACTCTTCGAGCGCATAGTCTTAAAGCTAAATTCTCTAAATGCCATTTTTGGAGAAGAGAAGTGCGATTCTTAGGGCATGTGGTCTCTAAGGAAGGGATAGCTGTGGATCCCGCAAAGATAGTATCTATCCAGGATTGGAAAGTTCCTAGAAATGCTACCGAGGTAAGAAGTTTCTTGGGGTTGGCAGGATATTATAGGAAGTTCATCAAAGACTTCGCGAAGATATCAGCCCCATTAACCCGCTTGACGAAGAAGAATCTGGTTTTCTCATGGGATGTAGATTGTGATGATGCTTTCCGACGGTTAAAGAGAGCTTTGACCACCGCTCCAGTTTTAGTGCTTCCAGATGGGAGTAAGCCGTTTGTTGTTTATACCGATGCTTGTGGAACAGGATTAGGCGCAGTCTTGATGCAGGAGGGAAGGGTAATAGCCTATGGAGGGAGACAATTGAGAGTGCATGAGAAGAATTACCCTACCCATGATCTAGAGTTGGCCGCGATTGTTTTCGCACTTAAGTCTTGGCGCCATTATCTTCTTGGTGAGAGATTCGAGTTGTTCACCGACCATAAATCATTGAAGTACTTATTCTTTCAGAAGGATTTAAACTTAAGACAGCAAAGGTGGATGGAGTTCTTAGCATCCTATGATTTCGAGATAGCGTATACCCCTGGTAAGGGTAACGTGGTGGCAGACGCCTTAAGTAGAAAAAGGCTATCTTTGAGTCCATTGTTCGTGGAACGACGAAGCTTGGAGTTTCTTTCTTTGTTTGACTTCAGACCTTCTGTTGATTTTGTACCTGGTTTGTTGGCATCCTTGGAGGTTAGACCTACTCTTTTGAGACGGATTGGCGAGGCTCAGCGAGACGACCCACAGTTGGTTGTGTTGGTAGAGAAGCTTATAAGAGGGGAGTCGTCCAGCCATTTGGGTAGATACACCATAGATGATAAGGGATGGTTGCATAGAGACGGTAGACTTTGTGTACCGCAAGATGAGGGTTTGAAGAAGGCTATTTTGGATGATGCACATCGTTCAAGAATGACTATTCATCCCGGTGGAGACAAAATGTACCAAGACATGAAGAGAGTTTTCTTTTGGGCCGGTATGAAGAAAGATGTGGCCGAGTATGTGGCTAGATGCTTAGTGTGCCAACAAGTTAAAGTGGAGCAAAGGAAACCCGGTGGGTTGCTACACCCATTGGAAGTTCCACAGTGGAAGTGGGATAGTGTCTCGATGGATTTCATCGACGGGTTACCGAGATCGAGGAAGGGCAATACGGGAATTTGGGTTGTGGTAGACAGACTTACAAAGAGTGCCCATTTTATACCCGTAAAGAGTAAGAGGACCGCTCCATGGCTTGCTTCAGTCTATGTTAGAGAGATTGTTAGATTGCATGGCGTACCATCCAGCATTGTGAGTGATCGAGATCCTATTTTCACTAGTGAGTTTTGGAGAAGTTTGCAAGAGGCGGTAGGGACTCAGTTGTGTTTGAGCACCGCATATCATCCTCAGACGGACGGTCAGACCGAGAGGGTGAACCGTATCTTAGAAGATCTTTTGAGGCTTTGTATCTTGGATTTTGGAGGTACATGGGAAGAACATCTTCCTTTGGTGGAGTTCGCATATAATAACAGCTTTCAGTCCAGTATTGGTATGGCTCCTTTCGAAGCTCTTTATGGAAGGCCTTGTCGATCTCCTACATGTTGGTGGGAATCTACGGATAAGATCTTGCTTGGGCCGGATATGGTTAGAGAGACTTCAGAGAAGATTGATTTAATTCGAAAAAGGATGAAAGCAGCGCAAGATAGACAGAAATCTTATGCGGATCGGAGAAGGACGGATCTTGAGTTTGAGGTTGGGGACATGGTTTTTGTCAAAGTATCTCCATTGAGAAATGTTGTTCGCTTTGGGTCCGTAGGGAAGTTAGCACCGAGATTTGTTGGGCCGTTTCCTATTAAGGAAAGGATTGGACGGATGGCATATAGGGTGGAGTTGCCCGACAGACTTAGTGGTGTTCATGATGTATTCCATGTATCACATTTGAGGAAGTGCTTACATGAGACCGCGGAGGTGGTAGAGCCGAGCTTGCTTAGAGATGTAGAGGTAGAGCGTGATGCGACGATTCGACGAGCTCCTACTCGCATCCTTGGGTCAGAAACTAGGAAGTTGAGGAACAGAGAAGTTCAGCTAGTTAAAGTGCAATGGGGAGATGACGAAAGCAATGCTACTTGGGAGACGGAAGCAAAGATGCGTTCTTTGTATCCATTTCTTTTTGAGAGTATGTCTTTTAACTTCTCCTTTATTGCTTGTCTAGTACTTATCTTATCTTTAGTATATCCTCTCGCTAATACCTATGACCTTTAGATAGGGTAAAACCTATGGTTGAGACATGTGTTTGAAACATGTTATGGTTGATGGATGCATATGGATGCAATTGTTTGCTAGTGGTTGCTCGTGGATGCATATACACACACATTAGGCACTAGATCGGCTCAGTCACTTCATGTTGCATATTGCATAAATGGATGTGGTAGTTAGATTGATGGATGTATCATGGCTGTGTTATCATATGGATGATGCATTTTTGTGTATGGTTGTGCACGCATGTAGAAATTTGTATGTGTCAATAGGGTTTCGCATACATATTGGATGCATGGCACTATCATGGTTTGCATTAAGGAGGTTTACTGTATCAGTAACCGCCTGATTTTCGCATTAGGTAAGTACATATACACACACTTTTGCATATATCCATCCAGCATTTAGAATCTTGTAAGGACAATGATTGCTCGTGGATGATGCTTTGAGTAGATGGATGATTGGATGGTGGGATACGTTCTTCCTAACTTGAAGATTTCGGGGACGAAATCCTTTAAGGAGGGGAGAATGTAACAACCCGTATTTTCAATAACCTGTAATAACATAAATCGAGGCAGAATTAAATTCTAAAATGGGAATCAAGGGAAACGGGCTATGCCATTGTGTTCGTCTCGGAAAAATACGCGAAATAGAGTCCGAGTTTTCGAAAATCGGAGTCCGTATGACCAAGATATGGCCTCGCGAAGTTTCACGAAAATTCCCAAATTAAAGTATACTTAATTAAGTGAAATGGGTTGTGTAGATATATATATATATATATATATTGATATATATATATATATATAATTGAAAATTTAATAAATAAATATGCAAAAATGCTCAAAACAGCGAATTGGGAGAGGGGAATAACCGAACCGGCCGATTTTTGAAGTCGACCCGAGCCTGCTGGGTCGACTAGGGGTTAATCCAGGGTGTTTGGCTGTCAACCCGTGGGCCGATTCGCTCAAGTGCAGATTTTGCATTTGAATGGTTCTCATGGTCCATCTTTAATCTAAAGGCCCTAGATGGTTCCTACACTTGACTTCTTCCCCAAGACATGCTTTGATGGCTTGGATTGAATCTAGGGTTAATCCTATGGCCTAAAACACTTGCCTAATCTATAAATAAGACCCTAACCTACCCTAATTCATTCATAATTAAACCTAGTGACTAAACTATGGCAAAATGCTAGCTCTCATGGCCTCCACTAATTTTATGAAGAGGGTTGCATACTAATCACTCTCTAATCAACTTCTAATCCCTTCTTAGCATCTTAATCTTCTTCATTTGGTGTTCAAAGTTGCTAGTTGTGAGTTTCTATCACTTTGATGATCTTTTGGTAAACTAATTAGATGAGATGTGATGAGATTTATGGTTTTGTATGTGGGTTAATGAGCTTTGAATCATATGATATGATGTTAGCATTAATCTTATGTTTATGCATGTTGAGTATGTAAGCTTATGCAAGTTTAATATGATGTATGTTATGTTTGCATGATGCTAAATATGCAAGTTGTGGGCTATGTAATCATATGCATGTTATGCAAGTTCATGGTAATATGCTATGCAAGTTACATGTTTGTTAATATGCAAGTTACATGTTTGTTAATATGCAAGTTACATGTATGTAAATATGCAAGTTACATGTTTGTTAATATGCAAGTTACATGTTTGTTAATATGCAAGTTACATGTATGTAAATATGCAAGTTACATGTTTCTTTATATGCAAGTTACATGTTTGTTAATATGCGAGTTACATGTATGTAAATATGCAAGTTACATGTTTATTAATATGCAAGTTCATGATGACACATTATGCAAGTCTATAAGCTAATATGCAAGTTTGTTATGCAAAATGAATATGTAAGTTATGTGACATATTATATGCAAGTTATGTGACATGTTATGCAAGTTCATATGCAAGTTATGTGTTTGTTAATATGCAAGATGACACCTTTGAAACATGTTCATTCATATGCAAGTTGACACCTTTTATATGTGTTATATCATGAACGAAATTACGTGGGAACGATGGGGTAATTAAATGCATAAGTTAATAAGATTGTGTGAAATTAATATAATTATGCATAACACAAAATAAATAAACATAGTATGGGAATTTGCCTATTTGGTTAGGTGTACCCATACTATGTGTTGGGAATTTACCTATTGAGTTAGGTCTACCCCATGGGAATTTACCTATTAAGTTAGGTCTACCCATGTTAAGAAAACTTGATTAATTAGGGATAATTAATATAAAATTATGAGGGTGATTAATTAGGTGTAATTAATTGACTAAGACACGAGGTTGGACTCAGTTGTAGCGTAAAACTGCCCGGACCCAACCGGCTTAACCAGTTGCTACAAATGTTAGCCCAATGTGAGAGGTCTTAGGCACAAACTAAATACGTAATTAATGTAAAGACACGAGGTTAGACTCTGTTATGACATAAGGCTGCCCGGACCCAACCGGCTTAACCAGCGGTCATAAAAGACAGTCTAATGTGAGAGGTCTTTACAAAGGTTACGTTCTTAATTAATTAATTAAGAAACACTTAACCACATTAGCATGTAGAGGGACATGAGGGGTTAAGTGGGTGCCTCGGGTGGCATGAGAAAATCTAGTGGTTGCCTTGGGTGGCAATAGAAAATACGATTAGAATACTTAACCAAAATAGAACATGTAATTAAAACATGATTAAAGGGTTAAGTGGGATATACTAGAAAAAGGGACAAGCTTAGGTGGGTAGCTTGTGGAGGCCCATTTCAACCAGTAACCCATACGTATCTTTGTGGGCTCGACCCATGTCGAGGACGGGACACGCATACTGGGCTTGACTGTAAGAGGCAAACGGGTTAGCGGTGGCAACGCAAGTCCAACGGGCTTCATATGCGTGAGTGGGCCCGGGCTGGTAGGTAAGCCGTTGTTGCATCGAGTAGATATAAGCCGTGCACCTTTAGTTTCATCAGGTTGCCACATTGGGGAATGATACATCCCACGGTGGGGCCAGCACGGGTATCTACGTTAGGGAGCCGATCGAATGGGAAGTAGTGTGTACACCTAGTGGATTGTAGGGCCCCGTGGCGCCTACTTGGTCACCTAGGGGTACGCAGGTACTAATTAGTAAATTTTATAAGTCCTTGGGCGGGATCAACCTTTAAGTTAGGAACGACTGGTGTGGTGCAGTTTAGTAATTTACCTTAGGGAGGGTAGATGCGTCTTTATCCTTTATCTTCGTTTAGTTGACTGCTTAGGGTAGCCATTCATCCCTATATGTTACCGTATATCAGTTTATGTCTTCTCTGGTTACTTTAACGATTGTATTGTTAAAGTTATAGGACTCGCTCAGACTTATGTCTGACCCTGTTGTTCTTATCTTTTTCCCAACCCTCAGGTCCTACGGTGGATCCTAGCAGTAGTGGAGCTTGATCGGATTGCTGTTCCAGTCTTTAGGAGCTTGGATAGATGTAAAGCTCCAGTTATCCAGTTATCTTTTCTTTTGTTTGGCTATTGTATGAGAGTGGGATTATGTACTTCTTTCCTTTGATGGATATTGTACTTGACCTTTATTGTGGTTTTATGATGTAACCAGACATGTTTTACTTCCGCTGTTATGAGATGATGTTTTAAAATTTCAAGTACTATTTATATCTGTCTTGTTGTAATTTTTCTGTTCTATATTCACTAAAATACTCCACCGATGCTATGGCATTCCCTTAGTGAGTGATCATAGCGGGAGTGGGGTGTTACATAAATGCGGAGCGATGCAACCCTCCAATGTTGTGGGAATCCGTAAGCCGAAACGAAGCGTGGGAGTTCAGTATATGTGAGGCGAAGAGCGGGAGTTCACATTACGTGAAACAAAGCGTGGGAGTTTACAGTAAGTGAAACGAACCGTGGGAGTTCATAAGCGTGGTGCGATGCAACCCTCCAAGGTCACGGGAATCCTTAACCGTGAAACAAAGCGCGGGAGTTCATTATAGGTGAAACGAAGCATGGGTGTTCGTAAGCGCAAAGCGGTCCAACCCTCCAAGGTCGCGGGAATCCGTAAGCGCATAACGAAGATCGGGAGTTCACTATACGTGAAAGGAAGCGTGGGAGTTCGTAAGCGCGGAACGATGCAACCCTCCAAGTTCGCGGGAATCCTTAAGCTGGTAACAAAGCGCGAGAGTTCATTATACGTGGAACGAAGCGTGGAAGTTCGTATGCGTGGAGAGATGCAACCCTCCAAGTTTGTGAGAATCCGTAAGTGCAAAACGAAGTGCGGTAGTTCACTATACGTGTAACGAAGCGTGGGGGCTCGTAAGCGTGGGGCGGTGCAGCCCTCCAAGGTCGTGGGAATCCGTAAGCGCGAAACGAAGCTCGAGAGTTCACTATACGCAAAGCGAAGCGTGGAGCGATGCAACCCTCCAAGCTCACAGGAATCCTTAAGCACATAACGAAGCACGGGAGTTCATTATACGTGGACCGAAGCATGGGAGTTCGTAATCGCGGAGCGATGCAACCCTCTAAAGTCATGGGAATCTGTAAGCGCAAAGTGTACGTGAAAGAAGCGTGGGAGTTTGTAAGCGCGGAGCGATGCCGCCCTTCAAGGTCGCGGGAATCCGTAAGCATGAAAAGAAGCATAGGTGTTCACTATACGTGAAATGAAGCGTGGGAGTTCATAAGCACGGAGCGAGGTAGCCCTCTAAGGTCACGGGAATCCATAGGCGCGAAACGAAGAGCGGGAGTTCAATATATGTTAAACGATGCATGGGAGTTCATAAACGCAGAGCAGTGCAACCCTCCAAGGTCATGGGAATCCATAAGCGCGAAACGAAGTGCGGTTGTTCAATATGCATGAAACGAAACATGGGAGTTCGTAAGCGCGGGGCGGTGTAACCCTCCATTATCGCAGGAATCCGTAAACGCGAAATGAAGCGTGAGAGTTTAGTATACGTGAAATGAAGCGTGAGAGTTCGTAAGCGAGGAGCGGTGCAACACTCCAATGTCGTGGGAATCCGTAAACGCAAAATGAAGTGCGGAAAGTTCACTATAATTGAAATGAAGCGTGGGAGTTCGAAAGCGCGGAGCGTTGCAACCCTCCATGTCGCAGGAATCAAATGAAGCGTGGGAGTTCGTAAGGACAAAGCGACGCAACCCTCCAAGGTCGTGGGAATCAAAAGAAATGTGGAAGTTTGTAAGCGCGGAGCGGTGCAACCCTCCAAGGTCACAGGAATCCATAATCGTGAAACGAAATGCTGGAGTTCACTACACGTGAAACGAAGCATGCGAGTTCGTGAGCGTGGAGCGGTTCAACCCTCCAAGGTTGCAGGGACCCGTAAGCTTGAAACGAAGCGCGGGATTTCACTATATTTGAAATGAAGCGTGGGAGTTCGTAAGCGCGGAGCGACGCAACCCTCCAAGGTCGCAGGAATCCGTAAGCATGAAACGAAGCACGAGAATCCACTGTCTGTGAAACGAAGCATGGTAGTTTGTAAGCGCGGAGTGATGCAACCCTCCAAGTTAGCATGAATCCGTAAGTGCAAAACGAAGCGCAGGAATTCATTGGACGTGAAATGAAGCATGGTAGTTCGTAAGCGCGGAGCGATGCAACCCTCCAAGGTCGCAGGAATCCATAAGCGCGAAACAAAGCATGGGGGTTCGTAAGCATGGAGCGATGCAACCCTCCAAGGTCGCGGGAATCCGTAAGTACAAAATGAAGTGCGGGAGTTCACTGTACATGAAATGAAGCGTGGGAGTTTGTAAGCGCGGAGCGATGTAACCCTCCAAGGTCACGGAAATCCGTATGTGCAAAACGAAGCATAGGTGTTCATTGTTCATGAAACGAAGATGGGAGTTCATAAGAGCAGAGCGATGCAACCGTCCAAGGTTGTAGGTATACGTTAGCGCAGAACGAAGCACGGGAGTTCACTATACGTGAAATGAAGAGTGGGAGTCCATAAACGCAGAGTGGTGCAACACTCTAAGGTCGCGGGAATCTTTATGCACAAAATGAAGCGTAGGAGTTCAGTATACGTGGGAGTACAGTATACATGAAACGAAACGTGGGAGTCCGTTAGCGTGGAGCGATGCAATCCTCCAAGGTCGTGGGAATCTGTAAGCACGTAATGAAGCGCGGTAGTTCGGTATACGTGAAATGAAGCGTGGGAGTTCATAAGCACGGAGCGGTGCAATCCTCCAAGGTCGTGGGAATCCATAAGCGCGAAACGAAGCGTGGGAGTTCGTAAGCGCAAAACGGTGCAACCCTCCAAGGTAGCGAGAATCCGTAAGCGCGAAACGAAGCGCGGAAGTTCAGTATACGTGATACAAAGCGTGCGAGTTCGTAAGCACAGAGCGGTGCTACCCTCCATGGTCATGGGAATCCGTAAGCGCGAAACGAAGCGCAAGAGTTCAGTATACATGAATCGAAGCATGGAAGTTTGTAAACGCGGAGCAATGCAACCATCCAAGGTCGTTGGACTCCATAAGCGCGAAACAAAGCGTGGGAGTTCAGTATACGTGAAGCAAAGTGTTTGAGTTCGTAAGCGCGGAGCAATGCAACCCTCCAAAGTCGCGGGAATTCGTAAGAGCGAAGGAAGCGCGGGAATTCACTATACGTAAAACGAAGCGTGGGAGTTCGTAAGCACGGAGCGATGCAACCCTCTAATGTCGCGGGAATCCTTAATCGTGTAATAAAGCATGGGAGTTAATTATAGGTGAAACGAAGCATGGGAGTTCGTAAGCGCAGAGCGGTCCAACCCTCCAAGGTCGGTGGAATCCGTTAGCGCGTAGCGAAGTGTGGGAGTTCACTATATGTGAAACGTAGCATGGAACGATGCAACCCTCCATGTTCGCGGGAATCATTAAGCTCGTAAAAAAGCGCGGGAGTTCACTATAAGTGAAACGAAGCGTGGAAGTTCGTAAGCGTGGAGCGATGTAACCCTCCAAGGTCGCGGGAATCCGTAAGCGCGAAACAAAGCGCGAGAGTTCACTATAAGTGCAGCGAAGCATGGAGCGATGCAACCCTCCGAGTTCGCAGGAATCCTTAAGCGCAAATAAAGCGGGGAGTTCACTATACGTAGAGCGAAGCATGGAATTTCGTAAGCGTCGAGCGATGCAACCCTCCAAAGTCGCGGGAATCCGTAAGCACGAAAAAAAGCGTGGGATTTCAGTGTACGTGAAACGAAGCGTGTGAGTTTAGTGTACGTGAAATGAAGCGTGGGAGTTCGTAAGCGCGGAGCGATGCAACCCTTCAAGATGCAGAAATCCGTAAGCATGAAAAGAAGAGCAGGATTTCAGTATACGTGAAACGAATCATGGGAGTTCATGAGCGCAGAGTGAGGCAACCCTCCAAGGCTGTAGGAATCCGTAAGCGCAAAACAAGGGCGGGAGTTCAATATATGTGAAACGAAGCATGGGAGTTCGTAAGCGCGGAGCCATGTAACACTCCAAGGTCACGGGAATCCATAAGCGTGAAACGAAGCGCAGGTTTTCAGTATACGTGACACGAAGTGTGGGAGTTCGTAAGCGTGGAGCGGTGTAACTCTCCATGGTCGGGGAATCCGTGAGAGTGAAACGAAGCGCGGGAGTTCATTATACGTGAAAAGAAGCATGAGAGTTCATAAGCGCGGAGCGATGCAACAATCCGAGGTCATGGGAATCCATAAGACCGAAACGAAGCGTGGAAAGTTCACTATAATTGAAACGAAGCATGTGAGTTCGTAAGCGTGGAGCGATGCAACCCTCAAAGGTCGTGGAAATCAAACGAAGCATGGGAGTTCACAATCGCGGAGCGATGCAACCCTTCAAGGTAGCAGGAATAAAAAGAAACGTGGGAGTTCGTAAGCGCGGATCGGTGCAACCCTCCATGGTCATCAGAATCCATAAGCATGAAACAAAACGCAGGAGTTCACTGTACGTGAAACGAAGCATAAGAGTTCGTAAGCGCGGAGCGTTACAACCCTCTAAGGTTGCAGGAATCCGTAAGCGCAGAACGAAGCGCGGGAGTTCACTGTACGAGAAACGAAGCGTGGGAGTTCGTAAGCACGGAGCGACGCAACCCTCCAAGGTCGCAGGAATCCGTAAGCGCGAAATGAAGCGCGGGAGTTCACTGTACGTGAAACTAAGCGTGGTAGTTCTTAAGCGCGGAGCGATGCAACCCTCCAAGGTAGCGTGAATCTGTAAGCGCGAAACGAAGCGCTGGAGTTCAGTGTACGTGAAACGAAGCGTGGTAGTTAGTAAGCGCGAAGAAATACAACCCCCCATGGTCGCGGGAATCCGTAAGCGAGAAACAAAGCATGGAGGTTCGTAAGCGCTGAGTGATGCAACCCTCCAAGGTCACGGGAATTCGTTAGCATGAAATGAAGTGTGGGAGTTCACTGTACTTGAAACGAAGAGTGAGAGTTTGTAAGCGCGGAGCGATGCAACCCTCTAAGGTCGCGGGAATCCGCAAGCGCAAAACGAAGCATAGGAGTTCACTGTACGTGAAACGAAGAGTGGGAGTTCATAAGAGCGGAGCGATACAACCGTCCAAGGTCGCAGGAATTCTTAAGTGTAAAACAAAGCGCGGGAGTTCACGGGACGTGTAATGAAGAGTGGTAGTCCATAAGCGCAGAGTGGTGCGACCCTCCAAGGTCGTGGGAATCCGTATGCCCGAAATGAAGCGTGGGAGTTCACTATACGTGAAGCGAAGTGTTTACACCAAAAATGGTCTAAACACCCAAGGTACTAAACTGTACTTCACCAATTCGTTAAGAAATAAATGGAACCGTGTCCGGTTAGCAATAAACAGTAAAAAAATGCAAGAAAAAGTAAAGAAGAGACGAGATTTAGAGTGGTTCAGCCGTTAACGAGGACTACGTCCACTATGAAGGCGATTTCCTGTTATATAATAAGAATTAAAAAGTACATCAATTCTCTGACCTCGTACATCTCTATATCTACTCAGTATCCCTTCGTTTATATGTTTTGATCCAAAGAATTATATAGGAGAGTAATAGAGTTTGAGGAGAAGAAGGATGGATGAATGATTGAGAGAGCAGATACCTTCACTCTAAAATGGTACTTGACGCCATGGCCTGATCTGTGGTTGAGTCTGAAGTTTAGCAGCACTTCTTGGTTCTTCCAAAAAGCCCCCCCAAAATGTGGTTAGTCATGGTGTATTTATAGGTGAACTCCTCTTAGTGAATGATCTGGAATCTGTTTATCCATGCTGCAGGTCATTCATTCTGCTAATTACGACCATGCCACCGGACAGTTGTAGCCAGTTGTCTGTGGTCGCATTCGGTGTTATATCCGGATGACTTGCCAGGTGTCTTAAATAGCTGAGCGGGTCCTTAAGTGCAGGCGCGGATGCTTTGGGAGATTTCTTAAGAGTGGAGTGTGAAGCTGAGATCGACCCCCCTTTGTTCCTTGTGCGACCGCTCTTCTTGAAATAAGGGCGCTCGTCCTCTTGCGGTCTTGTCATGGTGCCGCTTGGCTTTATGGCTATACTATAAGGCTTCTCTTACTCGTGCCAAATGGGTGAACTGTCTTATTTTAGTGCCCGAGCGATTCTCTAGAGTGCAGCTTTCATCTTTGTTGAGTTGCGCTTCTTATGGCCTGGTCGCACTGGTAGACTTGTCTTGCCTTGGGTCTGTTATTTGGATCCTGCTTAGTATGGTTGCGTTATGTACGACCGACGCTGGTAAGATCCACCTTGTACCCTTTACCCAATGTGCATATGGATTTTTAGGGATGAACACTTGCCCCTCGAAGCCTGTGATTTCTTTTTGATATGGAATTACTGGCTTCGACATATTTGGTCGCACATTGGTTGACGATTTTGTTCTGACTTGCGGGGGGTCATTCGTGACAAATATTAAAATTACCTTGTCGTTGTGAATTGGTACTAGTGATGAGAGACTCGACACGTCTTTTGATTATTGTGCGAATAGTCGAGCTTCGGGATACCAGATGGGACTTGATGAGACCCTTTCGTGTAGTCAGGCACTAAGCTGACGCGGTGAGAATTTTCAGATGTATGCCTTTTAGTCTTCCTTATTTCCTCTTTTACGTTTTTTTTGGATTGGTTTTCCAGCGTATTTGTTTTGGGCGATTCCTTACTCCTTTGAATGTTGGGCTCTTTGATTTGACGGTTGGGCCGTTGAGTGAATGGATGAAAATACTACTTTGTTTTGCCATCCCTTCGGTCTGCCTTCTATGTATCATTTTGTTACACACTTCTCAAAAGAAAGCTTTAATGGCGGCATCGTTTTGAGTGGTTTTCTTTACAACCGGGATTCCCTTTGCCAGTTCTGAAGGTCAAAGTCCTTTTATCGTTCCAGTTTGCACTTGTGTGTGGCGTTGTCATCAAGGTTTCTATAATCTTAAGATTGATTCAGTTGGGTTGCTCGCCTGAGTTTGAAACTACTTATTTGCCTATAAGCAAATTCCTCCCTTGACTTTATTTTAACCCACTTTTTGGAGCATGAATTTGGTTGTACGACCCTGGGGTTTAAAGTAGGTTTTTTTTTTTTAATTTCATAATTTCAGGGAGCCATTTATGTTGGACCAGGACGGAAGGTTGGATCGAGAAGAGAGTTCTGACCAGGTTACGTCTGCACCTCATGTTGTTTCTTCGATGAGTGCTGCCCAAGAATTTCCACAACCTTGTGCGCTTTCTGAAGCACCCAGTGAGAGGCCCTCGATGGAACTTTCGCTAAGTTTGATCCATCAGTTGTGCAAGCAATTTGGGATTTCGGAAAAGGAAGAGGCCAGGCTGCCTACGGGAAAGGAGTTTGCTGACAACCCTCCTAAAGGATTTGTTGTTGTTACCCGTGGTATGTTGAAAAGTGGAGTAGTTCCTCCCTTTAACCCTTAGATAGAGATGATTCTATGGAATTTGGCCATCGCCCCATACCAGTTACACCCCAATGGTTACGCGATTTTGACAAGTCTTTATGTCCTTTTTATGAGAGAGAAACGTCGGGCTCCATTGTTTACAGATATACGCTCATTGTATGCTTTTAGGACAAGAGGCCAGCGCCCCTTATTTGTCTTCATGGAAATCCGAGGTCCAAAAATAATCACAGATTTAGAGGAGAGTGCGCGAGGATTTCCCAGTCAATACTTCTTCGTCCGATGCCCCGATAACTTCTACGGCCTCTGGTGGGCGGTCGCTGAGTGTCTTTATTCTATGAATTCCAGCTTGCTCTTTCTTTCTTGGTCTTTTGTTTTTCTAAAAGTCCTTTGGGTGTATTGTAGTGCTTCCTAATCAGAGCATACCCTTTGACCAGGATTTATGTTACTCATTATTAGTCGTTAACGAGGAGCAAAGGAATAGAAAATTTTTGATTAACGAAGAGTTCCTAAGGCAATACAACTTGCTTTCATCTCCGCGCACCCTCCCGGTGGACGCTTCTGGCAAAAAGAAAGCCATCAGCGAATCCCCTGCCAAAAAATTTTCGATAGAAGGATGTTCTAGCATCATGGGGAGCAGCTAGGCAACTTCATGTAGCAGAGTGATCCCTACCAAAAAATTTGTATCCGGGCGCTCAAAGCGTAAAGGCTCTAAGACTTCGGTAGCATCGTGTGTGGAAGATGGATCTTTGCCAGAGGAAGCCGCCCGAGGACAGGTTCAGGAAGCGGAGCGACTTGATGACATTGGGGAAGCTTCTGTAGAAAATCTGGGAAGCGAAGAGGCCTCTTCGAAAGAAGACCCAGGAGAAGATGGTTCAGAAGCCTCAAAAGAACTTGATCCTTCTGACTTGGCAGGAGAGCATGCTCATGGTAAAATTGCTATCTAGACGTTCATATTTCAAAACTTTTGATCGTGAGGACTTTTTTGGGTAAAATACCCTTGCTTTTGGGTCAAAGTGATATCTCAAAAAGTATTTAACCGCTTTGGCACATTGTTTTTATGTTTTTCTTTCAGATGTACCCTCTTTCTGGCTTCTTTTCTCATCTTCACACAACCATAGTGCTTATATTTTCTTTTCTTTCCTAGATCCAGGAATGAAGTCACAACTGTCGGAAAGTTTCTCTCAGCAATCTGCTCTTATCAATCCACAGAGTATCTTGCAATCTAGCCTTTCCCATTGCCTCAAGCGCTCTCGTCCATCTTCAGACCTTCCAACCCAAGACGCTCTTGAAGTACCACTGGTGAGTTTAATAAAGAAGAAGATGCACAATCATTCTCGGGTATCTGGAGGAGAAAACCAGGATACCGAGAAGAGAGGAGATAACGATAAACAAGATGGGTTCAACGGGTCTTCTATACCGGCTGGATTCCCATGCCCTAGTTCCTTGACCCCGGCGAAGTCGTTGATTAGATCCCCTACTTCGGACTCGCCTGCTCTTCGCCCGATCCAGGCGATTCGTGATAGACCTCCATACAGAGTTGCCCTTGGTAACCCTGAGTTGAAGGACAGGTTTGAAGTTTGGGATCTTAGGGGAGTGGACCTTGACATAGTTTTGTTTCCATATAATGATCAGAATGCTGTTGGGGAGTTGAGCACCGTAAAAAACTATGTGACCTCCCAGCTTGCTATTGTCCTGGGTTAGCTTGAAATTCAGCTGGATGAAGACAATCATACTTCCAAAAAGCGACTTGAGTCTTGGGATAAATTCTTCTTTGAATTTCAGAAGTTGAATACTCAGCATCTTGAGCGCATTGAGCTTCCAGAGAACGATAAAATTGAGTTATGCCGTGTGATTGAAAGTCAAGCGGCCAAAATTGCATTCTTTAAGGATGGGAACAGCAAGATGAGTAGCTTAGAGGCTGATAATAGAAGACTTCAGGAAGAGATTAAAGCCGCCAAAAGACAACTTGATGAAGCTCAGTCCGGCTGTGAGCTAGCTGATTCTCAATTAACTTCTACACGACAGGATGCGGTTTCTTGTCGGCGGGAGAAAGCGATGCTTGAAAGTAGACTTGCCTTTCAAAATGGGACCCTTGAAGCTTTAGAAGGAGATAAAGCAAGGCTAACTGGTGATCTTGAGCGGGCCCGAAATAAAGCTGAAGAGACTCTATTTCGATTTTACACCCTCAGCGTTATGACCCGCGGAAGCTTGAGTTATTTGAACAAAGATTTGCCCCGTACATTAGCCCTTGTTTGAGAGGAGGTGCTCAAGTACTCCAAAGGTAAGGAAGATAGTGCTCTTCAAGAAGCCCTCCTTGAGGCTAAAGATTGCGATGCTTTGGAAGAAGGCAGGAGAATGTTGGCTGATGAACGAGCTCGATCCTTTGGAACAAAAGTCCGGAATGTTGCTACTGTTCATGCCCCTAGTCCTGTGGGAGATGAAGCTTTGGGAGAAGTGATTACCTTAACTGAACTTCCCGTTGCTGATCGAGGCACTTCCGAGGTTCGTTTGGTTGATGGTCATGATGTCCCTGAAAAAATTGTCATATGATATGCTGTTGTTTTGTATTTTAAAGTTCCAACTGCATGACCATGTTGTTGTTATGCGTTATCATTGAAGTGTTATAACTTATCGTAATTTATTCTTTTGCGTTGTATTGCGCTTTTATCGGTCGCACGATGATTACGCTTTTATGTCGTACGTCGTTCAATATTGTTGATTCACTTTGAACTTAGAACATCGTATTTTCATTTTAGCCCCCTTTTTGAGGGGTTTAGTTCTTGTTATGAATATGTTCATGTTTTTATTTGGTCTTATAGTTCAAACTTTTGAAGTTCATTTTTGGATAAGTTCCCTTATAAGGCATAGACATTCTGTTGTACATTTAATCTCGTTGCACATTTAATTTCGTTCCCTTTTGACTCGGCGTCCCAAGTCCTTTGAAAACATGATTAAATGTACTCTATATGTTTAATTAAGGTATATTTTTTGTGTGTATCCAATCCTATATCTCACTAACTCAGTGACCCGAGCCCTTCGGAGACTGGTTTTGGATACGTGCCCCCATGGGAGGAATTGAGTTACAATTTTCGACCCAATTTCGATCTTATTTGATCCGGCACGTTATGATGAAATAGAGACCTAGATTGGATACCCCCAAATTGATAGGATTTCTGATACCCCTTTCCGCTAGGATTTCTGTTATTGTAGTCCATCCTTGGCTTTGTTTGACTTGGTTAACAACAAAGAACAAGGATGGCCGCCTTCCTTTCGGTCAGGTTTTGTTTTGTGCTGGTCCTTCCTGCATGTTTATGGGACTTTTCGATCCTAGGACTGGTGTTATCCAGCCCAGGTTTTTTTCTTCTTTCTTTAAGAAAATAAAGAAAAGAGCGCAGCCTCCAGATGTCGGTTTGCTCTTCGTGAATTGTTTTGGAATGGTCCTTTCCTTTTAAGTTCTACAGGACGACAGGCTTGATTACCCCGCATTTTTTGACCAATGCTCTTGATGCTCGATGCACGACTTGCCCTACATCAGAGACCAATTTTGACATTATCATATAAACAATTTATGAGATTATAATCCGTGAGCGAATGTCTTTCATCATGTAGAGCTTTTACTTAACATAATAAGAACAAAAAGGGGGATCACATATTACTTTCCAAAGGTACAATTGGGAAGGACAAAATACATAAATGGTAAAATAAAGAGAAGGACGGTCGCGCATTCCTACTATGGATGTTGGACCATGTCTAGTGGTAATTAGTCAATGACCGGTCGTAAGTCTTCAGGCGCCCGGGTTATCTCGCGCCACCTGGCCTGATCAGCAACCTTACCTTGCCGCTGGCTTTCTGATGTGTTTTGTGGACTCTTAACATATTGTTATAGTTGATTTTTCCGGATGAGCACCTCAATCAAATTTCTAAGTGTTGACATTTGTTTGTGTTGTGTCCTAACTGATTATGAAACCGGCAAAATTTTCCAGAATTTTCCTGTTGATCAGTGATTCTTTGCGGTTTTACCTGAGGGGACATGCCTGAGTCCTTCATGGCAATAGATATTT
This sequence comes from Allium sativum, assembly GCA_030737875.1. Classification (NCBI taxonomy): domain Eukaryota; kingdom Viridiplantae; phylum Streptophyta; class Magnoliopsida; order Asparagales; family Amaryllidaceae; genus Allium; species Allium sativum. The sequence continues at coordinate 44,393,673 of CM060921.1, forward strand.
TTTCTGGGGTTTCATTCAGGGGAGTCAATTCTAAATGCCTGAAGAATTTTTACTTCTTGTGTACTCCACTATCTCTTCCGTCAAACCCTCTCTTATGCCCAGAATTATCCTTTTGAATTATCTGAGATGATTCATCATTCTTCCCTTCTTTAATAATACTATTCCGTGTATCCTTCTGAGCATTCAGGATATCGGTTTCCATGCTCATGTACTCTTCGGCTTTCTTGAAGAACTTTTTTAGAGTCTTTGGTTTCTTCATCTTGAGCCACTTTCCAAATTCTGATTTCTTATCGATGGCCCCTCTTAGGACCGGAAGCAAATACCAAGGTTCTGGATCTATGACCTCCGCTGCTACAGCGCGGAAGCATGTAAGGAAAGCTCTGATGGTTTCTCCAGGCCGCAGTTCCATCTCACTGAGTGACATCACGTCCCTTGCTTTAGTGGCCTGCAACCGGAATTGATCCTGAAATCTCCTCGCCAGATCTGCAAACTGGTCGATACACCTAGGTGGGAGTCTGGTGAACCATAGTGAGGCCACACCTTCCAGGAAAACGGGAAAGTATAAGCACTTGATTTTGTCGGTGGCTCTAGCTCCATTCATGTTCTGGTCGCATTTGAACAGGAAAATAGTAGGATCTCCGACTCCGCTGTAAGGTGCAATTGTTGGTGGTATAAATTTCTTCGGGAACATTGCTTGACGAATCTCCTCCGTGAATGGATTTTTGCTGGGGGGAAAACTCCCATTCTTCCTCCTTATACTCTTGAGCCGCCTTCTTCTTCATTACTCGCTAAACTAAATCTGTGATGCACCTTTCGTCGCCCGCTTGTCCATCAGAATCGATACCGATTATAGCGTGGCCACGGTTTAAGCTTCAGCGCCTTGCATCCTTCTTGAGGGAGGCTATGTTAGGGTGATTCATCACACTTTCTTCTTTGCGCTGTGGAGATCTGACCTTAGAATCCCCAATGCTGGCCTCTTCCCTATCTCTCACTGAGCTATGAGGTCGTCTAGGGTCTGAGGTTGACGAGTCCTCTTTTTCGTCAGCATTACCCACAGCGTTTGATTGTAACAGATTGGCTTGACTATTGGTCAAGACATCAAACCTTTCCATTATCATCTTCGCTGCATTATCCATTTTTCTCGTTCAAGCCGGTAACAACCACGTCCAAATCGTCTCATGTGGCACATGGCCCGGGAGTTTTCCCAGCCCCTTGGTTCAAGATCGAAGGTGTAGCTTCGTTAGTAATATCATCCTCGATGATCGTAGCGACTTCAGTGGATTTACCGCTTTTCTTCGATCCAACCATGATTTCGAAGGAGAAATTTTTTTTGGGACGTTTCGACTACTGAATTACAAAAGGAAATTATGAACACGGCCCCACAGCGGGCGCCAAAAATGTTTACACCAAAAATGGTCTAAACACCCAAGGTACTAAACTTTACTTCACCAATTCGGTAAGAAATAAATGGAACCATGTCCGGTTAGTAATAAACAATAAAAAATGCAAGAAAAAGTAAAGTAGAGACGAGGTTTAGAGTGGTTCAGCCGTCAACGAGGCCTACGTCCACTATGAAGGCGATTACCTGTCTTATAATATGAATTACAAAGTACATCAATTCTCTGACCTCATACATCTCTATATCTACTCAATATGCCCTTGTTTATATGTTTTGATCTAAAGAATTATACAGAAGAATAATACTATTTGAGGAGAAGAAGGATGGATGAATGATTGGTAGAGCAGATGCCTTCACTCTAAAATGGTACTTGACGCCATGGCCAGATCTGTGGTTGAGTCTGAAGTTTAGTAGCACTTCATAGTTCTTCCAAAAATCCACCCTAAATGTGCGTAGTCATGGTGTATTTATAGGTGAACTCCTCTTGGTGAATGATCTGGAATCTGTTTGTCCAGGCCGTGGGTCGTTCATTCTGCTAATTACGACCATGCCACCAGACAGTTGTAGCTAGTTGTCTGGTCGCATTCGGTGTTATGTACGGACGACTTGCCAAGTGTCTTCAATAGCTAAGCGGGTCCTTAAGTGTGGGCGCGGATGCTTTAGAAGATTTCTTAAGAGCGGAGTGTGAAGCTAAGATCGACCCCCCTTTGTTCCTTGTGCGAACGCTTTTCTTTAAACAAGGGCGCTCGTCCTCTTGCTGTCTTGTCATGGTGCTGCTTGGCTTCATAGCTATACTACGAGGCTGCTCTTGCTTGTGCCAAACGGGTGACCTATCTTATTTTAGTGCCCGAGCGATTCTCTGGATATGCAGCTTTCATCTTTGTTGAGTCGCGCTTCTTGTGGCCCGGTCGCACTTGTCCTGCCTTGCGTCGGATATTTGGATCCTTCTTAGTGTGGTTGCGTTATGTACGACCGACCCTGGTAAGAGCCGCCTTGTACCCTTTACCCAATGAGCGTATGGATTTTTAGGGATTAACACGAAGTGTAGCAGTTCGTAAGTGTGGAGCGGTGCAACCCTCTAAGGTCGTGGGAATCCGTAAGCGCGAAACGAAGCGCGGGATTTCATTATACGTGAAACGAAGCATGGGAGTCTGTAAGCGTGGTGCGATGCAACCCTCCAAGGTCGCGGGAATCTGTAAGCGCGAAATGAAGTGCAGGAGTTCACTAAACGTGAAATGAAGCATCGGAGTTCGTAAGCGCGGAGCGATGCAACCCTCAAAGGTCGTGGGAATCTGTAAGCGCGAAACGAAGCGCTGGATTTCACAATACGTGAAACAAAGCGTAGAATTTCATAAGCGCGGAGCGATGCAACCCTCCAGGGTCGTAAGAATCCGTAAGCATGAAATGAAGCATGGGAGTTCAGAACACGTGAAGTGAAGAGTGGAGCGATGCAAGCCTCCAAGGTCGCTGGAATCCGTAAGCGCGAAACGAAGCGCGGGAGTTCAGAATACGTGAAACGAAGCGTAGGAGTCCGTAAGCACAGAACGATGCAACCCTCCAAGGTCGCAAGAATCCATAAGTGCGAAATGAAGCGCGGGAGTTCGCTATACGCGAAACGAAGCACGGGAGTTCATTATAGGCGAAACGAAGCGTGGGAGTTTGTAATCGCGGAGCGATGCAACCCTCCAAGGTCAGGGGAATTCGTAAGCGCAAAATGAAGCGTGGGAGTTCACTATACGAGAAACGAAGCGTGGGAGTTCGTAAGCGCGGAGCAGTGCAACCTTCCAAAATCGCGGGAATCCATAAACGTGAAACGAAGAGCGGGAGTTCAGTGAATACGTGAAGCAAAGCATGGGAATTCATAAGTGCGGAGCGATGCAACCGTCCAAGTTCGCGGGAATCCTAAAGCGCGTAACAAAGCGTGGGAGTTCAATATACGTGGAACGAAGCGTGAGAGTTCGTAAGGTCGGAGTGATGCAACCCTCCAAACGAAGCGTGGGAGTTCGTAAGCGCGGAGCGATGCAACCCTCCAAAGTCACGGGAATCCGTAAGTACGAAACGAAGTGCGGGAGTTCAATATACGTGAACTGAAGCATGAGAGTTCGTAAGCGCGGAGCGATGCAACCCTCCAAGGTCGCGGGAATTCGTTAGCGCGAAACAAAGCATGGGAGTTCAGTATACGTGAAACGAAGCGTGGGAGTACGTAAGTGCAGAATGATGGAACCCTCCAAGGTTGGGGGAATCCGTAAGCGCGAAATGAAGCGCAGGAGTTCGGTATACATGAAACGAAGAATGGGAATTCGTAAGTGCGGAACGAGGCAACTCTCCAAGGTCGTGGGAATCAGTAAGCGCGAAATGAAGCATGGAAGCTCAATATATGTGAAATGAAGCATGGTTGTCCATAAGCGCGGAGCTATGCAACCCTCTAAGGTCGCGGTAACCCGTAAGTGCCAAACGAAGCGCGGGTGTTCAGTATACGTGAAATGAAGCGTGGGAGTTCATAAGCACGGAGCGATGCAACCCTCCATGGCCACGGGAAACCATAAGCGTAAAACGAAGCGCGGGAGTTTAATATACGTGAAACGAAGCGTGGGAGTTCGTAAGCGCAGAACGATGCAACCCTCCAAGGTCGCGGGAATCCGTAAGCCCGAAACAAAGCGCGGAAAGTTCACTATACGTGAAGCGAAGCATGGGAGTTCGTAAGTGCGGAGCGATGCAACCCTCCAAGGTCGCGGGAATCAAACGAAGCATGGGGGTTCGTAACCGCGGAGCGATGCAACCGTCCAAGGTCGCGGTAACCAAACAAAGCATGTGAGTTCGTTAGCGCGGAGCAATGAAACCCTCCAAGGTCACGGGAATCTATAAGCGCGAAACGAAGCACGGGAGTTCACTGTACGTGAAAGGAAGCATTGGAGTTTGTAAGCGCAGAGCGGTGCAACCTTCCAAGGACGCCGGAATCCATAAGCGCAAAACGAAGCACGAGAGTTCACTGTATGTAAAACAGAAGCGTGGGAGTTCGTAAGCGCGGAGCAGTGCAACCCTCCAAGGTCGCATGAATCCGTAAGCGTGAAACAAAGCACGGGAGTTCCCTGTACGTGAAACAAAGCATGGGAGTTCGTAAGCGCAGAGAGACGCAACCCTCCAAGGATACGGGAATCCGTAAGCGCGAAACGAAGCGCGGGAGTTCACTGTACGTGAAACGAAACGTGGTAGTCTGTAAGCGTAGAGTGATGCAACCCTCCAAGTTCGCGCGAATCCGTAAGCGTGAAACAAAGTGTGGGAGTTCAGTATACATGAAACGAAGTGTGGGAGTTCGTAAGCACGGAGCGATGCAACCTTCCAAGGTCGTGGGAATCTGTAAGCGTGAAACAAAGCGTGGGGTTTCGTAGGCGCGGAGCGATGCAAACCTCCAAGGTCTTGGGAATCCGTAAGCGCGAAACGAAACGTGGGAGTTCGTAAGCACAGAGCGATTCAACCCTCCAAGATCACGGTAAACCGTAAGCGCAAAACAAAGCTTGGGAGATCATTGTACGTGAAATAAAGAGTGGGAGTTCATAAGCGTGGAGTGATGCAACCCTCTAAGTTCGTGGGAATCCGTATTGGCGAAATGAAGCGCGGGAGTTCGTGGTACGTGAAATGAAGAGTGGGAGTCCGTAAGCACAGACCGATGCAACCCTCCAAGGTCGCGAGAATCCGAATGCGCAAAATGAAGCGCGTGAGTTCACTATATGTGAAACGAAGTGTGAGAGTTCGTAAGCGTGGAGCGCTGCAACCGTCCTAGTTTGCGGGAATCCGCCAGTGCGAAACAAAACGAAGGAGTTCACTATATGTCAAACAAAGCGTGTGAGTTCGTAAGCGCGGAGAGATGCAACCCTCCAATGTCGCGGGAATCCGTAAGCACGAAATGAAGCGCGGAAGTTCACAATACGTGAAACGAAGTGTTGGAGTTCGTAAGCGTGGAGCAATACAACCCTCCAAGGTCACGGGAATCCGTAAGCGCGAAATGAAGCGCTGGAGTTCACTATACGTGAAACGAAGCGTGGGTGTTCGTAAGCGTGGAGCGATGCAACCCTCCAAGGTTGCGAGAATCCGTAAGCGTGAAATGAAGCACGAGAGTTCAGTCTACATGAAGCGAAGCGTGGGAGTTCATAAGCACAGAGCGATGCAACCCTCCAAGGTATTGGGAATCCGTAAGCGTGAAACAAAGCGCAGGAGTTTAGTTTACGTGAAGTGAAGTGTGGGAGTTCGTAAGCGCGGAGCGATGCAACCCTCTAAGGTCGTCGAAATCCGTAAGCGCGAAACAAAACGTGGAAGTTCAGTACACGTGAACCGAAGCATGGGAGTTCGTAAGCGTGGAGCGATGCAACCCTTAAAGGTCGCGGGAATACTTAGGCGCGTAATGAAGCGTGGCAGTTCACTATACATGGAACGAAGCATGGAAGTTCGTAAGCGCAGAGCGATGAAACCCTCAAAGGTCATGGGAATCCATAAGTGAGAAACGAAGCGTGGGAGTTTACTATACGTGAAACAAAGCGTGGGAGTTCGTAAGCACGGAGCGATGCAACCCTCCAAGGTCGCGAGAATTCGTAAGCGCGAAACGAAGTGTGGGAGTTCAGTATACGTGAAGCGGAGCGTGGGAGTTTGTAAGCGCGGAGCGATGCAACCCTCTATGGTCTTTGCTAGCCGTAAGCGCGAAACAAAGCGCGGGAGTTCAGTATACGTGAAGCGAAGCATGAGAGTTTGGATGCGCGGAGCGATGCAACCCTCCAAGGTCGCGGGAATTCGTAAGCACGAAACGAAGCACGAAAGTTCAGTATATGTGAACCAAAGCATGGGAATTAGTTAGCGCAGAGCGATGCAACCCTCCGAGGTTGCGGGAATCCTTAAATGCGTAACGAAGTGTGGGAGTTTACTATATGTGAAACGAAGCGTGGGAGTTTGTGAACGCGGAGCGATGCAACCCTCCAAGGTCGCGGGAATCCGTAAGCACGAAACGAAGCGCATGAGTCCAAGGTTTTAAGTCTCAGATATCGGTCGCGTTTCGTCTCGGAGATTTTATAGACTCGGTCTCGTATCGGGGGAGATCTCGGACGAGATGAGTATAACTCGGGAGTTCGTCTTGAATTTTCATCTCGGGTCTGAAAGGTCATATCGGAATAATCTTGGGGTACATGATATGTTATAAATGTTATTTTAACAAAATGATTTTTATGAATGCATCAAAAACATAGTAACTTAAACTTAAAATGTAAAATAACTTTATTATTCTTTTTTTGCGAAAGATCATTCATACTATAAATTGTAATATGCTTATAACAGGAATATTGTTAGACAAGAAACATTAAAAGGATCCAAAACATTAAAAAATTTAGTATAAATAGACCATAAAATACATAATTTCATAAGTAACATGTATGTAAAAAGACAAATATGAAACTCATAAGCATTGTAGAACATATATGAACATACAATATAGTAATTTAACATGCAAAATGTAAAATAACCGAAGATTGATGTAGATAGATTTAGGTTTCTGAATTATAGTTTTTGTTCAGGCACAAATTTAAATTTTAACAAAAAAAAACTAAGATTTCGAACGATATTCCAGTATTTCGTCTCGGTCGGTATATCGTTCGGTATTGCAATATCTCGGGTGATATATTCAAAAGGAGATTTAAAGTGATATTTGCTGTTTCGTTTCTGAAGGAGCCCAAAACGAGATCTCGGAGGAGATCTCGGGCGATATTTGCGAGATTTGAAACAGTGGTTCAGTATACGTGGAACGACGCGTGAGATTTCTAAGCGTGGAGCAAGGCAACCCTCCAAGGTCGCGGAAATCCGTAAGCGCGAAACGAAGCGCAGGAGTTCAATATATGTGAAACGAAGCATGGGAGTTTATAAGCACGGAGCAATGCAACCCTCCTAGGTCGTAGGAATCCGTAAGCACGAAACGAAGCAAGGGTGTTCAATGTACATGAAACGAAGCATGGGAGTTCGTAAGCGCGGAGCGGTGCAACCCTCTATGGTCGCGGGAATCCATAAGCGCGAAACAAAGCGCGGGATTTTAGTATACGTGAAACGAAGCGTGAGAATTCGTAAGCGCGGAGCGGGCAAACCTCCAAGGTCATAGGAATCTGTAAGCGCGAACCGAAGCGCGGAATGTTCACTATACGTAAAACGAAGCATGAGAGTTCGTAAGCACGTAGCGATGCAACCCTCCAAGGTAGTGGAAATCAAACGAAGTGTCGGAGTTTGTAAGCGCGGAGCGATGCAACCCTTCAAGGTCACGGGAATCAAATGAAGCGTGGGTGTTCGTAAGCATGGAGTGATGAAACCGTCCAAGGTCGCGGGAATCTATAATAGCGGAACGAAGCACGGGAGTTCAATGTACGTGAAAAGAAGTGTGGGAGTTCGTAAGCGTGGAGCGGTGCAACACTCCAAGGTTGTGGGAATCAATAAACGCGAAATGAAGCGCAGGAGTTCACTGTACGTGAAACGAAGCATGGGAGTTCATAAGCGCGGAGCGATTCAACCATCCAAGGTCGTAGGAATCCGTAAGCGCAAAACGAAGCGCGGGAGTTCACTGTACGTGAAACGAAGCATGGGAGTTCGTAAGCGCGGAGCGACGCAACCCTCTAAGGTTGCGGGAATCCGTAAGCGCGAAATGAAGCATCGGTGTTCGTAAGCGCAGAGCGATGCAACCCTCCAAGGTCGCGAGAATCCGTAAGTGTGAATGAAGCGTGGAAGTTCACTGTACGTGAAACGAAGCATGGGAGTTTTTAAGCGAGGAGCGATGCAACCCTCCAAGGTCATGAGAATCCATAAGCGCGAAACGAAGCATGTGAGTTCATTTTACGTGAAATGAAGAGTGGGTGTTCATAAGCGCAGAGCAATGCAACCCTCCAAGGTTGTAGGAATCCGTAAACGCAAAATGAAGCGCGGGAGTTCACTGTACATGAAATGAAGAGTGGAGTTCGAAAGCGCGGAGCGATACAACCCTCTAAGTTTGGGGAATCCGTAAGCGTGAAACGAAGTGAGGGAGTTCACTATATGCAAAATGAAGTGTGGGAGTTCGTAAGCGTGGAGCGGTGCCACCCTCCAAGTTCGTGGGAATTGGTAAGCACGAAACAAAGCGCGGGAGCTCACTATACATGAAACGAAGCATGGGAGTTCGTAAGCGCGGAGCGACGCAACCCTCCAATGTCGCGGGAATCTGTAAGCACGAAAATGAAGCGTGGGAGTTCACTATACGTGAAACGAAGCATGAGAGTTCGTAAGCACAAAGTGATGCAACCTCTAAGGTTGTAGGAATCCGTAAGCACGAAACGAAGTGCGGGAGTTCACTATACATGAAACGAAGCGTGGGAGTTCTTAAGTGCGGAGCGATGCAACCCTCCAAGGTCATGGGAATCCGTATGCACGAAACAAAGTGCGGGAGTTCACTATGCATGAAACGAAGTGTGAGAGTTCGTAAGCGCGGAGCAATGCTATGACGGCCCGCCCAGCACCAGCCGACATTTCCAATGAAAGTGCGCTGTGCCAATGCCCGATTAATATGGGACGGTCGCCAAAGAAAGGAATAGAAATGAAATTAAACTAACAAAGAACCTGTAGAATGTCTCATAGCGCATGGGATAAAATATAATATTAAAATAATTTTGACATAAAATAGGCTAGATAGTGCATAAGCTGAAAATTAAACCATCATAGCAGCGGAAATCCAAAATACAGCTTATCATCTAAACCAACATTATTACATCTTTGAAATACTATCTTTAAAGCAAAAGAAAGAGGTACACTACTAATTCCTAAAGTAGTGACCAACAACAACACAGGGAGATTATATATATATCATACGTGGAAGCCTCCTTCTCATCTCCGGTACACTACTCGTGCATAATCACCTGTCCTGTCTCTAGTCTGCCCGTTTAAGAGCACCCAGAGTAATAAGAAGAGACATAAAACTCTGGGTTAGACAAAAGTCTAGTATGAGCGATAAGCACAAAACAGAACAATAAAAGGTATACATAATCATACCTAAACCTGGACCTGCAACCAAAGAGTTAGCACACTAGGATGTACAATACTCTAAGGTGACACTAACACATGGTATGAAAATAATGGGTGGGGGGTGTGCATGTCATTGTGATAGAAAAACATCAAAGATAGCAATCATCCCCACATCTCTCATTCAGTGTGTAAAGCATACAATATCTACCTTTTGATCAACCAATTCTTTGTTGCGATCACTCTACCCCATGGAGTCATGACGGCTCCACTGCACTGATCCGTAACCACTAAAAATTTTCTATGTCCACTTTTCCCCCACAGAGTCATAAAAACTCCACTGCACTGGCTCATAGCCCTACTATGATCACTTTTCCCCATAGAGTCATAACAACCCCCTGCACTGAAACATAGCCACTAATCCGTCTCTCAGTGGTGAGTCAAAGCTATAGACATCGATAACCCCTTTGCACACGTCCCGCAGCAAAGTCCAATTCATGAAATTAACTCGTTGATCCCCATTTTGGTCCCGAGTAATAACCTCCCATTTGGACTTCCTTTGCATCTCGGGGTTTGTTCGAATTGGAGTTGGTCTTCAGAAGAGTCGTCGCGTAGAAGTGGCTCCAAATCCGGTTCGGTTCAGCCTCCATATGCAGTTCGGTTCGGTATTCATTGGTTCGGTTCAGGTCTCCTTCCCTTTGCTAACGCTTCCATTTGGTTCGGCCATCCCCATCTGATTCGGTTCAGTGCTCGCAATCCTAGTCCGGCTCGTGCATTGCTTCTCGGTTCCGTTCGTCTCTCCTGCTCTAGCTCGCTTATTCCGATCCGATCCCACGCCCCAACTCCAACTCTATGTGGGTGGCCTTCCGTCTTGCCAAGCCCCCTCTAGTGCCAAGTTCCGATATGAATCGAATCCCCTTTCCCAGTTCTCGTATCCGATCCGAGCCCTATATCCGATCCGATCCGAAAACCTGCACATTTTCCAATGAGCAAATTTTCATCTATTCTCGCCATACGACGGGGTTTTCAACCATTCTAACTTCACTAACCAATCATAAAACATTCCAAACAGTAATAGTAACATATAAGATCAATAAAAAAGGTTAAAATATCAAGCATACAGGTCATTTTGATATCAAACATACCCCAAAAGCATAATCTTCCCCTAAATCCCCTTAAGCATGTTTTAACAATAGGATTAGCAAACTTAGTCGAAATTAACCCAATTTTTTATTGTAACACCCCACACCCGCTATGGTCACTCACAAAGGGAATGCCATAGCATCGGTGGAGTATTTTAGTGAATATAGAACAGAAAAATTACACCAAGACAGATATAAATAGTACTTGAAATTTTAAAACATCATCTCATAACAGCGGAAATAAACATGTCTGGTTACATCATAAAGCCATGATAAAAGTCAAGTACAATATCCGTCAAAATAAAGAAGTACATAATCCCACTCTCTCATACAATAGCCATAACAAAAGAAAAGATAACTGGATAACTGGAGCTTTACATCTACCCAAGCTCCCAAAGGCTGGAACAACAATCCGATCAAGCTCTACTACCGCTAGGATCCACCGTAGGACCTGAGGGTTGGGAAAAAAAATAAAAACAACGGGGTCAGACATAAGCCTGAGTGAGCCCTATAACCTTAACAATACAATTATTAAAGTAATTAGGGTATGACATGAACTCGGTACGGTACCTTTGGGGATAATGACTACACTAAGTAGCCAACAACATAGGATGAACTAAGATAACCGTAAAGACGCATCTACCCACCCAAGGATAATTACTAACTGCACCACACCAGTCATTCCTACTTAAAGGTTGATCCCTTCCAAGGACTTAGAAAATTTCCCCAATAATTTCATGTACTCCTAGCTCACTACATAGGTGCCGTCTGCCCCTATCTCCACTAGGTGTACTCAGTAATTCTTACCCAGTAGTTTCGTGTACCCCTACATAGGTGCCGTCTGCCCCTATCTTCACTAGGTGTACCCACTACTCCCCATCGATCGGCTCCCTACCGTAGATACCCGTGCTGGTCCCACAGTGGGGTGTATCACTCCCCCAAAGTGACTACCCAATACTAACGGTGCACGGCTTTATATCTACACGATGCAACAACGGCTTATCTACCAGCCCGGGCCCACACACGCATATGAAGCCCGTTGGACTTGCGTTGCCACCGCTAACCCGTTTTGGCCTCTTATAATCAAGCCCAATATGCGTGTCCCGTCACTCGACATGGGTCGAGCCCACAAAGATACGTTTGGGATATTGGTTGAAATGGGCCCCCACAAGCTACCCACTTAAGCTTGTCATATATCTAGTGTATCCCACTTAACCCTTTAATCATGTTTAGTTACATGTTTCCACTTGGTTAAGTATTCTAATCGTATTTTCTATTGCCACCCAAGGCAACCACTAGATTCCACATGCCACCCAAGGCAACCACAAAATTTCCTCATGCCACCCAAGGCACCCACTTAACCCCTCATGTCCCACTACATGCTATTATGGTTAAGTGTTTCTTAATTAATTAAGACCGTGATCTCCCGTAAAGACCTCCCACATTAGACTGGCTGTTATGACCGCCTGGTTAAGCCGGTAGAATCCGGGCAGTCTTACATCATAACAGAGTCTAACCTCGTGTCTTTACCTTAATCACGTATTTAATTTATGGCTAAGACCTCTCACATTGGGCTGACATTTGTAGCAACTGGTTAAGCCGGTCGGGTCCGGGCAGTTTTACACTACAAATGAGTCCAACCTCGTGTCTTAGTCGATTAATTACACCTAATTAATCACCCCCATATTAATTATCCCTAACCAATATCAAGTTTACCATAACATGGGTAGACCTAACTCAATAGGTAAATTCCCATGGGGTAGACCTAACTCAATAGGTAAATTCCCACTTATGGTAATTTATTTTTTTATGGTATGCTTAATCATACCCAATCATCCATTTATTAACATATTTACCCACCCCATCGTTCCCCACGTAAATCATTCTCATTTCATGACATAATAAAAGGGGAAGATCCATCACACATATCATGGGTTTAGCATATAACTTTGTCATGGGTTAAGAGGATGTCAACTTGCATATATGAACACATATTAACCCAACTTGCTCTTAAGCATCTACATAACTTGCATAATTATTCATATGACCTCATAAGCATGCATAACATGGTAATCTTGCATTTGAGCATACACCTAACTTGCATAATCATTCACATAACTTCATATGCATGCATAACATGTTAATCTTGCATTTAAACATACACATAACTTGCATCATTATTCTCATAACTTCATATGCATGCATAACATATTAACCTTGCATTTGAACATACACATAACTTGCATAATCATTCACATAACTTCATATGCATGCATAACATATCAATCTTGCATTTGAGCATACACCTAACTTGCATGTTTATTCACATAACTTCATATGCATGCATAACATGTTAATCTTGCATTTAAACATACACATAACTTGCATCATTATTCTCATAACTTCATATGCATGCATAACATGTTGCATACTAGATCAATGTCCAACTTAGTGTTTTGCATCATAATCATCATGAAACATAGCCCCAAACTTGCATAAAGATATAACATTAAACTTGCATAAAAATGTTATGAACACATATACTAAACTTGCATGACATAGAGCATATAACTTGCAAAACACATGACATATACAATATTAAGCTTGCATAAACACATTGATCCACAAACATAACCATACATCATCATATCCTATCTTAATCAATTTAACAATTGATTATTAAGGGGATAGAAGCTCACCAAAACAAAATTAGCAAACTAATGAAGAAGATTAAGAGGCTAAAAGTTGATTTGGAATGCTAACCCTTCTCTAATTTTGGTGGAGGCTCTCTCAAGTTTCAATTTGCCATAGTTTAGTTACTAGATTTAATTATGAATGAATTAGGGTAGGGTTAGGGTCTTATTTATAGGATTAGGTGAGTGTTTTAGGCCCTTAGATTAACCCTAGATTAGATTAGGACCCTTAGATTTAGGAAATCTCTAGAACCAGCCCTCCTAGCCAGCCTGAAACCCAACCTGGTGCAACCTGGTGCACCCAGGTTCACTGAACGGTGCCACCCTGTCGACAGGCAAGTCGACAGACATGTCGACACCCCTGTCGACAGGCCTGTCGACAGCCCTGTCGACATGGGTTGGGCGGGAAGCTTCCCGCCTGACCCCGCCTGGCCCATCCCAAATCTGAATATTTGAATTTTCAAATCTGTTTTAGTTTTAAATTTTTCTGCTAACTTCATTGGACCATAACCGGGCCATACGGACTCCGATTTTCGAAAACTCGGACTCTATTTCGCGTATTTTTCCCAGACGAACGCAATTACGCAGCCCGTTACCCCTAATTCCCACGTCTGAGATTATTTATCCTGTAATTAGTGAATTTTAGTATTAACTAAAATTCGGGGTGTTACATTCTCCCCTCCTTAAAGGATTTCGTCCCCGAAATCTCTAAGCTAAGGAGAATGCATATCCTACCATCCAAATAACCATCTACTCAAATCATCAACCACGGGCATCCATTGTCCTTAAACAGTTTCTAATGATGTATGAGCATATGCAAACAGTGTGTGTATATGTTCCCTATCTAATGTATGAACATATGCAAACCATGATAGTGCCATGCATCCATTATGTATGCGAGAAAACCCTATCGACACATACAATATCTACATGAGTGCACAATCATTCACCAAAATGCATCATCCATGTGATAACACAACCATTATACATCCATAAATATATTTTCCTACACACAATTTTATGCAATATGCAATATGAAGTGACTGAGCCGATCTAGTGCCTAGAGTGTGTGTATATGCATCCACGAGCAACCACTAGCAAACACTTGCATCCACTTGCATCCATCAACCATAACATGTCTCAAACACATGTTTCAACCATAGGTTTACCCTATCTAAAGGTCAAAGGTACTAACGAGAGGACATACCAAAGATAAGATAAGTACTAGACAAACGATAAAGGAGAAAGTAAAGACATACCCTCAAAAAGAAATGGGTACAATGAACGCATCTTCGCTTCCGTCTCCCAAGTTGCGTTGTTCTCATCTTCTCCCCATTGCACCTTGACTAGTTGAACCTCTCTGTTTCTTAACTTCCTAGTCTCTGACCCAAGGATGCGAGTAGGAGCTCGTCTAATAGTCGCATCACGCTCTATCTCCATATCTCTAAGCAAGCTCGGCTCTACCACCTCTGCGGTCTCATGTAAGCATTTCCTCAGATGTGATACACGGAATACATCATGAACACCGCTAAGTCTGTCGGGCAACTCCACCCTATATGCCATCCGTCCAATCCTTTCCTTGATAGGAAACGGCCCAACAAACCTTGGTGCTAACTTCCCAACGGATCCGAAGCGAACAACATTTCTCAACGGAGATACCTTAACAAAAACCATATCCCCAACCTCAAACTCAAGATCCGTCCTTCTCTTGTCCGCATAAGATTTTTGCCTATCCTGCGCTGCTTTCATCCTTCTTCGAATCAAGTCAATCTTCTCAGAAGTCTCCCTAACCATATCAGGCCCAAGCAAGATCTTATCCGTAGATTCCCACCAACATGTAGGTGATCGACAAGGCCTTCCATAGAGAGCTTCAAAAGGAGCCATACCAATACTGGACTGAAAGCTGTTATTATATGCGAACTCTACCAATGGAAGATGCTCTTCCCATGTACCTCCAAAATCTAAGATACAAAGTCTCAAAAGGTCTTCTAGAACACGATTCACCCTCTCAGTCTGGCCGTCTGTCTGAGGATGATATGCGGTGCTTAGACACAATTGAGTCCCCACCGCTTCTTGCAAACTTCTCCAGAACTCGCTAGTGAAGATAGGATCTCGATCACTCACTATGCTAGAGGGTACCCCATGTAATCGAACTATCTCTCGAAGATATACTGAAGCTAGCCATGGAGCAGTCCTCTTGCTCTTCACAGGTATGAAATGGGCGCTCTTAGTAAGTCTATCTACCACCACCCAAATTCCTGTATTACCCTTCCTCGACCTGGGTAACCCGTCAATAAAATCCATCGAGACGCTATCCCACTTCCACTGCGGAACCTCCAATGGGTGAAGCAACCCACCTGGTTTCCTTTGCTCCGCCTTCACTTGCTGGCACACCAAACATTGAGCGACATACTCGGCCACATCTTTCTTCATACCGGCCCAGAAGAAAACCCTCTTCATATCCTGGTACATCTTATCCCCACCGGGATGAATGGTCATCCTAGAACGGTGTGCGTCATCAAGAATAGCCTTCCTCAACCCTTCATCTAGCGGTACACAAAGTCTACCGTCTCTACGCAAGCACCCCCTACCGTCTAGGGTGTACCTACTCAAATGGCTGGACGACTCCCCCCTTATGAGCTTCTCTATCAACTCAACCAACTGTGGGTCGTCCCTCTGGGCTTCCCCAATCCGCCCCAGAAGAGTAGGTCTAACTTCCAAAGAAGCTAGCAAACCGGGTACAATATCAACGGAAGGTCTGAAATCAAACATCGAGATAAATTCCAAGCTTCGTCGTTCCACGAACAATGGACTCAAAGACAACCTCTTCCTGCTCAAGGCGTCCGCCACCACGTTACCCTTGCCAGGGGTATACGCTATCTCGAAATCATAAGATGCTAGGAACTCCATCCACCTTTGCTGTCTTAAGTTCAGATCCTTCTGAGAGAACAAGTACTTCAAAGATTTATGGTCGGTGAACAGCTCGAATCTCTCATCAAGAAGATAATGGCGCCAAATCTTAAGCGCAAAAACAATAGCGGCCAGCTCTAGATCATGGGTAGGGTAATTTTTCTCATGTGCCCTCAACTGCCTTCCACCATAGGCTATTACCCTTCCCTCTTGCATTAAGACTGCGCCAAGTCCTGTCCCACAGGCATCGGTATAGACAACAAATGGCTTGCTCCCATCTGGCAACACTAAAACTGGAGCAGTGGTTAAAGCTCTCTTTAACCGTCGGAACGCATCATCGCAATCTACGTCCCATGCAAAAACAAGATTCTTCTTCGTTAAGCGGGTTAATGGGGCTGATATCTTCGCGAAGTCTTTAATAAACATCCTATAATAACCCGCCAACCCCAAGAAACTTCTTACTTCGGTAGCATTTTTCGGAACCTTCCAATCCTGAATTGATACTACCTTTGCGGGATCCACAGCTATCCCTTCCTTGGAGACCACGTGCCCCAAGAACCGTACTTCCTTCCTCCAGAAGTGACATTTAGAGAATTTAGCCTTAAGGCTATGCGCTCGAAGAGTCTTCAACACTTCCCCAAGATGTAGGGCATGCTCTTCTTCACTCTTAGAGAATACTAAGATATCATCCACAAAGACCACCACAAATTTATTAAGGAACTCCCTGAACACCCTACTCATCAAATCAACAAAGTAGGCGGGGGCGTTCGTCAACCCAAATGGCATCACCAGCCACTCATAGAAACCATCCGGAGTCCTAAAGTCAGTCTTGTCTATGCTATCCTCAGCCACCCTCAACTGATGAAACCCCGTGGCTAAGTCCAACTGAGAAAATACTGAAGCGCCGACCAACTGATCGAAAAGATCATCAATCCTCGGCAATGGGTGTCTATTCTTCTTTGTGAGCTTGTTGAGTTCTCTATAGTCTACACAAAGTCTGAGGGACCCATCCGCCTTCGTAGCAAATACTACTGGAGCACCCCACTCCGATATGCTCCGTCTTATGAACCCCTTCTCAAGCAACTCCCCTACTTGCTTATGGAGTTCCCTCCTCTCACGAGGAGCCATGTGGCGCACTGGTAAAGATACCGGTTTAGCATTATCCACCAAATATATTCGGAAGTCAATCTCCCGCTTCGGAGGTAAGCCCTTCACCTCTTCAAACACATCCGGATATTCCCGGACCACTCTAACAGATTGCAAGTTCTCGACCGAAGCGTCAAGCGATTCAAGATAACTTAGCATAACAGAGTCCCTGGGGTTACAAGAAATCTCGAGAGTGTTACCCAAGCGGGTCATGAGCCTAACAACTCTCCTTTCGCAATCAAGAACGGCACCATTACTGGATAACCAGTCCATGCCCAGAATCAACCCATAGCCCGTGAAGCCCAACACAAAAGCATCACATCTAAACTCAATGCTAAGTATAGAAATCTTCAAACCCAAACATATCATGGACAAATAAGTGGAGCCCCCAATTGGGTTTGAAACAACCAAGGGATCATCTACCAGACTGGTGTCTAGGTGCAGTGACTCAACTAATGATGATGAAATAAACGAATGCGATGCGCCTGAATCAAACAATGTACGGACAGGATGGTCAAATAGAAAAACCAGACTTTCAACGGAAATAGTTCTACCTCTCTCCTGAATTGGTGGAACCGCGAGAGCCTGTACTTGCCCTCTAGCCTGACCCGGTGCCATAAGAGCTTGCACCTGTCCTCCTGAGGTAGATCCCGTCCTTTGCCCTTTCTTAGGGCAATCCTTCACTAAGTGCCCTGCTTCGCCACAGTGGAAGCAACCGGTCTTCTTCTTCTTGCGACAATCCTTGCTTAGGTGGCCAGGTGTCCCACAATTGAAACACTTCTTCTTCTTGCCCTTGCCACCGTTGCCTTTCCCACCTTTGCTTTGCTGTTGTTGAGGTCTCTTTTGATCTCCCTTCTTCTCGGGTGCCTTATTAGCATTAGGACCCTTCTCTTCCTCAAACATGAGTGCCATGTCAACTAGCTTCTCAAAGGTGGCCCCCATAGGGATGTGAGTCATAGCCAACCCATGCATCGGTTCATTTAAGCCTTTCACGAACCTCAAAGCCTTCTTCTCCGGTGTATTCACCATGTCTAGGCCAAACCTTGCCAATTGATTAAACTTGTTAACATATTCCTTCACCGAAAGATTTCCTTGCTTTAGAGTCAAGAATCTTTCCATATACAAGTTTTCCTCCGCCCTTGAGAGAAACTTTGCCACAAATCTTTGCTTAAAATCCGCCCAAGAGTCAACGGGGTGTTCTCCATTAGTAACCTCCCACCAGAATGAGGCCTATCCCTTCATTAACCAAGCAGCCAACTTGACTTTCTTCCCTTCTTCCATCTCAAAGATATCTATCAACTCTTCCACCTCCTTAAGCCAATCTCTAGCCTCCACAAAGGTTTCAGATCCTTGAAAAGGTTTCCCTCCCATAGCTTTAAATTCCTTGCAAGTCTTAGCAAAAGTATCCGTGCGAGGAGGAGGGGGAGGAGGAAGATCGGGTGCTACGGTTGGTGGAGGAATATTCGCTGGACCCGCAGTGGTGGCCCTAGCCTCCATCAATCTCCTATACCATACTGGTACCGTCACACCCTCCGGAAAGTTAAGATCCTCAGCCATGCTGAAACGAAAAAGGAAAGATTCAAAACAGAGAATTCGAAGGATATAGATATGGCTATTGGGGATTATGCTTTTCTTTCAAAAACTTTTCTCTTAAAAGACATGTTTTTGAAAATACCTTTTCCAAAAATGTTTTAGAAAAATAGTTTTCTAAAAATTTTATCTGTTCCGGTAACCTTTGCTCTGATACCACGTGTAACACCCCACACCCGCTATGGTCACTCACAAAGGGAATGCCATAGCATCGGTGGAGTATTTTAGTGAATATAGAACAGAAAAATTACACCAAGACAGATATAAATAGTACTTGAAATTTTAAAATATCATCTCATAACAGCGGAAATAAACATGTCTGGTTACATCATAAAGCCATGATAAAAGTCAAGTACAATATCCGTCAAAATAAAGAAGTACATAATCCCACTCTCTCATACAATAGCCATAACAAAAGAAAAGATAACTGGAGCTTTACATCTACCCAAGCTCCCAAAGGCTGGAACAGCAATCCGATCAAGCTCTACTACCGCTAGGATCCACCGTAGGACCTGAGGGTTGGGAAAAAAAATAAAAACAACGGGGTCAGACATAAGCCTGAGTGAGCCCTATAACCTTAACAATACAATTATTAAAGTAATTAGGGTATGACATGAACTCGGTACGGTACCTTTGGGGATAATGACTACACTAAGTAGCCAACAACATAGGATGAACTAAGATAACCGTAAAGACGCATCTACCCACCCAAGGATAATTACTAACTGCACCACACCAGTCATTCCTACTTAAAGGTTGATCCCTTCCAAGGACTTAGAAAATTTCCCCAATAATTTCATGTACTCCTAGCTCACTACATAGGTGCCGTCTGCCCCTATCTCCACTAGGTGTACTCAGTAATTCTTACCCAGTAGTTTCGTGTACCCCTACATAGGTGCCGTCTGCCCCTATCTTCACTAGGTGTACCCACTACTCCCCATCGATCGGCTCCCTACCGTAGATACCCGTGCTGGTCCCACAGTGGGGTGTATCACTCCCCCAAAGTGACTACCCAATACTAACGGTGCACGGCTTTATATCTACACGATGCAACAACGGCTTATCTACCAGCCCGGGCCCACACACGCATATGAAGCCCGTTGGACTTGCGTTGCCACCGCTAACCCGTTTTGGCCTCTTATAATCAAGCCCAATATGCGTGTCCCGTCACTCGACATGGGTCGAGCCCACAAAGATACGTTTGGGATATTGGTTGAAATGGGCCCCCACAAGCTACCCACTTAAGCTTGTCATATATCTAGTGTATCCCACTTAACCCTTTAATCATGTTTAGTTACATGTTTCCACTTGGTTAAGTATTCTAATCGTATTTTCTATTGCCACCCAAGGCAACCACTAGATTCCACATGCCACCCAAGGCAACCACAAAATTTCCTCATGCCACCCAAGGCACCCACTTAACCCCTCATGTCCCACTACATGCTATTATGGTTAAGTGTTTCTTAATTAATTAAGACCGTGATCTCCCGTAAAGACCTCCCACATTAGACTGGCTGTTATGACCGCCTGGTTAAGCCGGTAGAATCCGGGCAGTCTTACATCATAACAGAGTCTAACCTCGTGTCTTTACCTTAATCACGTATTTAATTTATGGCTAAGACCTCTCACATTGGGCTGACATTTGTAGCAACTGGTTAAGCCGGTCGGGTCCGGGCAGTTTTACACTACAAATGAGTCCAACCTCATGTCTTAGTCGATTAATTACACCTAATTAATCACCCCCATATTAATTATCCCTAACCAATATCAAGTTTACCATAACATGGGTAGACCTAACTCAATAGGTAAATTCCCATGGGGTAGACCTAACTCAATAGGTAAATTCCCACTTATGGTAATTTATTTTTTTATGGTATGCTTAATCATACCCAATCATCCATTTATTAACATATTTACCCACCCCATCGTTCCCCACGTAAATCATTCTCATTTCATGACATAATAAAAGGGGAAGATCCATCACACATATCATGGGTTTAGCATATAACTTTGTCATGGGTTAAGAGGATGTCAACTTGCATATATGAACACATATTAACCCAACTTGCTCTTAAGCATCTACATAACTTGCATAATTATTCATATGACCTCATAATCATGCATAACATGGTAATCTTGCATTTGAGCATACACCTAACTTGCATAATCATTCACATAACTTCATATGCATGCATAACATGTTAATCTTGCATTTAAACATACACATAACTTGCATCATTATTCTCATAACTTCATATGCATGCATAACATATTAACCTTGCATTTGAACATACACATAACTTGCATAATCATTCACATAACTTCATATGCATGCATAACATATCAATCTTGCATTTGAGCATACACCTAACTTGCATGTTTATTCACATAACTTCATATGCATGCATAACATGTTAATCTTGCATTTAAACATACACATAACTTGCATCATTATTCTCATAACTTCATATGCATGCATAACATGTTGCATACTAGATCAATGTCCAACTTAGTGTTTTGCATCATAATCATCATGAAACATAGCCCCAAACTTGCATAAAGATATAACATTAAACTTGCATAAAAATGTTATGAACACATATACTAAACTTGCATGACATAGAGCATATAACTTGCAAAACACATGACATATACAATATTAAGCTTGCATAAACACATTGATCCACAAACATAACCATACATCATCATATCCTATCTTAATCAATTTAACAATTGATTATTAAGGGGATAGAAGCTCACCAAAACAAAATTAGCAAACTAATGAAGAAGATTAAGAGGCTAAAAGTTGATTTGGAATGCTATCCCTTCTCTAATTTTGGTGGAGGCTCTCTCAAGTTTCAATTTGCCATAGTTTAGTTACTAGATTTAATTATGAATGAATTAGGGTAGGGTTAGGGTCTTATTTATAGGATTAGGTGAGTGTTTTAGGCCCTTAGATTAACCCTAGATTAGATTAGGACCCTTAGATTTAGGAAATCTCTAGAACCAGCCCTCCTAGCCAGCCTGAAACCCAACCTGGTGCAACCTGGTGCACCCAGGTTCACTGAACGGTGCCACCCTGTCGACAGGCAAGTCGACAGGCATGTCGACACCCCTGTCGACAGCCCTGTTGACATGGGTTGGGCGGGAAGCTTCCCGCCTGACCCCTCCTGGCCCATCCCAAATCTGAATATTTGAATTTTCAAATCTGTTTTAGTTTTAAATTTTTCTGCTAACTTCATTGGACCATAACCGGGCCATACGGACTCCGATTTTCGAAAACTCGGACTCTATTTCGCGTATTTTTCCGAGACGAACGCAATTACGCAGCCCATTACCCCTAATTCCCACGTCTGAGATTATTTATCCTGTAATTAGTGAATTTTAGTATTAACTAAAATTCGGGGTGTTACATTTATCAAATCCATAAAATAATATTCCAGAATTATGCAAATCTTTCCATGTTTTTCTAAGCCATAATTTCGCTAATTATCACTAGTCACCCCTAATTAGCCGTAATTAGTGAAAAACAATGCAAATCACTCATCTTAGCCACAAATAAAACTTTAGATCTAAAACTCTGCTGTTTTGGGGCGTTTTCCTATGCAACGCAATAGCTCCAACTCTGATTTGGTGTTGATTTGTCTTGATTTGATGTAGATCTTCTTAATTAGTGATTAGAAGGTGATTTGGGATGATTTTAGAAGTTGGAGGCCATCGCTAGGGTTAGAGAAATGTTTTAGGCGGCTGAGAAAATGAAATAAAATCGTTTCCTTACTGATTTCAGCCTCCCCATAACCCTAATTCCGGAATGGGTTATTGGCCTACCTGTTGATCACCTAATTAGGCCCAGTTAAGCTGTTTTTCACCTTCCAAACAAAATTTCTGCCATATCTCCCAAACGCTAAGTCAGTTTGATCAATGTGACCACTATACAGAAAGGTAAACCATCATCCAAATCTAATGGAAGTGGTTTCAGGTCAAAAATCATTACCAATTCAAAGTTATAGGCAAAACAAGAATCGTTCGGTGCAAAACAGACATTTAAAAATCGGCAAAAACGGTCATTTAAAAATAGCCATACGTGAAACGAAGCATGGGAGTTCATAAGCGCGGAGCGATGCAAACCACCAAGGTCGCAGGAATCCGCAAGCGCGAAACGAAGTGCGGGAGTTCAATATACGTGAAACGAAGCGCGGGAGTTCTAAGCGCAGAGTGATGCAACCCTTCAAGGTCGCGAGAATCCGTAAGCGCAAAAAGAACGGGAGTTTAGTATACATGAATCAAAGCGTGGGAGCTTGTAAGCGCGAAGCGGTGCAACCCTCCATGGTCGCGGGAATCTGTAAGCGCGAAACGAAGCACGAGATTTCCGTATACGTGAAACGAAGCATGGGAGTTCGTAAACGCGGAGCGGTACAACCCTCCAAGGTAGCGGGAATCTATAAGCGTGAAACGAAGCACGGAAAACGAAGCATGGGACTTCATAAGCGCGGAGCGATGCAACCCTTCAAGGTCGCGGGAATCAAATGAAGCGTGGGAGTTCGCAAGCATAGAGCGATGCAACCCTCCAAGTCGCGGGAATCCGTAAGCGCGAAACGAAGCGCGGGAGTTCATTGTATGTGAAACGAAGCATGAGAGTTCGTAAGCTCGGAGCTGTGCAACCCTCCTAGGTTGCGGGAATACGTAAGCGCGAAACGAAGGGCGGGAGTTCACTGTGCATGAAACAAAGCGTGGGAGTTCATTAGCGCGGAGCGGTGCAACCCTCCAAGGTCACGGGAATCCGTAAGTGCGAAACGAAGAGTGGGAGTTCACTGTATGTGAAACGAAGCATGGAGCTTCGTAAGCGCGGGGCGATGCAACCCTCCAAGGTCGTTGGAATCCGCAAGCGCGAAACGAAGCACGGGAGTAAACTATACGTGAAACGAAGTGGTAGTTCGTAAGCGCGGAGCGA
Source organism: Allium sativum (assembly GCA_030737875.1). Lineage (NCBI taxonomy): Eukaryota > Viridiplantae > Streptophyta > Magnoliopsida > Asparagales > Amaryllidaceae > Allium > Allium sativum. Next base: position 44,417,511 of record CM060921.1, read on the forward strand.
TGCAATCCTCCAAGGTCATGGAAATTCGTAAGCATGAAATGAAGTGTGGGAGTTCAGTATACGTGAAACAAAGCGTGAGAATTCGTAAGGCCGTGGGAATCCGTAAGCCGGAAATGAGGCATTAGAGTTCAGTATACATGAAATGAGAGCATGTACATTTATAAGCGCGGATCGATGCAACCCTCCAAGGTGGCGGGAATCCATAAGTGCAAAACGAAGCGCGGAAGTTTAGTATACGTAAAACGAAGAGCGAGCGTTCGTAAGCGTGTAGCGATACAATCCTCCAAGGTCGCGGGAACCCGTAAGCGCAAAACGAAGCGCGGCAGTTCGGTATACATGAAATGAAGTGTGGGAGTTCGTAAGCACGGAGCGGTGCAGCCCTCCAAGGTTGCGGGAATCTGTAAGCACAAAACGAAGCGCGGAAAGTTCACTATACGGAGCGATGCAACCCTCTAGGGTCGAGGAAATCATATGAAACGTGGGAGTTCGTAAGCACCGCGTGATGCAACCCTCCAACGTCGTGGTAATCCGTAAGCGCGAAACGAAGCGTAGGAAGGTTGCAGGAATCCGTAAGCGCGAAATGATGCGTGGGAGTTCTCTGTACATGAAACGAAGCGTGGGAGTTCGTAAGCACGGAGCGGTGCAACTCTCCATGGTCGCAGGAATCCAAAAGTGCAAAACGAAGCACGAGAGTTCACTGTACGTGAAACAAAGCCTTGGAGTTTGTAAGCGCGGAGTGATGCAACCCTCCAAGGTCGTGGGAATCCATAAGCGTGAAACGGAGCGCGGGAGTTCACTATACGTGAAATGAAGCGTGGGGGTTCGTAAGCGCAGAGCGGTGCAACCGTCCAATGCCGTGGGAATCCGTATGCGCGTAACGAAGCACGGGAGATCACAATACATGAAAGGAAACGTGGGAATTCGTAAGCGCGGAGCGGTGCAACCCTCCAAGGTCGCGGGAATCCGAATGCACAAAACAAAGCGCGGGTGTTAAGTATACATGAAATGAAGTGTGGGAGTTCATAAGCATGGAGCGATGCAATCCTCCAAGGTCAAGGGAATCCTTAAGCACGAAACGAAGCGCGGGAGTCCAGTATACGTGAAGCGATGCGCGGGAGTTCGTAAGCACGGAGCGATGCAACCTTCTAAGGTCGCGAGAATCCGTAAGCATGAAACGAAGCGCGGGAGTTGAGTATACGTGAAGCGAAGCGTGGGAGTTTGTAAGCGTAGAGCGAGGCAACGCTCCAAGGTCGTGGGAATCCATAAGCGAGAAACAAAGCGTGGGAGTTCAGTATACGTGAAACGAAGCGCGGGAGTTCGTAAGCGTGGGGCGATGCAACACTCCAAAGTCATGGGAATCCGTGAGTGCGAAACGAAGCGCGGGAGTTCACTATACGTGAACCGAAGCGTGGGAGTTTGTAAGCGCAGAGCGATGCAACCCTCCAAGGTCGTTGGAATCCGTAGGCATTTACTGTACGTGAAACGAAGCATGGGAGTTCATAAGCGCGGAGAGATGCAACCATCCAAGGTCGTAGGAATCCGTAAGAATGAAACGAAGCATAGGAGTTTGTAAGCATGGGAGTTCGTAAGCGCGGGAGTTCGTAAGCACGGAGAGATTGCAGCTTAGTATTTTCATGAGTCCTAGCGGCTCCAGAACCACTTCCTTCAGTCTTCTTCTCGGGTTGCTTCCCTTTATTATTGTTGGCCAAGCCCCTTTCTATATCTTGCTGTGAACTCTCCTTGTCCTTCTCTTCATAGCGACTGGCAAACTTGTCAAGAAGCCTTTCCACCTCTTTCCTTGCAGTATACTCTTCATTAAACAGCTCTTTAAATTTGGTCCAAGTCATATTTTCTTCATCACCTCCTATATTGACCTCTTCCCACCAAAGCTGTGCTTCGCCTTGGAGCATCCATGAAGCCACAAATCTCTTCTTTTGATCTTCCAGTTCTAACGCTCTAAGTATCTTTTCACAATTCTTAAGCCATGCCAGAGCCTGTATCACGGTCTCCGTACCTGTGAATGGAACTCCATCTAATTTCTTAAAATCTTTCACTACCCTCACCAAGTCAAAGGGCTGCGGTGGTGGTGGCTGTTGAACTACAGGCTCCTCCGTTCCAATATCATTTTGCCTCATTGCTCTAACTCTAGTAGTTCTAACGGCATGAGTACTCATTTTTAGTTAGTTCTGTACGATCAAGGGAAGAGTCAGAACAATTGTAATGGTGATTTGAAGAAATGATAGGATAGAAGGATGGAAAAAGGACGGCGATAAAATGACTGACTATTATGTAACTCTAATGAACTGTTCGCCATAGAATATTAGTGATTTTATGTTAACGAATTGTTATAAATATGTTATACTCCAAAGCTAAGGTTAACCAAAGCTCTGATACCAACTGTGATAATCCCAAACTTCCACGGAATGAAAGTAAGGAATAATCATTTGGAATACAACATAAATATAACAATACAGATCACAGATACAACATAGCAAAGGAAAACCATAGAATAATAACATCATAGCAGCGGAATATGAATGTCATCAAACACAGAATCCCACAGTCACAGAGTACTAACTTATTACATCAAGTTTCCAGCAAAAAGGAAATAAGTTTCAACTTCCAAATTAGAACAACTGGAAATAAAATAAGTCTTGATGTCTTAGAGTCTAAAGATAAAATGTAAACAAAAAGTAAATGATAGATAGTCTTTGTGGTCCAACCTAAGCACCTCCAAATAAGCATCACCATGAAAGCTCCAAAGACAGCAAATCCAAAGAAAGCCGAACCTGTTACTTGGCTGCCCGTGTGGAAAAGAGGGCACCTGAGTTTGCAAAAGGTGAACAACAAACTACGAGTCAGTCATGGGACTGGTGTGAGAATTCTTAACTAATTTAACTACTAGTAATAAGGCAAATCTAAATACCACGCCGCTAACGCGGAACGGGTTTACCCCAATGGATTGCCGTGCATAATTTAAAGTGACAGAACAAACAATAAGTGAATCGTAAAACAACGCTATGCTTTTGAGACAAATGGAATCACCATAAGACCCAAGTCCCATCACACAATGCAACGCCAACCAGAGGATAGGGTTTCATCTTATGGTGATTAAACATGCTAAATACGATAAATATGAATCTAATATTATTATGGTATAAAAAACATTTCAAAATAAATGTATCAATCCTAGGAAGCATAGCTATCATATATTATGCCTCCGTACTAGTAATACAATCAAATTCGTAGGGTCGTATTTGGAATTTGGTTTCCAACATGAGTCAAGGCTAGGGAGGAGCTTGTAACTCCCCGTAATTTGAACATAAAAAATCACAAATTAAAGTATACTTAATTAAGTGAAATGGGTTGCGCAGAGAAATATATATATATTGATATATATATAATTGAAAATTAAATAAATAAATATGCAAAAATGTTCAAAACAGCGAATTGGGAGAGGGGAATAACCGAACCGGCCGATTTTTGAGGTCGACCCGAGCTCGCTGGGTCGACTAGGGGTTAATCCAGGGTGTTTGGCTGTCAACCCGTGGGCCGATTCGCTCAAATGCAGATTTTGCATTTGAATGGTTCTCATGGTTCAGCTTTAATCTAAAGGCCCTAGATGGTTCCTACACTTGACTTCTTCCCCAAGACATGCTTTGATGGCTTGGATTGAATCTAGGGTTAATCCTATGGCTAATACTATCCTAATCCTCTACAAAAAGACCCCTAAACCTAGCCTAAATCACCATTATTCAATCCTACAACTAAACTATGTCAAATTTGTTCCTCTCATGGCCTCCACTCTCATGCTAAAATTCCTAAGCCTATTTCTATGAGAAATTGTGAGTTCATACAAGTGCTTTCAAACTTGTATGAGTGTTCTTAGTTTGCATTCAAGTCAAGTTGCAACATTTCTATTTCAAAACAAGGATTTTTATTTGATTTGGCGCAAGGGTTTTTCATTGGAGCATTCATATTTGGGTCTTTTTGGTGATTGCATAAGGGCTTTGTCTCAATCTTTATAATAAATATATATTTGTGTCTTTATAGCATTGTAGGCCCTTTTCTACATTCTTTCTTTGAACTCTAAAGTTAAATGAATGATGCAAGTTTGGGGTTGATCATTATATGCAAGTTTGGTTGATCATTATATGCAAGTTTGGATGATCATTATGCAAGTTGGTTTAACCATTATGTATGACACATGTTGCTATGTTATGCAAGTTTGGGTTGATCATGTTATCATGTTATGCAAGTTAAACTTGATGTTGTGAGCATAAAGCTCTAAGCTTTATATTAAAGGTTGCATTTTGGCAACATGAAAGTTATCATACCCCTTATGATAACTTGCATGTGACGCTAAATGCGAACTTCTAGCAACTTCTACATGTCATTTATCACCATGTATCACTCATATGCTAAGTTTGGTTTTATGCATGCTTTTGAAGCCTAATGATGCAATATGCAAGTATATGAACATATGTACATCTCATATGCCACCATGATAAACTTGTGGCTTCAACACCTTTTTGTCATGATTATGCCAAGTTCCCTATTTTACCCTTTATGCGTTGTTGCGATTATGTAAACGATGGGATTACTTTGGGGTTGGGCAACATTATGACAAAAACATGGTTTTTATAACATAACGTGATATGTTAACTTGTAATTATGTTTTGGAAACATAATGGACATGACACTTAGAAAATATGAGTGTGGCCAACTTGAGGTTGGGTTGAGTTTGTAGCATAAATCTACCCGGACCCGCCCGACTTAACTAGTGGCTACAAACAATAGGACCCAATGTGAGAAGTTGGTCATGTTGTGCTCGAACCCGAGGTTAGACCAAGTTGTGGTGTAAAGCTACCCGGACCCGCCCGGCTTAACTAGTAACCACAACAAGGTCTAATGTGAGAGGTTAAAGCACATTAAGTTAATTATGCCTCCTGATTAGGGTTAAGTCATGGTCCACTTAATACTTAATCAATTTGGGCTGGATGGGTTAATCGGGGTTAAGTCATGAACCTTGGATACACTTAACCAATTTAATCCACGTTTGGATCGGGTTAACCACATTTGACCCATTAAGGAAACCCTAGTTGCGTGGTCCTTTGCAGCAGTAACCCTCTTGATAGTATCATAAGACCCTAGGACTAGGCTAGGGTGGGGCACGATTACTAGGCTGACATGTAAGCGACCAAAACGACGGCTGTGTAGGTACGCCGGTGTAGGTCCAGGCGGACTATGATCGTGCACATAGTCCGGCGTTGGAGAATCAGGCACGGGTACCAGTAGATCTAGGCTGTGCATACTTGATTGGTGTCCGAGGTCTACACCCTAGGACTTGATACACCCTGTGGTGGACCTAGCACAGTTAGCTACATTTCATGTTTGGGCCGTATGACACCGACACTTGACGAGTTAGGCTTATAGGGAGCCAATCGACTAGTCCGTGTAGTTGGACCTTGATTTAGGTCATCTCATGATGTTGGGCCAAGCATGGGCCAAGGGATCAATTCTTGTTTTTACTTGACATGTTAGAATGCTAGTACACCCGTGGTGCAAAACTTAACCTTGATTATGCGATGTCACCTTTATCTATCTTGTTAGTTAATCATCATGCCAGTATGTTGTTATCCTTATGTTCATCTCAGCTTCTCATGCCAGTTAACTTTACTAGTTCATAGACAGATAGTAGTAGGGCTTACCAGTCTTTTTGACTGACCTGTTTTCTTTCGCCTCTTTTCTTCCGTCCCCCGCCCTCAGGTCCTCAGGGTGGGAACATTGGAGCTTAGCTTGGATCTTTACAGCTTGCTTACTGGATTTGCTCATGTACGGTTTTGGACATTGAGCTAGCTATGGTTTATCACTTCATTTTGGGGATAGTACTTTATGTATTTCAGTTTTTCAGTTTATGCTTTTATCTAGACTTTGTTGTTGGAAAATAATGACCAAGTACTTTGTTGTAACATGACTATGGTTTTGAAATGCTATCCGCTACTTTACTACTCTGTTTTACTTATATGTTCTGTCTTGTGATATCTGCATGCACGTTTACCTTGTTTAACGCCCCTCCAAAGCTAATGTCCTTGCAAGAGTGGCATTGGCGGAGGTGGGGTGTTACATTTGGTATCTGAGCATAAGGTTTACAAGATTTGAGCAAATGTGTTTTTGAAACTTACCTTTTGAAAAACTATTTTCAAAACCAATTAAGTATTTTCCAAGAAAAGTCTAGTTATTTTAAAAAAGGCTATTCCCCAAAAGCCATAGCACTATCCTTCGTTTCTTCGTTCTGAATCTATCTTTTTCTTCGTTTTAGTATGGCCGATCGCTTTAACATCCCGGAAGGCGTGCAAGTACCAGTCTGGTTCCGGAGATTTATGGAGGCAAGGGCGAATGAAGCCGGCCCCGCGAACATTCCTCCTCCTTCCCCGGTCGCTAACATCTCTCCTCCTCCCATAGCTGAGGTTCCTCCTCACCCTCAGCATCCGCAAGAGGATTTTGCAAAGCTTTGCAAAGACTTTAAGGCGATGGGTTGCAAGAATTTTGTCGGAACGGAGACTTCTGTAGAGGCAAGAAACTGGTTAAAGGAAACTGAAGACCTCTTTGCTATCTTTGATGTGGAAGATCATAAGAAAGTTCTGTTGGTGGTATGGCTATTGAAAGGGGAAGCTGCTTATTGGTGGGTAGTCACCACCACTACTAGACCAATTGAGACTTGGGATGACTTTAGGAGAAGGTTTGGACTAAAGTTTCTATCATCGACAGAAGAGAACCTTCAGATGGAAAGGTTCCTATCTCTAAAGCAAGGGGACATGACAGTTAGGGATTACGTGGATATGTTTAATCAACTTGCTCAGTTCGGTCTAAAATTGGTTAACACAGCTCGGAAGAAGGCCCTACACTTTGCTCTAGGATTGAATGAGCCATTGCGCGGTTTGGCCATGTCTCATATACCCCTAGGAGCGACCTTCGAGAGTTTGGTGAATATGGCCTTACTTCAAGAGGAAGATACCGAGAAAAGGGACAAGAACAACAAGAAGGGGAACAAGGGCAACAGCAATCGCAATGACAACAAGACCAGGGAAACAAGGAAGTGCAAGTTCTGTCGGATCGTTGGGCACATAGCAAAAGATTGCAGGAAGAGGAAGAGGAAGTTAGGTGAGTGTTTCCATTGCGGAGAATCTGGACATTTTAGCAAGGATTGCCCCAAGAAGCAAGGACAAGGGCAAGAACGAACTCAGCGAGTAGGACCCTCTGGAGGGCAGTTGCAGGCTCTCCTCACTCTTCCAGCTTTTGGTCGAGGTAGTGTTTCTGTAAAAAGTCATGTTTACATTTCTGATTTCCCTGTTCATACCTTATTTGATTCTGGCACATCGCATAGTTTTATTTCTGATCTTATTGAAAGTTTTGCACCTAAGTACTAGTCTAGTTGAGGTCCCGTTAGTGTTTCAAATCCAATTGGGGGTTCCGCCCATCTACCTGTGATTTGTGTGGATTTGAAAATCTCTATCTTGAGCATAGAATTCATGTGTAATGTTTAGGCTCTCGGGTTTATGGGATACGTGTTGATTTTGGGTGTGGATTGGTTGTCCAGTTATGGAGCCGTTCTTGACTGTGAGCATAGGGTGGTGAGGCTCATGACTCGCCTCGGTAATACCCTAGAAATTTCTTGTAACCCTAGAGGTCCCGTCATGTTATGCTATCTTGAATCTCTCGACTCGTCCATCGATGATCTGAAATCTGTAAGGGTGGTCCGAGACTATTCTGATGTCTTTGAGGAAGTTAAGGGGTTACCCCCTAAACGAGAGATAGATTTCCGCATTTATCTAGTCGATAATGCCAAGCCAGTATCATTGCCCGTTAGGCACATGGCCCCACGAGAAAGAAGAGAGCTCAGTAAGCAAATCAAGGAGCTGCTTGAGAAGGGTTTTATTAGACGAAGCATTTCTGAATGGGGTGCTCCGGTGGTATTCGCTACTAAGGCGGATGGTTCGCTTCGTCTATGTGTTGATTATCGAGAGTTGAACAAGCTGACAAAGAAGAATAGGCACCCGTTCCGAGGATTGATGATCTCTTTGACCAGCTTGTAGGTGCTTCTGTTTTCTCTCAGCTCGATCTAGCCACCGGATTCCATCAGCTTAGAGTAGCTGAGGATAGCATTGATAAAAATGCGTTTAGGACTCCGGATGGATTCTTTGAATGGCTTGTCATGCCATTCGGATTGACTAATGCACCCGCCTACTTCGTAGACTTGATGAGTAGGGTGTTTAGGGAGTTCCTCAACAAGGTTGTTGTTGTCTTCGTGGATGATATTCTGATCTTCTCAAAGGACGAGGGAGAACATGCCAGACATCTCAAGGAAGTGATGGATACGCTTAGAGCGCATTAGTTGAAATCCAAGTTCTCCAAATGTCATTTCTGGAGAAGGGAAGTTCGGTTTCTTGGACATATAGTTTCTAAGCAAGGCATAGCGGTGGATCCCGCGAAAGTGGTTGTGGTTCAAGATTGGAAGACTCCTAGGAATGCGACCGAAGTAAGAAGCTTTCTCGGTTTGGCGGGCTACTATAGGAAGTTCATCAGAGACTTTGCTAAGATTTCGGCCCCTCTCACTAAGTTGACGAAGAAGAACTTAGTCTTTTCATGGGACTTGGAGTGTGAGCTTGCTTTTCAAAAGCTCAAAAGAGCCCTTACCTCAGCTCCAGTTTTGGCATTACCCGATAGTGGTAAGATGTTTACCGTGTACACAGATGCATGTGGCACGGGGTTAGGAGTTGTTCTGATGCAAGAGGGAAGAGTGATATGTTATGGGGGTAGGCAACTTAAAGTTCATGAGAAGAACTATCCCACTCATGATTTGGAGTTAGCGGCGATCGTCTTTGCACTCAAATCCTGGCGCCACTATCTTCTAGGCGAAAGGTTTGAGTTGTATACTGATCACAAGTCACTCAAATACCTCTTCTCGCAAAAATATCTGAATCTAAGGCAGCAAAGGTGGATGGAATTTTTGGCATCTTATGACTTCGAGATAGCTTATACCCCTGGCAAGGGTAATGTTGTGGCAGATGCACTAAGCAGAAGGAGATTGACTTTAAGCCCCTTGTTCATTGAGATGAAGAACTTGGAATTCTTGGCAACCTTTGATTTCATGACGGCTGTTGAGTTGATGACGGGTTCATTAGCATCCCTTGAGCTTAGACCCACACTTCTTGATCAAGTTGGGGCTTCGCAGAGGGAAGGTCCACAGATAGTCGAAGTTATGGACAAGTTGATTCGGGGTGAGACGTCTAGTCACCTTGCCAGATATACTATTGATGATAAAGGATGGCTAAGGCGTGATGGGAGATTATGTGTTCCTCGGGTGGGAGATTTGGTCCATAGAGTTCTTGAAGAAGCGCATCACTCGAAGATGACTATACATCCGGGAGGAGATAAGATGTATAGAGATATGAAGCGCAGTTTCTTTTGGGATGGAATGAAGAAAGATGTGGCAGAGTATGTTTCAAGGTGCATGGTGTGCCAACAAGTGAAGGCTGAGTCAAAGAAACCAGGTGGGCTATTACATCCATTGGAGGTCCCACAATGGAAGTGGGAGAGTATTTCTATGGATTTTGTGGATGGATTGCCTAGGTCAAGGAGAGCGAACACAAGCATATGGGTCATAGTTGACAGACTTACGAAGAGTGCTCACTTCATCCCAGTAAAGAGCAAGAGGACCGCATTAGGGCTGGCGTCTATTTATCTCCGAGAAATAGTGCGGTTGCATGGAGTTCCTTCTAGCATAGTTAACGATCGTGACCCAATTTTCACTAGCCAGTTCTGGAACAGTTTGCAAGAAGCGATGGGTACGCGATTGAATTTGAGTACAGCCTATCACCCCCAGACGGATGGCCAAACCGAAAGGGTGAATAGAGTGCTAGAAGATCTCTTGAGGCTTTGTGTTCTCGACTTCGGTGGTACTTGGGAAGACCACCTTCCTCTTGTAGAATTTGCTTATAATAATAGCTATCAAGCCAGCATAGGGATGGCACCATTTGAAGCTTTATATGGGAGGCCGTGTAGGTCACCATCTTGTTGGTGGGAGACAACAGATAGACTTATACTTGGGCCCGATATGATACGAGACACATCCGAGAAAGTTGAATTAGTAAGAAGAAGGATGAAAGTGGCCCAAGATAGACAGAAATCCTATGCTGACAAGCGGAGGGCAGATTTGGAATTCGAAGTGGGAGACATGGTTTTCGTGAAGTTTTCTCCTTTGCGAAATGTGGTACGTTTTGGAGCAGCGGGGAAGCTGGCACCGAGGTTCGTAGGACCCTTCCCTATCATAGAGAGAATTGGAAAGATGGCCTATAAGGTGGGATTGCCCGAGAAGCTAGCCGGAGTGCATAATATCTTTCATGTCTCGCATCTCCGAAAGTGCCTACATGAGTCCGCTGAGGTGGTTGAACCAAGACTTCTTGAAGACATTGAGGTAGAGAAAGAATCAACCTTGAGAAGAGCTCCGATTCGTATCTTGGGAACAGAGATCAAGAAGCTAAGGAATCGAGAGGTCAAGTTGGTGAAAGTTCAGTGGGGTGAAGCCGACGAAGATGCAACTTGGGAAACCGAGGAGAAGATGCGTGGGCTTTATCCATTTCTTTTTGAGGGTACATTCTCGACCTCTTTTCCTAATTAGCATATCATTCTTTTTATCCGCGTTTATCTAGTTTATCTTGTTTCGTAGATCTTGTCATGAGAACCTTAGGTAGAAACCCTTGGTTGAAACATGTATTTGAAACATGTTATGCTTGATGGTTGCAAGTGGTTGCAAGTGTTTGCACGTGGATACTCGTGGATGCATGATACACATTAGGCACTAAGATCGACTCACACACTTTCATGTTGCATATGCATGAGTGCTTATACTTATTCATGGATGAAACTTGTTGAGCTATCACGTGGATGTTGCATATGGATGAATATTATGTGCACTCATGTAGAGATTATAAATTATGTTAGGAATTTGCATACATATGGACTCATTTCACTAACATATATTGCATTAAGGAGGTTTACTGTATCCGCAACCGCCTGATTTTTGCATTAGATAAGTACATATACACACACCTTTGCATATGATCATACAACATTTAGAATCCTTTAAGGACAATGACTGCACGTGGATGATGTTTTGAGTAGATGGATGATGGATAGTAGGATACGTTCTTCCTAAGTTGGAGATTTCGGGGACGAAATCCTTTAAGGAGGGGAGAATGTAACACCCCGTAATTTGAACATAAAAATTCACAAATTAAAGTATACTTAATTAAGTGAAATGGGTTGCGCAGAGAAATATATATATATTAATATATATATATATAATTGAAAAATAAATAAATAAATATGCAAAAATGTTCAAAACAGCGAATTGGGAGAGGGGAATAACCGAACCGGCCGATTTTTGAGGTCGACCCGAGCCCGCTGGGTCGACTAGGGGTTAATCCATGGTGTTTGGCTGTCAACCCGTGGGCCGATTCGCTCAAATGCAGATTTTGCATTTGAATGACTCTCATGGTTCAGCTTTAATCTAAAGGCCCTAGATGGTTCCTACACTTGACTTCTTCCCCAAAACATGCTTTGATGGCTTGGATTGAATCTAGGGTTAATCCTATGGCTAATACTATCCTAATCCTCTATAAAAAGACCCCTAAACCTAGCCTAAATCACCATTATTCAATCCTACAACTAAACTATGTCAAATTTGTTCCTCTCATGGCCTCCACTCTCATGCTAAAATTCCTAAGCCTATTTCTATGAGAGATTATGGGTTCATACAAGTGCTTTCAAACTTGTATGAGTTTTCTTAGTTTGCATTCAAGTCAAGTTGCAACATTTCTATTTCAAAACAAGGATTTTTATTTGATTTGGCGCAAGGGTTTTTCATTGGAGCATTCATATTTGGGTCTTTTTGGTGATTGCATAAGGGCTTCGTCTCAATCTTTATAATAAATATATATTTGTGTCTTCATAGCATTGTAAGCCCTTTTCTACTTTCTTTCTTTGAACTCTAAATTTAAATGAATGATGCAAGTTTGGGGTTAATCATTATATGCAAGTTTGGTTGATCATTATATGCAAGTTTGGTTGATCATTATATGCAAGTTTGGATGATCATTATGCAAGTTGGTTTAACCATTATGTATGACACATGTTGCTATGTTATGCAAGTTTGGGTTGATCATGTTATCATGTTATGCAAGTTAAACTTGATGTTGTGAGCATAAAGCTCTAAGCTTTATATTAAAGGTTGCATTTTGGCAACATGAAAGTTATCGTACCCCTTATGATAACTTGCATGTGACGCTAAATGCGAACTTCTAGCAACTTCTACAGGTCATTTATCACCATGTATCACTCATATGCTAAGTTTGGTTTTATGCATGCTTTTGAAGCCTAATGATGCAATATGCAAGTATATGAACATTTGTACATCTCATATGCCACCATGATAAACTTGTGGCTTCAACACCTTTTTGTCATGATTATGCCAAGTTCCCTATTTTACCCTTTATGCGTTGTTGTGATTATGTAAACGATGGGATTACGTTGGGGTTGGGCAACATTATGACAAAAACATGGTTTTTATAACATAACGTGATATGTTAACTTGTAATTATGTTTTGGAAACATAATGGACATGACACTTAGAAAATATGAGTGTGGCCAACTCGAGGTTGGGTTGAGTTTGTAGCATAAATCTACCCGGACCCGCCCGGCTTAACTAGTGGCTACAAACAATAGGACCCAATGTGAGAAGTTGGTCATGTTGTGCTCGAACCCGAGGTTAGACCAAGTTGTGGTGTAAAGCTACCCGGACCCGCCCGGCTTAATTAGTAACCACAACAAGGTCTAATGTGAGAGGTTAAAACACATTAAGTTAATTAATGCCTCCTGATTAGGGTTAAGTCATGGTCCACTTAATACTTAATCAATTTGGGCTGGATGGGTTAATCGGGGTTAAGTCATGAACCTTGGATACACTTAACCAATTTAATCCACGTTTGGATCGGGTTAACCACATTTAACCCGTTAAGGAAACCCTAGTTGTGTGGTCCTTTGCAGCAGTAACCCTCTTGATAGTATCATAAGACCCTAGGACTAGGCTAGGGTGGGCCACGATTACTGGGCTGACATGTAAGCGACCAAAACGACGGTTGTGTAGGTACACCGGTGTAGGTCCAGGTGGACTATGATCGTGCACATAGTCCGGCGTTGGAGAATCAGGCACGGGTACCAGTAGATCTAGGCTGTGCATACTTGATTGGTGTCCGAGGTCTACACCCTAGGACTTGATACACCCTGTGGTGGACCTAGCACAGTTAGCTACATTTCATGCTTGGGCCGTATGACACCGACACTTGACGAGTTAGGCTTATAGGGAGCCGATCGACTAGACCGTGTAGTTGGACCTTGATTTAGGTCACCTCATGATGTTGGGCCAAGCTTGGGCCAAGAGATCAATTCTTGTTTTTACTTGACATGTTAGAATGATTGTACACCCGTGGTGCAAAACTTAACCTTGATTATGCGATATCACCTTTATCTATCTTGTTAGTTAATCATCATGCCAGTATGTTGTTATCCTTATGTTCATCTCAGCTTCGCATGCCAGTTAACTTTACTAGTTCATAGACAGATAGTAGTAGGGCTTACCAGTCTTTTTGACTGACCTGTTTTCTTTCGCCTCTTTTCTTCCGTTTCCCCCCCCCCTCAGGTCCTCAGGGTGGGAACATTGGACCATAGCTTGGATGTTTACAGCTTGCTTACTGGATTTGCTCATGTACGGTTTTGGACATTGAGCTAGCTATGGTTTATCACTTCATTTTGGGGATAGTACTTTATGTATTTCAGTTTTTCAGTTTATGCTTTTATCTAGACTTTGTTGTTGGAAAATAATGACCAAGTACTTTGTTGTAACATGACTATGGTTTTGAAATGCTAAGTTTTATCCGCTGCTTTACTACTCTGTTTTACTTATATGTTCTGTCTTGTGATATCTGCATGCACGTTTACCTTGTTAAACGCCCCTCCAAAGCTAATGTCGTTGCAAGAGTGGCATTGGCGGAGGTGGGGTGTTACAGAGCTCCTTACTGATTCGAGACACTATAGCTAATGTCTTAGGATCCCCCGTAGTGAACCCTTGGATCCTGCAGGGCCGGTCCACACATACAACTTCGTGGATTGGCAATTCCTGAACACACGTTTCCCGATCCTATAGGACCTATCATCTGAGGCGCCTCATTCCATCATCTACATAAGTAAAATATCAGCCAGTTTAAGCACTGACACTACTTTTAACTAGAAAGAAACGTGCTGCTCTCCCTACTTTCCCTTCTCCCGTTTTTGACTCCACCGGGTTGTAAGGCTCGTGAAGCTACGTAATACACAAAGCTATGCTTATTCAAGCTGTGCTTTGATCATCACCACAAGGTTCTGCTTTTCAACAAGAAGCCTTGATCATTGCATCTTAGTATGCCACACTGTCACTCTATATCACACTACCAATCCTTTGCCGAAATATACAAAAGGGTGTTAAGCAAGAGAATAAATTCTCCGCCACCAATCATTCATACATTCGACAGAAAATTAATAAATAAAATATAAAGGAGTACAATGTCGGACACACATTCCATTTGTAAGCTTATGCTCTGGGTCTGAGCGAAAACCAAATCCATGCAATCAACATGTTCATTTGGACAATGACCATGACCCTTGAATTGGGAGCAAGTCAAATCAGGGCCTCGATCGTTGTCCTCTCGATGGAAGATTTACGGTCTTCATACGCCGTCTTCATACTTCGATTCTTTACGTCGTTTTGATTATTTGGAATGAGAGTAACTCGGACTTTCCAAATAATCCTCGTATATATAATGAAAATCCTTCTTTATCATCCATATTATTTTATAACGATTAATTCCCTTTTCAATTATTTAAAATAGTTAAATCTTATTTAATGACGCTTCGGGTCATTGGCGACCCTGGCGCTGCTTTCAACAAAAATTGATTTTCACATTTCTCAAAATCTAACCGTTGTATCTTAGCATAGTATATATCGTTGGAAAGATCTTCCCAAGACGGTCCTAACGGTTCCAGTTTTAGGAAATTCTGACGGTCGGATCTTTTGGTATAATCGTTTAAATGTACGATTTCAACACCGCGCTCGATTCGTTAAATATTAATTATATATATATAAGTCTTTTAACTTTTATTTTACATAAGAATATAAATTCTATTACAACGTCTACTTTCATCATCATTTTTTTCCATTCTTCCATTCCTCTGTTTACATGAAAGATGTAAATCATAATTCAACATTTCCTCCCACATTTTATTCTTTTATTAAAAAGGTAAATTCTATTCCAATGGAAAATTTTATTTTTCCTTCCTAATCCTTAAATTACACTGTAAAATCTCCCCTTTAATTACATTAGAAATATAATTAACATTATAATGTAAAATTCCTACCTTTCAATTGCATTGTAAAATTTCCCTTCTTAATTACATTGTAAATGTAATTAACATTACAGTGAAAAATTCTAACTTATTACATTGAAAATGTAATTTCGATTCTAATGTCCAATTCCTTTTCTTAATTACATTAAAATGTAATTTCCAATATAATGTAAGCCTTTCTTTTTAAATTACATTGAAATTGTAAATTTCCTAACAGTGTAACTTCTATCTTGTAATTTGCCCTTTTATTTTCCCTATAAAGTCCTACCCTTTTAATTATGTTACAAATGTATTTTCATTTTACATGTCAAATTTTGTCTTTAGTTTCCAAGGTAAAATCCTACCTTTAATTACATTAAAAAATGAAATTTACTTTTCCATACGAATTCTCATTCTTAGTTTACAAATGAAAGTGTACATCTAATCTACCATGTAAATTCTTCTCTTTTAATTTCAAAATAAAAATGTAATTTACATTTGCAATGTAAATCTTCTTTCTTAATCTACATATAAAATGTGTTTTTAACTTCAATGTAAATCCTCATCTTAATTACATAATAAAAGAAATGTAACTTATATTTGCAGTGTAAATCCTATTCTAAATTTACATGTAAAAATGTAAATTTAATTACAATGCAAATTCCTACTCTTTATTTGTATGTTAAAATGTAAATTTAACTACAATGTTAATTCCACTTTTAATTTACATGTAAAATGTAAATTTAAATACAATGCAAATTCTACTTTTAATTTACATGTAAAAATGTAAATTTAAATACAATGAAAATTCTACTTTTAATTTACATGTAAAAATGTAAATTTTAATACAATGCAAATTCTACTTTTAATTAACATTGCAAAAATCTCATCTTTTAATTACAATGTAAAAATACCATCTTTCTCTTTACAATTTAAAAATATCATCTTTTTATTTACAATGTGAAAATATCACCTTTTATTTACAATGTGAAAATATCATCTTTTTATTTACAATGTGAAAATATCATCTTTTTATCTACCAATAAAATATTTCAATGTTCATTTGCATTTATGAATGCAAATAAAATAGCAAACTTTATTTCAATGTTTTATTTGTGTTTGAGAACACAAATAAAAGTGATCATTCATTTTTCTATGATGTATTTGTGTTTTGAGAAAAATAAGGCCTAACATTTAAATTGACAATTTAAATCATCTCAACACAAATGAATCCAAATAGCGTTTTTATACTGAATTGACAAATAGATCCCATTCAACAAAAGGGTGACAATTTTTTTAATCTTTATATTTTATATTGAATCGATAAACAAAATCAACTCAAATAAAGTGACAAAATATGGATTGATGAACTAAATCAATCCAATAAGAGTGACAAACCACATATTTTGATATTGAATCGATGATCTAAATCAACTCAATAAATTAAAAGGATGAATAATTATATTTGTATAAGGCATATAGATCTATAACTATCCATTATATATTTTGATCTTGAATTGATAATCTAAATCAATTCAATAAAAGAAAGGGATGAAATAATCATATTTGTTTAACACACATGAATCTTATAATTATCCATCACAACCAACAGAACAATTATCATACAATATCAGCACAAAACAGATCTGAAAAATATAACTATAAATAAATAAACAAAATGAATTGATTTATTATTTTAAAACAAAAGAAATCTAACAGTCGTTCGAAATTTAGTCCAAAATTCCAACAGTTCAGAATTGTCCCGTTTCAGTCTTGGATTGTAGATCTTCGTCGTACGATCACAACGAATCTGAAATTGTTGAATTTCATTGTCCTATGCATTAGTTATGGACCAAATAAGATTGATAGTTATTTTTAAAAAAATTAAATTTGCAAATTCATTAAGGAATTAAACCTTCTTCTACAATAGCTAACCACGGCCGTATAAAACCCAATTGCTTCAGAACTTTGAATTCAGTTTTCAGGAGATAGGAAGGTCGGTTTGAGGTGTCGTCAGTCGAAGATGGTCGGGCTTGGAGAGGCGTGCATGCACCAGGAAGCAGGGGGTGCGGTGGCGATATGGCGGGTCGACGGCGGTTTAAACGGCCGAGTTTTGGGGGCGGGGTCCTTGAGGTACGGGGCACGAGAGGTTCGAATACTTGTATAGAAACGTAGAGGAGGAATAGCTCTAGAGAAAACTCCAAAGGGGCATGGGTTAATGCTTTGTGTAGAAGGAGAATTTCGTGGGGAAAGGATTGAAAGGGGCGGCGGCTTCAAAACGAACGAGAACGATGAATGCACAGTGGATTTTATAATAAAATATTAGGGTTTGGTTATTATTAAATAATTAGTTAGCCCAATAAAGCCCATTTTGCAACTTTCTTCTTTTTCAGCCCAATGACTGCAATTCCAACATATTTACCCATATTTTGGACTCATCTGACTACGTCCCGTAGGCCCATATGATCGTCTTGGCCCCCGTTTCTCAGTTTTAAAAATATAAATCATTTATTTTAAATTCAAACGTACTTTCTAATTTACCGGGGATACATATGATCTCAGAAAAATCCAAAAAACATATTTTTGGCTTCGTGACGACGATATGGTCCTAGCAAAATTAATTTCATCGAATTCTGCGACTGTTTGAAAAATGGACTTTTTCAAGTCGATTAAAATTGACCGAAATTGACCAAACTGAAATATTTTTGCCACAGTAACAAATTAATTCTAAAAATTATGAAAAATTAAACTTATCAATAATTTGACATTCTGAATCCAACAAAAGTGGTTTCGTCGAAAACAGAGGTCGTTTGAAAAATGGCTATTTACAAGGCGTATATATTAAATATTAAAAATACATTTTTAAACAAATAATTCCCAAAACTCGAAATATATAAGTGTTTATATTTTTTAAATGCAGAAACATCATTCTGAACTCAATGGAATGGTTTTGAGTCCAAATTCCTTAATATGCAAAAAGTAGTATTTTTGACCTTTGTATATTATATATATAAATTTCATAGCGACCTTTCTAAATTTTGATTTTGACATAACTTACAACTTACAAACTGAAATCTAAATTTCTTAAATTCATTATAAAGATATCATCGATACAGTCTTAGCGTTTCTTGTTTCGTCTAATTTTGATCTATAATGAATTTTATATATTTTCCCAAAGTTGAAAAACGAATTTTGAAATTACCACGCTCTTTCGGGCTCGGAATGGAATTAATATAAATTTTTAAAGTCCTACTTCAAATTAAAAAAAAATTAATCGTGATTATTTAAAAAAAAATCTTATCAAAAACTCGTTTAAATTACTTCAAATAAAATTTTTAAATTTACCCCAAAATTTAGGGTTGTTACAGTCTCCCCTCCTTAAGAACTTTTCTTCCTCGAAAAGGAAAAGAAAAATAGAAGAGTAGGAACCAACACAAAGAATGTTTTTAATAGAAATAGTACCACCTAAAATATCAGGCTTACCTGCTCCTTCAGAATAAGTAGGTGCGGAAGAAGGTGGTGCACTTGCTCCCTCGTACACATGGGCAACTTGGGAACTCCTCAAAAGTAGACAATTAAGTTTGATGTGACCCTTTTTATGGCCGTTATAGCATTTTCTAGTGTCCTATCTTCTGGCCTTCTTTGGATTCCCGTAGTCCTTGCTACAGTGTCCAAACTTCTGGCAGTGGTAGCATTGCAGCTTAGTCTTCTCATGAGTCTTAGCGGCTCCAGAACCACTTCCTTCAGTCTTCTTCTCTGGTTGCTTCCCTTTATTATTGTTGGCCAAGCCCCTTTCTCTATCTTGCTGTGAACTCTCCTCGTCCTTCTCTTCATAGCAATGGGCAAACTCGTCATGAAGCCTTTCCACCTCTTGCCTTGCAGTATACTCTTCATTAAAAAGCTCTTTAAGTTTGGTCCAAGCCATATTTTCTTCATCACCTCCTATATTGACCTCTTCCCACCAAAGTTGTGCTTCTCCTTGGAGCATCCATGAAGCCACAAATCTCTTCTTTTGATCTTCCAGTTCTAACGCTCTAAATATCTTCTCACAATTCTTAAGCCATGCCTGAGCATGTATCATGTTCTCCGTACCTATGAACGGAGCTCCATCTAAATTCTTAAAATCCTTCGCTACCCTCACCAAGTCAAAGGGCTGCGGTGGTGGTGGTGGTGGCTGTTGAACTGCAGGCTCCTCCGTTCCAATATCATTTTGCCCCCATTGCTTTAACTCTACTAGTTCTAGCGGCATGAGTACTCATTTTTAGTTAGTTTTGTACGATCAAGGAAAAAGTCAGAACAACTGTAATGGTGATTTGAAGAAATGATAGGATAGAAGGATGGAAAAAGGACGGCGATAAAACGACAGACTATTATGTAACTCTAATGAACTGTTCGCCATAGAATATTAGTGATTCTATGTTAACGAATTGTATAAATATGTTATACTGCAAAGCTAAGGTTAACCAAAGCTCTGATACCAACTGTGATAGGCCCAAACTTCCACGGAATGAAAGTAAGGAATAATCATTCGGAATACAACATAAATATAATAATACAGATCATAGATACAACATAGCAAAGGAAAACCATAGAATAATAACATCATAACAGTGGAATATGAATGTCATTAAACACAGAATCCCACAGTCACAGAGTTAATAACTTATTACATCAAGTTTCCAGCAAAGAGGAAATAAGTTTCAACTTCCAAATTAGAACAACTGTAAATAAAATAAGTCTGGATGTCTCAGAGTCTAAAGATAAAATGTAAATAAAAAGTAAATGATAGATAGTCTTCGTGGTCCAACCTAAGCACCTCCAAATAAGCAACACCAAGAAAGCTCCAAAGACAGCAACTCGAAAGAAAGCCGAACCTGTTACTTGGCTGCCCGTGTGGAAAAGAGGGCACCCGAGTTTGCAAAAGGTGAAAAACAAACTACGAGTTAGTCATGGGACTGGTGTGAGAATTCTTAACTAATTTAACTATTAGTAATAAGGCAAATCCAAAGACCACGCCCTAACGCGGAACGGGTTTACCCCAATGGATTGTCGTGCATAATTTAAAGTGACAGAACAAACAATAAGTGAATCGTAAAACAACGCTATGCTTTTGAGAAAATTGGAATCACCATAAGACCCAAGTCCTATCACACAATGCAACGCAAACCAGAGGATAGGGTTTTACCTTATGGTGATTAAACATGCTAAATACGATAAATACGAATCTAATATTATTATTAGGGTATAAAAAAACATTTCAAAATAAATGTATCAATCCTAGGAAGCATATCTACCATATACTATGCCTCCGTACTAGTAATACAATCAAATTCATAGGGTCGTATTTGGAATTTGGTTTCCAACATGAGTCAAGGCTAGGGAGGAGCTCCTTACCGATTCGAGACACTCTAGCTAATGTCTCAGGATCCCCCGCAGTGAACCCTTGGATCCTGCAGGGCCGATCCACACATACAGCTTTGTGGATTGCCAGTTCTTGAACACACGTTTCCCGATCTTATAGGACTTATCATCCGAGGCGCCTCATTCCATCATCCACATAAGTAAAATATCAGCCAGTTTAAGCACTGACACTACTTCTAACCAGAAAGAAACGTGCTACTCTCCCTGCGTTCCCTTCTCCCGTTTTTGACTCCACCGGGTTGTGAGGCTCGTGAAGCTACGTAATACACAAAGCTTTGCTTATTCAAGCTGTGCTTTGATCATCACCACAAGGTTCTGCTTTTCAACAAGAAGCCTTGATCATTGCATCTTAGTATGCCACACTGTCACTCATATCACACTACCAATCCTTTGCCGAAATATACAAAAGGGTGTTAAGCAAGAGAATAAAGTCTCTGCCACCAATCATTCATACATTCGACAAAAAATTAATAAATACAATATAAAGGAGTACAATGTCGGACACACATTCTATTTGTAAGCTTATGCTCTGGGTCTGAGCGAAAACCAAATCCGTGCAATCAACATGTTCGTTTAGACAATGACCATGACCCTTGAATTGGGACCAAGTCAAATCAGGGTCTCGATCGTTGTCCTCTCGATGGAAGATTTACGGTCTTCATACGCCGTCTTCATACTTCGATTCTTTACGTCGTTTTGATTATTTGGAATGAGAGTGACTCGGACTTTCCAAATAATCCTCGTATATATATAATGAAAATCATTCTTTATCGCCCATATTATTTTATATTGATTAATTCCTATTTCAATTATTTAAAATAGTTAAATCTTTATTTAATGACGCTTCGGGTGATTGGCGACCCTGGCACTGCTTTAAACCAAATTAGATTTTCACATTTCTCAAAATCTAGCCGTTGGATCTTAGCGTAGTATATATCGTTGGAAAGATCTTCCCAAGACGGTCCTAACGGTTTCAGTTTTGGGAAATTCTGACGGTCGGATCTTTTGGTATAATCGTTTAAATGTACGATTTCAAAACGCGAACTACCGCGCTCGATTCGTTAAATATTAATTAAATATATATAAGTCTTTTAACTTTTATTTTACATAAGAATATAAATTCTATTACAATGTCTACTTTTATCATCATTTTTTTTCCATTCTTCCATTCCTCTGTTTACAGAAAGATGTAAATCATAATTCAACATTTCCTCCCACCTTTTATTCTTTTATTAAAAAGGTAAATTCTATTCCAGTGGAAAATTTTATTTTTCCTTCCTAATCCTTAAATTACACTGTAAAATCTCCTTTTTAATTACAGTAGAAATATAATTAACATTATAATGTAAAATTCCTACCTTTCAATTGCATTGTAAAATTTCCCTTTTTAATTACATTGTAAATATAATTAACATTACAGTGAAAAATTCTAACTTATTACATAAAAAATGTAATTTCGATTCTAATGTCCAATTCTTTTTCTTAATTACATTAAAATGTAATTTCCAATATAATGTAAGCCTTTCTTTTTAAATTACATTGAAATTGTAAATTTCCTAACAGTGTAACTTCTATCTTTTAATTTGCCCTTTTAGTTTCCCTATAAAGTCCTACCCTTTTAATTATATTACAAATGTAATTTTATTTTACATGTCAAATTTTGTCTTTAATTTCCAAGGTAAAATCCTACCTTTAGTGACATTAAAAAATGAAATTTTATTTTCCATACGAATTCTCATTCTTAGTTTACAAATGAAAGTGTACATTTGATCTACCATGTAAATTCTTCTCTTTGAATTTCAAAATAAAAATGTAATTTACATTTGCAATGTAAATCTTCTTTCTTAATCTACATATAAAATGTGTTTTTAATTTCACTGTAAATCATCATCTTAATTACATAATAAAAAATGTAACTTATATTTGCAGTGTAAATCCTATTCTAAATTTACATATAAAATTGTAAATTTAATTACAATGTAAATTCCTACTCTTTATTTACATGTGAAAATGTAAATTTAACTACAATGTAAATTCCACTTTTAATTTACATGTAAAAATGTAAATTAAAATACAATGCAAATTCTACTTTTAATTTACATGTAAAAATGTAAATTCAAATACAATGCAAATTCTACTTTTAATTTACATGTAAAAATGTAAATTTAAATACAACGCAAACTCTACTTTTAATTTACATTGCAAAAATAACATCTTTTAATTACAATGTAAAAATATCATCTTTTTCTTTATAATGTAAAAATATCATCTTTTTATTTACTACGTGATAATATCATCTTTTTATTTACAACGTGAAAATATCATCTTTTTATTTACAATGTGAAAATATCAACTTTTTATTTACCAATAAAATATTTCAATGTTCATGTGCATTTATGAATGCAAATAAAATAGCAAACTATATTTCAATGTTTTATTTGTGTTTGAGAACACAAATAAAAGTGATCACTCATTTTTCTTTGAAGTATTTGTGTTTTAAGAAAAATAAGGCCTAACATTTAAATTGACAATTTAAATCGTCTCAACACAAATGAATCCAAATAGCGTTTTTATACTGAATTGACAAATATATCCCATTCAACAAAAAGGTGACAATTTTTTTAATCTTTATATTTTATATCGAATCGATAAACTAAATCAACTCAAATAAAGTGACAAAATATGGATTGATGAACTAAATCAATCCAATAAGAGTGACAAACCACATATTTTGATATTGAATCGATGATCTAAATCAACTCAATAAATTAAAAGGATGAATAATAATATTTGTCTAAGGCATATATATCTATAACTATCCATTATATATTTTGATCTTGAATTTATAATCTAAATCAATTCAATAAAAGAAAGGGATGAAATAATCATATTTGTTTAACGCACTTGAATCTTATAATTATCCATCACAACCAACAGAACAATCATCATACAATATCCGCACAAAACAGATCTGAAAAATATAACTATAAATAAGTAAACAAAATGAATTGATTTATTATTTTAAAACAAAAGAAATCTAACAGTCGTTCGAAATTTAGTCCAAAATTCCAACATTTCAGAATTGTCCCTGTAACAACCCGAATTTTTAAATAACATGTTAAGACAAGAATCAAGGCAGAATTAAATTTAAAATAAGAATCAAGAGAAACGGGTTGCGCCGTTGCGTTCGTCTTGGAATTCTGGTTGGGAACGAGTCCGAAATTTCATAAATCGGAGTCCGTATGACCGAGATATGGCCTCTAGAAGTTTCATGAAAAATCAGAAAACGAAAACAGATTTTCGAATTTCAAATTTAGCCCCAAACGGACTGGGCGGGAAATTTCCCGCCCAGTCCCAGGTCGACTGGGGAGTCGACCCCCCGGGACCACGTCGACTGCCCAGTCGACCTGGGTGTCGACCTGGGGGTCGACCTCCCTGGTCGTGCCAGGTCGGCCTGTGTGCACCTACAGGGTCTTGTGGTCTGGTTTGTTGGCCTGTGACGATTTTTGATGTCTCATATCTATTCTAGGGTTGATCCTATGGCCTAAACTAGCTCCTACTCCTATAAAAACACCCTAAGACCTAACCTAAATCACTAAAAATCATCCTAGCAACAAAGTGCTGCCCAAATCTCTCTTGATCATGGCCTCCATCTCCAACTTCAAAGGCTTGAGCATTCAAACTAGATCCATGTCAAAGGAGCAAGCTTTCTACATCAAATCAAGGGAGTAGAGCATCATTCCTACACCGTTCTACGACAAATTCTTGCTCTTAATCCTCCAGCCACGATATGTAAGTTCTAGCTACTTTTAGATCTAAACGGTAGTTCTAATGTTGACATGGAATAAAATGAGATGAAATATAAGTATGCTAGTCTATGTGAATCTAGTCTTGCCTCTCTCTTGAACCTATGACTTTGGGCTATTTCTTAGTGATTAAATCATGCCACTCACGTTGTGTTTGACTTAGTTTATCATGCAAGATTTAATCTTGACTTGTGGAAATGTTGGCATGAATCCTTAGAACAATTTGACTTGTGGAACATTCATATGAACTTGACTTGGGGCTTATGCATGTAAAATAACCTAAACCCCTCGTGACCATTTACATGCCTATGATGATGAACCTAGTTTAATGCTATCATACATGCTTGAGGCCAATCCTTTTATGCTATCATACATGTTTGAGGCCAATCCCTTTTTGCTATCATACATGATTTGAGACCAATATGTTGTCATATTATTCCTAATATGTTGACTCGCTTTCACTTGCGTTGGGAATACGCCTTGGGTAGTTTAGGCAAACTTGAGATGGGCTATGAAACTTAACATGAATTAAGTAATGGAACAATGGGTATAAGTGGAAAACGTGGATTTGTCGTAGCCTAAATTCGACATGAACATGACAAGTAGAAAAACATGAAAGTGGCCAACTTGAGGTTGGGTTGAGTTTGTAGCATAAATCTGCCCGGAACCGCCCGGCAAATCCAGTAGCTACAGACAATAAGACCTAATGTGAGAAGTTGGTCATACCGCGCTCAAAACCCGAGGTTAGACTAGGTTGTGGTGTAAAGCTGCCCGGACCTGCCCGGCGTAACCAGTAACCACAACAAAGTCTAATGTGAGAGGTTGGGGTGCATTAATATACATAATGCCACATGATAAGGTTAAGTTAGTT
This sequence comes from Allium sativum, assembly GCA_030737875.1. Classification (NCBI taxonomy): domain Eukaryota; kingdom Viridiplantae; phylum Streptophyta; class Magnoliopsida; order Asparagales; family Amaryllidaceae; genus Allium; species Allium sativum. The sequence continues at coordinate 44,443,086 of CM060921.1, forward strand.
TGACTAATGGCACTTAACCAATATGACATGAATGGGTAGGTTAAATAAGACCGGACTTGATTACTTAAGACACTTAACCATATAACACGATTAGCGGATGGGTTAGTTTAACCTAAATGGGTAGATAACACCCGACTGGGATAACGCGATGTGTGGTAGAGTTAAGAAAACCCACAAGAATGATAAATTAACCATTATAAATACGACTAGTGGATGGGGTTAAGTTAACCTACACTTAACCAATCCGACCCGGTAATTTGATGGGGTTAAGTCATGAATCGCTTGAATATACTTAACCAATCTAACATGATAACTTGATGGGGTTAAGTCATGAATCGCTTGAATATACTTAACCAATCTAACATGATAACTTGATGGGATTAAGTCATGAGTCACTTGAATATACTTAACCAATCTAACACGGTTATTTGATGGGGTTAAGCTTAAATATACTTAACCAATTTGACATGATGATTTGGATAGGGTTAATTCATGAACCGCTGGAATATGCTTAACCAACTTGACACGTGATTCATAGGGCTAAGCCATGAACGTGAATGACAACACTTAGCCAACTTGACATGACATGTAGACGGGTTAAGTCACGAACTTGAATGACCACACTTAACCAACTAGACATGCTAGACTGATAGGGGTTAAGTCTTGAATTTAGATGACAACACTTAACCTGCTGGACAGAAACCCTAGTTACGTGGTCCTTTTCAGCAGTAACCCTCTTGGATATATCACGATACCCTAGGGACTAGGCTAGGGTGGGGCACGATTACTGGGCTGATTATAAGCGACCAGAACGACGGCTGAGTTGGTGCGCCATTGTAGGTTCAGGCGGACTATGGTCGTGCACATGAGTCCGGAGTTGAAAAAGCAGGCATGGGCACCAGTAGTTGTACTCTATGCGTGCTTGGAATGGTGTCAGTGGTTGACACCCTAGGGCTTGATACACCCTATGGTTGACCTAGCACAGAGTAGCTACATTCGTGATTGGGTCGTATGACACCGACACACGACGAGTTAGGACTTGTAGGGAGCCGATCGATTAGATCATTACGTGGAAAAAGGGCGTTGTTCGATAGGTAGCATAATCCCTAGTGGTCCTAGGTGGCATAAACCCTGATCGAATCTAGAAAACGTCCAATAGGTAGCATAATCTCTAGTGGTCCTAGGTGGCGTAAATCCTAGATGAACACGCGATAATTCATGATAAGGGAATCTGGCCAGAACAAGGATGGCAGTCCGAGCGATTTCAAGGATGGTGACACTACGTTGTAGTGGTACAGAATAACTTGATGGAACCCGTACGATATACGGCAAGGGACTATGCATATACATGGAAGGGATGATACGAGTTAGGATGCTAGTAAGGTTGGTGCAGAGGACGTTAGACATGCGATGCTATTCCGATTTTATCTTGTCATCATGTTTATGTTTACTTTCAGTTTATACATGTCATGTTACCTTTACCTGTTTTTAGGCTGAAAGTAGCTAGGACTTACCAGTCTTTATGACTGACCCCGTTTTGTTTCGCCTCTTTTTCTTTCGTTCCCCCCCCCCCCCAGGTTTACAGGGAGGAAATGTTGCTACTTAGTGCGGATTTTCTGCTTCAAGATCATCATCTATGGCTTGGACTTTTCTTGGCTATGGCTATTTTACTGTTTTATTTGGGGAATAATTTATGACTATGGTTTTATGCTTCTTTATTATTGCAAGATAGGTTTCGATGTAAGTAATTTACTGGCACTTTGATGTAAAAGGTTTTAGACCTTACTACTTTTATAAAGTAATGAAATCATGTTTTCTTCCGCTGTTTTATATGTTATGTCTTGTAATATTTCTGTGCATGTTTACCTAGACAACACCCCTCCAAAGCTGTGCATTCTCTTGTGAGTGACCCTGGCGGAGGTGGGGTGTTACAGTCCCGTTTCAGTCTAGGATTGTAGATCTTCGTCGTACGATCACAACGAATCTGAAATTGTTGAATTTCATTGTCGTATGCATTAGTTATGGAACAATAAGATTGATAATTATTATTTTTTAAAATTAAATTAGCAAAGTCATTAAGGAATTAAACCTACTTCTACAATAGCTAACCACGGCTGTATAAAACCCAATTGCTTCAAAACTTTGAATTCAGTTTTCAGGAGATAGGAAGGTCGGTTTGAGGTGTCGTCAGTCAGAGATGGTCGGGCTTGGAGAGGCGTGCGTGCGCCAGGAAGCAGGGGGTGCGGTGGCGATATGGGTGGTTGGCGGCGGTTTAAACGGCCGGGTTTTGGGGGCGGGGTCCTCGAGGTACGGGGCACGAGAGGTTTCAATACTTGTATAGAAACGTAGAGGAGGAAGAGCTCTAGAGAAAACTCCAAAGGGGCATGGGTTAATGCTTTGTGTAGAAGGAGAATTTCGTGGGGAAAGGATTGAAAGGGGCAGCGGCTTCAAAACGAACGAGAACGATGAAGGCACAGTGGATTTTATAATAAAATATTAGGGTTAGGTTATTATTAAATAATTAATTAGCCCAATAAAGCCCGTTTTGCAACTTTCTTCTTTTTCAGCCCAACGACTGCCATTCCTACCTATTTACCCATATTCCGGACTCATCTGACTATGTCCCGTAGGCCTATATGATCGTCTAGGCCTCCGTTTCTCAGTTTTAATAATATAAATCATTTATTTTAAATTCAAACGTACTTTCTAATTTACCGGGGATACGTATGATCTCAGAAAAATGCAGAAAAAATATTTTTGGCTTCATGATGACGATACGGTCCTAAAAGAATTAATTTCATCGAATTCTGTGACTGTTTGAAAAATGGCCTTTTTCAAGTCGATTAAAATTGGCGAAAATTGACCAAACTGAAATCTTTTTGCCACAGTCACAAATTAATTCTAAAAATTATGAAAAATTAAACTTATCAATAATTTGACATTCTGAAACCAACAAAAGTGGTTTCATCGAAAATAGAGATCGTTTGAAAAATGGCTATTTTCAAGGCGTATGTATTAAATATTAAAAATACATTTTTGAACAAATAATTCTGGAAACTCGAAATATATAAGTGTTTATACTTTTTAAATGCAGAAACATCATTCTGAACTCAATGGAAGTGGTTTTGAGTCCAAATTCCTTCATATGCAAAAAGTAGTATTTTTGACCTTTATATATTATATATATATAAATTTCATAGCGACCTTTCTAAATTTTTATTTTGACATAACTTACAAACTGAAATCTAAATTTCTTAACTTCGTTATAAAGATATCATTGATACGGTCCTAGCGTTTCTTGGTTCATCTAATTTTGATCTATAATGAATTTTATATATTTTCCTAAAGTTGAAAAATGAATTTTGAAATTACCGCGCCATTTCGGGCTCGGAATGGAATTAATATAAAATTTTAAAGTCCTACTTCAAATAAAAATTAATAATAATAATTTTTAATCGTGATTATTTAAAATAAATTTTTCTTATCAAAAACTCGTTAAAATTACTTCAAATAAAAATTTTAAATTTATCCCAAAATTCAGGGTTGTTACACGTAAGCACGGAGCAGTGCAACCCTCCAAGGTCGCGGGAATCCGTAAGCGCGAAACGAAGCGCGGGAGTTCACTATACATGAAATGAAGCGTCGAAGTTCGTAAGTGCGGAGCGATGCAACCCTCCAAGGTCGCGGGAATTCGTAAGCACGAAACAAAAAGCGGGAGTTCACTATATGTGAAACGGAGCGGGAAGTTCATAAGCGCGGAGCCTCCAAGGTCGCGGGATTCTGTAAACGCGAAACAAAGCGCGGGAGTTCAGTATACGTGAAACGAAGCATGGGAGTTCATAAGGTCGTGGGAATCTGTAAGCATGAAACGAAGCGCTGGAATTCAGTATGCGTGAGATGAAGCATGGGAGTCCGTAAGCACGGAGTGATGCAACCTTCCAAGATCACGGAAATCCGTAAGCCCAAGACGAAGCGCGGGAGTTCACTCAATGTGAAACGAATCATGGGAGTTCGTAAGTGCGAAGCGATGCAACCAACCAAGGTCATGGGAATCCATAAGCGCGGAACAAAGCGCGGGAGTTCATTATACGTGAAACGAAGCGTGGGAGTTTGTAAGCGCACAGCGATGCAACCCTCCAAGGTGGCGGGAATCTGTAAGCGCGAAATGAAGTGTGGGAGATCAGTATTTGTGAAACAAAGCGTGGGAGTTCGTTAGCATGGAGTGATACAACCCATCAAAGTCGCAGGAATCCGTAAGCACGAAACGAAGTGCAAAAGTTTAGTATACGTGAAACGAAGCGTGGGCGTCTGTAAGCACGGAGTGGTGCAACCCTCCAAGGTCGCGGGGATCCTTAAGCACGAAACGAAGCATGGGAGTTTAGTATATGTGAAACGAAGTGTGGGAGTTCGTAATCATGGAGCGATGCAACCCTCCAAGGTCGCGGGAATCCATAAGCACAAAATAAAGCACGGGAGTTCACTATACGTGGAACGGAGCGTGGAAGTTCGTAAGCGCAGATCGGTGCAACCCTCCTAGGTCGCAGAAATCCGTAAGCGCGTAACAAAGCATAGGAGTTCACTATATGTGAAACAAAGCATGGGTATTTGAAAGCGCGGATCGATGCAAGACTCCAAGGTCGCGGGAATCCGTAAGCGCGAAACGAAGCGTGAGAGTCCATTATACGTGAAGCAAAGTGTGGAAGTTCGTAAGCACGGAGCAATGCAACCTTCCAAGTTTGCAGGAAACCGCAAGCACGAAATGAAGCGCGGGAGTTCAGTACACGTGAAGAGAAGCGTGGGAGTTCGTAAGTGTGGAGCGATGCAACCCTCCAAGGTCGCGGGAATCCGTAAGCGCGAAACGAAGTGCGGGAGTTCAGTATACATGAAATGAAGTAAGGGAGTTCGTAAGCGTGGAACGATGCAGCACTCCAAAGTCACGGGAATACGTAAGCGCGAAACGAAGCGCGGGAGTTCACTATACGTGAACCGAAGCGTGGGAGTTCGTAAGCGCAGAGCGATGCAACCTTCCATGATCGCGGGAATCCATAAGCACGAAATGAATCATGGGAGTTCCATGTACGTAAAACGAAGCATGAGAGTTCGTAAGTGCGGAGCAATGCAACCCTCCAAGGTCGCGGGAATCCATAAGTGTGAAACGAAGCGCAGGAGTTCAGTATACGTGAAATGAAGCATGGATGTTCGTAAGCGTGAAGCAATGCAACCCTCTAAAGTCACGGGAGTCACATAGCCCTAAACGAAGCTCAGGAGTTAAGTATACGTGAAACGAAGCATGGGAGTTTGTAAGCGCGGGGCGATGCAACCCCCCAAGGTCGTGGGAATCCGTAAGCACGAAACAAAGCGCGAGTGTTCAACATACACAAAACGAAGTGTGGGAGCTCGTAAGCGCGGAGTGGTGCAACCCTCCATGGTCGTGGGAATCTATAAGCGCGAAATGAAGCACGTGAGTTCAGTATACGTGAAACAAAGCGTGGGAGTTTGTAAGTGCGGAGTGGTACAACTCTCCAAGGTCGCGGGAATCCTTAAGCGCGAAACAAAGCGTGGAAAGTTCATAAGTGAAACGAAGCGTGGGAGTTCGTAAGCGCGGAGCGAGGCAACCCACCAAGGTCGCGGGAATCAAACGAAGCATGAGAGTTCGTGAGCGCGGAGTGATGAAACCCTCCATGGTAGCGGGAATCCGCAAGCGCGAACGAAGCACGGGAGTTCACTGTACATGAATTAAAGAGTGGGAGTTCATAAGCATGCAATGGTGCTACCCTCCAAGGTCGCGGGAATCCGAAATCGCGAGACGAAGTGCGGGAGTTCAGTATACGTGCAGCGAAGCGGGGAAGTTCGTAAGCGTGGAGCGATGAAACCCTCCAAGGTTGCGGGAATCCGTAAGCGCGAAACAAAGTGCGGGATTTCTGTATACGTGAGACAAAGCGTGGTAATTCGTAAGCGCAGAGCGATGCAACACTCCAAAGTCACGGGAATCCAGAAGCGCGAAACGAAGCACGGGAGTTCGCTATACGTGACACGAAGCGTGGGAGTTCGTAAGCGCAGAGCGATGCAACCCTCCAAGTTCGCGGGAATCCGTAAACGCGAAATGAAGCTTGGGAGTTCACTATACGTGAAACGAAGTGATGCAACCCTCCAAGGTCGCGGGAATCCGTAAGCGCGAAATGAAGCGCGGGAGTTCACTGTACATGAAATGAGGCATGGGAGTATGTAATCACGGAGCGACGCAATTCTCCAAGGTCGCGGGAATCCGCAAGCCCAAAACGAAGCGCACAAGTTCAGTATACGTGAAACGAAGCATGGAAGTTTAAAAGTGTGGAGCGATGCAACCCTCCAAAGTCGCGGGAATCATTTAGCCCGTAACGAAGCTCAAGAGTTAAGTATACGTGAGATGAAGTGTGGGAGTTTGTAAGCACGGAGCAATGCAACCCTCCAAGGTCATTGGAAACCGTAAGCGCGAAACGAAGCATGAGTGTTCAGCATACGTTGCAATGCAACCGTCCACGGACGTAGGAATCTATAAGCGCGAAACGAAGAACGGTAGTTCACTGTACGTGAAACGAAGCGTTAGAGTTCTTAAGCGCGGATCGGTGCAACCCTACAAGGTCGCGGGAATCTGTAAGCACGAAACGAAGAGCGTGAGTTCAGTATATGTAAAACGAAGAATGGGAGTTCGTAAGCGCAGAACGGTGCAACCCTCCAAGGTTGCGAGAATCCGTATGCACGAAACGAAGCACAGAATTTTAGCATACGTGCAACGAAGCGTGGGAGTTCGATAGCGCGGAGCGGTCCAACCTCTAAGGTTGCGGGAATCTGTAAGCGTGTAACGAAGCATTGGAGTTCACTATTCGTGAAACGAATCGTGGGAGTTCTTAAGCGCGGAGCGGTGCAACCCTCCAAGGTCGTGGGAATCCGTAAGCGCGAAACGAAGCGCGGGAGTTCTGAAACACCCCACCTCCGTTAGGGTCACTCTCAAAGGGAATGCCCTAATTTTGGTGGAGGTTTATAAGTATAAGTCACAGATTTACAAGACAGATATAATAACACATATTTTTGAACAGCGGAAAATAACAACTTTTATTTCATCAAAATACGTGTTACACAAACCATGCCATAATACTTCCCAAAATCCTAACTGTCTTGATTACATTATTTAAAGAAGCATGAAGAAAACATAAATAAACTGCAAAAGTCCCCTAATTGCTGTCCAAAGCCATAGTCCAAAACGGAAAACGATCCAAGCAATACATTCTTTCTCTTCAAGATGGATGTGAAAACTGATCAAGCTGCGGTATTCCCTCCCTGAGAACCTGGGGGGGAAACGAAAGAAAAAGAGGCGAAAGGAAAATGGTCAGTCATAAAGACTGAGTAAGTTCTAGTGACTTTCAGTGTAGAAACGGTTAAAACAACCTGTCATGTATGAACTGGAACTAAACTTAAGAATGGTGTCAAGGTGAACAAGATAGACTAAGGTGATCAGGATAAGTCAAGACAAGTCAAGTAAAGCATCACATGTTCGAGATTCGTTGCATCCACTGTACTAGTATACTAAGCCCATATCACAAGTTAATCACGAAATAAATTCCATGGCCCAATGTCATGAAATGACCCTGAAACGGGGTCTGACCCAGGTACGGGGTCCTATGGAGCGATTATCTAGTCGATCGGCTCCCTACAAGTTCTAGCCCGTCAAGTGTCTGTGTCATACGGCTAATCACGAATGTAGTCACCTGTGCTGGGTCCACCTTCGGGTGTATCATCCCTAGGGTGTCAACCCCTGACACGATTCAAGATGCACAGATAAATCTACGGATACTCAGTGTCTGCCCCGGATACGTGCACGATCGTAGTCCACCGAACCTACACTGGCGTACCCCACTGCCGTCGTTCACCTCTTACAATCAGCCCAGTAATCGTGCCCCACCCGGCCTAGCCCCAGGGTACCTTGATACTTCTAGAGGGTTACTGCTGAAAGGGGTCGTGTCTAGGGTTTCGCCTAATAGATTATGTCATGTAGTTCGTGACCTAACCCGCCTAACAGATTAAGTCATGTAATTCGTGACTTAATCCTTTTCCAGTCTAGTCATGTCAAGATGTTTAAGTATGTCATTTCAGTTCACGACTTAACCCACCTACGTGTCATGTCAAGTTGGCTAAGTGTTGTCGCTTTCAAGTTCATGACTTAGCCCTACAAATCGTGTTCAAGTTGGTTAAGTTGTCTTTTCATGTTCATGAATTAACCCTAATTGGCATTAATTGATTCGTTAATGCACCGAACCACTCACATTGGATCCTATTGTTCGTAGCCACTGGATTTGCCGGGCGGTTCCGGGCAGGTTTACGGTACGAACTCAACCCAACCTCAGGTTTCAAGTGCGATGTGACCAACTACCCACATTGGATCCTATTGTTTGTAGCAACTGGATTTGCCGGGCGGTTCCGGGCAGATTTACACTACAAACTCAACCCAACCTCGAGTTGGCCACTTTCTTGTTTTCTAAAGTCGTGCCCACGTTCTTATCAGATTTTGCTATTTCCATAGCATGTTCATATGTCAATTTCGTGCCCAACTAAGGCATGTTTTAAGTCAAGTTATGGCATGTTCACGTCAAGTTTTCGTGCCATATTTCATGTTCTACTTATGCCAAATTTCACAGTTTATGCTTATAATTAATTCAAGTTTTGCCTATTCTACCCAATCGTATCCCCAACGTATATAAACGTACTTCGTTCACAAGCATAAACAATTCAAGAGATAAAGGGGAATAACACCAAACATGTGATAGGCATATGTGACAATTCCAACATCACTTGCATAATAAACAGGCTATAACATATCACATGGTTTCAATACTAGCATGATGATAACTTGGCATAGTAATGATTCCAACTTAATTTAACATGATGATTTCAACTTTACATCATAGGCATAATAATCATTGCGGGCATAATAATAATTTTATTATAAACATGAAACATTAAAGGCATCGAAATCCTAATAGGCATAGTGGATTCCAATTTAGCATTTTTAACATAATAATTCTCATAGACATAATGATTCCAATTTATCATAATGATTCTCATCTAACATTATAAACATAATGGTTCCAACTTAGCATTTTTAACATAATGATTCTCAACTAACATTATAGACATAATGATTCCAATTTAGCGTTTTTAACATAATGATTCTCAACTAACATTATAAACATAATGGTTCCAATTTAACATTTTTAACATAATGATTCTCAACTAACATTATAGACATAATGATTCCAATTTAGCGTTTTTAACATGATGATTTTCAACTAACATTATAGACATAATGATTCCAATTTTGCGTTTTTAACATAATGATTCTCAATTAACATTATAATTCCAACTTTTCATCATAACCTAGCAATACCCAATTTTTCATTAATCATGATCGGTATATTAACATCATAGGCATAATTCCATCAATAGTCATAGCCATGGTTTAATTAGCATCATAGGCATGGTTTAATCAATATAAAGATTTCAATAAACATAGTGATTCCATGGACATGTATTAGTCCAACTTGCCAAACAATTAAGCCCAAGTGATTCATAACAACATCAAAATCATGACAAGTTTAACTTGCAACATTGCCATAGCAATATTCCCAAATTATAATTCAAAGATAAACAATATAAAAAATGGATTAACAATAGTTCCTAAATCCGGTTTCAATTCATGGCATGTCCATATTGTTTTAGCGTTTTTGCCTAAAAAGTAACATAGAACTTACAATATGAAGTAAATAATCCAAATAAAAATCCCAAATCAATTAGTCCCAAATTCGTTGTCTAAAGCGTCGTAGTTGTTGTAGCTTCTAGTTGTAGCCTTCAAGAATCGTCCTCCATCTTCTATAATTTTATTCTTTGTATTTTTAATTCAGAGCTCTAGGTTTAATGGCGGCGGCCTGAGGCTAAAATGAGATAGTATGATTTAGGCTAGGTCTTAGGTCCTTTTTATAATGTTTGTGAGTTGTTTTAGACCGTCAATGGAGCTTGATTCAATAATAGCCGTTCGTTTGAAGGAGAGGCCAATCAGGAGCTGACACCTAGCCCTAATGACAAGGCAAGGCTCAGAAAATCGACCAAACACAGACCAGGCCAGCCAAGACCTGACCAGCCAGCCTGTTCTGACCTGGGCGCACTTGGCAGGTGCGCCAGGCTAAAAATGCACTGGCGCACTTCCCAAGTGCGCCAGTTCATTTTTGTTCTGGCGCACTTCCCAAGTGCGCCAGTGCATTCTGACCCGTTTTCTGGTTTTTCGCCCAACTCCGTCCGTCCATATCGTCTTCATACGATATCCGTTTTACACAAACTCGGACTCTATCTCAAGCAGAATTCCGAGACGAACGCAATGGCGTATCCCGTTTCCCTTAATTTTTTGATTTGAAATTAATTATACTTTAATTTGTGAATCTTACTGTTATAAAATACACGGGGTGTTACATTCTCCCCCACTTAAAAGGATTTCGTCCCCGAAATCTTCAAGTTCAGGAAGAATGTACATCCTAACATCCAAACATCCATCTACTCATCCGTCAAACACGAGCATCCATTGTCCTTAAAAGACTTCTAATGCTTTATGATCATATGCGAAGTGTGTGTATATGTTCCTTAGCTAATGCTAATGATCAGGCCTGATTGATCTTCTAAATGCAAAATATGTTTAGTGAAATGAATCCAATATGTATGCAAATTTTTCCTATTATAATTCATAATTTCTACATGAATGCTCGAACATTCAATCATATGCAACAACCAAATGATAGCACAACCAAGTTTCCAAAATAAACACTCATGCATATGCAACATGAAAATGTGTCTGAGCCGATCTAGTGCCTAATGTGTATTCATGCATCCACGAGCAACCACTTGCGACCACTTGCAACCATTTCGCAATCATAATATGTTTCAATTACATGTTTACATCCAAAAAGATTCTACCTATGGTTCTCAAGATAGGATCAAGGAGAGAAATAAGATAAAACAAAGCATCTAGAATAAGTTAACGATGTACCGCCAGAAGGTCCGGTCTGCTTCTCAGGGCAGTCTTTGCTGATGTGTCCAGTCTTCCCACAATGAAAACATTCACCTTGCTTTCTCTTCCTCTTTCTACAATCCTTGGCTATGTGCCCTTCCGTACCACAGTAATTGCATTTCCTTTTATCACGTGAGTTGTTGTTCTTGCCTCCTTTCTCGGAGTCTACCTTCTTATTCTTAGAATCGTTGGGCTTGACCTCTTTCTTCCCTTGAGAGTTTTTTGCCTCTGTCCCCTTCTTGCCCTTATCTTCTTCATTCAGCAATGCCATCTGCACCAACCTTTCATACGTAGCTCCCATGGGTATATGGGTCATGGCCAAACTGTGTAATGGCTCATTCAATCCTTTGACAAAGCAGAGAGCCTTCTTGTGTGGGGTGTTGACTAGGTCCAGTCTGAACCTAGCCAGCTCATCGAACTGATTAACATACTCTTTGACTGTCATATTCCCTTGCTTAAGAAATAAGAATTTTTCCAACTGAAGACTCCTTTCAGCTTCTGAGAGAAATTTAGCCTCAAACCTTGCCCTAAAGTCCTCCCATGTTTCCACTGGTCTTTATGCATTAGTGACTTCCCACCAGTAGGAAGCCTCACCTTTTAGTAGCCACACTGCCAGTTGTACCTTCTGCATATCTTCTACCTCAAAGATGACGAATAAGTCCTCGGTTTCTTTTAACCAATTCCTGGCTGCCATGAAGGACTCAGTTCCATGAAAGTCCTTTCCTCCCATAGCCTTAAAATCTTTACATATCTTAGCAAAAGTGTTTCCCCATGGAGGAGGTGGAGGAAGAGGTGCTGCTGCAGCTGGATGATTTCCTGCAGCTGGGGGAGGAGGAACGGTAGGACCTGGCTGGGTGGCCCTTGCTTCTAAGAATCATCTAAACCAACCAGGTATTGGTACACCCTCTGGCAAGTTAAGTTCTTCGGACATGCTGAAACAAAAGGATAGATTCAAAACGAAGGATAAGAGATAGTACCTATGGCTTTGGGGGACTTTGCCTTTTTAAAATAAAATAATATTTTATCTTTTAAAAATGCTTCTTTAAATTTTCTTTTGAAAATAAATTTTCAAAACTTTTTATCTTATCTGGTAAACCTATGCTCTGATACTAAGTGAAACACCCCACCTCCGTTAGGGTCACTCTCAAAGGGAATGCCCTAATTTTGGTGGAGGTTTATAAGTATAAGTCACAGATATACAAGACAGATATAATAACACATATTTTTGAATAGCGGAAAATAACAACTTTTATTTCATCAAAATTCGTGTTACACAAACCATGCCATAATACTTCCCAAAATCATAACTGTCTTGATTACATTATTTAGAGAAGCATGAAGAAAACATAAATAAACTGCAAAAGTCCCCTAATTGCTGTCCAAAGCCATAGTCCAAAACGGAAAAAGATCCAAGCAATACATTCTTTCTCTTCAAGCTGGATGTGAAAACTGATCAAGCTGCGGTATTCCCTCCCTGAGAACCTGGGGGGGAAACGAAAGAAAAGGAGGCAAAAGGAAAAGGGTCGGTCATAAAGACTGAGTAAGTTCTAGCGACTTTCAGTGTAGAAACGGTTAAAACAACCTATCATGTATGAACTGGAACTAAACTTAAGAATGGTGTCAAGGTGAACAAGATAGACTAAGGTGATCAGGATAAGTCAAGACAAGTCATGTAAAGCATCACATATTCGAGATTCGTTGCATCCACTGTACTATTATACTAAGCCCATATCACAAGTTAATCACGAAATAAATCCCACGGCCCAATGTCATGAAATGACCCTGAAACGGGGTCTGGCCCAAGTACGGGGTCCTACGGAGCGATTATCTAGTCGATCGGCCCCCTACAAGTTCTAGCTCGTCAAGTGTCCGTGTCATACGGCTAATCACGAATGTAGTCACCCGTGCTGGGTCCACCTTCGGGTGTATCGGCTCTAGGGTGTCAACCCCTGACACGATTCAAGATGCACAGATAAATCTACGGATACTCAGTGTCTGCCCCGGATACGTGCACGATCGTAGTCCACCGAACCTACACTGGCGTACCCCACTGCCGTCGTTCACCTCTTACAATCAGCCCAGTAATCGTGCCCCACCCGGCCTAGCCCTAGGGTAGCTTGAAACTTCTAGAGGGTTACTGCTGAAAGGGGTCGTGTCTAGGGTTTCGCCCAATAGATTAGGTCATGTAATTCGTGACCTAACCCGCCTAACAGATTAAGTAATGTAATTCATGACTTAATCCTTTTCCAGTCTAGTCATGTCAAGATGGTTAAGTATGTCATTTCAGTTCACGACTTAACCCGCCTACGTGTCATGTCAAGTTGGCTAAGTGTTGTCGTTTTCAAGTTCATGACTTAGCCCTAAAAATCGTGTTCAAGTTGGTTAAGTTGTCTTTTCATGTTCATGACTCAACCCTAATTGGCATTAATTGATTCGTTAATGCACCGAACCACTCACATTGGGTCCTATTGTTCGTAGCCACTGGATTTGCCGGGCGGTTCCGGGCAGGTTTACGCTACGAACTCAACCCAACCTCAGGTTTCAAGCGCGATGTGACCAACTACCCACATTGGATCCTATTGTTTGTAGCAACTGGATTTGTCGGGAGGTTCCGGGCAGATTTACACTACAAACTCAACCCAACCTCGAGTTGGCCACTTTCTTGTTTTCTAAAGTCATGCCCACGTTCTTATCAGATTTTGCTATTTCCATAGCATGTTCATATGTCAATTTCGTGCCCAACTAAGGCATGTTTTAAGTCAAGTTATGGCATGTTCAAGTCAAGTTTTCGTGCCATATTTCATGTTCTACTTATGCCAAATTTCACAGTTTATGCTTATTATTAATTCAAGTTTTGCCTATTCTACCCAATCGTATCCCCAACGTATATAAACGTACTTCGTTCACAAGCATAAACAATTCAAGAGATAAAGGGGAATAACACCAAACATGTGATAGGCATATGTGACAATTCCAACATCACTTGCATAATAAACAGGCTATAACATATCACATGGTTTCAATACTAGCATGATGATAACTTGGCATAGTAATGATTCCAACTTAATTTAACATGATGATTTCAACTTTACATCATAGGCATAATAATCATTGCGGGCATAATAATAATTTTATTATAAACATGAAACATTAAAGGCATAATAATCCTAATAGGCATAGTGGATTCCAATTTAGCATTTTTAACATAATAATTCTCATAGACATAATGATTCCAATTTATCATAATGATTCTCATCTAACATTATAAACATAATGGTTCCAACTTAGCATTTTTAACATAATGATTCTCAACTAACATTATAGACATAATGATTCCAATTTAGCGTTTTTAACATAATGATTCTCAACTAACATTATAAACATAATGGTTCCAATTTAGCATTTTTAACATAATGATTCTCAACTAACATTATAGACATAATGATTCCAATTTAGCGTTTTTAACATGATGATTCTCAACTAACATTATAGACATAATGATTCCAATTTAGCGTTTTTAACATAATGATTCTCAATTAACATTATAATTCCAACTTTTCATCATAACCTAGCAATACCCAATTTTTCATTAATCATGATGGGTATATTAACATCACAGGCATAATTCCATCAATAGTCATAGCCATGATTTAATTAGCATCATAGGCATGGTTTAATCAACATAAAGATTTCAATAAACATAGTGATTCCATGGACATGTATTAGTCCAACTTGCCAAACAATTAAGCCCAAGTGATTCATAACAACATCAAAATCATGACAAGTTTAACTTGCAACGTTGCCATAGCAATATTCCCAAATTATAATTCAAAGATAAACAATATAAACAATGGATTAACAATAGTTCCTAAATCGGGTTTCAATTCATGGCATGTCCATATTGTTTTAGCGTTTTTGCCTAAAAAGTAACATAGAACTTACAATATGAAGCAAATAATCCAAATAAAAATACCAAATCAATTAGTCCCAAATTCGTTGTCTAAAGCGTCGTAGTTGTTGTAGCTTCTAGTTGTAGCCTTCAAGAATCGTCCTCCATCTTCTATAATTTTATTCTTTGTATTTTTAATTCAGAGCTCTAGGTTTAATGGCGGCGGCCTGAGGCTAAAATGAGATAGTATGATTTAGGCTAGGTCTTAGGTCCTTTTTATAATATTTGTGAGTTTTTTTAGACCGTCAATGGAGCTTGATTCAATAATAGCCGTTCGTTTGAAGGAGAGGCCAATCAGGAGCTGACACCTAGCCCTAGTGACAAGGCAAGGCTCAGAAAATCGACCAAACATAGACCAGGCCAGCCAAGACCTGACCAGCCAGCCTGTTCTGACCTGGGCGCACTTGGCAGGTGCGCCAGGCTAAAAATGCACTGGCGCACTTCCCAAGTGCGCCAATTCATTTTTGTTCTGGCGCACTTCCCAAGTGCGCCAGTGCATTCTGACCTGTTTTCTGGTTTTTCGCCCAACTTCGTCCGTCCATATCTTCTTCATACGATATCCGTTTTACGCAAACTCGGACTCTATCTCAAGCAGAATTCCGAGACGAACGCAATGGCATATCCCGTTTCCCTTAATTCTTTGATTTGAAATTAATTATACTTTAATTTGTGAATCTTCCTGTTATAAAATACACGGGGTGTTACAAGTTCTGTATACATAAAATGAAGCATGTGAGTTCGTAAGCGCGGAGCGATGCAACCCTCCAATGTTGCAGGAAACCGTAAGCACGAAACGAAGCATGGGATTTCACTGTATGTGAAAAGAAGCATGGGAGTTCGTAAGCGCAGAGCGATGCAACCCTCCGAAGTCGTGGGAATCTGTAAGCGCGAAACGAAGCATGGAAAGTTCACTATACGTGAAATAAAGCGTGGGAGTTCGTAAGTGCAGAGCGATGCAACCCTCCAAGGTCGACGGAATCAAACGAAGCGTGGGAGTTCGTAAGCGCAGAGCGATGTGCCCTTCAAGGTCGCCGAAATATGTAAGTGTGAAACGTAGAGTGGGAGTTCACTGTACATGAAACGAAGCCTGGAAGTTCGTAAGCACGGAGCAATGCAATCATCCAAGGTCATGGGAATCCATAAGCGTGAAACAAAGCGTGAGAGTTTAGTATACGTGAAACACAGCGTTGAAGTTCGTAAGTGCGGAGCGATACAACCCACCAAGGTCGCGGCAATCCGTAAGCGCGAAATGAAGAATAGGAGTTCATTATACGTGAAACGATGCGTGGTTGTTCGTAAGAGCGGAGCGGTGCAACCCCCATGGTCGCGGGAATCCGTAAGCGCGAAACGGAGCACGGGAGTACAGTATACGTGAAACGAAGCGTAGGAGTTCGTAAGCGCGGAGCGATGCAACCCTTCAAGATGGTAGGAATCCGTAAGCGCGAAATGAAGCGCGGGAATTCAGCATGCGTGAAACGTAGCATGGGAGTTCGTAAGCACGGAGCGATGCAACCCTCCAAGTTCGCGGGAATCCTTAAGCGCGTAACGAAGCACGAGAGTTCAGCATACGTGAAACGAAGCGTGGGAGTTCTTAAGCACGGAGCGATGCAATACTCCAAGGTCGCGGGAATCCGTAAGCGCGAAATGAAGCGCGGGAGTTCACTATATGTGGAACAAAGCGTGGAAGTTCGGTAGCGCAGAGCGGTGCAACTCTCCACGGTCACGAGAATCAGTAAGCACGTAACGAAGCGTGGGAGTTTACTATATGTGAAACAAAGCGTCGGAATTCATAAGAGCGGAGCGGTGCAACCCTCCAAGGTTGCGGGAATCTGTAAGTGCGAAATGAAGCGTAGGAGTTCAATATACGTGAAACAAAGTGTGAGAGTTCGTAAGCGCGGAGCGATGCAACCCTCCAAGGTCGCGGGAATCTGTAAGCACGAAATGAAGTGCGAAAATTTTACTATATGTGAAACAAAGCGTGGGAGTTCGTAAGTGCGGAGCGATGCAACCCTCCAAGGTCACGGGAATCAAACGAAGTGTGGGAGTTCGTAAGCACAGAGCGATGCAACCCACCAACGTCGCGGGAATTCTTAAGCGCGAAATAAAGCATGGGAGTTCACTATACGTGAAACGAAGCATGAGAGTTCGTAATCACTGTGCGGTGCAACCCTCCAAGGACATGGGTTTTTGTAAGCACGAAACGAAGAACGGCAGTTCACTGTACGTGAAACGAAGCATTGGATTTCTAAAATGCGGATCGGTGCAACCCTCCAAGGTTGCGGGAATCCGTAAGCGCGAAACGAAGCGCATGAGTTCAGTATATGTTAAACGAAGCTTGGGAATTCGTAAGCACGGAGCGATGCAACCATCCAAGGTTGCAAGAATCCGTAAGCGCGAAACGAAGCACGGGATTTTAGCATACCTACAACATAGCATGGGAGTTTGTTAGCGCGGAGCGGTCCAACCTCCAAGGTCGTGGGAATCTGTAAGTGCGTAATGAAGCGCGGGAGTTCACTATACGTGAAACGAATCGTGTGAGTTCATAAGCACGGAGCGGTGCAACCCTCCAAGGTCGCGGGAGTCTGTAAGCGCGAAACGAAGCGCGAGAGTTCTATATACATAAAATGAAGTGTGTGTGTTCGTAAGCTCGGAGTGATGCAACCCTCCAATGTCACAGGAACCCGTAAGCACGAAATGAAGCACGGGAGTTCAATGTATGTGAAAAGAAGCAAGGGAGTTCGTAAGCGCGGAGCGATGCAACCCTCCAAAGTCGCGGGAATCCGTAAGCGTGAAATGAAGCGCGAAAAGTTTACTATACGTGAAATGAAGCATGGGAGTTCGTAAGCGCGGAGCGATTCAACCCTCCAAGGTCGACGGAATCAAACGAAGTGTGGGAGTTCATAAGCGCAGAGCGATGCAACGCTCCAAGGTCGCCAGAATCCGTAAGCGCGAAACGAAGAGTGGGAGTTCACTTTACATGTAACAAAGCATGAGATTTCATAAGCACGGAGGGATGCAACCATCCAAGGTAGCGGTTATCCGTAAGCGCGAAATGAAGCGTGGGAGTTCAGTGTACATGAAGCGCAGCGTGGGAGTTCGTAAGCGCAGAGCGATACAATACACTAAGGTTGCGGGAATCCGTAAATGCGAAACGGAGCGCGGCAGTTCGGTATACATGAAACGAAGCGTGGGCTTTCGTAAGCACGGAGTGGTGCAACCCTCCATGTCGCGGGAATCCGTAAGCATGAAACGGAGCGTGAGAGATCAATATACATGAAACAAATCATGGGAGTTCGTAAGCGCAGACTAATGCAGCCCTCCAAGGTGGTCGGAATCCGTAAGCGCGAAATGGAGCGCGGGTTTTCAGCATACGTGAAACGAAGCATGGGAGTTCGTAAGCACGGAGCGATGCAACCCTCTAAGGTAGTGGGAATCCGTAGGCGCGAAACAAAGTGCGATAATCCAGCATACATGAAACGAAGCGTGGGAGCTCGTAAGCACGTAGCGATGCAACCATCCAAGCTCGCGGGAATCCTTAAGCGTGTAACGAAGCACGGGAGTTCACTAAGCGTGGGAGTTCGTAAGCATGGAGCGATGCAACACTCCAAGGTCGCAGGAATCTGAAATTCCGAAATGAAGCGCGGGAGTTCACTATATGTGGAATGAAGCGTGGAAGTTCGGAAACGCAGAGCGGTTCAACCCTCCAAGGTCGTGGGAATCCGTATGGGCGTAACAAGCATGGGAGTTTACTATATGTGAAACAATGCGTGGGAATTCGTAAGAGCGGAGCAGTGCAACCCTCCAAAGTTGTGGGAATTCGTGAGCGCGAAACGAAGCGTGGGACTTCACTATACGTGAAACAAAGTGTGAGAGTTCGTAAGCACGGTGCGATGCAACCATCCAAGGTCGCGGGAATCCGTAAGAACGAAACGAAGAGCAGAAAGTTTACTATATGTGAAACAAAGCATGGAAGTTCATAAGCGCGGAGCGATACAACCCTCCATGGTCGTGGGAATCAAACGAAGTGTGGGAGTTCGTAAGCGTGGAGCGATGAAACCCTCCAAGGTCGCTGGAATCTGTAAGTGCAAAACGAAGCGTGGGAGTTCACCATACGTGAAATGAAGCATGGGAGTTCGTAAGTACGGTGCGATGCAACCCTCTAAGGTCATGGGAATCTGTAAGCGCGAAAAGAAGAACGATAGTTCACTGTACGTGAAACGAAGCGTTGGAGTTCTTAAGCGTGGATCGGTGCAACCCTCTAAGGTCGCGGGAATCCTAAGCGCAAAACGAAGCGCGGGTGTTCGGTATATGTGAAACGATGCATGGCAGTTCGTAAGCGTGGAGAGGTGCAACCCTCCAAGGTTGCTGGAATCCGTAAGCACGAAAAAAAGCACGGGATTTCATCATACGTGCAACGATGCATGGGAGTTCGTAAGCGTGGCGCGGTCCAACGTCCAAGGTCGTGGGAATCTGTAAGCGCGTAACGAAGCACGGGAGTTCACTATACATGAAACGAATCGTGGGAATTCATAAGCGCAGAGCGATGCAACCCTCCAAGGTCACGGTAATCCGTAAGCGTGAAACGAAGCGTGGGAGTTCTGTATACGTGAAATGATGCGTGTGAGTTCGTAAGCGCGGAGCGATGCAACCCTCCAATGTCGCAGGAATCCGTAAGCGCGAAACGAAGTGTGGGAGTTCAATGTACGTGAAAAGAAGTATGGGAGTTTGTAAGCGTGGAGCGATGCAACCCTCCAAAGTCGCAGGAATCCGTAAGCATGAAACGAAGCGCGGAAATTCACTGTATGTGAAATGAAGCGTAGGAGTTCGTAAGCGCGGAGTGATGCAACCGTCCAAGGTCGACGGAATCAAACGAAGCGTGGGAGTTTGTAAGCGCAGAGCGATGCAACCCTCCAAGGTCGCCGGAATCCCTAAGCGTGAAATGAAGAGTGGGAGTTCACTGTACATGAAACGAAGCATGGGAGTTCGTAAGCATGGAGCGATAAAACCCGTCAAAGTTACGGGAATCCGTATGCGCGAAACGAAGCTTAGGAGTTCAGTATACATGAATCAAAGGGTGGAAGTTCGTAAGCGCGGAGCGATGCAACCAACCAAGATCGCGGGACTCCGTAAACGCGAAACGAAGCACGGGAGTTCAGTATACGTGAAACGAAGCGTCGAAGTTCGTAAGCGCAGAGTGATGCAACCTTCCAAGGTCGTAGGAATCCGTAAGCATGAAACAAAGCACGGTTGTTTAGTATACATGAGACGAAGAGTGAGAGTTCTTAAGCACGGAGTGGTGCAACCCTCTATGGTCGTAGGAATCCGTAAGCGCAAAACGAAGCGTGAGAGTTCAGTATACGTGAAACGAAGCATGGGAGCTCGTAAGTGCAGGGCGGCACAACCCTCCAAGGTCGCAGGAAACTGTAAGAGCGAAACGAAGAGAGGTAGTTCAGCATACATGAAATAAAGCGTGGGAGTTCGTAAGCGCAAAGCGGTGCAACCCTCCAAATTCGCGGTAATCAAACGATGCATGGAAGTTCGTAAGCACAGAGCGATTCAACCGTCCAAGGTCGTGGGAATCCGTAAATGCGAAATGAAGCACAGGAGTTCACTGTGTGTGAGACGAAGTGTGGGAGTTCGTAAGCGCAGAGCGGTGCAACCCTCCAAGGTCGCGGGAATCGGTAAGCATGAAACGAAACACGGGAATTTAATGTACATGAAACGAAGCGTGGGAGTTTGTGAGCGCGGAGTGGTGCAATCCTCCAAGGTTTGGGAATTCGTAAGCACGAAACGAAGCACAGGAGTTCAATATACGTGAAACGAAGCGTGGGTGTTCGTAAGCGCGGATCGAAGCAACCCTCCATGGTTGTGGGAATCCGTAAGCTCGAAACAAAGCGCGGGATTTAACTATACATGAAACGAAGCGTGGGAGTTTGTAAGCGTGGATCAATGCAACCCTCCAAGGTCACGGAAATCCGTAAGTGTGAAACGAAGTGCGGGAGTTCAGTATACGTGAAACGAAGTGTGGGAGTTCGTATGCACGTGGGAATCCGTAAGCGCGAATCAAAGTGCTGGAGTTCAGTATACATAAAACGAAGCGTGTGAGTTCGTAAGCGCGGACCGATGTAGCCCTCCAAGGTCGTGGGAATCCATAAGCGCGAAACCAAGCACAGGAGATCAGTATACGTGAAATGAAGCATGGGCGTTCGTAAGCGCTGAGAGATACTACCCTCCAAGGTTGCTGGAATCCCTAAGCGCGAAACAAAGCATCGGAGTTCAACATAAATGAAACGAAGCATGAGAGTTCGTATGCGCGGAGCGATTCAACCCTCCAAGGTCGACGGAATCAAACGAAGTGTGGGAGTTCATAAGCGCAGAGCGATGCAACCCTCCAAGGTCGCCAGAATCCGTAAGCGCGAAACGAAGAGTGGGAGTTCACTGCACATGAAACGAAGCATGAGATTTCATAAGCACGGAGGGATGCAACCATCCAAGGTAGCGGTTATCCGTAAGCGCGAAATGAAGCGTGGGAGTTCAGTGTACATGAAGCGCTGCGTGGGAGTTCGTAAGCACAGAGCGATACAATACACCAAGGTCGCGGGAATCCGTAAATGCAAAACGGAGCGCGGTAGTTCGGTATACATGAAACGAAGCGCGGGAGTTCGTAAGCACGGAGCGGTGCAACCCACCATGGCCGCGGGAATCCGTAAGCGTGAAACGGAGCGTGGGAGTTCAATATACGTGAAACAAAGCATGGGTGTTCGAAAGCGCGGACTGATGCAACCCTCCAAGGTGGTCGGAATCCGTAAGCGCGAAATGGAGCGCGGGTTTTCAGCATACGTGAAACGAAGCATGGGAGTTCGTAAGAACGGAGCGATGCAACCCTCATAGGTGGCGGGAATCCGTAGGAGCGAAACAAAGCGCGATAATTCAACATACGTGAAACGAAGCGTGGGAGCTCGTAAGCACGGAGCGATGCAACCATCCAAGCTCGCGGGAATCCTTAAGCGTGTAACGAAGCACGGGAGTTCACTATATGTGCAATGAAGCGTGGGAGTTCGTAAGCATGGAGCGATGCAACACTCCAAGGTCGCGGGAATCTGAAGTTCTGAAATGAAGCGCGGGAGTTCACTATATGTGGAAGTTCGGAAGCGCAGAGCAGTGCAATCCTCCAAGGTCGCGGGAATCTGTAAGGGCGTAAGAAGCATGGGAGTTTACCATACGTGAAACAAAGCGTGGGAATTCGTAAGAGCGGAGCAGTGCAACCCTCCAAAGTTGCGGGATTTCGTAAGCGCGAAATGAAGCGTGGGACTTCACTATATGTGAAACAAAGCATGAGAATTTGTAAGCATGGAGCGATGCAACCCTCCAAGGTCGCGGGAATCCGAAAGCACAAAACGAAGAGCATAAAGTTTACTATATGTGAAACAAAGCGTGGAAGTAAAGCGCGGAGCGATACAACCCTCCAAGGTCGCGGGAATCAAACGAAGTGTGGAGTTCGTAAGAGTGCAGGGATGAATCCCTCCAAAGTCGCTGGAATCTGTAAGCGCTAAACGAAGCGTGGGAGTTCACCATACGTGAAATGAAGCATGGGAGTTCGTAAGTATGGTGGGGTGCAGCCCTCTAAGGTCACGGGAATCTGTAAGCGCGAAACGAAGAACGGCAGTTCACTGTACGTGAAATGAAGCGTTGGAGTTCTTAAGCGTGGATCGGTGCAACCCTCTAAGGTCGCGGGAATCCTAAGCGCAAAACGAAGTGCGGGAGTTCGGTATATGTGAAACGATGCATGGCAGTTCGTAAGCGCGGAGAGGTGCAACCCTCCAAGGTTGCTGGAATCCGTAAGCGTGAAACGAAGCACGGGATTTCAGCATACGTGCAACGAAGCATGGGAGTTCGTAAGCGTGGAGCGGTCCAATGTCCAAGGTCGTGGGAATCTGTAAGCGCGTAACGAAGCACGGGAGTTCACTATACGTGAAACGAATCGTGGGAATCCATAAGCGCGGAGCGATGCAACCCTCCAAGGTCGCGGTAATCCGTAAGCGCGAAACGAAGCGTGGGAGTTCTGTATACGTGAAATGAAGCATGTGAGTTCGTAAGCGCAGAGCGATGCAACCCTCCAATGTCGCAGAAATCCATAAGCGCGAAACGAAGTGTGAGAGTTCACTGTACGTGAAAAGAAGCATGGGAGTTTGTAAGCGTGGAGCGATGCAACCTTCCAAAGTCGCGGGAATTCGTAAGCACGAAACGAAGCGCGGAAATTCACTATATGTGAAATGAAGCGTAGGAGTTCATAAGTGCGGAGTGATGCAACCGTCCAAGGTCGACGAAATCAAACGAAGCGTGGGAGTTCGTAAGCGCAGAGCGATGCAACCCTCCAAGGTCGCCGGAATCCGTAAGCGCGAAACGAAGAGTGGGAGTTCACTGTACATGAAACGAAGCATGGGAGTTCGTAAGCATGGAGCGATGCAACCCTCCAAAGTTACGGGAATCCGTATGCGCGAAATGAAGCTCAGGAGTTCAGTATACGTGAATCGAAGGGTGGAAGTTCGTAAGCGTGGAGCGATGCAACCCACCAAGATTGCGGGACTCTATAAACGCGAAACGAAGCACGGGAGTTCAGTATATGTGAAACGAAGCATCGGAGTTCGTAAGCACAGAGCGATGCCACCTTCCAAGGTCGTAGGAATCCGTAAGCGTGAAACAAAGCGCGGGTGTTCAGTATAAATGAGACGAAGAGTGAGAGTTCTTAAGCGCGGAGCGATGCAACCCTCTATGGTCGTAGGAATCCGTAAGCGCGAAACGAAGCGTGAGAGTTCAGTATACGTGAAACGAAGCGTGGGAGTTCGTAAGTGCGGAGCGACATAACCCTCCAAGGTCGCAGGAAACTGTAAGAGCGAAACGATGAGAGGTAGTTCAGCATACATGAAATGAAGCGTGGGAGTTCGTAAGCGCGAAGCGGTGCAACCCTCCAAATTCGTGGTAATCAAACGATGCATGGAAGTTCGTAAGCACGGAGCGATTCAACCGTCGAAGGTCGTGGGAATCCGTAAATGTGAAATGAAGCACAAGTGTTCACTGTATGTGAGACGAAGCGTGCGAGTTCGTAAGCGCAGAGCGGTGCAACACTCCAAGGTCACGGGAATCCGTAAGCACGAAACGAAACACGGGAATTTACTGTACATGAAACAAAGCGTGGGAGTTTGTGAGCGCGGAGCGGTGCAATCCTCCAAGGTTGTGGGAATTCATAAACGCGAATCGATGCAACCCTCCATGGTTGTGGGAATCCGTAAGCTCGAAACAAAGTGTGGGATTTAACTATACATGAAACGAAGCGTGGGAATTTGTAAGCGTGGAGCAATGCAACCCTCCAAGGTCACGGAAATTCGTAAGCGTGAAATGAAGCGCGGGAGTTCAGTATACGTGAAACGAAGTGTGGGAGTTCGTATGGTCGTGGGAATCCGTAAGCGCGAAACAAAGAGCTGGAGTTCAGTATGCATAAAACGAAGCGTGTGAGTTCGTAAGCGCGGACCGATGTAGCCCTCCAAGATTGCGGGAATCCGTAAGCGCGAAACCAAGCACAGGAGATCAGTATACGTGAAACAAAGTGTGGGCGTTCGTAAGCGCTGAGCGATACAACCCTCCAAGGTTGCTGGAATCCGTAAGCGCGAAACGAAGCACCGGAATTCAACATACATGAAATGAAGATTGAAAGTTCGTAAGCGCGGAGCGGTGCAACCCTCCAAGATTGCGGGAATCTGTATGCACGAAACGAAGAACGGAAAGTTCACTATAGATGAAACGAATCGTGGTAGTTCGTAAGCGCAGAGCGATGCAACCCTCCATGATCGAGGGAATCAAACAAAGTGTGGGAGTTCCTATGCGCAGAACGATGTAACCCTCCAAGGTCGCGGGAATCCGTAAGCGCGAAACGAAGCGTAGGAGTTCACTGTACATAAAACGAAGCATGGCAGTTCGTAAGTGCGGAGCGGTGCAACCCTCCAAGGTCGCAGGAATCCGTAAGTGTGATACAAAGCGCGGGAGTTCAGCATACATGAAACGAAGCGTGAAAGTTCGTAAGCGCGGAGCGATGCAACCCTCCAAGGTGGCGGGACTCTGTAAGCCTGAAACGAAGCGCGGGAGTTCAGTATATGTGAAACGAAGCGTGGGGGTTTGTAAGAGCAGAGCGATACAACCCTCCAAGGTCGTGGGAATCCGTAAGTGCGAAATGAAGCACGGGAGTTCAATATACCTGAAACGAAGCGTGATAGTTCATAAGCGCGAAGCGGTGCAACCCTCCAAAGTCGCGGGAATCCGTACGCGTAAAACGAAGCGCGGGAGTTCAGCATATGTGGAACGAAGCATGGGAGTTCCGTAAGCATGGAGCGGTCCAACCTGCAAGGTCGCGGGAATCCGTAAGCTCGTAACGAAGCGCAGGAGTTCACTATACGTGAACCGAAGCGTGGAAGTTCGCAAGCGCGGAGCGATGCAACCCTCCAATATTGCGGGAATCCGTAAGCACGAAACGAAGCGCGGGAGTTTACTGTATGTGAAACAAAACATGTGAGTTTGTAAGCGCGGATCGATGCAACCCTCCAAAGTCGCGGGAATACGTAAGCACGAAACGAAGCACGGAATGTTCACTATACGTGAAACGAAGCATGTGAGTTCGTAAGCGAGGTGTGATGAGACCTCCAAGGTCGCGGGAATCAAACGAAGCATGGGTGTTCATAAGCGCGGAGCGATTTAAACCCTCCAAGGTTGCGGGAATTCGTAAGCGCGAAACGAAGCATGGGAGTTCACTGTACGTGAAACGAAGCATGAGAGTTTGTAAGCGCGGAGCGGTGCAACTCTCCAAGGTCGCGGGAATCCGTATGCGCGAAACGAAGCGCAGGAGTTCATTGTACGTTAAACGAAGCGAGGGAGTTTGTAAGCACGGAGCGATGAACAGTCCAAGGCCGCGGGAATCCGTAATTGTGAAACGAAGCATGGGAGTCGTAAGTGTAGAGCGATGCAACCCTCCAAGGTCGCGGGAATCCGTAAGCGCAAAACGAAGCACGGGAGTTCACTATTTGTGAACTGAAGCATCGAAGTTCGTAAGCGTGGAGCGATGAAACCCTCCAATGTCGCAGGAATCCTAAGCATGAAACAAAGCGTGGGAGTTCACTGTACATGAAACGAAACATGAGATTTTGTAAGCGCGGAGCAATGCAACCCTCCAAAGTTGCGAGAATCCGTAAGCACGAAACAAAGTGCGAGAGTTCAGTATATGTGTAATAAAGCATGGAAGTTCGTAAGCGCGGAGCAATGCAACCCTCCAAAGTCGCGGAAATCCGTAAGAGCGAAATGAAGCAGGGAGATCAGTATACGTGAAGTGAAGCGTGGGAGTTCGTAAGCGCGGAATGGTGCAACCCTCCAAGGTCGCGGGAATCTGTAAGCGCGAAACGAAGCACGGGAATTCAGTATATGTGAAACAAAACGAATGCAACCCTCTAAGATCACAATAATCTGTAAGCGCAAAACGAAGCGCAGGAGTTCAATATACGTGAAGCGAAGCATGGGACTTCATAAGCATGGAGCGATGCAATGCTCCAAGGTGGTGGGAATCCGTAAGCGCGAAACGAAGCGCGGTAGTCCAATATACGTGATTCAAAGCATGGGAGTTCGTAAGCGCGGAACGATGCAACCCTCCAAGGTCGCGGGAATCCGTAAGCGCAAAACAAAGCCCGATAGTTTAGTATACGTGAAACGAAGTGCGGGAGTTCGTAAGAGCGGAGCGATGCAACCCCCCAAGGTCGCAGGAATCCGGAAGCGCGAAACGAAGCGCGAGAGTTCAATATACGTGAACCGAAGCGTGGGAGTTCGTAAGCGCGAAGCGTTGCAACCCTCCAAAGTTGTGGAAATCTGTAAACGCGAAACGAAGCGCGGGAGTTCGGTATACGTGAACCGAAGTGTGGGAGTTCTTAAGCGCATAGCGATGCAACCCTCCAAGGTCGCGGGAATCTGTTAGCGCGAATCGAAGCGCGGGAGTTCACTGTGCATGTAACGAAGCATGGGAGTTCGTCAGCTCTGAGCGACGCAACCCTCCAAGGTCGTGGGAATCCGTAAGCGTGAAACAAAGAGAAAATGTTCAGTATACGTGAAACGAAGCGTAGGAGTTCGTAAGTGCGGAGCGGTGCAACCCTCCATGGTTACGGGAATCTGTAAGCACGAAACGAAGCACGGGAGTTCAACATACGTGAAACGAAGCGTGAGAGTTCGTAAGCGCGGAGCAGTACAACCCTTTAAGGTTAAGGGACTCCGTAAACGCGAAACGAAGTGCGGAAAGTTCACTATACATGAAACGAGGCGTAGGAGTTCGTAAGCGCGGAGCGATGCAACCTTCCAAGGCCACCAGAATCAAACAAAGCGTTGGAGTTCATAAGCACAGAGCGATGCAACCCTCTTAGGTCGCGGGAATCCGTAAGCGTGAAACGAAGCGTGGGAGTACACGTGAAAGGAAGCGTAGGAGTTCGTAAGCGTGGGAGTTTGTAAGCGCGGAGCGATGCAACCCTCCAAGGTTGCGGTAATCCTTAAGCACGAAACAAAGCACGGGAGTTCATTGTACGTGAAACCAAGCGTGAGAGTTCGTAAGCGTGGATCGGTGCAACCCTCCAAAGTCGCGGGAATCCGTAAGTGCGAAATGAAGCGTGGGAGTTCACTGCACGTGAAACGAAGCATGGAAGCTCGTAAGTGCGGAGCGATGCCACCCTCCAAGGTCCCGGGAATCCGTAAGCGTGAAACGAAGCACAGGAGTTCTCTATACGTGAAACAAAGCATGCGAGTTCGTAAGCGCGGAGTGATGCAACCATCCAAGGTTGCGGGAATCCATAAGCGCAAAACAAAGCGCGGGAGTTCATCATACGTGAAACGAAGCGTGGGCGTTCATAAGCATCGAGCGATGCAATCCTCCAAGGTCGCGGAAATCCGTAAGCATGTAATAAAGCGTGGGAGTTCACTATACGTGAAGCGAAGCATGTGAGTTCGTAAGCGCGGAGTGGTGCAATCCTCCAAGGTCGCAGGAATTCGTAAGTGTGAAAAGAAGCACGGGAGTTCAGTGTACGTGAAATGAAGCGTGGGAGTTCGTAAGCGTAGAGCGATGATATCCTCCAAGGTCATGGGAATCCGTACTCGTGAAACGAAGATTGGGAGTTAATTATATTTGAAACGAAGCGTGGGTGTTGGTAAGCGTGGAGCGGTCCAACCGCGCAAGGTCGCAGGAATCCGTAAGCATGTAACAAAGCGCTAGAGTTCAGTATACATGAAACGAAGTGTGGGAGTTCGTAAGCGTAGAGCGATTCCACCCTCCAATGTCGCGGGAATCCGTAAGCGTAAAACGAAGTGGGAGAGTTCAATATACGTGAACCGAAGCGTGGGATTTCGTACGTGCGAAGCAACGCAAACCCCCAAAATCGCGGGAATCCGTAAGCGCGAGGGAGTTCGGTATACGTGAACCGAAGCGTGGGAGTTCGTAAGCGCGCAGCGATGCAGCCCTCCAAGGTCGCGAGTATACGTAATCGCGAAACAAAGCGCGGGAGTTCACTATTCGTGAAACGAAGCGTGGGAGTTTGTAAGCGCGGAGCGATGCAACCCACCAAGATCGCGAGAATCCGTAAGCCCGAAACAAAGCGCCGGATTTCAGTATACGTGAAACGATGCATGAACATTTGTAAGCACGGAGCGATGCAACCCTCCAAGGTCGTAGGAATCCGTAATTGCGAAACGAGGCGCGGGAGTTTAGTATACGTGAAACGAAGCATGGGAGTTCGTAAGCGTGGAGCGATGCATCCCATTAAGGTCGTCGTAATACGTAAGCGCGAAACGAAGAACGGGTGTTCTGTATACGTGAAACGAAGCGTGGGAGATCGTAAGCGCGGTGTGGTGCAACCCTCCATGGTCGTGGGAATCCGTAAGTGCGAAACGGAACATGGGAATTCAGTATACATGAAACAAAGCATGAGTGTTTGTAAGCGCGGAGTGGTACAACCCTCCACGGTGACGGGAAACCGTAAACGCGAAACAAAGCACGGAAAGTTTACTATACGTAAAACGAAGCGTGAGAGTTCGTAAGCGCGGAGCAATGCAACCCTCCAAGGTCGCGGGAATCAAATGAAGCGTGGGACTTCGTAAGCGCGGAGCGATGCAAACCTCCAAGGTCGCGCGAATCCATAAGCGTGAATCAAAGCGTGGGAGTTCACTGTACGTGAAACGAAGCGTGGGAGAGCGTAAGCGCGGAGCAGTGCAACCCTCCAAGGTCATGAGAGTTTGTAAGCACGAAACAAGTTCATTGTACATAAAACAAAGCGTGAGAGTTCGTAAGCGCGGAGCGGTGCAATGCTCCAAGGTCGCGGAAATCCGTAAGTTCAAAAAGAAGCGTGGGAGTTCACTGGACCTGAAATGAAGCGTGGGAGTTCGTAAGCGCAGAGCGATGCAACCCTCCAAGGTCGCGGGAATCCGTAAGAGCGAAACGAAGAGCTAGAGTTCAGTATACGTGAAACGAAGCGCGGGCGTTTGTAAGCGCGGAGCGTTACAACCATCTAAGGTTGCAGGAATCCGTAAGCACAAAACGAAGCGCGGGAGTTCAGCATACGTGAAACGGAGCGTGGCAATTAGTAAGTGCGAAGCAGTCCAACCTTCAAGGTCGCGGGAATCCGTAAGCGTGTAACCAAGCATGGGAGTTCACTATACGTGAAATGAAGCGTAAGAGTTCGTAAGCGCGAAGCTGTGCAACCCTCCAAGGTCGCGGGAATATGTAAGCACGAAACGAAGCGCGGGAGTTCACTGTACGTGAAACGAAGTGTGGGAGTTCGTAAGCGCGGAGCAATGCTACCCTCCATGGTTATGGGAATCCGTACTCTCGAAACGAAGCAAGGGAGTTAATTATATGCGAAACGAAGCGTGGGCGTTCGTAAGCGTGGAGCTGTCCAACCCTCCACGGTCTCGGGAATCCGTAAGCATGTAACAAAGCACTGGAGTTCAGTATACTTGAAACGAAGTGTGGGAGTCGTAAGTGCGGAGCGGTGCAACCCTCCAAGGTCGCGGGAATCCATAAGCGCAAAACGAAGCGCGTGAGTTCAGCATACGTGAAACGAAGCATAGAGCGGTAAAACCTCCAAGGTCGCGGGAATCCGTAAGCGCGAAACAAAGCGTGGGAATTCAGCATATGTGAAACGAAGCGTGGGAGTTCGTAAGCACGGAGCGATGCAACCCTCCAAGCTCGCGGGAATCCGTAAGCATGTAACGAAGCACGAGAGTTCACTATACGTGAAATGAAGCGTGGGAGTTCATAACCACGGAGCGATGCAACGTCCAAGGTTGCATGAACCGAAAGCGCGAAATGAAGCGTGGGAGTTCACTATATGTGGAACGAAGCCTGGAAGTTCAGAAGCGGAGAGCGGTGCAACACTCCAAGGTCACGGGAATCCATAAGCGCATAACAAAGCATGGGAGTTTACTACACGTGAAACAAACTATGCGAATTCGTAAGTGCGGAGCGGTGCAACCCTCCAAAGTCGCCGGAATCCGTAAGCGCGAAACGAAGCGTGGGACTTCACTATACGTGAAACAAAGCGTGAGAGTTCGTAAGCGCGGAGCGATGCATCCCTCCAAGGTCGCGGGAATCTGTAAGTACGAAACGAAGTGCAGACAGTTTACTATATGTGAAACGAAGCGTGGAAGTTCATTAATGTGTAGCGATGCAACCCTCCATGGTCGCGGGAATCAAACGAAGTGTGGGAGTTCGTAAGCATGGAGCGATGCAACCCTCTAAGGTCACGGGAGTCCGTAAGCGTGAAACGAAGCATGGGAGTTCACTATATGTGAAATGAAGCGTGGGAGTTCGTTAGTACGGTGCGGTGCAACCCTCTAAGCTCGCGGGAATCTGTACGCGCGAAACAAAAAAGGCAGTTCACTGTACGTGAAACGAAGAGTTGGAGTTCATTTGCGTGGATCGGTGCAACCCTCCAAGGTCACGGGAATCCATAAGCATGAAACGAAGCGTGGGAGTTCAGTATATGTGAAGCAATGCATGGCAGTTCGTAAGCACGGAGAGTTGCAACTCTCCAAGGTTACGGGAATCCGTAAGCGCGAAACGAAACACGAGATTTCAGCATACGTGCAACGAAGCGTGGGAGTTTGTAAGCGTGGAGTGGTCCAACCTCCAAGGTCGCGGAAATCTGTAAGCGCGTAACGAAGCACGGGAGTTCACTATATGTGAAACGAATCATGGGAGTTCATAAGCGCGTAGCGATGCAACCCTACAAGGTCGCGGGAATCCGTAAGCGCGAAACGAAGCGTAGGAGATCTGTATACATGAAATGAAGTGTGTGAGTTCGTAAGCGCGGAGCGATGCAACCCTCCAATGTCGCAGGAATCCGTAAGCACGAAACGAAGCGCGGAAATTTCACTATACGTGAAATGAAGCATGGGACTTCGTAAGCATGGAGTGATGCAACCGTCCAAGGTCGACGGAATCAAACGAAGCGTGGGAGTTCGTAAGCGCAGGGCGATGTAACCCTCCAAGGTCGCCGGAATCCGTAAGCATGAAACGAAGAGTGGGAGTTCACCGTACATGAATCGAAGCATGGGAGTTTGTAAGCACGGAGCGATGCAACCCTCCAAAGTTACGGGAATCCGTATGCGCGAAACGAAGCTCAGGAGTTCAGTATACGTGAAACGAAGGGTGGAAGTTCGTAAGCATGGAGCGATGCAACCCACCAAGATCGCAAGTATCCGTAAACGCGAAACGAAGCACGGAACTTTAGTATACATGAAACGAAGCATCGGAGTTCGTAAGCGCAGAGCGATGCAACCCTCCAAGGTCGCGGGAATCCGTAAGCGCAAAACGACGCGCGGGTGTTCAGTATACGTGAAACGAAGAGTGGGAGTTCTCAAGCGCGGAGCGGTGCAACCCTCCATGGTCGTGGGAATCCGTAAGCGCGAAACGAAGCGTGGGAGTTCGTAAGCGCGAAGCGGTACAACCCTCCAAGGTCGCGGGAAACGTAAGAGGGAAACGAAGAGAGGTGGTTCAGCATACATGAAATGAAGCGTGGGAGTTCGTAAGCGCGGAGCAATGCAACCCTCTAAATTCACGGTAATAAAATGATTCATGGAAGTTCATAAGCGCGGAGCGATTCAACCTTCCAAGGTCGCGGGAATCCTTAAGTGCGAAATTGTAACACCCCACCTCCGCCAGGGTCACTCACAAAGGAATGCAGAGGGGCATTATTGGTAAACATGCACAGAAATATTACAAGACAGAACATATAAAACAGCGGAAGTAATGCAAATTTCATTACCTTATACAATAGTAAGGTCAAAAGCCTTTTACATCAGAATACATCAAAACCTGTCTTGCAATAGTAAAGAAGCATAAACCATTTCATAAATTATTCCCCAAGTAAAACAGTAAGGTAGCCATAGCCAAGAAAAGTCCAAGCCATGCATGATGACCTTCAAGCAGAGGAAGTCCGAACTAAATAACAGTGTTTCCTCCCTGATAACCTTGGGGGGGGGGAACGGAAGACAAAGAGGCGAAACAAAACGGGGTCAGTCATAAAGACTGGTAAGTCCTATCTACTTCCAGTATAAAAACAGGTAAAGGTAACATGACATGCATAAACTGAAAGTAAACATAAGGATGACGACAAGATAGATAATCTAAACCAAGATAACCAGATGAACTACTATAGCAAGATAAACTAAGGTATCATGATAAACTACGGTGTCAAGATAAATCAAGGTATCATATCGTCAGGTTTCTATCAAGTATATTATCCCAAGGTTTCTATCATGTATAACATCCCACGATATCTATCATGTATAACATCCCAAGGTATTTATCACGTATATTTGCTCTGCACCTCTCGTACTAGTATCCCAACCCGCGTCATGTGTTAACTATGAATGTCCCTTGCCCAATGTCATGTAATGGTCCATGTCAACCTAATATATAGCATATGTAGGTTTTCCCAACTCGTATGTTTCTTTCCATGTATAAGTTCAGTCCTTTGCCGTAGGCCGTACGGGCTTTCCCATGTAAATCTATACCACCTCAACGTAGTACCATTTTATCCTTGAAGTTGTTTTGGACTGCTACCCTTGATCTGGTTATGTTTTCTTACCATGAACTATCGCGTGTTCACTTAGGATTTATGCCACCTAGGAGCACTAGGGATTATGCTACTAATGAACGTTTCCGTGTCTCGGTTTGGGTTCAAGCCACCTAGGGCCACTAGGGATTATGCCACCCGTCAACCACGCCCTTTATCCCACCTATGTATCGTGAATCGTTTTCCATGTCTAGACGCACATGTATCTCAATGTGCCATCCGAGTTCCGTGCCAGGGCAAATCAAGAAATACGGAACTCGGTCGAGAGCTTTAAGTCATCTGCCGATGCAGATATCAAGGTCTGTTTTTGTATCCATGGCTATGGTCCCACGTGACCCCTCCCTCAACTACTGAAAGGCAATCCAAGAAAAATCATGTATGAGAACTACATCTCGGCCCCACTATGCCCCACTTACCCATTGGCCAATCCTCACCCATAACTCGATAGCAAGTATATGGTCTGTTGGGAGTTCTCTGCCTTTCCGTACGTGCACGATTGACTAAAGATGGTAGGTAGTCGGCGACGTGCTATCTAGGGCAAAAACAAATATCGTCGACTCCACGCTAATCCATCCCAGTCTTTAGGTCGCTCGCATAGCAACCAAGGCATACTCTTGGTTCTTCTACCGCAGACCTTAACCTCTTGTGAGCCCAGGAGGATCATCTGCAACCTCACAGAGGGATACCAAGAGTACCCTCACGTCCCCCGAAGCTACCGCTTCGTCACCCAGTTCGTTGGAGCCTTTATCTAAGTCAGATAATTCGCTCCTCCACGTGTGTTCAAGCGATGACCTACCGTATCGGGTTATTCATCTATCTGTGAATTGGTCCAATTTACTTGACTAAGAATTATCACTTAGTTATCCTTAACTAAGGTTTACCACTTAGCTTCTCTTCCCACTATCCTTGTTAACTACGATTTTCAACCTAGTCCCCTGAGCTAGGGTTTTGTCTAATGGGTTAAGTGTTGTCATTCAAGTTCATGACTTAACCCGCCTACGAATCATGTCAAGATTGGCTAAGTATTTAAGTTCAAGGCTTAACCCTACAGGTTGGTTAAGTATACCAAGAAGCTCATGACTTAACCTTATCAAGTCAAATTGGTTAAGTATTTGTTTGTCTTAACCCTATCAGATTATCGTATTAGATTGATTAAGCATAGATTATCTTAATCCCATCAGATTATCGAGTCGGATTGGTTAAGTATGGGTTAGCTTAACCCCATCCACTAATCGTATTACAATGGTTAAGTATATTTAAAAGGTCTTGTGACTTAACCCTATCAGGTCCGCATATTAGATTGGTTAAGTATAGGTTACTTAACCTCATCAAATCATCATGTATAATTGGTTAATTATAAGTTACTTAACCCTATTAAATTACCATGTTAAGTTGGTTAAGTATTGGTTACTTAACCTCATTGAGTTACCAAGTTTAGATTGGTTAAGTGTTTAACTTAACCCCATCGAATTACCGTGTTTAGATTAGTTAAGTGTAGGTTACTTAACCCCATCTAATTACCGTGTTTAGATTAGTTAAGTCTAAGTTACTTAACCCCATCTAATTACCAAGTCGGATTAGTTAAGTGTAAATTACTTAACCCCATCCCCTAATTGTCTTATATGGTTAAGTGTCATTAAGAAATCAAGTCCGGTTTAACTTAACCTACCCATTCGTGTCATATCGGTTAAGTGTCATTAGTCAAAATTACTTAACCTTTTCATGTGGCATTAATTAGATTAATGCACCCCAACCTCTCACATTAGACTTTGTTGTGGTTACTAGTTAAGTCGGGCGGGTCCGGGTAGTTTTACACCACAACCTAGTCTAACCTCGGGTTTTAAGTGCTATATGACCAACTACTCACATTGGGTCCTATTATTTGTAGCCACTAGTTAAGTCGGGCGGGTCCGGGTAGATTTATGCTACAAACTCAACCCAACCTCGAGTTGGCCACTTTCATGTTTAGTCTAGTGTCTTATTACACTTACAACCCATACATGTCTAGTTCAAGTTCCATGTTTTCCTACGTGTCATGAACACATTTAAATGTATCATGAATGTCATGTTCTCATGTTAACCCCATGTCAAGTTTTCGTGTCATATTCACGTTTTTCCTAAGCTACCCAAACGTATTTCCAACCCAAGTGGAAGCGAGTCACATAGTAGGGGTATTATGCCAACATATTGGCCTCAAACAGGCGAGATATCATAAAGGGATTGGCCGCAAACGTGAATATTACCCTAAAGGATTTGGCCTCAAGCATGCATAGTATCATAAGGGAATTTGGCCACAAACATGCATAGTATCATAAGGGAATTTGGCCACAAACATGCATAGTATCATAAGGGAATTTGGCCACAAACATGCATGATAACATAAGGGGTTTGTTTCATTTACATGCATAAGCCCCAAAGTCAAGTCTTTGCCAATGTTTCACAAGTCAAATGGTTCCCAAAGGTTCATGCTAACATTCCATAGATAAAGATTCAAAATTGCAAGATAAACTAGGTTAAACCTAACATGAGTGGCATGATTAAGTCGCTAAAACTTAGCCCAAGGTCATAGATCATAGAAAAGGGGCGAAATTAAGTTCACATAGGCTAGCATACTTATGTTTCATCGCATTTTATTCCATGTCACATTAGAACCACCGTTAGAATCTACAAGTAGCTAGAACTTACATAGCGAGGCTTAGGGAAGGATCATGCATCGTCTTGACGAAGAAAGGTGGCTCCTTTGTTGAAGAATCGTCATGAAATTTGCGTAGCAACGTTGATCCACTCCCTTGATTTGATGTAGCAAGCTAGCACCTTTGATTCGGATCCGATTTGAATGCATAAGCTCTTGGAGTTGGAGATGGAGGCCATGATCAAGAGGGATTTGGGCAGCACTTCGTTGTTAGATTGATTTTGAGTGATTTAGGTTAGGTCCTAGGGTGTTTTTATAGAGATTAGGAGTAGTTTAGGCCATAGGATAAACCCTAGGATAGATCTGAGCCCTCAAAATCCGTCACAGGCCCATAAAACCGAGCCAAGACAGCAGCAGGTGCACCCAGGCCCAAGTGGTCGAACCACCCAGGCCGACACATGTGTCGACTGGGCAGTCGACCTGCCCCCTGGGCGTGTCTACTCCCCAGTCGAAACCCCAGTCAACCTGGGGCTTGGGCGGGAATTTCCCGCCCAGTTCGTTTGGCTCCAGATTTGAATTTCGAACTGTTTTTGAATTTGAATTTTTCTGAAAATTTGACGGGCTATAACTGGGTCATACGGACTCCGATTTTCCAAAACTCGGACTCTGTTTCGCGTATTTTTCCGAGACGAACGCAATGGCGCAACCCGTTTCTCCTGATTCAGATTTTATAATTAAATTCTGCCTTGATTCTTGTCTTAGCATGTTGTAAAAATCCGGGTTGTCACAGAAATGGAGCGCAGGAGTTCACTGTATGTGAGACCAAGCGTGGGTATTCGTAAGCGCAGAGCGGTGCAACCCTCCAAGGTCGTGGGAATCCGTGAGCGCGAAACGAAACATGGGAATTCACTGTACATGAAACGAAGCATGGGAATTCGTGAGCGCGAAGCGGTGCGACCCTCCAAGGTCGTTGGAATTCGTAAGCGCAAAACGAAGCGCAGGAATTCGATATACCAAACGAAGCGTGGGTGTTCATAAGCGCAGATCGATGCAACCCTCCACGGTTGTGAGAATCCGTAAGTGCAAAACGAAGCGCGAGATTTAACTATACGTGAAACGAAGCATGGGAGTTCGTAAGTGCGGAGCAATGCAACCCTCCAAGGTTGCGAAAATCCGTAAGCTTGAAATGAAGCGTGGGAGTTTAGTATACGTGAAACGAAGTGTGGGAGTACGTAAGGTCGTGGGAATCCGTAAGCGCGAAACAAAGCGCTGAAGTTCAGTATATGTGAAACGAAGCGTGTGAGTTCGTAAGCGCGGACCGATGCCACCCTCCAAGGACGCGGGAATCCATAAGCGCGAACAAAGTGCAGGAGTTCAGTATACGTGAAATGAAGCGTGGGTATTCGTAAGCGCTGAGCGATAAAATCCTCCAAGGTCACGGGAATCCGTAAGCGCGAAACGAAGCTCAGGAGTTCAACATACATGAAACGAAGCATGAGAGTTCGTAAGTGCGGAGCTTTGTGCAATCCTGCAAGGTTGCAGGAATCTGTATGCACGAAATGAAGCACAGAAAGTTCATGAAACGAAGCGTGGTAGTTCATAAGCGCGGAGCGATGCCACCCTCCATGGTCGAGGGAATCCAACAAAGTGTGGGAGTTCATAAGCGTAGAGCGATGTAACCCTCCAAGGTCGCGAGAATCCGTAAGTGTGAAACGAAGCGCAAGAGTTCACTGTAAATGAAACGAAGCGCGGGAGTTTGTAAGTGCGGAATGTTACAACCCTCCAAGTATGCGGGAATCCGTAAGCGAGATACGAAGCGCGGGAGTTCAGCATACGTGAAACGAAGCGTGAAAGTTCGTAAGCGCGGAGCGATGCAACCCTCCAAGGTAGTGGGAATCCGTAAGCCTGAAACGAATCGTGGGAGTTCGATATACGTGAAACGAAGCGTGAATGTTTGTAAGCGCAGAGAGATACAACCCTCCAAGGTCGTGGGAACCCGTAAGTGTGAAATGAAGCATGGGAGTTCAGTACACGTGAAACGAAGCGTGAGAGTTCGTAAGTGCGGAGCGGTGCAACCCTCCAAGGTCGATGGAATCCGTAAGCGTGAAACAAAGCACGGGAGTTCAGCATATGTGGAACGAAGCATGGGAAACCTTAAGCGCAGAGCGGTCCAACCTCCAAGGTCGCGGGGATCCGTAAGCATGTAACGAAGCGCAGGAGTTCACTATACGTGAACCGAAGCGTGGGAGTTCGCAAGCGCGGAGCGATGAAACCCTCCAATGTCGCGGGAATCCGTAAGCGCGAAACGAAGCGTGGGAGTTCACCATACGTGAAACGAAGCATGGGAGTTCCTAAGCGCGGAGCGATGCAACCCTCCAAAGTCGTGGGAATCCGTAAGCGCGAAACGAAGCGTGGATAGTTCACTATACGTGAAATGAAGCCTGGGAGTTCGTAAGCGAGGTGCGATGCAACCTCCAAGGTCGCAGGAATCAAACGAGGCGTGAGAGTTCGTAAGCGCAGAGCGATTTAAACCCTGCAAGGTCACGGGAATTCGTAAGCGTGAAACGAAGCACGGGAGTTCATTGTATGTGAAACGAAGCGTGAAAGTTTGTAAGCACGGAGCGGTGCAACTCTCCAAGGTCGCAGGAATCCGTATGTGTGAAACGAAGTGTGGGAGTTCAATGTACGTTAAACGAAGCATGGGAGTTCGTAAGCACGGAGCGATGCAACCCTCCAAGGTCGCGGGATTCCGTAAGCGCGAAACGAAGCGTGGGAGTTCGTAAGTGCGGAGCGATGCAACACTCCAAGGCCGCGGGAATCCGTAAGCGCAAAACGAAGCAAGGGAGTTCACTATTACTGAACTAAAGTGTGGGAGTTCGTAAGAGCGGAGCGAAGCAATCCTCCAATGTCGCAGGAATCCGTAAGCACGAAACGATGCGTGGGAGTTCACTGTACATGAAACGAAGCATGAGAGTTCGTAAGCGCGGAGCGATGCAACCCTCCAAAGTCGTAGGAATCCGTAAGCGCGAAACAAAGCGCGGGAGTTCAGTATATGTGTAATAAAGCATGGGAGTTCGTAAGCGCGGAGCAATGCAACCCTCCAAAGTCGCGGGAATCCGTAAGAGTGAAATGAAGCGCGAGATTTCAGTATACGTAGAATGAAGCGTGGGAGTTCGTAAGCGCGGAGCAGTGCAACCCTCCAATTTTGCGAGAATCTGTATGTGCGAAAAGAAGTGCGAGAATTCAATATACGTGAAACCAAACGAATGCAACCCTCTAAGGTCACGATAGCCTGTAAGCGCAAAACGAAGCGCAGGAGTTCAGTATACTTGAAGCGAAGCATGAGAGTTCGTAAGCGCGGAGCGATGCAATGCTCCAAGGTCGGGGGAATACGTAAGCGCGAAAAGAAGAGCGGTAATTCAGTATACATGAATCAAAGTATGGGAGTTCGTAAGCGTAGAACGATGCAACCCT
This sequence comes from Allium sativum, assembly GCA_030737875.1. NCBI lineage: Eukaryota > Viridiplantae > Streptophyta > Magnoliopsida > Asparagales > Amaryllidaceae > Allium > Allium sativum. The sequence goes on from CM060921.1 coordinate 44,482,376, forward strand.
CCAAGGTCGTAGGAATCCGTAAACGCGAAATAAAGCGCGGGAGTTCAGTATACGTGAAACGAATCGCGGGAGTTCGTAAGTGCGGAGCGATGCAACCCTCCAAGGTCGCGGGAATCCGTAAGCGTGAAACGAAGCGTGAGAGTTCAATATACGTGAACCGAAGCTTGGGAGTTCATAAGCGCGAAGCGATGCAATCCTCCAAAGTCGCGGGAATCCATAAACACGAAACGAAGCATGGGAGTTCGGTATACTTGAACCGAACGTGGGAGTTCGTAAGCGCGGAGCGACGCAACCGCCCAAGGTCGCTGGAATCTGTAAGCGCGAATTGAAGCACCGGAGTTCACTATGCATGAAACGAAGCGTGGGAGTTCGTAAGTGCGAAACTATGCAACCCTCCAAGGTCGTGGGAATCCGTAAGCGCGAAACGAAGAGCGGGTGTTCAGTATACATGAAACGAAGCGTAGGAATTCGTAAGTGCGGAGCGGTGCAACCCTCCATTGTTGTGGGAATCTGTAAGCGCGAAACGAAGCACGGGAGTTCAGCATACGTGAAACGAAGCGTGAGAGTTCGTAAGCGTGGAGCGGTACAACTCTCTGAGGTTGCGGGAATCCATAAACACGATACGAAGCGCGGAAAGTTCACTATACGTGAAACGAGGCGTGGGAGTTCGTAAGCGCGGAGCGATGCAACCCTCCAAGGTCGCCGGAATCAAACAAGGCGTAGGAGTTCGTAAGCGAGGAGTGATGCAACCCTATAAGGTCGTGGGAATCCGTAAGCGTGAAACGAAGCTCGGGAGTTCACTGTACGTGAAACGAAGCTTAGGAGTTCGTAAGCGTGGGAGTTTGTAAGCGCGGAGTGGTGCAACCTCCAAGGTCGTGGGAATCCGTAAGCGCAAAACAGAGCATGGGAGTCCATTATACGTGAAACGAAGCGTGAGAGTTCGTAAGCTTCGAGCGGTGCAACCCTCCAAGGTCGCGGGAATCCGTAAGCACGAAACGAAACATGGGAATTCACTGTAATGAAACGAAGCGTGGGACTTCGTGAGCGCGGAGCGGTGCAACCCTCCAAGGTCGTGGGAATTCGTAAGCGCGAAACGAAGCGCAGGTGTTCAAAATACGTGAAACGAAGCGTGGGTGTTCGTAAGCGCGGATCAATGCAACCCTCCTTGGTTGTGGGAATCCGTAAGCGCGAAACAAAGCGGGGATTTAACTATACATGAAATGAAGCGTGGGAGTTCGTAAGCGCAAAGCAATGCAACCCTCAAAGGTCGTGGAATTCCGTAAGCGTGAAACGAAGCGCGGGAGTTCAGTATACGTGAAACGATGTGTGGGAGTTCGTAAGGTCGTGGGAATCCGTAAGCACGAAACAAAGCGCTGGAGTTCAGTATACGTGAAACGAACGTGTGAGTTCATAAGCACGGACCAATGCAACCCTCTAAGGTCGCGGGAATCTGTAAGCGTAAAACCAAGTGCAGGAGATCAGTATACGTGAAATGAAGCGTGGCGATTCGTAAGCGCTGAGCGATAAAACCCTCCAAGGTCGCGGAAATCCATAAGCGTGAAACGAAGTTCAGGAGTTCAACATACATGAAACGAAGCATGAGAGTTCGTAAGTGTGGAGCGGTGCAACCCTCCAAGGTAGCGGGAATCTATATGCGCAAAACGAAGCACGGAAAGTTCACTATACATGAAACGAAGCGTGGTAGTTCGAAAGCGCGGAGCGATGCAACCCTCCAAGGTCGAGGGAATTAAACAAAGTGTGGGAGTTCGCAAGTGTAGAGCGATGTAATCCTCCAAGGTCGCGGGAATCCGTAAGCGCGAAACTAAGCTCAGGAGTTCACTGTACATGAAACGAAGCGTGGGAGTTTGTAAGTGCGGAGCGGTGCAACTATCCAAGGCCGCGGGAATCCGTAAGTGTGATACAAAGCGCGGGAGTTCAGCATACATGAAACGAAGCATGAAAGTTCGTAAGTGTGGAGCGATGCAACCCTCCAAGGTGGCGGTAATCCATAAGCCTGAAACGAAGCGCGAGATTTCAGTATACGTAAAACGAAGCGTCGGCGTTTGTAAGCGCAGAGCGATACATCCCTCCAACGTTGTGGAAACTCATAAGTGCGAAATGAAGCCTGGGTGTTCAGTATACGTGAAACGAAGCATGAGGGTTCGTAAGTACGGAGCGGTGCAACCCTCCAAGGTCCCGGGAATCCGTAAGCGCGAAACAAATCCCGATAGTTCAGTATATGTGAAACGAAGCGTGGGAGGTCGTAAGAGCGAAGCGATGCAACCCCCCAAGGTCGCGGGAATCCGAAAGCGCGAAACGAAGCGCAAGATTTCAATATACGTGAACCAAAACGTGGGAGTTCGTAAGCGCGAAGCGATGCAATCCTCCAAAGTCTTAGAATCCGTAAACGCGAAATGAAGCGTGGGAGTTCGGTATACGTGAATCAAAGCGTGGGAGTTCTTAAGCGCAGAGCGATGCAACCCTCCAAGGTTGCGGGAATCTGTAAGCGCGAAACGGAGCACGGGAGTTCAATGTGCATGAAACGAAGTGTGGGAGTTCGTAAGCTCTGAGCAATGCAACCATCCAAGGTCGTGCGTGGGAATCTGTAAGCGCGAAACAAAGCGCAAATGTTCAGTTTACGTGAAACGAAGCGTAGATGTTCGTAATTGCGGAGCGGTGCAACCCTCCATGGTTGCGGGAATCTGTAAGCGCGAAACGAAGCACGGGAGTACAACATACGTGAAACGAAGCGTGAGAGTTCGTAACCGTAGAGTAGTACAACCCTCTAAGGTTACGGGAATTCGTAAACGCGAAATGAAGCACGGAAAGTTCACTATACATGAAATGAGGCATACGAGTTCGTAAGCGCGGAGCAATGCAACCCTCTAAGGTCGCCAGAATCAAACAAAGCATTGGAGTTCATAAGCACGGAGCGATGCAACCCTCTAAGGTCGCGGGAATCCGTAAGCGTGAAACGAAGCACGGGAGTTCACCTGAAACGAAGCGTAGGAGTTCATAAGCGTGGGAGTTTGTAAGCGCGGAGCGGTGCAACCCTCCAAGGTTGTAGTAATCCATAAGCGCGAAACAAAGCACGGGAGTTCATTGTACGTGAAACCAAGCGTGAGAGTTCGTAAGCGTGGAGCGGTGCAACCCTCCAAGGTCACGGGAATCCGTAAGAGCGAAACGAAGCGCGGGAGTTCACTGCACGTGAAACGAAGCATGGAAGCTCGTAAGTGCGTAGCGATGCCACCCTCCAAGGTCCCGGGAATCCGTAAGAGCGAAACGAAGCACGGGAGTTCTCTATACGTGAAACAAAGCATGCGAGTTCGCAAGCGTGGAGCGATGCAACCCTCCAAGGTTGCGGGAATCCATAAGCGCAAAACGAAGCGCAGGAGTTCATTATACGTGAGACGAAGCGCGGGCGTTCATAAGCATAGAGCGATGCAATCCTCCAAGTTGCGGAAATCCGTAAGCGTGTAACAACGCGTGGGATTTCACTACACGTGAAGCGAAGCATGGGAGTTCGTAAGCGCGGAGTGGTGCAATCCTCCAAGGTCGCAGGAATCCGTAAGCGTGAAAAGAAGCACGGGAGTTCACTATACGTGAAACGAAGCGTGGAAGTTCGTAAGCGCGGAGCGATGATGCCCTCCAAGGTCGTGGGAATCCGTACTCGCGAAACGAAGCTTGGGAGTTAATTATATGTGAAGCAAAGCGTGGGTGTTGGTAAGCGCGGAGCGGTCCAAACCCACAAGGTCACAGGAATCTGTAAGCATATAACAAAGCGCTAGAGTTCAGTATACATGAAACGAAGTGTGGGAGTTCGTAACCATGGAGCGATTCCACCCTCCAACGTCGCGGGAATCCGTAAGCGTAAAACCAAGTGGGAGAGTTCAATATACGTGAAACGAAGCATTGAAGTTTGTATGCGCAAAGCGATGCAACCCTCTAAAGTCGCGGGAATCCGTAAGTGCGAAATGAAGCGTGGGAGTTCGGTATACGTGTACCGAAGCGTGAGAGTTTGTAAGCGCGGAGCGATGCATCCCTCCAAGGTCGCGAGTATACGTAATCGCGAAACAAAGCACGGGAGTTCAATATTCGTGAAACGAAGCGTAGGATTTTGTAAGTGCGGAGCGATGCAACCCTCCAAGATCGCGGGAATCCATAAGCCCGAAACGAAGCGCCGGATTTTAGCATACGTGAAACGATGCATGGAAAATTTTTAAGCATGGAGCGATGCAAACCTCCAAGGTCGTAGGAATCCGTAAGCGCGAAATGAAGCGCGGGAGTTTAGTACACATGAAACGAAGCATGGGAGTTCGTTAGCGTGGAGCAATGCATCCCTTTAAGGTCGCGGTAATACGTAAGCGCGAAACGAAGCACGGGTGTTCAGTAAACGTGAAGCGAAGCATGGGAGTTCGTAAGCGCGGAGCGGTGCAACCCTCCATGGTCGTGGGAATCCGTAAGTGCAAAACGGAACATTGGAGCTCAGTATACGTGAAACAAAGCATGAGTGTTCGTAAGCGCGGAGTGGTACAACCCTCCAAGGTGACGGGGAACCGTAAACGTGAAACGAAGCGCGGAAAGTTCACTATACGTAAAATGAAGCGTGAGAGTTCGTAAGCGCGGAGCGATGCAACCCTCCAAGTTCGCGGGAATCAAACGAAGCATGGGACTTCGTAAGCGCGGAGCGATGCAAACCTCCAAGGTTGCAGGAATCCACAAGCCCGAATCGAAGCGCGGGAGTTCACTGTACGTACGCGTGGGAGAGCGTAAGAGCGGAGCGGTGCAGCCCTCTAAGGTCGCGAGAGTTTGTAAGCACGAAACAAGTTCATTATACGTAAAACAAAGCAGGAGAGTTCGTAAGCGCGGAGCGGTGCAATGCTCCAAGGTCGCGGAAATCCGCAAGTTCAAAAAGAAGCTCGGGAGTTCACTGTACGTGAAACGAAGCATGGGAGTTCGTAAAAGCGGAGCGATACAACCCTCCAAGGTCGCATGAATCCGTAAGCGCGAAACGAAGCGATAGAGTTCAGTATACATGAAACGAAGCGCAGGCGCTCGTAAGCACGGAGCGTTACAACCGTCGAAGGTTGCAGGAATCCGTAAGCACAAAACGAAGCGCGGGAGTTCAACATACGTGAAACGAAGCGTGACAATTAGTAAGTGCGAAGCGGTCCAACCCTCCAAGGTCGCGGGAATCCGTAAGCACGAAACGAAGCGCGGGAGTTCACTGTACGTGAAACGAAGTGTGGGAGTTTGTAAGCGCAGAGCAATGCTACCCTCCAAGGTCATGGGAATCCGTGCTCTCAAAACGAAGCAAGGGAGTTAATTATACGTGAAACGAAGCAAGGGCGTTCGAAAGCGCATAGCTGTCCAACCCTCCAAGGTCTCGGGAATCCGTAAGAATGTAACGAAGCGCTGGAGTTCAGTATACGTGAAACGAAGCATGGTAGTTCGTAAGTGTGGAGCGGTGCAACCCTCCAAGGTCTCGGGAATCCATAAGCGCAAAACGAAGCGCGTAAGTTCAGTATACGTGAAACGAAGCGTAGAGCGGTACAACTTCCAAGGTCGCGGGAATCCGTAAGCCTGTAACGAATCATGGGAGTTCACTATACGTGAAACAAAGCATGGGGGTTCGTAAGCGCAGAGCGGTGCTACCCTCCATGGTCGCGAGAATCCATAAATGTGAAATGGAGCGCGAATTTCAGTGTACATGATACGAAGCGTGGGCGTTCGTAAGCGCGGAGCGGTGCAACCCTCAATGGTCACGGGAATCCGTAAACGCGAAATGGATCTTGGGAGTTCAGTATACGTAAAACAAAGCGTGGGAGTTCGTAAGCGCGGAGTGATGCAACCCTCCAAGGTGGTGGGAATCCGTCAGCGCGAAACGGAGCGCGGGATTTCAGCATACGAGAATCGAAGCGTGGGAATCCGTAAGCACGGAGCGATGCAACCCTCCAGTGGTGGGAATCCGTAGGCGCGAAACAAAGCGTGAGAAGTCAGCATACATAAAACGAAGCGTGGGAGTTCGTAAGCACGGAGCGATGCAACCCTCCAAGCTCGCGGGAATCCTTAAGCGTGTAACGAAGCACGGGAGTTCACTAGACGTGAAATGAAGCGTGGGAGTTTGTAACCATGGAGCGATGCAACACTCCAAGGTTGCATAAACCGAAAGCGTGAAATGAAGCACGGGAGCTCAATATATGTGGAACGAAGCGTGGAAGTTCGGAAGCGGAGAGCGGTGCAACCCTCCAAAGTCGCGGGAATCCATAAGCACGTAACAAAGCATGGGAATTTACTATACGTGAAACAAACTGTCCGAATTCGTAAGTGCGGAGCGGTGCAACCCTCCAAAGTTGCCGGAATCCGTAAGCGCGAAACGAAGCGTGGGACTTCACTATACATGAAACAAAGCATGAGAGTTCGTAAGCGCAGAGCGATGCAACCCTCCAAGGTCGCGGGAATCAAACGAAGTGTGGGAGTTCGTAAGCGCGGAGCGATGCAACCATTTAAGGTTGCGGGAATCCGTAAGCGTGAAACGAAGCGCGGGAGTTCACATATGTGAAATGAAGCGTGGGATTTCGTAAGTACAGTGCGGTGCAACCCTACATGCTCGCGGGAATCTGTAACCGCGAAACGAAGAATGGCAATTCACTGTACGTGAAACGAAGTGTTGGAGTTCATTAGCATGGATCGGTGCAACCCTCCAAAGTCGCGGGAATTCATAAGCATGAAACGAAGCGCGGAGGTTCAGTATATGTGAAGCAATGCATGGCACTTCGTAAGAACGGAGAGGTGCAACCCTCCAAGGTTACAGGAATCCGTACGCACGAAACGAAACACGCGATTTCAGCATACGTGCAACGAAGCATGGGAGTTCGTAAGCGTGGAGTGGTCCAACCTCCAAGGTTGCGGAAATCTGTAAGCGCGTAACGAAGCACGGGAGTTCACTATACGTGAAACGAATCGTGGGAGTTCATAAGCGCGTAGCGATGCAACCCTACAAGGTCGCGGGAATCCGTAAGCGCGAAACGAAGCATAGGAGATCTGTATACAAGAAATGAAGCGTGTGAGTTCGTAAGCACGGAGCGATGCTACCCTCCAATGTCGCAGGAATTCGTAAGCACTAAATGAAGCGCGGAAAGTTCACTATACGTGATATGAAGCGTGGGATTTCGTAAGCGTGGAGTGATGTAACCGTCCAAGGTCGACGGAATCAAACGAAGCGTTGGTGTTCGTAAGCGCAGAGCGATGCAACCCTCCAAGGTCGCCAGAATCCGTAAGCATGAAACGAAGAGTGGGAGTTCACCGTACATGAAACGAAGCATGGAAGTTTGTAAGCACGGAGCAATGCAACCCTCCAAAGTCACGGGAATCCGTATGCGTAAAACGAAGCTCAGGAGTTCAGTATACGTGAAATGAAGGGTGGAAGTTCGTAAGCATGGAGCGATGCAACCCACCAATATCGTGGGAATCCGTAAACGCGAAATGAAGCATGAGACTTTAGTATACGTGAAACGAAGCGTCGGAGTTCGTAAGCGCAGAGCGATGCAACCCTCCAAGGTCGCGGAAATCCGTAAGCGCGAAACGAAGCGCGGGTGTTCGGTATATGTGAAACGAAGAGTGGGAGTTCTTAAGCACGGAGCGGTGTAACCCTCCATGGTCGTGGGAATCCGTAAGCGTGAAACGAAGCGTGGGAGTTCGTAAGCGCGGAGCGGTACAACCCTCCAAGGTCGCGGGAAACGAAGAGAGGTGGTTCAGCATACAAGAAATGAAGCGTGGGAGTTCGTAAGCGCGGAGCGATGCAACCCTCCAAATTCGCGGTGATCAAATGATTCATGGAAGTTCGTAAGCACGGATCGATTCAAACCACCAACGTCGCGGGAATCCCTAAGTGCGAAATGAAGCGCAGGTGTTCACTGTATGTGAGACGAAGCGTGGGTGTTCGTCAGCGCAGAGCGTGCAACCCTCCAAGGTCGCGGGAATCCGTAAGCACGAAACGAAACACGGGAATTCACTGTACATGAAACGAAGCGTGGGAATTCGTGAGCGCGAAGCGGTGCAATCCTCCAAGGTCGTTGGAATTCGTAAGCGCAAAACGAAGTGCAGAAATTCAATATACGTGAAACGAAGCGTGGGTGTTCATAAGCGCGGATCGACGCAACCCTCCATGGTTCTGAAAATCCGTAATTGCAAAACGAAGCACGAGATTTAACTATACGTGAAACGAAGTGTGGGAGTTCGTAAGCGCGAAGCAATGCAACCCTCCAAGGTCGCGGAAATCTATAAGCATGAAACGAAGTGCGGGAGTATAGTATACATGAAACGGAGTGTGGGAGTTCGTAAGGTCGTGGGAATCCGTAAGCGCGAAACAAAGCGCTGAAGTTCAGTATACGTGAAACGAAGCGTGTGAGTTCGTAAGCGCGGACCGATGCAACCCTCCAAGGACGCAGGAATCCATAAGCGCGAAACCAAATGCAGGAGTTCAGTATACGTGAAACGAAGCGTGGGGGTTCGTAAGCGCTGAACGATACAATCCTCCAAGGTCATGGGAATCCGTAAGCGCGAAACGAAGCTCAGGAGTTCAACATACATGAAACGAAGCATGAGAGTTCATAAGTGCGGAGTGGTGCAATCCTTCAAGGTTGCGGAAATTTGTATGCACGAAATGAAGCACGGAAAGTTCACTATACATGAAACGTAGCGTGGCAGTTCATAAGCACGAAGCGATGCAACCCTCCAAGGTCGAGGGAATCAAACAAAGTGTGGGAGTTCGTAAGAGTAGAGCGATGTAACCCTCCAGGATCGCGGGAATCCGTAAGTGTGAAACGAAGCGTAGGAGTTCACTGTACATGAAACGAAGCGTAGGAGTTTGTAAGTGCGAAGCGGTACAACCCTCCAAGGTTGCGGGAATTCGTAAACGTGATACGAAGCGCGGGAATTCAGCATTCATGAAACAAAGCATGAAAGTTCGTAAGCGCGGAGCGATGCAACACTCCGAGGTGGTGGGAATCCGTAAGCCTGAAACAAAGCGCCGACGTTTAGTATACGTGAAACGAAGCATGGGTGTTTGTAAGCGCAGAGCGATACAACCCTCCAAGGTCGTGGGAACCCGTAAGTGCGAAATGAAGCATGGGAGTTCATTATACGTGAAACGAAGCATGAGAGTTTGTAAGTGCGGAGCGGTGCAACCTTCCAAGGTCGCGGGAATCCGTAAGCGTGAAACGAAGCACGGGAGTTCAGCATATGTGGAACAAAGCATGGGAGCCCGTAAGCGCGGAGCAGTCCAACCTCCAAGGTCGCGGGAATCCGTAAGCGTGTAACGAAGCGCAGGAGTTCACTATACGTGAACCGTAGCGTGGGAGTTCGCAAGCGCGGAGCAATGCAACCCTCCAATATCGTAGGAATCCGTAAGCGCAAAACGAAGCGCGAGAGTTCACTGTACGTGAAATGAAGCATGAGAGTTCATAAGCGCGGAGCGATGCGACCCTCCAAAGTCGCGGGAATCCGTAAGCACGAAACGAAGCGCGGAAAGTTCACTATACGTGAAATGAAGCATGGGAGTTCGTAAGCGAGATGCGATGCAACCTCCAAGGTCGCGGGAATCAAACGAAGCGTGGGATTTCGTAAGCGTGTAGCGATTTAAACCCTCCAAGGTCACGGGAATTCGTAAGCGCAAAACGAAGCACGGGAGTTCACTGTACGCGAAACGAAGCACGAGAGTTCGTAAGCGCTGAGCGGTGCAACTCTCCAAGGTCGCAGGAATCCATATGTGCGAAACGAAGCGTGGGAGTTCAGTGTACGTTAAATGAAGCATGGGAGTTCGTAAGCACGGAGCGGTGCAACCCCTCAAGGTTGCGGGATTACGTAAGCGCGAAACGAAGCGTGGGAGTTCGTAAGTGCGGAGCGATGCAACCCTCCAAGGTCGCGGGAATCCGTAAGTGAAAAACGAAGCACGGGAGTTCACTATTAGTGAACTGAAGCGTGGGAGTTCGTAAGCGCGGTGCGAAGCAACCCTCAATGTCGCAGGAATCCGTAAGCACAAAATGAAGCGTGAGAGTTCACTGTACATGAAACGAAGCACGTGAGTTCGTAAGCGCGGAGCGATGCAACCCTCCAAAGTCGCGGGAATCCGTAAGCGCAAAGCAAAGCGCGGGAGTTCAGTATATGTGTAATAAAGCATGGGAGTTCGTAAGTGCGTAGCAATGCAACCCTCCAAAGTCGCGGGAATCAGTAAGAGCGAAATGAAGCACGAGATTTCAGCATACGTGGAATGAAGCGTGGGAGTTCGTAAGCGCGGAGCGATGCAACCCTCCAAGGTTGCGGGAATCTGTATGCGCGATAAGAAGCGCGAGAATTCAATATACGTGAAACAAAACGAATGCAACCCTCTAAGGTCACGGTAATCTGGAAGCGCAAAACGAAGCGCGGGAGTCCGGTATACGTGAAGCGAAGCATGGGAGTCCGTAAGCTCGGAGCGATGCAACGCTCCAAGGTCGGGGGAATACGTAAGCACGAAACGAAGCGCGGTAATTATGTATACTTGAATCAAAGCCTGGAAGTTCATAAGCGCAGAACGATGCAACCCTCCAAGGTCGTAGGAATCCGTAAGCGCGAAATAAAGCGCGAAATAAAGCGCGGGAGTTCAGTATACGGAACCGAATCGCGAGAGTTTGTAAGTACGGAGCAATGCAACCCTCCAAGGTCACGGGAATCCGTATGCGTAAAACGAAGCGCAAGAGTTCAATATACATGAACCGAAGCTTGGGAGTTCATAAGCGTGAAGCGATGCAATCCTCCAAAGTTACAGGAATCCGTAAACGCGAAACGAAGCACGGGAGTTCGGTATACTTGAACCGAAGCGTGGGAGTTTGTAAGTGCGGAGCGATGGAACCCCCCAAGGTCGTGGGAATCTGCAAGCGCGAATTGAAGCGCGAGAGTTCACTATTCATGAAACGAAGCGTGGGAGTTCGTAAGCGTGGAGCTATGCAACCTTCCAAGGTCGTGGGAATACGTAAGCGCGAAACAAAGCGCGGGTGTTCAGTATATGTGAAACGAAGCGTAGTAGTTCGTAAGTGCTGAGCGGTGCAACCCTCCATGGTTGCGGGAATCTATAAGCGCGAAACGAAGCACGGGAGTTCAGCATACGTGAAACGAAGCGTGAGAGTTCGTAAGCGTGGAGCGGTAAAACCCTCTAAGGTTGCGGGAATCTGTAAACACGAAACGAAGCGTGGAAAGTTCAATATACGTGAAATGATGCATGAGAGTTCGTAAGCATGGAGCGATGCAACCCTCCAAGGTCGCCGGAATCAAACAAATCGTGGGAGTTCATAAGCGAGGAGTGATGCAACCCTCTATGGTCGTGGGAATCCGTAAGCGTGAAACGAATTGCGGAATTCACTGTACGTGAAATGAAGCTTAGATGTTCGTAAGCGTGAGAGTTTGTAAGCGCGGAGTGGTGCAACCTCCAAGGTTGTGGGAATCTGTAAGCGCGAAATAGAGCATGGGAGTTCATTATACGTGAAACGAAGCGTGAGAGTTCGTAAGCTTCGAGCAGTGCAACCCTCCAAGGTCGCGGGAATCCGTAAGCATGAAACGAAACACGGGAATTCACTATAAATGAAATGAAGTGTGGGACTTCGTGAGCGCTGAGCGGTGCAACCCTCCAATGTCGTGGGAATTCGTAAGCACGAAACGAAGCACATGAGTTCAATATACGTGAAATGAAGCGTGGGTGTTCGTAAGCACGGATCGATGCAACCCTCCATGGTTGTGGGAATCCGTAAGCGCGAAACAAAACGCGGGATTTAACTATACGTGAAATGAAGTGTGGGAGTTCGTAAGCGTAGAGAAATGCAACCCTTCAAGGTCGCGGAAATCCGTAAGCGTGAAACGAAGCGCGGGAGTAAAGTATACGTGAAACGAAATATGGGAGTTCGTAAGGTCGTGGGAATCCGTAAGCACGAAACAAAGCGCTAGAGTTCAGTATACGTGAAACGAAGCGTGTGAGTTCATAAGCATGGACCGATGCAACACTCTAAGGTCGCAGGAATCCGTAAGTGTAAAACCAAGTGCAAGAGATCAGTATACGTGAAATGAAGCGCGGAGGTTCCTAAGCGCTGAGCGATAAAACCCACCAATGTCGCGGGAATCCGTAATCGTGAAACGAAGCTCAGGAGTTCAACATACATGAAACGAAGCATGAGAGTTCGTAAGTGTGGAGCGGTGCAACCCTCCAAGGTTGCAGAAATCTGTATGCGCGAAACGAAGCATGAAAAGTTTATTATACATGAAACGAAGCGTGGTAGTTCGTAAGCGCAGAGTGATGCAACCCTCCAAGGTCGAGGGAATCAAACAATGTGTGGGAATTCGTAAGCGTAGAGCGATGTAATCCTCCAAGGTCGCGGGAATCCGTAAGCACGAAAATAAGCGCAGGAGTTCACCGTACATGAAACGAAGCGTGGGAGTTCATAAGTGCGGAGCGGTGCAACCATCCAAGGTCGCGGGAAACTGTAAGCATGATACGAAGCACGGGAGTTCCGCATACGTGAAACGAAGCCTGAAAGTTCGTAAGTGCGGAGCGATGCATCCCTCCAAGGTGGTGGTAATCCATAAGCCTGAAACGAAGCGTGGGATTTCAGTATACATAAAACGAAGCGTGGGCGTTTGTAAGCGCAGAGCGATACACCCATCCAAGGTTGTGGAAACCCATAAGTGTGAAATGAAGCTTGGGAGTTCAGTATACGTGAAACGAAGCATGAGAGTTCATAAGTAGGAGCGGTGCAACCCTCCAAGGTCGCGGGAATCCATAAGTGTGAAACGAAACGCAGGAGTTCTACATATGTGGAACGAATCATGGGATCCTGTAAGCGTGGAGCGGTCCAACCTCCGAGGTCGCGGGAATCCGTACGCGTGTAACAAAGCGAATGAGTTCACTATACGTGAACCGAAGCGTGGGAGTTCGCAAGCGCGGAGCGATGCAACCCACCAATGTCGCGGGAAACCGTAAGCACGAAACGAAGCGCGAAAGTTCATTGTACGTGAAACGAAGCATGGGAGTCCGTAAGTGCGGAGCGATTCAACAATCCAAAGTTGCGGGAATCCATAAGGGCGATACGAAGCGCGGAAAGTTCACTATACGTGAAATGAAGCATGGGAGTTCGTAAGCAAGGTGCGATGCAACCTGCAAGGTCGCGGGAATCAAACGAAGCGTGGGAGTTCGTAAGCGCGGAGCGATTTAAATCCTCAACGGTTGTGGGAATTCGTAAGCACGAAACGAAGCACGAGAGTTCACTATACGTGAAATGAAGCGTGAGAGTTCGTAAGCGCGGAGCGTGGGAGCTCGGTGTACGTTAAACGAAGCGTGGGAGTTTATAAGCACGGAGTGATGCAACCCTCCAAGGTCGTGGGATTCCATAAGCGCGAAACGAAGCGTGGGAGTTCGTAAGTGCAGAACGATGCAACCATCCAAGGTCGCGAGAATCCATAAGCACAAAATGAAGCACAGGAGTTCACTATTAGTGAACTGAAGCGTGGGAGTTCGTAATCGCGGAGCGATGCAACCCTCCAATGTCGAAGGAATCTGTAAGCATGAAACGAAGCGTGCGAGTTCACTGTACATGAAACGAAGCATGGGAGTTCGTAAGCACGGAGCGATGCAACACTCCAAAGTCGCTGGAATCCGTAAGCGTGAAACAAAGCGCTGGGGTTCGATATATGTGTAATAAAGCATGGGAGTTCGTAAGCGCGGAGCAATGCAATAATCCAAAGTCGCGGGAATCCGTAAGAGTGAAATGAAGCGCGGGAGTTCAGTATACGAGGAATGAGCGTGGGAGTTCGCAAGCGCGGAGCGGTGCAATCCTCCAAGGTCGCGGGAATCCGTAAGCGCAAAACGAAGAGCGGAAATTCAGTATACATGAAACAAAACGAATGCAACCCTCTAAGGTTACGGTAATCTGTAAGCGCAAAACGAAGTGCGGGAGTTCAGTATACGTGAAGCGAAGCGTGGGACTTCGTAAGCGCGGAGCGATGCAACGCTCCGAGGTCGCGGGAATCCGTAAGGGCGAAACGAAGCATGGTGATTCAGTATACGTGAATCAAAGCATGGGAGTTCGTAAGCGCAGAACGACGCAACCCTCCAAGGTCGCGGGAATCCGTAAGCGCAAAACAAAGCGCCCGAGTTCAGCATACGTGAAACATAGCGCGGGGGTTCGTAAGCGCGGAGCGATGCCACCCTCCATGGTCGTGGGAATCCGTAGGCGCGAAACAAAGCACGAGAGTTCAATATACGTGAACCGAAGCGTAGGAGTTCGTAAGTGCGGGAGTTCACTATGCACAAAACGAAGCGTGGGAGTTCGTAAGCGCGAGGTGATGCAACCCTCTAAGGTCGTGGGAATCCGTAAGCGCGAAACAAAGCACGGGTGTTCAGTATACGTGAAACGAAGCATAGGAGTTTTAAGTGCGGAGCGGTGCAACCATCCATGGTGGCGGGAATTTGTAAGTGCGCAACGAAGCACGGAAGTTCAGCATACGTGAAATAAAGCGTGAGAGTTCGTAAACGCGGAGCAGTACAACCCTCTAGGGTTGCGGGGATCCATAAATGCGAAACGAAGCGTGGAAAGTTCATTATACGTGAAACGAGGCGAGGGAGTTCGTAAGCACGGAGCGATGCAATCCTCCAAGGTCGCCGGAATCAAACAAAGTATGGGAGTTCGTAAGCGCGGAGCGATGTAACCCTCTAAGGTCGCGGGAATCCACAAGCGCGAAATGAAGCATGGGAGTTCACACTATGTGAAACAAAGCATAGGAGTTTGTAAGCGTAGGAGTTCGTAAGTGCGAAGCAGTGCAACCTCCAAGGTTGTGGGAATCCGTAAGCGCGAAACAGAGCACGGGAGTTCATTGTACGTGAAACGAAGAGTGAGAGTTCGTTAGCGTCGAGCGGTGAAACCCTCCAAGGTTGCGGGAATTCGTATGTGCGAATCGAAGCGCGGGAGTTCACTGTACGTGAAACGAAGTGTGGAAGTTCATAAGTGCGGAGCGATGCCACCCTCAAAGGTTGCGTGAATCTGTAAGCGCGAAACGAAGCACGTGAGTTCTCTATACGTGAAACGAAGCGTGCGAGTTCGTAAACGCGGAGCGATGCAACCTTCCAAGGTTGCGAGAATCCGTAAGCGCGAAACAAAGCGCGGGAGTTCATTATACGTGTACCGAAGCGCGGGCGTTCGTAAGCATGGAGCGATGCAACACTCCAAGGTCGCAGGTGTTCAGCATACGTGAAACAATGCGTCAGAGTTCGTAAGTGCGGAGCGGTCCAACCTTCAAGGTCGCAGAAATCCGTAAGTGTGTAACGAAGCGTGGAAGTTCATTATGCATGAAGCGAAGCGTAGGAGTTCGTAAGTGCGGAGTGGTGCAATCCTCCAAGGTCGCAGGAATCCGTAAGCGCGAAAAGAAGCGCGGGAGTTCATTGTACGTGAAACGAAGCATTAGAGTTCGTAAGCACGGAGCGATGATACCCTCCAAAGTGTTGGGAATCCGTACTCGCGAAACGAAGCATGGGAGTTAGTTATATATGAAACAAAGCGTGGGCGTTGGAAAGCGTGGAGCGGTCCAACTCTCCAAGGTCGCAGGAATCCGTAAGCATGTAACGAAGTGCTAGAGTTTAGTATACGTGAAACGAAGTGTGGGAGTTCGTAAGCGCGGAGCGATGCAACCCTCCAAAGTCGTGGGAATCCGTAAGCGCGAAACAAAGCGCGGGAGTTCAGTATATGTGAACCGAAGCATGGGAGTTCGTACGCATGAAGCGATGCAACCCTCCAAAGTCGCGGGAATCCGTAAGCGCGAAAAGAAGCGCGGGAGTTCGGTATACGTGAACCGAAGCGTGGTAGTTCGTAAGCGCGGAGCGATGCAACCCTCTAAGGTCGCGGGAATCCGTAAGCACGAAACAAAACGCGGGAGTTCACTGTTCGTGAAACGAAGCACGAGAGTTCGTAAGTGCGGAGCGATGCAACCCTCCAAGATCGCGGGAATCCGTAAGCGCGAAACGAGGAGCCAAAGTTCAGTATACGTGAAACGATGCGTGGACGTTTATAAACACGGAGCGATGCAACCTTCCAAAGTCGCGGGAATCCTTAAGAGAAAAATGAAGCGTGTGAGTTCAGTATACGTGAAATGAAGCGTGGGAGTTCTTAAGGGCAGTGCGATGCAACCATCCAAGGTGGTAGGAATTCGTAAGCGCGAAACGAAGCGCGAGAGTTCAGTATACACGAAACAAAGCGTGGGAGTTTTTTAGTGTGGAGCGATGCAACCCTTTAAGGTCGTGGTAATCCGTAAGCGCGAAATGAAGCACGGGTGTTCAGTATACATGAAACAAAGCATGCGAGTTCTTAAGCGTGGAGCTGTGCAACCCTCCATGGTCGTGGGAATCCGTAAGCATGAAACGAAACATAAGAGTTCACTATATGTGAAACAAAGCGTAATAGTTTGTAAGCGCGGAGTGGCACAACCCTCCAAGGTTGCGGGAAACTATAAACGCAAAACAAAGTGCGGAAAATTCACTATACGTTAAACGAAGCTTGAGAGTTCGTAAGCATGGAGCGATGCAACCATCCAAAGTCGCGGGAATCTAACAAAGCGTGGGACTTCGTAAACGCAGAGTGATGCAAACCTCCAAGGTCGATGGAATCCGTAAGCGCGAAACGAAGCGCTAGAGTTCACTGTATGTGAAACGAAGCGTGGGAGAGCGTAAGCGCGGAGTGGTGCAGCCCTCCAGGGTCGCGAGAGTTTGTAAGCACGAAACAAGTTAATTATACGAGAGACAAAGCGTGAGAATTCGTAAGCACGGAGCAGTGCAATGCTCCAAGGTCGCAGGAATCCGTAAGTACGAAACGAAGCACGGGAGTTCACTGTATGTGAAACGAAGCGTGGGAGTTCGTAAGCGCGGAGCGTTGCAAGCCTCCAAGGTCACGGGAATCCGTAAGCGCAAAACGAAGCACGGGAGTTCAGTATATGTAAAACGAAGCGCTGACGTTTGTAAGCGCGGAGTGGTACAACCGTCTAAGGTTGCAGGAATCCGTAAGCACGAAACGAAGTGCGGGAGTTCAGCATACGTGAAACGAAGCGTGACAGTTAGTAAGTGTGGAGCGGTCCAACCTTCAAGGTTGCGAGAATCCTTAAGCGTGTAATGAAGCGTGGGATTTCACTATACGTGTAACGAAGTGTGAGAGTTCGTAAGCACGGAGCGGTGCAACCCTCCAAGGTCGCGGGAATCTGTAAGCGCGAAATGAAGCACGGGATTTCACTATACGTGAAACGAAGCATGGGAGTACGTAAAAGCGGAGCAATGCTACCCTCCAAGGTTATGGGAATCCGTACTCTTGAAACGAAGCACGGGGGTTAATTATACGTGAAACGAACCGTGGGCATTCGTAAGCGTGGAGCGGTCCAACCCTCCAAGGTCGCGGGAATCCGTAAGCATGTAATGAAGCACTAGAGTTTAGTATACGTGAAACGAAGTGTGGGAGTTCGTAAGCGCGGAGCGGTGCAACCCTCCAGGGTCGCGAGAATCCGTTAGCGTGAAACGAAGTGCGAGAGTTCAATATACGTGAAAGAAGCGTAGAGCGGTATAACCTCCAAGGTCGCGGGAATCCGTAAGGGCGTAACGAATCGCGGGAGTTCACTATATGTGAAACAAAGCATGGGAGTTCGTAAGCGCAGAGCAGTGCAACCCTCCAAGGTCGCTGGAATCCGTAAGCGCGAAACGAAGTATGGGAGTTCCATGTACATGAAATGATGTGTGGGAGTTCGTAATCATAGAGCGATGCAACGTTACAAGGTTACAGGAATCCGTAATCATGACATGAAGCACGGGAGTTTATTATACGTGAAACGAAGCGTGGGAGTTTATAAGTGCGGAGTGGTCCAACCCTTCAAGGTCGCGGGAATCCGTAAGCACATAACGAAGTATGGGAGTTCACTATACGTGAAACGAAGCGTGGGAGTTCGTAAGCGCGGAGCGATGCCAACCTCCAAGTTCGCGGGAATTCATAAGCGCGTAACGAAGCGCAGAAGTTCGCTATACGTGAAACGAAGCGTGGGAGTTCGTAAGCGCGGAGCGATGCAACCCTCCAAGGTTGCGGGAATCCGTAAGCGCGAAACGAAGCACGTGAGTTCAGTATATGTGAAATGAAGCATGAGACTTCGTTAGTGCGGAGCGATGCAACTGTCCAAGGTCGCGGTAATCCGTAAGCACGAAATAAAGCACAAAAGTTCAGTATACATGAAACGAAGCGTGGGAGTTCGTAAGCGTGAAGCGATACAACCCTCTAAGGTCACAGCAACCCGTAAGCACGAAACGAAGCACGAGTGTCAAGCATGCGTGAAACAAAGCGTAAGAGTTCGTAAGCGCGGAGCGGTGCAACCCTCCATGGTTGTGGGAATCTGTTTGCACGAAACAAAGAATGGGAGTTCAGCATACGTGAAACGAAGCATGAGAGTTCGTAAGGGCGGAGCAGTACAACCCTCTAAGATTGCGGGAATTCGTAAATGCGAAATGAAGCGCTGAAAGTTCACTATATGTGAAACGAAGCGTGGGAGTTCGTAAGCGAGGAGCAATGCAACTCTCAAAGGTCGCCAGAATCAAGCAAAGCGTGGAAGTTCGTTAAGCGCGGAGCGATGCAACCCTCCAAGGTCTCGGAAATCCGTAAGCGCGAAACAAAGCGCGGGAGTCCACTATACATGAAACGAAGCGTGGGATTTCGTAAGTGTGGGAGTTCGGAAGCGCGGAGCGGTGCAACCCTCCAAGGTCGCGGGAGTCTGTAATCGCGAAGCAAAGCACGGGAGTTCATTGTACGTGAAACAAAGCATGAGAGTTCGTAAGCGTGGAGAGGTGCAACCCTCAAAGGTCGCGGGAATCCGTAAGTGCGTAACGAAGCGCGGGAGTTCACTGCACGTGAAACGAAGCGTGGAAGTTCGTAAGCGCAGAGCGATGCCACCCTCCAAGGTCACGAGAATCCGTAAGCGCGAAACGAAGCGCGGAAGTTATCTATATGTGAAACAAAGCGTGCGAGTTCGTAAGCGCGGAGCGATGCAACCGTCCAAGGTCTCGGGAATCCGTAAGCAAGAAACGAAGCACGGAAGTTCATTATACGTGAAACGAAGCGCTGGTGTTCGTAAGCACGGAGCGATACAACCCTCCAAGGTCGTGGGAATCCGTAAGCGCAAAACGAATTGCGGGAGTTCAGCATACGTGAAACGAAGCGTGAGAGTTCGTAAGTGCGGGGCGGTCCAACCCTCAAGGTCGCGGGAATCCGTAAGCGTGTGACGAAGCATGGGAATTCACTATACGTGAAGCGAAGTGTGGGAGTTTGTAATCGTGGAGCGGTGCAACACTCCAAGGTCGCGGGAATCCGTAAGCGTGAAAAGTAGCGCGAGAGTTCACTGTACGTGAAACAAAGCATTGGAGTTCGTAAGCGCGGAGTGATGTTACCCTCCAAGTTCGTGGGAATCCGTACTCTCGAAACGAAGCATGGGAGTTAATTATTCGTGAAACGAAGCGCGGGCGTTCGTATCCGCGGAGCGTCCAACCCTCCAAGGTCGCTGAAATCCGTAAGCATGTAACAAAGCGTTAGAGTTCAGTATCCATGAAACGAAGCGTGGGAGTTCATAAGTGTGGAGCGATGCAACCCTCCAAAGTCGCGGGAATCCGTAAGCGCAAAAAGAAGCGCTAGAGTTCAATATACTCAAATCAAAGCGTGGAAGTTCGTATGCGCGAAGCGATGCAACCCTCCAAAGTCTTCGGAATCCGCAAGCCCGAAAAGAAGCGCGGGAGTTCGGTACACGTGAACCAAAGCATGGGAGTTCGTAAACGCGGAGCGATGCAACCCTCCAAGTGCGCGAGAATCCATAAGCGTGAAACGAAGCACGGGATTTCACTATTCATGAAAGGAAGCATGAGAGTTCGTAAGCGCGGAGCTATGCAACCATCCAAGGTCGCGGGAATCCGTAAGCGCGAAACAAAATGCCAGATTTCAGTATACGTGAAACGATGCATGGAAGTTCGTAAGCACAGAGCGATGCAGCCCTCCTAGGTCGCGGGAATCCATAAGCGCAAATTGAAGCATGAGAGTTTAGTATATGTGAAACGAAGCGTGTGAGTTCGTAAGCACGGTGCGGTGCAACCATCCAAGGTCGCAGGAATCCGCAAGCGCGAAACAAAGCGCAGGAGTTCAGTATACGTGAAACGAAGCATGAAAGTTCGTTAGCAAGGAGCAATGCAACCCTCTAAGGTCGCGATAATCCGTAAGCGCGAAACGAAGCGCGAGTGTTCAGTATGCGTGAAACAAAGCGTGCAAGTTCGTAAGCGCGGAGCGGTGCCACCCTCCATGGTCGTGGGAATCCGTAAGAGCGAAACGAAAGATGGGACTTCAGTATACGTGAAACGAAGCATGAGAGTTTGTAAGAGTAGAGTGGTACAGCCCTTTAAGTTTGCAGGAAACCGTAAACGCGAAATGAAGCACGGAAAGTTCATTATACGTGAAACGAAGCATGGTAATTCGTAAGCGCGGAGCGATGCTGCCCTCCAAGGTCGTAGGAATCAAACAAAGCGTGGAACTTTGTAAGCGTGGAGCGATTCAACCCTCCAAGGTCGCGGGAATCCGTATGTGCGAAACGAAGCATGCGAGTCCGTAAGCGCGGAGCGATGCCACCCTCCAAGGTCTCGAGAATGCATAAGTGCAAAACGAAATGCGGGAGTTCTCGATACGTGAAACGAAGCGTGCGAGTTCGTAAGCGTGGAGCGATGCAACCCTCTAAGGTCGTGGGAATCCGTAAGCACAAAACGATACGTGGGTGTTTATTATACATGAAACGAAGCACGGGCGTTCGCAAGCACGGAGCGATACAACCCTCCAAGGTCGCGGGAATCCGTAAGCGCAAAACGAATTGCGGGAGTTCAGCATACGTGAAACGAAGCGTGAGAGTTCGTAAGTGCGGGGCGGTCCAACCCTCAAGGTCGCGGGAATCCGTAAGCGTGTGACGAAGCATGGGAATTCACTATACGTGAAGCGAAGTGTGGGAGTTTGTAATCGTGGAGCGGTGCAACACCTCAAGGTCGCGGGAATCCATAAGCGTGAAAAGTAGCGCGAGAGTTCACTGTACGTGAAACAAAGCATTGGAGTTCGTAAGCGCGGAGTGATGTTACCCTCCAAGTTCGTGGGAATCCGTACTCTCGAAACGAAGCATGGGAGTTAATTATTCGTGAAACGAAGCGCGGGCGTTCGTATCCGCGGAGCGTCCAACCCTCCAAGGTCGCTGAAATCCGTAAGCATGTAACAAAGCGTTAGAGTTCAGTATCCATGAAACGAAGCGTGGGAGTTCATAAGTGTGGAGCGATGCAACCCTCCAAAGTCGCGGGAATCCGTAAGCGCAAAAAGAAGCGCTAGAGTTCAATATACTCAAATCAAAGCGTGGAAGTTCGTATGCGCGAAGCGATGCAACCCTCCAAAGTCTTCGGAATCCGCAAGCCCGAAAAGAAGCGCGGGAGTTCGGTACACGTGAACCAAAGCATGGGAGTTCGTAAACGCGGAGCGATGCAACCCTCCAAGTTCGGGAGAATCCATAAGCGTGAAACGAAGCACGGGATTTCACTATTCATGAAAGGAAGCATGAGAGTTCGTAAGCGCGGAGCTATGCAACCATCCAAGGTCGCGGGAATCCGTAAGCGCGAAACAAAATGCCAGATTTCAGTATACGTGAAACGATGCATGGAAGTTCGTAAGCACAGAGCGATGCAACCCTCCTAGGTCGCGGGAATCCATAAGCGCAAATTGAAGCATGAGAGTTTAGTATATGTGAAACGAAGCGTGTGAGTTCGTAAGCGCGGTGCGGTGCAACCATCCAAGGTCGCAGGAATCCGCAAGCGCGAAAAAAAGCGCAGGAGTTCAGTATACGTGAAACGAAGCATGAAAGTTCGTTAGCAAGGAGCAATGCAACCCTCTAAGGTCGCGGTAATCCGTAAGCGCGAAACGAAGCGCGAGTGTTCAGTATGCGTGAAACAAAGCGTGCAAGTTCGTAAGCGCGAAGCGGTGCCACCCTCCATGGTCGTGGGAATCCGTAAGAGCGAAACGAAAGACGGGACTTCAGTATACGTGAAACGAAGCATGAGAGTTTGTAAGAGTAGAGTGGTACAGCCCTTTAAGTTTGCAGGAAACCGTAAACGCGAAATGAAGCACGGAAAGTTCATTATACGTGAAACGAAGCATGGTAATTCGTAAGCGCGGAGCGATGCTGCCCTCCAAGGTCGTAGGAATCAAACAAAGCGTGGAACTTTGTAAGCGCGGAGCGATTCAACCCTCCAAGGTCGCGGGAATCCGTATGTGCGAAACGAAGCATGCGAGTCCGTAAGCGCGGAGCGATGCCACCCTCCAAGGTCTCGAGAATGCATAAGCGCAAAACGAAATGCGGGAGTTCTCGATACGTGAAACGAAGCGTGCGAGTTCGTAAGCGTGGAGCGATGCAACCCTCTAAGGTCGTGGGAATCCGTAAGCACTAAACGATACGCGGGTGTTTATTATACGTGAAACGAAGCACGGGCGTTCGCAAGCACGGAGCGATACAACCCTCCAAGGTCGCGGGAATCCGTAAGCGCAAAACGAATTGCGGGAGTTCAGCATACGTGAAACGAAGTGTGAGAGTTCGTAAGTGCGGGGCGGTCCAACCCTCAAGGTCGCGGGAATCCGTAAGCGTGTGACGAAGCATGGGAATTCACTATACGTGAAGCGAAGTGTGGGAGTTTGTAATCGTGGAGCGGTGCAACACTCCAAGGTCGCGGGAATCCGTAAGCGTGAAAAGTAGCGCGAGAGTTCACTGTACGTGAAACAAAGCATTGGTGTTCGTAAGCGCGGAGTGATGTTACCCTCCAAGTTCGTGGGAATCCGTACTCTCGAAACGAAGCATGGGAGTTAATTATTCGTGAAACGAAGCGCGGGCGTTCGTATCCGCGGAGCGTCCAACCCTCTAAGGTCGCGGAAATCCGTAAGCATGTAATAAAGCGTTAGAGTTCAGTATCCATGAAACGAAGCGTGGGAGTTCATAAGTGTGGAGCGATGCAACCCTCCAAAGTCGCGGGAATCCGTAAGCGCAAAAAGAAGCGCTAGAGTTCAATATACTCAAATCAAAGCGTGGAAGTTCGTATGCGCGAAGCGATGCAACCCTCCAAAGTCTTCGGAATCCGCAAGCCCGAAAAGAAGCGCGGGAGTTCGGTAGACGTGAACCAAAGCATGGGAGTTCATAAACGCGGAGCGATGCAACCCTCCAAGTTCGCGAGAATCCATAAGCGTGAAACGAAGCACGGGATTTCACTATTCATGAAAGGAAGCATGAGAGTTCGTAAGCGCGGAGCTATGCAACCATCCAAGGTCGCGGGAATCCGTAAGCGCGAAACAAAATGCCAGATTTCAGTATACGTGAAACGATGCATGGAAGTTCGTAAGCACAGAGCGATGCAACCCTCCTAGGTCGCGGGAATCCATAAGCGCAAATTGAAGCATGAGAGTTTAGTATATGTGAAACGAAGCGTGTGAGTTCGTAAGCGCGGTGCGGTGCAACCATCCAAGGTCGCAGGAATCCGCAAGCGCGAAACGAAGCGCAGGAGTTCAGTATACGTGAAACGAAGCATGAAAGTTCGTTAGCAAGGAGCAATGCAACCCTCTAAGGTCGCGGTAATCCGTAAGCGCGAAACGAAGCGCGAGTGTTCAGTATGCGTGAAACAAAGCGTGCAAGTTCGTAAGCGCGGAGCGGTGCAACCCTCCATGATCGTGGGAATCCGTAAGAGCGAAACGAAAGACGGGACTTTAGTATACGTGAAACGAAGCATGAGAGTTTGTAAGAGTAGAGTGGTACAGCCCTTTAAGTTTGCAGGAAATCGTAAACGCGAAATGAAGCACGGAAAGTTCATTATACGTGAAACGAAGCATGGTAATTCGTAAGCGCGGAGCGATGCTACCCTCCAGGGTCGTAGGAATCAAACAAAGCGTGGAACTTTGTAAGCGCGGAGCGATTCAACCCTCCAAGGTCGCGGGAATCCGTATGTGCGAAACGAAGCATGCGAGTCCGTAAGCGCGGAGCGATGCCACCCTCCAAGGTCTCGAGAGTGCATAAGCGCAAAACGAAATGCGGGAGTTCTCGATACGTGAAACGAAGCGTGCGAGTTCGTAAGCGTGGAGCGATGCAACCCTCTAAGGTCGTGGGAATCCGTAAGCACAAAACGATACGTGGGTGTTTATTATACGTGAAACGAAGCACGGGCGTTCGCAAGCACGGAGTGATACAACCCTCCAAGGTCGCGGGAATTCATAAGCGCAAAACGAAGTGCGGGAGTTCAACATACTTGAAACGAAGCGTGAGAGTTCGTTATTGTGGAGCGGTCCAACCTTCAAAGTCGCCGGAATCCGTAAGCGTGTAAAGAAGCGTGGGAGTTCACTAT
Organism: Allium sativum; assembly: GCA_030737875.1. Taxonomy (NCBI): domain Eukaryota; kingdom Viridiplantae; phylum Streptophyta; class Magnoliopsida; order Asparagales; family Amaryllidaceae; genus Allium; species Allium sativum. The sequence continues at coordinate 44,506,851 of CM060921.1, forward strand.
ACATGAAGCGAAGTGTGGGAGTTCGTAAGCGCGGAGCGGTGCAACCCTCCTAGGTCGCGGGAATCTGTAAGCGCGAAAAGAAGCGCGGAAGTTCACTGTACGTGAAACGAAGCACTGGAGTTCGTAAACACAGAGTGATGCGACCCTCCAAGGTCGTGGGAATCCGTACTCGCAAAACGAAGCATGGGAGTTAATTATACGTGAAACGGAGCATGGGTGTTCGTAAGCGTGGATCGGTCCAACCCTCCAAGGCAACGGAATTCGTAAGCACGAAACGAAGCGCGGGAGTTTAGTATACGTGAAACAAAGCGTGGGAGTTCATAAGCGTGGAGCGATGCAACCCTCCAAAGCCGCGGGAATCCGTAAGTGCAAAAAGAAGCGCGGGAGTTCAATACACGTGAACCGAGGCATGGGAGTTCGTGCGCGCGAAACGATGCAACCCTCTGAAATCTTGGGAATCAGTAATCGTGAAACGAAGTGCGATAGTTCGGTATGCGTGAACCAAAGCATGAGAGTTCGTAAGCGCGGAGCGATGCAGCCCTCCACGGTCGTGAGAATCCGTAAGCGCGAAATGAAGCGCGGGAGTTCACTATTCGTGAAACGAAGAATGAGAATTCGTAAGCGCGGAGCGATGCATCCCTCCAAGGACACGGGAATCCGTAAGCGCGAAATGAAGCGCTGAAGTTCAGTGTACATGAAACGATTCGTGGAAGTTCGTAAGCATGGAGCGATGCAACCCTCCTAGGTTGCGGGAGTCCGTAAGCACAAAATGAAGCGCGAGAGATCAGTATACGTGAAATGAAGCGTGTGAGTCCGTAAGCGCGGTGCGATGAAACCATCCAAGATCGTAGGAATCCGTAAGCGCGAAACGAAGCGTAGGAGTTCAATATACATGAAACGAAGCGTGGAAGTTCGTTAGCGTGGAGCGGTGCAGCCCTCTAAGGTCGCGGTAATCCATAAGCGCAAAATGAAGCGCGGGTGTTCAGTATACTTGAAACGAAGCGTGGGGGTTCGCAAGCACGGAGCGGTGCAACCTTCCATGGTCGAGGGAATCCGTAAGCGAGAAACGAAACACGAAAATTCAGTATACATGAAACGAAGCATGAGAGTTCGTAAGCGCAGAGTGGTACAACCCTTTAAAGTTGCAGGAAATCGTAAATATGAAATGAAGCGCGGAAAGTTCACAATACGTGAAACGAAGTATGCGAGCTCGTAAGCGCGGAGCGATGCGACCCTCTTAGGTCGCGGGAATCAAACAAAGCGTGGAACTTTGAAAGCGCGGAGCGTTGCAAACCTCCAAGTATGCAGAAATTCGTTAGCACGAGACGAAGCGCAGGAGTTCACAGTATGTGAAACGAAGCGTGGGAGTGCGCAAGCGCGAAGCAGTGCAACCCTCCAAGGTCGTGGGAGTCTGTAAGCACGAAACAAAGCACTGGAGTTCATTATACGTGAAACGAAGAGTGAGAGTTCGTAAGCACGGAGCGGTGCAACGCTGCAAGGTCGCGGGAATCCGTAAGTTCAAAACGAAGAGCGGGAGTTCAATGTACGTGCAACGAAGTGTCGGAGTTCTTAAGCGTGGAGCGATGCAACCCTCCAAGGTTGCAGGAACCCGCAAGCGCGAATCGAAGCGTGGGAGTTCAATAAGGGAAAAGAAGCGCGGGTGTTCGTAAACGCGGAGTGATACAACCCTTCAAGGTCGCGGGAATCTGTGAGCACGAAATAAAGCTCGAGAGTTCAGCATATGTGAAACGAAGCGTAAGAGTTCATAAGTGCGGAGCGATCCAATCTTCAACGTCGCGGGAATCTGTAAGAGTGTAACGAAGCGTGGGAGTTCACTATACGTGAAGCGATGCGTAGGAGTTCATAAGCGCGGAGCGGTGCAACCCTCCAAGGTCGTGGGAATCTATAAGCGCAAAACGAAGCGCGGTAGTCCATTTTACCCGAAGCGAAGCGTGGGAGTTCATAAGCACAGAGCGATGCTACCTTCCGAGGTCATGGGAATCTGTACTCGCGAAACGAAGCACGGGAATTAATTATACGTGAAACGACGTGGGCGTTCGTAAGCGCGGAGCAGTCCAACCCTCCAAGGTCGTGGGAATCCGTAAGCAAGTAACGAAGCATTGGAGTTCAGTATACGTGAAACGAAGCATGAGAGTTTGAAAGCGCGGAGCGGCGCAACTCTCTAAGGTCGCGGGAATCCGTAAGCGCGAAACGAAGCGCGGGAGTTCAGCATATGTGAAACGAACCGCGGAGTGGTACAACCTCCAAGGTCGCGGGAATCCATAAGCGCGCAATGAAGCCCGGGAGCTCACTATATGTGAAATAAAGCGTGGGAGTTCGTAAGCACGGAGCGGTGCAACCCTCCAAGGTCGTAGGAATACGTAAGCGCGGGAGTTCACTGTACGTGAAACGAAGCGTGGGTGTCCGTAAGTGCAGAGCGATGCAATGCCATAAGGTCGTGGGAATCTGTAATCGTGAAACGAAGCATGGTAGTTCATTATACGTAAAACGAAGCATGGGAGTTCATAAGTGCGAAGCGGTCCAACCCACCAAGGTCGTGGGAATCCGTAAGCACGTAACGAAGTGTGGGAGTTCACTATACGTGAAACGAAGCGTGGGAGTTCGTAAGCGCGGAGCGATTCCACTGTCAAAGTTCGCAGGAATTCTTAAGCGCGTAACGAAGCGCGAAAGATCACTTTACGTGAAATGAAGTATGGGAGTTCGTAAGCGTAGAGCAATGCAACCCTCCAAGGTCACAGGAATCTGTAAGCGCAAAACGAAGCATGGGAGTTCAGTATACATGAAACGAAGCATGGGAGTTCGTTAGCGTGGAGCGACGCAACCCTCCAAGGTCGTGGGAATCCGTAAGCGTGAAACAAAGTGCGGGACTTTAGTGTATGTGAAACGAAGCGTGGGAGTTTGTATGCGTGGAGCGATGCAACCCTCTAAGGTCACGGCAATCCTTAAGCGAAACGAAGCGCGGGTGTTCAATATACGTGAAACGAAGCATAAGAGTTCGTAAGCGCGGAGCGGTGCAACCCACCCTGGTTGTGGGAATCCGTTAGCGCGAAACGAAGTATGGGAGTTCAGTATACGTGAAACGAAGCATGAGGGTTCATAAGCGCGGAGCAGTACAACCCTCTAAGGTGGTGGGAATCCGTAAATGTAAAACGAAGCATGTAAAGTTCACTATACGTGAAATGAAGTGTGGTAGTTCGTAAGCGCGGAGCGATGCTACCCTCCAAGGTCGCCGGAATCAAACAAAGCATGGGAGTTCTTAAGCGCGGAGTGATGCAACCCTCCAAGGTCGTGGGAATCCGTAAGCGCGAAACGAAGCGCAGGAGTTCACTATAGTGAAACGAAGCGTGGGAGTTTGTAAATGTGGGATTTGGTAAGCGCGGAGCGGTGAAACACTCCAAGGCCGCGGAAGTCCGTAAGCGCGAAACAAAGCGCGGGAATTCATTGTACGTGAAACAAAGCATGCGAGTTCGTAAGCGTGGAGCGGTGCAACCCTCCAAGGTCGTAGGAATCCGTACATGCAAAACGAAATGCTAGATTTTGCTGTATGTGAAACGAAGCATGGGAGTTCGTAAGCGCGGAGCGATGCTACCCTCCAAGGTTGCGAGAATCCGTAAGCTTGAAACGAATCGCGGGAGTTCTCTATACGTAAAACTAAGCGTGCGAATTCGTAAGCGCAGAGCGGTGCAACCCTCTAAGGTCGCGGGAATCCGTAAGCGCGAAACAAAGCTCGCGAGTTCATTATATGTGAAACGAAGCATGGACATTCATATGCACGGAGTGATTCAACCGTCCAAGGTCGTGGGAATCCGTAAGCGCAAAACGAAGCGCGGGAGTTCAGCATACGTGAAACGAAGCGTGAGAGGTCGTAAGTGCGGAGCGGTCCAACCTCCTAGGTCACGGGAATACGTAAGCATGTAACGAAGCATGAGAGCACACTATATGTGAAGCGAAGCATAGGAGTTCGTAAGCGCGGAGCGGTGCAACCCTCCAAGGTCACCAGAATCCATAAGCCCGAAAAGAAGCGTGGAAGTTCACTTTACGTGAAATGAAGCGTGGGAGTTCGTAAGCGCGGAGGGATGCTACCCTCCAAGATCGTGGGAATCCACACTCACGAAACGAAGCCGGGGGTTAATTATACGTGAAACGAAGCGCGGGCGTTCGTAAGTGCGGAGCGGTCCAACCCGCCAATGTTGCGGGAATCCGTAAGCATGTAGCGAAGCGTTGGAGTTCAGTAAAACAAAGCGTGGGAGTTCGTAAGAGCGGAGCAATGCAACCCTCCAAGGCCGCGAGAATCCGTAAGCGTAAAATGAAGCGCTAGAGTTCAATATACGCGTACCGAAGCGTGGGAGTTTGTACGCGGGAAGCAATGCAACCCTCCAAAGTCGCAGGAATCTGTAAGTGCGAAACGAAGCGCATGAGTTCGGTATACGTGAACCGAAGCGTGGGAGTTCGTTCGCACGGAGCGATGCAGCTCTCTAAGGTCGTAGGAATCCATAAGTGCGAAACGAAATGCGGGACTTCGCTATTCGCGAAACGAAGCATGGGAGTTCGTAAGCGCGAAGCGATGCAACCCTCCAAGGTCGTGGGAATTCGTAAGCACAAAACGAAGCACCGGAGTTTAGTATATGTGAAACGATGCGTGGTAGTTCGTAAGCACGGAGCGATGCAACCCTCCAAGGTCGTGGGAATCCGTAAGCGCAAAATGAAGCGCGGGAGTTCAGTATATATGAAACGAAGCGTGGGAGTTCGTAAGCGCGGTGCGATGCAACCATCCGAGGTCGGAGTAATCTGTAAGCGCGAAACGAAGCGTGGGAGTTCAATATACGTGAAACAAAGCATGGATTGTCGTTATCGTGGAGCGATGCGACCCTCTAAGGTCGCGGTAATCCGTAAGCGCGAAATGAAGCTTGGGTGTCTAGTTTACGTGAAAGGAAGCATGAGAGTTCGTAAGCGCGGAGCGGTGCAACCCTCCATGGTCGTGGGAATCCGTAAGCGCGAAACGAAACACGGGAGTTCAGTATACGTGAAACAAAGCATGATTGTTCGTAAGCGCAGAGTGGTACAACCCTCTAAGTTTGCGGGAAACTGTAAACGCGAAATGAAGCGTGGAAAGTTCACTATACGTGAAATGAAGCGTGGGAGTTCGTAAGTGCGAAGCGATGCAACCCTCCAAGGTCGCGTGAGTCAAACAAAGCATGGGACTTCGTAAGCGTGGAGCGATGCAAACCTCTAAGGTCGCGGGAATCCATAAGCGCCAAATAAAGCGCGGGAGTTCGCTGTATGTGAAACGAAGCATGGGAGTGTGTAAGTGCGGAGCGGTGCAACCCTCTAAGGTCACGGGAGTCTGTAAGAACGAAACAAAGCATGGGAGTTCATTGTACGCGAAATGAAGCATGAGAATTCGTAAGTGCGGAGCGGTGCAACGCTCCAAGGTCACGGGAATCCCTAAGTTTAAAACAAAGCGCGGGAGTTCACTGTACGTGAAACGAAGCGTGAGAATTTGTAAGTGCGAAGCAATGCAACCCTCCAAGGTCGCAGGAATCCTTAAGCGTGAAACAAAGCGCGGGAGTTCAATGTACATGAAACGAAGCGTGGGAGTTCGTAAGCGCAGAGTGATGCAACCCTAAAAGGTCGCGGGAATCCATAATCGTGAAACGAAGTGCGGGAGTTCATTATAATTGAAACCAAGCGTGGAAGTTCATTATTCTTGAAACGAAGCGTGGGAGTTCATAAGTGTGGAGCAGTCCAACCCACCAAGGTCGTTGGAATCCATATGCGTGTAACGAAGTATGGGAGTTCACTATACATGAAACGAAGCATGGGAGTTTGTAAGCGCAGAGCGATGCAATCCTCCAAGTTCGCGGAAATTCTTAAGCTCGTAACGAAGCATTGACGTTCATTATATGTGAAACAAAGCATGGGAGTTCGTAAGCGCGGAGCGGTGCAACCCTCCAATGTCGCGGGAATCCGTAAGCACGTCACGAAGCGCGGGAGTTCACTATACATGAAACGAAGCATGGGAGTTTGTAAGCACGGAGGGATGCAACCCTCCAAGGTCGCAGGAATCCGTAAACGCGAAACGAAGCGCGGGAGTTCACTATACGTGAACCAAGGCGTGGGAGTTCGTAAGCGCAGAGCGATGCAACCCTCTAAGGTTGCAGGAATCCGTAAGCGCAAATCGAAGCATGAGAGTTCGTAAGCATGGAGCAATGCAACCCTCCAAGGTCGTGGGTATCCGTAAGCGCAGAGCGATGCAACCCTCCAAGGTCGCGGAAATCCGTAAGCGCATAATGAAGCGTAGAAATTCAGTATACGTGAAATGAAGCGTAGGAGTTCGTAAGCGCGGAGCGACGCAACACTCCAAGGTCGGAGGAATCCAAGCACGAAACAAAGCGCGAGAATTCAGTATACGTGAAGCGAAGTGTGGCAGTTCGTAAGCATGGAGCGATGCAACCCTTCAAGGTCGCGGGAATCCGTAAGCACGAAACAAAGCGCGGGTGTTCAGTTTACATGAAACGAAGCGTGGGAGTTCGTAATCACATGGCGATGTAACCCTCCAAAGTCGTAGGAATTCGTAAGCGCGAAACGAAGAGCGGGAGTTCACTATACGTGAACTGTAGCGTGGGAGTTCGTAAGTACAGAGCGATGCAACCCTCCAAGGTAGCGGGAATCCATAAGCAGTCCAACCTCCAAGGTGGCGGGAATCCATAAGCATGTAACGAAGCGCGGGAGTTCACTATACGTGAAGCGAAGCATGGGAGTTCTTAAGCGCGGAGCAGTGCAACACTCCAAGGTCGCAGGAATGCATAATCGCGAAACGAAGCGTGGGAGTTTGTAAGCTTGGAGCGATGCTGCTCTCCAAGGTCGTGGGAATCCGTAATAGCGAAACGAAGCACAGGAGTTCATTATACGCAAAACAAACCATGGGTGCTCGTAAGCGCGGAGCAGTCAAACCCTCCAAGGTCGCGGGAATCCATAAGCCTGTAACGAAGCGCTGGAGTTTAGTATACGTGAAACGAAGCGTGGGATTTCTTAAGCGCGAAGCAATGCAACCTTCCAAGGTTGCCGGAATCCGTAGACACGAAACGAAGCGCGGGAGTTTAGCATATGTGAAACGAAGCGTGGGAGATCGTGAGCACGGAGCGGTACAACATACAAGGTCGCGAAAATCCATAAGTGCGTAACGAAGCACGGGTGTTCACTATACGTGAAATAAAGCATGGGAGTTCGTTAGCACGGAGCAGTGCAACCCTCCAAGGTCGCGGGAATCCGCAAATGCGAAAAGAAGCGCGGGATTTCACTGTACGTGAAAAAAAGTGTGGGAGTTTGTAAGCGCAGAGCGATTCAACCCTACATGGTCACTGGAATCCGTAATCGTGAAACGAAGCGTGGGATTTCATTATACGTGAAACGAAGCGTGGGAGTTCATAAGCGCAGAGCGGTCCTACCCTCCAAGGTCGCGGGAATCCGTAAGCGCGTATGTAGTATGGGAGTTTACTATACGTGAAACGAGCATGGGTGTTCGTAAGTGCGGAGCGATGCAACCCTCTAAGTTCCCGGGAATTCTTAAATGCGTAACGAAGCACAAGAGTTCACTATACGTGAAACGTAGCGTGGGAGTTCGTAAGCGCAGATCGATGCAACCCTCCAAGTTCACGGGAATCCGTCAGCACGAAACGAAGCACGGGAGTTCACTATACGTGAAACAAAGCATTTGAGTTTGTAAGTGCGGAGCGGTGGAACCCTCCAAGAACGCGGGAATCTGTAAGTGCGAAACGAAGCGTGGGAGTTAACTGTACATCAAACAAAGTGTGGGAGTTCGTAAGCGCGGAGCGATGAAACCTTCCAAGGTCGCAAGAATCCGTAATCGCGAAACAAAGCGCGGGAGTTCACTACGTGAAATGAAACGTGAGAGTTCGTAAGCGCGGAGCGATGCAACCATCCAAGGTCGCGGGAATTCGTAAGCGCCAAACGAAGCGCGGGGATTTCACTATACGTGAAACGAAGCACGGGAGTTCGTAAGCGCGGAATGGTGCAGCCCTCCAATGTCATGGGAATTCATAAATGCATATCGAAGCGTGGGAGTTCGTAAGGGCAGAGCGATGCAACGCTCCAAGGCTGCTGGAATCCGTGAACGCGAAACGAAGCAATGGAAGTTCACTATATGTGAAATGAAGCTTGGGAGTTCGTAAGCGCAGAGCGATGCAACCCTCTAAGGTCGCCGGAATCCGTAAAGGCGAAACGAAGCGCGGGAGTTCAATATACGTGAAACGAAGCGTGACAGTTCGTAAGCGCGGAGCAATGCAACCCTCCAAGGTCGAGGGAATCCGTAAGCGCTAAAATAAGCACGGGAGTTCAATATACGGGAAGCGAAGTGTGGGAGTTCATGCGCGTGGAGCGATGCAATCCTCCAAGGCCACAGGAATCCATTAGCGCGAAACAAAGCACGGGAGTCTAGTATACATTAAATGAAGCATGGGAGTTCGTAAGCGTGAAGCGATGTAACCCTCCAATGTCGTGGGAATCCGTAAGCGAGAAACAAAGCATGAGAGTTCATTATACAAGAACCGAAGCGTGCAAGTTCGCAAGTGCGGAGCGATGCAACCCTCCATGGACGCGGGAATCCATAAGCGCAAAACGAAGCATGGGAGTTCTTAAGCGTGGAACGATGCAACCCTCCAAGGTCGCGGGAAACCGTAAGTGAGAAACGAAGCGTAGGAGCTCAGTATACGTGAGATGAAGCGTGGAAGTAAGTAAGCGTAGAGCAATGCAACCCTCCAAGGTCGCGAAAATCCTTAAGCGCAAAACAAAGCACGGGAGTTCGTTTGCGCGGAGCGATGCAACCCAACAAGGTCGCAGGAATCCGTAAGCGCGAAACGAAGCGCGGGCGTTCAGTATACGTGAAACGAAGCGTGGAAGTTCGTCAGCGCGGAGAGATGCAACCCTCCATGGTCATGGGAATCCGTAAGCGCAAAACGAAGCACGTGAGTTCAGTATACATGAAACGAAGCGTGGGAGTTCGTAAGCGCGGAGCGGTACAACCCTCCAAGTTCGCGGGAGTCCTTAAGCGCGAAATGAAGCGCGGAAAGTTCACTATACGTGAAACGAAATGTGAGAGTTCGTAAGCACGGTGCGATGCAACCCTCCAAAGTTCTGGGAATCAAACGAAGCAAGGGAGTTCGTAAGCGCGGAGCGATGCAACCCTCAAAGGTGGCGGGAATCAGTAAGCGGGAAACAAAGCGCGGGAGTTCATTACACGTGAAACGAAGCATGTGAGTTTGTAAACGCGAAGCGGTGCCACCCTCCAAGGTCGCGAGAATCCGTAAGCGCGAAACGAAGTACGGGAGTTCATTGTGCGTGAAATGAAGCGTGGGAGTTCGTAAATGCGGAGCAGTGCAACCCTCCAAGGTCGCGGGAATCCGTAAGCGCGAAACGAAGCGCGGGAGTTCACTGTACGTGAAACCAAGCATGGGAGTTCGTAAGCGCAGAGCGATGCAACCCTCCAAGGTCGCGGGAATTCGTAAGCACGAAATAAAATGCGGGAGTTTACTATTACGTGAAACGAAGCATGGGATTTCGTAAGCACGGAGCGATGCAACCCTCCAAGGTCGCGGGAATCCGTAAGCGCAAAACGAAGCGTGGGATTTTTGTATACGTAAAACGAAGCATGGGAGTTCGTAAGGTAGTAGGAATCCATAAGCGTGGAACGGAGTGCTGGAGTTCAGTATACATGAAATGAAGAATGTGAGTTCGTAAGCGTGGAGTGATGCAACCCTCCAAGGTGGCAGGAATCCGTAAGCGCGAAACGAAGCGTAGGAGTTCGGTATAAGTGAATCGAAGTGCAGGTATTTGTAAGCACGTAGCGATACAACCCCCAAGGTCGTGGGAATCCGTAAGCATGAAATGAAGCGCGGGAGTTCATTGCACGTGAAATGAAGCGTGGGAGTTCATAAGCGCGGAGTGATGCAACCTTCCAAGGTCCCTGGAATTCGTAAGTGCGAAACGAAGCGCGGGAGTTCACTATATGTGAAACGAAGAGTGAGAGTTCGAAACCGCGAAGCGATGCAACCCTCCAAGGTCGCGGGAATCCATAAGCGCAAAACAAAGTGCGAGAGCTCAGTATGCGTGAAACGAATCGTGGGTGTTCGTAAGCACGGAGCGATACAACCCTCCAAGGTCACGGAAATTCGAAAGCGTGAAACGGAGGGTGGAAGTTCATTTTACGTAAAACGAAGCGTGGTAGTTCGCAAGCGCGGAGTGGTGCAACCCTTCAAGCTCGCAAGAATCCGTAAGCAAGACACAAAGCACGGGAGTTCACCATACGTGAAACGAAGCGTGGAGGTTCGTAAGCATAGAGTGATGCAACCCTCCAAGGTGGAGGGAATCCATAAGCGTGAAATGAAGCACATGAGATCAATATGCGTGAAATGAAGCATGGGCGCTTGTAAGCGCGGAGCGATACAACCCTCCAAGGTTGCGAGAATCCGTAAGCATGAATTGAAGCGAGGGATTTCAGTATACGTGAAATGAAGTGTGGGAGTTCGTACGCGCGGAGCAGTGTAACCCTCCAAGGTCGCGGGAAACCGTAAGCGCGAAACGAAGCATGGGGGTTCAGCTACGTGAAACAAAGCATAGGAGTTCGTAAGCACGGAGCGATGCAACCCTCTAAGTTCACTGGAATCCTTAAGCGCGTAACGAAGCATGCGGGTTCACAATACGTGAAACGAAGGGTGGGAGATCGTAAGCATGGAGCGGTGCATCCCTCCAAGGTCGTGGGAATCTGTAAGCGCAAAACGAAGCGTGGGAATTCGTAAGCGTGGAGCGGTGCAACCCTCCAAGGTCGTAGGAATCTGTAAGCGCAAAACGAAGTGCGGGAGTTCAATATACGTGAAACTAAGTGTGGGAGTTCATAAGCACGGAGCAATGCAACCCTCCAAGGTCGCGTGAATCCATAAGCGCGAAACGAAGTGTAGTACATTCACTATACGTGAAACGATGCATGGGAGTTCGTAAGCGCGGAGCGATGCAACCCTCCAAGGTCACGAGAATCAAACAAAGCGTGTGAGTTCGTAAGCGCAGAGCGATGCAACTCCCCAAGGTCACGGGAATTCGTAAGCGCGAAACAAAGCATGAGAGTTCACGGTACATGAAACGAAACGTGGGAGTTCATAAGCGCGGTTGGTGCAACCCTCCATGGTCACGGGAATCCGTAAGCGCGTGTAACACCCCATATTTTCTATGAACTTAAGAATTATAAATCTGAGTATAATTAAAATATAAAATCAGAATCAAGGGAAAAGGGCTGTGCCATTGCGTTCGTCTCGGAAAAACACGCGAAATAGAACCGAAATTTCGTAAATCGGAGTCCATATGACCAAGTTATGGCCTTCCAAAGTTCAGAAAAAAATTAAACAGCACAGACCAGGTCGACTGGGGAGTCGACCCTAGAGTCGTCCTGCCCCCAGGGGGTCGACCCTAGAGTCGACCTGCCCCTAGGGGGTCGACTCTAGTGTCGACCCTAGAGTCGACCTGGAGGTCGACCTACCTCCCGAATCTGCTTTTCTCCCTGGGTGCGTTCTGATGTATCTGGCCTCGTTTTCTGTCTAGATTCGTCTGCCTAAACCTATTTAAACAGCCCCAAACCCAGCCTTCTCTGCACACAATTCTATTCTGCTTCTACTCTGCCTCTGTTCTAAATTAAAAATAAAAATGGCGTTGCTACTCTGTTGAAATCAAAACTAGAAGACAATCAACATCAACCTAAATTCAATTAGAGATTAGAGCTTCTGCAACGGTTCTACAACAACCGGAATTCTTTCTTTAATCCAATTAAGGCAAGTACAGTTATTTTCCGCTATAAATGTTAATTCTGATTTTGACATGAATTGTGAATCTGAATCTGAGATTATATCTGTTCTGTTCTGATTTGATTTATCTTATTCTGTACCTCTTTCCTCTTTCTGTTCTATAGCCAGGCTACCACGAGCCTGAGCCAATCTCATAAGGGATTAACATGCGCTAAAATGTTTGGGACGATAAAATGAATGATGCATAAATTGACCATGACCAATAGTTGACTAATTTGAGGAAAGAACATGGACTGTAGCTAGAACATGAATCTGAGACATATGATTGGACATGTTATATTTATAACATAAAAAGGTATTGAACATATGATTTGTGGACATGACGTAAAAAGGTATATAATTGAACATAAATATAGACTGTATTGAACACATGATTTAGGATAAAGAGAATATGGCCTAGGTATAAAGATTTACATGAAAGTAGGATATCTCTTAATGTAAATAAACACCTAAGTAAGGGACCTTTGGGATATTTGACATGCATAGTAATCTATGGCTATATTTGGTATAAATTATATGGATCTTCTGTACTATGCAAGTTTAATAAAAATTGAAACATATGATATATGGTAAATTATGACCATAATCTATGCTATGTAAATGTAATGCAAACATGGGGTATATGATTGTATTGTGCATCACGACTATTATTTATGCATGTGAACTTAGGCAAGATTTATAATTGGGCAAGATATATTTGTGAAACTTTAAGAAATGAGTAAATCTGTTATATTTGCCTAATTTCTTAGTTTTGTTACATTGCCTAATCTGCTAGTTCCGTTATATTGCTTAATCTGCTAGTTCTGCTCTACTACCTAGTCTGCTAGATTTTTGCATCTGCCATCTGCTAAGTCTGTTGAAAATGCTAAATATGCTAGTTTGCTTAACCTGCTAAGTCGCCTAGTCTGAGAAATCTGTTATCTGCTATATCTGTTGAGTTGATATAATTAGTCTGCTATTGACATAATCTGAATTGGCTATAGTTATGAATAATTGACATGTATATATTAGGCATGGGTATAAATGGGAAATCATTAATTAATTGGCCGCAAAGATAAATATGGCTAACTCGAGGTTAGAATGAGTTTGCGGCGTAATTCAGCCCGGAACCGCCCGGCATATTCCAGTGGTCGCAACCAATAGGTTCTAATGTGAGAAGTTAGTCATAACGTGCTTGAAAACCCGAGGTTAGACTCAGTTTGCGACAGAAATCTGCCCAGAACCAACCGGCCTAACCAATAGCTGCAAACTGTCAGTCTAATGTGAGAGGTTTTGGGCATTAATATTTAATTAATGAAAATCTGAGATAAATATGATGTCTAAAACGTGTTGGGTGGGTAAGGTTAAACCAATTGGACCAATGAATCTGATAAACCCGTTTCGTGAATCCGTAGGCCCAATACAAAGTTAGATAATCTGTAACCAGTTAATCCGTAAGTCTGTAACCAGTTAATCTGTAAGCTTGTTAATCCGAACATCTGATTCGTTAGTCTGAAAACCGGTTAACTTGTTTGTCTGATCTATGAACTAGTTGATCTAAACTCTGTATGTCTGAACTTCTAAACAAGTTAATCTGAAATCTGTTAGTCTGGGGACACAAGGTTAGGTGGGGAGTTACTTGTGTCATCTGTTGTTTGGGACCCATATTAGTCAGTAACCCTTTCTTGTATCAAAACTTTGACCCAACAGTAGGTAGGGTCCGGGCACGCTTACTGAACTAATTATAAGCGGTTCATTCTGATAATGGCGAGGGGTGTTGATGGTGCGTTCCAACGGGGTTATGTGCATGCATGGATCCCGGTTTGCCTCTGAGGATGTAAGACGCCGTGACATCTGTAAATAGGTCTGTGCCAATTGGTTGTCACTTTAGGGAGTGATACACCCTACTGTGGGGCCGACACAGGATATTTATGTATTAGGGAGCCGATCGCTTGGGGTAGGGTTTTAGGGTACACTTAGTTCTGTCTGTTTCTGTTGGTACCGTCTGTTTCTGTTGGGTGGTAACACCTGTTTGTTTCTGTGTGGTACCGTCTGTTCGGGTGGTAAAGGCCCATTACTAGTGTACACCTAATTCTACATTCTGTTTCCATAGGGATTAATCTGTTTCTTCTTCTGTCTGTTTCTGATTGGGTAGTAAAGGCCCATTATTAGCATTCTGTTTCTGTTAAATTATTCTGTACCCGTTCCTGCTTCAGTTTAGACATTAGGGTGACACCTAATTCTGTTATACTAGTATTAGTGCAGAGAAGTGTGAAGCAATAGTTTATGTCATTCTGTTCTTCTGTTATATCTGCTACACCTGTTACAGTTATCTCACATCCAGTTTTATGTTCATATCATATTATTATTATCATCTGTTCATATGCTGAAAGTCACTGGACTTGCCAGACTTTTTGTTTGACCCTTGTTGTTTCGCCTCCTTTCTTCCGTTTCCCCCCAGGTTATCCAAGGAGGGAATACTTTAGCTTGATCTGGATTTCTCTTTTCTTGAAGTGCTTAAAGTATGGCTTGGCTCTGTATAGCTTCCGTTCTATGGGGATTATGATTTTAAACCATGCATTTTGAAGGGTTTTGTACAAGACTGATATTTTGTACTTGAATTCTGAGATTTGAAAGGATGTAACCATATTGATTTCTGTTTCCGCTGTAATAAAGTTAAAAAATTTCAAGTATTGTTTTATCTGTCTTGTAAGTTTCTGTTCTGTTTACTAAAATGCTCCACCAAAGTTAAGGCATTCCCTTTGTGAGTGACCTTAACGGAGGTGGGGTGTTACACTTGGTATCAGAGCTGAAGGTTACCAGATTTTATAAAAAGTTTTGAAAACTATTTTCAAAACGGTTTTGAAAGGAAGTATTTTCAAAAATAAAGCTTATTTTGAAAAACATAATCCCCAAGAGCCATATATCTTTCTTTCAGTCCTTTTTGTATTGACCCTTTCCTTTTTCGTTTCAGCATGTCTGAAGCATCTGAGATACCAGAGGGTGTTCATGTACCCGGTTGGTTTCGTCAATATCTTGAGGCTAGGACCGCCACTGCAGGTCCAGCAAATGATCCCCCTCCCCCACCCCCTCCTCGTGCAATTGCTTTCTCAAAGATCTGTAGAGATTTTTGGGCCATGGGTTGGAAGGATTTCAAAGGAACTGAATCATTCATAGAAGCGAGGAATTGGCTCAAAGAAACTGAGGATCTATTCGTTATCTTCGAGGTGGACGATAGGCAGAAGGTACAGTAGGGGTATGGCTGCTCAAAGACGAAGCTTCCTACTGGTGGGAAGTCACTAACGCCGAGAGGCTGGTTGAGACATGGATGGATTTCAGAACAAGGTTTGAGACAAAATTTCTCTCGCAAGCTGAACGGAGTTTACAACTGGAAAAGTTCTTATCTCTTAAGCAAGGAAGTATGACGGTCAAGGAATACGTCAACCAGTTCAACCAACTAGCTAGGTTCGGATTGGATTTAGTCAACACTCAGCATAAAAAGGCTCTCCGCTTTGTTAAAGGATTGAACGAGCCACTGCACAGCCTAGCCATGACCCATGTACCCGTGGGAGCGACTTACGAGAAATTGGTGGACATGGCACTACTGCACGAGGAAGACAAGGGCCCGAAAGAGACAAAGAAGGAAGAACCACAGAATAAGAAAGCGGGGCCCAAAAAGGAAACACAAAAGAAGGATGAAAAGACTGAAGATAAGAAGGGGGAAAAGTGCTTTACTTGCGGGAGCTCGACTCATCTGAACAAGGATTGCAGAAAAAGGAAAGGCACTTGCTTCAACTGTGGTGAGATGGGGCACTTTACTAGGGACTGCCCGAAGAAACGAAGGCAAGGACAGAGGACAGGACCAACTTCTGGAGGGCAGACAAACACTCTCGAGGCTAGTGGCTAGGATAGAAATAGGGAAAATTTCTGTAGAAGGTTTAATTTTCTTATCTGGTTATGGAGTTAAGACTCTTTCTGATTCTGTACTTGATACTCTGCACTTGAATACTAGTATTGTTTATGATTCTACTGTAGACTCAGACCCATAAAGGGTATGACTCATCTGTTTTAAGTTATGGTTTGAGGGATATCTGTGTTAGGCGTCAAATATGACGCATATATTCTGAGTTTTTGTGGGATAAGATTTTATCATGCTTAGCTTCCGAAGAATCATTAGGGAACCTGATCTATACCAGCAGTCTGTAAATATCTGAATACTCCTGATAAGATTTCCAGTTTTGACATTGTCTAAAGAGGGTAACCCTCTGGGTGTCAATCTGATGTTGATTTCGGTCTTCGGGGTTGAAACTTAGGGGAATTATTTTCTCAACCAATGTCTGATAGGAATCAAGTTTTTGTTTTATCTGTACTCGCTTCCATCACTCGACTGTATTCTATCGATCGAGTGTTCAACTTATAGATAGGAATCCTAATGGGTGTAAACATGTGTTTGAGACATGTTATGTTTGATGGTTGCAAGTGGTTGCAAGTGGTTGCCCGTGGATGCATATACACACACTAGGCACTAGATCGGCTCGAAAACACTCTCATACTGCATATGGATTAGTGAGCATTTTTAAATTTTTATGGATGCAAAATGGTTGAATCAGCACATGGATGTTGCATATGAGTGGATGGTTGTGCACTCATATAGAAATGATATGTATCAAATAGGAAAATTGCATACATATTGGACTCATGGCACTGACATAATTCGCATTAAGGAGGTCAACTGAATCAGTAGACCTCCTGATCTTTGCATTAGATAAGGAACATATACACACACTTTTGCAAATGTTCATACAGCACTAGAAATTTCTAAGGACAATGGATGCTTGTGGATGATGACTGAGTAGATGAGTGATTGGATGGTAGGACACATTCTTCTTAACTTGAAGATTTCGGGGACGAAATCCTTTAAGGAGGGGAGAATGTAACACCCCGTATTTTCTATGAACTTAAGAATAACAAATCTGAGTATAATTAAAATATAAAATCAGAATCAAGGTAAACAGGTTATGCCATTGCGTTCGTCTCAGAAAAATACGCGAAATAGAGTCCGAAATTTCGTAAATCGTAGTCCATATGACCAAGTTATGGCCTTCCAAAGTTCAGAAAAAAATTAAACAGCACAGACCAGGCCGACTGGGGAGTCGACCCTAGAGTCGACCTGCCCCCAAGGGGTCGACCCTAGAGTCGACCTGCCCCCAGGGGGTCGACCCTAGTGTCGACCCTAGAGTCGACCTGGGGATCGACCTGCCTCCCGAATCTGCTTTTCTGCCTGGGTGCGTTCTGAAGTATCTGGCCTCGTTTTCTGTCTAGATTCGTCTGCCTAAACCTATTTAAACAGCCCCAAACCCAGCCTTCTCTGCACCCAATTCTATTCTGCTTCTACTCTGCCTCTGTTCTAAATTAAAAATAAAAATGGCGTTGCTACTCTGCTGAAATCAAAACTAGAAGACAATCAACATCAACCTAAATTCAATTAGAGATTAGAGATTCTGCAACGGTTCTACAACAACTAGAGTTCTTTCTTTAATCCAATTAAGGAAAGTACTGTTATTTTCCGCTATAAACGTTAATTCTGATTTTGACATGAATTGTGAATCTGAATCTGAGATTATATCTGTTCTGTTCTGATTTGATTTATCTTATTCTGTACCTCTTTCCTCTTTCTGTTCTATAGCCAGGCTACCACGAGCCTGAGCCAATCTCATAAGAGATTAACATGCGCTAAAATGTTTGGGACAGTAAAATGAATGATGCATAAATTGGGCATGACCAATAGGTGACTAATTTGAGGAAAGAACATGGACTGTAGCTAGAACATGAATCTGAGACATATGATTGGACATGTTATATTTATAACATAAAAAGGTATTGAACATATGATTTGTGGACATGACGTAAAAAGGTATATAATTGAACATAAATATAGACTGTATTGAACACATGATTTAGGATAAAGAGAATATGGCCTAGGTATAAAGATTTACATGAAAGTAGGATATCTCTTAATGTAAATAAACACCTAAGTAAGGGACCTTTGGGATATTTGACATGCATAGTAATCTATGGCTATATTTGGTAAAAATTATATGGATCTTCTGTACTATGCAAGTTTAATAAAAATTGAAACATATGATATATGGTAAATTATGACCATAATCTATGCTATGTAAATGTAATGCAAACATGGGGTATATGATTATATTGTGCATCACGACTATTATTTATGCATGTGAACTTAGGCAAGATTTATAATTGGGCAAGATATATTTGTGAAACTTTAAGAAATGAGTAAATCTGTTATATTTGCCTAATTTGTTAGTTTTGTTACATTGCCTAATCTGCTAGTTCCGTTATATTGCTTAATCTGCTAGTTCTGCTCTACTACCTAGTCTGCTAGATTTTTTCATCTGCCATCTGCTAAGTCTGTTGAAAATGCTAAATCTGCTAGTTTGCTTAACCTGCTAAGTCGCCTAGTCTGATAAATCTGTTATCTGCTATATCTGTTGAGTTGATATAATTAGTCCGCTATTGACGTAATCTGAATTGGCTATAGTTATGAATAATTGACATGTATATTAGGCATGGGTATAAATGGGAAATCATTAATTAATTGGCCGCAAAGATAAATATGGCTAACTCGAGGTTAGAATGAGTTTGCGGCGTAATTCTGCACGGAACCGCCCGACATATTCCAGTGGTCGCAAACAATAGGTTCTAATGTGAGAAGTTAGTCATAACATGCTTGAAAACCCGAGGTTAGACTCAGTTTGCGACAGAAATCTGCCCGGAACCAACCGGCCTAACCAGTAGCCGCAAACTGTCAGTCTAATGTGAGAGGTTTTGGGCATTAATATTTAATTAATGAAAATCTGAGATAAATATGATGTCTAAAACGTGTTGGGTGGGTAAGGTTAAACCAATTGGACCAATGAATCTGATAAACCCGTTTCGTGAATCCGTAGGCCCAATACAAAGTTAGATAATCTGTAACCAGTTAATCCGTAAGTCTGTAATCAGTTAATCTGTAAGCCTGTTAATCCGAACATCTGATTCGTTAGTCTGAAGACCGGTTAACTTGTTTGTCTGATCTATGAACTAGTTGATCTAAACTCTGTATGTCTGAACTTCTATACAAGTTAATCTGAAATCTGTTAGTCTGGGGACACAAGGTTAGGAGGGGGGTTACTTGTGTCATCTGTTGTTTGGGACCCATATTAATCAGTAACCCTTTCTGGTATCAAAACTTTGACCCAACAGTAGGTAGGGTCCGGGCACGCTTACTGAACTAATTATAAGCGGTTCATTCTGATAATGGCGAGGGGTGTTGATGGTGCGTTCCAACGGGGTTATGTGCGTGCATGGATCCCGGTCTGCCTCTGAGGATGTAAGACGCCGTGACATCTGTAAATAGGTCTGTGCCAATTGGTTGTCACTTTAGGGAGTGATACACCATACTGTGGGGCCGACACAGGATATTTATGTATTAGGGATCCGATCGCTTGGGGTAGGGTTTTAGGGTACACTTAGTTCTGTCTGTTTCTGTTGGTACCATCTGTTTCTGTTGGGTGGTAACACCTGTCTGTTTCTGTGTGGTACCGTCTGTTCGGGTGGTAAAGGCCCATTACTAGTGTACACCTAATTCTACATTCTGTTTCCGTAGGGATTAATTTGTTTCTGCTTCTGTCTGTTTCTGATCAGGTAGTAAAGGCCCATTATTAGCATTCTGTTTCTGTTAAATTATTCTGTACCCGTTCCTGCTTCAGTTTAGACATTAGGGTGACACCTAATTCTGTTATACTAGTATTAGTGCAGAGAAGTGTGAAGCAATAGTTTATGTCATTCTGTTCTTCTGTTATATCTACTACACCTGTTACAGTTATCTCACATCCAGTTTTATGTTCATATCATATTATTATTATCTGTTCATATGCTGAAAGTCACTGGACTTGCCAGACTTTTTGTTTGACCCTTGTTGTTTCGCCTCCTTTCTTCCGTTTCCCGCCAGGTTATCCAAGGAGGGAATACTTTAGCTTGATCCGGATTTCTCTTTTCTTGAAGTGCTTAAAGTATGGCTTGGCTCTGTATAGCTTCCGTTCTATGGGGATTATGATTTTAAACCATGCATTTTGAAGGCTTTTGTACAAGACTGATATTTTGTACTTGAATTCTGAGATTTGAAAGGATGTAACCATATTGATTTCTGTTTCCGCTGTAATAAAGTTAAAAATTTTCAAGTACTATTTTATCTGTCTTGTAAGTTTCTGTTCTGTTTACTAAATTGCTCCACCAAAGTTAAGGCATTCCCTTTGTGAGTGACCTTAACGGAGGTGGGGTGTTACAGCACGAAACAAAGCGGGGGAGTTCACTGTACGAGAAATGATGCGTGGGTGTTCCGAAGCACGGATTGGTGCAGCCGTCCAAGGTCACGGGAACCCGTAAGCGCGAAACGATGCGCGGGAGATCGCTTTATGTGAAATGAAGTGCAGGAGTTTGTAAGCGCGGAGTGGTGCAACCCTCCAATGTCGCGGGAATCCGTAAGCGCATAACGAAGTATGTGAGTTCACTATACATGAAACGAAGTGTGGGAATTCGTAAGCGCAGAGCGGTGCAACCCTCCAAGGTCGCGGGAATCATTAAGCGAGAAATGAAGTGTGCAAAGTTCACTATACGTGAAACGAAGCGTGGGAGTTCATAAGCGCGGAGCGATGCAACCCTCTAAGGTCACGGGAATCCATAAGCGCGAAACGAAGCGCGGGAGTTCAGTATACATAAAACGAAGCGTGGGAATTCGTAAGCACAAAGCGATGCAAACCTCCAAGGTAGAGGAAATCTATAAGCACGAAATGAAGCGCGGGAGTTCAGTATACATGTAGAAAAGTGTGGGAGTTCGTAAGCACGAAGCGATGCAACCTTCCACGGTCGTAGGAATCCGTAAGCACAAAATGAAGCGCGGGAGTTTGGTATATGTGAAGCGAAGCATGGGAGTTCGTAAGCGTGGAGCGATGCAACCCTACAAGCTCGCGGGAATCCGTAAGTACAAAACGAAGCGCAGGAGTTTAGTATACGTGAAACGAAGTGTGAGTGTTCGTAAGCGTGGAGCGATGCAACCCTCCATAGTCGCGAGAATCCTTAAGCGCGAAACAAAGCACGGGAGATCACTATCTGTGAACCGAAGCATGGGAGTTCGTAAGCGCGGAGCGATGCAACCCTCCAAGATCGCGGGAATCCGTAAGCGCGAAACGAAGCATAGGAGTTCCGTATACGTGAAACGAAGCATAGAAGTTCGTAAGCGCGGAGCGATGCAACCCTCTAAGATCGTGGGAATCCTTAAGCGCGAAACAAAGTGCGGGAGTTAAGTATACGTGAAACGAGGGATGGGAGTTTGTAAGCACGGAGCGTTGCAACCCTCCAAGGTCGCGGGAATCCGTAAGCGCGAAACGAAGAGCGGGTGTTTAGTATACGTGAAACGAAGCGTGGGAGTTTTTAAACGCGGAGCGGTGCAACCCTCCATGGTCGTGGGAATCCCTAAGCGCGAAACGAAGCGCGTGAGTTCAGTAAACATGAAACAAAGCGTGGGAGTTAATAAGCATGGAGCGGTACAACCCTCCACTTCACGGGAGTCCTTAAGCTCGAAATGAAGCGTAGAAAGTTCACTATACGTGAAACGAAGCGTGGGAGTTCGTAAGCGTGGAGCGATGCAACACTTCAAGGTCGTGGGAATCAAACGAAGCTTGGGAGTTCGTAAGCGCGGTGCAATGCAACCCTCAAAGGTCGCGGGAATCCATAAGCGCGGAACGAAGCATGGGAGTTTACTGTACATGAAACGAAGCGTGGGAGTTCATAAGCGCGGAGCGGTGCAACCCTCCAAGGTCGCTAGAATCCATAAGCGTGAAACGAAGCACGGGAGTTCATTATATATGAAATGAAGTGTAACACCCCGAATTTCACTTAATATTAATGTTTGGTAATTAAAGAATAATTAATCTCAGACGTGATAATTAAGGGAAACGGGTTGCGCCATTGTGTTCGTCTCGGAATTCTGGTTGAGATAGAGTCCGAGTTTGCGTGATTTGGACTTCGTATGAAGAAGTTATGGCCATCCTAATTTTCAGAAAATTCAAAATATTCAAATTTCAAATTTCATAAGAGGCGGGAAAATTCCCGCCAGACAGAGGGTGTCGACACTAGGGTCGACCCCCCCTGTTGGTCAGATTTGCCTGGGTGCACTGATTTGAGCTTTGGGCTGTGTTTTGGTGGCTTGTGACGAAATCTGACGGCTCTAATCTGTTTTAGGGTTAATCTAATGGCCTAAAACACCTAACTAATCTATAAATACACCCTAAGACTACCCTAATTCATACTAAAAATAGTTACAACGTCGTCATGCCATCAAAATGCAACTAGAAGGAGCCTCCATCAAATTAAAGAGGAAGATAGCTTCTCAAATCAACTCTAGCAACTAAATCTTCTTCATAGGAGTGCTAATCAACAAGTTGTGAGTTTCTATGCCTTTAACAAGCAATTGCTAAACTAATTATGATAGGATATAATGAGGTTATGGTTATGTATGTGGATCAATGCAAGTTATGTTATCATATGCTATGTGTTCATGATGTTATGCAAGTTATGCAAGTCATATGCTATGTGTTCATGATGTTATGCAAGTTATGCAAGTCATATGCTATGTGTTCATGATGTTATGCAAGTTATGCAAGTCATATACTATGAGTTCTTGATGCTAGTTATGCAAGTTTTATGCTATATGTTCATGATGCTAGTTATGCAAGTTTTATGCTATGTGTTCATGATGCTAGTTATGCAAATCACTATGATAAACATTGATCCATTATGACACCATGTTATGCAAGTTTGGTGTTTGATTATATGCAAGTTAACATATGACATGTTATGCAAGTTTGGTGTTTGATTATATGCAAGTTCATATATGACATGTTATGCAAGTTTGGTGTTTGATTATATGCAAGTAACATGTGCAAGTTTACACCTTTGTATGATATGCATACATATGCTAGTTAACCCCTTTATATGTCATACATACATATGCAAGTTTACCCCTTTGTATGACATAAGTAACTTATGCAAGTTACCCTCTTTATGACATATGTGATTCATGCAAGTTTGGGTTGATTATTTATGCTAGATGGGTTTGATGCTATGGTCATACATGCATGTTGACACCTTTAAAACCCATGTTGATGCTAATGTTATGCAAGTTGAACCCATTGTGTTTGTGATGAATCTTCCCTTTTAAGTATGTCATGTCAACGTATTACGTGGGGAACGATGGGGTTAATATTCATGTTAATAAAATGGTGTGAAGTTGGTATGATTATGCATACCATAAAGTGGATGGACATAATTGAGTCAATTATGTACATCGTTAAATTTGTAATTAATTAGGGATAATTAATACAAATTATGGGGGTGATTAATTAGGTGTAATTAATCGACTAAGACACGAGGTTGGACCCTTTTGTAGCATAAGACTGCCAGGAACCGACCGGCAAATCCAGCGGCTACAAATGGTTGGCCCAATGTGAGAGGTCTTAGGCATAAACTAAATACGTGACAAGTGTAAAGACACGAGGTTAGACTCGGTTATGGCGTAAGGCTGCCCGGACCCGACCGGCAAATCCAGCTGCCATAAAAGATAGTCTAATGTGAGAGATCTTTACAACGGGTACGTTCTTAATCAATTAAGAAACACTTAACCAGATAAGCATGTAGTGGGGCATGAGGGGTTAAGTGGGTGCCTTGGGTGGCATGTGGAAATCAAGTAAGTGCCTTGGGTGGCATGTGGAAATCTAGTGGGTTGCCTTGGGTGGCAATAGAAAATACGATTAGAATACTTAACCAAGTGGAAACATGTAATTAAACATGATTAAAGGGTTAAGTGGGATGCACTAGAAAAAGGGTCAAGCTTAGGTGGGTAGCTTGTGGGGGCCCATTTCAACCAGTAACCCATATGTATCTTATTGGGCTCGACCCATGTCGAGGACGGGACACGCGTACTGGGTTTGACTATAAGAGGCCAAAACGGGTTAGCGGTGGCAACGCAAGTCCAACGGGTTTCATATGCGTGTGTGGACCCGGGCTGGTAGGTAAGACGTTGTTGCATCGTGTAGGTATAAGCCGTGCACCATTGATTGTATCGGGTTGCCACTTTGGGGAGTGATACACCCCATTGTGGGGCCAGCACGGGTGTCTACGTTAGGGAGCCGATCACTTGTTGAGTAGTGGGTACACCTAGTGGAGATAGGGGCAGACGACACCTATGTAGTCAGCTAGGGGTACACGAAACTACTGGGTAAATTTTCTAAGTCCTTGGGTGGGATCAACCTTTAAGTAGGAATGACTGGTGTGGTGCAGTTAGTAATTACCCTTGGGTGGGTAGATGCGTCTTTACCGTTATCTTAGTTCATCCTATGTCTAGTTGGCTACTTAGTGTAGTCATTTATCCCCAGTCATCACCGTACCAAGTTTATATCATACCCTAATTACTTTAATGATTGTGTTGTTAAAGTTATAGGGCTCACTCATACTTATGTCCGACCCCGTTGTTTTTATCTTTTTCCCCCTCAGGTCCTCAGGTTGGGCCTAACACTAGTGGGCTTTGATCAGATTTCTTTATCTATCTTTTGGAGCTTGGACCGTGATGTAAAGCCCAGCTTATCTTTTCTATTATGGCTATTAGTTATGTAGTGGGATTATGTACCTATGTTTTTATTAGGATGGATATTTAGTACTTGACTCTTTTATGGTGTTGTAACTAAACATGTTTATCTTCTGCTGCAATGAAATGATGTTTTAGATTTAAAGTATTATTTATATCTGTCTTATTGTAATTTTTCTGTTCTATATTCACTTAAAATACTCCACCGAAGTTAAGGCATTCCCTTAGAGAGTGACCTTAGCGGGTGTGGGGTGTTACACGTGGTATCAGAGCTGAGGGTTACCGGAACAGATAAAATTTTTAGAAAACTATTTTTCTAAAAGCATTTTTGGAAGAAGTATTTTCAAAAGCATGTCTTTTAGGAGAAAAGTTTTTGAAAGAAAAGTATAATCCCCAATAGCCATATCTTTATCGTTCGAATTCTCCGTTTTGAATATTTCCTTTTTCGTTTCAGCATGGCTGAGGATCTTAACTTTCCGGAGGGCGTAGCGATACCAGTATGGTATAGGAGGTTGATGGAGGCTAGGGCCGCAACAGCAGGTCCAGCAAATGTTCCTCCACCAACAGTAGCACCCGATCTTCCTCCCCCTCCTCCTCCTCGCACGGATACTTTTGCTAAGACTTGCAAGTAATGTAAGGCTATGGGATGGAAAACTTTTCAAGGATCAGAAACTTTTGTGGAAGCTAGGGATTGGCTTCAGGAGGTGGAAGAGTTGATAGATATCTTTGAGATGGAAGAAGGAAAGAAAGTCAAGTTAGCTGCTTGGTTAATGATGGGAGAGGCCTCATTCTGGTGGGAGCTCACTAATGGAGAGCGCCCTGTTGACTCTTGGGCGGATTTCAG
Source organism: Allium sativum (assembly GCA_030737875.1). NCBI lineage: Eukaryota > Viridiplantae > Streptophyta > Magnoliopsida > Asparagales > Amaryllidaceae > Allium > Allium sativum. Next base: position 44,532,268 of record CM060921.1, read on the forward strand.
GCAAAGGTTTGTGGCAAAGTTTCTCTCAAGGGCGGAAGAAAACTTGTATATGGAAAGGTTCTTGACTCTAAAGCAAGGAAACCTATCAGTGAAGGAATATGTCAACAAGTTTAATCAATTGTCAAGGTTTGGCATAGACATGGTGAATACACCGGAGAAGAAGGCTTTGAGGTTCGTTAAGGGCTTAAATGAACCGATGCATGGATTGGCTATGACTCACATCCCTATGGGGGCCACCTTTGAGAAGCTAGTAGACATGGCACTCATGCATGAGGAAGAAAAGGGTCCCAATGCTAATAAGGCACCCGAGAAGAAAGGAGATCAGAAGAGACCTCAACAGCAACAGCAACAGCAAAACAAGGGTGGGAAAGGCAACGATGGCAAGGGAAAGAAGAAGTGCTTCAATTGCGGGACACCAGGCCACCTAAGCAAAGATTGTCGGAAGAAGAAGACTGGCTGCTTCCACTGTGGCGAAGCAGGGCATCTAGTGAAGGACTGCCCTAAGAAGGGGCAAAGGACGGGACCTACCTCAGGAGGACAGGTGCAAGCTCTTATGGCACCAGGTCAGGCAAGGGGGCAAGTTCAGGCTCTCGCGGTTCCACCGATTCAGGAAAGAGGTAGAACTATTTCCGTTGAAAGTCTGGTTTTTCTGTTTGATCGTCCTGTCCGTACTTTGTTTGACTCTGGCGCATCGCATTCGTTTATCTCATTATCATTAGTTGAGTCACTACACTTAGACACCAGTCTAGTAGATGATCCCTTGGTTGTTTCAAACCCAATTGGGGGATCCACTTATTTGTCCATGATATGTTTGGGTTTGAAGATTTCTATACTTAGCGTTGAGTTTATATGTGATGCTTTTGTTTTGGGCTTCACGGGCTATGGATTGATTTTGGGCATGGACTGGTTATCTAGTAATGGTGCCGTTCTTGATTGCGAAAGGAGAGTTGTTAGGCTCATGACCCGCTTGGGGAACACTCTCGAGATCTCTTGTAATCCAATAGAGTCTGTTATGCTAAGTTATCTTGAATCGCTTGACGCTTCGGTCGAGAGTTTGCGATCTGTTAGAGTGGTCCGGGAATACTCGGATGTGTTTGAGGAGGTGAAGGGCTTACCTCCGAAGCAGGAGATAGACTTCCGAATATATCTGGTGGACAATGCTAAACCAGTATCCTTACCAGTGTGCCATATGGCTCCTCGTGAGAGGAGGGAACTCCATAAGCAAGTAGGGGAGTTGCTTGAGAAGGGGTTCATAAGACGAAGTATATCGGAGTGGGGTACTCTAGTAGTTTTTGCCACGAAGGCGGATGGGTCCCTCAGACTTTGTGTAGACTATAGAGAACTCAACAAGCTCACAAAGAAGAATAGACACCCATTGCCGAGGATTGATGATCTCTTTGATCAGTTGGTTGGCGCCTCAGTGTTTTCACAGTTGGACTTGGCCATGGGGTTTCATCAGTTGAGAGTGGCTGAGGATAGCATAGACAAGACTGCCTTTAGGACTCCGGATGGTTTCTATGAGTGGCTGGTGATGCCCTTTGGTTTGACGAACGCCCCCGCATACTTTGTTGATTTGATGAGTAGGGTGTTCAGGGAGTACCTTAATAATTTCGTGGTGGTCTTTGTGGATGATATCTTAGTCTTTTCTAAGAGTGAAGAAGAGCATGCCCTACATCTTAGGGAAGTGTTGGAGACTCTTCGAGTGCATAGCCTTAAAGCTAAATTCTCTAAATGTCACTTTTGGAGGAAGGAAGTGCGGTTCTTGGGGCACGTGGTCTCCAAGGAAGGGATAGCTGTGGATCCCGTGAAGGTAGTATCCATCCAAGATTGGAAGGTTCCGAAGAATGCTACCGAGGTGAGGAGTTTCTTGGGGTTGGCTGGCTACTATAGGAAGTTTATCAAGGACTTCGCGAAGATATCAGCCCCATTAACTTGCTTGACAAAGAAGAATCTAGTCTTCGCATGGGACGTAGATTGTGATGATGCGTTCCAACGGTTAAAGAGAGCTTTAACCACAGCTCCAGTATTAGTTTTGCCAGATAGGAGCAAGCCAATTGTTGTTTATACCGATGCTTGTGGGACAGGACTAGGCGCAGTCTTAATGCAAGAGGGAAGGGTAATAGCCTACGGTGGAAGGCAGTTGAGAAAGCATGAGAAAAATTACCCTACCCATGATTTAGAGTTGGCCGCTATTGTTTTTGCGCTTAAGATTTGGCGCCATTATCTTCTGGGAGAGAGGTTCGAACTGTTCACTGACCACAAATCATTGAAGTACTTGTTTTCTCAGAAGGATTTGAACTTGAGACAACAAAGGTGGATGGAGTTCTTAGCATCCTATGATTTCGAGATAGCGTATACCCCTGGCAAGGGTAACGTGGTGACGGACGCCTTGAGTAGAAAAAGGTTGTCCTTGAGTCCATTGTTCGTGGAACGACGAAGCTTGGAATTTATCTCGATGTTTTATTTCAAACCTTCCGTTGACTTTGTACCCGATTTGCTAGCATCTTTAGAGGTCAGGCCTACTCTTTTGGGACGGATTGGCGAGGCACAGCAGGACGACCCACAGTTGGTTGAGTTGATAGAGAGGCTCATAAGGGGGGAATCGTCCAGCCATTTGAGTAGGTACACCCTAGACGATAGGGGGTGCTTGCGTAGAGACGGTAGACTTTGTATACCGCAAGACGAGGGTTTGAGGAAGGCTATTCTTGATTATGTGCATCGTTCTAAGATGACCATTCATCCCGGTGGGGATAAGATGTACCAAGACATGAAGCGAGTTTTCTTTTGGGCCGGTATGAAGAAAGATGTGGCCGAGTATGTCGCTAGATGCTTGGTGTGCCAACAAGTGAAAGCGGAGCAAAAGAAACCTGGTGGGTTGCTTCACCCATTGGAAGTTCCGCAATGTAAGTGGGATAGCGTCTCGATGGATTTTATTGATGGGTTACCGAGATCGAGGAAGGGTAATACGGGAATCTGGGTTGTGGTAGACAGACTTACTAAGAGCGCCCATTTCATACCCGTGAAGGGCAAGAGGACTGCTCCATGGCTAGCTTCAGTTTACCTCCGAGAAATAGTTCGATTGCATGGTGTACCCTCTAGCATAGTGAGCGATCGAGATCCCATCTTCACTAGCGAGTTCTGGAAGAGTTTACAAGAAGCAGTGGGGACTCAGTTGTGTTTGAGCACCACATATCATCCTCAGACGGACGGCCAGACCGAGAGGGTGAATCATGTTCTGGAAGACCTTTTGAGGCTATGTATCTTAGATTTTGGTGGTACATGGGAAGAGCATCTTCCATTGGTGGAGTTCGCGTATAATAACAGTTTTCAATCTAGTATTGGTATGGCTCCTTTCGAAGCTCTTTATGGGAGGCCTTGTCGATCACCTACATGTTGGTGGGAATCTACGGATAAGATCTTGCTTGGGGCCGATATGGTTAGAGAGACTTCGGAAAAGATTGATTTGATTCGAAGAAGGATGAAAGCAACGCAAGATAGGCAGAAATCTTATGTGGATAAGAGGAGGACGGATCTAGAGTTTGATGTTGGGGACATGGTCTTTGTCAAAGTATCTCCATTACAGAATGTTGTTCGCTTTGGGTCCATTGGGAAGTTAGCACCAAGATTTGTAGGACCGTTTCCTATTAAGGAAAGTATTGGACGGATGGCATATAGAGTGGATTTACCCGAGAGACTTAGTGGTGTGCATGACGTATTCCATGTGTCACATTTGAGGAAGTGCCTACATGAGACCGCAGAGGTGGTAGAGCCGAGCTTGCTTAGAGAAGTGGAGGTAGAGCGTGATGCGACTATTCGACGAGCTCCTACTCGCATCCTTGGGTCAGAGACTATGAAGTTGAGAAACAGAGAGGTTCAACTAGTCAAAGTGCAATGGGGAGAGGATGAGAGCAATGCTACTTCGGAGACAGAAGCGAAGATGCGTTCACTGTACCCATTCCTTTTTGAGGGTATGTCTTTTAACTTCTCCTTTATCATTTGTCTACTACTTATCTTATCTTTAGTATGTCCTCTCATTAGTACCTTTGACCTTTAGATAGGGTAAACCTATGGTTGAAACATGTGTTTGAGACATGTTATGATTAATGGATGCGTGTGGATGCAAGTGTTTGCTAGTGGTTGCTCGTGGATGCATATACACACACTTTAGACACTAGATCGGCTCAGTCACTTCATATTGCATATTGCATATAATTGTGTGTAGGTAGCTATATTAATGGATGTATAATGGTTGTGTTATCATATGGATGATGCATTTTTGTGTATGGTTGTGCACACATGTAGAAATAGTATGTGTCGATAGTGTTCTTTCGCATACATATTGGATGCACGGCACTATCATGGTTTGCATTAAGGAGGTCAATTGAATCAGTAGACCGCCTGATTTTGCATTAGACAGGGAACATATACAAACACTTTTTTCATATGTTCGTACAGCATTAGAAACTTTAAGGACAATGGATGCCAGTGTTTGATGGTTTAGTAGATGGTTGTTTGGTTGGTGGGATACGTTCTTCTTGACTTAGAGATTTCGGGGACGAAATCCTTTAAGTAGGGGAGAATGTAACACCCCGAATTTCACTTAATATTAATGTTTGGTAATTAAAGAATAATTAATCTCAGACGTGAGAATTAAGGGAAATGGGTTGCGCCATTGTGTTCGTCTCGGAATTCTGGTTGAGATAGAGTCCGAGTTTGCGTGATTTGGACTTCGTATGAAGAAGTTATGGCCATCCGAAGTTTCAGAAAATTCAAAACAGATTCAAAATATTCAAATTTCAAATTTCAGAAGAGGCGGGAAAATTCCCGCCAGACAGAGGGTGTCGACACTAGGGTCGACATGGGTGTCGACCCCCAAGGGGTCGACCCATGTGTCGACCCAGGGGTCGACCCCCCCTGTCGGTCAGATTTGCCTGGGTGCACTGATTTGAGCTTTGGGCTGTGTTTTGGTGGCTTGTGACGAAATCTGACGGCTCTAATCTGTTTTAGGGTTAATCTAATGGCCTAAAACACCTAACTAATCTATAAATACACCCTAAGACTACCCTAATTCATAATAAAAATAGTTACAACGTCGTCATGCCGTCAAAATGCAACTAGAAGGAGCCTCCATCAAATTAAAGAGGAAGATAGCTTCTCAAATCAACTCTAGCAACTAAATCTTCTTCATAGGAGTACTAATCAACAAGTTGTGAGTTTCTATGCCTTTAACAAGCAATTGCTAAACTAATTATGATAGGATATAATGAGGTTATGGTTATGTATGTGGATCAATGCAAGTTATGTTATCATATGCTATGTGTTCATGATGTTATGCAAGTTATGCAAGTCATATGCTATGTGTTCATGATGTTATGCAAGTTATGCAAGTCATATGCTATGTGTTCATGATGTTATGCAAGTTATGCAAGTCATATGCTATGAGTTCATGATGCTAGTTATGCAAGTTTTATGCTATATGTTCATGATGCTAGTTATGCAAGTTTTAAGCTATGTGTTCATGATGCTAGTTATGCAAATCACTATAATAAACATTGATCCATTATGACACCATGTTATGCAAGTTTGGTGTTTGATTATATGCAAGTTAACATATGACATGTTATGCAAGTTTGGTGTTTGATTATATGCAAGTTCATATATGACATGTTATGCAAGTTTGGTGTTTGATTATATGCAAGTAACATGTGCAAGTTTACACCTTTGTATGATATGCATACATATGCAAGTTAACCCCTTTATATGTCATACATACATATGCAAGTTTACCCCTTTGTATGACATAAGTAACTTATGCAAGTTACCCTCTTTATGACATATGTGATTCATGCAAGTTTGGGTTGATTATTTATGCTAGATGGGTTTGATGCTATGGTCATACATGCATGTTGACACTTTTAAAACCCATGTTGATGCTAATGTTATGCAAGTTTAACACAATGTGTTTGTGATGAATCTTCCCTTTTAAGTATGTCATGTCAACGTATTACGTGGGGAACGATGGGGTTAATATTCATGTTAATAAAATGGTGTGAAGTTGGTATGATTATGCATACCATAAAGTGGATGGATATAATTGAGTCAATTATGTACATCGTTAAATTTGTAATTAATTAGGGATAATTAATACAAATTATGGGGGTGATTAATTAGGTGTAATTAATTGACTAAGACACGAGGTTGGACCCTTTTGTAGCATAAGACTGCCCTGAACCAACCGACAAATCCAGCGGCTACAAATGGTTGGCCCAATGTGAGAGGTCTTAGGCATAAACTAAATACGTGACAAGTGTAAAGACACGAGGTTAGACTCGGCTATGGCGTAAGGCTGTCTGGACCCGACCGGCAAATCCAGCTGCCATAAAAGATAGTCTAATGTGAGAGGTCTTTACAACGGTTACGTTCTTAATCAATTAAGAAACACTTAACTAGATAAGCATGTAGTGGGGCATGAGGGGTTAAGTGGGTGCCTTGGGTGGCATGTGGAAATCAAGTGAGTGCCTTGGGTGGCATGTGGAAATCTAGTGGGATGCCTTGGGTGGAAATAGAAAATACGATTAGAATACTTAACCAAGTGGAAACATGTAATTAAACATGATTAAAGGGTTAAGTGGGATGCACTAGAAAAAGGGACAAGCTTAGGTGGGTAGCTTGTGGGGGCCCATTTCAACCAGTAACCCATATGTATCTTATTGGGCTCGACCCATGTCGAGGACGGAACACGCGTACTGGGTTTGACTATAAGAGGCCAAAACGGGTTAGCGGTGGCAACGCAAGTCCAACGGGTTTCATATGCGTGTGTGGACCCGGGCTGGTAGGTAAGACGTTGCATCGTGTAGGTATAAGCCGTGCACCGTTGATTGTATCGGGTTGCCACTTTGGGGAGTGATACACCCCACTGTGAGGCCAGCACGGGTATCTACGGTACGGAGCCGATCGCTTGGGGAGTAGTGGGTACACCTAGTGGAGATAGGGGCAGACGGCACCTATGTAGTCAGCTAGGGGTACACGAAACTACTGGGTAAATTTTCTAAGTCCTTGGGTGGGATCAACCTTTAAGTAGGAATGACTGGTGTGGTGCAGTTAGTAATTACCCTTGGGTGGGTAAATGCGTCTTTACCGTTATCTTAGTTCATCCTATGTCTAGTTGACTACTTAGTGTAGTCATTTATCCCCAGTCATCACCGTACCAAGTTTATATCATACCCTAATTACTTTAATGATTGTGTTGTTAAAGTTATAGGGCTCACTCAGACTTATGTCTGACCCCGTTGTTTTTATCTTTTTCCCCCTCAGGTCCTCAGGTTGGGCCTAACACTAGTGGGCTTTGATCAGATTTCTTTATCTATCTTTTGGAGCTTGGACCGTGATGTAAAGCCCAGCTTATCTTTTCTATTATGGCTATTAGTTATGTAGTGGGATTATGTACTTATGTTTTTATCAGGATGGATATTTAGTACTTGACTCTTGTAACAACTCGTATTTCGATAACATGTTAAAACGAGAATCAAGGCATAATTTAATTTTAAATTCTGAATCAAGTAAAACAGGCTGTGCCATTGCGTTCGTCTCAGAAAAATACGCGAAATAGAGTCCGAGTTTTCGAGAATCGGAGTCCGTATGACCCGTTAAAGGCCCAAAGAAGATTTCTGGAAATTTGAATTTCGGAAACAGTTTGGAAATCAGATCTGGGGCTAGGCGGGGAGTTTCCCGCCTAGGCCATGTCGACAGGGCTGTCGACTTGGGCCCAGACCAAGTCGACAGCCCTGTCGACTTGCCTGTCGACAGGGGGTGGCCGGGGCAAGTAGCCTGGCGCACCTGTTTGTCTCACCTGGTCTTGTTCTTGGGCTGGGTCTGGAAGCTTCCGAGATCTGATGGTCCTAATCTATCCTAGGGTTAATCTAAGGGCCTAAAACTATTCTAATCTCTATAAAAAGACCCTAAACCTAACCTAAATCCCTAAAAATCAAACCTAGCAACTAAGTGCTGCCAAAATCAATTTTGATCATGGCCTCCATCTCCAATCCCTAGAGCTTATGCACTCAAATCAAGTTCAAATCACGAGGTGCAAGCTTGCTACACCAAATGAAGGCCAAATCAACGTTGCTATGCGAGTTCCATGACGATTCTTCATCAAAGGAGCCACCTTTCTTCGCCAAAACGATGCATGCTCCTAGTCCTCTTGCCATGTTAAGTAAGTTCTAGCTACTTTTGGATCAAAACGGTATTTTTAATGTTGACATGGGATAAAATGAGGCTAAACATGATTATGCGAACCTATATGAACCTTACCTTGCCTCTTATGTTCATGTTTATGATTTTAGGCCATGTGAGTGACTTAATCATGCCTCTCATGCTATGCATAACCTAGTTTAACTTGCAAGTTTGGATCTTTATGCATGAAATGCTAGCATGAACCTTTAGGAACCACTTTACTTATGAAACATTGGCTAAGACAAGATTTTGGGGCTTATGCATGTTTATGAACCCAAACCCCTTATGCTAACATGCAAGTTTGTGGCCAAATCCTTTATGAGATTATGCATGCTCGTGGCCAATTCCCCCCTTTTTAAGTTGTGCATATTTATGGCCAAACCCTTTTTGATAATATGCATGTTTGTGGCTGAATTCCCTTGTGACATTTTGTGTGTTTGTGGCCAAAACCCTTTTTATGACACTATGCATGTTCGAGGCCAATTCGTAGTCATAGTATTCCTACTATGTTGACTCGTCTATACTTACGTTGGAAACACGTTTTGGGGTTGGGTTAGACGAGCGTGAATATACATGAGAAACTTAACTTGAAGTTCCATGAAATATGATGTGAAACATGATTTGGGTCAAATGGGTATAACATGACAACATGTAACATTGAATATAGCATGTAAGTTAACATGTAAATATGCATAAAAACATGAGCTTGGGAATTTACCTATTAAGTTAGGTCTACCCTTTGGGAATTTACCTATTAAGTTAGGTCTACCCAAATGCTTGAAAAACTTGTAACATGTTTTGGAAACATGATGAACTTGGATAATATGAGTGTGGCCAACTCGAGGTTGGGTTGAGTTTGCAACGTAAAACTACCCGGAACCGACCAGCCTAACTAGTAGTTGCAAACAATAGGACCCAATGTGAGAAGTTGGTCATGTCGCGCTTAAGACCCGAGGTTAGACTAGGTTGTGGTGTAAATCTACCCGGACCCACCCGGCTTAACTAGTAACGACAACAAGGTCTAATGTGAGAGGTTAAGAGTGCATTAATTGAATTAATGCCACATGATAAGGTTAAGTAAATTTGACTAATGACACTTAACCGATATGACACGAATGGGTAGGTTAAGTGGGACCGGACTTGATTCCTTAATGACACTTAACCATGCAAGATGATTAGGAGATGGGGTTAAGTAATTTACACTTAACTAATCCAACTGGGTAATTAGATGGGGTTAAGTAATTAAGACTTAACCAACCTAACCACGGTAATTAGATGGGGTTAAGTAATCCACACTTAACTAATCTAAACACGGTAATTCGATGGGGTTAAGTTAAACACTTAACCAATTTAAACTTGGTAATTCAATGAGGTCAAGTAACCCATACTTAACCAACTTAACTTGGTAGTTTAATAGGGTTAAGTTAAACACTTAACTAATTTAACACGATGATTTGATGAGGCTAAGTGACCTATACTTAACCAATCTAACTCGTTAATTTGATGAGGTTAAGTTAACCTATACTTAACCAATCTAACGTGAAAACATGATAAGGCTAAGTCACGAATCGTTTCGAATACGCTTGACCGATTTGACTCGGTAATTTGTTAGGGTCAAATTAATATATACTTAACCAATCTAAAATGATAATTAGATGAGGTTAAGTCAGGGATTGCTTGATATACTTAACCAACTTGACACATGGTCTGTAGGGTTAAGTCTTGGACTTGGATACTTAGCCAGTTTCGACATGTTTTGTAGACGGGTTAAGTGGTGAACTTAAGTGACACTTAGCCCATTAGATAAACCCTAATTCGGAGGATTAGGTAAATAATCATAGTTAACAAGGATTATGGAAATAAGGCTAAGTGGTAAACCTTAGTTAAGGGAAACTAAGTAATAATTCTTAGTCGAGGAAATTTGGACCATTTCTTAGATAGATTAGCAACCCGATACGTTGGGTCAACGGTTAAGTATGCGTGTAGGAGCAGGCTATCTGATTTGGATAAAGGCTCCAACGAACTGGGTAACGAAGCAGCGGCTTCGGGGAACGTGAGGATATTCTTGGGATCCCTCTGTGAGCTGCCAGGTCATTATACTAGGCTCACGAGAGGTTGAGGTCTGCGGTAGAAGAACCAAGAATATGCCTTGGTTGCTATGCGAGCGACCTAAAGACTGGGGTGGATAGCAGTGAGTCGACGAATACATAAGGTGCCCGAGATAGCAAGTTCGTCGATCATCTACCATCTTGAGTCAAGCGTGTACGTACGGAAAGGCAGGGAACACCCAACAGACCATAATTGCTATCTAATTATGGGTGAGGTAGGCCGTAGGATGTGGGCTGGCCGGAGTGTAGTTCTCATGCAAGATTTTCTCTTGTGTTGCCTTTCACTAGTTGAGGGAGGGGTCTCGTGGGACCATAGCCACGTGTAGAAAAGAAGACCTTAGTATCTGCATCGGCAGATAAATCTAAAGCTCCCGACCGAGTCCTGTATTTCTTGGTTTGCCCTGTGACAGGACTCGGATGGCACGATGTGATACATGTGCATACAGTTATAGAAAAACGATTCACGATGAATGCGTGGGAAAAAGGGCGCGGTTGAGGGTTAGCGTAATCCCTAGTGGCCTAGGTGGTTTAACCCAAGCCGAAATACGGAAGCGTGCAATAGGTAAGCGTAATCCCTAGGGGTGCTATGTGGCGTAAGTCCTAGTAGTTCAAACGATGATTCATATGGAAGAGCCTAGCTAGAACAAGGGTGACAGTCCAAACGACTTCAAGGATAATACGACATGAGGAAGCCCGTACGAGGTACGGCAAAGGACTGAACTTATATACATGCAAAGAAACATATGATTTGAGTAACCTATATATGCGATATTAGGTTGAAATGGACCATTACATGACTTTTAGCACGGGACATTCATGGTTAACACATGACGCGGGTAGGGATACTAGTACAAGAGGTGCAGAGCAAATATACAGGTTAGAACTAGGAAGAAGATGCATAATAGATACCGTGGGATGTTAGACGGGGTAGATACCTTGGGATAATGTACTCGATAGAAATCTGACGATGTGATACCTTGACTTATCATAACACCGTAGTATATCATGATACCTTAGTTTACCTTGCCGCAGTAGTTCAACCGGCTATCCTGGTTTATCTATCTTGTAGTTATCCTTATGTTTACTTTCAGTTTATGCATGTCATGTTACCTTTACCTGTTTTTATACTGGAAGTAGATAGGACTTACTCAGTCTTTTTGACTGACCCGTTTTGTTTCGCCTCTTTTCTTCCGTTTCCCCCCCAGGTTTCAGGGAGGAAACAATGCTGCTTAGTTCGGACTTCTTCTGCTTGAAGGTCATCATGGATGGCTTGGACTTTTCTTGGCTATGGCTACTTTACTGTTTTACTTGGGGAATGATTTATTAAAAAGTCTTTATGCTTCTTTACTATTGCAAGACAGGTTTTGATGTACTCTGATGTAAAAGGCTTTAGACCTTATTTATTCATGTTATGAAAGTTTGATTTTACTTCCGCTATTCATATATGTTCTGTCTTGTGATATTTCTGTGCATGTTTACCAATAATGCCCCTCTAAAGCTAGTGCATTCCTTTGCGAGTGACCCTAGCGGAGGCGGGGTGTTACATTTGGTATCAGAGCAGAAGGTTACCAGACTGGGCAAAAGTTTTTAAAGACCTTCTGAAAACTATTTGAAAACCGTTTACAAAGAAGCATTTTTCACGAAAATTTTCTTTTAAAAGAAAAAGGCTATTCCCCAAAGGCCATTAGCACTATCCTTGTTTCCTTGATTGAGTCTCTTTTCCTTTCTTTCCTCCATCTGTAGTCACAGTAGTTTTAACTGCGACTAGTCTTTTGTACCTACGAAAGTGTTTTCCATATGATGGAGGTGGTTCTCGAGAGACCAGTGACCGCGTTATAAGAAAGGATCGTAAGAAAGAAGGATAAAGGATACGAGCTCAGGGATAAGCAACATGTTGGTATGGCTGAGTCCTAAAAGGAGGGAGAAAGATGAACAATGAAACCCATGATGATAGGGTACCTTTGGCATAGTGAAACGGGATAGATAGTTAAGTATCATGGGACAAGGACAAGATCATTGGGAGGGCAATAGTATGCTCTCATTTCTAGGGTACCTCAGAAGGAGGGTAACGATCTTGTTAAAGGTTTAGCTTTTCTCCTCTATCATCCTGTCGGGACTTTGTTTTGATCACCGCATCTTTTAAGTCCGCTTCGATAGTTGAGTCTCTGCATCTTAAGTACTAGCGTAATAGAGAATCCCATTTTTGTCTCAAGTCCTGTGGAGAACCGGTCCATTTATTCATGACTTGTTTTGGATTTGAGAATAACATGCCTCGGTTATGGATGAAGTGGTTATCCAGTAAGGGGTGCCACTCTCGGTTTTGATAGGAGGGTAGTTAGACTCTTTGACTAGCCTTGGTAATACCCTCGAAGTCTCGTGTAACCTTTTTGAGGTTCTGTCATGACTAGTTACTTAGAATCCCTTGATGCCTTTATTGGAAATTTGAAGCCCGATCGAGTGGTGTTCGCCAATTAGACGGATGGTTTACTTCATTTATGCATGGGTTATAGAGATCACCCTAGTAAGTGCGCTTGATAACCTGGTTGGCATCTGTTTACTTTCAAGAGGAAGTTCTTCTACGAGAAATACCCTGTGGTACGAGGTCCGAGATTCACTAGTGAATTTTGGAAAGCTTGCATGAGATCATGAGTACGCAGTCATGTTTGCGTCAAGTATTTTAGAAAAAAGGATAAGTGCAAGTGGAACGAGAGGCGACGAAGGAATGAGTTCCAGCTCATGTTATGGAAACAGGAAATAAGAAGCTACGAAATCGCAAAGACGGTCAAGGCACAATGGAATTGAGTTCAAGAAAATACGACTTTGATGGTCAAAGACTAGATACGCGCTTGATATCTCTTTTTGGGAGTATATCCTTGATCCCAGTTTTCTGTAGAGCTTACTTGTAGGCTATCTTTTGTGGACATCCTCTTGGTCCTATTTTCTGTTACAAACCCCATAAGGAGTTTGTCTTGTTTATCTTCTCGGCCCTGTTTCAGGGAATCTTAGGTAGAACCCTATGTATGTAAACATGTATTTGAAACATGTTATGGTTGATATGGTTGCAAATGGTTGCAAGTGGTTGCTCGTGGATGCGCGAATTTACATTAGATACTAGCTCGACTCGGTCACATTTCATATTGCATATGCACGAGTATTTATACTTGTTTATGGATGAAATCGAATGTGTTATCATGCGGTTGTTGCATATGAATGAATGATTGTGCACGCATATAGTATCTATATGGCTAGGATTATTTGCATACATGTTGGATTCATGGCACTATACATATTTTTGCATTAGAAAGATTATCCAGGCCTGATCATTAGCATTAGCTAAGGAACATGTACACACACATTTTGCATGTATTCATACAGCATTAGAAATCATCTAAGGACAATGGTTTCTTGTGGATGATGTTTTGAGTAGATGGATGATGGATGGTAGGATATGTTATTCCTAACTTGGAGATTTCAGGGACGAAATCCTAAAAGGTGGGGAGAATGTAACAACTCGTATTTCGATAACATGTTAAAACGAGAATCAAGGCAGAATTTAATTTTAAATTCTGAATCTAGTAAAACAGGCTGTGCCATTGCGTTCTTCTCGGAAAAATACGCGAAATAGAGTCCGAGTTTTCGAGAATCGGAGTCCGTATGACCCGTTAAAGGCCCAAAGAAGATTTCTGGAAATTTGAATTTCGGAAACAGTTTGGAAATCAGATCTGGGGCTAGGCGGGGAGTTTCCCGCCTAGGCCATGTCGACAGGGCTGTCGAAAGGCCTGTCGACTTGGGCCCAGACCAAGTCGACAGCCCTGTCGACTTGCCTGTCGACAGGGGGTGGCCGGGGCAAGTAGCCTGGCGCACCTGTTTGTCTCACCTGGTCTTGTTCTTGGGCTGGGTCCGGAAGCTTCCGAGATCTGATGGTCCTAATCTATCTTAGGGTTAATCTAAGGGCCTAAAACTATTCTAATCTCTATAAAAAGACCCTAAACCTAACCTAAATCCCTAAAAATCAAACCTAGCAACTAAGTGCTGCCAAAATCAATTTTGATCATGGCCTCCATCTCCAATCCCTAGAGCTTATGCACTCAAATCAAGTTCAAATCAAGAGATGCAAGCTTGCTACACCAAATGAAGGCCAAATCAACGTTGCTATGCGAGTTCCATGACGATTCTTCATCAAAGGAGCCACCTTTCTTCGTCAAAACGATGCATGCTCCTAGTCCTCTTGCCATGCTAAGTAAGTTCTAGCTACTTTTGGATAAAAACGGTATTTTTAATGTTGACATGGGATAAAATGAGGCTAAACATGATTATGCGAACCTATATGAACCTTACCTTGCCTCTTATGTTCATGTTTATGATTTTAGGCCATGTGAGTGACTTAATCATGCCTCTCATGCTATGCATAACCTAGTTTAACTTGCAAGTTTGGATCTTTATGCATGAAATGCTAGCATGAACCTTTAGGAACCACTTTACTTGTGAAACATTGGCTAAGACAAGATTTTGGGGCTTATGCATGTTTATGAACCCAAACCCCTTATGCTAACATGCAAGTTTGTGGCCAAATCCTTTATGAGATTATGCATGCTCGTGGCCAATTCCCCCCTTTTTAAGTTGTGCATGTTTATGGCCAAACCCTTTTTGATAATATGCATGTTTGTGGCCGAATTCCCTTGTGACATTTTGTGTGTTTGTGGCCAAAACCCTTTTTATGACACTATGCATGTTCGAGGCCAATTCGTAGTCATAGTATTCCTACTATGTTGACTCGTCTATACTTACGTTGGAAACACGTTTTGGGGTTGGGTTAGACGAGCGTGAATATACATGAGAAACTTAACTTGAAGTTCCATGAAATATGATGTGAAACATGATTTGGGTCAAATGGGTATAACATGACAACATGTAACATTGAATATAGCATGTAAGTTAACATGTAAATATGCATAAAAACATGAGCTTGGGAATTTACCTATTAAGTTAGGTCTACCCTTTGGGAATTTACCTATTAAGTTAGGTCTACCCAAATGCTTGAAAAACTTGTAACATGTTTTGGAAACATGATGAACTTAGATAATATGAGTGTGGCCAACTCGAGGTTGGGTTGAGTTTGCAACATAAAACTGCCCGGAACCGACCGGCCTAACTAGTAGTTGCAAACAATAGGACCCAATGTGAGAAGTTGGTCATGTCGCGCTTAAGACCCGAGGTTAGACTAGGTTGTGGTGTAAATCTACCCGGACCCGCCCGGCTTAACTAGTAACCACAACAAGGTCTAATGTGAGAGGTTAAGAGTGCATTAATTGAATTAATGCCACATGATAAGGTTAAGTAAAATTGACTAATGACACTTAACCGATATGACACTAATGGGTAGGTTAAGTGGGACCGGACTTGATTCCTTAATGACACTTAACCATGCAAGATGATTAGGAAATGGGGTTAAGTAATTTACACTTAACTAATCCGACTGGGTAATTAGATGGGGTTAAGTAATTAAGACTTAACCAACTTAACCAAGGTAATTAGATGGGGTTAAGTAATCCATACTTAACTAATCTAAACACGGTAATTCGATGGGGTTAAGTTAAACACTTAACCAATTTAAACTTGGTAATTCAATGAGGTCAAGTAACTCATACTTAACCAACTTAACTTGGTAATTTAATATGGTTAAGTTAAACACTTAACTAATTTAACACGATGATTTGATGAGGCTAAGTGACCTGTACTTAACCAATCTAACTCGTTAATTTGATGAGGTTAAGTTAACCTATACTTAACCAATCTAACGTGAAAACATGATAAGGCTAAGTCACGAATCGTTTCGAATACGCTTGACCGATTTGACTCGGAAATTTGTTAGGGTCAAATTAATATATACTTAACCAATCTAAAATGATAATTAGACGAGGTTAAGTCAAGGATTGCTTGATATACTTAACCAACTTGACACATGGTCTGTAGGGTTAAGTCTTGGACTTGGATACTTAGCCAGTTTCGACATGTTTTGTAGACGGGTTAAGTGGTGAACTTAAGTGACACTTAGCCCATTAGATAAACCCTAATTCGGAGGATTTGGTAAATAATCATAGTTAACAAGGATTATGGAAATAAGGCTAAGTGGTAAACCTTAGTTAAGTGAAACTAAGTAATAATTCTTAGTCGAGGAAATTTGGACCATTTCTTAGATAGATTAGTAACCCGATACGTTAGGTCAACGGTTAAGTATGCGTGTAGGAGCAGGCTATCTGATTTGGATAAAGGCTCCAACGAACTGGGTAACGAAGCAGCGGCTTCGGGGAACGTGAGGATATTCTTGGGATCCCTCTGTGAGCTGCCAGGTCATTATACTAGGCTCACGAGAGGTTGAGGTCTGCGGTAGAAGAACCAAGAATATGCCTTGGTTGCTATGCGAGCGACCTAAAGACTGGGGTGGATAGCAGTGAGTCGGCGAATACATAAGGTGCTCGAGATAGCAAGTTCGTCGATCATCTACCATCTTGAGTCAAGCGTGTACGTATGGAAAGGCAGGGAACACCCAACAGACCATAATTGCTATCTAATTATGGGTGAGGTAGGCCGTAGGATGTGGGCTGGCCGGAGTGTAGTTCTCATGCAAGATTTTCTCTTGTGTTGCCTTTCACTAGTTGAGGGAGGGGTCTCGTGGGACCATAGCCACGTGTAGAAAAGCAGACCTTAGTATCTGCATCGGCAGATAAATCTAAAGCTCCCGACCGAGTCCTGTATTTCTTGGTTTGCCCTGTGACAGGACTCGGATGGCACGATGTGATACATGTGCATACAGTTATAGAAAAACGATTCACGATGAATGCGTGGGAAAAAGGGCGCGGTTGAGGGTTAGCGTAATCCCTAGTGGCCTAGGTGGTTTAACCCAAGCCGAAATACGGAAGCGTGCAATAGGTAAGCGTAATCCCTAGGGGTGCTAGGTGGCGTAAGTCCTAGTAGTTCAAACGATGATTCATATGGAAGAGCCTAGCTAGAACAAGGGTGACAGTCCAAACGACTTCAAGGATAATACGACATGAGGAAGCCCGTACGAGGTACGGCAAAGGACTGAACTTATATACATGCAAAGAAACATATGATTTGAGTAACCTATATATGCGATATTAGGTTGACATGGACCATTACATGACTTTGAGCACGGGACATTCATGGTTAACACATGACGCGGGTAGGGATACTAGTACAAGAGGTGCAGAGCAAATATACAGGTTAGAACTAGGAAGAAGATGCATAATAGATACCGTGGGATGTTAGACGGGGTAGATACCTTGGGATAATGTACTCGATAGAAATCTGACGATGTGATACCTTGACTTATCATAACACCGTAGTATATCATGATACCTTAGTTTACCTTGCCGCAGTAGTTCAACCGGCTATCCTGGTTTATTTATCTTGTAGTTATCCTTATGTTTACTTTCAGTTTATGCATGTCATGTTACCTTTACCTGTTTTTATACTGGAAGTAGATAGGACTTACTCAGTCTTTTTGACTGACCCGTTTTGTTTCGCCTCTTTTCTTCCGTTTCCCCCCCAGGTTTCAGGGAGGAAACAATGCTGCTTAGTTCGGACTTCTTCTGCTTGAAGGTCATCATGGATGGCTTGGACTTTTCTTGGCTATGGCTACTTTACTGTTTTACTTGGGGAATGATTTATTAAAAAGTCTTTATGCTTCTTTACTATTGCAAGACAGGTTTTGATGTACTCTGATGTAAAAGGCTTTAGACCTTATTTATTCATGTTATGAAAGTTTGATTTTACTTCCGCTATTCATATATGTTCTGTCTTGTGATATTTCTGTGCATGTTTACCAATAATGCCCCTCTAAAGCTAGTGCATTCCTTTGCGAGTGACCCTAGCGGAGGCGGGGTGTTACAACTCTTTTATGGTGTTGTAACTAAACATGTTTATCTTCTGCTGCAATGAAATGATGTTTTAGATTTCAAGTATTATTTATATCTGTCTTGTTGTAATTTTTCTGTTCTATATTCACTTAAAATACTCCACCAAAGTTAAGGCATTCCCTTAGAGAGTGACCTTAGCGGGTGTGGGGTGTTACATGAAGCATGGGAGTTCGTAAGCGCAGAGCGGTGCAACCCTCAAAGGTCGCGGGAATCCTTAAGCGCGAGACGAAGTGTCGGAGTTCACTGTATGTGAAACGAAGCGTGGGAGTTTGTAAGCGCGGACTGATACTGCCCTCCAAGGTCGTGGGAATCCATAAGCGCGAAACAAATTGCGGGAGTTCACTATACGTGAAATGAAGTGTGGGAGTTCGTAAGCGCATAACGTTGCAACTCTCTAAGGTCGCGGGAATCCGTAAGCGTGAAACAAAGCATGGGAGTTCGTGAGTGTGGAGTGGTGCAACCCTCCACGGTTGCGGGAAACCGTAAGCGCAAAACGAAGCGTGGGAGTTCACTGTATGTGAAACAAAGCATGGGAGTTCGTAAGTGCGGAGCTATGCAACCCTCTAAGGTCGCGGGAATCCGTAAGCGCAAAACGAAGTGCAGGAGTTCACTGTACGTGAAACGAAGCATGGGAGTTCGTAAGCACAGAGCGATGCAACCCTCCAAGGTCGCGGGGAGTTCGTAAGCACGGAGCGATCCACCCCTCCAAGGTCGCGGGAATCCGTAAGCACGAGATGAAGCTCAGAATCTCAGTATACGTGAAACGAAGTGTGGAAGTCCGTAAGTGCGGAGCGATGCAGCTCTCCAAGGTCGCGGGAATCCTTAAGTGCAAAATGAATCGTGTGAGTTAAGTATACTTGAAACGAAACATGGGAGTTCGTAAGCGCGGAGCGATGAAACCCTTCAAGGTCGCAGGAATTCGTAAGCTCGAAAAGAAGCGCAAGTGTTCGGTATACGTGAAACGAAGCATGGGAGTTCATAAGCGCGGAGCGGTGCAACCCTCTATGGTCGTGGGAATCCTTAAGCGCGAAACGAAGCATGTGAGTTCAGTATATGTGAGACGAAGCATGGGAATTCGTAAGCACGGAGCGGTACAACCCTCCAAGGTCGCGGGAATCCTTAAGCATGAAACGAAGCGCGGAAAGTTCACTATACGTGAAACCAAGCTTGGGAGTTCATAAACGTGGTACGTTGCAACCCTCCAAGGTCGCGAGAATCAAACAAAGCGTGGGAGTTCATAAGCATGGAGCGATGCAACCCTCCAAGGTCGCGGGAATCTGTAAGTGAGAAACGAAGCATGGGAGTTCACTGTACGTGAAACAAAGCATGGGAGTTTGTAAGCGCAGAGTTGGTGCAACCCTCCAAGTTCGCGGGAATCCGTAAGCATGAAACGAAGCACGGGAGTTCACTGTATGTAAATCGAAGCGTGGGAGTTCATAAGCATGGAGCGGTGCAACTCTCAAAGGTCGTGGGAATCCGTAAGCGCGAAATGAAGCATTGGATTTCAATGTACGTGTAATTAAGCATGGGAGTTCGTAGGCGCAGAGCGTTGCAACCCTCTAAGGTCGCCGGAATCCGTAAGCACGAAACAAAATGCGGGATTTCAATATACATGAAATGAAGCATGGGAGTCCGTAAGCGCAGAGTGATGCAACCCTCCAAGGTCACGGGAATCCGTAAGCGTGAAACGAAGTGCGGGAGTTCAGTATACATGAAACGAAGCATGGGAGTTCATAAGGACGCTGGAATCCGTAAGTGCGAAACGAAGCGCTAGAGTACGGTATACGTGTAACGAAACGTGTGAGTTCGTAAGCATGGAGCGATGCAACCCTCCAAGGTCACAGGAATCCGTAAGCGCGAAACGAAGCGAGGAAGTTCAGTATACGTGAAACGAAGTGCAGGTGTTCGTAAGCGCGTACCGATACAGCCCTCCAAGGTCGCGGGAATCCGTAAGCGCGAAACGAAGCGCGGGAGTTCATTGTACATGAAATGAAGCGTGGGAGTTCGTAAGCGCGGAGCGATGCAATCCTCCTAGGTCGCGGGAATCCGTAAGTGCGAAACGAAGCGCGAGAGTTTAATCTACGTGAAACGAAGCATGGGGGTTCGTAAGTGCGAAGCGATGTAACCCTCCAAGGTCGCGGGAATCCATAAGCGCAAAACGAAGCGCGAGAGTTCAATATACGTGAAACAAAGCGTATGAGTTCGTAAGCACGCAGCTATGCAAACCTCCAAGGTGGTGGGAATCCGTAAGCGTGAAACAAAGAACGGGAGTTCAGTATACATGAAACGAAGCGTGGGAGTTCGTAAGCGCGGAGCAATACAACCCACCAAGGTCACGTGAATCCATAAGCGCCAAACGGAGCATGGAAGTTCATTATACGTAAAATGAAGCGTGAGAGTTCGTAAGCGCGGAGCGATGCAACCCTCCAAGGTCGTGGGAATCCGTAGCGCGACACGAAGCGTGAGAGTTCATCATAAGTGAAATGAAACATGAGAGTTCGTAAGCGCGGAGCGATGCAACCCTCCAAGGTGGTGGGAATCCATAAGCGTGAAACGAAGCGCATGAGCTCATTATATGTGAAACGAAGCGTGTGCGTTTGTAAGCGCAGACTGATACAACCCTCCAAGTCGCGGGTATGTGTAAGCGCAAAACGAAGCGCGAGAGTTCAATATACGTGAAACGAAGCGTAGGAGTTCGTAAGCGCAGAGCACTGCAACCCTCCAAGGTCGTGGGTATCCGTAAGCACGAAACGAAGCGCGGGAGTTCAGCATACATGAAAAAAAGCATAGTGGTTCGTAAGAACGGAGCGATGCAACCCTCCATGTTCACGGGAATCCTTAAGCGCCTAACGAAGCGCGGGGGTTCACTATACGTGAGACGAAGGGTGGGAGTTCATAAGCACGGAGCTGTAACAACCCTGAATTTTGGGGTAAATTTAAAAATTTATATTAAGTAGTTTTGATGAGTTTTTGATATTTAAAATAATTTAGTTTAAATAATAATGATTAAAAATTGATTTAAATTGAAATTAGAATGAATAATTTAATTTTAATTATAAAAGGAGTTAGAAATAGCGCGGTAGTTTGAAAAGTCAAACTTAAACTTTGACTGACCATACAGGATGCAAAATTTAACGGATTTTAGTGAAACCAAAAATATTAGAATCTATTTAAAAATACCTTTCTAACTAGTCTAAAAAATTGAAATTTCATAGCAGGAATCAAAATTTATGCCCAAATTAAAATTTAGAAAGGTCGCTATGAAATTTATAAAGGTCAAAAATGCCACTTTTTGCATTCGAAGGAATTTGAACTCGAAACCACTTCCATTGAGTTCAGAATGATGTTTCTGCATTTAAAAAGTATAAACACTCATATATTTCGAGTTTCGAAAATTATTTATTTAAAAATGTATTTTTAATATTTAATATATACGCCTTAAAAATAGTCATTTTGCAAACGACCTTGGTTTACGATGAAACCATTTTTTTTGGAACCGGAATGTCTAATTATTTCTAAGTTTAATTTTCCATAATTTTTCGAATTAATATGTAAGCGTGGCAAAAGAAAATGTGTTCTGGCCATTTCAGTTGAATCAGATCGACCAGAAAATGACCATTTTTCAAACAGTCTCGGAATTCAACGAAATTTGTTTTGTTAGGACCGTATCATCAAAACATAACTAGAAATAATTTTTCTGGAATTTTTAGAGTCCGTATGTGGCCCCGGTAAATTAAAATGCACATTCAAATTTAATTATTAAAATGTTTTATATTTTAATTTAAAGAAAAACATATCGTAACAGCCGAATTGGGTTACGGGGCATTTCCTTTGCGTCCGGAACGGGGGTATTTGGCTAGGGGCGACACTCGTTGGGTTTGATTCAGAGTTCGTGGCATTAAACAAGAATTATTCGAATTAATAAATAAATAAAAATACCAGTATAAATACGGCCCCAATACACTCAAACCCTAATCCACTATACCAGCCGCCGTATACCCTTTTCAATGGCTGAAACGCACCGAAACAAATCCCTTAAAATCCTTCAGTCTGCTCCAAATTAAACTATGATTCAAAAACCAAATCGAAGAACTAATCAAGAACAAGATTATCAACGGTCAAGATCTGATATAGATTAGTGGATTGCTCGATTTTGGGCTGTAAAGCCAGTGACTTGGGGACAGATTTCAAGGTAGTGGGGGAGGTCGAGCTGGCTGTGGGTCCAGGGTGAGGAGGTGAGGTCGACGACGTTCGAGTGGTGTTGGTTGATCGGGGTCTAGAGGCTTGTAGGTGGCGCGGTTTCCAAGGATGGAAACGTGAAAATGGATTCGTTCGTTTACAGTAGAGCGACGGGGAAGATGATTACAACGGGGTAATTAACACTAAGAAAATAGTTAATTTAATCTAATTATTTATTAGCTATTAAAGTAATCAACGTTCGAACTGCAATATCTTTGTCGTATCAAATCAGAATCAAACGAAACTGAAAGCATTGGACTTATATGGATTAGATCTACGCTATGAAGCTGACTAGAGCTGAAACCAAACACTTTGAAAATTTCAGATCTGAATGGTTTGGTGAGAATTCTATTTATTTATTGATTTAAAAAAATAATTAACTGTGATTGTGATTTTCCTTTGATCCGTTTCTGAATGCTAATTGATTATCGTATGTGATTTGATCCTGAATTGTCGTTGATACGTAGATCTATTGATTTGATAATCGTTGTGTTGAAAATAATGATATCATATTTGTTAAGATAGGATTGTTAAAAATGATCATATCATATTTGTTAAGATAAGGTTGTTGAAATAATTCTATCATGTCTGTTAAGGTAGGATTGTTGAAAACACATATATCACATTTGTTGGGATAATTTAACGAGAACAAATATGTCACTCTGTGATTATACATTGGATGCAAACAAATAGATGTTCTTTATTTTGATATTAGAATATATAGAAAAATGTGAACATATGAATTATACTTTTATTTTGATATTAGAATATATAGAAAAATGTGAATATATAAAATTTACTTTTATATGTCATTTATGTTAGAACAAAATTTGTCAATTTTGTTAGAAGCTAAATTATGCCGTTTATGTTCGGACAAAATTTGTCAATTATGTTATACATGTTGTACTAGTATAAAATGTTAGAGTGAAGAAAAATAACGTTTTAATTATAAAAGGTTAAAGTAAAGAAAACAACATTTTAGTTATAAAATGTTAAGGTGAATAAAAATAACATTTCAGTTATAAAATGTTGAGTTGATAAAATATCACTTTTTATTTGTTTGGTTGAGTTAGAATTGACAACAAACAAATATATCACTTTATATATTTTTGTTGAAATAAAACTGTCGACAAAAACAAAGTTATTCTTTTTATTTGTTTTTGTTGAAATATTAGAAATGATTTAACATAAAATATTATTTTATGTTAATGTGAAATGTTAGAAATGATGCAACATAAAAATTATATTTTTATGTTAATCTGAATCATGAGAAAAGAATAGTCAATAAAAAATTATATTTTTATTGAAATATGAACCAATAGAAAAGAGTTGTAAATAAAAATTATATTTATTGAAATATGAACCATTAGAAAAAGAGTAGACAATAAGGATTTCATTTTATTGTAATGAGAATCATTTTTGTTGAAATAAAATAGATTTAACAAAAATATCATTTTTGTTAAGTAGAAATGGTTAACAAATAAAATTTTCATTTTATTTGTTAAGTTAAAATAGAAATTTGCATACAAAAAAATATCCTTTAGTTGTCATTATAATGCATAGAAAGCTTATACAAATAAAATATTCTTTTATTCGTCATTGGATTACATAGAAAACATGTTTGTCTAATTAATTTAGGTGAAAACCAAAACTTACATTTCGGTCAAGTAAAAAGTATGGAAACCAAAATTTACATTTTGGTCAAAGAAAAAGGATGAAACCCACAACTTACATTTTTGGGTCAAGTAAAAGAATAAAAACCAAATTATCATTTTGTTATTAGAATGTTGAAATTAACGTTTATGTCAATTAGAGAATTGAATCAAACCAAATTATCATTTTGTTATTAGAATGTGGAAATTAACATTTATGTCAATTAGAGAATTGAATCAAACAAAATTATCATTTTTTTATTAGAATTTTGAAATTAACATTTATGTCAATTAGAGAATTAAATCAAACAAAATTATCATTTTGTTATTAGAATGTCGAAATGAATGTTTATGATAATTAGAGAATAGAGTTGCGACAAAAATTAGCATCTTTGTCAAATATAAGAGATGCGACAAAAATTACCATCTTTGTCCAATATAAAAGAGTAGAGTAAAAATTCACATTTTTTGCCAATATAAATTAGTAGCGTCACAATTCACATTTTTGTCGATAAAAAAGAGTAGAGTAAAAATTCACATTTTTGTCAATATAAATTAGTAGCGTGAAAATTCATATTTTTGTCGATATAAAAGAGTAGAGTAAAAATTCACATTTTTGTCAATATAAATTAGTAGCGTTAAAATTCATATTTTTTCGATATAAAAGAGTAGAGTAAAAATTCACATTTTTGTCAATATATATTAGTAGCGTCAAATTCACATTTTTGTCTAAAGGAAAGAGTTGAAATAAAAATGTACATTTTGTTAAATGTGATGGTTGAGAACAAAAATTATATTTTTGTTAAAAAGAGATTTGAAAAAAAAAATGAAAAACAAAATTACATTTTTGTTGAACTAGAATTGTCAACAAAAATGAATGCATCACTTTTAGGTATTCTATTGAGATTGAGGCCGTATGTTAATTAAAGAATTATCTTTATCGTCACAATACATATTAGAATTTGTGTATAAATAAAAAAAAAGACATTTTATTGTCAGTACATATTAGAATTTGTGTATAAAAAAAGACATTTTATTTTCAGTACATATTAGAATTTGTGTATGAAATAAAAAATATTAGAATCATGTTGTGAATTCATGCAAATTAAAACACGTTTTAGTAGAACGATCATGAATATTCCATTTGATTTAGAGATGTCATGTTAAGCATAATTATCCTTTTCTTGTTAACATGTGTATTAGAATTGATTAAACATAAAAATATGCTTTTTGTGTTAACATGAAATGTTAGAATTGATTTAATGTAAACATATTCTTTTTATGTTAACGCGTAACGTTAGAAAATATTTTGTATGTTAAAACGTTATTTTTAACATGCTAGTAAAGAAGTAAATGATAAGCGCATAAAATGTACATGTTTTGGAATATGTTTGTATGCATTAGAAATATATTTTTTAACATAACCCTATTTTTTTGTAGCGATATTGCATATGAAATTAAGTCATATTTTGTTGTAGCGATATTGCATATGAAATTAAGTCATGTTTTGTTGTAGCGATATTGCATATGAAATTAAGTCATATTTTGTTGTAGCGATATTGCATATGAAGTATAATCATATTTTGTTGTTGTGATATTGCATATGAAGTATAATCCTATTTTGTTGTAGCGATATTGCATACGAAGTATAATCATATTTGGTTGTAGCGATATTGCATATGAAATTTTTGTAGTCATGAAAATGCATATGAAATATATTCATATTTTAGAGTCAAGAATATGCATAGAAATATAAACATATTAGTGATATGTTAAATGCATTAGGAAGGAAAAAACATAGTTTAACGTTACGTTAATGCAAAGGAAATACAAACATATTTAGTGTTATGTCTAGGATGTGTATGTGAATTAAAATAAAATAAACATTATTGTGTGTTAGGTTATATATATCAAAATGTTATGAAACCAAGTGTTCTTTACTTGTTATGATAATCAAAATAATGAAATGGAAGAAGGAATCATTTATATATAATTATATATAAATAAATTAAAATTTAACGAATCTAGCGTGGTAGTTCGCGTTTTGGTATTGTACTTTTAAACGATTATACCGAAAGATCTGTCCATCGGATTTTCCCAAAACTGAAACCGTTAGGTTCTCCTTGGGAAGATCTTTCCAATGATGTGAATTGTGTTAAAATCCAATGGTTAGATTTAGAGAAATGTGTAAAACAAATTTGGGTGAAAACAGCGCCAAGGTCGCCTCTTGACTTGAAGCGTCGTTAAATTGATTTGAGCTATTTTTATATAAATAAAAAAATAGCAATAGATCGTTATTAAATACTAAAAACGATAAGAAATGATTTTTAAATTATATATATATGCGAGGATCATTTGAAAGTCCGAGTTCAATCTCATTTCAAATGATTATACGTTGATCTAAGTCGAAGAGTTGAAGACCGGCGATCGAAGACCGGCGATCTTCATATCGAATGGACGACGACTGCTAATGCCCGTGATTAGAGTAGCTACCTTGAAGGGGTTGAAGTGGAAATTGTCCGGACGTGTAGGTTGATTGCACGGATTTGGTTTTCGCTCAGACCCAGGGCATAAGTTTGTAAATGGATGTGTGTCCGACGTTGAATTTCATTCCATGTAAATAAGATTGATTTTTATTAATGTATATCTGTTTGGTGGTGGAGAATTTATTCTCTGCTTAACACCCTGGTATATATTAATAGTGATTGGTCGCATGGCGTGAATTGTCACTGTGGCACGCCAAGATGCAAATGATCAAGGCTTTTGTTGAAAAGTAGGGCCTTGTGGGATGATCAAAGCACAGCTTGAATAAGCATAGCTTTGTGTATTACGTAACTTCACGAGCCTCACAACCCGGTGGAGTCTAGAACGGGAGAAGGGAACGCAGGGAGAGCAGCACGTTTCTTTCTAGCTAGAATTAGTGTCGGTGCTTAAACTGGTTGATATTTTACTTATGTGTATGATGGAATGAGGCGCCTAGGATGTCAGGTCCTATAGGACTGGGAAACGTGTGTTCAGGAATAACTAATCCATGAAGTTGTATGTGTGGACCAGCCCTGCAGCTATCTAAGGGTTCTCTGCGGGGGATCCTGGGACATTAGCTAGAGTATCTCGAATCAGTAAGGAGCTCCTCCCTAGCCTTGACTCATGATGGAAACCCAATTTCCAATACGACACCATGCGGTTTTGATTGTATTACTAGTATGGCGACATAGTAGGATGGGATACTATGCCGTCTAGGATTGATACATTATGATTGAAATGTTTTTATTAAAAACATATATACACTAATAATGTAAAATTCGTTTCTATCGTATCAAGCATCTTTTGACCATTATAAGATAAAACCCTATCCTCCGGTTTGCGTTGCATTGTGTGATGGGACTTGGGTCTTATAGTGGTTTCATTTTTCCCAAAAAACATTGCATTGTTTAGTGATTTACTTTAAGTTATGCACGACAATTCATTGGAATAAACCTGTTCCGCGTTAGCGGTGTGGTCCTTGGATTTGCCTTATTACTATTAGTTAAATTAGCTAAGAATTCTCACACCAGTCCCATTACTGACCCGTTGTTTGTTTCCACCTTTGCAAACTCGGGTGCCCTCTTTTCCACATGGGCAGTCGAGTAGTTTGTCTGCAGGTCGTTATCTCGAGCAGGATTCTAGATTGAAGCCTAAAGCTGTGTCCAGAGCATAGAAGTCTTCCGCTGTTTATTGCATTTAATGTATTGAAATTTATCTTCCGCTGTAATTTTATTCAATGTACTCTGATATATTCTGTACTCTAAAGTAACATTATTGTAACGTTTATGAAAGTCTGTTGTTATTGTTCTGATGTGTTGTATTCCCAAAGTTAACGTGTTCGGGTTTTGAACGGTCTTGGTCGATCTAACGATCGATCGGGTCGGACGAAACATGAACCGTTACAGTTGGTATCAGAGCTTTGGTTAGCTCAAATCTTTGGGATACAACTCATTAGAACTGAACAAAAGACTCATCAGAGATTGGATTAGTAATATCCAATAAGAATACTCATTAGAGATAGGATCAACAGTATCCTAAAATGAGAAAACTCATTAGAGATGGGGTTGGTAATGCCATGGAATGAGTTGAGAGTAACAAGTTCACAATTAACGTATTTGTGATTATATATATAGTCAATCCGTAGGAATTATGATTTTGTATATATAAAAGTTATAAATATTTAAAAAGTTAATCAACTTATTGATTGATGGTTGTGTAGTGTAATTATTAGTTCAACTAATAAAATTATAGAAACGATTTAAAGAATGAAAGATGAGTTAGATACTTAAACAACTTTTTAGCTTCGTTCCTTTTCGAGGACGAAAAGTTTTCAAGTGGGGGAGACTGTAACAACCCTGAATTTGGGGGTAAATTTAAAAATTTATATTAAGTAGTTTTAATGAGTTTTTAATATTTAAAATAATTTATTTTAAATAATAATAATTAAAAATTGATTTAAATTGAAATTAGAATGAATAATTTAATTTTAATTAGAAAAGGAGTTAGAAATAGCGCGGTAGTTTGAAAAGTCAAACTTGAACTTTGACTGACCATACAGGATGCAAAATTTAACGGATTTTAGTGAAACCAAAAATATTGGAATCTATTTAAAAATATCTTTCTAATGAATCCGAAAAATTGAAATTTCATAGAAGGAATCAAAAGTTATGCCCAAATTAAAATTTAGAAAGGTCGCTATGAAATTTATAAAGGTCAAAAATGCCACTTTTTGCATACGAAAAAATTTGAACTCGAAACCACTTCCATTGAGTTCAGAATGATGTTTCTGCATTTATAAAGTATAAACATTTATATATTTCGAGTTACGGAAATTATTTGTTTAAAAATGTATTTTTAATATTTAATATATACGCCTTAAAATAGTCATTTTGCAAACGACCTCGGTTTTCGACGAAACCACTTTTATTGGAACCGGAATGTCGAATTATTGCTTAGTTTAATTTTCCAGAATTTTTCGAATTAATATGTAAGCGTGGAAAAAGAAAATGTGTTTTGACCATTTAAGTTAAATTGGATCGACCAGAAAATGACCATTTTTCAAACTGTCTCAGAATTCGACGAAATTAGTTTTGTTAGGACCGTATCATCAAAACATAACTAGAAATAATTTTTCTGGAAATTTTAGAGTCTGTATGTGGCCTCCGTAAATTAAAATGTATGTTCAAATTTAATAATTAAAATGTTTTATATTTTAATTTAAAGAAAAACATATCGTAACAGCCGAATTGGGTTACGAGGCATGTTCCTTTGCGTCCGGAACGGGGGTATATAGCTGGGTGCGACACTCGTTGGGCTTGATTCAGAGTTCGTGGCATTAAACAAGAATTATTCGAATTAAAGGAATTAATAAATAAATAAAAATACCAGTATAAATACGGCCCCAATACGCTCAAACCCTAATCCACTATACCAGACGCCGTATACCCTTTTCAATGGCTGAAACGCACCGAAACAAATCCCTTAAAATCCTTCAATCTGCTGCAAATTAAACTATGATTCAAAAACCAAATCGAAGAACTAATCAAGAACAAGATTATCAACGGTCAAGATCTGATATAGACTAGTGGATTGCTCGATTTTGGGTTGTGAAGCCGGCGACTTGGGGACGTATTCCGAGGCAGTGGGGGAGGCCGAGCTGGCCGTGGGTCCAGGCGTGAGGAGGTGAGGTCGACGACGTTTGAGTGGTGTTGGTTGATCGGGGTCTAGAGGCTTGTAGGTGGCGTGGTTTCCAAGGATGGAAACGTGAAAATGGATTCGTTCGTTTACAGTAGAGCGACGGGGAAGATGATTACAATGGGGTAATTAACACTAATCAAATAGTTAATTTAATCTAATTATTTATTAGCTATTAAAGTAATCAACGTTCAAACTACAATATCTTTATCGTATCAAATCAGAATCGAACGAAACTGAAAGCGTTGGACTTATATGGATCAGACCTACGCTATGAAGCTGAATAGAGCTGAAACCAAACACTTTGAAATTTTCAGATCTGAATGGTTTGGTGAGAATTCTATTTATTTATTTATTTAAATAAAAATAATTAACTGTTATTGTGATTTTCCTTTGATCCGTTTCAGAATGCTAATTGATTATCGTATGTGATTTGATCCTGAATTGTCGTTGATACGTAGATCTATTGATTTGATAATCGTTATGTTGAAAATAATGATATCATATTTGTTAAGATAGGATTGTTAAAATTAATCATATCATATTTGTTAAGATAAGGTTGTTGAAATAATTCTATCATGTTTGTTAAGGTAGGATTGTTGAAAACACATATATCACGTTTGTTGGGATAATTTAACGAGAACAAATATGTCACTTTGTCATTATACATTGGATGAAAACAATAGATGTTCTTTATTTTGATATTAGAATATATAGAAAAATGTGAACATATGAATTATATTTTTATTTTGATATTAGAATATATAGAAAAATGTGAATATGTAATGACCCGCGTTTTCAGCGATATAATAATTAATTTATTTAATTATTTAAAAGGTGATTAAGAGGATTAAACGGTCGTTTAATTAAATAACTTGGAATATTTAATTAATAATTAATGATACTTGACTTGTTTTGGAAAAATGCTTTCAAAAATATATTTTTGGTAAAATATTGATAAAATGAGCGAAAATCGTTTTATCAATAAATGGCTATTTTCTCAGTAAAAGTTATTGAAAATTTTAGTGAATGTCTAATTAATCATTAGGAAAGTGATTAGCAAATAAAAATATTTTTAGTATTTATGGTTAACTAAATATCTGGATGATGTCATGCATGACATAGGCAAGATATTTAGGAAAATGAGCAAATAAGGGAAAATGAGCAAATAAGGAAAATGAGCAAAAATAGTAATACTTCAATTGAAAGAAATGAGCAAATAAGGAAAATGAGCAAATAAGGCAAATATGGAAAATGAGCAAAAGTAGTAATACTTCATATGTAAGATTAGGGTTTTAGGGGCATTTTGGTCTTTTCCCATTCACATTCCTAAGGCTATATAAAGGGAGGCATACCCTTAGGAATTCTACACAATTTCTTTTCTTCTTCTTCTTAAGCTATATTAATGGCTTCTTGAGTAATGGTGGTGGTAGAGGAGGAAGCAAGAAAAAGCAAGTGAAAGCAAGGAAAGGAAGGAGGTTACTAGCTTGGATCTTTGTTCTTATTCTTGGATCTTTATTCTTATTCTTGGATCTTGGATTTGCTAAGGATTAAGGTGAGTTTACTCACTATATAGGATAGCAAACATAAACCCTTTTGCATGTTTTAACTATGCTTAAAGTTGCTTGAATGTTGGTAACTTATGTTAAAATGTTAACTTGATTCTTACTTTAAAAGTAAGTGACATATGTGATCCATGTTAATGGACTTGAATGGACTTGGAGTTGAACTTAAAAGTGCACTTATATTTATAATACTGTTCTGTTCATGTATTGAAATATATGATGTGTTTTATAATCTATTTGATTATGTGTGTTAAATGATATTGATCATTGTGGTTTGCCATTTTAAATATCATAAGTGACCCTGGGATGTGAAAAGAAATATTTCAATGTATATTGAAATAAAGGAATTTTATAAAATCAACCGATTTTATAAAAGGGAATATTCTGAAAATAAAGAACTTAGAAAATAAATAGGATTTTATAAAGGAGAACATTTACTTAGAAAATAAATAGGAGTTTATAAAGGAGGATATTTATTTACAAGACAAATAGAATATCAAAAAGGAAATATTTTGGGAAAATAAACAGGATAAAGATAAAAGGAAAATATTTATAAAACGAATAAAGTTTTATAAAAGGAATATTTATTTAATAAATAAATTGAATTGAATGGAATATTTATTTAGAAATAAATAGAAGTATAAGAGGATTATTTATTTAGAAAATAAATAGACAAATATAGGAAGAGAAATATTTGTAAAACATTTACAAATAAAGGTTATAAAAGGAATTATTTATCTATAAATAAATAGAAGTTATAAAGGAGATACTTATTTAAATAAATAAGAATCTAGAAGGATTATTTATTTAGGAAATAAATAGAATTTTAAAAGGAGAATATTTATTTACGAAATAAATAGGATTATTAAAAGGGATTTGTCAAATGAGTTAGTTAAACCAGATTTGTCAAATAAGTTAGTCAAACCAAGTTAAAAGAGTTGATCAAACCAAGTTGATTGAGTTAGTTAGTCAAGTTAACCAAATGGGTAAAGTTAGTTGAGTTAATCAAATTTGAGTTAGCAAGTTAAGTCATTCAATTTGAGTTAGCAAGTTAAGATAATCAAAGTGAGTTAGTAAAAAAAATGAAGTTAAATCGAATATAGTTATTCGAAATAAAGTTAAAACAGATATTAGTTATTCGAATTTGAGTTAATCAAATAGAGTTAATCGAATAGAGTTAAAGTAATGGAGTTAAACAGAAATTAGAAACTGACTAGAGATTAATAAGTTGAATGGTTTCCTGAGTATCGATCTGATGTTGGTTTCGGCCTTCGGGGTTTATACTTAGGAAGTTGTTCTCTTGTTAGTTTATAGTTAGAGTCTGATAGATGTGGAAGAATAGTGATACTTAAGTAAGCCATGGAAATGTTTTCCAGTGTTAATAACGTATATTTTCTAAATATAGAAAATGAGGATATATATATGGTTAATGATGATTGATCGATATAATTTCCATTTGGAAATAATATCGTTGTTTGCACACTTGTTTTTCTTTGATAGTTAAATCACAGACTATCAAAGTTTTGACCATTTTAACCTGGTTAATATGGAGAGACCGGTTGGATTATTTTCCAAAGAACCACTCTGTATTGGCATAAGCGTTGTGAATTATATATGTCAAAGATAATTGAAGACGGAGTAAAGTGCAAGGGCTATTGTATAAGTCTTAGATAACAGTGCCTAAGATGGATGTACTGGATAGTGCCTTCGGTTTGTCCAGTCGCAGGACAACTTGTATGGACGAAGGTCTGACAAAGTATATCCAATGGATCGCGTAAGTTGATCTCTTCAAACGTATTCACGTTTGGTGGCGGAGGAATTCGTTTCTCTTAGTTGTATACCCGTGTTATTTTTGGATAAGTCAATTTGTGATTTGGCGGGTATGACGATGTGACATTCTAAGTGAATGAAGAACGAATGTCTGACAGAGTATTTCCAGAAAGGTCACGTATATTGATTTCTTCAACCGTACCAAGAGTGGAAGCGGAGAAGGAAACTTCTTTTAGCTAACACATAATGTATTGTTGAGGACGTCAATCGGTGATTTGATGGATTTGATGATGTGGCATTCAAGGTGAATCTGGTGTGATGATAAAGCATAACTTCTAGCCTCATCAACCGGTAAATGACAGAAATCAGGCAGGTAGCATGGCTATGTAGGTCGCACCTATTAGGGTGTATAATCACCTGATCTAGAGTTTCATTTACTTCTAAAAATCTATTGTTGATGCTGTCCCATTCGGGAAACGGTTGCTGATCCCAACCGTTGGTGATATACATTCGATACACTCAAGCGAAATGAGTGGTCGGTCATGTGTGGCCGGGTTGCAAGATGTTCTTGTTGAACCCAGTGTATTCCTCTCTAGAGATACACTAGCGAAAGGTGGTTCCATACCTTGTCATAGTTGGAAATCCATTACCTAATACGTGCTTGCGGTTTTGATTGTATACTCTATATGTAGAACGTGAGATGAAAGCGTTTCTGCTAGATGATTATTATATTGTGGTTGATAGACATTATTATAATATCAATGAGTTTTGATATAAAGTTTATTTTGGATTCTCATAAGGGAAAAACCCGTTCCGTTATATGGCGTGGTCTTATGAGATATTGTTGTGTTGCTCAAACTGTTTTAAACTGTTTTTACTCACACCAGTCCCATGATTGACCCGGAGTTTATTTTGTTTTGTTTTCCCTAAACTCTTGGGTGCTCAATTTTGTACGAGCAGTCAAGTAGTCGGGATTTACAGATACTTGAAGAGCTGGAGCAGGAGGCTTCAGGATTATATAGCTATTATTATTCCACTGTGTTGTAAGTGTTGTACTTGATAATGATATGTATATTCAAGTACATATTTATATTTCAAAGTTATGTTATATTTTATTCATTCCGTTGTGAGGTTCGTGTTACTGTGATGATGTTGTTGTCTTCTTCTTCTTCTATTCTAAGTTTCTATCTTATCTATTCTCACCCTCTAATTTCTTTCATTAACTGTTCCGTTATTTTCGGTCCTTGGATGTTCGATATGTGTTATATATTGGATAACCAAGATCGCTAAAAACCAGGTCGTTACAGAATATATAAAATTTACTTTTATATGTCATTTATGTTAGAACAAAATTTGTCAATTTTGTTAGAAGCTAAGTTATGCCGTTTATGTTATGACAAAATTTGTCAATTACGTTATACATGTTGTACTAGTATAAAATGTTAGAGTGAAGAAAAATAACGTTTTAATTATAAAATGTTAAAGTAAAGAAAACAACATTTTAGTTATAAAATGTTAAGGTGAATAAAAATAACATTTCAGTTATAAAATGTTGAGTTGATAAAATATCACTTTTTATTTGTTTGGTTGAGTTAGAATTGACAACAAACAAATATATCACTTTACATGTTTTTGTTGAAATAAAACGGTCGACAAAAACAAAGTTATTCTTTTTATTTGTTTTTGTTGAAATATTAGAAATGATTTAACATAAAATATTCTTTTATGTTAATGTGAAATGTTAGAAATGATGCAACATAAAAATTATATTTTTATGTTAATCTGAATCATGAGAAAAGAATAGTCAATAAAAAATTCTATTTTTATTGAAATATGAACCAATAGAAAAGAGTTGTAAATAAAAATTGTATTTATTGAAATATGAACCATTAGAAAAAGAGTAGACAATAAGGATTTCATTTTATTGTAATGAGAATCATTTTTGTTTAAATAAAATAGATTTAACAGAAATATCATTTTTGTTAAGTAGAAATGGTTAACAAATAAAATTTTCATTTTATAAAGTTAAAATAGAAATTTGCATACAAATAAATATCCTTTAGTTGTCATTATAATGCATAGAAAGCCTATACAAATAAAATATTCTTTTATTGGTCATTGGATTACATAGAAAACATATTTGTCTAATTAATTTAGGTGAAAACCAAAACTTACATTTCGGTCAAGTAAAAAGTATGAAAACCAAAAATTACATTTTGGTCAAATAAAAAGGATGAAACCAACAACTTACATTTTTGGGTCAAGTAAAAGAATAAAAACCAAATTATCATTTTGTTGTTAGAATGTTGAAATTAAAGTTTATGTCAATTAGAGAATTGAATCAAACCAAATTATCATTTTGTTATTAAAATGTTGAAATTAACGTTTATGTCAATTAGAGAATTGAATCAAACAAAATTATCATTTTGTTATTAGAATGTTGAAATTAACATTTATGTCAATTAGAGAATTGAATAAAACAAAATTATCATTTTGTTATTAGAATGTCGAAATGAATGTTTATGATAATTAGAGAATAGAGTTGCGACAAAAATTAGCATCCTTGTCAAATATAAGAGTTGCGACAAAAATTATCATCTTTGTCAAATATAAAAGAGTAGAGTAAAAATTCACATTTTTTGTCCATATAAATTAGTAGCGTCAAAATTCACATTTTTGTCAGTATAAAAGAGTAGAGTAAAAATCACATTTTTGTCAATATAAATTAGTAGCGTGAAAATTCATATTTTTGTCGATATAAAAGAGTAGAGTAAAAATTCACATTTTTGTCAATATAAATTAGTAGCGTCAAAATTCATATTTTTGTCGATATAAAAGAGTAGCGTAAAAATTCACATTTCTGTTAATATATATTAGTAGCGTCAAATTCACATTTTTGTCTAAAGGAAAGAGTTGAAATAAAAATGTACATTTTGTTAAGTGTGATGGTTGAGAAAAAAAATTATATTTTTGTTAAAAAGAGATTTGAAAAAAAAACAAGATTACATTTTTGTTGAACTAGAATTGTCACCAAAAATGAATGCATCACTTTTAGGTTTTCTATTGAGATGGAGGCTGTAGGTTAATTAAAGAATTATCTTTATCGTCAAAATACATATTAGAATTTGTGTATAAAAAAAAAGTTATTTTATTGTCAGTACATATTAGAGTTTGTGTATAAAAAAAGACATTTTATTGTCAGTACATATTAGAATTTGTGTATGAAATAAAAACACATTAGAATCATGTTATGAATTCATGCAAAAAAAAACACGTTTTAGTAGAACAGTCATGTTAATATGAATATGCCATTTGATTTAGAGACGTCATGTTAAACATAAATATCCTTTTCATATTAACATGTGTATTTGAATTGATTAAACATAAAAATACGCTTTTTATGTTAACATGAAATGTTAGAATAGTATTAATGTAAACATATTCTTTTTATGTTAACATGTAACGTTAGAAAATATTTTGTATGTTAAAACGTTATTTTTAACATGCTAGTAAAGAAGTAAATGAGAAGCGCATAAAATGTACATGTTCTGGAATATGTTTGTTTGTGTTAGAAATATAGTTTTTAACATAATCCTATATTGTTGTAGCGATATTGCATATGAAATTAAGTCATATTTTGTTGTAGCGATATTGCATATGAAATTAAGTCATATTTTGTTGTAGCGATATTGCATATGAAATTAAGTCATATTTCGTTGTAGCTATATCACATATGAAATATAATCATATTTTGTTGTAGCGATATTGCATATGAAGTATAATCCAATTTTGTTGTAGCGATATTGCATACGAAGTATAATCATATTTGGTTGTAGCGATATTGCATATGAAATTTTTGTAGTCATGAAAATGCATATGAAGTATATTCATATTTTAGAGACAAGAAAATGCATAGAAATATAAACATATTAGTGATATGTTAAATGCATTAGGAAGAAAAAAACATAGTTTAACGTTACGTTAAAGTAAAGGAAATACAAACATATTTAGTTTTATGTCTAGGATGTGTATGTGAATTAAAATAAAATAAACATTATTGTGTGTTAGGTTATATATATCAAAATGTTATGAAACCAAGTGTTCTTTACTTGTTATGATAATCACAATAATGAAATGGATGAAGGAATTATTTATATATAATTATATATAAATAAATTAAAATTTAACGAATCGAAAGTGGTAGTTCGCGTTTTGGTATTGTACTTTTAAACGGTTATACCGAAAGATCCGACCGTCAGATTTTCCCAAAACTGAAACCATTAGGTTTGCCTTGGGAAGATCTTTCCAAGATATGAATTGTGTTAAAATCCAATGGTTAGATTTAAAGAAATGTGTAAAACAAATTTGGGTGAAAACAGCGCCAAGGTCACCTCTTGACTTGAAGCTTCGTTAAATTGATTTGAGCTATTTTTATATAAATAAAAAATAGCAATAGATCGTTATTAAATACTAAAAACGATAAGAAATGATTTTTAAATTATATATATGTATATGCGAGGATCACTTGGAAAGTCCGAGTTCAATCTCATTTCAAATGATTATACGTCGATCTAAGTCAAAGAGTTGAAGACGACGAGTGAAGACCGGCGATCTTCATATCGAATGGACGATGACTGCTAATGCCCGTGATAGGAGTAGCTACCTTGAAGGGGTTGAAGTGGAAATTGTCCGGATGTATAGGTTGATTGCACGGATTTGGTTTTCGCTCAGACCCAGAGCATAAGCTTGTAAATGGATGTGTGTCCGACGTTGAATTTCATTCCATGTAAATAAGATTGATTTTTATTAATGTATATCTGTTTGGTGGTGGAGAATTTATTCTCTGCTTAACACCCTGGTATATATTAATAGTGATTGGTCGCATGACGTGAATTGTCAATGTGGCACGTCAAGATGCAAATGATCAAGGCTTTTGTTGAAAAGCAGGGCCTTGTGGGATGATCAAAGCACAACTTGAATAAGCATAGCTTTGTGTATTACGTAACTTCACGAGCCTTACAACCCGGTGGAGTCTAAAACGGGAGAAGAGAACGTAGGGAGAGTAGCACGTTTCTTTCTAGCTAGAAGTAGTGTCGGTGCTTAAACTGGCTGATATTTTACTTGTGTGGATGATGGAATGAGGCGCCTCGGATGTTAGGTCCTATAGGACCGGGAAACGTGTGTTCAGGAATAACTAATCCACGAAGCTGTATGTGTGGACCGACCCTGCAGCAATCCAAGGGTTCTCTGCGGGGGATCCTGAGACATTAGCTAGAGTGTCTCGAATCTGTAAGGAGCTCCTCCCTGGCCTTGACTCATGATGGAAACCCAATTTCCAATACGACACCATGCTGTTTTGATTGTATTACTAGTATGGCGACATAGTAGGATGGGGTACTATGCCGTCTAAGATTGATACATTATGATTGAAATGTTTTTATTAAAAACATATATACACTAATAATAATATAAAATTCGTTTCTATCGTATCAAGCATCTTTTGACCATTATAAGGTAAAACCCTATCCTCCGGTTTGCGTTGCATTGTGTGATGGGACTTGGGTCTTATAGTGGTTTCATTTTTCCCAAAAAACATTGCGTTGTTTAACGATTTACTTTAAGTTATGCACGACAATTCATTGGAATAAACCTGTTCCACGTTAGCGGTGTGGTCCTTGGATTTGCCTTATTACTATTAGTTAAATTAGCTAAGAATTTTCACACCAGTCCCATGACTGACCCATTGTTTGTTTCCATCTTTGCAAACTCGGGTGCCCTCTTTTCCACACGGGCAGTCGAGTAGTTTGTCTGCAGGTCCTTATCTCGAGCAGGATTCTGGATTGAAGCCTAAAGCAGTGTCCAGAGCATAGAAGTCTTCCGCTGTTTATTGCATTTAATGTATTGAAATTTATCTTCCGCTGTAATTTTATTCAATGTACTCTGATATATTCTGTACTCTGATGTAACATTATTGTAACGTTTATGAAAGTCTGTTGTTATTGTTCTGATGTGTTGTATTCCCAAAGTTAACGTATTCGGGTTTTGAACGGTCTTGGTCGATCTAACGATCGATCGGGTTGGATGAAACATGAGCCGTTACAGTTGGTATCAGAGCTTTGGTTAGCTC
This sequence comes from Allium sativum, assembly GCA_030737875.1. Taxonomy (NCBI): domain Eukaryota; kingdom Viridiplantae; phylum Streptophyta; class Magnoliopsida; order Asparagales; family Amaryllidaceae; genus Allium; species Allium sativum. Next base: position 44,571,619 of record CM060921.1, read on the forward strand.
AAATCTTTGGGATACAACTCGTTAGAACTGAACAAAAGACTCATCAGAGATTGGATTAGTAATATCCAATAAGAATACCCATTAGAGATAGGATCAACAGTATCCTAAAATGAGAACTCATTAGAGATGGGGTTGGTAATGCCCTAGAATGAGTTGAGAGTAACAAATTCACAATTAACGTATTTGTGGTTATATATATAGTCAATCAGTAGGAATTATGATTTTGTATATATAAAAGTTATAAATATTTAAAAAGTTAATCAACTAATTGATTGATGGTTGTGTAGTGTAATTATTAGTTCAACTAATAAAATTATAGAAACGAATTAAAGAATGAAAGATGAGTTAGATACTTAAACAACTTTTTAGCTTCGTTCCTTTTCGAGGACGAAAAGTTTTTAAGTGGGGGAGACTGTAACAACCCTGAATTTGGGGGTAAATTTATATTAAGTAGTTTTAATGAGTTTTGGATATTTAAAATAATTTATTTTAAATAATAATGATTAAAAATTGATTTAAATTGAAATTAGAATGAATAATTTAATTTTAATTAGAAAAGGAGTTAGAAATAGCGCGATAGTTTGAAAAGTCAAACTTGAACTTTGACTGACCAAACAAGATGCAAAATTTAACGGATTTTAGTGAAACCAAAAATACTGGAATCTATTTAAAAATATCTTTCTAAGAATCCGAAAAATTGAAATTTCATAGCAGGAATCAAAAGTTATGCCCAAATTAAAATTTAGAAAGGTCGCTATGAAATTTATAAAGGTAAAAAAAGCCACTTTTTGCATACGAAGAAATTTGAACTCGAAACCACTTCCATTGAGTTCAGAATGATGTTTCCGCATTTAGAAAGTATAAACGCTTATATATTTCGAGTTTCGGAAATTATTTGTTTAAAAATGTATTTTTAGTATAAAATATATACGCCTTAAAAATAGTCATTTTGCAAAAGACCTCGGTTTTCAACGAAACAACTTTTATTGGAACCGGAATGTCGAATATTGCTTAGTTTAATTTTCCAGAATTTTTCGAATTAATATGTAAGCGTGGCAAAATAAAATGTGTTTTGACCATTTCAGTTAAATCAGATCGACCAGAAAATGACCACTTTTCAAACAGTCTCGGAATTCGACGAAATTAGTTTTGTTAGGACTGTATCATCAAAACATAACTAGAAATAATTTTTCTGGAAATTTTAGAGTCCATATGTGGCCTCGGTAAATTAAAATGTACGTTCAAAAATGTTTTATATTTTAATTTAAAGAAAAACATATCGTAACAGCCGAATTGGGTTACGAGGCATGTTCCTTTGCGTCCGTAACAGGGGTATTTGGCTAGGGGCGACACTCGTTGGGTTTGATTCAGAGTTCGTGGCATTAAATAAGAATTATTCGAATTAAAGGAATTAGTAAATAAATAAAAATACCAGTATAAATACGGCCCCATTACGCTTAAACCCTAATCCACTATACGAGACGCCGTATACCCTTTTCAATGGCTGAAACGCACCGAAACAAATCCCTTAAAATCCTTCAATCTTCTCCAAATTAAACTATGATTCAAAAACCAAATCGAAGAATTAACCAAGAACAAGATTATCAACGGTCAAGATCTGATATAGATTAGTGGATTGCTCGATTTTGGGTTGTGAAGCCGGCGAATTAGGGACGGATTTCGAGGCAGTGGGGGAGGCCGAGCTGGCTGTGGGTCCAGGCGTGAGGAGGTGAGGTCGATGACGTTCGAGTGGTGTTGGTTGATCGGGGTCTGGAGGCTTGTAGGTGGCGCGGTTTCCAAGGATGGAAAAGTGAAAATGGATTCGTTCGTTTACAGTAGAGCGTCGGGGAAGATGATTACAACGGGGTAATTAACACTAAGCAAATAGTTAATTTAATCTAATTATTTATTAGCTATTAAAGTAATCAACGTTCAAACTGCAATATCTTTGTCGTATCAAATCAGAATCGAACGAAACTGAAAGCGTTGGATTATATGGATCAGATCTACGATATGAAGCTGACTAGAGCTGAAACCAAACACTTTGAAAATTTCAGATCTGAATGGTTTGGTGAGAATTCTATTCATTTATTTATTTAAATAAAAATAATTAACTGTTATTGTGATTTTCCTTTGATCCGTAGCTGAATGCTAATTGATTATCGTATGTGATTTGATCCTGAATTGTCGTTTATACATAGATCTATTGATATGATAATCGTTGTGTTGAAAATAATGATATCATATTTGTTATGAAAGGATTGTTAAAAATAATCATATCATATTTGTTAAGATAAGGTTGTTGAAATAATTCTATCATGTTTGTTAAGGTAGGATTGTTGAAAACACATATATCACGTTTGTTGGGATAATTTAACGAGAACAAATATGTCACTTTGTGATAATACATTGGATGAAAACAAATAGATGTTCTTTATTTTGATATTATAATATATAGACAAATGTGAAAATATGAATTATACTTTTATTTTGATATTAGAATATATAGAAAAATGCGAATATATAAAATTTACTTTTATATGTCGTTTATGTTAGAACAAAATTTGTTAATTTTGTTAGAAGCTAAATTATGCCGTTTATGTTAGGACAAAATTTGTCAATTACGTTATACATGTTGTACTAGTATAAAATGTTGGAGTGAAGAAAAATAACGTTTTAATTATAAAATGTTAAAGTAAAGAAAACAATATTTTAGTTATAAAATGTTAAGGTGAATAAAAATAACATTTCAGTTATAAAATGTTGAGTTGATAAAATATCACTTTTTATTTGTTTGGTTGGGTTAGAATTGACAACAAACAAATATATCACTTTATATGTTTTTGTTGAAATAAAAATGTCAACAAAAACAAAATTATTCTTTTTTTTTTGTTTTTGTTGAAATATTAGAAATGATTTAACATAAAATATTCTTTTATGTTAATGTGAAATGTTAGAAATGATGCAACATAAAAATTATATTTTTATGTTAATCTGAATCATGAGAAAAGAATAGTCAATAAAAAATTATATTTTTATTGAAATACGAACCAATAGAAAAGAGTTGTAAATAAAAAATATATTTATTGAAATATGAACCATTAGAAAAAGAATAGACAATAAGGATTTCATTTTATTGTAATGAGAATCATTTTTGTTGAAATAAAATAGATTTAACAAAAATATCATTTTTGTTAAGTAGAAATGGTTAACAAATAAAATTTTCATTTTATTAAGTTAAAATAGAATTTTTCATACAACTAAATATCCTTTAGTTGTCATTATAATGCATAGAAAGCTTATGCAAATAAAGTATTCTTTTATTTTTCATTGGATTACATAGAAAACGTATTTGTCTAATTAATTTAGGTGAAAACCAAAACTTACATTTCGGTCAAGTAAAAAGTATGAAAACCAAAATTACATTTTGGTCAAATAAAAAGGATGAAACCCACAACTTACATTTTTGGGTCAAGTAAAAGAATAAAAACCAAATTATCATTTTGTTGTTAGAATGTTGAAATTAACGTTTATGTCAATTAGAGAATTGAATCAAACCAAATTATCATTTCGTTATTAAAATGTTGAAATTAACGTTTATGTCAATTAGAGAATTGAATCAAACAAAATTATCATTTTGTTATTGGAATGTTGAAATTAACATTTATGTCAATTAGAGAATTGAATCAAACAAAATTATCATTTTGTTATTATAATGTCGAAATGAATGTTTATGATAATTAGAGAATAAAGTTGCGACAAAAATTAGCATCTTTGTCAAATATAAGAGTTACGACAAAAATTATCATCTTTGTCAAATATAAAAGAGTAGAGTAAAAATTCACATTTTTTGTCAATATAAATTAGTAGCATCAAAATTCACATTTTTGTCGATATAAAAGAGTAGAGTAAAAATTCACATTTTTGTCAATAAAATTAGTAGCGTGAAAATTCATATTTTTGTCGATATAAAAGAGTAGAGTAAAAATTCACATTTTTGTCAATATAAATTAGTAGCGTCAAAATTCATATTTTTGTCGATATAAAAGAGTAGCGTAAAAATTCACATTTCTTTCAATATATTAGTAGCGTCAAATTCACATTTTTGTCTAAAGGAAAGAGTTGAAATAAAAATGTACATTTTGTTAAATGTGATGGTTGAGAACAAAAATTATATTTTTGTTAAAAAGAGATTTGAAAAAAAAACAAGATTACATTTTTGTTGAACTAGAATTGTCACCAAAAATGAATGCATCACTTTTAGGTTTTCTATTGAGATGGAGACTGTATGTTAATTAAAGAATAATCTTTATCGTCACAATACATATTAGAATTTGTGTATAAATAAAAAAAAGACATTTTATTGTCAGTACATATTAGAATTTGTGTATAAAAACAGAGACATTTTATTGTCAGTACATATTAGAATTTGTATATGAAATAAAAACACATTAGAATCATGTTGTGAATTCATGCAAATAAAAACACGTTTTAGTAGAACGGTCATGTTAATATGAATATGCCATTTGATTTAGAGATATCATGTTAAACATAAATATCCTTTTCATATTAACATGTGTATTAGAATCGGTTAAACATAAAAATATGCTTTTTATGTTAGCATGAAATGTTAGAATTGTATTAATGTAAACATATTCTTTTTATGTTAACGTGTAACGTTAGAAAATATTTTGTATGTTAAAACGTTATTTTTAACATGCTAGTAAAGAAGTAAATGAGAAGCGCATAAAATGTACATGTTTTGGAATATGTTTGTATGTGTTAGAAATATAGTTTTTAACATAATCCAATATTGTTGTAGTGATATTGCATATGAAATTAAGTCATATTTTGTTGTAGCGATATTGCATATGAAATTAAGTCATATTTTGTTGTAGCGATATTGCATATGAAATTAAGTCATATTTCGTTGTAGCGATATTGCATATGAAGTATAATCATATTTTATTGTAGCGATATTGCATATGAAGTATAATCCTATTTTGTTGTTGTGATATTGCATACGAAGTATAGTCATATTTGGTTGCAGCGATATTGCATATGAAATACATTCATATTTTGTAGTCATGAAAATGTATATGAAATATATTCATATTTTAGAGACAAGAAAATGCATAGAAATATAAGCATATTAGTGATATGTTAAATGCATTAGGAAGAAAAAAACATAGTTTAACGTTACGTTAATGCAAAGGAAATACAAACATATTTAGTGTTATGCCTAGGATGTGTATGTGAATTAAAATAAAATAAACATTATCGTGTGTTAGGTTATATATATCAAAATGTTATGAAACCAAGTGTTCTTTACTTGTTATGATAATTACAATAATGAAATGGACGAAGGAATTATTTATATATAATTATATATAAATAAAATAAAATTTAATGAATCGAGCATGGTAGTTTGCGTTTTGGTATTGTACTTTTAAACGGTTATACCAAAAGATCCGACCGTCGGATTTTCCCAAAACTGAAACCGTTAGGTTCGCCTTGGGAAGATCTTTCCAGTGATATGAATTGTGTTAAAATACAACGATTAGATTTAGAGAAATGTGTAAAACAAATTTGGGTGAAAAAAGCGCCAAGCTCGCCTCTTGACTTGAAGCGTCGTTAAATTGATTTGAGCTATTTTTATATAAATAAAAAATAGCAATAGATCGTTATTTAATACTAAAATCGATAAGAAATGATTTTTAAATTATATATATGTATGCGAGGATCATTTGGAAATCTCATTTCAAATGATTATACGTCGATCTAAGTCGAAGAGTTGAAGACGGCGATTGAAGACCGACGAAGTTCATATCAAATGGATGAAGACTGCTAATGCCCGTGATTGGAGTAGCTACCTTGAGGGGGTTGAAGTGGAAACCGTCCGGACGTATAGGTTAATTGCACATATTTGGTTTTCGCTCAGACCCAGAGCATAAGCTTGTAAATGGATATGTGTCCGACGTTGAATTTCATTCCATGTAAATAAGATTGATTTTTATTAATGTATATTTGTTTGGTGGTGGAGAATTTATTCCCCACTTAACACCCTAGTATACATTAATAGTGATTGGTCGCATGGCGTGAATTTTCAATGTGGCACGCCAAGATGCAAATGATCAAGGCTTTTGTTGAAAAGAAAGGCCTTGTGGGATGATCAAAGCACAGCTTGAATAAGCATAGCATTGTGTATTACGTAACTTCACGAGCCTCACAACCCGGTGGAGTCTAAAACGGGAGAAGGGAACGCAGGGAGAGCAGCACGTTTCTTTCTAGCTAGAAGTAGTGTCGGTGCATAAACTGGCTAATATTTTACTTATGTGGATGATGGAATGAGGCGCCTCAGATGTTTGGTCCTATAGGACTGGGAAACATGTGTTCAGGAATAACTAATCTACGAAGCTGTATGTGTGGACCGGCCCTGCAGCTATCTAAGGGTTCTCTACGGGGGATCCTGAGACATTAGCTAGAGTGTCTCGAATCGGTAAGGAGCTCTTCCCTAGCCTTGACTCATGATGGAAACCCAATTTCCAATACGACACCATGCGGTTTTGATAGTATTGCTAGTATGGTGACATAGTAGGATGGGGTACTATGCCATCTAGGATTAATACATTATGATTGAAATGTTTTTATCAAAAACATATATACGCTAATAATAATATAAAATCCTTTTCTATCGTATCAAGCATCTTTTGACCATTATAAGGTAAAACCCTATCCTCCGGTTTGCGTTGCATTGTGTGATGGGACTTGGGTCTTATAATGGTTTCATTTTTTCCAAAAAACATTGCGTTGTTTAACGATTTACTTTAAGTTATGCACGGCAATTCATTGGAATAATCCCGTTCCGCGTTAGCGGCGTGGTCCTTGGATTTGCCTTATTAATATTAGTTAAATTAGGTAAGAATTCTCACACCAGTCCCATGACTGACCTGTTGTTTGTTTCCACCTTTGCAAACTCGGGTGCCCTCTTTTCCACACGGGCAGTCGAGTAGTTTGTCTGCAGGTCCTTATCTCGAGCATGGTTCTGGATTGAAGCCTAAAGCTGTGTCCAGAGCATAGAAGTCTTCTGCTGTTTATTGCATCTAACGTATTGAAATTTATCTTCCACTGTAATTTTGTTCAATGTACTCTGATACATTCTGTACTCTGATGTAACATTATTGTAATGTTTATAAAAGTCTGTTGTTATTGTTCTGATGTGTTGTATTCCCAAAGTTAACTTGTTCGGGTTTTGAATGGTCTTGGTCAATCTAACGATTGATTGGGTCGGACGAATCCTGAGCCGTTACAGGAGCGATGCAACCCTCCAAGATCGCGGGAATCCATAAGCGCGAAATGAAGCACGGGAGTTCACTATATGTGAAACGAAGCGAGGAAGTTCGTTAGTGCAGAGAAGTGCAACCCTCCAAGGTTGCGGGTATACTTAAGCGCATAACGAAATGTCGGAGATCGCTATACATGAAATGAAGCATGGGAATTCGTAAGCGCGGAACGGTGCAACCCTCCAAGGTCGCGGGAATCCGTAAGCGCAAAACGAAGCGTAGGAGTTCACTATAAGTGAAATAAAGCAGGTGAGTTTGTAAGCGTGGAGCGATGCAACCCTCCAAGGTCGCGGGAGTCCGTAAGCGTGAAACGAAGCACGGGATTTCAGTATACGTGAAACGAAGCGAGGGCGTTCGTAAGCGTGGAGCGATACAATGCTCCAAGGTCGCAGAAATTAGTAAGCGTGAAACGAAGCATAGGAGTTCGTAAGCGCGGAGCGATGCAACTCTCAAAGGTCGCGGGTATCTACAAGCGCGAAACGAAGCGCGGGAGTTCAGTATACGTGAAACAAAGCGTGGGAGTTTGTAAGCGCGAAGCGATGCACCCCTCCAAGATTACAGGAATCAGTAAGCCCGAAACGAAGCGCAAGAGTTCAGTATATGTGAAATGAAGCATGGGCGTTCGTAAGCGAGGCGGGAACCCGTATGCACGACACGAAGCGCGTAAGTTCCGCATACGTGAAACGAAGCCTGGGAGTTCATAAGCGTGAACCGGTGCAACCGTCCAAGGTCTCGGGAATACGTAAGCGCGACATGAAGCACAAGAATTCAGTATACGTGAAACGAAGTGTGGGAGTTCGTAAGAGCGGGACTATGCAACCCTTCAATGTGGCGGGAATCCGCAAGCGCGAAGCATAGCGCGGGAGTTTAGTATACGTGAAATGAAGCGTGGGCGTTTGTAAGTGCGAAGCAATACAACCCTCCAAGGTCACGAGAATCCTTAAGCGCAAACGAAGAGCGGGAGTTCGGTATACATGAAACGAAGCGTGGGAGTTTGTAAGTGTGGAGTGGTGCAACCCTCCAAGGTTGCGGGTATCCGTAAGCGCGAAACAAAGCACGGGAGTTCAGGATATGTGAAACAAAGCGTAGGAGTTCGTAAGCACAGAGCAATGCGACCTTCCAAGTTCATGGGAATCCTTGAGCGCGAAACGAAGCGCGGGGGTTCACCATACGTGAAACGAATGGTGGGTGTTCGTAAGCACGGAGCGATGCAACCCTCCAAGGTCACGGGAATCCGTAAGCGCGAAATGAAGTGTGGGAGTTCAATATACGTGGAACGAAGCGTGGAAGTTTGTAAGCGCAGAGCGGTGCAACCCTCCAAGGTCGCGAGAATCCGTTAGCGCGTAACGAAGCATGGGAGTTCACTATACGTGAAACAAAGAGTGGGAATTCGGTAAGCGCGGAGCGGTGCAACCTTCCAAGATCGCGGGAATCCGTAAGCACGAAACGAAGCGTGGGAGTTCAATATACAAGAAACAAAGCGTGGGAGTTCGTAAGCGCGGAGCGATGCAACCCTCCAAGGTCCGGGAATTCGTAAGCGCGAAGCGAAGTGTGGAAAGTTCACTATACGTGAACCAAAGCTTGAGAGTTCGTAAGCGCGGAGCGATGCAACCCTCCAAGGTCGCGGGAATTCGGAAGCACGAAGCGAAGTGCGAAAAGTTCATTATACGTGAAACAAAGCTTGAGAGTTCGTAAGCGCGGAGCGATGCAACCCTCCAAGGTCGTAGGAATCAAACGAAGCGTGTGATTTCGTAAGCGTGGAGCGACACAACCCTCCAAGGTTGCGGGAATTCGTCAGCGCGAAACAAACATGGGAGTTCACTATACGTGAAACGAAGCGTGGGACTTCATAAGCGTAGTGCGGTGCATCCCTCCAAGGTCGCAAGGATCCGTAAGCACGAAACGAAGCACGGGAATTCACTGTGCGCGAAACGAAGCATGGGAGTTCTTATGCGCGGATCGATGCAACCCTCCGAGGTTGCAGGAATCCGTAAGCGTGAAATGATGCGTAGGAGTTCACTATAAGTGAAATGAAGCGTGAGAGTTCGTTAGCACGGAGCGGTGTAACCCTCCAATGTCGCAGGGATCCGTAAGCACGTAACGAGGCATGGGAGTTCACTATACGTGAAACTAAGCGTGTGAATTCGTAAGCGTGGAGCGGTGCAACCCTCCTACGTCGCAGGAATCATTAAATGAGAAACAAAGCATGGGAAGTTCAGTACACGTGAAACAAAGCATGGTATTTCGTAAGCGCGGAGTGATGCAACCCTATAAGGTCGTGGTTATCCGTAAGCGCGAAACGAAGCGTGGGAGTTCAGTATACATGAAACGAAGCGTGGGAGTTCGTAAGCGCGGAGCGATACAACCCTCCATGGTCGAGGGAATCCGTAAGCGCAAAACGAAGCGCAGGAGTTCAATATGCGTGAAGCGAAGCGTGGGAGTTCTTAAGCGCGAAGCGACGCAACCTTCCAAGGCCACGGGAATCTGTAAGCACGAAACGAAGCGTGGGAGTTCAGTATACGTGAAGCAAAGCATGTGAGTTATTAAGCATGGAGCGATGCAACCCTCCATGGTCGCGGGAATCCGTAAGCGCAAAATGAAGCGTGGGAGTTCAATATACACGAAACAAAGAGTGGGAGTTCATAAGCGCGGAGCGATGCAACCCTCCAAAGTCACAGGAATCCATAAGCATGAAACCAAGCGAGGGACTTCACTATACATGAACCGAAGTGTGGGAGTTCGTAAGTGCAGAGCGATGCAACCCTCCAAACGAAGCGTGGGAGTTTGTAAGGCCGGAGCGATGCAACCCTCCAAAGTCACGGGAAAGCGCGAAACGAAGCACAGGAGTTCGGTATACGTGAAACGAAGTGTGGAAGTTCGTAAGCGCGGAGCGACGCAACCCTTTACGGTCGCGGGAATCCTTAAGCGCGAAATGAAGTGCGGGAGTTAAGTACATGTGAAACGAAGCGTGGAAGTTCGTAAATGCGGAGCGACACAACCCTCAAAGGTCGTGGGAATCCGTTAGCACGAAACAAAGTGTGGGTTCTCAGTATACGTGAATCGAAGTGCGAGAGTTCGTAAGCGCAGAGCGGTTCAACCCTCCATGGTCGTCGGAATTCATAAGCACGAAACGAAGCGTGCGTGTTCAGCATATGTGAAACAAAGCGTGGGATTTCTTAAGCGCGAAGCTGTATAACCCTCCATGGTCGCAGGAATCCTTAAGCGCGAAATGAAGCACAGAAAGTTCACTATATGTGAAACGAAGACTGGGATTTCATAAGCGTGGAGCGATGCAACCCTCCAAGGTCGCGAGAATCAAACGAAGCGTGGGAGTTCGCAAGCGCGGAGCGATGCTGCCCTCCAAGGTCGCGGGAATCTGTAAGTGCGAAATAAATCGAGGGAGTTCACTATACGTGAAATGAAGCGTGGGAGATCGTAAGAGTGGAACGATGCAACCCCCCAAGGTCACGAGAATCCGTAAGCGCGAAATGAAGCGCGAGAGCTCAATTTATGCGACACGAAGCATGGGAGTTCGTAAGTTCGAAGTGGTGCAGCCCACCAAGGTCGCGGGAAACCGTAAGCGGGAAACGAAGCGAAGAAGTTCATTTTACGTGAAACGAAGTGTGGGAGTTCGTAAGTGCGAAGCTATGCAACCATCCAAGGTCGCGGGAATCCATAAGTGCGAAACGAAGTGCGGGAGTTCACTGTACATGAAACGAAGTGGAGAATTCGTAAGGACGGAGCGATGCAACCCACCAAGGTCGCGGGAATCCGTAAGCGCGAGACGAAGCGCAGGAGCTCAGTATACGTGAAAAGAAGTGTGGAAGTTCGTATATGCGGAGCGATGCAGCCCGCTAAGGTTGTGGGAATCCTTAAGCGCAAAATGAAGTGCTGGAGTTAAGTATACATGAAACGAAGCGTGGGAGTTCGTAAGCGCGGAGCGATGCAACCCATCAAGGTCGCAGGAATCCGTTAGCGCGAAACAAAGTGCAAGTGTTCAATATACGTGAAACGAAGCCTGAGAGTTCGTAAGCGTGGAGCAGTGCAACCCTCCATGGTCGTGGGAATCCGTAAGCCCGAAATGAAGAGCATGAGTTCAGTATATGTGAGACGATGCATGGGAGTTCGTAAGCGCGGAGCGATACAACCCTCTAAGGTCACGGGAATCCTTAAGTGCGAAACGAAGCACGGAAAGTTCACTATACGTGAAACGAAGTGTGGGAGTTCATTAGCGCGGTGCGATGCAACCCTCCAAGGTCACGAGAATCTAACGAAGCATAGGAGTACGTAAGCGTGGAGCGATGCAACCCACCAAGGTCGTGGGAATCCATAAGCGGGAAACTAAGCATGGGAGTTCACTACACGTGAAACGAAGCATGGGAGTTCGTAAGCACGGAGCGGTGGAACCCTCCAAGGTCGCGGGAATCCATAAGCACGAAACAAAGCGCGGGAGCTCACTATACGTGAAACGAAGCAAGGGAGTACGTAAGCATGAAGCAGTGCAACCATCCAAGGTCAAATGAATCCGTAAGCGGGAAACGAAGCGTGCGAGTTCACTGTACTTGAAACGAAGCATGGGAGTTCGCTGTACGTGAAACGAAGCATGGGAGTTTGTAAGCGTGGAGCAGTGCAACCCTCCAAGGTCACGGGAATCCGTAAGCGCGAAACAAAACGCATGAGTTCACATACATTAAACGAAGCGTGGGAGTTCATAAGCGCGGAGCGATGCAACCCTCCAAGGTCACGGGAATCCGGAAGCGCAGAAGTTCAGTATACGTGAAACGAAGCGTGGGGGCTCGTAAGGTCGCAGGAATCCGTAAGTGCGAAATGAAGCGCCGAAGTTCAGTATACGTGAAACGAAGCGTGTGAGTTCGTAAGCACGGAGCGATGCAACCCTCCAAGGTCGCGGGAATCCTTCAGCGCGAAACAAAGCGTGGGAGTTCAGTAACATGAAACGAAGTGCAGGTGTTCGTTAGCGCGTATCGATACAACCCTCCAAGGTCACGGGAATCCGTAAGTGCGGAATGAAGCGTGGGAGTTCATTGTACGTGAAATAAAGCATGGGAGTTCGTAAGCACGAAGCGATGCAACCCTCCAAGGTCGGAGGAATCCGTAAGCGCGAAACGAAGCACGGGGTTTCGTAAGTGCGAAGCGATGCAACCCTCCAAGATCGCGGGAATCCATATGTGCAAAACTAAGCGTGGGAGTTCAGTATACGTGAAACAAAGCATGGGAGTTCGTAAGCGCGTAGCGCTGCAACCCTCCAAGGTGGCGCGAATCCGTAAGCTTGAAACGAAACGTGGGAGTTCAGTATAGTGAAACGAAGCATGGGAGTTCGTAAGCGTAGAGCGATACAACCCTCTAAGGTCGAGGGAATCTGTAAGCGCGAAACGAAGCGCGGAAGTTCAATATACCCGAAATGAAGCATGATGGTTCGTGAGCACGGAGCAATGCAACCCTCCAAGGTCGTGGGAATCCGTAGCGCGACACAAAGCATGGGAGTTCAGCATACGTGAAGCGAAGCTTGGGAGTTCGTAACGTAGAGCGATGCAACCTTCCGTGGTGGTGGGAATCCGTAAGCGTGAAACGAAGCGCAAGATTTCAGTATACGTGAAACGAAGCGTGGCCATTTGCAACGCGAAGCGATACAACCCTCCATTTCGTGGGAATCCGTAAGCGTGAAACGAAACACGGGATTTCAGTATACGTGAAACGAAGCGTGGGATTTCGTAAGCGCGGAGTGATGCAACCCTCCAAGGTCGTGGGAATCCGTAAGCGCGAAATGAAGCAAGGGAGTTCAACATACGTGAAAAAAAGCATAGGAGTTGGTAAGAATGGAGCGATGCTACCTTCCAAGTTCACGAGAATCCTTAAGCGCATAACGAAGCACGGGGGTTCACTATACGTGAAACGATGGGTGGGAGTTCGTAAGCATGGAGCAATGCATCCCTCCAAGGTCGTGGGAATCTGTAAGCGCAAAACGAAGCGTGGGAATTCGTAAGCGCGGAGCAGTGCAATCCTTCAAGGTTGCGGGAATCTGTAAGCGCAAAATGAAGTGTGGGAGTTCACTATACGTGAAACTAAGCGTGGGAGTTCATAAGAGCGGAGCAATGCAACCCTCCAAGGTCGCGGGAATCCATAGGCGCGAAACGAAGTGTGGAACATTCACTATACGTGAAATGAAGCATGGAAGTTCGTAAGCACGGAGCGATGCAACCCTTCAAGGTCATGAGAATCAAACAAAGCGTGTGAGTTCGTAAGCGCAGAGCGATGCAACTCCCCAAGGTCACGGGAATTCGTAAGCGCGAAATGAAGCATGGGAGTTCACGGTACGTGAAACGAAGCGTGGGAGCTCGTAAGCGCGGTTGGTGCAACCCTCAAAGGTCACGGGAATCCGTAAGTGCGAAACAAAGCGCGGGAGTTCACTGTACATGAAATAATGCGTGGGAGTTCCAAAGCGCGGATTGGTGCAATCCACCAAGGTTGCGGGAATCCGTAAGCGTGAAACGATGCACGGGAGTTCGCTATATGTGAAATGAAGTGCGGGATTTCGTAAGCGCGGAGCGGAGCAACCCATCAATGTCGCGGGAATCCGTAAGCGCATAACGAAGTATGGGAGTTCACTATACGTGAAACGAAGCGTGGGAATTCATAAGCGCGGAGCGGTGCAACCCTTCAAGGTCACGGGAATCATTAAGCGAGAAACAAAGCGTGCAAAGTTCACTATACGCGAAACGAAGCGTGGGAGTTCGTAAGTTCGGAGCGATGCAACCCTCTAAGGTCATGGGAACCCATAAGCGTGAAACAAAGCGCCTGAGTTCAGTATACGTAAAATGAAGCATAGGAATTCGTAAGCGCGGAGCGATGCAACCCTCCAAGGTAAAGGAAATCCGTAAGCGCAAAATAAAGCGCGAGAGTTCAGTATACGTGAAGCAAAGCGTGGGAGTTCGTAAGCACGAAGCGATGCAACCTTCCACGGTCACAGGAATCCATAAGCGCGAAATGAAGCGCGAGAGTTCGGTATACGTGAAGCAAAGCATGGGAGTACGTAAGTGTAGAGCGATGCAACACTACAAGGTCGCGGGAATCCGTAAGTGCGAAACGAAGCGCGGGAGTTTAGTATACGTGAAATGAAGTGCGAGAGTTTGTAAGCGCGAAGCGATGCAACCCTCCTTAGTTGCGAGAATCCATAAGCGCGAAACAAAGCACGGGAGTTCACTATCCGTGAACCGAAGCATGGGAGTTCGTAAGCGCGGAGTGATGCAGCCGTCCAAGGTCTCGGGAATCCGTAAGCGCGAAACGAAGCATAGGAGTTCTGTATACATGAAACGAAGCGTAAATTTCGTAAGCGCAAAGCGATCAACCCTCAAAGATCGCGGGAATCCTTAAGCGTGAAACAAAGCGCGGGAGTTAAGTATACGTGAAACGAAGCGTGGTAGTTCGTAAGCGCGGAGCGATGCAACCCTCCAAGTTCGCAGGAATCCGTAAGCGTGAAACGAAGCGCGGGTGTTTAGTATACATGAAACGAAGCTTGGGAGTCCTTAAACATGGAGCGGTGCAACCCTCCATGGTCATGGGAATCCTTAAGCGTGAAACGAAGCGCGTGAGTTAAATATACATGAAACAAAGCGTGGGAGTTCATAAGCGCGGAGCGGTACAACCCTCCAAGTCATGGGAGTCCTTAAGCTCGAAATGAAGCGCAAAAAGTTCACTATACGTGCAACGAAGCATGGGAGTTCGAAAGCGTGGAGCGATGCAACCCTTCAAATTCGTGGGAATCAAACGAAGCGTGGGAGTTCGTAAGCACGGTGCAATGCAACCCTCCAAGGTCACGGAAATCCGTAAGCGCAGAACGAAGCATGGGAGTTCACTGTACGTGAAACGAAGCGTGGGAGTTCATAAGCGCGGGGCGGTGCAACCCTCCAAGATCGCTAAAATTTGTAAGCGTGAAACGAAGCACGGGAGTTCACTGTACACGAAACGAAGCATGGGAGTTCGTTAGCCCGGAGCGGTGCAACCCTCCTAGGTCATGGGAATCCGTAAGCGCGACACGAAGTGCTGGAGTTCGCTGTAACACCCCGAATTTTAGTTAATACTAAAATTCACTAATTACAGGATAAATAATCTCAGACGTGGGAATTAGGGGTAACAGGCTGCGTAATTGTGTTCGTCTCGGAAAAATACGCGAAATAGAGTCCGAGTTTTCGAAAATCGGAGTCCGTATGGCCCGGTTATGGCCCAATGAAGTTAGCAGAAAAATTTAAAACTAAAACAGGTTTGAAAATTCAAATATTCAGATTTGGAATGGGCCAGGCGGGGTCAGGCGGGAACTTTCCCGCCCAGCCCATGTCGACAGGGCTGTCGACAGGCCTGTCGACAGGGGTGTCGACATGCCTGTCGACTTGCCTGTCGACAGGGTCCAGGCGCCCAGTGAACCTGGGTGCACCAGGTTGCACCAGGTTGGGTTTCAGGCTGGCTAGGAGGGCTGGTTCTAGAGATTTCCTAAATCTAAGGGTCCTAATCTAATCTAGGGTTAATCTAAGGGCCTAAAACACTCACCTAATCCTATAAATAAGACCCCAACCCTACCCTAATTCATTCATAATTAAGTCTTGTAACTAAACTATGGCAAAATGAAATTTGAGCATTGCCTCCACTAGTTCATGAAGGAGTTGCAAGCAAATCCCTCTCAAATCATTCTCTAATCCATTCTAAGTATCTTAATCTTCTTCATTAGCTTGCTAATTGTGTTTTGGTGAGCTTCTATCCCCTTAATAATCAATTGTTAAATTGATTAAGATAGGATATGATGATGTATGGTTATGTTTGTGGATCAATGTGTTTATGCAAGCTTAATATTGTATATGTCATGTGTTTTGCAAGTTATATGCTCTATGTCATGCAAGTTTAGTGTATGTGTTCATGACATTTTTATGCAAGTTTAATGTTATATCTTTATGCAAGTTTGGTGCTATGTTTCATGATGATTATGATGCAAAACACTAAGTTGGACATTGATCTATTATGCAACATGTTATGCATGCATATGAAGTTATGTGAATGATGATGCAAGTTATGTGTATGTTTAAATGCAAGATTAATATGTTATGCATGCATATGAAGTTATGTGAATGATGATGCAAGTTATGTGTATGTTTAAATGCAAGATTAATATGTTATGCATGCATATGAAGTTATGTGAATGATGATGCAAGTTATGTGTATGTTTAAATGCAAGATTAATATGTTATGCATGCATATGAAGTTATGTGAATAATGATGCAAGTTACGTGTATGTTTAAATGCAAGATTAACATGTTATGCATGCATATGAAATTATGTGAATAAATATGCAAGTTAGGTGTATGCTTAAAGGCAAGATTACCATGTTATGCATGCTTATGAGGTCATGTGAATAATTATGCAAGTTATGTAGATGCTTAAGAGCAAGTTGGGTTAATATGTGTTCATATATGCAAGTTGACATCCTCTTAACCCATGACAAAGTTATATGCTAAACCCATGATATGTGTGATGGATCTTCCCCTTTTATTATGTTATGAAATGAGAACGATTTACGTGGGGAACGATGGGGTGGGTAAATATGTTAATAAATGAATGATTGGGTATGATTAAGCATACCGTAAAAATAAATTACCATAAGTGGGAATTTACCTATTGAGTTAGGTCTACCCCATGGGAATTTACCTATTGAGTTAGGTCTACCCATGTTATGGTAAACTTGATATTAATTAGGGATAATTAATATGGGGGGGTGATTAATTAGGTGTAATTAATCGACTAAGACACGAGGTTGGACTCATTTGTAGTGTAAAACTGCCCGGACCCGACCGGCTTAACCAGTTGCTACAAATGTCAGCCCAATGTGAGAGGTCTTAGCCATAAATTAAATACGTGATTAAGGTAAAGACACGAGGTTAGACTCTGTTATGACGTAAGACTGCCCGGATTCTACCGGCTTAACCAGGCGGTCATAACAGCCAGTCTAATGTGGGAGGTCTTTACGGAAGATCACGGTCTTAATTAATTAAGAAACACTTAACCATAATAGCATGTAGTGGGACATGAGGGGTTAAGTGGGTGCCTTGGGTGGCATGAGGAAATTTTGTGGTTGCCTTGGGTGGCATGTGGAATCTAGTGGGTTGCCTTGGGTGGCAATAGAAAATACGATTAGAATACTTAACCAAGTGGAAACATGTAACTAAACATGATTAAAGGGTTAAGTGGGATACACTAGATATATGACAAGCTTAAGTGGGTAGCTTGTGGGGGCCCATTTCAACCAATATCCCAAACGTATCTTTGTGGGCTCGACCCATGTCGAGTGACGGGACACGCATATTGGGCTTGATTATAAGAGGCCAAAACGGGTTAGCGGTGGCAACGCAAGTCCAACGGGCTTCATATGCGTGTGTGGGCCCGGGCTGGTAGATAAGCCGTTGTTGCATCGTGTAGATATAAAGCCGTGCACCGTTAGTATTGGGTAGCCACTTTAGGGGAGTGATACACCCCACTGTGGGACCAGCACGGGTATCTACGGTAGGGAGCCGATCGATGGGGAGTAGTGGGTACACCTAGTGAAGATAGGGGCAGACGGCACCTATGTAGGGGTACACGAAACTACTGGGTAAGAATTACTGAGTACACCTAGTGGAGATAGGGGCAGACGGCACCTATGTAGTGGGCTAGGAGTACATGAGATTATTGGGGGAAATTTTCTAAGTCCTTGGAAGGGATCAACCTTTAAGTAGGAATGACTGGTGTGGTGCAGTTAGTAATTATCCTTGGGTGGGTAGATGCGTCCTGACGGTTATCTTAGTTCATCCTATGTTGTTGGCTACTTAGTGTAGTTATTATCCCCAAAGGTACCGTACCGAGTTCATGTCATACCCTAATTACTTTAATAATTGTATTGTTAAGGTTATAGGGCTCACTCAGGCTTATGTCTGACCCCGTTGTTTCTATCTTTTTCCCAACCCTCAGGTCCTACGGTGGATCCTAGCAGTAGTAGAGCTTGATCGGATTGCTGTTCCAGTCTTGAGGAGCTTGGGTAGATGTAAAGCTCCAGTTATCCAGTTATCTTTTCTTTCGTTCTGGCTATTGTATTGAGAGTGGGATTATGTATTTCTCTATATTGATGGATATTGTACTTGACTTTTATTGTGGTTTTATGATGTAACCAGACATGTTTATTTTCGCTGTTATGAGATGATGTTTTAAAATTTCAAGTACTACTTATATCTGTCTTGTTGTAATTTTTCTGTTCTATATTCACTAAAATACTCCACCGATGCTATGGCATTCCCTTAGTGAGTGACCATAGCGGGTGTGGGGTGTTACACGTGGTATCAGAGCAAAGGTTACCTGAACAGATAAAATTTTTAGAAAACTATTTTTCTAAAACATTTTTTTTTGGAAAAGATATTTTCAAAAACATGTCTTTTAAGAGAAAAGTTTTTTTGAAAGAAAAGCATAATCCCCAATAGCCATATCTATGTCCTTCGAATTCTCCGTTTTGAATCTTTCCTTTTTCGTTTCAGCATGGCTGAGGATCTTAACTTTCCGGAGGGTGTGACGGTACCAGTATGGTATAGGAGATTGATGGAGGCTAGGGCCACCACTGCGGGTCCAGCGAATATTCCTCCACCAACCGTAGCACCCGATCTTCCTCCTCCCCCTCCTCCTCGCACGGATACTTTTGCTAAGACTTGCAAGGAATTTAAAGCTATGGGAGGGAAACCTTTTCAAGGATCTGAAACCTTTGTGGAGGCTAGAGATTGGCTTAAGGAGGTGGAAGAGTTGATAGATATCTTTGAGATGGAAGAAGGGAAGAAAGTCAAGTTGGCTGCTTGGTTAATGAAGGGAGAGGCCTCATTCTGGTGGGAGGTCACTAATGGAGAACGCCCTGTTGACTCTTGGGCGGATTTTAAGCAAAGATTTGTGGCAAAGTTTCTCTCAAGGGCGGAGGAGAACTTGTATATGGAGAGATTCTTGACTCTAAAGCAAGGAAATCTTTCGGTGAAGGAATATGTTAACAAGTTTAATCAATTGGCAAGGTTTGGCCTAGACATGGTGAATACACCGGAGAAGAAGGCTTTGAGGTTCGTGAAAGGCTTAAATGAACCGATGCATGGGTTGGCTATGACTCACATCCCTATGGGGGCCACCTTTGAGAAGCTAGTTGACATGGCACTCATGTTTGAGGAAGAGAAGGGTCCTAATGCTAATAAGGCACCCGAGAAGAAGGGAGATCAAAAGAGACCTCAACAACAGCAAAGCAAAGGTGGGAAAGGCAACGGTGGCAAGGGCAAGAAGAAGAAGTGTTTCAATTGTGGGACACCTGGCCACCTAAGCAAGGATTGTCGCAAGAAGAAGAAGACCGGTTGCTTCCATTGTGGCGAAGCAGGGCACTTAGTGAAGGATTGCCCTAAGAAGGGGCAAAGGACGGGATCTACCTCAGGAGGACAGGTGCAAGCTCTTATGGCACCAGGTCAGGCTAGGGGGCAAGTACAGGCTCTCGCGGTTCCACCAATTCAGGAGAGAGGTAGAACTATTTCCGTTGAAAGTCTGGTTTTTCTATTTGACCATCCTGTCCGTACATTGTTTGATTCAGGCGCATCGCATTCGTTTATTTCATCATCATTAGTTGAGTCACTGCACTTAGACACCAGTCTGGTAGATGATCCCTTGGTTGTTTCAAACCCAATTGGGGGCTCCACTTATTTGTCCATGATATGTTTGGGTTTGAAGATTTCTATACTTAGCATTGAGTTTAGATGTGATGCTTTTGTGTTGGGCTTCACGGGCTATGGGTTGATTTTGGGCATGGACTGGTTATCCAGTAATGGTGCCGTTCTTGATTGCGAAAGGAGAGTTGTTAGGCTCATGACCCGCTTGGGTAACACTCTCGAGATTTCTTGTAACCCCAGGGACTCTGTTATGCTAAGTTATCTTGAATCGCTTGACGCTTCGGTCGAGAGTTTGCAATCTGTTAGAATGGTCCGGGAATATCCGGATGTGTTTGAGGAGGTGAGGGGCTTACCTCCGAAGAGGGAGATTGACTTCCGAATATATTTGGTGGATAATGCTAAACCGGTATCTTTACCAGTGCGCCACATGGCTCCTCGTGAGAGGAGGGAACTCCATAAGCAAGTAGGGGAGTTGCTTGAGAAGGGGTTCATAAGACGGAGCATATCGGAGTGGGGTGCTCCAGTAGTATTTGCTACGAAGGCGGATGGGTCTCTCAGACTTTGTGTAGACTATAGAGAACTTAACAAGCTCACAAAGAAGAATAGACACCCATTGCCGAGGATTGATGATCTTTTTGATCAGTTGGTTGGCGCTTCAGTATTTTCTCAGTTGGACTTAGCCACGGGGTTTCATCAGTTGAGGGTGGCTGAGGATAGCATAGACAAGACTGCCTTTAGGACTCCGGATGGTTTCTATGAGTGGTTGGTAATGCCATTTGGGTTGACGAACGCCCCCGCCTACTTTGTTGATTTGATGAGTAGGGTGTTCAGGGAGTTCCTTAATAAATTTGTGGTGGTCTTTGTGGATGATATCTTAGTATTCTCTAAGAGTGAAGAAGAGCATGCCCTACATCTTGGGGAAGTATTGAAGACTCTTCGAGCACATAGCCTTAAGGCTAAATTCTCTAAATGTCACTTCTGGAGGAGGGAAGTGCGGTTCTTGGGGCACGTGGTCTCCAAGGAGGGGATAGCTGTGGATCCCGCGAAGGTAGTATCAATTCAGGATTGGAAGGTTCCGAAGAATGCTACCGAAGTAAGAAGTTTCTTGGGGTTGACGGGTTATTATAGGAAGTTTATCAAAGACTTCGCGAAGATATCAGCCCCATTAACCCGCTTAACAAAGAAGAATCTTGTTTTCACATGGGACGTAGATTGTGATGATGCGTTCCGACGGTTAAAGAGAGCTTTAACCACGGCTCCAGTTTTAGTATTGCCAGATGGGAGCAAGCCATTTGTTGTCTATACCGATGCCTGTGGGACAGGACTTGGCGCAGTCTTAATGCAAGAGGGAAGGGTAATAGCCTATGGTGGAAGGCAGTTGAGGGCACATGAGAAAAATTACCCTACCCATGATCTCGAGCTAGCCGCTATTGTTTTTGCGCTTAAGATTTGGCGCCATTATCTTCTTGGTGAGAGATTCGAGTTGTTCACTGACCATAAATCATTAAAGTACTTGTTCTCTCAGAAAGATTTAAACTTGAGACAGCAAAGGTGGATGGAGTTTTTAGCATCCTATGATTTCGAGATAGCGTATACCCCTGGCAAGGGTAACGTGGTGGCGGACGCCTTGAGCAGGAAGAGGTTGTCCTTGAGTCCATTGTTCGTGGAACGGCAAAGCTTGGAATTTATCTCGATGTTTGATTTCAGACCTTCCATTGATTATGTACCCGGTTTGCTAGCTTCCTTGGAAGTTAGGCCTACTCTTTTGGGGCGGATTGGGGAAGCCCAGAGGGACGACCCACAGTTGGTTGAGTTGATAGAGAAGCTCATAAGGGGGGAGTCGTCCAGCCATTTGAGTAGGTACACCCTAGACGATAGGGGGTGCTTGCGTAGAGACGGTAGACTTTGTGTACCGCAAGATGAAGGGTTGAGGAAGGTTATTCTTGATGATGCACACCGTTCTAGGATGACCATTCATCCCGGTGGGGATAAGATGTACCAAGATATGAAGAGGGTTTTCTTTTGGGCCGGTATGAAGAAAGATGTGGCCGAATATGTAGCTCGATGCTTGGTATGTCAACAGGTGAAGGCGGAGCAAAAGAAACCAGGTGGGTTGCTTCACCCATTGGAAGTTCCGCAATGGAAGTGGGATAACATCTCGATGGATTTTATTGACGGGTTACCCAGATCGAGAAAGGGTAATACAGGAATTTGGGTGGTAGTAGATAGACTTACTAAGAGCGCCCATTTCATACCTGTGAAGAGCAAGAGGACTGCTCCATGGCTAGCTTCAGTATATCTTCGAGAGATAGTTCGATTACATGGGGTACCCTCTAGCATAGTGAGTGATCGAGATCCTATCTTCACTAGTGAGTTCTGGAGAGGTTTGCAAGAAGCAGTGGGGACTCAATTGTGTCTGAGCACCGCATATCATCCTCAGACAGACGGCCAGACTGAGAGGGTGAATCGTGTTCTAGAAGACCTTTTGAGACTTTGTATCTTAGATTTTGGAGGTACATGGGAAGAGCATCTTCCATTGGTGGAGTTCGCATATAATAACAGCTTTCAATCCAGTATTGGTATAGCTCCTTTCGAAGCTCTCTATGGAAGGCCTTGTCGATCACCTACATGTTGGTGGTAATCTACGGATAAGATCTTGCTTGGGCCTGATATGGTTAGGGGGACTTCAGAGAAGATTGACTTGATTCGAAGAAGGATGAAAGCAGCGCAGGATAGGCAAAAATCTTATGCGGACAAAAGAAGGACGGATCTTGAGTTTGAGGTTGGAGATATGGTTTTTGTTAAGGTATCTCCGTTGAGAAATGTTGTTCGCTTCGGATCCGTTGGGAAGTTAGCACCAAGGTTTGTTGGGCCGTTTCCTATCAAGGAAAGAATTGGACGGATGGCATATAGGGTGGAGTTGCCCGACCGACTTAGCGGTGTTCATGATGTATTCCATGTATCACATCTGAGGAAATGCTTACATGAGACCGCAGAGGTGGTAGAGCCGAGCTTGCTTAGAGATATGGAGATAGAGCGTGATGCGACTATTAGACGAGCTCCTACTCGCATCCTTGGGTCAGAGACGAGGAAGTTAAGAAACAGAGAGGTTCAACTAGTCAAGGTGCAATGGGGAGAAGATGAGAGCAACGCAACTTGGGAGACGGAAGCGAAAATGCGTTCATTGTACCCATTTCTTTTTAAGGGTATGTCTTTACTTTCTCCTTTATCGTCTGTCTAGTACTTATCTTATCTTTGGTATGTCCTCTCGTTAGTACCTTTGACCTTTAGGTAGGGTAAACCTATGGTTGAAACATGTGTTTGAGACATGTTATGGTTGATGGATGCAAGTGGATGCAAGTGTTTGCTAGTGGTTGCTCGTGGATGCATATACACACACTCTAGGCACTAGATCGGCTCAGTCACTTCATATTGCATATTGCATAAAATTGTGTGTAGGAAAATATATTTATGGATGTATAATGGTTGTGTTATCACATGGATGATGCATTTTGGGTGAATGATTGTGCACTCATGTAGATATTGTATGGGTCGATAGGGTTTTCTCGCATACATAATGGATGCATGGCACTATCATGGTTTGCATATGTTCATACATTAGATAGGGAACATATACACACACTGTTTGCATATGCTCATACATCATTAGAAACTGTTTAAGGACAATGGATGCCCGTGGTTGATGATTTGAGTAGATGGTTGTTTGGATGGTAGGATATGCATTCTCCTTAGCTTAGAGATTTCGGGGACGAAATCCTTTAAGGAGGGGAGAATGTAACACCCCGAATTTTAGTTAATACTAAAATTCACTAATTACAGGATAAATAATCTCAGACGTGGGAATTAGGGGTAACGGGCTGCGTAATTGTGTTCGTCTCGGAAAAATACGCGAAATAGAGTCCGAGTTTTCGAAAATCGGAGTCCGTATGGCCCGGTTATGGCCCAATGAAGTTAGCAGAAAAATTTAAAACTAAAACAGGTTTGAAAATTCAAATATTCAGATTTGGAATGGGCCAGGCGGGGTCAGGCGGGAACTTTCCCGCCCAGCCCATGTCGACAGGGCTGTCGACAGGCCTGTCGACAGGGGTGTCGACATGCCTGTCGACTTGCCTGTCGACAGGGTCCAGGCGCCCAGTGAACCTGGGTGCACCAGGTTGCACCAGGTTGGGTTTCAGGCTGGCTAGGAGGGCTGGTTCTAGAGATTTCCTAAATCTAAGGGTCCTAATCTAATCTAGGGTTAATCTAAGGGCCTAAAACACTCACCTAATCCTATAAATAAGACCTCAACCCTACCCTAATTCATTCATAATTAAGTCTTGTAACTAAACTATGGCAAAATGAAATTTGAGCATGGCCTCCACTAGTTCATGAAGGAGTTGCAAGCAAATCCCTCTCAAATCATTCTCTAATCCATTCTAAGTATCTTAATCTTCTTCATTAGCTTGCTAATTGTGTTTTGGTGAGCTTCTATCCCCTTAATAATCAATTGTTAAATTGATTAAGATAGGATATGATGATGTATGGTTATGTTTGTGGATCAATGTGTTTATGCAAGCTTAATATTGTATATGTCATGTGTTTTGCAAGTTATATGCTCTATGTCATGCAAGTTTAGTGTATGTGTTCATGACATTTTTATGCAAGTTTAATGTTATATCTTTATGCAAGTTTGGTGCTATGTTTCATGATGATTATGATGCAAAACACTAAGTTGGACATTGATCTATTATGCAACATGTTATGCATGCATATGAAGTTATGTGAATGATGATGCAAGTTATGTGTATGTTTAAATGCAAGATTAATATGTTATGCATGCATATGAAGTTATGTGAATGATGATGCAAGTTATGTGTATGTTTAAATGCAAGATTAATATGTTATGCATGCATATGAAGTTATGTGAATGATGATGCAAGTTATGTGTATGTTTAAATGCAAGATTAATATGTTATGCATGCATATGAAGTTATGTGAATAATGATGCAAGTTACGTGTATGTTTAAATGCAAGATTAACATGTTATGCATGCATATGAAATTATGTGAATAAATATGCAAGTTAGGTGTATGCTCAAAGGCAAGATTACCATGTTATGCATGCTTATGAGGTCATGTGAATAATTATGCAAGTTATGTAGATGCTTAAGAGCAAGTTGGGTTAATATGTGTTCATATATGCAAGTTGACATCCTCTTAACCCATGACAAAGTTATATGCTAAACCCATGATATGTGTGATGGATCTTCCCCTTTTATTATGTTATGAAATGAGAACGATTTACGTGGGGAACGATGGGGTGGGTAAATATGTTAATAAATGAATGATTGGGTATGATTAAGCATACCGTAAAAATAAATTACCATAAGTGGGAATTTACCTATTGAGTTAGGTCTACCCCATGGGAATTTACCTATTGAGTTAGGTCTACCCATGTTATGGTAAACTTGATATTAATTAGGGATAATTAATATGGGGGGGGGGGTGATTAATTAGGTGTAATTAATCGACTAAGACACGAGGTTGGACTCATTTGTAGTGTAAAACTGCCCGGACCCGACCGGCTTAACCAGTTGCTACAAATGTCAGCCCAATGTGAGAGGTCTTAGCCATAAATTAAATACGTGATTAAGGTAAAGACACGAGGTTAGACTCTGTTATGACGTAAGACTGCCCGGATTCTACCGGCTTAACCAGGCGGTCATAACAGCCAGTCTAATGTGGGAGGTCTTTACGGGAGATCACGGTCTTAATTAATTAAGAAACACTTAACCATAATAGCATGTAGTGGGACATGAGGGGTTAAGTGGGTGCCTTGGGTGGCATGAGGAAATTTTGTGGTTGCCTTGGGTGGCATGTGGAATCTAGTGGGTTGCCTTGGGTGGCAATAGAAAATACGATTAGAATACTTAACCAAGTGGAAACATGTAACTAAACATGATTAAAGGGTTAAGTGGGATACACTAGATATATGACAAGCTTAAGTGGGTAGCTTGTGGGGGCCCATTTCAACCAATATCCCAAACGTATCTTTGTGGGCTCGACCCATGTCGAGTGACGGGACACGCATATTGGGCTTGATTATAAGAGGCCAAAACGGGTTAGCGGTGGCAACGCAAGTCCAACGGGCTTCATATGCGTGTGTGGGCCCGGGCTGGTAGATAAGCCGTTGTTGCATCGTGTAGATATAAAGCCGTGCACCGTTAGTATTGGGTAGCCACTTTAGGGGAGTGATACACCCCACTGTGGGACCAGCACGGGTATCTACGGTAGGGAGCCGATCGATGGGGAGTAGTGGGTACACCTAGTGAAGATAGGGGCAGACGGCACCTATGTAGGGGTACACGAAACTACTGGGTAAGAATTACTGAGTACACCTAGTGGAGATAGGGGCAGACGGCACCTATGTAGTGGGCTAGGAGTACATGAGATTATTGGGGGAAATTTTCTAAGTCCTTGGAAGGGATCAACCTTTAAGTAGGAATGACTGGTGTGGTGCAGTTAGTAATTATCCTTGGGTGGGTAGATGCGTCCTGACGGTTATCTTAGTTCATCCTATGTTGTTGGCTACTTAGTGTAGTTATTATCCCCAAAGGTACCGTACCGAGTTCATGTCATACCCTAATTACTTTAATAATTGTATTGTTAAGGTTATAGGGCTCACTCAGGCTTATGTCTGACCCCGTTGTTTCTATCTTTTTCCCAACCCTCAGGTCCTACGGTGGATCCTAGCAGTAGTAGAGCTTGATCGGATTGCTGTTCCAGTCTTGAGGAGCTTGGGTAGATGTAAAGCTCCAGTTATCCAGTTATCTTTTCTTTCGTTCTGGCTATTGTATTGAGAGTGGGATTATGTATTTCTCTATATTGATGGATATTGTACTTGACTTTTATTGTGGTTTTATGATGTAACCAGACATGTTTATTTTCGCTGTTATGAGATGATGTTTTAAAATTTCAAGTACTACTTATATCTGTCTTGTTGTAATTTTTCTGTTCTATATTCACTAAAATACTCCACCGATGCTATGGCATTCCCTTAGTGAGTGACCATAGCGGGTGTGGGGTGTTACATTCGCTGTATGTGAAACGAAGCATGGGAGTTCGTAAGCGCGGATCGATGCTTCCCTCCATGGTCGCGGGAATCCATAAGCGCGAAATAAATTGCGGGAGTTCACTATACGTGAAATGAAGCATGGGAGTTCGTAAGCGCGTAACGATGCAACCCTCTAAGGTCGCGGGAATCCGTAAGCACGAAACATAGCGTGGGGGTTTGTGAGTGCGGAGCGGTGCAACCCTCCAAGGTCGCGGGAAACCGTAAGCGCAAAACGAAGCATAGGAGTTCATTGTACGTGAAACAAAGAATGGGAGTTCGTAAGTGCGGAGCTGTGTAACCCACTAAGGTCGCGGGAATCCGTAAGCGCAAAACAAAGTGCGGAGTTCACTGTACGTGAAACGAAGCGTGGGAGTTCGTAAGCACGATGCGATGCAACCCTCCAAGGTCGCGAGGAGTTCGTAAGCACGGAGCGATGCAACCCTCCAAGGTCGGGGGAATCCGAAAGCGCAAAACGAAGCGCAAGGGTTCGTAAGTGCGAAGCGATGCAACCCTCCAAGATCGCGGGAATCCATAAGTGCAAAACTAAGCGTGGGAGTTCAGTATACGTGAAATAAAGCATGGGAGTTCGTAAGCGCATAGCGATGCAACCCTCCAAGGTGGCGGGAATCCGTAAGCTTGAAACGAAGCATAGGAGTTCAGTATACGTGAAATGAAGTGTGGGAGTTCATAAGCGGGGAGCGATGCAACCCATCAAGGTCGCGAGAATTCGTAAGTACGAAACAAAGCGCAAGTGTTCAGTATACGTGAAACGAAGCGCGGGAGTTCGTAAGCGCGAAGTGGTGCCACCCTCCATGGTCGTGGGAATCCGTAAGCCCGAAATGAAGAGCATGAGTTCAGTATATCTGAGACGATGCATGAGAGTTCGTAAGCGCAGAGCGGTACAACCCTCCAAGGTCGCGGGAATCCTTAAGCACGAAACGAAGCGCAGAAAGTTCACTATACGTGAAACGAAGTGTTGGAGTTCGTAAGCGTGGTGCGATGCAACCCTATAAGGTCTCGAGAATCTAACGAAGCATGGGAGTTCGTAAACGCGGAGCGATGCAACCCAACAAGGTCGTGGGAATCCATAAGAGGGAAACGAAGCACGAGAGTTCACTACACGTGAAACAAAGCGTGGGAGTTCGTAAGCGTGGAGCGGTGCAACCCTCCAAGGTCGCGGGAATCCGTAAGAACGAAACAAAGCGCGGGAGTTCACTATACGTGAAACGAAGCATGGGAGTACGTAAGCATGGAGCGGTGCAACCATCCAAGGTCACAGGAATCCATAAGCGCGAAACGAAGCGCGCAAGATCACTGTACGTGAAACGAAGCATGGG
This sequence comes from Allium sativum, assembly GCA_030737875.1. Classification (NCBI taxonomy): domain Eukaryota; kingdom Viridiplantae; phylum Streptophyta; class Magnoliopsida; order Asparagales; family Amaryllidaceae; genus Allium; species Allium sativum. The sequence continues at coordinate 44,600,122 of CM060921.1, forward strand.
AGTTCGTAAGCGCGGAGCGATGCAACCCTCCAAGGTCACGAGAATCCGTAAGCATGAAACAAAACGCGGGAGTTTACTATATGTTAAACGAAGCGTAGGAGTTCATAAGCGCGGAGCGATGCAACTCTCCAAGGTCACGGGAATCAGTAAGCGCGAAACGAAGTGCGGGAGTTCAGTATACGTGAAACGAAGCGTGGGGGCTCGTAAGGTCGTGGGAATCCGTTAGCGCGAAACGAAGCGCCGGAGTTCAGTATACGTGAAACGAAGCATGTGAGTTCGTAAACACGGAGCGATGCATCTCTCCAAGGTCGCAGGAATCCTTAAGCGCGAAACGAAGTGTGGAAGCTCAGTATAATTGAAACGAAGTGCGGGTGTTCGTAAGCGTGTACCGATACAACCTTTCCAAGGTCGCGGGAATCCGTAAGCGCAAAACGAAGCGTGGGAGTTCATTGTACGTGAAACAAAGCGTGGGAGTTCGTAAGCACGGAGCAATGCATCCCTCCAAGGTCGAGGGGATCCGTAAGCGCGAAACGAAGCGCGAGGCTTCGTAAATGCGAAGCAATGCAACCCTCCAAGGTCACGGGAATCCATAAGTGCAAAACGAAGCGTGGGAGTTCAGTATACGTGGAACAAAGCATGGGAGTTCATAAGCGCGTAGCGATGCAACCCTCCAAGGTGGCGGGAATCCGTAAGCTTGAAATGAAGCGCGGGAGTTCAATATACGTGAAATGAAGCATGGGAGTTCGTAAGCGCGTAGCGATACAACCCTGCAAGGTCGAGGGAATCTGTAAGCGCGAAACGGAGCGCGGAAGTTCAATATACCTGAAATGAAACATGAGCGTTCGTAAGCACGGAGCTATGCAAGCATCCAAGGTCGTGGGAATCCGTAGCACGACACAAAGCGCGGGAGTTCAGCATACGTGAAACGAAGCTTGGGAGTTCGTAAGCGCAAAACGATGCAACCCTCCGAGGTGGTGGGAATCCGTAAGCGTGAAACGAAGCGCAGGATTTCAGTATACGTGAAACGAAGCGTGTGCGTTTGTAAGAGCGGAGCGATACAACCCTCCATGTCGCGGGAATACGTAAGCGTGAAACGAAGCGTGGGAGTTCAGTATACGTGAAACGAAGTGTGGGATTTCATAAGAGCGGAGTGGTGCAACCCTCCAAGGTCGTGGGAATCCGTAAGCGCGAAACGAAGCACGGGAGTTCAACATACGTGAGAAAAAGCACAAGAGTTCGTAAGAATGGAGCGATGCAACCTTCCAAGTCCACGAGAATCCTTAAGCGCGTAAAGAAGCACGGGGTTTCACTATACGTGAAACAAAGGGTGGGAGTTCGTAAGCACAGAGCGATGCAACCCTCCAAGATCGCAAGAATCCATAAGCGCGAAATGAAGCGCATGAGTTCACTATACGTGGAACGAAGCGTGGAAGTTCGTAAGCGCAGAGCAGTGCAACCCTCCAAGGTCATGTCAATTCGTAAGTGCATAACGAAACGTCGGAGTTCAATATATGTGAAACGAAGCGTGGAAATTCGTAAGCGTGGAGCGGTGCAACCCTCCAAGATCGTCGGAATTCGTAAGCGCGTAACGAAGCGTGGGAGTTCACTATACGTGAAATAAAGCGTGAGAGTCGTAAGGGCGGACCGATGCAACCTTTCAAGGTTGTAGTAATCTGTAAGCACGAAACGAAGTGCTGAAAGTTCACTATAGTGAAATGAAGTGTGGGAGTTCGTAAGCGCGGAGTGATGCAACCCCCAAGGTCGCGGGAATAAAAAGAAGCGTGTGAGTTCATAAGCGCGGAGCTATGCAACCCTCTAAGGTCGCAGGAATTCGTAAGCGCGAAACGAAGCATGTGAGTCCACTATACGTGAAAACGAAGCGTGGGAGTTCGTAAGCGTGGTGCAACCTTCCAAGGTTGTGGGAATACGTAAGCGTAAAACAAAGTGCGGGAGTTCACTATACGTGAAACGAAGCATGAGAGTTCTTAAGCGTGCATTATTGCAACCCTCCAAGGTCATGGGAATTCGTAAGCGTGAAACGATGTGCGGGATACGTGAAACGAAGCGTGGGAATTCGTAAGCGTGGAGCGGTGCAACCCTCCAAAGTCTTGGGAATCATTAAGTGGGAAACGAAGCGTGGAAAGTTCACTATACGTGAAATGAAGCATGGGAGTTTGTAAGCGCGGAGCGATGCAACCTTCCAAGGTCGTGGAAATCCATAAGCGTGAAACGAAGCATGGGAGTTCGGTATATGTGAAACGAAGCATGGGAGTTCATAAACGCAGAGCAATGCAACCCTACAAGGTCGAGGGAATTTGTAAATGCAAAACGAAGCATGGGAGTTCATAAGCGTGAAGCGATGCAACCCTCCAAGGTTGCAGGAATCCATAAGCGTGAAACGAAGCAGAGGAGTTCATTATACTTGAGCCGAAGCATGGTTGTTCCCAAGCGTAGAGCGATGCAACCCTCCAAGGTCAAGGGAATCCGTAAGCGCGAAACGAAGAGTGGGAGTTCGTAAGCGTGGAGCACAAAGTCTCAGGAATCCGTAAGCGCGAAACCTAGCGTGGGACTACACTATATGTGAAACGAAGCGTGAGAATTTGTAAGTGCGGACCTATGCAACCCTCCAAGGTCGCGGGAATGCGTAAGCATGAAATGAAGCATGGGAGTTCGCTGTACGTGAAACAAAGCGTGGGAGCTCGTAAGTGCGGAGAGATGCAACCCTCCGAGGTCATAGGAATCCATAAGGGCAAAACGAAGTATAAGAGTTTAGTATACGTGAAACGAAGCATGGAAGTTCGTAAGCGCGAAGCGATGCAACCCATTAAGGTCGCGGGAATCCTTAAGTGTGAAATGAAGTGCGAGAGTTAAGTATACATGAAACGAAGCGTGGGAGTTTCTTAAGAACGGAGTGATACAACCTTCCAAGGTCACGGGAATTCGTAAGCGCGAAACGAAGCGTGGGTGTTCAATATACGGGAAACGAAGCGTGGGAGTTCGTAAGCGCGGGGTGGTGCAACCCTCCATGGTCGTGGGAATCTGTATATGCGAAACAAAGCGCGTGAGTTCTGCATACATGAAACAAAGCGTGTGAGTTCATAAGCGCGAAGCGGTACTACCATCCAACGTCGCGGGAATCTTTAATTGTGAAACGAAGCGTGGAAAGTTCACTATACGTTAAACGAAGCATGAGAACTCGTAAGCGCGACACGATGCAACCCTCCAAGGTCGCGAAAATTAAGCGAAGCGTGGGAGTTCGTTAGCGCGGAGCGATGCAACCCTCCAAGGTCGCAGGAATCCGTAAGCGTGAAACGAAGCGCGGAAGTTCACTGTACGTGAAACGAAGCGTGGGAGTTCGTAAGCACGGAGCGGTGCAACACTCGAAGTTGTAGGAATCCATAAGCGTGAAATGAAGCGCGGGAGTTCACTGTACGTAAACGAAGCGTGGGAGCTCATAAGCGTGGAGCAGTGCAACCCTCCAAGGTCGTAGGTATTCGTAAGTGCGAAAAGAAGCGCGAGAGTTCGTTGTACGTGAAACAAAGCCAGGGAGTTCTTAAGCGCGGAGCGATGCAAGCCTCCAAGGTCGCGGGAATCCATAAGCGCGAAACAAAAAGCGGAATTTTACTATATGTGGAACAAAGCATGGGAGTTCGTAAGCGTGGAGTGATTCAACCTTCCAAGGTCGCAGGAATCCGTAAGCGCGAAACGAAGCACGGGAACACAGTATACGTGAAACGAAGCGTGACATTTCGTAAGTGCGGAGCAGTGCAACCCTCAAGGTCGTGGGAATCCGTATGCACGAAATGAAGCATAGGAGTTCACTATACGTGAAACAAAGCATGGGAGTTCGTAAGCGTGGAGCGATGCAACCCTCTAAGGTCGCGGGAATCCGTAAGCGTGAAACGAAGCGTGGGAGTTCACTCTACGTGAAATGAAGCATGAGAGTTCGTAATCGAGAAGCGAGGCAACCCTCCAAGGTCACGAGAATCCGGAAGCGTGAAATGAAGCGCGGGAGTTCAGTTTACGTGAAACGAAGCACGGGAGTTCGTAAGGTCATAGGAATTCATATGCGCGAAACGAAGCGCTGGAGTTCAGTATATGCGAAATGAAGCATGTGAGTTCGTTAGCACGGAGCGATGCAACCCTCCAAGGTCGCGGGAAGTCGTAAGCATGAAATGAAGCGCGGGAGTTCAGTTTACGTGAAACGAAGCACGGGCGTTCGTAAGCGCAAAGCGATACAACCCTCCAAGGTCGTAGGAATCCGTTAGCGTAAAACGAAGCGCGGAAATTCATTATACGTGAAACGAAGCATGGGAGTTTATAAGCGCGGAGCGATGCAACCCTCCAAGATCACGGGCATCTGTAAACGCGAAACAAAGCGCATGAGTTCAGTATACGTGAAACAAAGCGTGTGAGTTCGTAAGCGCAAAACGATGCAACCCTCTAAAGTTGCGGGAATTAGTAAGCGCAAAACGAAGCGCGAGAGTTCAGTATATGTGAAATGAAGCGTTGGCATTCGTAAGCGCGGCGGGAATCCAAATGCACGACACGAAGTGCAAAAGTTTAGCATACGTGAAACAAAGCGTGGGAGTTCGTAAGCGCGGAGCGGTGCAACCCTCCAAGGTCGTGGGAATCCGTAAGCGTGACACGAAGCACGAGAGTTTAGCATACTTGAAACGAAGCATGGGAATTCGTACACGCGGAGCGATGCAACCCTTCAAGATAGCGGGAATCCGTATGCGCGAAACGAAGCACGGGAGTTTAGTATACGTGAAACAAAGCTAAGTGTTTGTAAGCGCGGAGCGATACAACCCTTCAAGGTCGCGAGAATCCGTAAGCTTGAAACGAACCGCGGGAGTTCGGCATACGTGAAACGAAGCGTGGGAGTTCGTAAGCGCTGAGGGGTGCAACCCTCCAATTTCGTAGGAATCCGAAAAAGCGAAACGAAGCGCAGGAGTTCAGAATACGTGAAACGAAGTGTAGGAGTTCGTAAGCACGTAGCGATGCAGCACTCCATGTTCATGGGAATCCTTAAGCGCGTAACGAAGTGCGGGGGTTCAATATATATGAAACGAATGATGGGAGTTCGTAAGCACAGAGCGAGGCAACCCCTTAAGGTTGCGGGAATCCGTAAGCGCGAAATGAAGCGTGGGAGTTCTCTATACGTGAAACGAAGCATGGTAGTTCATAAGTGCAGAGCGGTGCAACCCTCCAAGGTCGCGAGTATCCGTAAGCGCGTAACGAAGCGTGGGTGTTCACTATACGTGAAACGAAGCGTTGAAATATGTTAAGCGCGGCGCGGTGCAACCCTCCAAGGTCGTAGGAATCCATAAGCGCGAAACGAAGTGTGGGAGTTCGTAAGCGTGGAGCGATGCAACCCTCCAAGACCGCGGGAATCCGTAAGAGCGAAGCGAAGTGCGGAAAGTTCACTATACGTGTAGCGAAGGGTGGGAGTTTGTAAGCGCGGAGCGATGCAAGCCTCCAAGGTCGCGGGAATCAAACGAAGGGTGTGATTTCGTAAGCGCGGAGCGATGCAACCCTCTTACGTCGCATGAATTTGTAAGCGCAAAACAAAGTGTGGGAGTTCACTATACGTGAAACGAAGCGTGGGAGTTCGTAAACGCGGTGCGGTGCAACGCTCCAAGGTCGCAAGAATCCGAAAGCGCGGAATGAAGGCAGGAGTTCACTTTGCGTGAAAGGAAGCATGGGAGTTCTTAAGCAGAGATCGGTGCAACCCTCCAAGGTCGTGGGAATCCGTAAGCGCGAAACGATGCGTGGGAGTTCATTATACGTGAAATGAAGTGTGGGAGTTCGTAAGCACAGAGCAGTGCAACCCTCCAATGTCGTGGGAATCTATAAGCGCGTAACGAAGCATGCGAGTTCACTATATGTGAAACGAAGCATGATAATTTGTAAGCACGGAGCGGTGCAACCCTCCAAGGTCGCGGGAATCATTAAGCAAGAAACAAAGCATGGTAAGTTCAATATACGTGAAACGAAGCGTTGTATTTCGTAAGCGCGGAGCGATGCAACCCTCCTAGGTCGCAGGAATCCAAAAGCGCGAAACGAAGCGCGGGAGTTCAGTATATGTGAAACAAAGCATGGGAGTTCGTAACCGCGGAGTGATGCAATCTCCCAAGGTCGAGGGAATCCGTATGCGTGAACTAAAGCGTGGGAGTCCAATATGCGTGAAGCGAAGAGTGCGAGTTCGTAAGCGCGAAGCGATGCAACCTTCCAAGGTTGCGGGAATCCGTAAGGGAGAAACGAAGCGTGGGAGTTTAGTATTCGTGAAGCGAAGCGTATGAGTTCATAAGCGTGGAGCGATGCAACCCTCCATGGTCGTAGGATTCCGTAAGCGCGAAACGAAGCGCGGGAGTTCAATATACGTGAAACGAAGGGTAGGAGTTAGTAAGCGCAGAGCGATGCAACCCTCCAAAATCGTGGGAATCCGTAAGTGTGAAACCAAGCACAGGAATCCCCTATATGTGAACCGAAGCATGGGAGTTCGTGAGCGCAGAGCGATGCAACCCTCCATGGCCGTTGTAATCCGTAAGCGCAAAACTAAGCGCGTGAGTTCAGTATACGTGGAACAAAGCGTGAAAGTCCGTAAGCGCGGAACGGTACAACCATCCAAGGTCGCGGGAATCCTTAAGCGCGAAACGAAGCACGAAAGTTTCACTATATGTGAAATGAAGCATGGGAGTTCGTAAGCGCGGAGCGATGCAACCCTCCAAGGTCGCGGGAATCAAACGAAGCATGGGAGTTCGTATGCACGGAGCGATGCAACCCTCCAATGTTGCGGGAGTCCGTAAGCGTGAAACGATGCGTGTGAGTTCACTGTACATGAAACAAAGCGTGAGAGTTCGTAAGCGCAGAGCGGTGCAACCCTCCAAGGTTGAAGGAATACGTAAGCACGAAATGAATTGCAAGAGTTAACTATATGTGAAATGAAGCATGGGAGTTCGCTGTACGTAAAACGAAGCATGGGAGTTCATTTGCGCGGAGCGATGCAACCCTCCAAGGTCGCGGGAATCCGTAAGCGCGAAACAAAACGCGCGAGTTCACTATACGTGAAACGAAGCGTGGGAGTTCGTAAGCGTGGAGGGATGCAACCCACCAAGGTCACGAGACTCCGTAAGCACGAAACGAAGCACGAGAGTTCAGTATACGTGAAACGAAGCATGGGAGTTCGTATGGTCGCGGGAACCCGTAAGCGCGAAACGAAGCGGTGGAGTTCAGTATACGAGAAACGAAGCGTGTGAATTCGTAAGCGCGGAGCGAAGCAACCCTCCAAGGTCGTGGGAATCCGTAAGCATGAAACGAAGTGCAGGAGTTTAATATACATGAAATGAAGCATGGGAATCCCTAAGCGTGGAGCGGTGCAACTCTCCAAGGTCACGGGAATCCGTAAGCGTGAAACGAAGCTTGGGAGTTCATTATACATGAAATAGAGTGTGGGAGACGTAAGCGCAGAGCGATGCAACCCTCTAAGGTCGCGGAAATGCATAAGCGCGAAGCGAATTACGAAAAGTTCAGTATACGTGAAACGAAGCGTAGGAGTTCGTAAGCGCGGAGCGAAGCAACCCTCCTGTGATGACCCCAAACTTCCACGGTATGAAAGTAAGGAATAATCATTTGGAATACAACATAAATTTAATAATACATATCACAGATACAAAATAGCATAGGAAATTCATAGAGTAACAACATCATAGCAGCGGAAATATAATGTCATCAATCCACAGAAAATCCACATTCACAGAATTCTACATTATTACATCAAATTCGCAGAAAAGAAATAAGTTCCAACTCTAACTTAAACAACGTGGAATAAACCAAGTTTAATGTCTGAAATAAAAAGAAAGAGAAAAATGCAAAAGCAGTGAATGATAAGTCTTCAAACTCCTAGTCATCACCTCTCCACAAGCAAATCCAAGAGAAATAGTAAGTAGCTCCAAAGGAAAGGCTCCAAGCGGAAAATAAACCTGTTTACTTGGCTGCCCGTATAGAAAGGAGGGCACCCGAGTTTGCAAAAAGGTGGAAACAAACAACGGGTCAGTCGTGGGACTAGTGTGAGAATTCTTATCTAATTAATCACTATTAATAGGGAAAATCCAAAGACCACGCCGCTAATGCGGAACGGGTTTACTCTAATGGATTTCCGTGCATAAACGTGTCAGAATAAATGATAAGTAAATCGTACAACAACGTTATGCTTTTTAGAAAAATGGAATCACCATAAGACCCAGGCCCCATCACACAATGCAACACAAACCAGAGGATGGTTTTTTACCTTATAGTGATTAAACATGCTAAATACGGCAAATGCGAGTTTAATATTATTATTAATATATATTAAAACATTTCAAAGTAAATGTAGAAATCCTAGGAAGAATATTATCCTATACTACTATGCCTCCATACTAGTAATACAATCAAATTCATAGGGTCGTATTTGGATTTTGGTTTCCATCATGAGTCAAGGCTAGGGAGGAGCTCCTACCGATTCGAGACACTCTAGCTAATGTCTTAGGATCCCCCGCAGTGAACCCTTGGAAAGCTGCAGGGCCGGTCCACCATACGAGTTGCAGATTAGTTATTCCTAAACACACGTTTCCCAGTCCTATAGGACCTATCATCCGAGATGCCTCATTCCATCATCCACATAAGTAAAATGTTGGGCCGTGTTAAAACCCAATCACCACTTCTAGCTAGAAAGAAACGTGCTGCTCTCCCTGCGTTCCCTTCTCCCGTTTTAGACTCCGCCGTTGTGTGAGGTTCGCGAAGTCACGTTGTACACAAAGCTATGCCTAAACAGGCTATGCTTTGATCGTCCTACAAGGCCTGCTTTTCAACAAAACCTTGATCATATGCATCTTGGCATGCCACAATCATCTCTCCATACTGTACTACCAACCCTTTGCCGAAATATATGAACGGGTGTTAAGCAAGAGAATAAATTCCCCGCCACCAAACATCCATACATTCGACAAAAGATAAATAACATGATATTTGATAGAGTATGATGTCAGACACACAATCCATTTAGTGGCTTATGCTCTGGGCCTGAGCGAAAGCCAAACCCGTGAAATCAACACGTACGTTTGGGTAATGACCATGACCTTGAATTGGGAGCAAGTCAATTCAAGGCCTCGATCGTTGTCCATTCGAGGGAAGATTTACGATCTTCATACGCCATCTTCATATTTTCAATTAACGTCGCTTGGATTATTTAGAATGAGAGAACTCGGACTTCCCAAATAATCCTCGTATATATATATATATATATATATTTTAAAATCCTTCTTATAATTATTTTTATTAATGATTTATTCCCATTTTAATTATTTAAAATAATTAAATTTTTTATATTACGACGCCTTAAGTCCATGGGCGACTATGGCGCTGCATTCCAACAATTTTGATTTTCACATTTCTCAAAATCTAACCGTTGGATCTTAGCGTAATATATATCGTTGGAAAGAATTTTCCAAGATGGTCCTAACGGTTTCAGTTTCAAGAAAATCCGACGGTCGGATCTTCTTGTATAGTCTTTAAAAAGTACGATTTCAAAACGCGAACTACCATACCCTATTCGTTTAATTTTAATTATAATTATATATATAATCATTGAATCGTAATAACGTTGTTTTATTAAAGCAACACCCTACACAACTACCGACACTCACCACATTTTTAATTCATTTGAAAATGAAAATACTATTACCGCATCCTAACTTCATTCTTTCTCTTACATTGAGAATGTAAATTTTGATACACTCAAAATCCTATTTTTAAATTACATACAAAAAATATAATTTCTAATGACAATGCAAACTCTACTCTTAATTCACATTATAAAAAAAAAACATGATTTTTAATTACAATGCAAACACTACATCTAATTCACATTGTAAAAATACGATTTTTAATTACAATGCAAACACTACATCTAATTTACATTGTAAAAATATAATTTTTAATTACAATGCAAACACTACATCTAATTCACATTGTAAAAATATGATTTTAATTACAATGCAAACACTACATCTAATTTACATTGTAAAAATATGATTTTTAATTACAATGCAAACACTACATCTAATTTACATTGTAAAAATATGATTTTTAATTACAATGCAAACACTACATCTAATTTAGATTGTAAAAATATGATTTTTAATTACAATGCAAACACTACATTTAATTTAGATTGTAAAAATATAATTTTTAATTACAATGCAAACACTACATCTGATTCACATTGTAAAAATATGATTTTCAATTACAATGCAAACACTACATCTAATTTACATTGTAAAAATATAATTTTTAATTACAATGAAAACACTACATCTAATTTACATTGTAAAAATACAATTTTTAATTACAATGCAAACACTACATCTAATCCACCTTGTAAAAATATGATTTTTAATTACAATGCAAACAATACATCTAATTTACATTGTAAAAATATAATTTTTAATTACAATGCAAACACTACATCTAATTTACATTATAAAAATACAATTTTTAATTACAATGCAAACACTACATCTAATTCACATTGTAAAAATATGATTTTTAATTACAATGAAAAATGTAGTTTTTGTCATATTGTATAATTTCCTATAGACCTTACATATAAAAATGTAATATTTAACACATAATGCAAATTCATGTTTTAATTACATAAAAAAATGTAATTTCATCCTACGGTGTAATTCCCTATATAATTTACATATAAAAATGTAAATTTTAACATACGATGAAATTTCCATGTTAATTACAAAGAAAAATGTAATTTTTAACATACAACGTTAATTCACGTTATAATTTACACATAAAAATGTAAATTTTGACATACGATGAAATTCACCTTTTTAATTACAAAGAAAAATGTGATTTTTAACATACAACGTTAATTCACTTTATAATTTACGTATAAAAATGTAAATTTTGACATACGATGAAATTCACCTTTTTAATTACAAAGAAAAATGTGATTTTTAACATACAACGTTAATTCACTTTATAATTTACATATAAAAATGTAAATTTTGACATACGATGAAATTCACCTTTTTAATAATAAAGAAAAATGTGATTTTTAACATACAACGTTAATTCACTTTATAATTTACATACAAAAATGTAAATTTTGACATACGATGAAATTCACCTGTTAATTACAAATAAAAATGTAATTTTTAACATACGGTCCTAATTCGCATCCAAACAACATATAAAAATGTCATTTTTATTTTACCATTCTAATTTACATCTAAACAACATATAAAAATGATGTAAATTTCATACGATGCAAATTTCTATTTTATTTACATTAAAAATAATGTAAATTTCATACGGTGAAATTCTTATTTATTTTACATTAACAAAAATGTAGACTTTACATATGGTGAAATTCCTATATATTTACATTAATAAAAATGTAGACTTTTCATACGGTGAATATTCTATATATTTACATTAATAAAAATGTAAACTTTACATATGGTGAAATTCTATATATTTACATTAATAAAAATGTAAACTTTTCATACGGTGAATATTCTCATTATAATCACGTCTAAAAATGTCATTTATACTTTATCGTTCTAATTTACATTAAATTAACATATAAAAATGTCAACTTTATTTCATTGTTCTTATTTACATTAAAATAACATATAGAAATGTCAACTTTATTTCATCGTTCTTATTTACATTAAAATAACATATAAAAATGTCAACTTTATTTCATCGTTCTTATTTACATTGAAATAACATATAAAAGTGTCAACTTTATTTCATCGTTCTTATTTACATTAAAATAACATATAAAAATGTCAAGGTTCAATTCCAATGCATTAACATAACGGTTCAACTTCAACGTCATAACATAACACAAAATATAAGGTTCGACTTTGTGTGATAACATACATGTGATGAACACATATAGATTTATAATTATCTATCATAGAAACATAGCAACATCATCAATCATATCTAAACAAAATAGATCTGAAGATTAACCATGGAATTACTGCGTCACAACAAAGTAATTATTTAATTAATTAATTTAAATGAGGAAATTTCACATCTAACACTTAAAATTTCAGATCTAATATCATAACATCGCAACAATTCAGATCTGCAACTTATATTAACATCCATCATCGATCCATTTATTTTTGATTCTCAACTTCTCATACGCAAGAATAACAACTAAATTAATTAAATTTATTTAAAAATAAATTCCCACCTTGATTAAAGCGAATAGAAAAATCCAAAAATTCAGAAAATGGTCGCACTTGATTTCAGCAACCTCTATTTGTCGTCATGGTCTCGCACAATCTGAAATTTTTCAGTTTGGATTTCGTATGTGTTAATTATCAAAATTTGAACAAAATTAACTTTTAACAACTGCAGTTGCCACAGCCAGAAGCGTGGCAAATTCTGAAATGAATTTCATACCCTTTTGTTCAAAACTTTAATCTCGATTTTCAGGAGCTATAGTCGATGTTTTCAGGAACCGATTGCTGGAGGTCGAAGGGGGTGGAGAGGCTCCAGAACGCCGGAAGAGGGGGGGTTGCGCACGCGCCTGGTGGTGGCGGGAGGGCTCGGACGACGGAGGATTTACGGGGTCGGGGCGGCGGCTACAGGCCTTGAGATGGGGAGAAATGGGTATGGAATCGAAGAGCTCTGAAATCTCTTCGAAACGTGACAAACGACGAAGGTTTTCATTGAGAATTGGGGGAGAAATCAGGGTTTGAAGTTTTGAGATGTGGTGGGTTTTGGTGGCGGCTGAACACGATGGGGGAAGATGAATGAATAGTGTTTTTATAATAAAATAATAATATTAAATAATTAATTAGCCCAATAAAGTTCCGTTTGGCCACTAACGCGGAATTTGGCCTGCTTACTGTCGTTCTTAAGGTTTTGACGCCTTCTGAACGCAATGGGACAGGTCTCATGGCCCAATTCCGCAATATGTAAATATTTCATTTAAATTTACATTAAAAATCAATTAATTAAATATTTACCGTTCATTTAAATACGCCGGGGCCACATACTAACCCAGGAAAATCCATAAAAATTATTTCTGGCTTTGTTTTGACGATACGATCACAACAAAATTTATTTCGTTCGATTCTGAGCTCGTTTGTAAAATGGCCATTTCTGGTCGATCCAATTTAACTGTAATTGACCAAAACACATTTTCCTTTGCCACGCTCACATATTAACTTCAAAAATTATGAAATTTGAAACCTAGCAATAATTTTACATCCCGGATCCAACAAAAGTGGTTTCGTCGAATTCTGAGGTCGTATGCAAAATGTCGATTTCCAAGGACGATATAATCTCTATAGCGACCTTTCTGAAAATTCATTTAGCCATAACTTTTGATTCCCACTATGAAACTTTGATTTTTCAGATTCTTTAGAAGATATTCATCAAAAAATTTAAATATTTTACATTTCACCAAAATCCGGTTTATTCTGCATCCTGTGTAGTTAGTCAAAGTTCAAGTTTGACTTTTCAAACTACCGTCCTATTTCTAATTCTTTATTCAATTTATCTGAATATATTTGCATTAACTTTGCTCAAAATAAATTTCCATTCATTTTTATTTGAAATAATTTATTTTAAATATTTAAACACGCCTAAAATCTCTAAAATGAAAATTTTAAATTGACCCCAAATTCCGGGTTGCTACGGTCTCCCCTGCTTAAGAACTTTTCGTCCTCGAAAAGGGAAAAGAAAAATAGAAGGGTAAGAACCAATACAGAGAATGTTCTTAACAGAAATAGTACCACCTAAAACATCAGGCTTACCCGCTCCTTCAGAAGAAGTAGGTGTGGAAGAAGGTGGTGCACTTGCTCCCTCGTACACATGGGCAACATGGGAACTCCTCAATAGTGGACAATTACGTTTGATGTGACCCTTTTTATGGCAGTTACAGCATTTCCTAGTGTCCTCTCTTCTGGCCTTCTTTGGATTCCCGTAGTCCTTGCTAAAGTGTCCAAATTTCTGGCAGTGGTAGCATTGCAGCTTGGTCTTATCATGAATCATCGTAGCTCCAGAACTGCTTTCTTCAGGCTTCTTCTCATAGCGACAGGCAAACTTATTATAAAGCCTTTCCACCTCTTGCCTTGCAATATACTTCATTAAACAGCTCTTTAAATTTGGTCCAAGTCATTTCTTCTTCTCCTCCTATATTGATCTCTTCCCACCAAAGCTGTGCTTCGCCTTGGAGCATCTATGAAGCCACAAATCTCTTCTTTTGGTCTTCCAGTTCTAGCACTCTAAATATCTTTTCACAATTCTTAAGCCATGCCTGAGCCTGTGTCACGGTCTCCGTACCTGTGAATGGAACTCCATCTTATTTCTTAAAATCCTTCACTATCCTTACCAAGTCAAAGGGCTGCGGTGGTGGTTGTTGAACTGCGGGCACCTCGGTTCCAATAACATTTTGCCCCATTGTTCTAACTCTAGCAGTTCTAGAGGCACAAGTACTCATTTTTAGTTAGTTCTGTACGATCAAGGAAAGAGTCAGAACAACTGTAATGGTGATTCAAATAGGTAGAAAAGATCGAAGGATGAATGGAAAGATGATGATAAAGTGACTGGCTATTATGTATCTCATGAAATGTTCACCATAGAATATTGTGATTCTATGTAAACGAATTATCATAAATATGTTATATCCCAAAGCTAAGTTTAACCAAAGCTCTGATACCAACTGTGATGACCCCAAACTTCCACGGTATGAAAGTAAGGAATAATCATTTGGAATACAACATAAATACAATAATACATATGTAACGACCCGGATTTTCGGCGACTTTGGTTATCGACATAAGCACGATGTCGATAACCAAAACATCGAAAAATCCTGGTAGTTAGTGAAAGAAATTAGAGGGTGAGGAAAGATAAGATAGAAAATTAGAATAGAAGAAGAAGAAGAACACAACATCAGAGTAACACGAATCTCACAGCGGAACGAATAAATATATTTCATAACATAACTTTGAAATACAAACTGGGTACTTGAATATACATATCATTATCAAAGTACAGCACTTACAACACAGCGGAAATAAACTATAGCTATATGATCCTGAAGCCTCCTGCTCCAAGCTCTTCTAGTATATCTGTAAATCCCGACTACTTGACTGCCCGTACAAATTTAGGCACCCAAGAGTTTAGGGAAAACAACAAAGTAAACTCCGGGTCAGTCATGGGACTGGTGTGAGTAAAACAGTTAAAAACAGTTATACAGGTATATGATATCTCATAAGACCACGCCGCATAACGGAACGGGTTTTTTCCCTTATGAGAATCCAAAATATCTTTATATCAAAAACCTTTTGATATTATAATAATGTCTATCAATCACAGCTATAATAATAATCTAGTAGAAACGCTTTCATCTCACGTTCTACATATATAGTATACAATCAAAACCGCAAGCACGTATTGGGTAATGGATTTCCAACTATGACAAGGTATGGAATCACCTTTCGCTCGTGTACCTCTAGAGAGGAATACACTGGGTTCAACAAGAACATCTTGCAACCCGGCCACACATGACCGACCACTCATTTCGCTTGAGTGTATCGAATGTATATCACCAACAGTTGGGATCAGCAACCGTTTCCCGAATGGGACAGCATCAACAATAGATTTTTAGAAGTAAATGAAACTCTAGATCAGGTGATTATACACCCTACTTCGGTGCGACCGACTTAGCCATGCTGCCTGCCCGATTTCTGTCATTTACCGGATGATGAGGCTAGAAGCTACGCTTTATCATCATATCAGATTCACTTTGAATGCCACATCATCAAATCCATTAGATCACCGATTGACGTCCTCAACAATACGTTACGTGTTAGCTAAAAGAAGTTTCCTTCTCCGCTTCCACTCTTGGTACGGTTGGAGAAATCAATATACGTGATCGTCTGGACATACTCTGTCGGACATCCGTCCATACAGGTCATCCAGGAACAGGATGAACCGAAGGCACTATTCTGTAAATAGGATAGCCCTTGCATAACTCCGTCTTCAATTATCTTTGGCATATATGATTCGCAACGCTTATGCCAATACAGAGTGGTTCTTTGGATAATAATCCAACCGGTCTCTCCATATTAACAACGTTAAAATGGTCAAAACTTCGATAGTCTGTGATTTAACTATCGAATAAAAATAGGTGTGCAAACAATGATATTATTTCCAAATGGAAATTATATCGATCAAACATCATTCAACATTCATCTCTTTAGTTCATTAATTTACTTATCTCATGTTTCCCTACGTTCAATATTCCTTATTTTCTAAATTGGGAAAATATACGTTATTAACAAATGGAAAACATTTCCATTTCCTGTTTTCTTTATTTGAAAACATTTCTGGTTTCTTATTTGGAAAACATTTCCAAAGCTTCTTCCTTGGACTTAGACAGATGTTTTAAACAAACCATCACGATACCAACTCAAACCATTTCCTTTACTGCCGAACCTTAACTATCCCTTAGTTAAAATGAAGCCAATCAAGTTGGGGTAGAACTACCTCTCAGACCTTAACTGAACAACATTTCTAACTTTGAAACAGGTAAAGTTCACTTTATATTCCTTAACAAACTTCCTTACTTAACCCTCTTTCGAATAACTATATTCGATTAACTCTTTCGCTTCTATTCGAATAACTATATTCGATTAACTCATACGCTTCTATTCGAATAACTATATTCGATTAACTCTTTCGCTTCTATTTGAATAACTATATTCGATTAACTCATACGCTTCTATTCGAATAACTATATTCGATTAACTCTTTCACTTCTATTCGAATAACTATATTCGATTATCTCTTTTGCTTTAAACTCTAATCGATTAAACTAACATCGATTAACTTCTTTTGTTTTATCTCTAATCGATTTACTAACATCGATTAGCTCCTTTTGATAAACTACGTTTTCCGTTACAACTATTTCCTTTTTATAATGTTTACTTACCGTTACAAATATATCCTATTTATAACTTCTATTTACCGTTACAAATATTTCCTATTTATAACTTCTATTTACCGTTACAAATATTTCCTATTTATAACTTCTATTTACCGTTACAAATATTTCCTATTTATAACTTCTATTTACCGTTACAAATATTTCCTATTTATAACTTCTATTTATTTTCTAAATAAATATTCCTTTTCTATTTCTATTTATTTTCTAAATAAATATCCCTTTTATAAAACCGTGTTCGTTTTATAAATAATTCCTTTTATAAAATCCTGTGATTTTATAAAATTCCTTTATTTCAATATACATTGAAATACTTCTTTTTACATCCCAGGGTCTTTTATGATATTTACAATATCGAATAACAATGATCAACATCATTCCAACACACATAATCCATAACAGATTATATAACACATCATATATCACAATATATGAAAACAGTAAAATAAATGTTGAGGAATCCAGTTGGATTCCTCCAACCTGTTTCCCTGCATCACAGATGTTAAACAATGTAGATAACATCACTTTCAGTTCCATATGATATATTCTGTTAAACAGAATCAAATATAGAAAATTTAACTAACTGACTAGCAGTTCAATCAAACAGTCAACATACAGTAAATCAACCAATATCTAACAGTTCTAAAAATACAACATGAAATTATAAACTGTTCAGAGTTAGTGAGATTTACTCACATTGGACTGTTATCGTTAAAAACGGTTAACTGTCTTTGATTTAGACGGACAATTTATTTTGCAATAAATTGTAACGAGCTCGGATTCACTCTCAGTCAGTGTCATGTTGTTGCTCCCGTCCATACGATCCTAACGGATCCAACCGTTCGGAATTCTGTTAACGTAGGATAAAGATATACTATTAATAAGTTTGTACTATTCTACATATAAAAGAATTAAATTTCCTTTTTAAATCCATTGGGCTTTAACCCTTTTCCGGCCCACTAACCTTTTTAAATCCGGACCCGACAACCCTCCTTCCCCAAACACGAACTACCGACCCCAATTTTTCTTCAATGGCCATTCATGGAGGACATTCACCCAACAATCTCGATCAAATCCTCCACCATTTCCAACATCGCAACCACCGTTCCTCTCCTGTTCTCGAGACCATCCTTTCCATCACCAAATTACAACACTCGCTTCTTCCTGAAGACCGCCACTACAGTTTCGACGGCGAGCACGCAACCCCCAAGAAGGTGTCGGACTCCTCCAAACTGGGTCCACGCTAGCGCCCCGCGTACCCGAGTTCAACTATCACCCCGTACTCCTCCATCGCCACCTAGACGGAACTGCCGCAACCTTTAGCCTCGACTACCACAAAGCAAAACAAAGTCGAACCATATAAAATGGTTTAGGAATGAAGACTTCCATCCTATTGAATCAAGAATCATGCTTACCGATTTTAAATATTTTCCTATGATTTTATATGAATTTATACGGATTGAATTTGCTCAGGAAATTCATTTTCATATGGCGGCTGAGAACTTGATCGTGGAAAACAAAAATGTAAATTTGGTTTAGTATGATTTTAAGGGTGATTATATATAGGGATTATATTTACATTAAGAGGATGATTTGAAGGCCACGAGTTTGTTGGAGGATCATGTATTTCGTGTGGCTGCAAGGGAGTGAGACGTTCCCCTTTTTGGACCAGAGGATGAAGAAAGGTTATAAAATTTTTAGCTTACTTTGGTGCACCTACTTCGTTACACAAAATTTATACGATTGTACGGACTGCTATAGACAGAATTGAACATACCGTTGTGACGACCAAAGTACCATGATCCCAAAGATATAATAATATCGGTAGGTGGACTCATATTTTGAAACTTCAAAAATGTTGATTTCAGGGTGCAAAATACTCCAAGTAAAAAGTTGCTTATTTAATTAATTAAAAATTACAGTAAAATTCTAAAAATTTAATTATCACTATTTCCCAAAAGAACATTGTCTAAATTCAACCCCGATATTCAAATATGTTGAAATAACTGTTATGGCCGATAAACGATTCTATAGCGACTATTCTGAAATTTGATTTGGACGTACATCAAAATCTACACGATGAAATCCCGATATTTCTCTTCCACTAGAAAGATATACTCCATCAGCTCCATACGTTTCTTGTTTCACGGAAATCCGATTTAAAACGAACCCTGTATTTTCAGTTGAAGTTCAAATCGCCAAATCACGAACTGCAGCGCCATTTCGAGCTCGTTTATAATTATATTATAAACTATACGTTCAACTGTCGACGATTGAATATATTCGTTATTCAAATTCAATTCTAAACTGAATTAAATATCCTAGATGATCCGGTTCACACCATATCGCAAATTTCAGCCAATTCTGATTATTTCAGAATTTAATATAGTATTTAATTTATTATTTTAATTAAATATTCACCATTATTAAATTCCACGACCATTAAATCCTCTAAACCACCATTGATATAATCAAATAAACTAATCATAATACCTCTGCCAATGCGGGTCATTACAATCTTCCCCACTTAAAATAATTTCGTCCTCGAAATTGCTAAAAGGTAGAGGACGACCCTATCGACTGGTTAGAACATATTTGTTCACTTCTTAACTTCAGTTTCAACTGAACCAATTTAAATTCAATTTAATTATTAATTAATTCTTATCAACGAAAATTTTCAAAAATATAAAAATTTTCTAACGCCTTAACTTTTCGAAAAATTTCGCCAGTACCTCCTTTCTACTGGTCAATACGTCAAACTCCAACTCGCCTCTCTGGGCCATCTCCATCCCAAAAGAAAAATCAAACAGCCAAGCAGCTTGCCGATTGGCTCATCAAAATCTCATACCATATGAAATATAAACTTGTACCTTTTGTCGGGCATATCAACTCTATCACTTCCATATGCTATCAACTCAGCACATACAAGAGTTACCCCCAATCAAATCCAATCTGCTTTTATCCACGACACAACCATTCACTTATATCCGAGCTAAATATCATTTCAACTCGAGTTCCTTCTCGATTCCCAACTCTTAACTTGATTATCCCATTACACTTCAAATTTGAATCTCACAATCCAATTTGTCTCGATATCATTCTAATTCAATCTCAGTTACCACTTTACTGGCTTTACTTTAATTCAAATTTTGCTTTCACAAATTTCTGTTAAATATGTTTTTAATTCAAACAGTCTCTTCCTGGGAATTTTAAACAGTTTACTTTTTCAAAAATCAAATTTCCCTTTTGAAATTCAACTGAGCCCATAATCAATATTCCATTAGTTAAATCACTTCTCTATTTCTTTAACAATATTTGTTAACCAAATATTTGCAATAACCATATTGGCCCTTTTATGTTATTTGGAAAACATTTCCGAATATCGCCTTCCTTTATTTTCTAACTTTTAGAAAATATATGCTATTTATAATTGGAACATATTCCAATTACTTATCTCTTTTCCGATCTCGTTTATTTCTATACTTAGGAAATATTCTTTATTCTATTTCCAAGCTTACACTTATTTGGGTTAAAACGGATGTTGTGTAAAACATCGTTACGACAACCCAAATACTATATTCAACTAACTCTTATTCATCATTGATCTTTGAGCCTGAAATCTTACTATTTATTTGTTAATAATGAAATCAATCAAGTTGGGTATAACTACCTCTCAGACCTTGACTGAATAACATTTATAACGTCCAAACAGATATGACTACTTACTCGAATAATCAATACCATACAACTACTTATTCACTTTTAAACACGTATACACTATCTCTTTCTATTCTTACGAGATCTTATTCTTACACTTCCTTTTTGATTTTACTATTCTATTTCTAAGTTCGTTTCCTTATTGACTTCTATATAAATCGATACGTTGATTTCTAACTATCAAATTATCTTAAAATATTCTAACTCCTTAAATTCTCGGAAAAATTCGCCATAACCTCCTTTGTATTGGGAGTATCGGGATATTTCAAATAGCCTCCCATGGCCCTCACCAATCCAAAAGAAAAACAAAAGCCAAGTGGCTAGCCGATACGGCGCATAAAATCTCATATATGAATTAAATACATACCTTTTGTCGAGCATTCTATTTATATACCTTCGTACCTTATCCATACCTATCTCATGTATATTTATACATTTCTAATTCATTTCTACTTAATCCAATCATTTTAACTTAGTTCGTTAAGTGATTTTCAAATTACTGGTTTTCCCATTTCACCTTCATATTTGAGTATAACATGTTCAAATATATTTTAACTTGTTTATCAACTAATTGAATTCCTTTTCAATTCTATTTGAATTCCCTATATTCAAATTCCATTTCAATTCTCTTATTCAAATTCTATACTTGAATTTCATTTCAATTCTCTTATTCAAATTCCATACTTGAATTTCTTTTCAAATCCATTTGAATTCTCTTTATTTCATTTCCCCTTTGAATTTTCTATATTCAAATTTCAAATTCAATTCTATTTGAATCTTCTTTATTCAAATTTCCTTTTCAATTCTATTTGAATCTTGTACATTCAAATTTCATTTCACTTTCGATATTCAAATCCTATATTTGAAATCTCTTATATTTTCTATATCCAAACGCCATTTGGATTTCTATATTCAAATTCTATATCACTTCCATTGAATTTCATATATTCAAACTCCCTTTGAATTTCTATATTCAATTTCTATTTGAAATTTATTTATTCAAATCCCCTTTGAATTTTCTATATTCAAATCCTATGTTTGAACTTCCTTTATTCAAATTCCTTTAAATAAGTCTCAGTTTCAATTCCTTTTGAAATCGATATTTCTACCCTTGAAAAGTAGATTTCCCTTTCAATTTCGCACTTGTATTTTTATATTTCTGAATTATCCAATGATAATTCTTTTCACTTCATTTTATAAACTTCGTTTATAAAAGAACTATTTATAAACTTCGTTTATAAAGGACTTCTCGTTTTATTTCTTTTAAACAAGTTAATATTTCAAATCTATTTAAAAATTCAAATTCTATATTTTAAATCCCATTTTGAAATTCAACACAACTAGTCTTTCCAAAAACAAATTCAAAACAGTATCTTTGGTAGTAATTCGTCACTTACAACTCGAAAATGAATATTGATGATGCAGCTGTCATCATCAGAATCTATTTTCCAGCGATCGAAGTGAGTTCAATACTATAAAACCATTTCTAAACATTTCCACTTTGAAATCCATTTCAAAATATAATTCACACTGCTTGTAAAACAAATTAAAATCTCCTAGGATCTTAAATTTTCCTTATTTTTAATCCCAATCCATTTACAAACACTTATCCAATTCTCCAGAGTTTTAACTTCAATTCTGGTTTAAATTTCAGATTTAACTCATCTGATTTCACGTATTTCACTTATATGAATTGTGATTGGTTATTTACATAACCATTTAATTTATAATCTTACTCGATTATAATAACAACCAATATTTCTATTATATATCAAAATATACGTTGGGTAAAATATTTTCATTTACCCTCTTTTCAAAACATATCGTGACGACCCATCGTATTCGAGTGTTTAGTAACTCCTACCGATACAGTGGATCAAACTGATCGACCAGAACTCATAAACAACTCAACCAATGAATCTCCACAATATAAAACAAATTTTTATATCAATAACAAATACGTTCACTCGTATATATACACTCAATCTCAGTCTAGGGTATTACTAACCCTATCTCTACCGAGTCACGCCACAGAGCCAAGTAATTCTTAACTTAAGCTCTGATACCAACTGTAACGACCCGGATTTTCGGCGACTTTGGTTATCGACATAAGCACGATGTCGATAACCAAAACATCGAAAAATCCTGGTAGTTAGTGAAAGAAATTAGAGGGTGAGGAAAGATAATATAGAAAATTAGAATAGAAGAAGAAGAAGAACACAACATCAGAGTAACACGAATCTCACAGCGGAACGAATAAATATATTTGATAACATAACTTTGAAATACAAACTTGGTACTTGAATATACATATCATTATCAAAGTACAACACTTACAACACAGCGGAAATAAACTATAGCTATATGATCCTGAAGCCTCCTTCTCCAAGCTCTTCCAGTATATCTGTAAATCCCGACTACTTGACTGCCCGTACAAATTTAGGCACCCAAGAGTTTAGGGAAAACAACAAAGTAAACTCCGGGTCAGTCATGGGACTGGTGTGAGTAAAACAGTTAAAAACAGTTATACAGGTATATGATATCTCATAAGACCACGCCGCATAACGGAACGGGTTTTTCCCTTATGAGAATCCAAAATATCTTTATATCAAAAACCTTTTGATATTATAATAATGTCTATCAATCACAGCTATAATAATAATCTAGTAGAAACGCTTTCATCTCACGTTCTACATATATAGTATACAATCAAAACCGCAAGCACGTATTGGGTAATGGATTTCCAACTATGACAAGGTATGGAATCACCTTTCGCTCATGTACCTCTAGAGAGGAATACACTGGGTTCAACAAGAACATCTTGCAACCCGGCCACACATGACCGACCACTCATTTCGCTTGAGTGTATCGAATGTATATCA
This sequence comes from Allium sativum, assembly GCA_030737875.1. NCBI lineage: Eukaryota > Viridiplantae > Streptophyta > Magnoliopsida > Asparagales > Amaryllidaceae > Allium > Allium sativum. The sequence goes on from CM060921.1 coordinate 44,623,762, forward strand.
CCAACAGTTGGGATCAGAAACCGTTTCCCGAATGGGACAGCATCAACAATAGATTTTTAGAAGTAAATGAAACTCTAGATCAGGTGATTATACACCCTACTTCGGTGCGACCGACTTAGCCATGTTGCCTGCCCGATTTCTGTCATTTACCGGATGATGAGGCTAGAAGCTACGCTTTATCATCATATCAGATTCACTTTGAATGCCACATCATCAAATCCATTAGATCACCGATTGACGTCCTCAACAATACGTTATGTGTTAGCTAAAAGAAGTTTCCTTCTCCGCTTCCACTCTTGGTACGGTTGGAGAAATCAATATACGTGATCGTCTGGACATACTCTGTCGGACATCCGTCCATACAAGTCATCCAGGAACAGGATGAACCGAAGGCACTATTCTGTAAATAGGATAGCCCTTGCATAACTCCGTCTTCAATTATCTTTGGCATATATGATTCGCAACGCTTATGCCAATACAGAGTGGTTCTTTGGATAATAATCCAACCAGTCTCTCCATATTAACAACGTTAAAATGGTCAAAACTTCGATAGTCTGTGATTTAACTATCGAATAAAAATAGGTGTGCAAACAATGATATTATTTCCAAATGGAAATTATATCGATCAAACATCATTCAACATTCATCTCTTTAGTTCATTAATTTACTTATCTCATGTTTCCTCACGTTCAATATTCCTTATTTTCTAAATTGGGAAAATATACGTTATTAACAAATGGAAAACATTTCCATTTCCTGTTTTCTTTATTTGAAAACATTTTTGGTTTCTTATTTGGAAAACATTTCCAAAGCTTCTTCCTTGGACTTAGACAGATGTTTTAAACAAACCATCGCGATGCCAACTCAAACCATTTCCTTTACTACCGAACCTTAACTATCCCTTAGTTAAAATGAAGCCAATCAAGTTGGGGTAGAACTACCTCTCAGACCTTAACTGAACAACATTTCTAACTTTAAAACAGGCAAAGTTCACTTTATATTCCTTAACAAACTTCCTTACTTAACCCTCGTTCGAATAATTATATTCGATTAACTCTTTCGCTTCTATTCGAATAACTATATTCGATTAACTCATACGCTTCTATTCAAATAACTATATTCGATTAACTCTTTCGCTTCTATTCGAATAACTATATTCGATTAACTCATACGCTTCTATTCGAATAACTATATTCGATTAACTCTTTCGCTTCTATTCGAATAACTATATTCGATTAGCTCTTTTGCTTTAAACTCTAATCGATTAAACTAACATCGATTAACTTCTTTTGTTTTATCTCTAATCGATTTACTAACATCGATTAGCTCCTTTTGATAAACTACGTTTTCCGTTACAACTATTTCCTTTTTATAATGTTTACTTACCGTTACAAATATATCCTATTTATAACTTCTATTTACCGTTACAAATATTTCCTATTTATAACTTCTATTTACCGTTACAAATATTTCCTATTTATAACTTCTATTTACCGTTACAAATATTTCCTACTTATAACTTCTATTTACCGTTACAAATATTTCCTATTTATAACTTCTATTTATTTTCTAAATAAATTTTCCTTTTCTATTTCTATTTATTTTCTAAATAAATATCCCTTTTATAAAACCGTGTTCGTTTTATAAATAATTCCTTTTATAAAATCCTGTGATTTTATAAAATTCCTTTATTTCAATATACATTGAAATACTTCTTTTTACATCCTAGGGTCTTTTATGATATTTACAATATCGAATAACAATGATCAACATCATTCCAACACACATAATCCATAATAGATTATATAACACATCATATATCACAATATATGAAAACAGTAAAATAAATGTTGAGGAATCCAGTTGGATTCCTCCAACCTGTTTCCCTGCATCACAGATGTTAAACAATATAGATAACATCACTTTCAGTTCCATATGATATATTCTGTTAAACAGAATCAAATATAGAAAATTTAACTAACTGACTAGCAGTTCAATCAAACAGTCAACATACAGTAAATCAACCAATATCTAACAGTTCTAAAAATACAACATGAAATTATAAACTGTTCAGAGTTAGTGAGATTTACTCACATTGGACTGTTATCGTTAAAAACGGTTAACTGTCTTTGATTTAGATGGACAATTTATTTTGCAATAAATTGTAACGAGCTCGGATTCACTCCCAGTCAGTGTCATGTTGTTGCTCCCGTCCATACGATCCTAACGGATCCAACCGTTCAGAATTCTGTTAACGTATGATAAAGATATACTATTAATAAGTTTGTACTATTCTACATATAAAAGAATTAAATTTCCTTTTTAAATCCATTGGGCTTTAACCCTTTTCCGGCCCACTAACCTTTTCAAATCCGGACCCGACAACCCTCCTTCCCCAAACACGAACTACCGACCCCAATTTTTCTTCAATGGCCATTCACGGAGGACATTCACCCAACAATCTCGATCAAATCCTCCACCATTTCCAACATCGCAACCACCGTTCCTCTCCTGTTCTCGAGACCATCCTTTCCATCACCAAATTACAAGACTCGCTTCTTCCTGAAGACCACCACTACAGTTTCGACGGCGAGCACGCAACCCCCAAGAAGGTGTCGGACTCCAAACTGGGTCCACGCTAGCGCCCCGCGTACCCGAGTTCGACTATCACCCCGTACTCCTCCATCGCCACCTAGAGGGAACTGCCGCAACCTTTAGCCTCGACTACCACAAAGCAAAACAAAGTCGAACCATATAAAATGGTTTAGGAATGAAGACTTCCATCCTATTGAATCAAGAATCATGCTTACCGATTTTAAATATTTTCCTATGATTTTATATGAATTTATACGGATTGAATTTGCTCAGGAAATTCATTTTCATATGGCGGCTGAGAACTTGATCGTGGAAAACAAAAATGTAAATTTGGTTTAGTATGATTTTAAGGGTGATTATATATAGGGATTATATTTACATTAAGAGGAGGATTTGAAGGCCACGAGTTTGTTGGAGGATCATGTATTTCGTGTGGCTGCAAGGGAGGGAGACGTTCCCCTTTTTGGACCAGAGGATGAAGAAAGGTTATAAAATTTTTAGCTTACTTTGGTGCACCTACTTCGTTACACAAAATTTATACGATTGTACGGACTGCTATAGACAGAATTGAACATACCGTTGTGACGACCAAAGTACCACGATCCTAAAGATATAATAATATCGGTAGGTGGACTCATATTTTGAAACTTCAAAAATGTTGATTTCAGGGTGCAAAATACTCCAAATAAAAAGTTGCTTATTTAATTAATTAAAAATTACAGTAAAATTCTAAAAATTTAATTATCACTATTTCCCAAAAGAACCTTGTCTAAATTCAACCCCGATATTCAAATATGTTGAAATAACCGTTATAGCCGATAAACGATTTTATAGCGACTATTCTGAAATTTGATTTGGACGTACATCAAAATCTACACGATGAAATCCCGATATTTCTCTTCCACTAGAAAGATATACTCCATCAGCTCCATACGTTTCTTGTTTCACGGAAATCCGATTTAAAACGAACCCTGTATTTTTAGTTGAAGTTCAAATCGCCAAATCACGAACTGCAGCGCCATTTCGAGCTCGTTTATAATTATATTATAAACTATACGTTCAACTGTCGACGATTGAATATATTCGTTATTCAAATTCAATTCTAAACTGAATTAAATATCCTAGATGATCCGGTTCACACCATATCGCAAATTTCAGCCAATTCTGATTATTTCAGAATTTAATATAGTATTTAATTTATTCTTTTAATTAAATATTCACCATTATTAAATTCCACGACCATTAAATCCTCTAAACCACCATTGATATAATCAAATAAACTAATCATAATACCTCTGCCAATGCGGGTCATTACAACATATCACAGATACAAAATAGCATAGGAAATTCATAGAGTAACAACATCATAGCAGCGGAAATATAATGTCATCAATCCACAGAAAATCCACAGTCACATAATTCTACATTATTACATCAAATTCGCAGAAAAGAAATAAGTTCCAACTCCAACTTAAACAACGTGGAATAAACCAAGTTTAATGTCTGAAATAAAAAGAAAGAGAAAAATGCAAAAGCAGAGAATGATAAGTCTTCAAACTCCTAGTCATCAACTCTCCACAAGCAAATCCAAGAGAAATAATAAGCAGCTCCAAAGGAAAGGCTCCAAGCGGAAAATAAACCTGTTTACTTGGCTGCCCGTGTAGAAAGGAGGGCATCCGAGTTTGCAAAAAGGTGGAAACAAACAACGGGTCAGTCGTGGGACTGGTGTGAGAATTCTTATCTAATTAATCACTATTAAAATGGCAAATCCAAAGAACACGCCGCTAATGCGGAACGGGTTTACTCTAATGGATTGCCGTGCATAAAAGTGTTAGAATAAATGATAAGTAAATCGTACAACAATGTTATGCTTTTTAGAAAAATGGAATCACCATAAGACCCAGGTCCCATCACACAATGCAACACAAACCAGAGGATAGGGTTTTAACTTATAGTGATTAAACATGCTAAATACGGCAAATACGAGTTTAATATTATTATTAATATATATTAAAACATTTCAAAGTAAATGTAGAAATCCTAGGAAGAATAGTATCCCATACTACTATGCCTCCATACTAGTAATACAATCAAATTCGTAGGGTCGTATTTGGATTTTGGTTTCCATCATGAGTCAAGGCTAGGGAGGAGCTCCTACCGATTCGAGACACTCTAGCTATTGTCTCAGGATCCCCCGCAGTGAACCCTTGGAAAGCTGCAGGGCCGGTCCACCATACGAGTTGCGGATTAGTTATTCCTGAACACACGTTTCCCAGTCCTATAGGACCTATCATCCGAGGCGCCTCATTCCATCATCCACATAAGTAAAATGTTGGGCCGTGTTAAAACCCAATCACCACTTCTAGTTAGAAGGAAACGTGTTGATCTCCCTGCGTTCCCTTCTCCCGTTTTAGACTCCGCCGGCGTGTGAGGTTCGCGAAGTCATGTTGTACACAAAGCTACGCCTAAACAGGATATGCTTTGATCGTCCCACAAAGCCTGCTTTTCAACAAAACCTTGATCATATGCATCTTGGCATGCCAGATCATCTCTCCATACCGTACTACCAACCCTTTGCCGAAATATATGAACGGGTGTTAAGCAAGAGAATAAATTCCCCGCCACCAAACATCCATACATTCGACAAAAGATTAATAACATGATATTTGATAGAGTATGATGTCAGACACACAATCCATTTAGTGGCTTATGCTCTGGGCCTGAGCGAAAGCCAAACCCATGAAATCAACACGTACGTTTGGGCAATGAGCATGACCTTGAATTGGGAGCAAGTCAAGTCAAGGCCTCGATGGTTGTCCATTCGAGGGAAGATTTACGGTCTTCATACGCCATCTTCATATTTTCAATTAACGTCGCTTGGATTATTCAGAATGAGAGAACTCGGACTTCCCAAATATTCCTCTTATATATATATATTTTAAAATCCTTCTTATAATTATTTTTATTAACGATTTATTCCCATTTTAATTATTTAAAATAATTAATTTTTTATATAGTGACGCCTTAAGTCCATGGGCGACTATGGCGCTGCATTCAAACAATTTTGATTTTCCCATTTCTCATAATTTAACCATTGGATCTTAGTGTAATATATATCATTGGAAAGATTTTTCCAAGACGGTCCTAACGGTTTCAGTTTCAAGAAAATCTGACGGTCGGATCTTCTTGTATAGTCGTTTAAAAGTACGATTTCAAAACGCGAAATACCACGCCCTATTCGTTTAATTATAATTATAATTATATATATAATCATTGAATCGTAATAACATCGTTTTATTAAAGCAAGGCCCTACACAACTACCGACACTCACCACATTTTTAATTCATTTGAAAATGAAAATACCATTACCGCATCCTAATTTCATTCTTTTTCTTACATTGAGAATGTAAATTTTGATACACTCAAAATCCTATTTTTAAATTACATATAAAAAATATAATTTCTAATGACAATGCAAACTCTACTCTTAATTCACATTGTAAAAAAAACATGATTTTTAATTACATTGCAAACACTACATCTAATTCACATTGTAAAAATATGATTTTTAATTACAATGCAAACACTACATTTAATTTACATTGTAAAAATATAATTTTTAATTACAATGCATCTAATTTACATTGTAAAAATATGATTTTTAATTACAATGCAGACACTACATCTAATTTACATTGTAAAAATATGATTTTTAATTACAATGCAGACACTACATCAAATTTACATTGTAAGAATATGATTTTTAATTACAATGCAAACACTACATCTAATTTACATTGTAAAAATATGATTTTTAATTACAATGCAAACACTACATCTAATTTACATTGTAAAAATATGATTTTTAATTACAATGCAAACACTACATCTAATTTACATTGTAAAAATATAATTTTTAATTACAATGCAAACACCATATCTCATTTACATTGTAAAAATATAATTTTTAATTACAATGCAAACACTACATCTAATTTACATTGTAAAAATATAATTTTTAATTACAATGCAAACACTACATCTAATTTACATTGTAAAAATATAATTTTTAATTACAATGCAAACACTACATCTAATTCATATTTGTAAAAATATGATTTTTAATTACAATGCAAACACTACATCTAATTTACATTGTAAAAATATAATTTTTAAATGCAAACACTACATCTAATTTACATTGTAAAAATATAATTTTTAATTACAATGCAAACACTACAACTAATTCACATTGTAAAAATATGATTTTTAATTACAATGATAAATGTAGTTTTTGTCATATGGTATAATTTCCTATAGACCTTACATATAAAAATGTAATATTTAACACACAATGCAAATTCATGTTTTAATTACGTATAAAAATGTAATTTTATTCTACGATGTAATTCCCTATATAATTTACATATAAAAATGTAAATTTTAACATACGATGAAATTTCCATGTTAATTACAAAGAAAAATGTAATTTTTAACGTATAACGTTAATTCACTTTATAATTTACACATAAAAATGTAAATTTTGACATACGATGAAATTCAAATTTTTAATTACAATGAAAAATGTGATTTTTAACATACAACGTTAATTCACTTTATAATTTACATGTAAAAATGTAAGTTTTGACATACGATGAAATTCACCTTTTTAATTACAAAGAAAAATGTGATTTTTAACACACAACGTTAATTCACTTTATAATTTACATATAAAAATGTAAATTTTGACATACGATGAAATTCACCTTTTTAATTACAAAGAAAAATGTGATTTTTAACATACAACGTTAATTCACTTTATAATTTACATATTAAAATGTAAATTTTGACATACGATGAAATTCACCTTTTAATTACAAATAAAAATGTAATTTTTATCATATGGTCCTAATTCGCATCTAAACAACATATAAAAATGTCATTTTTATTTTACCGTTCTAATTTACATCTAAACAACATATAAAAATGATGTAAATTTCATACGTTGCAAATTTCTATTTTATTTACATTAAAAATAATGTAAATTTCATACTGTGAAATTCTTAATTATTTTACATTAACAAAAATGTAGACTTTACATATGGTGAAATTCCTATATATTTACATTAATAAAAATGTAGACTTTTCATACGGTGAATATTCTATATATTTACATTAATAAAAATGTAAATTTTTCATATGGTGAATATTCTATATATTTACATTAATAAAAATGTAAACTTTACATATGGTGAAATTCTATATATTTACATTAATAAAAATATAAACTTTTCATACGGTGAATATTCTCATTATAATCACGTCTAAAAATGTCATTTATACTTTATCGTTCTAATTTACATTAAATTAACATATAAAAATGTCAACTTTATTTCATCGTTCTTATTTACATTAAAATAACATATAAAAATGTCAACTTTATTTCATCGTTCTTATTTACATTGAAATAACATATAAAAGTGTCAACTTTATTTCATCGTTCTTATTTACATTGAAATAACATATAAAAGTGTCAACTTTATTTCATCGTTCTTATTTACATTAAAATAACATATAAAAATGTCAAGGTTCAATTCCAATGCATTAACATAACGGTTCAACTTCAACATCATAACATAACACAAAATATAAGGTTCGACTTTGTGTGATAACATACATGTAATGAATACATATAGATTTATAATTATCTATCATAGCAACATAGCAACATCATCAATCATATCTAAACAAAATAGATCTGAAGATTAACCATGGAATTACTGTGTCAGAACAAAGTAATTAATAAATTAATTAATTTAAATGAGGAAATTTCACATCTAATACTTAAAATTTCAGACCGAATATCATAACATCGCAATAATTCAGATCTGCAACTTATATTAACATCCATCATCGATCCATTTATTTTTGATTCTCAACTTCTCATACGCAAGAATAATAATTAAATTAATTAAATTTATTTAAAAATAAATTCTCACCTTGATTAAAGCGAATAGAAAAATCCAAAAATTCAGAAAATGGTCGCACTTGATTTCAGCAACCTCTATTTGCCGTCACGGTCTCGCACAATCTGAAATTTTTCAGTTTGGATTTCGTATGTGTTAATTATCAAAATTTGAACAAAATTAACTTTTAACAACTACAGTTGCCACAGCCATAAGCCTGGAAAATTCTGAAATGAATTTCATACCCTTTTGTTCAAAACTTTAATCTCGATTTTCAGGAGCTATAGTCGATGTTTTCAGGAACCGATTGCTGGAGGTCGAAGGGGGTAGAGAGGCGCCTGAACCCCGGAAGAGGGGGGTTGCGCACGCACCTGGTGGCGGCGGGAGGGCTTGAACGGCGGCGGATTTACAGGGTTGGGGCAGCGGCTACAAGCCTTGAGACGGGGAGAAATGGGTACGGAATCGAAGAGCTCTGAAATCTCTTCGAAACTTGACAAACGGCGAAGGTTTTCGTTGAGAATTGAGGGAGAAATCAGGGTTTGAAGTTTTGAGATGTGGAAGGTTTCAGTGGCGGCTGAACACGATGGGGGAAGATGAATGAATAGTGTTTTTATAATAAAATAATAGTATTAAATAATTAATTAGCCCAATAAAGGTCCGCTTGGCCACTAACTCGGAATTTGGCTTGCTTTCTGTTGTTCTTAAGGTTTTGACGCCTTCTGAACGCAATGGGACAGGTCTCGTGGCCCAATTCCGAAATCTGTAAATATTTCATTTAAATTTACATTAAAAATTAATTAATTAAATATTTACCGTTCATTTAAATACGCCGGGGCCACATACTGACCCAGAAAAATCCAGAAAAATTATTTCTGGCTTTGTTTTGACGATACGATCACAACAGAATTTATTTCGTTCGATTCTGAGCTCGTCTGTAAAATGGCCATTTTCTGGTCGATCCAATTTAACTGTAATTGACCAAAACACATTTTCCTTTGCCACGCTCACATATTAACTTCAAAAATTATGAAATTTGAAACCTAGTAATAATTTTACATCCCGGATCCAACAAAAGTGGTTTCGTCAAATTCCGAGGTCGTATCCAAAATGCCGATTTCCAAGGACGATATAATCTCTATAGCGACCTTTCTGAAAATTCATTTGGCACTAACTTTTGATTCCCGCGATTAAACTTCCATTTTTGAAATTCGTTAGAAAGATATTCATTAATAGATTTAAATATTTTTCGTTTCACCAAAATCCGGTTTATTCTGCACCTTGTGTACTTAGTCAAAGTTCAAGTTTGACTTTTCAAACTACTGTCCTATTTCTAATTCTTTATGCAATTTATTTGAATATATTTGCATTAACTTTGCTCAAAATAATTTTCCATTCATTTTTATTCAAAATAATTTATTTTAAATATTTAAACACCCCTAAAATATCTAAAATGAAAAATTTAAATTGGCCCCAAATTTCGGGTTGTTACACCTCCAAGGTCGCGAGAATCAAACGAAGCGTGTGAGTTCATAAGTGCGGAGTGAAGCAACCCTCCAAGGTCGCTGGAATTCATAAGCGCGAAACGAAGCGTAAGAGATCACTATACGTGAAAACGAAGTGTGGGTGTTCGTAAGCGCGGTACAGTGCAACCCTCTAAGGATGCGGGAATCCATAAGCGTGAAACGAAGCATGGGAGTTCACTATACGTGAAACGAAGCGTGAGAGTTCTTAAGCGCGGTTCGGTGCAACCCACCAAGGTTACGGGAATCCGTAAGAGCGAAACGATGCGCAGGAGTTCGCTATATGTGAAATGAAGCGTGGGAGTTCATAAGTGCGAAGCGATGCAACCCTCCAATGTCACGAGAATTCGTAAGCGTGTAACGAAGCACAGGAGTTCACTATACGTGAAGTGAAGCATGGGAATTCGTAAGCGCGGAGCGGTGCAACCCCGCAAGGTCGCGGGAATCATTAAGTGAGAAACGAATCCTGGGTAGTTCACTATACGTGAAACGAAGCGTGGTAGTTCGTAAGTGCGGAGTGATGCTACCCTCCAAGGTCGTGGTAATCCGTAATCGCGAAACGAAGCGCGGGAGTTCAGTATATGTGAAACGAAGCATGGGAGTTCGTAAGCGCAGAGCGATGCAACCCTCCAAGGTCGAGGGAATCCGTAAGTGCGAAACGAAGCGCGGGAGTTCAGTATACGTGAAGCGAAGCATGGGAGTTCGTAAACGTGAACCGATGCAACCTTCCAAGGTCACAGGAATCCGTAAGCATGAAATGAAGCGCGTGAGTTCAGTATACGTGACGCGAAGCATGGCAGTTCGTAAGCGTAGAGCGATGCAACCCTCCAAGGTTGCGAGAATCCGTAAGCGCGAAATGAAGCATGAGAGTTCGTAAGCGTGGAGCGATGCAACCCTCCAAGATCACGGGAATCCATAAGCACGAAACGAAGCGTAGGAGTTCACTGTACGTGAAACAAAGCGTCGGAGTTCGTAAGTGCGGAGAGATGCAACCATCCATGGTCGCGGGAATATGTAAGCGCGAAACTAAGCGTAGGAGTTCAGTATACGTGAAACGAAGCATGGAAGTTCGTAAGCACGGAGCGATGCAACCCTCTAAGGTCGTGGGTATCCTTAAGCGTGAAACAAAGCATGGGAGTTAAGCACACGTGAAACGAAGAGTGGGACTTTGTAAGCGCGGAACGATGAAACCTTCCGAGATCACGGGAGCCTGTAAGCACGAAACGAAGCGTGGGTGTTCTGTACATGGGAAATGAAGCGTAGGAGTTCGTAAGTGCGGAGCAGTGCAATCCTCCATAGTTGTAGGAATCCGTGAGCGTGAAACGAAGCACATGAGTTCAGTATACGTGAAACAAAGCGTTGGAGTTCGTAAGCGTGGAGCAGTACAACCCTCCAAGGTCGTGGGAATCCTTAAGCGCGAAACGAAGCACGGAAAGTTCACTATACGTGAAACGAAGCGTGGGAGTTATTAATCGTGGCGTGATGTAACCCTCCAAGATCGCGAGTTTCAAGTGAAGCGTAGTAGTTCGTAAGAGCGGAGCGATGCAAACCTCCCAGGTCGTGGGAATCGATAAGCGTGAAACGAAGCTTGGGAGTTCGTAAACATGGAGAGGTGCAACCATACAAGATCATGGGTATCCGTATGCGCAAAACGAAGCGGAGGGATTCACTGTACGTGAAACAAAGCTTGGGAGTACATAAGCGCGGGGCGATGCAACCCCTCCAAGGTCGCGGGAATCCGTAAGCGCCTCCAAGGTCATGGGAATCCGTAAGCGCGAAACAAAACATGGAAGTTAACTATACGTGAAACGAAGCGTGGGAGTTCGTAAGCACGGAGCTATGCAACCCTCCAAGGTCGCAAGAATCCGTAAGCGCGAAACGAAGCATGAGAGTTCAATATACGTGAAACGAAGCATGGGAGTTCGTAAGCACGGAGCGGTTCAACCCTCCAAGGTCACAGGAATCCATAAGCGCGTAACGAAGTGCGGGAATTCATTGTACGTTTAACGAAGCGTGAGGTTCGTAAGCACGCAGCGATGCAACCCTCCAAGGTCGCAGGAATCCGTAAGCGCGAAACTAAGCACGAGAGTTCACTCTACGTGAAACGAAGCATGGGAGTTCGTAAGCGCGGAGCGATGCAACCCTCTAAGGTCGCGGGTATCCATAAGCGTGAAATGAAGCACAGGAGTTCAGTATACATGAAATCAAGCATGGGAGTTCGTAAGCGCGAAGCGATGCAATCCTCCATGTTCGCAGGAATCAGTAAGCGCGAAACGAAGCACAAGAGTTCAGTATATGTGAAACGAAGTTTGGGAGTTCGTAAGCGTGGCGGGAATCCGTATGCGCGACACGAAGCACGGAAGTTTAGCATACGTGAAACGAAGCGTGAGAGTTCATAAGCGCGGAGCGGTGCAACCCTCCAAGGTCGTGGGAATCCGTAAGTGCGACACGAAGTGCAAGAGTTTAGCATACTTGAAACAAAGCATGGGAATTCATAAGCACGGAGCGATGCAACCCTTCAAGATGGCGGAATCCGTATGCGCGAAATGAAGCACGAGAGTTTAGTATACGTGAAACAAAGCCTAGGCGTTTGTAAGCGCGGAGCGATACAACCCTTCAAGGTCGTGGGAATCCGTAAGTGCGAAACGAACCGCGGGAGTTCAGCATACGTGAAACGAAGCGTGGGAGTTCGTAAGCGCTGAGCGGTGCAACCCTCCAATTTTGCGGGATTCCGAAAGCGCGGAATGAAGCGGGGAGTTCAGAATACGTGAAACGAAGCGTAGGAGTTCGTAAGCACGTAGCGATGCGACCCTCCATGTTCATGGGAATCCTTAAGTGCGTAACGAAGCGCGGTGGTTCACTATACGTGAAACGAATGATGGGAGTTCGTAAGCACGGAGCGATGCAACCCTTTAAGGTTGCGGGAATCCGTAAGCGCGAAATGAAGCGTGGTAGTTCTCTATACGTGGAACGAAGCGTAGTAGTTTGTAAGTGCAGAGCGGTGCAACCCTCCAAGGTCGTGAGAATCTGTAAGCGCATAACGGAGCATGGGAGTTCACTATACGTGAAATGAAGAGTTGAAATTGGTAAGTGCGGAGCGGTGCAACCCTCCAAGGTCGCGAGAATCCGTAAGCGCGAAACGAAGTGCCAAAAGTTCACTACATGTGAAACGTAGGGTGGGAGTTTGTAAGGGTGGAGCGATGCAACCCTCCAAGGTCGCGGGAATAAAACAAAGCGTGTGATTTCATAAGCGCGGAGCGATGCAACCCTCTTACGTCACGTGAATTTGTAAGCGCGAAACGTAGTGTGGGAGTTCTCTATACGTGAAATGACGCGTGGGAGTTCGTAAGCGCGGTGCGGTGCAACCCTCCATGGTCGCAAGAATCCGTAAGCGCGGAATGAAGGCAGGAGTTCACTTTGCGTCAAACGAAGCATGGGAGTTCTTAAGCGCAGATCGCTGCAACCCTCCAAGGTCGCGGGAATCCGTAAGCGCGAAATGATGCACGGGAATTCATTATACGTGAAATGAAGGGTGGGAGTACGTAAGCACGAAGCAGTGCAACCCTCCAATGTCGTGGGAATCCGTAAGCGCGTAACGAAGCATGCGAGTTCACAACACGTGAAACGAAGCATGAGAATTTGTAAGTGCGGAGCGGTGCAACCCTCCAAGGTCGCGGGAATCATTAAGCAAGTAACGAAGCGTGGGAAGTTCACTACACGTGAAACGAAGCGTGGTAGTTCGTAAGCACGGAGCGATGCAACCCTCCAAGGTTGTAGGAATCCATAAGCGCGAAACGAAGTGCGGGAGTTCAGTATATGTGAAACGAAGCATGGGAGTTTGTAAGCGCGGAGCGATGCAATGTCCCAAGGTAGAGGGAATCCGTAAGCGCGAAATAAAGCGTGGGAGTTCAATATGCGTGGAGTGAAGAGTGGGAGTTCGTAAGCATGAAGCGATGCAACCTTCCAAGGTCGCGGGAATCTGTAAGCACGAAACAAAGCGTAGAAGTTTAGTATTCGTGAAGCGAAGCATAGGAGTTCGTATGCGTGGAGCGATGCAAACCTCCAAGGTCGTGGGAATCCGTAAGCGCGAAACGAAGCGCGGGAGTTCAATATACGTGAAACGAAGGGTGGGAGTTCGTAAGCGCGGAGGGATGCAACCCTCCAAAATCGCGGGAATCCGTAAGCGTGAAACCAAGCATGGGAGTTCCCTATACATGAACCGAAGCGTGGGAGTTCGTGAGCGCAGAGCGATGCAACCCTCCAAAGTCACGGGAATCCGTAAGGGCAAAACGAAGCACAGGAGTTCGGTATACGTGAAACAAAGCGTGGAAGTTCGTAAGCATGGAGCGATGGAACCCTCTAAGGTCGCGGGAATCCTTAAGCGCGGAATGAAGCGCGAGAGTTAAGTATATGTGAAACGAAGCATGGGAGTTCGTAAGCCTGGAGCGACACAACCCTCCAAGGTGGCGGGAATCCGTAAGCACAAAACGAAGCGCGGGTTCTCAGTATACATGAAACGAAGCGTGGGAGTTCATAAACGCAGAGCGGTGCAACACTCCATGGTCATGATAATCCGTAAGCGAAAAACGAAGCGCGTAAGTTCAGTATACGTGAAACAAAGCGTGAGACTCCGTAAGCGCGGAACGGTACAACCCTCCAAGGTCGCGGGAATCCTTAAGCACGAAACGAAGCATGAAAAGTTCACTATATGTGAAACAAAGCGTGGGAGTTCACAAGCGCGGAGCGATGCAACCCTCCAAGGTCGCGGGAATCAAATGAAGCATGGGAGTTCGTATGCGCGGAGCGATGCAACCCTCCAAGGTTGCGGGAATCCGCAAGCGCGAAACGAAGCGTGCGAGTACACTGTACGTGAAACAAAGCGTGAGAGTTCGTAAGCGCGGAGTGGTGCAACCCTCCAAGGTTGCAGGAATACGTAAGCGCGAAATGAAGCGCAAGAGTTCACTGTATATGAAATGAAGCATGGGAGTTTGCTGTATGTGAAACGAAGCATGGGAGTTCATTAGCACGGAGCGATGCAACCCTCCAAGGTCACGGGAATCCGTAAGCGCGAAACAAAACGCAGGAGTTCACTATACGTGAAACGAAGCGTGTGAGTTCGTAAGCATGGAGCGATGCAACCCACCAAGGTCACGAGAATCCGTAAGCTTGAAACGAAGCATGAGAGTTCAGTATACGTGAAACGAAGCGTGGGAGTTCGTACGGTCGCGGGAACCCGTAAGCGCGAAACGAAGCGGTGGAGTTCAGTATACGTGAAACGAAGCATGTGAGTTCGCAAGCGCGGAGCGATGCAACCCTCCAAGGTCGTGGGAATCCGTAAGCATGAAACAAAGTGCGGGAGTTTAGTATACGTGAAACGAAGCATGGGAATTCCTAAGCGCGGAGCGGTGCAACCCTCCAAGGTCGCAGGAATCCGTAAGCGCGAGACGAAGCTTGGGAGTTCATTATACGTGAATAGAGCGTGGGAGTCGTAAGCGCAGAGCGATGCAACCCTCCAAGTCGCGGTAATCCATATGCGTGAAACGAACTACGAAAAGTTCACTATACGTGAAACGAAGCATGAGAGTTCGTAAGCACGGAGCGATGCAACCTTCAAGGTCGCGGGAGTCAAACGAAGCATGTGAGTTCATAAGCGGGAGCGATGCAACCCTCCAAGGTCGCTGTAATTCGTAAGCGCGAAACGAAGCGTGTGAGTTCACTATACGTGATAACGAAGCGCGGGCGTTCGTAAGCGCGGTGGAGTGCAACCCTCTAAGGTCACGGGAATCCTTAAGCGCGAAACGAAGCATGGGAGTTCGCTGTACGTGAAACGAAGCGTGAGGGTACTTAAGCATAGATCGGAGCAACCCATCAAGGTCACGAAAATCCGTAAGAGTGAAATGATGCGCAGGAGTTCGCTATACGTGAAATAAAGCGTGGGAGTTCGTAAGTGCGAAGAGATGCAACCCTCCAATGTCACGGGAATTCGTAAGCGCGTATCGAAGCATAGGAGTTCACTATACGTGAAGCGAAGCGTGGAGATTCCTAAGCGTGGCGCGGTGCAACCCTGCAAGGTCGCGGGAATCATTAAGCGAGAAACGAATCGTGGGTAGTTCACTATACATGAAATGAAGCGTTTGAGTTCGTAAGTGCGGAGCGATGCAACCCTCCAAGGTCGCGGGAATCTGTAATCGCGAAACAAAGCGCGGGAGTCCAGTATACGTGAAACGAAGCGTTGGAGTTCATAAGCGCAGAGCGATGCAACTCTCCATGGTCGAGGGAACCTGTAAGCGCGAAACGAAGCGCGGGAGTTCAGTATACGTGAAGCGAAGCATGTGAGTTCATAAACGTGAAGCGATGCAACCTTCCAAGGTCGCGGGAATCCGTAAGCATGAAATGAAGCGTGTGAGTTGAGTATACGTGACGCGAAGCATGGCAGTTCATAAGCATGGAGCGATGCAACCCTCCAAGGTCGCGAGAATCCGTAAGCGTGAAACGAAGCATGAGAGTTCGTAAGCGTGGAGCGATGTAACCCTCCAAGATCACGGGAATCCATAAGCACGAAACGAGGCTTAGGTGTTCACTGTACGTGAAACAATGCGTCAGAGTTCGTAAGTGCGGAGAGATGCAACCTTCCATGGTCGCGGGAATCTGTAAGCGCGAAACGAAGCGTAGGAGTTCAGTATAAGTGAAACGAAGCATGGAAGTTCGTAAGCACGGAGCGATGCAACCCTCTAAGGTCGTGGGAATCCTTAAGCGTGAAACAAAGCGTGGGAGTTAAGCACACGTCAAACGAAGCGCGGGAGTTCGTAAGCACGGAACGATGAAACCTTCCGAGATCACGGGAGTCCGTAAGCACGAAACGAAGCGTGGGTGTCCAGTATATGGGAAATGAAGCATAGGAGTTCGTACGTGCGGAGCGGTGCAATCCTCCATGGTCGTGGGAATCCGTGAGCGTGAAACGAAGCGCATGAGTTCAGTATACGTGAAACATAGCGTTGGAGTTCGTAAGCGCGGATTGGTACAACCCTCCAAGGTCGCGGGAATCCTTAAGCGCAAAACGAAGCACGGAAAGTTCACTATACGTGAAACGAAGCGTGGGAGTTCGTAATCGCGGCGCGATGTAACCCTCCAAGGTTGCGAGAATCAAGCGAAGCGTGGGAGTTCATAAGCGTGGAGCGATGCAACCCTCCAAGGTCGCGGGAATCCATAAGCGCGAAACGAAGCTCGAGAGTTCGTAAACATGGAGCGGTGCAACCCAACAAGGTCGCGGGTATCCGTATGCGCGAAACGAAGTGGAGGGGTTCACTGTACGTGAAACGAAGCTTGGGAGTTCATAAGCGCGGAGCGATGCAACCCTCCAAAGTCGCGGGAATCCGTAAGCGCCTCCAAGGTTGTGGGAATCCGTAAGCGCGAAACAAAACGTGAAAGTTCACTATAAGTGAAACGAAGAGTGGATGCTCGTAAGCACGGAGCGATGAATCCCTCAAGGTCATAAGAATCCGAAAGCACGAAACGAAGCATGGGATTTCAATATACGTGAAACGAAGCATGGGAGTTCGTAAGCGCGGAGCGGTTCAACCCTCCAAGGTCACGGGATCCGTAAGCACGTAACAAAGCGCGGGAGTTCACTGTACGTTAAACGAAGCGTGGAGTTTGTAAGCGTGGAGCGATGCAACCCTCTGAGGTCGCGGGAATCCATAAGCGCGAAACGAAGCACGGGAGTTTACTCTACGTGAAACGAAGCATGGGAGTTCATAAGCGCGGAGCGATGCAACCTTCTAAGGTCACGGGAATCCGTAAGCGCGAAACGAAGCATAGGAGTTCAGTATAAATGAAACCAAGCATAGGAGTTCGTAAGCGCGAAGCGATACAATCCACCAGGGTCGCGGGAATTAGTAAGCGCGAAACGAAGCGCGAGAGTTCAGTATAGGTGAAACGAAGCGTGGGAGTTCGTAATCGCGGCGGGAATCCGTATGCGCGACACGAAGCATGGAAGTTAAGCATACGTGAAACGAAGCATGAGAGTTCGTAAGCATGGAGCGGTGCAACCCGTCAAGGTCACGGGAATCCGTAAGCGCGACACGAAGCGCGAGAGTTCAACATACGTCAAACGAAGCATGGAAGTTCGTAAGCGCGGAGAGCGATGCAACCCTTCAAGGTGGCGGGAATTTTTAAGCGCGAAATGAAGCGCTGGAGTTTAGTATACATGAAACAAAGCATGGGCGTTTGTAAGCGTAGGTTGATACAAACCTCCGAGGTTGCAGGAATCCGTAAGCGCGAAACGAAGCGCGGGAGTTCAGCATACATGAAACGAAGCGTGGGAGTTCGTAAGCGCTGAGTGGTGCAACCCTCCGAGGTCACGGGAAATTGTAAGCGTGAAAAGAAGCTAGGGAGTTCAGCATACGTGAAACAAAGCGTAGGAGTTCGTTTGCACATAGCGATGCGACCCTCCAAGTTCACGGGAATCCTTTAGCACGTAACGAAGCGCAAGGGTTCACTATACGTGAAACGAATGGTGGGAATTCGTAAGCACGGAGCGATGCAACCCTTCAAGATCGTGGGAATCGTAAGCGCAAAATGAAGTGTGGGAGTTCACAATATGTGGTACGTAGCGTGGAAGTTCGTAAGTGCAGAGCGGTGCAATCCTCCAAGGTCACAAGAATCCGTAAGCGCGCAACGAAGCGTAGGAGTTCACTATACGTGAAACGAATAGTTGGAATTCGGTAAGCATGGAGCGGTGCAACCCCCCAAGGTTGCGGGAATCCGTAAGCATGAAACGAAGCGTGGCAGTTCACTATACGTGAAACGAAGCATGGGAGTTCGTAAGCGCGGAGCGATGCAACCCTCCAAGTTCGCGGGTATTAAACGAAGCATGTGAGTTCATAAGCGCGGAGTGATGCAACCCCCCAAGGTCGCAGGAATTCGTAAGCGTGAAACGAAGCGTGTGAGTTCACTATACGTGATAACGAAGCGTGAGTATTCGTAAGCGCGGTGCAGTGCAACCCTCTAAGGTCGCGGGAATCCGTAAGCGTGTAACAAAGCATGAGAGTTTGTTGTACGTGAAATGAAGTGTGAGAGTTCTTAAGCGTGGATCGGTGCAACCCACCAAGGTCACGGGAATCCGTAAGAGCGAAACGATGCGCAGGAGTTCGTTATACGTGATATGAAGCATGGTAATTCGTAAGTGCAAAGCGATGCAACCCTCCAATGTCGCGAGAATTCGTAAGCGCGTAACGAAGCATGGGAGTTCACTATACATGAAGCGAAGCATGGGAATTCGTAAGCGCGGAGAGGTGCAACCCTGAAAGGTCACAGGAATCATTAAGCGAGAAACGAATTGTGGGTAGTTCACAATACATGAAACGAAGCGTGGAAGTTCGTAAGTGCAGAGCAATGCAACCCTCCAAGATCGCGGGAATCCGTAATCATGAAACGAAGCGCGGGAGTTCAGTATCTGTGAAACGAAGCATGGGAGTTCGTAAGCGTAGAGCGGTGCAACCCTCCAAGGTCGAGGGAACCCGTAAGCGCGAAACGAAGCACGGGAGTTCAGTATACGTGAAGCAAAGCACCGGAATTCGTAAAAGTGAAGCGATGAAACCTTCCAAGGTCGCGGCGCGGGAGTTCAGTATACGTGATGCGAAGCATGGCAGTTTGTAAGTGTGGAGCGATGCAACCCTCCAAGATCGCGGGAATCCGTAAGCGTGAAACAAAGCGTGGGAGTTCGTAAGTGCGGAGCGATGCTACTCTCCAAGATCACGGGAATCCATAAGCACGAAACGAAGCACAGGAGTTCACTGTACGTGAAACAAAGAGTAGGAGTTCATAAGTGCAGAGAGATGAAACCCTCCAAGGTCGCGGGAATCTGTAAGCGCGAAATGAAGCATAGGAGTTCAGTATATGTGAAACAAAGCATGGAAGTTCGTAAGCGCGGAGCGATGCAACCCTCAAAGGTCGCAGGAATCCTTAAGCATGAAACAAAGCACGGGAGTTAAGCACACATGAAACGAAGCGTGGGAGTTTGTAAGCGCGGAACGATGAAACCTTCCGAGATCACGGGAGTCCATAAGCGCGAAACGAAGTGTGGGTATTCAGTATATGGGAAATGAAGCGTGGGAGTTCGTAGGTGCAGAGCGGTGCAATCCTCCATGGTCGTGGGAATCTGTGAGTGTGAAACGAAGCGCATGAGTTCAGTATACGTGAAGCAAAGCGTTGGAGTTCATAAGCGCGAAGCGGTACAACCCTCCAAGGTCGCGGGAATCCTTAAGCGCGAAACGAAGCACGGAAAGTTCACTATACGTGAAACAAAGCGTGGGAATTCGTAATCGCGGCGTGATGTAACCCTCCAATGTTGCGAGAATCAAGCGAAGCGTGGGAGTTCGTAAGCGCGGAGCGATGCAACCCTCCAAGGTCGCGGGAACCTGTAAGCACGAAACGAAGCTCGGGAGTTCGTAAACATGGAGCGGTGCAACCCTACAAGGTCGCGGGTATCCGTATGTAAAATCCTACTTTTTAGTTACATTAAAAATGTAATTAATATTACATGACAAATCTTGCTTTTTTAATTTGCAATGTAAAATTCTACCTTTTAAGTTACATTAAAAATGTGATTTTAATTACACCGTCAAATTCTACTTTTTAATTACATTAAAAATGTAATTTTATTAACAGTGCAAATTCTTCTTCTACAATTACATATAAAAATGTAATTTTATTTTACATGTAAAAACATATTCTTTAATTACATATAACAATGCAATTTTATTTTCAATGTAAATTCTCCTTCTTTAATTAAATATAAAAATGTAATTCTGATTACAATGCAAATTCTTGCTTTTTTTTTTCTTTTTTTCCAAACAAATGTAAATTCTATTAATTTACAAGGTATTCATTTTCTGTGCTGGTAATTTTCATCCAAACAATAACAAACTTCATGATTGTGTCAATATCATAATAACATAACATTGATTTACATGTCGGTGACAATTTCATCTTAACATTAACGAACAAATGTACATTTCTAATCTATTCTATATATATGATAAAAATGTAAATTTTATCGTTAACATGGTTTCAGTACAAATAATGATCATCTTATATATGACATAAAAATGTGTATTTCTATGCTAAAATGTTCTTAGTACAAACAAATGAACATTTTGATCTAATTTAACATTTCTAACACAAATGACGTTTCTTTTTATTTTAACATGAAATCACTAACTATAATGACATTTTTATTCTAAATAAATGGCATTTCCTAATAAATGACATTTTCATTTCTACTTGACATTTTCTAATAAATCACATTTCCATTTTAACCGTTCTAGTTCAATAAAAATGGTAACTTTATCTTATCAATTTTGTTTCAATAAAATGTCATTTTTATTTCATACAAATCTAATTTAATAAAAATGGTTCTTTTCATTTCTGTTGAAAATCCTAATTCAACAAAATGAAAGGAAATCATATTTATGTTTGACGAGTTTGATTTTGACAGAAATGTGAATTTTGTCTCAACAAATTTATTTTGACAACAATGACCATTATGCTTTAACCAATTTACCTTGGCAAAAATAATAAATTTGTTTTTAACAAATTTAATTTGACAAAAATAAAAAATTTGTTTTTAACAAATTTATTTAACAAAAATCTATATTTTTGTTTTCAACAATTTTTATTACAACACGATATCATCCAATTAACAGATCTATACAACACATCAATCATAGAATCAAATCACGTCACGTAACAAACAGAATTTTACCGCAGTGTGATGATAACACAAACATAAATAATTTTAATTATTTAAGAAGAAATAAAATAGAATTTCTCACATCGTTTGGAATTTCTGCGCCGTTCAGATCCAAAATTTGTCAAAAATTCAACTTCCTCAGAATCAGGTCTAGTCAGTTTCATTGCGAAGATCTCGGTCTCACAATCGTGGCACACCTGAAATCGTTCGAATTCGAATCCGTACGAGCAAGATATGGTTTAATTAAGATCGGTCAAAATTTAAATTAATTAATTTGTAAAGTCAAAGCTTTGAAAAGTCAACTCACCCTCTTTCCTCCCTAACGTTCACAACCCAAAATGAACCCATAACCTTCAAAACTAGGTTTCCATTTATCTCTAAATTAGTGAAGCTTGAAGACGATCAGAAGGTGGCATATCGGAGAGGGAGGAGAGGGCTTGGTGCGCCTAGGGAGGTGGGGCCATGGTGGTGCGGTGGGGCCTGTTTGGCCGCGGGTAAGGGTTGTTTTTCCTCGAAATTTGAGCACTTTTGGTTGATCATAAACATATGGATGGAAAGCTTATCAAAATCTCTACAAAATTGGCTAAAGAACAGAAGGATTTCATTGAGTGGATTGAGAGATATTGAGGAGGGAAGTTTGGAACTCTCTTGGCCATTGAGGAAGAAGATGGCGGCTGGAGCAAATAGATTAGGGTTAGGGATTTTGTCATTTAGTGAATATTTATATTATTATATTAACTAATTACCCATTAAGGCCCATTTATCAACTTTGTCAGATTTCAGCCCAACGACTGTCGTTCTTACCCATTAATCCCTATTCCGGTCTCATCTAGCTATGTCCTGCAGGCCCAAACAACTGTCTTGACCCAGTTTTCTTTATTTTAAAATATTTTCTTTTATTTTTAATTCAACCGTACGAATAAATTCACCGGGGCAACAAATTAACTTCGAAAAATCTCGAAAAATATATTTAGCTAAGTTTTGATGCTACGGACCTAGGAAAATTAATTTAGTTCAATTATGAGCCTGTTTGGAAAATGGTCTTTTTCAAGTCGATTAAAATTGACCGAAATCAACAAAACAGAAATCTTTTTGCCACGGTCACAAATTAATTCTAAAAATTATGAAAAATTAAACTTAGAAATAATTTGACATTCCGAATCCAACAAAAGTGGTTTTGTCGAAAACAGAGGTCGTTTGAAAAATGGCTATTTTTAATATTAAAAAATATATATAAATCCTACAGCGACTATTCTGAAATTTAAACTGGGCATAACTTTTGATTCCCGCCATAAAATTTCCATTTTTCGAATTCGTTGGAAAGATATTTTAAAATAGATTCTAATATTTTTGGTTTCACTAAAATCCATTTTATTTTGCATCATGTATGGTCAGTCAAAGTTCAAGTTTGACTTTTCAAACTATCGCGCTATTTCTAACTCTTTTTATAATTAAAATTAAATTATTCATCCTAACTTCGATTTAAATAAACTTTTAATCATTATTATTTTAAATAAATTATTTTAAATATCAAAACCCATTAAAATAACTTAAAATAAATTTTTAAATTTACCCCAAAATTCATGGTTGTTACAATTAGTTGTTCTGTTTGTACTATCTCACATAGGTTATCCAAAGTCGTGGGAGATGTTCATTGAGTGCTTAACTAATATTGGTTTTGGCCTTTGGGGAGAGTACTTGGGGAGTGTTAAACTTGATTAGGGTTGTCTGTGTGAGACTTATATAATTTGGATGTTATGAATGTTTTCCATGATTTAATTGGTGTTCTGGTTTCCATGAATGAATGGTTGAATTGTTTGTAGTAAAGGCTATCATTGTCCGATGTGGGGAAGACAAAGTTGAGTTCATCTCTAGTGTCGTGAATAGATTAGTATGTTTATCTATCCCTTCTCACACAATTTATTGTTGAAGTTTGTTAGCTATTTTATCACTCACTAAGACTGTTGTCTGACTCAAGGTTTTATGTTTCCTCTTATTACCTTGGGTTGTTCATTCGGTAATATAGGCAGACTGAGTAGTAGGTGACAGGGGATGTTTTAGTGAGGACGATGATGCTGATTAACGACGAGCAGGAGGCTCACGTACCATTTTTATTACTATCTAATAATTGGATTTCTGTTATTTGCTTTTCTGAGTGATGTAGTGAGGCAACTTTGTACAAACACTATTTCCATGTTGTGGATACTCCTTTCTGGTTGTATGAAAGTCTTGTGTTTTTGCTTCATTATTTCTACCTGTTGTATATGTTCTATTATATTTTATCCTTGTGCTGTGAGTTTACGACAGGTTCCGCTTGTGTTTTCCTGCTTTGATGATCGTCCATGACTGCCTAGAACACCCTCCAGTGCATTATTCCCCTTGTATAGTGTGGGACTTATGGGCGGTCTTCACAGCAACCCTCCAAGGTCGCGGGATTCCGTAAGCGCAAAACAAAGCTTGGGAGTTCACTATACGTGAAACGAAGCGTGGGAGTTCATAAGAGCGGATCGATGCAACCCTCCAAGGTCGCGGGAATCTGTAAGCGCAAAACGAAGCTCAGGAGTTCAACATACATGAAACAAAGCGTGGGAGTTCTAAGAGCTGAGCGATGTAACCCTCCAAGGTCGCAGGAATCCGTAAGCGCAAAACGAAGCATGGGAGTTCACTGTACGTGAATCAAAGCGTGGGAGTTTGTAAGCACGGAACGATGCAACCCTCCAAAGTTGCAGGAATCTGTAAGCGCGAAACGAAGCATAGGAGTCCACTGTTTGTGAAACGAAGCCTGGGAGTTGGTAAGCACGGAGCGATGTAACCCCCTAAAGGTTCGCGGGAATCCGTAAGCGCGAAACAAAGCATGGGAGTTCACTATATGTGAAACAAAACATGGGAGTTCATAAGCGTGGAGAGATGCAACTCTCCAAAGGTTCGTGGGAATCCGTAAGCGCGAAACAATGAGCGGGAGTTCACTATACGTGAAATAAAGCGTGGGAGTTTGTAAGCAAGGGCGATTCAGTCATCCAAGGTCGCAGAAATCCGTAAGCGCGAAACGAAGCATGGATGTTCACTATACATGAAGAGAAGCATGGAAGTTTGTGGGCGAGGAGCGATGCAACCCTCCAAGGTCATGGGATTCTGTAAGCTCAAAACGAAGCGCGGGAGTTCAATATACGTGAAACGAAGCATGGGAGTTCGTAAGCGAGGAGCGATGCAACCATTCAAGGTCACGGGAATCCGTAATCGTGAAACAAAGCAAGGGAGTTCAGTATACGTGAAACGAAGTGTGGGAGTTCATAAGCGCGGAGCGATGCAACCCAGAGTCGCAGGACTCTGTTAGCACGAAACGAAGTTCGAGAGTTCAGTATACATGAAACGAAGTGTAGGATTTCATAAGCGCAGAGCGATGCAACCCTCCAAGGACGCGGGAATCCATAAGTGAGAAACGAAGTGCAGGAGTTCAATATATGTAGAATGAAGTGTGTGAGTTCGTAAGCGTGGAGCGATGCATCCCTCCACGGTCACGGGAACCCGTAAGTACAAAACGATGTGCGGGAGTTCACTGCACGTGAAACGAAGCGTTCGTAAGCACGGAGCAATGCAACCCTCTAAGGTCGCGGGAATCTATAAGCGCGAAACGGAGCGTGGGAGTTCACTATACATGAAACGAAGTGCTGAGCGATGAAACCCACCAAAGGTTCACGGGAATCCGTAAGCGCGAAACGAAGCCCGAGAGTTCACTATACATGAAACGAAGCATGGGAGTTCGTAAGCGCGGAGGGATGCAACCCTCCAAGGTCGCAGGAATCCGTAAGCGCGAAACGAAGCGCAGGAGTTCACTATACATGAAACGAAGCGTGCGAGTTCGTAAGCACGGAGCGATGAAACCCTCCAAGGTCGCTGGAATCCGTAAACGTGAAACGAAGCGCGGGAGTTCACTATACATGAAATGAAGCGTGGGAGTTCATAAGCGTGGAGCGATGCAACCCTCAAAGGTCGCGGGAATCTGTAAGCACAAAACGAAGTGCGGAAGTTTAGTATATGTGAAACGAAGCGTGAGAGTTCGTAAGCGCAGAGCGATTTAACCCTCCAAGGTCACGAGAATACGGAGGGGCAAAATGAAGCGTGGGATTTCAATATACGTGAAACAAAGCATGGGAGTTTGTAAGCGTGGAGAGATGCGACCCTCCAAGGTCATGGGAATCCGTAGCGCGAAATGAAGCACAGGAGTTCAATATACGTGAAATGAAGCGTGTGAGTTCGTAAGCATGGAGCAATGCAATCCTCCAAGGTCATGCGAATCCATAAGTACGAAACAAAGCACGGGATTTAAGTATACGTGAAAAGAGGTGTGGAGTTCATAAGCACGGAGCGATGCCACCCTCCAGGGTCGCATGAATCCGTAAGCGCGAAACGAAGCGTGGGAGTTCTCTATACGTGAAACAAAGCGTGGGAGTTCGTAATCGTGGAGTAGTGCAACCCTCTAAGGTCGCGGGAATTTGAAACACCCAATGTCCATTAATGTCATTCACAAAGGGAATGCATTAACTTCCATGAAGCATTATAAGTAAACAGAATAGAATATTACAAGACAGATACGTAAAGTAGTAATTGAAAATTTTATAACTTTGTTATAGCAGAAACAGAAATAAGTTTGGTTACATCCTTTAAAATAACAATACAAAAACCCAAGTACACAAGTATTAGTCTTATACCAAAATCCTTCAGAATGCATAATTTTAAAACCATAATCCCCAACATAAGCTGCCATAAGAAGGTAGAGTCAAAGCCAAGCAATACTTCAAGCACTTCAAGCAGAGAGAATATGAATCAAGCTCCTATGTTTCCACCCTGAGCACCTGGGGGAAAACGGAAAGAAAAAGAGGCGAAATCAAATGAGGTCAGACATAAAGTCTGGCGAGTCCAGTAACTTTCAGCATATAAACAGATAGTAGTATCATGACATGTAAATAAAGCTGGATGAGAGATTACAGCAATAGGAGTAGCAGCTATGCTTAAGTTAAACAGAAGAAAGAGAATGATATAGACCAAGATATGCTTCTTACAAATATCTTACTTCTCTGCACTAATACTTAGTATAACAGGATTAGGTGTTATCCAAATATCTAAACTGAAACAGAAACGGAAACAGAATAATCTCTACGGAACAGAATGCTAGAAATGGGCCTTTACCACCCCAACTGAGACAGAAGGTATAGGAACAGAATGCTAATAATGGGCCTTTACCACCCTAACTAATGGGCCTTTACCACCCCAACAGAGATAGAAGGTACAGAAACAGAATGCTAATAATGGGCCTTTACCACCCGAACTAATGGGCCTTACCACCCCAATAGAAAAAAACGGTACACCAACAGAAATAAACAAAACTAGGTGTACCCTAAATTCTACACCAAGCGATGGGCTCCCTAATACATAAATACCCTATGCCGGCCCCACATAAGGGTTTATCATTCCCTAAAGTGGCAACCTATAGACACAGACCTATTTACAGATGTCACGGTTTCTTACATCCTCAGAGCAGACCGGATCCATGCACGCACATGACCCGGTTGAAATGCTCCATCAACACCCCTCGCCATAATTAGAGTGAACCTCTTACAATTAGTTCAGTAAGTGTGCCCGGAGCCCTCCTAGTGTTGGGTAATAGTTTTGATACCAGAAAAGGGATACTGACTAATATGGGTCCCACACAACACATGACACAAGTAATTACCCCTCCTAACCTTGTGTCCCCAGATTAACAGATTTTCAGATTAACTTGCTTACATATTTTCAAATGTACAAAGTTCAGATTAACTAGTTCTCAGATCAGACATATAGGTTAACAAGTTTTCAGACTAACGGATCAGATATACAGATTAACAAACTTACAAATTGTTTTACCTAACCTTGTATTGGGCCTACAGATTTACGAAATAGGTTTATTAGATTCATTTGCCCAGTTGATTAAACCTTATCCACCCAACATGTTTTAGGCATCATATTTATCTTAGATTTGCATTAATTAATTACCAGTGCACAAACCTCTCATATTAGGTCGGTAGCTTGTGGCTGTTGGATGTGCCGGGCGGTTACGGGTAGACTTCTGCCACAAGCTAGACATAACCTCGTGTCTAAGCATCTTTTAGTTATGCCTATGACCTCTCACATTAGACTGACAGTTTACGGTTGCTGGTTAAGCCAGTTGGGTTCGGGCAGGCTTCTACCGCAAATAGAGTCTAACCTCGTGTCTCAACATTCTTATTTTTAGCTAAATTATTCATTCACAGATTATGCGAATATCAGACTAATTATGCCAATTCAACAAATTAAACTTCTTTACAATTTACAGCAGATTATTCAAGGTTCTATTAACTTGTTTTGCTCAATTTTTAGATCGAGCCTACAGATTTTCATAACATAAATTTACCTTATTCAATAGGCAATTTAACAGATTTAATCATAAAATTAAGCCTACTCTTACATGCCCAAATTATGGACATAATTCACAGTATAACATATGCCCCAAATTTTAGTTAAATTTACACAGTACAGAATATTCTCCAAAAAAAACCCAAATCATGATATACAATACGAATTATGCCAAATTACAGCTTTTGATTTCAGCATATGCCTAATATCCAAAATCCCCGTTTAGGCATATTCACATTTAATAGCTATCCTATTATAATATAGATCTTTGCGCCTAAGTCATATGCACAATAATTTTCCTTCTTACAAATCACAGACTATCATATATAGTATGCCCAGATCCAGAGCTCAAATTACAACATGTGTTCTTTTCTCAATTTAGTCACAAATCAGTCATGTCTAATTATGCATCATTCACTATTTTCCCCAAATTTATCGTTTGTGCGTCAATCTCTTATGAGATTTGGCTCAGGCTCGTCGTAGCCTGGCCATAGAACAGAAGGAAGGAAGAGATATAGAATAGTTATTATAATATTAATAAGATGATATACACAGAAAAACAGATCTGATAAACTAGAATATGCATAATCTCAAATTCATATTTATAACCATGTCAAGATCGTAATTAAATTTCATATCTGAAAAAACTGTACTCACCTTGGTTGGATTCTAAAAGAAAAAGGGTTGTAGTTGTTCTCTTTTAATCCTATTCAGATTGGAAGAAGAAGAAGCACTAGTTCTAGCTTAGGTTTTAGCAGAGTAGAGACGCCATTGATTTATTTTAATTAGAGTTGAGGCAACATAGAGTTACAATGGTTTGATGTGGAGAGAAAGTGGGGTTTGGGGTGTTTAAATAGCATAGGGATCAACGAATCTGGTCAGAACGGGCGTCCAAATGCAGAAAAACAAACCAGCCCTCGGATATGGAAATAGGGGGGAGGTCGACCCCCTGGTCGACCTATGTGACCCAGGTCAACCCTCTGGCCGACTTTGGTCCTAGGAGGGAAATTTCCCGCCCAGCCCGATGTGTGATTTGAGTTTCAAACTTAAATTTGAGCTATTTTAATTTATTTCAATTCCTAAAACTTATGAGGGCCGTAACTTCTTTATACGTAGTCCAATTTACGCAAACTTGGGCTCTATTCCAAGCAGAATTTCGAGATGAATGAAATGGCGTAACCTGTTTTCTTTAATTCTTCATTTAAAATTAAGTATACTTTGTTTTGTTACCTTTATGTTCATAGAAAATACGGGGTGTTACAAAATCCGTAAGAGCAAAATGAAGCGTGGGAGTTCAACGTACGTGAAACGAAGCATGGGAGTTTGTAAGCATGGAGCGATGCAACTCTCCAAGGTCGCGGGAATCCATAATCATGAAATGAGCGGGATATCAATATACGTGAAACGAAGCGTGTGAGTTCATAAGCGCGGAGCGATGCAACCCTCAAAGGTCACCGTAATCCATAAGTGCGAAACAAAGCGCGGGAATTCAGTATACATGAAACGAAGTATGGGAGTTCGCAAGCGCAAAGCGATGCAACCTTTCAAGGTCGTGGGAATCCGTAAGCGCGAAACGAAGCATGGGAGTTCAATTTATGTGAAACAAAGCATAGGATTTCATAAGCATGGAGCGATGCAACCCTCCAAGGTCACAGGAATCCGTAGGGTGAAACAAAGCGCGGGAGTTCACTACACGTGAAATGAAGCGTGAGAGTTCGTAAGCGCGGAGCGATGCAACCCTCCAAGGTCGCGGGATTCCGTAAGCGCAAAACGAAGCATGGGAGTTCACTATACGTGAAACGAAGCGTAGGAGTTCTTAAGAGCAGAGCGATGCAACCCTCCAAGGTCGTGGGAATCCGTAAGTGCGAAACGAAGCACAGGAGTTTACAATACGTGAAACGAAGTGTGGGAGTTCGTAAGCGCGGAGCGATGCAACCATCCAAGGTCGAGGGAATACGTAAATGCAAAACAAAGCGTTGGAGTTCACTGTACGTGAACAAAGCATCGGAGTTCGTAAGCGCGGAGCGATGCAACCCTCCAAAGTCGCGGAAATCCGTAAGCGCAAAACAAAGCGCTTGAGTTCACTGTTCGTGAAACGAAGCGTGGGATGTAACAGCCCGCATTTTACGTATATGAAAACCATTAAATATTTTTAATTTATTTCCTAAGGGATTGATTATTCTTATATTTTAATATATTGCTTATAGGGATGTGAGACATTTCCATAATTTTTACCGATTTTGTTTATGACCTTTTTGCCCCTATCAATCTTGTATAGCGCATAACTTTTGACTCAGGTCGAATCAGAGGGTGATACCTATGCCATTGGAAAGGAATTGATGATTGCCTTTCCGTAAAGTAGTTACATTAAAGATTTGGCTCAGCGGTTTGGGAGAAATCGCTGTTTTATTGGTTTTCAGTTGGTTGTTCATGTTTGGAGAGCCTGATGGACTGAATTGGAGAGGCCCATTAGTGGGATGGTGGAATCCAATAAATAGGGGAGGGAGTGGAGGGAAAAGATTTATTTTCCCATTCTATCATTTGGCGGCATTGATCTCCTTCTTCCTCCTACACCTTTCCACCATTAAAAATCCAAATCTAAGAAGGGAAATAATAGATCTATACCATTGGAGGCTAGATCTACATCATTTCAAGTGACGATTCATCAAATCGAAGGGCTAAGAGCCATCTCTTCGCTGTCCGGAATTCTATTTCTTTGATTTTGCTTTGTTTTGGCTAATTGGTGAGTGATTTACATCTCTCGCATGAATGCAATGACGTTTTTGAGTATTTGTGCATGTTTTTCATCAAATTGGAATGTTTTACCATAGATTTACACCATTATGTGTCTATTTTCACATGAACACCATAGGACCTAATTTATCAAGATTAAATTGATAATTTCCATATGTTTTCATCTGATTTTGCATATAGGTCCATCATTTTTGTTCATATGTTCATTTATCACTAGTTTTGAGTGAATTGGTATAATTTTTGGTGAAATCGTCATATTCATGTTGTTAGTGTATTCATGACATGCTTATGCTATTATTGAATGAGTTAGATGAGTAAAATTCGTCGATTCGATTGATTGGCGAAGTTTTCGTCGAAATTGAATTTGGTATGGGCCTGTACAGGGGACCGATTAGTCGGAAAACTCATGGCTTGGAGAACAAGTCAGCCAGAAGACCGACTGACAGGTAGCA
Source organism: Allium sativum (assembly GCA_030737875.1). Taxonomy (NCBI): domain Eukaryota; kingdom Viridiplantae; phylum Streptophyta; class Magnoliopsida; order Asparagales; family Amaryllidaceae; genus Allium; species Allium sativum. Next base: position 44,655,231 of record CM060921.1, read on the forward strand.
GAAGCCGAATATTGACCGATCGGTGTAGTTTCTTTCCAGACCGATCGGTGTAGTGACTGGATAACTTACCAGTATAGTTCAAAGAAGGACCGACCGGTCAAGGTAACAGGTTTTGGTTATTCCAGAAGGGACTATAAGACCGACCGGTGCTGACTAGGGAGGACTGACCGGAGATGACTAGGGAGGACCGACCGGTGGTGACTGGGGAGAACCGACTAATGGTGTTTGGAAGGGCCGAACAGGGTTTTGTTTGGGAGGACCGATTGGTATGTTTTGGGAGGATCGACCAGTGATGTTTTGGGAGGACCGACTGACCGGTGTTGATTTTCTGAAAATTTTATTTTTCGGGTACGACTTAGATTTTAATAAAAAGTGGTTTTTAAATTTTTTTGGATAGCGGTGTCCGAACCCGTGCCGTAGCGCAATGGTGTAATATGGCTTGGCGATGGTGCAACTTCGAAGTGGTTCAAGTAGGAAGGTTCGAAGTGTTGGAAGGTGCTCGTTGATCGTTGTAGAACAACGAATGAGGTGACAACTCAAAGGTTGTGAGTTAGTGTATAATGGTTGCTCGAAAGGTTGCTTGAGCCATGAAAAGTCATCAGGTTGGGTGACTAGAGATGTGAAGGCCGAGAAATTATTATTGTCGCAAGTTCTAGCAGGCTCGAAGTAGGGGTACACTAGAGGTCTAAAAGACTTGTTGTAGGTCAAGTACCCTGGCCTTGGGGATAGGCTTAGTTGTCAAGGTTGGAGATCATCAAGGTTGGACATATGGGGTTTATCCTAGAACTGGGGTTACCATTAGCCCTTGCCATATAACAAGGTTGGCCGTTATATGATTAACGATGCTTTCAAAGCAGGAATGGTAGTGATAGCCAGAGTCAGTCATGGATGATTGGTTATTCTGTTTGTACAATCTCACATAGATTTTCCAAAGTCGAGGGAGATACTCTTTGAGTACTTAACTGATATTGGTTTAGGCCTCTAGGGAGAGTACTTGGGGGATGTTAAACTCGATTAGGGTTGTCTGTGTGAGACTTATTTAATCTATATGTTAATAGTGTTTTCCATGTTTGAATGGGTGTTCTTGTTTCCATGGATGAATGGTTGAATTGTTTATATTAAAGGCTATCACTGTCCGATGTGAGGAAGGTAAGGTTAAGTTCTTCTCCAGTGTCATAGGTTGATTAGTATGTTTATCTATCCCTTCTCATACACTTTATTGTTGAAGTTGTTTGCAGTTTTATCGCTCACTAAGACTGTTGTCTGACTCAAGGTTTTATGTTTCCTCTTATTACCTTGGGTTGTTCATCTGGTTGTGGATGGGCAGGCTAAGTAACAGGTGACGGGTAATGCTTTAGTGAGGACGACGATGTTGATTGATGGCGAATAGGAGGCTCACGTACCAGTTTTACTACTATATAATAATTGTGTTCCCGATGATTGCATTTCTGAGTGATGTAGTGATTAACTTTGTACAAACACTATTTCCAAGTTGTAGATATTACTTTCGGGTTGTATAAAAGTCTTGTGTTTCTGCTTCACTATTACTATATGTTGTGTATGTTCTATTATATTTTATCCTTGCGCTGTGAGTTTACAATAGGTTCCGCTTGTGTTTACCTAATCTAATGATCGTCCATGACTGACTGGCACACCCTTCAGCGCATTATTCCTCTTGTATTGTGTGATGTTTATGGGCGGTCGTCACATTTGATAACAAAGCTCTGGTTAACGATTTTAACCAAAGTTCTAGGACGTAATCACGTATGAGAGATGTACTTGTAGATTTTGATTGGGTGCTTACTATATATATTAGCATATATATTAGTTGCGGTAATATATCTTTAGCAGTTTTACATGGAAGTGGCTAATTATTATAAATTGTAGATTTAGAAGGAGTAGAAGACCATCAAGACACGCTGCTAGGAGAGCTGACACTGGAGGGGAAAATGGTGGCGAACCAAACTACCCAGCCATGCTTGAGGCCATGACGGAAGTAATCATAAATAGGGTCCCAGCTCCAGTGGCGGCTATGGTAGATGTAGGTTTACGAGTTCCTACAGGAGCAAATTTTGCAAATTTGTGCAAATTTGTGCAAGGACTTTACATCTCTAGGGGGAAAACCATTCAAGGGAACTGAAGCAGCTGAAGAGGTTCAGAGGCAGATGGGTTTATATGTCTGAATCATTGGAGACTTGGGTATTGAGGATGCAATGAAGAGAAAGCTTGCATCAAGGCAACTGCAGAGTAGGGCCATGGAATGGTGGAATTCTATCATACTTGAGACTCCGGAAGAGGAGATTTCATGGGAGCAATTCCAGGCTAAATTTGAAGCAAAGTTTATCTCCACTGATCAGAAGTCTGTTCACATCAAAAAGTTTGTGGAGCTGAAACAGAATGGTCGTTCTGTTCTTGACTACATCTCTGACTTTGAAGTCTTGTCCAGATATGCTTATTCATATATTGATACAACCAATTAGAAGAACGAGAAGTTTGTCTTGGGTTAGGATTCTTATATGAAAACCATTAGTGCACCATTTGATGATTCATTTGAGAAGATTGTGGAAAAAGCTATTCGCCATGAGAGCTTGTTACCCAAGGAAGCAAATGTTGTCGCTGCAACCAAGGAAGCTCAAAAACCACAACAGGGTGGTAATAATAAAAAGAGGAAGCAACAACAACAGAAAGGAAAGGATGGCCAAAAGGAACCCAAGAGTGAGGTGGTTTGCTTTAACTGCTAGTAGAAAGTTCATTTTGCTAATGAGTGCAATAATCCCAAAGCTGAGAAGAAGTGCTTCAAATGTGGGATGCCTGGGCATGAGAAGAAAGATTGTCCAGAATCAGCGAAGGGCAAGCAGGTTGTGAGGGCATATGCTTTGGGTGTCGTACCAACTTCTTTAGGGGCTCCTAGCACTAAGGAAAAGGGGAAGGGTGTCATGGTGCAAGGTACTCTTTCCGTTAATGGTGTTTCAGTTTATGTTCTTTTTGTTACTGGAGTATCTCATTCATTCATTTGCAATGAGTTTGTGTGTCGTTTGGGTTTGGAACTCGAGATTTGTGATAGACCATTGATCATGACTAATCCAATTAGGGGTTCGTCCAATTTGTGCATGATTTTCCATGGTCTAGTGTTGTCGAGTCATGGTTTCTCTTTTGTGTGTGATTGCTTTGTTTTTAACTTCGCTGGGTATGGGATCATCTTGGGCATGGATTGGCTCAAGAGGTATGCGACAAGGGTGAATTGCAAGAAGCTAGAGGTGAGGGTTGGGTATGTGGAAGGGCGAAAGATGTTGATTAGATGTAAGCGCGAAGACGGGGTCTTCGTAAGTTATCTATATTCTCTCGGGATTCCACAAGAAGACCTGTCAGCAGCGCTGATCGCTAACGAGTATGTAGATGTCTTGACGAGATCAAAGGGTTGCCACCGCATAGTGAGATCGAGTTTAGGATCGATTTGGTCAAAGGTTCTAGACCAATCGTTATGCCTCTTAGGCGGATGGCGCCTAGGGAATAATGAGAGTTAGAGGTGAAAGTTCGTGACCTTTGGGGAAGAGGATTCAATCGGAGGAGTGTTTCCGAGTGGGATGCACCAGTCGTATTTGCAACTAAGGCAGATGGCTCATTAAGATTGTGTGAAGACTATCATGAGCTGAACAAGGTGACTAAGAAGAACAAGTACCTATTGCCAAGGATAGACGACTTGTTCGATCAGCTTCAGGAAGCCAAAGTGTTTTCTCAGATGGATTTGGCAACGGGATTTCACAAATTGAGGGTGGGAAAGGATATTGTGCCAAAGACTGCTTCAGGACACCATCTGGTTTTTCGAGTGGTTGGTGATGCCATTCGAATTGACTAACGCACCAGCATATTTCGTGGATCATATGAATAGGGTGTTCAGAGATCAGTTGAACAAGTTCGTACTTATGTTCGTGGATGATATTCTGTTTTACTCTAGGAATGAGGAAGAGCACAAGATGCACTTAAGAGTTATGTTAGAGATCTTGCAAAAGCATCAGTTGAGAGCTAAGTTTTCCAAGTGTCACTTCTGGAAGAGTGAAGTGAGATTCTTAAGCCATGTAGTTTCTGGAAAAGGGATAGCGGTTGACCCCGCTAAAGTTGCAGCAATCCAGGACTGGGATCGACCTAAGAATGTGACGGATGTTCAAAGTTTCCTTGGGTTGGCAGGCTATTACCGACGGTTTATCAAGGATTTCTCCAAGGTAGTTGCACCGTTGACAGGATTGATGAAGAAAAGCCAAGTGTTCACATGGGATGCAAAGTGTGAACAAGCGTTCGGAATCCTGAAGGAGAGATTGTCCAGTGCTTCGGTATTGACCATTCCAAGCAAGAATGCAGAGATGGTGGTATATACCGATGCGTGTGGTACTGGACTTGGAGCAGTACTAATGCAGAAGGATAAGGTTGTGGCCTACCCGAGTCGACAGCTAAAGCCACATGAGAAGAATTACCCAACTCGTTATTTGGAGTTGGCGGCAATTGTATTTGCTCTAAAGATGTGGAGACATTATGTATTGGGAGTTCGATTTGAGTTGTTTACGGATCACAAATCGTTGTAGTATATTTTCTCCCAAAAGGATTTGAATCCTCGGTAGCAAAGACGGTTAGAGTTTCTGGCGTCATATGATTTTGGTATAACCTATACTCCTGGCAAAGGCAACGCAGTTGCAGATGCATTGAGTCGAAGACACGCAAGTTTTGGAGTGATGTTTTCAAGATGGAAGAACATCGAGTACTTGACAAGGTTCGATTTTAGGAAGGTGCGAGTTGGAACCTGAAATGTTGGCAAGCTTGTCGGTAAGACCTACTTTTATCAAAAGGGTTGGCCAGAGCTAAAAGAGAGATGCGAAGCTTGTCGAGTTCATTTAGAAACTGGAACCAGAATATAAATAGTTTGAAGTCTATCGAGAAGGTTGGCTTCGAAAGCAAGGGTGATTATTTGTTCCTGATATCGATGAATTGAGGGATTAGGTTCTGAATGAATATGATCACTCAAAGCTGTCGATTCATCCCAGTGGTAATAAGATGTACCAGGACATGAAGAGAGTCCACTATTGGGAAAGGATAAAGCGAGATATTGGAAAGTTCATTTCCAAGTGTACGAACTATTAGTTGGTGAAAGTTGAACAGAAGAAGCCGAGTGGTTTGCTTCAGCCATTACAAGTTCCTATGTGGAAGTGGGAGCAAGTATCAATGAATTTTATCGATGGACTACCTAGAATGAGGGAAGGAAATGAAGGGATTTGTGTCATCGTGGATCGTTTGACCAAAAGTGCGATATTTATTCCTGTTAAGTCAACTAAGATGGCATTGAAATTGGCTGAACTTTAGGTGAAATGGATAGTTTGATTCCATGGTGTCCCAAAGAGTATAGTGAGTGACCGAGATCCATTATTCACGAGTGGATTTTGGAAAAGTTTGCAAGAAGCTTTGGGAACCGAGTTGTGCTTGAGTACGGCATATCATCCCCAAACTGATGGTCAGACCGAGAGAGTCAGTCGAGTATTGGATGATCTCCTAAGAGCTTGTGTGTTGGATTTTGGGGAATCATAGGAGGACCATCTACATCTGGTCGAGTTTGCATATAATAATAGCTACCAGTCGAGTATTGGGATGGCACCATACGAGGCGCTATATGGGAGGCCGTGCACTTCTCCAGCATGTTGGTTAGAAACTGGAGATAAGTTGGTACTTGGGCGTGAGATGATAAGAGAAACCTCGGATTGTATCGAGATTGTTCGGCAACGAATGAAGGCAGCCCAAGATCGTCAGAAGAGTTATGCAGATAAACGTCGGAAAGATTTAGAATTCGACGTAGGCGATATGGTTTTTGTTAAGGTTTCACCGTGGAAGTATATGGTGAGATTTGGAAGTAAAGAAAAGTTGGCTCCTAGGTTTGTTGGACCATTTCCGATAGTCGGGCGAATTGGAAAGATCGCATATAGATTGGAGTTACCCGAGAAGTTGTCGAGTATGCATGATGTGCTCCATGTGCCGTTTCTATGGAAGTTCGTGCATAATTCAAATGTGGTGGTATCTCCAGAGTAGTACGAAGGTAGAGACCGCAGTTGCGAGACCTGTAAGCCACTTCGTGTTGTGGGGAATGACACGAAACAACTTAGGAGGAAGAAGTTAAGCCAGTCAAGGTACAATGGAGAGAAGATGACTACGATTATACATAGGAGACAGAAGAGAATATGAAGGCGACTCATCCAGAACTCTTCGTCGGTAGGACCCTTTGATCATATCATCATTATATCATTGTATCTTGTTGATGTATGGTAGAATTCCGCATGCTAGGATAAGGCTATGGATGCATGGCTAGATGGTTGCTAGTTTGGGTAATAGAATTGGCTTCTCATGGATGATAGGCATGCAGAATCGTTGTGGTTACTTGTGTTTGTTTGGAATTTTGGGGGCGAAATTCTTAAGGGGAGAGAATGTAACAGCCCGCATTTTACATATCGGTAGATCGTAAAATATTTTTATTTTATTCCCTGAGTGCTGGATCATTCTCATCTTTTAACATGTTGCTTATGAGGATGTGAGATATGTCCATAATTTTTACCGATTTTGTTTATGACCATTTCCCCTATCATTCTTGTATAGGCATAACTTTTAACTCAGGTCGAATCAGAGGGTGAGAGCTTGTGCCATTAGAAAGGAATTGATGATTGCCTTTCCGTAGAGTGGTTACATTAAAGATTTGGCTCAATAGTTTAGGTGAAATTGTTGTTTTAAGTTTTTTCAGTTGGCTATTCAGGCTTGGAGAGCCTAATGGACTGAATTAGAGAGGCCCATTAGTGGGCTGATGGAATCCTATAAATAGGGGGTGAGAGTGGAGGAAAAGGTTTACTTTCCCATTCTCTCATTTGAAGGCATTGATCTTCTTCTTCCTCCTACACCTTTCCACCATTAAAAATCCAAATCTAAGAAGGGTAGTCATAGATCTACACCATTGGAGGCTAGATCTACATCATTTCAAGTGAGGATTCATCAAATCGAAGGGCTACGAGCTGTCTCTTCGCTGTTCGGAATTCCATTTCTTCGATTTTTCTTTTTTTGGGTAATAAGTAAGTGATTTACATCTCTCACATGAATGCACTGAAGTATATGAGTATTTGTGCATGTTTTTCATCAAATTGGAATGTTTTACCATAGATTTACACCATTATGTGTCTATTTTCGTATGAACACCATAGGACCTAATTTAGCAAGATTAAATTGATGATTTCCATTTGTTTTCATATGATTTTGCGTATAGGTCCATCATTTTTGTTTATATGTTCATTTGTCACTAGTTTTGAGTGAATTGGTATAATTTTTGGTGAAATCGTCATATTCATGTTGTTAGTGTGTTCATGACATGTTTATGACTGTACTGAATGAGTTAGACGAGTATATTTCGTCGATTCGATCGATTGGCGAAGTTTTGGTCGAAATTGGATTTGGTATAGGCCTATACAAGGGACCGATCGGTCGGAAAACTCATGGCTTGGAGAACAAGTCAGACGGAAGACCGACCGACCGGTGGCAGAAGTAGAAGATTGACCGACCGACGCAATTACGCTCCAGACCAATTGGTGTAGTGACTGGATAACTTACCAGTGGAGTTCAAAGAAGGACCGACCGGTCAAGGTAATAGGTTTTGGTGATTCTAGAAGGACTATGAGACTGACCGGTGGTGACTAGGAAGGACCGATCGGTGTTGACTAGGAAGGACCTACTGGTAGTGACTGGGGAGGACCGACCAGTGGTGTTTGAAGGACCAAGCAGTGGTGTGTTTGGGAGGACCAACATGTATGTTTTGGGAGGACCGACCAGTGATGTTTTGGGAGGACCGATCGATCGATGTTGATTTCCTAGGAAAAAAATTTCGGGTACGACTCGGATTTTTAATGAAAAGGTGTTTTTAAATTTTTTTGGATAGCGGTGTCCGAACCCGTGCCGCAGCATAGTGGTGTAATATGGCTCGGTGATGGTGTAACTTCGAAGTGGTTCAAGTAGGAAGGTTTGAAGTGTTGGAAGGTGCTCGTTGATCGGTGTAGAATAAGGAATGAGGTGACAACTCAAAGGTCATGAGTTGGTGGATAATGGTTGCTCAAGAAGGTTGCTTGAGTCATGAAAAAACATCAGGTTGGGTGACTAGAGATGTGAAGGCCGAGAAATAATCATTGTCATAAGTTCTAGTACGCTTGAAGCAAGGGTACACTAGAGATGTCTAAAAGACTGGTTGTAGGTCGAGTACCCTGGGCCTTGGGGAAAGGCCTTGTTGTCAAGGTTGGACATATGGGGTTTATGCTAGAACTGGGGTTACCATTAGCCCTTGACATATGGCAAGGCTGGCCATCATACGATTAAAGATGGTTTCAAAGCAGGATTGGCGGTGATGGCCTGAGTCAGTCATAGATGATTAGTTCTTCTGTTTGTACTATCTCACATAGATTATCCAAAGTCGAGGGAGATGTTCTTTGAATACTTAACTGATATTGGTTTAGGCCTCTGGGGAGAGTACTTGGGGGATGTTAAACTCGATTAGGGTTGTCTATGTGAGACTTATTTAATCTGGATGTTATCAGTGTTTTCCATGTTTGAATGGGTGTTCTGGTTTCCATGGATGAATGGTTGAATTATTTATAGGAAAGGCTATCACCGTCTGATGTGGGGAAGCTAAGGTTTAGTTCTTTTCTAGTACTGTGGGTAGATTTGTATGTTTATATATCCCTTCTCATACACTTTATTGTTGAAGTAGTTAGCTGTTTTATCGCTCACTAAGACTGTTGTCTGACTCAAGGTTTTATGTTTCTTCTTATTACCTTGGGTTGTTCATCCGGTTGCGGATAGGTAGACTAAGTAGCAGGTGATTGGTAATGCTTTAGTGAGGAAGACGATGCTGATCGATGGCGAGCAGGAGGCTTACGTACCATTTTTACTACTATCTAATAATTGTGTTCCCGCTGTTTGCATTTCTGAGTGATGTAGTGAGACAACTTTGTACAAACACTATTTCGAGGTTGTGGATATTACTTTCGGATTGTATGAAAGTCTTGTGTTTCTGCTTCACTATTACTACCTGTTGTATATGTTGTATTATATTTTATCCTTGTGCTGTGAATTTACAACAGGTTCCTCTCGTGTTTAACTAATCTGATGATCGTCCATGACTTCCTGGAACACTCTTCAATGCATTATTCCTCTTGTATAGTGCGTGGGTTATGGGTGGTCGTTACATGGTTGTTCGTAAGCGCGGAGCGATGCAACCCACCAAAGGTTCGCGGGAATCTGTAAGCGTGAAACAAAGTGCGGGAGTTCACTCTATGTGAAATGAAGCATGGGAGTTCGTAAGCGCGGAGCGATGCTGTAACAACCCGAAAATCTGGGCCAGTTTAAAATTTTTATTTTGGCGATTTTAGCGAATTTTGATTATTTAAAATGAATTATTTTAAATAATATCGACGAAAATCTATTTTAAATATAATTTGAACGTATATATTATATACGTCGTCGTTAGAATATAAATATTTATATATAATTATAAATAGAATTGAAAATGGCGCGGTAGTTCGATAATTCGATTTCAAACTTCAATTGAATGTATCGGGTGCAAAACAATCCGGATTTTAGTGAAACCAAAAATCATAGGATCTATTTGATAATATCATTTCAACGAATGCGGGAAATCGAAATTTCATAGCGGGAATCGAAAGATATGTCCAGTTGAAAATTCTGAATAGTCGCTATGGAATTCAGGCCCTTAAAAATGGACATTTTACAAATGACCTCGGATTTCGACGAAACCACTTTTGTTGGATCCGCAGTGTCAAGTTATTGCTAGATTCCAAATTTCATAATTTTTCGAATCAATATGTGAGCGTGGCGAAGGAAAACGCGTTTGACCAGTTTCAGTTGATTTTAATCGACTGGAAAATGGCCATTTTTCAAACGGTCTCAGAATTCGACGAAACTAGTTTTGTTAGGACCGTATCGTCAATACGAAGCTAGAAAATATTTTTCTGTAATTTTTCGAGCTAGTATGTGACCCCGGTAATTTGAAATGTACGTTTAAAATTCAATATAGTGATTTAAATGTAAATTTAACGGAAACTGATTCAAACGATCGAATCAACATACGATACATATCCCATTGTGTTCGGAATGGGGGTAAAACGCTATGGACGATAGTCGTTGGGCCTCGTTTGGAGATCGAATAGAAAAGTCAACTTTTGGGAAAATTAAAATAATATAAATATAATTATATATATTTAACTTCCCTCTTCTCTCTCCTATTTCCCTCTATCGCTCAGATCTGAAAAGAAAAAAAAAATCCCGTAACCACCCTCATCGCGCCCCCCCCCCAGGGTTTCGCCGCCGCCACAGGCGGAGCTGCCGCCGATCTTCCCCTCAGGTGCCTCCTCCCTCCAGCCTCGCTCCTCTCTCACCTTCCCTCCTCTGATAACCGCACCTCCCCCCCTTTTTCTGGCCACCGTCGCCCTCCCCAAGGCGGCGCCGACCACCACCAAACCCCCCACCTTCCTGCGCCACCTCCCTTCCTCATCTCTGGCCTCCCCAATTTGCGTGCGTCGGTGTGGGTTAAAGGGCAGCGGTGGGTTCGGTTTACTGAAGGGGTCGAGGAAGAAAGGTGCTGTTTTTTTTTTTTTGTTTTTTTTTTTATTTTATTTTACTTAAGCAAAATACATTGGATAAAAATCAGTTTTTGTTTTAAAAATAAAATAAAATTAACAAGTGTTTTAGAAATAAAAACATTACTTTAAATTTCAGATTTTTAAATGTAAAAATATTGTATAATTTCAGATTTTTAAATATGAAACACAAGAAAAAAGGATATGATTTCACTTCATGGAAATATATATATATAGGAGAAGTGTTATAAAAATACATTTTTTTTTACATATACATTAGCGATAAGAAAAATGCGATTAGAATATATAATCGAATTGTTTTATTTTCAGCATTGTTTTTAAAATAAAATTCACATTGTCTTTGAAATAGAAAATTTGCACTGTTTTGAAAATATAAATATCACTGTTTTAAAAATATAAAAATAGAAATAGCAATGAAAATATATGACTTCGAATTAAAAATATGGTTTTTATATATTGAACTTCGAATTAAAAATATGGTTTTTATATATTGAACTTCGAATTAAAAATTCGATTTCTATACATGTAGTGGCTACGAGCAAACGAAGATGCAAAGATGCGATAGCGATGGAGATTTCTATCAAAGAAGAGTCAAGATGTTTGGATAGCTATCGGTGAGAATTTCTCACCTTTCAAATTTATTTTCTAGTTATATATATATACTAGGATGCAGACGGTGCTTAGTAGCACCTGACACAATCGTCCACAGACCATGGACTTGTTTGTTTGGTTGCATAGATTAGTTATATGATTTGATTTGAATTTGGTTGTTTGGTTATTTTGATTGATGTGTGAATGGCGTGGGCCTTCACTAGTCCGGGGATAAGGCTAGGCCTTGTCCCGTTTCTAGTATCGTGCCGTTATGCTGCCGAAATTTTCTAAAAATGAGTTAGAAAAATAAAAATATCATTTTATTTAAAGAATGAATTGAATAGAAATTCATATGTTGAAATAAAATGTTTTGTCGTTAAAAATATAATTTTTAACGTGAAGTGAATAAAATAAAATATTCATTTATAAACCGGACGGTTTGTTTATGTACACCTATTTGAATGACATTGATTGGGACGATAAATTTTACACATCGCCCAACTGCACGAATAAAAATCTGTGTTTGATTGTTTGAAACCCCACACGGGTGTTGGGATGAAATTTGAAGTTCACTCATCCTGATTGATTAAATATGTCAATCGATTGATTGACAGGCTGTTATAAGCATTAGATATCTATATTTGATGCTTATACAGTGTAGTGCACTTTGGTTGATGGCTGATTATTTATCGTTGCTATTATATACATGTGTTGTATGAAAATCCATATAATTAACTTTATATGGTAATTGATTGGGCCTCATTCCAATCGTGAAAATAAAGAATATTTTGATAATAACAAATATTTTGATAATAGGAAATATTTGAAATAGAATATTTGAAAATAGAAATTTATGAAGCCGTGTTGATTAGATTGACGCCATTTTGACGTAAACGATATTTATATCGATTTTATTCATTTTAAAATGAATATTGAAAAGTAATTTCGAAATCGAATATTTTGAAATGAATTGAATTGAAAACGATTTCGAAATGAATTGAATTGAAAACGATTTCGAAATGAATTGAATTGAAAACGATTTCGAAATGAATTGAATTGAAAACGATTTCGAAATGAATTGAATTGAAAACGATTTCGAAATGAATTGAATTGAAAACGATTTCGAAATGAATTGAATTGAAAACGATTTCGAAATGAATTGAATTGAAAACGATTTCGAAATGAATTGAATTGAAAACGATTTCGAAATGAATTGAATTGAAAACGAATTCAAATTGAATTGAAAGCGAAGTGAAATGAATTCAAATTGAATTGAAATTTGAATTGAATAGAAATGGATTTTAAAACGAATTTATAAAGAAGAATTCAATTTTGATTTGAATTGAAATGGAAGTTGAAAATGTTTTTGAAACGAATTCAAAACTATTTATATAATTCGTTTTAAATAGAAATCGACGATATATATATTATATATATTATATATATAATATAATGGCCTGAATAGAACGCACCGCGCCGCGGCAGTTCGCGAATTTCGACCATTTATTTCAAACGGGCATTACGGGAGATCCGACCGTCGGATTCTCCTAAAACCGGAACCGTTGGGTTCGTATCGAAAAGAGCTTTCTGACGAATATTAGAAATTTGAAATCTAATGGTTGGATTTGGAATTATGTCCAAATCAAATTTGAAAAAGGTCGCTGTAAGTGCAGTTCGATGGCCGTTGTTGGAAATCGACTGTACGGGCCTTGATAAAATTATTAAAAATAGTAATAATTTGTGTAAAATCATAAGAAATGATTTAGAAAGTATTGGGATGAAAAACTCCATATTTGAAAGGATAAAAATAGATTTTTATCGAAATGAACTAGTTTTGAACTATAATTATAATTCTATTTATTTTTAAATAAATAAATTGAATTTAAAAAGGGTTTTAAAAATAACCAGAATTTCCAATGATTGCATTGGAGTGGATTTGAATCGAAATTGTCTTCGGAATATTTCGATGTTGGAATTCGTGATTATATAGATGTTGTTATGGAAATTTGAAAGATATATATTTATATCGTTATTTCCAATACGACATTTGTTAATCGTAGAATTTGATATTGAATATAAGCCGATATATTTTCTACTCAGAGCCTTATATTGAATATCAAATGTGATTTGGGTTTGTCGTGAATGGTGTCTTCACTAACACTGTTCTTGAACCCAGTTGAGAAAAGATTAAATCTTTTTATTTAGATTTAATGAAGTGTACCAATTAAATAATATTTAATTGGAATTGATATTGATTTTTGGGTTTATCGTAGACAGTGTTTTTAAATAACACTCGTTCTTTAACCCGATAATTAATGAAGGTGATTTTGGGTTTATTGTGAACTGTGTTTTTAAACGACACGGATTCTTTAACCCAGTCACAGATTAAAACTAAGTGGAGTTTTAATGAATCTTTAATTAGATTGAAATAATCGAAATGGAGTATCACCAGTTTTGCTCCAGGCGATAGTTAAATCTTTAATTAGATTTGAACGTGAAATGGTAATTGAATTTACCGATAACACCGTGGTGTTAGATATGAAGTATAACCAGTTTTACTTCATGGGATGAATAGGTTGGGATTGGGAAATTAAAACAAATGATTACTTCGGTAAGGTTCGTTAATCCCGACTAGTTTGAATTGATATTCAAAAATAGATTATAGAATAAATTCAAGAAATTTATCTTGGATAAAATTAATGGGAACCTTTCCCTATGAATGTGAAATTTAGAAATTGACTGTCGGTTAGCCAAACAGAATGGTTTTCTAGATATTGATCTGATGTTGGTTTCGGCCTTCGGGGTTAATATTTGGGGAATTATTCTCTTGATTAATTTACGGTTAGTGACTAATGAATTGGAATGAGGCGTATGTTGTGTTTGTGTAACACTTATTTAAAATATACGCGAGTTATTCGGAAAGACCGGGTTTATCCCATTCTGAATAACTGATACGACGATAAGTCGAAGATGAAGACGATGGTCGAAGACTGGAGGTCTTCACGTCGTTTGGGTGATAACTGATGATCTTGATTGGGCTGTACACCCAAGAAGATGGAAACAGTTGGTGATCGTCCAGACGTACTTGGAGATCGATGGATATGCGGGGTACTAGGTGCCTCCGGTTTCGTTCAGACCCAGAACGGACTTGTAAATGGACTGCGTGTCTGACATTGGATTTTAGTCTGTGTGATTGACCTCTATTAAATATATATCTGTTTGGCGGTGGAGAATTTATTCTCTTGCTTAACGCCCTTCTCTGAGACGTACGAGCTCAGAGGTTATATATTGATGGATATCAAACGCATGGAGTGAATTGCCTGTGTGACATGCCTAAGTGGCAATTGATCGAGGCTTCTGTTGAAAAGCAAAGTCTTGTGGTGATGATCAAAGCACGGCCTTTGTGGCGTAGCTTTGTGTAACGTTTGCTTCGCGAGTTTCACACCCGGTATGAACCAAAAACGGGAGGGGACATCAGGGAGGACTTGCGTTTCTTTCTAGATAGAAGTGGCGTCAGTGGTTTTACACGCCCTGACGAGTTTGACTTATGTGGTTGTTGCTGTTGCGAGGCGCCTCGGATTGATCGGTCTTTCTCGAACCGATGGAGTCATTTAGTTGGCTCATTTACGCCCCAAAGGGCGGAGAAACGTATTGTTCAGGCACTATAATCCACATCGGTGGACCGGCCCTGACGATCCAAGGGGCAGTTGCGGCTGCTCCGGAGACATGGGCTAGATTGTCTCGAATCGGTTGAGGACTATCTTTTGCCTCGGTTCATAGACGGAAATCCAATTTCCAAATACGTGACTTTGCGGTTTTATTTGTAAACCTATATATGGTGACATAGTGGCATGGGACGCTCATGTCGCCTATGATTGATACTTATGATTTGAAGTTGTTTTATACACTATTCACTTATAATAGTATCAAACGATTTGTTTTAACCGTATCCAGCATTCTTTGGCTGTTATAAGGGAAAACCCTATCCTCGGCTGCGTTGCATTGTGTGATGGGACCTGGGTCTTATAACAGCTTCATTTTTCTTTATTTAGCATTGCGCTGTTTGTTTTATGCACTGGTATTCTTGGGAGGAAACCCGTTCCGTGTTATACGGCGTGGTCCCTTGATTTACCTAACTTTAAAAAAACAAAGATTAATAACTGTTTTAGTTCTCACACCAGTCCCATGACTGACCTGGAGTTTATTGTTTTAACCTAAACTCTGGGTGCCCCTATTTTTGACACGGGCAGCTAGTAGTTTTGGTTTTGCAGATTTATATTCACAGGATCCTAGTTTACAGCTGGAACGATATCCGGAAAGCTTTGTATCCGTATATCTCCTTCTAGTTGTGTATTGTATTATTTTCCGCTGCGATGTATTTAAATGTAATTTAAATCTCTGATATTTCTGTGTAATATTCTTTTATACTCTGTATATTCTTGTAATCTGATGCATTGTTGTAATAACAATGAAATGTTCTTCCGTCTGCGTTCTATTTGTGTGGTGTTCTCAAAGTATCCGTGCTTTCCTTCACGGGGAAGTTACGGGTCTTCACAGTTGGTATCAGAGCTTAGGTTTACAGAGCTCGAGAACAAGACACATTAGAACCATATGAAAGAATTCATCAGATATTGGATTAGTAATATCCAATTAGAATGACTCGTTAGAGATAGGATCAGTAGTATCCTAGAACGAGTGTGAAGAGTATATTTTTAAAATGAAAACAAATTTTTGTTTTGAAAATTTAAATCAATTATTCGTACTTGGTTATTTATTTATATTGATGTGGACAATCCAGTATATATAGATTTTGCGTATACGTCTGATCCGCGTGTATTCGAAATTTTAATATATTGGATAGAGATAGCATCACACTCTAGTCGCCCGAAGATGATTTTGATGATAGCGATCGCATCATCAACATTTATGTTCGAGTTTCGAAGGTGTGATTTTCTATATATTTCCATTAGACTGGTGTGAGAACCAAACCTATATATATAGCTAGGACACATTGTTGTGAATTGGCATCAAAAACATGATTTTTGTATATATATCAAAATTATGAATTTGAAACGTTAATTCACTAATTGATTGATGTTTGTGTATTTTGTTTAATTGTTTGATAATTTTGAACCATTTAGCCTAATTATATCAAATATTGAATTGTATTGAAATTGGTCGCATTTGCTTGCATATACATGTACTTACATTGAACAGGTCATAGCAAGGAGGCTAGAGCAGAGAATAAAATTTGTTTGCCCGACAAATAGGTACATGTTTACTACATAGTTTCCTGTTTTGTTTGGGTGATGATGATTTTATGAGCCTATTGGCTTTTTCTTTTTCTTTTTGAGATCTGAAGGACCGGGGAAGCTATTTGAAATTCCCCGATGCTCCCGGTGCAGGGGAGGTTATGGCGAAATTTTTCGAAAATTTAGGGTGTTAGCCAAATTTTTGAAGTTTTTGAAAATTCTCAGAAACTGAAAAGTTGGAGAATGAAAGCCAGATCGAGCGTAGAGTTGATTAATCAAACCACTTTCGACTTTGTTCCTTTTCGGGGATGAAAAGTTTTAAGTGGGGGAGATTGTAACAACCCGAAAATCTGGGCCAGTTTGAAATTTTTATTTTGGCGATTTTAGCGAATTTTGATTATTTAAAATGAATTATTTTAAATAATATCGACGAAAATCTATTTTAAATATAATTTGAACGTTTAAATTATATACGTCGTCGTTAGAATATAAATATTTATATATAATTATAAATAGAATTGAGAATGGCGCGGTAGTTCGATAATTCGATTTCAAACTTCAATTGAATGTATCGGGTGCAAAACAATCCGGATTTTAGTGAAACCAAAAATCATAGGATCTATTTGATAATATCATTTCAACGAATGCGGGAAATCGAAATTTCATAGCGGGAATCGAAAGATATGTCCAGTTGAAAATTCTGAATAGTCGCTATGGAATTCAGGCCCTTAAAAATGGACATTTTACAAATGACCTCGGATTTCGACGAAACCACTTTTGTTGGATCCCCAGTGTCAAGTTATTGCTAGATTCCAAATTTCATAATTTTTCGAATCAATATGTGAGCGTGGCGAAGGAAAACGCGTTTGACCAGTTTCAGTTGATTTTAATCGACTGGAAAATGGCCATTTTTCAAACAGTCTCAGAATTCGACGAAACTAGTTTTGTTAGGACCGTATCGTCAATACGAAGCTAGAAAATATTTTTCTGTAATTTTTCGAGCTAGTATGTGACCTCGGTAATTTGAAATGTACGTTTAAAATTCAATATAGTGATTTAAATGTAAATTTAACGGAAACTGATTCAAACGATCGAATCAACATACGATACATATCCCATTGTGTTCGGAATGGGGGTAAAACGCTATGGACGATAGTCGTTGGGCCTCGTTTGGAGATCGAATAGAAAAGTCAACTTTTGGGAAAATTAAAATAATATAAATATAATTATATATATTTAACTTCCCTCTTCTCTCTCCTATTTCCCTCTATCGCTCAGATCTGAAAAGAAAAAAAAATCCCGTAACCACCCTCATCGCGCCCCCCCCCCAGGGTTTCGCCGCAGCCACAGGCGGAGCTGCCGCCGATCTTCCCCTCAGGTGCCTCCTCCCTCCAGCCTCGCTCCTCTCTCACCTTCCCTCCTCTGATAACCGCACCTCCCCCCCTTTTTCTGGCCACCGTCGCCCTCCCCAAGGCGGCGCCGACCACCACCAAACCCCCCACCTTCCTGCGCCACCTCCCTTCCTCATCTCTGGCCTCCTCAATTTACGTGCGTCAACGACCCTCCAAAGGTTCACGGGAATCCATAAGCGCGAAACGAAGCGCGAGAGTTCACTATACATGAAACAAAGCGTTGGAGTTCATAAGCGCGGAGCGATGCAGTCCTCCAAGGTCACGGGAATCCGTAGGCGCGAAACGAAGCAGGTTGTTCACTATGGGTGAAACGAAGCGTGGGAGTTTGTAAGCGTGGAGAGATGCATCCCTCCAAGGGCGCAGGATTATATAAGCGCGAAACGAAGCGCAGGAGTTCAGTATACATGAAATGTAGCATGGGAGTTCGTAAACGCAGAGCGATGCAACCCTACAAGCTCGTGGGAATTCATAATCGTGAAGTGAAGCGTGAGAGTTCAGTATACTTGAAACGAAGCGTGGGAGTTTGTAAGAACGGAGCGTTGCAACCCTCCAAGGTTGCGGGAATCCGTAAGCGCAAAACGAAGTGCAGGATTTCACTGCACGTGAAACGAATCGTGAGAGTTCGTAAGCGCAGAGCAATGCAACCCTCTAAGGACGCGGGAATCCGTAAGCGCTAAATAAAGCATGGGAGTTCACTATATGTGAAACGAAGCACGGAGCGATGCAACCCACCAAAGGTTCGCGAGAATGCATAAGCGTGAAACGAAGAGCGGGAGTTCAATGTACTTGAAATGAAGTGTGGGAGTTCATAAGGGCGGAGCTATGCAAACCTCCAAGGTCGCGGGAATCCGTAAGCGCGAAACGAAGCGCGGGAGTTCACTATACGTGAAACGAAGCTTGGGATTTCCTAAGCACGGACCGATGCAACCCTTCAAGTCGAGGGAATCTGTAAGCATCAAAAGAAGTGAGGGCGTTTATTGTACGTGCAACGAAGCATGGGAGTTTGTAAGCGCGGAAAGATTCAACCCACCAAAGGTTCGTGGGTTTCCGTAAGTGCGAAACGAAGCGCAGGAGTTCACTATACGTGAAACGAAGCGTGGGACTTTGTAAGCGCACGGCGATGCAACCCACCAAAGGTTCGCTGGAATTCGTTGCGCAAAACAAAGCACTAGAGTTCACTATAAGTGAAACGAAGCATGGGAGTTCAAGGCGCGAAGCGATGCAACCCTCAAACATCGGGAGTTCACACTGTAAGCGACACGACAACCAAAAAATCTTTTCCATAAAGAAAGCAACTTCTGCACAGGAAAAATCAACAACGCTCGATGAACTCTATAATGTTGATTCATTTAACAGGAGAGAACGAATGTTGGACTATAGCAGCCCCTCCAAACCATGGGGCATCCAACGGAGTCTCCAATGTCAAAACTGATCGACTAAGCATACAAGCATTGAGCATTAAATTTCTTCCCATACATAAGATTAGGAATGACCTCCTAAATAAGGGGCATGAACCCCAAAGCTTCTCAAAGAGTTAGCATAAAATGATTCATAGATACGCATATCCAAAATGGGAAGTGTCGTGTATTAAAATGATAACGTTTGAAATCCACAGTCAGCTTTAGTCGATTGGTTGATTTTAAGCATTAATGCAAATTCGAATTAGAACACTGTATTTGAGTAGATAATACTCAATGAGTTTTAAACCGTTGAATAAAAACAGTCCTGTACGAACTCTTTATTCGATTCAAGACAAAACTCGCTATAAGTCATGTTTAATGATTAACTAACCACTATCGATGTGGACAGTCGATGGTGAAGTATAAGTCCAAAATCGTGCAAACACTTGTTTTAATTACAGAACAGATGACAAAAAGCATATGAAGTCAAAGTAAGATTTTCCATAGCAAAAAAAGGCAGCAACAACATCTTAATGCAAGATGTATCAACAACAAAGTTCATTTTGAAGTCTGCATTTTTTATAAGCAAAAAATACAAGCTTCGAGAGGCAAATGTTAACCCCGTTAAAACGCGGTTCAAAAAGTCATACGTCAACTATTTATTGAAGAAATCGCTTGTACGCCATTCTGCTCGGTCATGCATTTGGTTCGATCGGCATTAACTAGACCGGTTGGTATAAAAGATATGACCGGTCAGTATAAAAGAGTGTGACCGGTCGGTATATAAAAGAGTGTGACCAGTCGGTATAAAAAGAGTGTGACCGGTTGGTATAAAAGAGTGCGACCGGTCGGTATATAAAGTGTGATCGATCGGTATAAAAAGAGTGTGACCGATCGGTATAAAAGAGCGTGACCAGTCGGTGTATGAAAGAGTGTGGCCGATCGGTAAAAAGGAGTGTGACCAGTTGGTATATAAAAGAGTGTGGTCAGTCGATATAAAAAAGGAGCGTGACCAATCGGTATAAAAAGGAGTGTAACCGACCGGTACTAGACCGACCGATACCCAATGACAGCTGTTGCCTGCTGTACCCAGTGGCATTCTCCGTAAATAAGTTCCAGACCGAACGGTACCCTGCACACCGTAATTACAACACTACCACTACCCTTAAACACTCCTATAAATACCCCCTCCTTTCATTCAAGGAGATCAAAATTCCGTTCCTACCACGAGGTGCTACAAATTTTTAAGCTCTTCTCCAACTTCATTGATGGCTTCCATGGATCAAACTACTTCTCTTCGACTTCAAATGGATCAAATCTCATTCAAGCTGCATAGAAATCTCTCCAACACAATTCAACTGATCTCTAATCCTCTCTAATTCTCTCTAAATTCGGATCTAACACAAAGCTCCTATCATAGCATGGAAGAGCATCAAAGCGCCTAAGTGATTAATGATTCATACATCCATCACACAAAGCTAGAGATCTCTCCACGTCCATGGTCAATTCAAGAGTAATTTAGATCCTAGAAAGAGAGAAAAGCGAGAAATGAATGTATGAGAGATTTCATGAATATTGTAAAGCAAAATACCATAATGAAAAGTGAATTAAAGTTGGACATAGATTCATTTTGAATCTAACCACTATAAAAATTCCTTTGTCTTCATTTTATTCTTTTCATTTTGTGGTTACACGGTTCCATACTCTAATTTTACCGAATTGGTGAAGTGTTTTCATTAACACCTTTGGTGTTAATTCCAATTTTGGAGTTAACAGAGGGCTTGAGCTCCTCCTTCCTTTATTCCACCATTAAAAATTCAAATCCAATGAGGGAAATCATAGATTTACACCAATGGAGCCTGATCTACATTAATCAAAGAAAGAGTTCATCGGATCTAGGGGATTGGTGCAAGGTGCTTGCTGTCCGGATTCTTATTTCATCAATTTTAGCTTGTTTTGGAGAATCGATGAGTGATTTACTTCTCTCACACGGATTCAATGAAATATATGAGTGTTTGATCATGTTTTTCATCGTATTTTAGTGTTTTCCAATAGATCTATGCATTGGTAAGTCCATTTCTATATAAATAACCCTTTGATCTGATTTAGCTAGTTTAGATAGGTAATTTCTATGATATTTCATGTGAATGTGCAAGTTAAATCCATGATTTTGTTCATATGTACACTTATGATGATTTTGGTGAGTTTTACATGATTGTTGATGGAAGTGCCATATTGGTGCTATTGTTGACTTCAAATAACTTTTATGATCACATTGGATGATTGTATGAGTTGGTTTCATTGTACGAATTGTTTTGGCGAAGTTTTGGACGAAATTTGAGTTGCATTCTAAGATTCAAGTTTACGGTTGAACATGGTGGGTCGAACATGGTGTGGGTCGGTTGAACCATGGAAAGACTTCTTCAAGGAAAAGAAATGGCCTGGGTCGGTCGTCTCCTGGGTCGGTCGGTACAAATAGGGTCGGTCGGCCTGGAGTCTTGGAGAGCAGGTTCTATTCTAGTCGACCCCACTTTTGGGTCGGGTCGGTCAAACCGGGTCGATCAAACCGGGTTGGTCCTAAAGGGAAAGTTTGGATCGGTCGGTCTGAAGTCCTAGTTTTGGAGCAGGCGGGTTGGTCACTTGGAAGCTGGTCGGGTTGGTACAGTACGTTTCTAGCTGGGTATTTGGGTCAGTCAATGACCCAAAGTACGGGTCAGACGTGCATCTCAGATGGGGTCGGTCTCTATGAGTCGGTCACATGGGAGAGGTCAGTCATAGGGAGGGTCAGTCACAGGGAGGGGTCGGTCACAGGGTCGTTTTCTGAAAATTTATATTTTCGTGTACGACCCGGATTTGAAGAATAGAGTTTGAAAAGAATATTTTTCGGGGGCAACCGCCCGAACCCTAGCCGCAGCGCAGTGATGTAATCTAGCTCGTTGATGTCGTGACTTCGAAGTGGACTCAAGTAGGAATATTCGAAGTGATGTGATTAGTTCGTTGTTCGTCGTATGTAATGAATGTGGGTATGACTTAAGGATGTATTGAGTTCATATGAAAGGATGACTCAAGGATGTATTGAACTCGTATGATGTAATGGTTGCTTTAAAGTGTCCCGAGCTTATGGATAGTCGCAAGTGAAGATGACTAGAGATGTGAAGGCTGAGAAATTATCGTTGTTGTAGGTTCTAGCGGGCTCAAAACAAGGGTATAATAGGGGCACCTAAAAGACCGGATGTAGGACGAGTACCCTGGGTATCATTGAAAGGCCTAGGTATGTATCGTTGAAAGGCATATGGTTTTTTTGCTAGAACGGGGTTACCATTAGCCCTTGACGGATGGCAGTATGGGCTAGTCATATGATTACAATGGTTTCAAAGCAAGATTGACAGTGATAGCCAGAGTTTGTCATGGATGATTGGTTTCTTTGTTTGTACCGTCTCACGTAGGTTATCTAACATTGAAGGAGATGTTCCTTAGGTGCTTGTCTGATATTGTTTTAGGCCATTGGGGCTTGTGCTCATGGGAAGTTGAATCCGATTAGGATGATTTATGTGGGATCCATAATCTGGAAGCTATCAGTTCTCTTGATGGTTGTTTCTGATTTCTATAAATGAATCCTTATTCCTTTGGTTGAATGGATTGTAAAGGCTATCACTATCCGATGTGGGGAAGTTGGGAGTCGAGTTGTTCTCTGGTGTTGTGGATAGATTAGTTCATTTATTTATCCTTTCTCATATACTTTATTGACGAAATTTGTTAGTTATTTTAACCCTCACTAAGACTGTTGTCTACTCAAGATTTTATGTTTCTCTCTTATTACCTTGGGTAGTTCACCCTTTTTTGATGGGCAGACTAGGTGGCAGGTGATAGCTTAGTAAGGACGTTATTA
Source organism: Allium sativum (assembly GCA_030737875.1). Taxonomy (NCBI): domain Eukaryota; kingdom Viridiplantae; phylum Streptophyta; class Magnoliopsida; order Asparagales; family Amaryllidaceae; genus Allium; species Allium sativum. The sequence continues at coordinate 44,678,454 of CM060921.1, forward strand.
GCAATTCGGAGGTGAGCAGGAGGATGGTGTTCTTTCTCTCTTACTACATAGTATTTGGATTTCCATTGTTTGTTATTCTACTCTGAGTGTTGTAGTTAGGCAAATTTGTACAGACATATGTTGGAATCCTGGTGTAAGGATATATTTCCTAGTTATTTAGAATATTTGAGATTTCTTGTAACACCCCACATCCATTAGTGTCACTCACAAAGGGAATGCACTAAGTTCTGTGGAGCATTTAGGGTAAAAGATGCAGATAAATTACAAGACAGACAGAAATTAAACAGCGGAAAATAAAACTTTGCTTTATTGATAAAATAGTTTGTACAATGATTTCTTTACAATATCAGAGTATCATCTGTCTTACAAAATAAAGAAGCATAAAACAACATTTATATTCCCCAATTTTAGCAAGAGCCAACTGTAGCATCTGAAAAGGGAATCCAAGCAAACTTCGACAAATCTTCAAGCTGGGGAAGAATGACAGTCCAACTTAACCTGAGCTATACTATTCCCTTCTTTACTACCTGGTGGGGGGGGGAACGGAAGAAAAGAAGACGAAAGAAAAACAGAGTCAGACATAAAGCCTGAGTAAGTTCAGTAACTTCTAGCATGTGAACATGGAAAAACAAAACGACATGAATTAACTGAATACAAGATAACACCATGATGATAGGATCAGCAAGATTAGACAAGATTAACACAAGATATGCTAAGACAAGATAAACTGGATATGCTCTAATACTTTCGCCGCTTTGCTATTTCCTTGTTATACTGGTTTCTATATCTTTGCACCACCTAACTAGTGTCCCAACTAGTAACGATAACGTGATCCCAATCCTTGTAATTTTCATTGCCTTCAGGCATACATTTATTATTTATTACCTAGATCTAATCTAGGATTTTCTATCAAGTGCTTTCTAGATTCAACTAGAGTTTACGCTATCTACTTAACGCTTCTCGGATTCAGGGTTTATGCCACCTAGTCCAACTAGGGATTATGCTACCTGTCGAACGATACCCCCAAGTCTTGGACACACTACCCAGAGTGGTATATGTTCCTATACTTCCCCACGCATGTATCGCGAATCGTTATCGCTTGTCTAGATGCACATGTCCTGTAATGTGTGGCCCGAGTTCTGTGGCAGGGCAAATCAAGAAACACAGAACTAGGTCGGGAGCTTTCAGATATCTGCCGATGCAGATGCTAAGGTCTGTTTTTATTCCAATGGCTATGGTCCCACTCAACCCCTCCCTCAACTAATGAAAGGCACACCTTGAAAAATGAGAACTATATGCAGGCCCCCTATGCCCCACCAACCTATGGCCATCCTCACCCATAACTAGATAGCAAGTATATGGTCTTTTGGAGTTCTCCGCCTTTCCGCTTCACGTATCTCGATTGACTCAAGATGGATGGTAGACGACGAGTTGCTATCACAGGGCTACCAGTTTCTCGCCGAATCATGCTGGTCCATCCTAGTCTTTAGGTTGCCATATTTTGCAACCAAGGCATACCCTTGGTTCTTCTAACGCAGACCTTAACCTCTGTGAGCTCAGGAGGATCATCTGCAGCCTCACAGAGGGATACCAAGAGTACCCTCATGTCCCCTCGAAGCCTCGGGCTTCGTAACCCAATTCGTTGGAGCCTTCGTTTTAATCAGACGGACATTCGCTCCTTCCCGTTTTATACTAAGAATTACTACTTAGTTCTGCTAACTAAGGTTTACCACTTAGTTTCCAGAATCGTTGTTTTCTTAACTAAGGTTTACTACTTAGCTCCTTTTAACTAAGGTTTACTACTTAGTTCTCTTTCTCACCAATTTGGATTGGTTAAGTGTCCTTAGTCAATTCAAGCTAACTTAACCCTCTTCATTTATCCTGATAAACTGGTTAAGTGTTATCAATAATTCAAGTTGACTTAACCCTACCACAAACCAAGTTATATTGGTTAAGTATTTCTTATTACTTAACCCTACCCATTCACCTTGTATTGGTTAAGTGTTCCTTTTAACTTAACCTTGCCCGTCTGTTTTAACTAACATGTTATTAACGGTTAAGTATTATCCCTTCATGTTTTAGACTTAACCTTATTCCTTTACCACAATCTGATGGTAAAGTGTTCAAGTTTACTTAACCCTACGGTCTAGCCCTGCTAACATATCAAATTGGCTAAGCGTATTGAATTTTACTTAACCCCAACCTCTAGTCTAGTTAACATGTTAATTTGGCTAAGTGTATTAACTTTACTTAACCCCACCTTCTAGTCTAGTTAACATGTTAATTTGGCAAAGTGTTTTCTTTGTTACTTAACCCCTACAAATCTTGTCTTGTTACCATGTTAAGTTGGTTAAGTGTCCCTATGGACTTAGCCCTCCCATTCTAGCTTAACTGTGTTAAGTTGGTTAAGTGTTCCTATGGACTTAACCCTCCCATTCTAGCTTAACTGTGTTAAGTGTCTGTATGAACCTAACCCCCACCCAATGGTCTGGTTATCATATTGAATTGGTTAAGTGTCTTAGTTAACTTAACCCTGCCATTCTTTTTCTAGCTTTAACTAAATAAATTAAAGCCGCGACCACTCACATTAGACAGATATTGTTGCGAATACTAGATGTGCCAGTTGGTTCCGGGCAGGTTTACATCGCAACTCAGTCTAACCTCAGGTTAGGCATATTCGTGTTTTCTAAGTTCAAAGGGTTTTGATTAATTTTCAAATCAGGTTTCTAAAGTAACCATCCCGTCCGTCGGATCAGTTAGGGATAGCCAGGGAGAGCAGGAAACTTGTATTTTCCAAACCCAAGCCTAGACACTATCCTCTCTGTCACCCTAGAACTTTCTGGTGTATTATTAAAAGAGATGTCGTTAATAAACCTTTAATTTGTCTAAATTTACATTTCTCATTTAGGACAAATTCTATAAGTAAATCATTCCTAGTTTACTTATTTCCTAATTCCTCTTTTAATGTAAATTGTCAACATTTATTCTTATGGTCCATTTCCCCCTCTATATCATATTTATGCCTTTTTGGTATGTAAACTATACCAAATTAAATGTCACTAACCATGATTTTGCTAAACCTGACGATTTACCCCCAATTATGGCCAATTTCAAATTCATGCCAATATACTTATCATACCAATTTAGCTAATCCAATTCTGATTTAACATTCTAATTACAGTTCATGTCAAACTAGACTTATTATTCTAGTTCACAATTCATGTAAATGCTAGATTTACAAGTCAATACTAGATTCAAATTACACATCCTATAATTCTTGTCAAATTTATCCAAGTTGCACTTCTATGAACATGCCATAATACATGTTCCCAATTTATGCCAATTTCCAAGTTTATAACTACGTTTTTAGTAAATTTCATATTTTTGCCCAAATCGTACTCCCACCGTTCGTATAATCGTGATTCAATCTAGATTATAGATAAATCTAGATTCGTAGAAAATAGGGAATGAACCAAAGATGCTATGAAAAGGATAGACATAATAACTGGCATAAAATGATAATTTACCAATTACAGAACTAACGAATTACACTGAATTTTATCTAAAACATCGAAGGCCTATAGGTCTGAAAATCTCATGACATAAAAAGGGTTGAATAACGACGTAGGTTCAAGAACATGGGTAGACCTAACTTAATAGGTAAATTCCCAAGGTCTAAAACCAAAGAAAGTCAAGAATAGATAGAATAGATAATCAGGTTTAGACCCATTTTCACAGTCACAAAACTTAAGCAACACTTTCCTAGTCATGAATCATAGGTGTTTTAATCACAGTTGTCCTTGTTATGTCATAGGCAATAGTTTATGTTTTCTAATCAAAGGCATAGGCTTGTGTTCATAGTCAAGGAAATAATTCTCATAGTCACTGTCACTGTCATAGGCAATGTTCATAGTCATAGGCAAGGCCTAATTGGTCATCGAATCATAACAGTTCTTAATTAGGTCCAAAGATATAGGCACAGATTCGAATAGAAAGATTTGGCATATTCTTTTATTCCTTTAATTTTATGTCATGAATAGAGAAAGCGTTCAAATCTAAAAAGTAACTGACTTACATAGATTAGATTAGATTCGAAGAAAAACAGTCATTGAAGTCATTTGAATCATCACTTGAATCCTAGCTTGACTTGAATCTCTTCTTGAAAGTCTTGAGCAGCATTTCCTCGTCTTGATTTATTTCATATATTATTTTATTTATTTATACATTTTCTCAGAGGCAGCATAAGGATAGAAAAGAATTGTGAATAGAGAAGGAGACTAAGGCTGTTTATATAGGATTAGGCGGATGAATGTGGTCAGAATGGCGTCCGGATACAGAAGAACGAACCAGACTGCAGATCTGGAAAAAGCAGGGAGGTCAACCCCCAGGTCGACTACCCAGTCGACCTGGTTCTTGGGCGGGAAAATTGCCACCCAGCCCAATCTGGGTCCGATTTTGAATTTTGAACTCGTTTCTGAACTGTTTCTGTCTGTTTGAATTTTAAACTGAATTCTAAAACTTCCAGAGGTCATATCTCCCTCATACGGACTCCATTCTCGCAAACTCGGACTCGTTTTCATGCAGAATTCTGAGACGAACACAATGGTGCAGCCCGTTTCCCTTGATTTTGATTTTAAAATTTAATTCTTCCTTGATTTGTGAATCCTAGTGTTATAGAATTACGGGGTGTTACATTTCTGCTCATATATTCTTCACTAATATTACCTGTTGTATATGTTCTATTATATTTTATCCTTGAGCTATGAAATTTATAACAGGTTTTGCTTGTGCCGTCACACTTTGATGATCGTCCATAGCTGTCTGGCACACATTTCAGCGCATTATTCCTCTTATATAGTGCAGGGGCTATGGGCGGTCGTCACATGAGTACAAGGCAACCCCTTGGGACATGGTGAAGGGAACTTTGGACCCTAAAAGATAGGACCGGGCAGCTCTTAGAACAACCACCTAACCACGGATAAAGGTATTATTATGAAAAAATATCGTTGGAGCACAACATTTGGTGGATTTCAATATTCAGACTATAGAGCAGTATGTTAATCTAGTAAAACACATCAAGACTGACGAGTATGACACCGTATATGAGACCGCTTCGGTGAAGCATCGGTGGGAAATGGTGGATGATATTGTCTTCCACAATCGTAAGCCTGAAAGGTAGAAGCCCTAATTATTGATCCACTAGTGATACTGGCCATGATTGGGTTGACTTTTGTACGTAAAGTCCTTCCTGACTATAGGGGTTCCATTAACATTTTATTTAAAAGGGGAAAAGAGCCTATAACCGGATGATGCTAGAAGCTAAGGACATGAAGCCATGCAAAGGCCGGATTCACGACTTCAATGGCACATCAAACATATCTGTAGAAATGGTTGAATTGACGGTTGAAGTGGGTGAGGAGGACTATCGGAGAGTGCAGATCCTCCCTTTTTTACTGTAGATGTTAGCTCTCCATATAATGTTTTCTGGACCGACCCGCCCTTATTGAATTCTGAGCATGCATAACTTTTTGGTGCTTCGTCTTGAAATTATGGACTAAGAATGGAGTCAGAACTGTATGTGGAGCTCAGGTAGTAGGACGAGCATGATACCTAACTGAATGGAAAGATTCTCACATCAAAGAGAAGGGAACATGTGTTGATAATTCCCTTTGCATTTGGGAACCATCCGCATAGAAAGTAAAGAAATCTTGGCCCAGACAATTTAGACGTCAATTCAAAGATATTGATCTGTGAAAAGGCGACGAGCCAGGATATCAAAAGGAAACTCCTAATAAGTAATCAGTGGCCACTCCAAATGATAAGATGACTCTTTGAAGTTGTTGAAAATTGGATCCTACCTTGGAACCCTCCGTACGAGGGAGCGAACTAACTTTCTCTACACAAACCTTGACGTGTTTGCGTGAACCCATGCTTACATGTATGATATTTCACTGAATATCGTGTGCCATTCACTCAACATTGACCCAAGGTATGTCCAGGTAAAGCAAAAGAGAAGTATGCTTGATGGTGAGAGGTCATCAACTTTGAAGGAAGAGATTGAAAGACTAAAGAGTAATGGGTTAATCCTAGATTCATTGTACACCAAATGGATATTAAACCCACTTCTTGTAAAGAAATCCAATAGAAAGTGGCAGACGTGCATCGATTTCTCTGACTTAAATAAAGCCTTCCCCAAAGACAGCTTTATTCTTCCCAGAATTGATTAGCTTGTGGACTCAATGGTTGTACATGAAATTCTTTCTTTCGTGGATGCTTATTCTAGATATAACCAAATCCTAATGCATGTGTCAGACTAAGAACATACTAGGTTTATAATAGATCTTGGGTTGTATTGCTATGTCGTCATGCCATTTGGGTTGAAGAATGCAAAAGCGACTTATCATCCGTTGGTTAGCCACATGTTCCAGAATCAGATCGAAAACCGATTGAGGTGTATGTTGATGATATGCTTATGAAATCAAACAGTTAGCTAATCGTGTAGACGATTTGGTGAAAATGTTCAGTATTCTCCGTCAATATAGGATGAAGCTCATCCCATTGAAATTCTCTTTCGGCATGGCATCAGGGAAGTTTTGGATTTCATCGTCAGCTCTTGGGACATTGAAGTAAATCCCAACCAAATTAAAGCCATACGAGACATTTAGAAGCCTAAAAAAATCAAAGATTTGCAAAGCCTTAATGAGAAATTAGCGCACTTAGGCAAATTCATATCCAAGGCTATGGAAAAGTGCATTCCTTTCTTTAACATGATAAAGCGTGGGAAGCGCAACTTTTCTTGGGCGCCTGACTTCGTTGAAGCCTTCCAAAACTTGTAGCATCATTTGCAAATACCTCCAATATCGTTGAAGCCAATCGATCATGAGGACTTATTCATGTATTTGGCATTATCAATGTATGTTATCAGCTTAGCACTTGTTCATGAAGAGAACCGAGTTCAGTGGTTAGCGTATTATGTAAGCAAGAGGTTGATGGGAGCAGAACTCAATTACTCAATGATCGAAAAGATGCTTATAGACTTCTGATAGCCTTGAGAAGTGTAGCGACCCGAACTTCCCGGCCGACCTAAACCGAACAAGAAGGAAGATTGCTTTGAGAACACGACGCATCAGAACACAAACATGAGAACAATTCATTGCTATTAAAACAATTTACATTAGAGTACAAGATATCAGAGTACAAATAAATAATTTATAGCAGAAAAATATCAGATATTTAAATTACATTTAAATACATAATCATAATATGCTACAGAAAACATCAACTACCATAACTTAAAAAAATACAAGAATACAAAGCATTCTGAATATAGCTCCAGCCGTAATCCAGAATCCCGTGGAAAGAAATATCTGCGAAAACCAAAACTACAAGCTGACCATGTGGAAAATATGGGCATCTAGAGTTTAGGTGGAAATAAAAACTCCGAGTCAGTCACGGGACTGGTGTGAGAACTAAAACAGCTATTAACTTTATTTTAATGTTGGGTAAATCGAGGGACCACGCCATATGACACGGAATGGGTTTTCTCCCATAAATACAATAAAACAAACACCGCAATGCTAAAAGAAAAAATGAAGCCATTATAAGACTCAGGTCCCATCATACAATGCAACACAAACCAGAGGATAGAATTTTACCTTATAATGGCCAAATATGCTTGATACGCGAAATTTATCTTTTATTACTACAAGTGAAGAAATCAACTTCAAATATAAATGTATCAATCATAGACAACATAGTACCTCATCCTACTATGTCGCCATCAACTAAAATCGAAAGTCGAGTATTGGAAATTGGATTTCCATCTATGAACCATGGCAAGTGATCTTCCTTTTTGATTCGAGACACACTAGCAATGCCTCAGGATCACACATCTGGGCAACCCAAGGTTAGCCGCATGGCCGGTCAGTCGTCGCTGATTAGTTAAACCATAAACTATACATTAGCCTGTTCTATCGAACCTCCAAAATGGTCAGTAAGTCGACCAATCAAGGGCCATTGGAGACCCAAATCAAATCCAAGGTACCTCACCTTCCATCAAACAATATCCAACATTCACATAAGTAAAATGTATGGGCTTCATACCATGACATCGTTCATAGTTAGAAACTAACGTATGTCCATTTCTGTATGTTCCTCATCCTGTTTCTAGTTCATACTGAGGTGTAATGCATGTGAATTAATGCTACACAAAGCTACGTTATTTAAAGTTGTGCATTGATCATCAACCACAAGACTCTGCTTTTCAACACAAGTCTTGATCCATGCAACTCAGCATGCAACATTGTAAATTCATACCATACCATTAATTTATAACAATATATAACCTCAAAGCTCGTACGTCTCAAAGAAGGGTGTTAAGCAAGATAATAAATTCTCCTCCACTAAACAGATCTATATTTAGCATAGATCATTGTAACAACCAGGAAAATCTAAACCAATTTAAAAAAAAATTATTTTGGCGATTTTAGTGGAATTTGAATATTTAAAATGATTTATTTTAAATAATAAGGACGAAAAATTTATTTAAATTGAACTTAAAACGGATAATTTTATTTTAAATATAAAACGAGCCTGAAATGGCGTGGTAGTTTGAAAATTCGATTTCAAATTTCAAATGAGCATACAGAATTCAATATGAGTCGGAATTGAACGAAACAAGAAATATTTGAATCTGTTTGTAACAGAGTTAAGAAACTGAATTTTCATTTTATAAAATTAAAGTTATGTCCAGTTTAAAATTCAGAATAGTCGTTGTGGAATTTATATATATTATATATGTTTATAATATATATAAGGCCCTTAAAATTAGCCATTTTGCAAACAACCTCCGTTTTTGATGAAACACTTTTGTTGGATCTAGAATGTCAAATTATTGCTGGATTCCAAAATTCATAATATTTGGAATTAATATGTGAGCATGGCGCATTTAAACGTATTTGGAAATTTTAGTTTGAATTTAATCGACTGAAAAATGACCTTTTTTAAACGTCTCCAAATTCGACAAAATCCGTTTTGTTAGGACCGTATCGTCAATACAAAGTAGAAATAATTTTTCTAGAATTTTCGGAGTCAGTATGTGGCCTCGGTAAATTAAAATGTATGTTAAAATCAATTTTGAACATTATATTAATTTATATTTTAATTTGAACGAAAACTGATCGAAACGATAAATTTACCTTAGAGGAACATATCCCATTGTGTTCGGAATGGCGGTAATTAGCTAGGCGCGACAGTCGTCGGGTTCGAATTGGAGTTCGAAATCATACGGAAATAATTTGTGAATTAAAATAAAATTAAATATTATATATATATCCCTTTCTAGTCAAACCCTATCCCTCTCTTCTCAAAAGTCAACCCCCGTTGTTATTTTGAAAAAAAAAGAAACCGAACCCTAGAAAACCCATCGCCTCGATCCTATCGGCCCACCCCGCATCTAATCGCGCCGCCCACGCCGGAGGACCGCCACGGCCATCCCCAAAGCCTCCAGTGCGACGGCGACCAACCCCCCTTTCCTTCTCGCGACGGCGGCCAAACCCCCCTTTTCCCTCGTGAACCTGCTGAACCTCGAGCCCGACAACCCAACGCCGACCACCTCTGAGGCTCAGCGGCGCCACTCTCCCCTTCTCTCCACTCCATCAACAATTAAACCCCTGTAAGTTTTTATTTTGATTTACATTTAATTTAATTTCAGTTTTTTATCCATATAAAACATTGTTTGATTTCTATTTTTTAGGTAAAACCACATAGTTTATTTTTAGTTTTGAAAAATAAAAAGCATTGTTATTTTCATATTTTTGAAAGAGAAAAGATTTGATTTTTGGACTAGAAGAGATTAGATTTTTCTATGTGAAAAGATTAGAATTTTCTATGTGAAAAGATTAGAATTTTCTATGTGAAAAGATTAGATCTTTCTATATGCAAAGATTAGAATTTTAAAATATATATGACATTATAAAAGTGTGGTTTTCATATTGTGAGCCTACTTTGTAAACAAGGCTATACAAAGTCAAGAAGTCAAGAGATCAAGTAAACAAAAGACACACTGTTACGCATCCGGTTTGGATCGGAATTATAGAGGTAAGAACAAAGGCAACACAAAGCTAAAAGATCAAGCCGGATCGGATCAGGCGTAGTCAAAGAAAAGCAAAACGAGACAAAGTGAGGAAAGGAAAAATTCAAGCCGGATCGGAGCGGATGGAATGATCCGATCCGAACCCCATTTACTAGCCTATCCGAACCGAACCCAGTGTACCCTACTACTTCACTCCATGATCTCCTGAATATTCGGGGCAGTTACACCCACTTTCTACCCACGATGACCACTAACTTGATGCGCTGGCAATACCAGAACTCATCCGATCCCGAAAGTCATGGAATGGAGGACACGTGCACCCGATCCGAACCGAATTCTGGAGAAGTTTCCACCTATAAATAGACCCCCAAGGGTCGTTTGAAAGGATCTTTTGGCACTCTGAGAGTTCGAACATCTTTGAAAACCGAATTCCAGCATTCCCAAACAATCCAAATCATCATTCAAATTGTATTTTGAGATAATTGAGTGAATGTATATGAAAAGTGAGTGAAATTGAATGAACATCTAATTGTATTTTCATCTACATCATCAAACAAAGTGATGTAAAGTGGATGTAGGCTTTTTAATGCCGAACCACTATAAATCTTGTGTCTTTTTTCTGTTTTTGATCTCATTTTATTGTAATTATAGTCAATTTGGATGTTAGAACCACTTTTTGGTCTAACATTTTGGTGCTTTCACTGAGAGTTGTTTGAATTCTCTGTTTTTCTGGATTATCGTTCTATTTTTTGGACCGTTGAGTTCAAAAGAAGTTAATCCCCAATTTTCTATGCTTTAAAATACTTGTTGTTTGATTGTTGAAGAACTATGGCCAAAGGAAAAGGCAAGGAAGTTCAAACCAGTCGAGGGAACGAAGTTGGTGAAGATCAGCAAAACCCGGTCGTGACGAGGTCCCGGGGGCAGAGTTCGGGAGCGGATCGGACAGGGTCAGGAAATCCGAACCGATCACATAGGGAGAGCTCCGATCCGAACCGAGTGGAAGACGTTGAAGAGGTGCACTCCCCCAACCCGAACCGATCCGGCCAGGGTACCTTGCTCCGATCCGAACCGACACTAGGTGATGCTGGAACCTTTGCTCGAGCCCCTCCAAATGCTCCGACTCCAGCCACCAGGACCAATGACCAGATCAATCCATCTGCGCCTATCACCCAAGGAGATTTTTCGCGCCTTCTTGACGTGCTTGAGAGCACTAGGGAGGCTATGAGAATCCACGAGCGCACCAATCTTATGATGCAAGAGAATATGAGAATCATGAGTAGGGAAATTGGCGAACTCCGCAGACAAAGAACTCCATCCCCAGTTCATCATACTGCAATGGATCAGTCTTCTTCTTCTGAGGAAGAACGGCCCCGTGAAAGAAGGCCGCTCGAACGACCTCAGAATTTGGAGCAAATGACTTTCGGATCTTTGGGATCCCGCGAGGACGCTGCTCGTGTACTAGGACCCAATGATCTGAGCTTGAGAGAGCCTACGCTATTACCAATGCGAGGATCCCATGTTTTGCCTAGAGACCCTAACCTCACCAATCCCACTCAGGGACAAATGCTTTAGCCCCTTCCTCCCGAGATCGACCGGGAACGTGGGGAGAAAAGCAGAGCAGAAGCCGCTAGAAAAAGGAGGGCGTCCCCTGATCAGGAGCCCAGAGGAAACCCGAACATCAGAACCAGGGAGCCTGAACGGCCCTTGACCAATGTTGATGTATGGGCTATGGTACGCCAGATCATGTCTGAGAGTCGAATCTACACCAATGAAGATTATGGCATTGAGCGAAGCCATACTCCCTTTACTGATGACATTCTTGACTTTCAGTTCCCCCGACGTTTTAATCTGCGGTAGATGGACAGATATAACGGGAGTACCGACCCGGGACAACATTTGATGCGATACGCATGGCTTATGAATGCCGTCGCTGCCCTTGACGCTGTGAAGTGTAAAGCTTTCCCGATTTACTTAGAAGACGTAGCATTACTATGGTTTACCCGACTTCCTCCTCAATCGATATCGAATTTCAAAGAATTAAGTGAACGTTTTATGAATCAATTCCGACTTCACGCCCGAAAGTCTAAGAATGTTATTGAACTATCGAGAATTAAGCAAGCGTCGGGTGAGTCCTTGAAGTCGTATCTAGACCACTTCAATTTAGCTGTAACAGAAGTCAGTGACCCGCATGAGCCTACCATCTTGATGGCCTTAATGGAAGGAGTTGATCCTGATTCAGAGTTTGGAGATTATCTTTCTGGGAAGCCGCCTCCCACGAGAGAGTTTTTTTATGAGAAGGTCAAAATTCAGTTAAGACGGGAGGAAGCAAGGGCAAAGAGAAAGAGGAAGTCTGGAGCAGCCTCAAAAGAAGCTGTTCTTAGTAATGTTGTCGTAAAGCAGTCTGGAGAAAGCTCTGGGAAAGTCGAAGTGAATGTTGGAAACAAGAATGGAAACAATAATAATGGAAACGGGGGCAACAGCAACCGCAATGGGAATGGTAATAGGAGAAGCAGGAACCGAGGAAGTAATTCTGACAAAAGACCCCGGTTCCAGACATTTGAAAACTATTCACCGTTGAATGACACATTAGAGAACATTTATTTGGACACGTATAATGTTTTGCAATACAAAAGACAACCGCCACGAGATTCAACAGAGAAAGAAATCGCTACCGGAAACTTTTGTTTATTTCACGGAACTCACGGACATCCAACAAACGAATGTCGACACTTGAGAGATGTGGTTGAGAAGTTGTTGCGTGAAGGCAAGTTGGATGAGTATAAGGCTGCCCCAAGGGACAGGAGGCAAGGAGGACAGGCCCCAAACCAGGATCAGCCTGCTCCCAAGCCTACGACGCAACAAAAAGGCAAAGGGATTGTCATTAACACCATAGTAGGTGGACTCCATCTGGCTATCCACGGTTTCAGAGCAATGGACCAATACGTTAATGCAGTTAAGCACATAAATGTGGATGAGTGCGATGATTTGGAAGATATCACCCCTGTGAAATAGCAGAAGACAATGTTCAATGATGTAGTGTTCCGTAGCAGAGACGACACCGGAATCCAATCACCTAGCGAAGATTCGTTGGTCATTAGCACTACTATTGGGCTGACCCTGGTTCATAAGATACTAGTGGACAATGGAAGCTCTGTCAACATTTTATTTAAGAAGTCGTTTGATCAGATGAAACTTGAGTCTGGAGATTTGAAGCCCTGTGAAGGTTGGATTCGAGGCTTCAATGGGGCATCGACAGCTCCAATGGGGTATACAGAATTGCCCGTGACATTGGGGCAAGGGGATCGTCGAAGAGTACGAATGCTTCAGTTCGTAGTGCTAGATATTGATTCGCCCTACAACGCATTTTTGGGAAGGCCTGCCCTTACAGAGTTCAGGGCTTGTATCGCACCATGGTGCTTATTGCTGAAGTTCCCAACTGAAGCCGGAACAGGAGTAATGAGAGGAGATCAAGTCTCCGGACGAGCTTGCTATATTGCTAAATTAAAGATGCTGATGAAGGGACTCAACATCGAGACTAAAGGTACCTCACCTCCTCCAAAGGAGGGTTCGGCGTAGCAATTAGAGGGATCGGTCCTGAAGGAGTTGCCCAAGGGAATGCCCAAAGACCTGGATCCTAGAGAAGATAAGGAACCTGAGGATAGAAAGGTAACTCCTAACGAAACGACAGTGGATATACCCATTGACGAAGCTGATCCGGCAAAAGTTTTGAAGATTGGATCCCAGTTGGATCCGCATCGAGCCAAAGAACTGGCTGACTTCCTGAAGGCAAACCTGGATGTGTTTGCCTGGACCCACGCCGACATGTGTGGGATATCACCATCCATCATGAGTCATTCAATGAGTATAAACCCAAAAAACCCGCCTGTAAAGCAAAAGAGACATGTGCTGGACCCAGAGAGGTCGGCAGCTCTGAAAGAAGAAGTGGAGAAGCTGAAAGAGAACGGATTTATTAGAGATTCGAAATATCCTGACTGGATATCGAATCCTGTTTTGGTAAAGAAGTCAAACGGAAAATGGCGGACATGCATTGATTTTTCAGACTTGAACAAAGCCTGCCCGAAAGATAGCTTCCCACTCCCCAGAATAGACCAGCTTATGGATTCGACGGTGGGACACAAACTTCTTTCTTTCATGGACGCATATTCCGCATACAACCAGATTCCCATGCATGTACCCGATCAAGAGCACACGAGCTTCATTACAAATTTAGGGTTGTATTGCTATGTGGTCATGCCGTTCGGATTGAAAAACGCTGGAGCTACCTACCAACGCTTGGTGAACAGGATGTTTTACAACCAAATAGGGAAGACTATGGAGGTTTATGCGGACGATATGCTCGTCAAATCAAGACTATCCTCCAGCCATATGCAAGACTTGGCAGAGATGTTCGGTATCCTGCGAAAGAATCGAATGAAGTTAAATCCTTTGAAGAGCTCTTTTGGGGTGGCATCTGGAAAGTCTCTAGGTTTCATCATGAGCTCTCGAGGGATTGAAATCAATCCCAGTCAAATAACGGTGATACGTAACATTGAATAACCAAGGAGGATCAAAGATGTCCAAAGTCTTGCAGGGAAAGTAGCTGCGTTGAGTAGATTTATCTCCAAAGCAATAGACAAATGCATCCCCTTTTTTGACTTGATAAAAAGGGGAAAGAAAAATTTTGAATGGACTCTGGACTGTGTTGAGGCCTTTCGAAATCTATTGGACTTACTAGAGAGACCACCGATTTTGTCGAAGCCAGTGGATCATGAAGAGCTGTTTGTTTATCTAGCGGTATCGACTCACGCCGTTAGCACCGCCTTTGTCCGGGAAGAAGACAAAGTGCAAAGGCCGTTATATTACGTAAGTAAGAAATTGGCAGCTGCAAAACGTAACTACCCAAGGATTGAGAAGCTTGCTTACATCCTTCTAATCACCTCCCGAAAACTTCGCCACTATTTTCAAGCTCACCGAATAACCATATACACTGATCAGCCTCTGAGACAGGTGTTGCAAAGACCTGAAGCATCGGGACGGTTGATCAAGTGGAATATTGAATTAAGTCAGTTTGATTTAAGTTTTCAGCCGCGAAGATCGATCAGGGGCAAGCTCTGGCTGACTTTATAGCAGAGTTCACGATTCCGGAGGAAGAGATAATCAACGACATGGTGGTCAAGTCAGAGGAGGAATTAAAATTAGATCCATGGAAGTTGTACACAGACCAAGCCAAGAACGACCGAAGGTCCGGAGCTGGAATTGTCTTAGTTACTCCTGAAGGACGATCGTTATATTATGCTCTGCGACTAGAATTTTCAGTGACCAATAATGACTCTGAATATGAAGCCCTGATTGTCGGGCTGAAACTTGCTAAGGAATTTGGAATAAAGGCATTGGATATATTCTGTGACTCAAAAATAGTCGTCTGCCAAGTGCGAAAGGAGTTTGTGGCCTAGGGACCTCGAATTATTACCTATCTCGGAAAAGTTGAGGAGCTGTTGAGCAACTTGGAACGGTATAACATAATGCATATCCCAAGAGCTGGAAATCAGAAGGCAGACCGGCTAGCAAAGCTGGCTAGTTTCGACAATCCGAAGGAAACCGAAATGGTTCCAATTGAGACGCTGGGATCGCCAAGCTTTGAGTCAATGGAAATTGAATTAGCTTTCAAAGCAGAACCGGAGAGGGAGTCGTGGATGACCCCAATCAAGAATTTCCATAGAAATGGAGTACTCCCGCCAAAGAAGAGTGAGAGGCGAGCCATAGTTCGCAAAGCTACCAGATACATCCTTCAAGATGATACCCTTTATCGGCAAGGATTTTCTATGCCCCTGTTACGGTGTATAGCGCACGAAGACATCAAGCGTGTACTAAGAGAAGTACATGAAGGTGAGTGTGGAGATCATACGAGAGGTCAGACCTTAGCAAAAAAGGTATTGTGGTATGGGTATTTTTGGCCCACAATTAACAAAGATGCAGCTGATTATTCACGACGCTGCGGCAAATGCCAGAGGTTCGCCAAGATCCCCAGAGCACCACCGACCTAGCTCAAGTCGATGGTGAGTCCGTGGCCGTTTGCCATGTAGGGAATTGACATCATCGGCGTCCTACCGATTGCCAAAGGAGGAGCGAAGTATGCAATAGTCGCCGTGGACTATTTTACGAAGTGGGTGGAAGCTGAGCCCTTAACCAAAATCATAGCGAGAAAGGTGATAAGTTTCGTGGTTAGAAATATCATATGCCGATTTGGGATTTCAAGGACCATTATAACTGATAATGGAACCCAGTTCGATGGTGCCGAATTCAGAAATTTCTGCCAGAAATACAAGATCGACAAGCGGTACACTACAGTCGCCCATCCACAGTCAAAGGGCAAGTAGAAGCAATAAACAAAGTCATAAAGTCCATCCTCAAGAAGCGATTAGAACGTGCAAAAGCAAAATGGATGGATGAATTGGCATTGGCTTTGTGGGCATATCAGACAACGTTTAAGACAGCTACCGGTCATACTCCTTTCTCTCTCTCATTTGGCTCAGAAGCAGTAATCCCAGTAGAGCTTGAAGTTCCCTCTCACAGGGTGACATATTACGACCCGATGATGAATCGGGCACTCCTCCTCGGGTCCCTTGATGAAATCGAAGAGAAAAGAGACGAGGAAGACTTGCGTGCGTCAAGACATCGACGTCTGATGGCACGCTATTATGCCAAGAAAGTTCATTTTAGAACTTTTGAACCAGGAGATCTAGTGATAAAGCAAGTTTTTCCATCCCTTCCTCACCTCGGTCCAAAGTGGGAAGGACCATTCGTCATCCAACGGAAAATTGAAACAGGAGCCTTCAGGTTAACGATCGTAGATGGCGAAGAAGCGCCTAGGGCTTGGAATGCCCAACACTTGATGCGATATTTGAATTAGGGATGTTGTATTTTCTTTTGTTTTTCTTATGAACTCTATAAAAAGGCACGACTTGCCTTAGAAAAGTCTATTGATACGAACAAAGAACTATAAAGTGGATGTAGTCTACGATTTAGTCGAACGACTATAAAAATATCATGTGCCATTTACTTTCCTGCATTATTTATATCTTGACCAATTATTCTATTGTGACTGTGGAATACGAGATGTTAAATTAAAATCTGGAAAGTTGGAGATGGCTCATATGCAGGAACAAACACAACGACTGTTTGTGCAATAAGACATAAAAGAATGGGAAGATGACATTCTTAACTCTAACTCTCAAGAATTGAGAGAGGGTATAAAGGACGGGAAGACGACGTCCTCTGAGGCGTGAAGGTGCACCCAGATGAGAGACCGCCTCAGTAAGAACTCTAACCTGAATATAAGACAGGAGAGTATAAAAGATGCTAGAAAAGTACAGGCATCAATGACAAAAGGAATGTGACCCCCGTCAAAGAATCGGGGACATTCAGACTTTTTAATCTAATCTTGAATAGTTTTTCAAGACTGACTTGGGGCATATATGTACACACATATTCCCCCTCACTATGACTCCATCACACAATTTCAGTAGGACATGCATTTGTATTTTTACATAAGTAATGAACTGATGAATAACTGGCATTGCAGGAAATGAATTATTTTTATTTACAAATGTATGAATTTGTACATGAAAACAGGCAAAAAGAAGATGCGAGGGACACACTCGCTGCAACAATTGTGGGCCAATTAAATGCCAAAATAAAGCAAAGCACTTCATCAATTAGACTTTGAAGTGGACTTGGATTTCTTAGCAGCCTTCTGAGCATCCTTCGCCTCTTTTTCAGCATCAGTTAAGATGCGCCTTGGTTTTTTCTTCCCTGAGACTGAAGTGCTGGAATTGGTAGATTTTTTCCCAGGAGTCAGAACGCTGGAATCAAGAGAAGACTTTTTAGCAAGTTCTTCTGTAATAAATCTTGTCGAAAGCTTAACAACTAACCTTGATCCAGCATCCACTACTGCGAGAGGCTTAAGACTTTCGGGGTCTAGATCTTCAACTTTAAGCTGCATGCGTTTGTCTTGTTCATCTTTCAACGCAGCTAAAGTAATATCATCGGCGCTTTTTGACTCCCCAACTATAGCCACCTCAGGGTCTTCCTCATGTCCCTCATCGCTACTATCATTCTTTAAGGCGTCTATCATCTCGCTGTCGTGAGGAGCATCAGCCTTACCCTTGTCTCCTTCATCCTTCTCCGCTGACTTTGCTTCGGTAGTGGTTCCCTGGGGCACATCTGCTTTCTCGGACGGTTCAACACCTGCGGAATGAGAAGCAACAGTTATCAACTCGGGAGAAAATAAAGGGTCTTTCATTGATTGTCCGACTATGCGATGGAAAATGGAGACAGCTTTGATGAATTGGGGTGAAAAGGTTGAAATACCTTCCGACGATTTTTCAGCCGGAGTAGCTGACGCCTCTGAAGCCGATTCAGGAATAGGAGATAAAAGAGATGTCTGAGGGATCGCCGGGTTTTCAGGGTCATATCCCTCTACTTCAGCAGTTTTAGCGGCAGTGGAAGAAGAACCAGCCTCCAAGATGTTCTTTTGTTTAGCCTTCCGCATTTCCTCATCCATGGCGGCAGCAATCAAGCGACGCCCCTCGGCTAGGCTCGCCGGCTCGTCATCTCTTAAATACTTTTCCAAAAGTTTGTCCTCGTCAATGGAATATACCTTGAGTTCTTCCTTTTCCCATTCAAGTATTTGGCTCCACACATGAACCAAAGTAGTCGGATAATCATTGATCCAAGAGATGTTTCGGTGATGGATTATATGTGCAAATTTGATCAGTAATTCACCAAAGCCCTGCACATCCTCCTGGGCCTCCACCAGCTGCTTACGGGACTCTTCGGCCGATTTGATGACACTTTCAACATTACCCTCTGCCAGGGCAGCCCTATTTTCAGCCTCCATCAACTTGGAAGCCAAGTCAGCTTTTTTATTCTCCAATTCAGCGTTCTTCTTTGCCAACTCGGCCTTTTCTCGCCCAAGGTCAGCATAAGCAAGTTGAATTTTGGCAGCATCTGACTTGGCGTCTTCTGCTTGTTTTTTCAGCTCCGAACGCTCTTGAGTATGGGACTCGAGCAAGTCATGATAGCGTTTTTGTAGATCTTCAAATTGTTTCTTGAAGTTAGCAGCGTCCCGTTGAGAGATAGCAAGTTGAGCCTGTGTATCCTCGAGGTCTTTTCCTAAATTTTTTAAGACCCTTGCATCATCTTCTGCATCGATTAGAATTCGTGATTAGATTTCGGATGATTCTGGAAAGGTTATGCGAATACTTGAACATTTCTGAATAATGTTTCTCGACCGCGTCAATTTTTGCTTTGGCCTCATCTGACCACCTCGAGGAAATAGGCTCAAGAGCAAGCAAGAAAGTTAAGTTTTCAAAGTAGTGATTGGGAAATTGCTCCTCCGGATACGCCCGCTTAACCGCATTTTCAGCATCCAACGATGGAGGTGCAGAGAATGTCAGCTCGGTATCCTTATGTGTGGAGGGCTCAATGGCCTCCTCATCCCTTCGAGGCCGTTTAGCAGGAACCTTGCGTTTGCTTCACGAGTCGGTATCTCTCGGCGGGCTCCTTTCCCTACTACGCTCTTCTTAAGAAGAAATTGAGTCTTTTGATTGCGGTCTGTCATCTTCTCGACGACCTTGGTAGCCCTTATATCGCTCTGGATCAGACCGAACGGGAGAGCGAGTGCGCGAGGACCGCGAATGATAAGAATCATAGGGCTTTCTGTCCTCCCTACCGCGGCCTTCGTGACGATCATACTCAACATCGTGAGGGGGTCTGGTCATGCTGCGGCGTAGCTTCTTGATGTCATAGTAAGCACGAGACATTGTACCTGCACAATAATGCAAGTGGAATTCAGAATCAGTATTCTCATAAGACGTAAGTGTTGTGAAGTGGGGTGCAATTGTGTTAAGTGCATCTGTAATAACCCAAAAATCCGGACCAATTTGAGCTGACCAAATAACACAAGTCCAACCCCAAATTGTACTGGAAATTCAAGAAATTAATTGTAACACCCCACTCCCGCTATGATCACTCACTAAGGGAATGCCATAGCATCGGTGGAGTATTTTAGTGAATATAGAACAGAAAAATTACAACAAGACAGATATAAATAGTACTTGAAATTTTAAAACATCATCTCATAACAGCGGAAGTAAAACATGTCTGGTTACATCATAAAACCACAATAAAGGTCAAGTACAATATCCATCAAAATAAAGAAGTACATAATCCCACTCTCATACAATAGCCAAACAAAAGAAAAGATAACTGGATAACTGGAGCTTTACATCTATCCAAGCTCCTAAAGACTGGAACAGCAATCCGATCAAGCTCCACTACTGCTAGGATCCACCGTAGGACCTGAGGGTTGGGAAAAAGATAAAAACAACAGGGTCAGACATAAGTCTGAGCGAGTCCTATAACTTTAACAATACAATCGTTAAAGTAACCAGAGAAGACATAAACTGATATACGGTAACATATAGGGATGAATGGCTACCCTAAGCAGTCAACTAAACGAAGATAAAGGATAAAGACGCATCTACCCTCCCTAAGGTAAATTACTAAACTGCACCACACCAGTCGTTCCTAACTTAAAGGTTGATCCCACCCAAGGACTTATAAAATTTACTAATTAGTACCTGCGTACCCCTAGGTGACCAAGTAGGCGCCACGGGGCCCTACAATCCACTAGGTGTACACACTACTTCCCATTCGATCGGCTCCCTAACGTAGATACCCGTGCTGGCCCCACCGTGGGATGTATCATTCCCCAATGTGGCAACCTGATGAAACTAAAGGTGCACGGCTTATATCTACTCGATGCAACAACGGCTTACCTACCAGCCCGGGCCCACTCACGCATATGAAGCCCGTTGGACTTGCGTTGCCACCGCTAACCCGTTTGCCTCTTACAGTCAAGCCCAGTATGCGTGTCCCGTCCTCGACATGGGTCGAGCCCACAAAGATACGTATGGGTTACTGGTTGAAATGGGCCTCCACAAGCTACCCACCTAAGCTTGTCCCTTTTTCTAGTATATCCCACTTAACCCTTTAATCATGTTTTAATTACATGTTCTATTTTGGTTAAGTATTCTAATCGTATTTTCTATTGCCACCCAAGGCAACCACTAGATTTTCTCATGCCACCCGAGGCACCCACTTAACCCCTCATGTCCCTCTACATGCTAATGTGGTTAAGTGTTTCTTAATTAATTAATTAAGAACGTAACCTTTGTAAAGACCTCTCACATTAGACTGTCTTTTATGACCGCTGGTTAAGCCGGTTGGGTCCGGGCAGCCTTATGTCATAACAGAGTCTAACCTCGTGTCTTTACATTAATTACGTATTTAGTTTGTGCCTAAGACCTCTCACATTGGGCTAACATTTGTAGCAACTGGTTAAGCCGGTTGGGTCCGGGCAGTTTTACGCTACAACTGAGTCCAACCTCGTGTCTTAGTCAATTAATTACACCTAATTAATCACCCTCATAATTTTATATTAATTATCCCTAATTAATCAAGTTTTCTTAACATGGGTAGACCTAACTTAATAGGTAAATTCCCATGGGGTAGACCTAACTCAATAGGTAAATTCCCAACACATAGTATGGGTACACCTAACCAAATAGGCAAATTCCCATACTATGTTTATTTATTTTGTGTTATGCATAATTATATTAATTTCACACAATCTTATTAACTTATGCATTTAATTACCCCATCGTTCCCACGTAATTTCGTTCATGATATAACACATATAAAAGGTGTCAACTTGCATATGAATGAACATGTTTCAAAGGTGCCATCTTGCATATTAACAAACACATAACTTGCATATGAACTTGCATAACATGTCACATAACTTGCATATAATATGTCACATAACTTACATATTCATTTTGCATAACAAACTTGCATATTAGCTTATAGACTTGCATAATGTGTCATCATGAACTTGCATATTAATAAACATGTAACTTGCATATTTACATACATGTAACTCGCATATTAACAAACATGTAACTTGCATATAAAGAAACATGTAACTTGCATATTTACATACATGTAACTTGCATATTAACAAACATGTAACTTGCATATTAACAAACATGTAACTTGCATATTTACATACATGTAACTTGCATATTAACAAACATGTAACTTGCATATTAACAAACATGTAACTTGCATAGCATATTACCATGAACTTGCATAACATGCATATGATTACATAGCCCACAACTTGCATATTTAGCATCATGCAAACATAACATACATCATATTAAACTTGCATAAGCTTACATACTCAACATGCATAAACATAAGATTAATGCTAACATCATATCATATGATTCAAAGCTCATTAACCCACATACAAAACCATAAATCTCATCACATCTCATCTAATTAGTTTACCAAAAGATCATCAAAGTGATAGAAACTCACAACTAGCAACTTTGAACACCAAATGAAGAAGATTAAGATGCTAAGAAGGGATTAGAAGTTGATTAGAGAGTGATTAGTATGCAACCCTCTTCATAAAATTAGTGGAGGCCATGAGAGCTAGCATTTTGCCATAGTTTAGTCACTAGGTTTAATTATGAATGAATTAGGGTAGGTTAGGGTCTTATTTATAGATTAGGCAAGTGTTTTAGGCCATAGGATTAACCCTAGATTCAATCCAAGCCATCAAAGCATGTCTTGGGGAAGAAGTCAAGTGTAGGAACCATCTAGGGCCTTTAGATTAAAGATGGACCATGAGAACCATTCAAATGCAAAATCTGCACTTGAGCGAATCGGCCCACGGGTTGACAGCCAAACACCCTGGATTAACCCCTAGTCGACCCAGCGGGCTCGGGTCGACTTCAAAAATCGGCCGGTTCGGTTATTCCCCTCTCCCAATTCGCTGTTTTGAGCATTTTTGCATATTTATTTATTAAATTTTCAATTATATATATATATATATATCAATATATATATATATATATATATATATATCTACACAACCCATTTCACTTAATTAAGTATACTTTAATTTGGGAATTTTCGTGAAACTTCGCGAGGCCATATCTTGGTCATACGGACTCCGATTTTCGAAAACTCGGACTCTATTTCGCGTATTTTTCCGAGACGAACACAATGGCATAGCCCGTTTCCCTTGATTCCCATTTTAGAATTAAATTCTGCCTCGATTTATGTTATTACAGGTTATTGAAAATACGGGTTGTTACATTCTCCCCTCCTTAAAGGATTTCGTCCCCGAAATCTTCAAGTTAGGAAGAACGTATCCTACCATCCAATCATCCATCTACTCAAAGCATCATCCACGAGCAATCATTGTCCTTACAAGATTCTAAATGCTGGATGGATATATGCAAAAGTGTGTGTATATGTACTTACCTAATGCGAAAATCAGGCGGTTACTGATACAGTAAACCTCCTTAATGCAAACCATGATAGTGCCATGCATCCAATATGTATGCGAAACCCTATTGACACATACAAATTTCTACATGCGTGCACAACCATACACAAAAATGCATCATCCATATGATAACACAGCCATGATACATCCATCAATCTAACTACCACATCCATTTATGCAATATGCAACATGAAGTGACTGAGCCGATCTAGTGCCTAATGTGTGTGTATATGCATCCACGAGCAACCACTAGCAAACAATTGCATCCATATGCATCCATCAACCATAACATGTTTCAAACACATGTTTCAACCATAGGTTTTACCCTATCTAAAGGTCATAGGTATTAGCGAGAGGATATACTAAAGATAAGATAAGTACTAGACAAGCAATAAAGGAGAAGTTAAAAGACATACTCTCAAAAAGAAATGGATACAAAGAACGCATCTTTGCTTCCGTCTCCCAAGTAGCATTGCTTTCGTCATCTCCCCATTGCACTTTAACTAGCTGAACTTCTCTGTTCCTCAACTTCCTAGTTTCTGACCCAAGGATGCGAGTAGGAGCTCGTCGAATCGTCGCATCACGCTCTACCTCTACATCTCTAAGCAAGCTCGGCTCTACCACCTCCGCGGTCTCATGTAAGCACTTCCTCAAATGTGATACATGGAATACATCATGAACACCACTAAGTCTGTCGGGCAACTCCACCCTATATGCCATCCGTCCAATCCTTTCCTTAATAGGAAACGGCCCAACAAATCTCGGTGCTAACTTCCCTACGGACCCAAAGCGAACAACATTTCTCAATGGAGATACTTTGACAAAAACCATGTCCCCAACCTAAAACTCAAGATCCGTCCTTCTCCGATCCGCATAAGATTTCTGTCTATCTTGCGCTGCTTTCATCCTTTTTCGAATTAAATCAATCTTCTCTGAAGTCTCTCTAACCATATCCGGCCCAAGCAAGATCCTATCCGTAGATTCCCACCAACATGTAGGAGATCGACAAGGCCTTCCATAAAGAGCTTCGAAAGGAGCCATACCAATACTGGACTGAAAGCTGTTATTATATGCGAACTCCACCAAAGGAAGATGTTCTTCCCATGTACCTCCAAAATCCAAGATACAAAGCCTCAAAAGATCTTCTAAGATACGGTTCACCCTCTCGGTCTGACCGTCCGTCTGAGGATGATATGCGGTGCTCAAACACAACTGAGTCCCTACCGCCTCTTGCAAACTTCTCCAAAACTCACTAGTGAAAATAGGATCTCGATCACTCACAATGCTGGATGGTACGCCATGCAATCTAACAATCTCTCTAACATAGACTGAAGCAAGCCATGGAGCGGTCCTCTTACTCTTTACGGGTATAAAATGGGCACTCTTGGTAAGTCTGTCTACCACAACCCAAATTCCCGTATTGCCCTTCCTCGATCTCGGTAACCCGTCGATGAAATCCATCGAGACACTATCCCACTTCCACTGTGGAACTTCCAATGGGTGTAGCAACCCACCGGGTTTCCTTTGCTCCACTTTAACTTGTTGGCACACTAAGCATCTAGCCACATACTCGGCCACATCTTTCTTCATACCGGCCCAGAAGAAAACTCTCTTCATGTCTTGGTACATTTTGTCTCCACCGGGATGAATAGTCATTCTTGAACGATGTGCATCATCCAAAATAGCCTTCTTCAAACCCTCATCTTGCGGTACACAAAGTCTACCGTCTCTATGCAACCATCCCTTATCATCTATGGTGTATCTACCCAAATGGCTGGACGACTCCCCTCTTATAAGCTTCTCTACCAACACAACCAACTGTGGGTCGTCTCGCTGAGCCTCGCCAATCCGTCTCAAAAGAGTAGGTCTAACCTCCAAGGATGCCAACAAACCAGGTACAAAATCAACAGAAGGTCTGAAGTCAAACAAAGAAAGAAACTCCAAGCTTCGTCGTTCCACGAACAATGGACTCAAAGATAGCCTTCTTTCTACTTAAGGCGTCTGCCACCACGTTACCCTTACCAGGGGTATACGCTATCTCGAAATCATAGGATGCTAAGAACTCCATCCACCTTTGCTGTCTTAAGTTTAAATCCTTCTGAGAGAATAAGTACTTCAATGATTTATGGTCGGTGAACAACTCGAATCTCTCACCAAGAAGATAATGGCGCCAAGACTTAAGTGCGAAAACAATCGCGGCCAACTCTAGATCATGGGTAGGGTAATTCTTCTCATGCACTCTCAATTGTCTCCCTCCATAGGCTATTACCCTTCCCTCCTGCATCAAGACTACGCCTAATCCTGTTCCACAAGCATCGGTATAAACAACAAACGGCTTACTCCCATCTGGAAGCACTAAAACTGGAGCGGTGGTCAAAGCTCTCTTTAACCGTCGGAAAGCATCATCACAATCTACATCCCATGAGAAAACCAGATTCTTCTTCGTCAAGCGGGTTAATGGGGCTGATATCTTCGCGAAGTCTTTGATGAACTTCCTATAATATCCTGCCAACCCCAAGAAACTTCTTACCTCGGTAGCATTTCTAGGAACTTTCCAATCCTGGATAGATACTATCTTTGCGGGATCCACAGCTATCCCTTCCTTAGAGACCACATGCCCTAAGAATCGCACTTCTCTTCTCCAAAAATGGCATTTAGAGAATTTAGCTTTAAGACTATGCGCTCGAAGAGTCTCCAACACTTCCTTGAGATGTAAGGCATGCTCTTCTTCATTCTTGGAAAAGACCAAGATGTCATCCACAAAAACTACTACAAACTTATTCAGATACTCTCTGAACACTCTACTCATGAGATCAACAAAGTATGCGGGGGCGTTTGTCAACCCAAATGACATCACTAGCCACTCATAAAAACCATCCGGAGTCCGGAAAGCAGTCTTCTCTATACTGTCCTCCGCCACTCTTAACTGATGAAACCCTGTAGCTAAGTCCATCTGCGAAAATACTGACGCGCCAACCAACTGATCAAAGAGATCATCTATCCTCGGTAATGGGTGTCTATTCTTCTTCGTGAGCTTATTAAGTTCCCTATAATCCACACAAAGTCTGAGGGACCCATCCGCCTTCGTGGCAAACACTACTGGAGCTCCCCACTCCGATATACTTCGCCTTATGAACCCCTTCTCAAGCAACTCCCCTACTTGCTTATGAAGTTCTCTTCTCTCACGAGGAGCCATGTGGCGTACTGGCAAAGACACTGGTTTGGCATTATCCACCAAATAAATTCGGAAATCTATCTCCCGCTTCGGAGGCAAACCCTTTACTTCTTCAAACACATCCGGATATTCCCGGACTACTCTGACAGAACACAAACTTTCGACCGAAGCATCGAGCGATTCAAGATAACTTAGCAAAACAGATTCCATGGGATTGCAAGAGATCTCGAGAGTGTTACCCAAGCGGGTCATGAGCCTGACAACTCTCCTTTCGCAATCAAGAACGGCACCATTACTGGATAACCAGTCCATGCCCAAGATCAACCCATAGCCCGTGAAGCCCAATACAAAAGCATCACATCTAAACTCAACGCTAAGTATAGAAATCTTCAAACCCAAACATATCATAGACAGATATATGGAGCCCCCAATTGGGTTTGAGACAACCAAGGGATCATCAACTAGACTGGTGTCTAAGTGCAGTGACTCAACTAACGATGATGAGATAAAAGAATGTGATGCGCCAGAGTCAAACAAAGTATGAACTGGATGATCAAACAGAAAAACCAGACTTTCAACGGAAATAGTTCTACCTCTCTGCTGAATCGGTGGAACTGAGAGAACCTGAACTTGCCCCCCTGACTGAGGTGGTGCTATAAGAGCTTGCACCTGGCCTCCTGAGGTAGACCCCGTCTTCTGCCCCTTCTTTGGGCAGTTTTTCACAAGATGCCCTGCTTCACCACAATGAAAGCAACCGGTCTTCTTCTTTTTGCGACAATCCTTACTAAGGTGTCCTGGTGTTCCACAATTGAAGCACTTCTTCTTCGTCTTCTTTTTGTCACCATTGCCTTTTCCGCCCTTGCCTTGTTGTTGCTGTTGCGGTTTCTTCTGATCCCCCTTTTTCTCTGGTGCCTTAGAATTCTTATCATCCTCATGCATAAGTGCCATGTAGACAAGCTTCTCAAAAGTGGCCCCCATAGGAATGTGAGTCATAGCTATTCCTTGCAATGGTTCGTTCAAGCCTCTAACGAACCTCAAAGCCTTCTTCTCCGGTGTATTCACCAACTCTATGCCAAACCTTGCTAATTGATTGAATTTGTTGACATATTCTTTCACCGTGAGATTCCCTTGCTTCAAATTCAAGAACTTCTCCATAAACAGATTCTCTTCCGCCCTTGAGAGAAACTTAGCCCCAAACCTTTGCTTAAAATCTGCCCAAGAGTCAACAGGGCGTTCTCCATTAGTGACCTCCCACCAGAATGAGGCCTCTCCCTTCATTAACCAAGTCGCCAACTTGACTTTCTTTCCCTCTTCCACTTCAAAGATATCTAGCAACTCTTCCACTTCCTTAAGCCAATCTCTAGCCTCTACGAAAGTCTCTGAACCAAGAAAAGGTTTTCCTCCTATAGCCTTGAACTCCTTGCAAACCTTAGCAAAATTATCCACTCTAGGCTGAGGAGGAGGAGCGGTTGTCTCTGGTGTAGTAGCATTGGCCGGACCCGCAGCCGCGGCCCTAGCCTCTTGCAACCTCCTATACCATAGTGGTATAACTAAACCCTCCGGGATGTTAAGATCTTCAGCCATGCTGAAACGAAAGAGGAAAGATTCAAAAAGGAGATTCCGAAAGATAAAGATATGGCTATTGGGGATTATGCTTTTCTTTTTCAAAAACTTTTTCTCTTAGAAGACATGCTTTTAAAAATACTTTCTTCGAAAATACTCTTAGAAAGTAGTTTTTCTCAAAAATTTTATCTGTTCTGGTAACCTTAAGCTCCGATACCACGTGTAACACCCCACTCCCGCTATGATCACTCACTAAGGGAATGCCATAGCATCGGTGGAGTATTTTAGTGAATATAGAACAGAAAAATTACAACAAGACAGATATAAATAGTACTTGAAATTTTAAAACATCATCTCATACCAGCGGAAGTAAAACATGTCTGGTTACATCATAAAACCACAATAAAGGTCAAGTACAATATCCATCAAAATAAAGAAGTACATAATCCCACTCTCATACAATAGCCAAACAAAAGAAAAGATAACTGGATAACTGGAGCTTTACATCTATCCAAGCTCCTAAAGACTGGAACAGCAATCCGATCAAGCTCCACTACTGCTAGGATCCACCGTAGGACCTGAGGGTTGGGAAAAAGATAAAAACAACAGGGTCAGACATAAGTCTGAGCGAGTCCTATAACTTTAACAATACAATCGTTAAAGTAACCAGAGAAGACATAAACTGATATACGGTAACATATAGGGATGAATGGCTACCCTAAGCAGTCAACTAAACGAAGATAAAGGATAAAGACGCATCTACCCTCCCTAAGGTAAATTACTAAACTGCACCACACCAGTCGTTCCTAACTTAAAGGTTGATCCCACCCAAGGACTTATAAAATTTACTAATTAGTACCTGCGTACCCCTAGGTGACCAAGTAGGCGCCACGGGGCCCTACAATCCACTAGGTGTACACACTACTTCCCATTCGATCGGCTCCCTAACGTAGATACCCGTGCTGGCCCCACCGTGGGATGTATCATTCCCCAATGTGGCAACCTGATGAAACTAAAGGTGCACGGCTTATATCTACTCGATGCAACAACGGCTTACCTACCAGCCCGGGCCCACTCACGCATATGAAGCCCGTTGGACTTGCGTTGCCACCGCTAACCCGTTTGCCTCTTACAGTCAAGCCCAGTATGCGTGTCCCGTCCTCGACATGGGTCGAGCCCACAAAGATACGTATGGGTTACTGGTTGAAATGGGCCTCCACAAGCTACCCACCTAAGCTTGTCCCTTTTTCTAGTATATCCCACTTAACCCTTTAATCATGTTTTAATTACATGTTCTATTTTGGTTAAGTATTCTAATCGTATTTTCTATTGCCACCCAAGGCAACCACTAGATTTTCTCATGCCACCCGAGGCACCCACTTAACCCCTCATGTCCCTCTACATGCTAATGTGGTTAAGTGTTTCTTAATTAATTAATTAAGAACGTAACCTTTGTAAAGACCTCTCACATTAGACTGTCTTTTATGACCGCTGGTTAAGCCGGTTGGGTCCGGGCAGCCTTATGTCATAACAGAGTCTAACCTCGTGTCTTTACATTAATTACGTATTTAGTTTGTGCCTAAGACCTCTCACATTGGGCTAACATTTGTAGCAACTGGTTAAGCCGGTTGGGTCCGGGCAGTTTTACGCTACAACTGAGTCCAACCTCGTGTCTTAGTCAATTAATTACACCTAATTAATCACCCTCATAATTTTATATTAATTATCCCTAATTAATCAAGTTTTCTTAACATGGGTAGACCTAACTTAATAGGTAAATTCCCATGGGGTAGACCTAACTCAATAGGTAAATTCCCAACACATAGTATGGGTACACCTAACCAAATAGGCAAATTCCCATACTATGTTTATTTATTTTGTGTTATGCATAATTATATTAATTTCACACAATCTTATTAACTTATGCATTTAATTACCCCATCGTTCCCACGTAATTTCGTTCATGATATAACACATATAAAAGGTGTCAACTTGCATATGAATGAACATGTTTCAAAGGTGCCATCTTGCATATTAACAAACACATAACTTGCATATGAACTTGCATAACATGTCACATAACTTGCATATAATATGTCACATAACTTACATATTCATTTTGCATAACAAACTTGCATATTAGCTTATAGACTTGCATAATGTGTCATCATGAACTTGCATATTAATAAACATGTAACTTGCATATTTACATACATGTAACTCGCATATTAACAAACATGTAACTTGCATATAAAGAAACATGTAACTTGCATATTTACATACATGTAACTTGCATATTAACAAACATGTAACTTGCATATTAACAAACATGTAACTTGCATATTTACATACATGTAACTTGCATATTAACAAACATGTAACTTGCATATTAACAAACATGTAACTTGCATAGCATATTACCATGAACTTGCATAACATGCATATGATTACATAGCCCACAACTTGCATATTTAGCATCATGCAAACATAACATACATCATATTAAACTTGCATAAGCTTACATACTCAACATGCATAAACATAAGATTAATGCTAACATCATATCATATGATTCAAAGCTCATTAACCCACATACAAAACCATAAATCTCATCACATCTCATCTAATTAGTTTACCAAAAGATCATCAAAGTGATAGAAACTCACAACTAGCAACTTTGAACACCAAATGAAGAAGATTAAGATGCTAAGAAGGGATTAGAAGTTGATTAGAGAGTGATTAGTATGCAACCCTCTTCATAAAATTAGTGGAGGCCATGAGAGCTAGCATTTTGCCATAGTTTAGTCACTAGGTTTAATTATGAATGAATTAGGGTAGGTTAGGGTCTTATTTATAGATTAGGCAAGTGTTTTAGGCCATAGGATTAACCCTAGATTCAATCCAAGCCATCAAAGCATGTCTTGGGGAAGAAGTCAAGTGTAGGAACCATCTAGGGCCTTTAGATTAAAGATGGACCATGAGAACCATTCAAATGCAAAATCTGCACTTGAGCGAATCGGCCCACGGGTTGACAGCCAAACACCCTGGATTAACCCCTAGTCGACCCAGCGGGCTCGGGTCGACTTCAAAAATCGGCCGGTTCGGTTATTCCCCTCTCCCAATTCGCTGTTTTGAGCATTTTTGCATATTTATTTATTAAATTTTCAATTATATATATATATATCAATATATATATATATATATATATATCTACACAACCCATTTCACTTAATTAAGTATACTTTAATTTGGGAATTTTCGTGAAACTTCGCGAGGCCATATCTTGGTCATACGGACTCCGATTTTCGAAAACTCGGACTCTATTTCGCGTATTTTTCCGAGACGAACACAATGGCATAGCCCGTTTCCCTTGATTCCCATTTTAGAATTAAATTCTGCCTCGATTTATGTTATTACAGGTTATTGAAAATACGGGTTGTTACATTAATAGAAAGAAGATAGAGGGTGAGGAAAGATAAAATAGAAACTTAGAACAGAAGAAGAAGAAGAACACAACAACAGAGTAACACGAACCTCACAGCGGAACGAATAACATATAATATATATAACATAACTTGAAATATACATCTGTATTTGAATATACATCATTATCAAAGTACAGTACTTACAACACAGCGGAAATAAACTATAGCTATATGATCCTGAAGCCTCCTTCTCCAGCTCTTCAGATATATCTGTAAATCCTGACTACCTGACTGCCCGTACAAAATTGGGCACCCAAGAGTTTAAGGAAAGCAACAGAATAAACTCCGGGTCAGTCATGGGACTGGTATGAGTAAAACAGTTTAAAGCAATTATACAAGTATATGATATCTCCTAAGACCACGTCGTGAATACGGAACAGGTTTTCCCTTATGAGAATCCAACATCTTCGGCAAGCAATATCATTCTGATATTTTAATAATGTCTAAACACAAATAGATATCAATATAGCAGAAACGCTTTCATCTCACGTTCTGCATAAATAATATACAATCAAAATCGCAAGCACGTATTGGGTAATGGATTTCCAACTATGACAAGGTATGGAACCACATTCCAATCAGTGTACTCTAGGAACGATACACTGGAGTTCAACAAGAACATCTTGCAACTCAGCCACACATGACCGACCACTCATTTCGCTCGAGTGTATCGAATGTACATCACCAACGGTTGGGATCAACAATCGTTCCCGTATATATATATATATATATATGGGATAGCATTGATAGATTAAAGAAGCAAATGAATATTCTTTAGATAGGTGATTATACACCCTACTTCGGTGCGACCGACTTAGCCATGCTGCCTACCCGATTTCTGTCATTTACCGGATGTGAGGCTAGAAGCTACGCTTATCTTTTTCATATCAAATCTTCATTCTCTTTGAATGTCACATCGTCATACCCGCCAAATCACAAATTGATTTTCCCAAAAATACCACGGGTATAAGCTAAGAGAAACAAATTCCTCCACCACCAACGTAAATACGTTTGAAACGATCAACTTACGTGATCTACCAGATATACTCTGTCAGACCTTCGTCCATACAAGTTGTCCTGGGACTAGACAAACCGAAGGCACTATTCAGTACATCCATCTTAGGCACTGTTATCTAAGACTTATACAATAGCCCTTGCACTTTACTCCATCTTCAATTTATCTTTGGCATATATGATTTGCAACGCTTATGCCAATACATAGTGGTTCTCTGGATAATAATCCAATCGGTCTCTCCATATTAACAACGTTAAATGGTCAAAACTTCGATAGTCTGTGATTTAACTATCAAAGAAAACACGTGTGCAAACAACGATATCATTTCCAAATGGAAATTCTATCAATCAATACCATTCCACAACTATCAGACTCTAACTATAAACTAATAGGAGAACAACTTCCCAAGTATAAACCCCAAAGGCCGAAACCAACATCAGATCGATACTCAGGAAACCATTCAACTTATTAATCTCTAGTCATTTCCTAATTTTGCTTAACTCTATTTCTATAACTCTATACTATTAACTCTAGTTCGTTTTTAACTCTAATCGATTAACTCTATTTGATTACCTCTAGCTGGTTAACTCTAACTGATTAACTCCTTTCAAATAAACTATATTCAATTAACTCCTCTAACTCTATTCAAATAAATTATATTCGATTAACTCCTTTAACTCTAACTGATTTATTCTAACTCCTTTTATAATATCGTATTTATTTTCTAAATAAATATTTCCTTTATAATCCTATTTATTTAACAAATAAATATCTCTTTATTCTATTTATTCTAACAAATAAATATTCCTTTTAAATTCTATTTGTAAATGGTTTACAAATATTTCTCTTCCTGTTTTTTTGACAAATATTGTAATGACCCGAAAATCCAGTCCAATTTGAGCTGACTAAACAACACAAGTCGAACCCCAAATTGCACTGAAAATTCACAAAATTAATAGAAAGAAGATAGAGGGTGAGGATAGATAAGATAGAACTAGTAGAATAGAAGAAGAAGAAGAAGAACATCATCATCAGAGTAACACGAATCTCACAGCGGAACGAATAAAATATAACATAACTTTTGAAATAAAATAGTTATATATACAATAGCACTTATCAAAGCACAACACTTACAACAACAGCGGAAAAATAATAGCTATAGAATCCAGAAGCCTCCTGCTCCAAGCTCTCCAAGTGTATCTGTAAAATCCTGACTACTTGACTGTCCATACAAATTTAGGCACCCAAGAGTTTAGGGAAAACAAAAAAGTAAACTCCGGGTCAGTCATGGACACCCTGTGAGTAAAACAATATAAAACAGTTTGAACAAGTAAACGATATCTCATAAGACCATGCCGTATAACGGAACGGGTTTTTCCCTTTTGAGAATACAAAATATTCTTATATCAAATCATTTTGATATTATAATAATGTCTATCAACCACAATATAATAATTATCTAGCAGAAACGCTTTCATCTCACATTCTACATATATAGTATACAATCAAAACCGCAAGCACGTATTGGGTAATGGATTTCCAACTATGACAAGGTATGGAACCACCTTCTGATCAGTGTACTCTAGGAACGATACACTGGGGTTCAACAAGAACATCTTGCAACTCAGCCACACATGACCGACCACTCATTTCGCTTGAGTGTATCGAATGTACATCACCAACGGTTGGGATCAGTGACCGTTTCCCGTATATATATGGGACAGCATTGATAGATTAAAGAAGCAAATGAATATTCTCTAGATAGGTGATTATACACCCTACTTCGGTGCGACCGACTTAGCCATGCTGCTTGCCCGATTTTTGTCATTTCCTGGTTGTTGAGGCCAGAGGCTACGATTACTTTCCATTCATTTATAACACGATCACTTTGAATGCCACATTGTCAGATCCGTTAATCGCTAGTTGATTTGCACAAATATTCTGGATGTTATGCTAAGGGAATAAATCCGTTGCCACTATATATATTTATACAGACCAACCCATTCGATCATTGGAAATATTCTGTCAGACACTTGTTCATATACGTTCGTTCTAGGACTGAACGAAACCGAAGGCACTATTCAGTACATCCATCTTAGTAACTGTTATCTAAGACTTATACAACAGCCCTTGCACTTTACTCCGTCTTCAATTTTCTTTGGCATATTCGCAACGCTTATGCCAATACAGAGTGGTTCTTTGGATAAGAATCCAACCGGTCTCTCCATATTAACAACGTTAAAATGGTAAAACTTTGATAGTTTGTGATTTAACTATCAAATGAAAACATGTCAGTGTTCACACAACGATCTTAATTCCAAATGGAATTATCGATCAAATCATCCAACATATCAATATATATATATATATATATATATATATATTCATATTTCCTTATTTTCTATGATTAGAAAATATACGTTATTAACACTGGAAAACATTTCCATAGCTTATTCATGTATCACTATTCTTTCACAACCATCAGTCCCTAACTGTAAACTAGTAAGAGAACAATTCTCTAAGTATAAACCCCGAAGATCGAAACCAACATTAGATCCACACTCAGAAAACCATTCGACTTAACTAATCTCTAATCAGTTTCTAATATTGTTTTTAACTCTATCTCGGATAACTAAATTCGATCAACTCTAATTGAATAACTAATATTCAACTAACCCAAATTCGATTAACTATATTTGAATAACTCTAGTTCGATTTGACTCTAATCGATTTACTCTAACTAATTTACTCTAACTGATTAACTCTAACTGATTAACTCTAACTGGTTAACTCTAATTGAATAACTTATTTGGTTCAACTCCTTTTAGATTAACTCCTTTCGAATACTAATATTCTATTACTTTATTGATTTACAAAGATTTTCCCTTTTAACAACGTTTATCCATTTTATAATATCCTATATATTTTCTAAACAAATATCCTCCTTTATAACATCTTATGATTTTATAAATGCTTTATTTTCAAATTTATTTCCTTTTATAAAATCGGTTGATTTTATAAAATTCCTTTATTTCAATATACATTGAAATATTTCTTTTCACATCCCAGGGTTTCTTATGATATTTAAAATATCGAATAACAAATGATCAGTATCATTCTAACACACATAACCCATAACAGATATAGATCACATCATATGTCACAATATATGAAAACAGTAAAATAAATGTTGAGGAATCCAATCGGATCCCTCCAACCTGTATCCCTGTATCCACAAATGTTACACAGTATAATATACATCAATTTCATTTCAATATGAAATGTTCTGATAAACAACATCAATATTTAATGGTATATATATATATATATATATATATATAAAATTTCAACTAACTGACTAGCAGTTCAATCAACCAATCTACACACAATAGTCAATCAATATCTAACAGTTCTAAAAGTACGTTATAAAAATATAACTGTTCACGGTTGGTGAGTTTTACTCACTTTGGCAGTTCATCGTTAAAGAACGATAAACTGTTATTTGATTTGAATCAAACTGTTTTCTTTCGCCATAAATTCAAACTAGCTCCTCATCCATTTCCAGTCAACTTCACTGTGAAGCTCTCGTCCATATGGTCCCAACGGATATGCGGATCATCCGATTCTGTAATCATATGATCATATCATTAAGAAATCGCTAATCTAATTATAATTAAATCCCTAATTTCTGTAGTTAACTAATTACATGTTTTACGATATACGATCGATAAGTTACTTGTGCTTAGCAGAATTAAGGTCGACACTTTCTTTCTTTGCTAGTTCAAAATGTGTCCGATCTACATTAATATGACTAACCTCTTAATTACACTAATTATATTTTAAATCAGTTTAATAAAACTAATTTACGTTTGGTTAACTAAACTTCAATTATATACCCTAATTTGATTAAATAAGAATCCAAACCCTTAATTAATTTTATTAACTTAAGTTAATTACTCAACTTGGAAAGATAACGGCCGAATGGTTTACTGTGTCCTCAAGTCTTCCTGAACATTTCCTTGCTGCATCGTGCCCACTTCCAAAATGCCTGTTATTCCTTCACTGTACAAAAGCACATGGGACTGAACCCATTTATTTCTTCTACCTCACGTTCTTCATATGTTGATCCCATTTGTTTATTCAATTGTTTCAGTTTAGAAAGCCACGTCACCATTTTGACTTTTCAACACGTTTTCTTCCCCAATCAAAGAATGCGCAACTTCCATACATCAAAACCACTCAGAAATGGCCGAACTAACTTCCATCCCTTACCCACTTTCCTCTATTATAACTTTAAACAGAAATACAAAACTTAACAGTAACCTCCTCCTCATTTCTTCACAACGCCAGTACCACTTGCACTTGCGAAGCCTGCTGTACCACCATAATCAAATACTGTTTACACCCATTCCTCTCCAGTATTGCGTCACCGTCCCCTTCTCAAAACCCAAACCCATTACAGCAACTTCCGGCTACCAATTCTCTCTTGATATTCCCTTAACACCATGCTGCTTTCACCTCGAACCCGTACTCGATGTACCCATCCACCTTCATTCCCGCATCCTCAACCAGACGCACCAAACTCCCATGGTCCGCACCCTCCTCAATTAACCAACTTCAGCTATTTGAGATGGTTTCCAGCGCCTTCAAGCTCCAACTTCAGGCGATTCCAGATGTTAAAATTCATCACATCGATATGCGTTTGTAGCCCTCCCGATGCTTCATGATTTCTTAGTTGAAAATCCTTCGAATAAATGCATGTATTTGAAGGAAGATTAAGGGAAAAACGAGAGGGTTTTAGCCGTTTATAACGAGGGTGGAGGCGCAGAAATTTCATTGACCAGGAGATTAGGTTTTAGCGTGGAAGTGTTTATATAGAGGAGAATAATACAATATTTTAATCATTTCGAAAAAATCTTCATTTTCTTTTAAACATGTTAGCCGGTTGTCCGTTTCATTCTATTGTGTTACTTTGGAGCTTAGGTCCTATGCACAGCACTTAGGAATTGGTATATTCAAAGGTATGTAGCGTATGTTTGTTTAAGTTAAAATATCAAACGTACCTTGTTACGTAAAATCCTACTTACGTACGGACAGAAATAAAAATACCGTTGTGTCAAGCTCAGTGCCCCGATCCCAAAAATATAATAATACCGGTAGATTAACTCATATTGTGAAACCCCGAAATATCGATACAGGGTGCCAAATACTCCAAATAAAAAGTTGCTTATTTAATTAATTAAAAATTATAGTAAAATTCTAAAAATTAAATTATCGTTATGTCCCAAAAGAACCTTGTCTAAATTCAAATCCGATCTCTAGTTATATCGAATAATCCGTTATGGTCGATAAACGATTCTATAACGACTATTTTAAAATTTGATTTGGACATATCTCAAAATCTACACGATGAAATCCTGATTTTTCCCTTCCCCTAGAAAGATATACTCCACCAGCTCCACACGTTTCTTGTTTCACAGAAATCCGGCTTAAAACGAATCATGTACATTCAGTTGAAGTTTAAATCGCCAAATTACGAACTGCA
The DNA here is from genome assembly GCA_030737875.1 of Allium sativum. Taxonomy (NCBI): domain Eukaryota; kingdom Viridiplantae; phylum Streptophyta; class Magnoliopsida; order Asparagales; family Amaryllidaceae; genus Allium; species Allium sativum. The sequence continues at coordinate 44,716,759 of CM060921.1, forward strand.
GCGCCATTTCAAGCTCGATTTTAATTATAATATAATTATTCATTCAAAAGCTGTAAATGAAGTATATTCGTTATTATACTTCAAATCTAAACGCTACCAAACCTCTTACACTATCCAATTCAGACAATACTGACAATTCAACTATTTCTGACTATTTCGACATTATAATATATTATTATATTATAATTATAAATTAAATATTCAATATTATTTAATTCAATTTATCGATATTTTCCTAAATCGATATTTTTAATAATTAAATAACTTGATTATTCTATCTCTAAAATACGGGTCATTACATTCTTCCCCACTTAAAATAATTTCGTCCTCGAAATTGCTAAGGTAGAGGATGACCCTATCTACTGGGTAAATATTTATCTGTTTACCTCTTAACTCCGGTTTCACCGAAGCACTTAAATTCTGATTAAAATATTAATTCATTCCGACTTACAAAATTTTCAAAAATTTTCTAACACCTTAAATTTTCGGAAATTTTCGCCATAACCTCCTTTGTACAGCCCTATCTGTAAAACTCCAACTCGCCTCTCTAGGCCTTCTCCAACCAAAAGAAAATCAAACAGCCAAGCGGCTTGCCAAATCGGCTCATAAATCTCCAAACTCATATGAAATATAAACTTGTACCTTTTTGTCGGGCATAACACTATATCCCTTTCCTCTGTGAACAACTTAGTATATACCATTGTCATCTCAATCAAACTCCAATCGATTCTTGATTCCAAACTTTGAATTTATCAATTCAATTCTATTCCAGATCATCACTAATCCAATCCAAATTTAATTTAACTTAGTTCAAGTTAAAATTTTAATTTGTTTATTTACCTTTTCCATCTCAACTCATTTAACTTCATTAGTTAAATTTAAATTCCAGAATTTTTAAATCCCTGGGTTCATTTCAAATCAACTTGAAATCATAATAACAATCCAAAACATTTGAACTTCTAAACCACTTGTTTTCTCAAACCAATTCAAAAATAGAATATTTGGTAGTAATCCGTCACTTAGCAACTCAAAAATGAACACTGATGATGTGGCCACACTCATCAGGGTTATTTCCCAGTTTATCGAAGTGAGTTCAATACTATAACACTTTCAAGTTGAAAACATTTTCAAAATCTCCTAGGAACTTAAAATTTTTATTATTTTAATTCCTAATTCTGATATAAATTCAGATTAAATTCATCTTATTTCATATACTTTACTTATATGAATCCTGATTAGTTCTTTATAATCATTTCACGTTTTATAATCTTATTCGATTACAATAACAATCAATACAACCAATTATACTATGTTAATTTCAAAACATATCATGTTGGTTCATCGTATTCGAGTGTTTAGAAACCCCTATCGATATTGTGGTGCCCCACTATCGACCAGAATTCATAAGCTACTCAACCAATAAAGCTCCACAATATAAAACAAAATTTTATATTTAATACCAAATACGTTCACTCGTATATATACACTCAACTCAATCTAGGGTATTACTAACCCTATCTCTACCGAGTCACGCCACAGAGCCAAGGTAATTCACTTAACCTTATGCTCTGATACCAACTGTAATGACCCGAAAATCCGGTCCAATTTGAGCTGACTAAACAACACAAGTCCAACCCCAAATTGCACTGAAAATTCAAGAAATTAATAGAAAGAAGATAGAGGGTGAGGATAGATAAGATAGAACTAGTAGAATAGAAGAAGAAGAATAACATCATCATCAGAGTAACACGAATCTCATAGCGGAACGAATAAAATATAACATAACTTTTGAAATAAAATAGTTATATATACAATAGCACTTATCAGAGTACAACACTTACAACAACAGCGGAAAAATAATAGCTATAGAATCCTGAAGCCTCCTGCTCCAAGCTCTCCAAGTGTATCTGTAAAATCCCGACTACTTGACTGCCCGTACAAATTTAGGCACCCAAGAGTTTAGGGAAAACAACAAAGTAAACTCCGGGTCAGTCATGGACTGGTGTGAGTAAAACAGTTTAAAACAGTTTGAACAAGTAAACGATATCTCATAAGACCATGTCGTATAACGGAACGGGTTTTTCCCTTTTGAGAATCCAAAATATCCTTATATCAAATCATTTTGATATTATAGTAATGTCTATCAACCACAATATAATAATCATCTAGCAGAAACGCTTTCATCTCACGTTCTACATATATAGTATACAATCAAAACCGCAAGCACGTATTGGGTAATGGGTTTCCAACTATGACAAGATATGGAACCACCTTCCGATCAGTGTACTCTAGGAACGATACACTGGGGTTCAACAAGAACATCTTGCAACTCAGCCACACATGACCAACCACTCATTTCGCTTGAGTGTATCGAATGTACATCACCAACGATTGGGATCAGCAACCGTTTCCCGTATATATATGGGACAGCATTGATAGATTAAAGAAGCAAATGAATATTCTCTAGATAGGTGATTATACACCCTACTTCGGTGCGACCGACTTAGCCATGCTGCCTGCCCGATTTTTGTCATTTCCTGGTTGTTGAGGCCAGAGGCTACGATTACTTTCCACCCATTTATAACACGATCACTTTGAATGCCACATTGTCAGATCCGTTAATCACTAGTTGATTTGCACAAATATTCTGGATGTTATGCTAAGGGAATAAATCCGTTGCTACCATATATATTTATACAGACCAACCCATTCGATCATTGAAAATATTCTGTCAGACACTCGTCCATATACGTTCGTTCTAGGACTGAACGAAACCGAAGGCACTATTCAGTACATCCATCTTAGTCACTGTTATCTAAGACTTATACAACAGCCCTTGCACTTTACTCCGTCTTCAATTTTCTTTGGCATATTCGCAACGCTTATGCCAATACAGAGTGGTTCTTTGGATAAGAATCTAACCGGTCTCTCCATATTAACAACGTTAAAATGGTAAAACTTTGATAGTCTATGATTTAACTATCAAATGAAAACATGTCGGTGTTCACACAACGATTTTAATTCCAAATGGAATTATCGATCAAATCATCCAACATATCAATATATATATAATCATATTTCCTTATTTTCTATGATTAGAAAATATACGTTATTAACACTGGAAAACATTTCCATAGCTTATTCACGTATCACTATTCTTCCACAACCATCAGTCGCTAACTGTAAACTAGTAAGAGAACAATTCTCTAAGTATAAACCCCGAAGGCCGAAACCAACATCAGATCCACTCTCAAAAAACCATTCGACTTACCTAATCACTAGTCAGTTTCTAATATTGTTTTTAACTCTATCTCGAATAACTAAATTCGATCAACTCTAATAGAATAACTAATATTCAACTAACCCAAATTCGATTAACTATATTTGAATAACTCTAGTTCGATTTGACACTAATCAATTTACTCTAACTGATTTACTATAACTGATTAACTCTAACTGATTAACTCTAACTTATTAACTCTAACTGGTTAACTTTAATTGAATAACTTATTTGATTCAACTCCTTTTTGACTAACTCCTTTCGAATACTAATATTCGATTACTTTATTGATTTACAAAGATTTTCCCTTTTAACAACGTTTATCCATTTTATAATATCCTATTTATTTTCTAAACAAATATCCTCCTTTATAACATCTTATGATTTTATAAATGCTTTATTTTCAAATTTATATCCTTTTATAAAATCGGTTGATTTTATAAAATTCCTTTATTTCAATATACATTGAAATATTTCTTTTCACATCCCAGGGTTTCTTATGATATTTAAAATATCGAATAACAAATGATCAGTATCATTCTAACACACATAACCCATAACAGATATACATCACATCATATGTCACAATATATGAAAACAGTAAAATAAATGTTGAGGAATCCAGTCGGATCCCTCCAACCTGTATCCCTGTATCCACAAATGTTACACAGTATAATATACATCAATTTCATTTCAATATGAAATGTTCTGATAAACAATATCAATATTTAATGGTGTATATACATATATATAAATATAAATATATATATATATATATATATATATATAATTTCAACTAACTGACTAGAAGTTCAATCAACCAATCTACACACAACAGTCAATCCATATCTAACAGTTCTAAAAGTACGTTATAAAAATATAACTGTTCAGGGTTGGTGAGTTTTACTCACTTTGGCAGTTAATCGTTAAAGAACGATAAACTGTTATTTGATTTGAATCAAACTGTTTTCTTTCGCCATAAATTCAAACTAGCTCCCAATCCATTTCCAGTCAACTTCATTGTGAAGCTCTCGTCCATACGGTCCCAACGGATATGCGGATCGTCTGATTCTGTAATCATATGTTCCTATCATTAAGAAATCGCTAATCTAATTATAATTAAATCCCTAATTTCTATAGTTAACTAATTACATGTTTTACGATATACGATCGATAAGTTACTTGTGCTTAGCAGAATTAAGGTCGACACTTTCTTTCTTTGCTAGTTCAAAATGTGTCTGATCTACATTAATATAACTAACCCCTTAATTACACTAATTATATTTTAAATCAGTTTAATAAAACTAATTTACGTTTGGTTAACTAAACTTCAATTATATACCCTAATTTGATTAAATAAGAATCCAAACCCTTAATTACTTTTATTAACTTAAGTTAATTACTCAACTTGGAAAGTTAACGGCCGAATGGTTTACTGTGTCCTCGTGTCTTTCTGAACATTTCCTTGCTGCATCGTGCCCACTTCCAAAATGCCTGTTATTCCTTCACTGTACAAAAGCACATGGGACTGAACCCATTTATTTCTTCTACCTCACGTTCTTCATATGTTGATCCCATTTGTTTCATCAATTGTTTCAGTTCACAAAGCCACGTCACCATTTTGACTTTTCAACACGTCTTCTTTCCCAATCAAAGAATGCGCAACTTCCATACATCGAAACCACTCAGAAATGGCCGAACTAACTTCCATCCCTTACCCTCTTTCCTCTATTATAACTTTAAACAGAAATACAAAACTTAACAGTAACCTCCTCCTCATTTCTTCACAACACCAGTACCACTTGCACTTGCGAAGCCTGCTATACCACCATAATCAAATACTGTTTACACCCATTCCTCTCCAGTATTGCGTCACCGTCCCCTTCTCAAAACACAAACCCATTACAGCAACTTTCGGCTATCAATTCTCTCTCAATATTCCCTTAACACCATGCTGCTTTCACCTCGAACCCGTACTCGATGCACCCATCCACCTTCGTTCCCGCATCCTCAACCAGTCGCACCAAACTCCCATGGTCCGCACCCTCCTCAATCAACAAACTTCAGCTATTTGTGATGGTTTCCAGCGCCTTCGAGCTCCAACTTCAGGCGATTCCAGATGTTAAAATTCATCACATCGATATGCGTTGGTAGCCCTCCCGATGCTTCATGATTTCTTAGTTGAAAATCCTTCGAATAAACGCATGGATTTGAAGGAAGATTTGTAACGACCCGTGTTTTCCGACCATTCGAATCTGAATATTTAAATTAGTTTTAAATATTAGATTGGGAATATCAATGAAATTTAATATTGTAATCGTTATTTAAACAAAGTTAGAATGATATATAAATTATATAAATATAAATCGAGCTTGAAAATGGCGTGCAGTTCGTAAATTCGAGTATGAACTTCAACTGAGAATACAGGATTCGATATAAGTCAGATTTCTGTGAAACAAGACACGTTGGGACCGTATTGATGATAATTTTCATATGAAAGAGAAAAATCTAGATTTCGTGTTATAGTTTGATAGTTATGGCCAAATCAAATTTTGAAATAGTCGCTATGGAAAATCGTTATTAAATTATAGGCCTTTAAAATGGCTGTTTTGCAAACGGACTCAGATTTCGATGAAATCAGTTTCATTAGAACCGTATCGCTAAATTTTTGTATGGTGGTGAATTGCGTGGAAAACCGATATCGTATGTGACCACAGCAACCATAAACGCCCGTTCATTTTCTATAGCGCGTAATTTATATAATAAATGGATATTTGAGTGTAACTTGAGCAAACGATCGAATTAGGCCACGAAACCAGTTCCAGTGTGTTCGTAGCGTCGATTAGAGTCAGGATATGTATATAGTTTGTTATTTTTAGAGAACGAGAAATTTGGCGTTAAAAAGGGTAGGACGGTTCAGGGTAAAAACAGCCTACCGGGGCAACAGTCTCAGAATGCGACAAAATTAGTGCCATTGGGTTCGTATCGAAAAGTTATTGTCGATGTTCGCAGTTTCAAGTTGATTCGATTTATCTGGTGACCATGGAAAAATTAAACGCGTGTTCATTTCTGGTTTTATAAAGGAAATTTTTTCATGCGACCTCGGATTGCGACGAAACTTGTCCCATTGGATCCGGAGTATCGTTTTACATCAAGAACAGTTTTTTTTCAGTAGACAGAAGTCGTTTGAGATGCTTTTTATGGGATACTTCGTCCCTAAGTTTTGTTAAGAATAAATTATAATAAAGATATGCATACTTAAACGTTAAAGATTTAACCTACCCCATTTCATTTCTACCCCAATTGTTACTGCAGTCATGCTGTCTCTTTTCAGCAGTTTTAGCCTACCAACGCCTAGTCTATCAGTCTGTGTAAACACATGGCCTAACGCTATTTTTTTTTCTTCGTATTTTCTTGTCAAAATTGAAACCGGGCCGACCAATCTCTGCTATTCCTGTATATCCTTTCTTTTCAGTAGTAAACTTGCCGACAAAGCTGCCAAATAAAAATATTACTTTCTGCTACCGTAATCCCCACACTTCCTCTCATATATATACGCTCATCATCTTCCTCTTTAGAGCGAAAGGAAATAAACCCAAACCCATAAAGAAATCTGCTGAAAACCAATCCTCCTCGCACTCTTCCTTTAAATATAAACGCTTCCAAATCTCCTCTTTATTATGTCGTTTCTTCAACAGTAAAATAGATAAAACGAAAACAAGTGGAGAGAGGTTAAATGTTTTGGGAAGAACCGAGGGTACCTGTAGCAGCTACAGGCTATATAAGGTGATTGGAAGAAAGTGTAGGGGTTTAAAATGGGTCAGGACATGTTGAAGCAAAGCAGCACGAGTAGAGTGTGGATATGGGGTGAGTTACGGTGGTCCAGTGAGTGAAGGAACGTGACTGAAAGAGGTGCATGGCTTCTCGGCAGCTCGGTATGTATGAAACAATGGCATGGAGCAAGAACTATATGGTGGAAGGGGTAATGTAAGGCGGTGCAGTCTAGTTGGAATGGTGTGAGGATGTGTGAAGGCGTTAGATGGAAGGGTCTGTGCGAAGTGGCATGTGTAAGTGAAGTGCGGTTCTGTGAGGTACTATAAGTGATCTGGTTTTTTAAAAAAAAAAAAAAAAAAAAAAAAATGGTGCAAACTGTGTTGAACGAACGATGGCCATTTGCAAGTAGGCATGGGAGCTGGGGAGTTCAACGAAGTAGCAGGCTTCAAGGGTAAAGTGAAACGAAATTAGCATGCAAGTTAAAATTTGACTAATGCATAAGTAATTATGAAGTGCTTAAGTAAAACTAAACTAAAGGATTAAGAGTATTACCTGGAAGTATATATTTTTGACTAACAGGGATGGGTAGAAGTCGGCAAAAGGGCTGAACACAGATGCATAGATTATCAGGCCAGCATTTTAAAGTCAGAAAGGAGAAATCAAGCCGAGGCCGATCATTGTAATGATAGCATAATTAGCGTTTGGTCCTAAGGGTAGAACGAAGAGAAGGAGCGGTTCGGGACCGAGAAAAGGAAGAAATAATCGGACTTTATTTCTGAAGTAAATAGTTATTTTTAATAATAAAATTAAGGAATTAATTTTATTTAGTTAAGAACCGAAACAATTATTATTGATAACTAGTCCATGTATTGACAGAAATTGAACGAAACAAAGGGCGTCGGGAACGTAACGCAAGACACTACATGTTTGAGATCAATCTGGACAGGAATAGAGACTATTCGAGTTTATGGTTAAATTAAACAACTGTTTAATTTAACTGTAACCGAACCATTCAACGAAAGAAAGCAAGGTGAGTTAAACTCACTCAGTTACCCTTTTTATATTTTATATAAATTGGGTGTTTTTATTTTGTGTGCCCTGTTTGCCAATGGTTGACTGCTTTGCTAGTTATCTATTTAACTGCTGATTTAACCGATGAAATTAAACTGTGTTTAATTTCAGTCAAATATCAAATCGTTATTTTTAACGATTGGTTCCAATAAAGGTGACTCACCTTGGTTGGTCATGTTTATTTATAAACATGTTTAAAATGGTTGCATTGTTTGAATTGTTTGTGGTTAATGTTGAATGGTTGCTATTTAATGTTATCAGTTAAACAAAACTGAATGGTTTGATTTGAGATAACCATTTGAATACAGGGAAGAACAGGTTGGAGGGACCCAACCGGATTCCTCAAATGTATTATTTATTCTCATATGCTCATATATGAACTGATCTATTTGTGTGGTTGATTTGATGGTTGATTATTGACTGGATATTCAACATCTGTTTGGTTTAAACCAATGGGCGATTGGTTAAGTGGTTGGCAGAGTATGGCCTTTAAAAACCAATCGAGTTATAAATATTTATTCACCGTAGGGTGAATCGATAGAGTTGAGGTTATAAAATTTATTTTATAACCAGAGTTAGATTTGAATTATATTATGTGAATAAAAGTTATTTAAGAGAAAAAATAAATATTTTATTTGTTTAAGACTTTGATTTGTTACGAAGTTATTTTGCAAAGCAAATGCTGATGTTAATCAGATTTACCAGTTGAAGAATAAGAAATGAATTAAATGGTAAAACCTTGGGAAATTTGTTTTGTAAAGAAAACAAATAATTGGAATTTATTTAAATTAATTATATTTTTAATTTATTTAAAGCGAGGATTGTTGAAATCGGTTAATGAGATAATCAAGTTTTTGAGTTAATTAAATCGACCGTTTGGAATTAGAATTTTTATCAAGTTAATGTGTTTTGACTAAAATAGTTAAATGAATATTGTTTGAATTTAAATAAGGATTTAAAAGGGATTTAATATTTAATTTAGTTAATAAAGGGATTAACTACTAAAGTAGTTAATGTTTGAAATAAGTTATTATTTTAATTAATGATGAATTTTAGGAATATATTTTTAAATGGGAATTCATTTAAAAAGTTACCGAATGTGAGATGCAAGCCAATTGAATGGTGAAAGGAAATAAACGTACTCAATTATATGAATTAAGTGAAAGGAGATTACGATAAAAGGGTTTATTATAAACCAGGGTTATAAATGGAATTTTGGCATTGATTATAACTAATATTTATCTGAGGATAAGACCGTTGTTTGATCAAGGTCTGAGAGGTAATTAAAATACCCCAACTTGAACAACATCGGGATTATCTGAAGATAGCATTAGTTGGTAATCGTAAGAGACGTTAGTGGATATGTTTTGAAAATCTGAACAGCGATTTTAGCGCTGTTGTTATAATATATGTTTTGTAAATCAAATATAGCGATAGTAGCGCTTTTGCTATAGTAAATGGGTTGTAAACCTAAACAGCGATTATAGCGCTGTTGTTTTGTAAATCTAAATAGTAATTATAACGCTATTGTTATAACATATGTGCTATAAATGTCTTTGTTAAAACTAATTGGATTTCCGAATTTAAAAGATGATTTGAAAGAAGATTTAAGTGGGTAATCGAATATAGTTATTCGAGATAGAATTAGCCAAACATAATTATTCGGCTAAGTTGCCATTTCGTACGACTGCTAGCGTAATTCGCAGGGCTGCTGATAGCCTACGGCGGTCGGATGTTTCCTGAGGGAATCAGACGTAACCATTGTGATCGCTGCAATCTGGAGTCAAGCGCATGGAGTTAAGTCGAATATTAGTAAGAGTTAAATAAGTTGAGTTACTCAGTTAGAACAAACCGGTTAGAGTTAATCAATTAGAGTCAAATCGAATTAGAAGTATTCAAATATCGTATTTTTGAATATTTAAAGAATTAGAAGTTTTTAATTTAACAAAAGTAAATCAGTTGTTAAAGGCCAAGTGGTGCTGAATACTGAACCAGTGAACTCATTGGAGTGTCATGATTGAAACACTGTATATTTTGATAGTTAAAACACCGACTATCAAACCCTCCCAATACGATTGTTGGTATGGAAAGACCGAGATCGAATTTATTCGAAAACCATTCCGACCAACAAATACGTGAAGATATCAGAAGATGATCGAGATGGAGCATTGAAGACCGTGGATCTTCATAAACGGAAGGACCACTAATGTTCTCTGCCTGGCAAGCAGAGATAAACTGTGATTCTGTCGTGGTTGGAATCTACGGGTTGCAAGGACTACTCGCTACTGATCCATGGGGTGATTCCTATATGGATGCGGCAGGAGAGTGCCTTCGGTTCATCCTGTTCCTGGATGATGTGTATGGACGAGTGTCTGACAGAGTATTTCCAAAGGGTCACGTACGTTGATTTCTTCAAACGTACGATAGTTGTTGGCAGGGAATTGCCATTCTCTAGCTTTCAGCTAGAGTATTTTTGTGGACGTCAATTAGTGATATCTGACGGATCTGACGATGTGGCATTCAAAGTGAGTGACGACCAGATGATCAAGAGTAAATCTAGACCTCAAGCCTCATCAACCGGGAATGACAAAAATCGGGCAGGCAGCATGGCTATGTGGGTCGCTCCCATTAGGGTGTATGATCACCTATCTAGAGGAAATCCTATTTGTTTCTTAAATCTATGTTTCGATGCTGTCCCTTGTCGGGAGACGGTTGCTGATCCCAACCGTCGGTGATATACATTCGATACACTCAAGAGAAATGAGTGGTCGGTCATGTGAGGGCCGGGTTGCAAGAAGTTCTTGTTGAACACAGTGTATTCGTCTCTAGAGATACACTATCGGAAGGTGGACCCATACCTTGTCAAGTTGGAATCCAATCTCGAATAAGCGCCTGCGGGTTTTGATTGTATACTATATACGTGGAGCGTGAGATGCAAGCGTACCACTAGATTGTTGTTTACTTGTATTTAGACATTATTATAATATCAGACAAGATATTGGTTTCAAAACTGTTTTGGGTTATCGTAAGGTAAAAACCGTCCGTGTTTATGTGTGGATTTGGTCTTACGATTATCCTTTTCTTTGAAAGGATGTTTGAACTTTAAAATCATAATTTGATGGTTCACCCTTATTACTGTGCGAGTTTATCTCACTCTGGTTCACCAGACTGACCCGGTGTTTTGTAAATGCTCGGGTTAGGCCGGGTTGTACAGGTTCAGGTTATCGACTACTGTGAAGAGACGAGCTGGAAGAGTCCAGACGTATGATATTACTAGTATTCCGCTGTGTGTTGTATGAGGACAAATTATCACTGTCCCAGTGTATGATGTACTCTGATACTGTAAGTATTTTAAAAGCTTTCAGTAAAGATTTATTTCTGTATTATATTTGTTCCGCTGCGATGTGAGACTCTGTGTTGTGGTGTTCTTCTTCTTCTTTTATTCTAATATTTCTTTCTTTCTTATCTCACCCTCTAACTTCTTTCTATTAATGATCTGGAATATTCGATGTCTGAATGGTCAACATGATAGTTTGATGTTGATTTTCGGAGTCGAAAATCCCGGTTCGTTACAGTGGTATCAGAGCTGAAGGTTAAGTGAGTACCTTGGCTCTGTGGCGTGACTCAGTAGAGATGGGGTTAGTAATACCCTAGATTGAGTTTGAGTGTATATATATGAGCGCGTATTTGTAAATTGATATAAAAAACTGTTTATATTGTGTTGATTGGTTTGTCGAGTAGTATATAAATTCTGGTCGATACAGTAATGCAAACTGTGTCGATAAGTGTTTCTAAACTCTTGGACAGAATAATTCGACACAGTATGTTTTTGAAAGAGGGTAAATGAAATAATTTTACCCAAATTATATTTTGATATAAAGGAAATATTATGGTATATTGGTTGTGTTGGTTGGTTATAATTGAAATGGTTATATAAATAACCATTTTTAATTCGTATAACATGGAATCAGATGAATTAAATCTGAAATCTAAATCAAAAATTGGAATTAAAATTCCTTAAAGGGGGAAAGATGATTGCAAATGAACTTGAATTGAATATATGAGAATTTTAAAATCCTGGGAGATTTTAATTTTGTTACAAGCATTGAAAAGGATATTTTGAAATGGATTTCAAAATGAAGGTGTTTAAGATATGAGTTTTGAAAAGTGATATAGTATTGAACTCACTTCGATAGCTGGAAAATAGATTCCGATGATGATCCGGACATCGTCGGTATTCATTTTCGAGTGGTAAGTGACGGATTACTACCAAAAATCTTGTTTTGAATTGCTTTGAGAAAAACAAATGGTTTTGAATTCTGTAAAGAAAGGTTTGATTTTTGAAAAAGTTGAACTGTTTAAAAACTCCCAGGGAAAGTGTTTGAACAAGAACAAGACTAAATCGAATTTGTGAAAGCGAATATGAATTAAATTGAAACCAATTAACTGGAAATTGGATCGGGATATAATATATCGAGCAGAATCAGATTTGAATTGGGAGACAGGAATCTGAAATGGTGTTGGACTGGTGACTTAAGAGTTGAAATTTATGATGGATGGAAATTGAGTCAAGAATGGAATTTGGCTTGGACGCGTGAAGGATTTGGTTATGAGGATAAAGTTGGAATTTCGTTGGCAATGCATTTGTATAAGCTGACAGGGCAGCAGATGGAAAGGATATAATGATATGCCCGATAAAAAGGTACACGTTTATTTTTATATGGATTTGGTGATTTATGAGCCTGTTTGGCAAGCCGCTTCGCTGTTTCATTTTCTTTTGGATTAGAGAAGGCCCAGGAAGGCGAGTTGTAGTTGTACCGATTGAGCCGTACAAAGGAAGTGCTGGCGAATTTTTTGGAAATTTAAGGTGTTAGAAAATTTTCAATATTTTTGAAAATATTTATTTACAGTATTGAATTGATTTCTGTTTTAAACTAAATTGGATTTGGAAATTTTTGAGTTTATAACGTCCTTTCTTACCTTAGCAATTTCGAGGACGAAATTATTTTAAGGGGGGAAGAATGTAACGACCCGTGTTTTCCGACCATTCGAATCTGAATATTTAAATTAGTTTTAAATATTAGATTGGGAATATCAATGAAATTTAATATTGTAATCGTTATTTAAACAAAGTTAGAATGATATATAAATTATATAAATATAAATCGAGCTTGAAAATGGCGTGCAGTTCGTAAATTCGAGTTTGAACTTCAACTGAGAATACAGGATTCGATATAAGTCGGATTTCTGTGAAACAAGACACGTTGGGACCGTATTGATGATAATTTTCATATGAAAGAGAAAAATCTAGATTTCGTGTTATAGTTTGATAGTTATGGCCAAATCAAATTTTGAAATAGTCGCTATGGAAAATCGTTATTAAATTATAGGCCTTTAAAATGGCCGTTTTGCAAACGGACTCAGATTTCGATGAAATCAGTTTCATTAGAACCGTATCGCTAAATTTTTGTACGGTGGTGAATTGCGTGGAAAACCGATATCGTATGTGACCACAGCAACCATAACGCCCGTTCATTTTCTATAGCGCGTAATTTATATAATAAATGGATATTTGAGTGTAACTTGAGCAAACGATCGAATTAGGCCACGAAACCAGTTCCAGTGAGTTCGTAGCGTCGATTAGAGTCAGGATATGTATATAGTTTGTTATTTTTAGAGAACGAGAAATTTGGCGTTAAAAAGGGTAGGACGGTTCAGGGTAAAAACAGCCTACCGGGGCAACAGTCTCAGAATGCGACGAAATTAGTGCCATTGGGTTCGTATCGAAAAGTTATTGTCGATGTTCGCAGTTTCAAGTTGATTCGATTTATCTGGTGACCATGGAAAAATTAAACGCGTGTTCATTTCTGGTTTTATAAAGGAAAATTTTTCATGCGACCTCGGATTGCGACGAAACTTGTCCCATTGGATCCGGAGTATCGTTTTACATCAAGAACAGTTTTTTTTCAGTAGACAGAAGTCGTTTGAGATGCTTTTTATGGGATACTTCGTCCCTAAGTTTTGTTAAGAATAAATTATAATAAAGATATGCATACTTAAACGTTAAAGATTTAACCTACCCCATTTCATTTCTACCCCAATTGTTACTGCAGTCATGCTGTCTCTTTTCAGCAGTTTTAGCCTACCAACGCCTAGTCTATCAGTCTGTGTAAACACATGGCCTAACGCTATTTTTTTTCCTTCGTATTTTCTTGTCAAAATTGAAACCGTGCCGACCAATCTCTGCTATTCCCGTATATCCTTTCTTTTCAGTAGTAAACTTGCCGACAAAGCTGCCAAATAAAAATATTACTTTCTGCTACCGTAATCCCCACACTTCCTCTCATATATATACGCTCATCATCTTCCTCTTTAGAGCGAAAGGAAATAAACCCAAACCCATAAAGAAATCTGCTGAAAACCAATCCTCCTCGCACTCTTCCTTTAAATATAAACGCTTCCAAATCTCCTCTTTATTCTGTCGTTTCTTCAACAGTAAAATAGATAAAACGAAAACAAGTGGAGAGAGGTTAAATGTTTTGGGAAGAACCGAGGGTACCTGTAGCAGCTACAGGCTATATAAGGTGATTGGAAGAAAGTGTAGGGGTTTAAAATGGGTCAGGACATGTTGAAGCAAAGCAGCACGAGTAGAGTGTGGATATGGGGTGAGTTACGGTGGTCCAGTGAGTGAAGGAACGTGACTGAAAGAGGTGCATGGCTTCTCGGCAGCTCGGTATGTATGAAACAATGGCATGGAGCAAGAACTATATGGTGGAAGGGGTAATGTAAGGCGGTGCAGTCTAGTTGGAATGGTGTGAGGATGTGTGAAGGCGTTAGATGGAAGGGTCTGTGCGAAGTGGCATGTGTAAGTGAAGTGCGGTTCTGTGAGGTACTATAAGTGATCTGGTTTTAAAAAAAAAAAAAAAAAAAATGGTGCGAACTGTGTTGAACGAACGATGGCCATTTGCAAGTAGGCATGGGAGCTGGGGAGTTCAACGAAGTAGCAGGCTTCAAGGGTAAAGTGAAACGAAATTAGCATGCAAGTTAAAATTTGACTAATGCATAAGTAATTATGAAGTGCTTAAGTAAAACTAAACTAAAGGATTAAGAGTATTACCTGGAAGTATATATTTTTGACTAACAGGGATGGGTAGAAGTCGGCAAAAGGGCTGAACACAGATGCATGGATTATCAGGCCAGCATTTTAAAGTCAGAAAGGAGAAATCAAGCCGAGGCCGATCCTTGTAATGATAGCATAATTAGCGTTTGGTCCTAAGGGTAGAACGAAGAGAAGGAGCGGTTCGGGACCGAGAAAAGGAAGAAATAATCGGACTTTATTTCTGAAGTAAATAGTTATTTTTAATAATAAAATTAAGGAATTAATTTTATTTAGTTAAGAACCGAAACAATTATTATTGATAACTAGTCCATGTATTGACAGAAATTGAACGAAACAAAGGGCGTCGGGAACGTAACGCAAGACACTACATGTTTGAGATCAATCTGGACAGGAATAGAGACTATTCGAGTTTATGGTTAAATTAAACAACTGTTTAATTTAACTGTAACCGAACCATTCAACGAAAGAAAGCAAGGTGAGTTAAACTCACTCAGTTACCCTTTTTATATTTTATATAAATTGGGTGTTTTTATTTTGTGTGCCCTGTTTGCCAATGGTTGACTGCTTTGCTAGTTATCTATTTAACTGCTGATTTAACCGATGAAATTAAACTGTGTTTAATTTCAGTCAAATATCAAATCGTTATTTTTAACGATTGGTTCCAATAAAGGTGACTCACCTTGGTTGGTCATGTTTATTTATAAACATGTTTAAAATGGTTGCATTGTTTGAATTGTTTGTGGTTAATGTTGAATGGTTGCTATTTAATGTTATCAGTTAAACAAAACTGAATGGTTTGATTTGAGATAACCATTTGAATACAGGGAAGAACAGGTTGGAGGGACCCAACCGGATTCCTCAAATGTATTATTTATTCTCATATGCTCATATATGAACTGATCTATTTGTGTGGTTGATTTGATGGTTGATTATTGACTGGATATTCAACATCTGTTTGGTTTAAACCAATGGGCGATTGGTTAAGTGGTTGGCAGAGTATGGCCTTTAAAAACCAATCGAGTTATAAATATTTATTCACCGTAGGGTGAATCGATAGAGTTGAGGTTATAAAATTTATTTTATAACCAGAGTTAGATTTGAATTATATTATGTGAATAAAAGTTATTTAAGAGAAACAAATAAATATTTTATTTGTTTAAGACTTTGATTTGTTACGAAGTTATTTTGCAAAGCAAATGCTGATGTTAATCAGATTTACCAGTTGAAGAATAAGAAATGAATTAAATGGTAAAACCTTGGGAAATTTGTTTTGTAAAGAAAACAAATAATTGGAATTTATTTAAATTAATTATATTTTTAATTTATTTAAAGCGAGGATTGTTGAAATCGGTTAATGAGATAATCAAGTTTTTGAGTTAATTAAATCGACCGTTTGGAATTAGAATTTTTATCAAGTTAATGTGTTTTGACTAAAATAGTTAAATGAATATTGTTTGAATTTAAATAAGGATTTAAAAGGGATTTAATATTTAATTTAGTTAATAAAGGGATTAACTACTAAAGTAGTTAATGTTTGAAATAAGTTATTATTTTAATTAATGATGAATTTTAGGAATATATTTTTAAATGGGAATTCATTTAAAAAGTTACCGAATGTGAGATGCAAGCCAATTGAATGGTGAAAGGAAATAAACGTACTCAATTATATGAATTAAGTGAAAGGAGATTACGATAAAAGGGTTTATTATAAACCAGGGTTATAAATGGAATTTTGGCATTGATTATAACTAATATTTATCTGAGGATAAGACCGTTGTTTGATCAAGGTCTGAGAGGTAATTAAAATACCCCAACTTGAACAACATCGGGATTATCTGAAGATAGCATTAGTTGGTAATCGTAAGAGACGTTAGTGGATATGTTTTGAAAATCTGAACAGCGATTTTAGCGCTGTTGTTATAATATATGTTTTGTAAATCAAATATAGCGATAGTAGCGCTTTTGCTATAGTAAATGGGTTGTAAACCTAAACAGCGATTATAGCGCTGTTGTTTTGTAAATCTAAATAGTAATTATAACGCTATTGTTATAACATATGTGCTATAAATGTCTTTGTTAAAACTAATTGGATTTCCGAATTTAAAAGATGATTTGAAAGAAGATTTAAGTGGGTAATCGAATATAGTTATTCGAGATAGAATTAGCCAAACATAATTATTCGGCTAAGTTGCCATTTCGTACGACTGCTAGCGTAATTCGCAGGGCTGCTGATAGCCTACGGCGGTCGGATGTTTCCTGAGGGAATCATACGTAACCATTGTGATCGCTGCAATCTAGAGTCAAGCGCATGGAGTTAAGTCGAATATTAGTAAGAGTTAAATAAGTTGAGTTACTCAGTTAGAACAAACCGGTTAGAGTTAATCAATTAGAGTCAAATCGAATTAGAAGTATTCAAATATCGTATTTTTGAATATTTAAAGAATTAGAAGTTTTTAATTTAACAAAAGTAAATCAGTTGTTAAAGGCCAAGTGGTGCTGAATACTGAACCAGTGAACTCATTGGAGTGTCATGATTGAAACACTGTATATTTTGATAGTTAAAACACCGACTATCAAACCCTCCCAATACGATTGTTGGTATGGAAAGACCGGGATCGAATTTATTCGAAAACCATTCCGACCAACAAATACGTGAAGATATCAGAAGATCATCGAGATGGAGCATTGAAGACCGTGGATCTTCATAAACGGAAGGACCACTAATGTTCTCTGCCTGGCAAGCAGAGATAAACTGTGATTCTGTCGTGGTTGGAATCTACGGGTTGCAAGGACTACTCGCTACTGATCCATGGGGTGATTCCTATATGGATGCGGCAGGAGAGTGCCTTCGGTTCATCCTGTTCCTGGATGACGTGTATGGACGAGTGTCTGACAGAGTATTTCCAAAGGGTCACGTACGTTGATTTCTTCAAACGTACGATAGTTGTTGGCAGGGAATTGCCATTCTCTAGCTTTCAGCTAGAGTATTTTTGTGGACGTCAATTAGTGATATCTGACGGATCTGACGATGTGGCATTCAAAGTGAGTGACGACCAGATGATCAAGAGTAAATCTAGACCTCAAGCCTCATCAACCGGGAATGACAAAAATCGGGCAGGCAGCATGGCTATGTGGGTCGCTCCCATTAGGGTGTATGATCACCTATCTAGAGGAAATCCTATTTGTTTCTTAAATCTATGTTTCGATGCTGTCCCTTGTCGGGAGACGGTTGCTGATCCCAACTGTCGGTGATATACATTCGATACACTCAAGAGAAATGAGTGGTCGGTCATGTGAGGGCCGGGTTGCAAGAAGTTCTTGTTGAACCCAGTGTATTCGTCTCTAGAGATACACTATCGGAAGGTGGACCCATACCTTGTCAAGTTGGAATCCAATCTCGAATAAGCGCCTGCGGGTTTTGATTGTATACTATATACGTGGAGCGTGAGATGCAAGCGTTCCACTAGATTGTTGTTTACTTGTATTTAGACATTATTATAATATCAGACAAGATATTTGTTTCAAAACTGTTTTGGGTTATCGTAAGGTAAAAACCGTCCGTGTTTATGTGTGGATTTGGTCTTACGATTATCCTTTTCTTTGAAAGGATGTTTGAACTTTAAAATCATAATTTGATGGTTCACCCTTATTACTGTGCGAGTTTATCTCACTCTGGTTCACCAGACTGACCCAGTGTTTTGTAAATGCTCGGGTTAGGCCGGGTTGTACAGGTTCAGGTTATCGACTACTGTGAAGAGATGAGCTGGAAGAGTCCAGACGTATGATATTACTAGTATTCCGCTGTGTGTTGTATGAGGACAAATTATCACTGTCCCAGTGTATGATGTACTCTGATACTGTAAGTATTTTAAAAGCTTTCAGTAAAGATTTATTTCTGTATTATATTTGTTCCGCTGCGATGTGAGACTCTGTGTTGTGGTGTTCTTCTTCTTCTTCTATTCTAATATTTCTTTCTTTCTTATCTCACCCTCTAACTTCTTTCTATTAATGATCTGGAATATTCGATGTCTGAA
Source organism: Allium sativum (assembly GCA_030737875.1). NCBI lineage: Eukaryota > Viridiplantae > Streptophyta > Magnoliopsida > Asparagales > Amaryllidaceae > Allium > Allium sativum. The sequence continues at coordinate 44,736,038 of CM060921.1, forward strand.
TGGTCAACATGATAGTTTGATGTTGATTTTCGGAGTCGAAAATCCCGGTTCGTTACAGTGGTATCAGAGCTGAAGGTTAAGTGAGTACCTTGGCTCTGTGGCGTGACTCAGTAGAGATGGGGTTAGTAATACCCTAGATTGAGTTTGAGTGTATATATATGAGCGCGTATTTGTAAATTGATATAAAAAACTGTTTATATTGTGTTGATTGGTTTGTCGAGTAGTATATAAATTCGGGTCGATACAGTAATGCAAACTGTGTCGATAAGTGTTTCTAAACTCTTGGACAGAATAATTCGACACAGTATGTTTTTGAAAGAGGGTAAATGAAATAATTTTACCCAAATTATATTTTGATATAAAGGAAATATTATGGTATATTGGTTGTGTTGGTTGGTTATAATTGAAATGGTTATATAAATAACCATTTTTAATTCGTATAACATGGAATCAGATGAATTAAATCTGAAATCTAAATCAAAAATTGGAATTAAAATTCCTTAAAGGGGGAAAGATGATTGCAAATGAACTTGAATTGAATATATGAGAATTTTAAAATCCTGGGAGATTTTAATTTTGTTACAAGCATTGAAAAGGATATTTTGAAATGGATTTCAAAATGAAGGTGTTTAAGATATGAGTTTTGAAAAGTGATATAGTATTGAACTCACTTCGATAGCTGGAAAATAGATTCCGATGATGATCCGAACATCGTCGGTATTCATTTTCGAGTGGTAAGTGACGGATTACTACCAAAAATCTTGTTTTGAATTGCTTTGAGAAAAACAAGTGGTTTTGAATTCTGTAAAGAAAGGTTTGATTTTTGAAAAAGTTGAACTGTTTAAAAACTCCCAGGGAAAGTGTTTGAACAAGAACAAGACTAAATCGAATTTGTGAAAGCGAATATGAATTAAATTGAAACCAATTAACTGGAAATTGGATCGGGATATAATATATCGAGCAGAATCAGATTTGAATTGGGAGATAGGAATCTGAAATGGTGTTGGACTGGTGACTTAAGAGTTGAAATTGATGATGGATGGAAATTGAGTCAAGAATGGAATTTGGCTTGGACGCGTGAAGGATTTGGTTATGAGGATAAAGTTGGAATTTCGTTGGCAATGCATTTGTATAAGCTGACAGGGCAGCAGATGGAAAGGATATAATGATATGCCCGATAAAAAGGTACACGTTTATTTTTATATGGATTTGGTGATTTATGAGCCTGTTTGGCAAGCCGCTTCGCTGTTTCATTTTCTTTTGGATTAGAGAAGGCCCAGGAAGGCGAGTTGTAGTTGTACCGATTGAGCCGTACAAAGGAAGTGCTGGCGAATTTTTTGGAAATTTAAGGTGTTAGAAAATTTTCAATATTTTTGAAAATATTTATTTACAGTATTGAATTGATTTCTGTTTTAAACTAAATTGGATTTGGAAATTTTTGAGTTTATAACGTCCTTTCTTACCTTAGCAATTTCGAGGACGAAATTATTTTAAGGGGGGAAGAATGTAACGACCCGTGTTTTCCGACCATTCGAATCTGAATATTTAAATTAGTTTTAAATATTAGATTGGGAATATCAATGAAATTTAATATTGTAATCGTTATTTAAACAAAGTTAGAATGATATATAAATTATATAAATATAAATCGAGCTTGAAAATGGCGTGCAGTTCGTAAATTCGAGTTTGAACTTCAACTGAGAATATAGGATTCGATATAAGTCGGATTTCTGTGAAACAAGACACGTTGGGACCGTATTGATGATAATTTTCATATGAAAGAGAAAAATCTAGATTTCGTGTTATAGTTTGATAGTTATGGCCAAATCAAATTTTGAAATAGTCGCTATGGAAAATCGTTATTAAATTATAGGCCTTTAAAATGGCCGTTTTGCAAACAGACTCAGATTTCGATGAAATCAGTTTCATTAGAACCGTATCGCTAAATTTTTGTATGGTGGTGAATTGCGTGGAAAACCGATATCGTATGTGACCACAGCAACCATAAACGCCCGTTCATTTTCTATAGCGCGTAATTTATATAATAAATGGATATTTGAGTGTAACTTGAGCAAACGATCGAATTAGGCCACGAAACCAGTTCCAGTGAGTTCGTAGCGTCGATTAGAGTCAGGATATGTATATAGTTTGTTATTTTTAGAGAACGAGAAATTTGGCGTTAAAAAGGGTAGGACGGTTCAGGGTAAAAACAGCCTACCGGGGCAACAGTCTCAGAATGCGACGAAATTAGTGCCATTGGGTTCGTATCGAAAAGTTATTGTCGATGTTCGCAGTTTCAAGTTGATTCGATTTATCTGGTGACCATGGAAAAATTAAACGCGTGTTCATTTCTGGTTTTATAAAGGAAATTTTTTCATGCGACCTCGGATTGCGACGAAACTTGTCCCATTGGATCCGGAGTATCGTTTTACATCAAGAACAGTTTTTTTTCAGTAGACAGAAGTCGTTTGAGATGCTTTTTATGGGATACTTCGTCCCTAAGTTTTGTTAAGAATAAATTATAATAAAGATATGCATACTTAAACGTTAAAGATTTAACCTACCCCATTTCATTTCTACCCCAATTGTTACTGCAGTCATGCTGTCTCTTTTCAGCAGTTTTAGCCTACCAACGCCTAGTCTATCAGTCTGTGTAAACACATGGCCTAACGCTATTTTTTTTTCTTCGTATTTTCTTGTCAAAATTGAAACCGTGCCGACCAATCTCTGCTATTCCTGTATATCCTTTCTTTTCAGTAGTAAACTTGCCGACAAAGCTGCCAAATAAAAATATTACTTTCTGCTACCGTAATCCCCACACTTCCTCTCATATATATACGCTCATCATCTTCCTCTTTAGAGCGAAAGGAAATAAACCCAAACCCATAAAGAAATCTGCTGAAAACCAATCCTCCTCGCACTCTTCCTTTAAATATAAACGCTTCCAAATCTCTCTTTATTCTGTCGTTTCTTCAACAGTAAAATAGATAAAACGAAAACAAGTGGAGAGAGGTTAAATGTTTTGGGAAGAACCGAGGGTACCTGTAGCAGCTACAAGCTATATAAGGTGATTGGAAGAAAGTGTAGGGGTTTAAAATGGGTCAGGACATGTTGAAGTAAAGCAGCACGAGTAGAGTGTGGATATGGGGTGAGTTACGGTGGTCCAGTGAGTGAAGGAACGTGACTGAAAGAGGTGCATGGCTTCTCGGCAGCTCGGTATGTATGAAACAATGGCATGGAGCAAGAACTATATGGTGGAAGGGGTAATGTAAGGCGGTGCAGCCTAGTTGGAATGGTGTGAGGATGTGTGAAGGCGTTAGATGGAAGGGTCTGTGCGAAGTGGCATGTGTAAGTGAAGTGCGGTTCTGTGAGGTACTATAAGTGATCTGGTTTTTTTTAAAAAAAAAAAAAAAAAAATGGTGCGAACTGTGTTGAACGAACGATGGCCATTTGCAAGTAGGCATGGGAGCTGGGGAGTTCAACGAAGTAGCAGGCTTCAAGGGTAAAGTGAAACGAAATTAGCATGCAAGTTAAAATTTGACTAATGCATAAGTAATTATGAAGTGCTTAAGTAAAACTAAACTAAAGGATTAAGAGTATTACCTGGAAGTATATATTTTTGACTAACAGGGATGGGTAGAAGTCGGCAAAAGGGCTGAACACAGATGCATGGATTATCAGGCCAGCATTTTAAAGTCAGAAAGGAGAAATCAAGCCGAGGTCGATCCTTGTAATGATAGCATAATTAGCGTTTGGTCCTAAGGGTAGAACGAAGAGAAGGAGCGGTTCGGGACCGAGAAAAGGAAGAAATAATCGGACTTTATTTCTGAAGTAAATAGTTATTTTTAATAATAAAATTAAGGAATTAATTTTATTTAGTTAAGAACCGAAACAATTATTATTGATAACTAGTCCATGTATTGACAGAAATTGAACGAAACAAAGGGCGTCGGGAACGTAACGCAAGACACTACATGTTTGAGATCAATCTGGACAGGAATAGAGACTATTCGAGTTTATGGTTAAATTAAACAACTGTTTAATTTAACTGTAACCGAACCATTCAACGAAAGAAAGCAAGGTGAGTTAAACTCACTCAGTTACCCTTTTTATATTTTATATAAATTGGGTGTTTTTATTTTGTGTGCCCTGTTTGCCAATGGTTGACTGCTTTGCTAGTTATCTATTTAACTGCTGATTTAACCGATGAAATTAAACTGTGTTTAATTTCAGTCAAATATCAAATCGTTATTTTTAACGATTGGTTCCAATAAAGATGACTCACCTTGGTTGGTCATGTTTATTTATAAACATGTTTAAAATGGTTGCATTGTTTGAATTGTTTGTGGTTAATGTTGAATGGTTGCTATTTAATGTTATCAGTTAAACAAAACTGAATGGTTTGATTTGAGATAACCATTTGAATACAGGGAAGAACAGGTTGGAGGGACCCAACCGGATTCCTCAAATGTATTATTTATTCTCATATGCTCATATATGAACTGATCTATTTGTGTGGTTGATTTGATGGTTGATTATTGACTGGATATTCAACATCTGTTTGGTTTAAACCAATGGGCGATTGGTTAAGTGGTTGGCAGAGTATGGCCTTTAAAAACCAATCGAGTTATAAATATTTATTCACCGTAGGGTGAATCGATAGAGTTGAGGTTATAAAATTTATTTTATAACCAGAGTTAGATTTGAATTATATTATGTGAATAAAAGTTATTTAAGAGAAACAAATAAATATTTTATTTGTTTAAGACTTTGATTTGTTACGAAGTTATTTTGCAAAGCAAATGCTGATGTTAATCAGATTTACCAGTTGAAGAATAAGAAATGAATTAAATGGTAAAACCTTGGGAAATTTGTTTTGTAAAGAAAACAAATAATTGGAATTTATTTAAATTAATTATATTTTTAATTTATTTAAAGCGAGGATTGTTGAAATCGGTTAATGAGATAATCAAGTTTTTGAGTTAATTAAATCGACCGTTTGGAATTAGAATTTTTATCAAGTTAATGTGTTTTGACTAAAATAGTTAAATGAATATTGTTTGAATTTAAATAAGGATTTAAAAGGGATTTAATATTTAATTTAGTTAATAAAGGGATTAACTACTAAAGTAGTTAATGTTTGAAATAAGTTATTATTTTAATTAATGATGAATTTTAGGAATATATTTTTAAATGGGAATTCATTTAAAAAGTTACCGAATGTGAGATGCAAGCCAATTGAATGGTGAAAGGAAATAAACGTACTCAATTATATGAATTAAGTGAAAGGAGATTACGATAAAAGGGTTTATTATAAACCAGGGTTATAAATGGAATTTTGGCATTGATTATAACTAATATTTATCTGAGGATAAGACCGTTGTTTGATCAAGGTCTGAGAGGTAATTAAAATACCCCAACTTGAACAACATCGGGATTATCTGAAGATAGCATTAGTTGGTAATCGTAAGAGACGTTAGTGGATATGTTTTGAAAATCTGAACAGCGATTTTAGCGCTGTTGTTATAATATATGTTTTGTAAATCAAATATAGCGATAGTAGCGCTTTTGCTATAGTAAATGGGTTGTAAACCTAAACAGCGATTATAGCGCTGTTGTTTTGTAAATCTAAATAGTAATTATAACGCTATTGTTATAACATATGTGCTATAAATGTCTTTGTTAAAACTAATTGGATTTCCGAATTTAAAAGATGATTTGAAAGAAGATTTAAGTGGGTAATCGAATATAGTTATTCGAGATAGAATTAGCCAAACATAATTATTCGGCTAAGTTGCCATTTCGTACGACTGCTAGCGTAATTCGCAGGGCTGCTGATAGCCTACGGCGGTCGGATGTTTCCTGAGGGAATCAGACGTAACCATTGTGATCGCTGCAATCTAGAGTCAAGCGCATGGAGTTAAGTCGAATATTAGTAAGAGTTAAATAAGTTGAGTTACTCAGTTAGAACAAACCGGTTAGAGTTAATCAATTAGAGTCAAATCGAATTAGAAGTATCCAAATATCGTATTTTTGAATATTTAAAGAATTAGAAGTTTTTAATTTAACAAAAGTAAATCAGTTGTTAAAGGCCAAGTGGTGCTGAATACTGAACCAGTGAACTCATTGGAGTGTCATGATTGAAACACTGTATATTTTGATAGTTAAAACACCGACTATCAAACCCTCCCAATACGATTGTTGGTATAGAAAGACCGGGATCGAATTTATTCGAAAACCATTCCGACCAACAAATACGTGAAGATATCAGAAGATGATCGAGATGGAGCATTGAAGACCGTGGATCTTCATAAACGGAAGGACCACTAATGTTCTCTGCCTGGCAAGCAGAGATAAACTGTGATTCTGTCGTGGTTGGAATCTACGGGTTGCAAGGACTACTCGCTACTGATCCATGGGGTGATTCCTATATGGATGCGGCAGGAGAGTGCCTTCGGTTCATCCTGTTCCTGGATGACGTGTATGGACGAGTGTCTGACAGAGTATTTCCAAAGGGTCACGTACGTTGATTTCTTCAAACGTACGATAGTTGTTGGCAGGGAATTGCCATTCTCTAGCTTTCAGCAAGAGTATTTTTGTGGACGTCAATTAGTGATATCTGACGGATCTGACGATGTGGCATTCAAAGTGAGTGACGACCAGATGATCAAGAGTAAATCTAGACCTCAAGCCTCATCAACCGGGAATGACAAAAATCGGGCAGGCAGCATGGCTATGTGGGTCGCTCCCATTAGGGTGTATGATCACCTATCTAGAGGAAATCCTATTTGTTTCTTAAATCTATGTTTCGATGCTGTCCCTTGTCGGGAGACGGTTGCTGATCCCAACCGTCGGTGATATACATTCGATACACTCAAGAGAAATGAGTGGTCGGTCATGTGAGGGCCGGGTTGCAAGAAGTTCTTGTTGAACCCAGTGTATTCGTCTCTAGAGATACACTATCGGAAGGTGGACCCATACCTTGTCAAGTTGGAATCCAATCTCGAATAAGCGCCTGCGGGTTTTGATTGTATACTATATACGTGGAGCGTGAGATGCAAGCGTTCCACTAGATTGTTGTTTACTTGTATTTAGACATTATTATAATATCAGACAAGATATTGGTTTCAAAACTGTTTTGGGTTATCGTAAGGTAAAAACCGTCCGTGTTTATGTGTGGATTTGGTCTTACGATTATCCTTTTCTTTGAAAGGATGTTTGAACTTTAAAATCATAATTTGATGGTTCACCCTTATTACTGTGCGAGTTTATCTCACTCTGGTTCACCAGACTGACCCGGTGTTTTGTAAATGCTCGGGTTAGGCCGGGTTGTACAGGTTCAGGTTATCGACTACTGTGAAGAGACGAGCTGGAAGAGTCCAGACGTATGATATTACTAGTATTCCGCTGTGTGTTGTATGAGGACAAATTATCACTGTCCCAGTGTATGATGTACTCTGATACTGTAAGTATTTTAAAAGCTTTCAGTAAAGATTTATTTCTGTATTATATTTGTTCCGCTGCGATGTGAGACTCTGTGTTGTGGTGTTCTTCTTCTTCTTCTATTCTAATATTTCTTTGTTTCTTATCTCACCCTCTAACTTCTTTCTATTAATGATCTGGAATATTCGATGTCTGAATGGTCAACATGATAGTTTGATGTTGATTTTCGGAGTCGAAAATCCCGGTTCGTTACAAGATTAAGGGAAAAATGAGAGGGTTTTAGCCGTTTATAACGAGGGTGGAGACGCAGAAATTTCATTGACCAGGAGATTAGGTTTTAGCGTGGAAGTGTTTATATAGAGGAGAATAATATAACATTTTAATCATTTCGAAAATATCTTCATTTGCTTTTAAATGTGTTAGCCGGTTATCCATTTCATTCTATTGTGTTAATTTGGTGTTAGGCCCTATGCACAACACTTAGGAATTGGTCTATTCAAAGGTATGTAGCGTATGTTTGTTTAAGTTAAAATATCGAATGTACCTTGTTACGTAAAATCCTACTTATGTACGGATAGAAATAAAAATACCGTTGTGTCAAGCTCATTGCCTATCGTTATGTCCCAAAAGTACCTTGTCTAAATTCAAACCCGATCTCTAGTTATATCGAATAATCCGTTATGGTCGATAAACGATTCTATAGCGACTATTTTAAAATTTGATTTGGACATATCTCAAAATCTACACGACAAAATCCTGATTTTTCCTTTCCCCTAGAAAGATATACTCCACCTGCTCCATATGTTTCTTGTTTCACAGAAATCCGGCTTAAAACGAATCATGTACATTCAGTTGAAGTTTAAATCGCCAGATTACGAACTGTAGCACCATTTCAAGCTCGATTTTAATTATAATATAATTATTCGTTCAAACGCTGTAAATGAAGTATATTCGTTATTATACTTCAAATCTAAACACTACCAAACCTCTTACACTATCTAATTCAGACAATACTGACAATTCAACTATTTCTGACTATTTCGACATTATAATATATTATTATATTATAATTATAAATTAAATATTCAATATTATTTAATTCAAGTTATCGATATTTTCCTAAATTGATATATTTAATAATTAAATAACTTAATTATTCTATCTCTAAAATACGGGTCATTACAAATATTTTCCCTTTTATTTGATTTACAAAAATATATCCTCTATATATGATTTACAAATATTTTTCTTTTACAAAAATCCTTTTATGTATATATATATATATAATCCATTGATTTTATATAAATAATTTTATTCCAAAATATACTTTAAAAATTCCTTTTCTACATTCTGGTATTTCTTATGGTATTTAACACGCCATATAACAATGATAAATATCGTTCAAAAACACATAATCAATGTCAGATTATACATCACGTCATATATCACAATATATGAATCACAGTAAAATAAATGTTGAGGAATCCAGTTGGATTCCTCCAACCTATTTCCCTGCATCATAGATGTTAGACAATACGATTAACATCGATTTCACTTTGATATGAATTATTCTAATAGCAGAATCAACATATAAATATTTAACGGTATATATATAGGGATATATATATATATGATATCCACTAACTGACTAGCAGTTCAATCAAACAGTCAACACAAAATCAAACAGACAATATTTAACAGTTCTAAGAGTACAACTGAAAATATAAACTGTTCAGAGTTGGTGAGCTTTACTCACATTGGACTATCATCGTTAATTAACAATAATTGTCGTTGATTCAGATCAAACAAATTTTGCTATAAATTGTAACGAGCTCGAATTCACTCTCGGTCAGTCTCATTGTGTTGTGCTCGTTCATACGATTCCAACGCAACTTACGGTTCGTCAATCCGACTTCGTACGAGCTAGATACGGCCGTTACAAGTTAATACATATTTGAATTTAAATTAAAACTTTAAATAGATTAACCAATTGGGCTTTACCCTTTTTGACCAGCCCACTAGCCTCTAAAGTCCAAAACCGCTACTGGATATTTCCTTCTCCCCCAACGCTGTTGTAACCCGTCGGTCCTCCCATTTCGATTTCTTTCTTCGATCCCAACTCCATCACCGTACCACTATACTCAAAACAAATCTCACCATTCTCCTCTCCTTTGAATTCTCTTTCTCCTCAAACAACTCTCGCCTAACTCGCACCTGGTTCCCAATTTCTGTTCTCCACCTGAAACCATGAGCTACAGGACACCTCCGAACCCAATCACTACCGAAACCCTCCAGATGTTGCACACACATGCTACTTTCCATCACAAACTCAAATATCACACTGAAAATCCAACTCGACGCTCATTCAACCCAAGAAACCCAACCCTAGGAGACGCTGTCCACTTCTCAGCGCAGCGTATTGGTGTCGAACTCAATAAAATACCTATAGAGATGAAGATAAACACTCCAAGATCACAAATACACACCTGAAATGATTAATCATATTTGTTTGGATTTTACTTTGATTTTTGAAAAGGATGTTTCTTGCGTTTTGTTTGAGGATGAACGAAATGAGCTGCAGCTAGAACTTTGACCAGAGAATGAATACTTTAGGGCTAGGTTGGGTGGGGTATATTTATAGTGGATTTTTAAATATTTTAAATATTCAATTAAATATCAATTTTAAATGGACTGCTGATTTTATCTGTCCTTAAAAATTCCTATAATTACATACAATACCCAAAAATCACCAAACTGGACATGTGGCTAGAGTTCGACATTACGGTCCCAACGAAACTAGTTTTGTCGAATTTCGACTTCGTATGCTCACACAGCGTATTTTTAACCATCAAAATACTGACTGTTTCTCACTCTAAAAATCCGTACGGCCACACACTGACTCTAAAAATCACGAAACTGGAAATCTAACAACTATTTGACATTGTGGATCCAACAAAATTAGTTTTCATCGAATTCCGACTTCGTTTGCAAAACTGGTTATTTTTAAAGCTCTGGATGACCCATTTAAATATATAAATATATTTAAATATAATTAAATTTAATATTTAAAAATAAATATTATCGTATATATTCACAGTGGAATACCATACAGCTCTAGAATATTCCTATATGAATTTCTAACTTGATATTTCAAATTCCGATTAAATCGATATTTGATTTAAAATGAATTCCCTTTTAAAAATAAAATTAATTCCTTTATAAATTATAACGGAATTTCACAGCGACTTTTCTAAAATTTGATTTGCACGTAAGTCAAAATCTACAGAATGAAATCCTAATTTTTCTCTTCCACTAGAAAGATATACTCCACCAGATCCACTCGTTTCTTGTTTCATAGAAATCCGGCTTAAAACGAATCCTGTATATTCAGTTGAAGTTCAAATCGCCAAATATCGAACTGCAGCGCCACTTCAAGCTCGATTTTAATTATATTATAATTCCACGTTCAAACTATCGTCGTTTACTCTAAACTGATATATATATTTTAAACAACCCAAATTACACCATACTGTGAATTTCACTATTTTTGATTTTTACTGAATTAAATATATTATTTAATTTAATATTTTAATTAAATATTCACCATTATTAAATTCCACGACCTTAAATCCTTTAATTCACTATTTATATAATTAAATAAATTAATTATAATACCTCTGCCAATGCGGGTCATTACAATCTTCCCCACTTAAAATAATTTCGTCCTCAAAATTGCTAAGTTAGAGGACGACCCTATCTATTGGAATTCCTAAGATTTGTTTACCCCTTATTTCTGATTTCAACCGAACCAATTAATATCGACTAAAATATTTATTCATTCCGACTAACTATCAAAAATTCTGAGAATTTTCTAACACTTTAAATTTTCGGAAAATTTCGCCATAACCTCCTTTGTACAGCCCTATCGGTAAAACTCCAACTCGCCTCTCTAGGCCATCTCCAACCCAAAAGAAAATCAAACAGCCAAGCGGCTTGCCAATTCGGCTCATAAATCTCATGGTTATATCAAATATAAACTTGTACCTTTTTGTCGGGCATATCAACCCTATTGCCTCACCTGTCATCAATTCGACATATACCAATGCAAATCCAACTTGATCCCAAATCAATTTATCTTTAACACAACCATTCGCTTATACCTAAGTCGAATTTCATTTCAAATTCAAGCACTATTCTTGATTTCAAATCCATAACTCACCAGTCCAATATAATTCCAGATTTTCTCTAATCAAGTCTAATTCTACTTGATACTAATCTATTTCAAATGATTTTCACTTACTGGCTTTTAATTCAATCTCAATTCTATTGGATTTTACAAATTTTACTTTAATTTGTTTAAATTCAAACAACCTTTTCTTCCTGGAAGTTTTTAAACAGTTTACCTCTTTCAAAAATCAAATTTTCCTTTTTGAAATTCAACACAACTTGTTTTCCCAAAACAAATTCAAAACAAAACCCTTGGTAGTAATCCGCCACTTACCACTCGAAGATGAACATTGATGATGCTGTAGTCATCATCAGTGTTTATTTTCCAGCTATAGAAGTGAGTTCAATACTATATCAGCTTTCAAAACCATTTCTCAAACACTTCCACTTTGAAATATATTTCAAATACCATTCACAATGCTTTTAAACCAATTTAAAATCTCACAGGATCTTAAATTTTCCTTATTTCTAATCCAAATCCATTTACAAACACTTATCCAATTTTCCAGAATTTTAATTCAATTTCTGGTTTAAAATTTTAGATTAAACTCATCTGATTTCACGTATTTCACTTATGTGAATTTTGATTGGTTATTTACATAACCATTTAATTTATAATCTTACACGATTATAATAACATCCAATATATCTAATATATATACTTCTTTATATCCAAATATACTTTGGGTAAACTTATTTTAATTTACCTTCTTCTCAAAACATATCGTGTCGACCCATCGTATTCGAGTGTTTTTAAACTCCTACCGATACAGTGGATCAAACTGATCGACCAGAACTCATCAACAACTCAACCAATGAATCCCCACAATATAAAACCATTTTATATCAAGTAACAAATACGTTCACTCATATATATACACTCAACTCAATCTAGGGTATTACTAACCCTATCTCTACTGAATCACGCCACAGAGCCAAGGTAAACTTAACTTAAGCTCTGATACCAACTGTAATGACCCGAAAATCCGGACCAATTTGAGCTGACCAAATAACACAAGTCCAACCCCAAATTGTACTAGAAATTCAAGAAATTAATAGAAAGAAGATAGAGGGTGAGGAAAGATAAGATAGAAACTTGGAACATAAGAAGAAGAACACAACATCAGAGTAACACGAACCTCACGGTGGAACGAATAACATATAATATATATAACATAACTTAAAAAAATACATCTGTATTTGAATATACATCATTATCAATGTACATTACTTACAACACAGCGGAAATAAACTATAGCTATATGATCCTGAAGCCTCCTGCTCCATCTCCTCAGATATATCTGTAAATCCTGACTACTTGACTGCTCGTACAAAATTGGGCACCCAAGAGTTTAGGGAAAACAATAGAATAAACTCCGGGTCAGTCATGGGACTGGTATGAGTAAAACAGTTTAAAATAGTTATACATGTATATGATATCTCATAAGACCACGCCGTGAAAACGGAACGGGTTTTCCCTTATGAGAATCCAACATCTTTGACAAGCAATATCATTCTGATATTTTAATAATGTCTAAACACAAATAGATATCAATATAGCAGAAACGCTTTCATCTCACGTTCTGCATAAATAATATACAATCAAAATCGCAAGCACGTATTGGGTAATGGATTTCCAACTATGACAAGGTATGGAACCACCTTCCGATCAGTGTACTCTAGGAACGATACACTGGAGTTAAACAAGAACATTTTGCAACTCAGCCACACATGACCGACCACTCATTCTGCTTGAGTGTATCGAATGTACATCACCAACGGTTGGGATCAGCAACCGTTCCCATATATATATATATATATATATATATATATGGGAGAACATTGATAGATTAAAGAAGAAAATGAATATTCTCTAGATAGGTGATTATACACCCTACTTCTGTGCGACCGACTTAGCCATGCTGCCTGCCTGATTTCTGTCATTACCGGATGTGAGGCTAGAAGCTACGCTTATCTTTTTCATATCAAATCTTCATTCTCTTTGAATGTCACATCGTCATACCCGCCAAATCACAAATTGATTTTCCCAAAAATACCACGGGGATAAGCTAAGAGAAACGAATTCCTCCGCCACCAACGTAAATATGTTTGAAACTATCAACTTACGTGATCTACCAGATATACTCTGTCAGACCTTCGTCCATACAAGTTGTCCTGGGATTGGACAAACTGAAGGCACTATTCAGTATATCCATCTTAGGCACTGTTATCTAAGACTTATACAATAGCCCTTGCACTTTACTCCGTCTTCAATTTATCTTTGGCATATATGATTTGCAACGCTTATGCCAATACAGAGTGGTTCTCTGGATAATAATCCAACCGGTCTCTCCATATTAACAACGTTAAATTGTCAAAACTTCGATAGTCTGTGAGTTAACTATCAAAGAAAGCACGTGTGCAAACAACGATATCATTTCCAAACGGAAATTCTATCAATCAATACCATTCCACAACTTTCAGACTCTAACTATAAACTAATAAGAGAAAAACTTCCCAAGTATAAACCCCGAAGGCCGAAACCAACATCAGATCGATACTCAGGAAACCATTCAACTTATTAATCTCTAGTCATTTCCTAATTTTGCTTAACTCTATACTATTAACTCTAGTTCGTTTTTAACTCTAATCGATTAACTCTATTTGATTACCTCTAACTGGTTAATTCTAACTGATTAACTCCTTTCAAATAAACTATATTCGATTAACTCCTCTAACTCTATTCGAATAAATTATATTCGATTAACTCCTTTAACTCTAACTGATTTATTCTAACTCCTTTTATAATATCGTATTTATTTTCTAAATAAATATTTCCTTTATAATCCTATTTATTTAACAAATAAATATCTCTTTATTCTAACAAATAAATATTCCTTTTAAATTCTATTTGTAAATGGTTTACAAATATTTCTCTTCCTATTTGCTTGACAAATATTTTCCCTTATATTTGATTTACAAATATATATCCTCTATATATGATTTACAAATATTTTTCTTTTACAAAAATCCTTTTATTTATATATATATATAATCCATTGATTTTATATAAATGATTTTATTTCAAAATATACTTTAAAAATTCCTTTCCTACATTCTTGTATTTCTTATGGTATTTAACACGCCATATAACAAAGATAAATATCGTTCAAACACACATAATCAATGTCAGATTATACATCACATCATATATCACAGTATATGAATCACGGTAAAATAAATGTTGAGGAATCCAGTTGGATTCCTCCGAACTGTTTCCCTGCATCACAGATGTTAGACAATACGATTAACATCGATTTCACTTTGATATGAATTATTCTGATAGTAGAATCAAAATATAAATATTTAACGGTATATATATACATATATATATATATGTGTGTGATTTCCACTAACTGACTAGCAGTTCAATCAAACAGTCAACACAAATTCAAACAGACAATATTTAACAGTTCTAAGAGTACAACTAAAAATATAAACTGTTCAGAGTTGGTGAGTTTTACTCACATTGGACTATCATCGTTAATTAACGATAATTGTCGTTGATTCAGATCAAACAAATTTTGCTATAAATTGTAACGAGCTCGGATTCACTCCCGGTCAGCCTCATTGTGTTGTGCTCGTCCATACGATTCCAACGCAACTTACGGTTCGTCAATCCGACTTCGTACGAGCAAGATACGACCATTACAAGTTAATACATATTTGAATTTAAATTAAAACTTTAAATAGATTAACCAATTGGGCTTTACCCTTTTTGACCGGCCCACTAGCCTCTAAAGCCCAAAACCGCTACTGGATATTTCCTTCTTCCCCAACGCTACTGTAACCCGTCGGTTCTCCCATTTCGATTTTTTTCTTCGATCCCAACTCCATCACCGTACCACTATACTCAAAACAAATCTCACCATTCTCCTCTCCTTTGAATTCTCTTTCTCCTCAAACAACTCTTGCCTAACTCGCACCTAGTTCCCAATTACCGTTCTCCACCTGAAACCATGAGCCACAGGACACCTCCGAACCCAATCACTACCGAAACCCTCCAGATGTTGCACACACATGCTACTTTCCATCACAAACTCAAATATCACACTGAAAATCCAACTCGACGCTCATTCAACCCAAGAAACCCAACCCTAGGAGACGCTGTCCACTTCTCAGCGCAGCGTATTGGTGTCGAACTCAATAAAATACCTATAGAGATGAAGATAAACACTCCAAGATCACAAATATACACCTGAAATGATTAATCATATTTGTTTGGATTTTACTTTGATTTTTGAAAAGGATGTTTCTTGCGTTTTGTTTGAGGATGAACGAAATGAGCTGCAGCTACAACTTTGACCAGAGAATGAATACTTTAGGGCTAGGTTGGGTGGGGTGTATTTATAGTGGATTTTTAAATATTTTAAATATTCAATTAAATATCAATTTTAAATGGACTGCTGATTTTATCTGTCCTTAAAAATTCCTGTAACTACATACAATACCCAAAAATCACCAAACTGGACATGTGGCTAAAGTTCGACATTACGGTCCTAACGAAACTGATTTTGTCGAATTTCGACTCCGTATGCTCACACAGCGTATTTTTAACCACCAAAATACTGACTGTTTCTCACTCTAAAAATCTGTACAGCCACACATTGACTCTAAAAATCATGAAACTGGAAATCTAACAACTATTTGACATTGTGGATCCAACAAAATTAGTTTTCGTCGAATTCCGACTTCGTATGCAAAACTGGTTATTTTTAAAGCTCTGGATGACCCATTTAAATATATAAATATATTTAAATATAATTAAATTTAATATTTAAAAATAAATATTATCGTATATATTCACAGTGGAATACCATACAGCTCTAGAATATTCCTATATGAATTTCTAACTTGATATTTCAAATTCCGATTAAATCGATATTTGATTTAAAATGAATTCCCTTTTAAAAATAAAATTAATTCCTTTATAAATTATAATGGAATTTCACATCGACTTTTCTAAAATTTGATTTGGACTTAAGTCAAAATTTACAGAATGAAATCCTGACTTTTCTCTTCCACTGGAAAGATATACTCCACCAGCTCCACACGTTTCTTGTTTCACAGAAATCCGGCTTAAAACGAATCCTGTATATTCAGTTGAAGTTCAAATCGCCAAATATCGAACTGCAGCGCCATTTCGAGCTCGATTTTAGTTATATTATAATTCCACGTTCAAACTGTCGTCGTTTAAATATATTTGCTTATAAAATTCAACTCTAAACTGATATATATTTTAAATAACCCAAATTACACCATACTGTGAATTTCACTATTTTTGATTATTACTGAATTAAATATATTATTTAATTTATTATTTTAATTAAATATTCACCATTATTAAATTCCACAACCATTAAATCCTTTAATTCACTATTTATATAATTAAATAAATTAATTATAATACCTCTGCTAATGCAGGTCATTACAGCATCCTAAGTGGTGTCCCCCCTCCGACAAACCAGATTCTGAAGCCGAGCCAGTGCGAGAGGGCTCTTTGGCCTTAACAGGAGTAGCCTCCTCCGAAGAAGTAAAAACTAAAGGATTTATGCCAAAATCCTCGGAAGTGTAAATAGTGTCAGGGAGAGGGAGATCTCCCAAGCCCTGAAATGTAGGATCATCAACAGTAGGGGCATCACTTTGGGAAGCGCCTGTTGGCTGTTCTTTTGGAGACAGTGATTTCTCAGGAGAAACAACATCCCCAGGAGTGATGTATCCTTCTCGGTGCTTTTCAGGTAAATTAACCAACTCATCGTCTTGAGTCGAACTTGGAGAAGGAGAAGTTCGAAGTGGCATGGTGGGACCTTTCGAGCTCTCGCCCATTTCTGGAATTACATCCACCGGAGGGATATATACATATGGACCTGACCCATGACCTATGCTACGGGTAATGGATAGCAACCTATGAAGATGAAGATATTTGTCCTTAAGGACTTCATCGATAGTTAAAAACTTTTGATCACCATTAAGGAGCCGGTGCATCCGATCAAAGAACACTTGGCCCGATATTTGTTTTGGATTGTCAACTGCAAACAAAAAGAAAACGGATTTGTGCGGTGGCGTGGACATTCAGAATCGAGGTTTAGAAAACCAGTGCCTTACTCGATTTTGCCCATTTCCTAGCACACTCGGGCTGTTACCTTATATAAAACCATTCCAGCTTGGAGTCGCCAGCCTTGCTACTGAATGGCGCTGAAATTGTCTTTCTTTTTGGGACAGACTCGAAGTAAGAGAAAGAAGGAGTTTCTCGAGTCTGATGCTTCAAATTATAAAAGAAATGAACGTCATCAAAAGTGAGCTCTATGCCTAAGATCTCGCGGTATGCTACATATAAAGTATACAGGTAAGCATAGGAGTTGGGATGCAGCTGCATGGGGGCAATCCGCATTTGTCTTAGAAAATCGACGACGAAAGGAGAAAATGGTGGAATAGCCCCAACCATGCACATCAATCAAGTGATTGCCATAAATCCCTCCGGAGGATTATGAGGACGGTCGGTTTTAGACGACAGCAGAGTATCTTTTTTATGTATCCCGTACTTCAAGCATATTCGAAGGAGCCTATCATAGTCAATTGTCGATTCAACGGAATCTTCAGGTGATTCCAATATTATGGAAGATTCAAATTCGTCAGGAGCTCGGGTATCTCCAACCCCTCCTTCCTCTTCATAACCCAGAGAAACTTCACTGTCAGAAGACTTTCCTCCGTTATGCGCCCCCCCCCCCCCCCACTTCATAATCTGATCCCTCGTCACCCCATTCAGGGTCTAAGGAAGAAGATATGTCGTCAAGAGTGATTTTATTGGATGTCTCTGGGAGCTCTTTCTCTTCTGCTAATCTAGATGAACGTCTTGTTGTCATTGTCACTAAACTATTGAAGAAGCAATAACACAAGTTAGAGTAAATTAGCCTGTATCCCCCTGTGCATGTGTATGAACTAAAATGTGTACAATGTGTGCAGAAGATGTAAAGTTAACACTCAAAAGTATAATGCAAAATCTGGGCAAAGTAATGATGTTTAGAGCAGTTCTTGATGTTCATGTATGTTCACAGGGCACTATCCTAACTGTTCATGAAGGTGGAAGTTATGTCAAATATTGATTTTAGCCAATTGGACAAAGTATTGTGCTATAAGTTGGGTGGCCTCGGTTCGGTTCGAATACACATGATGGGATTGGATCGGAGGCAAAGTCGTGCTTCGGTTAGAAGTTAACATCCAACTGGATCGGTTCGGGAGCATGCTTTTGGAGCGGATCGGGTAGGTTTGAATGTCAACACGCCTTTCTCCTTTGTTCTGCCTTCCGACCCGATCCGGTCAAATAAGCCTCGTTTACTTTTTTTGCTTTTTGCTCCGACCCGACCTGATAGAGTAAGCCTCGCCTTCACTCTTTTCCGACCCGATCTGGTCTTGTGAACCCCTCACTCTTTTCTTCTCCTCCATCTCCTATGCTTCCTCGCCCAAACCGATTCCCTATGCCCTTTGTCTTCCTCTTCCCCCTTAGTCACAACCAAACCCAATCCCATTTTCAAAGCTCCAGTTAAGAAGGGACGTGTACCCTCTCCAACATCTTAATGCCTAGAGGTGGTAGCGGAGCCACTAGCGACGATGGCAAGGGAGAGGAGGTCATGGCGTCAAGGTCAATTAAATACCACACTCAAATCATTCAAATCGACCACAAATTTCAATTGGAATCAGTTATTACTAAGATAATTGAAGTTTTAAACCTACCGAGGTGTTTAAATTGAAGACTAAGGAGAGAATTTCAGAGTTTTTTGAGCTTTCTGAAAGCTAGGGTTTCGGTGTAAGAACTGTTGAGCGAGATTAATGAAAGAAAGGGAGGAAGAAGGAAATAGATAATGGGTTTATATATGTGTTCTTAGTGACTAATCATATTCCCAGTTTTCTTCTCCCCACTCGGACCGGGATACAGGCCCACGAACACATTCTGGCATGTTGGACCAGCATTAAGAAATACGAAGGGAGTCCCCTCGTATCGGGCCTGAACTGAATGAATTGAGCACAACAACTCGGTGTGCAAATTAAATTCAAAAGAAAAACGAACAAAAAGATTACCTAGAGGAATCGCTAAAAATCAGGAAGAATTCTAAAACTTGTTTAAAAATGAAGAAAGTAGTATGCATGCTTTGAGATGTATATATAGACATCAAGAGATGCGACTTTTTTAAGCAGTATATCCCTATACTTCAATTGAAACGACTTTTGAACGACTCAAACTCAAAGATCAATGAGCAAATGATATCAAAGCACGCTTCGTCTTCAACAGAAGCATCCTTTGAGGGAGAAAAATGTTAGAGTACTTTGTAAACTAGGCTATACAAAGTCAAGAAGTCAGAAGATCAAGTAAACAAAAGACACTCTGTTACGCATCCGGTTCGGATCAGAATTACAGAGGTAAGAACAAAGGCAACACAAAGCTAAAAGATTAAGCCGGATCGGATCGGGCGTAGTCAAAGAAAACCAAAACGAGACAAAGTGAGGAAAGGCAAAATTCAAGCCAGATCGGATCGGATGGGATGATCCGATCCGAACCCCATTTACTAGCCTATCCGAACCGAACCCAGTGTACCCTGCTACTTCACTCCATGATCTCCTGAATATTCGGGGCAGTTACACCCACTTTCTACCCACGATGACCACTAACTTGATGTGCTGGCAACACCAGAACTCATCCGATCCCGAAAGTCGTGGAATGGAGGACACGTGCACCCGATCCGAACCGAATTCTGGAGAAGTTTCCTACTATAAATAGACCCCCAAGGGTCATTTGAAAGGATCTTTTGGCACTCTGAGAGTTCGAACATCTTTGAAAACAGAATTCCAGCATTCCCGAACAATCCAAATCATCATTCAAAGTGTATTTTGAGATAATTGAGTGAATGTATATGAAAAGTGAGTGAAATTGAGTGAACATCTAATTGTATTTTCATCTACATCATCAAACAAAGTGATATAAAGTGAACGTAGGCTTTTTAACGCCGAACCACTATAAATCCTCAGTCTTTTTTCTGTTTTTGATCTCATTTTATTGTAATTACTGTCAAT
Organism: Allium sativum; assembly: GCA_030737875.1. Taxonomy (NCBI): domain Eukaryota; kingdom Viridiplantae; phylum Streptophyta; class Magnoliopsida; order Asparagales; family Amaryllidaceae; genus Allium; species Allium sativum. The sequence continues at coordinate 44,756,834 of CM060921.1, forward strand.
TTGGGTGTTAGAACCACTTTTTGGTCTAACACATATAAATAGCTTTAGATTGTTATTCGCATGAAGTTTATATTTTTATTCGCATATAGTTTATATTTTTATTCACATGAAGTTTAGATTTATATATGTAAAAAGTTAAGATTTTTAATTAAGAAATGTTAGGATTTTAATTAAGAAAGTTAAGATTTTTAATTATAAAAAGAATGATTTTTATTACTATAAAAATTAGATTTTTAAGGAAGTAAAATTTTAGATTTTTAAAGAAGTAAAAAAAATTAAAAAAATTTAGATTTTTAAAGAAGTAAAAATTAGATTTTTGAATTAGAAGAAGAAAGGTTGAATTTTTATAAAAAAGAAAGATTAAATTTTTATAAAGAAGAAAGATTGAATTTTTAATTGAATTTTTATAGTGAAGTAAAGATTTGATTTTTCATAAGGTAAAGCTTTGATTTTTGAAATATTAAAGGCTACGATTTTTGAAATATAAAAATCTATGATTTTGAAGTATGGGAAAATATGATTTTTATGTTGAATGCGAAGTTATAAAAATAGGATTTTTATTTATATAATAGCAATACAAAAATGTGATTTTTATCTCTATTGCATTGAGATAAAAAGGTGACTTTTAATGTGAACAGAGTGAAAAAGATTGTGTTGGAAGTACAGGCAAATCCAGACTGTTCTGAATTTCAATAATAAAATAGAGGAGTGGAAACCCAAGATGAGAATTTCTCACTTTAATTTTATTTTTCTAGTTGAAATATATACTAGGATGCAGACGGTGCTTAGCAGCACCCGACACCCGTCGTCCACAAACCATGGACGGCTTGTTTGTTTGTTTGATTGTGTCATGAAAATTGATTGTGTGATGTGGAATGGAGTATATATTTTATAGTTAAAAATATAATTTTTAACGTGTATATGAATAAAATAAATATTTATAAACAAATCGTATGATTTGTTTATGTACACACATTTGACTGATATTGATTAAGACGATAAATTTTACACATTGCCCAACTGTACAAATAAAATTCATTATTTGTTGTTTGAAACCCCACTCGGGTATTGGGATAAAATTGGACATACACTAATCCCAATAAATAGTTATATGTCGATCGATTGATTGACAGACTGTTATAAGCGTTAAATATTTATATTTGATGCTTATGTAGTGTAGAATGCACTTTGGATGATGGTTGACTTTGTTTGGTTGTTGTGTACATGTGTTGTATAAAATCCAAATAAATTAAATTATATGGTAATTAACTGTTTCTGATTCTAGTTCAGAAAGACTGAATATTTTAAAATAACGATTATTTTAAAATAACAAATATTTTCAAGTAATATTCAGAAAAGAATCAAAATCTGATTTTGATGTCCGATTTGGGATGGACACAAATATATATATAAATATATAAAGCCGTGTTGATTAGATTGACGCCATTTTGACATGAACGGTATTTATATCGATTTTATTCATTTTTATAAAGAATACCGAAAAGGAATTGATTTCAAAATATAATGGTTTGAAAATAATATCATTTATATATCGATAATATGGAATATTCGATTTTGATTAGAAATTAAATATGAAGTTGAAATCAATTTAAAAATGAATTTAAAACGATTTTTAAAATACGAGTTAAATGGAAATCGATGAAATATATATTATATATATATAATATATATAATATAATGGCTTGAATAGAATGTGCCGCGCTGCGGCAGTTCGCGAATTTCGACCATTGACTTCGAACGGACATTACGGGAAATCCGACCGCCGGATTCTCCTAAAACCGGAACCATTGGGTTCGTATCGAAAAGATCTTTCCAACGAATATGAGAGATTCGAAATCTAACGGTTTTGGAATTAGGTCCAAATCAAATTCGGAAAAGGTCGTTGTAAGTGCAGTTCAATGATCGTTTATGGAAATCGACTGTACGGGCCTTGATAAAATTATTAAAAATATCAATAATTTGTGTAAAATCATAATAAATGATTTGGAAAGAATTGGGATGAAAAATTTCATATTTGAAAAGATAAAAATATAATTTATCGAAATGAACTAGTTTTGAAATAGAATAATAATTCCAATATTTTTAAAATAAATAAATTGGATTTGAAATGGTTTTAAAAATAACCGGAATTTCCAATATATGGATTGGAATGGATTTGAATCAAAATTATCTTCATAATATTTCGATATTGGATTTCGTGATTATATGGATATTGTGGAGGAATTTGGAAGATATATATATCGTTATTCCAATATAATATTTGTTAGTTTCAGAATTTGATATTGAATAAAAGCCGATATATTTTCTATTCAGAGCTATGTATTTAATATCAAATTGGATTTTGGGTTTTTCGTGAATGGTATCTTTAATAATACTATTCTTGAACCGAATGTAGTTAAGAAAATTAGAAACTGAATGGAGGTTAGTTAAGTTGAATGGTTTCCTGGGTATTGATCTGATGTTGGTCTCGGCCTTCGAGGTTAATACTTAGCGAATAGTTCTCTTACTAATTTATGGTTAGGGACTGATGGAATGTGAACTGGGTTTATTATGAAATGTGTTTTTAACGACATTCGTTCTTTAACTCGATTTACAGTGAAATGTGATTTGGAATTTATAAATCTTTTTATTAAGATTTAACAGGAATTTTCCGAAGTAAAGTTTTCCAATTTAATAGATTAAATTGGAATTGAATGGAATTTGATTTGATTATAATCGAAATGGAATTCTGTGGAGGAAGACTGTTAATACAAATGGAATTTAAAAGGCGTTGCCAGTATTCCATTTACGTTAGTGGTCGAATACGGAAATTGATATCGATTATATATTGATTTGTTCTTCCGTGAAGATTCCATAATAAATGGAATGTGATTTGGGTTTTCTTGAATGGTATCTTTAATAATACTGTTCTTAGACCCAATGGAGTTTAGAAAATCAGAAACTAATTGGAGATTACTTAAGTTGAACAGTTTCCTGGGTGTTGATCTGATGTTGGTTTCAGCCTTCGGGGTTAATACTTAAGGGATTGTTCACTTGCTAATTTACGGCTAAAGGCTGATGGAATGGAATGTGATTTTGGGTTTATCGTGAACCGTGTTTTAAATGGCATTGGTTCTTCAACCCAATTAAATACAGGATATGATTCCCCAAGTTAAACAATCGTCAATATTGATTTCTGGAAAGATTAAGACCAAGTGGAGTTTTAATGAATCTTTAATTAGATTGAAATGATATCCAAGGAAGATTAAAGAATAAATTTAAAGAATTTATCTTTAATAAAATTTATGGGAACCTTTCCCAAAGTATATGAATATTCGGATAAAGAAATATTATGGATTGGAATAAGGCGTATGTTGTGTTTTTATAGCAGCGAGTTATTCAGAAAGACCGGGTTTATCCCATTCTGATTAACTGATTTGACGATGTGTCGAGGATGAAGACGATGGTTGAAGACCAGAGGTTTTCACATCGTTTGGATGATCAGTGATATCTTGATTGGGCTGTACACCCAATGCAAGGTAATAAGTGGTGATCGCCCAGATGTACTTGAAGACCAACGGATATGCGAGGGCCTCTCCCCTGTATTGGACATGTAGGGAGGAATAAGTTGCCTCCAGTTTCATTCAGACCTAAAACGAACTTGTAAATGGATGTGTGCCTGACATCGGATTTCATTCTGTGTGATTAATATGCATCGGTTGCAAAGCGTGAATTGCCTGTGTGGCATGTTGAGATGTAAATGATCAAGGCTCCTATTGAAAAGCAGAGTCTTATGGTTGATGATCAAAGCATGGATTTTGTGGTATAGCTTTGTGTAGCGTTAATTCGCGAGCCTCACACCTCGGTGTGAACCAAAAATAGGAGAGGACATCAGGGAGGGCATGCGTTTCTTTCTAGCTAGGAGTGATGTTTTGGGTTTTACACGCCTGGACATTTTACTTATGTGGATGATGGATTACGAGGCTCCTCTGTTATATCGGTCGAGTCGGGGCTGATGGAGTCATTTGGCTCATTTACGCCCCCAACGGGCGGGGAAACGCATTGTTCAGGCATTTTAATCCACTCCGTGTGGACCGGCCCTAACGATCCAAGGCTTTCCTACGCGCTTGCCTAAGACATGGTAGGCAAGATTGTCTCGAAGCGGTAAGGACGATCCGTTGCCTTGGTTCACAGATGGAAATCCAACTCCCAATACATGACATTTGCAGTTTTGAATGTAGAGCCTAGTATTGGCGACATGATATATGGTACCGATGCCATCTAGGATTGATACATTTATATTTGAAGTTGTTTATACACTATGCACTTATAATAGTATCAAAAGATTTTTTTAACGTACCAAGCATGTTTTGGCTATTATAAAGGAAAACCCTATCCCCCAGCTTGTGTTGCATTGTGTGATAGGACCTAGGTCTTATAATAGCTTCATTTTTCCAAAAAGCATTGCGCCGTTTTGTTATATGCACTGGTATTCTTGGGAGGAAACCCATTCCGTGTTAAACGGTGTGGTCCCTTGATATATCTGATTTAAGTAAAGTTTTAAATAACTGTTTTAGTTCTCACACCGATCACATGACTGACCTGGAGTTTATTGTTTTAACCTAAACTCTGGGTGCCCCTATTTCCGCACGGGCAGCTAGTAGTTTTTGTTTTGCAGATTTATATTCATAGGATCCTGCTTTACAGCTGGAACGATATTCAAAAAGCTCTGTATCCGTTTATCTCTTTCATTTGTGTTTTGTGTTATTTTCCGCTACTATGTAATATATTGTAATCTCTGATATTTATCGAATGTATTTTATTTATTCATACTCTGTTATATTCTTGTATTCTGATGCAATTGTTGTAATAAGCAATGAAATGTTCTTCTATTTGTGTTCTGATTTGTCGTGTTCTCAACTCAATCCGGGCTTTCCTTCACGGGGAAGTTTGGGTCGTGTCATTTTGATATCAGAGCCTTGGTTTACAGAGCTCGAGAACAAGATGTATAAGAACCAAACGGAAGAATTCATCAGAGATTGGATTAGTAATATCCAATGAGAATGACTCGTTAGAGATGGGATCAGTAGTATCCTAGAATGAGTCGAGAGAGAGTTGTTTTCAAATAAAGGTGAAAACAATTTTGTTTTGAAAATTTAAACCTATTTATACGTATTTGAATATTTATTTTAAATCGATTTGGAAAATCAAGTATATAGAAATTTTAATATACGTCTGATCCACGTGTATTTGAAACCTCAAATATATTCGATAAATATAGAATCACACTTTAGTCGCCCGGAGAAGATCTTGATAATTACTATAGTATCATCAGTATTTGTGTTCGAGTTTCGAAAGTGGGATGTTTATATATTTCCATTAGATTGGTGTGAGAACCAAAATATAGTTAGAATATATTGTTGTGATTTGGCACCAAAAATGTTATTTTTGACTATATATCAAAGTTATGAATTTGAAAAGCTAATCAGCTAATTGATTGATGATTGTGGTGTGTGATTATTTATTTAAATCAACATATAGATGTAAGGTAAATTTAGGTCAAATTGAACCAATATTGAACTGCATTGAAAATTGTTTGAAATTGCATGCATATACATGTGTATCCATTGAACAGGTCAGTGCAAAGAGGCTAAAGCAGAAGAATAAATTTGTTTGCCCGACAAATAGGTACATGTTTATTGTATTTCTTGGGGTTTATGATGATTTTATGAGCCGGTTGGCTAGCCGCTTTCCTATTTCTTTTTCTTTTTGGATTGGAGAGGCCTGTATGGCGATTTTTTGATTTTCCAGGTGCTCCCGTACAAAGGAGGTTATGGCGAAATTTTTCGAAAATTTAGGGTGTTAGCCAAATTTTTAAAAAAATTGAAAAGCTCTTAGAAACTGAAAAGTTGAAGAACTTAAGCCATAATGAAAATAATGAAAATAATGAAAGTTGAGTTGGTTGGTTAAACAACTTTCAGCTCCGTTCGTTTTCGAGTACGAAAAGATTATAAGTAGGGGAGATTGAAACAACCTAGAAAATCTGAACCAATTTAAAAAATTTATTTTGGCGATTTTAATGGATTTTGAATAATTAAAATGATTTATTTTAATTAATAAGGACGAAAAATTTATTTAAATCGAAGTTAAAACGAATAATTTTATTTTAAATATAAAACGAGCCTGAAATGGCACGGCAGTTTGAAAATTTGATTTCAAATTTCAAATGAGCATACATAATTCAATACGAGTCGGAATTGAACGAAACATGAAATATTTGAATCTGTTTGAAAATATCTTTCTAACGGAGTTAAGAAACTGAAATTTCATTTTACAAAATTAAAGTTATGTCCACTTTAAAATTTAGAATAGTCGCTGTGGAATTTATACATATTATATATATATTTATAATATATATAAGGCCCTTAAAAATAGTCATTTTGCAAACGACCTCCGTTTTTGATGAAACCACTTTTGCTGGATTCGGAATGTCAAATTATTACTGGATTCCAAAATTCATAATTTTTGGAATTAATATGTGAGTGTGGCGCATTTAAACGTGTTTGGCAATTTCAGTTTGAATTTAATCGACTGAAAAATGACCGTTTTTCAAACGGTCTCCAAATTCGACGAAATCAGTTTCGTTAGGACCGTATCGTTGATACGAAGCTAGAAATAATTTTTCTAGAATTTTATGTGGCCTCGGTAAATTAAAATATATGTTAAAATCCATTTTGAACGTTATATTAATTTATATTTTTATTTGAACGAAAACTGATCGAAACGATAGAATTGGCTTGAGGGACATATCTCATTGTGTTCGGAATGGAGGTAATTAGCTAGGGCGACAGTTATTGGGTTCGAATTGGAGTTCGAAATCATACGGAAATAATTTGTGAATTAAATAAAATTAAATATTATATATATATCCCTTTCTAGTCAAACCCTATCCCTCTCTTCTCAGAAGTCAACCCCCGTCGTTATTTTGAAAAAAAAAAACCGAACCCTAGAAAACCCGTCGCCTTGATCCCATCAGCCCACCCCGCATCCAATCGCACCGCCGACGCCGGAGGACCGTCGCGCCCCTCCTTAAAGTCGCCAGTGTGACGGCAACCTACCCCCCCTTCCTCCTCGCAATGTCGGCCAAACCCCCTCTTTACCCTCGTGAACCCGCTGAACCCCGAGCCCAACAACCAACGCCGACCACCTCTGACCCCAACGCCGCCACTCTCTCCTTCTCTCCATCCCATCAATAATTAAACCCCTGTAAGTTTTTATTTTGATTTACATTTAATTTAATTTTAGTTTTTATCCATATAAAGCATTGTCTGATTTCAGTTTTTTAGGTAAAACCACATAGTTTATTTTTAGTTTTTAAAAATAAAAAGCATTGTTATCGTCAGATTTTTGAAAAAGAAAATATTTGATTTTTAGACTAGAAGAGATTAGATTTTTCAACGTGAAAAGATTAGAATTTTCTATGAGAAAAGATTAGAAATTCTATGTGAAAAGATTAGATCTTTCTATATGAACAGATTAGATTTTTAAAATACATATGACATTATAAAAGTATGGTTTTCATATAAATGGCTTTAGATTGTTATTCACACGAAATTTGTATTTTTATTCGCATAAAGTTTATATTTTTATTCGCATGAAGTTTAGATTTTTATATGTATAAAGTTAAGATTTTTAATTAAGAAAAGTTAAGGTTTTTAATTAAGAAAAGTTAAGATTTTTAATAATAAAAAGAAATGATTTTTAATAGTGTAAAAATAGATTTTTAAAGAAGTAAAAATTTTGATTTATAAAGAAGTAAAAAAAATTAAATTTTTTTTATATTTTTAAAGAAATAAAAATTAGTTTTTTGAATTAGAAGAAGAAAGGTTGAATTTTTATAAAGAAGAAAGATTAAATTTTTATAAAGAAGAAAGATTGAATTTTTAATTGAATTTTTATAGTGAAGTAAAGATTTGATTTTTCATAAGCTATAGCATTGATTTTTTAAATATAAAAGACTATGATTTTTGAAATATAAAAAGCTACGATTTTTAAGTATGAGAAAATATGATTTTTATGTTGAAAGCGAAGTTATAAAAATAGGATTTATATTTATATAATAGCGATATAAAAATGTGATTTTTATCTCTATAGCGTTGTAATAAAAAGGTGACTTTAATGTGAATAGCGTGGAAAAGATTGCGTTGGAAGTACGGGCAAATCCAGACTGTTCTGAATTTCAAAATAAAATGGAGGAGTGGAAACCCAAGATGAGAATTTCTCACTTTAATTTTATTTTTCTAGTTGAAATATATACTAGGATGCAGAGGGTGCTTAGCAGCACCCGACACCCGTCGTCCACAAACCATGGACGGCTTGTTTGTTTGTTTGATTGTGTTATGAAAATTGATTGTGTGATGTGAAATGGAATAAATATTTTATAATTAAAAATATAATTTTTAACGTGTATATAAATAAAAGAAATATTTATAAACAAATCGAACGATTTGTTTATGTACACACATTTGACTGATATTGAGTGGGACGGTAAATTTTACACATCGCCCAACTGCACAAATAAAATTCATTATTTGTTGTTTGAAACCCCATGCGGGTATTAGGATGAAACTAGACATACACTAATCCCAATAATTAGTTGTATGTCTATCGATTGATTGACAGACTGTTATAAGCGTTATATATTTATGTTTGATGCTTACGCAGTGTAGAATGCACTTTGGATGATGGTTGACTGTGTTTGGTTATTGTGTACATGTGTTGTATATAATCCATATAAATTAAATTATATGGTAATTGACTGTGTCTAATTCCAGTTCAGAAAGAATGAATATTTTAAACTAACGATTATTTTGAAATAACGAATATTTTCAAATAATATTCAGAAAAGAATCAAAATCTGATTTTGATATCCGATTTGGGATGGACACGAAAATATATATAAATATATAAAGCCGTGTTGATTAGATTGACGTCATTTTGACGTGAACTATATTTATATCGATTTTATTCATTTCTATATTGAATACCGAAAAGGAATTGATTTCAAAATATAATGGTTTGAAAATAATATCATTTATATATCGATAATATGGAATATTCAATTTTGATTAGAAATTGAATATGAAGTTGAAATCGTTTTGAAAACAAATTTAAAATGATTTATAAAATATGTTTTAAATGGAAATCGACGAAATATATATTATATATATTATATATATAATATAATGGCCTGAATAGAATGCGTCGTGCTGCGATAGTTCGCGAATTTCGACCATTGACTTCGAACGGACATTACGGGAGATCCGACCGCCGGATTCTCCTAAAACCGGAACCATTGGGTTCGTATTGAAAAGAGCTTTCCAAAGAATATGAGAGATTTGAAATCTAACGATTGGATTTGGAATTATGTCCAAATCAAATTTGGAAAAGGTCGCTGTAAGTGCAGTTCGATGGCCATTTGTGGAAATCGACTGTATGGGCCTTGATAAATATTAAAAATATCAATAATTTGTGTAAAATCATAATAAATGATTTGGAAAGAATTGGGATGAAAAATTCCATATTTGAAAAGATAAAAATATATTTTTATCGAAATGAACTAGTTTTGAAATAGAATAATAATTCCAATATTTTTAAAATAAATAAATTGGATTTGAAATGGTTTTAAAAATAACCAGAATTTCCAATATATGGATTAGAATGAATTTGAATCGAAATTATCTTCAGAATATTTCGATATTGGATTTCGTGGTTATACGGATATTGTGGAGGAATATGGAAGATATATATATATATATATATCGTTATTTCAATACAATATTTGTTGGTTTCAGAATCTGATATTCAATATAAGCCGATATATTTTCTATTCAGAGCCTTGTATTTAATATCAAATTGGATTTTGGGTTTTTCATGACTGGTATCTTTAACAATATTGTTCTTGAACCGAATGTAGTTAAGAAAATTAGAAACAAACTGGAGGTTAGTTAAGTTGAATGGTTTCCTGGGTATTGATCTGATGTTGGTTTCGGCCTTCGGGGTTAATACTTAGGGAATTGTTCTCTTACTAATTTACGGTTAGGGACTGATGGAATGTGAATTGGGTTTATTATGAATTGTGTTTTTAACGACATTCGTTATTTAACCCGATTTACAGTGAAATGTGATTTGGAATTTATAAATCTTTTTATTATGATTTAACGGGAATTTTTCAAAGTAATGTTTTCCAATTTAATAGATTAAATTGGAATTGAATGGAATTCGATTTGATAATAATCGAAATGGAATTCTGTGGAGGAAGACCGTTAATACAGATGGAATTTAAAAGGCGTTGCCGGTATTCCATTTATATTAGTGGTCAGATATGGAAATTAATATCGATTATATATTGATTTGTTCTTCCATGAAGATTCCATAATAAATGAAATGTGATTTGGGTTGTCGTGAATGGTATCTTTAATAATATTGTTCTTAGACCCAATGGAGTTATGAAAATCAGAAACTAACTTGAGATTAGTTAAGTTGAATGGTTTCCTAGGTGTTGATCTAATGTTGGTCTCGGCCTTCGGGGTTAATACTTTGGGGATTGTTCACTTGCTAATTTATGGCTAAAGGCTGATGGAATGGAATGTAATTTTGGGTTTAACGTGAACCGTGTTTTAAATTGCATTGGTTCCTTAACCCAATTAAAGACAGGATATGATTCCCCAAGTTAAACAATCGTCAATATTGATTTTTGGGAAGATTAAAACCAAGTGGAGTTTTAATGAATCTTTAATTAGATTGAAATGATATCCAAAGGAAGATTAAAGAATAAATTTAAAGAACTTATCTTTGATAAAATTAATAGGAACCAATCCCAAAGTATATGAATATTTGGATAAAGAAATATTCTGGATTGGAATAAGGCATATGTTGTGTTTTTATAGCACTTTTTTATTATATATGCGAGTTATTCAGAAACATCAGGTTTATCCCATTCTGAATAACTGATTAGACAATGTGTCAAGGATGAAGACGGTGGTTGAAGACCGGAGGTTTTCACATCGTTTGGATGATTACTGATGTCTTGATTTGGTTGTACACCTAAGGCAAGGTAATAAGTGGTGATCGTCCAGACATACTTGGAGATCAATGGATATGTGAGGGCCCCTCTCCTGTATTGGACATATGGGGGAGGAATAAAGTGCCTACCGTTTCGTTCAGACCCAGAACGAACTTTAAATGGATGTGTGTCTGACATCGGATTTCATTCTGTGTGATTGATATACATCGGTTGCACAATGTGAATTGCCTGTGTGGCATGCTGAGATGCAAATGATCAAGGCTCCTATTGAAAAGCAGATTCTTATGGTTGATGATCAAAGCACGGTCTTTTTGGCATAGCTTTGTGTAGCGTTAATTCGCGAGCCTCACACCCTGGTGTGAACCAGAAACGGGAGAGGACATCAGGGAGGACATGCGTTTCTTTCTAGCTAGGAGTAGTGTTTTGGGTTTTACACGCCCAGACATTTTACTTATGTGGATGACGGATTGCGAGGCTCCTCTGTTATATCGGTCGATCCGGGGCCGATGGAGTCATTTGGCTCATTTACGCCCTATAGGGCCTGGAAACGCATTGTTCATGCATTTGAATCCACTCCGTGTGGACCGGGCCTGACGATCCAAGGCTTTCCTGTGCGCTTTCCTGAGACATGGTAGGATAGATTATCTCGAAGCGATAAGGACAATCCCTTGCCTTGGTTCACAAATGAAAATCCAACTCCCAATACGTGACATTTGCGATATTAATTGTAGAGCCTAGTATTGGCGACATGATATATGGTGCCCATGCGTCTAGGATACATTTATATTTGAAGTTATTTATACACTATGCACTTATAATAGTATCAAATGATTTTTTTTAACGTACCAAGCATGTTTTGGCTATTATAAGGGAAAACCCTATCCCCCGGATTGCGTTGCATTGTGTGATAGGACCTGGGTCTCATAATAGCTTCATTTTTCCAAAAATAATTGCGATGTTTTGTTATATGCACTGGTATTCTTGGGAAGAAATCCGTTCCGTGTTAAACGACGTGGTCCCTTGATATATCTGATTTAAAGTAAAGTTTTAAATAACTGTTTTAGTTCTCACACTGGTCAAATGACTGAATTGGAGTTTATTGTTTTAACCTAAACTCTGGGTGCCCATATTTCCGCACGGGCAGCTTGTAGTTTTGGTTTTGCAGATTTATATTTATAGGATCCTGATTTACAGCTGGAACGATATCTGGAAAGCTCTGTATCCGTTTCTCTTTCAGTTATGTTTTGTTTTATTTTCCGCTGCTATGTAATATATTGTAATCTCTGATATTTATCGAATGTATTTTATTTATTCATACACTGTTACATTCTTGTATTCTGATGGAATTGTTGTAATAAGCAATGAAATATTCTTCTGTTTGTGTACTGATTTGTCGTGTTCTCAACTCAATCCGGGCTTTCCTTCACAGGGAAGTTCGGGTCGTGTCAATCAAGGAATACAGCGCGAAATAAACTGTCAGACATATAATCCATTTCCAAGTCCGTTCTAGGTCTGAACGAAACCGGAGGCATTTTATTCCTCGTCCCATATGTGCAATACAGGAGAGAGGCCTTCGCATATCCAGTCGAACTCCAAGTATGTCTGGACGATCACCACTTATTACCTCGTCTTGGATGTACAACCCAATCAAAACATCAATAATCATCCATTCGATGTGAAGATCTCCGGTCTTCAACTACCATCTTCATCGTCGACTTTGAATCGTCGTATCAGTTATTCAAAATGGGTTAAACCTGGTCTTTCCGAATAACCCACGTATCTTATAATCAAGTGCTATAATAACACATCATACACATCATTCCAATCCAAAATATTTTTTAATTCAAATATTCATTACACTGGGAATCATTCCCATAAATCCTATCAAAGATTTAATTCATGTAAATCCCTTGTTTAAATCTTTCGTCAAAAACCATTGCAAAAGATTTTTTGTTATCTTTTAACAATCTTAAACCTAATTAAGGTTTATCCAACTAGACGGGATTATCGAGCCTTACCGAAGTAATCATTTATTTTATTTTTCCAATCCCAAACTATTCATCCCATGGAGCAAAACTATTAGTACTCCATATCTAACACCCACTATGTTATCAGTAAAATTAATTACCATCTCACATTTCAAATCAAATTAAAGATTTAACTATCGCATGGAATAAAACTGGCGTTACTCCATACTTGATCATTTCTTGAACTCGCTAAATTTAATTACCACATTCACATCTCAATCTAATTAAAGATTTATTAAAACTCCATTTTAGTTTTAATCTCAAAAATCATTATCTGATGACTATTCAACTTAGGAAATAAATCATGTCTTTAACTAGGTTAAAGAACTAATGTTATTTAAAACACCATTCACAATAAACCCAAATCAACTTCCATTAACTATGAAATCTTCACGGAAAACAAATAAATATATAATCAATATAAATTTCTTTATCAGACTAACAATATAAATGGAATAACGGCAAAGCCTTTTAAATTCTACATATAGTAACGGTCTTCCTTCACAGAAGCTCATCTCGATTATTAATAAATGAATTTCACTCAATTCTAATTTAATGTATTAAATTGGAAATTTTGACTTTGGAAATTCCATTAAATCTTAGTTAAAAGATTTATAAATTCCAAAGCTTAACTTCACCGTTAATTGGGTAAAAGAACGAATGTTATTTAAAACATTGTTCGCGGTAAACCCAAAATCCGGTTTCAACTCAATTCTAATTAACTTGATTAATTGGAAAACTTCATTAAATCTTAATGAAAAGATTTATTTATCTTCCAAATTTCTCAACAATATCTGTATAATCACGGAATCCAATATCGAAATATTCTGAAGATTATTTTCATTCAAATTCATTTAATTTCATACGTTGGAAAATTCTGGTTATATTAAAACCATTACAATTTCTTTCAGTTCTTTACTCAAGTTGGAAAAATAATTTATTCTGATAAAAATATCTTTTATTTTTACAAATGTGGAATATTTCATCCAAAATCATTTCAAATCATTTATTAATATTTTACATAATTTATTCACATTTTTAATAATTTTATTAAGGCCCATACAGTTGGTTTCCAATATCGGCCACCGAACTGCATCCAAAACAACCTTTTCCAAAACTGATTTAAACATATCTTAAAATCTAACCATTAGATTTCAAATCTCTTATCACCATTCGGAAGCTCCTTTCGATACGAACCCAACGGTTCCGGTTTTAGGAGAATCCGGCGGTTGGATCTCTCGTTACGTCCATTCGAAGTTAATGGTCGAAATTCGCGAACAGTCGCTGCGTGAAACATTCTATTCAAAACATTTAAATAAATATATAATATATTTCGTAGATTTCCATTCAAACAAAATTTTATAAAATGTTTATAAATTTGTTTTAAAAACAATTCCAACTTCCATTTTAATTTTAAATCAAAACTGAATATTTCATATCATTATAATATTAAAATGATAATATTTTCAGAATGCCATATTTTGAAATCAAATCTTTTCGATATTCATTATAAAAGGAATAAAATCGATAGAAAATTCCGTTCAAGTTAAAATGGCGTATATCTACTTAACTCAGCTTCATATTCGTTTCAGTTATGAATCTTCCATTATTTTTGAGTCCATCTGAAATTGAACATCAAAATCATATTTTGATTCTTCACTAAGTATTATTTTAAAATATTTGTTATTTCTGAATTTGAATCAGGCTCAATCAATTACCATATAATTTTAGTTATTTGGATTTCGTGCATCGCATGTATTCAAAAATAGTGATAAACAACTATTAAACATTCAATTCACATCCAGAGAGCAATTTACAACTGCATAAGCATTAAATAATTAAATAACGCTGATAACAGTTTGTCAATCAATCGAATTGACATACAATTAAATCCAAGGGAGATGTGAATTGATTATCATCCCCAGACCCGTGTGGGGTTTTCAACCATGAAACAAATATAATTATTTGTATACTTGGACAATGTGTAAAATTATCGTCTCAATACCTGTGCGGGCTTTACATCACAATCCATGTGAATTTATCTACAATTTAATAATAATGACATTAAAATTGTAAACATCCATCAATCACCAACCAATTATTGCAATCACAGGCAATTCATATATATTCAGTTATTAAAATAAATAACTATACAAATAATTTGAGAAAGAGAGTTCTCACTTTTATTTCCATTTCATCTGTCTTTAATTGAGGATTTATTTTTAAACTAAATTAAACGGACATTATAGTTTAGCTCAAAATTCAACTTGCTCTGTTTATGTTCTGGTCTATTTTGAAATGTAGTGCTCGTTCCCACGATTCCAACGAAACTGAAATCGTCTGATTCTGTTTCAATTTTCACGAGATATGACAATTTATAATTTAATCACATTTATTATGTAATTAAATAAACTAAATTTAATTAAGGATTTTTAATTAGACTTAACCCTTAATTAACTGTCATCTTCCCCTGTAACATCTTCCTATACAAATGAACCCAACATCCGCTTCACACTCTTCACGTCGCACCCTAATTCCGGCCATCATCAACCGGTTTTTGACCACCCCACGACGCGACAGAGCCCTTCCACCCTCCTCCCTAAACCACCATGAACTTGGCGGCTCTCCCTCCTTGAAAACCCCACCCAAAGCCAGTGGCTTCCCTCTCAAATTCTAAATGACTCAGACCATGAAAAACGACCAACCTCGTACAAAAATAAAGTCCTCACAACACTCTTTAATTTTTATTCATACGTTTTGATTAATTTGTAGGGGATTAGGAGAAATTTGGGATCGAAGTATGGGGCTTCTGGGCTGTCGATTTTAATGATGGCGGCGTGTTCTGAAACTAATGAGTTAGGGTTTGTAAGTTAAGGGTTTTATATTTATATATAGGGTGCGTTTATCTATACACAGTCCAATTACACAAACCAGCGACCGTGCGATTCTTTCAATGCAGGCCTTCTACTCATACACCACGCCATTTCTCCCTCCACACCCTTCTTCTCCATCGCTAAAAAAATTTGCTTCGCTGACATTAATTTCTTCGCCGAAAGAAATTCATGCACATCAAATCACACAGACTAGATCAAATGAAAGCTTAATGCCCTCAAAAATGTTATTCTCAGTGAATTCACATGTATCATAAGACCGATTATTTTCCAACATGAAAAAAAAAACGAAAATGTGAAAATTGGAAATACATGCAATATAACACTTATTTGGTTGATGAAATCCAGATATAAATTCAGTGTTTGCTTTACGCCTGCATACATATATTGATTCCAGTTCATGAATTTTGTAATTTTTGGTTAAGTTATGCATATAATCATACAACTATACATAGTTATGACATATTAGTGGAAATATCATACTTTCGACAATTTTCCAGCGTGAAAAATCGAATTGTGAAACTTGGAAGATCAGCATTAAAATTCTGAAGCGTGTTGAATAAATTATTAAGTGATTTTAATATGCTGACGTGGTGCAATTTTTTTGTACACTGACCTATTCATTTACAATTCCTAAAGAATCTAACGCTCTTTTCTCTAATCTCCCACATCCTCCAACTTTCATCTTTATCATTGCACCGTAGACAAATTTTCATTATTTCTGGAGTATATCAATTCAGCACTTGGTATCCAAAAGATAGGTTTATCAGTCTCTACACAAGATTCGTTAAATTTTGAGTGTCAAATTTTATTGTATTGCTTTACATGATCTGTAGTTCAACAATAAATCATCATAACTACTACAATCAATATGAAGTATAATAAATTATGATCTGGATCATTATGTCTACAACGTCAGAGCTGTAGTATCACTTTTCTCTACTTTTGTATATTGTTGTTCTCATATTTAGATTGAGTATGTAATACAAATGGAATAAAAATTTATTACTGATTTTTCAATACATATATCATGATACATTGCTAAACTTCTATGCTAGAATCATCATTCCTCCTTCATGGAATGTTTGTACAACTCTTTATAGCCAGAAATTCTAAGTTTCCTATTTGTAATAAAATATTTTTCTATTTCTTTCCAGTGCCTAACAAGGATGATGCAATCAATTATACCGCCTCAGAGAGCGTAACCCATGATATCATTGGTTCATCTTCCCCCCAAACAAAAGTAGTGATATTTTGAATGAGCTGTGTATTGGGATGAGTTTTGATAGCCTAGAAGAGGCAAAAAACTATTACACTGAGTACGGACGACAAAAATGTTTTGCTGTAAATGTTAGGTCATTAAGCAAGACTAGTTAGCACGTTGATAAGATAACTTCGGTTTGTATGGTTTGTTCACCTGTAGGAAAACTTCAAAAAAATGATAATGTTACTAGAGTAGATCATATATCTAGGAGCATGAACACTATCAAATGTGGGTAGCAAGCGAAGATAAGATTTCTATATAGTGAGTTGACAAATAAATGGTTAGTAACAAAATTTACTGATGAGCATAACAATTCGTTTGTATCTCCTATAAAAAGAGTCCGACTACGAGGTAACAAGAATATGTCTGCTGCTGCAAAAAACTTAACTGAAGTGTTCCAACAACAAAATTTACATATAGCTAAAATTCCTGCAATTTTCAGTGGGGTGAATGCATGATTCAACCGAAAGGACTGCTAGAACCATTTAAAGGCAGCTAGACTCAAAGATCTGGAAACGGGCGACGCACAATATGTATTAAGCATTTTCAAATGAGACAAAGAGAGAATCCTCAATTTTTTTATGCAATTCAACTTGACGAGCAAGGGCGTGCTACAAATTTTTTCTGGGCAGATGCACGGTCACGTATGTCTTACCAACATTTTGGAGATATGGTCACTTTTGATACTACATTCAGAATAAACAAGTATTCGATGCCTTTTGCCCCATTCACAGGTGTAAACCATCATTATCAAACAATACAGTTTGGATATGCACTTTTATGTGATGTGACCAAACCTACATTTTTGTGGTTATTTTCAACCTAGAATGAAGGGATGGGAGGTCGACATCCAATCTCTGTAATTACTGATCAAGATATTGCAATAGGTGCAGCTATTCAAAAGTTATTTCCTAATACTCAACATCGTGTATGTCTATGACACGTCAAGAAAAACTTTGGAGAGAATTTACTTCCTTTTAAGAAAGATCTTAAAAAGTTTGAATTTCACGTACACGATACCAAATTTTAAAGATAAGTGGAAAGCATTAGTCAAAAAATACGATTTGCAAAATAATCATTGGTTTCAAAAAAAAAAATTGAGCGACGTGAATCTTGGGCACATGTGTTTCATTGTTCTACCTTTATGCCGGAATGAACATGTAACACCCCACCTCTGCTAGGGTCACTCACAAAGGGAATGCACTAGGTTTGGTGAAGCATTATCGAGGTAAACATGCACAGAAATATTACAAGACAGAACATATATATAAAACAACGGAAGTAAAACAAATTTCATTACCTTATAAAATAAGGTCTAAAGCCTTTTACATCAGAATACATCAAAACCTGTCTTGCAATAGTAAAGAAGCATAAAACCTTTTCATAAATTATTCCCCAAAATAAAGCGGCGAAGCAGCCATAGCCAAGAGAAGACCAAGCTATACATGATGACCTTCAAGCATAAGAGGTCCGAACTAAATAACATCATTCCCTCCCTGAAAACCTGGGGGGGGGGGGGAACGGAAGACAAAGAGGCGAAACAAAACGGGGTCAGTCATAAAGACTGGTAAGTCCTATCTACTTCCAGTATAAAAACAGGTAAAGGTAACATGACATGCATAAACTTAAAGTAAACATAAGGATGATGACAAGATAGACAAGCTAAACCAAGATAACTGGATGAGCTACTGTAGCAAGATAAACTAAGGTATCATGATAAACTACGGTGTCAAGATAAATCAAGGTATCACATCGTCAGGTTTCTATCAAGTATACAATCCCAAGGTATCTATCATGTATAACATCCCACGGTATTTATCATGTATATTTACTCTGCACCTCTCGTACTAGTATCCCAACCGCGTCATGTGTTAACTATGAATGTCCCTTACCCAATATCATGTAATGGTCCATGTCAACCTAATATATAGCATATGTAGGTTTTTCCCAACTCATATGTTTCTTTCCATGTATAAGTTCAGTCCTTTGTCGTAGGCCGTACGAGCTTTCCCATGTAAATCTATACCACCACAACGTAGTACCATTTTATCCTTGAAGTTGTTTTGGACTGCTATCCTTGATCTGGTTATGTTTTCTTACCATGAACTATCGCGTGTTCACTTAGGATTTATGCCACCTAGGACCACTAGGGATTATGCAACCTAATGAACGTTTCCGTGTCTTGGTTTGGGTTCAAGCCACCTAGGGCCACTAGGGATTATGCCACCCGTCAACCACGCCCTTTATCCCACGTATATATCGTGTATCGTTTTCCATGTCTAGATGCACATGTATCTCAATGTGCCACCCGAGTCCCGTGCCAGGGCAAATCGAGAAATACGGAACTCGGTCGGGAGCTTTAAGTCGTCTGCTGATGCAGATATCAAGGTCTGTTTTTGTATCCGTGGCTATGGTCCCACGTGACCCCTCCCTCAACTACTGAAAGGCAATCCAAGAAAAATCATGTATGAGAACCACATCCCGGCCCCTCTATAGCCCTACTTTCCTATGGGCCAACCTCACCCATGACTCGATAGCAAGAACATGGTCTGTTGGGGGTTCTCTGCCTTTCCGTTCGTACACGATTGACTAAAGATGGTAGGTAGTCGGCGACGTGCTATCCAGGGCAGAAACAAGTATCGTCGACTCCACGCTAATCCATTCTAGTCTTTAGGTCGCTCGCATAGCAACCAAGGCATACTCTTGGCTCTTCTACCGCAGACCTTAACCCCTGTGAGGCCGGGTTTCATGGACCATCTGCCACCTCACAGAGGGATACCAAGAGTACCCTCACGTCCCCCGAAGCTACCGCTTCGTCACCCGGTTCGTTGGAGCCTTTATCTAAGTCAGATAATTGGCTCCTCCTCGTGTTTTAAGCGATGACCTACCGTATCGGGTTACTCATCTATCTGTGAACTGGTCCAAATCCATTGACTAAGAATTATTACTTAGTTTCCCAAACTAAGGTTTACCACTTAGTCTCCTTTCCGGTTATCCTTGTGGGTCCCTGTCTTCCACCTAGTCCCCTGAACTAGGGTTTTGTCTAATGGGTTAATATTCTCATTTAAGTTCATGACTTAACCTCCCTACGAATCATGTCAAGATTTGGCTAAGTATTCAAGTCCAAGTCCTAGCCCTACAAGTTGGTTAAGTATACCAAGAAGCTCATGACTTAACCCTATTCAATCATCAAGTCAATTTTGTTAAGTATTTGTTTATCTTAACCCTATCAGGTTATCGTGTTAGATTGGTTAAGCATAGATTATCTTAACCTCATCGGATTATCGAGTCGGATTGGTTAAGTATAGGTTAACTTAACCCCATCCACTAATCGTATTATAATGGTTAAGTATATTCAAACGGTCTCGTGACTTAACCCTATCAAGCTCTCATATTAGATTGGTTAAGTATGGTTGCTTAACCCCATCAAATCATCATGTATAATTGGTTAAGTATCAGTTACTTAACCTCATTGAATTACCAAGTTTAGATTGGTTAAGGGTTTAACTTAACCCCATCGAATTACCGTGTTTAGATTAGTTAAGTGTAGGTTACTTAACCCCCTCTAATTACCGTGTTTAGATTAGTTAAGTGTAGGTTACTTAACCCCATCTTATTACCGTGTTTAGATTAGTTAAGTCTAAGTTACTTAACCCCATCTAATTAACAAGTCAGATTAGTTAAGTGTAAATTACTTAACCCCATCCACTAATCGTCTTGTTTGGTTAAGTGTCATTAAGAAATCAAGTCCGGTCCCACTTAACCTACTCATTCGTGTCATATCGGTTAAGTGTCATTAGTCAAAATTACTTAACCTTTTCATGCGGCATTAATTAAATTAATGCACCCCAACCTCTCACATTAGACTTTGTTGTGGTTACTAGTTAAGCCGGGCGGGTCCGGGTAGATTTACACCACAACCTAGTCTAACCTCGGGTTTTAAGGTGCTATATGACCAACTACTCACATTGGGTCCTATTGTTTGTAGCCACTAGTTAAGTCGGCCGGGTCCGGGTAGATTTATGCTACAAACTCAACCCAACCTCGAGTTGGCCACTTTCATGTTTGGTCTAGTGTCATATTACACTTACAACCCATACATGTCTGGTTTCAAGTCCCATGTTTACCTCACATGTCATGCCCACATTTAGGTGTATCATAAGTGCCATATTTCCATGAAATCCCATGTCAAATTATCATGTCATAATCACGCACGTCTAACCTACCCCAAAGCGTGTTTCCAACCCAAGTAAAAGCGAGTCAACATAGTAAGGGTACTATGATACATATTGGCCTCACAACATGCACGATGTCAAAAAGGGATTGGCCACAAACATGCATGGTATCATAAGGGGTTTGGCCTCAAAATATGCATAGCATCATAAGAGAATTTGGCCACTAGCATGCATAGTATCATAAGGGAATTTGGCCATAAACATGCATAGTATCATAAGGGAATTTGGCCACAAACATGCATAGCATCATAAGAGAATTTTACCACAAGCATGCATGATAACATAAGTGGTTTGGGTTCATTTACATGCATAAGCCCCAAAGTCAAGTCTTTGCCAATGTTTCACAAGTCAAATGGTTCCCAAAGGTTCATGCTAGCATTCCATAGATAAAGATTCAAACTTGCAAGATAAACTAGGTTAATCATAACATCAATAGCATGATTTAGTCACTAAGCATAGCCAAAAGTCATAGGTTCAAGCAAAAGAGGCATGACAAGGTTCATATAGGCTAGCATACTTATGTTTCATCGCATTTTATCACATGTCACATTAGAACCACCGTTAGAATCTACAAGTAGCTAGAACTTACATAGCGAGGCTTTAGGAAAGATCATGAATCGCCTTGACCAAGAAAGGTGGCTCCTTTGTTGAAGAATCGTCATGAAATTGGTGTAGCAACGTTGATCCCTCCTTGATTTGGTGTAGAAAGCTTGCACCTTCTTCATGGATCTAGCTTTGGATGCTCAAGCCTTTGGAGATAAAAATGGAGGCCATGATATGAAGGTGGAGGCCATCGTGAGGGAGTATTTTGGCATAACTTCGTTGTAGGAATGAACTAATGAGGGTTTAGGCTAGGTCTAGGGGTCTTTTTATAGAGATTAGGGGTAGTTTAAACCATAGGATTAACCCCAAATCAGATCTGAGCCATCAAATTTCGTCGGAAGCTTCCAGAACAGGACCAGAGACACAAGCAGGCGCACCCAGGTGGCCTGGGCTCGACCACCCAGGTCGACAGGGATGTCGACTGGGCAGTCGACACCTCCTGGGGGGTGTCGACTCCCAAGTCGACTCCCCAGTCGACTTGAGATGGCGGGAATTTTTCCCGCCTCTTCTACTTTGCTGAATTTGAAATCTGAATTCAAATTTGAACTGTTTTTGAACTTGAAATTTTCTGAAAAATTTGACGGGCCATAACTTGTGTAACACCCCACCTCTGCTAGGGTCACTCACAAAGGGAATGCACTAGGTTTGGAGGAGTATTATTGGTAAATATGCACAGAAATATTACAAGATAGAACATGTATAAAATAGCGGAAGTAAAATCAAACTTTCATAACATGAATAAATAAGGTCTAAAGCCTTTTACATCAGAGTACATCAAAACCTGTCTTGCAATAATAAAGAAGCATAAAGACTTTTTCATAAATTATTCCCCAAGAAAAAGCAGTAAAGTAGCCATAGCCAGGAAAAGTCCAAGCCATCCATGATGACCTTCAAGCAGAAGAAGTCTGAACTAAACAGCAGTGTCTCCTCCCTGTAACCTGGGGGGGGGGGGAAACGGAAGAAAAGAGGCGAAACAAAACGGGTCAGTCAAAAAGACTGAGTAAGCCCTATCTACTATTAGTATAAAAACTAGTAAAGTTAACTGACATGAGAAACTGAGATGAACATAAGCATGATAACAAGATAGATAAGCTAAATCAAAATAACAGGATGAACTACTGAACTCAGATAACTAGGGTGTCGTGATAAACTACGATGTCAAGATGAAACAAGGTATCACATTGTCAGGTTTCTATCAAGTATAATATCCCAAGATATCTATCGCGTATAACGTCCCATGGCATCTATCCTGTATATCCGCTCTGCACCTACCGTACTAGTACCCCAACTGTATTACGTGTTATCCGTGAATGACCCTTACTCAAAAGTCGTGTAATGGTCCATGTCAACCTAATATGCCGCATATATAGGTTACTCAACTCATATGTTTCTTTCCATGTATAAGTTCAGTCATTTGCCGTAGGCTGTACGGGCTTTCCCATGTAAACGGTTTATCCTTGAAGTTGTTTTGGACTGCAACCCTTGATCTAGTTGTGTTTCCTTACCATGAACTATCGCGCGTCCACTTAGGATTTATGCCACCTAGGACCGCTAGGGATTATGCTACCTAATGAACGTTTCCGTGTCTCGGTTTGGGTTTTGGCCACCTAGGACCACTAGGGATTACGCCACCCGTCAACCGCGCCCTTGATCCCACGTATGTATCGTGAATCATTTTCCATGTCTAGATGCACATGTTCCCCAATGTGCCATCCGAGTTCCGTGCCAGGGCAAATCAAGAAATACGGAACTCGGTCGGGAGCTTTAAATCGTCTGCCGATGCAGATATCAAGGTCTGTTTTTGTACCCGTGGCTATGGTCCCACGTGACCCCTCCCTCAACTACTGAAAGGCAATCCAAGAAAAATCATGTATAAGAACCACTCCCCGGCCCCACTATAGCCCACTTTCCTACGGGCCAACCTCACCCATGACTCGATAGCAAGCACATGGTCTGTTGGGGGTTCCCTGCCTTTCCGCACGTACACGATTGACTAAAGATGGTAGGTACTCGGCGATGTGCTATCCAGGGCAAAAACAAGAATCGTCGACTCCACGCTAATCCATCCCAGTCTTTAGGTTGCTCGCATAGCAACCAAGGCATACTCTTGGTCCTTCTAACGCAGACCTTAACCTCTCATGGGCCTAGTATAATTACCTAGCAGCCCACAGAGGGATCCCAAGAATATCCTCACGTCCCCCGAAGCTTCCACTTCGGCACCCAGTGCGCTGGAGCTTTTATCCAAGTCAGATAACTTGCTCCCCCTCGTATACTAAGCGATGGCCTACCGTATCAGGTTACTCATCGTTTTGAGAATTAGTCCTATGTCCTTAGCTAAGAATTATTACTTAGTTACCCTTAACTAAGGCTTACCACTTAGCTTCCTTTCCCGTTATCCTTGATTAACCACGGTTTTCTACCTAGTTCTTCTAGCTAGGGTTTGTCTGTTGGGTTAAGTGTTATCATTCAAGTCCATGACTTAACCCGCCAACGAATCACGTCAAAGATTGGCTAAGTATTTAAGTTCAAGACTTAGTCCCACAAGTTGGTTAAGTGTACCCAGAGGCTCATGACTTAACCCTATCAAGTCAAATTGGTCAAGTACTAGCTTATCTTAATCCTATCGGATTATCTTGCAAGATCGATTAAGCATAGATTATCTTAATCCCATCAAATTATCGAGTCGGATTGGTTAAGTATAGGTTGGTTTAACCCCATCCTCTAATTGTACTACAATGGTTAAGTATATTCTAAAAAGGTCTTGTGACTTAACCTTATCAGGTCCACGTATTAGATTGGTTAAGTGTAAGTTAATTAACCCCATCAAATCATCATGTATAATTGGTTAAGTATAAGTTGCTTAACCCCATTAAATTATCACGTTAAGTTGGTTAAGTATTGGTTACTTAACCTCATTGAATTACTGAGTTTAAATTGGTTAAGTGTTTAACTTAACCCCATCGAATTACCGTGTTTAGATTAGTTAAGTGTGGATTACTTAACCCCATCTAATTACCGTGTCGGATTAGTTAGGTGCAAATTACTTAACCCCATCCCCTAATCATCTTGTATGGTTAAGTGTCATTAAGAAAACTTACTTAACCTTGCCAAATTATCATGTTGGATTGATTAAGTGTTGGTTAACTTAATCCCCGTCCACTAGTCGTATAAAAATGGTCAAGCGTCATTAGGCAAAACAAATCACTTAACCTACCCAACCTTGTCATGTTTTGTTAAGTATCATTAGCCTAACCAATTTACTTAACCCATTTACCCATGTCATATTTGGTTAAGAGTCATTAATCAAATTAACTTAACCCTATCATGTGGCATTAATTACTTAATGCACCCCAACCTCTCACATTAGACTTTGTTGTGGTTACTAGTTAAGCTGGTCGGTTCCGGGTAGCTTTACACCACAACTTGGTCTAACCTCGGGTTCAAGCACAACATGACCAACTTCTCACATTGGGTCCTATTGTTTGCAACTACTAGTTAGGCCGGTCGGTTCCGGGTAGTTTTACGTTGCAAACTCAACCCAACCTCGAGTTGGCCACTTTCATGTTTAGTCTAGTGTCATGTTCATAGTCAAGTTTTCAAGCAATTGGGTAGACCTAACTTAATAGGTAAATTCACAATGGGTAGACCTAACTTAATAGGTAAATTCCCAAGCTTATGTTTTTATGCATACTTACATGTCAACTTCCATGTTATACTTCAAGTCATGTTTTCAAGTATAAACACATGTCATATTTAACGTTACATGTTGTCATGTTTATACCCATTTACCCAAGTCATATTCATGTCATTATGTTTCCCCATAATGTGACCCCAACGCTTTTTAAACTAGCATATACGTTCGCAACAACGTGATGGATTAAAAGAAGAGACTTGGCAAAGGAATGACAAAAATGGGTATTAAGCCACAAGTTAATCATGGTGGCAAATGAGGCACAAATGTGTTCATTAGCTTGCATGTTACATTCTTAAGCCTCAAAAACATGCATCAACCCAAACTTGGTACATAAGCGAATCATGGTGACAAAAGACATGGAATGATGGCTAGAAACTCGCATATATCATCATATAAGGATTATGACTTCATATGCAAGTTGACATAATGATTATGAAGATTCTCATGTTGCATAATGCAACATTTCAACATAAAGGTTGTGGCTTTTAGCTCATAAGATCAAGATAATGACTTCATAAACTTGCATAACATGATAGCATGCATCATTCTAATTAATCAAACCCAAACTTTCAACATGAACATTTAACTTCATAGTTAATATCTAAGAGTAGGGAAGGGCTTACAATGCTTATGTGGACTCAAATGAGTATAGCAAATGTAAGAAACCCCTTATGCAACAAATTAAAACCCCAAAATGCAAGCAAACTTGATCAAGACTCCTCCTTTATGATGCCAATAGAGAAACAAGACTTTAATGCAAGCTAAAGAGGATCATACAAGCCTAAATACACTTGTATGCATGGAAATCTCTTAGAAATTTGATTTAGGAATTTATGAAGAGAGTGGAGGCCATGAGAGGATTGATTTTGCCATAGTTTAGTTGTAGGATAGATTAATGATGATTTAGGGTAGGTTAGGGTCTTATTTATAGATTAGGCAAGTGTTTTAGGCCATAGGATTAACCCTAGGATAGATCCCAGCCCTCAAAAATCGTCACAAGCCTCCAAAACAAGACCAAGGGCCAAAACAGGTGCACCAGGCCAGCCAGGGTCAAGCCAGAAGGCTGTGCAGGTTTCTGGCTCGACACGGGCGCACTTCCCAAGTGTGTCAGTGTATTTTTGTGCTGGCGCACTTCACAAGTGCGCCAGTGCATTCTGGCTAGTTTTCGGTTTTTCTGCCTAACTTCGTTCGTCCATATCTTTTTCATACGGACTCTGATTTACGAAATTTCGGACTCTATTTCGCGTATTTTTCCGAGACGAATGCAATGGCGCAACCCGTTTATCCTGATTCAGATTTTATAATTTAATTCTGCCTTGATTCTTGTCTTAACACGTTGCTAAAAATTCGGGTTGTTACATCCTCCCCAACTTAAAGGATTTCGTCCCCGAAATCTCCAAGTTAGGAAGAACGTATCCTACCATCCATCATTCATCTACCCACAACATCATCCACAAGCAACCATTGTCCTTAGATGATTTCTAATGCTGTATGAATATATGCAAAACGTGTGTGTACGTGTTCCTTAGCTAATGCTAATGATCAGGCCTGAATAATCTTTCTAATGCAAAATATGTATAGTGCCATGAATCCAACATGTATGCAAATAGTCCTAGCCATATAGGTACTATATGCGTGCACAATCATTCATTCATATGCAACAACCGCATGATAATACATTCGATTTCATCCATAAACAAGTATAAATACTCGTGCATATGCAATATGAAATGTGACCGAGTCGAGCTAGTATCTAATGTGTATTCGCGCATCCACGAGCAACCACTTGCAACCACTTGCAACCATATCAATCATAACATGTTTCAAATACATGTTTACATCCATAGGGTTCTACCTAGGATTCCCTGGAACAGGGTCGAGAAGAAAAACAAGACAAACTCCTTACGGGGTTTGTAACAGAAATTAGGACCGAGAGGATGTCCACAAAAGATAGCCGACAAGTAAGCTCTACAGAAAACAGGGATCAAGGATATACTCCCAAAAGAGATATCATGCGCGTATATAGTCTTTGACCATCAGAGTCGTATTTCCTCGAGCTTAATTCCATTGTGCCTTGACCGTCTTTTAACTTCGCGATTTCGTAGCTTCCTATTTCCTGTTTCCATAACATGAGCTGGAACTCATTTCTTCGTCGCCTCTCGTTCCACTTGCACACTTGGCGCAAACATGACTGCGTACTCATGATCTCATGCAAGCTTTCCAAAATTCACTAGTGAATCTCGGACCTCGTACCACAAGGTATTCCACGTAGAAGAACTTTCTCTTGAAAGTAAACAGATGCCAACCAGGTTATCAAGCGCACTTACTAGGGTGATTTCTATAACCCACGCATAAGTGAAGTAAACCATCCGTCTTATCGGCGAACACCACTCGATCGGGCTTCAAATTTCCAATAAAGGCATCAAGGGATTCTAAGTAACTAGTCATGACAGAACCTCAAAAAAGGTTACACGATACTTCGAGGGTATTACCAAGGCTAGTCAAAAGGTCTAACTACCCTCCTATCAAAACCGAGAGTGGCATCCCCTACTGTATAACCACTTCATCCCTAGAATCCATCCATGGCTTATAAACATAAGCATTATTTCCAAACTCAACACTTGGCATAGACATTCTCAAATCCAAACAAGTCATGTATAAATGGACTGATTCTCCAATAGGACTTTGAGACAAAAATGGGATTCTCTATTACGCTAGTACTTAAGGTGCAGAGACTCAACTATCGAAGCAGACTTAAATGATACGAACAACGAAGTCCTAACGGGATGGTAGAGAAGAAAAGCAAAACCTTTAACGAGATCGTTACCCTCCTTCCGAGGTACTCTAGAAATGAGAGCATACTACTGCCCTCCCGATGATCTTGTCCTTGTCCCATGATACTTAACTATCCGTCCCGTTCCACCATGCCAAAGGTACTCTCTCGTCATGGGTTTCATTGTTCATCTTTCTCTCTCATTCTGGGTTGACCATACCAACAAGTTGTTCATCCTTAAACTCGCATCCTTCATCCTCTTTCTCACTATCCTTTCTTATAACGCGGCCATTGGTCTCTCGAGAACCACCTCCATCGCATGGAAAGTACTTTCGTAGATAGAAAAGACTAGTCGCAGTTAAAACCACTGTGACTACAGATGGAGGAAAGAAAGGAAAAGAGATTTAATTAAGGAAACAAGGATAATGCTAATGGCCTTTGGGGAATAGCCTTTTCTTTTTAAAAGAAAACTTTCTTGAAAAATGCTTCTTTATAAACGATTTTCAAATAGTTTTCAGAAGGTCTTTAAAAACTTTTGCCCAATCTGGTAACCTTCTGCTCTGATACCAAATGTAACACCCCACCTCCGCTAGGGTCACTCACAAAGGGAATGCACTAGGTTTGGAGGAGTATTATTGGTAAATATGCACAGAAATATTACAAGACAGAACATGTATAAAATAGCGGAAGTAAAATCAAACTTTCATAACATGAATAAATAAGGTCTAAAGCCTTTTACATCAGAGTACATCAAAACCTGTCTTGCAATAATAAAGAAGCATTAAGACTTTTTCATAAATTATTCCCCAAGAAAAAGCAGTAAAGTAGCCATAGCCAGGAAAAGTCCAAGCCATCCATGATGACCTTCAAGCAGAAGAAGTCTGAACTAAACAGCAGTGTCTCCTCCCTGTAACCTGGGGGGGGGGGGAGGGGGGGGGGAAACGGAAGAAAAGAGGCAAAACAAAACGGGTCAGTCAAAAAGACTGAGTAAGCCCTATCTACTATTAGTATAAAAACTAGTAAAGTTAACTGACATGAGAAACTGAGATGAACATAAGCATGATAACAAGATAGATAAGCTAAATCAAAATAACAGGATGAACTACTGAACTCAGATACACTAGGGTGTCGTGATAAACTACGATGTCAAGATAAAACAAGGTATCACATTGTCAGGTTTCTATCAAGTATAATATCCCAAGATATCTATCGCGTATAACGTCCCATGGCATCTATCCTGTATATCCGCTCTGCACCTACCGTACTAGTACCCCAACTGTATTACGTGTTATCCGTGAATGACCCTTACTCAAAAGTCGTGTAATGGTCCATGTCAACCTAATATGCCGCATATATAGGTTACTCAACTCATATGTTTCTTTCCATGTATAAGTTCAGTCCTTTGCCGTAGGCTGTACGGGCTTTCCCATGTAAACGGTTTATCCTTGAAGTTGTTTTGGACTGCAACCCTTGATCTAGTTGTGTTTCCTTACCATGAACTATCGCGCGTCCACTTAGGATTTATGCCACCTAGGACCGCTAGGGATTATGCTACCTAATGAACGTTTCCGTGTCTCGGTTTGGGTTTTGGCCACCTAGGACCACTAGGGATTACGCCACCCGTCAACCGCGCCCTTGATCCCACGTATGTATCGTGAATCATTTTCCATGTCTAGATGCACATGTTCCCCAATGTGCCATCCGAGTTCCGTGCCAGGGCAAATCAAGAAATACGGAACTCGGTCGGGAGCTTTAAATCGTCTGCCGATGCAGATATCAAGGTCTGTTTTTGTACCCGTGGCTATGGTCCCACGTGACCCCTCCCTCAACTACTGAAAGGCAATCCAAGAAAAATCATGTATAAGAACCACTCCCCGGCCCCACTATAGCCCACTTTCCTACGGGCCAACCTCACCCATGACTCGATAGCAAGCACATGGTCTGTTGGGGGTTCCCTGCCTTTCCGCACGTACACGATTGACTAAAGATGGTAGGTACTCGGCGATGTGCTATCCAGGGCAAAAACAAGAATCGTCGACTCCACGCTAATCCATCCCAGTCTTTAGGTTGCTCGCAAAGCAACCAAGGCATACTCTTGGTCCTTCTAACGCAGACCTTAACCTCTCATGGGCCTAGTATAATTACCTTGCAGCCCACAGAGGGATCCCAAGAATATCCTCACGTCCCCCGAAGCTTCCACTTCGGCACCCAGTGCGCTGGAGCTTTTATCCAAGTCAGATAACTTGCTCCCCCTCGTATACTAAGCGATGGCCTACCGTATCAGGTTACTCATCGTTTTGAGAATTAGTCCTATGTCCTTAGCTAAGAATTATTACTTAGTTACCCTTAACTAAGGCTTACCACTTAGCTTCCTTTCCCGTTATCCTTGATTAACCACGGTTTTCTACCTAGTTCTTCTAGCTAGGGTTTGTCTGTTGGGTTAAGTGTTATCATTCAAGTCCATGACTTAACCCGCCAACGAATCACGTCAAAGATTGGCTAAGTATTTAAGTTCAAGACTTAGTCCCACAAGTCGGTTAAGTGTACCCAGAGGCTCATGACTTAACCCTATCAAGTCAAATTGGTCAAGTACTAGCTTACCTTAATCCTATCGGATTATCTTGCTAGATCGATTAAGCATAGATTATCTTAATCCCATCAAATTGTCGAGTCGGATTGGTTAAGTATAGGTTGGCTTAACCCCATCCTCTAATCGTACTACAATTGTTAAGTATATTCTAAAAAGGTCTTGTGACTTAACCTTATCAGGTCCGCGTATTAGATTGGTTAAGTGTAAGTTACTTAACCCCATCAAATCATCATGTATAATTGGTTAAGTATAAGTTGCTTAACCCCATTAAATTATCACGTTAAGTTGGTTAACTATTGGTTACTTAACCTCATTGAATTACCGAGTTTAAATTGGTTAAGTGTTTAACTTAACCCCCATCGAATTACCGTGTTTAGATTAGTTAAGTGTGGATTACTTAACCCCATCTAATTACCGTGTCGGATTAGTTAGATGCAAATTACTTAACCCCATCCCCTAATCATCTTGTATGGTTAAGTGTCATTAAGAAAACTTACTTAACCTTGCCAAATTATCATGTTGGATTGATTAAGTGTTGGTTAACTTAATCCCCATCCACTAGTCGTATAAAAATGGTCAAGCATCATTAGGCAAATCAAATCACTTAACCTACCCAACTTTGTCATGTTTTGTTAAGTATCATTAGCCTAACCAATTTACTTAACCCATTTACTTAACCCATTTACCCATGTCATATTTGGTTAAGAGTCATTAATCAAATTAACTTAACCCTATCATGTGGCATTAATTACTTAATGCACCCCAACCTCTCACATTAGACTTTGTTGTGGTTACTAGTTAAGCCGGTCGGTTCCGGGTAGCTTTACACAACAACTTGGTCTAACCTCGGGTTCAAGCACAACATGACTAACTTCTCACATTGGGTCCTATTGTTTGAAACTACTAGTTAGGCCGGTCGGTTCCGGGTAGTTTTACGTTGCAAACTCAACCCAACCTCGAGTTGGCCACTTTCATGTTTAGTCTAGTGTCATGTTCATAGTCAAGTTTTCAAGCAATTGGGTAGACCTAACTTAATAGGTAAATTCCCAATGGGTAGACCTAACTTAATAGGTAAATTCCCAAGCTTATGTTTTTATGCATACTTACATGTCAACTTCCATGTTATACTTCAAGTCATGTTTTCAAGTATAAACACATGTCATATTTAACGTTACATGTTGTCATGTTTATACCCATTTACCCAAGTCATATTCATGTCATTATGTTTCCCCATAATGTGACCCCAACGCTTTTTAAACTAGCATATACGTTCGCAACAACGTGATGGATTAAAAGAAGAGACTTGGCAAAGGAATGACAAAAATGGGTATTAAGCCACAAGTTAATCATGGTGGCAAATGAGGCACAAATGTGTTCTTTAGCTTGCATGTTACATTCTTAAGCCTCAAAAACATGCATCAACCCAAACTTGGTACATAAGCGAATCATGGTGACAAAAGACATGGAATGATGGCTAGAAACTCAAATATATCATCATATAAGGATTATGACTTCATATGCAAGTTGACATAATGATTATGAAGATTCTCATGTTGCATAATGCAACATTTCAACATAAAGGTTGTGGCTTTTAGCTCATAAGATCAAGATAATGACTTCATAAACTTGCATAACATGATAGCATGCATCATTCTAATTAATCAAACCCAAACTTTCAACATGAACATTTAACTTCATAGTTAATATCTAAGAGTAGGGAAGGGCTTACAATGCTTATGTGGACTCAAATGAGTATAGCAAATGTAAGAAACCCCTTACGCAACAAATTAAAACCCCAAAATGCAAGCAAACTTGATCAAGACTCCTCCTTTATGATGCCAATAGAGAAACAAGACTTTAATGCAAGCTAAAGAGGATCATACAAGCCTAAATACACTTGTATGCATGGAAATCTCTTAGAAATTTGATTTAGGAATTTATGAAGAGAGTGGAGGCCATGAGAGGATTGATTTTGCCATAGTTTAGTTGTAGGATAGATTAATGATGATTTAGGGTAGGTTAAGGTCTTATTTATAGATTAGGCAAGTGTTTTAGGCCATAGGATTAACCCTAGGATAGATCCCAGCCCTCAAAAATCGTCACAAGCCTCCAAAACAAGACCAAGGGCCAAAACAGGTGCACCAGGCCAGCCAGGGTCAAGCCAGAAGGCTGTGCAGGTTTCTGGCTCGACACGGGCGCACTTCCCAAGTGCGCCAGTGTATTTTTGTGCTGGCGCACTTCACAAGTGCGCCAATGCATTCTGGCTAGTTTTCGGTTTTTCTGCCTAACTTCGTTCGTCCATATCTTCTTCATACGGACTCCGATTTACGAAATTTCGGACTCTATTTCACGTATTTTTCCGAGACGAATGCAATGGCGCAACCCCTTTATCCTGATTCAGATTTTATAATTTAATTCTTCCCTGATTCTTGTCTTAACACGTTGCTAAAAATTCGGGTTGTTACAACTTGGTCATACGGACTCCGATTTTCGAAAACTCGGACTCTATTTCGCGTATTTTTCCGAGATGAACGCAATGGAATAGCCCGTTTCCCTTGATTCAGATTTTCTAATTAAATTCTGCCTTGATTCTTGTCTTAGCATGTTATAGAAATCCGGGTTGTTACAGAACACGACAGGTCGTAGCGAAGGGATTAATAGTTTTTTTAACGTGGTCATCTCTTACACAACAAATATAAAGGACTTTGTTTCTACATATGAACAGGCATTGCAAAATATTATTCAAAGAGAATTTGATGAGGATTTTGTTTCTGAGCATAAAAAAGATGCATTGATGAAAACAATTTGATCTTGAAACATGCTTCAAACATATGCACAAGAAATATGTTTGATTAGTTTTGTGAACAACTAAAAGAATCCATTCGTTTTAGATCTATTGAAACTGAAACTAATGAAGAATTGACCTCATATACTGTGTCTTCTAAAGTTGATGAATATGAGAGTTTTGTTGTCAAAATGAATGCATGCAACCTCAAAGGCTCCTGTCAATGTCGACTATTTGAGTTTAAAAGAATATCATGCAGGCATATGTTAAAAAAATTCAGCAAACTAGAAGTGGATGAGATAACTTCTCATTTCATTTTAAAAAAATTCAGCACTTGGTATCCAAAAGATAGGTTTATCAGTCTCTACACAAGATTCGTTAAATTTTGAGTGTCAAATTTTATTGTATTGCTTTACATGATCTGTAGTTTAACAATAAATCAGCATAACTACTACAATCAATATGAAGTATAATAAAATTATGATCTGGATCATTATGTCTACAACCTCATAGCTGTAGTATCACTTTTTTCTACTTTTGTATATTGTTGTTCTCATATTTAGATTGAGTATGTAATACAAATGGAATAAATTTTTATTACTGATTTTTCAATACATATATCATGATATATCGTTAAACTTCTATGCTAGAATCATCATTCCTCCTTCATGGAATGTTCGTACAACTCTTTATAGCCAGAAATTCTAAGTTTCCTATTTATAATAAAATATTTTTCTATTTCTTTTGAGTGCCTAACAAGGATGATGCAATCAATTATACCGCCTCAGAGAACGTAATCCATGATATCATTGGTTCATCTTCCTCCCTAAACAAAAGTAGTGATATTTTGAATGAGTTGTGTATTGGGATGAGTTTTGATGGCCTAGAAGAGGCAAAAAGCTATTACACTGAGTATGGATGACAAAAAGTTTTTGCTGTAAATGTTAGGTCATTAAGCAAGACTAGTTACCACGTTGATAAGATAACTTCGGTTTGTATGGTTTGTTCATGCATGCAGGGAAACTTCAAAAAAATGATAATGTTATTAGAGTAGATCATATATCTAGGAGCATGAACACTATCAAACGTGGATGCCAAGCGAAGATAAGATTTCTATATAGTGAGTTGACAAATAAATGGTCAGTAACAAAATTTACTGATGAGCATAACCATTCGTTTGTATCTCCTATAAAAAGATTCCGACTACGAGGTAACAAGAATATGCATGCTGCTGCAAAAGACTTAACTGAAGTATTCCAACAACAAAATTTACCTATAGCTAAAATTCCTGCAATTTTCAATGGGGTGAATGTAGGATTCAACCTAAAGGACTGCTAGATCCATTTAAAGGCAGCTAGACTCAAAGATTTGGAAATGGGCGACACACAATATTTATCAAGCTATTTTCAAATGAGGCAAAGAGAAAATCCCCAATTTTTTATGCAATTCAACTTGACGAGCAAGGGCGTGCTACAAATTTTTTCTGGGCAGATGGACGGTCACGTATGTCTTAACAACATTTTGGAGATATGATCACTTTTGATACTACATTCAGAATAAACAATTATTTGATGCCTTTTGCCCCATTCACAGGTGTAAACCATCATTATCAAACAATACAGTTTGGATGTGCACTTTCATGTGATGAGACCGAACCTACATTTTCGTGGTAATTTTCAACTTGGCATGAAGCGATGAGAGGTCGACATCCAATCTTCATAATTACCGATCAAGATATTGCAACAGGTGCAACTATTCAAAAGGTATTTCCTAATACTCGACATCGTGTATGTCTATGACATGTCAAGAAAAACTTTGGAGAGAACTTATCTCATTTAATTCGCAAGAATTCTCCTTTTAAGAAAGATCTTAAACAATGTTTGAATTTCACGTACACGATACCAGATTTTAAAGATAAGTGGAAAGCATTAGTCAAAAAATACGATTTGCAAAATAATCATTGGTTTCAAAAAAAAAATTGATCAACGTGAATCTTGGGCACATGTGTTTCATCGTTCTACCTTTACGCCGGAATGAATACGACAGGTCGTAGCGAAGGGATTAATAGTTGCGTTCGTCTCTTCCACAACAAATATAAAGGACTTTGTTTCTAGATATGAACAGGCATTACAAAATATTATTCAAAGAGAATTTGACGAGGATTTTGTTTCTGAGCATAAAAAAAGATGCATTAATGAAAACAATTTGATTTTGTAACATGCTTCAAACATATACATAAGAAATATGTTTGATCAGTTTTGTGAACAACTAAAAGAATCAATTCGTTTTAGATCTACTGAAACTGAGACTAATGAAGAATTGACCTCATATACCGTGTCTTCTAAATTTGGTGAATATGAGAGTTTTTTTGTCAAAATGAATGCATGCAATCTCAAAGGCTACTGTCAATATCAACTATTTGAGTTTAAAGGAATACCATGTAGGCATATGTTAAAAAAAATCAGCAAACTAGAATTGGATGAGATACCTTCTCATTTCATTTTAAAAAGATGGACAAAAGGAGTGAACTCTTTTAGGTTTATGGATGATTTAACATATGACGATCAGTCTAATTCAAGTGAAGCATTTCAACTTAGTCATATATGTCGACGAGCAACACAACTTTCTTGCATTGCATCAAAATCTGAAGTATTATACAAAATAGTGATAGATGGTATAGAAGAACTTTCCACGAGAATATATGATGAAAAAAGTAAGCTTGATGAGCGGACGACAGAAGATGATGATCCAAAATCTAGTTCACATAATGATCAAATTTCGTAGATAATCCAAGATCCTCATATGTCACAATCAAAGGGACGACCAAAGACGGATAAACGCGTTGTCCAAAGTGGTGGTAGTGAAAGAATTAAAAGCTCAATCGAGTTATCCACAGCGAAGAAAAAGCATAAATGCAAAACATGTGGAGGAGAGGGTCATGATAGCAGAAATTGTCCTCTTAAGTCCGCATAGTCAGTGTAATAAGAAGTAGATATTGTTTTATTACAATTGTCCACCAATGAAGTGTGTCATCTTATATCTACATATATATAAAAAAAATCGTGATTTCATCA
Organism: Allium sativum; assembly: GCA_030737875.1. Lineage (NCBI taxonomy): Eukaryota > Viridiplantae > Streptophyta > Magnoliopsida > Asparagales > Amaryllidaceae > Allium > Allium sativum. The sequence continues at coordinate 44,793,856 of CM060921.1, forward strand.
AACATATACATTGTTAAATTTGTGGTACGATGTGCAGGTAGACATTTGATGGTTGTTTACAAGAAACAAGACGGAACAATGGTTGAAGTAGATCCTCAGTTTCATTAGCTTGGTTGGTTCAGTTTATAGAGTAATGAAATAAAAGTTTAATCTAGTAGATGTTTTTAAGTTCTTTGTATTTGGTTTTTTTTATATATTTTTATGTTGTATGCACGCAGGTTGTACAAAAATGAAACAATGCTATTCATTTGTTAATAACCATTAATATTTACTTGCCCGATCTTTATCACTTCATACATTGTTTCCTACTATATTATAACTCCATGTTATATAATTTTTTTGCAACTTTTAGTTAACTGTTAGCTTTTCCATGGTCACATATTGATCATATATAGCTATTTACCAATTGCTGTTATTTTTGGCTGCATGTTGGTACCATAACCGTAGCTGCTGCTGTTAACAATCTAAAACTTTGTATCTAGTTTTCTTACATCAAGATCGTCCCTGTTACTTATTTCGTATTTTGTGTTTCCTGTGATTTATAGGTATACGGTTTGTTCATTCTTACGCCTGAATTTTCACTGCTTTGATCAAACAATGAATACAGCCCTGTTTATTCTCCTAGTGAGGTAGAGCCAAATCTGTACATGTGTAGGCAAATTGAATTACATGCTGACCAATTGCTATGCCTTTACCATATTGTGCACTTGACCATTTTGGTCTTATTTTGAGTTTATTGTGCCTTTGGTGAAACCGTGAGAATGGGCACTTGACTTGATGCGTGCACTTCTAGTTGACTTTACTGTCATATTCGACCACTTGAGTACTCCGCTCTTAAGGTACGTCAAACCATGAATGGTCTGAATTCAAATGATATGGCGCACTTGTTTTGAGTGTCAAATTTTGTTATATTGCTTTACCTGATCTCCAAAATTTTGTTGTATTGCATTACCTATGCATGCAGATTGTACAAACATGATAGAGTGCTATCTGTTGAACAAGTATATGGTTGTATAATTGCATTGGTTCGTGATTTATTCTGTTTGTTAATCAATTATTCGTACGTTTCTAAAGAGTGGTATTCATTTGTTATTAACCATTGAATATTTACTTGTTTGAATTTGTGTTGCAGAACTAAGTGGACAATGTACTAACGAGTGGTATTCATAGCTACTTCTTTATGCAGGTGAGCAAAATGAAGTTAACTTTGTATGCTTGCATGATTTACATATAATATTATACAAGTTGTCACATGTTTGGCTTACCAACATTAAGTAATATAGCAACATGGTATAACTTTATCACTTCATACATTTGCTCGCTGCTATATTATAACTCCATGTTCTTTATGATTTTGCAACTTTTAGTTTCATGTGTGCTTTCCCATGGTCACATACTAATCATAAATTTCTCTTTGTCAGTTACTGTTAATTTTTCATTCATTAATGCTTGATACCCTATATCTGTCAATTATCCTTGTTGTTACATAAGCACAAGTTTGTTTACACATGAATTTCCGGTTTTTGTTCCCTTTTTCACATACTCATACAATAATTGGTTGGGTCGAACCAGCTCGGTAAGTCAAGTTGTTTGAACCGGTTTTGATTGTTGAATTGAAGAGGAGGAGGATATTGAAATTTTAATGGAGAAAAAACTCCTTTTTAATTTCCTTATCAATTTCTTACACTTTTTACTTACTTCTTACATCATAACCAAAATGATAGGCTTTATATAGAGAGCCTTACACGTCACTTCATTCAATAGACATCACACTTTACTAAAAGACACACAAACTTTAATATGACTCTTAACCATAAAAGACACATCACTTACGAACTGACGTCTAAACTTCATAAACTAATAAAGATAAATTTCAAATTATTATTTCCAACACTTCTGACTTCTTTCGGATTGAAGGTCTTAAGCTCCTCTTCTTTTCTTGCTTTCTTTGTTGTCATCAACTTACCATGCAGTACTTTTTCTGCAACATCAGCAATAAATCTTGTTTCAGAAGTTGACCATTTATCATCCGACTGCATGAGTTCCAATGACTGAATTTTTTTCCTATTGACAAATAATTCTTCAATTTCATCTTTATTAACGTTGGATGAGTGCGAAATTTCCGAAGCTGCTCTACTTCCCTTTCTCAATGCAATTTCTATAGCTCCAGCTTGTTTCCTTTTCAAGTTAAGTGCTGTAACTTTCTCCGTCTTGATCATATCCTCGAGTCTTGATCATATCCTCCAAACGACTTCTTTCCCTTTCAGCCACATCCACTATCGCCTCCTCCTTCATAGAAGGCTGAGCATTCATGTCACCGTCTTGCCACCCGATCGACTTATGGATCATGTCCTCCAATAGGCACTGTAACCTTTTTACATGTACCATTTGAATCCACGTCTTCATCTGAATTCACTTTCTCCGCTTTGTAACAATGCAATTCTGCAACAGTGAAAGTTCTAGTAAACTTGTCCTTGTGGTTATTCCACATGCATTTTTGGTTGTTGCCAACTTTACTAACACTATCTTTATCTGATGGTGCTTTCAATTTTCTGGTCTCGAGCTTACAGGGATCGTACTCATTTCTTTCATAACTTCTATCCTCAATTTCTTCAACTTCTCCTTTGTTTTCATCGTTGATAGCTTCCTCTCTTTTTTTATTCTCCATTTGTGCCTCATCAACATTATCTGCAATGATCATTTGTACTTACTCCTCATCAGCAGCCTCATCTTCTAAATTTTTGACTTCAACATCTCTCTCCTCCTCACTATTTTTCTTCTCATCCTCCTTACCATAAATCTCCTTCAATAAAACCCACGATTCTTTTGCGGATTTTTCTCCAATAATATGATCAAAAGCTTCTTCATCAATGTTCTCACTCATTGCAACACGAGCTTGATGGTCTTTCCATCTCAACTTGGTGAATGCCTCACTCTCTTTCTCCATCATATTTTTGACGACTTTTGGCCACTCATAGCCATTCTCAGCGATCTCCCAAAGCACTTTGGAGATTAACTCTTCTTTCTTTTTATTACTCCACTCTTCGAAATTTTCTTTTGTGAGAACGAATGACGAAAAAAATAACATTGCCATAGTTTCAACCTAGCGCTCCGATACCAATTTGTTGAATTGAAGAGGAAGAGGATATTGAAATTTTAATGGAGGAAAAACTCTTTTTTAATTTCCTTACCAATTTCTTACACTTCTTACTTACTTCTTATATCATAACCAAAATGATAGGCTTTATATAAAGAGCCTTACATGTCACTTCATTTAATAGACATCACACTTTACTAAAAGACACACAAAATTTAATATGACTCTTATCCATAAAAGACACATCACTTACGAACTGACGCCTAAACTTCATAAACTAATAAAGATAAATTTCAAATTATTATTTCCAACATTGATGGGTGTGTATGCTGAAGCTGGAAATGTATGAATATGGCGATATGACACTTTAATATGTGAGACTAATCATATGGCAATGCATTTATTATTTCATGTCTACTGCAAAAAATTTGTCAATATGGCAGTATGACACTTTAGTAAGTTCATAGACTTCATTTTTTTATGCCTACATTTTTGTTCACCACATCCTTTCACTCAGTTATCCCGATATGGTTGTGTCAAATGCCTATGTTGCCACTTTCACCTACTTTTTAATCTCAAATTTTGTTGCTATAATTGTCTACATCGATTTTCACTTCTTTTCAAGCTTACTACTATTATTGCATCTTTTCCTGTCTTCTTTACTAATTTGCTTCAACTGCCACTTTGAACTACATGTTTGTATCCATGTTTGATTTTTCTAAAATGGAATAAACTGCAAAGTAAGCTCTACGTATAGTGCAAAACAGCCTGGGTATACCAGTTGGATTCCAAATACCACAAAATCTGTTAAACTATTAACCTTTGAATCCGCTAAGAAGTTGAAAATATTATAATCACTTAATAATTTATTCAACATGCTACAAAATTTTAATGATGAATTTCCAATTTTCACATTTCGTTTTGTTCATGCTGGAAAATAATCGGTCTATTCATACATGAACTCACTGAGAATAACATTTTTGAGGGTATTAAGCTTTCATTTGATCTGGTCTGTGCGATGTGGTGTGCGTGAATTTCTTTCAGTGAAGAAATTAATGTTAGCGAAGCAATTTTTTTTAGCAATGGAGAAGAATGGTGTGGAGGGAGAAAATTAAGTGGAGAAATGATGTGGCGTATGAATGGAAGGCCTGGATTGAAAGAATCGCACGGTCGTTGGTTTGTGTAATTGGACTGTGTATTTTACTGTGTATAGATAGACGCACCCTTATATATATACACTTATTTTTATATTATTTAATTTATATGTTATCCCTTTAATGCTCCGAACTCCAAATTAAATCCGACGATTGTCGCCCCAAACCAAATAACCCTATTTCAGACTCAATGGAATATGTTTCGTAAACTCATTCGACTGTTTTGATCAGGTTTTATCAAAATTAAAATATAACTTCAAATATTGAATTTAAACATACATTTTAATTTGCCACAACCACATATTGACTCCAAAAGTTATGAAATTTGAAATCTAGCTACGTTTTATAATTACGGTTCTAACAAAACTAATTTCATTGAATTTGAAGACCGTTTGAAAAATGACCTTTTAATCGGCTTACTAAATTTATAACTAAAATTCAATTCGCGTTTAAATTTATCATGCTTACATAGTAATTCCAAATGGTTTAAAATTTTAGACCTGATAATAATTTGACGTTTCGGATCCAATAAAATTAATTTCATCGAAAACGGAGGCCGTTTGCAAAATGGCTATTTTTAAGGGCTATATATAATACTGAAATATATATAAATTCCATAGCAACTATTTAAAATTTTAATTTGGCCATAACTTATAATTTGTAATATGAAAACTCAATTTTTCACATTCTTAGAAAGATATTATTAAACAGATTCTATTGTTTCTTGTTTTACTGAAATCCGATTTGTTTAGAATTCTGTATAATCAATCAAAGTTCAAAACCAAATTTTCAAACTACCTTGCCATTACGAGTTCGTTTTATAATTAATAAAAATATATATGTCAAACTTTGTTTTAAATTAATTCAAGTCGTTTATTCTCAAAATAAACCGCATAAAATATTTAATTTCTATTAAAATCGATTAAAAATAAATTTTAAATTAGTTCCAAAATTCCGGGTTGTTACAATCTGCCTCACTTAAAACTTTTTTGTCCTCGAAAAAGGAATGGAGCTGAAAGTTGTTTAACTAACCAACTCAACTTTCATTATGAGTTGAGTTCTTCAACTTTTCAATTTCTAAGAACTTCTAAATTTCTCTAAAATTTGGCTAACACCTTAAATTTCTGAAAAAAATTGCCATAACCTCCTTTGTATGGGTTGATCTGAACAAATTTATTAGGTCGTATTAGGCACCTAATAAAACAATATATCGTATAAAATCAAATGTGATTTATCTATGCTTAAGGGAGATGTGTAAAAAATCATCCCTTGACCCAGCGATGGGAATTAGTCATAATCCATGTGCTGTATCTAAAACAAGAGAGACATGTACATTTTTGTCATCTCAAGACCTGTGTAGGATTTGTTATTAAATCTTGCAATTTTCTGTTATCAGTTTTTAAGTCCATAATCAGTCCTCAGTTCAACCTGTAGTTCAGTCCTTGCCATACAAGCATCTTGCTCATATGGTACTCCCAACCTCGTCATATAAGCACCAAATGCTTATATGGAATATGTTATGCTATGCTATCTTCAGTAGTATGTTATGCGGTGTAATCCATAATTTATGGGTCATTATCTTGTGGCGTATGTTTTAATTTCACACTGAACAACCATCACAGTGCATCCAAATCACTCACAGTAGTTATATAAAAAATAAAATTGTGCAACCAACTCATAAGGTGCAACTATTTGTCGAGCACGCAATTTATTTCTCTACTCAACTGTAAATCCATAACCTTCTCAACATATATATATTTTTATCCATGCATATGAATCCAATTTGAACTAATTATCAATTCAATTCAATATTATATATGATTTGGCTTAAATTAACCTTCATTCTTATATTGGTTTTATTATTCCAATATTTTTATTAGTTAAACTAATAATCACACAATTCAATCAGTAATCAATTTGTTGTTTAGCTTTTCAAATATATAACTTTTATATACTCAAAAATCATATTTTCAGTGTCAAATCACAAACAATAAAATCTAACTTAGTTTTTGGTTCTCACACCAGTCAAATGGAAATCATATAGATATCCCACTTTAGAAACTCGAACATAAATACTGATGATACTATAGTAATCATCAGGGTCATCTCCGGGCGACTAGAGTGTGATTCTATATCTACCTAGTATATTTGAGACTTCGAATACACGTTAATTACGCGTATATTCGAAATCTTCTTATACTCAATAGTCAAAATTCAAATAAAATATTTAAATACATATAATAAGATATAATTTTGAAAACTAATCCGTTTTTACAATTAAAACTTTTCAAACTCATTCTAGGGTTTCACTAACCCTATCTCTAATGAGTTATTCTTATAGGACATTACTAATCCTATATCTAATGAATTCTTTCATTAACATGTCTTGTTCTCGAGCTTTTTTAACTAAAGCTATGATACCACCTATAGTGACCCGAACTTCCCGGCCGACCTAAACTGAACAAGAAGACAGAATACTTTGAGAACACAATGCAACAGAACGCAAATATGAGAATATTTCATTGCTATTACAACAATTTACATCAGAGTACAAGATGTAAAAGTACAAATAAATAATTTACAGTGGAAAAATATCAGAGATTTAAATTACGTTTAAATACATAAATATAATGTGTAGCAGAAAACATCAACTAACACAACTGAAAGAAACACATGGATAAAAAGCATTCCGAATATAGATCCAGCCGTAATCCACGATCCTGTGAAATGAAATATCCGTAAAAACCAAAACTACAAGCTGTCCATGTGGAAAATATGGGCACCCAGAGGCAATAAACTCCGAGTCGGTCATGGGATTGGTGTGAGAAATAAAACAGCTATTAACTTTTTTTAAATTTTGGGTAAATCGAGGGACCATGCCGTATGACACGGAACGGATTTTCTCCCAAGAATACCATAAAACAAACAACGCAATGCTAAAAGAAAAATGAAGCTATTATAAGACTCAGGTCCCATCACACATTTCAACACCAACCAGAGGATAGAGTTTAACCTTATAATGGCCAAATATGCTTGATACGCGAAATTTATCCTTTATTATTATAAGTGATTAAATCAACTTCAAATACAAATGTATCAATCATAGATGGCATGGTACCCCATCCTACTATGTCGCCATATAGGTTTCAACTAAAATCGAAAGTCACGTACTGGAAATTGGATTTCCATATATGAACCAAGGCAAGCGATCTTCCTTTCCGATTCGAGACACACTAGCAATGACTCAGGATCATGCCATTATGCAACCCAAGGTTAGCCGCATGGCCGGTAAGCCGTCGCTGATTAGTTATACCATAAACTATATGTTAGCCGCAAACCTCTAAAATGGTCACTATGTCGACCAATCAAGATCCATTTGGAGACTCAAATCAAATCTGAGGTACCTTGCCATCCATCAAACAATATCCGACATCCACATAAGTAAAATGTCTGGGCTCTATACCATGACATCACTCGTAGCTAGAAACTAACGTATGTCCATTTCCATGCATTCCTCATCCCGTTTCTAGTTCATATCGGGGTGTGAAGCTCGCGAATTAGTGATACACAAAGCTGCGCTATTTAAAGCCGTGCTTTTATCATCAACCAGAAGACTATGCTTTTCAACACAAGTCTTGATCACTACAACTCAACATGCCACATTGTAAATTCATACCATACCATTAATTTTTACCAATATATAACTTCTAAGCTCGTACGTCTCCATGAAGGGTGTTAAGCAAGAGAATAACTTCTCAGCCACCAAACAGATATATATTTAGCAGAGATTAACGAATACAAATATAGTATTGACATTCAATCCATTTGCAAGTCCATTATGGGTCTGAACGAAACCTGAGGCACCTTATTCCTCATCCCATATGTCCAATACTGGAGAGGGGCCCTCGCATATCCAGTCGATCTCCAAGTACGTATGGACGATCACCACTTATTACCTCTCCTGTACAGCCCAATCAACACATCAGTAATCCTTCATTCGATGTAAAGAACTCCGGTCTTCAACCACCGTTTTCATCGTTGACTTTTAATCGTCATATCAGTTATTCAAAATGGGTTAAACCCGGTCTTTCCGAATAACCCGTGTATCTTATAATCACGTGCTATAATAACACATTATACGCCTTATTCCAATCCAGAATATTCTTTTATTCAAATATTCATTACATTGGGAATAATTTCCATAAATCTTATCAAAGATTTAAATCATTTAAACCTCTTGTTAAATCTTTCCTCAAAAAACTTTGCAAAAGATTTTTTATTATCTTTTAACAATCTTAAACCAAATTAAGGTTTATCCAACTAGTCGGGATTATCGAGCCTTACCGAAGTAATCATTTATTTTATTTTTCTAACCCCAACCTATTCATCCCATGGAGCAAAACTATTAGTACTCCATATCTAACACTTAGTGTGTTATCATTAAAATTAATTACCATTTAATGTTTCAAATCAAATTAAATATTTAACTATCGCATGGAGTAAAACTGGTGATACTCCATTCTCGATCATTTCTTGAACTTGGTAAATTTAATTACCACATTCACATCTCAATATAACTAAAGATTTATTAAAACTCCATTTTAGTTTTAATCTCAAAAATCATTATTTAGTGATTAATCAACTTAGGAAATAAATCATGTCTTTAGCTGGGTTAAAGAACTAATGTTATTTAAAACACAGTTCATAATAAACCCAAATTAGCTTTCGTTAACTATGGAATCTTCACGGGAAAAAAAATTATAATCAATATAAATTTCTGTATCAGACTAATAATATAAATGGAATAATGGCATAGCCTTTTAAATTCCGTATAGTAACGGTCTTCCTTCACAAAAGCTCATCTAGGTTATTAATAAATCAAATTCCACTCAGTTCTAATTTAATGTATTAAATTGGAAAACTTTACTTTGGAAATTCCATTATATCTTAGTTAAAAGAATTATAAATTTCAAAGCTTAACTTCATCGTTAATTGGGTAAAATAATGAACGTTATTTAAAACATTGTTCACGGTAAACCCAAAATCCAATTTCAACTCAATTCAAATTAACTTGATTAATTGGAAAACTTCATTAAATCTTAGTGAAAAGATTTATTATATTCTCAACTGGGTTTAAGAACAGTGTTATTGAAGACACCATTCACGACAAACCTAAAATCCGATTTAATATCAAATATGAGGATCTGAATAGAAAGCATATTGACTTGTATTCAATATCAAATTCTGAAACCAATGGTTATCATATTAGGAATAACAATATCTATATCTTCCAAATTTCTCAACAATATCCATATAATCATGGAATCCAATATCGAAATATTCTAAAGATTATTTCCATTCAAATCCATTCCAATTCATATGTTGGAAAATTCTGGATATATTTAATGAATTCTTTTAGTTCTTATGTTGGAAAATTCTGAAGATTATTTCCATTCAATTTCTTTTAGTTCTTTACTCAAGTTGGAAAAACAACTTACTCTGATAAAAACATCTTTTTTCTTTACAGATGTGGAGTATTTCATCCAAAATCATTTCAAATCATTTTCTATGATTATACATAATTTATTCACATTTTTAATAATTTTATTAAGGCCCTTACATTTGGTTTCCAATATCGGCCACCGAACTGCATCCATGACGACCTTTTCCAAAACTAATTTGAACATATCTTAAAATATAACCATTTGATATCAAATCTCTTATCATCATTCGAAAGCTCTTTTCGATGCAAACCCAATGGTTCCAGTTTTAGGAAAATCCGACGGTCGGATCTCCTGTTACGTCTATTCGAATTTAAAGGTCGAAATTCACGAACAATCGCTGTGCAACACGTTCTATTCAAACCATTTAAATATATATATATATATATATAATGTATTTCATAGATTTCCGCTCATATGTATTTTATAAAACGTTTATAAATTCGTTTTAAAAACGATTCCAACTTCCATTTCAATTTTAAATAAAAATTGAATATTCCATATCATTTTAATATTAAAATGATAATATTTTCAAAATATCATATCTTGAAATCAAATCTTTTCGATATTCATTATAAAATGGACAGAAATTCTGTTCTAGTTAAAATGGCGTATATTCGTTAACTCAGCTTCATATTCATTTCAGTTATGAATATTTCAATATTTTCGTGTCTATCCGAAATCAGACATCAAAATTGATTCTTCACTAAATATTATTTTAAAATATTCATTATTTCTGAATCGGAATCAGACTCAATCAATTACCATATAATTTTAGTTATACGGATTTTGTACATTGCATGTATTCAAAAATAGTGATAAACAACTATTAAACATTCAATTCACATACAGAATGCAATTTACAACTGTATAAGCATTATATAATTAAATAACGCTTATAGCAGTCTGTCAATCAATCGGTTGACATATGGTTAAATCCAAGGGAGATGTGAATTAATTATCATCCCCAAGCCCGTGTGGGGTTTTCAACCATCAAATAAATATTATTATTTGTATGCTTGGGCAATGTGTAAAATCATCATTCTAATACCCATGTGGGCTTTACATCACAATCCATGTGAATTTCTCTATAGTTTAATAATAATAACATTAAAACTGTAAACCTCTATCAATCACCAACCAAATATTGCAATCAAAGGCGTTTCATATATATATTTAGTTATAAAAATAAATAAATATACAAATAATTTAAGTGGGAGAGTTCACATATTGATTTCCACTACGTCAGTCTTTAATTGAGGATTTATTTTTAAACTAAATAAAACGGAGGTTTAATATAACTCAAAATTCATCTTGCTCCGTTTTTGTTTTGGTCTGTTTTGAAATGTAGTGCTCGTTCACACGATTCCAACGAAACTGAAATCATCTATGCATGAGATATGAAAATTTATAATTTAATCACATTTATTATATAATTAAATAAACTAAATTGAATTAAGGATTTTTAATTAACCTTAACCCTTAATTAACCGTCATCTTCCCATATAACATCTTCATGTACAAACGAGCCTAACATCCGCTTCACCGTCTTTACGTCGCACCATTCATCCACTGATATGAGACCACCGCATGACATGTTGGAACCTCGCCACCCTTTGCCCTCAACCACAATGAACTCAGCGGCTCTCCCTCCTCGAAAACACCACCCAAAGCCAGCGGCTTCCATCTCAAAATCTAAACGACTTAGGTCATGATAAATGATCAACTTCGTACGAAAATAAAGCCCTCACAACACTCTTTAATTTTCATGTTATACGTTTTGATTAATTCGTAGGGTATAAGGAGAAATTTGGGATTGAAGTTCGGAGCATCTGGGCTGTCGATTTTAGTGATGGCGGCATGTTCTAAGACTAATGAGTCAGGGTTAGAAAGTTAGGGTTATACATATATATATATACTTAACTTTATATTATTTAATTCATACATTATCCGTTTAATGCTCCGAACTCCAAATTAAATCCAACGACTATCGCCTTTAGCCAAATACCTCCATTTCGGACTCAATGGAATATGTTTCTTAAGCCCATTAGATAGTTTTGATCAGTTTTTACCAAAATTAAAATATAACTTCAAATATTGAATTTAAACGTACATTTTAATTTTCCACGGCCACATATTGACTCCAAAAGTTATGAAATTTGAAATTTAGCTATGTTTTATAATTAGAGTTCTAACAAAACTAATTTTGCTGAATTTGGAGATCGTTTGAAAAATGACCTTTTAATCGGCATATTAAATTTATAACTAAAATTCAATTCACGTTTAAATTTACCACACTTACATATTAATTTCAAATGGCTTGAAATTTTAGACCTGATAATAATTTGACTTCCAGATCTAACAAAATTAATTTCGTCGAAAACGGAGGTCATTTGCAAAATGGTTATTTTTAAGGGCTATATATAATATTAATATATATAAATTCCATACCCACTATTTGAAATTTTAATTTGGCCATAACATACAATTTATAATATGAGAACTCAATTTTTCACATTCGTTAGAAATATATTATTAAACAGATTCTAACGTTTCTTGTTTTACTGAAATCCAATTTGATTTGAATTTTGTATAATCAATCAAAGTTCAAAACCAAATTTTCAAACTACCGCGCCATTACGAGTTCATTTTATAATTAATAAAAACATACACATTCAAACTTCATTTTAAATTAATTCAAGTCATTTATTCTCAAAATAAACAGCATAAAATATTTAATTTCTATTAAAATCAATTAAAAATAAATTTTAAATTGGTTCCAAAATTCTGGGTTGTTACAAGAAGGCTACAAAATTATTTCCAATCCCGCCCTATTGAAGAGTATACTAACCAACCGCTACGGAAGGTCCTATTGAAGAGTATACTAACCAACCGCTACAAGAAGGCATCAAACGGTTGATCAAAAATACAACCCATTATACTAACCGTTCAAACGGTTCGGTTTCGGTTCGGTTTCGATGTAATACGGTTCGGTTTTGGTTCGGTTCGGTTTGAACCCGTATTAAATATGAAACAAGAAAATTACTTTCATCAACAAACAATTTACGATTTTATGACGTTGTGTAATCTGAAGGTTAAAACACATAGTGTTATCTTTAATTAATATAACTACATAATACGTTGAAAATAGAATATATATCGTTAAATTAAAAGTTAGATAGTGTAACAACCCGGAAAATCTGGGCCAGTTTAAAATTTTTATTTTGGCAATTATAGCGAGTTTTGATTATTTAAAATGAATTATTTTAAATAATATCGGCGAGAAATTTATTTTGAATATAATTCGAACGTATATATTATATACGCGTCGTCGTTAGAATATAAATAATTATTTATAATTATAAATAGAATAGAAAATGGCGCGGTAGTTCGATAATTCGATTTCAAACTTCAATTGAATGTACCGGGTACAAAACAATCCGGATTTTAGTGAAACCAAAAATAATGGAATCTAATAGTGGATATCTTTCTATCGAATCCGAAAGATTAGGATTTCATCTTAGGAATGATAAGATATGTTCAGTTGAAAATTCTGAATAGTCGCTATGGAATTCAGGCCCTTAAAAATAGCAATTTTGCAAATGACCTCGGATTTCGACGAAACCAGTTTTGTTGGGTCCGTGATGTTAAGTTATTGCTAGATTCCAAATTTCATAATTTTTCGAATCAATATGTGAGCGTGGCAAAGGAAAACGTGTTTTGACCGTTTCAGTTGATTTTAATCGACTGGAAATTGGCCATTTTTCATACGGTCTCAGAATTCGACGAAACTAGTTTTGTTAGGACCATATCGTCAATACGAAGCTAGAAAATATTTTTCTGGAATTTTTAGAGTTAGAATGTGACCCCGGTAATTTGAAATGTACGTTTAAAATTCAATATAGTGATTTAAATGTAAATTTAACGGAAACTGATTTTAACAGCCGAATCAGCTGACGATACATATCCCATTGTGTTCGGAATGGGGGTGAAACGCTACGGACGACAGGCGGTGGACCTCGTTTAGAGGTCGTTTGAAAAAGTTGACTTTTTGAATTAAAATAAAATAATTAAATAAATAAATTAATAAAAATAAAACTCTCCCCCCTTAACCAGGCCCCCCCCCCCCGATATCCTCTCATTCCAGAAAAAAAAAAAAAAAAGAAAAAAAAAAAAAGCGGAGCCCTGAATCGCGTCTGACCAACGATGACCCGCCGCCACTCCGTCCCCGATCACCACCCTCCGCCGCTCGCAGTCGCCTCCCCCCAGCGATCGCTCTCCCTCCTCCCTCCCCTCTGTAAATCCGTCGCCCCCCTTTTCCTCTACTCGAAAACCCCAACCACCACCCGAAAACCCACCGCACCGCCATCCAAGGCCCTCCGCCACCAGTGAAACCCCTTCCCCCATCTCTTCCGCCACCGTGAGCGCCCCCTCCTCTTGCCTTAGCCGTATCGACGAGCCCCCCCCCTTGTAAGTTTACTGTTTGTTTTTTTCTTTTTCTTTTAAACTGTTTTATTTTATTTTACTTATGTTAAACTGATTTTATTTATTTTAAAAACCGATTTTTTTTAGATTTATAAAACTGATTTTGACTTTATTTTTAAAACTGATTTTTACTTTATTTTGTAAAGTGATAAAAATATAGTTTTTATATTTTTAAAGAATTAAAAATATAGTCTTTACTATATAGGAATATTAAAAATATGATTTTTATATTTTTAAAGTATTAAAAATATAATCTTTATAGGATAGAGAATATAAAAATATCATCTTTGTATATGTAGCGAAATAAAAATCTGATTTTTATTTTATATACGTTGAAATCAAGTGATGAAATTTAAAAAGGTGAAATCTTTAAATTTAAAAAGGCGAAATCTTTATATAGAAAATAGCGTAATAAAAATATAATTTTTATCTATATAGTAGCGAAATAAAAATTCGATTTTTATATATATAGTGGCTACGGGCGACGAAGCTGACGAAGATGCGAGAACGGCGAAGACTTCTGCAAATGAAGTGCCGTGGAGCTTGGATAGCTTTCGGTGAGAACTTCTCACTCAAAATTCTTTTTCTAGTTATATATATATACTAGGATGCAGACGGTGCTTAGTAGCACCCGACACAATCGTCCACAGACCATGGACTTGTTTGTTTGGCTGTTTGGTTGTTGATTGTGATATTGGTTTGAAAGTGGTTTGTGGTGTGAAAAATCGAATCGATAAATTGGTTAGGATTAGACGTGCGCCGTTATAAGGCGAAGGAGTAAGGCTAGGTTAGATTCTTACTCCAAATTTTGTGGTTTGCATAACGAATTGATTTGATTGATGTGTGAATGGCGTGGGCCTTCACTAGACCGGGGATAAGGCTAGGCCTCGTCCCGTTTCTAGTATCGTGCCATTATGCCGCCGAAATTTTCTAAAATAAGTTAGAAAAATAAAAATAGCATTTTATTTAACGAATGAACTGAATAGAAATTCATATGTTAAAATAAAATGTGTTATCGTTAAAAATATAATTTTTAACGTGAATGTGAATAAATAAATATTCATTTACAAACCAGACGGTTTGTTTATGTACACCTATTTGAATGACGTTGATTGGGTCGATAAATTTTACACATCGCCTAACTGCACAAATAAAATATGTGTTTGATTGTTTGAAACCCCACACGGGTGTTAGGATGAAATTTGAAGTTCACTCATCCTGATTGATTAAATATGTCGATCGATTGATTGACAGGCTGTTATAAGCGTTGAATATCTATATTTGATGCTTATACAGTGTAGTGCACTTTGGTTGATGGTTGATTATTTTCAATGCTATTATATACTTGTGTTGTATGAAAATCCATATAATTAATTTTATATGGTAATTGATTGGGCCTCATTCCAGTTTTGAAAAAGAAATATTTGAAATAGAATATTTGAAAATAAAGGAATATATGAAGCCGTGTTGATTAGATTGACGCCATTTTGACGTGAACGATATTTATATCGATTTTGAAAACGATTTCGAAATGAATTGAATTGAAAACGAATTCAAAATGAATTGAAAACGATTTCGAAATGAATTGAATTGAAAACGAATTCAAAATGAATTGAAAACGATTTCGAAATGAATTGAATTGAAAACGAATTCAAAATGGATTGAAAACGATTTCGAAATGAATTGAATTGAAAACGAATTCAAATGGAATTGAAAGCGAATTGAAATGAATTCAAATTGAATTGAAATGAATTCAAATTGAATTGAAATTCGAATCGAATAGAAATGAATTTTAAAACGAATTTATAAAGAAGAATTCAATTTTGGCTTTGAATTGAAATAGAAGTTGAAATAGGTTTTGAAACGATTTTAAAACTATTTATATAATTCGTTTTGAATAGAAATCGACGAAATATATATTATATATATTATATATATATAATATAATGGCCTGAATAGAACGCGCCGCGCCGCGGCAGTTCGCGAATTTCGACCATTGACTTCGAATGGACATTACGGGAGATCCGACCGTCGGATTCTCCTAAAACCGGAACCGTTGGGTTCGTATCGAAAAGAGCTTTCTAATGAAAATTAGAAATTTGAAATCTAACGGTTGGATTTGGAGTTACGTCCAAATCAAATTCGAAAAAGGTCGCTGTAAGTGCAGTTCGATGGCCATTGATGGAAATCGACTGTACGGGCCTTGATAAAATTATTAAAAATAGTAATAATTTGTGTAAAATCATGAGAAATGATTTGTGAAAGTTTGGGATGAAAAACTCCATATTTGAAAAGATAAAAATAGATCTTTATCGAAATGAACTAGTTTTGAACTAGAATTATAATTCTATTTATTTTTAAATAAATAAATTGAATTTGAAATGGTTTTGAAAATAACCAAAATTTCCAATGATTGCATTGGAGTGGATTTGAATCGAAATTGTCTTCGGAATATTTCGATGTTGGAATTCGTGATTATACAGGTGTTGTTATGGAAATTTGAAAGATATATATTTATATCGTTATTTCCAATACGACATTTGTTAGTCGTAGAATTCGATATTGAATATAAGCCGATATATTTTCTATTCAGAGCCTTGTATTGAATATCGAATGTGATTTGGGTTTGTCGTGAATGGTGTCTTCACTAACACTGTTCTTGAACCCAGTTGAGAAAAGATTAAATCTTTTTATTTAGATTTAATGAAGTGTACCAATTAAATGATATTTAATTGGAATTGAATTGGTATTGATTTTTGGGTTTATCGTGAACAGTGTTTTAAATAACACTTGTTCTTTAACCCGATAATTAATCGAATGTGATTTGGGTTAGTCGTGAATGGTGTCTTCACTAACACTGTTCTTGAACCCAGTTGAGAAAAGATTAAATCTTTTTATTAAGATTTAATGAAGTGTACCAATTAAATGATATTTAATTGGAATTGAATTGGTATTGATTTTTGGGTTTATCGTGAACAGTGTTTTAAATAACACTTGTTCTTTAACCCGATAATTAATGGAATGTGATTTTGGGTTTATCGTGAATCGTGTTTTAAATGACACTGATTCTTTAACCCAGATAAGGATTAAAACTAAGTGGAGTTTTAATGAATCTTTAATTAGATTGAAAAGATCGAGAATGGAGTATCACCAGTTTTGCTCCAGGCGATAGTTAAATCTTTAATTAGATTTGAACGTGAAATTTAGAAACTAACTGTCGGTTAGCCAAGCAGAATGGTTTTCTGGATATTGATCTGATGTTGGTTTCGGCCTTCGGGGTTAATATTTGGGGAATTATTCTCTTGATTAATTTACGGTTAGTGACTAATGAATTGGAATGAGGCGTATGTTGTGTTTGTGTAACACTTATTTAAAATATACGCGGGTTATTCGGAAAGACCGGGTTCATCCCATTCTGAATAACTGATACGACGATAAGTCGAAGATGAAGACGATGGTCGAAGACCGGAGGTCTTCACGTCGTTTGGGTGATAACTGATGATCTTGATTGGGCTGTACACCCAAGAAGATGGAAACAGTTGGTGATCGTCCAGACGTACTTGGAGATCGATGGATATGCGGGGTACTAGGTGCCTCCGGTTTCGTTCAGGCCCAGAACGGACTTGTAAATGGACTGTGTGTCTGACATTGGATTTCATTCTGTGTGACTGATATCGGTTGCATAGAGTGGTTTGCCTGTGTGGCATGCTAAGATGCAAATGATCAAGGCTTCTGTTGAAAAGCAAAGTCTTGTGGTGATGATCAAAGCACGGCCTTTGTGGCGTAGCTTTGTGTAACGTTTACTTCGCGAGTTTCACACCCGGTATGAACCAAAAACGGGAGAGGACATCAGGGGGGACTTGCGTTTCTTTCTAGCTAGAAGTGGCGTCAGTGGTTTTACACGCCCTGACGAGTTTGACTTATGTGGTTGTTGCGGTTGCGAGGCGCCTCGGTTATATCGGTTTCGGCCGAATGCATTCTGGTCGGCTGACGGACCAGACTTACACCCCATAGGGTGGGGAGACGTATTGTTCAGGCATTATAATCCACTTCGTGTGGACCGGCCCTGACGATCCAAGGTACGGTTGCGGCTGTGCCTGAGACACGGGCTAGAGCGTCTCGAATCGGTTGAGGACTATCTTTTGCCTCGGTTCATAGATGGAAATCCAATTTCCAAATACGTGACACTTGCGATTTTGATTGTATAACTTATATCTGGCGACATAGTGGTATGGGGCATTCATGCCGCCTATGATTGATACTTATGATTTGAAGTTGTTTTATACACTATGCACTTATAATAGTATCAAATGATTTGTTTTAAACGTATCAAGCATGCTTTGGCTGTTATAAGGTAAAAACCCTATCCTCCGGCTTGCGTTGCATTGTGTGATGGGACCTGGGTCTTATAACAGCTTCATTTTTCTTTATTTAGCATTGCGCTGTTTGTTTTATGCACTGGTATTCTTGGGAGGAAACCCGTTCCGTGTTATACGGCGTGGTCCCTTGTTTTACCTAATGATTTAAAATAAAGATTAATAACTGTTTTAGTTCTCACACCAGTCCCATGACTGACCTGGAGTTTATTGTTTTAACCTAAACTCTGGGTGCCCTTATTTTGACACGGGCAGCTAGTAGTTTCGGTTTTGCAGATTTATATTCACAGGATCCTGGTTTACAGCTGGAACGATATCCGGAAAGCTTTGTATCCGTATATCTACTTCTAGTTGTGTATTGTATTATTTTCCGCTGCTATGTATTTAAATGTAATTTAAATCTCTGATATTTCTGTGTAATATTGTTTCATACTCTGTATATTCTTGTAATCTGATGCATTGTTGTAATATACAATGAAATGTTCTTCTGTATGCGTTCTGTTGTGGTTTGTTCTCGAACTATCCGACGCTTTCCTTTACGGGGAAGTTGCGGGTCTTTACACGTGGTATCAGAGCTTTGGTTTACAAAGCTCAGAGAACAAGACACATTAGAAACATACGAAAGAATTCATCAGATATTGGATTAGTAATATCCAATGGAATGACTCGTTAGAGATGGGATCAGTAGTATCCTAGAACGAGTGTGAAGAGTATATTTTTAAAATGAAAACAAAGTTTTGTTTTGAAAATTTAAATCAATTATTCGTATTTGATTATTTATATTGAATGTGGACAATCCAGTATATATAGATTTTGCGTATACGTCTGATCCGCGTGTATTCGAAATTTTAATATACTGGATAGATATAGAATCACACTCTAGTCGCCCGGAGATGATTCAGATGATGAGGCATCATCATCAGTGTTTATATTCGAGCGACGAAAGTGAGATTTCTATATATTTCCTATTGGCTGGTGTGAGAACCAAAACTAATATAGTTGGAATACATTGTTGTGATTTGGCATCAAAACATAAATTTTTGTATATGTATCAAAATTATGAATTTGAGACTCTAATTCACTAATTGATTGATGTTTGTGTTGTTTGTTTATTTGGTTGATAATTGTGAACCATTTAGCCTAGTTGAACCAAATATTGAATTATATTGAAAATTAGTCGCATTTGCTTGCATACATGTATATCTTTTGAACAGGTCATAGTAAGGAGGCTAGAGCCAGAGAATAAAATTTGTTTGCCCGACAAATAGGTACATGTTTACTACATAATTTCCTGTTTTGTTTGGGTGATGATGATTTTGTGAGCCTATTGGCTAGCCGCTTGGCTTTTTCTTTTTCTTTTTGAGATCTGAAGGACCGGGGAAGCTATTTGAAATTCCCCGATGCTCCCGGTGCAGGGGAGGTTATGGCGAAATTTTTCAAAAATTTAGGGTGTTAGCCAAATTTTTGAAATTTTGAAAATTCTCAGAAACTAAAGAGTTGGAGAATGGAAGCCTGATCGATCGTAGAGCTGATTAATCAAACCACTTTCGACTTTGTTCCTTTTCGGGGACGAAAAGTTTTAAGTGGGGGAGATTGTAACAACCCGGAAAATCTGGGCCAGTTTAAAATTTTTATTTTGGCAATTATAGCGAGTTTTGATTATTTAAAATGAATTATTTTAAATAATATCGGCGAGAAATTTATTTTGAATATAATTCGAACGTATATATTATATACGCGTCGTCGTTAGAATATAAATAATTATTTATAATTATAAATAGAATAGAAAATGGCGCGGTAGTTCGATAATTCGATTTCAAACTTCAATTGAATGTACCGGGTACAAAACAATCCGGATTTTAGTGAAACCAAAAATAATGGAATCTAATAGTGGATATCTTTCTATCGAATCCGAAAGATTAGGATTTCATCTTAGGAATGATAAGATATGTTCAGTTGAAAATTCTGAATAGTCGCTATGGAATTCAGGCCCTTAAAAATAGCAATTTTGCAAATGACCTCGGATTTCGACGAAACCAGTTTTGTTGGGTCCGTGATGTTAAGTTATTGCTAGATTCCAAATTTCATAATTTTTCGAATCAATATGTGAGCGTGGCAAAGGAAAACGTGTTTTGACCGTTTCAGTTGATTTTAATCGACTGGAAATTGGCCATTTTTCATACGGTCTCAGAATTCGACGAAACTAGTTTTGTTAGGACCATATCGTCAATACGAAGCTAGAAAATATTTTTCTGGAATTTTTAGAGTTAGAATGTGACCCCGGTAATTTGAAATGTACGTTTAAAATTCAATATAGTGATTTAAATGTAAATTTAACGGAAACTGATTTTAACAGCCGAATCAGCTGACGATACATATCCCATTGTGTTCGGAATGGGGGTGAAACGCTACGGACGACAGGCGGTGGACCTCGTTTAGAGGTCGTTTGAAAAAGTTGACTTTTTGAATTAAAATAAAATAATTAAATAAATAAATTAATAAAAATAAAACTCTCCCCCCTTAACCAGGCCCCCCCCCCGATATCCTCTCATTCCAGAAAAAAAAAAAAAAAAGAAAAAAAAAAAAAGCGGAGCCCTGAATCGCGTCTGACCAACGATGACCCGCCGCCACTCCGTCCCCGATCACCACCCTCCGCCGCTCGCAGTCGCCTCCCCCCAGCGATCGCTCTCCCTCCTCCCTCCCCTCTGTAAATCCGTCGCCCCCCTTTTCCTCTACTCGAAAACCCCAACCACCACCCGAAAACCCACCGCACCGCCATCCAAGGCCCTCCGCCACCAGTGAAACCCCTTCCCCCATCTCTTCCGCCACCGTGAGCGCCCCCTCCTCTTGCCTTAGCCGTATCGACGAGCCCCCCCCCCTTGTAAGTTTACTGTTTGTTTTTTTCTTTTTCTTTTAAACTGTTTTATTTTATTTTACTTATGTTAAACTGATTTTATTTATTTTAAAAACCGATTTTTTTTAGATTTATAAAACTGATTTTGACTTTATTTTTAAAACTGATTTTTACTTTATTTTGTAAAGTGATAAAAATATAGTTTTTATATTTTT
Source organism: Allium sativum (assembly GCA_030737875.1). Classification (NCBI taxonomy): domain Eukaryota; kingdom Viridiplantae; phylum Streptophyta; class Magnoliopsida; order Asparagales; family Amaryllidaceae; genus Allium; species Allium sativum. The sequence continues at coordinate 44,815,538 of CM060921.1, forward strand.
AAAGAATTAAAAATATAGTCTTTACTATATAGGAATATTAAAAATATGATTTTTATATTTTTAAAGTATTAAAAATATAATCTTTATAGGATAGAGAATATAAAAATATCATCTTTGTATATGTAGCGAAATAAAAATCTGATTTTTATTTTATATACGTTGAAATCAAGTGATGAAATTTAAAAAGGTGAAATCTTTAAATTTAAAAAGGCGAAATCTTTATATAGAAAATAGCGTAATAAAAATATAATTTTTATCTATATAGTAGCGAAATAAAAATTCGATTTTTATATATATAGTGGCTACGGGCGACGAAGCTGACGAAGATGCGAGAACGGCGAAGACTTCTGCAAATGAAGTGCCGTGGAGCTTGGATAGCTTTCGGTGAGAACTTCTCACTCAAAATTCTTTTTCTAGTTATATATATATACTAGGATGCAGACGGTGCTTAGTAGCACCCGACACAATCGTCCACAGACCATGGACTTGTTTGTTTGGCTGTTTGGTTGTTGATTGTGATATTGGTTTGAAAGTGGTTTGTGGTGTGAAAAATCGAATCGATAAATTGGTTAGGATTAGACGTGCGCCGTTATAAGGCGAAGGAGTAAGGCTAGGTTAGATTCTTACTCCAAATTTTGTGGTTTGCATAACGAATTGATTTGATTGATGTGTGAATGGCGTGGGCCTTCACTAGACCGGGGATAAGGCTAGGCCTCGTCCCGTTTCTAGTATCGTGCCATTATGCCGCCGAAATTTTCTAAAATAAGTTAGAAAAATAAAAATAGCATTTTATTTAACGAATGAACTGAATAGAAATTCATATGTTAAAATAAAATGTGTTATCGTTAAAAATATAATTTTTAACGTGAATGTGAATAAATAAATATTCATTTACAAACCAGACGGTTTGTTTATGTACACCTATTTGAATGACGTTGATTGGGTCGATAAATTTTACACATCGCCTAACTGCACAAATAAAATATGTGTTTGATTGTTTGAAACCCCACACGGGTGTTAGGATGAAATTTGAAGTTCACTCATCCTGATTGATTAAATATGTCGATCGATTGATTGACAGGCTGTTATAAGCGTTGAATATCTATATTTGATGCTTATACAGTGTAGTGCACTTTGGTTGATGGTTGATTATTTTCAATGCTATTATATACTTGTGTTGTATGAAAATCCATATAATTAATTTTATATGGTAATTGATTGGGCCTCATTCCAGTTTTGAAAAAGAAATATTTGAAATAGAATATTTGAAAATAAAGGAATATATGAAGCCGTGTTGATTAGATTGACGCCATTTTGACGTGAACGATATTTATATCGATTTTGAAAACGATTTCGAAATGAATTGAATTGAAAACGAATTCAAAATGAATTGAAAACGATTTCGAAATGAATTGAATTGAAAACGAATTCAAAATGAATTGAAAACGATTTCGAAATGAATTGAATTGAAAACGAATTCAAAATGGATTGAAAACGATTTCGAAATGAATTGAATTGAAAACGAATTCAAATGGAATTGAAAGCGAATTGAAATGAATTCAAATTGAATTGAAATGAATTCAAATTGAATTGAAATTCGAATCGAATAGAAATGAATTTTAAAACGAATTTATAAAGAAGAATTCAATTTTGGCTTTGAATTGAAATAGAAGTTGAAATAGGTTTTGAAACGATTTTAAAACTATTTATATAATTCGTTTTGAATAGAAATCGACGAAATATATATTATATATATTATATATATATAATATAATGGCCTGAATAGAACGCGCCGCGCCGCGGCAGTTCGCGAATTTCGACCATTGACTTCGAATGGACATTACGGGAGATCCGACCGTCGGATTCTCCTAAAACCGGAACCGTTGGGTTCGTATCGAAAAGAGCTTTCTAATGAAAATTAGAAATTTGAAATCTAACGGTTGGATTTGGAGTTACGTCCAAATCAAATTCGAAAAAGGTCGCTGTAAGTGCAGTTCGATGGCCATTGATGGAAATCGACTGTACGGGCCTTGATAAAATTATTAAAAATAGTAATAATTTGTGTAAAATCATGAGAAATGATTTGTGAAAGTTTGGGATGAAAAACTCCATATTTGAAAAGATAAAAATAGATCTTTATCGAAATGAACTAGTTTTGAACTAGAATTATAATTCTATTTATTTTTAAATAAATAAATTGAATTTGAAATGGTTTTGAAAATAACCAAAATTTCCAATGATTGCATTGGAGTGGATTTGAATCGAAATTGTCTTCGGAATATTTCGATGTTGGAATTCGTGATTATACAGGTGTTGTTATGGAAATTTGAAAGATATATATTTATATCGTTATTTCCAATACGACATTTGTTAGTCGTAGAATTCGATATTGAATATAAGCCGATATATTTTCTATTCAGAGCCTTGTATTGAATATCGAATGTGATTTGGGTTTGTCGTGAATGGTGTCTTCACTAACACTGTTCTTGAACCCAGTTGAGAAAAGATTAAATCTTTTTATTTAGATTTAATGAAGTGTACCAATTAAATGATATTTAATTGGAATTGAATTGGTATTGATTTTTGGGTTTATCGTGAACAGTGTTTTAAATAACACTTGTTCTTTAACCCGATAATTAATCGAATGTGATTTGGGTTAGTCGTGAATGGTGTCTTCACTAACACTGTTCTTGAACCCAGTTGAGAAAAGATTAAATCTTTTTATTAAGATTTAATGAAGTGTACCAATTAAATGATATTTAATTGGAATTGAATTGGTATTGATTTTTGGGTTTATCGTGAACAGTGTTTTAAATAACACTTGTTCTTTAACCCGATAATTAATGGAATGTGATTTTGGGTTTATCGTGAATCGTGTTTTAAATGACACTGATTCTTTAACCCAGATAAGGATTAAAACTAAGTGGAGTTTTAATGAATCTTTAATTAGATTGAAAAGATCGAGAATGGAGTATCACCAGTTTTGCTCCAGGCGATAGTTAAATCTTTAATTAGATTTGAACGTGAAATTTAGAAACTAACTGTCGGTTAGCCAAGCAGAATGGTTTTCTGGATATTGATCTGATGTTGGTTTCGGCCTTCGGGGTTAATATTTGGGGAATTATTCTCTTGATTAATTTACGGTTAGTGACTAATGAATTGGAATGAGGCGTATGTTGTGTTTGTGTAACACTTATTTAAAATATACGCGGGTTATTCGGAAAGACCGGGTTCATCCCATTCTGAATAACTGATACGACGATAAGTCGAAGATGAAGACGATGGTCGAAGACCGGAGGTCTTCACGTCGTTTGGGTGATAACTGATGATCTTGATTGGGCTGTACACCCAAGAAGATGGAAACAGTTGGTGATCGTCCAGACGTACTTGGAGATCGATGGATATGCGGGGTACTAGGTGCCTCCGGTTTCGTTCAGGCCCAGAACGGACTTGTAAATGGACTGTGTGTCTGACATTGGATTTCATTCTGTGTGACTGATATCGGTTGCATAGAGTGGTTTGCCTGTGTGGCATGCTAAGATGCAAATGATCAAGGCTTCTGTTGAAAAGCAAAGTCTTGTGGTGATGATCAAAGCACGGCCTTTGTGGCGTAGCTTTGTGTAACGTTTACTTCGCGAGTTTCACACCCGGTATGAACCAAAAACGGGAGAGGACATCAGGGGGGACTTGCGTTTCTTTCTAGCTAGAAGTGGCGTCAGTGGTTTTACACGCCCTGACGAGTTTGACTTATGTGGTTGTTGCGGTTGCGAGGCGCCTCGGTTATATCGGTTTCGGCCGAATGCATTCTGGTCGGCTGACGGACCAGACTTACACCCCATAGGGTGGGGAGACGTATTGTTCAGGCATTATAATCCACTTCGTGTGGACCGGCCCTGACGATCCAAGGTACGGTTGCGGCTGTGCCTGAGACACGGGCTAGAGCGTCTCGAATCGGTTGAGGACTATCTTTTGCCTCGGTTCATAGATGGAAATCCAATTTCCAAATACGTGACACTTGCGATTTTGATTGTATAACTTATATCTGGCGACATAGTGGTATGGGGCATTCATGCCGCCTATGATTGATACTTATGATTTGAAGTTGTTTTATACACTATGCACTTATAATAGTATCAAATGATTTGTTTTAAACGTATCAAGCATGCTTTGGCTGTTATAAGGTAAAAACCCTATCCTCCGGCTTGCGTTGCATTGTGTGATGGGACCTGGGTCTTATAACAGCTTCATTTTTCTTTATTTAGCATTGCGCTGTTTGTTTTATGCACTGGTATTCTTGGGAGGAAACCCGTTCCGTGTTATACGGCGTGGTCCCTTGTTTTACCTAATGATTTAAAATAAAGATTAATAACTGTTTTAGTTCTCACACCAGTCCCATGACTGACCTGGAGTTTATTGTTTTAACCTAAACTCTGGGTGCCCTTATTTTGACACGGGCAGCTAGTAGTTTCGGTTTTGCAGATTTATATTCACAGGATCCTGGTTTACAGCTGGAACGATATCCGGAAAGCTTTGTATCCGTATATCTACTTCTAGTTGTGTATTGTATTATTTTCCGCTGCTATGTATTTAAATGTAATTTAAATCTCTGATATTTCTGTGTAATATTGTTTCATACTCTGTATATTCTTGTAATCTGATGCATTGTTGTAATATACAATGAAATGTTCTTCTGTATGCGTTCTGTTGTGGTTTGTTCTCGAACTATCCGACGCTTTCCTTTACGGGGAAGTTGCGGGTCTTTACAGATAGGAATTTGTTAACTTTTTTTATCATAACATTGTCGGTGTAGCTATGCGGTTCGGTTCGATTTAATACGGTTTGGTAAAAGTTCAAACCGCAACCGAACCGTATTATGTGAGGCGGTTCGGTTTGGATTGTTTGCTTTAGAGAGAGAATCTGGTGCGGTTTTCTGTACCGTTTTTACGGTTCGGTCTGGGCGGTTTCCGCATTGCGGTGCGGTTTATGCCCATACCTAATTTTAACAGCTGGAAAAAAAAAATCTCCATACCCTAAATAATTTAACCTTCACGGAAATCAATCATCCTTTTTCCCCAATCTTTAATGTCAGCCTTCTCATTCGAAGTTGCTCCTCCGCTTGCACCCTTCTCGCTCCACCCTCGACCATCCCACAAACATTGAATGTCTCGAACTCGTGGTCACCGTGAGGCTTGTCGCTGTCCCTCTACCAACGTATATCTCCTCTTTCCAAATCGAGGGCTTCACCAAAGCCGATCCCCACCTCCAACGCTGCCCGACTCCGCGCCACCACCTGGAGATCATCGTCGCCAAGGCCCCCTCGAAGCTGGTGCTTCCATCGCCAGTTGTATGCCTTCGAACTGAGTTCTCCTTCCCCCAATCGGAGGTCCGTAGTTTATTCTTAGAAAAAAGAGTGTAGGAATGGAGATACACTTGTAGTATCAAACCGAAACCCGCACTCAAGTCAGAGCACCAACGTACTTCGAAAGCTTGGACTCCCCATTTTCGACCCATTCTAACGTCGGCCATCTTCCAACTGCCGGTATCCGCTCTGAATCCGTCTGCTACTGCCACCATTAACAGCAACTCCTGCTTCTTCCCCAAGGTAATTTTACTTACGATTAAATCTATTTCAATTTTTCTACTTTAGTTACACTAAATATAATTAGTGTGGATTGTTTGCTGCTACATCTCATTTTGGTTGATAAACTTGGTTGATTTGTGATTTACTATAAGTTAGTGACGCCGTTGCATCGTATCACGTCTGCTACCCTGTCCCTTGCTTTGATTGCCTCTGCATTTTCTTTATTTATGTGTGTTGTAGGATCATCAATTTGGCTGGATTTGAATATTTTGTTCCCTATAAGACTTCAGTTGCATGGTTTAGCCTATTACACCAAGCTGTAATAATTTTTATCCTTAGTGAATTCATGTAGTACATGGACAAGTCATAATTGAAATTGTGTTACATACCCTTTTGAAATTTCCAATTTTGTTTGTAGTGTGCATATTATTTTGAATAATATTTGCTATATGTCATACCTTGTTAGCATGGCCCTTATTTTCTTCACTTGCCAGAAACAAGTGTCTTCTGTCGCTACCAACTATGCTTTCATGAAATCAGCATGTTATTTATTTGACCATATGATACGTGCAGGTTCTAAATTTGATATGCATGCATTAAACTCAAAATGCCTTTTTATGATGCACCGTAAATGTCCTAGTTGGTGAAAGAAATATATACCTGGCAACTTATAACTGTGGACTGGTTACGTCTAAATTTTTTCCCACTCAGCACCGCTTAGTCTCATTTAGTATAAAACACTCTTTTCATTTTATCCTATTGGCTTCTTTGCGATAAACCAATGAATTTAAACACTTTATGGTATTGAATCTTGTGACTTTGTTTAAAACCTGATGCATGCTCCTTTTATATGCATGTACCTTGCTGTCCATTGGTTAGGCCACTTAGTTACTTCATTTTTCACAAGTTTGTCCCTCAGTGATGCGTATACCTATATTTACTCAACACTTTGTTAGGTTTTAGAGCAACTATATACATACTATATACACTTTACTGGATGTGCCTAATGAGAAATTGCATCCCGTTTACATGACTGGCCACCAATCTATTTTATGTACTCACGCCTTATTCTAAACTGGAATGGGTATATTTTTGCTTGTGGTACCTATCTCTTTTATGTATTCACGTATGGATTGCCCTGTTTCTATAATCTGGAACTTCCCTACATTTATGCCATGCTGAAATGGAGGATTTATACATTTGATACCTTGTGGTTTTGCATTTGTCACACAGGCGGCACTTTACGCAATTCGAGAATTAGCTATCATATTAGCTATCTGGTTTTGGTTTGTATACATCATTTATTGAACATGTTATTGAACACTGGTGTGCTATTTTTTTTCCTATCGCACATGTCACTATCTGAACCATGCAGGTACTTCGACCCGTCATGCTATATATGTTTCGGAAGTTCTTATGGCTAGCATACTCGAATTATTTTATATTGTTGGGATTAAACTAAGTATATTATGTGTTTATTCAAAGTTGCTTACTTGAAATAAGTTCAATCCCAACTCGGTTGTTTTGTGTTTTTGCATGAAATGCTCGGGTCAGACCCAAAGTGGTCCAGGTTTAAAGATTTCAGCTCGCAAAAAGGAGATGCATGTGAAGACATAAAGACGCATGCACGCGCTAAGTTCATCAAAACAGTAAATTTGTTTGAAGAAATTTATGTACATCTTATTTTATTTTCCACTGTAAAATATTGTATACAACTCTGATATTTATATGAAATTTTTTATTCCACTGCAATTGTTGTATTCTGTGTTAGTTATGTTTAAACCCTATAAACCAATAACAATCTTCTGTTTTGGACGTTCTGAGTTGGTTTAATTACCGACTTAGGAAGCTAAAATGGCAGGTAATTACATTTGGTATCAGAGCTTTGGTTTATGCAACGCTTGGCTTATTGGGTTTAAAACTCATTAGAGATTAGGTAGAAATACCTTGGAATGATCGGAATTGATGCTAGAACCATCGAATTTCGGGAAGAATAAAATATTTTGAAGAAAATATGGAAATAAATATTTTGAAGGAAAATATTTTCAAAAATAAAAGGTTTCTTTTGGAATTCTTGCGTAAAAGCCTTTATCCGTTGACGAGTCATTCAAAATCATCAGAAAATAAAAGTGATTAATGAAACTAGGTTTTACCAAGTGTATGAAATCTTCCAAGTGATGTTGATTTTGTTGAAAAATCAGAGATGAGTACTAAGAACGGGTTTTCCGAAAGTACATTAAAAGCTTAGTAAAGTGGAAATTTGACGATACTCGAACGGTTGTTGAGACAGGAACGGAATCGGTAGTGGAATTGACTCAGATCGGATTGAAATTAGCATTAATTACCTTAATGTGTTCGATCTTTATTTAAACTATTTTGTTATAAATTTTAATCTATAATTTAACTTGTTTTACCAATCGGTTCAAACTTATACTATTTACATTCGCTGAACTATTTGTATCTTTGATGTTTTAGACACAAATGACTTGACTATTTTAAATTTGCTTTACTTAAACTATTTACAGTTTTATTGGTATTTAGCTAACATTTATTTTCTATATGTGCTAAGCTTTCTAACTTTCTAAATTATTTTGTATTTAACAATTTATATAATATTTTAGCTTTTCTCGATTTGTGCGTGTCATCCTTGCGCAGGGTCATGCTATTCTTCTCTGTATTTAACAATTTATATAATATTTTTAGCTTTTAATTTTGCATTCCTTTATTTAGCTTCAATTTTGTCTTCACTATTTTATTTAACAAATTATTGTAAGTATAGTGTTTAAACCTCCTAACTTATCTCTTTTATTTTGTACTAAATTATTTGTATTTAGCTTATATATATTATATTCTTCGTTTTATTCTAGCTCTTTTGTATTTATCGCTAACATTTTGCTCTTGACTTAATTACTTGCATTTAACAATTTATAGTATTTTAATTTTCTCTCTTATTTAACCTACTTATTTATTTCAATTCAAATATATTGCTTTGTAAACTATTGTATTTACCTATTGTTTATCCTATTTTACTTTATTGTTGTACTGAAACTATTTTACCTAAATTATCTTGTACTTAACTATTTTATTTGGTTTGTAACTTGTGAAGCTTTTACTTTATTTTCTTACCCAAGCTTGTTTATTTCAACTTATGCTACTTAAAACCTTATTCAAATTATCGAACGTAATTGTTTTAGGAAATGTATGCATTTTGGTCTAAGCAATTTTAGTCCAAGTAATTGAATGTGAAGATTCGATTGAAGAATGACACGCGTGACGTAAAAATCAAAATCAAATATGACGTTTTGATAACAAGATTTATTTGAGAATATCAGTTTGAATTTCTGAAATGACATTGAACATCGAGTCGATTTAGAAATAAAAAAAAAATGATTTTGAGGTCGAAATGAAAATTTCAAGGAAATTAAGATTAAAATAAGAAATTTTAAATGGCAATTGAGATACAAATTCTCGAAACTTATATATGAACATATAAGAAAGTGATTAACTTCGAAAACTACCATTCTGGAAGGAAATTGATTTGAAATGGAGTCTTATATAAGGAAAACATATATAAGAATGATGTGTTTGAAAACATGATTTGGAAAACTTTTGCAAATGAACACTTATATAAGTGCGACGTATCAAAACGTGAAATGAAGTACTATGTATATATAGTATCATATGTTTTCAAATCAAGATATGAGCAATAACTTCTGGTGAAAATCGCAATCCTATTTGACAGGAAGTGCATTGGAACTCCGCGGGAGTGTCCATTCAAAAACCGCAGCTGTCTTGGACTCCAAGTTTGGGATAATCCATGAAATCGACGACCGCGTTATGAGTACATATACATGTATTATATTATGATGATTATTGATTTTCTAGCGTTATTTGTGGGGCGTGATGCCTACAGAACAAGCGACTCCACTGGTATAGTGGCACAACCGACGAGTAAATGCGATTTAGACACCATAGAGTGATTTGAGGGGTTGAGATGCCTGCAGTACAAGCGACTTTAATGGGATAGTAATGTAACCGTCATGTTACTGCAATCTATGGCAACAACCATGGCGAGATCGAGGGGTGTGATACCTCAGAAATTGAACGAACACGTCAACCATCAACCGAAATGAGACTGGTGAGTTAATACTCACAGCCTCTGGAATCCGATAATGTGTTAAATTCATAGAAAGATATAACTTATAGTTAACAGTATAAATTGGATAATTGGTTGTTATGGATGTTATTGGTCGGTTATTGTTTGATTGTTTATCGTTATTTATATTTCACCATTTTAAATGCATTATATTACTTGAATTCATTTCATATATTATTATCAAACATTATAACGAGTTGTAATATAGGGAAGAACAGGTTGGAGGGATCCGACTGGATTCCTCAAAACATTATATATGTTGTTTGTTTTATATTGTTGATATATGAACTGATTGAACCCCGAATGGCGTTAAATCCTGTTTGAATGTTGATGGTTGAATGGATACTCTTCAGTGTCGTGTTTATAATCAATCGGCAATATTGATTTTGTGGTTGGTAGCGAATGGCCTAAAATGTATTGTTTTTAGACGTCGTTCTACCATTAGGTGAATGGACGTAGTTTTAAAGTTACAAACTATATTATAACCGAATTGAAGTTTTTCAGCCATTTTATGTAAATAATTAAATTAGTGATTTATAAATAAATATTTTAAATCTATTTTAAAAAAGAAATTATTTAAATTGGTTATGCAATAAAATCTTATGATTTAAACAAGTGCTAAAAACAGAAAACCAAAGAATATACTTACTTGGTAGTAAAATGGAATAATTGTTTTTAAAACAATTAAATACTGTTTTTAAATTAATTAAATTATTTAATTAATTTAAAAGGGGAAATGACAATGAGAATTAGTTAATAGTTAACTGATAGTGAAAATTAGGCTCACATCCTTAAAAATAAACTTAATTAGGCTCACATCCTCCCCTTTAGAAAAATAAAAATTTCATCCCTGTTTTCAAACATCGGCTCTTTTTTTTACAGAACTACCCCTTTCATTTAATTAATGCCGTAACTTTTGTAATACGAAACAACATATTAGGGTTTTATTTTTTTCCAGAATCGTATAGTTCAATTTCATGGCGGCGCGACATCGTTCTCAAATTTTGCATTTCTTCAATCTATAATTTACGGCGCTCGCAATTCTTTCAGTGATTTATTTAGATTCATCCTTGTATATACACTGAATGTTTGTTCTTCGAGGTAAATTATACTTTTTTTAATTTTCATTTTGTACGGGTATCATTTTTTGCTCGATCTTTGTTAACTAGTTAATCTGATCTTCTTTAGTTTTATAGACTTGTTGATTAACAATATTGTATTTAGTTATAATGTTATTATAGATTGTACAAGTTTACTTGTTTAGTTCGGCAATTCATTTGTTCTTATATTCTGAATATGTGTATATAAATATGCATACTTTGGTAATATTTGCATAAAAATATGCAACTATTGTTATAACGGGTGTAACAGGGCTTTGCATATAATCACCGGTTTTAAATCTTTGCTTCGTATAACAGTTTTCCTCCTGCTATTGGTGTATTGGTGCTGTTGATGTTTGGTAATGACAGATGTGGATAAGGATGTTTAATAGCTGCTGTTGGAAAAAATGGAATTGAAGGTTTGTTGTGTTACAGTTTATTTTTCACTTATACCGTTAATTATTGTGTTTTTAATCATACATATATGCTATTTTTCTGAGTATGTGCATGTGTTCATGAATTTAATCTAAACAGTATAATATTCGTTTGTATATATGCTTTTAATTATGCATATTTTGGTTTATATAGCATGCAATAATGCAGAAATTGAAAACAAATGAATACAATTGAGCGGAATTTTGAATTAAATGCATAATGGTATGCATTTAATCTGGATACATGCATGCTTGAATGTAATTATTATATCGGTACAGATTGTTTTCGTCTGTTATAGTTTTGTGCATTCACGTATGCAAATTTTAATTGAATATGAATGCATGTGTGCAAATTTGATTAAATATTAAAAAATAAAACATAAATGTATGTATGAATACGATTTTATTGCAAATTTGTGCTGCAGTATACTAATTATTTGTTCCAATTTTACTTCTTTTTTGTACCATTTGTTTATGTAGTTTATTTTATTCTTTTAATATTATTTATTTATTTTATTCATAGGTTTTTTCCATGTAGCAATTGCTATTGTGTCTGGAGAAGATGAAGACAATTGGATTTGGTATTGTCAGCAGCTCAAAATTTTCTGAAAGATGATCATAGAAGATGACGTGTTCTTCAAAAGACTATTACATGTTTTTTTTGTAATTTTTTTTAACAAATTTATACTGTATAGTGTTGTGAGCATTTACATTTTGGTTTAAATTTAGCTCAGTATTTTAATGTTAAATTCTGTGATTTTAATAGTTATTTCTTTTGCCTTATATACATGCAATTATTCAGCGTACTTGCATACATGTATGCAATTATGCAGAATATTTGTACCATCTTTTCCTGCTATTTTACATTGCTGTGTAAATGTATTAAACAGTTCGTGGTAGTTACATACAGATACGAAAGTATGTTTATAACTGGCTAATGTATATGAGTATTCTCAAATGTTGCATACTAGTATGCAATTATTCTAATTAAGTGCATGCAAGTATTCAAATGTTCAGCGTGTATGCATATTTTCTTTTATCGATGAATATTTATTCACTTTGTCTATTATGAATTTTTTTAACCTGCCTATTTTCCAGTTTAAATTTTCATATAAAAAAACAATGGCGACATCGACTATTGGAATAACGAGTCTGCAAATACTTGCACGTATGTAAGCAATTATATGAAAAAAAAATGCATAAATGTATTCAAGTATTCAAGTTAAGCTCAGAATTAAAAAAAATTAAAGCACTCCCATTTTTAGTTCATTTAAGATCAGAAGAATTTTTTTATGTATATAAATTTCATCTGTAATTCAGCAATGGAACTACATAGTCATGTCATAGTAATTCAGTAATTTAAGCTATTAATATCTCGACCAAATCTATACATGATTTCAAGCTTTCTCCTGCTAACTTTCAACTGCATCATTTTCTTTTACATTAGGTCTCTGCAAAACAAGGAAAACATTTTTAAATAACTATTTTTAATTTCATACAAGTACGAAACAAATATTGGATATTGCACATTTGTATGAAACAAATACGAACCTGTGATGAACATTTTTTCCATGTAACCAACTGTTTTTAATATGTGATTATATGTTTTCATACGTCACAAATATATGCATACATCTATGAAAATAATGTAAATACATGCATATTTCCATTCAGAATTTCATTATATACTCATTTATGTAAATTAAATAATTTTGCAACATTCACGATAAAAAGCACATCATCAACATACATTTCTGGCTAAAAACATTCAACCATGTTACCATTTTTGCATATTTCATAATAAAGAGTTTTAAAAAAGTTTAAAATTTTAAAACAAATGATAGCACAAATTTTTTTTGCAACCTAAAACATTTTCGCAAACAAATTTGCATGAATAATTGTAGGTAATCATAAACTCATGCAACAATTTCAAGTTAATCCATATTTTAACTTGAAATTTGACAATATTAGAAGTTAAACGACAAAAATAAATAAATTTTTACCTTCGTTCTCCCTATGTCGATAATATTTTCTAATTAGATCGGCGAATATTTTGTGCGTCTTCACTTGATTGAGATTGAAAAAATCAAATCGGCTGAAAGCTTTTAGTTTTCCTCTTCCTTCGGCTGACCTGATTATGCGGCGTGAATTTTGAAGCCAAAACATGTTGAACGAATACTTTTAGGGTTTAAAAGGGTATAATCGGGATTTTTTCAGCGAAAATTCAAAAATAGGGATGTTTTCTATATTATTTTTATCAGTGGGTTTTTTCTATTTTGAAACTTAATAGGGACCTGTAAAAAACGCACCCTAACTGATATGTACACTTGGAAAAATCAATCTTTCAATTGAAATTGTTAACTGAATTAATCTAATTTAAATTTTTTGAATATTCGTTAAATTTAACGAATAGTGTATAATATTAGTTAATCTCCGATTAACTATAAATTAAGGAAATTATTGAATTGTTTAGTGTTAAGCATTAACTAATCCCCGATTAACTATAAATGAAGGAAATTATCGAATTGTTTAATGTTAATGAATTTAGTTATTATTTAATGAGCTTTTAAAAATGATAATAATTATATTTTAATTAATGTCAAGTTAACTATTTTTAATATAGTTAATGTTAAAGATAATTATTATCTTAATTAATAATAATTAAAGAAATGACCTTTAGTTGTAATTCCATTAGAAGTGATCAAGCGTCGATAAGTTCAATAAAAGTCAAATAAGGATGTTATAAAGGGATTTATAACCCAGGTTTTCAAACAAGATTGGTAAACGAGGTTTGTAAGCGGAATGCTGGGATTTAAATAAGATTTCACTTAATCGTTAGATTAAGTAAGTGAATGCAATGGAATTTTAGAAATAGACTGAAATAAAATAATGGTTTTAGAATAAAGTCTAAGAAGTTGTGAGAAGATGGTAAGGGGATTTGTATAAGTGATAAGGAAGAAATTCAAGCAAAACCAAAACAATTACTTAAATGTTAGAGAATTGAGATAAGCGAAATAAGAGAATTGAAATAAGTGAAATAAGGGAATTGGAATAAGGATTTCAGACACAACGGGAAATTCACACAATAGCTTTGGTATTAAATATTAATAAATGTATTTTGGAAATAAAATCCAAGCTAAGCAGGTCTTATTGTAAAGAAGGGGATAGGCAGATTTTAGTTACAAACCCAAGATATAGTTTGTTATAAAAATGCCCGCATAGATGGAAGCATAACAGTTGACGTGGAATTTTATAAAAATCCAAAAGTTATAAGTGACATTATGTGCAGGTTGAAAGGTCGTGCTTTAGTGAAAAATTTCTTAATCAAACAAATTAAGCAAAGGAATTATATTGATCGAGGATTTCAAGTGTATGAAACAGTTTATAAAACCAGGATTTTAAATCAAGGGGATAAATGAGATTTTAATATCAGTGGTTAAGTAACAAACTATTATTTATTCTGAGGTAAGAACGTTGTCGATCAAGGTCTGAGAGGTAAATAAAATACCCAACTTGAATGGCTTCATTATTATCGAGGAATGAAATTAGTTTGAAATGAGTAATGGGTGTTGAAATTGGCGTGATATCCCATATGAAGAATATTGAACACTAGTGCGAGTTTTTGGAATAATACTGCAATATTAGATGCAAATGTAAATAAGGATATTTGGGTTTAAATTATATAATTTGACATTTTCTTCTCCTAGATCATAATTGATAATTTATTAGGTACATATATCTGTATATATCGATATACCGAATTTCAAGGAATGAAGTTTTGTAGAATATAACGAAATTTCCAATTGTAAAGGAAATAGACAGTTCGATATATATATATATATATATGTGTATATATATACATACTCTAAAGTATAGAAAATAGTTTTTTGTTATAATAAAACAAGAATAAATAAAATGCTTTATGTATATTGGGAGGATTAAAAGTTGTTAACCATTTATAAATTATTTTTAAATAGGCCAAGTAATGCCCAGTACGGAATCAGTGAACTCATTTACATGATTGTTTTTTGATAGTTAAATCACCGACTATTAAACCTGACCAATACGATTGTTGGTACGGAAAGATCGGGATCGAATTTATATTTAAAAACCATTCCGACTAGCAAATACGTGAAGATGCTGATTGAAGATGGAGCAATTGAGACCGTGGATCTTCCTAAGTGGAAGGATTACTTGTCGAGTATTCTCTGTGTTGCAACGCAGAGATATTCGGACGTGATTCGGTCGTGCTTGAGATTTTGTGGGTTGCAAGGACTTCTCGCTACTGATCCATGGGGTGATTCCTATTTTGGATGCGGTTGGAGGGTGCCTTCGGTTCATCCTGTTCCTGGGTGACTTGTATGGACAAATGTCTAACAGAGTATTTCATAAGAATCACGTACGTTGATTTTTACAAACATATTTCTGTTAGTGGAGGAGAGGGGCACCTCTCTTAGCTTAACGAATAAAGTATTTTGTGGACGTCAACTAGTGATTTGGCGAATCTGACAATGTGGAATTCAAAGTGAATGATGACCAGATGTTTTAAAGACAAAATTTTAACCTCAAGCCTCATCAACTAGGAAATGACAAAAATCGGGCAGGCAGCATGGCTATGTGGGTCACTCCTATTAGGGTGTATAGTCACCTATCTAGACAAATTCCATTTGCTTCGTTAATCTATTTCGATGCTGTCCCTTTTTCGGGAAATGGTTGCTGATCCCAACCGTTGGTGATATACATTCGATACACTCAAGTCAAATGAGTGGTCGGTCATATATGGGCCGGGTTGCGAGACATTCTTGTTGAACCCAGTGTATTTGCCTCTAGAGATACACTATCAATAGGTGGTTCCATACCTTATCATAGTCAGAATCCAATATCCAATAAGCGCCCATGGTTTTGATTGTATACTATATATGTGGAGCGTGAGATGCAAGCGTTCCACTAGATTGTTATCTATTTGTATTTAGATACTATTATAATATCAGAATAAGTTATGATTTCAAAAATGTTTTGGGTTATAATAAGGTAAAAACCGTCTGTGTTTATGTGTGGATTGGTCTTACTATAATCTTTTCTCTCGGAAAGGATTTTTCAAAGTTAAACAAGATTGTTTGTGCTGTGAACTTATCATTGAAAGTATTCCAGACTAACCTGGTGAATCTTTCTTTGCTTCAAATGTGCTCGGGTCAGACCGAGTATATTTCTAGGTTAGGTTTCATTTGGGGTTTCAGGAGATGGAAGCAGGAGGTTTCGCCGTTAGTTATACAAAGTTATTTTCCGGTGTGACTGATATATGTTGTACTCTGATGATTGGTATGTATATATACAATTTCTTTCTGTATAAAGAGATATGTTTTATTTATTCGTTCCGCTGTGAGATTCTGATGTGTTGTTCTTCTTCTTTTTCTATTCTAATATTCTTTCTTTTTTTTCTCAACCTCTAAATTCTTTCTAATAATGTTCCTATGTTTTCGGTGCTTGGAAGGTCGGCTTTAGATACGGTAATTGTATTTATGTCGATTTTCGGGGCCGAAAATCCTTGGGTCGTTATAGTGGTATCAGAGCTATTGGTTCAGTAATAACCTTGGCTCTGTGGCGTGACTCAATAGAGATGGGGTTAGTAATACCCTATATTGGGTTGAATGTATATATATATATATATATATTAGAGCGCGTATTTTTAATTTGATATAAAATTATTTTCGAAATTATTTTTGCCCAATTTATTTTATAAAACTATAAAAGTGATGATTTCAACAAATATTTATCATATTTGGATTTGTTTATATTGATATGAATGATATGTTTGGATTGTGTTGTTGATTTCTTGAATATAAATCTGGAAATGGATAGACTTGGTTGAAAACCAATTTGAAATGAATTAGTTGAAAAATCAATCCAAATTTGATGAATCTGAGAGGATATATAAAGGAAATCTCAAATATGAGATGCAGAAATGGAAATATTTGTATTTAATCTAACTTATACTTGTTAAAGTAAACCATATAATATGTAATCATACTGGTAAATTTCAGAATTTGACTTATGTTTGTAAAACTGTAAGTCAATGGAATATTTGGAAATCGATGAATTGTTAGGATTGTATAGTTGGATTGCATGGATATCGACTTGAAACATGACTAAGGAACAATGAATGAATCAAAGTTTAATGTAACAACCCGCTCATTCCATGATATTGGATTTAAATATTTTATTTAAATTGATTGTCGTATCCGAGGTGTCACTCAAAATATCATTTTTCACAAATGATAAAATTAGGATTCGGGACCACTTCCATTGAGTCCGGATCATCGTTTACGACCTTTTTGACTATAAGCATTGATACCTTTTTAGTTAGTGAAATTTGGTCGGTTCTCATTAGAATGTATGGCCAAAATATCATTTTTCACATACGAATGAATTTGGACTCGAAACCACTTCCATCGGGTTCGAAACATCGTTTAGGTGCTCGAAAACTATAATGTTCGATATGTTCCGAGTTCATGAAAATTGGCACCTTGGCTAGAGCTTGGTTGAGCTAGCCTACCTCCTATATAACCCCCAAATCAGCCCCTCTCTCCCTCATAACTTCAAACACTTAAAAGAAAACAATAATGGAGAGTGGGAATGGGAAATTAGAATTCCTAAGCTAGGGCTTCCAATCTAGAGCTCAACTCAAATGAAAATACAATTCTAAAACATGGGTAAGCTCCCTCTACTCGTTCTCTACCTTTCACTCCTCTCAATTTTGGATTTTTACGATGTTCTAACATCCATGAGTCTTCTTATGTGTTCATGTGGTGATTTGAGAGGAGTGATTGAAGAAAGAAAGCTTCTTTGCTTGGATTTGTGCTTGTTCTTCCTTGTTGGAGCTTGTTCTTTTCATTCAAGAGCTAAAGGTGAGTTCTTTGATGAACTCACATCTATGCCGCAAGTCTATGGCTTGCACAAGTGTAATTTAGGACAATTTCATGTTGCATTTGCTTGTTGAATTGGTTAGAATAGTTTACACTTCCCGGTTTATTAGTTGAATTTCATTTGAAGTAGAAATTGTGATATATGTTGTTCACATGACCATTGCACATGATGTAAGTCGAGTAAGTGGTGTTTTGAAGTACCATTGTCGCTCCCGGCAAGTCCTAAGACTTCACGATTCGCTTATATCGCGTTTCTTCGTATGGTTTAGAAATTTGGTTCGTTTAGAACCTGTAATCATAATCCTTGTATTTGAGCTTGGCGAGTTGTTACGGTGGATCAAAGAGGTCTCATGGACGTCCTGAAGAAGTCACGAGCCTCGACGATCGGCGCCGGGCATTCGCGGGGGACCGAATCCTCCTAGGTTCGGCCTGGGCAATAGCCCAGGCCAGGACCGGTCCGAAACCGATCGGTTGACCATTCCGAAACCGATCGGTCGACCGTTTTATTCTCTGTTTGAAACCGGTCGACCGACCGGATTCCACCGATCGACCGGTGGTGGTTCAGCCTGGGCTATTGCCCAGGCCAGAACCGGTCGACCGGTTCCAAATCGGTGGTCGACCGGTTTGGCTGAGCCTGGTCAATTTTGCCTAGGCCCGACTCTGTTCTGATCGTGCGCCCCCGCGCACGATCCCGCTTGTTTCCGTTCTCTTCCTAGGTTCTTCCATACATGTCGATGGTCTTCGAATTCACCGGAGATCATCGTAAAGCCGTGCGCTCCTTTTGGTATATCGAATTTATTCGATACTCTTGTTAAGATGATTCACGCCACCAAAACGTGGATTTTCGACTCGATAACCTTTGAGCCTATTCCGATGTAGTTTAAAACCTTCGGGTACTAGTTTGGGATTCTTATTTGTTCGTTGATCGAAATTATTACCGTTATCCCTTGATTTCCTGTATGTTGTTGTGATATGAGTTATGATACATGATGTTTGTGTTCTATTCGCTACGACGACGTTTTCCATGAATATTTGAAATCACGTCATTGTGACGCGAATCCCCTTGATCGATTCGCCTCGGCAATTGTAATATTGTTTATTGCCACTTTGAATTTAAATAAAGAGGTTTTATGTTATTTAGTAGATATCAAATTCTTGTACTAAAATGGTTTCCAACCTCACTTCATTATACGAAGCTAATTTACGAAATCGTTTTAGGAACCTTCTTCAAATCTACTAGTATATATTCTATAAACCTTTTTCTTGTTCATATGAGGAAACTAATTAAACGTCTTAGTAAAATCAAGGACTATGAACCCTTTCTTTGGCTTCGATGGTTAATTCTTGGACTCATCCGATCGTAAACCGTGGCAATGCTCCTTCTATGATTTTCTCTGTTTTGAATAGAAACCAACTACGAGTGTGTAAATATTCGAGAATAGCATGTGGTTATGGGACATGTTGCTATTTTCTTATATTAACTAGCTCGGAGTAATTTCTATTCACCCGGATCCATGGTATCCGCCTCTATGACATATTTGTTTGGTTCGCAATTGCTTGAATGGGAATTTACGATTAGGGACCTTCATTTATGGGACTTCAGTCCAGCCTTCTATGATCTTCTATGATTTTTATTTTCCTCTACCAGGGTCACGACCCGGAATCCTTCGAGAGCTTCGGCTCAAACAAATGGGTTAGCTACCTAGAGGTCGCACCTCATCTTCTATGAACCTGCAGGCCCCTTCTTTGATATTCTCTATGATTTTCTAGGATCTATGTTTTCTGGGTTAGCTACCTAGAGATCGTATCTCATCTTCTATGAACCTGCAGGCCCCTTTTATGATGTTTTCTATGATCTTCTATGATTTATGCGTTTTCTCCCCTTTTATGATGTTTTCTATGATCTTCTATGATTTAGGCATTTTCTCCCCTTTTATGATTTTCTATGACCACTTTGATGTGACGCGCGTCAATTTGATTTTTCTATGACTACTTGTCTTTTTATGATTTTCCATGACCACTTTTATGCTAGTATTTGAATATTGCATTCTATATTAGCTAGGAGATTATTTAGAGATATTTGTGTGTTGACATTCCATTGTCATTTCCTGATTGTGTCGACGTGCCATGTTCATGTCATCCTTTGTTATATCTCTTGTTATCTATGTTTATTTGATAAGTACAGCTAGACTGATCCGTTTATTGTTTATTCTTATAAATAATATCTCTTGTTATCTATGTTCTTTAAATCGATCGTCGTATCCGAGGTGTCACTCAAAATATCGTTTTTCACAAATGATAAAATTAGGATTCGGGACCACTTCCATTGAGTCTGGATCATCGTTTACGACATTTTGACTATAAGCATTGATACCTTTTTAGTTAGTGAAATTTGGCCGGTTCTCATTAGAATGTATGGCCAAAATATCATTTTTCACATACGAATGAATTTGGACTCGAAACCACTTCTATCGGGTTCGAAACGTCGTTTAGGTGTTCGAAAACAATAAGGTTTGATATGTTCCGAGTTCGTGAAAATTGGCACCTTGGCTAGGGCTTGGTTGAGCTAACCTACCTCCTATATACCCCCAAATCAGCCCCTCTCTCCCTCATAACATCAAACACTTAAAAGAAAACAAAAATGGAGAGTGGCAATGGGAAATTAGAATTCCTAAGCTCGGGCTTCCAATCTAGAGCTCAATTCAAGTGCAAATCCAATTCTAAAACATGGGTAAGCTCCCTCTACTTGTTCTCTACCTTTCTCTCCTCTCAATTTTGGATTTTTATGATGTTCTAACATCCATGAGTCTTCTTATGTGTTCATGTGCTGATTTGAGAGGAGTGATTGAAGAAAGAAAGCTTCTTTGCTTTTGTGCTTGTTCTTCCTTGTTGGAGCTTGTTCTTGTCATTCAAGAGCTAAAGGTGAGTTCTTTGATGAACTCACATCTATGCCGCAAGTCTTTGGCTTGCACAAGTGTAATTTAGGACCATTTCATGTTGAATTTGCTTGTTGAATTGGTTAGAATAGTTTACACTTCTCGGTTTATTAGCTGAATTTCATTTGAAGTAGAAATTGTGATATATGTTGTTCACATGATCATTGCACATGATGTAAGTCAAGTAAGTGGTGTTGTGAAGTACCATTGTCGCTCCCGACAAGTTCTAAGACTTCACGATTCGCTTATATCGTGTTTCTTCGTTTGGTTTAGAAATTTGGTTCGTTTAGAACCTATAATCATAATCCTTGTATTTGAGCTTGGCGAGTTGTTACGATGGATCAGAGAGGTCTCATGGATGCCCCGAAGAAGTCACGAGCCTCGAGGATCGGCGTCGGCCATTCGCGGATGACCGAATCCCCCTAGGTTAGGCGTGGGCAACAGCCCAGGCCAGAACCGGTCGATCGGTCCGAAACCGATCGGTCGACCGGTTTATTCTCTGTTTGAAACTGGTCGACCGACCGGATTCCACCAGTCGACCGGTGGTGGTTCAGCCTGGGCTATTGCCCAGGCCAGAACCGGTCGACCGGTTCCAAACCGGCGGTCGACCGGTTTGGCTGAGCCTGGGCAATTTTGCCCAGGCCCGACTCTGTTTTGATCGGCTCCCCCGCGCACGATCCCGCTTCTTTCCGGGCTCCTCCTTGGTTCTTCCGTGCATGTTGATGGTCTTCGAATTCACTGGAGATCATCGTAAAGCCGTGCGCTCCTTTTGGTATATCGAATTTATTCGATACTCTTGTTAAGATGATTCAAGCCACCAAAACGTGGATTTTCGACTCGATAACCTTCGAGCCTATTCCGATGTAGTTTAAAACCTTCGGGTACTAGTTTGGGATTCCGATTTGTTCGTTGATCGAAATTATAACCGTTATCCCTTGATTTCCTGTATGTTGTTGTGATATGAGTTTATGATACATCATGTTTGTGTTCTATTCGCTACGGCGACGTTTTCCATGAATATTTGAAATCATCTCATTGTGATGTGAATCCCCTTGATAGATTCGCCTTAGCAATCGTACTATTGTTTATTGCCACTTTGAATTTAAATAAAGAGGTCTTATGTTATTTAGTAGATATCAAATTCTTGTACTAAAATGGTTTCCAACCTTACTTCATTATACGAAGCTAATTTATGAAATCGTTTTATGAACCTTCTTGAAATCTACTAGTATATATTCTATAAACCTTTTTCTCGTTCGTATGAGGAATCTAATTAAACGTCTTAGTAAAATCAAGGACTATGAACCCTTGCTTTGGCTTCGATGGTTAATTCTTGGACTCGTCCGATCGTAAACCGTGGCAATGCTCCTTCTATGATTTTCTCTGTTTTGAATAGAAACCGACTACGAGTGTGTAAATATTCGAGAATAGCATGTGGTTATGGGACATGTTGCTATTTTCTTATATTAACTAGCTCGGAGTAATTTCTATTCACCCTGATCCATGGTATCCGCCTCTATGACATATTTGTTTGGTTCGCAATCGCTCGAATGGGAATTTACGATTAGGGACCTTCATTTATGGGACTTCGGTCCAGCCTGTTGAGACAAAATTTTGATCGATGCCAACATATAAAGGTGCATAGAAGATCATTTCATAGAGATAAGTTTTTTTACTTTGAGTCGTGTTAGAAATATGTTAAAATCTATCCTCAAAGTATAACACGAATGCACAAAACAATATCATATCTTCTTTGCTGAAATCTGTATATTTAAGGAATTGAAAAGTCTCAGAAAAAGTCCAAACGGTCCAGGCTCTAACCGGGAAAGAGTGCAGAGTGATATAGACTATGGACAGAGGTCCTACGGTCCAAAGCCTGAAAACGGTCGACCGCTTAAAAAAGGATTGGTCGACCGGTTTTACTGTGTTTGCACATAACGGCTATTTTTTTATTCTTTAAATTTCCAGAAACTTAACCAGTCGACCAGTGATTTTCAACCAGTCGACCAGTTCCGAACAGCAAGCTTTTTTATGAAGGGTTGCTTCCATTCATCAAGTGTTTTCTCTTCAATTTTCAATGGAAACGGATGCAATCTTTTGTAGAAACTCTTCATGAAGGAATGCAACTATTCTACAATATAAATAGACTTGAAATCATACTTTCAAATCACTGATTCTTGCTCTAAATTCTGATCTTACTTTCTAAATATTCTTGCATTCTAAAAGCTCTCAAATATTTCAATTGCTTATTGAATCACTGAAATTATTTCATATCTCTTGAATCAATAAGTAATATACTTCCTTAAATCTACGCACACAAAGTATATACTTGAGGATAAGATTATAGGAAGGGTGTACTACAAGTGACTAGTCCGCGTATTGAAGACACAATATAGTCAATCATCAACTACTTTGTATTGAAATTCCGGTAAGCCTGTAGCCGTTCAAATCAGGTGGGTAAGCTTGTGGCCCGTGAAATCAAGTGGGTAAGCTTGTGGCCCGTGAAATCAAGTGGGTAAGCTTGTAGCCCGTGAAATCAAGTGGTGTGTTGTGAACCTGTTCCTCCAGGTGAAGCGAGGTTGTTGATTAGTGAAAATCCAGAGAGAGGTCTGGGACTGGACGTCGGACGGTGCTCCGAACTAGTATAAAAATCCCTAGTGTGATTTTTCTATTTTTACTGCATTTACTATTTTACAATTCTGTGATTATTTATTACTTCATACATGAATATTGTTTGCCATATTACACGATCCTTGTGTGTATATTATACTGAGCACATACGCGCTCGCACTTTCACAGCCTTCTATGATCTTCTATGATTTATGTTTTCCTCTACCAGGGTCACGACCCGGAATCCTCAGAGAGCTTCGGCTTAATCAAATGGGTTAACTACCTAGAGGTCGCACCTCATCTTCTATGAACCTGCAGGCCCCTTCTTTGATATTCTCTATGATTTTCTATGATCGATGTTTTCTGGGTTAGCTACCTAGAGATCGTATCTCATCTTCTATGAACCTGCAGGCCCCTTTTATGATGTTTTCTTTGATCTTCTATGATTTATGCGTTTTCTCCCCTTTTATGACGTTTTCTATGATCTTCTATGATTTAGGCATTTTCTCCCCTTTTATGATTTTCTATGACCACTTTGATGCGATGCGCGTCAATTCGATTTTTCTATGACTACTTGACTTTCTATGATTTTCCATGACCAGTATTATGCTAGTATTTGAATATTGCATTCTATATTAGCTAGGAGATTATTTAGAGATATTAGTGTGCTGACATCCCATTGTCATTTCCTGATTGTATCGACGTGCCACGTTCATGTCATCCTTTGTTATATCTCTTGTTATCTCTGTTTATTTGATAAGTACAGCTAGACTGATCCGTTTATTGTTTATTCTTATAAATAATACTCGGGTCAGATCGAGTCGTTTTAGGTACTCCTATGGGACTCATCGCATGATTGATCTTCCGCTTTCAGCTTGCTACTCTGTCTCCGCAGTTTCATGTACTTTTGTACCTATGATATTATCTTGTTGTGTACATATCCTTTTATTTAGATCATTGTGCATGTATCTATTCTTTTGGGATTGGTGGATCTTCGTTGACCACTGTCTTGTTGTACACATCCTTGGGTTTATTCATATCTATTCCTCCTTTGTGATATGATTGTTCTGTGTCTGGCTTTGAGATATACCATACTTATATTATTGTTGTGGTCTATTTTATACTGGTTTCCGGATTGCATATAGCCGTTGTGTAGTTGCCCTATGTGCCGAATGGTCATGTCGAAATTTTAATCAGTTTCAGAATTCAATGTGCATTCCTCATATGGAGTAATCATACAATCCGTTGCCCTTCACAAACCTCATTCTCCGTTATGGTCTACGACATTTCTCTGAAATGAACTGGACAATAGTGGGTATAAAGGCGGGGCGCTACATTTAATGAATTTGATTGGATATTTAAGTATAAAAATGGATTGATAAGACTTGGTTATAATTATAATTTCGTGTGGATTGAATTGTGTGCAGAATTGGTTGGAATGTATGATATGGATTTTTGAACATAATTGACATTGTTTTCGGGACTAATAAAATTCATTTGAGTTGAGAACAGATGCAGAAGAGCCAATTCGACTTTAAAATTCATTAAAGATAATTCTAGAGTTAATTGAATCCAGTTTGAATAGAGCTGCATAATAACTAAGCAAGCTAAAGTACAATTTATCGCTTATCGCGTAATAGCGCTCGCAAAAAGGTGTGCATACGCAGAATATAAAATTTTGGTTTTTATTTGGGTTTTGAGTTTGGTTTTGAATTTTTTCGAACGTGTTGCTCGATGTATATATATTTGTTGTACCTGCAATGTTGCAGACGTCCTCCGTACAGGGGAGACTCTGCCAAAAATTTTCCAAAATTTAAGGTGTTAGAATTTTTTTGAAGATTTTTGGAAAATTATGTTATTTGAAATAAATTGGTTTTTCCAATTAGAATGATTTTGGCAATAAAATCGAGTTATAATTAATTATTTATGTAAAGATAATGGGTTGGTAGCATTCCGTATACCTTAGCAATTTCGGGGACGAAATTCTTTTAAGGGGAAAGGAATGTAACGGCCCGTATTTTCTGGCCAATTATTTTGTTTATTTAAAATATTGATTTGAATTTAAATAATTGATTTTAACCATTGGATTTTGAATATTTATTTATATTGATAATATAATAATATTTTAATTCCAAAATATTTGGAAAAATGTCGATTTTGAAATATGGTTTGATCGAGCAATTTAAAACGGTTTATATTGAAATGATAATAACGATTTCGTTATAAAACAATGATTTAATATATATGATTTATAATTATATAATAAAACGAGCTGCAGCGGCACGGTTGTTCATAATATGGCGTTTTGAACTTTAAACGGTCGTACAAGATATAATATTAGTCGGATTTTCTCGAAACAAGAAACGTCCGAATTTGTTGGATAATATTTTTCTAATAGAAGAGAAAAATCCAGTTTTCATAGTGTAGATATTGTTTTACGTCCAAATAAAATTTTAAAATACTCTCTATGGAATTCATTTATATATTATAGTGATTTATTTATATAAAATAAAGGGTTTTTTAATATTTATATTATCGATTTGGCTTGGAATTCAACCCGGGATATTTTATTTTGGTAATGTATAAAAGTCAGGTCATGTATGGCCAGTTACAATATTTTATTAATATTATATTGAGGTATTTTAAAATTGGTTTTATTTTAATGTAAATTGGACCTTTAAAAAGGGCCATTATTCAAACGACCTCCGTTTTCAACGAAACAAATTTTATTGAGACTGTTACAGCTAATTATTGCTAGATTTCAAATTTACATGTAAATCGGAGCTATTTTGTGAGCGTGGAAAAATAAAATGCAAATAAACGACCATTTGGACGTGAACGATCGTCGTCTGAGCAAATGGACTCGAAATTCGACGAAACAAGTTTCATTAGGACCGTAACGTCAAATTATATTATGCCATCCATTTTCATTGTGAATGGAGTTTTTATGTGAGCACATGTAAGGACCCGACGAATACCGGTGCACATAACAAAACAACGCAATGCTTTTTGGAGAAATGAAGCTATTATAAGACCCATGTCCTATCACACAATGCAACGCTAGCCGGGGGATAGGATTTTCCCTTATAATAGCCAAACATGCTTGGTACGTTAAAATAAATCATTTGATACTATTATAAGTGCATAGTGTATAAAATAACTTCAAATATAAATGTATCAATTCTAGATGGCATGGGTACCATATATCATGTCGCCAATACTAGGCTTTACAATCAAAACCACAAATGTCTCGTATTGGAAGTTGGATTTCCATCTTTGAACCAAGGGATGGGATCGTCCTTACCGCTTCAAGACAATCTAGCCTACCATGTCTCAGGAATGTACTCAGTCAAGCCTTTGGATTATCAGTGACAGTCCACACGGAGTGGATTAAAATTGCTGAACAATGCGTTTCCCCACCCTCTGGGGCTTAAACTGGTCATATCCCGACCAAACTATCGGCCCTGGAACGACCGATATAACCGAGGCGCCTCGCTGTCAATCATCCACATAAATAAAATGCCAGGGCTAGTAAAACGCTTACACCACTCCTAGCTAGAAAGAAACGCATGTCCTCCTTGAAGTCCTCTCCCATTTCTGGTTCACACCGGGTGTGAGGCTCGCGAATCAACTCTACACAAAGCTATGCTATATCAAAGCTGTGCTTTGATCATCAACCACAAGACTCTGCTTTTCAACAGAAGCCTTGATCATTTGCATCTCAGCATAACACGCAGGCAATTCACGCTATGCAACCGATGTATATCAATCACACAGAATGAAATCCCATGTCAGACACACATCCTTTTACAAGTTCGTTCTGGGTCAGAACGAAACCGAAGGCACCTTATTCCTCCCCCATATGTCCAATACAGGGGAGAGGTCCTCGCATATGCGTTGATCTCCAAGTACGTCTAGACGATCACCAGTTATTGCCTCATCTTGGGTGTACATCCCAATCAAGACATCAGTAATCATCCAAACGGTCTTCAACCACCGTCTTCATCCTCGACACATCGTTGAATCAGTTATTCAGAATGGGATAAACTCGGTCTTTCTGAATAACTCGCGTATATAATAAACTAGTGCTATAAAAACACAACATACGCCTCATTCCAATCCAGAATATTCTTTTATTTAATTATTCTTATACTTTGGGAAAGATTCCCATTAATTTTATTAAAGATAAATTCTTTATATTTATTCTTTAATCTCCCTTTGGATATCATTTCAATCTAATTAAAGATGCATTAAAACTCCACTTGTTTTTAATCTTCCCAAAATAAATATTAATGATTGTTTAACTTGGGAAATTATATCCTGTCTTTAACTGGGTTAAAGAACCAATGTAATTTAAAACACAGTTCATGATAAACCCAAAATCACATTCCATTCCATCAGCCTTTAACCATAAATTAGCGAGTGAACAATTCCCTAAGTATTAACCCCGAAGGCCGAAAACAACATCAGATCAATACCCAGGAAACCATTCAACTTAACTAATCTCCAGTTAGTTTCTGATTTTCTTAACTCCATTGGGTCTAAGAAAAGTATTATTAAAGATACCATTCACGACAACCCAAAATCTTATTCCTGTCTTTAACTGGGTTAAAGAACCAATGTCCTTTAAAGCACGGTTCACGATAAACCCAAAATCACATTCCATTCCATCAGCCTTTAACTGTAAATTAGCAAGTGAACAATTCCCTAAGTATTAACCCTGAAGGCCGAAACCAACATTAGATCAATACCCAGGAAACCATTCAACTTAACTAATCTCTAGTTAGTTTCTGATTTTATTAACTCCATTGGGTCTAAGAACAGTATTATTAAAGATACCATTCACGACAACCCAAAATCTTATTCCATTGTTAATCGGGTTAAAGAACAAGTGTTATTTAAAACACCATTCACGATAAACCCAAAGACCAATTTCAATTCAGTTCCAATTAAATATTAATTAATTGGTATACTTCATTAAATCTAAATAAAAAGATTTAATCTTTTGTCAACTGGGTTCAAGAACAGTGTTAATGAAGACACCATTCACGACAAACCCAAAATCACATTTGATATTAAATACAAGGCTCTGAATAGAAAATATATCGGCTTATATTCAATATCAAATTCTAGAATCAACAAATACTGTATTGGAATAGCGATATATATATCTTCTAAATTCCTCCACAATCTCCGTATAATCACAAAATCCAATATCTAAATATTCCGAGGGTAATTTCAATTCAAATCCATTCCAACTCATATATTGGAAATTCCGGTTATTTTCAAAACCATTTCAAACCCAATTAATTTATTTAAAAATATTGTATTTTTAATTCTAGTTCATTTCGATAAAAATCTATTTTTATCTTTTCAATGGATTTTTCATCCTAATTCTTTCTATGTCATTTCCTATGATTTTACACTAATTATTGATATTTTTAATAATTTTATCAAGGCCCGTACAGTCGATTTCCATAAACGGCCATCGAACTGCACTTACAACGACCGTTTCCAAATTTGATTTGGACATAATTCCAAATCCAACCGTTAGATTTTAAATCTCTAGTATTCATTAGAAAGCTCTTTTCGATACAACCCTAACGGTTCTGGTTTTAGGAGAATCCAACGGTCAGATCTACCGTAATGTCCATTCGAAGCCAATGGTCGAAATTCGTGAACTACCGCAGCGCGACGCGTTCTATTCAGGCCATTATATTATATATGACATATATTTCATCGATTTCCATTTGAAACGTATTTTTTAAATCGTTTTAAATTCGTTTTCAAAATGATTTCAACTTCATATTCAATTTCCAATCAAAATTGAATATTTCATATCATTAATATATAAATGATAATATTTTTAAGTCACTATATTTTGAAATCAATTCCTTTTCGATATTCATTATAAAAATAAATAAAATTGATATAAATATCGTTCACGTCAAAATGGCGTTAATCTAATCAACACGGCTTTATATTTAAATATACTCGTGTCCATCCTAAATCGGGCATCAAAATCACATTTTGATCTATTATAGAATATTATTTTTTAAATTATTCATTATTTTAAAAATATTAGTTATTTTAAAATATTCATTCTTTCGGAATTGGAATCAGACAAAGTCAACTACCATATGATTTTATTTATATGGATTTCATACACACATGTATGCAACAACAATCAAACACCGTCAACCATCATCCAGAGTGCATTCTACACTGCATAAGCATCAAATATAATTATTCAACGCTTATAACAGTCTATCAACCAATCGATTGACACAAAGCTAATTATTGGGATTAGTGTATGTCCAATATCATCCCAATACCCGTGTGGCATTTCAATCAACAAATAATTAATTTTATTTGTGCAGTTGGGCGATGTGTAAAGTTTATCGTCCCAATCAATATCAGTCAAATGTATTTACATAAACAAATCGTCCGATTTGTTTATAAATATTTATTTTATTCATATTCACGTTAAAAATTATATTTTAAACTATAAAATATTTTATCCCATTCCACATCACACAATCAATTTTCACAACACATCAATCAAACAAACAAGTCATCCATGGTCTGTGGACGACGTGTGTCGGGTGCTGCTAAGCACCGTCTGCATCCTAGTATATATTTTAACTAGAAATAAAATAAAAGTGAGGAGTTATCACCTTTAGGTTCCACTCCGCAGTCCTTCTTTCTGAACTATTTGGATTTGTTCGAAATTCCAGTGCATCCTTTTCACGTTGTTCACGTATAAAAATCATATTTTTGTCGCTTCATTTCAATAGATAAAAATCATATTTATATTTCTACCTCATATATTCTTACAACGCTTCTTTCTATATAAAAATTATATTTTTATATTTCTACTTCTTATATAAAGATCGAATTTTTATTTCGCTTCACATATAATAAAAATCGAATTTTTATCCTAATGATATCCATATAAAGATCATATCTTTATCATAATGAAAACATTATAAAAATCGCATTTTTATGTATAAAAATCGCATTTTTATGTATAAAAATCGCATTTTTATACATAAAAATACGATTTTTATAATTCTTCCTACAAAATAAAAATTATATTTTTATCTCCATTCTACATATAAAAAAATCGAATCTTTATATTATTACATACATATAATAAAATTTATATTTTTATCTAACTAAAAATAATATTTTCAAATCGTTATTCATATTATAAAAATCATATTTTCATTATCCCTATAATATAAAAATCATATTTTTTTATCATACATAAATGAAAATCATATGGTTATTATCATACATAAATGAAAATCATATTTTTATTATCTCTATAATACAAAAATCATATTTTGATTAGCATAAAAAAGAGTCATATCTTTATGCAAATAAAAACCATAACCTTTTATAGCTAAAATTTATTACTTTACCAAATTAAAAATCATACCTTTATGCTACGAAAAATCCAATCTTTATATAAATAGAGATCATAACTTATTATAAATAAAAATCCTACCTTTAAAAATAAAAATCATTCCTTTATAAAAGTAAAAATCATTACTATATGTAATAAAGAAAAACTGATTTTTATCAACAAGCTCATATATTTAAAATTGAAAAAAAAATAAGGAAATGTAAATAAATAATCAAAAACTCACATTTTTACATGGAGGAAGGGGGGCGGTCATCATTGGAAGGGGAGGAGGTGGCGGGTGCTGGTGGTGTCGCAGGCGAGGGGGTGGTGCGGGGTACAACGCGGTGATAGAGGGGTTTTAGGGGAGGTCGCAGTGGTGGGTTCACTTGGGTTAGAAGGGGGAGAAAGCGACGGGAAAGAGAGTAAGGGGAGGAGCGTCGCCGCGGCGGTGACGCATGCTGGTGGAGGGGAGGGGGACGGAGGCGGTAGTCAGCCTGGAAGGGGCACGATCGATTTTTGCAATGGGGGTTTATTTTATTTTCTGAAATGAACGAAGGAAAACGGGGGCGTTGACCAGGTATAGGGAGAGGGTTGGGGAATTATATAAATATTTTTTTTATTTAATTAATTCTAAAAGGTAACTTTTGAATTCGATCTCCAATCGAGACCCAACGACTGTCGTCCCTAACTAATTACCCCCATCCCGAACACAATGGGATATGTTTCGTAACCCAATTCGCTTGTTACAATCAGTTTCCTTTCAAATTAAAATATAAATTAATGTATATTGGATTTAAACACACATTTCAAGTTATTGGTACCAAATATTAACTCTAAAAATTCCCAAAAAATTATTTCTCATTTCGTATTGTTGATACGGTCCTAACAAAACAAATTTCATCAAATTCGGAGACCGTTTGAAAAATGGCCATTTTCTGGTCGATCCAAATTGACTAAAACTGTCAAAACACGTTTTCCTTCCCCATGCTCTCATATTAATCTCAAAAATTATGAATTTTGGAATCTAGCAAAAAGTAGACATCCCAGGTCCAACAAAAGTGGTTTCGTCGAAAACGAAGGTCATTTGCAAAATTTCCATTTTTAAGGTCTATAATTCCGTAGCGACTATTCTGAATTTTCAACTGGGCATAACTTTTTATTCCCGCTATGAAATTTCAAATTTTCGAATTCTTTGGAAAGATATTTCCAAACTGATTCAAATAACTTTGGTTTCACTAAAATCCAGTTTATTTTGAATCCTGCACATGCATTTGAAATTTAAATCGAATTTTCAAACTACCGCGCATTTTCAATTCCTTTTATAATTAAAAATAATTATTTATATCCTAACGTTGATTCAAATAAATTTATACATTCTAATTCTATTCAAAATAAATTTCTCGTTGTTATTATTTAAAATAAATCATTTTAAATATCCAAAATCCGTTATAATTGATAAAATAAAAAAATTAAATTGGTTCGAATTTTCCGGGTTGATACAGCACAGGAGCAAATAAACAGTGTTCGAAATTGCGATAGACACGAAAAATAATATCGTTAGTCACATCGACAAAGAATAATAGTATTTTACACTTTATATACTCCATAACACTTGGCCTATTCATTCCAAAACGACCAGTAATGTTCACCATTAACAGAAAATTGCAGAAAAGTCCCTATCCACAAAACAATTTATTCCTCTCGACTGGTGGAGAATCGGAAGGGGGTTCCAAAGGGGAAGTTGAAGATCTGGTCGAGGGCTGCTCGCTAGCAAAATTTTGGGTGTAATGGTCAACCAAGGTCACCGGAAATCGCCATTAATGGAGAAAAGTGGTTCCGTTCTTTGGCTGAGTGGAGGGGTTGTGGTGAATTTCAGGAAGTAGGACTTAGGGGAAATGAAGCAGGGAGATCAGGCTTTCTTTAGGCACTGGACTTGAGGTCTGACATCGTCGGTGGTGGACGCGGGAGGTAGATGAACGGAGACTGTTGTTTTGGGGATGTTTTTCGAAGTGGCGTTTGGTTTTTGGGTTTATCCGACGTCGTTTGTCATTGTTATTGGCGGGGGTCTGAAGGGACAGGTGCTGGGTGGAACAACGGTCAGGTTGGCGGTGGTCCGGTTATCCGCGATGGCCTGGGGTAGCGTAATTCTTGGGGTTGAATGGATTTAGGTTATGTGTGATTCAAGGCGCGCGAGGGAGGAGCTGGCCGTTGGCACTTCGGGCGACGACGAGCGGTGGAGGGGCAAACGTGGTGACGAGGTTGTGGTGGTCTCAGGTGGTCCTAGGCGCCATCAACGGTGAGGTGGGTTGAAGGGAAATGTTTGGATTTTATCAAGAAGGGGATGACGGGCCCCCGGGGATGAACGCGAGAAAACGCGTGAAGGGGGATAAGGTCTGATGATGTGGCAATTGACTAAGTAGGGGTAATTAAGGTAAAAATTAATTAATCGTTAATTTAATTTATATTGAAACGAGTTTAAAACTTTAAATGGTCGTAACTAATTCAAACATTAACGAAATTCAGCGAAATTGGATCCGCTGGGATCGCAGGAGTGAGGGCTAGGTGATGGTGCTGACTGGGGATCGATTGGACGTAGTAGGAGTTTCAGATAATTTTAAACGTCCGTTTAAAATTAAATGGAACGAACATGTCAACCATCAACTGAAATGAGACTGGTGAGTTAATGCTCACACCCTCTGGAATCCTGTGTTGTGTTAAATTCGTAGAAAGATATAACTTACAGTTAACAGTATAAATTGGATGATTGGCCGCTATGGATGCTATTGGTCAGTTATTGTTTGACTGTTTGCCGTTATTTATATTTCACCATTTTAAATGCATTATATTATTGAAATTCATTTCATATATTATTATCAAACGTTATAATGAGCTGTAATGAAGGGAAGAACAGGTTGGAGGGATCCGACCGGATTCCTCAAAACATTATATGTTGTTTGTTTTATATTGTTTATATATGAACTGATTGAACCTCAAATGGCGTTAAAACCTGTTTGAATGTTGACGGTTGAATGGATACTCTTCAGTGTCGTGTTTATAATCAATTGGCAGTATTGATTGGGTGGTTGGCAGCGAATGGCCTAAAATGTATTGTTTTCAGACGTCGTTCTACCGTCATGTGAATGGACATAGTTTTAAAGTTATAAATTATATTATAATTGAAATTTCATAGCTGTTTTATATAAATAATTAAATTAGAAATTTATAAATAAATATTTTTAATCGATTTTATAAAAGAAATTATATAAATCGGTTATGCAATAAAATCTTATGACTTAAACAAGTGCTAAAGGGAGAAAACCATAGAATATACTTACAGGGTAGTAAAATGGAATAATTGTTTTTAAAACAATTAAATAGTATTTTTAAATTAATTAAATTATTTACTTAATTTAAAAGGGTAAATGACAATGAGAATCGGTTAATAGTTAACTAATGTGTAAGGTTGGCAAACTCAATCGTTTAATTGAAATTGTTAATTGAATTAATTTGATTTAAATTTTTTAATATTCGTTAAATTTAACGAATAGTGTATAATATTAGTTTATCTCCGATTAACTATAAATTAAGGAAATTATTGAATTGTTTAGTGTTAATCATTAGCTAATCCCTGATTAACTATAAATGAAGGAAATTATCGAATTGTTTAATGTTAATGAACTTAATTATTATTTCATGAGCTTTTAAAAATGATAATAATTCTATTTTAATTAATATCAAGTTAACTATTTTTTAATGTAGTTAATGTTAAAGATAATTATTATTTTAATTAATAATAATTAAAGAAATGACCTTTAGTTGTAATTCCATTAGAAGTGATCAAGCGTCGATAAGTTCAATCAAAGTCAAATAAGGGTGTTATAAAGGGATTTATAACCCAGGTTTTCAAACAAGATTGGTAAATGGGGTTTGTAAGTGGAATGCAGGGATTTAAATAAGATTTCCCTTAATCGTTAGATTAAGTAAGTGAATGCATTGGAATGCAATTTTAGAAATAGACAGTAATAAAATGATGGTTTTAGAATAAAATCTAAGAAGTTGTGAGAAGATGGTATGGGGATTTGTATAAGTGATAAGGAAGAAATTCAAGCGATACCAAAACAATTACTTAAATGTTAGAGAATTGAGATAAGCGAAATAAGAGAATTGAAATAAGCAAAATAAGGGAATTGGAATAAGGATTTCAAACACAAAGGAAAATTCACACAATAGCTTTGGTATTAAATATTAATAAATGGATTCTGGAAATAAAATCCAAGCTAAATAGGTTTTATTGTAAAGAAGAGGATAGGCAGATTTTATTACAAACCCAAGATATAGTTTGTTATAAGAATGCCCGAATAGATGGAAGTAGAATAGTTGACGTGTAATTTTTATAAAAATCCAAAAGTTATAAGTGAAATTATGTGCAGATTAAAAGGTCGTGTTTTAGTGAAAAATTTCTTAATCAGACAAATTAAGTAAAGGAATTATATTGAACAAGGATTTCATATGTATGAAACGGTTTATAAAACCAGGATTTTAAATCAAGGGGGTAAATGAGTTTTCAATATTAGTGGTTAAGTGACAAACTATTATTTATTCTGAGGTAAGAACGTTGTCGATCATGGTCTGAGAGGTAAATAAAATACCCCAACTTGAATGGATTCATTATTATCGAGGAATGGTATTAGTTTGAAATGCGTAAAAGGTGTTGAAATTGGCGTGATATCGCATATGAAGAATATTGAACACTAGTGCGAGTTTTTGGAATAATACTGCAATATTAGTTACAAATGTAAATAAGGATATTTGGGCTTTAAATTATATAATTTGACATTTTCTTTGCCCAGATCATAATCGATAATTTATTAAGTACATATATCTATATATATCGATATACCGAATTTCAGGGAATGAAGTTTTGCAGAATATAACGATATTTCCAATTGTAAAGGAAATGGACAGTTCGATATGTGTGTATATACATATGCATACTCTAAAGTATAGAAAACGGTTTTTGTTATAATAAAACTAGAATAAATAAAATGCTTTAAGTATATTGGGACGATTAAAAGTTGGTTAACCATTCATTAATTATTTTTAAATAGGCCAAGTAATGCCAAGTACGGAATCAGTGAACTCATTTACACGATTGTTATTTGATAGTTAAATCACCGACTATTAAACCTAACCAATACGATTGTTAGTACGGAAAGACCGGGATTGAATTTATATTCGAAAACCATTCCGACCAGCAAATACGTGACGATGCTGATTGAAGATGGAGCAATTGAAGGCCGTGGATCTTCATAAGTGGAAGGATTACTTGTCATGTATTCTATGTGTTGCAACACAGAGATATTCGGATGTGATTCGGTCGTGCTTGAGATTTTGCGGGTTGCAAGGACTTCTCGCTACTGATCCATGGGGTGATTCCTATATTGGATGCAGTAGGAGGGTGCCTTCGGTTCATCCCATTCCTGGATGACTTGTATGGATGAATGTCTGACAGAGTATTTCTAAAGAATCACTTATGTTGATTTTTACAAATGTATTTCTATTAGTGGAGGAGAGAGGCACCTCTCTTAGCTTAACGACTAGAGTATTTTTGTGGACGTCAATTACTGATTAGGCGGATCTGACAATGTGGCATTCAAAATGAATGATGACCAGATGTTTTGAAGATAAAATTCTAACCTCAAGCCTCATCAATCGGGAAATGACAAAAATCAGGCCAGTAGTATGGCTACGTGGGTCGCTCCCATTAGGGTGTATAATCACCTATCTTGAGAAATTCCATTTGCTTCTTTAATCTATTTCGATGTTGTCCCTTTTTTGGGAAACGGTAGCTGATCCCAACTTTTGGCAATATACATTCGACACACTCAAGTGAAATGAGTGGTCGGTCATGTGTGGGCCGGGTTGCAAGATGTTCTTGTTGATCCCAGTGTATTCGCCTCTAGAGATACAATATAGGAAGGTAGTTGCATACCTTGTCATAGTCGTAATTCAATCTCTAATAAGCACCCACAGTTTTGATTGTATACTATATATGTGGAGCGTGAGATGCAAGCGTTTCGCTAGATTGCTATCTATTTGTATTTAGACACTATTATAATATCAGAATAAGTTATAATGTCAAAAATGTTTTAGGTTATAGTAAGGTAAAAACTATTTGTCTTTATGTGTGGACTGGTCTTACTATTATCCTTTCTCTCGAAAAGGATTTTCAAAGTTAAACAAGATTGTTTGTGCTGTGAATTTATTACTAAAAGTATTCCAGACTGACCCGGTAAATTTTGCTTTGCTTCAAATGTGCTCGGGTCAGACCGAGTATATTTCCAGGTTAGGTTTCACTTGGAGTTTCAGGAGCTGGAAGAAGGAGGTTTCATTGTTAGTTATACAAAGTTATTTTCCGCTTTGACTGTTATTTGTTGTACTCCGATGAATGGTATGTATATATACAATTTCTATTTGTATAAAGAGATATGTTATATTTATTCGTTCCGCTGTGAGATTCTGATGTGGTGTTCTTCTTCTTTCTTTTATTCTAATAATCTTTCTTTCTTTCCTCAACCTCTAAATTCTTTCTAATAACGTTCCCGTGTTTTCGGTGCTTGGAAGGTGGCATTAGATACGGTAATTGTATTTATGTCGATTTTCCGGGCCGAAAATCCTTGGGTCGTTACAGCTTTGAACTATACAAAAGATGAAAGCTCCACTTTACTTTTAATTTTGGAAACTAAAATTTTGAAATTCTCGAGTTTCGAATATAAATATTTTGTGATCTAACGAATTTAATCAAAGGTGATATTATACGAAAATCCTTTAATGAGTGTTAAATAAATCAATATAAGTGATTGATCAGAATTTATGTGTAACATGAATTGTAAATAACATGAGGTAACTAAACTATTTGTTAAAAGTATGCTTTAGCATCAATTTTTTTTAAAGAAATTTAAAGATGATTGGAGAATATGACAAATGTCTAAGTGGGGGAGAAACAAATTTTCCTCACTTAAATTGATAAGAATGGATCAAATGGAAACTATTTAACAAGTAACCACTTATGATGTAAAGGAAGAAGGAAATTTTGAAGTAAGATTTACTCAAGAAAAATTCAATGGAATGAAAAAAATTGAGTATTCCATGATTGAACTGCTGATATTTGTGTCCTTGTGTGCATGTGACTGCCCTATCTTGGCCTAGGCTAATCATTTAAAATCGAACCCTCTGTTCTTAAGTAATATCAATCATACCCTTGTATCTTATGATTTAGGCCAAGTATTTTGATTCGAACCATTATACATTATGATACTCATTTGAAATTAAACTTCTATTTTGAGCACTTTGAATTTGACTTTATCCATGTATATATAACCTTTGCACCATTTGTTGAATAAAACCAAGATTGAATTTAAGCTAGACAACTTTGATTTGTTCAAGATATTATGTAATAGAACCTCTATAAATAAATTTTACATAGAAAGTGTGTTTTTGAAATATAGAATCCAACTTATGCAAGGAAATTGGATTTTGAAATATTAAATTTGATGATTTGGTTCCGAAATTTTTGAAATTAATTTCTATTGTTTTGTAAGTTAAGATTTGGAACAATACTAACTTGAACTAAGCATATACTAAATCAGAGTAGCGCAACGGAAGCATGATGGTATTTTTGGATAAAAATGTTTCGAGAAATTTTTTCGACTATAGGAAAATGTAACCTTTTCGAACACAATTTGATAATCGAAATGAGAATGAATATAGAACCCAATACCGTAGTGTAAAGGATTTTTTTTTAAAATGAGATATGTCTTGTATTATCTTGAAACTAATGTTTGAAAAGAGAAGGAAATCAACTATATGAATTTCTAAGATATGGATTGAAGCTTTCAGAAAATTTATTATGAAATTTATTTGGAAATCTTAGAAATGTTTTGAAACTATTCAAAATGAAATTTGATCTAAAGAAAGATTAATATGACTTATAAACGATTTTCTGAACCTTTAAAATTTGAAAAGCTTACTTGAATCGAAAGGGCAATAAGAAAATCGTATTGATTAAATTTGATTTCCAATTCTTAAAGAGAAAATTTTCATGGTTATATGAATCTCTTTGAAAAATCAACTTATAAATAGTTGGACATTTCAAAATAAATTGAAATTTATTTTCATAAGGCTTGCTCGGATTTATAATGATTCTTAAAGTCTTTGATTTAGAGATTTTGAAAGGCTTAAAATGTTTGAGTAAGATCATT
The DNA here is from genome assembly GCA_030737875.1 of Allium sativum. Lineage (NCBI taxonomy): Eukaryota > Viridiplantae > Streptophyta > Magnoliopsida > Asparagales > Amaryllidaceae > Allium > Allium sativum. The sequence continues at coordinate 44,854,950 of CM060921.1, forward strand.
GATTTCAAGAATGTGAAACATAAGTTGTATGATTGAAAGTTGAAAATTGTATTTTCAATCAATCGAATTTGTCTTCCGATTATTTTGGATATGATGAATAGTTTATAAAAAGTGGTTTATAAACAAAGAAATTTCGAACAAATTGAATCCCCATATTTGAAATGTTTGAAATACAACAATACTATGATTGAAAGTATGGGATGACCCAAACTTCCCCTTTCGGGAAAGCCCGGATTGAGTTGACAACACGACAAATCAGAATGCAAACAGAAGAACATTTCATTACTTACTACAACAATTTACATCAGAGTAGAAGAATATACAGAGTATCAATAAATATTACACATAGTAAAATATCAGAGATTAAAATACATTACATAGCGCCAGAAAATGATACATAACACAAATGAAAGAGATAAATGGATACAAAGCGTTCCGAATATAGTTCTAACTGTAAACCAGGATCCTGTGAATATAATATCTACAAAACCAAAACTACTAGTTGCCTGTGTGGAAAATAGGGGCACCAAGAGTTTAGGTTAAAACAATAAAATCCAGGTCCGTCATGTGACTGGTGTGAGAACTAAAAACAGTTGTTAAATCCTTTACTTTAAAAGTAAATGAAGGGACCACGCCGTATAACATGGAATGAGTTTCCTACTAAGAATACCAATGCATAAAACAAACAGCGCAATGCTTTTTGGAAAAATGAAGCTATTATAAGACCCAGGTCCCATCACACAATGCAGCGCAAGCCGGAGGATAGGGTTTTCCCTTATAATAACCAAACATGCTTGGTACATTTAAAACAAATCATTTGGTACTATTATAAGTGCATATTGTATAAAACAACTTCAAATATAAATGTATCAATCATAGATGACATGGGTACCATCTATCCTGTCCCAATACTAGGCTCTACAATCAAAACTGAAATGCCACGTATTAGAAGTTGGATTTCCATCTGTGAACCAAGGCAAGGGATCGTCCTTACAGCTTCGAGACTCTCTAACCCTAGCCTCAGGACCCAGACACAGGTGGGCCCTTGGATCGTCAGGGCCGGTCCGGACGGAGTGGATTAAAATGCCTGAACAATAAGTTTCCCCGCCCTATGGGGCGTAAACTAGTCAGTATATCGACCAAACCATCCATAGGCCCCGTAGTGACTGATATAACCGAGGCGCCTCACTTTCCATCTTCCACATAAGTAAAAATGTCTGGGCTTCATACCATGACACAACTCTTAGCTAGAAGGAAACGCATGTCCTTCCTGAGGTCCTCTTCCGTTTTCGGTTCACACCGGGGTGTGAGGCTCGCGAATTAACGTTGCACACAAAGCTATGCTATATTAAAGTCGTGCTTTGATCATCAACCACAAGACTCTGCTTTTCAATAGAAGCCTTGATCCTTTGCATCTCAGCATGCCGCACAGGCAATTCACGCTATGCAACCGATGTCTATCAATCACATAGCATGAAACCCGATGTCAGACACACATCCATTTACAAGTTCGTTCTGGGTCTGAATGAAACTGGAGGCACCTTATTCCTCATCCCATATGTCTGATACAGGAGAGAGGTCCTCGCATATCCAGTCGATCTCCAAGTATGTATGGACGATCACCACTTATTACCTCGTCTTGGGTGTACAGCCCAATCAAGACATCGGTAATCACCCAAACGATGTGAAGACCTCCGGTCTTCAACCACTGTCTTCATTGTCGACTTATCGTCGAATCAGTTATTCAGAATGGGATAAACCTGGTCTTTCCGAATAACTCACGTATCTTATAAACAAGTGTTTTAAAAACACAACATACGCCTCATTCCAATTCAGAATATTCTTTTATTCAAATATTCTTTTCACAATTTAAACCAAATTATGGTTTTCCAAACTAGTCGGGATTAGCGAACCTTACCGAAGTAATCATTTGTTTTATTTCCCAATCCCAACCTATTCTTCCCATGGAGCAAAACTAGTCATACTACATATCTAACACCGCGGTGTTATCGGTAAAATTAAATACAATTTCCCGTTCAAATCTAATTAAAGATTTAACTAATGCTAGGAGTAAAACTGGTGATACTCCATTCTAGATCATTTCCCAAATTGGATAATTTAAATTATCAATTCACATTTCAATCTAATTAAAGATTCATTAAAATTCTAATTCAGTTTTAAACTCCAAAAATCATTACTTAATGATTATTCAAAGTTAAGAAATTAATCTTATCTTTAACTGGGTTAAAGAACTAATGTCATTTAAAACACTATTGATGATAAACCCAAAATCACATTCCATTAATTATGGAATCTTCACGGAAAACAGATCAATATATATAATCGATATAAACTTCCATATCCAACCGACAATATAAATGGAATAACGGCAAAGCCTTTTAAATTCCATATATAGTAACAGTCTTCCTCCACAGAAGTTCACTTCGATTATTATCACATCGAATTCCATTCCATTCCAATTTATTTTATTAAATTAGAAACCTTTTCTTTAGAAAATTCCCCTAAATCTTAATTAAAAGATTTATAAATTCCAAATCATATTGCACTGTTTATCGGGTTAAAGAACGAATGTCGTTAAAAACACAGTTCGTGATAAACCCAATTCACATTCCATTTTATTCCAATTACTAAATGTAACTGGAAACTCTAATAATCTTAGTTAAAAGATTTATTCTTTTCAAAAGGGGTTTTAATAATAGTGTTACTGAAAACACCATTCACGAAAAACCCAAAATCCAATTCTTTTATTCAATTCCAATTAAATATTAATTAGTCGGAAAATTTCACTAAATCTTAATAAAAAGATTTATTCTTTCCTCAACTGGGTTTAAGAACAGTGTTATTTAAGACATCGTTCACCACAAACCCAAAATCCCATTTGATATTAAATACAAGGCTCTGAATAGAAAATATATCGGCTTATATTCATTATCAAATTCTGAAACCAACAAATATCGTATTGGAAATAACGATATAAATATATCTTTCAAATTTCCATAACAATATCTGTATAATCACAAAATCCAACATCGAAATATTACGAAGATGATTTCCATTCAAATCCACTCCAATTCATATATTGGACATTCTGGTTATATTAAAGCCCATTCTCAGTCCAATTTATTTATTTAAAAATAATTGGATTATAATTCTAGTTAATAACTAGTTCATTTCGATAAAAATATATTTTTATCTTTCCAAATATGGAATTTTTCATCCCAATTCTTTCCAAATCATTTATTATAATTTTACACAAATTATTAATATTTTTAATAATTTTATCAAGGCCCGTACATTCGATTTCCATAAACGGTCATCGAACTGCACTTACAACGACCTTTTCCAAATTTGATTTGGATATAATTCCAAATCCAACTATTAGATTTCAAATCTTTTGTATTCTTTGGAAAGCTCTTTTCGATACGAACTCAATGGTTCCGGTTTTAGGAGAATCTGATGGTCGAATCTCCCATAATATTAATTTGAAGTCAATGGTCGAAATTCACGAACTACCGCGGCGCGACGCATTCTATTCAGTCCATTATATATATATAATATATATATTATATACATTTCGTCGATTTCCATTTAAAACGTATTTTATAAATCGTTTTAAGTTCGTTTTAAAAACGATTTCAACTTCATTTTCAATTTTAAGTCAAAATTGAATTTTCCTTATCATTATAGTATATAAATGATAATATTTTCAAAATATCAGATTTTGAAATCATTTCCATTTCGATATTCATTGTAAAAATGAATAAAATCGATATAAATATCGTTCGCGTCAAAATGACATATATCTAATCAACACGGCTTATATATTTCAATATTTTCGTGTCCATCCCAAATCGGACATCAAAATCATATTTTGATCCACTTCTGCATATTATTTTAAAATATTAGTTATTTTAAAATATTCATTAATTTAAAATATTCGTTCTTTCCGAATTGGAATCAGACACAATCAATTACCATATAATTTTATTTATATGGATTTCATGCACACATGTACACAACAATAATCAAACATAGTCAACCATCATTTAGAGTGCATTACACAACTGTATATGCGTTAAATATAAATAATTAACGCTTACAACAGTCTGTCAACCCATCGATTGACATACAACTAAATATTGGGATTAGTGTACGTCCAATATCATCCCAATACCAGTGTGGCGTTTTCAAACAACAAACACTGATTATTATTTGTGCAGTTGGGCGATGTGCAAAATATATCGTCCCAATCAATATCATTCAAATGTGTGCACATAAACAAATCGTCCGATCTGTAAATGAATATTTATTGTCATTCATATATTCGTTAAAAATTATACTTTTAACTATAAAATATTTATTTCAACACATGAATATTTTTATTTTCCATTTCACATCTCAATCACAATCAATTTCCACAACACAATACAATCAAACAAGTCGTCCATGGTCTATGGACGACAGTGTCAGGAGCTACTAAGCCCCGTCTTCAACCAAGTATATATTTAACTAGAAAACAAGATGAGAGTGAGAAGTTCTCAGCTTTGGGATCCACTCCTCTATTCTTTATTTCTGAACGGTTTGGAATTGGATTTGATTCCGGTTGTTTCCATCGCAATTTGTTTCACGCGGTTTTATATTAAAAATCCCAATTCTAAACAATGATGTTTATAAATAAAAATCGCATTTTTATTTCAACGTTATCTTTATAAAAGTCATATTTTTATACTACTACTTCATATATAAAAATCACATTTTTATAATTCAGTTTTATATATAAAAATCATATCTTTATATTGCTACTTCATTATTAAAAATTATGTTTTTAAAATGCTTCATATACATTAAAAATCATATTTTTACTTTTCTCTCTATATAATAAAAATCATATTTTTATTCAATGAAAAATCTTATATTTCTACAATGAAAAATCTTATTTTCCTAATCTAAGAAATTATATTGTCAATTTACAAAGAAATCATATATTTCAATTCAATGAAATCGTATTTTTCATTTCATTGAAATCATATTTTTGATTAACTTAAAAATCATATCTTTATAAACTAAAGATCATATTTTTAATTTACAATGCTATTTTATATAAATCATATTTCTAATTTAGAAAGCTATTTTATACAAATCATAATTTTAATTTACAAAAATCATATTTATAAAATTCTTATTTCTATTTCTAAATATCATAGTTATAAAAATCTTATTTTATTTCTAAAAATCATATTTATTCTCTCAATTATATACATGATAAAACAATGCTAATTTCTATTTCAAAAACATTGCTATTTTTATTTTGAAAAACAAAGCAATTTTTATTTTAAAAAACAAAGCTATTTTTATATTTTAAAAATTCATTTCTAAATCATGTTATTTTATTTTTTAAAAAAAAGAAATCACATTTTTTTTATTCTAAATTAATTCAAATAAAAATATAACATTTTTAACTAAACTAAATTAATTAATAAACTAATTAACTAAGTTAATTAATTAACATCCTATTCGCTCCTACCAGGTTCAACATAACCCATTCGCTGCCAAGAACTTCCTCCACCGCACCAGAAATCACGCCACCGTTGGTCGATCTCTCCATGTCAATCGGAAGCCCTTCAGATGTGCCTATCAATGCCAGTGGTTTGGTCAAAATCAATAGTCTGAGGAGGCCTGAAAAGGAGCTCAACGGTGGAGGTTTTGAAGCTTGAATTCGAGCTCGTTTCTCCACCATTTCTGATCAAACCACCTTAGATGTAAAGACCATATTGAGTATAGTAATTTTCTCTTTGGATATGGATTGAAATTCTTGATTTATTGGAGGATTTCTGGATTTGAAATTTGGAGCTCCAAGGCCGTTGAAATGAAAGAGGGTGGCTGCTGTTCTAAGGGTATTAGGGTTTTAAGAGATTTTTTAATATTTTTTTAATAATATTTATTTCCAAATTTAATTGTTTATCAGTTCTAACTCCAAATCGAGTCCAACGAGTGTGGCCCCTACCTTAATACCCCCATTCCGGACACAATGAGATATGTTTCTTAAGCCCATTCTATCGTTTTGATCAATTTTTCTTTAAATTAAATTATAAGTCAATGTATATAAATTTAAACGTACTTTTTAATTTACTAGGGCCACATACTGACTCCAAAAATTCCCGAAAAATAAATCTAGATAAGTTTTGACGATACGATCCTAACTAAACTAATTTCGTCGAATTTGGAGACCGTTTGAAAAATGGCCATTTTCTGGCGGATCTAATTCAAATTTAAATTAGCAAACACATTTAAATTTAATACGCTCACATATTAGTTCCAAAAATTATGAAAATTGGAATCTAGCAATAATTTGACATTCTGGATCGAACAAAAGTGGTTTCGTCGAAAACGGAGGTCGTTTGCAAAATTGCTATTTTTAAAGGCTATATATTATATAAATTCCATAGCGACTATTCTGAATTTTCAACCGGACATAACTTTTGATTTCCGTTATGAAATCTGTATTTTTCACATTCGTTGGAAAGATATTTTCAAACCGATTCAAATATTTCAGGTTTTACTGAAATCCATTTAATTTTGAATCCTGTGCATTCATTTGAAATTTGAAATTGAATTCAAACTACCGTGCCATTTCAGGCTCGTTATATAATTAAAATAAATTTATTCGTTCTAACTTCGATTTATATAATTTTTTAGTTTTTATTATTTAAAATAAATCATTTTAAATATTTAAAATTCATTTAAATTGCCAAAATAAAATTTTTAAATTGGTTTTGATTTTCCAGATTTTTACAAAGTATTTACGAATTATTGTTGCGAAATGATTTGTAACTTCGGGATATGAAATGATTTGATATGTACCATGTATTTGGGTAACCTATGACTAAAGAAAGGTTGTGTGATTTAGGGCTTGTGGAATAACGTGTATACGGTGTACAAGCATGGGCGAAAACCAGGATATATACTTTGCTCTTTGTATTCGGTGTCTGAGTTTGGATGTTAGCCCGGAGATACTTAGCATGTGCCCTCGATGATGGTCTGCTTTAGGGGTCCGGGGCGAAATCATTTATCTATATTATTGCGTGCGTTAGGTCGTTCCTTTGTCATATAGGGGGAACTTTTTGAACATATGGGGAATATATGTTGATATGATTTTATCATAATATGATTGAAGTTTTGAAAAGCGATTTTAGTTTTGAAATCCTGAACTATTATTGGGCAGTGCCAAAGAGGCCATTTTTAAGACTGTTAGAAACAATCTCTTTGTAGCCTTCTTCCTGCACCCATCCATTAACAAACCTAAAGGGAGTATTGGGAACCCCCTTGTCTTCTTTATTGAAGGTGACTTGAATAGGAGTGTGGTCACTGGAATTTTGAGGGAGGGTACAGCAATAAACATTAGAGAAAGTGCTAATAAAAAGTTGATTTAATAAAACTCTGTCTAATTTACAGTGTATATTTCTGAATTCACCAGATTTCCAGGTAAATTTATTACCTCCAATAGGAGGCTCAAAAAGCCCAGATCTGATAATAAAATTAGCAACTTTCTCTAGTTTATTAAAAGGAATAGGAATACCCCCCCTTTTCTCATAGCTATGAAAAAGTGTTAAAGTCACCTAACACAATCCAAGGGCAATTAATGTTAATACTAAAAAGTTCAATATTGTTCCACAGGATGTTTCTATCTGCTTCCAGATTAGAAGCATATATAAAGGTGATTTTAAGAGAAAATCCACCTTTATTAGTGAAACTACAGTGAATATACTGAAAATCAACAAAAAAAACTGTCTAAAGACCAAACATTGGGGTTATGAAGGACCATGATTCTACCCTTCATGAATTTAATATTTTTGCCTGTTATACCAAGCTGTAATAATTTGTAGCCTTCATGAATTTATGTAGTACATGGACAAGTTATAATTAAAACTGTGTTACATACCCTTTTGAAATTTCATTCTACAACTATATATGTTTCGCTGTTTGTGCAACTTTGTTTGTAGTCAACATATAAATTTCGAATAATATTTGCTATATGTCGTACCTTGTTCGCATGGTCCTTATTTTCTTCACTTTCCAGAAACAAATGTGTGATGTCGCTACCAACTATGCTTTCAAGAAATTAGCACGTTATTTATTTGACTATATGATACATGCGGGTTCTAAATTTGACGTGCATGTAGTAAACTCAAAATGCCTTGTTATGATGTACTGTAAATGTCCTGGTTGCTGAAAGAAATATATACTTGGGCAACTTATTACTGTGGACTGGTTACGTCTAAAATTTGTCCCACTCAGCACTGCTCAGTCTCATTTAGTATGAAACACTCTTTTCATTGTATCCCATTAGCTTCTTTGCGATAAACCTATGAATTTAAACACTTTATGGTATTAAATCTTGCCACTTTGTTTAAAATCTGGTGAATGCTCCTTTTGTACGCATGTACGTTGCTGTCCATTGGTCAGGCCACTTTAGTTACTTCATTTTTCACAAGTTTGTCCCTCAGTGATGCGTATACCTATATATACTCAAGACTTTGTTGGGTTTTTGAGCAACTATATATATACAAATACACACTATATACACTTTACTGGACGTGCCTAATGAGAAACCGCATCCCGTTTGCATGATTGGCTACCTATCTACTTTATGTACTCACACCTTATTATAAACTGGAATGGGTATATTTTGGCTAGCGGTACCTATCTCTGTTATGTATTCACATGTGGATTGCCCTGCTGCTATAATCTGGAACTTCCCTTCATTTATGCCATGCTAAAATGGACGATTTGTCTATTTGATACCTTATGGTTTTTGCATTTGTCACCCAGGCACCTTTACGCAATTCGAGAATTAGTTATCGTATTAGCTGTCTGATTTTGGTTTGTATACATCATTTATCAAACATGTTATTGAACCCTGGTGCGCTAGTTTTTCCTGCCTCACATATTGCTATCTGAACCATGCAAGTACTTCGTCCCGTTTTCCTATATACGTTTCGGCAGTTCCCATGGTTAACATGTTAGGTTTCTAACTACAGCATGAATCATTAAGCGGAAGCAAAAAGAGGATCAATAGAGTACCTCCAGCCATTGCTAAGCGAAATCGGATGGGTTTGTGTGTTCTTCTTCCTCCAATTTCGGTTCTTTATCTCTGATTTTGTTTCTAAACCCTTCTTCTCAATTTAGATGGTGTTTTTCGCTTTTGAGAGGAGGTTCAGCGAACCGTTAATCAGAAGAATGAATCACGTATTAAGTTATTCCGCTTTGGCCATCATGGAGCGGTTACACGTGAAACAAAAATTAGTGGTGGTTAAAGGGGAAAAATGGGCTGTTACTAAATAATGGGTTTATGGCCAAAACAAATGGGCCACAAAATCCGACATTCTCCCACTTGGCCCATTTGAGATGAGATATGATATACGAATCATAGCGACGAAATCTCTTAGTACGAGAATTAATCTTCCATGTATCACAATATATCAAATTCTCAACAACCACACACACACTTAACTTAATGAGTAAACCTCATGTTTACTCTAGGTTCGAACAAATGATATTTCTCAACATAATGACATAAATATGCGCATAAATCCATAAGGAGAAAATATCCAACATAATAAAGTTCAATAACAACATAATGAATGTATTACATAATGGGTGCAAGTCCCTTTTTCACTACATGATCCCTAAAAGTCTTAATTGGCATGCCTTTAGTCAAGGGATCAGCAATCATTAAATCAGTGCTAATGTGCTCGATGATCACTTTTCTTTCTTGAACACATTCCTTCACGACTAGATACTTTATGTCAATGTGTTTATTTTGACTTCCACTCCTATTATTCTTAGCCATGAAAACAGCAGCTGAATTGTCACAATACATTCTTATCGGCCGATTAATAGAGTCAACAACTCTAAGTCCAGATATGAAACTTTTCAACCAAACACCATGCGAGGTAGCCTCAAAGCAAGAAATGAACTCAGCGACCATAGTGGAACTAGCGGTCAAAGTTTGCTTTGCACTTCTCCACGATACGGCACCATCAGCTAGCATGAACACATATCCTGATGTGGATTTAAGTGAATCACTACAGCCACCGTAGTCAGAGTCCGAATAGCCTACCACTTCCAGATTATCAGTTCTTCTATACATAAGCATGTAATCCTTAGTACCCTTAAGGTACCTCATCAATTTCTTTGCAGCCTTCCAATGATCGATCCCTGAATTACTCTGATATCTTCCTAATACCCCAACTGCATATGCAATATCAGGTCTAGTACAGACCTGGGCATACATTATGCTACCAACAGCTGAAGCATATGAAATATTTTTCATTTGTTCTCTTTCAAAGTCATTCCTAGGGCACTGGTCCAAACTGAACCGGTCTCCCTTCACAATGGGTGCTGCACTTGGTGAACAGTCTTTCATTTTAAATCTTTCAAGTACCTTGTTGATGTAGGCCTCTTGAGACAATCCTAAAATGCCTCGAGATCTATCCCTATGGATCTTAATGCCAATGACATAAGATGCATCTCCCATATCTTTCATATCAAAGTTTCTTGAAAGGAACTGTTTTACCTCATGTAGCAACCCTTTATTATTGGTTGCAAGCAAAATATCATCCACATATAATACGAGAAAACAAATTTTACTCCCACTGACCTTAAGATATATACATTGATCCATGATATTTTCTTCGAAACCAAATGAAGTAATTATTTCATGGAATTTCTTATACCATTGGCGGGAGGCTTGTTTTAGCCCATATATGGATTTATTCAACTTACAAACCAAATGTTCACCATCCTTAGAGGAGAATCCTTCAGGTTGTTTCATATAAACTTCTTTCTCTAAATCACCATTAAGGAATGCCGTTTTCACATCCATTTGATGTAGCTCGAAATCAAAATGAGCTACTAATGCCATAATTACACGAAGGGAATCTTTCTTTGATACAGGAGAAAATGTCTCCGTGTAGTCGATTCCTTCTCTTTGAGTGAACCCTTTAGCAACGAGTCTCGCTTTATATCTTTCGATGTTGCCTAGTGAGTCTCTTTTTGTCTTAAAAACCCACTTGCATCCAATGATTTTTACACCATCAGGCAACTCGACAAGATTCCAAACTCGATTAGAAGTCATTGAATTCATCTCTTCTTTCATAGCATTCATCCATAAGTTTGAATCGGTAGAACTTATGGCTTGTGAAAATGACAAAGGATCATTATCGACTCCAATATTATAATCCGATTCTTGTAGGTACACTTCATAATCATCAGGAACAGCTGATCACCTTTCACGAGTAGATCTTCTTAATGGGACTTGTTCATTCTCATTATGAACCAAATCTTGTTCATTCTCATTTTGAACCAAATCCTCATTTACAACATGATCTATCGGATTTTGATCAATAATTTGTGGAATTTCTGTATTTGGTTGTCTAACACTCGGCTTAACTTGAGGAGCGTGAATGAAAATCAATCTATTACTTGAATCAGAGGATGGAACCTCATAGTGGTCTTTTTCAGGAATAATATTCTGAAATTGATCACTCCCACTGATCAAATCATTCTCAAGAAATTTAGCATTTCTTGATTCCACAATCCTGGTATTATGGGACGGACAATAGAATCTATAACCCTTTGACTTTTCGGCATATCCAATGAAATACCCACTAATAGTCCTGGGGTCAACTTTCTTCTCTTGTGGATTGTAGATTCTCACTTCAGACGGACATCCCCAAATGCGTATATGTCGCAAACTCGGTTTCCAACCTTTGAATAACTCAAAAGGCGTCTTAGAGACGGCCTTGGATGGAACCCGGTTTAATATATATGCTGCCGTCTTAAGAGCATCAGTCCACAAAAATGATGGAAGTTTAACATTACTTCTCATGCTACGCACCATATCAATTAATGTCCGATTTCTTCTTTCAGCTACCCCATTCTGGTCTGGAGAACCAGGCATAGTGTATTGGGGAACAATCCCATGCTCTTGAAGAAATTTAGCAAATGGACCAGGCACTTGTCCGTTCTCAGTGTATCTACCATATTACTCTCCACCTCGATCTGATCTCACGATCTTAATGTGCTTACCACATTGATTCTCTACTTCAGCCTTAAACAATTTAAAGGCATTTAAAGCTTCGTCTTTGGAACGAAGTAAGTAGAGATACATATATCGCGAATAATCATCTATGAAGGTGATAAAGTATTTTGGATCATCATCATTCATGTCCGGACAACAAAAGTCCGTATGTATGATTTCTAATAAGTCAGAACTCCTCTTGGCACCAATTTTGTGTTTATTAGTTTGCTTTCCTTTAATGCAACTAACACAAGTGTCGAAATCAGTAAAGTCTAGAGTACCAAGTACCCCTTCCTTTACTAACCTCTTAATTCTGTCAATGGAGATGTGTCCTAATCTCCGATGCCACAACATAGAAGAATCCTCATTCATAATACATCTTTTTAAACCAACATTAACATGCATAGAATTATGAGTGGTATCATTTTGCAAGTCAAGATGAAATAAATTATCAGACAATGTACCATAGCCAATAACTTCAGAATTTTTGATAATACTAAAACCAGATTCTGAAAAATTAAAGGAATATCCAAAAGGTAAAAGTCTAGATACAAAAATCAAATTCCTTGCAAAATTAGGAACATAGAATGTTTTTTCTAAACATAAAGTAAAACCACTACTTAACACCAAACTGCATGTCCCAACGGTTTCCACACGTGAAGCTATCTTGTTGCCTAAATAGATAAGTCTTTCACTGTCCACTGGTTTCCTTAGGTTTGTCATACCCTGCAAGGTATTCGAAACATGGATTGTAGTCCCAGTATCAATCCACCATGTATCATGATTAACATTAACCATATTAGATTCATAACAAACAAATGATGGAAAATTACCTTTCTTCTCAAGCCAAGCTTTGAACTTAATGCAGTCCTTCTTAATGCGTCCCTTCTTTTTACAGAAGTAACACTTTGACTCCTTCTTCATGACTTGATTCGCATGAATCTTTCCTTTTTCCTTTTCCTTATTGTGATCCTTTTTCTTCTTTGAATAAGAAGTCGTAGCAAGGTTCACCTTTTCGCCCTCTTCCATCAACAATCTACCCTCCTCTTGAGCACACATGGTCATAAGCTCATTAATTGACCATTTATCCTTATGTGTGTTGTAAGAGATCTTAAATGGGGCATATTGTTGAGGTAGAGTGCACAGAATGTAATGGACCAAGAAAGATTCAGACATGGTAACTTCTAAAGTCTTTAGTTGAGCCGCTATATCCCTCATGCGCATGATATAATCACGCACTCCCTTAACCTCAGTGTGCCTCATGGATGAGAACTTCATAATCAAGGTGCTGGCGAGAGCCTTATCAGAGGATGCAAACTGCTCATCGATGGCTCCAAGAAGATCCTTGACTTTAACATGCTGATCGACTGAACCCCTAATACTAGCACAAATCTTGGTCTTTATGAACATAACTGAAAGACGATTAGATCGCTCCCACTTTTCATAAAGATCAATGGCCTCAGGAGTACTAGCCTCCGTTATGCTAGGTGGTTCGTCTTTCCGAATAGCATAGTCAATATCCATCCATCCCAAATGCAGTAACACTCTCTCCTTCCATACCTTGTAGTTATCACCTCTTAATTCAGGAATGTCACATTTAACATCAGAAATATTTCCAGGTAAAATTACTGCAAATAAAATAAAATATGCTTATTAACAAAATAAACTGAGACTGTAAATTTATCATAATTTACCATTGTAAACTATGCACGTACGAATCCAGTGACATAAACTTGCCTGTGGGCTAAAGTCTACTCAAATCAGATTCATAAATTTAATCTTATAGTAAAACTATCAAATCATTATTTCTTAACTCCTGTGGGTAGATTAAGAAACACAAAATGATACATCACTCTAATTAATCATGCAAAACAATAAAATTTCCTGTGGGCAAAATCTTATTATGTCACACATGATTAATTACAATTAATGTCTAGTATCCACATGTGATTTCAGTTTATCAAATTTATTAATAATTAGAGATGCTGTGGCTACTCCCTAACTAATAAATTTTGCTCAATCACTTGACATTTCACATTATTTTATACACATACCTAGCTGACAACGTATAAAGGACACAGTTTTTTTTTTTAATATATATTCAATATAAACAAAACTGATGGCACACTAGAAAAGAGGAGCAAGTCTAAGGGTTACTCTACATAAGCCTATGTATCTTGGCAGCATATCAAAATTCACATATGAGTACAAAGCATAAAGCAATACTCTATACTATTTCAGTCCAAAGTATGTTGCTTTGAATACATATATGGTTCGAAAATTAATGTCTGTAGTGCTCCACTTCAATTAAATGGAACCCACGCCAATTAAATGGAAGCAATGACTGTAGTCCAAAAGTATGTTATTGTTTTATGTACAGCCAAGTGATTCTATTGTATATTATTATCAACAAAAGAAAAAGGAACCCATGCCTTCCCTGTACAATACCGATTAAAGCAGAAAGCATGCCATCCCTACACCAACTAGTCAAAAGAAAAACAATGATTCTTTTCAATATAAAACTATCGCAGCATACATCCTTCCAAATGAAAACTCTTTCAGTCACGAAATTATGAGATCCATTATTTTCTCAGCCAAAAACAAAAACGACAAGGGGAATTTCAACAAAACGATGGCAGTCTAAATTTATAGCAAGGCAGAGGCAATTGCATGCTCCGATACCATATGTTAGGTTTCTAACTACAGCATGAATCATTAAGCGGAAGCAAAAAGAGGATCAATAGAGTACCTCCAGCCATTGCTAAGCGAAATCGGATGGGTTTGTGTGTTCTTCTTCCTCCAATTTCAGTTCTTTATCTCTGATTTTGTTTCCAAACCCTTCTTCTCAATTTAGATGGTGTTTTTCGCTTTTGAGAGGAGGTTCAGTGAACCGTTAATCAGAAGAATGAATCACGTATTAAGTTATTCCGCTTTGGCCATCATGGAGCGGTTACACGTGAAACAAAAATTAGTGGTGGTTAAGGAGGAAAAATTGGCTGTTACTAAATAATGGGTTTATGGCCAAAACAAATGGGCCACAAAATCCGACATAACATACTCGAATTATTTGATATTGTTGGGATTAAAATAAGTTTATTATGTGTTTATTCAAAGTTTCTTACTTGAAATAAGTTTAATCTTGACTTGGGTGTTTTGTTTGTTTCATGGAACGCTCGGGTCAGGCCCAAAGTGGTCTAGTTGTAACAACCCATTATTTTAAATGACTTAAATTCTGATTTAAATCGATATTGTTTTTTGAAATATTCTATGGTTTCTCACAACGAAAATTTAGAATTTGAATTACGTACAGTGAGATATAGCAGTATTGAAAATTTCATCGGAAAATTTTGAATGGTTGTCGATCTCGCAGTTTTCAGTGCAAAACAGCGCATAACAGTTCAAATTTTAGTGATTTTAAAATCTCTTCAAAACCAGTTCGAACAAACACAGAGAATATTTTATTTGTTGTCACGTGTCCAACGGTGAATTACATTTCGAGAAAATCGGATGTTTTGACCTCCGTTTAATTGTTTTCCTGTCAGAATTTTACGTTTAATGGGCCTGTAACGTGTTTTTGAAAGAAGCATCTCAGCACTGCAAATTATATATGGTTGCATCCGTCTCGTTGAGCTGATTTCCAAAATATATTTGTATGCCAGTTTCGGTGCTCGGTTCGCGAGGAAATTGTGAAAATGCTT
Organism: Allium sativum; assembly: GCA_030737875.1. Classification (NCBI taxonomy): domain Eukaryota; kingdom Viridiplantae; phylum Streptophyta; class Magnoliopsida; order Asparagales; family Amaryllidaceae; genus Allium; species Allium sativum. Next base: position 44,870,751 of record CM060921.1, read on the forward strand.
GCACAGTTTATTTTTGAAACAGTGTCATTCGAGTTCGATGTGTCCCTATTTGAATTTTACATATATTTCTAGTCATTTTGGGTCTGCTAAACCCATCCTTTTATTTTAATAAACCGTTCATTTTTTTAGCTTGTAGCATGTTCTTTTGGTAAGAAATATATGTGCATGTTGTCCTAAATTAATGCATGCGTACACCTTAGATTAAAGCATGTTCCATGTTCCTTTTCTACATTTCTAAAGCTGTGTATTATTTTCCATTTTCCCTCGATGTGCATTTTAACTCAATTGACAAATGTCTTTTTATTTCTCTTCTATACTACAGGCGTCCATTACTTTCGTTTTTTTCCTTCAAAAAGGACTGTTTCAACAAGTTTCAAATATCAGATCGGTTCAATCTCTTTTTTTTATTTCTCAATATTAGATCGGTTCATTCTCTTTTTTCATTTATCTCATACGTTGCCGACGATAGTGGCTTATTCACAAAATTTGAAATTTTCAAACTTGTGATTCTATTTTTGTGGCACAACATGTACAAGCCTTTGCGCCTATATATTTCACCCATTTTGGCATGCCACCGCTCGTCTTTTCTAATTCTCATTTACAAAATGCATGGCCTATAGCCATTATTTATTAACACCCAAAACCATCGTTTTTCTTCTCCACCGAACTCAACCTTACCACCAAGACCTTGCGCCTCCACCCTACTGACCAACCCGTGACCACCTGCTGCTTTCTCCCTCCTCGACTCGCTGATTAGCTGCCAACCAAGCAAGTTTCTTTCATTAAGGTTAAATTACGTACATTGCAGAACTCTTGTAGCCTTATCATTTGATTGTAAGCAAATTGTTATTTTAATATATATACACACACACACACACATATATATATATACATATATATATACATATATATATATTTCTATATATTTCTTTCGTACTTAAAATGGAATATGGTTATCCTACCATACTGCAGACATAAAGCGAAACTTAATTTTTTGATCTTTATATATTATATAATGGATTTGTATTGAATTAAATTTGGTAACTGAATTGAATCTGGTATACACTATTTAATAGTTGGTCATGAACAAAATGAAAAGGGACTTTCATGCAGTTTAAATATTTCATTCAAAAATGATCTATTTAAGCAAAATGACAACCTTTACAATTTACATCCATAATAACCAATCAAGTTGAATAATTTGTACTGTTTCATTTAGTTTATTTTGACAATTTCATGAAGTAATGATTTACCTTTTATCTTCGAATGAATGTTATATCGATTTTTTTTGTTATTTGAATTGATTCATCTGTTGTATCTAGTGCATATATAATTCGAACCGTCAACCCCACTGTGAGTGTATGATTAATTTTTTTTGTGTTTTTTAAAATATAAATTATATATATAATATACGGTTTAAGTATGTGTTGCATTGGGTGTTTATATATAATTTATACAACTGGTTTCGATGTGTGTCAAAAATTTTAAATCAATAAATAAATAAATAAATATATATATATATATTATAACTTTTCTATGTATACGTATATGAAAATATTTGAAAATATATAAATAATATTTTGTAAATGAAGAGTTATGTTTATTTTTAATCGAGTACTACAGCTTTCGTGGTCCACTCTTGGAGTTTATATTGGATCTGCTCACCAGTATCTACCTATTCAGTTGTTCCAGTTCAACTGTTTCTTGACGTTTCTATTTCAGTCTGTTATCCTTTATTTACGTACTATAGATCTTGTATTAGACTTCCGTTGTATTGATTTATGTAAACTCTGACGTAAAATTTTATCTAGTAGCTTCATGAACTACTATTGTATTTTGTCTTTTCCGCTGCGAGATATTATATTACTCTGATCTGTATCTATGATATGTGATTCTGTGATTTATTCTATTTACTCCAGAAGCAAATAACAATCTCTTGTTTTGGATGTTTCGAGTTGACATGTTTTGTCGATTCGGCACGGTCAAAATGGCGGGTCATTACACCAGGTTTAAAGATTTCAGCTCGCGAAAAGGAGAGGCACGTTAAGATGTAAAGACGAATGCACGCGCTAATCTCGTCAAAACAGTAAATTTGTTTAAAGAAATTTATGTACATTTTATTTTATTTTCCTCTATTAAATAACTGTATACAACTCTGATATTTATATGATAAATTTTATTCCACTGCAATTATTGTACTCTGTGATTTTGTGTTAATTCTGTTTAAACCCTATAAGCCAATAACAATCTACCGTTTTGGACGTTTTTAGTTGGTTTAATTACCGGCTTGGGATGGTCAAATTGCAGGTCATTACAGAAGACTTGTAAATTAACTTCGAACATGCCCCTGACTCGACGTGTAATTCAAAGCTAATTGGAAGAATACACATTGTATCTTCCAACTAGGACACTTTATACTAACTCAATTCAAGCGAGACGTCTTATGAGTTAAACTTGGATTATAAAATTTGAATCACAAATACATTGAATGAAAAATGATACAAACTTAAAACAAAAGAACTACATATTCAAAATACAGATTTGTACAAAAAAAAGACGAGGGCCACACTCACATAAACATAGTAGGCATACAAAATGAAAGCAAAAAAGTAGTCCTCTAAGCCTTCAGATCCTTATTGTTAGTCTTTACCTTCTTCCTTTTCTTCTTCTTCAACTCTACCTCAATGAGAAAGCGCTTTTGAGACTTCTCACTTGACGTCTCTTCAACCCTCGACATATACTGGTCGTGCTTCTTCGAGCGCTTCTCCCGACTAGAGATTTGACTTTCCTGGATGACGCAGATCTAGAAATAGGGATGACCTACAGGGGGTCGATGGAAATTAGCCCAGACACTGTCTCGATTTTAAAGTTGAACAGGCTTTCCCTCATGCAATGCCTTTATTTCTACCATGCCCAGGGCTCCTATCTTCCTAGACTCGTTGGTGTATATCACATCCTCATTACCTTCGGTGGAAGTCTCCTTCCATCTATGTTTTTGAGGGTGTCAATCATCCTCTCCCCCTTAGTTGCATCATCACTAGGGGCACTTGAGTTTCCTTCGCTGCCTTTTCTTCTGGTTTAGGAGCAGTCTTGGTCAGTGGTGTACCTTAAGAACGAAGAGCAATAACCATCAGTCCTAGAGCTAGGTAATTTGCCATAACGAATTTCTGAAATTGAGGAGGAAGTAGTGAAAAAATTTGTTGGGTACAACAATGTGTTGTATGATTTTGTTTGATGATAACGAACATATGATATTATTTAAATGTGTTTGTAATTGTACTATTTTATATTTCATTTCATAGGAATAAATATTTATTGAATAATATTCTAGTTTACACAATTGAATATTCACACAGTATATTTATTTAAATAAATATTTTATTTCAATATTTGAAATGGTATAACATTCTAACTCCACTATCGTATATTCACAAATATTTTTCACGTGATATTGTGCTTGTAAATAAGTTGAATTCGATAGAAAAATTTGTTTAAACACAATAAAATAATATTTTATTTCAACCAAATTTGTTTATTACAAATATGAGTACATTTGTTCCTCACTGCATCACTCATCACTTAGTACATTTATTGCCTTACTACATATTCTCTCGTTCACTCATTTATATATTTATAGACATTGGCACGTATGCTAGTCTTCTGCTTCAGATCTTGTCCAGCCATCTGACCAGTCACTTGCATACCTGTCACAAATAGAAAAACACGAAGTAGACTACAATAGAAATAAACTTGAGTGCATACTGTAATAACCCGGAAATCCGAGCCAATTTAAATTTTTTATTTTGGTAATTTTGATGAATTTTGAATATTTAAAATGATTTATTTTAAATAATGACGACGAGAAATTTATTTTGAATAGAAATAGAACGTATATATTTATATACGTCGTCGTTAGAATATAAATATTTTATTTTAAATTATAAAAGGAATTAAAAATGGTGTGGTAGTTCAAAAATTCGATTTCAAACTTCAAATGAATGTACATTGTAACAACCCATATTCTACGCATCGGAGGATCGTAGAATATTTATTTCTTTCCCATATGAAGTCGTATGGTCATGTAACTTTGGGAAACATCCATTAGAGTCATTTCCCATGTTCATGATTTTTGTCGATTTTTAAATGACCATTTTGCCCCTAGTTGATCTTGTTTTGGCCATAACTTTTGACTGGAAAGGAATTTTGACCTGAAACCATTTCCATTAGATTCGTCTGATGGTTTACCTTTCCGTAGAGTGGTCATAATAGCCAAACGGACTTACCGTTTGGGAGATATGGCTGAAATAAGGTTTGGAAGGTGAAAAACTGCTTAACCGGGCCAAATAGGTTGATTAGTGAATAGGCCCATAACCCATTTCGGGATTATGGTTATGGGAGGGCTGAAATGAGATAGAGAATCATTCCATTTCAGTTTTCTAGCCTCCACTTATCACCAAAGAACCCTAAAAAATGGCCTCCAACCTCTAAATCACCTCCAAATAATCTTTTGTTCAAGGATTAAGCTTAGCAACCTCTAATCAAGGAAGATCTACATCAAATCAACATTGGAGCTGCTGTTTAGCATTGGGATTTGCATCAAATCAGAGATTTATTTCAGATCTTAGTTTATTTGTGGCTAAGGTGAGTGATTTGCATAGTTTTTGCACTAATTATGGCTAATTAAGGGTAATTAGTGTTAATTATGAATTTATACACTAATAAATTCGGGAAAAATGTTCATAAATTCTTAAATGATGTTTTAGACCTCTGATATGGATTTGGGTCAATTTGGTTAAGTTTTGCTAATCCTATCATTAGTTTCACTTAAACATGCTTAAGGGGAAATATGGGATTTTGGGTATGTTTGATCCATTTTAACCTATCATATTGATGTTTTGATGTTGGTGGTTGATTATGCATGTTGCTATGATTGTATGATATGCTTTGTGATTGGTTTCAATAGTTAGAATGGTCGAAAACGTCATCGAGTGGCGTAAACACTTGCTGGAAAAGTTTCAGAAAACAGTGCAGGTTTCAGATCAGATCGGATATGGGGGGCTCGGATCGGATATGTTGAACTGGGCAAGGGATTCGATCGGATCGGAACCTGACACTTGAGAAAATTGGCAAAAAGGAAGGCCACGCTAACTGAACTAGGATCGGATCGGATTAAGGAGGAGGGATCGGAGCGGATAGAAGAGGATGGATCGGAGCATGTGAAGAATGAGGAGGCGGATCAGAGCGGAAGCACGAACTGGAGGGGGATGGCACCCGATCCGACCCGAGGAGAAATACCCGACCCGACCCTTACCAGGAGAAGACCCGAACCGACGTGATGGAGTGGACCCGAACCGAACCGCACCAGAGGAGGACCATGGACGACCCAACGTAGTGAATCCGACCCGAACCGATGGCTTGGAGAGAAACCCGACCCGACCCAGTATTGACCAATAACCCGAGATGCAAAGGTAGTCCAATATGGGAAGTTAGAGCTCAGGATCCAGTTGGGAACCAATGAGTTCACTTCGTAGTTGGGCTTTGCTGCGGGACGTGTGCCAAGGAGTCGCCGATGTTCATAACTTCGATTCACCACTAAAAATGAATGATGGGCTACTTATCAGTGCAGTAGAGTCATTGCGACTCGAGGGGTAAGGTGATGGTAGCAAGACTACGTTATCATTGCAGTAGAGTCATTATGACTTGAGGGGCAAGGTGATGCGTAGTAAGACTATGAGCCAGCGCAGATTGGGTGAATAACTCCATGGGGCAAGTGGACATAGTAAGGATTGATAAGGCTATGAGCCAGCGCAGATGGAGTGAATAACTCCATGGGGCAAGTGGACATAGCGAAGGATTAGTGGCTACGTTATCAGTGCAGTGAAGCCATTTATGACTTCATGGGGCAAAGTGATCGTAGCAAGGATGGGTGATCGAAGTGGTGAATATCGTATGCTTTACGCACTGAGTGAGAGAAGTGAGGATGGTTGCTATGCTTGATTGTTTGCCATCATTATGACATGCACACCTCCTCCACCTCCGTATCTTTACACTGTTTGATATGGCACCTAAGAGTGTTGTACAGTATGTAGTGCTAACTCTTTGGTTGCAGGTCCAGGTTCAGGTATGTTTTAGTCTACCTGTTATTGTCCACTTTAGATGCTTATCGCTCATACCAGACTTTATGTCTGACCCAGAGTTTTATGTCTCCTCTTATTACTCTGGGTGCTCACATGAGCAGACTAGAGACATGTTAGCTGGTGATGCGCGAGTAGCTGATTCGGAGGCGGGCAGGAGGCTTCCACCTATGATATATATATATACACATTCTCCCTGTGTCGTTGTTGGTCGCTACTTGGCATTAGTAGTGTACCTCATTTATCTTAACTTTGCTTTGAGACAGTTTGAAAGTTGTAATGAGCTATATTCTGAATTTCCGCTGCTATGATGTTTAGTTCTGATTTTCAGCTTATGCACTGTCTCTCCTGTCTTATGTCAAGTATGTTATTATTATATTTTATTCCACGCGCTGTGAGACATTCTATAGGTTCTTTGTTAGTTCATTTCCTTCTTCCTTTTTTCCTTCTGACGACCCGTTCCGTGCTAACTAGACATGTGTACAACGCGCTTTTGGAGTAAAATATTGGTTGGTGCGGGGCGGGCCGTCACACTTGGTATCAGAGCTCTAGGTTGCGTAGTTAACCTAGGGAAAGACACTAGGGAGAGATAGTACGTATATGAGAGCGCGTATTTGTGATTACTTTGGTTTTCAAAAGCTATATATGTATATACTATTAGTAGTATAAGAATGAAGTCGCACTGCACTAGCACCACTATGGGGTCGTTAATCGTTTCCCTTTTTCAGATTGACGATGAGCCCAGACACGAGGGGTGCTGGTAGAGGAACCAACCATGGGAATGCCGCTGACATGAGGGCGATGTTTAACAACCTCATGAGAGACATGCTTAGAGAAGTGCAAGGGGCAGTTCCCAATCCCGGAGTTGGTGTTGGCCCAGTAGTGCATGCGCCTAGGGTCGATTTCGCAAAGTTGTGCAAAGATTACACTAACCTTGGTAGGAAGCCGTTCCATGGGACGAAGTCGGCCACAGATGTTCAAGATTGGATGGATAGCTGTGATCGTATCTTCGATGACTTGGGTCTTGAGGATGCGATGAAGAGAAGGCTAGCGTCTCGTCAACTGCAAGGGCGAGCGATGAATTGGTGGAATGCCTTTAGAACAGCTACTCCAGAGGATCAGGTTACTTGGGACCAGTTCAAGGCTCGCTTTAGCGAGAAGTTCATTCCAACTGCCCAGAAGTCAGTATTGTTCAAGAGATTCTTGGAACTCAAGCAGAGTGGTAGGGCAGTCTCTGACTATATTGATGAGTTTGACACTTTGTCGAAGTATGGACTATATCTTATCGATACTCCTGAGAAGAAGAATGAGAAGTTCATTACTGGGTTGGATGGATACTTGGAGGAAAGGCTAACAACCACATCGATGAGACTTTTGAATCAATTGTGGGGAAAGCTTTGAGATCAGAGAGTCTTTACCCTAAGCCAAAGACGGAGGCTGCATCTGCAGAAGGGCCCAAGCCGCAAACAGGCGGTGGAGGCAAGAATAACTCTCAGAATAAGAGGAAGCAGGACCAATCTAAGGGTGGCCAGAAAAAGAGCAAGAAAGATGTTGAGTGTTTTAGCTGTGGTAAGAAGGGCCATTATGCCAAAGATTGTCGGGCTAAGCCAGTTGATAAGAAGTGCTTCAACTGTGGTCAAGTGGGACATTTCAAGGATAAGTGTCCGCAACCTCTTAAGGAGAAGCAGATTGTGAAAGCATATGCTATTGATGTTGTTCCTTCTTCGTCGAATACCCCGACTGCGGCGGAGAAAGGAAAGAATGTTGTTATTCAAGGTATGCTTTCTATTTATGATGTACCAGTTCGAGTTTTGTTTGATACTGGGGCTTCCCGTTCCTTCATATCTAGTGACCTGGTAGATAGGTTGGGACTGGAACCCGAGATAGTCGATAGACCATTGGTTGTGACGAACCTGATTGGTGGTTCGACTAGCCTTAGTATGATTTGCAGGAATTTGGTCTTATCGAGTCATGGATGTATGTTTGTGATTGCTTTGTTTTGGGCTTTACTGGGTATGACATTATATTGGGAGTCGATTGGCTCCAAAGATACGGGGTGGTGGTAGACTGTGAGGGCTTTTTGGTGATAGTGAGGGAGGATGATGGGCGGAGGATAGTGTTTGGTAGTCTACCTAGTGATGGGGTTATAGCTAGTTTTGTAAATTCCCTAGACATCCCGCAGGATGAGTTGTCAGATGTGCCCGTGGTTGGCCAGTATCCGGACGTCTTCGAGGAGGTGACCGGACTTCCACCACACCGAGAGATTGATTTCCGTATTGATTTAGTGAAAGATGCCAGACCTATAGTGATGCCACTTCGTCGTATGGCGCCAAGGGAGCAGCGAGAGCTCGGGGTGCAAGTCAGCAATCTTTTGAAGAAGGGATTTATTAGGAGGAGTGTCTCCGAGTGGGGAGCACCAGTTGTGTTTTCGACTAAGGCAGATGGTTCCCTTCGTTTGTGTGTGGACTATCGCGAGTTGAATAAGGTGACGAGGAAGAATAAGTATCCTCTACCACGGATAGATGATTTGTTTGATCAGCTGGAAGGAGCAAGAGTGTTCTCCCAGTTGGACCTCGTGACAGGATTTCATCAGCTTTGAGTAGCAGATGAGAGTGTTCCGAAAACAGCATTTAGGACACCGTCTGGATTTTATGAGTGGTTAGTCGTGCCATTTGGGTTGACCAATGCACCAGCCTATTTTGTGGATCTTATGAATCGAGTATTCAGAGACAGTTGAATAAGTTTGTTCTTGTGTTCGTGGATGATATCCTTGTTTACTCAAGGATAGAGGAGGAACACAAGGGACACTTGAGGGTAGTGATGGAGGTGTTGAGGAAACACCAATTGAAAGCGAAATTCTCTAAGTGTCACTTTTGGAGAAGGCAAGTGAGATTCTTGGGTCATGTTGTTTCAGAGAGTGGTATTGCCGTGGACCCTGCGAAGATGGCTACGGTACAGGATTGGCCTACGCCCAAGAATGCAACAGATGTAAGAAGTTTCTTGGGATTAGCTGGATATTATCGTAAGTTTATCCAGGACTTCTCCAAGATAGCATCACCGTTGACTCGGTTGACTAAGAAGAATCAGTCCTTCGTCTGGGACGGAGTGTGTGAGAATGCCTTCAAGAGTCTAAAAGAAAGATTGACGTGTGCACCAGTGCTAGTCATTCCTATGGGGAATGAAGAGATGACGGTATACACGGATGCGTGTGGTACCGGACTAGGTGATGTATTAATGCAAGGAGGTAGGGTTGTAGCTTATGCTAGTCGACAGCTAAAGCCGCATGAGAAGAAGTATCCTACCCATGACTTGGAACTAGCAGCGATTGTGTTCGCATTGAAGATATGGAGACATTATCTTTTGGGAGAACGATTTGAGTTGTTTACCGATCATAAATCGTTAAAGTATCTCTTCTCCCAGAAAGATCTGAATCTCCATCAGCAGAGATGGTTAGAGTTCTTGGCTTCGTATGATTTTGATATCGCATACACACCTGGGAAAGGTAATGCGGTAGCCGATGCCTTGAGTAGGAGACATGCCAATTTAGGGGCAATGTTTCTTGAGTGGAAGCAACTGGAGTATATCGCGGGGTTTGATTTCAGACCAAAGTGCGAATTAGATCCAGTCATGCTAGCTAGTTTGGCGATCAAACCCACTTTGATAGAGCGGATTGGTTCCAGCCAGAGGGACGATCCTAATCAATTGGAAATCATCTCCAAGTTAGAGATGGACATCGACGGTGAGGAGATGAATGTGTATGGGCTTGATCGAGATGGATGGCTTCAAAAGAAGGGAAAACTAGTTGTACCCAACGTAAATGGTTTGAGAGATGAAGTGCTTAGAGAATGTCATCACTCAAAACTGACTATACACCCCGGTTGTAATAAGATGTATCGAGATATGAAGCAGACTTACTACTGGGAAGGGATGAAAAGAGACGTTGGGAAGTTTATATCCAAATGCATGAATTGCCAGCTAGTTAAAGCCGAGCAAAAGAAGCCTAGTGGGTTGTTGCAACCATTAGAAATTCCCGAATGGAAATGGGAGAAAGTCTCGATGGATTTCATCGATGGCTTACCGAGGACTAGGTCGGGGTACGATAGCATTTGGGTAATTGTGGATCGATTGATTAAGAGCGCAAGATTTATACCAGTCAAATCGACCAGAACGGCAGCCAAGTTGGCAGAATTGTATATGAAGTGGGTAGTGAGATTTCATGGAGTACCTAAAAGCATTGTGAGCGACCGAGACCCGTTGTTCACTAGTGGGTTTTGGAAGAGCTTACAAGAGGCTCTAGGGTCAGGATTACATCTCAGTACCGCATATCATCCTCAGACCGACGGTCAGACGGAGAGGGTGAATCGTATATTGGAAGATCTTTTGAGAGCTTGTATATTGGATTTTGGTGGATCATGGGATGACCATTTGCATCTAGTGGAGTTTGCATATAATAATAGCTACCAATCCAGTATCGGTATGGCTCCATATGAAGCTTTGTACGGAAGACCGTGCAACTCACCATCATGTTGGATAGAGACTGGCGAGAAGTTTATGCTTGGACCAGATGTGGTGAGAGAAACTTCGGATAAGATCAAGATCATTCAGCAACGAATGAAAGCTGCCCAAGATAGGTAGAAGAGTTATGCTGATAAGAGGAGAAGAGACTTGAAATTCTCCGTTTGTGACTTGGTGTTTGTCAAGATTTCTCCTTTGAAAAGCGTGATACGATTTCGCAGGAGAGGCAAGTTAGCACCAAGATATGTTGGCCCATTCCCTGTTCTTGAACTAGTCTGGAATTTGGCGTATATAGTTGGCTTACCAGAGAAGATGGCGGGAGTTCATAATGTGTTTCATGTTTCCCAACTAAGGAAGTTCGTTCACGACTTAGATGTGACTATTTCACCTGATCAGTTAGAGGACTTCGAAGTAGAACCCGAGGCGGTTGGGAACCGCAAGCCAATTTGTATTGTGGGGCACGATACGAAGCAACTTCGAAGGAAGGCGGTGAAGCTAGTCAAGGTTCAGTGGGGCGAGAACGAGAATGATTGCACTTGGGAGACAGAGGAGAGCATTAGGAAGACGTATCCAGAACTCTTTGTCTGGTAAGATTTACTTTACGATTTAGTTATTCCACATGCTAGGATAGACTTATTTTGCTTGTTTGCATGTTTGATTGTTGTTTTATGGTTGATAGGAATGTGGGACCCTTTGTGTGTGTTTTGATTAGGGAATTTCGGGGGCGAAATTTCTTAAGGGGGGGGGGGGGAGTGTAACAACCCATATTCTACGCATCGGATGATCGTAGAATATTTCTTTCTTTCCCATATGAAGTCGTATGGTCATGTAACTTTGGAAAACATACACTAGAGTCATTTCCCATGTTCATGATTTTTGTCGATTTTTAAATGACCATTTTGCCCCTAGTTGATCTTGTTTTGGCCATAAATTTTGACTGGAAAGGAATTTTGACCTGAAACCACTTCCATTAGATTCGTTTGATGGTTTACCTTTCTGTAGAGTGGTCATAATAGCCAAACGGACTTACCGTTTGGGAGATATGGCGGAAATAATGTTTGGAAGGTGAAAAACTGCTTAACCAGGCCAAATAGGGTGATTAGTGAATAGGCCCATAACCCATTTCGGGATAGGGTTATGGGAGGGCTGAAATGAGATAGAGAATCATTCCATTTCAGTTTTCTAGCCTCCACTTATCACCAAAGAACCCTAAAAAATGGCCTCGAACCTCTAAATCACCTCCAAATCATCTTTTGGTCAAGGATTAAGCTTAGCAACCTCTAATCAAGGAAGATCTACACCAAATCAACATTGGAGCTGCTGTTTAGCATTGGGATTTGCATCAAATCAAAGATTTACTTCAGATCTTAGGTTATTTGTGGCTAAGGTGAGTGATTTGCATAGTTTTTGCACTAATTATGGCTAATTAAGGGTAATTAGTGTTAGTTAGCGAATTTTGACACTAATAAATTCGGGAAAAATATTCATAAATTCTTAAATGTTGTTTTAGACCTCTGATATGGATTTGGGTTAATTTGGTTAAGTTTTGCTAATCCTATCATTAGTTTCACCTAAACATGCTTAAGGGGAAATATGGGATTTTGGGTATGTTTGATCCATTTTAACCTATCATATTGATGTTTTGATGTTGGTGGTTGATTATGCATGTTGCTATGACTGTATGATATGCTTTGTGATTGGTTTCAATAGTTAGAATGGTCGAAAACGTCGTCGAATGGCGTAAACACTTGCTGGAAAAGTTTCAGAAAACAGTGCAGGTTTCGGATCGGATTGGATATGGGGGGTTCGGATCGGATATGTTGAACTGGGCAAGGGATTCGATCGGATCAGAACCAGACACTTGAGAAAATTGGCAGAAAGGAAGGCCATGCTAACTGAACTGGGATCGGATCAGATTAAGGAGGAGGGATCGGAGCGGATAGAGGAGGATGGATCGGATCGGAGCACGTGAAGAATGAGGAGGCGGATCGGAGCGGAAGCACGAACTGGAGGGGGATGACACCCGACCTGACCCGAGGAGAAATACCCGACCCGACCCGTACCAGGAGAAGACCGGAACCGAACCACACCAGAGGAGGACCATGGACGAGGCAACGTAGTGAATCCGACCCGAACCGATGGCTTGGAGAGAAACCCGACCCGACCCAGTATTGACCAATAACCCGAGATGCAAAGGTAGTCCAATATGGGAAGTTAGAGCTCAGGATCCAGTTGGGAACCAATGAGTTCACTTCATGGTTGGGCTTTGTTGCGGGACGTGTGCCAAGGAGTCCTCGACGTTCATAACTTCGATTCACCACTAAAAATGTATGATGGGCTACTTATCAGTGCAGTAGAGTCATTGCGACTCGAGGGGCAAGGTGATGGTAGCAAGACTACGTTATCAGTGCAGTAGAGTCATTATGACTTGAGGGGCAAGTGGACTTAGTAAGGATTGATAAGGCTATGAGCCAGCGCAGATGGGGTGAATAACTCCATGGGGCAAGTGGACATAGCGAAGGATTAGTTGCTACGTTATCAGTGCAGTGAAGCCATTTATGACTTCATGGGGCAAAGTGATCGTAGCAAGGATGGGTGATCGAAGTGGTGAATATCGTATGCTTTACGCACTGAGTGAGAGAAGTGAGGATGGTTGCTATGCTTGATTGTTTTCCATCATTATGACATGCACATCTCCCCCACCTCCGTATCTTTACACTGTTTGATATGACACCTTAGAGTGTTGTACAGTATGTAGTGCTAACTCTTTGGTTGCAGGTCCAGGTTCAGGTATGTTTTAGTCTACCTGTTATTGTTCACTTTAGATGCTTATCGCTCATACTAGGATTTATGTCTGACCCAGAGTTTTATGTCTCCTCTTATTACTCTGGGTGCTCACACGAGCAGACTAGAGACAGGTTAGCTGGTGATGCGCCAGTAGCTGATTCGGAGGCGGGCAGGAGGCTTCCATGTATGATATATATATATATATATATATATATATATATATATATACTCTCCCTGTGTCGTTGGTGGTCGCTACTTGGGCATTAGTAGTGTACCTCCTTTATCTTGCTTTTGCTTTGAGACAGTTTGAAAAGTTGTAATTAGCTGTATTTTGGATTTCCGCTGCTATGATGTTTAGTTCTGGTTTTCAGCTTATGCACTGTCTCACCTGTTTTATGTCAAGTATGTTATTATTATATTTTATTCTACGCGCTGTGAGACATTCTACAGGTTCTTTGTTAGTTCATTTCCTTCTTCTTTTTTCCTTCTAACGACCCGTTCCGTGCTAACTGGACATGTGTACAACGCGGTTTTGGAGTAAAATGTCGGTTGGTGCGGGGCGGGCCGTCACATACATGATTTAAAATAAACCGAATTTAAGGAAACAAAAAATATCAGGATCTATTTGAGAATATCTTTCCAACGAATCCAAAAAATCATAATTTCATAACGGGAATCAAAAGATACGTCCAGTTGAAAATCCAGAATAGTCGCTATGGAATTCTGGCCTTTAAAATGAAAATTTTGCAAATGACCTCGGTTTTCGATGTAACCACTTTTCGTTGGATCTTTGATGTCAAATTATTGCTAGATTCCAAAATTTGTAATTTTTCGAATCAATATGTGAGTGTGGCAAAGGAAAACGCGTTTGACCAGTTTCAGTTGATTTTAATCGATTGGAAAATGGCCATTTTTCAAACGGTCTCGGAATTTGATGAAATTAGTTTTGTTAGGACCGCATCATCAATACGAAGCTAGAAAATATTTTTTGGGAATTTTTAGAGTTTGTATGTGACCTCGGTAAATTTAAATGTACGTTCAAATTGAATATATAAAGATTTATATTTTAACTTCAATGAAAACTGAACGTAACGGTCGAATTGGCCAGCGATACATATCCCATTGTGTTCGGAATGGGGGTAATTACCTAGGGACGACAGTCGGTGGGTTTGATTTCGGGTTCAAAATGAAAAGTTACTTTTTTGAGGAAATAAAATAAGATTAATTAATATATATGGGCCCCCCTTTATCTCTCTTCCACCTCCTCGATGACCATTCAAATCGATTTACAGATAAAAAAAATTAAAAAAGGCCTAGCTAATCCCATCGCTCCCCTCCCGGGTGTCGCCTCGGCCCATCGCCACCCCCCCAGCGTCGCTTCCCTCCGATGTTACCCCCCATCTCTCTCGTTCTCCTCCTCCCCATCTTCTGAACTGGAGCGCGAGCCCCCCTTTCCCCACCAAAACCAATGACGCCTGCCCCCTGACCCACCTCCGGCGCCGCCGAATCGGACAAGACCCCCCCTCAACCACTGATGACCACCAATGAGCTTCCCCCTCCTTCAAACGAAAATGTGTGTGTTTAATTTCGTGTTTAATTATTTAAGAAATTAAATATAGGGTTTTCATTAGGATTTTTCAAGAAAGGATAGATTTTTGTTTATAGAAAAGATTAGGCTTTTCATCGTAGAAAGAAATAATTTTTATATCATAGGAAGAATAAAAATACGATTTTTATATTATATAGATAGTAAAAATTTGATCTTTATTTATGTAGCATAATAAAAATCTGATTTTTATTATATATATGTTGAAATAAAAATGTGATTTTTATATACACGACAACAATATAAAATGTGATTTTTATATATGCAGTGGATGCGGACAATGAAAGTGATAAAAGGCGAGTGGCGAAGATTTCCTACATATGAAGAGTCACGGTGGATTGGTTTAGCTAATTGGAGAGAACTTCTCACTTTAAATCTTGGTTTCTAGTTAAAAATATATACTAAGATGCAGACGGTGCTTAGCAGCACCCAACACCCGTCGTCTACAGACAATGGATGACTTGTTTGTTTGATTTCTGTGTTGTGAAATTTGATTGTGTGATGTGGAATGAAATAAAATATTTTATAGTAGAAAATATTTTATAGTTAAAAATATAATTTTAACATGTTTATAAAATAAATAGTAATGAACAAATCGGATGGTTTATTTATATACACTGATTTGACTGATATTGATTGGGACGATAAATTTTACACATCATCCAACTGCACAAATAAAATCTGTGTTCGATTGGTTGAAACCCCACACGGGTGTTGGGAAGATACTTGGCATACACTAATCCCAATAATTAGTGTATGTCAATCGATTGATTGACAGGCTGTTATAAGCGTTAGATATCTATATTTGATGCTTATACAGTGTAGGGCACTTTGGATGATGGTTGATTATTTATTGTTGCTGTTTTATACATGTGTTGTAGAGAATCCACATAATTAACATTATATGGTAATTGATTGGGCCTCATTCCAATATAGAAAATAAATTCATGTGTTGAATAGAATATATATTCATGTGTTGAGTAGAATAAATATTCATGTGTTGAATAGAGAATAAACATTCATGTGTTGAATAAAAGCCATGTTGATTAGATTGACTCCATTTTGACGTGAACGATATTTATATCGATTTTATTCATTTTTATAATGAGTATGAAAAGAAAGTGATTTCAAAATATAACGTTTTGAAAATATTACCATTTGTATATCGATGATGTGGAATATTCAATTTTGATTTGAAATTGAATATGAAGTTGAAATCGTTTTGGGAACGAATTTAAAACGATTTATAAAATATGTTTTAAAAATGGAAATCGATGAAATATGTATAATATATATTATATATATAATGGCCTGAATAGAACGCGACGCGCCGCGGCAGTTCGCGAATTTCGACCATTGACTTCAAATGGATATTACGGGAGATCCGACCGTCGGATTCTCCTAAAACCGGAACCGTTGGGTTCATATCGAAAAGTGATTTCTAACGAATATTAGAAATTATAAATCTAACGGTTGGATTTGAAATTATGTCCAAATCAAATTTGGAAAAGGTCATTGTAAGTGCAGTTCGATGGTCGTTGATAGAAATCGACTGTACGGACCTTGATAAAATTATTAAAAATAGTAATAATTTGTGTAAAATCATAAGAAATGATTTGGGAAGAACTGGGATGAAAAATTCCTTATTTGTAGGGGTAAAAATATATTTTTATCGAAATGAACTAGTTTTGAACTAGAATAATAATTTAATTATTTTTAAAATAAATAAGTTGTATTCGAAATGGTTTTAAAATAACCAGAAGTTTCCAATATATGAATTGGAATGGATTTGAATCGAAATCATCTTCGGAATAGTTTGATGTTGGATTTCGTGATTATACAGATGTTGTTATGGAAATTTTAAAGATATATTGATATCGTTATTTCCAATACGATATTTGTTGTTTTCATAATTTGATATTGAATTTAAGCCGATATATTTTCTATTCAGAACCTTGTGTTTAATATTAATTGGGATTTTGGGTTGTCATGAACGGTATCTTTAATAATACTGTTCTTAAACCCAAATGGAGTTAAGAAAACTAAGAACTAACTGGGGATCAGTTAAGTTGGATGGTTTCTTGGTAATTGATCTGATGTTGGTTTCGGCCTTCGGGGTTGATATTTAGCGAACTGTCCTCTTACTAATTTACGGTTAGGGACTGATTGAAATGTGATGTGATTTTGGGGTTTATTGTGAACCGCGTTTTAATGGACATCGGTTCTTTAACCCAGTTAAAGATTAAAACTAAGTGGAATTTTAATGAATCTTTAATTAGATTGAAATGATCGAGAATGGAGTATCACTAGTTTTGCTACAAGATATAGTTAAATCTTTAAATAGATTTGAACGTGAAATGGTAATTGAATTTACTGATAACACCATAGTGTTAGGTATGAAGTATGACCAGTTTTACTTCATGGGATGAATAGGTTGGGATTGGGAAATAAAATAAATGATTACTTCGGTGTGGTTCACTAATCTCAACTAGTTTGAAGTGATATTCAAAGGAAGATTAAAGAATAATTTTAAAAGAATTTATCTTTGATAAAATTAATGGGTACCTTTCCCTAAGAATGTGAAATTTAGAAAGTAATTGTAGGTTAGCTAAGAGGAATGGTTTCCTGGGTATTGATCTGATGTTGGTTTCGGCCTTCGGGGTTAATGTTTGGGGAATTGTTCATTTGCTAATTTACGGTTAGTGACGAATTGGAATGATGCGTATGTTGTGTTTGTGTAACACTTGTTATTATATACGCGAGTTATTCAGAAAGGCCGGGTTTATCCCATTCTAAATAACTGATTCGATGTGGTGTCAAAGAGGAAGACGGTGGTTGAAGACCGGAGGCCTTCACATCGTTTGGGTGATTACTGATGATCTTGATTGGGCTGTACACCCGAGAGGAGGGAATCAGTTGGTGATCGTCTAGACGTACTTAGAGATCGATGGATAAGCGAGGTACAAGGTGCATCTTGTTTCGTTCAAACCCAGAACGAACTTGTAAATGGACTGTGTGTCTGACATTGGATTTTAGTCTGTGTGATTGATTTCTATTAAATATATATCTGTTTGGCACGGAGAATTTATTCTCTTTCTTAATGCCCTTCTCTGAGATGTACGAGCTTAGGGGTTATATATTGATGATATCAATCGCATGAAGTGAACTGCCTGTGTGGCATGCCTAAGTAGCAACTGAGCAAGGCTTCTGTTGAAAATCAAAGTCTTGTGGTTGATGATCAAAGCACCGCCTTTGTGGCATCACTTTGTGTAGCGTGGATTCGCGAGCCTCACACCCTGGTTGTGAACCAGAAATGGGAGAGGACATCAGGGAGAACATGCGTTTCCTTTTAGCTTGGAGTGGTGTCAGTGCTTGAACTGGCTGATATTTTACTTATGTGGATCATGGATTGTGAGTCGCCTCGGTTATATCGGACGACCCGGGTCCGATGGAGTCATTCGTTTGCTCATTTACGCCCTACAGGGCGTGGAAACGCAGTGCTCAGGCATTTTAATCCACATCGGTGGACCGGGCCTGACGATCCAAGGTGCAGTTGTGGCTGTTCCTGAGACATGGTAGGCTAGATTGTCTCGAATAGGTGAAGGACGATCCCTAGCCTCGGTTCACAGATGGAAATGCAATTTCCAAATACGTGACTTTGCGGTTTTGATTGTAGAACCTAGTATGGCGACATGATATATGGTACCCATGCCGTCTATGATTGATATTTATGATTGAAATTGTTTCGACACTATAAACTTATAATAGTATCAAATGATTTGTTTTTAATGTACTAAGCATGTTTGGCTATTATAAGGTAAAACCCTATCCTCGGTTTGTGTTGCATTGTGTGATGGGACCTGGGTCTTATAATAGTTTCATTTTTCTTTATTTAGCATTGCGCTGTTTGTTTATTGCACTGGTACTCTTGGGAGGAAACCCGTTCCATTTTATATGGCGTGGTCCCTTGATTTACCCAACTTTAAAAATAAAGATTAATAACTGTTTTAGTTCTCACACCAGTTCCATGACTGACCTGGAGTTTATTGTTTTAACCTAAACTCTAGGTGCCATTATTTTGACATGGGCAGTTAGTAGTTTTGGTTTTGCAGATTTATATTCACAGGAACCTGGTTTACAGCTGGAATAATATACGGAAAGCTCTGATACCAAATGTAAATACATGTATAAGTATGCAAATGCGACAAATTTTCAATACAATTCACTTTTTGGTTCAATTTGGCGAAAGGTTCAACATTCAATTAATCTAAACAGTAATCAAACAACACAACCATCAATCAATTAGTAGGTTATCATTTCAAACTCATAATTTTGATATATAGTTAAAAATCACATTTTTGGTGCCAAATCACAACAATATATTCTAACTATATTTTGGTTCTCACACCAGTCTATGGAAATATATAGAAATCCCACTTTCGACACTCGAATATAAATGCTGATGACGCCACGACATCGTCAGAATCATCTCCGGGCGATTAGAGTGTGATTCTATATCCATTCAGTATATTGGAGGCTTCCAATACACGTGAATCAGACATATATTAAAATCTCTATATTCCTGACAGTCCAAATCAATATAAATAAAAAATCAAATACGAATAATTGAAAACAAATTTTGTTTTGAAAATTTAAATCAATTATTCGTATTTGATTATTTATTTATATTGATTTGTACTATCAGGTATATAGAGATTTTAATATACGTCTGATCCACATGTATTGGAAGCCTCCAATATACTAGATGGATATAGAATCACACACTAGTCGCCCGGAGATGATTCTGACGATGCCGCGACGTCATCAGCATTTATATTCGAGTGTCGAAAGTGGGATTTCTATATATTTCCATAGACTTGTGTGAGAACCAAAATATAGTTAGAATATATTGTTGTGATTTGGCACCAAAATGTGATTTTTAACTATATATCAAAATTATGAGTTTGAAATGATAACCCACTAATTGATTGATGATTGTGTTGTTTGATTACTGTTTAGATTAATTGAATGTTGAACCTTTCTCCAAATTGAACCAAAAAGTGAATTGTATTGAAAACTTGTCGCATTTGCATACGTATACATGTATTTACACATACAAATCTAAATTTATTTTAAATTTTATTTGCCTTAGAATTTCGGTGTGTTTCTCGTCATTTTTCTAGATTTGGTCTGATATATATCATGTGTTCACATCTGTTTAAGTGTATGGAGAAAAAACCCGTATTGCAACTAAGGAGCTGCCTCGTGGACCAACGCAACTAAGTGCATGTACCAAATCAAGCTCGAAAAATTGCACAAGCCAACAACTACAGGATCAACACTTTTTAAACAAGGGGTCAAGATGGGAACCCGGTTCAAATGCACTAGGCCGAACCCAATTGCAAATACACAATGGAAACAATCATATGTTGAAGTGCATGAAGCAGGCAATATTTCAAGTAGAGCGAATGTATATGCATTGAACCAGCGTTCAAGAAAGGCAGGTGCAAACAGGTGACAAAGTGTACAAAAGACAAGTGTACGAGGCAAAACACAAGAACAAGTGCAAGTGATAGCTTGGTACAAGTATGTCACAATAAAAAGTCAGTTCTAAGCAATAGTGATTACGTCATGGAAAATAAAAGTATAGCAGTAGTAAGCATATATACATGAAGCAAGTTCAGGGTAGCCAAAATAGAAGTGTACTACAGGCCAACAACAGTTCCAAGAGTGCACAAGCCAACAACAAAATGAAGCAACAAATAAAAAAACGTGGACTAGCATCAACACTAGCCAAGTGTTTGGGTTGAATATCAAGCATGCCAAATACAACGAACATAAGTGCAAAAACATTGAATGGCAAATCAGTGTGTTCAAACTCTTAGACACCCAATGTACCAGAAATTATAGGTATCAACTTATCAAAACTAGCATTAGTTCAAAGTCGAGTGTAATCAAGGTGGCATCTGCTCATATCAGTTTTTTTAGTAGGAAAGCATATTCATTGTTTAGCAGCAGATTAAATTCAAGTACAAGACAAGGTTTTGTTTTGACAAATATGATTCAAAGAACCAAAATTACAAAGTACACTTCCAGAAATCAGAGTTTAAATTTGGTAGTGTGAAATATATTAGGAAGAACCATTCAAATTGCTAATTCAAATTCGACCAGAGAAAGTCCAGATTTCAACAAGTAAGTCATTCCAGAATTCACGCAAATGATTCTAGAAAAATATATATGGCATTGTTTTTTATTAAAAAAGGACCAATTCAAAGCAGTTAAAATCTCATGCAAATTTCCATAATGTTTGATGATTTCAAACTCCACACAATCAAAGCCAATAAAATCAAGTTCCAAAATATATGCATATATCAAGGCCGAATCACAATACGAAATCAGAGAATATTTAGGACTTTTAATCCTATAAATACACCACATCATCATCGGTTTTAACAATCCAAGTTCAGCCATAATTCAAGCAAAAAAACTCGAATTAAAAATCATACCAGAAAATCACTTGGATCAAATTAAAGCATAAAGCAACGAAGATAGCCACAGGAAATTCAGAGCATCAAAGAAGAGAGAACGACGGCTTCTAATATAAGGAGATTGCAAACCCTAGATCGCCATCCCCATATTTATTTCCAAAAGCAAGAAGAAACCCTAATTTTGATTTTGGGTGTGCATTAAAGATTAAGGAGGCCGACATTTCATTTTTGACCAAGCACATAGAAATAAAAGGCCGACCAAGTTTATAAGGGGCAAAAGGATTTTATAAACTAGGGTTTAATTTTTTAAGGGTTTTAATTTTTTCAAGTTGCTTTAATTTTAGTATTTTTAGTTTTGTAATCGGTTTGTAGTTTTCTAGTTTTTTATAAAACTAGGGAGATGAATTACGGGGTTGTAATTCAGGGTAATCTGATTTTGGGGATTGAAATCAGTGCAGGGTTTTGAGCGTAGGGTTAGAACAGTTGGCAGCGAGTGTTGCGAGCTTACATGGGATTGTAAGCGAAGAGATTGTTTAGTTTCCTAGTAGAAACCTTTGGGAATGCAGCAGTAGGCAGGGTTTTGTCGAAGTTGGGTATATCTGTGTGTTATTTATTTTTCTGCATTTACTTTGATTATTATTTGTGATTGATATTATTTAACTACTCAGCAATAACTACAATAAACCCTATTCACCCCCCTTTACGGTTATTTAGATCCTACAAGTTGTATCAGAGCAGGTATTTTTTATTTTAAATTATTGTATAGTCATGAATCTATCTAATAACGCATTTTCTGAGGGTGAGTCCTTAGCTAGGCCACCAACGTTTAATGGAACTGATTATGCCTATTGGAAAGCTAGGATGAAAATTTATTTGAGTTCAGTCGATTATGATGTGTGGGATATTATTGAAATGGGTTATACGTCTCCCAATGTTATTGTTAATGGTGTTGAAGTTTCTAAATCAAAAGACAGGTGGGATGCTAATGATAAAAATTATTTTTAACTGATGCCAAAGCGATGAATGCTTTAATCTATGCTCTTGATAAAAATGAATTTAATCGAATCTCTCATTGTGAAACTACGGAGGAAATATGGCATACGTTGGAGGTCACATACGAAGGAACGTCTCAAGTTAAAGAATCTCATCTTGCCCTACTCAGCAATGAATAAGGAAAAATTTATATGCAAAAAGAGGATGATATAAAAGAGATGTCTGGACGTGTAACACCGCTAAGTCCCACATCGTGGAAGCCTTTGTGAAGTGGGTACTTATATGGTAGAGCCCATCTCTTACTAATGCCGAGGCTTTTTGAGGAACAAAACCTCACACCTATACGTTGGATAAGTTGGGGACAATATTTTGCGTGAACGAAGGAGCGGGTTGTTACATTGGTACTAGAGCCAATACCCAGCCGGAATTGTGGCTCCTATGTGGACCACAACGCCTGAGTGAGGTGTTCGTGAGCCAATGGGGACGTTGGGCTCTGTAGAACGGGAGAATGTAACAACCCTAAGTCCCACATTGTGGAAGCCTATGTGAAGTGGGTACTTATATAGTAGAGCCCATCTCTTACTAAAGATGAGGCCTTTTGAGGAACAAAACCCCACACCTATATGGTGGCTAAATTGGGGACAATATCTTGCGTGAACGGTGGTGCGGGTTGTTACACGACGCTTATCATCGCTGGTTTACAATGCAAAAGCTCTTGGCAAAACTTATACTGAAGTGGAATTGATTAGAAAAATATTGAGAGTGCTACCGATGAATTTTGAAACTAAAGTGACTGCGATTCAAGAATCAGAAGATCTAAATAAAATAAGCATGAAGGAGTAGATCGAAAATATGATTACTTACGAGATGGAGCAAAACGCAAGGGAAGAAAAATTCTGAATCGAAGAAAAAGGCAATTGCTCTAAATAATACTGTTGAAGGTAATGATGAAGACCCTGTTAGAGAGATAGCCAAGTTTTTTAGAAAGTGGGCGAAAAGAAATTACAAACCACAAAAGAAGAATTCAAAAATCAACAAGTCCGAAAGTTCAGATAGTTCAGATGATGAAGTGTTTTGCTATAATTGCAAGAAACCCAGACATATCAAACTAGATTGCCCACAACTTAAGAACGAAAAGAAGAAGAAGTTCAAAGAAAGAAGAAGGCTTTTGCTGCTACATGGGATGACAAAGAAGGAGAAGAAGTTTTTGAAAGTGATGAAGAGTAAGCTAATTTGTGTCTTCTAGCTCAATTTGATTCAAAAAGTAGTGTTCAAGCGAGGTATCAAATTTTAATTATAAAGATTTAATTTTATTGTGTCACGATCTCAGAAAACCATTGATTCTCTTAAACTAAAAGGTAAGAAATTGTAATCTGATAGGTCAAAACTAGTTCAAGAAAATAACATATTAGAAAGAAAATTTGAAAAAGTTAAGAATTCACCGTTTTCTAAATGGAAAAAATGTCAGTTTTTGAGTGATGATCTTTTGAATTCCAAAATTGATTTTGAGTTACTTAAAAGTGAAAATGTGAATTTAAGAATGATAATCTTGATTTTGAGAAGGAGATTGAAAAGCTTATAGAATTTGAAAAAC
This sequence comes from Allium sativum, assembly GCA_030737875.1. NCBI lineage: Eukaryota > Viridiplantae > Streptophyta > Magnoliopsida > Asparagales > Amaryllidaceae > Allium > Allium sativum. Next base: position 44,894,868 of record CM060921.1, read on the forward strand.
TTGATTTTGAAAAGCGGAATCAATTTGAAATTGAAATTTCTAAGTCCAATGCTAAAATCAAAGCACTTGAAAACGAAAAGTTGGTTTTAAAAGAAACTGACGCTGAAAAGACGAAAATCACTATTAATCGTTGTTCAAATTTAATGAAAGAAAATAGCGATCTTAAATTTAAAATTCAACGACTTGAATCAACTTTGACTAGATTTTATAAAGAAGAGAAATCGTTGAATATGTTGTTAAAAAATCAATTTTTTGTTGAGAATAAAAAGGGACTTGGTTTTGGATTTGATCAAGTTGAAAAACAAATTTCTGATGATTTTAAAAAACCTACAAGTATCTTTGAAAATGGTCAAATTGGAATTTTGAATTTTAATAATTTAGAAGGATTTTCAAATCATAAACGAAATGAAAACTCATTTAAAAACAATTCGGTTAAACACCTGTTTGGATCGCAAAATATAATAAAATGAGTTCGATTAAAATTAAACAAATTCGGGTTCCTAAAGGCAATTTAGTGGATGGTAATGGATTGTTATATAAACGGGTTTGGGTAACAAAATGTGTGAACGAAGTTAAGAGTAGTAAAACAGTCTTTGCTAGACCACTCGATACTATAAATATTTAGGTATCGAGGGAGGCTAAGGGACAACTGCGCTTAAGAGAGATAAAAATCCAAATTGTTCCATATTATTGAATTATTTAAATTTTCCTTAGCCACGGATTTCTAAGTTGGAGATTCATAGTTCACATTGATAATGGTAAGTCAGGTATGATCTCTAGACTCATGATTTTTATTTTCTTTCCTTTTTGATTTTCTTTTATGCTTATTTGTATTAACACTTCCCATGATATTCTTGATATATCTTCAACATCATTAATCGAAATTTTAAAATTTATGATGTTTTGGAAAGCTAATGAAATTTCATACATCTTTGCTGTTTTGAGTGTCTTCTAATTCACTTTGGAAAATATTGAAAAACCACACTCAATACAGCACACTACTTGAAAGCTATGAAGGATTAGTTGTGAAATTTTCATTTTATTTACTTTGCTTGACTGTCATGGGGTTGAAATAATTTTTTGATCGATTATTGAATTTCATGGATTACAATATTCGAATTTGAAATATGAAAATAATTTTTAAGTGATTTCAAATAATTTGATTTTAGATTGAATCATTGACTATCCCTTGTGCATGTTAAAATACACTGAAAATTTTCACTTCAAATTCTTGCTTCGAAACTGATTTTGAGCTTCTCAGATAAAGAAATTGATTATTAAAACTCATTTGACTATCTGGGTGATTTGACGATGGGTTGGAAAATCAGTGACTAGATTTCACTAATTACATAGGCAATTTCAATTACATATACATGTATTGTTAAAATTGTTCAAAAGTAATCAGTCTAAGAAATATTAGAAAATTTCATATTCTACTGATTGATTTTTTTAAAACTAATTTTCATTTTGCATTGATATTCCAAAAAGCCCTCATGAAATTGATATTCTCAATTCTAAAATTATTCTTGATTATTTATTGAGAAATTGAGATTATTGACTAATTTGAGCCATATTAGGAACTCATCGAAATTATTCTAGATTTCTGAAAACATGATGAGTTATGACTATGGTATAATTCATAACTAGAGGAGGTGTTATTTTAAAATCTCATGATGATTGGACAAATTTTATAATATCTTTGAATTAGAGCTTATTTCACAACCATCTTCTATGTCAACCATATTTCTATCATTCATCATGGTTTTATTTAATTTGTAGAGTTCAAATTATTTTTGGAAAGAAAATATCTTGGAAATAAAAATTAAAAAAGAAGATAAAACATATATTATATTATTTATCCTTGGTATTCACTCCCATTTAAAAGTCCTTGCGGTTATGTGTGGTTGAATTACCTTAATCTATATGTGCTTCCGTTCTCACTTAAAAGACCTTTGGGCTGTGCATGGATGGAACTCATTAAAGAGGATAAAGTTAAGTTACTACTAACCCCCTTAAAAAACCTTTGGGCTATGCGTGGTTAGCAAGTGCTTACCATATTTTGAGCTTATTTAAAATCTTTGAAATTCATATTTAAATATTCAATTTTACTGAACTGTCCTCGTTCTACAAAATCCATCGTCAATCCATTCATTCTGAAAGTGAAATTTGCTTCTGATTTAAAGTTTATTATGATTTTTGTTTGATTAAATGGGATTTAAGATATATATTCTCCCTCTTAATTTGAATTTATATTTATGGTCTATATTCATCACTATTTCGATTTCCATTATTTTTTGATGATAACAAGAGGGGGAGAACGGTCAAGATTTTGATTGATGAATGTTTAATTCAAGAATATTTTATGGCTGAAAATTATACACCTAAGGGGAGAATGGTCAAGTGAATTTCATTATTTATATTTTCCACTTATATAGGGGGAGTTCAGTTGTGGGGGAGCATACAAAAAGGGGCAGTAATATATTTCATGCTTAAACACATTTAACACATTCAAAATCTTGTATATGTTTATCATCGTCAAAAGGGGGAGATTGTTGGGTACAACAATGTATTGTACGATTTTTGTTTAATGATAACAAACACATGATATTATTTAAATGTGTTTGTAATTGTACTATTTTATATTTCATTTCATAGGAATAAATATGTGATTTCCTTATATGTGATTTCCTCTCGTTTTTCATTTTTTATTTCTTCATTTTTATCTCTTCATACAATATTTGGATGCTTGTGGCACTTTTTAGCGTAAATATTGGCCAACCTGAAAATATTATATAACTTCCAAGTCTCTAATTGTTAGACCAAAAATTGGTTCTAACACCCAAATGAGTATGATGTCAATAAAATAGAACTAAAAAGCAACGAAGAATACACGATTTATAGTGGTTCGGCGTTAAAGAGCCTATGTATACTTTCTATTCTTTTAATTGATGATTCAAATGAAAATACAGCAATGATTCTCACTCAACTTCACAATTACAATGCATAAACTCCCTCAAATCTCTCAAAAATAGACTTTTAGAGATGATTTTGAGCTGAATGTAGTTATGAAATTCGGCTATGGAGGAAGTTAGAACTGAGAATTTGCCAAAAGATCCTTTCAAATGCCTCTTGATGGTGTATTTATATGTGAAAAATCTCTTCGAAGTGGCTCCGGTTCGGAATTGCATGGCACCCATCCCATAAGAGTCGGGTTCGGAGGCTTCCAGATGGTGACAGCGCAACGATTTAGTGGGAGATCGTGGGAGAAATGATCATGTTTGGTCCGAGTCTTCGGGAAACGTGTGTAGCAACGGTCATGGGATCAGAGGAAGGGGTTCGGATCGGCTGCCTCCGATCCGATCTGATGAAGCCACTTGCTATTTTTTGATGTTGCTGACGTATCTCTCCGATCCGAGCCGATGAGGTCACTCGCTATCCTTTGATATAGCTGACGTATATCTCCGATCCGAACCGATACGATTTCTGCGTCTTTGATCTCTACTTTTTTCCTGCATTATCTCCCTCCGATCCGGACCGGTTGGTGGCTTTCTCACTGTTTGCTCTTTGTGTAGCCTAGTTCACAAAGTAGGCTAACATTTTTCCCCCTTGAAGTACACTCTTATTTAAGATAAAGTGTGCTTCAAAGCAGTTTACAAAACATCCTTTGAATTAGAAACATTGAATGATTGCTTCCATTTACTTGTAGTGTTGTGTCACTTCATAAAGTCGAGCCCTTTGTTACTTATATATATACCCACAAACCATTTGAATTACTTTCTTCATTTTCAAACAACTTTAAGAGCTTCTTTTTAATGTCCAATAATTCCTCCAAGTAAGCTTTTCTTTATTTCTCCTCGAATTCAACCTTCATGACAAATCCATGTGTATAATCTTCTTCGGTTCGGACTCTGATCCGAATGGACTCCCCATCTGTATTTCTCATCAATGGGCTAACAGGCCATAATGCACTAGTGAGCCTGAATTCCGGTCCGAACGGGGTGAAGTAGGCTGGGAATACGAGTGGTCACCTTAATTTTATATAAATCCGCCTCCCATCTTATTCTTCCTCTCCTTGCTTTATCACTCTCACCTAAACAGATTTTGCATCGAAACCCAAAATCTCCAAAACTCTCTCGTTCTTCCTTAAATTAAACAACTAGCTAGGTTTAAGATCTCGAATAACTTTGCTGTAACCGATTTCAGTCGAGATTTGTAGTCAAATTGGGCGATTCGATCATGGCGTTTGCCTGGTTTCAACGCCTTGGCCTCCTCTCCCCTCGCCGTCGTTGTTGGTGGCTCTGTCAACACCTCGAGGTGTTGAGAGGAAGAATTAGGGTTCTACAATATATTTGAGCATGTAAGTGGTTGGACTTAATTGGGGTTTGTGAAATGGAGTTGGGTTCGTTACTAGTTAAGCTAGAGGGAGAATGAAGGAGACGAAGGAGAAGATAGGAACTAGAATTGGTTCGGATAGAGAAACACTGGAGTGAAGGTAAAGGAAAAATGTTCACAAGACCGGATCGGGTTGGGGAAAAAGAAGAAATAGTTAAGATGTTTACAAGATCGGATCGGGTAGGAGCAAAAGAAAGAACAAAAAAGGGAAAACAAAGTCTACTCGACTGGGTCGGATTGGAGTAAAAGACAAGGCGGGAAAGAGGCATTATTATTCAAATCAATCCGAACCAATCCGGTGGCCTACATGCGAACCGATCCGGTATTAATTACTGGGTGTGAATTTCTTCTTCAGATCGAAACATCACTTTGCCCTCCGTTCCGATCCCAATGTACATGCTCGAACCGAACTGAAACAGTCCAACTCAATGAACGAGAACTTATCCAACTATCTTAATCAATGCTTGGCAAAAACTTCAACTTGATGAACAGTTTGGATAGCGCCTTACGAACATAACAAACATCAAGAACTATTCTAAAACATTATTATTTCTTTGAATCTTCGTATCGCGCTTTCATTGTTTACTTTGCATCTTTGTTACACGTAGAACACACTTTAGTTCACATATACACACGGGGGACATGGGCAACCTTACTCTAATCCTTGCTATTGTTTCTTCAATAGTCTAGTGATCATGGCCGAAAGATGTTCATTTAGGTTAGAAAAGAAGATGGAAGTTGCGGAAACTTCTGAGAAAGTTATCATTGACGACATATCTTCTACTTCAAACCCTGAATGGGACGATGAGGGCCCAGATTATGAAGTAGGAGCGCATAACAACGAAACGCCTTCCGATAGTGATGTTTCTCTTGGTGATGAAGAGGAAGGAGGGATTGGAGATAATCGAGCTTCTGATGAGTTTGAGTCTGCCATTATATTGGACTCACCCAAAGACTCTGTTGAATCAACGATTGACGACGATAGACTTGTTCACATATGCTTAAAGCACGGGATACTGAAAAGGGATACCCTGGTGCCTTCGAAAACTGACCGTCCTCACAATTCCCCAGAAGGATTTATGGAAATTACCCGATTAATGTGTGTGGTTGGCGCTATTCCACCGTTTCCGCCTTTTGTTGTCGACTTTCTAAAACAGATGCGGATTGCCCCCATGCAGTTACATCCCAACTCCTATGCATACTTATATACTTTATATATAGCATACAGAGAGATTCTAGGTACAGAGCTCACTTTCGACGACGTCCACTTTTTTTATAATTTCAAGCATCGAACTCGGGAAACTCCTTCCATCTCTTACTTCGAATCAGTCCCAAAAAGGAAAATTATTTCAGCTCCATTTAGCAGTAAGGCCGGCGATTCCAAGCTAGAATGGTTTTATATAAGGCAACAGCCGGGGTGCGCTAGGAGATGGGAAAAATCAAGTAAAGCATTGATTTTCTAGATCTCAATTTTGAACGTTCATGCCAATACATTAACTTGTTTTCTGTTTTGTTTGCAGTTGATAACCCAGAACAAATATCAGATCAATTGTACTTTAATCGGATGCATCAGCTTCTCAATGGCGACCAAAAATTTCTTAACATCAATGAAGTTCTTAAGGATGAATACCTCCATCATCACAGGCTATTGTCCATTACCCGTAGCATAGGTCATGGGTTGGGTCCATATGTATACATCCCCCAATGGACGTAATTCCTGAAACGGGCGAGAGCTCGAAAAATCCAACAATACCTCTTCGGACTTCACCTTCTCCATCTTCAACTCAAGACGATGAGCTGGCCAATATAGACGAAAAGCACCGAGAAGGGTACATCGTCCCTGGGGATGCTATTTCTCGTGAGAAGTCAGTGTCTCCTAAAGAACTGCCAATAGACGCTTCCCAAGGATATGTCCCTACTACCGATTATCCCACATTTCAGGGTTTAAGAGATCTCCCCCTACCTGAAACTATCTATACTTCAGAGGATTTTGGCACAAATCCTTTAGTTTTTAGTTCTTTAGAGGAGACTACTCCCGTTAAGGCCAAAGAGCCCACTCGCGCTGCCCTGGCTTCGGACTCGGGTTTGTCGAGGGGAACACCACTTAGAATGCACTTAACACAATAGCACCACACTTCACAGCACTTACTTCTCATGAGAATACTGATTCTGAATTCCACTTACATTGTTGCGCAGGTACAATGTCTCGCCCTTACTATGACATCAGGAAAATATGTCGCACCCCTTCCGATGTCGAGCATGATCGCCGTGAAAGCCGGGGTAGAGAGGACAGAAGGCCTCATGATTCTTATCAGTCGCGCACCTCGCGCTCTCGGTCCCCCATCCTGTCGGATCCAGACCGATATAAAAGCTACCAGAGTCGTCGAGGAGAAGACACATCGCAGCCCAAAGACCGAACTTCTCCTTAAGACAAACTGAAACACCCCACCTCCGTTAATGTCACTCACAAAGGGAATGCCTTAACTTTGGTGGAGGTTTATAAGTAAAAGCCACAGATAAACTCAAGACAGATATAAAACAGCGGAAACCAAACAAACTTTTATTTCATCAATACGTGTTCAAACAGAACATTTCCATAATTGTCTCAAAATACATCCAACATTACAACCTCATTACTGTCTTGATTATTAAAGAAGCTTAAAACATAAATAAAGTGACAAAAATCCCCATAGTGATATCCAAAGCCATAATCCGAGCAAAAGAGATCCAAATCATACATCTACGGTCTTGGAGCTTGTAAAGAATCTGACTAAGCTGAGTTGTTTCCTCCCTATGGACCTTGGGGAGGGGACGAAAGAAAAGAAGACGAAAAGAAAATAGAGTCAGACATAAAGATGAGTAAATCTAGTAACTCTTCAATATGTGAATAAGAAAAGGGCATGATAGATATAAACTGAAAACAGGAAAATGTCACCATCTAAGGAAGTGTCGTTTAGAATCGAATGTACTATCGCACCCATACTATATCTCTGCACCTACTTGAGCTTATTTTAACTGGCACCCCATGCTGAGGGTGAAGCGATCCCCATTTTCTAAAGATCGGCTCCTACTCGCGTTAACATGTGTCATACGGCCCCCAAGAATTGTAGATACCTATGCTGGTCCCACCATGGGGTGTATCAAGACCCATGGCGGCGGCCTCGACACAAATTCTAGAAGGCATAGGTTATACTACTGGTGCCCCCAGTGCCCTGTTTGTCTGCTCCGGAGTGTGTGCACGCCCGCACCCCGTTAGAACTTACACTGTTGCACCCACCACCGTCGCTTTGACCGCTTACTATCAGCCCAGTAATCGTGCCCCACACTGCCTAGTTTCAGGGTACCATGATACCTAACTTGGGTTACTGCCGAAACGGGTCCCTTGTTACTAGGTTTTTCTAGTCAAACATGTTAAGTGGTTAAGTGTCTGTATTAACCTAACCCCACCCATCAATTCTTGTTAACATGTTGAATTTGGTTAAGTGTTATAGTTGACTTAACCCTACCATCTGTCCTTAGCCTCTTAGAGCACCTGACCACTAACATTAGACAGGTAGTGCTACGGTTACTGGATGTGCCGGTCGGTTCCGGGCAGGTTTACACCATAGCTCAGTCTAACCTTGGGTCCTTATTCGGCTCAATGCTTAACCACCCACATTGGATAGGTATTGTTGTGACTACTGGACAGCCGGGCGGGTCCGGGCAGTTTACATCACAACTCAATCCAACCTCGGGTTAAGCATATCGTGTTTTCTAAATTTACATATTTTATTACTTCTCAATTATATATGTAAATGTCATATCTTTTATTCTTGGGTATATCAATTCATACCGCTTAAATGTCATTGTCGTTGGCATGTGCGAACCATGCCAACATATATTTTTAATGTTTTACACCCAACGTTATTACCCCCGTTTGTACGTTCGCAACACTATAATAAGTGTTGGGCTTGACACAATTCAGCCCAGCTTTATAACGTGAGAAAAAAGGGAAACCATGAACATGTAATATTTCACATAAAGGTGTGTGGTGCATGAACTTGCAATTTAGCGATTCAACATAAATTATGGGTCATGTGAACTTGCATTCAAATCAAAGTATAACTAAGTAGGTGACATATGAAATGGCATGGTTTAGGCTTATACAAACTTGTGTTTAAACATGTTTAACTCGGCATAATGTCAACCACAAAACTAGCATGTTGTGTATTCACCAAAATGTCCAATTTTAACTTCTAATCATATAGCCTATTTCAACATGAACTTGCATAGTTTATAAAAACCAAACGATACTTAACATAGATCCAGTTATACTTGCAAATAAACATAAGAATGTGTTCATAGGTTTTGGGTCATGTAGGCATAAAAGGTCTCAAATCTAGAACATGTTTACATAAATTCTAACTTAGATTAAGGGAATATACATTGTCCATGCCATCGACATATACATAAAGGGATCAATTTCTAGTTTTTGCCACAATTTTCTATTGTTATTACTTTCATATACAAATGTCCAATAGGCTTGCATCAATCAATTTAGGCCACAAATATCAATACACAAGTCATGACAGAATCATTACAATACACAGAATTTATATCATATTCATACAATAACAAAAATCTATTATCATTTACATCGAATGACATCACAGTTCTTATTCATATTCCGAAAGGTCACTATACTTACAACGAATGCAGAATCTTGAATTCTGGATTCTGGATTCTGAAATTGAGATGCGCTCCTTTGGGTAGATTAATGTTGCGTTGATTAATTTGGTTAAGCTAATCTTCTTCTTAATTTGATTCATCTCTAGGCTTTTCTCTCTTGAGGGCTATGCTCAATTCCTCCCTGGCAGCATGACGACTCCCATCTTATTTTTTGTGTGAATTTTCAGTTGAGACTTAGGGTGTATTTATAGATTTTTAAATTATTTTGAGCCGTCATATGAAGACAGGAGGAATCTAGACCATACAAAGTTCAAAGAGCCAATCAAGAGGTGACATGTCAACCCTAGTGACACACCGAGCCACAGAAATTCGAGCCAGAGCCAGACCTAGCCAGCTAGGTCGACCGGGTAGGTCGATTGGCAGGTCGACACTATGTTCGACCTGGGGTGGCCAGGTCGACACCATAGTCGACCCTATGGTCGACCTGGTCTTTGGGCGGGAATTTTCCCGCCCAGCTTAGTTTGAACCTGTTTTTCGAATTTCAAATTTTAAACTGAGCTGTTTGAATTTAAATTTTATTCTAAAACTTCTGATGGTCATAACTCCTTCATACAGAGTCCGTTTCGTGCAAACTCGGACTCTATCTCAAGCAGAATTCTGAGGTGAACGCAATGGCGTAACCCATTTCCCTTAATTCTTTCATTTAGAATTAATTACACTTTAATTTGTGAAGATTAATGTTATAGAATTCACGGGGTGTTACACAAACACAGTCGGGAGAGGAGCCCGCCGAAAGATACCGACTCACGAGGTAAACATAAGGTTTCTGATAAGCGGCTTAGAAAAGGTGATGCAGCCATCGTGCCCACTAAACATAAGGATACTTAGCTAACATACTGCAAACCTCCACCATTGGATGCTGAATCTAATGTTAAGCGAGCATATCTGGAGAAGCAGTTCCCCGACCACTATTTTGAAAATCTGACTTTCTTACTTGCTCTCGAGCCTATTTCCTCAAGGTGGGCAGACGAGGCCAAAGCAAAGATTGACGCAGTTGAAAAACAATATTCGGAGATGTTCAAGTACGTAATCTCTCCAGAATCATTCGGACTTTAATTACGGATGTTAATTCGATGAAAAAGACTGCAGACGCCGATGCAAAAGCCTTGAAAATTTTGGAGAAGGACCTCGAGGACACACAGGCCCATCTTGTCATCGCTCAACAAGATGCCACCAACTTTAAACAGCAATTTGAAGAGTTACAGAAGCGTTATCATGACTTGCTAGAATCCCATAGTCAAGAGAACTTAGAGTTGAAAAAGCAAGCAGAAGATGCTAAGTCAGACAACGCCAAAATGCAACTTGCTTACAATACTCTTGAGCGAGAAAAGGCCGAGTTTGCGAGAAAGAATGTTGAATTGGAGAAGCGAAACGCTGACTTGGCTTCCAAGTTGATGGAGGCCGAGAATAGGGCTACCCTAGTGGAGGGTAATGTGGAAAATGTTATTAAGTCCGCCGAAGAGACCCGCAAGCAGCTATCAGAGGCTCAGGAAGAAGTGCTCGGATTCGGTGAATTACTGATTGAATTCTTCACGCATATAATTCGTCGCTGAAACATCTTTTGGATTGAAGATTATCCGACTACCTTCGTTCACATATGGTGTCAAATTATCGAATGGGAGAAAGAGGGGCTTAAGGCAGACTCCATCGACGAAGATAATCTTATGGAAAAATATCTAAGAGATGATGAGCCAGCACGTCTGGCCGAGGGGCGTCACCTCATCGTCGCTGCTATAAAGGGGGAGAAGCGGATGGCCAAACAAAAGACTGTCCCCGAGGTTGGTTCTTCTTCTACTGCCGCTGAAGCTTCTGAAGTCGAGGGATATGACCCCGAAAACTCGGGAATCCCTCAGGCATCTCTTTTATCCCCCATACCCGAGACAGCGTCAGAGACGGCAGTCACTCCAGCTGAGAAATCATCAGAAGGTATTTCTACCTTTTCACCCCAATTCGTCAAGGTTGTCTCCACTTTTCATCACATAATTAGGCAATCGATGGAGGATCCTTTATTTTCTCCTGAGTTGATAACTGTTGCTCCTCATTCTGTAGGTATTGAATCGACCAAGAAGACTGCATGCTTCAAGGAACCACCATCGGAGCAAAATCCGCGGAGAAGGCTCAAGGAAAAAAGGTTAAGGCTGCCGCAGTAGAGTCAGGCGGGGGAGCTGAATTGTGTAAGGCTGATGCTCCTCATGATGACGAGATGATAGATGTCTTGAAAGACGATGGCGATAGCGAGGGACATGAGGAAGACCCTGATGTGGCTATAGTTGGGGATTCAAAAAGTGCTGATGACATTACATTGGCTGAAATGAAAGCCGAACAAGACAAACGTCTGCAACTAAAAGTTGAAGACCTGAACCCTGAAAGCCTTAAGCCTCTTGCAGTGGTGGATCCTGGATCAAGGTTAGTCGCTAAGCTTTTAACTAGGTCTATTACAGAAGAGCTTGCTAAAATGTCTTCTCTTGATTCCAGTGTTCCGACTCCTAGGAAAAAATCAACCGATTCTAGCACTTCGGTTGCAGGGAAAAAAAAGCCAAAGCGCATTTTGACTGATGCTGAAAAAGAGACTAAGGATGCTCTGAAGGCTGCCAAAAAATCCATGTCCGCTCCAAAGCCCAAGTGATGAAGTGCTTTGTTTTATTTTGGCATTTAATTAGTTCACAATTGTTGCAGCGAGTGCGGCCCTCGCATCTTCTTGTTGGCTTGTTTTCCTTGTACAAACTCACATGTTTGTAAATAAAAATAGTTTATTTCCTGCAATGTCTGATAGTCGTTAGTTCAGCACTTAAGTGAAAATACAAAAGTATATCATACTAAAGGTATGTAATAAAGTCATGGTTGAGGGGAACATGTGTGCACATATATGCCCCTAGTTAATCTTGGATAACTGAGCAAGAACTATTCAAGATTGATTAAATTAAAAAATCCAACTGCCCCCGATTCTCTGACGGGGCCATATTCCTTTTGTCATTGATGCCTATTCTTTTTAGCATCTTTATACTCTCCTGTCTCATAACCGGTTTAGAGTATCGCTGAGGCAGTCTCTCATCTGGGTGCACCTTCACGCCTCAGAGGACGTTGTCTTCCCGTCCTTTATACTCTCTCTTGATTCTTGAGAGTTAGAGTTAAGAATGTCTTCTTCCCATTCTTCTGTGTTTTATAGTACAGACAATCATTTTATTTGCTCCTGCATATAGGTCATCTCCAACTTTCCAAATTTAATTTAACATTTCGTGTTTCACAGTCATGATAGAATAATTGTTGAAGATATAAATAATGCAGGAAAGTAAATGACGCATGATATTTTTATAGTGGTTCAGCTAAATCGTAGCCTACATCCACTTTATAATCCTTTGTTCACATAAACAGACTTTTTAAGGCAAGTCGTGCCTTTTTACACAGCTTATGAAAACAAAAGAGATGACATTTCATATTCAGCTCAGATATCATCGTAAGTACTGAACGTTCCAAACTCTAGGAATCTCCTCACCATCCACGGTCGTTAGCTTGAATGCTCCTATATAAAGCTTCCGTTGGATGGTGTATGGCCCTTCCCATTTTGGACCCAATTGGGTCGAAGGTGGGAAGACCTGTTTCAATACCAGGTCTCCTGGTTCAAAGGTTTTGAAGCGAACTTTCCGATCATAATAATGTGCTACTTGATGTCGATGTCTTGAGGCACGCAAGTCAACTTCATCTCTTTTTTCTTCAATCATATTAAGAGATTCCAGGAGGAGTGCTTTATTTGTCATCGGGTCATAGTACGCAACTCGATAGGAAGGGACTTCCAATTCTATCGGGATCACTGCTTCTGATCCAAAGGAGAGTGAATAGGGAGTATGGCCTGTAGCCGTCTTAAAGGTCGTCCTATTGGACCATAAAGCTAATGGCAACTCATCTACCCATTTAGCTTTGGCCTGATCCAACCGCTTCTTTAGAATCGATTTAATGACTTTATTTACGGCTTCGACCTGGCCATTTGACTGTAGGTGAGCTACTACTGTGTATCGTTTATCAATCTTATATTTCTGGCAGAAGTTTTTGAGCTTAATGCTGTAAAATTGCGTCCCATTATCGGTTATGATGGTCTTCGGAATCCCAAATCGACAAATAATGTTTCTGACCACAAAACTGATCACCTCCCTCACCGTGATGGTTGTTAGAGGTTCAGCTTCCACCCATTTTGTGAAGTAGTCCACGGCAACGATCGCGTACTTAGCTCCTCCTCTGGTAATAGGTAGCACTCCAATAATGTCAATTCCCCACATGGCAAACGACCACGCACTTACCATTGACTTGAGCTGAGTCGGAGGCACTCTGGGGACTTTGGAATATCTTTGACATCTATCGCAACGTCGTGAATAATCAGCTGCGTCTTTATTCACGGTAGGCCAGAAATATTCGTACCGTAGCACTTTCTTTGCTAGGGTTTGGCCCCCAGTGTGATCTCCACACTCACCTTCATGCACCTATTCCAGTACACGTTTGATGTCGTCGTGTTCGATACACCGTAACATGGGCATTGAAAACCCTTGACGATAAAGGACGTCATCCTGTAAAACGTATCTTACAGCCTTGCGTCTTACAGCTCGTCTTTCGCTCGTTTCTAACGGGAGGGTTCCATTCTTGAGAAAATTCTTAATCGATGTCATCTAGGATCCTCTTTCCGATTCAACTTCCAAGGCTAGCTCTACTTCCATTAGGTCGAAACTCGGTGATTCCAACACCTCTATCGGATCTATTTTGGTTTCTTTAGGGTCATCAGAACTTGCAAGCTTCGCCAGTCGATCTGCTTTCTGATTTTCCGCTCTTGGAATGTTTGTTATGCTATAATGCTCCAAACCTTCCAACAACTCCTTTACCTTCTTGAGATAAGTGATGAGTTGAGGTCCTTTAGCATCAAATTCTTCCCGAACTTGACATACAACTATCTTGGAATCGCAATATATATCTAGTATCTTCACTCCCAAATCTTTGATGAGTTTCAGCCCGACAATCAGGGCTTTGTACTCGAAATCATTGTTAGTAGCACCGAACTCTAACCGTAATGCATAGTAGATAGATTGTCTTTCATGAGTTATTAGAACAACACCAGCGCCATACTTTCTATCATTCTTGGCCCTGTCCGTATATAATTTCCATGTACTGAGCTCTAATTCTCGATCCAAAGTAACTATCTTGTCACCCACCGTTTCCTCTTCAGGAATTGTAAATTCTGCTATAAAGTCAGCCAAGGCCTGCCCCCTATTGATCTTCACAGCTGAAAGTTCAAATCAAACTGACTCAGCTCGATATTCCATTTAAGTAACCGCCCCGATGCTTCAGGTTTCTGCAACACTTATCTCAAAGGTTGGTCGGTACATACAACTATTGGGTGTGCCTGAAAGTAATGGCGGAGTTTGCGGGAAGCAATCAGGAGGCTATAAGCAAGCTTCTCTATCTTCGGATAGTTACGTTCTACAGCAGCTAGTTTTTTTCTTATGTAATACACAGGTTTCTGGACTTTATCCTCTTCACGTACTAATGCTGCGCTGACGGAGTGAGAAGATACCGCCAAGTAGACGAACAAATCCTCGTGTTCCACAGGCTTTGATAATATTGGAGGCTTTTCTAAGAAATCTAATAGATTTTGGAACGCCTCCACACAGTCGGGAGTCCACTAAAATTTTCGCTTTCCCCGTTTTATGAGATCGAAGAAAGGTACACACTTGTCTGTTGCTTTGGAGATGAACCTGCCCAGTGCCGCAACTTTCCCAGCTAAGCTTTGAACATCCATGATCTTCTGCGGCTCCTCTATATTCAGAATTGCTGCTATTTGGTCCGAATTGATTTCAATTCCTCTAGAACTCACGATAAAGACAAGGAACTTGCCTGATGTCATTCCAAAAGAACAATTCAAGGGATTCAACTTCATCCCATACCTTCGTAGTGTGCCGAACATTTCTGCTTAGTCCTTCGTACGATCGGGAGATTGTTTGGATTTCAAGAGCATATCACCTACGTAAACTTCGATGGTTTTCCCAATTTGATTGTAAAACATGCGGTTGACTAGGCGCTGATACGTGGCTCCCGCATTTTTTAACCCAAATTGCATTACGACGTAACAATACAATCCCAAGTCCGTGATAAAGCTTGTATGCTCTTGATCTGGTATATGCATGGGAATTTTATATTACCTGGAATAGGCATCCATAAAGGATAAAAGTTCATGCCCGGCCATCGAATCTACTAGTTGATCAATTTTGGGAAGAGGAAAGCTATTCTTCGGGCAAGCCTTGTTCAAATCAGAAAAATCAATGCATGTTCTCCACTTCCCGTTTGACTTTTTGACCAGGACAGGATTCGTTATCCAGTCGGTATATTTCGAATCCTTAATGAATCCATTACCTTTTAATTTCTCTACTTCTTCTTTCAAAGCTGCAAACCACTCTGGGCCCAACATCCATCTCTTCTGTTTAAGTTGTTGGTGCTTTGGATTAATCACAAAGAGTGGCTTATAATGGTAGGCGAAATCCCACACATGTCAGCGTGATTCCAGGAAAATACATCTAGATTTGCCTTTAAGAAATTAGCCAATTCCCTCGCTCTAACTGGATCCAGTTGCGAGCCGATCTTCAGTACTTTTGTTGGATATGTTTCATCAATAGGTATATCGATTGTTATTTGGTTGGGAGTTGCCTTCCTATCCCCGAGTTCTCTATCCTCTCTGTGATCTATATCCTTGAGGTCGCCTTAGGGCGACCCTCTTGGGGCAGGGCCCCTTAATTGCTATGCTGAGGCCTCCTTTGGAGGGGCGGAATCAACCTTAGCATCTATATTCAACCCATTCATTAACATCTTTAACTCTGTCACGTAACAAGCTCGTCCCGTAGCTTGGTCGCCCCTCATTACCAGGACTCCTGAGTCAGTCGTGAATTTAAGAAGCAAGCATCAAGGTGCGATACATGCCATAAATTCGGCAAGGGCCGGTCGGCCTAGGAAGGCATTGTAAGGCGACTCCACATCCAAAACTACAAACGGCAGGATCCTTACTCTCTGACGATCTCCCTGCCCTAGTGTGATTGGTAATTCGACAAAAACCATCGGAGCTGTAGATGCTTCGTTGAAGCCACGTATCCATCCTTCACATGGCTTTAAGTCTTTTGCTTCGAGTCTCATTTGTTCGAAAGCTTTCTTGAAGAGGATATTAACCGAGCTCTCGTTGTCCACTAACACTTTATGGATTAAAGCAGGGCCAATTGTCGTGGTAATCACTAGTGGATCGTCGGTTGGAGATTGAACTCTGGAATCATCTCTGTTGCGGAATACGACTTCATCTGACAACGTTTTTTGTTGTTATATTGGAGTGACATCTTCAGGGCTACTGCATTCTCCAAATTCAAAATGCTTGGCGGCATAGACGTACTGGTCCATTGCTTTAAAACTACGGCCAACTAAGTGAGGTCCGCCTATAATAGTATTAATGACGATCCTCTTTCCTTTTTGCTGAACCGTGGGTTTTGAAGCAGGTTGATCTTGATTCGGGGCTTGTCCCACTTGCCCCCTGTCCCTTTGAGCGACTTTGTATTCATCCAACTTCCCCTCTCGCAGCAATTTTTCGACGATATCCCTCAAATGATGGCATTCATTGGTGGAATGATCGTGGGTACCATGAAACAAGCAAAACTTTCCTGTTGCAATCTCTTTCTCAGTAGAATCTCTGGGTGGTGGTTTCTTGTACTGCAATATGCTATATGTATCTAAATAAATGTTCTCCAACGTATCATTTAATGGCGCGTAGTTTTCAAAAGTCTAGAATCTGGGTCTTTTATTAGAGCTATTCTCTCGGTTTCTGTTCCTTCAATTGTCGTTCCCATTTCTATTGCTATTACCACCACTTTGGTTGCCAACATTTACTTCCACCTTCCTGAACTGTCACTAGATTGTTTCACAGCAACGTTACTCTGGACACCCTCCTTCGAGGCCCCTTCGGACTTTCTCTTTCGATTTTCCTTTGCTTCTTCTTGCCTTAAGCGGACATTAGCCTTTTCGTGGAACAATTCTCTAGTAGGAGGCGGTTTTCCAGCCAAGTAATCCCCGAACTCTGTGTCAGGATCTACCCCTTCTATCAAGGCCATCAGGATAGTGGGCTGATGAGGATCACTAACTTTGGTAACGGCCAGGTTGAAGCGATCCAGATATGACTTCAAAGATTCTTCTGGGGCCTATTTAATTCGTGATAATTCTATGACGGTCTTGGACTTTTGGGCATGGAGTTGAAACTGATTCATGAAACGCTCACTTAACTCTGTGAAATTTGATACCGACCGAGGAGGTAGTCGGGTGAACCAAATCAACGCTACATCTTCAAGATAGATTGGAAAAGGTTTGCATTTTACAGCGTCCGGAGCTGCTGCAGCATTCATGAACCATGCATATCTCATCAGATGCTGCCCTGGGTCAGTTCTTCCTGAATATTGATCCATCTGAGGCAAGTTGAATCGCCGGAGGAACTAGAAATTTAGTATGTCATCTGTGAAGGGGGTATGAATTCTTTCAATGCCCCAATCTTCATTAGTATAGTGCCGGCTTTCGGACATGATCTTGCGCACCATTGCCCATACATCGGCATTTGTTAATGTCTGCATTGGCTCTCTTGATCTGATGTTCGGATTACCCCTTGGTTCCTGATCAGGGGATAACCTCCTGTTTCTAGCAGCAGCTGCTCTATGTGTTCCCGGTCGATCTCAGGAGGTAAAGGTTGGAGAAGTTGTTGCTACGTGGGGTTGGTAATATTAGGATCTCTGGTTAAGACGTGAGATCCGCGCATGGGTAGCAACAGTTGTAGGCTCGGGTCATCAGGGCCCAATGCACGAGCAGCGTCTTCTCGGGATCCCAAAGATCCAAAAGTCAATTGATCAAGGTTCTGAGGTCATTCGAGCGGCCTCCTCTCGCGAGGTCATTCCTCCTCCGAAGAAGACGAATCATCTATAGCAAGACGGCGTGTCGGGGAAGGAGACTTCTGCCTCCGGAGCTCCTATAGTTCTCTACCCATAGTGATCATGTTTTCCTACATGCGAACGTTGTCATGCCTTTGGGCTTCCAATTCTTATTTAGTGCTCTGAAGTATGTCAAGAAAACGTGAAAAGTCTCCCTGAGTAATGGGTTTAGATGGATCACGCTGAACATTAGTCATCGTGGCTGCAATCAGAGCGTTGGAGGGGGCTCGAGTAGAAGTTCCAGCTTCACTCTAGTTCGGATCAGATCGGTTCACTACAGCCTGGTCGGGGCGGTTCGGATGGAGGGAGTGAGAACCTTCAATCTCACTAGACCGGATCGGATCGGTGCCTTCCACCCGGTTCGGATCGGTGCCTCCCATTCGGTTCGGATCCTCCTGGTCGGAGCGGTCTGCTCCAGAGCTTTGAGCACGTGACCTTGATAATACAATAGCTTGCTGATCTTCTCTGGAATCATTTCCCCTAGCGCCTTGCACTTCTTTTCCTTTGGTCTTAGCCATAACACTTGATTCTTCAACGGTTAGTCAACAAGTACTGAAAGGTGTCAGAGATAAGGGATTAACATATTTGAACTTGAAAGTCCAAATAGTAGAATGATAACCCCAAAAAGGCTGAGAATTCGAAGGTTTCTCAGTGAAAGCACCAAAATGTTAGACCAAAAATTGGTTCTAACACCCAAATGAGCTATGATTTCAATAAAATAGAACTAAAAAGCAACGAAGAACACACAATTTATAGTGGTTCTACGTTAAAGAGCCCACATCCACTTTCTATTCTTTTAATTGTTGATTCAAATGCAAATACAACAATGATTCTCACTCAACTTCAAAATTACAATGCATAAACTTACTCAAATCGCTCAAAAATAGACTTTTAGAGATGAGTTTAAGCTGAATGTAGTTATGAAATTCAGCTATGGAGGAAGTTAGAACTAAGAATTTGCCAAAAAATCCTTTCAAATTCCTCTTGATGGTGTCTTTATAAGTAAAAAATCTCTTCGAAGTGGCTCCGGTTTGGAATTGCGTGGCACCCATCCCATAAGAGTCGGGTTCAGAGTCTTCCAGATAGTGACAGCATAATGATTTAGTGGGAGATCGTGGGAGAAATGGTTATGTTTGGTCTGAGTCTTCAGAAAACGTGTGTAGCAACGGTCATAGGCTCAGAGAAAGGGGTTCGGATCGGCTGCCTCCGATCCGATCCGATGAGGCCACTTGCTATTTTCTGATGTTGCTGATGTATCTCTCTGATCCAAGCCGATGAGGCCACTCGCTATCCTTTGATATTGCTGATGTATCTCTCCAATCCAAATCGATATGATTTCTGCGTCTTTGATCTCTACTTTTTTCCTGCGTTATCTCCCTCCGATCCGAACCGGTTGGTGGCTTTCTCACTGTTTGCTCTTTGTGTAGTCTGGTTCACAAAATAGGCTAACACTATTTAATTTCCCTCAATGAACCCAATATGAAGAAAATTTATGCTCAATTGCACTTACATTAGAAAACTATTAAAAATAACACTGATATAATATAATCCCCCACCTAGAAAAAAACGAGCATATATTTACATACAATGATTCAATTTTTCATTCTTTAAGGATGACCAAATTCGAGCAAATCTTCACTCTAACTTCAATGAATTGAAGAGTGTATGAATTGACGAAAGTGAGAAGATATAGAGGAGAAAATACAATAAAAATGAAAAAAGAAAACAACTGAAGATGAAGCGAAAAAGGAAAAGTTTGGTATAAAATTGAGTGAGAAAAGAAAATAGTGGGATGTAATTCATTTTTACTAAGTACTAGCGTTTGGAAAGAGGATTAAGGGATGTTAATAGACGCATAATATAAAAATGACATACAACTAAACCGATCGGTATGTACATTTTTTATATATTTTTCAGTGGGCCCCTCACTATTTTGTGATTTAATACATGGAACGTCTTCAAAATTAGTTTTTGATGGATCATTTATACTTAATGGTCATTAGAATAATGTTGAATTTGCTTTGAAAAGGTAACAGTAAATCACTTGATTTGTTTCCATTTATCAAGTCACTTACTCAAAACTAGAGTTCCTTTAACCAACTTAGTTTAATATGTTAGTAACATTTAAATATAGATAGAAAATATTTCATTATTAAGTAAATTGGGAATTATCTGTGTCAGTAGGAAATGTGGTTCCATTGACACTCGACTAATATTGAGTTTGGATACAATGAACTCAAGTAGCATTGAACCTGCCTTATTGAAGTAATTATGCCACCTTGTGCTTACACAACCATAGAGTTCGGTTTGAGAAAGAAATTTTCTTATGGGCTTCGCTGAGAGCGAGCATGATATAAAGAAGAAATAATGAAATACAGGAAGTAAAGACAATGATTTTTATTTACATGGCTCGGATGTCAATCAATAATATGTTCATGGGATAATCCATTATATATTAGGACTTTACGAGTACACGGATTTTTAAGTATATGTTTGTTCTCTTTTCTCGAGCAAAATATCTTTGATTTCTCAAAAGAAGCCCCCTTCACTTGCCTTTCGGTGCCTTTTATAATGTAGAACGCTATGTTGATTGCTAATTTTGCACTTTATGTCCCGCCTTTATCTATGTTCCATATCCTACCACTTACCGTTTATTATTCATCACTATGGAAATGTCTATTTAATTAAAATTCCATCGCGTGAAGTCCAATACGCCACAAGCGCATGACGTACACTTGTAGTACGTAGCGAATATGTGTCGATCCTCAAGGAAAGAATTAATTCTAGTTCTACTCAATCAAACTAAACCTAAGTCAAGCGAGAGTTTTAACAAACTAAAAATTGCAAAATCTAGCAAACTAACCACTATAAAAGTTAATTAAAAACAATGAGATTTAATGACAACTAAGGAATAAATCCACTCTCTAGATCACAAAAATTAACATAAAATGAAACCATGATCTCTCTTTTTTGTTCATTGGTTAGTTTAACTAATATTTTTATCATAAGCATGGTTTTTTTGTGCTATTAATTATCATAAAATAAACCATCAAACTATAACGTACCCACTAAACTACTTTACTAAATCTCATGAAAAATGATAACAAGTTAAAAGTGAAATGTACTTTGAGCATGGCTTATTAACTATTAATTAGAAACATGGACCATTAAATTTTAATTCCAACCTTCACTTAATCACTATTATCATATGTAGAAGAAGTGTTAACTAGTGAGCATGTGACTAAGCATAGCCTATTTGGTGTAAACAACACAGGGTATCAAATTCAATAATGAATGCATAAAAACCATAAACATCAACATAGCACGAAGCACAAAAGAGAACATGAACAAGAAAATTATGTTGAAGCTACATGATTAAAGAGAGCTTCATTGTAACATCTCGTATTTTTAGCAATTGGATAATTAATTAATTTAATTATTTAAATATTGATTTGGCGATATCGATAACTTGAGTTAAATAATTTTGATTATTTAAATTATTATAAATAGTGGAACAATAATTTAATTTCTAAAACAGTCAAAAATAGCTGAATTGATAATATTGTGCGAATCGGATAATATAAGATATTTAATCGAATTTATATTTGAATTATAATAACAAATATATCATTTAAATGACAGCTGGACGTATTAATTAGAATATAAATATAATCGAGCTCGTAATGTCACAGCAGTTCGTAATATTACGATTTAAACTTCAACTGAATACACATGATCCGTTATAAATTGGATTTCTTCGAAACAAGAAAGTTCGAATCTATTAAGCTATATTTTTCTAATGGAAGAGAAAAATAGAGATTTTTTATTATATATTGTAAGTTATGTCTAAATCAAATTTTCAAATAGTCGCTATGCTTCGTTTATAAACCATAACGCTTATTTAATTATAATAAATTATTTATTTCGAATTTGGACAAGATTTTTGAGATGTATACTTAATTTAATTTTTAGAATTTTTCTAAAATTTTTAATTTGGAAAATAAGCAACTTTTTATTTGGAGTATTTTACACCCTTAATAAGCGTTTTGAGATTTCACAGAATAAGATACCTTGTCTATTTTTATTACATCTTTGCGATCGTGATACCTTGCTTGACATAACGTTATGTTTATTTCCGTCTATGAAGGTCCGTAAAGCAAATGAACTTTATGTCATGATTTTGCCATTTTGAAGCATGTTCCGGGAATGAAAATCCGGTATGTTGCTTACTAAATGGTGTTGATGCTGCATGTGGTCTTGGTTCCACTGCTACTGAAATACCTCGAAAGAAATGGAGATATTGATATCGATGGGGTTCTATTATGTAACTTCATTCATATCGGCTTATACAACAAACTATATAAGCACGTATGGATAATATATTCGAAAAGAAAATAATAAATAAATTTCTTTCCTTCAAGGCCAAGTTTAATACACCCTGCTTTCTTTCAAACCCTATAGATAATTCAAGATGGGCTATCCTTTCTAAATCAAAGACAGACGTAGGATATGAAAACTCAATGCAGAGCCGATCACTTCATTATACTGAAACTTAGCAATGAAGTTTCTCCACATATTAAAAACACGAGCAAAGGTCTGCATCTTTTTGGCTTCATGAAGAAATTTTCGAAACCAAGATCTAGAAAACAACATTTAAAAATATAAAGGTGCGCTATTTACAGGTCCCTATTAAGTTTCAAAATTAGGCTCACATCCGGTCATAAACTTATTATGAATTAGGTCCATATTTTTCGAAAATTCATTAAAAAGATATATAAAAAAATCACGGTAATTCGTATTTAAACTAAACATATACTCACCCGAAAATTCACCTCATAAAAAATAATTCAAAAAATGCATCAAAATAAAAAATATACAGAAAGCAGCGAAAAATGCTGTAATTTGCATCAATTGATGCACATATTTGAAAATCACGCATTCATCTATGCAAGTATTTCACCATTGAAAATGCTTTGGCTTTTTTTTCCATACATGTATGCAAGTTATACGGATTCTTGCATACAAGTGTGCAACATTCTGTAGACAAAAAAATCAGTTTATTTTTCTTCATGCAAATACATGCATACATGTGTGCAAGTATTCCAAATAGTTGCACACATGTATGCACGTTTCGGTCCAGATTATCAAAAGAAAACAATGTATGCAATAGTTGCATATATGTATGCAAATGTTGACAAAAGTTGCATACATATATGCAACTTTTTATTTAATTTCCATAAACTTTCGTGAATATTTCCATATTTTAGTTTTTTTTTAATGTTGTAGCGCCAAATTTTTTTCCTAGAAAATGAAAAAGGTGGAATAGAGAAAATAAGGGGCGGGTTTACAATTAAAACATAGGGGGGATGTGAGCCTAATTAAGTTTCAAAACAAGGATGTTAGCCTAATTTCCAAAAAATATAAATCAAACTCCTTACTCCACCTTAAATTCCAAAATATATATCTTTGTAACACCCCACATCCGTTAGTGTCACTCGCAAAGGGAATGCACTAAGTTCTGTGGAGCATTATGGGTAAAAGATGCAGATAAGATACAAGACAGACAAACAATTAACAGCGGAAAATAAAACTTTGCTTTATTGATAAAATAGATTGTACAAGATTGCTTTACAATATCAGAGTATCATCTGTCTTTACTAGATAAAGAAGCATAAAAATACATTTATATTCCCCAATGTAGCATAAGCCAGCCATAGCATCTGAAAGAGAATCCAAGGACAACTTCGTCAAATCTTCAAGCTGGGAAAGAGCAACGGTCCAATTTAATTCTGAGTTATACTATTCCCTCCTCAACTACCTGGGGGGGGGGGGGTACAGAAGAAAAGAAGCGAAAGAAAAACAGAGTCAGACATAAAGCCTGAGTAAGTCAGTAACTTCTAGCATGTGAACAGGGGAAACAGAACGACATGAATTAACTGAATACAAGATAATACCATGATGATAAGGCTAACAAGATAAGATTCACACAAGACATGCTAAGACAAGATAAACTGGATATACTACAACACTTTCTCCGCTTCACTTTTACCGCGATATACTCGTTTCTATATCTCTGCACCACCTAACTAGTGTTCCAACTAGTAATGGAAACGTGATCCCAATCCCTGTAGTTTCCGTCGCCTTCAGGCGTACCTTGATTATTTATTACCTAGATCTAGTCTAGGTTTTATATCAAGTGCTTTCTAGATTCAATTAGAGTTTACGCGATCTGTTGAACGCTTCCTGTATTCAGGATTTATGCCACCTAGTTCCAAACTAGGGATTATGCTACCTGTCGAACAATGCCCTTTTGTCTAGGATACACTACCTAGAGTGGTATATGTTCCTAGACTTTCACCACGCATGTATCGTGAATCGTTATCGCTTGTCTAGATGCACATGTCCTGTAATGTGCTACCCGAGTCCCGTGTCAGGGCTACTCTAGAAATACGGAACTCAGTCGGGAGCTTTCAATATCTGCCGATGCAGATGTTAAGGTCTGTTTTTCCAGTGGCTATGGTCCCACTCGACCCCTCCCTTAACTAATGGAAGGCCACCCTTGTAAAATGAGAACTGTACGAAGGCCCCTATTTGCCCCACTAATTCTATGGCCAACAACACCCCGCAACCACAACTAGATAGCAAGTATGTGGTCCGTATGAGTCCTCCAGCCTTCCCGTTTCACGTGTCTCGCTTGACTGAAGATGGTAGGTAGACGACGAGTTGCTATCACAGGGCTTCCGTCTTCTCGCCGAATCACGCTGGTCCATCCTAGTCTTTTGGTTGCCATATTTTGCAACCAAGGCATACCCTTAGCTCTTCTACCGCAGACCTTAACCTCTGTTCGCCCAGGCGGATCATCTGCAGCCTCATAGAGGGATACCAAGAGTACCCTCATGTCCCCTCGAAGCCTCGGGCTTCGTATCCCAATTCGTTGGAGTCTTCTTTAAAATTAGATGGACGTCCGCTCCTTCGTGTTATACTAAGAATTACTACTTAGTTCTACTAACTAAGTTTTACCACTTAGTTTCCAGGATCATTGTCTTCTTAACTAAGTTTTACTACTTAGTTCTCTTTCCCGTTAAGTTGGATTGGTTAAGTGTCTTTAGTCGATTCAAGCTAACTTAACCCTCTTCCCTTATCCTGTTAAACTAGTTAAGTGTTGTCTGTATTCATGTTGACTTAACCCCACAACAAACCAAGTCATATTGGTTAAGTATTTCTTAACCCTACCCATTCATCCTGTATTGGTTAAGTGTTCCCTTTTTAACTTAACCTTTCCCACCGGTTTTAACTAAACCTGTTATTAATGGTTAAGTATCATCTCTTCGTGTCTTAGACTTAACCCTATTCATTTATCATATTCTGATGGTTAAGTGTTCAAGTTTACTTAACCCTACGGTCCAACCCAGCTAACATATTAAATTGGCTAAGTATATTACTTAACGCCAACCTATAGTCTAATTAACATGTTAAATTGGCTAAGTGTATTAACTTTACTTAACCCCACCTTCTAGTCTAGTCAACATGTTAATTTGGCTAAGTATTCCCATGGACTTAACCCTCCCATTCTAGCTTTAACTGTTTTAAGTTGGTTAAGTGTTTCTATGGACTTAATCCTACCATTCTAGCTTAACAGTGTTAAGTTGGTTAAGTGCTCATATGGACTTAACCTTCCCATTTTAGCTTTAACTGTGTTGGTTAAGTGTTCCTATGGACTTAACCCTCCCCTTCTTGTTCTAGCTTTAATTAATAAATTAAAGCCGCAACCTCTCACATTAGAGAGATATTGCTGCGATTACTGGATGTGCCGGTCGGTTCCGGGCAGGTTTACACCGCAACTCAGTCTAACCTCGGGTTCGGCATATTCATGTTTTCTAAGTTCAAAGGGTTTTCTGATTAATTTCCAAACCTGGTTTTGAAAGAAACCATCCCGTTCGTCGGATCAGTTAGGGATAGCCTGGAAGGGCAGGAAACTTATATTTTCCAAACCCAAGCCTAGACACTATCCTCTCTGTCACCCTAGAACTTTCTGGAACGAGTTATAAAATGGGGTGTTATCAAAATATCTTTCTTTTGTTTATAAATTGTTAACAATTTATCTTACAGCCCATTTCCCCCTTTTTAAACAAATTTGGCCTATATTCATTTTTCGCTAATAGACTTATATTCTAGGCCCAAATCTTGATTTGCCTAACCTACAGTTCATAGCAATTTGGATCTATCATCTTTATTTTCAGTTTATGCTAAACTAGATTTTATATGCCAAACTAGATTTTCGATTCTAGTTCACCGTTTATGCCCAAAAACTAGATTTATTCTTCTAGTTTACAGTCTACATACAAACTAGATTTATTATTCTAGTTTTTCAGTTTACAGGCCAATACTAGATCTAAATTTCATAACTTATAATCCATGTCAAATCTACCCAATTCACATGTCTTAACACATGTTCTAAAATTGTATAAATCAGAATCATGTTCGCTTCCAAACTATGCCAATTTCAAGCTTACAACTATATTTATGTTTATTTTTGTGTTTTTCCCAAATCGCATTCCTACCGTTCGTATAATCATGATTCAACCTAGATTGTAAATAAATCTAGATTCGTAGAAAATAGGGAATGAACCAAAGATGCTATGAAAAAGGGTGGACATAATAATTGACATAAAAAGATTTTGAATAACGACGCAGGTTCAAGAATATGGGTAGACCTAACTTAATAGGTAAATTCCACGGTCTAAAACCAAGAATAGACAGAATAGGTTTGAGAACATGGGTAGACCTAACTTAATAGGTAAATTCCCACAGTCTAAAACCAAAGAAAATCAAGAACAGACAGAATAGATAAATCAGGTGTTAGACCCAATTTCATAGTCACAAAACCTAAGCAACAATTTTCCTAGTCACAAATCATAGGTGTTTAAATCACCGTTGTTATGTCATAGGTAATACTTTATGTCCAAATCAAAGGCTTGTGTTCATAATCATAGGCAAATGTCCATAGTCATAGGCAATATTCATAGTCAAAAGGGAAAATAATTCCCACAATCATAAGTCACCGTCATAGGCAATGTTTTATGTCCCAAAATCAAAGGCTTATGTTCATAGTCCAAAGGGACATGATCTCATAATCCATAGTCATAGGCAACGGTCTTAGGCAAAGTCTTATTTGTCCTTGAATCATAACAGTTCTTAATTTAGTCCAAGAATATAAACACAGATTTGAATAGAGAGAGAGAGAGATTTGGCATATTCTTTTATTCCTTTAATTTCATGTCACAAAATAAAGCAAAAACGTTCAAATCTAGAAACAACTGACTTACAGAAATTAGATCTAGAATAGAAGAATGGCGATGCTAAGATTCGTATGTCGTTGCTCGAGGTTTGTTGATTTAGCCTTTGAATTCTTCACTTTGATTTGAATCTTCTCTTGAACAGATTTGAGCAGCATCTCCATGTCTTGAATTTATATTTTATTTTAATAATTTAAGAAAATTTAGAGGAGGGGAAGAAGCCACGAATCTTAGCAGCATAAGGATAGAAGAGAATTGGTGCAAAGAGAATGAAGACTAGGGCTGTTTATATAGCTGCTCAAGACCTTATCATACACGCAGCGCTGAGTCAGCATTGAAACTAGTTAAGAAAATAGTCCAGGTACATAGATGAATCTAGCCAAACCTTATCATACACGCAGTGCTGAGTCAGCATTGGGTCCAACTATTTTGGCGTAGAAATTTGAAATTCGAACTTTTGAATTTCTGGAATTTATTTAACTGTTTTATTCACATGAAATATTCTTATATGTATACAATTTCTTTAACGACCATTTTACGTGTATATATATATATATATATACGCACAACTTTCATTTTATTTTCAAAATTCAAACGATGTTGCACCGTTATTTAATTCTTGCCATATTTCATTTACTATAGCCTTATCTTAAATTTTATCTTTCGTATACATATATTTCTGCATATATATATATATTCTCATGTATATACATATATTTTCTTTATTTCCTTATATGTACGTTCTTATCCTTTCAAATTTTGAATTTGTATATGTACATATATTTGCATGTTCAGTTGGCCCTCTTTAAAACAGAGATAAAAATTATGCTGCCGCCGGGGTTCGAACCCCCGACCTCCATGTTACAAATCCAATGCCTTAACCAACTGAGCTACAGAGGCTTTTGTTAATAAGTCTTAGAACAATAATAATTATTGTTCTCTCCTTACTTCTCTTTTTCATGTTAGTTACAATACATAAATTAAACAACTGCATGGATCTTTTTCTTTTAATTTTTCTTTCAAAAATTAATTATACTTTAATTTGAGAATCTTAATGTCACAGAATTATGGGGTGCTACATTCTCCCCCACTTAAAAGGATTTCGTCCCCGAAATCTTCAAGTTAGGAAGAATGTGTCCTACCATCCAATCACCCATCTACTCAACCATTCAATCACAGGCATTCATTGTCCTTAAAAGATTTCTAATGCTTTCATGTTCATATGCATAGTGTGTGTATATGTCTCTATCTAATGCAAAATCAGGCGGTCTACTGATTCAGTTGACCTCCTTAATGCAAATCATGTTAGTGCAATGCATGCAAACATCCCTAGTCATGTAAATACTACATGCGTGCACAGCCATTCATCCATATGCAACGTTCATATGATATCATATCAAGTTCAACTTATAAACAAATGCATATATGTAAATGCAATATGAGAGCGTCCGAACTTGATCTAGTGCCTAATACGTATGCATATGCATCCACGAGCGACCATTTGCAACCACTTGCAACCATTCAACCATAACATGTTTCAAATACATGTTTACATCCATTGGCTTCTACCTAAAGATCGCAGATTCGATCTAGAGGACATACTTTGGAAAGAGAGAAACAACTATGCGTAAAGCTCCTAAACAAAGAAATCAAGGATGCACCCTTAAGAAAAAGGGTATGTTGCTAGTATCTAGCCTTCTTGAGCTTCACTCCACTGTATCTTAACCAATTTTTACACCATGATTGTGAAGTTTCTAAGCTCCATCTCCAAAATGAACAAATGTCAACCAAGTGTATATACTAGGATGATCAGAGGTCTCTCCTCCTATCTTATCCATCATGCCATAATTATAAGGGTCAAAAGGTCACTACGCGCTTTTTAGAGCGCCTGCCACAACTATCCATCTCTCACGCAAACCATCCTAGTCGAACTCGACATTCCTCAAGTACAAGCCCCAAAGGCCTAAACCAATATCAGACAAGCACCCAAGGAATATCTCCTTTAGACAATCTACGTGATATGATATAAGCAAACTCGATAGCTATTCAAACCCCTACTAACCAAAAATAAACGGGTCGAACCACCCACTGGGTTTGAGACTGATTGGGATCTTCTTACTATACAAGTACTAAGGTGCAGAGACTCAACTATGGAAGCAAATATGAACAAATGCGAAGTGCTAAATCCGAACAGAAAAACTAGATTCTTCCAACAAAAACTTTTACCACCTATCTCCTAGGTACGCTCAGCGTGTACTTGCCCTTCTGAAAATCTTGTCCTTTGTCCTTAATTATATGCCCTATCATACCATAGTAAAGATACTTCCTCTTGTCTTAGGTTTTATAATCCCTTCCTCCTTCGTGAGCCAAGTCTACATCCATAATTTCCTCATCCTTGGGTCGTGCTCCTTTGCCAAACTTCCGCGTGTAACCATGTTGGCAAATCTCTCGAAAGTTGCCTCTATCGCACGGAAAAACCCTATAAACTTGAAAGAAGACTGGCCGTAAGTAAAACAACTACGACTATAGATGGAAGTCAGGCACTACTTCGCCCTTCGATGAGGTTACCTCCCAGAAAGCCAGGAGGCCCAGAGAGTCAAGAAAGAAGGAGACAAGAATTCATATAGAGGAAGAGAAGATAGTGCGCATGGCTTTGGGGAATATGCCTTTAGAACAAAAAATTTCTTTTGAAAATGCTTCTTTAAAGACCGTTTTGAAAAATATATTTTTCAAATCTTTTATCTGATCCTGTAATCTTCAGCTCTGATACCACGTGTAACACCCCACGTCCGTTAGTGTCACTCGCAAAGGGAATGCACTAAGTTCTGTGGAGCATTATGGGTAAAAGATGCAGATAAATTACAAGACAGACAAACAATTAACAGCGGAAAATAAAACTTTGCTTTATTGATAAAATAGATTGTACAAGATTGCTTTACAATATCAGAGTATCATCTGTCTTTACTAGATAAAGAAGCATAAAAATACATTTATATTCCCCAATGTAGCATAAGCCAGCCATAGCATCTGAAAGAGAATCCAAGGACAACTTCGTCAAATCTTCAAGCTGGGAAAGAGCAACGGTCCAATTTAATCCTGAGTTATACTATTCCCTCCTCAACTACCTGGGGGGGAAACGGAAGAAAAGAAGCGAAAGAAAAACAGAGTCAGACATAAAGCCTGAGTAAGTCAGTAACTTCTAGCATGTGAACAGGGGAAACAGAACAACATGAATTAACTGAATACAAGATAATACCATGATGATAAGGCTAACAAGATAAGATTCACACAAGATATGCTAAGACAAGATAAACTGGATATACTACAACACTTTCTCCGCTTCACTTTTACCGCGATATACTCGTTTCTATATCTCTGCACCACCTAACTAGTGTTCCAACTAGTAACGATAACGTGATCCCAATCCCTGTAGTTTCCGTCGCCTTCAGGCATACCTTGATTAGATATTACCTAGATCTAGTCTAGGTTTTATATCAAGTGCTTTCTAGATTCAATTAGAGTTTACGCGATCTGTTGAACGCTTCCTGTATTCAGGATTTATGCCACCTAGTTCCAAACTAGGGATTATGCTACCTGTCGAACGATGCCCTTTAGTCTAGGATACACTACCTAGAGTGGTATATGTTCCTAGACTTTCCCCACGCATGTATCGTGAATCGTTATTGCTTGTCTAGATGCACATGTCCTGTAATTTTCTACCCGAGTCCCGTGTTAGGGCTACTCTAGAAATACGGAACTCGATCGGGAGCTTTCAATATCTGCCGATGCAGATGTTAAGGTCTGTTTTTCCAGTGGTTATGGTCCCACTCGACACCTCCCTCAACTAATGGAAGGCCACCCTTGTAAAATGAGAACTGTACGAAGGCCCCTATCTGCCCCACTAATTCTATGGCCAACAACACCCCGCAACCACAACTAGATAGCAAGTATGTGGTCCGTATGAGTCCTCAAGCCTTCCCGCTTCACGTGTCTCGCTTGACTGAAGATGGTAGGTAGACGACGAGTTGCTATCACAGGGCTTCCGTCTTCTCGCCGAATCACGCTGGTCCATCCTAGTCTTTTGGTTGCCATATATTGCAACCAAGGCATACCCTTGGCTCTTCTACCGCAGACCTTAACCTCTGCGCGCCCAGGCGGATCATCTGTAGCCTCATAGAGGGATACCAAGAGTACCCTCACGTCGCCTCGGAGCCTCGGGCTTCGTATCCCAATTCGTTGGAGTCTTCTTTAAAATCAGATGGACGTCCGCTCCTTCGTGTTATACTAAGAATTACTACTTAGTTCTACTAACTAAGTTTTACCACTTAGTTTCCAGGACAATTATCTTCTTAACTAAGTTTTACTACTTAGTTCTCTTTCCCGTTAAGTTGGATTGGTTAAGTGTCTTTAGTCGATTCAAGCTAACTTAACCCTCTTCCCTTATCCTGTTAAACTGGTTAAGTGTTGTCAGTATTCATGTTGACTTAACCCCACCACAAACCAAGTCATATTGGTTAAGTATTTCTTAACCCTACCCATTCATCCTGTATTGGTTAAGTGTTCCCTTTTTAACTTAACCTTTCCCACCAGTTTTAACTAAACCTGTTATTAATGGTTAAGTATCATCTCTTCGTGTCTTAGACTTAACCCTATTCATTTATCATATTCTGATGGTTAAGTGTTCAAGTTTACTTAACCCTACGGTCCAACCCAGCTAACATATTAAATTGGCTAAGTGTATTACTTAACGCCAACCTATAGTCTAATTAACATGTTAAATTGGCTAAGTGTATTAACTTTACTTAACCCCACCTTCTAGTCTAGTCAACATGTTAATTTGGCTAAGTATTCCCATGGACTTAACCCTCCCATTCTAGCTTTAACTGTGTTAAGTTGGTTAAGTGTTTCTATGGACTTAATCCTACCATTCTAGCTTAACAGTGTTAAGTTGGTTAAGTGCTCATATGGACTTAACCTTCCCATTCTAGCTTTAACTGTGTTGGTTAAGTGTTCCTATGGACTTAACCCTCCCCTTCTTGTTCTAGCTTTAATTAATAAATTAAAGCCGCAACCTCTCACATTAGAGAGATATTGCTGCGGTTACTGGATGTGCCGGTCGGTTCCGGGCAGGTTTACACCGTAACTCAGTCTAACCTCGGATTCGACATATTCATGTTTTCTAAGTTCAAAGGGTTTTCTGATTAATTTCCAAACCTGGTTTTGAAAGAAACCATCCCGTTCGTCGGATCAGTTAGGGATAGCCTGGAAGGGCAGGAAACTTATATTTTCCAAACCCAAGCCTAGACACTATCCTCTCTGTCACCCTAGAACTTTCTGGAACGAGTTATAAAATGGGGTGTTATCAAAATATCTTTCTTTTGTTTATAAATTGTTAACAATTTATCTTACAGCCCATTTCCCCCTTTTTAAACAAATTTGGCCTATATTCATTTTTCGCTAATAGACTTATATTCTAGGCCCAAATCTTGATTTGCCTAACCTACAGTTCATAGCAATTTGGATCTATCATCTTTATTTTCAGTTTATGCTAAACTAGATTTTATATGCCAAACTAGATTTTCGATTCTAGTTCACCGTTTATGCCCAAAAACTAGATTTATTCTTCTAGTTTACAGTCTACATACAAACTAGATTTATTATTCTAGTTTTTCAGTTTACAGGCCAATACTAGATCTAAATTTCATAACTTATAATCCATGTCAAATCTACCCAATTCACATGTCTTAACACATGTTCTAAAATTGTATAAATCAGAATCATGTTCGCTTCCAAACTATGCCAATTTCAAGCTTACAACTATATTTATGTTTATTTTTGTGTTTTTCCCAAATCGCATTCCTACCGTTCGTATAATCATGATTCAACCTAGATTGTAAATAAATCTAGATTCGTAGAAAATAGGGAATGAACCAAAGATGCTATGAAAAAGGGTGGACATAATAATTGACATAAAAAGATTTTGAATAACGACGCAGGTTCAAGAATATGGGTAGACCTAACTTAATAGGTAAATTCCCACGGTCTAAAACCAAGAATAGACAGAATAGGTTTGAGAACATGGGTAGACCTAACTTAATAGGTAAATTCCCACAGTCTAAAACCAAAGAAAATCAAGAACAGACAGAATAGATAAATCAGGTGTTAGACCCAATTTCATAGTCACAAAACTTAAGCAACAATTTTCCTAGTCATGAATCATAGGTGTTTAAATCACCGTTGTTATGTCATAGGTAATACTTTATGTCCAAATCAAAGGCTTGTGTTCATAATCATAGGCAAATGTCCATAGTCATAGGCAATATTCATAGTCAAAAGGGAAAATAATTCCCACAATCATAAGTCACCGTCATAGGCAATGTTTTATGTCCCAAAATCAAAGGCTTATGTTCATAGTCCAAAGGGACAGATCTCAGAATCCATAGTCATAGGCAACGGTCTTAGGCAAAGTCTTATTTGTCCTTGAATCATAACAGTTCTTAATTTAGTCCAAGAATATAAACATAGATTCGAATAGAGAGAGAGAGAGATTTGGCATATTCTTTTATTCCTTTAATTTCATGTCACAAAATAAAGCAAATACGTTCAAATCTAGAAACAACTGACTTACAGAAATTAGATCTAGAATAGAAGAATGGCGATGCTAAGATTCGTATGTCATTGCTCGAGGTTTGTTGATTTAGCCTTTGAATTCTTCACTTTGATTTGAATCTTCTCTTGAACAGATTTGAGCAACATCTCCATGTCTTGAATTTATATTTTATTTAAATTATTTAAGAAAATTTAGAGGAGGGGAAGAAGCCATGAATCTTAGCAGCATAAGGATAGAAGAGAATTGGTGCAAAGAGAATGAAGACTAGGGCTGTTTATATAGCTGCTCAAGACCTTATCGTACACGCAGCGCTGAGTCAGCATTGAACCTAGTTAAGAAAATAGTCTAGGTACGTAGATGAATCTTGCCAAACCTTATCATACACGCAGTGCTGAGTCAGCATTGGTCCCACTATTTTGGTGTAGAAATTTGAAATTCGAACTTTTGAATTTCTGGAATTTATTTAACTGTTTTATTAACATGTAATATTCTTTTATGTATACAATTTCTTTAACGACCATTTTACGTGTGTGTATATATATATATATATATATATATATATATATATATATATGCACAACTTTCATTTTATTTTCAAAATTCAAACGATGTTGCACCGTTATTTAATTCTTGCCATATTTCATTTACTATAGCCTTATCTTAAATTTTATCTTTCGTATAC
Organism: Allium sativum; assembly: GCA_030737875.1. Taxonomy (NCBI): domain Eukaryota; kingdom Viridiplantae; phylum Streptophyta; class Magnoliopsida; order Asparagales; family Amaryllidaceae; genus Allium; species Allium sativum. Next base: position 44,929,557 of record CM060921.1, read on the forward strand.
ATATATTTCTGCATATATATATATATATATATATTCTCATGTATATACATATATTTTCTTTATTTCCTTATATGTACGTTCTTATCCTTTCAAATTTTTAATTTGTATATGTACATATATTTGCATGTTCAGTTGGCCCTCTTTAAAACAGAGATAAAAATTATGCTGCCGCCGGCGTTCGAACCCCCGACCTCCATGTTACAAATCCAATGCCTTAAACAACTGAGCTACAGAGGCTTTTGTTAATAAGTCTTAGAACAATAATAATTATTGTTCTCTCCTTACTTCTCTTTTTCATGTTAGTTACAATACTTAAATTAAACAACTGCATGGATCTTTTTCTTTTAATTTTTCTTTCAAAAATTAATTATACTTTAATTTGAGAATCTTAATGTCATAGAATTACGGGGTGTTACAATCTTTGAGATCGTTAAGTCAAGAGCTCCAAGCTTATATTTCTCTTGTGGAATCTGATACAATGTTTCTCGACATAGAAAACTTAACGTAAGTTGGGTTCGATTGTGTGGCTACTGGAAGATGACTGGAGGGCTTTCAGGTCCGGTGTCGGGGTATACAAGGTGATGTGGTTGTTTTATTGAGAAGTGATAATGCCTGTAAAAAGAAAGAAGCGGCAGACCTATTGTGGTCATGGTGTGGAGGTCCATGTACTCGGAAGGAGTATGATGAGCGAGAAGGAGTTGGAGTTAGTTTGGGTGTTGCATGAAGTAAACTGCAAGAATATGTTGAGGAGCTTTGCAGAAATAGCTGTGTATTGGAGTGAAGAATTTAGGAGGAGCTTCCGTATATGTATGTTGGGGAAAAAGGCATAACATAATTAGAAAAATATAAAGCAGTGGTGCGATACTATGTATATTAGTGGCGGTGGTATTGAGGGTGGTTTGCTTTTTTGATTTTTAATAAGGAGAAAAGGGTGGCATCAGTTTGGAAATGGGTTTAAATTAGATTTTTTTATGTATTTAAACGTTAGTGCTGTGTATGGGAAAAGTATAATGGGAAAGTTACTAAAGGTGAGAGAGACGCAAGCATAAGGAGTAACGCTGTAGGTGAAGGTGCCTTCTACGGGGAGAAGACACTATATTGTTTTGGAGGCAGCATTTAAACCGAACGATGGAGAAGATGACCGAGAGTCAAAGATAAGTCGGTGTGAAGGTGAGCATATTAGTGAATTAAAATTAGTGTTTAAATCTAAGAATAAAGGTTGAACGAGGCTATATAATTTCCATGAAGAAAAGGAAGCGGTTACAGGGGTTTGTCAGTTTTGTAATACGGGGGAAGAAGGAGCATTAATATGAACGCGGGTGGGTTTTCTCTTATTTGGGCTTTGGGCCGCACATTATATATATATATATATATATATATATATATATATATATATATATATATATAAAGAATGGTGATAAAAAATTAAGGAGAAAGGGGCAGTCGAATTACTGGAGCAGTTGTGAATTTTAAGGAAATATCTGTCCGCCCTAACCTAAATTTCAAGTAAATTAATGACAATGGAGTAGTTACCATGGATCGAACCTTTGGCTTTGCCTTTGAATCTGGCATCTTTAACCAACCACACTACCCAAGATGGAAAATACAAGGGTAGTTTATATGGAAGAAGACGATCAGTTGTTAGCGAGTCGGTGGATACTAAGTGGATGGGCTGATATTAAAGGTTAAGGCCGGGTATAAAATAATAATTTAAGTTTTAATTTAATCCTAGCATATTATAACTTGGAATTTTAATATCTCGTCCATTCGTTATCAGTTTCACGGATGGTTGGTTACATTGGAATCCTGGAGATGCAAGCTACGCTATGAAACTAGTTTGGAATTGTCTTAAGCTCGTTTGAATTTATGGAAAAATAAAGCGCCTGAATCGATCTAGCGAACGTTAAACGTTATTCAATGATTAATGACAGCAGTGAGTAATGTCACTAACTCTGTCCAGTTTTATAATTTTATAAATGTTATTTAATATTGATAAAAATGACTGAATGTTGTGTGTGATGGTTGTTTGGATGAATTGGTTAAAATAATACGTATAGTTATTTATACAAGTCGTTAGTTAAATATGGATTCTATTTATTATTTATTTCATATTGGTATGAAATAAATGTAGATTAATATCTGTGGATGCAGGGAAACAGGTTGAAGGGATCTAACTGGATTCCTCAATATTTAAAATACTTATATATATATATATATATATTGTGATATAAAATATGTGATTGATTATGATGAAATTGGTCTTGTTATTTGGTATTTTAAATACCATAAGAAATACTAGAATGTTAAAAGTGAATTATCAAAGTGTATATTGAAATATATTTTTTATATAAAATCAATGGATTTTATAAAAAGGAATTATTTGGAAAATTAAATAAGAACTTTTATATAAGTTATTAAAAGTTATGTGAATGTTTTAAAAGGCCGTTTTTGGTATAAATAGTGAATGAAGGTAATAAGAGGTAAATAAGTGAGTATATAATTTCGGGAAATTTATAGGATTATAAAACGATAATTTTACATTAGGGATGTTTAGACCCGTGCTTCGCACACGGGTGTAACATAATATTGATTAAAGGGAATTGGCGAGATATAAAAGAATTATGGGAAGATTAATTTAAAGTAGATTTTAAAAAGAATCTGTTTTAACAGATAAAACTAAGAAGATTAATTTATAAATAATATTTTATAAATTAAATAATATTTTATAAATTAAATAAAATATTTATCATTTGATAAATGGAATATATAAGTCTGAGATTTATATAGAGAAGTAAAATTGGTTACAACACCGATATTTGAAATCGAATGTGATCATAGCAATCTTAAAAGGAGTTATGAATAAGATTTTTACGAATAGCCCATTGATAGAAGTATATATAGAATTTGGATTTGATATGTAGTTTTTTTAAATACGAATTCAAACTATTTTGATTTTATAAAGAAATATTTTTCACATTCTATGTGAAAATTAGATTAAAGTAAATATTTTTCTAATAAAATATATATAAAGGAAATAGGATTTGAAATAGGAATTAAAATGGAGTTAAAGGAATTAGAAACTGAGTGGAGATTTGTTAAGTTGAATAGCTGTCTAGTTATTGATCTGATGTTGGTTTCGACCTTCGGGGTTAATACGTAAGGGGTTGTTCACTTACTAGCCTACAGTTACAGACTGATGGTGTAGGAGGATAGTGATGCGTGAATAAGGAATGGAAATATTTTCCAATGTTAATTACGTTTATTTTCTAAATTTAGAAACTACGGATTTACAAATATATGGAAACGGGAAATGGGGAAATGAATAAATTAATGATAGATTAATTTAAAAAGAAAAGGTGTTGAATGATGATTTATCTGTAAGATTTCCATTTGGGAATACGACCGTTGTTTGTACACATGTTTTCCTTTGATAGTTAAATCACCGACTATCGAAGTTTTTGACTATTTCTGTTGTCAATACGAAGAGACCGGGATCAGCTTTATTATATGAAAACCACTCCGCATGGGCATTATCGTTTCGATCAAAAATATCGAAGACAGTTGAAGATGGAGTTTATACAAGGGTTATTCTGGCGATCCTTGGTAGAAATTGCATAAGATGGATTTACAGAATAATTCCTTTGGGTTGTTAAGTCCCAGGACAACTTGATTGGACGAATGTATGATAGAGTGTATCTGATAGATTGCACAAGTTGATCGTTTCAAACATATTTATGCTGGTGGCGAAGGAATTTGTTTCTCTTAGCTTATACCCGTGGTATTTTTGGGGAAATCAATTTGTGTTTTGATGGGTATGATGAGGTGCATTCAAAGTAAATAAAGGAGTGATCTGCTAAACGATACGTTATGACCTCAAGCCTCATCAACCGAGAAATGATAGAAATAGGGCAGGCAGCATGGTTAAGTGGGTCTCAACCAATTTGGGTATATTTTCACCATCTAAAGAATATTCATATTTGTTACTTCTTTCAATTCTGTATCTCCCGGGAACGGTTATGTTGGTATACCAACAGTAAGGTGATAATATATTCGGAACATTTAAGCGAAATGAATGGTCAGCCATGTGTGGTCAAGTTACAAGATGTTATTGTTGAACTCCACTGTATCGCTTCTTGAGTACACTGATCGAAAGATGGTACCATACCTTGTTAGATTTGGAAATCCATTCCCCAATAAGAGTCCACGGTTTTGATTGTATATTATATATGTAGAACGTGAGATGAAAACGTTCTACTAGATTTCTAAGTACTTGATTTAGACATTATTACAATATGAGAAAATATTGATCTTTAGAAAATGTTTTGGGTTATCGTAAAGTTATAACCATCTATGTTTATGAGTGGATCGGTCTTACAATTATCATTGTTTTTGAAAAGGATTTGGAAAAGTTAAACCAAGTGTTTGGAGTTTACTCACACGATTGACCCACAGTTTATTTTGTTGGTTTTCCCTAAACTCTTGGGTGCCTAAATTTTACGGGCAATCAAGTAGTCGGGGTTTCTCAGATATACTGGGAGGAGCTTGGAGCAGGTGGCTTCAGAGTTAGATATATATGGAGTTTATTTTTGTTGTGATATTATATGATAATGGTATGTATGTAGAGTTACCAGTTTGTATTTCCAAAGTTGTTGTATGATGTATTTTATTCGTTCCGCTGTGAGATTCGTGTTTACTCTGTAATATTGTGTTCTTCTTCTTATATTTTAAGTTTTCTTTCTTTCTATTTCTCGCCCTCTAACTTCTTTATGTTAACGGTCCGTTATTTCCGATGCTTGAATAGTCGACACGGTGTGTTGTGTCGATTTTCAAGGTCGATAATTCCCTTTGGTCGTTACAGTGGTATCAGAGCTGAAGGTTAAGTGATTACCTTGGCTCTGTGGCGTAACTCAGTAGAGACAAGGTCAGTAATACCCTAGATTGTGTTGAGTGTATATATATGAGAGTGCCTATTTGTAGATTTATTAAAAATGGTTTTATATTGTGGAGATTTATTGGTTGAGTGGTTTGTGAATTCTGGTCGATACTAGGGCACCACAAGATTGATAGGGGTTTCTAAATACTCGAATACAATAAACCGGCACATTATGTTTTGACAAGAGGTAAATGAAATAATTTTACCCAAATTATATTTTATATATTGGAATTATTATAATATATTGGATGTGTTGGTTATTTTTAAAATTGAATAAGATTATAAATTGAAATGGTTATAAATAACCAATCAGAATTAATATAAATGTGATGAATAAATTCAGAAGAATTAAATCCGAATTTAAATCATAATGTGGAATTTAAATCCTAGAAACTTGGAAAATGTTCTTAAATGAATTTTGTATTAAATATAAGGAAATTTTAAGATCTGGGGAGATTTTGAAATATTTTCAAGCAATATGAAGGATATTTTGAAATAAATTTCAAAATGGAAGTGTTTAAGAATGAGTTTCGAAGTAATATAGTATTGAACTCACTTCAGTCATTGGAAAATAATTCTGATGATGACCTCCGCATCATCAATGATCATTTTCGAGTTCTAAGTGACGGATTACTACCATGGATTTTGTTTTGAATGTTGGTAGGAAACAGATTGTTTAAAAATTCAAATCTCTTGAATTGCTATTGTTATGTATTAATTTATATGATTTCAAATTGGTTTAAAATAAATCCCAAGAATTTGAATTCTGAAAATTAAATTTAACTTATGAAGTTAAATAAATTGAAATGGTAAGTGTAAATAAATAAATTGGAATTTAACTTAAACTAAGTTAAATAAAATTGAATTGGATTATAGAAAATATGGAATGGAATTGGATTGCGGAGTCAGAATCTGGATTGAAATCAGAACTGGAGTTTGAAATGGATTTGGTTTGGGTATAAGCCAATGATTTGATTGGAGGATAAGTTGATTGGAGATTAATTGGAATGGATGGATATATGTTGTGCTAATATTGAATGGAAGCAAATGCAAGAAATAAATTGTATGCCGACAAAAAGGTGCAAGTTTATATTATTTCGAGTATGAGATTTTTTTATGAGCCCGTTTGGCAAGCCGCTTGGCTGTTAATTTTATTTTTATTGGAGAAGGCCTAGAGAGGCGAGTTGTAGTTGTACCGATTGAGCTGTACATAGGAGACGCTGACGAATTTTTTTGGCAATTATAGAGTGTTCGAAAATTTTCAGAAGTTTTGAAAATTTCATTAATAAAAATAAATTAATACATTTATTGAAGTTGATTGATACAGTTGAAATGGAAATTAATAAGTAAAATAAATGATTTAGTCCGGTTAATAGGGTGGTAGCATTTTTTGGCTTAGTAATTTCGGGGACGAAATTCTTTTAAGGGGAAAGTATGTAACGTCCAGTATTTTTAGCAATTGGATAATTAATATTTTTAGTTATTTAAATATCGATTTAGTGATATCGATAACTTGAGTTAAATAATTTTGATCATTTAAATTTTTATAAATAGTGGAATAATAATTTAATTTCTGGAACAGTCAGAAATAGCTGAACTTATAATATTGTGTGAATGGATAATTTAGGATATTTAATCGAATTTATATTTGAATTATAATAACGAATATGTTATTTAAATGACAGTTGAACGTATTAATTATAATATAATTATAATCGAGCTCGTAATGTCACGGCATTTCTTAATATTACAATTTGAACTTCAACTGAGTATACAGGATCCGCTATAAATCAGATTTTTTCGAAACAAGAAATGGTCAAATCTGTTGAGCTATATTTTTCTAACGGAAGAGAAAAATAGAGATTTTGTATTATAGATTGTAAGTTATGTCAAAATCAAATTTTCAAGTAGTCGCTATGGATTTGTTTATAAATCATAATGCTTATTTAATTATAATAAATTATTTATTTCAAATTTAGACAAGATTTTTGAGACGTATACTTAATTTAATTTTTAGAATTTTTTTTGAAAATTTTAATTCGGAAAATAAGCAACCTCTTATTTGAAGTATTTTACACCCTTAATAAGTATTTTAAGATTTCACAGAATAAATTATCTTGTCTATTTTATTACATCTTTAGGATCGTGATCATTGCTTGACACAACGGTATGTTTAATTCTATCTATGAAGGTCCGTAAAGCAAATGAACTTTATGTCATAGTTTTTCCATTTTGAAGCATGTTCTGGGAATGAAAATCTGGCATGTTGCTTACTAAATGGTGATGACGCTACATGTGGTCTTGGTTCTACAGTAACTGAAATACCTTGAAAGAAATGTAGATATTGATATCGACGAGGTTCCATTATGTAACTTCATTCATATCGGCTTATAGAACAAATTTATATAAGCATGTCTGGATAATATATTCAAAAATAATAATAATAATAATTTTCTTTCCTTAAAGGCCATGTTTAGTACACCCTGGTTTCTTTCAAACCCTATAAACAATTCAAGACGGGCTACCCTTTCTAAATCAAAGACAGGTGCAGGATATGAAAACTCAATGCGGAGCCCATCACTTAATTGTGCTGAAACTTAGAGCATCTCCAACAGTGTTACGGGCCGTAACGTTACGGCCCGTAACATTACGGGAGATATCTTTGATATCTCCCAACGGGCGTGAGCCGATTTTATCGGCTCGCAGTCTGCGAGCCTATTTTATCGGCTCGCGCCTGTCCCGAGCCTATATATGGCTCGGGGGGGGGGGGGGGTTTGTTATATTAGTTTAATTTTAATTTCCACCTTTTTAATTTCTTTTTAACTCCTTTGTATATATGTTTAAATAACACGGGTTAGTGGACGACCCTAGTTTTAAACTCCTTTATAACTCCTTTTTAACTCCTTCGGGTGCTTAAATGTTTACATTATGAGGATAAGTGGACGACCCTCCTTTTAAACTCCTTTTGAACTCCTTTTTATATACGTGTAAATATCACGGGTTAGTGGACGACCCAAGTTTTAAACTCCTTCGGGTGCTTAAATGTTTACATTATGAGGATAAGTGGACGACCCTCCTTTTAAACTCCTTTTGAACTCCTTTTTATATACATGTAAATATCACGGGTTAGTGGACGACCCTAGTTTTAAACTCCTTTTTAACTCCTTCGCGTGCTTAAATGTTTACATTATGCAGATAAGTGGACGACCCTCCTTTTAAAATCCTTTTTAACTCCTTCTTACATACGTGTAAAGAGACACTCAAACCAATAAAGAGACACTCAGACCAATAAACGATTCCAATAAAGAGACACTCAAACCAATAAAGAGACACTCAGACCAATAAAGGATTCCGATAAACATACACTCAAACCAATAAAGAGACACACAAACCAATAAAGACACACTCAGACTAATAAACGATTCCAATAAAGAGACACTCAGACCAATAAAGAGACACTCAAACCAATAAAGAGACACTCAGACCAATAAAGGATTCCAATAAAGAGACACTCAAATCAAACCTTATATATAACAGCAACATTGCAGTACATATCTCAAATCAAAACATACTCAAAATAATAAATGGATTCCTGTTTTACAAAATGTTTACTGGCTTTTGCTAGCGATTCGGAGGAAGATGAAATCCTTCAAGAGGAAGAAGAAGAAATACAAGAAATACGGGACCTATACCGTGAAGCGTACGGTTCATCGTCCACAACTAGGGGGGGATCGGTTCCTGGAAGGAGGTTTATACACCGAAATCATGCTAAATACCATAAGTCATTGATGCAAGATTACTTCGATGAAGATTGCACTTACGGGCCTGATATATTTCACCGAAGATTCAGGATGCGGAGAAACCTATTTCTTCGGATATTGGCTGGTATTCAAGGTAACAATGATTACTTTAAGTACAAACAAAATGCATCGAAGACACAGGGGTTGTCCGGTGAACAAAAAATGACGGTAGCTATGAGAATGTTAGCTTATGCCACACCAGCCGATGCTTTGGATGATGCATACCGCATAGCAGAGAGCACGGCACTAGAAACACTTGAAACTTTCTGTCAAGCAGTTGTGGACGTCTACGGAGAAGAATACTTATGGTCTCCGAACGAAGCAGATGTAGTGCGAATCAGAGAGATGCACGAAAGCAGGGGTTGGCCGGGAATGTTAGGAAGTCTGGACTGTATGCACTGGGAATGGAAGAACTGTCCTAAGGGATTACAAGGTGCGTACAACGGCAAGGAAAGACGACCAACCATCATTTTGGAAGCTGTGGCATCGTACGATATGTGGATATGGCACGCTTTCTTCGGAATGCCCGGGTCTAATAACGACTTAAATGTTGTAGAAAGATCTCATCCGTTCAATGATCTTGCTCAAGGCCAGGTACCTCCTTTAACATTTACCCTAGGCCAAAATACTTACAACCATGGCTATTACCTAGGTGACGACATTTACTCGAAATGGAGCACCATAGTTAAAACATGTCCAAATCCATTAACTCCTAAACAAGTCATGTTCGCGGCGATGCAAGAGGGACAAAGGAAAGACGTGGAACGTGCTTTCGGTGTTTTACAATCGAGATTTGCAATGATAAGTAATCCATGTAAGCTGTGGTCTAGGAGAAAGATGTCTACAATCATGTTTGCTTGCATCGTTCTTCACAACATGATTATAGAAGATGAAAGAGATATGGATGAAGAGCAACGCCACTGCGATTACGAGGGTGCTTCGCAACCACCTCCAGTATTCCGACAAAACCAACCTATAACAGAGGAGGATTTCAACATTCATTTGAGCCGCCAAGTTATCTACAGAGATGTAGAACTTCATAACCGGCTGCAGAAGGATCTTATGAATCATTTATGGAACCACTACGGCGATACCTAGTTATGAAGAACCATTATCTGAATTTGTGTTTTATTTTATGTTTGTCCGAACTTATCAATCATGTATCCAGTAAAGATGTTGTCATTTTCTATTGTACCAACTCGTTCTCTTGTATTCGTAAGAGTTATTAACCATATATTATTATGTTTCTAAGTTTATGGTACGAAATAAATATCGGTTATGTTTTTGTATATGACAAACTAGGGTAAAACGTAAAAAAAAATGGTTTTTCTCTTAGTAATCATGTATAATTATTACGTTTCGGAGTTTATTTTATAAAAAAATTAATGGGTTTGGTTTTGTATATGGTAAAATATGGTAAAAATAGTTGGGGAAAAAAATAGCCAGGAGCCGATTTTATCGGCTCCTGAAGTCGCGAGCCGATAAAATCGGCTCGCGACATCACGAGCCGATAAAATCGGCTCGCGCGCCCCATTCAGGACTCTGAATTGAGCCCGTAACATTTCCCTTCATATTACACCCCGTAACAACTGTTGGGTGCAAAAATAAGCGAAATTACACCCCTTAACATGAATTTCCTCCACTGTTGGAGTTGCTCTTACCAATGAAGTTTCTCCAAAATATAAAAACACGAGAAATGGTCCGCATCTTTTTGGCTTCATGAAGAAATTTTTGAAACTGAGATCTAGAAAACAACATTTAAAAATATAAATCAAACTCCATCCTCTACCTAAAATTCCAAAATATATATCTTCGAGATCGTTAAGTCAAGAGATCCAAGCTTATATTTCTTTTGTGAAATCTGATACAACGTTTCTTGACCTAGAAAACTTACCGCATGTTGGGTTTGATTACGCAACTACTGGAAGATGACTGGAGGGCTTTCAGGTCCAGCGTTAGGGTACAGAAGTTGATGCAGTTGTTTTACTTCGTAGTGATAATGTTTGTAAAAAGAAAGAAGCGACAGTCCTACTGTGGTGATGGTGTGGAGGTCCATGAACTCAGAAGAAGGAGTATGATGAGCGAGAAGGAGTTGGAGTTAGTTTGGGTGTTGCATGAAGTAAACTGTCAGAACGTGGAGAGGAGCTTTACAGAAATAGCTGTGCACCGGAGTGAAGAATTTAGGATGAGCATATATTTATGTTGGGGAAAAAGGAATAACATAATTAGGAAAGTATAAAGAAGGGGTGCGATACTGTGTGTATTGATGGCGGTGGTATTGAGGGTGGTTTGCCTTTTTGATTTTTAATAAGGAGAAAAGGGTGGCGTCAGTTTGAAAATGGGTTTAAATTAGCTTTGGTATGTATTTGAATGTGAGTGATGTGTATGGGTAAAGTATAATGGGAAAGTTACAAGAGGTGAGAGAGATGCAAGTAGGAGGAATAACGCTGGAGGAGAAGGCGCGTTCTAAGAGGAGAAGGCATTGTATTGTTTTGGAGGCAACGTTCAAACCTAACGATGGAGAAGATGACCGACAGTCGAAGATATGTCGGTGCGAAGGTGAGCTATCAGTGAATTAAAAGTACTGTATAAATCTCAGAATAAAGGGTGAACGAGGCCATATAATTTCTATGAAGAGAAGGAAGCGGTTACAGGAGTTCGTCAGTTTTGTAATACTGGGGAAGAAGGAGCATTAGTGTGAATACAGGTGGGTTTTCTATTATTTGGGCTTTGGGTCACACATTATATAATATATATATATATATATATATATATATATAAAGAATGTAGATCAAAAATCGAGAAGACATGGGCAGTTGAATTACTGGAGCAGTTGCGAAGTTTGAGGAAATATCCGTCTGCCCTAACATATATTTCAAGTAAATTAATGCCAATGAAGTGGTCACCGTGGATTGAACCTTTGTCTTTGCCTTTGAATCCGGTATCTTTAACCAACCTCACTACCCAAGATGGAAAATTACGAGGGTAGTTTATATGGAAGAAGACGATCTGTTGTTAGCGAGTCGGTGGATACAAAGCGGATGGGCTGATATTAATGGGTAAGGTCCGATATAAAATAATAATTTAAGTTTTAATTTAATCCTAGCATATTATAACTTGGAATTTAGATATCTCGTCCATCCGTTATCAGTTTTATGGATAATTGGTCACAATGGAATCATAGGGATGCAAGCTACGCTATGGAACTAATTTGGAACTGTCTGAAGCTCATTTGAAATTATGGCAAAACAAAGCCCGTGAACCGATCTGGCGAACGTTAACCGTTATTCAACGATTAATGACCAAAGTGAGTAATCTCACTAACTCTGTCCAGTTTTATAATTTTATAAAGGTAATTTAATATTGATAAAAATGATTAAATGTTGTATGTGATGGTTGTTTGGATGAATTGGTTAAAATAATACGTATAGTTATTTATACAAGTCATTAGTTAAATATGCATTCTATTTATTATTTATTTCATATTGATATGAAATAAATGTTGATTAACATTTGTGGATGCAGGGAAACAGGTTGGAGGGATCCCACTCCTTAATATTTAAAATATTGTTCTTACATATATATTGTGATATATGATGTAATATAAAATTTGTGATTGATTATGATGAAAATGGTCTTGTTATTTGGTATTTTAAATACCATAAGAAATACTAGAATGTAAAAAGTGAATTTTCAAAGTGTATATTGAAATAAAATATTTAAATAAAATCAATATATTTTATAAAACGGAATTATTTGGAAAATTAAATAAGTACTTTTGTATAAGATTATTAAAAGTTATATGAATATTTTAAAAGGCCGTTTTTGGTACAAATACTGAATGAAGGTAATAAGAGGTAAATTAGTGAATATATGGAGTAAATATAATATTTTGGGAAATTTAAAGGATTATAAAAAGAGAATTTTATTTAGGGAGGTTTGCACCCGTGCTTCGCACACGGGTGTTGCATGATATTGATTAAAGGGAATTGGCGAGAAATAAAAGAAATATGGGAGGATTAATTTAAAGTAGATTTTAAATAGAATCTATTTTAACAGTTAAAATTGAGAAGATTAATTTATAAATAAAATTTTATAAATTAAATAAAATATTTATCATTTGAGAAATGGAATATATAAGTCTGAGATTCATATAGAGAAGTAAAATCGGTTCAAACACCGATATTTGAAATCGAATGTGATCGTAGCAGTTGTAAAGGGAGTTATAAATAATTTTTTTACGAATAGCCTGTAAATAGAAGTATAAATAGAATTTGGGTTTGAGATATTGTTTTTTTAAATACGAATTCAAACTGTTTTGATTTTATAAAGAAATATTTTTCACATTCTATGTGAAAATTAGATTAAAGTAAATCTTTTGCTAATAAAATATTTATAAATTAAATTGGGTTTGAAATAGGAATAAAATGGAGTTAAAGGAATTTGAAACTGACTGGAGATTTGTTATGTTAAACAGCTATCTTGGTATTGATTTGATGTTGGTTTCGACCTTCGGGGTTAATACGTAGGGGGTTGTTCTCTTACTAGCTTACAGTCAGAGACTGATGGTATAGGAGGATAGTGATGCGTGAATAAGGAATGGAAATGTTTTCCAATGTTAATAATGTTTATTTTCTAAATTTAGAAAATAAGGACTTACGAATATATGGAAATGGGAAATGGGGAAATAAATAAATTAATGATAAATTAATTTAAAAAGAAACAGTGTTGAATGATGTTTTATCGGTAAGATTTCCCTTTGTGAATATGACCGTTGTTTGTACACAAGTTTTCCTTTGATAGTTAAATCACCGACTATCAAAGTTTTTGACCATTTCCGTTGTCAATACGGAGAAACCAGGATCAGATTTATTATCTCAAAACCACTTCGTATGGGCATTATCATTTCGAATCAAATAGATTGAAGATAATTGAAGACGGAGTTTATACAAGGGTTATTCTGGCGATCCTAGGTAGAAATTTCCTAAGATGGATTTACAGAATAATTCCTTTGGGTTGTCCAGTCTCAGGACAACTTGAATGGACGAATGTTGGACAGAGTATATCTGATAGATCGCGTAAGTTGATCATTTCAAATGTATATACGTTGGTGGCGGAGGAATTCCTTTCTCTTAGCTTATACCCGTGGTATTTTTAGGGAAATCAATTTGTGATTTGACGGGTATGACGATGTGGCATCCAAAGTAAATAAAGGAGTGATCTATTAAACGATACGTTATGATCTCAAACCTCATCAACCGAGAAATGACAGAAATCGGGCAGGTTGTATGGCTAAGTGGGTCGCACCCAATTAGGGTATATTGTCACCATCTAGAGAATATTCATATTTATTACTTCTATCAATTATTTATCTCCTGAGAACGGTTATGTTGGTATACCAACCGTAAGGTGATAATATATTCGGAACATTCAAGCGAAATGAATGGACGGTCATGTGTGGCCTAGTTACAAGATGGTCTTGTTGAACTCTAGTTTATCGCTTCTAGAGTACACTGATTGTAAGGTGGTTCCATACCTTGTTAGAGTTGGCAATCCATTCCCCAGTAAGAGCCCACGGTTTTGATTGTATATTATATATGTAGAACGTGAGATGAAAACATTCTACTAGATTTCTAAGTACTTGATTTTGACATTATTATAACTTGAGAAAATATTGATCTTTAGAAGATGTTTTGCGTTATCGTAAGGTAAAAACTATCCGTGTTTATGTGTGGATCGGTCTTACGATTATCATTGTTTTTGAAAAGGATTTGAAAAAGTTAAACCAAGGGTTTGGATTTTACTCATTCCCGTCACACGACTGACCCAGAGTTTATTTTATTGGTTTTCCCTAAACTCTTGGGTGCCCAAATTTGTACGAACAGTCAAGTAGTCAAGATATATACTGGGATGATCTTGGAGCAAGCGGCTTAAGAGTTAGATATATATAGAGAGAGTTTATTTCTGCTGTGATATTATATGATAATGGTATGTATGTGCAGTTACCAGTTTGTATTTCCAAAGTTGTTATATAATATATTTTATTCGTTCTGCTGTGAGATTCGAGTTCACTCTGTTATGTTGTGTTCTTCTTCTTCTTCTATTCTAAGTTTTCTTTCTTTCTATTTCTCATCCTCTAACTTCTTTATATTAATGGTCCGGTACTTCCGATGCTTGATTAGTTTACTGGTGTGTTTTGTCGATTTTCTGGGTTGAAAATTCCCCTGGGTCGTTACATTCATTATCCCTAAGCTGTAGGAATTAACCTTTCATTAGTGTTATCATTTCAACACATATAACATTCAACATGACACCAAAAGAAAAAGAAAATGCAAGCTAAGGAAACTAAAAGAAAGCTAATTAACAAGCATATACTAAAATTAATCTATTTGCATGAAATGTAAATTTACACTACAAGATAGGATAGAAAAAGCATGTAAACAAAAGAGATTACTAATTAACATTGCATAAAAAAGAAAATTACATAAGAGGGAAATGACTAAGAAGCCATGAAAGAAAAAGAGCTGTATTTTGATCCTCCAAACTAAACTTCTAAAAGAGAAGATCCTTTACATGAACATATGGGGTGTATAATTATGAATAAAACTCTAATCTCATTTTTTGGGAACTACCCAAAATACCCTCTTAGTGACGCTTCAGTGTTATTTTTATCCACTAATGATTCATTGAAAGTGCATGAAGCTTTTTTGCCTTCATTAGCAAATGCATTAGCCCCTAAATGAAGCCTTAATGAAAAAGGGTTGGATGGGTAGGTGGGGTCCTCCACTACTTGTGTGTGAATTATTCCCATCTTCATTCTTTTACATCCTCTTTGTGCATACATATGATCCATGAAACCACTTCTATTTGAATCCAAATTCCTATAAAAAATGGAAATTTCCAATTAAAATTTATCTATTTAATATATACAGAAAGATTAACATTTTCCCTTGGATGAAGGTAAATATGTGATGATTTGAAAATAATTTGAATTTTGGTTTAAACATGTTAAAATACCCTAAATGTTCATTTATTAACTAAAACAAGACTAGATATGGTAGTAAAAATGTGCGCTATTACGTGCACATTATCTATCCATAGTATTTGGTTGTAGTGCTTTTTTAATGACAAGTTTCTTGGCGGGAAACTATATCCTAGTGGGAATTTTGAAAATTTAGGCGGGATATTCAAATGTCTTTGGTGAGATATTACTAATTTGTGCATGATGCTTGTCTTAGAAGGATAGGTTGTACTGGACATAATGCAATCCAAGGTTATCCTAAGGAATCTAGAATTTTTTGGAAGAGTATGAAGCTAGAGCTATTATGGTATATTGATAAGCGCTCTTGTACCTTACTTCTTATTGACACCCATAGGTTGCTAGTTGGAAGTAGGAGAGGTCATGTGCTTGCTATCCTGCCCGTTCAAATAGCTCTTCGTCAATGTGTATGCTGAGCAATCCTATATCCTACTAAGGGGGCATTGACCTTGCATGGTGCTGTCTGGGTTGCCTCCAATGTTTGGTTACGTAGATCTTCTATTGGGGGCCTTCAAGGGAACATATACCCAATTTATTTACGGTCAGTTTGTCTCTTTGCTTGTATCCTAGTGTGATTCCTTTTTATTGCTTCACCTTTTGATATATTGATGATTCAAGGGATCCTTGTACTGTTAGATTAAGGCAGGGTGCAGATTGTATAATGCGAGGTCTTCTTGGCTCTACTGGTGGTGAAAAATGGGTGTAATACTTGCCTTCTAAGTCTGTGGAGTCCTCTTGTCGAGGTAATTTTATCATATAATAAAACTGGTTTTAACGTGTCTTTAGCTTTGTCTTTTCGGCATAAGGGAAAGTCTCCTTACAACTTTTGCATTTAATATGCCGGCACATGTATCATTCCCTTATTGGTAGATGATTAAATCATATACTTGATTTGGGTTTTCGTGAAACTTTATCAATTTCTACACTTGACATATTTTAGTTTGTTCTTAGATCTCTTACAATTCTTTCACCTCTTGGATTGTGTCATTATTATTCAAATTTAGGTTTCCTTTTCATTTCGTTTTTTCTAAATTTTCATTTAGTTTTCCGTATTTGAGATATTTCCTCTTTGTTAGTTAGTTTTTTGATCATCAATTAGATTTTTTTTTTCTTTCTAGAACACTGAAAATTATCTATTTTTTAGATATCTGTATGAGAAATTCAAAATGGATTCTTCAACTTCTTCTTACACGCTTCTTTCTTACAAAATTACTTAGCAAGAAGATGTCCTTGTTGTTTTGAGGAAGCTGTATTTCTAAATGTAAGGCTAGGGTTATGGAGCCCTTTGAGAAGATTGATACATTACCGCCTAGGTTTATCTTAATTACCTTTTGAGTAAACATGGTGTAACCTCTATTGTTATGACCTAAATTTCAATGGGTCCGAAATTTTCTACAAAATCCAAGTCCATTGAAACCCGAGTCGGTTTGTCTGGTATCCTACAGAAAGACAAAGATAAATATATCATAGCTCACAATAAAATATCTCGTAGCATAAAAAATAAAATATAATAGTAAGTAGGACAAAATTTTGAACTGATCCCCTCAAAATAACTTATTGTGAAAACAGGCTTGTTTCATAACTTACTATGAAACTAGGCCTGTTTTGGCTAGTTCTGAATTAGCCTTGCGCATTCTGAAAACGAGCATTAACAAATTTGTTCATGCGCTTTTTTGGAATGCGCAATAATTTTTTTTTAGTTTTTTTTGTTCATGAGCATTCTAAAAATGCGCATGAACAAATTTTTTCATGAGCATTTCAGAATGCGCAAGACAACAAAATAAAAAAAATTGCGCATTCTGAAAATGCGCATGAACCAAATTGTTCATCCGCATTCTCAGAATGCACATAGTTATTATTCCTAAAGAAAAAAAGGCTAGTTTTTATAATAAGTTATGAAACAGGCCTATTTTTACAATAAGTTACCCCGAGGGGCTTGGTTCAAAAATTTGTCCTAGTAAGTAAGTACTTACCATAATAATAACATTATTTAACAAGTGTTTCCAAGCTGTAAAATCTCTGCAACCCTTCTAACCTGCGGGTTCGTAATGAGGAGGAGGTCATAAAAAAGTTCTGGTGAATGGACAAATTATATTTCGACAAATAGCACTACATATACCATTTACTTTCGATAAAAAAGTTTTGGTGAATGGACAAATTATACTTTCGATAAATAGCACTAAATTTCAATTAAGTTATATGGGTTTATTGCACATTACACTTTCAAATTTTTTCATAAATCATGCCCGTCTACTTCCAAGTAGTTTAGCCTATTAAATCACATATATATAGCTATATGCCGCTCATCTCAAGATATTCCTAACAGTATCCTTCTTGAGTGGGCCCCATCGCCATACTAAGAAAGCGTAATAGACCATATTACGAAGGCGCACTAAGTATCCATCGCCATATTACGGAAGCATACCAAGCCACACTACGAAAACGTACTATGCCTCTATCTCCACATTATGAACGGGTATTATCCACTATTCGAGTTCTGCTATAAAACTAAGTCGGGGGATATCTACATCTGTAAATGACACCTTCGTTAGGTCTACAATACAGGCATCCATAGATTTAGTCTATCTCTTTTCTCAGTGGCTACGGCCTCGGTCGTCTCCCTAACTAACAAAAGATCATTTCGAGATCTACATGACTGTACCCCTAACAAATATTCTAAAAATCCACCTGATATTGTCTCTTATCCAATGTCTTAGTAGTGAAAGACCATTGGCACTGTGGTTTAGCTTCAGTCTTTCCTACAAATGCACTTACTGACGAAGACGGGTATCTAATAACTTATTATCCTTATTGGGTCTAGACCATGAAACCTGCTCTCAAAGCAAAAGCAGCAGCTGAATCCTAAAAATCATCCCATCAGTCTTCTAGCAGCCCTAAATAAAAATGCAGCAAATGCATACTATATGGATAGAACCATACAAACCTTCCTCTGGGGTATAGTCTCGTTAGGCCTACCCTAGAGGATCATCTTAGAGTATCCTTACTCCTCGTATAAGTCTCGAACTTTTTTCCAGTCCCGTCGAATATTAAGTTGGACGTGCTGAGTGCTCCTAGCATGTCTTCGGACACCTGACATGATTTGTCCCATTGGGCTCTTCAATCCTTCGGACTGATCCAAATGCATATCATTCATTATTTTATTAAACCATATGTCTAATTTACTATTATGTGTTTTGCATACTTTTCATTATGTTGATTTGCAATATCATTCAATCCATTTAATCTAAATTTTAATTGCTTATTTATCAACTTTATTAGTTACCATTGAATTGCCTAATCATAAGACACTATAGAATAGTATGACTATCTAGTCACAAGGCTATCAGAGAACTAAGGAATTGCATAAGCACAAGGCCACCATAGAATTGTAGAATTTCCAAATCACAATGCTACCATAGAACCATATAATTGCCTAATCATATAGCTATCATAGAAACATAGAATTGCTTAATCACACGGCAGCCATAGAATCGTAGAACTGCCTAATCACATGGCCACCATATAGTAGAATGCCTAATCACAAGGCTATCATATAATTTTGCTTATTAAATTTAATTCTCGCTTTTAAGTTTATTCATAATAAGCTTTTCTTATTTCATTTCACTTTTAATTACAATTTTCATGTTATTATCTTACGTTGCCTAGAACCTTAGCCATAGAATAATGCTAATTAAATTCTATTTACACTTTTAAGTTTATTCATAATAAGCCTTCATTTCACTTCAAATTATAACCTTCATATTGTAATCTTGCTTACATATATATCAATACTGTCTATTATGATTCATTATTATGTCCATACAATTATCATAATATTCTTGCCAATATATTCAACTTGTCTTATTGTGACCCATTTATGTGTCCACATAATTGTCATAATAGGTTGCCTTCCTTTTAGTGATCAAGTATTTGACTTGATTTCTTATTTACTTCCTTTACATAACAAATTTTAGTCTTGTTTCCTTTTCTTCCGTCTTTGTAAATTTTTTATTTAGAAAGTTAGGCATATTCTTACTTGACAGTAATTGAAATCACATAATAATCTATTTTCATAGTTTAAGGTAATTGCAACAATAAAAACCCATAATTGCAAGATATTTTTTAATCATTTTTAGCCTTTTGGAAAGTGCGCAATACGGGTAAATCCCATTTTGCATTAATCCATGTCTTTATTTCTTTCTATACTTGTAATTATGTTTTCATTTTTCATACAAACCAAACTATGGGAATATACTCAATTTTTCCTAACCAATCAATCTAGGCTATTTATAACTTCATGATTTAGTTATTATATATAAATTCATGTTCTCAATTTATATTCCTAATATGGTATGGCGGGAGTAAATTTGGACACAATTGGGTATATACCCCTTTTCTTTCAGTCCCAGTAATTTCTATATTCATTCCCATCTAAATCTAAAAAGCAATTTTAACAAATAAATATGGAAATTCTCAGAATTACCATTCAACTATAAAGTTACTTTTAATTATGTCATTTCAACCTTTGTCACAATTATTTGACAAATCTTATCAAGTCTGCCTAATCTGTAACACCTCGTAACTTTAACAACACTAAAGATGATAAACTAAGGAATACTTAATTAATATTCAGAATTAAGTAAAACGCACTACGCCATTGCATTCGTCTCGGAATTCTGGTCAAAATAGACACCTGGTTTGCATAAATCGGACATCGTATGAAGAAGTTATTAAGGTCTGAAGTTATATACACATAAGATATATATATATATATATATATATATATATATATAAACATGCATAAACACACACACATATAACCATTTCAAAATAATTCAAAATCAGAAGTGGGAAGTCTGGGAGGGAAATGGACCCGTTGGGGGTCGACACCATAAGGGGGTGGTGTCGACACTAATGTCGACATCTCCAAGATCCGGGCGAAATACATTTCTGTGTATGTGGACTATATTCTTGGCTAAAATCAGTTTTTAAAATCAAATAAAATCAGTTTTTAAAATCAAATAAAATCAGTTTTTAAAATCAAATAAAATCTCCATATTTGAAAAGATAAAAATAGATTTTTTTCAAAATGAACTAGTTTTGAACTAAAATTAAACCCGTTTATTTTTAAACAAATAAATTGGATTTGAAACGGGTTTTAAATAGAATTGATTTGTGGGTTTATCGTGAACGGTGTTTTAAATAACACTAGTTCTTTAACCCGGTAATAAATAGAATGTGATTTGGGTTTGTCATGAACTGTGTTTTAAACGACATTAGTTCTTTAACCCAGAAAAGGGAGTTTTAATGAATCTGCAATTAGACTGAAATGTGAATTGATAATTTAAATTATCAAATTTGGAAAATGAGCGAGAATGGAGTATTACCAGTTTTGCTCCAAAACGATAGTCAAATCTTTAATTAGATTTGAATGTTAAATGGTAATTAATTTTACCGATAATACCGTAGTGTTAGATATGGAGTATTACCAGTTTTGCTTCATGGGATGAATAGGTTGGGATTGGGAAATAAAACAAATAATTACTTTGGTGTGGTTCGCTAATCCCGCCAAGTTTGAAAAACCATAATTTGGTTTGAAATGACATCCAAAGGAAGATTAAAGAATAAATTTAAAGAATTTATCTTTGATAAAATTAATGGGAACTTTTCCCTAAGAATATGAAATTTAGAAACTAGCTGTAGGTTAGCTAAGAAGAATGGTTTCCTGGGTATTGATCTCATGTTGGTTTCGGCCTTCGGGGTTAATTTTTGGGAAATTGTTCGCTTGCTGATTTACGGTTAGTGGCTGTTGAATTGGAATGAGGCGTATGTTGTGTTTGTAACATTTGTTTACTGTATACGCGGGTTGTTCGGAAAGGTCGGGTTTATACCCATTCTGAATAACCGATTCGACGATAAGTCGAAGATGATGACGGTGGTCGAAGACCGGAAGTCTTCACATCGTTTGGATAATTACTGATGATCCTGATTGGGCTGTACACCCAAGAGGATGGAAATAGTTGGTGGTCGTCTAGATGTACTTGGAGATCGATGGATATGCGAGGAAAGTGCCTCCGGTTTCGTTCAGACCCAGAACGAACTTGTAAATGGATTGTGTGTCTGACATTGGATTTTATTATGTGTTGATTGATTTCTGTTAAATATATATCTGTTTGGCGGCGGAGAATTTATTCTCTTGCTTAACGCCCTTCTCTGAGACGACGATCTTAGAGGTTATATATCGATAGATATCAATCGCATGGCATGAATTGCCTGTGTGGCACGCTGAGTTGCATGGATGAAGGCTTCTGTTGAAAAGAAAAGTCTTGTGGTTGATGATTAAAGCATGACCTACGTGGCAGCTTTGTGTATAGCATGGATTCACGAGCCTCACACGTCGGTATGAGTTAAAAACGGGAGAGTAACCGCTAGGAGAACACGACGTTTCTTTCTAGCTATGTGTGATGTCAGTGACCTACCAGCCCTGACATTTATATACTTTTTACCCGCATGGTTGTTGGATGCGAGGCGCCTCGATTATAGGTCTGTAAGGATCGGGAAACGTGTGTTCAGGAATAACTAATCCTCAAACGTAAGAGAGGACCGACCCAGCCGATTCCAGGTGTTGCCCAGAGTGTGTAGTCCCGAGGCATTTGCTAGAGTGTCTCGAAGCGGAGAGGATCTTTCCCCTTGCCTCGACTCATGACGGAAATCCAATTTCCAATACGTGTATTTCGGTTTTAATTGTAGAACTAGTATGGCGACATGATATATGGTACCCATGCCGTCTATGATTGATATTTATGATTGAAATTGTTTTGACACTATACACCTATAATAGTATCAAATGATTTTTTTTAAACGTACCAAGCATGTTTGGCTATTATAAGGGAAAACCCTATCCTCCGGCTTGCGTTGCGTTGTATGATGGGACCTGGGTCTTATAATAGCTTCATTTTTCGAAAAAGCATTGCGCTGTTTATTCTATGCACTGGTATTCTTAGGAGGAAACCCGTTCCGTGTTATACGGTGTGGTCCCTTGAATTACTCTCTTTTAAAATATAGTTTAAATAATTGTTTTAGTTCTCACACCAGTCACATGACTAACCAGGAGTTTATTGTTTTAACCTAAACTCCGGGTGCCCTTATTTTCGACACGGGCAGCTAGTAGTTTTGGTTTTGCAGATTTATATTCACAGGCTCCTGGTTAACAGCTGGAACGATAATCGGAAAGCTCTGTATCCGTGTATTACTTTCATTTGTGTTTTGTATTATTTTCCGCTGCTATGTAATTTATTGTAATCTCTGATATTTATCGAATGTAATTTATTCAATTATACTCTGTATATTCTTGTAGCTAATGGAATTGTTGTAATAGCAATGAAATGTTCTTCCGTCTGCGTTCTTTTATGTGTTGTTCTCAAAGTATCCGCTCTTTCCTTCACGGGGAAGTAACGGGTTCTTACAGCTAGATTCGTTGGTTTTAGGATATAAATAGGACCATATTTCTCTTATTTTTACACACCAGAAACAATGGAGATCTGGAGGCTGCCTCTGCCTAGATTAAAATAGCTTATTCTTCTTCACCAATCAAGTCATTCAAGATTCAGAGATTAGTGATTCAACATCTGCAATTATTCCTCGGTTTCTAATATCCTTTCTTAGTGAGTCTACATTATTTTTAGATATGAATAGTTAAAAGTTAATCTTGACATGTTATGAATTGGATCTAAGCCTGTGACTAATTGAATCATATCATATCTTCCATAACCTGAGTATCTAAGTTATTTTGACATGACTATGAATTGGATCTAAGCCAATGCCTATTTATCATGTCAGGTCTGCCATTATTTGTACATCTAATTCACTGACTAAATATCATCATGCCTGTTTATGATCATGACACTATGCTTAATCAGTTCTATTATCACATGTTCATAAGATCTGTTCCTTTATGCATATCTTGTAATTATGCCTAATTTGTCAATTTATGTTTATTAATCGATATGCCTATTTCTGCCATCATTTGTCAATCTTGTTGTTATATTTATTTATGTTCTCTTCCCTTTTTCTTTTATAGCAAGGCTACCTTCGAGCCTAGGCATACTGCTGAAATATGCGAAAGCGTGAAATTGGGAACGAGGGGAAAATGTTAGAACTAGGGCATAACTTTTATTGGAAAATTTGAACTTCAATTAAATACATGAATATGGATTTGGAGCATAAATCAAACTGTCATGTAGATCAAAATTTGGGGCATATAGTACATGATAAATATGACTTGGAAAAGGGTCATGAAAACCTATAATGAAATAGGAATAATTGTTAAAGAATGAAATGCCTAGAAATACAGTATTTAGAAACTGTAACCACGCTTATACACGAGGTTAGATTACATTTATGGTAGAAATCTTCCCGGACACGCCCGGCATATCCAGCAACCACAAGTGGTGAATCTAATGTGAGGGGTCCAAGTGCATAAACACATAACGGGCTAAGAAATGAGGTTAAGTCCGACTTATGGAAGAAGTCCGCCCGGACCCACATGACATATCCACCATTGTAACACCCCACATCCGTTAGTGTCACTCACAAAGGGAATGCACTAAGTTCTATGGAGCATTTTAAGGTAAAAGATGCAGATGAATTACAAGACAGACAAAAATTAAAACAACGGAAAATAAAACTTTTCTTTATTGATAAAATGGTTTGTACAACGATTTCTTTACAGTATCAGAGTATCATCTGTCCTACAAAATAAAGAAGCATAAAACAACATTTATATTCCCCAATGTAGCAAGAGCCAGCCATAACATCTGAAAAGAGAATCCAAGCAAAACTTCGACAAATCTTCAAGCTGGGAAAGAGTGACAGTCCATCTTAACCTGAGCTATACTATTCCCTCCTTTACTACCTGGGGAGGGGGGGAACGGAAGAAAAGAAGACGAAAGAAAAACAGAGTCAGACATAAAGCTTGAGTAAGTTCAGTTACTTCTAGCATGTGAACATGGAAAAACAAAATGACATGAATTAACTGAATACAAGATAACACCATGATGATAGGGTCAGTAAGATTAGACAAGATTAACACAAGATATGCTAAGATAAGATAAACTGGATATGCTCTAATACTTTCGCCGCTTCGCTATTTCCTGGTTATAATGGTTTCTATATCTCTGCACCACCTAACTAGTGTCCCAACTAGTAATGATAACGTGATCCCAATCCTGGTAATTTCGGTTGCCTTCAGGCATACATTTATTATTTATTACCTAGATCTAATCTAGGGTTTTTCTATCAAGTGCTTTCTAGATTCAACTTGAGTTTACGCTATCTGCTGAACGCTTCTCGGATTCAGGGTTTATGCCACCTAGTCCAACTAGGGATTATGCTACCAGTCGAACGATGCCCCCAAGTCTAGGACACACTACCAAGAGTGGTATATGTTCCTAGACTTCCCCACGCATGTATTCTGAATCGTTATCGCTTGTCTAGATGCACATGTCCTGTAATGTGCAGCCCGAGTCCTATGGCAGGGCAAATCAAGAAACACAGAACTCGGTCGGGAGCTTTCAGATATCTACCAATGCAGATGCTAAGGTCTGTTTTTATTCCAGTGGCTATGGTCCCACTTCACCATTCCCTCAACTAATGAAAGGCACACCTTGAAAAATGAGAACTATACGCAGGCCCCCTATGCCCCACTAACCTATGGCCATCCTCACCCATAACTAGATAGCAAGTATATGGTCTTTTGGAGTTCTCCGCCTTTCCGCTTCACGTATCTCGATTGACTCAAGATGGATGGTAGACGACGAGTTGCTATCACAGGGCTACCGGTTTCTCGCTGAATCACGCTGGTCCATCCTAGTCTTTAGGTTGCCATATTTTGCAACCAAGGCATACCCTTGGTTCGTCTACCACAGACCTTAACCTCTGTGAGCCCAGGAGGATCATCTACAGCCTCACAGAGGGATACCAAGAGTACCCTCACATCCCCCGAAGCCTCGGGCTTCGTAACCCAATTCGATGGAGCCTTCATTTTAATCAGACGGACGTTCGCTCCTTCCCGTGTTATACTAAGAATCACTACTTAGTTTTGCTAACTAAGGTTTACCACTTAGTTTCCAGAATCGTTGTTTTCTTAACTAAGGTTTACTACTTATCTCCTTTTAACTAAGGTTTACTACTTAGTTCTCTTTCTCGTCAATTTGGATTGGTTAAGCGTCATTAGTCAATTCAAGCTAACTTAACCCTCTTCATTTATCTTGTTAAACCGGTTAAGTTTTATCAGTAATTCATGTTGACTTAACCCTAACACAAACCGAGTTATATTGGTTAAGTATTTCTTATTACATAACCCTACCCATTCATCATGTATCGGTTAAGTGTTCCTTTTTTAACTTAACCTTGCCCAACTGTTTTTAACTAACATTTTATTAATGGTTAAGTATTGTCCCTTCATGTTTTAGACTTAACCCTATTCCTTTATCACAATCTGATGGTTGAGTGTTCAATTTTACTTAACCCTATGGTCTAGTCCAGCTAACATATCAATTTGGCTAAGTGTACTAAAATTTACTTAGCCCCAACCTCTAGTCTAGTTAACATGTTAATTTGGCTAAGTGTATTAACTTTACTTAACCCCACCTTCTAGTCTAGTTAACATGTTAATTTGGGATAAGTGTTTTCTTAGTTACTTATCCCATACAAATCTTGTCTTGTTACGTTGTTAAGTTCGGTTAAGTGTTCCTATGGACTTAACCCTCCCATTCTAGCTTAACTGTGTTAAGTTAGTTAAGTGTTCCTATGGACTTAACCCTCCCATTCTAGCTTAACTGTGTTAAGTGTCTGTATGAAACTAACCCACCCATCGGTTTGGTTATCATGTTGAATTGGTTAAGTGTCTTAGTTAACTTAACCCTACCATTCTTGTTCTAGCTTTAACTAAATAAATTAAAGCCGCGACAACTCACATTAGACAGATATTGTTGCGATTACTGGATGTGCCGTTTGGTTCCGGGCTGGTTTACATCGCAACTCAGTCTAACCTCGGGTTAGGCATATTCGTGTTTTCTAAGTTCAAAGGGTTTTGGTTTATTTTCAAATCAGGTTTTGAAAGTAACCATCCCGTCCGTCGGATCAGTTAGGGATAGCCAGGGTGAGCAGGAAACTTGTATTTTCCAAACCCAAGCCTAGACACTATCCTCTCTGTCACCCTAGAACTTTCTGGTGTGTTATTAAAAGAGATGTCGTTAATAAACCTTTCCTTTGTATATATATAAATTGTTAACTATTTATCCTCAAAGTTTTACCATTTATCCTCAAAGTCCATTTTCCCTTTATAAATAAATTTGGCCTATACCATATACATTTGCCATGCCCACTAATGGACTTATATTCTAGGCCCAAATCTAGTTTTGCCTATCTTACAGTTTATAGCAATTTAGATCCAACATCCTCATTTACAGTTCATGCCAAAAACTAGATTTTATATTCTAGTTTACAGTTTATGCCCAAAACTTAATTTGCATACCAACTACCTAATTTGTGGCCCATTTAACCATTTACCATTTACGCCCAATGTATGTAAATTATTCACAATTATGCTAATGTACTTATCATGCCTAATTTAGCCACCCAGTTCTGATTTAATATTCTAATTTCAGTTCATGTCACAACTAGACTTGTTATTCTAATTTTCATCTTAACAGTCATGCCATAATGCATGTTCCCAAATTATGCCAATTTCCAAGTTTAGTCAATTTCATGTTTTTTCCCAAAACGTATTCACGTCGTTCGTACAATCGTAATTCAACCTTGATTATAAATAACTCTAGATTCGTGGATAAAAGGGAATGAACCAAAATACCATGAAAGAATAGTCATTATAACTGGCATAAGATGATAATTCACAGGCATATAGATCTGGTAATATTACAACATGAAAAGGGTTGAATAGTATAGGTTCAAGAACATGGGTAGACCTAACTTAATAGGTAAATTCCCAAGATCAAGGTCTAAGGATAACTAGAAATAGAAAGTCAAGCCTAGATCCAATATAATGCCAGTTTGGGGTACAACATGGTTTTGTGACTACAGTGTCATGGGCATAAATAATAATCTTATATCCATAGTCATAGGCAATAAATCCTCACAGTTAATGAATCACAGTCATAGGCGATGTTCATAGTCAAAGGAAAATAATTCTCACAGTCATGAGTCACAGTCATAGGCAATGTTCATAGGAAATGTTCATAGTCAAAGAGGCATATGGTTTTAAGGTCCATAGTTTCATAGTCACAGTCTTATTGGTCATCGAATCATAACAGTTCTTAATTAGGTCCAAAGATATAAGCACTGATTCGAATAGAGAGATTTGGCATATTCTTTTATTCCTTTAATTTCATGTCACGAATAGAGAAAACGTTCAAATCTAAAAAGTAACCGACTAACAGAGATTGTATTATATTCGTAGAAAAACAGTCGTTGAAGTCGTTTGAATTTTCACTTGAATCCTAGCTTGTTTTGAATCTACTCTTGAAAGTCTTGAGCAGCATTTCCACGTCTTGATTTATTTTACATTTTATTTATTATTTAATTTAGAGGAGGAGAAGAAGCCATGTCCACCAAGAATATTTGCAGCATAAGGCTAGAGAAGAATTGTGAATAGAGAAGGAGACTAGGGGCTGTTTATATAGGATTAGGCGGACGAATCTAGGCAGAAAACGAGACCAGGTACATCAGAATGCACCCAGGCCCAAAAGTTGGTTTTTGCACCCAGGTCGACACCCATGTCGACTGGGCAGTCGACCTGGTCAGGGGGGGTCGACTACCCAGTCGACTCCCCAGTCGACCTGGTTCCTGGGCGGGAATTTTCCCGCCCAGCTCGCTTCTGGGTTTGAATTCGAATTTTGAAATCGAATTTCGAGCTGTTTTTTATTCTGAAAATTCCTGAAACTTCGGAGGGTCAAATCTCCCTCATATGTACTCCTATTCTCGCAAACTCGGACTCGTTTCCAAGCAGAATTTCGAGACGAACGCAATGGCGCAACCCGTTTCCCTTGATTTTGATTTTAAAATTTAATTCTGCCTTGATTTGTGAATCCTAATGTTACAGAATTACGGGGTGTTACATTCTCCACCACTTAAAAGGATTTCTTCCCCGAAATCTTCAAGTTAGGAAGAATGTGTCCTACCATCCAATCACCCATCTACTCAACCATTCAATCAAAGGCATTCGTTGTCCTTAAACGGATTTCTAATGGTTTCATGTTCATATGCATAGTGTGTGTATATGTCTTTATCTAATGCAAAATCAGGCGGTCTATTGATTCAGTTGACCTCCTTAATGGGAATCATGTCAGTGCCATGCGTCCAATCATGTATGCAATCACCCCTAGTTATGTAAATACTACATGTGTGCATAGTCATTCATCCATATGCAACATCCATATGATAACATATCAAGCTCAACTTACAAACAAATACATATCTGTAAATGCAATATGAAAGCGTCCAAACTGATCTAGTGCCTAATACATATGTATATGCATTCACGAGCAACCATTATCAACCACTCGCAACCATCAACCATAACATGTTTCAAATACATGTTTACATCCAAAAGAGTTTCTACCTAAGGATCGAAGAT
Source organism: Allium sativum (assembly GCA_030737875.1). Classification (NCBI taxonomy): domain Eukaryota; kingdom Viridiplantae; phylum Streptophyta; class Magnoliopsida; order Asparagales; family Amaryllidaceae; genus Allium; species Allium sativum. Next base: position 44,958,983 of record CM060921.1, read on the forward strand.
ACGACCTAGAGGATATACTTTGGAAAGAGAGAAACAATTATGCGTAAAGATCCTACAAAAAAAAAAAAAATCAAGGATGCACCCTTAAGGAAAAGGGTTATGATGCTAGTATCTAGCCTTCTTGAGCTTTACTCCACTGTATCTTAACTAATTTAACTTCACGATTGTGAAGTTTCTGACCTCCATTTCCAAATTAAACAGATGTCAATCACGGTACCGAGTGTATGCACTAGGATGATTAGAAGTCTCCCTCTTATCCACCATGCCCTAACTATAAGGGTCGAAAGGTCACTACGTGCTTTTTTTTTGAGTGCCTGCCACAACTATTCATCTCTCACGCAAACCATCCTAGTCGAACTCGACATTCCTCAAGTACAAGCCCCAAAGGCCTAAACCAATATCAGACAAGCACCCAAGGAATATCTCCTCCGAATTTAGACGATCTACGTGAGATGATATAAGCAAACTCGATAGCTATTCTCAAATCCCTACTAACCAAAAATAAACTGGTCGGACCACCAATTGGATTTGAGACTCTAGTGGGATCTTTCTACTATACAAGTACTTATGGTGCAGAGACCCAACTATGGAAGTGGATATGAACAAATGCGAAGCGCTAAAACCAAAGGAAAGAGTACAAACAGCAAAACTAGACTCTTCCAACAGAACTTTACTACCTTTCTCCTAGGTACGCTTAGTGGCGAAAGTAGGTACTTGCCCTTCTGAAAATCTTGTCCTTTGCCCTTAACTACATGCCCTATTACACTTTAGTAAAGATACTTCCTCTTGTCTTAGGTTTTATAATTCCTTCCTCCTTTATGAGCTAAATCTATATCCATGAATTACTCATCCTCTTCAGTGTGTTGTCATGTTGAAAAATCTCTCAAAAGCTGTTTCCATCGTACAGAAAACCCCATAAGCTTGAAAGAAAACTGGCCATAGGTGAAACAACTACGGATATGGATGGAAGCCAGGCACGACTTCGCCCATCGATGAGGTTACCTCCCGGAAAGCCAGGAGCCCCAGAGACTAAAGAAAGAAGGAGACAAGAATTCAAACAGAGGAAGAGAAGATAGTGCGTATGGCTTTGGGGAATACGCCTTTAAAACAAATCTTTTCTCTTGAAGATGCTTCTTTTAAAACCGTTTTGAAAATAATTTTTCAAATCCTTTATCTGATCTGGTAATCATCAGCTCTGATACCACGTGTAACACCCCACATCTGTTAGTGTCACTCACAAAGGGAATGCACTAAGTTCTGTGGAGCATTTTAAGGTAAAAGATGCAGATGAATTACAAGACAGACAAAAATTAAAACAGCGGAAAATAAAACTTTGCTTTATTGATAAAATGGTTTGTACAACGATTTCTTTATAATATCAGAGTATCATATGTCCTACAAAATAAAGAAGCATAAAACAACATTTATATTCCCCAATGTAGCAAGGGCCAGCCATAGCATCTGAAAAGAGAATCCAAGAAAAACTTCGACAAATCTTCAAACTGGGAAAGTGTGATAGTCCAACTTAACCTGAGCTATACTATTCCCTCCTTTACTACCTTGGGGGGGGGGGGGGGGACGGAAGAAAAGAAGACGAAAGAAAAACAGATTCAGACATAAAGCCTGAGTAAGTTCAGTTAATTCTAGCATGTGAACATGGAAAAACAAAACGACATGAATTAACTGAATACAAGATAACACCATGATGATAGGGTCAGCAAGATTAGACAAGATTAACACAAGATATGCTAAGATAAGATAAACTGGATACGCTCTAATAATTTCGCTGCTTCGCTATTTACTTGTTATACTGGTTTCTATATCTCTGCACCACCTAACAAGTGTCCCAACTAGTAATGATAACGTGATCCCAATCCCGGTAATTTCGGTTGCCTTCAGGCATACATTTATTATTTATTACCTAGATCTAATCTAGGGTTTTCTGTCAAGTGCATTCTAGATTCAACTTGAGTTTACGCTATCTGCTAAACGCTTCTCGAATTCAGTGTTTATGCCACCTAGTCCAACTAGGGATTATGCTACCTATCGAACGATGCCCCCAAGTCTAGGACACACTACCTAGAGTGGTATATGTTCCTAGACTTCCCCACGCATGTATTGCGAATCGTTATCGCTTGTCTAGATGCTTATGTCCTGTAATGTGCGGCCCGAGTCCTGTGGCAGGGCAAATTAAGAAACACAGAACTCGGTCGGGAGCTTTCAGATATCTGCCGATGCAGATGCTAAGGTCTGTTTTTATTCCAGTGGCTATGGTCCCACTCGACCCCTCCGTCAATTAATGAAAGGCACACCTGGAAAAATGAGAACTATACGCAGGCCCCCTATGCCCCACTAACCTATGGCCATCCTCACCCATAACTAGATAGCAAATATATGGTATTTTGAAGTTCTCTGCCTTTCCGTTTCATGTATCTTGATTGACTCAAGATGGATGGTAGACGACGAGTTGCTATCACAGGGCTACCGGTTTCTCGCCGAATCACGCTGGTCCATCCTAGTCTTTAGGTTGCCATATTTTGCAACCAAGGCATACCCTTGGTTCTTCTACCGCATACCTTAACCTCTGTGAGCCCAGGAGGATCATCTGCAGCCTCACAGAGGGATACCAAGAGTACACTCACGTCCCCTCGAAGCCTCGGGCTCCGTAACCCAATTCGTTGGAGCCTTCATTTAAATCAGACCGACGTTCGCCCCTTCCCGTGTTATACTAAGAATTACTACTTAGTTTTGCTAACTAAGGTTTACCACTTAGTTTCCAAAATCGTTGTTTTCTTAACTAAGGTTTACTACTTAGCTCCTTTTAACTAAGGTTTACTACTTAGTTCTCTTTCTCGTCAATTTGGATTGGTTAAGCGTCATTAGTCAATTCAAGCTACCTTAACCCTCTTCATTTATCCTGTTAAATTGGTTAAGTGTTATCAGTAATTCATGTTGACTTAACCCTACCACAAACCAAGTTATATTGGTTAAGTATTTCTTATTACATTACCCTACCCATTCATCCTGTATCGGTTAAGTGTTCCTTTTTTAACTTAACCTTGCCCACCTGTTTTTAACTAACATTTTATTAATGGTTAAGTATTGTCCCTTCATGTTTTAGACTTAACCCTATTCATTTATCACAATCTGATGGTTGAGTGTTCAAGTTTACTTAACCCTTTGGTCTAGTCCAGCTAATATATCAACTTGGCTAAGTGTATTAAAGTTTACTTAGCCCCAACCTCTAGTCTTGTTAACATGTTAATTTGGCTAAGTGTATTAACTTTACTTAACCCCACCTTCTAGTCTAGTTAACATGTTAATTTGGGATAAGTGTTTTCTTAGTTACTTAACCCCTACAAATCTTGTCTTGTTACGTTGTTAAGTTTGGTTAAGTGTTCCTATGGACTTAACCCTCCCATTCTAGCTTAACTGTGTTACGTTGGTTAAGTGTTCCTATGGACTTAACCCTCCCATTCTAGCTTAACTGTGTTAAGTGTCTGTATGAAACTAACCCCACCCATCGGTTTGGTTATCATGTTGAATTGGTTAAGTGTCTTAGTTAACTTAAGCCTACCATTCTTGTTCTAGCTTTAACTAAATAAATTAAAGCCGCGACCACTCACATTAGACAGATATTGTTGCGATTACTAGATGTGTCGGTTGGTTCCGGGCTGGTTTACATCGCAACTCAGTCTAACCTCGGGTTAGGCATATTCGTGTTTTCTAAGTTCAAAGGGTTTTGGTTTATTTTCAAATCAGGTTTTGAAAGTAACCATCCCGTCCGTCGGATCAGTTAGGGATAGCCAGGGAGAGCAGGAAACTTGTATTTTCCAAACCCAAGCCTAGACACTATCCTCTATGTCACCCTAGAACTTTCAGGTGTGTTATTAAAAGAGATGTCGTTAATAAACCTTTCCTTTGTATATATATAAATTATTAACAATTTATCCTCAAAGTTTAGCCATTTATCCTCAAAGTCCATTTCCCTTTATAAATAAATTTGGCCTATACCATATACATTTGCCATGCCCACTAATGGACTTATATTCTAGGCCCAAATCTTGTTTTGCCTATCTTATAGTTTATAGCAATTTACATCCAACATCCTCATTTACAGTTCATGCCAAAAACTAGATTTTATATTCTAGTTTACAGTTTATGCACAAAACTTAATTTGCATACCAACTACCTACTTTGTGGCCCATTTAACCATTTACCATTTACGCCCAATGTATGTAAATTATTCACAATTATGCTAATATACTTATCATGCCTAATTTGGCCACCCAAATTTGATTTAATATTCTAATTTCAGTTCATGTCAAAACTAGACTTGTTATTCTAATTTTCATCTTAACAGTCATGCTATAATGCATGTTCCCAAATTATGCCAATTTCCAAGTTTAGTCAATTTCATATTATTTTTTTCCCAAAATGTATTCCCATCGATCGTACAATCATGATTCAACCATGATTATAATCAACTCTAGATTCGTGGATAAAAGGGAATGAACCAAAATACCATGAAAGAATAGACATTATAACTGGCATAAGATGATAATTCACAAGCATATAGATCTGGTAATATTACGACATGAAAAGGGTTGAATAGTATAGGTTCAAGAACATGGGTAGACCTAACTTAATAGGTAAATTCCCAAGATCAAGATCCAAGGATAACTAGAAATAGAAAGTCAAGCCTAGATCCAATATAATGCCAGTTTGGGGTACAACATGGTTTTGTAACTACAGTGTCATAGGCATAAATGATAACCGTATATCCATAGTCATAGGCAATAAATCCTCACAGTTAATGAATCACAGTCATAGGCGATGTTCATAGTCAAAGGAAAATAATTTTCGCAGTCATGAGCCACAATCATAGGCAATGTTCATAGTCAAAGAGGCATATGGTTTTAAGGTCCATAGTTTCATAGTCACAATCTTATTGGTCATCGAATCATAACAGTTCTTAATTAGGTCCAAAGATATAAGCACTGATTTGAATAGAGAGATTTGGCATATTCTTTTATTCCTTTAATTTCATGTCACGAATAGAGAAAATGTTCAAATCTAAAAAGTAACCGACTTACAGAGATTGTATTAGATTCGTAGAAAAACAATTGTTGAAGTCGTTTGAATCTTCACTTGAGTCCTAGCTTGTTTTGAATCTCCTCTTGAAAGTCTTGAGCAGCATTTCCTCATCTTGATTTATTTTACATTTTATTTATTTATTATTTAATTTAGAGGAGGAGAAGAAGCCATATCCACCAAGAATCTTTGCAGCATAAGGTTAGAGAAGAATTGTGAATAGAGAAGGAGACTAGGGGCTGTTTATATAGGATTAGGTGGTCGAATCTAGGTAGAAAACGAGACCTTGTACATCAGAATGCACCCAGGCCCAAAAGTGGGTTTTTGCACCCAGGTCGACACCCAGGTCGACTGGGCAGTCGACCTGGTCAGGCGGGGGGGGGGGGGGGGGGGTCGACTACCCAGTCTACTCCCCAGTCGACGTGGGTCCTGGGCGGGAATTTTCCCAACTAGCCCGCTTCTGGGTTTGAATTCGAATTTCAAATTCGAATTTCGAGCTGTTTTCGATTCTGAAAATTCCTGAAACTTCGGAGGGTCATATCTCCCTCATATGGACTCCGATTCTCGCAAACTCGGACTCGTTTCCAAGCAGAATTACGGGGCGTTACAACCATCCACAGGTTGTAGGCTTAATTTGGGAGGTCTAGTACATCATAATCATAAATGAATAAATGGTAAGGAACTTAAATACTTAACCTGGTTGAATCCATAGGGATTACATGAACATATTAACCTGAGTATGGGTTAAGTAAACTTTCATGAAATAGTGGGAGGGTTAAGTATATCTTAGGATAGGACGGTTAAGTTTATCCTGTTTACCTTGTCATACCTGCCTTATATGCTGTTATATCTTTTATCCAATTTATATGCCTGTCATGATGCTTTTACTTATTTATATGCTAAAAGTAACTTGACTCACCAGACTTTATGTCTGACCTATTTTGTTTCCTCTTCTTTCTCTTCTGTCCCCCTCCCCCAAGTTCTCAGGGTGGGAATACTCAAGGTTCAGGGTTCTGTTGTCATCCTGCTTGGAGCTGCTTAGACATTCCTCTTGATTTCGTACCTTTTCTACTATGGCTATGCTCTTGGGGATTATGCTCTTTTCATGTTTAATGTACTATGATGATTTTAGTACAAGACAAAAATTTTAAGTTTATGTACTGCGTTTTATGTATTTCAGACTCATGATGTAACTATGTTTTGAACCATGATGTTTCTGCTTAATAAAGTTTTAAATTCCGCTGTTATTTTAAATATGTCTTATAATATTTCTGTTTTTGATTACCTATAACGCTTCACGAAACTTAATGCATTCTCTTAATGAGTGACATTAATGGACGTGGGGTGTCACACTTGGTATCAGGTTGAAGGTTACCAGACTAGATAAAATATTTTGAAAATTGTTTTAAAAAGGTTTTAAAAGAAAGCATTTTCAAAGGAAAAAACTGTTTTGAAAAACATATTCCCCAAAGCCATATGTAATATCTTTCGATTATCTGTTTGAATCCCTTTCCCTTTTCTTTTCATCATGTATAGGGAACCTAATATTCCTGAGGGTGTCACGATACCAGGCTGGTTCCGTAGGTATCTAGAATCCATGATGCCTACTGGTGGTCAAGCAAATGTTCCTCCCCTAGGTGCACCCGCTGTTCCTCATCCTCCTCCTCCGCGAGTAGATATTTTCTCTAAGGTCTGCAAATATTTCTGTGCTATAGGTGGAAAGCCATTCCGAGGAACCAAAACTTTCGTAGAGGCAAGGAATTAGCTGAAAGAGACAGAGAATTTGTTTGGAATTTTTTAAGTTGACGATCGTAGGAAGATTCAGTTGGCCACTTGGTTGATGAAAGATGAGGATTCATTCTTGTTGGAAGTGACGCAAGCAGGGCATCCAGTGGAGACTTGGGATGATATTCGACAGATATTTGAAATGAAGTTTATTTCTCAAGCTGAGAAAAGTATGCAAATGGAAAGGTTTCTAACACTCAAGCAAGGAGGCATGACTATCAAAGAGTATGTTAACCAGTTCAACCAACTGGCTAGGTTTGATTTGGAGCTAGTAGATACCTCGCATAAGAAAGTTTTGTGGTTTGCTAGAGGATTGAATGAACCCCTCCATGGGTTAGCTATGTCTCATATTCCGATGGGAGCAACTATTGAAAGGATCCTTGATATTGCATTTATGCATAAGGAAGATAAAGGTGAAAAGAAAGAAGCTAAGGTTGAGAAAACACAAAACAAGAAAGTACAGCCCAAGAAAGGACAGCAACAACATCAAAAGAAGTGCAGAAATAACGACAAGGCTAAACATAAGAGGAATTGTCAAAATTGCGGATGCGAGGGTCACTTGAACAAGGACTGAAAAAGAAAGAAGAATGCTTGTTTCAATTGTGGAGAGGTCAGACACTTTCTAAGGAGTGCCCGAAGAAGCAAGGATAAGGTCAAAGGGTAGGATCTTCTGGAGGGCAGATGCATGCTCTTGTGGCAAGTGCGCCAGATAGAGGTAAGAAAGTATCTGTTGTAGATTTGATTTCTCTTTCTAATCATCCTATTAGAACTCTTTTTGATTCTGGCACTTCACATGCTTTTATATATGATTCTGTGGTCGAGTCTATGCACCTTATTACTTGTATGGTTTTAGATCTCGTTGCTGTCGCAAACCTTATTGCTGGTAAAGCTCATCTGTCTATGATTTGTAGAGGTTTGAGAATATCTGTGTTGGGCATCGAGTTTGAGTGCGATGCATATGTGCTTGGTTTCATGGGTTATGGTTTGATTCTAGGGATGGATTGGCTAGCTGTGTATGGTGCCATTCTGGACCGTGAGAGGAGGGTCATTAGGCTATTGACTTGCCGTGGGAGGACCCTCGAGATTTCTTGTAACCCAAAAGTGTCTATCATGCTTAGTTTCCTAGAGTCATTTGATGCATCTGTAGATATCTGCGATTGGTACCAGTAGTCCATGAGTATCTAGATGTTTTTGATGAGGTTCGGGGCTTACCTGCAGGGCAGGAGATCGACTTCCGTATATACTTGGTGGACAATGCAAAGCCAGTTGCATTGCATGTGCGCCACATGGCTCCAAGAGAAAGAAGAGAGCTCAGCAAGCAAGTAGGGGGAGCTACTTAAGAAAGGGCTTATTATGCGAAGCATATCTGAATTGGGTGCTCCAGTAGTATTTGCAACTAAGGCGGATGGTTTGCTTTGCTTATGTGTGGATTATAGGGAGTTGAGTAAACTCACTATAAAGAACAGGCGCCCACTTCCAAGGATAGATGATCTGTTTGACCAGCTTGTTGGTGCATCTGTTTTCTCTCATTTATACTTGGCCACGGGGTTTCATTAGTTGAGGGTGGCCGAGGGCGGTATAGAAAAGACCACTTTTAGAATTTCAGACGGTTACTTTGAGTGGCTCGTTATGCCTTTTGGGTTGACGAATACACCCGCCTATTTTGTTGATATGATGCATACGGTGTTCCGGGAGTTTATAAATAAGTTTTTTGTGGTCTTCGATGATGATATCTTGATTTTCTCGAAGAGCGAGGAAGAGCATTTATGCCTAACATTTAAGGGAGGTTTTGAAAACTCTCCGTGAGCATCAGCTTAAGGAAAAGTTCTCCAAATGTCATTTTTGGAGAAAAGAAGTGAAATTTCTAGGGCATGTGGTTTCTAAAGATGGGATAGCAGTAGATCCCATAAAGGTAGTTGCAGTTCAAGATTGGCAGGTCCCAAAGAATGCAAAGGAGTTGAGAAGTTTTTCAAGGCTAGCAGGCTATTATGGGAAGTTCATTAAGGACTTCGCAAAGATATTAGCCCCACTCACCAGGATGGCGAATGAGAATGTGACATTTTCTTGGGACGTAGATTGTGATGATTCTTTCCGGTGATTGAAGAGGGCTCTGACAACAACCCTAGTCTTGACCTTTTCCGATGGGAACTAAGTTTTCACAATATACACTGATGCATGTGATACAGGGCTTGGTGCGGTTTTGATGCAAAAGGGAAGGGTAGTATGTTGTAGAGGTAGACAGCTAAGAGTTCATGAGAAGAACTACCCTGCCTATGACTTAAAGCTAGTTGCCACAATATTCATGCTTAAGACGTGGCTCCATTATCTACTTGGAGAGCAGTTCGAGTTGTACACTGATCATAAATCTTTCAAGTACATGTTCTCACAGAAGAATCTTAATTTAAGGCAACAAAGGTGGATAGTGTTCCTAACATCCTATGACTTTGGGATTGCCTATACCCCTGGCAAGGCTAATGTGGTGGCATACGCATTGAGTAGGCAAAGGATGGCCTTTAGTCCTCTGTTCGCAGAGAGGAAAAGCTTGGAGTTTATATATACATTTAATTTTAGACCCTCCACTGAGTTTATACCTGGTTTATTGGCATTACTAGAAGTGCGACCTACTCTTTTGGATCAGATAGGAACTTCACAATGAGAGGATCCACAGATTTTATACATCTTGCATAGGCTGAGTAGAGGGGAGACATCTAGTCATCTCAGTAGATATTCCATAGACAATAGAGGATGGCTGCGACGAGATGGACAACATTGTTTTCCCCGAGTTGGGAGTTTGTTGAAGACAGTCCTAGAGGAAGCCCATCAATCTAAGATGACTATTCATCCAGGCAGGTATAAGATGTATAGAGATATGAAGAGGGTTTTCTTTTGGGCTGGGATGAAGAAAGATGTGGCGGAGTTTGTTTCTCCATGTTTGATTTGCTAGCAACTCAAGGCTGAGCAAAAAGAAGCCTGGTGGTTTATTTCATCCTTTGGAGATTCCACAGTGGAAGTGGGAGAGCAATTCTATGGATTCATTGATGGTTTGCCTAGATCTAGGAAAGGAAACATCAGTATTTGGGTTAAAGTAGACATGCTTACTAAGAGCGCTCATTTCATCCAGTTAAGAGTAAGAGGACGACACCATGGTTGGCACCAGTTTACGTTTGTGAGATAGTTTGTCTTCATGGAGTACCTTCCAGTATCGTAAGTGATTGTGACCCCATTTTCACCAGTGAATTTTGGAAGAGCTTGCAAGAAGCGTTAGGTACACAGTTGTGTTTACCCTCAGACTGATGGAAATACATAATGGGTGAATAGAGTCCTCAAGGATCTTTTAAGACTATGTATCCTAGACTTCAGAGGAACTTTGGAGGAAAATCTTCCATTAGTTGGGTTCGCCTACAACAACAGTTATCAAGCTAGCATTGGCATGGCATCCTTTGAAGCATTATACGGGAGACCCTGTAGCTCACCGGCTTTTTGGTGGGAATCTACAGAAAAACTTATACTTGGGCCGGATATGGTTAGAGAAACTTCAGAAAAAATTAACCTTACCCGCTGACGCATGAAGACAGCTCAGGATGGGAAAAAGTCCTACGTAGATAAGAGAAGGACTGACATTGAGTTTGAGGTGGGAGACATGGTTTTCATCAAGGTATCACCATTAAGGAATGTGGTTGGTTTTGGATCTGTAGGGAAATTCGCACCAAGATTTGTAAGGCCATTTCCCGTAACAGAAAGGATTAGCCAAATGGCCTAGAGTAAAGCTACCAGAGAGACTATCCGTCATTCATGATGTTTTTCACGTTTCTCATTTACGGAATTGTTCACATGATACCATAGACATAGTTGAGCCGTGTATGCTTGAGGAAATAGAGGTGGAACGGGAGGCAATAGTTAGGCGAGTTCCAACAAGTATTCTTGAATCAGAGGTTAAGAAGCTATGCAACATAGAAGTCAAGTTGATGAAAGTTCACTGGTGAGATAACCAAGAGGATGCAACTTGGGAGACCGAAGACAAGATTCACGCTTCATACCCTTTTCTTTTCAAGGGTATGTTCTTAAATTCCTTTCTAAAGCTTTTATTCATGCTTGTTTCTATCATTTAAGTATATCCTTTCGATCAAATCTTCGACCCTTAGGTAGAAATCCCATGAATGTAAACATGTATTTGGGACATGTTATGTTTGATGGATGCAACTGGATGCAAGTGTTTGCTAGTGGTTGCTCATGGATGCATATACACACACATTATTCACCAGATCGACTCAATCACTCTCATACTGCATATGGATATGTGTGAATTTTTCTTCTTTTTATGGATGAAAGTGAGTGTATCATTATATGGATATTGCATGTGGATAAATGATTATGCACACATATAGAACTTACATGTTATAATATGACTATTTGCATACATGTTGGATTCATGGCACTAACATAAATTACATTAAGGAGGTCGACTAAATTAGTAGATTTCCTGATCTTTCACACTAGTATAAGGACATATACACATAAACATTTGCATATGTTCATATGAGCATTAGTAATCTTCTAAGGACAATGGATGACTGTGATTGGTGGATGAGTAGATGGATGATGGATGTTACGATATACATTCTTCTTAACTTGGAGATTTCGGGGACGAAATCCTTTAAGTTTGGGAAAATGTAACACCCCATAATTTTAACAACACTAAAGATGATAAACTAAGGAATACTTGATTAAATATTCAGAATTAAGTAAAACAGACTATGTAATTGCGTTCGTCTTGGAATTGTGGTCAAAATAGACACCTTGTTTGCATAAAATGAGCATCGTATGAAGAAGTTATTAAGGTCAGAAGTTTGTATACACATAAGAACCAAGTCAAAACCGTTCAAAATAATTAAAAATCATAAGCGGGAAGTCTGGGAGGGAAATGAACTTGTTGGGGTTGACATACCCTAGTGGTGTCGAGCCATAGGTCGACACCATAAGGGGGATGTTGACATCCATGTCGACACCCCCCAGATCCAGGAGAAATACTTTTCTGCATATGCAGACTGAATTTTTGGCTAGATTCATTGGCTTTAGACTATAAATAAGTACCCATTTCTCTTATTTTTACACACCAAAAACAATGTAGAACTAGATGTTGCCTCTGCGTAGATTAAAATAGCCTATTCTTCTTCAACAATCAAATCATTCAAGATTCAGAGATCTGTGATTCAATATCTACAATTATTCCTCTGTTTCTTTGGTCCATTCTCAGTGAGTCTATGTTATTTTTAGATATGAATACTTAGAAGTTAATCTTGACATGTTATGAATTGGATCTAAGCCTGTGACAAATTGAATCATATCAGATCTACAATAGCCTGAGTATCTAAGTTATTTTGACATGACTATGAATTGGATCTAAGCCTATGCCTATTTATCATGTCAGATCTGTCATTATTTGTACATCTAATTCACTGATTAGATCTCATCATGCTTGTTTATGATCATGACACTATGCCTAATCAGTTCTATTATCACATGTTTGTCAGATCTGTTCCTTTATACCTATCTTGTCATTATGCCCAATTTTGCCACTGTATGTTTATTAGTTGTTATGCCTATCTCTTCCATCATATGTCAATCTTAATATTATGTTTATTTTTGTTCTCTTCCCTTCTTCTTTTCCCTTTTTATTTTATAGTCAGGCTACCTTCGAGCCTAGGCATACCGCTGAAGTATGCAAAAGCGTGAAATTGGGAACGAGGGGAAAACGTTAGAATTGGGGCAATACTTGTATTGGAAAAATTGGGCATAACTTGAATTAAATACATGAATTTGGATTTGGGGCATAAATCATATTGTGATGTAGGTCTAAATTGGTACATGATAAATATGACTTGGAAAAGGGGCATTAAAACCTAAAATGAAATAGAGATAATTGTTAAAGAATTAAATGCCTAGAATTACAGTAATTAGAAACTATAACCGCGCTTAGACGCGAGGTTAGATTACAATTGTGGTAGAAGTCTGCCCGTAAACGCCCGGCATATCCAGCAACCACAAGTTGTGAATCTAACGTGAGGGGTCTAAGTGCATAAACACGTAACGGGCTAAGACATAAGGTTAAGTCGACTTGTGGAAGAAGTCTGCCCGGACCCGCCCGACATATCCAACATCCAAAAGTTGTAGGCTTGATATGGGAGGTCTAGCACATCATAACCATAAATGAATAAATGGTAATGAACTTAAATACTTAACCTGGTTGATTCCATAGGGATTACATGAACATGTTAACTTGAGTAGGGGTTAAGTAAACTTGCTTGAAATAGTGGGAGGGTTAAGTATATCTTGGGGTGGTGGGTAATATGTATATATAGGGCCACAAATTTAACCTATGGGGTTATGCATTCTTTTTACACGGTATGGCATAACCTGTGGAAATCCTAGTAGCGGGATGCAAGCGTAGGGCGAAGCTTGTATCATCTTGTGTGTGGGACCCATTTCAGTCAGTAACCCATATATAGGTATCAAACGAGTACTCCGAACTAGGTCGGAGTCGGGACACGCTTACTGGGTTGATTTTAAAGGATCCAAAAGAGGGGATGGTGTTCGAAGGTGTGTTCCATCGCGCTCATGTGCGTGCATGGGTCTGCCTGCTCGGGAAGATAGGACGTTGTGGCGTCAGTAGATAAGGTTGTACACATCCTAGAAATGAGGGTTGCCCCTTTAGGAAGTGATACGTCCTACTTTGGGGCCAGCACGGGTTATCTACGGAATAGGGAGCCGATCGATTGGGGTAGTAATTAGGGTACATCTAGATTCTGGTATGTTTAGAGCCCGTTGTTATCCTTAGGGGTAACTCCGGTATGTTCAGATTGGGCTACCTGTTATTGTATGGGGTAAAACCTCTCACTAGAAGTACGCTTAAGTCTACCATCTTATACTTGTTGGGGATCATCTTGTTCTAGTGATACAAGCATTGTTATAGAGAAAGGAAAGTATTATAGTAGCACTATATATATACGTTCTGTTCAGTTTGTCTAGTTTACCTTGTCATACCTACCTTATATGATGTTATGTCGCTTATCCAGTTTATTTTCCTGTCATGATGCTTTTACTTATTTATATGCTAAAAGTAACTGGACTGTTCAGACTTTATGTCTCACCTATTTTGTTTCCTCTTCTTTCTCTGCCATTCCCCCTAGGTTCTCATGGTGGGAATGCTCAAGCTTGATCAGGTTTCTGCTTCCATTCTGCTTGGAGCTTCTTAGATGTACCGCTTGATTTCGTACCATTTCTACTATGGCTATGCTCTTAGGGATTATGCTCTTTTCATGTTTATTGTACTCTAATGATTTTAGTACAAGACAGAAATTTTAAGTTGATGCATTGGGTTTCATGTATTTCTGGCTCATGATGTAACTATGTTTTGAGCCACGATGTTTTCTGCTCAATAGAGTTTAAAATTCCGCTGTTATTTTATATCTGACTCGTTATATTTTTGTTTCTGTTTACCTATAATGCTTCATGAAACTTAATGCATTCTCTTAATTAGTGACATTAACGGAAATGTGTTGCCATATAATCTCTGTCCAAATCACCTTTTTAATCTTTATTTGTTATTACATGTTCATTTATCCCCAAATTACTGGATCCTCTTTTATTCATAATTCCTATTGAATTATATTTTCCAACAAGTGCAAGTAAAACAAACTAAAATTAGTTGCATACAATTAGACGCGCAATTCAGTTGTATACATATACCAATATTGGAGATTTATGCTACTTTGCGCATAACCAAAACTCAACTTAAAATTGTAAAATTCGTTGCAGAAAGGGCAAAAGTTATTGATAGTATATCTTACTAATATAACAGTAATCAAACGAGATTTATAGTGCTATAAAAAATAAATCCATTCACCTTGGATTTGCATTCCATATTTTGAATCTGATTTGGATTTAGATTTAGTGTCCGTGGTCCTTCCTATATGAATTTACAAACTATATTTTCACGGATTTACAAATATGAATCCAAGTGGAAGAACTTACCTTGTATGGACAGAGAATTTGGGCATCTAAACCTTAAATCTATAACATGTGCCTCCAAAACTTGAATCAGATAGCCTAAATCTAATATATTCTATTTCTGAAGAATTCGAAGGAGAAGGGGAATGGTTGGAATTTCGTACCCACTCAGAAAAATATGAGTTTGATGGCTAGCCCTGTAGCTTTATTTATATATGTCCAAATAAACCACGTTCGTTCGATTTAAGTTAGTACATTCCTCACTATCACGAAAAAAAAGTTCGTTTATGGCATGGGTCGACCAACACCATGCTTGGGTCGACCTAACCCAAGTCTATATCGACCTAGATGTGTATTAACACGTTAGGCCACTGCTATATCGTAAGTGATTAATTTTTTTGACCACTTGTTTTTTTAGCATTATTTTTCCTTTCTAGTTTTTTTTGAATTATCTTCCATTTTTAATGCACATTTAATTTAAATTCAAAGGCATACAATTCTGGAATTAATACATGAATATATTTTGAAAATAAATATTTTTACGTACATTTAAACTTATAAATATTTTTCGGCACAATAATTCGAGCACTAACAACTTTCCAGCACGAATTCCATTTGAAACATATTATATATGTAGATTAATCTCCACGAACGCAATGGTACATATTTCATAACCAAATTCTGGCAATTCTTAAAATATCTGTTTTCCTTTATTAATAATTTTCGTATTGCTTTTATTATTTAAGGTACAGTGTGTTACACTCACCCCTTCCTTTAGAAAATTTCGTCTTTGAAATTTGATAAGGGTAAAATTATGTAATTCCTAGCATAATTTAGAAACATTATATGTACATTCAATTTTACAACCATCCTTATACTTGTAGGCAATGCAATACATCATAAAAAAAATCATAAACATAATGAATGCCTCGGCAGTACCTCCTATATGAATGCACTTTTCTTTCATATTTTTTGATAACATGATGCACACAACCTAAATATACTTGCAATATCTATATAAATATCATAATTTAAAAATAAAAATATTTTTTAATCTAATTTTTTCCCATACTCCTACTCAACAAGGGCATAGTTCATCAAATTTTTATATGTAAACCTTACGAACCAACTTTAAATTTGCGAACTTAGAAAATAACTTTCCAAATTCAAGTTCTTATGTTAGTAAAAGGCAGAAAATGGAAAAATCCTATATTTTCCACGTCACTTTTATCCACCTCTTTATCCATACTTGAAAGCTTTCATTGCTACTCTATAGAAATTCCTATTTTCTTTTCGAAACACAGTTTATATAAGAAGAATTTATTTTTCAGTTTCCCAAACTTATTTTGGAAGAATCTATTCTCTGATGTTTTTCTTATTTTTTACAGTTATCACATTCGTTCTTCTTGTAAATTTTATTTCTTCTTCTTTTAGTTATTCATCTTTTTCTTCCATTGTTATTTTATTTACAATATCCTATGTATTTATTCTTTTCTACTGATCATCACAAACACCTAGAAAGAGAATATTACACTAAACTATTATACTTTTCAATAATAAGACATAATACTACATAAGATTGAAAATTTATACTTAAAAAAACATGTTTTATTATAGTCACTACTAGGTAAAAGATACAACAGCTGAACGTGACTATCCATAGGACTAGGAGGTCTAAGACCATGTCCCTCCAAAAAGGTCCTCAGCACTGAATCCAGATAACCTTAGCACTCCACCTTTCTATCTACCACTTTCTACAAACTCATGCTGCATACTCCTAGTTCTCATTCCGCCATAGACTGAGACAACATGTCAAATCTTCTTATTTCCTTAAGAAGTGCTAAAAAAGGATCTCCATTAAATACAAAGCATAACATAACTTCACCTATAAAAATCCAAACTTTCTCTTTCCAATCAATTTCCCCTTTTTCCTTTTCACATAAACCATTCAAGTTTAAAATTACCTTAAACTTGGTTCTATTAAACAATAACCACATGAGACATCTTTTAAAAAATTCCCTTTTCTTTATTCTCCTACATTATTTTATAACCTTCGAGTGTTAACCACTTCTCATTCCTATGTCTTAGTTTCTCCTTTAAGACTTTTTGTGATTGCCGCTCAGGTTTTTGAGGTTTACTTATATACCAAAATAATTCCTCATATTTCTATCAATAGTCTAAGCATACTGGTGGAATAATTCAAATAAGTATCTTCATTTTTATAAAGATTTAGATTCTTAGAAATAAAAATAAAAAATATTATGCATTTTAACTCAGTTGGAGCTTTTATCTATTTTAATACATATTTCATTTCCAAGAGGAATTAATAATATTAAGTTTTTATGAATCTTTCTAAAGAGGACTTTTGTGTTTTATGTAAAGTAACAAGAAAACTTTATTATTTTAATATGTATCCTTTATTTATTGTAATAGATAGCACAAAATATTGTGTTTCACCTATTTTTTGTACACCATTTTCGTTGCACATTTTCTTATCACTTTAACAAAATACGTTTACTTACAAAATAATGATTCATAAAAACTTATCTTATAATAATTCTTGTTCCAATAAATTAAAGTATGTCACAATCTGTTCTTTATGAAAAACTTTTATATGTTCTTTCCAAAACCAATCAACCGTTTTCTTGTATTCAGGACAATTTATTTTTATATTGAAACCTGTCTCTAGCTGATTTATGTACAGCACATGTCTATTTCATTTATATTCATGCTTTCTCTTAACCACTTGTATTGCTTAACCCCACGACATCCTTATGCACTTTTTTCTTTCTGAAAGAAAATTTGCATAATTTTCTTAAAAAATTATTTTAATGCTTCTCTTAATATTACAAACCAGCATATTTTTAAAAAATGTAAACTATTAAACTTGGAAACTTTAATAGAAATCTTTTTCTACATTTATACTTTTTCTCAAGTTCTTTTAAACGTTTAACTGCGGAGCTAAGAACAAAGTGGCTTCTTAAAAATCGTTCTCAAATCTTTTACGCAAATTTTTTTTCATCTGTATTCTTTTTCACTCTATTACCTCCTAGGAAGTTTAAGCTAAAATCTGAGTCTTGCGCCACTTTTGCACAAAAACGTATATATAAATTATTAATCTGCATTTTTTTCTTACTTCTCAATTTAAAGGCCTTACTGCCTAGACCAAAAATTCGAAATAATGAAATTTTTAATATTATCACCAGCAATTCTCCTTTTTATTACAAAATATGTTGTACACTCAACGTTCTAGCCACTCATGGGCTTACTTTTTCTCAAATTTGCACAACCATTGCCTAAGTGTACAAATTGATAACCGAACTTTATTTAAGGACTGGGATGTTGATGCTGATGGTTTTGATGGCAACAACCTTGTTTGTACTTTGCTTCAATTATTATTACTAATTTAAAATATATACTAACACAATTTTCTAAAATATATATTTATATGTATATACAGGAAAACTATGCAGGTAACTATCATCGAAGGCTGTACAGTTCACAAGAAGAAAGATTCAAATAGAAAAGCTTAAGTTTCACGACTCTTGAATATCAAAAATTTAAGAGTTCAAGAGATATAGATTTTGTATGTCTAGAATTTATGTTAAAACTCTGATTAACACTTGATTCAATTTTTCAAATCTAAATTCTGATTTTTAAATTCAGATCTTGATTTTAAACTTTATTTCAAAATAAATTTATTTACTTGATTTTAAATATAGTTTTTAAATGATTTCAAATTTACTTCCTTATTAAGAATGTATATACTAATTTGTTTTAATAATATTTAAATTCCTGATAGTTATTTTCTAAACTCCTGAAAACTAAGTTTATATTCAAATTTATGTTTAAAATTTCAAACTTAAGTTTTAGTTATTTTATAATTACTTATGTGGTTTATCCTTCTTGTTTACATTAAGTTTTTAATATATATATATATAGTTTTATATATTTATACTCTTATATCATTTTATATTTAATTTTTAATTATTTTTGATATATTTTTATATAAGTTTCAAAATATATTTTCTACTTTGAAAAGACTGTTTAAATATAAAGGAATTTAGTTTGTTTTAACTTTAGATTCACCATACTTTATTTAAACATCATTCACCTTGATTTAAAATTTATTTTTTGATTTTACAATAGCATATGTTGATATATGCTTTTATGCATGTCAACATACTAGTCGTTGGGTTGTTTTTTAAATTTTGAAAAGAGGCGTCTTTATATTTAATCCTTTCAGAAAAGTTGTGACTATTAGAAACCTATAAATACCTTCCAGAATTCGATTTTTAACATCTTTTCATCTTCTTCTTCCTCTCTTAACATCATACCATTATAATATTTTAATTCTTGATTTTCTACACTTATACTCTTTCGATTTCAATAAAAATCATATCATTCTTTTTTGCTTTCAATTCAAAATTAAACATCTCTCTGAATTCATTTGCTTCTCAAGAGTTATAGGTTGCTTGTAATCAAAGATCTCAAGGTTAAGTCCTATAGAGTCAATACTACAAAAACTGATAAGAGAAAGGTGTGACTATGTCTTGTTTAAAGTGACTATGTGAGATTATGTCCCGAAATTCGATTGGGTGTAAAGTTATGGCCTGAAAATCAACTAAGTTTCATTGTACTTGGAATCAGTTGGGGTATTCCCTTGTAACCCTGAAATCAAGGATTGTAATTGGATATTGTTCAATAAAATATCTACATGAACCCAACGTTGTGGGGGACTGCAAGTAGGGGAGTCCCGAACTAGTATAAAATCCAAGTTTGTACTCTTCTTTTATTTCGTTTACTTTTTGCATTTTGTGACTGATTCCGTGTTTGTTAACATCTATGATTTGTATACTATGTTTCTGATCTAAAAATATTTAAAGAAATTTAATAAATTTCATTAAATACTATTCACCTCCCCCCTCTAATGTTTAACTTGCCTTAATATCCTTAATCTGCATCTCCAACAATTGGTATCAGAGCATTGGTTTTCAAAGTTTTCATAATCTGAATTTTTAAAAGTGTAAATGGCAACCAATACTAGAATTGTCACTAATGGTAGTTCAGTCATAGAGGGTCGGTCCATTGTTAGACCACCACTTTTTAATGGCAGTAACTATGCATATTGTGTATGTAGAACGAAAAATTATTTAAAATCTATTAGATTAGACACTAGGAATATCACACAAACTGAATATGTTGAACCCATTGTTAATTCTGCACAATGGACTAACGATCAGTAAGCCACCACACAAAATAATTCTAAGGTTATGAATATTTTATTTTGTTCATTAGATAGGAACGAATTTAATAGGGTATCTATTTGTAAATCTGCATATGAAATCTGGAAACCTTTGCAAGTAACTCATGAAGGAAGAAACAAAGTTAAACATACCAAAATATTCATGCTAACAAATCAATATGAGTTATTTAAAATGAATCAAAATGAGTTTATCACCAATATGTACTACAGGTTCCAGGAAATCATGCATTCACTAATGGCTTTAGGAAAATAATATTCTAAGGAAAATTAAGTCAGAAAAATTACGAATTCATTAACATCTAATCGGGATCAAAAGACATTTACCATTGAAGAATCCAATGACATTAGTACAATGAAAATTGATGAATTAATCGGTAATTTAATGTTGTTTGAAGTTCAAATGCAAGAAAGAAAAGAAAATAAATCATCAAAAAAATAAATCGATAGCATTGAAGGCATCAATTAAAGATTCAGACTCAAATAGTGAGGATGAAGAAGGGACAACACTAATGACAAGGAATTTTCTAAGATATAGAAAAATAATTATTGCAGAAGTAATGAGCAGAGAAATCAGGTGAAAAATAACAACAAAAATCTGAGTAATATTAGATGTTATAACTGCAACAAATTAGTCCATCTGAAAAGATTTTATATGTATCTGGAGAAACAAAATCAACCTACTAATGACAGTTCATCAAAGAAAAGGAAAACAACGTATGTGGCAACATTAGATGACATAGATTAAACTTCCAGTGATGAAGATCAAGAAACAAATAATTTAGATATGTGTTTTACTATAATTCACGAATCAGATGAAATCAAAGAAAGGATCTAAAAATTTGTATGCCTTTGTATAATAATTTAAATTTTTAGTTGACTGGTTGTTTGCTTGATTGCTTATTTGTTGTGTTTGAATATTTAATCTTAATTCAAAATTGAAATTTGAAATTCAAAATAAAATCTATTTAATAATATAATAATAAAATAAAAAGAATTTTTATAATAAATATTGTTCTAGGAAACAATTAAATAAGAATATAGGATTATAAAATAATTCAAAAAGTCAGAATTCAATAGTCACTTTGAAAATGTAAGGAATATGTCGACATGCCCTTTTGACTATGTTGACATATACCAATGCCAAAATTGAATTTCAATCTTGAAATTCCCACCAACTTTTCACCAACTTCAATGTGACTGAAAAGGTGTCCTTTAAACCAGCGAATTGTCCTTTGATTCTCTATATTTACTATCTATACCTTTCATTTCTTTTCAATCTTTATTTCAAAATTCAAAACTATTCTTTATATTCATCTACTCATCATAACCATTCTAATGGTCTCCTCAAGCACTCCAAAACTATGAGCTTAACCAAGACTATCAAGGTATTTCTCGTCAATGACCTGGATGTTATTCGGAACTACATTAAATATGTAAATTATGGCGCGAAAATTTGCTATCTTCAGTGATTTTGCTTCTTATGAACTTGAAACTCTGTTTTATCAAAATTAAATTTTGAGTCTTACTGATTCTCGGGACAATGATGAAGTATGTTATCCTAATCTTGTGAAAATGTTTTATGCAAATTTGAATCGCATCTTTAATCATGGAAGTGAAGTTGAAATTTGGAGTGGTATTAAAGGAACACAAATTGTTTTGAATTGTGATGTTTTAAATACCATTTTGAGTTGTAAGAATATGGGGATAGATTTTTTGGATTTCAATATCAATGAAAGAGATTTGGAAACTTTTCATCACATTTCCAAAACAATGAAAATTTGGAATTCAAAAATCCTTTTTATCGTCCAAAAGCTTGAATCCTCAATTTACTACTTCAACATTCCATCACCCCTCAATCCGGAAGTTACAATAACACTACCATGAAAGTTAACAAGGCCCTTTTTGTTGTCTTGTGAAATTATGAAATTAGTTAGGCTAAAGTGATTTTAAGTGAGTTTCAACCAAAGGAAATTTCAATAAAGGAAAATACATTATATCATGGAGTTTATCTTAAACATACTTTCAAATATTTTGGGGTCGATTCCAAAGGGGAAAAGTACATTTCTAGAAAAGTTTTCAATATGGGAAATATTTCTCTTATGAAGATTCCACTTGTGTTTCATCCATATGAAACATATGTAAAAAAATGAGCAAGAATTGAACAAGAAGAAGAAATGGATATTGAAGAAGCGAAGAAGATACCTCTTTAGAAAGCATTGAAGTTCCTACCAACCCCTCCAACAAAACCATTCTCCAAAACCAAAAGATTTTATCCAGGAACCAAAAAATACTTAAGAGATCGTTTAGTAAGAAATTAGAAAAAAAAAATCTACTATGTAAGTTCATTGGGAAAGTTAGAAGAAAACTTGGCTTGTCATCCTCCTCCTTCGCTGAGTTCTAATCTTAATTTCGTATTATGTTTGCTTGTATTTCTATTTCTGTATTTCTGTCCTATGTTATGTACTCATTTCATGTATCGTTATCATTATATTGAAGTGAAGTTCTTTATTTCTGTCAATACCTGTTTAAACATCTCTGAAATCACTATTAAAACAAAAACATAAGTTTATATAAGTCAAAATGGATCTCAAAACCTTAAAATTCTTCAAAATTTGAAATAACACATGTATATGTCAACATATGTATTTAACCATGTCAACATGTAATAGTACAATTTCTAGAAATTGTTTGAATTTGAAACTACTCTAACCAATTCATGTCTATTTAGTTTAAATGAAATTTAGAGCCTATTTATACTCTTCCCTTCTAAAAAAAAAACTTATCTATTCATTTCTCCTATACTTCGTTTCAATATTTCTTAATATACACATTTTTTGGTAAAAGCTGTCACACATGGAATTCCTGGACAATAACATGCTCAAGCAGTGGAAACAACGTCAGAAGACATGGAGTGATTTGGTCGAAATCGCAACATCAACCTAAAAAGGCCCAAAACTCCTATTAGACGACCTCTTTTGGGCCGGAAAACAGCAATTACGGAGCTAGGCTCTGTAATTCTTGTAGCCATCTGAATTAGCTTCAGGTTGAGCTTTCGTTTGGCTCAACCGAACTTACGGTTTGAAAGTTATGCCCATTTCCATAAATGTGCATAGAAGCTTGGACTGGCCATCACTTGTATGAAGTGACGAAGCGTCATCTTCCTGGACCAGCTCGCCCCCTCACTCGGCTCGTTGGCCACCACCCGGTTTGTGGTGGACCCCTGGACCATGACCCATTCGTGTTGTACCAATGGATCACGACCTGATTCGTGATGCTCTCTGGGACCACGACCCGATCGCCTCGCCACTAGCTCCTCACCTCAGCTCATCACACCGACTCGTGGAGCACATAGGGGTCACGAACTTCCTAGGACTGACGCACTAATTCTCACATATTGACCAATTCTCAAGGCTATTTGCACTCCTACTTTCCCGGATCGGGTGCCAGGTACCCCATTATGACCGGTCAACCCAGAAGCCCTCCTACAGCTACAAATACACTACAACATGGAATTTTAGAGGGATTTTTCTCTCTGACTTTTGGCTAAGGCATTTCTCCTACATCTCTACGGCTTCCACCATTGCTGAGTGAAAGGATTTTGCACCTTCTTACATCTAAATTCTTCTTTTCTAATCTCAATTAAACAAACGGTTATGTGTCTACACGTAACTGATTCTTGTAATCTGTCAGAATAACAATAAGATTATAAAGTGGACGTAGGCTACATCTACAGCCGAACCACTATAAAAACCTCATGCGTTCCCTCTTATTTATCATTTTCTGCATTCTATGATCTGTGATCTGCATTTGGGTGTTAGTGCCATTTTTTTGGTCTAAAAATAATCAAAACTATGGCTACTCAAATCCATAATCTTAGTGAAAACCTTGAAGAAATTCTTAATTCCTTCAAGAATATCCTCTAAATTATTCTTCGCAATCAGCGTCATCTAGAATTGAGTCAAATCCCGATGATCAAACAAGAAGAGAAACATTTTGATGCAATTCTATGGATGATTGCCTCTCTTCGAAAAGATGAAGATAACAATGTCATTGTTGCACCCGTCACTAAAGAAAACTAAGACTTGGATGCAATAAAGGCTAATCCAATCATCGGTGGAGATGGTTGGGTTGCAGCTCCTCGAAATGTAAGAATTTGTTTTAATTTTTGTGGTTGGTTAATTTAAACTTGTAATTATACTACTGTAATTATGGTGTGGTTTAATTTCGTTTGATTGGGATATTTGAATGTAATAACACATACGTTTGTGTTGAATTGGCTTGGTTTGATTTATTTGATCGTAAACGGAGTTTATAGTCGTATTTATTCAAGTTATAATACTTAGAATATTATAATTATTTAGTTTGATGTTTAGACTGGTATTTAGATTTATACCTTAGTTTTAGGGGATGTGTTAGAATTTATATAAGATTATACAATTTGGTTAATGACAAAGGAGAGAACAATAAAATAAGACATAGATTAAGAGGGATTAATAATTTCAGGGGGAGGTAATGATGTAAAGGGGAGTAATCGAAGAATTGAAACATCATATTTGATATTTTATAACCAAGGTTGTTACCATCAAAAAGGGGAAGATTGATAAGGATTGGGTTGTTGATGATGATGGTTTTGATGACAGCAACCTTGTTTCTACTTTGTTTCAATTATTATTGTTATAAAATATATACTAACACAATCTTTTAGAATATATATATATATATATATGTGTGTGTGTGTGTGTGAGTGTGTGTATACATATATGTATATGTACATACAATAAAACTATGCAGTTATCTATTATTGAAGACTGCACAGTTCATAAGAATCATAATTTCAAAAAGAAGATTCTAGTTTCAAGACACATGAGCATTAAGAAATCAAGAGTTCAAGAATTATAGAGTTAGTATGTCTAGAAATTCTATTAAAGCTTTGATTAGCATTTGATTCTATTTTTCATATCTAAATTCTAGTTTTAGATTCAAATCTTGTTCGAACTTGATTCAAAAATAAATTTATTTACTCGATTTTAAATCTTGTTTTCAAAGTTACTTCCTTATTCAAAATATATATACTTCTTTGTTTTAATACTATTTTAAGTTCTGATAGTTATTTTCTATACTCCTGAAAACTAATTTTATATTCAAATTTATGTTTAAATTTCAAACTTAGGTTTTACTTGTTTTATAATTGCTTATATTGTTTAACCTTCTAGTTTATATTAAGTTTTTAATATATTTGTGTAGTTTTATGTATTTATACTCTTATATCATTTTATATTTGATTTCTTAATTATTTTCAGTATACTTTATGTAAATTTTAAAATATATTTTCTACTTTGAAAAGAAGTTAGTTTGTTTTAACTTTGGTTTCACCATAGTTTATTTAAACATCATTTACTTTGATTTAGAATTTATTGTTAGATTTTACACTAGCATATATCAACATACGCTTTTATGCGTGTTGACATACTAGCCATTAGGGTGTTTTTTAAATTTTGAATGTGTCTTTTGAATTTAAATCTTTTTAGAAACGTTGTGACTATTAGAAACCAATAAACACCTTCCAGAATTTGGTTTTTTACATCTTTTCATCATCTTCTTCCTCTCTTAACATCCTACTATTATAATACTTTAATTCTTGATTTTCTACACTTATACTCTACCGAATTCAATAGAAATCCTATAATTATTCTTCTCTTTCAATTCTAAATCAAAATCCCTCTGAATTCAAGTGCTTCCCAAGAATTATAGGTTGATTGTAATTAAAGATCTCAAGATCAAGTCTATAGAGTCAGTACTATAAAAAAATGATAAGAGAAGGGTGTGGTCATGTCCTATTTAAAGTCTGTTGGTGTGATTATATCCTTGAAATTGATTGGGTGTAAAGTTGTGGCCTCGAAATCAACTAAGTCTCACTGTATGTTGAATCGGTTGGGGGTGTTATAACGGCCCAAAATCAACATAATTACCATGTCATTTATTCAAGTATCGAAAATATTGGGTCATTAATAGAAAGAAGTTAGAAGGTGAGAAATAGAAAGAAAGAAAAATTAGAATAGAAGAAGAAGGAGAAGATCACAACTGAACAGAATCAGAGTAAACACGAATCTCACAGCAGAACGAATGAAATATATTATATAACATAACTTTGAAAAACAAAACGGTATTTTATATACATACCATATCAGAGTACAACACATATGCATCATAGTGGAAATAACTCTAAATAACTAACGGTGAAGCCTCCTGCTTCAAGCTCCTCCAGATGTATCTGTAAAAGCCTGAATAACTTGTTTGTCCGTAAAAATAAGGGCACCCAAGATTTAGGGAAAACAAACAAAATAAACTCTGGGTTAGTCATGGGACTGGTGTAAGTAAACTCCAACTATACTATTTAACTTTGAAAATACTTTTTGAAAGAAAAGGATAATAGTAAGACAAACTCATACATAAACATGGATGGTTTTTACCTTATTTTAACCCAAAATATTTTTGATATGAAATTGTGTGATATTGTAATAATGTCTAATCAAATAAATAACCAAATAGTAGAACGCTTGCATCTCACGCTCCACATACATAGTATAAAATCAAAAGCCGTAGGTCACTTATTGGAGGTTGGATTCCAACTATGATAAGGTATGGGACCACCTTCCGATCAGTGTACTCTAGAGGGTATACACTAGGATTCAATAAGAACATCTTGCAACCCAACCACACATGACCAACCACTCATTTAGCTTGAGTGCGTGGACTATATTGTCTCCTACAGTTTTCGGTCGTCCAACCGTATTCCGTAAGGTACAGTAACGACAGAAGAAGAATAAATGAAATTTCTCTAGATCAGTGATAATTCACCCTGCTTGGGGGCGACCCAAGCAGCCTTGCTGCCTACCCGATTTTTTTCATTTCCCGGTTGATAAGGCTTGAGGCTACATTTACTTTTTAGAATAGCTGGTCACCATTCACTTTGAATGCCACTTCTCCAAACCCGTTAAATCACTGGTTGATCTTCCCAAAAATTTTATGGGTATAAAAAGCCAAGAGAAACGAATTCCTTTGCCACTAATGAGACACCTTAAGAAGATCGTCTTGTGTAATTCATTAAGAATACTTTGTCAGACATTCAGCTATACAAGTTGTCCTAGGACTGGACAATTCGAAGGTATTGTCCTTTAACAGAACAACCCTTGCACCATGCTCCGTCTTCAATTATCCTCGGCATAATCTAATTCGCAGCGCCTATGCCTATACGGAGTGGTTTTCAGATAATAAATCCAACCGGTTTCTCCGCATTGACAACGCGGTCAAAAACTTTATAGCCGAGGATTTAACTATCAAAGAAAAACAAACATCCATTCAAATTTACAACTAAGCATCAAACAATTACTGGCCCTTTTTATTAATATAAAATTTCCAATTTTCCATATCTTTCCAAACATTACTTAAATCCCTTTGTCTTCTAACATTTTTTTTGGAAACATTTCGAAGTATTATAACTATCTAATTTCGATATTCCTGAAAATATCTCTTATCATAATTGGAAAACATTTCCATATATATTCATCAATTCTCATTTTCTATGTTTAGAAAATATACATTATTAATATTGGAAAACATTTCCAACTTTAATTCCTAACAATTATAATTTTCAAAACGTTTTTCTTATAAATCCTTATTCATTTCAAAATTTGTGTATTATTTCTTTTCACAAAACTGGAATATCTTTACAGTTTTAAATCCTGTTTACCGGGTTATTTTATAAATACATATTCCCATTCCACTACATAAACTCCTCTTATAATCAATTTCTTGATAAATAAATATCAAATTTATAACTTAATCTCGCTTACATTTTCTATTATAAACTACTGGTTTTAAACCAAATATTAACTACTTATCGAATTTTGAATTATATAAGATATGATATCTATAAACAAAAAAAAATTAAACAATTCGACATCCTCGAATTATAGTTACAAATCCTTATTGTTTTACTTAGTTCTATTCACATTTAGAACATTGAAATAATTTCATCCTTCTCCTTTTGAAACGATTCTCCCACTTCCCTTTTCTAAACTCATTCTAATATTTCTAATTTATTTAATAATTATTATTCCACTTTATTTCTATCATTTTTTATAAATCAAACTGCTTGTTTTAATATAATTAAAACAAGTTATTATGTTTTAATCCATTTGAAATTCAATTTATATTTAAAAATAGATTTTCCCTTACAAAACTCAAATATATTTTTACGATATTTAAATACCAATTATTTCAGGGTTAATGTTATTCAACATTCCAAACACACAATAACCAATCACATATTATTAATCACATCATATAATGCAATAAATGAAAAATAATAATATAATTGTTAAGGGATCCAGTTAGATTCCTCCAACTTGTTTCACTGCATTCACATATGTTAATCAATATAAACAACATCAATTTCATATTAATATGAAATATTATAATAAATAGAATTAGAGTTCAACTAACGACTTATATATAACTATATTTATCATTCAACCAATTCATCCAAACAACCATCACATAGCATTCAATCATCATTAATATTAAATAACGTTTATAAAATTATAAACATGATAGAGTTAGTGAGTTTACTCATCTTGGTCGTAAGTCGTTGAAAATCGGTTAATGTTCGATTAACTGTATCAGGCATTTAATTTTGCCTAAAATTGTAATGACATCTAAATCGCTACAGACTAAGTCTAGTGTGTAGTCTGCGACCATACGATTCCAAAGTGAGGCCGTTCTTCAGTCTGACACCGTATGACCATTCAATTTAGTACATACCCTTAAGTAATTTAATTTAAATAAATTAGACAATTGGGCCTCACCCCTTTTTCTTCGTCCCCCACCACCATATCAAACATAAGAAGCTAGCATGCACCTTTTCATGCTCGACCATCAGCTTCTCCTAACGATATATAGTATACCCACGTTCAAAATATACACAAGAAAACAATATTCGATATAAAGCTAGCAGCTCCATTAAACGCAATTAGGGTTGCATTAGACATTGCTATATTTAAGGATCATTTCTTTTGAAACTTCAAGTGATGATAGATCCCATACTCTACCGGGCAATCTCCAATTGCTTCCATGAAACCCATCGTTGTTCAATATGTTTTTAATTACATACATTCCTAACATATGTGTAAATCCACCATCTAACATCTTTCCCTGTAGTCATGCACCTTACTCCCATTTCTACTTGCTGACCCTGCTGCGTGTTTTTCCTACATTATTTATTTATTTACTTATAAAATTTGGATTCACCCTTTCTAACTCGGCCCAATTCCTAAACTTGAAATCCCCAGACCCGCTTCTAATTTCCTTCCGTGTTCTCAAATAAAAGCTATAGCACCCATATTCTCACATGCCAAAATAAATGGCTACTTTGCCATGTTTTTTCCATGCAAAACTCTAAACCCTTTACCATTAATTCTTTCTCTGGAAATTCACCCACCCGTCTCCATATAACCAACGCACCTTCCTTCTTCTCCCGCATACAAAAATTTCGAATTCCATCTCTTAACAACACTTTGGTCGCGATCTCCAAACCCTATGCCACAGGTATAGTGAACCGCACGACACTTTCCCTCACGAAAATACACTGAACTCTATTGTTAGAGGCACCCATCACTGAGAAGCATTATCATCCCCTCGGTTTCTACCCTAACTTCCTCCTACACTGATGGAAGCCGGTCCTAGCTCCTGCCATGGTTTTTAAGTGGCAGGAGATTACATCGAGCCTTACAGAAAATATGCAGGGTTGAAGTTGACGTTAACTTAATATGCATGAATTTTATTTCACCAGTTTTCATCATTGTTTGCACTATTGTTTTTTTTGGGTTTTTTCTGCAAATGAACGAAGAAGGCTTGCGATATATATGGTGACGAAGGGGGTAGAGATAAGAATAGTGTCGTTGTCATGAGGTACAAACAGAATAAAATATTTTCAACCATATGCATGGGATGTGTGTACTAATTTATGTCTGCTTGGTAGGAGTAGGTCGGCTTGATTTGAAAATACATAGCGCTACTTGATTTATATTTTTAGGTAGCTGCGTTAACATATAGGGTTATTTGCATGGAGGCTGAGGTTGTGACATTACGGAGTAGGTCTGCTTGAATAAGGAATAGGCATGAGTATAAGTCTGTGTTGTACTATATTCAGGGTAGTTTATGGTAGATAGATATGCGGTTTAGTCTTAAGTTATACAGTTTAACGTACCCTTCTACAAACAATTCTGTTCACGTACGGACTACTTTGAAAAAAAAAAATAGTATCCTATCGAGTGATGTGCCACGATTTCAAAAATATAATAATATAGACAAGTTAGCTTAATCCGTGAAATCTCAAAATCGCTAATATATGGTGCAAAATATATTAAATAAAAAGTATCTTATTTTCCAAATAAAAATTATTGAAAAATTCTAAAAATTAAGTAATGCATCTCAAAAATCTTGCCCAAAAATGAATCAATATTTTATTATATTAAATAAATCGTTATGGTTTATAAACAATTACATAGCGACTTTCTGAAAAATTTTATTTGGACATAACTTATCATCTACAAGACGAAATCTCGATTTTTCACTTCCATTAGAAATATATAACTCCACAGATTCCAACATTTCTTATTTGAAGAAATCTGAATTATGATGTATCTTATAAACTCAATTGAAGTTTAAAACATAAAATTACGAACTACCGCACTGTTATGAGCTCGTTTTAAATTAAAATATAATTAATATGTTCAACGGTCGTCAAAATAATAATTATATTCGGTATTAAAATGCGAATATATACTCAATTAAGTACATTAAATTATCTAATTCACACAATATTGCCAATTCAGCTATTTCCGACTATTTTAAAATTAAATATTATTATTCCACTGTTTATATTAATTTAATATTCAGAATATTTGAATTCACCTATTCACATTATTAAGCCAATATACAAAAATAATTAAATTAATTAATTAATAAATCTTTTAAATTCTAGGACGTTACATCTCTTCCCCCTTAAAAGAATTTTGTCCCCGAAATTATTAAGATAGGAAAAATGCTATGAACCCAATTATAATCAAGTTTAAAATCTTTTGTTTTTCTTCCTAAACTCAGTTTCAAATAAGCCAATTTATTTTAATTAAAATATAAATTTCTTCTTATTAACGAATATTTAAAAAATTCCGATAATTTTCTAACTCCTTTAATTTTCAAGAAATTTCTCCAACATTTCCTTTGCATCGCTCAATCAGTATAACTGCAACTCACCTCTCTAGTCCCTCTCCAATCCAAAAGAAAATAAAACAGCCAAGTGGTTTGCCAAACAGGCTCATAAATTTCATACTCTTATAAAATATAAACTCGTACCTTTTTGTCAGACATTCAACTTTATCTCTTCAGTTTGTTATATTTTCAGCATATACATAGGTATTCCCCATTTTCCTTCACCCAATTCATCCTTGAACCAAATCCTTCATTTATAACCAAGCTAAATTCCATTTAAAACTCCAGTTCCAACCTCGATACCAAATTCTTACTCAATAATCTAATTCCATAATCAAGTTCAGTTACATTCCAACCACTTATTCCATAAATTTTTATTTAACTTGTTTTTAATTCTAACAATCTTTTCCTGGGAGTTTTAAATAGCTCAGCCTTTTCCAAAATCAAATATTCCTTTTCAAAATTTCAAAACAACTTGATTTTTCAAAACAATTCAAAATCTTTGGTAGTAATCCATCGCTTACAAACTTAAAAATGAGCACCGATGATGTCTGCATCATCATCGGAATTATTTTTCAGTGATCGAAGTGAGTTCAATAGTATATTATCTCAAACTCATTTTTAAACACTTTTATTTAGGAAATTATACAAAACATCCTTCACAATATTTAGAAAACATCTCTGGATTCCTCCAGGATCTTAAAAATTTCATGTATTTAATCCAAATTTCATTTACAAAAATTTTCCAAGTTCTAATTTTTTAATTCCAATTTTTATTTAAATCCAGATTTGGTTCATCTTGATTTTATATCTTACCTTTAATAAAAATTCTGATTGATTATTTATAACCATCCCAATTATAATCTTATTCGATTATAATAACAATCAACTATAATAATTCAAAGATATATACTTCTTTTATATTAAAATATATTTTAGGTAAAATTATTTCATTTACCCTCTTTCAAAACAACATTATGTCGAAATACTCTATTCAAGAGTTTAGAAAAAGTTTTTGATATAGTGTGCACTACCATATCGGCCAGAATTTTTAAACCACTCGACAAACCAATCAACACAATATAAAACCATTTTTAATTAATTTATAAATACACTCTCTCGCATATATACAATAAAACTTAATCTAGGGTAGTACAAACCCCACCTCTATTGAGTCACGCCACAGAGCCAAGGTAATCAATTAACCTTCAGCATTGGTACCACTATAACAGACTAAGAGGTTTTCCACCCCAAAATCAACATAAATACTATGCGTTTATTCAAGTATCGAAAATGTTGGGTCATTAATAGAAATAAGTTAGAGGGTGAGAAATAGAAAGAAAGAAAAAATAATAATAGAAGGAGAAGGAGAAGATCACAACTGAAAAGTATCAGAGTAAACACGAATGTCACAGCGGAACGAATAAAATATATTATATAACATAACTTTGAAATACAAAATGATATTATGTATACATAGCATATCAGAGTACAACACATATGCATCACAGCGGAGATAACTCTAAATAACTAACGGTGAAGCCTCCTGCTTCAAGCTCCTCATAGTTTATGTGTAAAAGCCTGAAACACTTATCTGCCTGTAAAAATTTGGGCACCCAAAAGTTTAAGAGAAACAAACAAAATAAACTCTGGGTTCAGTCATGGGATTGGTGCGTGTAAAACTCCAACCATTTGAAAATCCTTTTTGAAAGAAAAGGATAATAGTAAGACCGACCCATATGGTAAGAAGCCGTAACTTCCCCGGTAAGGAAAGAGTGGATACTTTGAGGACAAGACAGATCAGAACACAAATAGAAGAACATTTCATTACTTATTACAACAATTCCATCAAAATACAAGAATATACAGAGTATAAATAAATATTACACGACATAAAAATATCAGAGGTTACAATACATTACATAGCAGCGGAAAATAATACAAAACACAACTGAAAGTAATACATGGATACAAAGCTTTTCGGAAATCATTCCATCTGTGAACCAGGTTCCTATGAATATAAATCTGCAAAACCAAAACTATTAGCTGCCCGTGTCAAAATAAGGGCACCCAGAGTTCAGGTTAAAACAACAAACTCCAGGTCAGTCATGTGACTGGTGTGAAAACTAAAACGGTTATTAATCTTTATTTTAAAGTTAAGTAAATCAAGGGACCACGCCGTATAACACGGAACGGGTTTCCTCCAAAGAACACCAGTGCTTAAAACAACAGCGCAATGCTAAATGAAGAACAATGAAGCTATTATAAGACCCAGGTCCCATCACACAATGCAACACTAGCCGGAGGATAGGGTTTTTACCTTCTAATAGCCAAAGAATGCTTGGTACGTTATAAAAAATCATTTGATACTATTATAAGTGTATAGTGTCAAAAACAATTTCAATCATAAGTATCAATCATAGACAACATAAGTACCCCATACCACTATGTCGCCATATATAGGTATACTATCAAAACCGCACGATGTCATATTTGGAAATTGGATTTCCATCTGTGAACCAAGGCTAGGGATCATCCTCTACCGAATTCGAGACAATCTAGCCCATGTCTCAGGCAAGCGCGCAGACAAGCCTTGGATCGTCAGGGCCGATCCACCGATGTGGATTATTATGCCTGAACACTACGTTTCCCCGCCCTTTGGGGACGTAAATGAACCAAATGACTCCATCTGCTCCACACAGTGACCAATATATCTGAGACGCCTCGCAACAGCAACAACCACACAGGTGAAAATAATATAAATGTCACGGCTGGTAGGTCACTGACACCACCCTAGCTAGAAGGAAACGCATGCCCTCCCTGAGGTCCTCTCCTGTTTCTGGTTCACAACCGGGGTGTGAGGCTAGAAAATTCACGTTACACAAAGTTGTGCCACATCGGCGGTGCTTTGATCATCAACTACAAGACTCTGCTTTTCAACAAAAACCTTGATCATTTGCCACTTAGGCATGCCACACAGGCAATTCACTCCATGCGATTGATATCTATCAGTATATAACCCATGAGCTCGCACGTCTCAGAGAAGGGCGTTAAGTAAGAGAATAAATTCTCTACCGCCAAACAGATATATATTTAATAGAAATCAATCACACAGAATAAAACCCAATGTCAGACACACAACCCATTTACAAGTTCGTTCTGGGTCTGAACGAAACTGAAGGCACCTTGTACCTCGCATATCCATCGATCTCCACGTACGTCTCGACGATCACCAACTGATTCCCTCCTCTTGGGTGTACAACCCAATCAAGATCATCAGCAATCACCTAAATGATGTGAAGACCTCCGGTCTTCAACCACCGTCTTCATACTCGACACCACGTCAAATCAGTTATTCAGAATGGGATAAACCCGGTCTTTCTGAATAACTCACGTATATAATAAACAAGTGTTACACAAACACAACATACGCCTCGTTCCAATTCAGAATATTCCTTTATTCAAATATTCTTATACATTGGAAAATGTTCCCATTAATTTTATCAAAGATAAATTCTTTAAATTTATTCTTTAATCTTCTTTTGAATATCATTTCAGACTAGTCGGGATTAGCGAACCACACTGAAGTAATCATTTATTTCCCAATCCCAACCTATTCATCCAATGAAGTAAAACTGGTCATACTTCATATGTAACACCACGGTGTTATCAGTAAATTTAATTACCATTTTACATTCAAATCTAATTAAAGATTTAACTATCGCCTGGAGCAGAACTGGTGATACTCCATTCTCGAT
Organism: Allium sativum; assembly: GCA_030737875.1. Taxonomy (NCBI): domain Eukaryota; kingdom Viridiplantae; phylum Streptophyta; class Magnoliopsida; order Asparagales; family Amaryllidaceae; genus Allium; species Allium sativum. The sequence goes on from CM060921.1 coordinate 44,994,164, forward strand.
CACTTCAATCTAATTAAAGATTCATTAAAACTCCACTTAGTTTTAATCTTCCCAAAAATCAATATCATATCTTTAATTGGGTTATAGAACCAATGTCATCTCAAAAACGGTTCACGATAAACCCAAAATCACATTTCATTAATTATCGGGTTAAAGAACAAGTGTTATTTAAAACACCGTTCACGATAAACCCAAAAATCAATTCCAATTAAATACCATTTAATTGGTACACTTCATTAAATCTAAGTAAAAAGATTTAGTCTATTTCTTAACTGGGTTTAACAACAGTGTTAATGAAGACACCATTCATGACAAACCCATATCACATTTGATATTAAATACAAGGTTCAAATTAGAAAATATATCGGCTTATATTCAATATCAAATCCTACGACCAACAAATACCGTATTGGAAATAACGATATAAATATATCTTTCAAATTTCCATAACAATATCTGTGTAATCACGAAATCCAACATTAAAATATTCTAAAGACAATTTCGATTCAAATCCATTCCAATTCAATTATTGGAAATTCTGGTTACTTTTAAAACCCTTTTCAAAATCAATTTATTTCAAAAATAAATTGATTTTAATTCTTGTTCAAAACTAGTTCATTTCGATAAAATCCAATTTTATCTTTTCAAATATGGAGTTTCACATCCCAATTCTTCACAAATCATTTCTTATGATTTTACACAAATTATTACTATTTTTAATAATTTTATCAAGGCCCGAACAGTCGAATTCCATCAACGACCATCGAACTGCACTTACAGCGACCTTTTCCAAATTTGATTTGGACATAATTCCAAATAGAACCGTTAGATTTCAAATCTCTAATATTTGTTAGAAAGCTCTTTTCGTTACGAACCCAACGGTTCCAGTTTTAGGAGAATCCGACGGTCGGATCTCCCGCAACATCAATTCGAAGTCAATGGTCGAAATTCACGAACTACCGCGGCGCGACGCGTTCTATTCAGGCCATTCTATATCTATAATATATATATTATATATATTTCTTCGATTTCCTTTCAAAACATATTTTATAAATTGTTTTAAATCCATTTTCGAAATGATTTCAACTTCACATTCAATTTCGAAAAAAAATTTGAATATTCCACATCATCGATATTCAAATGATAATATTTTCAAAACATTATGTTTTGAAATCACTTTCTTTTTTATATTCATTATAAAAATGAATAAAATCGATATAAATATCATTCATGTCAAAATGGCGTCAATCTAGTCAACACAGCTTTTATTCAACACATGAATGTTTATTCTATACAACACATGAATATTTATTCTATTCAACACATGAATTTATTTTCTATTCAACACATGAATTTTTATTCCTATTCAACACATGAATTTATTTCTATTCAACACATGAATTTATTTTATTCAACACATGAATTTTAATTCTATTCTTTATTTTCCAAATTAGAATGAGACCCAATCAATTACCATATAATGTTAATTATATGGATTCTCTACAACACATGTATATAATTGCAACGATGAATCATCAAACATCATCCAGAGTGCACCACACCATTGCATAAGCATTAAATATAGATAAGTATCGCTTACACAGTCTGTCAACCCATCGGTCGACATACTACTAAACAATTGGGATTAGTGTACGTCAATATCATCCCAACACCCGTGTGGGGTTTCAATCAATCAAACAGATATTTTATTTGTGCAGTTGGGCGATGTGTAAAAATTATCGTCCCAATCAATATCAGTCAAATCGGTGTACATAAACAAATCCTTCGATTTGTAGATGAATATATATTTTATTTCAACACATGAATATATATTTTATTTCAACACATGAATATATATTTTATTTCAACACATGAATATATATTTTATTTCAATTCCAATCACACGTCAATTTTCACAACACATCAATCAAACAAACAAGCCATCCATGGTCTGTGGACGATGGGTGTCAGGTGCTGCTAAGCACCATCTACATCCTAGTATATGTTTCAACTAGAAATCAAAATAAAAGTGAGGAGTTCTCACCTTTGGGATCCACTCCTCCATTCTTTATTTCTAAACTTCAGATTTGCCAATTTACATAACATACCGACGTAAAAGATCATATTTTTGACCCATTAATAATCATTTCTTTGTAAGCCCATTTTATAAACAACATACATGCGATAAAAATCGTATTTTTATCGAACTAAAAATATTTTCATATATTCGATTTTCAAACAACGATACTTATATTTTCAAAACAACGATATTTTATATGTTCAAAACAATGATATTTATATGTTCAAAACAATGATATTTATATTGTTAAATTCTCTTTTTACATCAATGACATATATTTTGTAAAAACAAATTCATATATATATATATATATATATATATATTCTATATATTTTTTTTTTCTAAAAATCAAAGCTTTATATTTTCTAAAAATCAAACCTTTTTATTTTCTAAAAATCCAAGCTTTTTATTTATAAAAAAATCAAAGCTTTTCCATTTTTTTAAACTGAATTTAAACCATGTTTCATATAAATTAAAATCAGATTTTAATCTATGCTCTTTATATAAATAAAATCTAATTTTATTTTAAAAACAATACTAATTTGTATTTTTTTTAAATTTTAGATCTTTAAATCAAACTAAAGGAATTTATAAACAAATTAATTAAGTTATCTCGTTACCTTCATCACTGTTAAAACTCTCCAGGTCATGTTCAAAGCACTGTTCGAAACTAGGGTAGATTCTTGCGCAAAATCCGAGACGTTGTAGCTCGATCGACTTACACCGCCTTGTCGGCCTTCGCGAGAGCTCTCCAGCGCTACCCCTGACGTCGAACTCGAACTGGTGGCTGCGACGGAATCTGGGGCGACGCGTCGGACCTTAAGGGTCTTGATTCGAGCAAAACACGGAGCGATGGGTTCCTAAACTCACATGGATTTGTAGAGTGAGGTAAACTCTATGATTTTGGCTCAAGGAGTTCTGGATTTCATTGTATCGATCGAGAGAAAAATGGATTCAAAATATTGAGCCATTTCCACCGTGGGTTTTGAAGAGGGAGGCGCCATCGAGGTTTGACCATGGAATGATAAGGCTAGGGTTACTTCGATCGATTAATTATATAGATTATAACATTATTTTAATTCTTTAAATTCTAAAATACCTTTGTGTTGACACGAACTCGAAATCAAACCCAATGACTATCACCCCTAGCCAATTACCCCTATTCCAAACACAATGCGATAAGCCACGTAGGCCAATTCGATCGTTACGATCAGTTTTCATTAGATTTAAAATATAAATCTATATATTCAATTTTAAACGCACATTTCAATTTACCGGGACCACATACTGACTCTAAAAATTCCATAAAAATTATTTCTAGCTTCGTATTGACGATACGGTCCTAACAAAACTAATTTCATCAAATTCCAAGACCGTTTGAAAAATGGCCATTTTCCAGTCGATTAAAATCAACTGGAACTAGTCAAACGCATTTTCCTTTGCCACGCTCATATATTGATTCAGAAAATTACGAATTTTGAAACCTAGCAATAACTTGACATCGAAGATCCAACAAAAGTGGTTTCATCGAAAACCGAGGTCGTTTGCAAAATTTCTATTTTTAAGGGACAGAATTCCATAGCGATTATTCTGAATTTTCATCTGGGCATAACTTTTTATCCCCGCTATGAAATTTTAATTTTTCGGATTCATTGGAATGATTTTTTAAAATTGATTCGAATATTTTTTGTTTCGCTAAAATCCGGTTTATTTTCAATCCTGGACATTCATTTGATATTTGAAATCGAATTTTCAAACTACCGCACTATTTTCAATTCCTTTTATAATTAAAATAAAATATTTATATTCTAACGACGATCTATATAAATATATTCATTCTAATTCTATTCAAAATAGATTTCTCGTCGTTATTATTTAAAATAATTCATTTTAAATGTTCAAAATTCATTAAAATTGCCAAAATAAAAATTTTAAATTGGCTCAGATTTCCGGGTTATTACAATCTCCCCCACTTAAAACTTTTCGTCCCCAAAAAGGAACAAAGCTGAAAGTTGTTTTACAAATCAACTCAACTTTCATTATTTTCATTATGGCTTAAGTTCTTCAACTTTTAAGTTTCTAAGAACTTTTCTAATTTTTCAAAAATTTGGCTAACACCCTAAATTTTAGAAATTTTTTGCCATAACCTCCCCTGCACTGGGAGCTTCGGAATATTTCAAACAGCCTCCCATAGCCCTCATCAATCCAAAATAAAAAGAAACAGCCAAGCGGCTAATAAAATCATCAAAATCCCAATAAATTTGTAAACATGTACCTATTTGCCGGCAAACAATTTTATTCCTCTTCTCTAGCCTCCTTGCTATGACATGTTCAATGTAAGTACATGTATATGTATGCAAATGCGACAAATTTTCAATACAATTCAATATTTGGTACAATTTGGCTAAAGGTTTCAAATTTATTAATCAACCAATAATCAGTCAACACAACCAGTAATCAATTAACTTTTCAATCACATAACTTTGATACATATCCAAAAAATCAAATTTTTGATGCCAAATAACAACAATAAGCCCTATCTAGTTTTGGTTCTCACACCAGTCTATGGAAATATATAAATATCACACTTTCGGCACTCGAAATAAATACTGATGATGCGGCCGCATCATTAGAATTATCCCCGGGCGACTAGAGTACGACTCTATATCCATCCAGTATATTGGATGCTTCCAATACACATGGATCAGACATATATTAAAATCTCTATATACCTGATAGTCCAAATCAATATAAATAAATATTCAAATATGAATAATTGAATTGAATTTTCAAATCAAAACTTGTTTTCAATTTTATTTTTTCGAAAACAACACTCTTCACACTCGTTCTAGGATACTACTGATCATATCTCTAACGAGTCATTCTCATTGGATATTACTAATCCAATCTCTGATGAATCCTTTCGTTTTGTTCTAAGTGTCTTGTTATCGAGCTTTATAAACCAAAGCTCTGATACCAAATGTAAGAACTCGTAACTTCCCCGGTAAGGAAAGAAGACAGATCAGAACACAAACAGAAGAACATTTCATTGCTTATTATAACAATTCCATCAGAATACAAGAATATACAGAGTATAAATAAATATTACACGACAGAAAAATATCAGAGGTTACTATACAATACATAGCAACGGAAAATAATACAAAACACAACTGAAAGTAATACACGGGTACAGAGCTTTCCAGATAGCGTTCCAGCAGTAAACTAGGTTCCTGTGAATATAAATCTGCTAAACCAAAACTACTAGCAGCCCATGTCAAAATAAGGGCACCTAGAGTTTAGGTTAAAACAATAAACTCCAGGCCAGTCATGTAACTGGTGTGAGAACTAAAATGGTTATTAATCTTTATTTTAAAGTTAGGTAAATCAAGGGACCACGCCGTATAACACGGAACGGGTTTCCTCCCAAGAACACCAGTGCATAAAACAACAGCGCAATGCTAAATAATGAACAATGAAGCTATTATAAGACCCAGGTCCCATCACACAATGCAACGGAAGCCGGAGGATAGGGTTTTTACCTTATAATAGCCAAAGAATGCTTGGAACGTTAAAAAAACATTTGATACTATTATAAGTATATAGTGTCAAAACAATTTCAATCATAAATATCAATCATAGAAAGGCATAAGTGCCCCGTACTACTATGTCACCATATATAGGTATACAATCAAAACCGCAAGATGTCATATTTGGAAATTGGATTTCCATATGTGAACTGCGACCAGGGATCGTCATCTACCGAATTCGAGACAATCTAGCCCATGTCTTAGGCAAGCGCGCAGACAAGCCTTGGATCGTCAGGGTCGGTCCACCGATGTGGATTATTATGCTTGAACACTAGGTTTCCCGCCCTTTGGAGCGTAAATGAGCCAAATGACTCCATCAGCTCCACACAGTCACTAATATATCTGAGGCGCCTCGCAACAGCAACAACCACATAGGTGAAAATAATATAAATGTCAGGGCTGGTAGGTCACTGACACCACCCTAGCTAGAAGGAAACGCATGCCCTCGCTAAGGTCCTCTCCCGTTTCTGGTTCACAATCGAGGTGTGAGGCTCGCGAATTCACGTAACGCAAATTTGTGCCACATAGGCGGTGCTTTGATCATCAACCACAAGACTCTGCTTTTCAACAAAAGCCTTGATCATTTGCCACTAAGGCATGCCACACAGGCAGTTTACTCCATGTGATTGATATCCATCAATATATAACCCCTGAGCTCGTACGTCTCAGAGAAGAGCGTTAAGCAAGAGAATAAATTCTCCACCGCCAAATAGGTATATATTTAATAGAAATAAATCACAAAGAATAAAATCCAATGTCAGACACACAGTCCATTTACAAGTTCGTTCTGGGTCTGAACGAAACCAGAGGCACCTTGTACCTCGCATATCCATTGATCTCCACATACGTCTGGACGATCACCAACTGATTCCCTCCTCTTGGGTGTACAGCCCAATCAAGATCATCAACAATCACCCAAATGATGTGAACACCTCCTGTCATCGACCACCGTCTTCATCCTCGACACCACGTCGAATGAGTTATTCAGAATGGGATAAACCCGGTCTTTCTGAATAACTCGCATATATAATAAACAAGTGTTACACACGCATAACTTACGCCTTATTCCAATTCAGTATATTCTTTTATTCAAATATTCTTATACTTTAGAAAAGGTTCCCATTAATTTTATCAACGATAAATTCTTTAAATTTATTCTTTAATCTTCTTTTGAATATCAATTCAAACTAGTCGGGAATAGAGAACCACACCGAAGTAATCATTTATTTCCCAATCCCAACCTATTCATCCCATAAAGTAAAACTGGTCATACTTCATATCTAACACCATGGTGTTATCGGTAAATTTAATTACCATTTCATGTTCAAATCTAATTAAAGATTTAACTATCGACTGGAGTAGAACTGGTGATACTACATTCTCGATCACTTCAATCTAATTAAAGATTCATTAAAACTCCACTTAGTTATAATCTTCCCAAAAATCAATATCCTATCTTTAACTGGGTTAAAGAACCAATGTCATCTCAAACACGGTTCACGATAAACCCAAAATCACATTCCATTAATTATCGGGTTAAAGAACAAGTGTTATTAATAACGCCGTTCACGATAAACCCAAAAATCAATTCCAATTCAATTCCAATTAGATACCATTTAATTGGTACGCTTCATTAAATCTAAATAAAAAGATTTAATCTTTTTCTTAACTGGGTTTAAGAATAGTGTTAATGAAGACACCATTCACGACAAACCCATATCACATTTGATATTGAATCCAACTTTCCATATCTTTCCCGATATTACATGAAACCTGTTGTCCTCTAACGATTTTTGGAAACATTTCCAAGTACTATCACTATCTAATTTCGATATTCCCTAAAATATCTCTTATCATAATTGGAAAACATTTCCATATATATTCACCAATTCTCATTTTCTATGTTTAGAAAATATACATTATTAATATTTGAAAACTTTTCCAATTTCCAATCCTAACAATTACAATTTTCAAAACATTTTTCTTATAAATCCTTTTTCACTTTTCAAAATATAGGTATTATTTCTTTACAGAAAACTGGAATATCTTTACAGGTCAAATCCCGTTTAACGGGTTATTTTATAAATTCATACTCCCATTCTACTGCATATACTCAGTATATAAGTCAATTTCTTGTTAAATAAATATCAAGTTTATAACTTAATCTCGCTTACATATTCTATTATAAATTATTGGTTTTAAACCAAATATTAACTATCTTATCGAATTCTAAGTTATATAATATATAATTTCTATAAACAAATTATTTTTAAACCATTCGGCATCATCGAATTATAATTACAAATCCTTATGGTTTTACTTAGTTCTATTCACATTTCGAACATCGAAATAATTTCATCAGTTTTCTTTTAAAATGATTCTCCCATTTCCCTTTTCTAAATTTATTCTTACATTTCTAAATTATTTAATAATAATTATTCCACTTTATTTATAACATCATTTATAAATCAAACTGCTTGTTTTAATATAAGTAAAACAAGTTATTATATTCTAATCCCTTCAAAACTCAATTTCTCTTTAAAAATAGATTTTTCCCTTTCAAAACTCAAATATATTTTTACGTATTTAAATACCAACTATTTCAGGGTCAATGTTATTTAACATTCCAAACACATAGTAATCAATCACATATTATCAATCATATCATATAATGCAATAAATGAAAAATAATAATATAATTATTGAGGAATCTAGTTGGATTCATCTAACCTGTTTCCCTGCATCCACGGATGTTAATCAATATAAACAACATCAATTTCATATCAAAATGAAATATGATAATAAATAGAATCAGTGTTCAACTGACGACTTATATATATAACTATATTTATCATTCAACCAATTCATCCAAACAACCATCACATAGCATTCAATCATCATTAATATTAAATAACGTTTAAAAGTTATAAACTGGACAGAGTTATTAAGTTTATTCAACTTGGTCGTTAGTCGTTGAAAAACAGTTAACGTTCGTTTGACTATATCAGGCGTTTAATTTTTCCTAAAATTGTAATGACATCCAAATCTCTCTAGAACCAGTCTAATGTGTAGTCTTTGACCATACGATTCTAAAGGACCGGTCGTGTAACAACCCGGAAATGCGAGCCAGTTTAATTTTTTTTATTTTGGCGATTTTAGTGAATTTTGATTATTTAAATTGAATTATTTGTTTAATATCGAAGAGAAAATTTATTTTGAATAGAATTCGAACGTATATATTTATATAGATCGTCGTTAGAATATAATAATTATATATAATTATAAAAGGAATTGAAAATGGCACGGTAGTTTGATAATTAGATTTCAAACTTCAAAAGAATGTACCAGGTGCAAAATAAACCGGATTTTAGCAAAACCAAAAATAATAGGATCTAATTAGGAATATATTTCCAACGAATTTGAATAATTGAAATTTCATAGCGGGGATAAACAGATATGTCCAGTTGAAAATCCTGAATAGTCGCTATGCAATTCAGGCCCTTAAAAATGGAAATTTTGCAAATGACCTCGGATTTCGACGAAACCACTTTTGTTGGATCCGTGATGTCAAGTTATTGTTAGATTTCAATTTTCATAATTTTTTGAATCAATATGTGAGCGTGGTGAAGGAAAATGCGTTTGACCAGTTTTAGTTGATTTTAATCGACTAGAAAATGGTCATTTTTCAAACGGTCTCAGAATTCGATGAAATTAGTTTTGTTAGGACCGTATCGTCAATACGAAGCTAGAAAATATTATGCGGGAATTTTTCTTCTTAGTATGTGGCCCAAGTAAATTGAAATGTGCGTTCAAATTCAATATATAGAGTTATATTTTGATTTTGACGAAAACTGATCGAAACGATCGAATTGGCTTGCGAAAAATATCCCATTATGTTCGGAATGAGGGTATTACACTAGGGACGACAGTCATTGGGCCTCGTTTAGAGATCGAACAAAAAAAGCAACTTTAGGGAGATTAAATTAAATAATTAAACTATATATATTATTACTCCAACCCTAACATATGGTCAAACTTACTCCTCACGGTCAAAACTTTCAAAAACCCGCCTCCTTCCTCGAATTAACCCCGTCGCCCTTTCCTAGCAGCTCCACCGCCGTCGGAGGTGTGCGCCCCCCACCACAGCACCGATCGCCACCCCTCCGGCCAGCCCCACCTGAGCGCGACCCTCCTCTTCCTCCTAGCAAACCCCCAAAATCCACCTCCGTCCAAATCGAGCGGCAGGAGACCGCCGCCACCCCTCAACTGAGCCTCCCCGACCCTCTGTAGGCTGCCTCGTCTCTCTTTGGCCCCCTCACCTCCGATTCTCCTCAAACCCCGCAGTCCTCTCGCGAAACCCCCAAAACACCGCCCCTTGAAAAACCCAAACCCTCCCACTGCTCCGTGGCCACCTGAGCCCCACCTCAGAACGCCATCGATCAATGCCGCCATCCAATACCTCTGGTAAGTGTTTTTATATGATTTTTATTTATTTAGGCTATGAAAAAGCATGATTTTTATTTTAATAACCTCGTCATAAAACATAAATTTTAGCGATATTTAAAATTATGATTTTTGTGTAGATAAATAAAGGAAAGGCGAGATTTTTAATAAAGAAAGGAATCATAAAAATACGATTTTTAATGTATGAAAGGTCGAATTTTTACAACATGAAAAATTGAATTTTTATAAGTTGGAAAATCAAATTTATATATGTTGAAAGATTATATTTTTATATAGTAAAAAATAAAAAAATTATTATATAGAGAAGTAAAAAATATAATTTTTATTATATAGAGAAGTTAAAAATATAATTTTTATTATATAGAGAAGTTAAAAATATAATTTTTATATAATGTAGAAGTTGAAAATATAATTTTTATGAAGCAGAGATTATAAAAATATAATCTTTTAATTAAGTAGTGAAGTAAAAATATGAATTTTACTTCGATAGAAATAGGGTCTTTATATGTAAAGTGAATTAAAAATGTGACTTTTTATTTATAAACATTGAGATAGAAATGTAATTTTTGTTTAAGGGAAGTGAAATAAAAATTCGATTTTTTTAAATATATGAAGTGATAATAAAAATGCGATTTTTATATATTTAGATTTGAAATAAAATTACGATTTTTATTTATATAGTAGCCATATAAAAACGAGATTTTTATAGGAATAGTACTGAAATAAAAATGTGATCTTTACAGTGTAAACATCATATTAAAAAGGTGATCTTTAATATATGAACAGTGTAGAAAAGACTGCGTTGGAATGTTAGGCTAATCCCGACTATTCTGAAGTCCAGAAATATAGAATGTCAGAGTGGAACCCTCGGTGAGAACTTCTCACTTTAAATTCCTTTTCTAGTTAAAAATATATACTAGGATGCAGACGGTGCTTAGCAGCACCCGACACCCGTCGTCCACAGACCATGGACGGCTTGTATGCTTGTATGTTGTGTTGTGAATTTGTTTGTGATGTTGATGTGAAATAGATAATGAAAATATTCATGTGTGGAAATAAATTAATTATCGTGGAAAATATAATTTTTAACGTGAATATGAATATAGTGAATGTGAATAAATAAATATTCATTTACAAACCGGACGGTTTGTTTATGTACACCTATTTGAAGGATATTGATTGGGATGATAAATTTTACACATCACCCAACTGCACAAATAATATTCAGTGTTTGTTGATTTGAAACCCCACACGGGTGTTGGGATGATATTTGGCGTACACTAATCCCAATTATTTAATTATATGTCGATCGATTGGTCGACAGACTGTGTAAGCATTAATTATTTATATTTGATGCTTATGCAGTTGTGTTGTGCACTTTGGATGATGGTTGATTGTTTATCGTTGCTATTATATACATGTTTTGTATGGAATCCATATAATTAACGTTATATGGTAATTGATTGGGCCTCATTCCAATCGGGAAAATAATTAATATTATAAAAGAAAATTCATGTGTTGAATATAAAAATAGTCTTGTGTTTACGATGTTCATGTGTTGAGTAAAATATTTTAAATAATAAAATTTACATCTTTATCATATTTAAAATTAGAACTACTTTACAGTAGGAGTGTAATTAAAAATCAAACGATAGATACCATAATTTTATAAAATATTTTACATAACAAAAATAGTGATGTGTTGACAGTACTCATGTGTTGAGATTATTCATGTGTTGAAAGAAATATAGATTCATGTGTTGAATAGAATAAATATTCATTTGTTGAATAGAACACAAATTTATTGAAATATATAAAGCCGTGTTGATTAGAGTTGCGCTATTTTGACCTGAACGATATTTTTATCGATTATATTCGTTTTTATAATGAATATAGAAAAGGTAGTGATTTCAAAATATAACGTTTTGAAAATATTATCATTTATACAGTAATGATATGAAATATTCAATTTTGATTTGAAATTGAATATAGAGTTGAAATGGTTTTGAAAACGAATTTAAAACAATTTATAAAATACGTTTTAAAAGGAAATCGATGAAATATATAATATATATATATTATATATATATAATGGCCTGAATAGAACACGCCGCGCCACAGCAGTTCGTGAATTTCGACCATTGACTTCAAATGGACATTACGGGAGATCCGACCGTCGGATTCTCCTAAAACCGGAACCATTGGGTTCATATCGAAAAGAGCTTTCCAATGAGTATTAGAAATTTTAAATCTAACGGTTGGATTTGGAATTATGTCCAAATCAAATTTGGAAAAGGTCGTTGTAAGTGCAGTTCGATGGCCGTTGATGGAAATCGACTGTACGGGCCTTGATAAAATTATTAAAAATATCTATAATTTGTGTAAAATCATAATATGTGAATTGGAAAGAACTGGAATGAAAAACTCCACATTTGAAAAGATAAAAATGAATTTTTATCGAGATGAACTAGTTTTGAACTAGAATTAAAATCAATTTATTTTTGAAATAAATAAATTGAATTTGAAATGGGTTTTGAAAATAACCAGAATTTCCAATATATATAAAGTGGGCTGGATTTGAATCGAAATTATCTTCGGAGTATTTCGATATTGGATTTCGTGATTATACAAATATTGTTATGGGAATTTGAAAGATATATTTTATATCGCTATTTCCAATACGATATTTGTTGGTTTCAGAATTTGATATTGAATATAAGCCGGTATATTTTCTATTCACAGCCTTGTATTTAATATCAAATGTGATTTGGGTTTATCGTGGATCGTGTTTTAGGTGACATTGGTTCTTTAACCCAGTTAAAGAAAGGATATTGATTTTAAGAAGATTAAAACTAAGTGGAGTTTTAATGAATCTTTAATTAGATTGAAATGTGAATTGATAATTTAAATTATCAAATCTGAAAATTGATCGAGAATGTAGTACCACCAGTTTTTCTCCAAAGCGATAGTCAAATCTTTAATTAGATTTCAACTTGAAATGGTAATTAATTTTACCGATAGCACCGTGGTGTTAGATATGGAGTATCACCAGTTTTGCTCCATGGGATGAATAGGTTGGGATTGAGAAATAAAATAAATAATTACTTTGGTGTGGTTCGCTAATCCCGACTAGTTTGAAAAACCATAATATGGTTTGATATGATATCCAAAGGAAGATTAAAGAATAAATTTGGAAGAATTTATCTTTGATAAAATTAATGGGAACCCTTCCCTAAGAATGTGATTTAGTGAATAAAAGAATATTCTGAATTGGAATGAGGCGTTTGTTGTGTTTGTGTAACATTTTTTTACCATATACGTGGGTTATTCAGAAAGGCCGGGTTTATACCCATTCTGAATAACCGATTCGACGAGATGTCGAAGATGAAGACGGTGGTTGAAGACCGGAAGTATTCACATCATTTGGGTGATTACTGATGATCTCGATTGGGCAGTACACCCAAGATGAGGGAAACAGTTGGTGATCGTCCAGACGTACCTGGAGATCGATGGATATGCGAGGAAAGTGCCTCCGGTTTCGTTTAGACCCAGAGCGAACTTGTAAACGGATTGTGTGTCTGACATTGGATTTTATTCTATGTTGATTGATCTCTATTAAATATACATCTGTTTGGCGGCAGAGAATTTATTCTCTTGCTTAACGCCCTTCTCTGAGACGTACGAGCTCAGAGGTTGTATATCGATGGACATGCGTCGCATGGAGTGAATTGCCAGTGTGGCACGCGTAAGTGGCAATTGATCAAGGCTTCTGTTGAAAAGCAAAGTCTTGTGGTTGATGATCAAAGCATGGTCTGTGTGACGTAGCTTTGTGTATAACGTGAATTCGTGAGCCTCACTCCTTGGTATGAGTCAAAAACGGGATACGGACTGTTGGGTGAACACGAAGTTTCTTCCTAGCTATGGGTGATGTCATGTGAAAACCCGTAACTTCCCCGTAAAGGAAAGCACGGATAGTTCGAGAACAAGCCACAACAGAACACAATCAGAAGAACATTTCATTGTATATTACAACAATGCATCAGATTACAATAATATACAGAGTATAAACAAATAAATATTACACAGACATATCAGAGATTTAAATTACATTTAAATACATCGCAGCGGAAAATAATACAATACACAACTAGAAGGAGATATACGGATACAAAGCTTTCCGGATATCGTTCCAGCTGTAAACCAGGATCCTGTGAATATAAATCTACAAAACCGAAACTACTAGCTGCCCGTGTCAAAATAAGGGCACCCAGAGTTTAGGTTAAAACAATAAACTCCAGGTCAGTCATGTGACTGGTGTGAGAACTAAAACAGTTATTAATCTTTATTTTAAATCATTAGGTAAATCAAGGGACCACGCCGTATAACACGGAATGGGTTTCCTCCCAAGAATACCAGTGCATAAAACAAACAGCGCAATGCTAAATAAAGAAAAATGAAGCTGTTATAAGACCCAGGTCCCATCACACAATGCAACGCAGCCGAGGATAGGGTTTTCCCTTATAACAGCCAAAGAATGCTTGATACGGTTAAAACAAATCGTTTGATACTATTACAAGTGCATAGTGTATAAAGCAACCTCAAATCATAAGTATCAATCATAGGCGGCATGAGCGCCCCATCCCACTATGTCGCCATATATAGGATTACAACTACAACCGCAAGATCACGTATTTGGAAATTGGATTTCTGTCATGAACCAAGGCAAAAGACAGTCCTTACCGAATTCGAGAATGCCTAGCCCGAGTCTCAGGATCAGAACGCATCGACCCTTGGAGCGACAGGGCCGGTCCACACAGAGTGGATTAAAATGCCTGAGCACTACGTTTCGCCGCCCTTTGGGGCATAAGCGAGCCAACAAGTGACTCCATCGGACCCGGATCGTCCGATCTAACCGAGGCGCCTCGCAACAGCAACAACCACATAAGTCAAACTCGTCAGGGCGTGTAAAACCACTGCCGCCACTTTTAGCTAGGAGGAAACGTAGGCCCTCCCTGAGGTCCTTTCTCCCGTTTCTGGTTCATACCGGGGTGTGAGGCTCGCGAATCAACGCTACACAAAGCTACGCCACAAAGCCGTGCTTTGATCACCAACCACAAGACTTTGCTTTTCAACAGAAGCCTTGATCATTTGCATCATAGCATGCCACACAGGCAAACCATCCTATGCAACCGATATCAGTCACACAGAATGAAATCCGATGTCAGACACACGGTCCATTTACAAGTCCGTTCTGGGTCTGAACGAAACCGGAGGCACCTAGTACCCCGCATATCCATCGATCTCCAAGCACGTCTGGACGATCACCAACTGTTTCCATCTTCTTGGGTGTACAGCCCAATCAAGATCATCAGTAATCACCCAAATGACGTGAAGACTTCTGGTCTTCGACCACCGTCTTCATCTCCGACTTATCGTCGTATCAGTTATTCAGAATGGGATAAACCCGGTCTTTCCGAATAACTCGCGTATATTTAAATAAGTGTTACACAAACCAAACATACGCCTCATTCCAATTCATTAGTCACTAACTGTAAATTAATCAAGTGAATAATTCCCCAAATATTAACCCCGAAGGCCGAAACCAACATCAGATCAATATTCAGAAAACCATTCTGCTTGGCTAACCGACAGTTAGTTTCTAAATTTCACGTTCATAGGGAAAGATTCCCATTAATTTTATCCAAGATAAATTCCTTGAATTTATTCTTTATTCTATTTTTGAATCTCAATTCAAAATAGTCGGGATTAGCGAACCTTACCGAAGTAATTATTTATTTTAGTTTCCCCATCCCAACCTATTCATCCCATGAAGTAAAACTGGTAATACTTCATATCTAACACCACAGTGTTATCGGTAAATTCAATTACCATTTCACGTTCAAATCTAATTAAAGATTTAACTATCGCCTGGAGAAAAACTGGTGATACTCCATTTTCGATCATTTCAATCTAATTAAAGATTCATTAAAACTCCACTTAGTCTTAATTTTCGACTGGGTTAAAGAATCAGTGTCATTTAAAACACGGTTCACGATAAACCCAAAATCACATTCCATTAATTATCGGGTTAAAGAACAAGTGTTATTTAAAACACTGTTCACGATAAACCCAAAAATCATTCCCTTAATTATCGGGTTAAAGAACAAGTGTTATTTAAAACACTGTTCACGATAAACCCAAAAATCAATACCAATTCAATTCCAATTAAATATCATTTCATTGGTACACTTCATTAAATCTAAATAAAAAGATTTAATCTTTTCTCAACTGGGTTCAAGAACAGTTTTAGTGAAGACACCATTCACGACAAACCCAAATCACATTTGATATTCAATACAAGGCTCTGAATAGAAAATATACCGGCTTATATTCAATATCAAATTCTACGACTAACAAATATCGCATTGGAAATAACGATATATATATATATATATATATATATCTTTCAAATTCCCACAACAATATCTGTATAATCACGAATTCCAACATCGAAATATTCCGAAGACAATTTCGATTCAAATCCTCTCCAATGCAATCATTGGAAATTCTGGTTATTTTTAAAACCCTTTTCAAATTCAATTTATTTATAAAATAAATAGAATTATAATTCTAGTTCAAAACTAGTTCATTTCGATAAAATCTATTTTTATCTTTTCAAATATGGAGTTTTTTATCCCGATTCTTTCTAAATCATTTCTTATGATTTTACACAAATTATTACTATTTTTAATAATTTTATCAAGGCCCGTACGGTCGATTTCCACCAATGGCCATCGAACTGCACTTACAGCGACCTTTTTCAAATTTGATTTGGACATACCTCCTAATCCATCCGTTAGATTTCAAATTTCTAATATTCGTTAGAAAGCTCTTTTCGATACGAACCCAACAGTTCCAGTTTTAGGAGAATCCGACGGTCGGATCTCCCGTAATGTCCGTTTGAAATAAATGGTCGAAATTCACGAAATGCCGCGGCGCGGCGCGTTCTATTCAGGCCATTATATTATATATATATAATATATATAATATATACTTCGTCGATTTCTATTTAAAACGAATTATATAAATAGTTTTAAAAGCGTTTCAAAAGCAATTTCAACTTTCTTTTCAATTCAAATCAAAATTGAATTCTCCTTTATAAATTCGTTTTAAAATTCATTTCTATTCAATTCAAATTTCAATTCAATTTGAATTCATTTCAATTCGCTTTCAATTCAATTTGAATTCGTTTTCAATTCAATTAATTTCGAAATCGTTTTCAATTCAATTCATTTCGAAATCGTTTTTAATTCAATTCATTTCGAAATCGTGTTTAATTCAATTCATTTCGAAATCGTTTTCAATTCAATTCATTTCGAAATCGTTTTTTTAATTCAATTCATTTCGATATCGTTTTTAATCCCATTCATTTCGAAATCGTTTTTAATCCAATTCATTTCAAAATGAATAAAATCGATATAAATAGCGTTCACGTCAAAATGGCGTCAAACTAATCAACACGGCTTCATAAATTTCTATTTTCAAATATTCTATTTCAAATATTTCTTTTTTCAAAATAGTTGTTATTATCAAAATATTTCGTTCAACACATGACCAATCTCAATGGATGAGTACTGTCAACACATGAACTTTTATTTTATATCGATAAAGATGTAAATTTTATTACTAAATTATTTCGTTCAACACATGACCAATCTCAATGGATGAGTATTGTCAACACATGAACTTTTATTTTATATCGATAAAGATGTAAATTTTATTACTAAAATATTTCGTTCAACACATGACCAATCTCAATGGATGAGTACTGTCAACACATGAACTTTTATTTTATATCGATAAAGATGTAAATTTTATTACTAAAATATTTCGTTCAACACATGACCAATCTCAATGGATGAGTACTGTCAACACATGAACTTTTATTTTATAATATTCTTTATTTTTCAAATTGGAATGGGGCCCAATCAATTACCATATAAAGTTAATTATATGGATTTTCAAACAACACATGTATAATAGCATGGAAAAATAATCAACCATCAACCAAAGTGCACTACACTGTATAAGCATCAAATATAGATAT
The DNA here is from genome assembly GCA_030737875.1 of Allium sativum. NCBI lineage: Eukaryota > Viridiplantae > Streptophyta > Magnoliopsida > Asparagales > Amaryllidaceae > Allium > Allium sativum. The sequence continues at coordinate 45,012,405 of CM060921.1, forward strand.
CTAACGCTTATAACAGCCTGTCAATCGATCGATCGACATATTTAATCAATCAGGATGAGTGAACTTCATATTTCATCCCGACACCCGTGTGGGGTTTCAAACAATCAAACAAATATTTTATTCGTGCAGTTGGGCGATGTGTAAAATTTATCGACCCAATCAATGTCCTTCAAATAGGTGTACATAAAAAAACCATCTGGTTTGTAAATGAATATTTATTTATTCACATTCACGTTAAAAATTATATTTTAACGATAAAACATTTTATTCCAACATATGAATTTCTATTCAGTTCATTCTTTAAATAAAATGATATTTTTATTTTTCTAACATATTTTAGAAAATTTCGGCGGCATAACGGCACGATACTAGAAACGGGACGAGGCCTAGCCTTATCCCCGGTCTAGTGAAGGCCCACGCCATTCACACATCAATCAAATTCACCAAACAACCAAATTCAAATCAAGTATCCAACTAATCTATGCAACCAAACAAACAAGTCCATGGTCTGTGGACGATTGTGTCGGGTGCTACTAAGCACCGTGTGCATCCTAGTATATATATATAACTAGAAAATGAAATTGAAAGGTGAGAAATTCTCACAGAAAGCTATCCAAACATCTTGACTCTTCTTTGATATAAATCTTCTTCGTTCTCGCCTTTTTGTTACCTTCGTTGCCCGCTTTCACTACCTATGTAAAAATCGAATTTTTTTACTTCGCTATTCAATATATAAAAATCATATTTTTATTTCGAAGTTCAATATATAAAAATCATATTTTTATCTCGATGCCATATAGATAAAAATTCCTTTTCAAAAATATAGATTTCGCCTTTTCAAATACGAAGATTTCGCCTTTATAAAAATAAAGTTTTCGCCTTTATAAAAATAAAGTTTTCGCCTTTATAAAAATAAAGTTTTCGCCTTTATAAAAATAAAGTTTTCGCCTTTATAAAGATAAAGTTTTCGCCTTTATAAAAATAAAGTTTTTGCCTTTATAAAAATAAAGTTTTCGCCTTTATAAAAATAAAGTTTTTATTTTTCATATAAAAATCTAACTTTTAACCAATTTAAAAATCTAAACTTCGACTAATTAAAATTCTCAGTTTTTAAAATCATTATAAAAATTCAGTTAAATGAAAATAAATAATAATAAATAAATAAAAAACAGAACTTACAGTGAACGGAGGGGGGGGGGTTCTTCGTCGGAGGGGTGCTCCGGGCTTCCAGTGGTGGCGGTCTACGGTGGTCCAGGGCGGGGTGTTTCCGCGTCGACTCTGGGCTGGGGGGCTTCCGCTTGCGGCGGCGCGCCGTGGGGGGGGGGGACGATTGGGTGGTTTCGATTGTGGGGTCCTGGGGTGGTTCGGGCATCGCACGAGAGGAGGGGAGGGGGAAGAAGAGGGGGCGCCGGCGTTGGGAGGCCACCGCGAGGGCGGTGGGAGGCGGCCGTCGATCTGGAGAAGCGTTCTTCTTCTTTTTTTTTTGATTTTGTTTTGAAATGAAACGAAGGGGGGGGGCAGAACGTATAGGGGAGGAGAGGGTTTTAGTTTTTTTTTTAATTATTTTAATTATTTTATTTCCAAAAAGTTGACTTTAACATACGACCCCTGAACGAGGTCCACCGCCTGTCGTCCATAGCGTTTTACCCCCATTCCGAACACAATGGGATATGTATCATAGGTTGATTCGATCATTTGAATCAGTTTCCGTTTAATTTATATTTAAATCACTATATTGAATTTTAAACGCGCATTTCAAATTACCGGGGTCACATACTAACTCTATAAATTGAAGAAAAATATTTTCTAGCTTCGTATTGACGATACGGTACTAACAAAACTAGTTTCGTCGAATTTTGAGACCGTTAGAAAAATGGCCATTTTCCAGTCGATTAAAATTAACTGAAACTGGTCAAACGCGTTTTCTTTTGCCACGCTCACATATTGATTGGAAAAATTATGAAATTTGAAACCTAGCAATAATTTTACATCACGGACCCAACAAAACTGGTTTCGTCGAAATCCGAGGTCGTTTGCAAAATTCCCATTTTTAAGGGCCTGAATTCCATAGCGACTATTCAGAATTTTCAACTGGACATATCTTTTGATTCCCGCTATGAAAATTTGATCTTTCGGATTTGTTGGAAAGATATTATCAATTAGATCCTATCATTTTTGGTTTCACTAAAATCCGGATTGTTTTGCACCCGGTACATTCAATTGAAGTTTGAAATCGAATTATAGAACTACCGCGCCATTTTCAATTCCTTATATAATTATATATAATTATTTATATTCTAACGATGACGTATATAATATATACGTTCTAATTCTATTCAAAATAAATTTCTGGTCGATTTTATTTAAAATAATCTATTTTAAATGTTCAAAGTTCGCTAAAATTGCCAAAATAAAAATTTTAAACTGGCCCAGATTTTCGGGTTGTTACAATCTCCCCCACTTAAAACTTTTCGTCCCCGAAAATAAACAAAGTCGAAAGTGGTTTGATTAATCAACTCTACGTTCGATCTGGCTTTCATTCTCCAACTTTTCAGTTTCTGAGAATTTTCAAATTTTCAAAAATTTGGCTAACACCCTAAATTTTCGAAAAATTTCGCCATAATCTCCCCTGCACCGGGAGCATCGGGGAATTTCAAATAGCTTCCCCGGTCCTTCAGATCTCAAAAAGAAAAAGAAAAAGCCAAGCGGCTAGCCAATAGGCTCATAAAATCATCATCACCCAAACAAAACAGTAAATTATGTAGTAAACATGTACCTATTTGTCGGGAAAACAAATTTTATTCTCTGGCTCTAGCCTCCTTGCTATGACCTGTTCAATGCAAGTACATGTATATGCAAGCAAATGCGACTAATTTTCAATATCGTTTAATATTTGATACAATTAGGCTAAATGGTTCAAAATTATCAAACAATTAAACAAGCAACACAAACATCAATCAATTAGTGAATTAGAGTTTCAAATTCATAATTTTGATACATATACAAAAATCAAATTTTTGATGCCAAATCACAACAATAGGCCCTATCTAATTTTGGTTCTCACACCAGTCAATAGGAAATATATAGATATTACACGTTCGTCACTCGAATATAAATTCTGATGATGATATATCAACCATCAGAATCACCCCCGGGTGACTAGAGTGTAACTCTATATATATCCAATATATCAAAACTTCGAATACACGCTAGCTAGGCGCATACGCAAAATCTTTATATATTGGATTGTCCTAATCAATATAAAATAAATAATCAAATACGAATAATTGATTTAAATTTTAAAACAAGATTTGTTTTCATTTTTAAAAATATACTCTTCACACTCGTTCTAGGATACTACTGATCCCATCTCTAACGAGTCATCCTCATTGGATATTACTAATCCAATATCTGATGAATTCTTTCGTATGGTTCTAATGTGTCTTGTTCTCGAGCTCTGTAAACCAAAGCTCTGATACCAACTGTGAAAACCCGTAACTTCCCCGTAAAGGAAAGCCCGGATAGTTCGAGAACAAGCCACAACAGAACACAATCAGAAGAACATTTCATTGTATATTACAACAATGCATCAGATTACAATAATATACAGAGTATAAACAAATAAATATTACACAGAAATATCAGAGATTTAAATTACATTTAAATACATCGCAGCGGAAAATAATACAATACACAACTAGAAGGAGATATACGGATACAAAGCTTTCCGGATATCGTTCCAGCTGTAAACCAGGATCCTGTGAATATAAATCTGCAAAACCGAAACTACTAGCTGCCCGTGTCAAAATAAGGGCACCCAGAGTTTAGGTTAAAACAATAAACTCCAGGTCAGTCATGTGACTGGTGTGAGAACTAAAACAGTTATTAATCTTTATTTTAAATCATTAGGTAAATCAAGGGACCACGCCGTATAACACGGAACGGGTTTCCTCCCAAGAATACCAGTGCATAAAACAAACAGCGCAATGCTAAATAAAGAAAAATGAAGCTGTTATAAGACCCAGGTCCCATCACACAATGCAACGCAGCCGAGGATAGGGTTTTCCCTTATAACAGCCAAAGAATGCTTGATACGGTTAAAAAAAATCGTTTGATACTATTATAAGTGCATAGTGTATAAAACAACTTCAAATCATAAGTATCAATCATAGGCGGCATGAGCGCCCCATCCCACTATGTCGCCATATATAGGATTACAACTACAACCGCAAGATCATGTATTTGGAAATTGGATTTCTGTCATGAACCAAGGCAAAAGATAGTCCTTACCGAATTCGAGACTGCCTAGCCCGAGTCTCAGGATCAGAACGCATCGACCCTTGGAGCGACAGGGCCGGTCCACACGGAGTGGATTAAAATGCCTGAGCACTACGTTTCGCCGCCCTTTGGGGCGTAAGCGAGCCAACAAGTGACTCCATCGGACCCGGATCGTCCGATCTAACCGAGGCGCCTCGCAACAGCAACAACCATATAAGTCAAACTCGTCAGGGCGTGTAAAACCACTGACGCCACTTTTAGCTAGGAGGAAACGTAGGCCCTCCCTGAGGTCCTTTCTCCCGTTTCTGGTTCATACCGGGGTGTGAGGCTCGCGAATCAACGCTACACAAAGCTACGCCACAAAGGCCGTGCTTTGATCACCAACCACAAGACTTTGCTTTTCAACAGAAGCCTTGATCATTTGCATCTTAGCATGCCACACAGGCAAACCATCCTATGCAACCGATATCAGTCACACAGAATGAAATCCGATGTCAGACACACAGTCCATTTACAAGTCCGTTCTGGGTCTGAACGAAACCGGAGGCACCTAGTACCCCGCATATCCATCGATCTCCAAGCACGTCTGGACGATCACCAACTGTTTCCATCTTCTTGGGTGTACAGCCCAATCAAGATCATCAGTAATCATCCAAACGACGTGAAGACTTCTGGTCTTCGACCACCGTCTTCATCTTCGACTTATCGTCGTATCAGTTATTCAGAATGGGATAAACCCGGTCTTTCCGAATAACTCGCGTATATTTAAATAAGTGTTACACAAACCAAACATACGCCTCATTCCAATTCATTAGTCACTAACTGTAAATTAATCAAGAGAATAATTCCCCAAATATTAACCCCGAAGGCCGAAACCAACATCAGATCAATATTCAGAAAACCATTCTGCTTGGCTAACCGACAGTTAGTTTCTAAATTTCACGTTCATAGGGAAAGATTCCCATTAATTTTATCCAAGATAAATTCCTTGAATTTATTCTTTATTCTATTTTTGAATCTCAATTCAAACTAGTCGGGATTAGCGAACCTTACCGAAGTAATTATTTATTTTAGTTTCCCCATCCCAACCTATTCATCCCATGAAGTAAAACTGGTAATACTTCATATCTAACACCACAGTGTTATCGGTAAATTCAATTACCATTTCACGTTCAAATCTAATTAAAGATTTAACTATCGCCTGGAGAAAAACTGGTGATACTCCATTTTCGATCATTTCAATCTAATTAAAGATTCATTAAAACTCCACTTAGTCTTAATTTTCGACTGGGTTAAAGAATCAGTGTCATTTAAAACACGGTTCACGATAAACCCAAAATCACATTCCATTAATTATCGGGTTAAAGAACAAGTGTTATTTAAAACACTGTTCACGATAAACCCAAAAATCATTCCCTTAATTATCGGGTTAAAGAACAAGTGTTATTTAAAACACTGTTCACGATAAACCCAAAAATCAATACCAATTCAATTCCAATTAAATATCATTTAATTGGTACACTTCACTAAATCTAAATAAAAAGATTTAATCTTTTCTCAACTGGGTTCAAGAACAGTGTTAGTGAAGACACCATTCACGACAAACCCAAATCACATTTGATATTCAATACAAGGCTCTGAATAGAAAATATACCGGCTTATATTCAATATCAAATTCTACGACTAACAAATATCGCATTGGAAATAACGATATATATATATCTTTCAAATTCCCATAACAATATCTGTATAATCACGAATTCCAACATCGAAATATTCCGAAGACAATTTCGATTCAAATCCTCTCCAATGCAATCATTGGAAATTCTGGTTATTTTTAAAACCCTTTTCAAATTCAATTTATTTATAAAATAAATAGAATTATAATTCTAGTTCAAAACTAGTTCATTTCGATAAAATCTATTTTTATCTTTTCAAATATGGAGTTTTTCATCCCGATTCTTTCTAAATCATTTCTTATGATTTTACACAAATTATTACTATTTTTAATAATTTTATCAAGGCCCGTACGGTCGATTTCCACCAATGGCCATCGAACTGCACTTACAGCGACCTTTTTCAAATTTGATTTGGACATAACTCCAAATCCAATCGTTAGATTTCAAATTTCTAATATTCGTTAGAAATCTCTTTTCGATACGAACCCAACGGTTCCGGTTTTAGGAGAATCCGACGGTCGGATCTCCCGTTATGTCCGTTTGAAATAAATGGTCGAAATTCACGAACTCCCGCGGCGCGGCGCGTTCTATTCAGGCCATTATATTATATATATAATATATATAATATATACTTCGTCGATTTCTATTTAAAACGAATTATATAAATAGTTTTAAAATCGTTTCAAAAGCAATTTCAACTTTCTTTTCAATTCAAATCAAAATTGAATTCTCCTTTATAAATTCGTTTTAAAATTCGTTTCTATTCAATTCAAATTTCAATTCAATTTGAATTCATTTCAATTCACTTTCAATTCAATTTGAATTCGTTTTCAATTCAATTAATTTCGAAATCGTTTTCAATTCAATTCATTTCGAAATCGTTTTTAATTCAATTCATTTCGAAATCGTGTTTAATTCAATTCATTTCGAAATCGTTTTCAATTCAATTCATTTCGAAATCGTTTTTTTAATTCAATTCATTTCGAAATCGTTTTTAATCCAATTCATTTCGAAATCGTTTTTAATCCAATTCATTTCAAAATGAATAAAATTGATATAAATATCGTTCACGTCAAAATGGCGTCAAACTAATCAACACGGCTTCATAAATTTCTATTTTCAAATATTCTATTTCAAATATTTATTTTTTCAAAATAGTTTTTATTATCAAAATATTTCGTTCAACACATGACCAATCTCAATGGATGAGTACTGTCAACACATGAACTTTTATTTTATATCGATAAAGATGTAAATTTTATTACTAAAATATTTCATTCAACACATGACCAATCTCAATGGATGAGTACTGTCAACACATGAACTTTTATTTTATATCGATAAAGATGTAAATTTTATTACTAAAATATTTCGTTCAACACATGACCAATCTCAATGGATGAGTACTGTCAACACATGAACTTCTATTTTATATCGATAAAGATGTAAATTTTATTACTAAAATATTTCGTTCAACACATGACCAATCTCAATGGATGAGTACTGTCAACACATGAACTTTTATTTTATAATATTCATTATTTTTCAAATTGGAATGAGGCCCAATCAATTACCATATAAAGTTAATTATATGGATTTTCATACAACACATGTATAATAGCATGGAAAAATAATCAACCATCAACCAAAGTGCACTACACTGTATAAGCATCAAATATAGATATCTAACGCTTATAACAGCCTGTCAATCGATCGATCGACATATTTATTCAATCAGGATGAGTGAACTTCATATTTCATCCCAACACCCGTGTAGGGTTTCAAACAATCAAACAAATATTTTATTCGTGCAGTTGGGCGATGTGTAAAATTTATCGACCTAATCAATGTCCTTCAAATAGGTGTACATAAACAAACCGTCTGGTTTGTAAATGAATATTTATTTATTCACATTCATGTTAAAAATTATATTTTAACGATAAAACATTTTATTCCAACATATGAATTTCTATTCAGTTCATTCTTTAAATAAAATGATATTTTTATTTTTCTAACATATTTTAGAAAATTTCGGCGGCATAACGGCACGATACTAGAAACGGGACGAGGCCTAGCCTTATCCCCGGTCTAGTGAAGGCCCACGCCATTCACACATCAATCAAATTCACCAAACAACCAAATTCAAATCAAATATCCAACTAATCTATGCAACCAAACAAACAAGTCCATGGTCTGTGGACGATTGTGTCGGGTGCTACTAAGCACCGTCTGCATCCTAGTATATATATATAACTAGAAAATGAAATTGAAAGGTGAGAAATTCTCACAGAAAGCTATCCAAACATCTTGACTCTTCTTTGATATAAATCTTCTTCGTTCTCGCCTTTTTGTTACCTTCGTTGCCCGCTTTCACTACCTATGTAAAAATCGAATTTTTTACTTCGCTATTCAAAACTGGTTTCGTCGAAATCTGAGGTCGTTTGCAAAATTCCCATTTTTAAGGGCCTGAATTCCAAAGCGACTATTCAGAATTTTCAACTGGACATATCTTTTGATTCCCGCGATGAAAATTTGATCTTTCGGATTCGTTGGAAAGATATTATCAATTAGATCCTATCATTTTTGGTTTCACTAAAATCCGGATTGTTTTGCACCCGATACATTCAATTGAAGTTTGAAATCGAATTATCGAACTACCGCGCCATTTTCAATTCCTTATATAATTATATATAATTATTTATATTCTAACGACGACGTATATAATATATACGTTCTAATTCTATTCAAAATAAATTTCTGGTCGATTTTATTTAAAATAATCTATTTTAAATGTTCAAAGTTCGCTAAAATTGCCAAAATAAAATTTTAAACTGGCCCAGATTTTCGGGTTGTTACATGTCAGTGACCTACCAGCCCTAACATTTATATACTTTTTACCTATGTGGATGTTGGAATGCGAGGCGCCTCGGATATAGGTATGTTAGGACTGGAAACGTATGTTCAGGAATAACTAATCCTCCAAAGTTAGGTGAGGACCGGCCCAACCGATTCCAAGGATCAAAGTGAGGTCCTGAGACATTTGCTAGAGTGTCTCGAACGAAGAGGAGCTTTCCCCTTGCCTCGACTCATGATGGAATCCAAATTCCAATACGTGATATTGCGGTTTTAATTGTAGAACTAGTATGGCGACATGATATATGGTACCCATGCCGTCTATGATTGATATTTATGATTTGAATTGTTTTGACACTATACACTTATAATAGTATCAAATGAATTGTTTTAAATGTACCAAGCATGTTTGGCTATTATAAGGGAAAACCCTATCCTCCGGCTTGCGTTGCATTGTGTGATGGGACCTGGGTCTTATAATACCTTCATTTTTCCAAAGAGCATTGCGCTGTTTTGTTATATGCACTAGTATTCTTGGGAGGAAACCCGTTCCGTGTTATACAGCGTGGTCCCTTGAATTACTCTCTTTTAAAGTAAAGTTTTGTATAACTGTTTTAGTTCTCACACCAGTCACATGACTGACCTGGAGTTTACTTTTTTAACCTAAACTCTAGGTGCCCCTATTTTCTACATAGGCAATTAGTAGTTTTGGTTTTGCAGATTTATATTCACAGGGTCCTGATTTACAGCTGGAACGATGCTCGGAAAGCTCTGTATCCGTGTATCTCTTCTAGTTGTGTTTTGTATATTTTTCAGCTGCTATGTAATTTATTGTAATCTCTGATATTTATCGAATGTATAATATTTATTTATACTCTGTATATTCTTGTATCTGATGGAATTGTTGTAATAACAATGAAATGTTCTTCTGTCTGCGTTCTTTTGTGTGTTGATCTCAAGGTAATCCGTGCTTTCCTTCACAGGGAAGTTACGGGTCACTATAGGTTGTTCGTCAATATGACATTGTAATACCAAGTTATAACACTTTCAATTTAGTATACACCCTTAAGTAACTTAATTTAAATAAATTAGGCAATTGGGCCTCAACCCTTTTTCTTCGGTCCATCACCATATCAAACATATGAAGCTCGCAAGCACCATTCCACTCTCTGTCGTCAGCTCCTCCTAGCGATATACAGCAAAACCCAAGCAAAAAATATGAACAAGAAAACAATATTCGACATAAAACTAGCTGCTCCATCAAAAGCAATTCGGCTTGCATCAGACATTGCTAGATCATTGTTATATTTAAGGATCATTTCTTTTGAAACTTCAAGTGATGACTGAGCCCATACTCTACCGAGCAAGCTACAATTGTAGAAGTACCAAACCCTCTAAAGTTTCAATGAAACCCATCGTTCTTTAATATGTTTTTAAATACATACATTTATAACATATTTGTTAATCCACCAGCTCACGTCTTTCCCTGTAGTCATGCGCCGTACTCCCATTTCTACTTGCCGACCCTGCTGCATGTTTCTTTCTATATTATCTTTTTTTTAATTTATAAAAACTAGGCTTCACCCTTTCCAACTCGGCCCAATTCCTAAACATGAAACATCCTGACCCGCTTCCAATTTCCTTCCGTCTTCTACAATAAAAGTTGCAGCACCCATATTCCTCCATACCAAAAGAAATGGCTACTTCGAACTCTTGCCCCACGTTTTTGCCATGCAAAACTCTAACCCTTTACCATTAATTCTTTCTCTGGAAATACACTCACCTTATCAACATATAACCAACGCACCTTCCTTCTCTCACATACAAAACTTTCGAATTCCTGCATTTAACGCCACTTAGGTCGCGATCTCCAGACCCTACGCCACAAGTACAGTGAACCGCACAACGTTCTCCATCACCAAAATACACTGAACTCCGTTGTGATAGGCGCTCATCACTAAGAAGCATCATCAACCCCTCAGTTTCTGCCCTAACCTCCTCGTTCGCCGATGGAATCCTGCCCTAGCTACTGCCATGGTTTTTGAGCGACAAGAGATTACATCGAGACTTACGGAAAGTATGCAAGGTTGAAGTTGACATTTAATTAATATCCACAAACTTTATTCCACCAGTTTTCATCATTGTTCAAATTATTGTTTTTCTCTTCTTTTTTTCTACAAATGAACGAAGAAGGCTTGCGGTATATATAGAGACGAACGGTACAGATAAGAATAGTGTCGTTGTCATGAGGTACAGACAGAAGAAAATATTTTCAACCATATGCATGTGATGCATGTACTAATTTATGTCTACTAGGTAGGAGTAGGTTGGTTTGATTTGAAAATACATAGAGCTGCGTGATTTATATTTTTAGGTAGCTGCGTGAACATATGAGGTTGTCTGCACGGAGGTTGAGGCTATGACATTACAGGGTTGGTTGGCATGAATGAAGAATGGGCATGAGTATAGTTCTATGTTGTACTATATTCAAGGTAGTTTATGGTAGATAGGCATGCAGTTTAGTCTTAAGCAATATAGTTTAAAGTACCCTGCTACAAACAATTCCGTTCATGCACGGACTGTTATAGACAAAAATAAAAATATTATCATGTCAAGCGATGTGCCACGATTCCAAAAATATAATAATATAGACAGGTTAGTTTATTTTGTGAAATCTCAAAATCATTGATATATGGTCCAAAATACATTAAACAAAAAGTAGTTTATTTTCCAAATTAAAAATTATAGAAAAATTCTTTAAATTAATTTAAGAATACGTTTTAAAAAATCTTGTTCAAATTTGATATCAATATTTTATTATATTAAATAAATCATTATGGTTTATAAATGATTCCATAGAGACTTTCTGAAAAATTTGATTTGGAATAACTTACAATCTCGATTCTGCACTTCCATTAGAAATATATAACTCCATAGATTCCAATCTTTCTTATTTCGAAGAAATCCAGTTTATAACGAATCCTATATACTCAATTGAAGTTTAAAACGTAAAATTACAAACTACCGCCCTGTTACGAGCTCGTTTTAAATTAAAATATAATTAATATGTTCAACTGTCGTCTAATTAATAATTATATCCGTTATTATAATTTGAACATAAGCTCAATTAAGTATCTTAAATTATCCTATTCATACAATATTGCCAATTAAACTATTTCCGACTATTTCAGAATTAAATATTATTATTCCACTATTTATATTACTTAAATACTAAAAATATTTGAATTCAAACCATTTACATTATCGAACCAATATATTAAAATAATTAAAATAATTAAATTAATTAATTATTAAATCGCTAAAATTCCGGGATGTTACAGGTGTGCCATTATAACCCTAAAATCAAGGATTGTAATTGGATATTGTTTAATAAAAAAAATCTGTATCAACCCAGCGTTGTATGAGACTGAATGTTGGGTAGACCCGAACTAGTATAAAATCCCAATGTGTACTTTTCTTTTATTGCTTTTACTTTTATTTTTTAGATTCTGTGATTAGTTTTGTGTTTGTTAATTTCTGTGATCTGTATAATGTGTGTTTGATTCAAAAAAGATTTCAAGGAATTTAATAAATTTCATTAAACACTATTCACCCCACTAGTGTTTAACTTGCCATATCTTAATCCGCATCTCCAACACTTTTTCCATGTGTTACTTCACTTAATTTGCGGGTTTCTCTATGGATCTAAGTATATATATAATATTTATATTTTGAAGATATAAATACATGCACTTACTATCTATATAGGGATCATTAACCTAAGCTCTGATACCAATGTAACAACCCAAATTTCAACAGGTCCTAATTTTTCTATAAAATCCAAGTTCGTTGAAATCCGAGTTGGTTTGTCTCATACCTGCAGAAAGGAAAAGATAAATATATTAGAGTTCACAATAAAATATCTAACAGTAGAACGATCAAAATATAATAGTAAATAAGTACTTACTATAATAATGACACTGTTTAGCAAGTATCTCTAACCATAAAATCTCTGCCACTCATCTAACCTATGGGTTGGAAATGAGGAGGGGGTCAGAATGAAAGTTCTAGTGAATGGACAAATTATACTTGCAATAAATAACACTTCATATATTGTTATACCACTGGGTTACTTTTATTAAGTTATTTGGGTTTATTGCACAATACACTTTCGACTTTACACACAAATCATTCCCATCCACTCTTCAGTGGATTAACTTAATAAATCATATATATATATATATATATATGTAGGTATATCCCGCTCATCTCAAGGTACTCCCTGTAGTACCCTTTTCAAGTGTTCTCCGCAGCCACATTGCGAAAATGTACGAAATCTCCATCGTAATGCTACAAAAGCGTACTAGACCACGAAGGCTCCATCGACATGCTACGAAATCGTACTAGGCCACACTACGAAAGCGTACTAAGCCTCCATCACCACACTACGAAAGCGTATTATCTACTATCTGAATTTTACTATATAACTCACTCTAGGGAATTCTACATTCGCAAAGGACGGCTTCGTTAGGCCTACAATACAGATATCCACATATTTGGTCTGTTAATTTTTTTTAGTAGTTATGGCCCCACTCGACCCCCAACTAATGAAAGACCATTTCTACAGCTAAGTGACCATGCTCCTAACAAATAATATAGACATCCAATTGGCATTGTTATTCATCCAATGTCTCAATCATGAAAGACCATTGGCATGTTTGTTTAGCTTCAGTCTTTCTCACACTCTCTTCGACTAATGATGACAAGTATCCGGCAGCTTACTATCCATATTGGGTCTTCACCATGAAGCCTGCTCTTGGAGTCGAGGCAACTGCCGAATCCTAAAAATCATCCCATGAGTCTTCTGTCAACACTCAACGTAAATGCAGTCAAGGCATACTCTATGAATGGAACCACATAAAACTGCCTCTAGGGTGCATCTACATTAGGCCGATCATAGAGGGACATCTTAGAGTATCCTCACGTCCCATCGAAGTCTCAAACTTCTTTCTGGTCCTATTAAATATTAATTTAGATGTGCTCCAACCGTGTCTTCAAACACCTGCGATGATTTGTCTGATTGGGCTCTTCATTCCTTCGGTCTGGTCTAAATGCGTACTATTTGTTATTCTATTAGACCTTTTGTCTAATTTATTGTTATGTGTTTTACAATCTTTTCTTTTTGTTAAATTACAATATTATTCAGTCCATTTAATTTGAATTTTAATTTCTTCTTTATTAACTTTATTAGTCAACATAGAACCATCGAATGACCATAGAGTACCATAGATTTCCGAATCACAGAGCCACCATAGAACTGTAGAATTTCCTAATCACAAGGTCGCCATAAAACAATAGAACTTCCTAATCACAAAGCCACCATAGAACCGAATTCATAATTACAAGGATACTATATAATTTTTCTTATTGCACTTAATTCATGCTTTTAAGTTTATTCATTATAAGCTTTTCTTATTCCGTTTCACTTTACTTACAATTTTCAGATTATTGTCTTACTTTCATCAAAGAACCATAACCATAGAATAATGCTTATTAAACTCAATTGACACTATTAAATTTATCCATATTAGGGCTTCATTTCATTTTAAATTATAACCTTTATATTGTAATCTTGCTTACACATATATTCAATCTGTCTATTATGATTCATTTTTAGTCTACATATTTATCATAATTTTCTTTCCAAAATATTCATATTTTCTTAATATGACCTAATTGTGTGTCCGTACAACTGTCATAATAGGTTATATTCCTTTCTAGTTATCAAGTACTTTACTTAATTTCTCATTAACTTCCTTTATAATAACTTTTAGTTGTGTTTCCCTTTTCTTTCCATCTTTGCAAATTCATTATATAAAACCTGGAATTTTCACAATAAATTATTTATTTAATTAGATTTAAAAAGTAGGCATTTCTATAAGTGATGGAAATTAATCATGAAACTTTAACCATTGCATTCATCTTGGAATTCTGGTTAACTTTCATGTTTGGAGTTTCGTGAACGGGGTCCGTATGAAAAAGTTACGGACGAAATACAAAAATGGATGGAAGTAATAATATGTGATAAATAAAATATTTAATACCATTTATAATCTTCCATCACTAGGAAAATTAGCCGAAGGGCTATCGACACCCTTGGGTTGAGCTGTCAACCACTTCGGGCAATTTCAGCCTGGTGACGGCTAGGGTTATATAGGTTTTGATATATAAATTGTTATATAAACAGATGGATGATAATTAAAACAAATCTATTGGTTCATGGTCAATTCAACTCCTATAAGTAAAGGGGTAAGACCTCATTCTTTTCCATATAAATATGTAGGCAGCAACAAAGCTCTGTCATTCACCTTTCTCTTCAAATAAATTTATAAATCAAAATAGGCTCATATATAGTAAATCAAACAAAATCCATATGGATTTGAAAGGGATAATCAGATTCAAGTGGAAAAGTTTATCAATTGACGTCTAAGATCTACTTCATCAAATTCTCCCCTCTTTTCCTATTTTCTTGCAAATCTACAAACCTGAAAGTATCCCCTTTTCAGAATAACTATAAGTCTATAAGAGTTTGGGAACTACATGCCTAAATGATTATTCAGATTTCAGATTTGGATGCTTTCAGACTAGTGGGGAATCTATATACAAAGTTACAATAAATTATTATCTCGTTTGTATTAGATCTTAAATCTATGCCTAACATTTATCAGATCTATTTATAATATAAAAAACCTAAATGATGTCTACCAGATATGTTTATGAATGTTGTCAAAAGTTGAAAGTATACATTTGTGGTCATAAATAATAGTATAATTTGTAAGCTTACTTGACTTACTATATTATTGCCTATAATTGGGTTTAATATATATTTTGGTTATTGTAAACGCCGTAGATCTGAAAATCAGTCCCTCAAAACATAATTAAGATGTTGTTTTGTTCCAGATCTGTAGTTTCGGTGTTAAACAGAGATTTATGTAATTTTGATTAAAAAGATATAAGCCTATTTGTGCTCAATTTTTTTGGGGTTTTAACTTAGTAACTGTAAATGTGCCTTTTTACACTTTGTAAATAAAATGTCATTATTTGAAACCAATAGGAAATATGTCAATCAATGAAAAAGGGAAAAGTTGTGTAAATTCACGTATAAATATAAATATATATTTATGTGTAGTTTATATCAACTATTCCAAAATATACATAACCTATATTTCTTGTGGTTGGAAATGTATTTATTTCAATATTCAGGCACAATTTACAATAATTAGAGTTGACAGTCTTTTTGTAAGATTTAGAACCTTATTTCAAAATTGAATGTAAAAAGGAATGTCTGGAAAGTAGTTGAACCAAAACATTAAACATAATATTAGTAACAATAATAATAAAAAAAATTGCGTTAACTACACGAAAATATATGTAACATTCCATAATTTTAAAAGACATTAAATGATAAACTAAATAATACTAAATTAAATAATGGGGAATTAAGTAGAATGAACCACGCCATTGCATTTGTCTCGGAATTATGGTCAAGATAGACACCAAGTTTGCATAAAACAGACATCGTATGAGAAAGTTATTAAGGTCAGAAATTTGTATATGTATAAGAGAAAAATATGTGAACAAACATTATCCAGAATTCAAAATCATTTGAAAACCAGAGGCGGGAAGGTGCTGGAATTCAGCCCGTTGGTGGTCGACCTCATGCCCTATGGGTGTTGACTCATGGTCGACCCCACAACAGGGGTGTCGACACCCCTGGACGAATCTGGACCGGCTCTGTGTCCTGGTTCGTTGGCCGATGGCTATATAAAGGATATTAAACCCATTGTTCTATTCATCTGAATCAATGGCGATACCGAAGTGCTACCCCAAATCAGTTTGATCTACCTTATTCTTCTTCATCAACAAGTTAAACGTAATTAAGGATTTGTTCCACAACATCTACAATCAATCCTTTGTTCTTTATATCCAATCACAGTGAGTTATGTTGCTTTTAGATATAAACACCTAAAATGTAATCTTGACATGTTTATAAGTTTGGATCTAAGTCTACTCCTGTTAGTAACCTGAATCATAATAGATCTGCCATTACTTGTATACCTAACTTACTGCTTAGATCTCATATGCATGTTCATGATATCCCTATTCTGTTAGTCTGCATAATCATTTCACAGTATGCCTATTCTGTTAGTATGACCAATTCTATCATCTTATGCCAGTTTTAATTACTATGCCTATTCTTGTTGGCTTCTCTCTCTTTTTCCCTTTTTGTTTTTATAGCCAGGCCACCTTCGATCCTAGGCATATCGCTGAAATATGCAAACATACAAAATTGGAATGATTAATTTGGGGCATAATTCATATTTTAAAACATGATTGGAAATTTTGGGCATAATTTGTACCTTGAGCCGAAACTGTGGATTTGGGGGCATAATCTATATCTTGATCTAGACCTTAATCTGGGGCATAACTTATATCATAGATTAGACGGGGATTTGGGGGATAATAAATATGGTAATTGGTAAGTAATGGAAACACCAAGAATTACAGTAATTTGAAACTATAATGGTGTTTAGACACGAGGTTAGATTACACTTGTGGTAGAAGCCTTCCCGGAACCGCCAGGCATATCCAAGATCCATAAGTAGTGAAACTAATGTGAGAGTTATAAGTGCATAAACGTACACGTAACGGTGCTTAGGCATGAGGTTAAGTCCAAATTATGGAAGAATTCTGCCCAGACCCAACCGGCATACCCAGCATCCACAAGTTGTAGACTTAATGTGGGAGGTCTAGCGCATTAATAACCATAAATGAATGAATGGTGATAAACTTGTAATACTTAACCTATTTGAATCTATAAGGGTTATATGAACATGTCAACTTTAGTACGGGTTAAATAAACTTGCTTGAATAGTTGAGAGGGTTAAGTTAATCTTGTTAAATATGTGGGGACGGGTTATACATAGGAACCCGACAAGCATAACATGTTGGGGTTATGCAATATTGTTAAACTGGTAGGCATAACCTTTGGAAGTGCTAATAGTGGGTATGCAAGCCTAGGGGTAAGCTAGTATCATCCGAAGTGTGGGACCCGTATCGGTCAGTAACCTATACTGGTATCAAATGGAGAACCCCGAACTAGGTTGGGGTCAGGGCATGTGCTTACTAAGTTGGTTGTAAGACGCCATGACACCTGTAGATATGGTTTTTGAACATATTGTAAACAAAGGGTTGCCACTTTAGGAAGTGATACATCCTACTGTGAGGAGAATACAGGGTATCTACGAGTTAGGAAGTCGATCGATTGGGGGTAGTGATTAGGGTACATCTAGTCTTTTGGAGCCCATTATTACCGTTGGGGGTAAAACTCATCAGTTCTGTTGGGCTACCTATTATTGTACGGGGTAAAACCTCTCACAAGAAGTACACCTACGTCTACCATCTTGTACTTGTTGGGATTATCTTGTTCTTATTATACTGGTATTGGTACAGAGAAAAGTATTAGAGAAGCGCAATGCATATTCTATTCTGTTTATCCTGTTTACCTTATTGTGCCTTCCTTATGACATTGTTATCCATCTCATCCAATTATATGCCTGTCATGATGCTTTTACTTATTTATAAGCTAAAAGTAACTGGAATTGCCAGGCTTTATGTCTGACCCATTTTGTTTCCTCTTCTCTCTCTCCCGTTCCTCCCAGGTCCCCATGGTGGGAATACTCAAGCTTGATCAGGATTCTTCTTTCAATCTGCTTGAAGCTGCTTAAATGTACTGCTTGATTTCATCTCCTCTACTATGGCTATATTTTTGGGATTATGCTCTTTTTATGTATTGTTGTACTCTGATGATGATTTTTGTATAAGACAGAAGTTTTATGTTTTTAGTATTCTAGACTTATTATGTAATAGTGTTGGAACCACAAAGCTTTTCTATTTAATAACGTTTTAATTCCGCTGTTATTTTATATCTATCTTGTAATGTTTCAATTTTTTTTTACCTATAACACTTCATGAAACTTAATGCATTCTGATAAAGAGTGACATTAACGGACGTGGGATGTCACATTTGGTATTAGAGCCGAAGGTTACCAGATCGGATAAAAGATTTTGAATATTGTTTTCAAATAGGTTTCAGAAGAAAGCATTTTCAAAAGAAATTCATGTTTTGAACAACATATTCCCCGAGCCATATAAAACATCTTTCGACTCTCTGTTTGAATCCCTTTTTCCTTTTCTTTTCAGCATGTCTGGGGAACCTAATATTCCTGAGTGTATATAGATACCATCTTGGTTTCGCAAGTATCTGGAGGATACGTCACCTACCGAAGGCCAAGCAGACACCCTTCCCCCAGCTGCAGCCGATGTTTCTCCACCTCCTCTTCCGCGTACTGATAATTTCTCTAAGACATGTAAAGATTTTTGTTCTATGGGTGGAAAGCCATTCCAAGGGATGGAGACTTTTGTAGAAACATGGAATTGGCTCAAAGAGACGGAGGATTTGTTTGAAATTTTCGAAGTTGACGACCGTAGGAAGATTCAGTTGGTTGTTTGGCAGTTGAAAGACGTGCTCTCATTCTGGTATGAAGTGACGCAAGCAGGGCGTCCCGTGAAGACTTGGGATGATTTTCGATAAAGATTTGAAATGAAGTTTATTTCTCAAGCCGAACAAAGTATGCAATTGGAAAGGTTTTTAACGCTTAAGCAAGGAGGCATGTATGTTAGCAAGTATGTTAATAAGTTTAATCAATTTGCGAGGTTTGGTTTGGAACTAGTAGATACTCCGCACAAGAATGCTTTGAGGTTTGCTAGAGGATTGAATGAACCCCTCCATGTGTTGGCTATGTCTCATATTCCGATGAGAGCAACTTTTGAGAAACTCGTTGATATGGCATTGATGCATGAAGAAGATAAAGGTAGAAAGAAATAGGTTAAGGTTGAGGAAACACAAAGCAAGAAAGTGTGTCCCAAGAAAGAACAACAACAACAAAAGAAGGGAGGTAAGAACGACAAAGCTCGAGATAAGTGGAAAGGTAATCATTGCGGACATGAGGGTCATTTGATCAAGGATTGCAACAAAAGAAAGGACGCTTGTTTCCATTATGGAGAGATCAGACATCTTATTAAGGATTGCCTGAAGAAGCAAGGACAGGGCTAAAGCGTAGGATCTTCTAGAGGGCAGATGCATGCTCTCGTGGCCTGTGCGCCAGATAGAGGTAGTATAGTTTCCATTGAAGGTTTGATTTCCCTTTCCAACAATCCTGATAGAACTCTTTTTGATTTTGGTGCTTTGCATTCTTTTACATTTGATTCTATGGTCGAGTCTCTACACCTTAGTACTAGTATGATTTTGGATCTCATTGTTGTCTCAAAGACCATTAGGGGTACGGCTCATCTGTCTATGATTTGTCGGGATTTGAGAATATCCATGTTGGGCTTCAAGTTTGAGTGTAACGCATACGTGCTTGGGGCTATGGTTTGCTTCTAGGGATGGATTCGCTAGCCACGTACGGTGGCATTCTAGATTTTCAGAGGAGGGTCGTTAGAATTTTGACTTTCCATGGGAGGACCCTTGAGATTTCTTGTGACCCAAAAGAGTCTGTCATGCTTAGTTCCCTAGAGTCGCTTGATGCATCTATCTATGATCTACGATCTGTACCTGTAGTCTGTGATTATCCTGATGTTTTTGAGGAGGTTCGGGGTTTACCTCCGAGGCACGAGATTGATTTCCATATATACTTAGTGGACAATGCAAAGCTGGTTGCATATCATGTGCACCACATGGATCCAAGGGAATGGAGGGAGCTCAACACGCAAGTAGAGGAGCTACATTAGAAATGGTTTATTAGACGAAGCATATCTAAATGGGGTGCTCCAGTAGTATTCTCCACTAAGTCGGATGTTTCACTTTGCTTATGCATGGATTATAGAGAGTTGAATAAACTCACTAAGAAGAATATGCACCCACTTCGAAGGATAGATGATCTGTTTGACCAACTTGTTGGTTCATCTGTTTTCTCTCAGTTATACTTGGCCACAGGGTTTCATCAGTTGAAGGTGTCCGAGGATACTATAGACAAGACCACTTTTATAACTCCAGATGGTTTCTTCGAGTGGCTCGTCATGCCTTTTGGGTTGGCGAAAGCACCCGCCTATTTTGTTGATCTGATGAATAGGGTGTTTCAGGAGTTTCTAAATAAGTTCATTGTGGACTTTTTTAATGAAATCTTGATTTCTCGAAGAACAAAGAGGAGCTTCCCTGCAATTGAGGGTGGTTTTGAAAACTCTCCGTGCGCACCAGCTTAAGGGGAAATTCTCCAAATGTCATTTTTGGAATAAATAAGAGAGAATTCTAGGGCATGTGGTCTCAAAAGATGGGATAGCAGTAGATCCCGCGAAGGTAATTACAGTTCAAGATTGGTGGATCCCAAAGAATGCAACGGAGTTGAGGAGTTTTCTTGGTTTAGCGGGCTATTATAGGAAGTTCTTTAAGGACTCCGCAAAAATATCAGCCCCACTCACCAGATCGGCGAAGAAGAATATGACATTTTCTTGGAATATAGACTGTGAGGATACTTTCCATCGATTGAAGAGGGCTCTGGCAATAGCCCCAGTCTTGACAATGTCTAACGGGAACAAAGTGTTCATAGTATACACTAACGCATATGGTACAGGGCTTGGTGTGGTTCTGATGCAAGAGGGAAGGGTGTTATGGAGGTAGACAACTAAGAGTTCATGAGAAGAACTACCATACCCATGACTTAGAGTTAGCTGCCATAGTATTCACGCTTAAGACTTGGCGCCATTATCTACTTGGAGAGAAGTTCGAGTTGTACACCGATCATAAATCTATCTAGTACTTGTTCCCGCAGAAGGATCTTAATTTAAGGCAAAAAAGATGGATGGAGTTCTTAGCATCCTATGTCTTTGAGATTGCTTATACCCCTAGCAAGGGTAGTGCGGTGGCAGACATATTAAGTTGGTAAATGATGACTTTGAGTCCTCTGTTTATAGAGAGGAAAAGCTTGGAGTTTATATCGACATTTGATTTTAGACCCCACACCGAGTTTACACCTGGTTTATTAGCATCATTAGAAGTGCGACCTACTCTATTGGGCCTAATATGAACTTCGCTGTGAGAGGAACCACAACTAGCAGATATGTTGGATTGGCTCAGTAGAGGGGAGACCTCTAGTCACCTCAGTAGATATTCCACGGACAATAGAGTGGTGTTGCGATGAGATTGAAGGCTTTGTGTTCTCCGAGTTGGGAGTTTGTTGAAGACAGTCCTTGAGGAAGCCCATCGTTCTAAGATGACTATTCATACTGGTGGCAATAAGATGTATAAGGATATAAAGAGGGTATTCTTTTTGGCTGGAATGAAAAAAGATGTAGTAGAATTTGTTTCTCGATGTTTGATTTGCCAGCAAGTCAAAGCTGAGAAAAAGAATCCCAGTAGTTTACTACATTCTTTGGAAGTCCCAAAGTGGAAGTGGGAGAGCGTCTGCATGGATTTTATTGATGGTTTTCGTAGATCAAGGAAAGGCAACACTAGTATTTGGGTTCTGGTTGATAGGCTTACTAAGAGCGCTCATTTCATCCTAGTTAAGAGTAAGAGGACAGCAGCATGATTTGCAGCAGTTTATCTTCATTATAGAGCCCGTCTACATGGAGTACCTTCCAATATTGTGAGTGATCGTGACCCCATATTCATCAGCGAGTTTTGGAGGAGCTTGCAAGAAGAATTAGGTACACAGTTGTGTTTGAGCACCACTTATCACCCTCAGACCGATGGACAGACGAAGAGGGTGAATAGAGTTCTTGAGGATCATTTACGACTGTGTATCCTTGACTTTGGATGGACTTGGGAAGAGAATCTTCCTTTAGTAGAGTTCACCAACAACAATAATTAGCAGGCTAGTATTGGCATGGCACCCTTCGAAGCATTGTACGGACGACCCTGTAGATCATTGACTTTTTGGTGGGAGTCTACAGAAAGGCTTCTACTTGGACCTGAGATGATTAGGGAAACTTCAGAGAAGATCGATCTTATTCGCAGGCGTATGAAGACAGCTCAGGACAGACATAAGTCCTACACAGATAGGAGAAGGACTGACAATGAGTTTGAGGTAGAAGACATAGTTTTCATCAAGGTGTCACCTTTGAGGAATGAGGTTCATTTTGGTTCTGTAGGGAAATTGGCACCAAGGTTTGTAGGGCCATTTCCTATAACAGAAAGGATTGGCTAAATGGCCTATAGAGTAAAGCTACCAGATAGATTATCAGGCATTCACAATGTTTTCCACATTCCTCATTTACAGAAGTGCTTGCATGATATCGCAGAAGTAGTTGAGCCGCATATGCTTGAGAAAGTAGAGGTGGAACGGGTGGAGATAGTTAAATGAGTTCCTACCTGTATTCTTGGATCAGAAGTTAAGAAGCCACACAACTATGAGGTCAAGTTGATGAAATTTCAATGGGGAGATGACCAAGGGGATGCAACTTGGGAGACTAAAGACAAGATTCGCACTTTGTACCCTTTTCTTTTCAGGAGTACGTTCTTAACTTCCTTTCCAAAGTTTTATTCGTGCTTGTTTCTATCATTTATATATATCCTATCGATCGAACCTTCAACCTTTAGGTAGGAATCCTATGGATGTAAACATGTATTTGAGACATGTTATGTTTGATGGATACGAGTGGATGTAAGTGTTTGCTAGTGGTAGCTCGTGGATGCATATACACACACATTAGGCACTAGATCGGCTCAATCACTCTCATACTACATATGGTTGTGTGTGCATTTCTGTGTTATCGATGGGAATGGGTGTATCACCATATGAATGATTGCATTTGGATGAATGATTGTGTACACATGTAGAACTTACGTGTTATAGTAGGATAATTTGCATACATATTGGGTTCATGTCACTAACAAACATTGCATTAAGAGGTCAACTGAATTAGTAGACCGCCTGATCTTTCACATCAGTATAGGGACACACACACACACACACCTTTGCATATATTTATATAAGCATTAGAAATCTATTAAGGAAAATGGATGCCTGTGACTGGTGGATGAGTAGATGGATGATGGATGTTAAGATATACATTCTTCTTAACTTGGAGATTTCGGGAACGAAATCCTTTAAGTTTGGGAGAATGTAACACCCCGTAATTTTAAATGACATTAAAATGATAATCTAAATAGTACTTAATTAAATAATGGGGAATTAAGTAGAATGGACTAGCCATTGTGTTCGCCTCGGAATTCTGGTCAGGATAGACACCAAGTTTGCGTAAAACAAACATCGTATGAGAAAGTAATTAAGGTTAGAAGTTTGTGTACGTATAAGTGAAATATATGTAAACAAACATTATCTAGAATTTAAAATAGTTCAAAAACCAGAGGTGGGAATTCAACCCATTATGGGTCGAATCCGTGCCATATGGGTGTCGACCTATGGGTCAAACCCACAACAGGGGTGTCGCCCCTATGTCAACCCCGGGGTCGACCCCCCTCCCCGAATGAATTTGGACCTGCTGTGTGTCCTAGTTCATTGGCTGATGGCTATAAAAAGGTCCTTAATCCCATTGTTTTATTCATTGAAAACAATGGAGACAACAAAGTGTTGCCCCGACTCAGTTTGATCTTGCCTATTCTTCTTCATCAACAAGTTATATGTATTCAAGGATCTGTGCTACAACATCTACAATCAATCCTCTATTCTTTAGATCCAACCAAAGTGAGTTTATGTTTCTTTTAGATGTAAACACCTAAAATGTAATCTTGACATGTTTATAAGTTTGGATCTAAGTTTATGCCTGTTAGTAACCTAAATCGTAACAAATCTTCCACTACTTGTACACCTAACTTACTGCTTAGATATCTGTGCATGTTCATGATATCCATATTCTATTAGTTTACCTAATCATGTCACAAGATGCACATTCGGTTAGTATGACCAATTCTATCATCTTATGCCAGTTTTATTTACTATGCCTATTCTTGCTCTATTATCTCCCTTTTTGTTTTTATAGCCAGGTTACCTTCGAGCCTAATCATATCGCTAAAATACGTGAACGCATGAAATTAGGAACAATTTGGAATGATTAATTTGGAGCATAATTTATATTGTAAAACATGATTGGAAATATTGGTCATAATTTGTACCTTGAGACAAAACTTGGGATTTTGGGGCATAATCTATATCTTGATCTAGACCTTAATCTGGGGCATAACTTGTATCATAGATCAGATGCGGATTTATGGCATAATAAACATGGTAATTGGTTAGTAATAAAAATGACTAGATTTGAAGTAATTAGAAACTATAACTGCGCTTAGACATGAGGTTAAATTACACTTGTCGTAGAAGCCTGCCTGGAACCGCTCGACATATCCAGCGTCCACAATTGGTGAATCTAATGTGAGGGGTCTACGTGCATAAACGTACACGTAATGGTGCTAAGACACAAGGTTAAGTTCGACTTGTGGAAGAAGTCTGCCCGGACCCAACCAGAATTCCTAGCATTCACAAGTGGTAGACTTAATGTAGTAGGTCTGGCACATTAATAACCATAAATGAATGAATGGTGATAAACTTGTAATACTTAACCTATTTGAATCTATAAGGATTACATGAACATGTCAACTTAAGTAGGGGTTAAGTAAATTTTCTTAAATCAGTGGGAGGGTTAAGTAAATCTTGTTATATATGTTGGTACGGGTTATACATAGGAACCAGACAAACTTAACATGTTGGGGTTATGCAATCTTGTTAACCTGGTAGGCATAACCTGTGGAAATCCTAGTAGTGGGGATGCAAGCCTGGGGGAAGCTTGTATCATCCGGAGTGTGGGACCTATATCAATCAGTAAACTATACTGGTATCAAACAGAGAACCCCGAACTAGGTCGGGGTCAGGGCGTGCTTACTAAGTTGGTTGTAAGAGGTCCGTCTAAGGGATAGTGTCGGCGGCGCATTCCGATGGAGTCATGTGCGTGCATGGGTCCGGTCCAGGGAGGTTCAGACGCCGTGACACCTGTAGATATTGTTTGTGCACATCTTGCAGACAAAGGGTTGCCACTTTAGGAAGTGATACATCCTACCGTGGGGCTAGCACAGGGTACCTACGAGTTAGGGAGACGATCGTTTGGGGGTAGTGATTAGGGTACATCTACTCTTGCTTGTTTAGAAGCCCATTATTATCCTTAGGGGAAACCTCTATTAGTTCTGTTAGGCTACCTATTATTGTATAAGTTAAAACCTCTAACTAGGAGTACACCTAATTCTACCATCTTGTACCTGTTGGAATCTCTTGTTCTTATTATACTAGTATTGGTGCAGAGAAAAGTACTAGAGAAGCGCAATGCATTTTCTGTTCTGTTTATCCTGTTTACCTTGTTGTACCTGCCTTATGACACTGTTGTCTATCCCATCCAGTTACATGCCTGTCATGATGCTTTTACTTATTTATATGCTAAAGTAACTAGACTCGCCAGACTTTATGTCTAACCCATTTTTTCCCTCTTCTCTCTCTTCCGTTTTCCCCAAGCTCCTCAAAGTGGGAATACTCAAGCTTGATAAGGATTCTTCTTTCATTCTGCTTGAAGCTGCACAGATGTACTGCTTGATTTCGTATCTCCTCTACTATGGCTATATTATGGGGATTATGCTCTTTTTATGTATTGTTGTACTCTGATGATGATTTTTGTACAAGACAGAAGTTTTATATTTTTTAGTATTCCAGACTTATTATGTAATTTGGTTAGAACCACAAAGCTTTTCTATTTAATAAAGTTTTAATTTCGTTGTTATTTTATATTTGTTTTGTAATGTTTATGTTTCTGTTTACCTAAAGCTTCATGAAACTTAATGCATTCTGATAATAAGTGACATTAATGGACGTGGAGTGTCACTATATATATATATATATATATATATATATATATATGTATGTATGTATGTGTGTGTGTATTATCCGTACAAATCTACATAAACAACGAAATATTTAATATAATGGATGTTTGTGTGTTTGAATGGTTTTACATTTTTATGGAATTGTACATGTAAATTTAGTCCATATTAAACAAAAAATATTTATGGTGACCGTTATAGCAATTAGTGTAATTGATTGCTATGAACATGACCATAAATAAATAACTATTGTAACCGTCATTGATTTGGGAAAACAAATTTAATTAGGTAATTAAGCCTAATAGTTACAATTCCTAAATTGGTTAGTATTAGTTGTAAACCCCGATTAGGAAAATTATAATTGCACTGAGACACAAGGTTAAGCTCAACTTGTGGTAGTTGTCTTCCCAGAAACACTCGGCAAATCCGGCATCGACAGGTGTTCGGCTTGATGTGAGCGGTACAACTAGTAAATTAGTAGTGTCTTTTAGGTTACAACAAATAAATATTTTGGAACTAACAATTAAGGATAATTATTTGCCTTAGGAAAATATAACTGTTATGGTCATAAAGGGCAATAACCCTATGAAACGGTAACAAATGAAATAAAATGGGGATAAAAGGAGTACAGAATATTATTTAAAATACTAAGTCCAACAAGAAAAATAATTAAATAAATATCCTAAGATAAGAAGGATATAACTTTCCTTATTTATACTAGAACTTTTAACTAAAAGTTAGAGTTGGACTTAGTAGGTTAGTAATGTGAAGCCAGTTAACTTATTTGACAAAAGTCAGCACTTTCCAGCAATCAAAATATGTCCAACTGATGTGAATATCATTAACCGTCGAAACCCGTGACGATAATTAGTTTACATATGTATGGTATTTCCGTTAAGAGAAATTAAATGTGAATAACTCAATAATGTATTCTGCTTTAGGATTAAGGTCTTAAGTGGTTAGATCCACCTATAAAAAGGTATTAAGTAATTGTGTAGCCCACCTCCCATAAATAAAAGCATTAAAGGCTAATTGGGTACGAGCTTGATAAATTTTCAAATAGTTCGCTTCCTTGGGTCTTAAGTGGCTTTGGATCGAAGAATCCGCCTAGGAATAGGTCAATCAATTAGAGGTCTAAAATGGTATGTGAATCCTACCTAAACATGGGGTTCAAAAATGTGACGGCCCGCCCGCACCAACCGACATTTACTCCAAAGGTGCGCTGTACACATGTCCAGTTAGCACGGAACGGGTCGCCAGAAGGGAAAAGGAAGAAGGAAATGAACATACAAGGAACCTGTAGAATGTCTCACAGCGCATAGAACAAAATATAATAATAACATACTTGACATAAAACAGGAGAGACAGTGCATAAGCTGAAACTCAGAACTAAACATCATAGCAGCGAAAATCCAAAATACAGCTTATTACAACTTTTCAACTGTGTCAAAGCAAAGTAAGATAAATGAGGTACACTACTAATGCCCAAGTAGCGACCACCAACGACACAGGGAGAATGTGTGTATATATATAATACGTGGAAGCCTCCTGCCCGCCTCCGAATCAGCTACTCGCGCACCACCAGCTAACCTGTCTCTAGTCTGCTCGTGTGAGCACCCAGAGTAATAAGAGGAGACATAAAACTCTGGGTCAGACATAAAGCCTGGTATGAGCGATAAGCATCTAAAGTGAACAATAACAGGTAGACTAAAACATACCTGAACCCGGACCTGCAACCAAAGAGTTAGCACTACATACTGTACAACACTCTAAGGTATCATATCAAACAGTGTAAAGATACGGAGGTGGGGGAGGTGTGTATGTCATAGGGATGGCAAACAATCAAACATAGCATCCATCCTCACATCTCTCACTCGGTACATAAAGCATACGATATTCACCACTTCGATTACCCAACATTCCTTGCTACGATCACTTTGCCCCATGAATTCATAAATGGCTTCACTACACTGATAACGTAGCCACAAATTCCTCGCTATGTCCACTTGCCCCATGGAGTTATTCACCCCATCTGCGCTGGCTCATAGCCTTACCAATCCTTACTATGTCCACTTGCCCCATGGAGTTACTCACCCCATCTGCGCTGGCTCATAGTCTTATTACGCATCACCTTGCCCCTCAGGTCATAATGACCCTACTGCACTGATAACGTAGTCTTGCTACCATCACCTTGACCCTCAGGTCGTAATGACCCTACTGCACTGATAAGTAGCCCATCATTCCTTTTAGTGGTGAATCAAAGTTATGAACGTCGACAACTCCTTAGCACACGTTCCGCAGCGAAGTCCAACCATGAAGTGAACTCGTTGGTTCCCAACTGGTTCCGGGATCCTGAGCTCTAACTTCCCCTATTGGACTACCTTTGCATTTCGGGTTATTGGTCAATACTGGGTCGGGTCGGGTTCTTCCTCAGGTCATCGGTTCGGGTCGGTGCTTTTTATCCGTTCGGGTCGGGTCCCCCTTCTGATGCGGTTCGGGTCGGCATTCCTCTGGGTTCGAGTCAGCTGCTTCTTCTTCTTCGGGTCGGGTCGGTGCTTCCTTTCGGGTAGGGTCGGGTCCTTCTTGGTTCGCGCTTTCGATCCGTCTTCATGCTCCCCTTCATATGCTCATATCCGATCCGCTTTCTTGCTCCTGCTCTGATTCGCCTTTGTATTTCCGATCCGATCCGTCCTCTTCGATCCGATCCGTCTTCCTCTATCCGATCCGATCCCAGTTCAGCTAGCGTGGCCTTCCTTTTTGCCACTTTTCCAAGTGTTGGGTTCCGATCCGATCAGATTCTTTGCTCAGTTTCACATATCCGATCCGAGCCCCCTTGTCCGATCCGATCTGAACCCTGCACTGTTTTCTGAAACTGTTCTAGCAAGGGTTTACGCCATTCGACGACGTTTTCGACCATTCTAACTATTGAACTCAATCACAAAGCATATCATACAGTCATAGCAACATGCATAATCAACCACAAACATCATTCACATCAATATCATAGGTTAAAATGGATCAAACATACCCAAAATCCCATATTTCCCCTTAAGCATGTTTAGGTGAAACTAATGATAGGATTAGCAAAACTTAACCAAATTAACCCAAATTCATATCAGAGGTCTAAAACATCATTTAGGAATTTATGAACATTTTTCCAGAATTTTATCATGTTTAAATTCGCTAATTAACACTAATCACCCCTAATTAGCCATAATTAGTGTAAAACTAAGCAAATCACTCACCCTAGCCACAAAATAAACTAAGATCTGAAATGAATCTCTGATTTGATGTGAATCTCAATACCAAACAGCAGCTCCTTTGTTGATTTGGTGAAGATCCTCCTTGATTAGGGGTTGCTAAGCCAAATCCTTAACCTAAAGGTGATTTGGACGTGATTTAGAGGTTGGAGGCCATTTTTAGGGATCCTTGGTGATAAGTGGAGGCTAGAAAACTGAAATGGAATGATTCTCCATCTCATTTCAGCCCCCCCCCCATAACCCTAATCCCGAAATGGGTTATGGGCCTACTCACTAATCACCCGATTTGGCCCGGTTAAGCAGTTTTTCACACTCCAAACCTTGTTTCAGCCATATCTCCCAAACGGTAAGTCCGTTTGGCTAATGCGACCACTTTACGGAAAGAGAAACCATCAAACGAATCAAATGGAAGTGGTTTCAGGTCAAAATTCCTTTCCAATAAAAAGTTATGGCCAAAACAGTACCAACTAGGGGCAAAATGGTCATTTAAAAATCGACAAAAATCATAAGCATGGGAAATGACTCTAATAGATGTTTCTCAAAGTTACATGACCATACGACTTCACATGGGAAAGAAATAAATATTCTACGATCCTATGATGTGTAAATACGGGTCATTACACTCTCCCCCCCTTAAGAAATTTCGCCCCCGAAATTCCCTAATCCAAACATATACAAAGGTTCCCGCATGCCAATCAATCATGAAGCAACAATCAAACATGCAAAACAAGCTAAACAAGTCTATCCTAGCATGCGGAAAACTAAATCGCAAAGTAAATCTTACCAGGCAAAGAGTTCTGGATAAGCCTTCCTAATGCTCTCCTCTGTCTCCCAAGTACAATCATTCTCGTTCTCGCCCCATTGAACCTTGACTAGCTTCACCGACTTCCTTCGAAGTTGCTTCGTATCGTGCTCCACAATACGAATCGGCTTGCGGTTCCCAACCGCCTCGGGTTCTACTTCGAAGTCCTCTAACTGATCAGGTGAAATAGCCACATCTGAGTCGTGAACGAACTTCCTCAGCTGGGAAACATGAAATACATTATGAACTCCCGCCATTTTCTCTGGTAAGCCAACTCTATATGCCAAATTCCCGACTAGTTCAAGAACAGGGAATGGGCCAACAAATCTTGGTGCCAATTTTCCTCTCCTGCCAAATCGTATCACGCTCTTCAATGGAGAGATCTTGACAAACACCAAGTCACCAACGGAGAATTTCAAGTCTCTTCTCCTCTTATCAGCATAACTCTTCTGCCTATCTTGGGCAGCTTTCATTCGTTGCTGAATGATCTTGATCTTATCGGAAGTTTCTCTCACCACATCTGGTCCAAGCACAAACTTCTCGCCAGTCTCTATCCAACATGATGGTGAGTTGCACGGTCTTCCGTACAAAGCTTCATATGGAGCCATACCGATACTGGATTGGTAGCTATTATTATATGCGAACTCTACTAGATGCAAATGGTCATCCCATGATCCACCAAAATCCAATACACAAGCTCTCAAGAGATCTTCCAATATACGATTCACCCTCTCCGTCTAACCGTCGGTCTGAGGATGATATGCGGTACTGAGATGTAATCTTGACCCTAGAGCCTCTTGTAAGCTCTTCCAAAACCCACTAGTGAACAACGGGTCTCGGTCACTCACAATGCTTTTGGGTACTCCATGAAATCTCACTACCCACTTCATATACAATTCAGCCAACTTGGCTGCCGTTCTGGTCGATTTGACTGGTATAAATCTTGCGCTCTTAGTCAATCGATCCACAATTACCCAAATGCTATCATATCCCGATCTAGTCCTTGGTAAGCCATCGATGAAATCCATCGAAACTTGCTCCCATTTCCATTCGGGAATTTCTAATGGTTGCAACAACCCACTAGGCTTCTTTTGCTCGGCTTTAACTAGCTGGCAATTCATGCATTTGGATATAAACTTCCCAATGTCTCTTTTCATCCCTTCCCAGTAGTAAGTCTGTCTCATGTATCGATACATCTTATTACAACCGTGATGTATAGTCAGTTTTGAGTGATGACATTCTCTAAGCACTTCATCTCTCAAACCATTCACGTTGGGCACAACTAGTCTTCCATTCTTTCGAAGCCATCCATCTCGATCAAGCCCATACACATTCATCTCCTCATCAACTCCCATTTCTAACCTGGAGATGATTTCTAGTAGATTAGGATCGTCCCTCTGGCTGGAGCCAATCTGCTCTATCAAAGTAGGTCTGATCGTCAAACTAGCTAGCATAACTGGATCCAATTCGCACTTTGGTCTGAAATGAAACCCCGCGATATACTCCAGTTGCTTCCATTCAAGAAACATTGCCCCTAAGCTGGCATGTCTCCTACTCAAGGCATCGGCTACCGCATTACCTTTCCCAGGTGTATACGTGATATCAAAATCATACGAAGCCAAGAACTCTAACCATCTCTGCTGACGGAGATTCAGATCTTTCTGAGAGAAGAGATACTTTAACGATTTGTGATCGGTAAACAACTCGAATCTTTCTCCCAAGAGATAGTGTCTCTACATCTTCAGCGCAAATACAATCGCTGCCAATTCCAAATCATGGGTAGGATACTTCTTCTCGTGCGGCTTTAGCTGTCGACTAGCATAAGCTACAACCCTACCTCCTTGCATCAATACAGCACCCAGTCCGGTACCACAAGCATCCGTGTATACCATCATCTCTTCATTCCCTTTAGGAATGACTAACACTGGCGTACGCGTCAACTTCTCCTTTAGACTCTTGAAGGCATCCTCACACACTCCGTCCCAGACGAAGGACTGATTCTTCTTAGTCAACTGAGTCAACGGTGCTGCAATCTTGGAGAAGTCCTGGATAAACTTACGATAATATCCAGCTAATCCCAAGAAACTTCTTACATCTGTTGCATTCTTGGGTGTAGGCCAATCCTGTACCGTAGCCACCTTCGCAGGGTCCACGGTAATACCACTCTCTGAAACAACATGACCCAAGAATCTCACTTCCCTCCTCCAAAAATGACAGTTAGAGAATTTCGCTTTCAATTGGTGTTTCCTCAACACCTCCATCACTATCCTCAAGTGCCTCCTGTGTTCCTCCTCTGTCCCTGAATAAACAAGGATATCATCCACGAACACAAGAACAAACTTATTCAACTGATCTCTGAATACTCGATTCATAAGATCCACAAAATAGGCTGGTGCATTGGTCAACCCAAATGGCATGACCAACCACTCATAGAATCCAGACGGCGTCCTAAATGCCATCTTCGGAACACTCTCATCTGCTACTCGAAGCTGATGAAATCCTGTTGCGAGGTCCAACTGGGAGAACACTCTAGCTCCTTCCAGCTGATCAAACAAATCATCTATCCGCGGTAGAGGATACTTATTCTTCCTCGTCACCTTATTCAACTCGCGATAGTCCACACACAAACGAAGGGAACCATCTGCCTTAGTGGCAAACACAACTGGTGCTCCCCACTCGGAGACACTCCTTCTAATAAATCCCTTCTTCAAAAGATTACTGACTTGCACCCCGAGCTCTCGCTGCTCCCTTGGTGCCATGCGACGAAGTGGCATCACTATAGGTCTGGCATCTTTCACTAAATCAATACGGAACTCAATCTCTCGGTGTGGTGGAAGCCCGGTCACCTCCTCGAAGACGTCCGGATACTGGCCAACCACGGGCACATCTGACAACTCATCTTGCGGGATGTCGAGGGAATTTACAAAACTAGCCATAACCCCATCACTAGGTAGGCTACCAAACACTACCCTCCGCCCATCATCCGCCCTCACTGTCACCAAAAAGCCCTCACAGTCTACCACCACCCCGTATCTTTGGAGCCAATCGACTCCCAATATAATGCCATACCCAGTAAAGCCCAAAACAAAGCAATCACTTACAAACATACATCCATGACTCGATAAGACCAAATTTCTGCAAATCATACTAAGGCTAGTCGAACCACCAATCGGGTTCGTCACAATCAATGGTCTATCGACTATCTCGGGTTCCAGTCCCAATCTATCTACCAGGTCACTAGATATGAAGGAACGGGAAGCCCCAGTATCAAACAAAACTCGAACTGGTACATCATAAATAGAAAGCATACCTTGAATAACAACATTCTTTCCTTTCTCCGCCGCAGTTGGGGCATTCGATGAAGAAGGAATAGCATCAAGAGCATAAGCTTTAACAATCTGCTTCTCCTTAAGAGGTTGCGGACACTTGTCCTTGAAATGTCCCACTTGACCACAGTTGAAGCACTTCTTATCCGCTGGCTTGGCCCGACAATCTTTAGCATAATGGCCCTTCTTTCCACTGCTGAAGCACTCAACATCCTTCTTGATCTTTTTCTGGCCACCCTTAGATTGGTCCTGCTTCCTCTTATTCTGAGAGTTATTCTTGCCTCCACCGCCTGCTTGCGGATTTGGCCCTTCTACAGATGCAGCCTCAGTCTTTGACTTAGGGTAAAGACTCTCTGACCTCAAATCTTTCCCCACAATCGATTCAAAAGTCTCATCGATGTGGTTAATAAGCCTCTCCCCCAAGTACCCATCCAGGCCAGTAATGAACTTCTCATTCTTCTTTTCAGGAGTATCAATGAGAGACAGTCCATACTTTGACAAAGTGTCGAACTCAGCAATATAATCAGAAACTGCCCTCCCATTCTTCTTGAGTTCCAAGAACTTCTTAAACAATACTGACTTCTGGGCAGTTGGAATAAACTTCTCACTAAAGCGAGCCTTGAACTGATCCCAAGTAACCTGATCCTCTGGAGTAGCTGTTCTGATAGCATTCCACCAATTCATCGCTCGCCCTTGCAGTTGACGAGACGCTAGCCTTCCCTTCATCGCATCCTCAAGACCCAAGTCATCAAAGATACGATCACAGCTATCCATCCAATCTTGAACATCTGTGGCCGACTCCGTTCCATGGAACGGCTTCCCACCAAGATTAGTGTAATCTTTGCACAACTTGGCAAAATCGACCCTAGGCGCCTGCACTACTGGGCCAGCACCAACCCCGGGATTGGGAATTGCCCCTTGCACTTCTCTAAGCATATCTCTCATGAGGTTAGTAAACATAGCCCTCATGTCAGCGGCATTCCCTTGGTTGTTCCCTCTACCAGCACCCCTCGTCTCTCGGCTCATCGTTAATCTGTAAAAAGGGAAACGATTAACGACCCCATAGTGGTACTAGTGCAGTGCAACTTCATTCTTATACTACTAATAGTATATATATACATAGCTTTTGAAAACCAAAGTAATCACAAATACGCGCTCTCATATACGTACTAACTCTCCCTAGTGTCATTCCCTAGGTTAACTACGAAACCTAGAGCTCTGATACCAAGTGTGACGGCCCGCCCGCACCAACCGACATTTACTCCAAAGGTGCGCTGTACACATGTCCAGTTAGCACGGAACGGGTCGCCAGAAGGGAAAAGGAAGAAGGAAATGAACATACAAGGAACCTGTAGAATGTCTCACAGCGCATAGAACAAAATATAATAATAACATACTTGACATAAAACAGGAGAGACAGTGCATAAGCTGAAACTCAGAACTAAACATCATAGCAGCGGAAATCCAAAATACAGCTTATTACAACTTTTCAACTGTGTCAAAGCAAAGTAAGATAAATGAGGTACACTACTAATGCCCAAGTAGCGACCACCAACGACACAGGGAGAATGTGTATATATATATAATACGTGGAAGCCTCCTGCCCGCCTCCGAATCAGCTACTCGCGCACCACCAGCTAACCTGTCTCTAGTCTACTCGTGTGAGCACCCAGAGTAATAAGAGGAGACATAAAACTCTAGGTCAGACATAAAGCCTGGTATGAGCGATAAGCATTTAAAGTGAACAATAACAGGTAGACTAAAACATACCTGAACCTGGACCTACAACCGAAGAGTTAGCACTACATACTGTACAACACTCTAAGGTATCATACCAAACAGTGTAAAGATACGGAGGTGGGGGAGGTGTGTATGTCATAGGGATGGCAAACAATCAAACATAGCATCCATCCTCACATCTCTCACTCGGTGCATAAAGCATACGATATTCACCACTTCGATTACCCAACATTCCTTGCTACGATCACTTTGCCCCATGAAGTCATAAATGGCTTCACTGCACTGATAACGTAGCCACAAATTCCTCGCTATGTCCACTTGCCCCATGGAGTTATTCACCCCATCTGCGCTGGCTCATAGCCTTACCAATCCTTACTATGTCCACTTGCCCCATGGAGTTACTCACCCCATCTGCGCTGGCTCATAGTCTTATTACGCATCACCTTGCCCCTCAGGTCATAATGACCTTACTGCACTGATAACGTAGTCTTGCTACCATCACCTTGCCCATCAGGTCGTAATGACCCTACTGCACTGATAAGTAGCCCATCATTCCTTTTAGTGGTGAATCGAAGTTATGAACGTCGACAACTCCTTAGCACACGTTCCGCAGCGAAGTCCAACCATGAAGTGAACTCGTTGGTTCCCAACTGGTTCCGGGATCCTGAGCTCTAACTTCCCCTATTGGACTACCTTTGCATCTCGGGTTATTGGTCAATACTGGGTCGGGTCGGGTTCTTCCTCAGGTCATCGGTTCGGGTCGGTGCTTTTTGTCCGTTCGGGTCGGGTCCCCCTTCTGATGCGGTTCGGGTCGGCATTCCTCTAGGTTCGAGTCAGCTGCTTCTTCTTCTTCGGGTCGGGTCGGTGCTTCCTTTCGGGTCGAGTCGGGTCCTTCTTGGTTCGCGCTTTCGATCCGTCTTCATGCTCCCCTTCATATGCTCCTATCCGATCCGCTTTCTTGCTCCTGCTCTGATTCGCCTTTATATTTCCGATCCGATCCGTCCTCTTCGATCCGATCCGTCTTCCTCTATCCGATCCGATCCCAGTTCAGCTAGCGTGGCCTTCCTTTTTTCCACTTTTCCAAGTGTTGGGTTCCGATCCGATCAGATTCTTTGCTCAGTTTCACATATCCGATCCGAGCCCCCTTGTCTGAGCCGATCCGAACCCTGCACTGTTTTCTGAAACTGTTCCAGCAAGGGTTTACGCCATTCGACGACGTTTTCGACCATTCTAACTATTGAACTCAATCACAAAGCATATCATACAGTCATAGCAACATGCATAATCAACCTTTAACATCATTCACATCAATATCATAGGTTAAAATGGATCAAACATACCCAAAATCCTATATTTCCCCTTAAGCATGTTTAGGTGAAACTAATGATAGGATTAGCAAAACTTAACCAAATTAACCCAAATTCATATCAGAGGTCTAAAACATCATTTAGGAATTTATGAACATTTTTCCAGAATTTTATCATGTTTAAATTTGCTAATTAACACTAATCACCCCTAATTAGCCATAATTAGTGCAAAACTAAGCAAATCACTCACCTTAGCCACAAAATAAACTAAGATCTGAAATGAATCTCTGATTTGATGTGAATCTCAATGCCAAACAGCAGCTCCTTTGTTGATTTGGTGAAAATCCTCCTTGATTAGGGGTTGCTAAGCCATATCCTTAACCTAAAGGTGATTTGGAGGTGATTTAGAGGTTGGAGGCCATTTTTAGGGATCCTTGGTGATAAGTGGAGGCTAGAAAACTGAAATGGAATGATTCTCCATCTCATTTCAGCCCCCCCATAACCCTAATCCCGAAATGGATTATGGGCCTACTCACTAATCACCCGATTTGGCCCGGTTAAGCAGTTTTTCACACTCCAAACCTTGTTTCAGCCATATCTCCCAAACGGTAAGTCCGTTTGGCTAATGCGACCACTTTACGGAAAGAGAAACCATCAAACGAATCAAATGGAAGTGGTTTCAGGTCAAAATTCATTTCCAATCAAAAGTTATGGCCAAAACAGTACCAACTAGGGGCAAAATGGTCATTTAAAAATCGACAAAAATCATAAGCATGGGAAATGACTCTAATAGATGTTTCTCAAAGTTACATGACCATACGACTTCACATGGGGAAGAAATAAATATTCTACGATCCTATGATGTGTAGAATACGGGTCATTACAAAAAACGTCCGATGTGGTCATTTCATAGGGCTACATATAGTAGGAGAACTATTAAGCATCTAGAAGATTATCCAATAAGGTTAACTAGATGGTATAATGAAATTCCACCATAGGAAGGTCATAAATGGCGAGATGTCGTCTACCTAGTCCTATCGGTCTTAAGCGATGAGATACCATCTCTCACCTTATGCAGGGCATGGGTTTATATGCGTGAATGACAGAAGTGTTAACTAGCAGGACATGTAGCTAGTGTCCTATAGTTACAGTAGTGTTGAGTAAATCATCAAGAGGTAAAATAACCAATAGGCCCACTTAGGTTCTTAAGAGATCGACAGAATCCACCATATCTATCATTCGATAGTGAGACATTAAGTGGCTAACTATACACACGTGAGTAAATAAACTCCGTAGTTAGGAGTCCACTTCTCGGTTTAATAATCAGTTAAATGATGGTATAAAGGCTTCACAAATGTATGCGTAAATGTTCTACCGCGGTACCAATAGTATTGGGTATACTACCTTGGGTATGGTAGTCAGAGTTATGCGTAAATTGTTCACGGGGTTAGGTTAGAATCACTGGCCTTGGTAGGCGTATATCTTGGGTTGAACCAAACATGATAAATCTGTATATTATAAACTATGTTGTACTTTACTTGTTTACCAAAACTTGTTGTTCTGACCGCCTCCCCATTACAACCTCCTAGGTTTTAGAGAAGGTCGGGTTCTCGTAGGTGTATAAGTTTGGTTTTCGGTTCTTTTTCTCTCTCATGCTCGGTATTAACATGGCGACTCACTTTTATAAGGTAGTTACTTGAGTTAATACCATTATATCCTATTTCGTTTCTGCTATGAGTTATTTTATCGTACTCTGATTATGCTCATGCTCAATTATTTGTAAGTACCAGATTTATACGCTCCATGCTTGGATGTGTTCGTGTTTCGATCTTTTTCGAAATTTAGGCTAAAAAAAGTGTGAGGTGTTACACTTATTCTTTAAAATTTTAGGCTATTTTTTATTTTATTCATTATTAAAATTAT
This sequence comes from Allium sativum, assembly GCA_030737875.1. NCBI lineage: Eukaryota > Viridiplantae > Streptophyta > Magnoliopsida > Asparagales > Amaryllidaceae > Allium > Allium sativum. The sequence goes on from CM060921.1 coordinate 45,051,514, forward strand.
ACAATAATCTATTTTCACAGTTTAAGATAATTGCACCAACAGAAACCCATAATTGTAAGATATTATTTTTAACCATTTTTAGGCTATTGAAAAGTATGCAATAGGAGTAAATTCTATTTCGTACTAATCCATGCCTTTATTTCGTTTTATACTTCAAATTATGTTTTCCATTTTTCTAACAAACTAATGTATGTAAATATATTCCCTTTTTCCTTGCATATCAATCTAGGCAATTTCTAACTTCATGATTTAATCAAATACATAAATTCTTATTCTCGATTTATTCTCATTTTAGCATGACTGCAGTAAATTTAGACATAGTTGGGCTTATATACCTTTTTCGAACAATCCCAACAATTTCTATATTCATTCCCAATTAAATCTGAAAGGCAACTTTAACAAATAAATATGGAATTTTTCAGATTTACCATTCAACTACAAATTAATATGCGTAATATCAACTATGTCATGTCTACATGTTTCATAATTATTTGACAAGTTTATCAATTTTGCCTAATCTCAGTCCAAATCCCCTACTTATTACAGTTTTGTTATTACATGTTCATTTAGCCCTAAATTATCAAAACCTCTTTTGTTCAAAATTCCAACCGAATTTTATTTTCCTTTGCGTGCAAACAGATCAAATTATAATCAGTCAAATAAAATTAGATGCACAGTTCAGTTGTATACATATACCAATACTGCATATTTATGCATATTTTGTAAATAACCAAAATTCAGCATAAAATTGTAAAACCCGACGTGGCAAAGGGAAAAGGGAATTGAGAGAACAACTTTCTGATTTAACAGGAACCAAATGATAATATATACGGCTATTAAAAATAATAATTAAAATCCACTCACCTTGGATTTGCGCTCAAAGTACTGGGTCTAATTTGGATTTAGATTTATTATCTGTGGTCCTTCCTTATGATTCTACAAACTATATTTTTTCAAGGATCTACAAATCCGAATCCAAGAGGAATAAAATATATATTTAAATTTAGGTTCGAAGAACTTACCTTGTATGGATAGAGAATTTTGGCATCTAAACCTTAAATCTATACATCTGCTTCAAACCTTGAATCAGATAACCTAAATTTAATATATTCCATTTCTGAAGAATTTGGAGGAGAAGGAGAATGGCGAGGCTTCTATACCCACTTAGAAAAATATGAGTTTGATGGCTAGTCCTGTAGGTTTATTTATAGATGTCCAAATAAACCATGTTCGTTCGATTTAAACTAATACAATCCACACCATCAAGCGAATATAAAAAACATTCACTAATGGCATGAATCGATCCACATATGCTTGGGTCTACACATGGGTCGACCCATACATGTATTAACACGTTGGGAAACTTCTTCATCATGCATGATTAATTATTTTGACCATTTATTTTTTAACATTATTTTTCTTTTCGGTTTTGTTTGATTATCTTCCATTTTCAACACACATTTAATTTTAAATTCAGTCATGTACAATTATGGAATTAATACTCGAACATATTTTGAAAATAAATATATTTACTCACATTTAAACTTGTAAATATTTTTCGACACCAAACTTTGAATGTTAATAACTTTTCCGCACGAACTCCATTTGGAACATATCATATATGTAAATTAATTAAAAAATCACCGTGAACACAATGGTACACGTTTCGTAACCAAATTCCAGTAATTCAAAAATGTTTGTTTTCCATTTTTCATAATTGTTGTAATTATTTTAATTACTTTTATTATTAAAAATACATGGTGTTACATCTATCTCTGCCTGCATCATATCATGCGACAATGGCTTAGCACTTTGAGTTTTTTTGTAACGCCATACCCTAAGAGTCACATCAACAAAGACTATTACTAAGTAACACCGTCTACTAGTTTAGAAAATAGGTTTGGTTAGGAGCGACCATCCATAAATGAGTACTAAATACGTTGATTTATTACTTTGTATTTTTCTCCTTACTTCATATGGACCGATGTACTTATTTCATATTTAACATAAAATTACGGTGGTACGTATCAATTTAGAACAAAATACAAGCATAAACACATATAGCATATTTCTAGACACAGAATACACATATAAATAATGAAAATACAAGAATATAGTGCTATACACATGAATGGTTCCTAAAAACATATACAATGCAACATGTCCCAAAAAAGAATATACAAACATAGACACAAATACTCGGCTACTCGTCTTAAGTACTAGCCTCAAGTAAGATCATCCACGATGATACCAAAGCACAGCATGAATCTGACGCGAGTAATTAACCCTATATAACTTGGTCTTGTCCGCATACATAAAATACAAGGGTCATTATAGCTTAACATATCAGTTAGAACATGATATGTGAAAATTCACATGAGAGATAATCCTTTTTCGTAAGAAAAGGAGTAACATATACTCAGATCAAAATATAGCAAACGTGATAAGATCACATAATCAACATATAAGTTATTCATGTAAGGTAAGAACATAAAACACAGATGTTTCTATCAACACAAATTATCTGAGTTTTAAGGCTAGGATTTATAAGATTTTGAATCACATTAAACGCAGGACGGGAACTACAGAAATCACATAACATGGAACTCATCAGGAATTCAAACCATGGAAATGTGATCACCTTATATATAAATCCACAGTGCTTTAAGGCTATATGTATATATATGACAATCATCAACAAAATGCGAAAACATTTAGAAATCACAAATTTTAGAAATAAAAATAGTAAAATCTAGAAACTAATAAAAAATGAATCCAAATCACAATAGAAAGTCGAAGCAATGCCTCATGTACATATTATAGTGTTCGAACCTTGCCAAGTAATAATCAATAAACATGGTTCCTAATGCAGATGACACATGGTCTAATGCAAATGGCTCGAAAGCCCAATGCAGAAGGCCCGAAGGTCTAGCACAAATGGGTCGAAAGCCTAACACAAATGACCTGGAGTCTAGTACCAGAAATATCACAGAATGTGTCACAAAACCTCAAATGGTAACCCAAATAGTTAGAATACTGTATCCCATACCATACATTCTCACGTATCGGTCTATCAGTAGTCAGCTAATTCTATATTATTGTAACTTCATTCACACATGTTAGGAATTAATGGATATAATATACCTAGGTGTCCCTTTCCATGTGGTTTATCATATCGTTTAAGTCATTTTCTCATTCTCACGAAGAGTGCAAAAACATATACTTTTATATAGAAAATACTTACTTTAAGAAAACGAGTTATATAACTATTTTCAAAAACATTTTGGAAATTGTTTACCAGAAAAGTATCTTTATAATAAAAAGTAAATACATATATATAAGATAGCTCAAATACACACATATATATATACACACAAATTGATTTATGAAATATTTGTTTCAAAGATAGTTTGAAACAAGGATTTCTTTAAAATCAATTTACAAAACATGTGCATAAAATCATTAAACTCAAATGAAATTCATAGAGATTGACACATGAAAGATTACATGAAAACCCATTAATTCATAAATATGAATTGACATTAATTTTGGATTTCCGATAATTAGAACAAACCATCTGAAAACACTTAAAATAGGGCATTGAAAACACATAACAGTTGGAAATTCAAAGGAATAAAGCACCAAAAACCAGGAATCAAGGTACAAAAGAGCTTGATCTAATGCTACAGTCCTCCATACACTAAGTCGACCTGAAAATAGGAATGTGTCGACCTTCATGCTCCATGGGTCAACCATTATATTGGTTCATTCAGGTCACATGATGACCTTTCTCATGCTAGTACCATACAAGAATATTTCTTGCTTCAAACTCAATTATAAGCGTGAGTTTAAACAAGTTTTAGAAGGGTTTTGAGCTCGATTCCAAGCACACATAGAGGGAAACGTCCAAGCAAAAAATTTAAAAAATATAACATGGATTCAAGAGAAAAAAGGAGTTATATGTTCTTTAAGATCAATATTGACAGAGTTTTTACTGTAAAGTCATAAATTCCAAAACATGCTTACAATAGACCATAAATACACAGAGAAACGTAGATTCAACAATATACACAATTTGAGATGAATTACAACGATTTAGCTTGTCTAAAAAATGATTTTGAGCTTCCAGCACATGTAGAATTGAAAAGAACTAACATACAACCACAAGGACATCTATTTTAACTTCTTTTCCTAATTTCAGAAATTGGATGCTTAGATCTCTAAAAAGATTTTGATCTTTCGTTAGAATTCACTTATACAACTCTCTCTTATTTTGATTTTTAGAATGCCTTAGATTAAAAATTTAAGGAGGGACGTTGCCATTTTTTTCTTTAGGTTTTTGAATATAGGAAGAAGAAATATAAAGAAAAATAAGCACATATAAAAATTTATTTCTTCCAGATATTTCTTTTGCTAATTAATTTGGATATTGGGCTCATGTTTGATCCATTTAGGCTTAATGGTACTAACTTTAATTATATTATGCTAAGTGCTGCTAAGCAACTGTAACAGCCCGCATTTTACGTATTGGAGGATCGTAAAATATTTTTATTTTATTTCATGAGGGTTGGATCATTCTCAAATTTTGATATGTTTCTTAAGGGATGTAAGCCATGTCCATAATTTTTACCAATTTTGTTTATGACCAATTTGCCCCTGTCAGTCTTGTACAGGGCATAACTTTTGACTTGGGTCGAATCAGCTGGTGAGACGTGTGCCATTGGAAAGGAAATGATGATTGTCTTTCCGTAAAGTGGTTACATTAAAGATTTGCTCAGCGGTTTAGGAGGAATTGCTGTTTTAATGATTTAACAATTGGTTGTTCAAGTTTGTGAAACCTTAATGGGATGATTTGGAGAGACCCATTAGTGGGCTAGTGGAAGGGTATAAATAGGGGGTGGAAGGTATAGAAATGGTTTAATTTATCTATGCTCTCATTTAGTGTCCTATGTTCCCCCTTTCTTTAACACCTTTCCACCATTAAAAATCAATTCTAAAGGAAGAAATCGAAGATCTACACCATTTGAGGCTAGATCCACATCAATTGAAGTGAGAATTCATCGAATCAAGGGGTTTGGTTTGAATTGCTTGTTGTCCGGAATCTTATTTGCATTGATTTTAGTTGGTTTGGGAGAATCAATCAGTGATTTGCATCTCTCACATTGATTCAATGAAGTATATGAATGTTTGATCATGTTTTTCATCAAATTCAAGTGTTTTACCATAGACCTATACCTTGTTAAGTCCATTTTCATATGAATCACCCTAGGAACTAATTTAGCAAGTTTAATCAGTAATTTCTATGTCATTCCATATGCATATGCAAGTTAGATCCATAAATCTGTTCATATGCTCATTTATCATGATTTTGGTGAAATTGATATAACATGTGATGAAAATCATCGTTTTCATGTTGCTAGTGATTTCATATCATGTTTGTGGTCATATTTGATGTGTTGGACAAGTTGGTTTCATCGAATTTATCGTTTGGCGAAGTTTTGGTCAAAATTGGAGTTGCATTGCGGTGGTGCGGGTTTTGGGTCGGTCAAGGTTGGGTCGGTCGGCCTCTTCCGGGTCGATCGGGTAGTACAACTGCGGTACAAGATGTAGTACGAGGCGCAGTACAAATGAACTGGTCGGGTCGGTCCATATTGATCGGGTCGGTCAAGTGGGAGTTAATCAAGGCAGGTGTTTGGGACGGTCCAAGGTGGGTAGGTCAGAGACCGGGTCAGTCGATCATGTCCTTCAAAGTGGGTTGGTCATGCACCCAAAAATTTGGACCGGTCTTCTGGTCGGTTATGGTGGTGATGGGCGGGTCGATCATTCATGTCCAAATCAAAGCCTGGTCGGTCATATGTCTGGTCGGTCAGTCAGGGTGGAGGCTTCCGGGTCAGTTATTTCTGAAAAGTTTTATTTTTTGGGTACGACTCAGATTTAAACAAAAAGGTCTGAAAAAAATAGTTTTCGAGGGAAACCCGTCGAACCCTAACCGCAGCACAGTGATGTAATTTGGCCCGGTAATGGTGTGACTTCGAAGTAAATTCAAGTAGAAAGGTTCGAAGTGTTGAACGGTGTTCGTTGGTCGATGTAGAACAGCGAATGAAGTGACAACTCAAAGGTCATGAGTTGGTGGATTATGGTTGCTCGAGAAGGATTCTTGGCTATGAAAAGTCGCCGAGTTAGATGACTAGAGATGCAAAGGCTAAGAGATTATCGTTGTCGTAAGTTTTAGCAGGCTCAAAGCAGGGGCACAGCAGGGGCACCTAAAAGACCGGTTGTTGGTCGAGTACCCTGGGTATCGTTGATAGTCCTAGTTGTCAAGGTTGGACATACATACGTATCGTTGAAAACTGTATGGAGTTTATGCTAGAACTGGGGTTACCATTAGCCCTTGACAGATGGGAAGGTTGGTCGTCATACAATTAACAATGGTTTCAAACCAGGATTGGCGGTGATAGCCAGAGTCAGTCATGGATATTTGATTGTTTGGATGCTCTATTTGTACCATCTCATGTAGATTGTCCAACGTCAAAGGAGATGTTCCTTGGGTGCTTGTTTGATATTTTTTTAGGCCTCTGGGGCTTGTGCTTGAGGGATGTTGAATTCGATTAAGATGGTTTACATGAGATATATAATCTGGATGTCATGAGTGCTGTGCCATGATTGAATGGGTGTTCTGGTTTCCATGGATGAATGGTTAATTGTATAATGTAAAGGCTACCACTGTCTGATGTGGGGAAGATAGGGTTGAGTTCTTCACTGGTGTTGTAGGTAGATTAGTATGTTTGTCTATCCCTTCTCATATACTTTATTGTTAAGTTTGTTAGCTATTTTATCGCTCACTAAGACTGTTGTCTGACTCAAGGTTTTATGTTTCTCTCTTATTACCTTTGGTTGTTCATCCATTTTTGGATGGGCAGACTAGGTGGCAGGTGACAGGTGATTACTTAGTGTGGATGATGTAGCTATTCGGAGGAGAGTAGGAGGTTGGCGTACTATTTTTCTACTATATAATATTTGGATTTCCGCTTTTTGTTATTCTCTGAGTGCTGCAATGAGGAAAAGTTGTATAAACACTACTTCCAAGTGTATGGATATTACGTTCTAGTTGTTATGAAGTCTATTGTTTTCTGCTTCACTATTACTACATGTTGTATATGTTCTATTATATTTTATCCTAGCACTATGAGTTACGAGAGGTTACGATGTTGTTGTTTACTTACTCTGATGATCGTCCATAGCTGCCTAGCACACCTTTCAGTGCATTATTCCTCTTGTTTAGTGCAGGGGTTATGGGCGGTTGTCACAGCAGCATCAACTAGTACATGTTTTATACTCTTTCCACTTAGCACACATTTATACCAAATTAACATAAAAACTATAAAGCCCCTAAATCCTATGAAATATTATTCAAAAATTTAGATAATGGTAATTAAATAGGGAAAATGTGATGGATGAGGAAATAAGAATTGTGCTTAACAAATTAATTAGAATGTTGTCCTTAGAAAAAAAAATTAACTAATCAAATGTGCATAATAGTGGGGAGATACGAGGAGGGGAAAGTTGGAACTTTCAACCCACATATATAATACTCTCTTCTATTACCTTCATTATGCTCATTTTCTAAAACCTAAAAGAAAACTAAAGAAGAGGTTGGCCATTTAAGCTTAGGAGTAGAAGAAGAAAAAGCTAGGAAACTTATAGCTTGGACATTTACACCAATAAATCTCACAACCTCAATCTAACCAAGGTGAATGATACCTTTATCCATTGTCATTTCAGTTGTCTATGTATGTCTGATAGATTTTAAGTTGTTAATGGTTGTTTTCGTGTTGTTATTAATGTTACATGCTTGATATGTAATTACCATATTTGGTTTCGTGATATATGTTTAATATGCTTGGAAATGAATAAGATTATAGGCCAAAATCTATAGTTAGAAATATCCAAATAATATGAAATTTTGATATGATATGGGTTATATAATTATGAAAATGGGTTTTGAATTTCTTAATTTTATATATTTTATATGAGTTTATTATGAATTTCCTAAGGGTGTTTTACTTAAGTAAAGGTTACACGTTAATCATAATATTAAAGTTTGTGTTTACATGTTCTTGTATTTTGTATTTTTGTACTGTACGAAGTACTAGAATATGTTAATATTTTTGTCCAAACACTTTTTATAGATCACATGGGTTTTGACATATACAATGGAGTTAGTAAAAAGATATGCTATACAGAGAACTAAATTGGTTTTGCCTAAAATTACCATCAGTGTCATTTCCAGATCCAGAAGCACCCATCCTATATTGTTGGAACCACACCTCGGTGGTTTGAATGCTTAAAATATCAAAAGTGTGGTATATAAAGTATTCAGACTTCTACCTCTTTCCCATTAGTTTCAGATTGCTTTTGATGCTTATAATTATTTTAGCTTTGGAAGATAGCCGCTATACAAGAGCCTTTCGCCTTGACTCCTTTTGCTATTGTCAAAAGGTTGCTTTTCAATAAATGAACTAATTTAAAAAAAAAAGGAATTTTAAACTGTGAATTTGAAAAGAATACAGGCTTTCTCCTCTGCACCTTTAAGTAGAACTGAAAGAGTCTTGTTTTTCTTGAATTTATATTCAATGATGTTGTTGCCTCCTTTCCTTCGGTCTTTGAAAAAGGGATCCCTTAATGGAAACTATATTTGAATTAAAGGGTTATTTCCTTATGCCTTGAAAGTTGTTTTCTAACTTCACTGTACAAGGATATATATGTTAGCACTTCACTACCTTTCAAAAGCCGAAAGGGGTTTTTATATTGTAAATGTTTAAAAAAAAAGATAGGGGAACACTGTCTCAACACCCTTAGTCTGCTGCAGAGGGGTGAGTTTATTACATAAACTTTAATGTTGAATTGCTTGATGGTTTATTATTGGGTCGTTGCCCATTGAGCCTACTGACATAACGATGCCGATAGGATGTTACGATGAATCATTATCTTAGAGTTAGGCTGGCACAAAAATTTTGAACAGGTTGAAAAGTAACATAAGTGCCATCTATCCTTCTGGCAGTGGATATACAAGGGATTTTTTCCATAAAACCATTTCATAAAATTGTTTTATAAAATGCTTTTGAATCCAAGTCTTAAGCCTATGTCCGTGTCGACAACTCTAGTGTCAACAGAATTTTTCATATAATTATTTTCTGAAAATACTTAGAGGTTTATCCTTTATCATTATCTAGACGATAGGTCACATTCCACACTATGTTTTCTAATCCGAATCATATGATTTCAAAACTCTTGAAGCCATTTCCCATGATTACATGCCTTTATAAATATATTTTCTATAAAATACTTCCTTCGATGAAGATGTGGTCGATAAAGAACTTTTCTAAAATCAGATATTTTGAGGATTCACATTTATGGATGTCAGCGTCGGTGATGACAACATAACTTCCATTAAATGTTTTCTAAAAGGGAATAGATGCTTTTCATCTATTTCCTTCCCCCATTTATTCGACGATAGGCATTGGATGTTTTTACTTATGTGAAGCTAGAAGGGTTATTTCTTTTGAAATAGATTGAATAAGGACTTGGTTACCTATGTGGGAGTCGAGGGAGATTGGGAATGACGTTGTTATCATACCCATTGATGTATAAATTGGACCGTGATTAGAAATCATTGAAATGGTCATGTTGTTTAATGGTTGGTCATTGGTTAGACTTTGCATTTGTGTGAAACACTAGAAGGGTAAAATGGGTTGAAAGTTGGGAAACACCAGTTAGATGAAATTGTAAATAACTATATTCAAGCCCATTACATTTCACAGTACAGGGGAAATTAACAAGGAGATTTCTATTTTGTATTAGCAGGAGTTACTCAGCGAAGCACATGGTGGGAACCGAAAGAGGGAAGTTGGTTCCATGTTATGAGGATGTGACTCCATGAAGCATATTACGGGGATCATAGGTAGAATGAGGCTTTGGCTCCATTTACTAGCAAAGTTGTTTTTTTGCGAAGCACAATACGAGAGTTGACGAAATAGGAAATGATAAGTAAAATATAGAATTTATTAAGATGGTTTCCAATGTAATAGGGATGGGAATCCATTTTGTGTTACATGTTATATATTGTTATATATATATATATATTATTGTGATCATTATACTAACCATTAATGTGTAGGAGCATAGGAGTAGTCTTGCTTGATAGCATGATTCTAGCAAGAGGGGAACTCATTCCGCTATGTGGCGTGGCCTCGTTATATATCATTTGTGATGGGTTGAAAGGTTATTATTCACACCATTTTTTGAATGACTCGTAGTTTTTGCGTTTTCCCCTTAAACTCTTAGGTACTTAACTGAGTAGTCTGTGGGTTATGGTCTTTTAGTATCTTCTTCGAACAAACTTTCGGAGTCGAGCAGGAGACCATAGATATGTAGGAATTATGTTGTGTTTTGTTTTGATTGTTAGTTGTATGTATTAGCAAATTTATAACTGCCACTATCTAGACTCTGATCAACCAAGGGGACATCTTCATATGTTCCTCTCGGAGATTGTATTTTGGAATAACTTATATTTTCTCCAAACGGGTAACACAAATGGTTATGTGAATGAAATATTTATCAATTAATGTTTTGTGAATTTTTCATAATCCAATGTTTTCTGTTGTTATGGTTAATTAACATTCATTTTTCTATCATTGAAATTGACACTAGAGATGATAGCATTTTTTGTAGCATTTGGTTTTATTTACAATTTAGGATCAAATCATGGTTTATGTAGACTTAAATAACCATTTCTCAGTATGATTTTCTAACTAAAACCCAAAGATTAGAGGAGTATTCTAAGGGTCGAGATAAGTAAACTACGCATATTTGTATTTGTGTAATATTAACATGTGTATACTCTATAGTCTTAGGGTCACCCTTTAGTGTCTTACTAAAGTTTTCTTTGGAAAGGAAGTATGATATGGAGAGAATAAGTGCAAGGATGAATACTATTGGATGAAGCAACATAACTGACGGAAATGCTCGACTTGATTCTAGCGAAGGTTAAAGTCGAAGGGGTAATGAGAACCAAGGTGCTGCTACTCCATTAGTAGACATGAGAACTTATTCCAGACTTATATTAAGATGTTATAAGCAAGAGCTTCTGTTAGTCCAAGAAGAGTTAATCTCAGAGCGCAAGTTGGAAACAACTATAAGAAATTGAGTAGGGATTATACTAGTTTAAGAGAAAAAACATTCCTTGGAACGGAAGATGTTGTTGCTATCGATACTTGATTGATACATTATGAAAGAATATTTGGATACTCAGGTTTGACTAATGAGAAGAAGAGAAGGTTAGCGTCAGGGCTGCTGCAGAATAATGCTTTCCATTGGTGGAATGGGGTTATGGTATGGATACCGGAGGAAGGAATCACTTGAGAATACTTTTGGAGGATGCTAAGGGAAATATTCATTTCAAAACATGCATAGTCCCTGATGATGGGAAAATTTGATGAGTTGAAACAAGGAGAGATTTCAATAGTGGAGTATGTTGCAAAGTTTAATGAACTGTCTCGTTACACTTTTGGGAAAATAGATACTGTTATCTTAAGGAATGAGAAGTTTATAAAAGGGCTTACGTTTGCGATTATGAAAGCGGCTATGCCTCATTTACGTGACCCCAATGATGTCGTAGTTGAGATGACTATTCGTAATGAAGAGATGCTTAAGGAGGTTGAGAGACCCAGTGGAATCCAGAACTTTAGAAGAAAGAAAAAGAAATTCTTTAAAGGAAAGAAAGCTTGGAAGTGAGGAAAGCTAAAGAAGAATAAGCGTAATTTGTTTTCTTTAAGTGCCATCAGAAAGGCTATTATATGACAAAGTTTAAAGAAATTATAGCTAGAATCAATGTTGTGAGGCGTAATATCAGGGGCTACAATTGTAATCGGCCTGGAAATTATAAAAATAATTGTTTGAAAGTAGTAAAGGATAAAGTGCTTGCTATGGGGCCTTCAGCTTTTGGATTCACTTCTGCAGAGAAAGGGAGATCAATGTTAGAAGGTATGCTTTTGTTTTGTAACACACTTGCTAAATTTTTGTTTGACATTGGTGCATCATTCATTTATCTCTAGATGCATTGTCGATAAATTATCTCTGGAGCCATCATACCTTGTTACTTACTATTAACCGTGTTTTTGGTCAACACCAGAATTATGTCTAAGGATGTGGACTTGAGGGAACCAAAGGGTCATTTAGTTCCTACAAGCATGAGTTAGTTCATCATTTCCTAGATATCAAGGTCTTAATCCCAAAGATTAGTTACCCTTCCTTCAAGAAGTGATTATTAGGCTTATGAGACTTAAGGATCAATAGTTTCCTTGGGATAAGGGTTCCCTAAGCACAATGCAAGATAGAAAAATAAGCAGATTGTAAAAGGGTACTATGGAAATTAAGCTTGCGCATGAGGCTTAGCCATAGGGAAGTAATAAGGAAATAAGTGAAAAAGTAGTAAATAAATGCATGGAACTGATCACAAGTGTCGATTCTCTCTTTATTGATCACTTTGTTGAGGTCATAGAAGTTTCTAGGTAAATTCGTTAAATTGATTTACAAATTAGGGTTTACTCTCTAAGAAAACGAATACCAAATTTGGGAATGAGAAAGTCCCCTAAAATGAGACCCATGGGGTCCTATGTATAGACAAATTACGCCCCCTTTTGTAACGTTCAGCAACAGCCGGCTTTCGGATTCAGCAATGACATATGATGTCAGTGTCGGCCGCATCAGTTGCTTTCAGTGCTGGCTTCCGGGTTTCGGCTTCTTTTCTTTACTGAGTGTTGTTATCGGTTTCTCCTTGCTCATGAAATTTGTGTCACCTCTTCGTAGTGTATAGATACCAAGCATGTTAGTATGGATAGCTTCTTCTAACTTCTTTCGATTTTGATGGTAATCCTTGATTTTGATAGAAAACTCATGCTTTGCCTTGCTTCCATGACTTCTGAGTACTCCCTTTAATTTAGCCTCCCTTTTGGTGTCCATATCGACACTAAGCATGTTAGTGTGGACAACCTCTCTTCCCTTTTATTTTTGATTTCTTAGACAATCATTGGATCTGGTATCGGCTTGGTGACAAAGTTGCTTTGAAATTTTTCATGGTGACTTCGAAGTTATTTCCTAGTGTCAGTATTGATACCAAGCAAGTTGGTATCGACAGTATTTTGCTCCATCGCTAGGGGTGTAAATCGATCGGACTAGACCGGACGAAGGCGTGTTTAGTTTCTATCCTAAAAAAATCAGACCGAACACAGACCAAATAAAAAAATTTCTTGGACAAATTTCGCTGTCCTAATTCGTATCCTAAATAATATCTGTTGTAACAACCCATATTTTCAATAACCTGTTATAACATAAATCGAGGCAGAATTTAATTCTAACATCTGAATCAAGGGAAACGGGCTGTGCCATTGCGTTCGTCTCGGAAAAATACGCGAAATAGAGTCCGAGTTTTCGAAAATCGGAGTCCGTATGACCCGATTAAGGCCCAACGAAGTTTTCAGAAAATTCCAAAGTAAAAACAGATTTCAAATTCAAGTTTGAATTTGGATATTTGGGCCAGTTTGGGCCAGGCGGGAGAATTCCCGCCAGAACACCCAAGTCGACAGCCCTGTCGACTTGGGAGTCGACTTGGTTGGACCCAAGTCGACAGCCCTGTCGACTTGGCTGTCGACTTGGTCCAGCCGGGCTGTTTAGCCTGGTGCACCATTTTGAGAATGTGTTGAGCTTGGGGGCCAGATTCGGTTTTGAGGGATGAGATTGGAACTAGTGTTTAATCCTATGGCCTAAAACACTTGCCTAATCTATAAATAAGACCCTAACCTAGCCCTAAATCATCATTAATCTGTCCTACAACTAAACTATGGCAAAATCAATCCTCTCATGGCCTCCACTCTCTTCATAAAATTTCTAAATAAATTCCTAAGTGATTTTCCATGCATACAAGTGTTTTCAAACTTGTATGAGCATTATTAGCTTGCATTCAAGTCAAGTTCTTATATTAGCATCATAAAGGAAGAATTTTTGATCATTTTGGCTTGCATTTTGGGTTTAATAAGGGCTTTGTCATATTTTTGTGACTTCTTAATCATTGTAAGCCCTATTCTACTTTCATACTTAAACTTTAAAGTTAAATGTATGATATGCAAGTTTATATGCGAGTTTACTATGTTATGAAATGCAAGTTTATCATGTTATGCAAGTTTTCTATGATGTAATATGCAAGTTTATCATGTTATGCAAGTATGTTATGATGTGATATGCAAGTTCATCAAGTTATGTCATGCAAGTTTGATATGCAAGTTGTCATATGATATGCAAGTTATGTTATGTAAGTTTGATATGCAAGTTGTCATATGATATGCAAGTTATGCTATGCAAGTTTGGGTTGAACATTTTATTCATGCTATCATGTTATGCAAGCTTATCTTGGGTTTATGAACATAAAGCTTCAAGCTTTATGCCAAAGGTTGCATTTTGGCAACATGTAAGTTATCATATCTCTTATGATAACTTGCATGTGAGGCTAAATGCGAACTTATGGCCATTTCTACATGTCATTTAGCACCATGTATCTCCAATATGCTAAGTTTGGTTCTATGCATGCTTTTGAGGCCAAAATATGTAATATGCAAGTATATGAACATATGTACATTTCATATGCCACCATGTTAAACTTGTGGCTTCAACACCCTTATGTCATGATTTATGCCAAGTTCCCTCTTTTTATCCTTTATGCGCTATTGCGATATGTAAGCGATGGGATTGCGTTTTGGGTTGGGTAAACTTAAAAGACATAAAAACATAAGCTTGGGAATTTACCTATTAAGTTAGGTCTACCCATTGGGAATTTACCTATTAAGTCAGGTCTACCCAATTGCTTGAAAACTTGTAACATGTTTTGGAAACATGATGGACATGACACTTAGAAAAGATAAGTGTGGCCAACTCGAGGTTGGGTTGAGTTTGTAGCGTAAACCTACCCGGAACCGACCGGCTTAACTAGTTACTACAAACAATAGGACCCAATGTGAGAAGTTGGTCATGTTGTACCTTGGACCCGAGGTTAGACAAGTTGTGGTGTATAGCTACCCGGACCCGCCCGGCTTAACTAGTGACCGCAACAAAGTCTAATGTGAGAGGTTAAGGCGCATTAAATTAATTAATGCCTCATGATTAGGGTTAAGTCATGGTCCACTTTGTACTTAACCAATTTGGGCTCGGTAGATTAATCGGGGTTAAGTCGTGAACTCATCGTTACACTTAACCAAGTTAATCCATGATTAGCAAGGGGGTTAAACCGTACTTAACCCACTAGAAAAATCCTAGCAATAGGGGCCCACTCCAGCAGTAATCCCAAGTTAGTATCATCATGACCCTAGGGACTAGGCTAGGGTGGGGGCACGATTACTGGATTGGAGGTAAGTGACCAAAAGCGACGGCAGAGGGTACGCCGGTGTAGTTCCGGGCGGACCATGGTCGTGCACATAGTCCGAAGCTGGGGAAAGAATGCACGGGTACCAGTAGATCGAGTCTGTGCACTCATGTTTATGGTGTCCAGGGGTTGCCACCCTAGGGCTTGATACACCCGACGGGAGACCCTGCACAGTCTGACTACAATCATGTTTGGGCCGTATTGACACCAACACGTGACGAGTTTGGCTTAGGGAGCCGATCGACTAGACCGTGGGGTTGGACCTTGTATTAGGGTCATTTCATGTTATTGGGCCAAAGCTTGGGCCAAGGGATCAATACTTGTTTAATTCAAGTCATGTTAGTTTGCTAGTACACATGTGGTGCAAAATCTTAACCCTGATTATGCGATGACACCTTTATCTTCCTTGTTAGTTAATCATCATGCTAGTATGTTGTTATCCTTATGATCATACCTACTTCTCATGCCAGTTAACTTTATCAGTTTACATTGATTGTAGTAGGGCTTACTCAGTCTTTTTGACTGACCTTTTTTCTTTCGCCTCTTTTCTTCCGTCCCCCCCCCCAGGTTCTCAGGGAGGGAATATTGGAGCTTAGCTGGATTTCAGACTGCTTGCTTGTGGAATTTAGCTCATGTGCGGTTTGACATGAAGCTAGTTGTGGCTATCACTTCTTTGGGGATTAGTATTTATGTACTTCAGTTTTCAGTTGATGTTGTTTTATCTAGACATGTTTATTTGGGAATTTGACATTATGATGTAACAGACTTATTTTGAAATGGTTTAAAATCTTCCGCTGTTTTATCTATGTTATTTACTCTGTTTACGCATATACATATGTTCTTGTTCTGCCTTGATATATCATTATGCATGTTTACCTGATTCAAACGCCCCTCCAAGGTCAGAGTGCTTGCAAGAGTCACCCTGGCGGAGGTGGGGTGTTACATTTGGTATCAGAGCCTATGGTTTACGAGAAGGAACAAAAAGGTTTTTAGAAAACTTTTGAAAACTATTTTCAAAACCAAGTATAAAGTATTTTCCAAAGAAAAGTCTAGTTTATTTTTAAAGGCTATTCCCCAAAAAGCCATTAGCAAAATTCCTTCGTTTTTTTTCGCCATTCTGAATCTGTCTTTTTCTTCGTTTTCAGCATGGCTGATAACTTTGCTATTCCGGAGGGAGTGCACGTACCTGTTTGGTATAGGAGACTTTTGGAGGCTAGGGCGACCGAAGCCGGCCCCGCAGATGTTCCTCCTCCTCCTCCTCCGGTAGTTAATATTCCTCCTCCTGTCGCTAATGTTCCTCCTCCTCCTGTCGCTGAGGTTCCTCTTCCTCCCCCCCTCCTCAACATCCTCAAGCTGACTTCGCAAAGACTTGCAAAGTTTTCAAAGCAATGGGTGGCAAGAACTTTCAAGGCACTGAGACTTTTGTAGAGGCCAGAAATTGGTTGAAAGAGACCGAGGATTTATTTGCTATCTTTGGGATAGACGATCAGAGGAAGCTCTTGTTGGCGGTTTGGCTTATGAAGGATGAAGCCGCTTATTGGTGGGAAGTCACCAATGGTACTAGGCCTGTTGGGACTTGGGCCGATTTCAGGGCAAGGTTCATGCTTAAGTTTCTATCTTCTGTTGAGGAGAATCTGCAAATGGAGAGGTTCATAACTCTGAGACAAGGGGATATGTCTGTCAAAGAATATGTGAACAAGTTCAATCAGTTAGCTCGTTTTGGCTTGGATATGGTGAATACTCCTTAGAAGAAGGCTCTTCGTTTTGCTAGAGGATTGAATGAGCCGTTGCAGGGATTGGCTATGTCACATATTCCCCATGGGGCCACGTTTGAGAGTTTGGTTGATATGGCATTACTTCAGGGAGATGTCAAGAAAGAGACCAAGGTGAATGATGCTCAAGCCAAGAAGACTGATTCCCAGGAAAAAGGAAATCAGGGTAATCCAAGTGGTCAAAGCAGTCAAGGCAATCAGAACAAGAACAAGAGTCAAGGCAACAAGGGGAACAACAACAAGGGCAAGAACAACAAGGGGAAGTGCCATTATTGCGGTTCAGTTGGGCATCTTATTAAGGATTGTAAGAAGAGGAAAAGGAAGAATGGTGAATGCTTTTTCTGTGGTGAGACTAGACATTTCAGTAAGGATTGCCCGAGGAAGCAAGGGCAAGGCCAGGGTCAGACTCAGCGTGCTGGACCTTCAGGAGGGCAAGTTCATGCTCTCAATGTCGCTCCAGTTCCCGATCGAGGTAGTATTTCTGTTGAGAGCCTTGTATATATTTCTGATTTTCCAGTTCGTACCTTGTTTGATTCTGGTGCATCGCATAGCTTTATCTCATCTGATCTTGTTGATAGTTTGCACCTTAGTACTAGCTTGGTAGATGATCCCGTCTGTTTCTCAAATCCTATTGGGGGTTCCGCCCATTTGTCTATGATATGTGGGGATTTGAGGATCTCTATACTGAGTGTAGAGTTCTTGTGTAGTGCTTATGTTCTTGGTTTCAGGGGATACGGATTGATATTGGGTATGGATTGGTTGTCCAGATATGGAGCCATCCTTGATTGTGAGCATAGGGTTGTGAGGCTCGTGACTCGCCTCGGAAACACCCTAGAGATTTCTTGTGATCCGAGAGGTCCCGTCATGTTGTGCTATCTGGAATCACTCGACTCGTCAATGGAAACTCTTCAGTCTGTGAGAGTGGTTCGAGAGTATCCAGATGTTTTCGATGAAGTTAGGGGGTTGCCCCCTAAGCGAGAGATTGATTTCCGCATTTATCTGGTGGATAATGCAAAGACTGTTTCTTTGCCCGTTCGGCATATGGCTCCGCGTGAAAGGCGGGAGCTAAGTAAGCAAGTGAAGGAATTGCTTGAGAAGAACTTCATTAGACGAAGCATATCTGAATGGGGAGCGCCTGTGGTGTTTGCTACCAAGGCAGATGGTTCTCTCCGACTTTGTGTTGACTGTCGAGAGTTGAATAAGCTGATTAAGAAGAACAGACACCCGTTACCGAGGATTGATGACCTCTTTGACCAGCTTGTCGGTGCTTCTGTTTTCTCTCAGCTTGATCATGCTACGGGTTTCCATCAGCTCAGGGTAGCTGAAGATAGTATAGACAAGACTGCGTTCAGAACCCCAGATGGATTCTTCGAATGGCTTGTCATGCCGTTCGGCTTGACTAATGCACCCGCATATTTCATGGACTTGATGAGTAGGGTGTTCAGGGAGTTCTTGAACAAGTTTGTCGTGGTCTTCGTAGATGATATTCTGATCTTCTCTAAGGATGAGGAAGAGCACGCAAGGCATCTCATGGAGGTGATGGATACGCTTAGAGCGCATCAGTTGAAGGCCAAGTTCTCCAAGTGTCACTTTTGGAGAAGGGAAGTTAGATTCCTTGGGCATATAGTATCTAAGCAAGGCTTAGCGGTGGATCCCGCCAAGGTAGTTGCAGTTCAGGATTGGAAGACTCCAAGGAATGCAACCGAAGTGAGAAGTTTTCTAGGTCTGGCGGGTTTTTACCGGAAGTTCATCAAGGACTTCGCGAAGATTTCCGCTCCTCTCACTAAATTGACGAAGAAGAATTTAGTTTTTGCTTGGAGCATAGAATGCGAGCTTGCTTTTCAGAAGCTCAAGAGAGCTCTCACATTAGCACCTGTTCTAGCTTTGCCCGATGGAGCACTACAACAAAATGACCATATTACAACTTTAATTTTACAACGGTGGTAAAAGCACCGTTGTATTAAATGGGTTTTTACAACGGTGGTAAAAGCACCGTTGTAACAAATGATTTTTTACAACGGTGGTAAAAACACCGTTGTAATAAATGGTTTTTTACAACTGTCAGTTCCCTAAAGTTGTAATAAACATATTTTTAACAACTTTTTACTTTGTTAGTTGTAATAGATGCGCATTACAAACTTCATGTTTATAATATCTATATTTAATAACCAATTATATTAATATTTAATAATAACTAATAATTAATAATAAACTTAGGAATCAATAATATTTATTAATTATTATTAAATAATTACTATTTAATAACTAATAATTTATTTTTAATAGTTAATGTATGTTAACTGCTTATTAATCAATAATTAGTAACATACATTATCAGCTTTTAATAATTATTAATCGATTATATCTAAGTTGAAATAATTAAAAGTTAAATAATAACTATTATTAATAAGTAATATTTGTTTTGGTAACTCTTTTTCTAATATAACTAATATATACTAATTAATTTCTAATAATTAATAGTTAAATTAGAAAGTCGTTTAAACTTATTTTTAGTAACTCTTTTTTCTATTTCTTGCATTAGAAACCTATTAAATATTAATAACAACTTATATTTAATAATTAGTAATATTAACATTTAAGAATAATTCATATTCAATAATAAATTTACAAATTAATATCAATTACTATTAATTACTATTAGATTAGATAAAAAATGCTTAATTGATGATTAATAAATAATAGTTACTTTTTAAAAATTAGATTAAATATTTAATAGTATATAATCAATAACATTTACATAATAATTCACTTTTAATAGTTGGAATTCAATTATAACTTTGAAGAAATAGGTAATTATTAATAATAACTAATATTAATCGGTAATATTTAATATTTGAGCAAAAATCAATTCTTAAAAAATTCATATTATATTTATATTTAATATAAAATTTTACTTATTAATTCTAAATTATAATTTTTAATTCTCTAAGTTTTGGTGAAATTTTAATTGTAACCGATGGAAAACTGACGGTCATGTTAAATGCAAATTAAACAATGAAATTTAATGGCTGTAATTTAATTAACAGATAATTCACTATTAAATGCTACTAATTAGTACTTAACAATAAAATTTTATAATATGTAAAAGTGGTTACAAGTTAAAATTCAGTATTTTGCTAATAATAATAGTAATAAATTGAACAAAAAAGTACAAAATAACATGCCACGTTTGATTTGAATGGCATGTAACGCAACATGCTAGGGGCTAAAGAAATTTCTTGGCATGTAACGCAACATGCCACGTTGGCTCCAAGGAACGAAATTTCTTGGCTCCAAAACGAAATTTTCGGATGTAATCACCTCGTCAATTCAAACTCCAGCCTCCAAATGTCCTCCCAAACCCTAATCCAAATTCAAGATCTCCCGAAACCCACTGAAATTATCCGGACCGAACTATTCGACTACAATTCCAAATTCCATTTTTCCATTTTTCCCCAAAGCTTAGAACAATGGCCACCGAAGAGAAAAATCCTTTCCCTAAATCAAAAATCCGAACTTTCCCTAAATTAATGGCCAGAGCCTTCGTCGCCGCTCTCTCTCCACCTCCTCGGCGTCGCTTGAAGCACCATAACCGCCTTCGAAGCCTTGTTCGCAAGTGAGCCACCAGCAACCGAGTTTCCCCCTAATCAAATTGAAGAACCCTAGCACCGCTTCTGCAATCAAAGTCACCCCATTGAGCACACGGTCTACACCTCCTTGCCGTTCAGTGTAAGTGAGTACCTCCTCACTCATGATAAATCTTTTTTTCAAGTTTGCAACTTTAATCTGAAACCGAAATAAAATAGTAGTTTGTTTGTACTACTTTAAAATTGAGTCGCCCATTAGTTGGTTAGTTTTTGATGCATGAATTTTGGTATACTATTGTGTTGTGGCTTCCAGAATCTTTGCACAGCAGTTAGATATGATAATGAGTTGCGAACCAGTTTGTTTACTATTGTGGTTTTGACTGATATGAGCTGTGTTCGTCATCATATGGGAGACTGAAGGACAGGTGATGTATATTTGGCTCCTTGGTGACTTAGTTCAGAGTTTGGTGTTATGGAGTTTTAGGGAGTGTGTCTTATTGATTTTTTCTAGCAATTGAAACTTCCATGGGTGCGAATGCGTACGAACAGTTTAATGCATCTTATTTCAGCTGTTGAGTTTTCTACATGGCTTTTAGTGGTCTGGGCTGAGCTTGTAATTATGATGGTTACATCTTTCAGGTTTATGCATAGACTACTGCATATCAACCACTTGTTGCTGGCATTTTTTTTCAAACAAGACATGGCTGTTGGAGAATAGTAAAATGAGTTCGAACATTAGCACCGTTGATTTTGCATTATGGTAATTCCACCGTGTTTAGAACAAAGGTATCATTTATTTATGTTTGCTTCCATTACCTTTTCTTTTGTTTTGTGGTGTTGATGCTTGCAATTTGGATGCAAAAATTTTTAGTTATCTTGCTTATATGCTTGAAGGTTTTGCTTGGTGGTGGCAAGCTGTTGCTTATTTCTGCTAATTTCCAGCAAAGCTCATGCTCTTAAAAAGGAGACAGCAATTTCATTTTTTTTAATTTTTTTTGGCATAGTAAAACAAAATACTGAAAATTATGTTCCATTTTGAAGCTCGCAGATTCTTGCTTACTTGTTCCTTCCTACCTTTTAACTGTTGCTTGCATTTCTTTTTTGGGGTAAGCAAGTTAAAATAACCGACTTTCCATGTTTAAATTTTGCTTTTTTGGGGTATGAACAATGTACAGGTTAAAATAGGAAATCTTGGGGAAGCAGCAGTAGTAGAAAGGAACCATGCAGCACGCACAATGACCAGAACACCCGAATACATGGCACATGAACTATACGAAGAGAACTACACAGAGCAAGTATATTTACTCATTCGGGATGTGCCTAATCGAAATGGTCACTCTCGAAATACTCATTTGTGATGTGCCTAGAGCTAGATCGTCTGCCTCAGATTTGTTGAGCGATCAGTTTGTAGGGAGGAATGTATGTATTGTTATGACTGTATTATGTAAAAGTGAGTTATACGATAGTGGATCACAAAGTTGTAATAATTCAAATATTGAAATAAAATATTTAATTGATTATTTCAGTTCAGTGTAGTATCATTTTATTCAATATATATATTTATTTTTATATGAAATGTAATGTATAACGAAACAAAAATCATATTGTTATAATTAATTGTAGTAGGAATTACTACAACGGTGAAAAAAAGTTGTAATATCTATTACTACAACAGTGCAAAAATGTTGTAATATGTATTACTACAACGGTGGAAAACAGTTGTAAAATATACATTTAACAACGGTGTTGCAACGGTGGATAAAAGTTGTAAAAGATTTCAGTCTATTACAACTTCTTCATAGACGACGGTGGCTCCACCGTTGTAAAAAGTCTTTTACAACTGTTTTCCACCGTTGTAATAGGGTAATTTTGTTGTAGTGGAGGGAAGTTATTTACAGTATACACCGATGCATGTGGCACGGGGTTAGGAGCTGTTCTTATGCAAGAAGGAAGAGTGATATGCTTTGGCGGTAGACAACTCAAAGTGCATGAGAAGAATTATCCCACTCATGACTTAGAGTTGGCAGCAATAGTATATGCACTCAAGGCTTGGCGCCATTATCTTCTGGGAGAAAGATTTGAGCTTTATACCGATCACAAGTCATTGAAGTATCTCTTTTCTCAGAAGGATCTGAATCTGAGGCAACAAAGATGGATGGAATTCTTGGCGTCCTATTATTTTGAGATAACCTATACCCCTGGCAAGGGGAATGTGGTGGCTGATGCATTGAGTAGAAGAAGGTTGACCCTAAGTCCTCTATTCGTTGAGATGAAGAATTTAGAATATGTGGCAACCTTTGATTTCTCTTTGGCGGTTGAGTCAATGACCGGTTCTTTAGCATCTCTGGAACTCAGACCTACCCTTCTTGATCAAGTTGGGGCTTCGCAGAGAGAAGACCCTCAGATAGTTGAGATTATGGATAAGCTAATTCGAGGAAAGACGTCTAGTCATCTCGCTCGATATTCTATTGATGACAAGGGTTGGCTGAGGAGAGACGGAAGGTTATGTGTTCCCATGGTAGAAGATTTAATAAGAAAGGTTCTTGAGGAAGCGCATCGCTCTAAGTTGACTATACATCTAGGCGGAGATAAGATGTATAAAGATATGAAGCGCATTTTCTTTTGGCCTGGGATGAAGAAGGATGTGGCAGAGTTTGTCTCTAGATGTATCATTTGCCAGCAAGTTAAGGCCGAGTCAAAGAAGCCCGGTGGGCTATTGCATCCTCTAGACGTTCCACTATGGAAGTGGGAGAGTATTTCCATGGATTTTATCGATGGGCTACCAAGGTCAAGGAAAGGGAATACGAGCATTTGGGTTATTGTGGACAGACTTACGAAGAGTGCTCATTTCATTCCGGTAAAGAGCAAGAGGACCGCATCTTAGCTAGCGTCTGTATATCTTCGTGAGATTGTGAGACTTCATGGAGTCCCTTCTAGTATAGTCAGTGACCGTGACCCAATCTTTACAAGTCAATTCTGGAATAGCTTGCAAGAAGCCATGGGCACGAGGTTGAATCTAAGTACTGCTTTTCACCCACAGACGGACGGTCAAACCGAAAGGGTGAATAGGGTACTCGAGGATCTGTTGAGGCTTTGTATTATGGATTTTGGTGGTACTTGGGAAGACCATCTTCCTCTTGTTGAGTTTGCATATAATAACAGTTATCAGGCAAGCATAGGGATGGCACCATTTGAAGCTTTATATGGGAGGCCGTGCAAGTCGCCTACATGTTGGTGGGAGACTACAGATAAGCTTATACTTGGGCCTGATATGGTCAGAGATACGTCCGAGAAGGTCGATTTGATTCGGAGATGGATGAAAGCGGCCCAAGACCGACAGAAATCCTATGCTGATAAGCGAAGAACTGATTTGGAGTTTGATGTTGGGGATATGGTTTTCGTGAAGGTTTCTCCTTTGCGGAATGTGGTCCGATTTGGAGCCGTTGGGAAGTTGGCGCCGAGGTTTGTTGGACCATTCCCTATTATAGAGAGGATCGGGCAGATGGCTTATAGAGTGAAGTTGCCCAAAAAGCTTGCCGGAGTACACGATGTTTTTCATGTCTCGCATCTCCGGAAGTGTTTACATGAATCAGCATAGGTTGTTGAGCCGAGTGTTCTGAAAGATGTAGAAGTAGAGAAAGAGGCTACCTTGAGGAGAGCTCCGATTCGTATCTTGGGGACGGAGACCAAGAAGCTAAGGAATCGAGAGGTCAAATTAGTGAAGGTTCAATGGGGTGAAGCCGAAGAAGACGCATCTTGGGAAACCGAGGAGAAGATGCGTGGGCTTTATCCATTCCTTTTTGAGGGTACACTCTCAATCTCTTTTCTTTGTTAGCATATCTTTCTATTTGCTATCTATGTTTATCTAGTTTATCGTGTTAATCTTGTCATGAGAACCTTAGGTAGAAAACCTTTGGACGAAACATGTGTTTGAAACATGTTATGCTTGATGGTTGCAAGTGGTTGCAAGTGTTTGCAAGTGGTTACTCGTGGATGCATTATACACGTTAGGCACTAGATCGTCTCACACACTCCTCATATTGCATGTGCATGAGTGTTTATGCTTATTCATGGATGAAAATTTTTGTGTTATCACATGGATGTTGCATATGGGTGTATGTTATGTGCACACATGTAGATGTTATACATTATGTTAGGAATTGCATACATATGGATTCATTTCACTAACATAATTTGCATTGATGGTATTTGCATTAGATAAGTACATATACACACACCTTCGCATATGTTCATACAACATTTAGAATCTTGTAAGGACAATGATTGCTCGTGGATGATGTTTTGAGTAGATGGATGTTGGATGGTAGGATACGTTCTTCCTAACTTGAAGATTTCGGGGACGAAATCCTTTAAGGAGGGGAGAATGTAACAACCCGTATTTTCAATAACCTGTTATAACATAAATCGAGGCAGAATTTAATTCTAACATCTGAATCAAGGGAAACGGGCTGTGCCATTGCGTTCGTCTCGGAAAAATACGCGAAATAGAGTCCGAGTTTTCGAAAATCGGAGTCCGTATGACCCGATTAAGGCCCAACGAAGTTTTCAGAAAATTCCAAAGTAAAAACAGATTTCAAATTCAAGTTTGAATTTGGATATTTGGGCCAGTTTGGACCAGGCGGGAGAATTCCCGCCAGAACACCCAAGTCGACAGCCCTGTCGACTTGGGAGTCGACTTGGTTGGACCCAAGTCGACAGCCCTGTCGACTTGGCTGTCGACTTGGTCCAGCCGGGCTGTTTAGCCTGGTGCACCATTTTGAGAATGTATTGAGCTTGGGGGCCAGATTCGGTTTTGAGGGCTGAGATTGGAACTAGGGTTTAATCCTATGGCCTAAAACACTTGCCTAATCTATAAATAAGACCCTAACCTAGCCCTAAATCATCATTAATCTATCCTACAACTAAACTATGGCAAAATCAATCCTCTCATGGCCTCCACTCTCTTCATAAAATTTCTAAATAAATTCCTAAGTGATTTTCCATGCATACAAGTGTTTTCAAACTTGTATGAGCATTATTAGCTTGCATTCAAGTCAAGTTCTTATATTAGCATCATAAAGGAAGAATTTTTGATCATTTTGGCTTGCATTTTGGGTTTAATAAGGGCTTTGTCATATATTTGTGACTTCTTAATCATTGTAAGCCCTATTCTACTTTCATACTTAAACTTTAAAGTTAAATGTATGATATGCAAGTTTATATGCGAGTTTACTATGTTATGAAATGCAAGTTTATCATGTTATGCAAGTTTTCTATGATGTAATATGCAAGTTTATCATGTTATGCAAGTATGTTATGATGTGATATGCAAGTTCATCAAGTTATGTCATGCAAGTTTGATATGCAAGTTGTCATATGATATGCAAGTTATGTTATGTAAGTTTGATATGCAAGTTGTCATATGATATGCAAGTTATGCTATGCAAGTTTGGGTTGAACATTTTATTCATGCTATCATGTTATGCAAGCTTATCTTGGGTTTATGAACATAAAGCTTCAAGCTTTATGCCAAAGGTTGCATTTTGGCAACATGTAAGTTATCATATCTCTTATGCTAACTTGCATGTGAGGCTAAATGCGAACTTATGGCCATTTCTACATGTCATTTAGCACCATGTATCTCCAATATGCTAAGTTTGGTTCTATGCATGCTTTTGAGGCCAAAATATGTAATATGCAAGTATATGAACATATGTACATTTCATATGCCACCATGTTAAACATGTGGCTTCAACACCCTTATGTCATGATTTATGCCAAGTTCCCTCTTTTTATCCTTTATGCGCTATTGCGATATGTAAGCGATGGGATTGCGTTTGGGGTTGGGTAAACTTAAAAGACATAAAAACATAAGCTTGGGAATTTACCTATTAAGTTAGGTCTACCCATTGGGAATTTACCTACTAAGTTAGGTCTACCCAATTGCTTGAAAACTTGTAACATGTTTTGGAAACATGATGGACATGACACTTAGAAAAGATAAGTGTGGCCAACTCGAGGTTGGGTTGAGTTTGTAGCGTAAACCTACCCGGAACCGACCGACTTAACTAGTTGCTACAAACAATAGGACCCAATGTGAGAAGTTGGTCATGTTGTACCTTGGACCCGAGGTTAGACAAGTTGTGGTGTAAAGCTACCCGGACACGCCCGGCTTAACTAGTGACCGCAACAAAGTCTAATGTGATAGGTTAAGGCGCATTAAATTAATTAATGCCTCATGATTAGGGTTAAGTCATGGTCCACTTTGTACTTAACCAATTTGGGCTCGGTAGATTAATCGGGGTTAAGTCGTGAACTCATCGTTACACTTAACCAAGTTAATCCATGATTAGCAAGGGGGTTAAACCGTACTTAACCCACTAGAAAAATCCTAGCAATAGGGGCCCACTCCAGCAGTAATCCCAAGTTAGTATCATCATGACCCTAGGGACTAGGCTAGGGTGGGGGCACGATTACTGGACTAGAGGTAAGTGACCAAAAGCGACGGCAGAGGGTACGCCGGTGTAGTTCCGGGCGGACCATGGTCGTGCACATAGTCCGAAGCCGGGGAAAGCATGCACGGGTACCAGTAGATCGAGACTGTGCACTCATGTTTGTGGTGTCCAGGGGTTGCCACCCTAGGGCTTGATACACCCGACGGGAGACCCTGCACAGTCTGACTACAATCATGTTTGGGCCGTATTGACACCAACACGTGACGAGTTAGGCTTAGGGAGCCGATCGACTAGACCGTGGGGTTGGACCTTGTATTAGGGTCATTTTATGTTATTGGGCCAAAGCTTGGGCCAAGGGATCAATACTTGTTTAATTCAAGTCATGTTAGTTTGCTAGTACACCTGTGGTGCAAAATCTTAACCCTGATTATGCGATGACACCTTTATCTTCCTTGTTAGTTAATCATCATGCTAGTATGTTGTTATCCTTATGATCATACCTTCTTCTCATGCCAGTTAACTTTATCAGTTTACATTGATTGTAGTAGGGCTTACTCAGTCTTTTTGACTGACCTGTTTTCTTTCGCCTCTTTTCTTCCGTTCCCCCCCCCCCCAGGTTCTCAGGGAGGGAATATTGGAGCTTAGCTGGATTTCAGACTGCTTGCTTGTGGAATTTAGCTCATGTGCGGTTTGACATGAAGCTAGTTGTGGCTATCACTTCTTTGGGGATTAGTATTTATGTACTTCAGTTTTCAGTTGATGTTGTTTTATCTAGACTTGTTTATTTGGGAATTTGACATTATGATGTAACAGACTTATTTTGAAATGGTTTAAAATCTTCCGCTGTTTTGTTTATGTTATTTACTCTGTTTACGCATATACATATGTTCTTGTTCTGCCTTGATATATCATTATGCATGTTTACCTGATTCAAACGCCCCTCCAAGGTCAGAGTGCTTGCAAGAGTCACCCTGGCGGAGGTGGGGTGTTACATCGTCGAACACGGACATATGTTTTTTGGACATGGACACGACCGAACTCAGTCAGACATGGCTATTTATATCACATTTTATTAAATTTTCTCTCAACTATATATACCGAATTACAGGAAATTCGGATGAATTCAGACAAACACGGACCAAGCATGATTTTTTCTCATACAAATTTTGTTGTCCTAATTTGTGTCCTACAAGAGAATTGGATGGACGTATTTCAGTCACAGACATCGTACATTCGTACAAAATTTACTGCCATATCTATCCCACTTGGTTTGGTGCTTCCTTTTCATGGTTTTGTAACCTGGTATCAGATCACATGTTTCGATCATCTCACATTGTTTGTTTCTTGTGTCAAATTATGTGGTTTCAGAGTTGATACCAGGTTGGTTGCTTTCGATGTCAGGACCGCTTTGCCTCTATCTTACCTTGTATCGGTACCAAGCTATATCTCTTATATTGGCACTGATAGCCTATAGTCTGAACTTTCTCTTCTTACTTTCGGTATCGACTATCCTTACTGATTTAATGTCGGTTGTATACTTTCGATGCCTTCTTCTGGTGTTAGTTGTTCTCCGATACGCCTTCACCCGTATTCAGTTTCGATGTCGAAATTTGGTAGTAACATTTGCCAACCAGTGAAGGGTCATTTTAGACCTTTCAAGACAAAACATTTTGACCTTCGTATTATACTATCTTGAAAGCAAAATGTTTCTCGTCTATTGAACTTCTGGAATTTATACGGTCCGTTGGTCGACATTCATCTGTGTGGTCAGGATTAGATGATCTTTTGGTATAAATATTCTTCTTCTTCTTACTTTTTCACCTACGAGGAATCAAACTCAAGCAATATTACTGTTCTTTGAGATTTCCCAAACTTTCCAGAATTACAAATTCGACACCTTTTTATAAGTGCTTAATTGATTAATATTAGAGTTTAAAAACTTATTCTTCTAGCTTGATTATGAAATTTTTCGAGCTTTTTAGCTTATGATTTTCAACTAGAATGAGATCAAGTAATAGAAACAGCTTAAATAGTCATTAATGGCAGATAGTATGGGTTATTTACTTTTTTCGACATATCTTCGGGGTCTAAAATGAAAAATCCATATATAAAGGATTCAAATTTTACTGTAAAGTTGACATCACTTTTTTGGTGTCAATGGATTCAATGTCAATCCATTGTCGGTCTACCTTAATTTTGGTTTTTGTGACACCGATACATAAGTTCATTTTAGTTTGGACATAGTTAGTATTGAAACAATGTAAAAGTTTTATTGAAAACCTTGCATTCCCTTTTTCCCAGTATCAGTAATATCTTGAGGTTCCGACATTGAAATACTTTTATTTTCAGCTCATCGGTTCCGGGTTTTAATCTTTTCTCGATTATTAGTTAAGCTTTTTATATCGATACTCAAACACTTGGTTCCGGTGGGACCGGGACCAAGAATTTTAGCTATCTTAACTTTACTCCCCCGACATCAGAGCCTTCCGTTATTTTGGTTTTGGTGTCTGGGCGGTTAGTATGATCGACACCAAATGCTTAACCATTTTCAGTCATATGTGAAGTGTGCAACCATATATGAATTTTGTCAAGAATTTGATCCTAATGATTCATGTCTTGTTCTAACTTTTATAGGTATTTCGAATAACTTACATCAATGAGTTTGCATGATAATTTTAGTCTTATAAACAAATGCTTATATTAGATTATCATGCTAATTCTTATTATGGAATATTGTCATCTAGCAGTACAATGTCTGAAGAGCACAATATTGGTAAATTAAAGTCAAGAATCTCTACTACACCTCGACCAAAGAAAGAAATTGTTCCTTAGTACTCTCTCATCCATACCCAAGATGAATTAAATATTATTCTTAAGAGACTTAATATAACTGAAGTAGATATCATTACTGCTTCCAGTCAAGACACCATTCAGAACCCATCTGAGGGATTCTTTGCATACACGGCCATTCATATTTGGCATGGAGGTTTCATTCCTTTCCTAGATTTTATTTTTTAATTCTTGCATCACCTAGGAATTGCTTACATTTAGCTTTCCCCAAATACCTACACCCTTCTCTTATGCCTGAAGATTCTAGCACTCTAGTCGCGTTAACCTTCCCTTAGTGTCAACCTTCTCCATTATTTTCTGCGTTTGTCTAAAGGAGCGGATTTGTTTACTCTTCGTTCAAATCCTACAAAAAGACTGGTTATCGGTAGCATTAATAAGTTTAGAGATTGGAAAAACCAAATTTTCTATATCATGTCTCCTCCTAGTATTTCTGGCTCTTTTGTCAACCCTAGTGAGCCTTTTATTTTTTTATGACAACTTAGTTATTTATGTGCTATGTTTTGTATTGTTTCTTTTTATCCCCAACTCCCAAAAGGATAAGCTTAAGTGATGGGGAAGCTCGAGCTAGTGAATCTATTTATAAGACATCTGAGAAGTTGGGATAGCGATCAATATTGCTAACTTTAGATAACCTTCGCAAACATGCCCTCCTTCCCCTTGGACAAAATGTTTCAGGGCAACCACCCTTTCACTTTTCCTGCTCTGATCACTTGTCCTTAGGTTTTGATTCGTTTTCTCCTTCGACTAACTTGTTTCCTGGAACTCTAGGTTAGATTGCTATTCTATAATGATTCCAAGTTCCTGTTTTGTGTTTTAGTGTTCTTTATTCTTGTTTTCATAACATTGTCATATTTGATCGGTTACCCAAGATGTAGATGAGACAACTACCATTGTCGCCATGGTCCAATCTAGAGATTTAGCTGCAAAATGACTTGCTTTAGCTGTCGCTGATAAACCTTCTAAAAGGCGTAAGGGTGAAACTTTTGCCCCTCCCTGTATTTGTAAAGAAATTGTTGCCCTGTCTATCGAGCAACCAATGCCTATTCATGTTGTTCCTTTTGTCGATATTACTCCTAATGTTAACTCTTCTCAAATGGAAACTACAGGAAGTGATTTTGTTGCTAGTTTCTCAATGTCCGATCCTTAGGAAGCTTTGGATTTAAGGGAGCATGAGTTAACCTCAATCTCCCCCCCCCCCCCCCCCATTATGATGTTCCCTCGACGTCTCCTTTATTGACCTTTGATTTTGATAAAATTGTAAAGTCTGCTCTATCTCCTCTACCGACATTTCCAACATGTCACTTCCTTCTTCTTCCTCAGATTTGGCAAGTTTTCAACATTATTATATCAAGCAACATCTCTTGGTATATTCCTATTCTTTCCAACTTTTCTTTGCCTCTAGTTATAATACAAAAATTAATATGGCTCTCTTCTTTTCACATATCCAAGGGCTGGTTTTCTCTTTGAAAGGTGATTTCTTCGTCATTCGCCAAAATGATAAACATAAGGAGGAGAAGGCCACTTTAGAGTCTAAAGTTAACGCTTTAACTATAGCAAAGGAGAAAGGTGACGAGGAGTGTGTAAGGCTGAAAACATCTCTTGAAAAGGCTGAGTCGGAGCTCAAAAGGGAGAGAGAAACCAATAATGTTCTGTCTGATAAGGTTTTAGAACTTGAGAATGATCGGGTGAGTATGGTAGCTAATCACACCAATAAATTGAAAGTAAAGGATGATGTGCTTTCTAATGCTTGGCGAGTGTTAGACCAAAAAATGGTTCTAACACCCAAATGATAATTCTAAATGAAATAGAAAATAAAAACAAGGAGAACACAAGATTTATAGTGGTTCGGCATTAAAGAGCCTACGTCCACTTTATACTTCTTTGATGGATGATTCAAATACAAATACAATGTTGATTATCACTCAATATCACTAATACAATTGATAATTCCTCTCAAAGTTTTATGAAATATGCTCCAAAAGTTGATGGTGATATGAATGAAGCAATGGAATTCGTTGGTATGAGAGCTAGTGTGAAGATTTTTCCAAAAAGATCCCTAAAATGGTGCATTATGGGGTATTTATAGGCTGAAATTCAACCCGGATCGATGCCACGTGGGGTCCATCCCGTGTGATTCGGGATCGGATGCTCAGAGATATTGCCAGCACATCAGAAACATGGGATATTGGATTAAACTGCTCTGAATTTATGGGAGAACGTGGGGCGTAACTGTTGCGACGATGGTCCTTGATTTGGATTGGATATCCATAACACCGAACCGGCTCGAGTTCTGACATCCAGAGCTTGTTCGTACACAACGAAGCTTAAAAGAGACCCGCTTCGGTTAGGGGGTCCGATTCGATCAGAATAGATGTTCACTGCTTCTCTTACTCTTGTTTACACTTACCACTTGATTCTTTAGCTTTGAGTAGCCTAACCACAAAGCAGGCCAGAATTTTTCCCCTTCGAAGTATGCTTTTGTTGAAGATAAATTATGCTTCAAAATAGTCAACCTCTCAGCCCCTAGACCAGTGTCGTTCAATAGCTGTATCCACACGTTCGTAACGCCGCATCATTTCATGAAGTAGTGTTTTCGACATTTGCGGAGTTTATAAATATACCATGTAATGCATGAATTAAACCTGTTATCTTCAATAACTTTAAGGCTTCACTTTAAAGTTTGAGCATTTCCTTCAGGTAATTTCTGATATTTGTATTGAGATTCAAAGGTTATCTCTTGAATTTTTATTCCATGTGTTGCGTTATATTCTTTCGAATTAACCTTTTATGCTTGGATTCGGATCAGTTTAGTTCGATCTGCATTGTGTTTGGCCCTTACCACATTATTGGACCAAAAAAGGCCTTAAACTTATCTATCTTCTTTTTCCGTTTGTATCGTACTGGGCTATCTGATCCGATGGAACATGAAGAGTCTTTTTGTTCATGTATAAATTTGTACTTTCCTTATTTCTAAATTCTTTCTTTCATTGTCGTCCTTCCCAAAACTTAAGATAGAAAAACCCTAGTTCTCGGATTCTCGAGAAATTCCTTCAACTTTTGAATTAGATCCATAGGTTTGTTTTCAATTCTTATTTCACTTAATTTCTTCCCATATTAACTCGAAATTGGGGTCAAATAGGATAATTTTACCTAATGCAACATTCGATACATCGCCTGGACCCATCAGTTCACCGCCGTCTTTGCTGGTGGTCTTATCGCCAATTCGAGGTTGTGGTTGATATGGTCTAAGCTCACACCGAAGACATCACTTCATGAATACTTTATCATAAGCGAGCATTAGAAAATGAAAGGGTTTGGTGTTCTTGGAGAGGCGGAAAAGAAGTGTAACAACCTGGAATTTGGGGCCAAATTAAAATTTTTATTTCAGAAATTTTAATAGGTTTAGGATATTTAAAATGATTTAATTTAAATAATAGGGACTAAAAATTTTGTTTTATGTCATGGATTTTTAAAATAGGGGATTTACGGTGAATTGTTAATGAATTGTAAAAAAAAAAGAAAAATTTAATTTAAGTCATTTAAAGAGGAATTTTTTTTGTAATTTTCTTTATATGAGTAAACGTGGAAAGTTAGAATTCAATATTGGTATATTTAATAAAATTTATTAGTGCATTTATTTAATTAACCTTTGAAATCCTTTCCTAAAACTCTTGCTTAAATTAACCCTTCATCTATTCACTTTCTTTGCCAAAATAATCTATCAATTTATTAGTTTCTTTCCCTAACTCATTGACATAATTAAATCAAACCAAATTCAGTGGAATTATATATATATATATATATATATATACTTGATAAAATTTAATTACAATTGAAACAAAACACTAAAAATCGTTGTATTAACTAACTTGAATTTTTATATGTGAATTTGTTTTTTTAAAATATAGTAAATGCTTGGCAATTATTTAAGTAATCAAAGCCATACATATAGAGTGTAGCATACTCAAATATTGAAATATAAAATACTATAACACAAATACCCCATTCTCTCTCTTCCTTTCATATACAAATATGTAAGAAGTTGACAAAACTTTCCACTCTTCATCTTTTACTAATAATCGAAATAGATTTGGTGTCACACTTTTTTGGTGTACGCCTGAACTGACAAAAATTCCCTTTACTAATAATTGTAATGTAACATATATCTTTCTTCTTTATTAATAATTCTCTATAGATTAGGAAAAACTTACACTTGGGATCCTAAAAACAAACACATATGATAAAAAGAATTAAATCTTTTACAAATAATCGAAATAGATTTGGTGTCACACTTTTTTGGTGTACGCTTGAACTGACAAAAATGCCCTTTACTAATAATTGTAATGTAACATATATCTTTCTTCTTTATTAATAATTCTCTATAGATTAGGAAAAACTTACACTTGGGATCCTAAAAACAAACACATATGATAAAAAGAATTAAATCAAGGAAGAAACAGAAAGTAATTAAAGTTAAATAGCAATGTTCCTTTAATTAGCAGTGCGCATCATTAATGGCATTAATAGAGACATAATTGGGAATAACGCTAAAATTTGAAAGCAGACAATTAAATCTAGAAGGGTAACATGCATGCTAATACACATGTATATATTTACTTCATATAAATATATAGAGCATAAATTTTAGAAGTAATGCATGTTTGAATTCGAAAATAAATGCGCATCGTAAATGGAATTAAATCACGCAATAAAAGGGAGCTTAATTATGTTAGTCAAGTAACTTCTAATTAAAAACAATTGAAACAAATACGTGTAAATATATATGGACATATTTATTTCAAGAGTATGTGCACGCGTATTAATTCCAGAAATAATCGCATTTGAAATTGAAATTTTATGTGTGTTAAGAATGGAATTTTTTTTCAATAAAACTAGAAATAAAAATAAATGTTTTGAATAACGGTCACATGAATTAACAGCATGAATTAGAAACAGAAGAAAATTAATACGCAATAATAAAAATAGGAAAATAAAAAGAAACTATCGAGCAAATAAATATGCAAAAAAATAAAATGGGAAAGAAATATACCAGGCCATGTACTAACGACATATTTTTATTTTGTTGAATGACTCAGATTTTATTATCTTATATCGGATGGATACAAAAAGTTTGGACATCTATAAATAAACTTACAGCTCATAACTCTCAAATTCATATTTTTTGATCGGGTGCTGAAGCCCTGCCACTCCCTTTCTCCTCCAAATTCTTTAGAATTAGAAAAATATAAGATGTGCACTATCCATTCGAGATTTGAAGGCAAATGCAGTATATTCAAGATTTAGATGTCCAAATTTCCTATCGAAACATATTTATAGATTCAAATTGAAAAGAAAATGGAAAATAAATGAAGATAAGCGGATTTAAATTTTTATTTTTAATAAAGGTATATATCATCGACTGACTCAGGTTAAATTAATAAGATATTCTCTTAGTCTTTTTTACGCGTTAGATCTTATGTTGAATTTTGGATATGTGCAAACTATGCATAAATCACCAATATTGACATATGTATACAATATTTGTTGGAACGATATTCCATGCGCGCACGTGTGCCGTCACCACGCGCAAAGCGCGTGCCGTGACGCTTGTTAATAATAAATTACATACTTATTACAACCTACGTCACATAGACCTTAAGGGTATGACAAATTTTGTTTCTCTTCTCTTTATTGACATATAACATTTAAACCTTAAGAGTACACCTTTAGCTAGTACTTATATATGCACAATTTTGAAGGTGGAATTACATATTTCATATGGTTAAGAGTGCTAATATTATATGCTAAACTTATGAAAATTTAAAACCTTTATGAACGCGGTTTCCAACTTCATAAACCTATATTCCATGGCATTCATTAGCAGTTTATTTCAGGTTTAACAAAAAATGGTCCATCCCTATTTCTCTATTATTATGTTTCCTTATTATATTCACACGTTACATAATTCCAATTTCAAAACATATACATCTCAAACCACTCAATTTATTAATTAATATCATTCATTTCGTAATTAATTTTCTTAATTGATTGCTTACTCAATTTAACTATTATCTCCATGAATTCTTCTTCGTTGCAACGTTAATTTGTAAATTGTTTCATTCTCCTTCCTTGATGCTTCCATTATAAATTTACTATTTACACATGTTTTAATATTTCCAAACTCCAAATATATACCACTAGTTAGACATTATATTGTTATAAATATATATTAAATTTCTTTCTTATTTTTGTAACATGCATTAATTTCATGCTTTTGTTTCCAATAAACTTTATTTTCAAGTTTTAAAATTCAAATGTTCATGTATGCACCTATACACATAAGCTATTAATTTAACTTAATTCCAACTCTTATATATCAACATACAGTTATTTTTATGAAAATAAATTAATTAAAATAAAGAATACAGTATATATATGGGCGTAATATGTATAACCCTAGTCTCAAATACCTAACCGCCGCCCCTCTAAATTTTAATGGCCTGGTTTCTTCCGTTTTATTTCTTTAATTCCTCCCGTCATACACCAAATTATATTATGAAATTAACAAGAAGATTGAAAAGATTTGTTCCCTCATCAAGATCGTACGGTGATGATGTAAAATGGTGGCATAAATCGTTCTATTGTTAGGCATGAAGTCAAGCCATTCGAAGTGGGTTTCAACGCCTAAGGTGACGGCGGGTTCAACCAAGCTCGTGGCGGCGGTAGACGAGATGTAGAGCTCTGGCGTGGTGCTTCTTGATTGAGGTTCAGTCCCCTTGAGATGCACGCGCAAGGGAAGTTCGAGTATGAACGATTTGGGTTCGTTCGGTCCTGAAGTAACGAAGAGGGAGGAACGGGTTTAGGCAATGTAATTAGGGGGTGAGTTAAATCTTAATTATTATTTAATTATAAAATATGTAATCAAATATATAAAAGTGCGTATCTTTTGCATATGAGCACGGAACGGAACGAATCTGGATCCGTTGGAATCATAAAAATGAGAGCTTCACAATGAAATAGACCAGGACCAAAACGGAGCACTTTGGAAATTCAGCCAAATTTAATCGTGAACAGAAATTAAACCAATCGATGTGAGAAATCCTATTCCTTTTTATTTTATTTTATATAATGAAAATTATTGAATCATAATATGTGGTTTGTTCTAGGATTTGTATTGTGAAATTATATTCTATATGATTTTATCTATGATTGTGTTGTTATGTAAATTGATAGATTTGGTGATGTATGTGCTAAACAGAACTGTTAGAACAAAAATTACGAATTGTGGAAAAAGGAATTGGGAGGCAAAAATTGTCATTGTTGACAAACTAGAATGATTTAAAACCCAATCATCATCTTGTGTAAATTAACGATTGTGTAAATTAGGAAAATAGTGAAATCAAATTCTCATGTTATTTTAATGCAAAAATTTACAATTATGTAAATTAGAAAATAGTGAGACAAACCCTTATGTTATGTTTGTTGATTTTAAATTTGACAATTGTGTTGATTCATGACGTATATGTTAACACCCAAATATAGTTGTTGTTCATGTGTTATAATTAAATTTAGTATATATATATATATATATATGGGATCATGACCATATTTTGACACCAAACTTATAAATTTGGTTATATATTTTAATATGAATCATGATGTCAATGTTGATATCATAAATTTTTGTTCGTTTCATGCTTGGATCATCACCATATGTTGTACCATATGTGAATTTGTTGAAACATGAAATATAAGCATATGTAATTTTTATTGAAACATGAAGATATAAACATATTGTAGCGTTTTGTTGAAACATGAGATTAAGAACATTTTAGCGTCTTTATGAAATAATGAAATAAAAAGATTAAATCTTTATGTTGCGTTTGAATGAAATAAAAAGATTAAATCTTTATGTTGCGTTTGAATGAAATGAGAAGATTAAATCGTTAGGTTGCGGCTGTAGTCAAAGAATGATACTTTACGTTGTAAAATAAATTTACATTTTTAAATGTAAATAAAAAGAATGGACATTACATTTTTAATGTAGATTAAAAGGACATTTTTTTTAATTAAAGAATGACATTTTTGTCGCTATGTCATTTTAGATAAAATGAACATATATTTTAGCGTATGTCATTTAGATAAAATGAACATATATTTTAGCGTATGTCATGAACATATATTTTAGCGTACGTCATTTTAGATAAAATGAACATATATTTTAGCGTATGTCATTTTAGATAAAATGAACACATATTTTAATGTATGTCAAATTCAGTTGAAATGAACATAATTTTAGCATTATGTAAATTTATGATATGAATTATATTTTAGCGTTGAGAGAAAATATGTTTACATTAGATATGTTTATATTAGGAATGTTGCATTAGAAAATATGTTTGCATTAGATATGTCTACATTAGAAATGTCTACCTTAGAAATGTGTACATTAGGGATAATGAATATAAATTTAGTATTATGTCACATTAGAAACAAAACACCATTTTTGTTAAGAATATGTTATGTAATTAAACATGACATTTTGTTAAGATTATGTTAGGAAAATAAAAATAACATTTCTGTTAGAAATGGCATATTAGGATAAAAAAATACCATTTATGTTATAATAATGTCGCTTTCTAATTTATTAGAAGTGGGAAGAAAGAAATGTCACTTTTTATTTTATTAGAATCAACAATGTAAAATAGTCACTTTGTTAGCATTGATTCAACAAAAAAATATTCTTGTTATGTTAACATGAAGTGTTAGAAATGATGTAATTATTTTTATGTTAATATGAATGGTTAGAATTGTTAAACATTAAGAATATTCTTTTCATTGTTTACATGTAATGTTAGAAAAGTTTCATATGTTGAAAACATTATTTTCAACATGCTTATATAGAAAGGAAAGAAAATTTGTTAGAAAAGGATAAGTAAGTTAAAAACATTATTTTTAACATTGCTAGAAGAACATGTTAGAAAATATAAAAGGTTAAAAACCATATTCTTAACATGATAGAAAATACATGTTAGAAAATATTTATATGTTAAAAACATTAATTTTAACATGCTGAAAAGAGGAAAAGGAAACACTTATAAAAATATGCGATTACATTAAAATATTCTTTTTAGTGTAAATACAACTTAGGAAAATAAATGGTATTTTATTTGTGTTCTCAAACACAAATATAACATATAAAATAAAGTTCCCTTTTTATTTTTGCATTTCACAATGCAATTATGCCATAGAAGAATATGTACATCTTTTATTTATGTTCTCTAATGTAAATAAAACTTAGAAGTAAGAGCTTACCTTTTTATTTGCATTCCACAATGCAAATACGATATGGAAATAAAAGCGCATTTTTTTGTGTCTTCCAATGTAAATAATCATATATATAAACAAATTTCAGTTGAACGAA
Organism: Allium sativum; assembly: GCA_030737875.1. NCBI lineage: Eukaryota > Viridiplantae > Streptophyta > Magnoliopsida > Asparagales > Amaryllidaceae > Allium > Allium sativum. The sequence continues at coordinate 45,091,071 of CM060921.1, forward strand.
TCGAGCATGGTAGTTCACTTTATAGAATTGTACTTTTAATTGATTATACCGAAATATCCGACCGTCGGATTTTCCTAAATCTGTAATCGTTAGGTTCGCCTTTGGAAGATCTTTCCAACGTTATGAATTGTGTTAAATTCCAAGGTCAGATTTAGAGAAATGTGCAAAACAAATTTGGGTGAAAACAGCGCCAAGGTCGTTCTTTTGACTTGAAGCATCGTTAAATGGAATTTAATTATTTTTATATAAATAAAAATAAAGGTTGATCGTTATAAATTAACATCAACGATATAAAATGATTTTAAATATATATATGCGAGGATCATTTGAAAAGTCCGAGTTCAATCTCATTTCAAATGATCATACGACAATTAAAAGTCAAAGAGTTGAAGACGGTGATTGAAGACCGGCGATCTTCACAACGAATGGACGACGACTACTGATGCCCATGATTGGAGTAGCTACCTTGAAGGGGCTACAGTGGTGGCCGTCCAGACGAAGTGTTGATTTGTACGGATTTGGCTTTAGCTCAGACCCAGAGAATAGGCTTATAAATGGAATGTGTGTCTGACATTGTACTCCTTTGTATTGTATTTATTATTTTCTGCCAAATGTATGAATGATTGGTGGCGGAGAATTTATTCTCTCGCTTAACACCCTTTCATATATTTCGGTAAAGGATTGGTAGTGTGATATGGAGTGACAGTGTGGCATACTAAGATGCAATGATCAAGGCTTTTGTTGAAAACCAGGCCTTGCGGTTGATGATCAAAGCACGACCTGTTTAGGCAAAGCTTTGCGTATAGCGTGACTTCACGAGCCTCACACACCGACGGAGTCTAAAATGGGAGAAGGGAACGCACGGAGAGCAGCACGTTTCTTTCTAGCTAGAAGTGGTGTTTGGGCTTTAACACAGCCCGACATTTTACTTATGTGGATGATGGAATGAGGCGCCTCGGTTGATAGGTCCTATAGGACCGGGAAACGTGTGTTCAGGAATTGCCAATCCACAAACTGCAAGTGTGGACCAGCCCTGCAGGATCCAAGGGTTCTCTGCGGGGAATCCTGAGACATTAGCTAGAATGTCTCGAATCGGTAAGGAGCTCCTCCCTAGCCTTGACTCATGATGGAAACCCAATTTCCAATACGACCTCATGCTGTTTTGATTGTAGAACTAGTATGGCGACATAGTAGGATGGGGTACTATGCCGTCTAGGATTGATACAACATGATTGAAAATGTCTTTTTTGAAACATATATACACTAATAATAATATCAAATCCATTTTTAACGTATCAAGCATTTTTTACCATTATAAGGTAAAACTTTATCCTCCGGTTTGCGTTGCATTGTGTGATGGGACTTGAGTCTTATAGTGGTTTCATTTTTCTAAAAAGCATTGCGTTGTTTTACGATTTACTTATTTATTTGTTTAGTCACCTTAAGTTATGCACGGCAATCCATTGGAATAAACCCGTTCCACGTTAGCGGCGTGGTCTTTGGATTTGCCTTATTATTATTAGATTAGTCAAGTTAGATTTCTCATACCAGTCCCATGACTGACCCGTTGTTTGTTTCACTTTGCAAACTCGGTTGCCCTCTTTTCCATATGGGCAATCGAGTAGCTTTTTGCAGATATTTATCTCTTGAGCAAGATTCTGGATCGAAGGCTAAAGCTGTGTCCAGAGCATAGAAGTCTTCCGCTATTTATTGTATTTAATTTATTGAAATTTGTCTTCCGCTATAATTTTATTCGATGTACTCTGATATTCTGTACTCTGATGTAACATTATTGTAATGTTTATAAAAGTCTGTTGTTATTATTCTGATGTTGTTGTATTCCCAAAGTTAAAGTATTCGTGGATTTCTAACTTTTGGATCAGACTTGTGTGGTTTATGGTCGATCCAAAGAGCGGGAATTTACGGGTCTTTTCTGTTGGTATCAGAGCTCTGGTTAGCTCAAATCTTTGGGGGTACAACTCATTAGAACTGAACAAAAGCCTCATCAGAGATTGGATTAGTAATATCCAATAAGAATACTCATTAGAGATTGGATCAGCAGTATCCTAGAATGAGAAAACTCATTAGAGATGGGGTTAGTAATGCCCTAAAATGAGTTGAGAGTGCCCAGTTCATAATTAACGTATTTGTAATTATATGTTTTAGAAAATATGACTTTTGAATATATAAAAGTTATAAATATTTAAAAAGTTAATCAACCAATTGATTGATGATTGTGTAGTGTTATTATTAGTTCAACTATAAAATTATTTAAACCAATGAATGAATAATAAAGAGTGGAAAATTGAGTAGGATAATAAAACACTTCTAGCTTCGTTCCTTTTCGAGGACGAAAAGATTTTAAGTGGGGGAGATTGTAACAACCCAGAATTTAGGGCCAAATTAAAATTAAAATTTCAGAAATTTTAATAGGTTTAGGATATTTAAAATGATTTAATTTAAATAATACGGACTAAAAATTTTGTTTTATGTCATGGATTTTTAAAATAGGGGATTTACGGCAAATTGTTAATGAATTGTAAAAAAAAAAGAAGAAAATTTTAATTTAAGTCATTTAAAGAGGAATTTTTTTGTAGTTTTGTTTATATGAGTAAACGTGGAAAGTTAGAATTCAATATTGGTATATTTAATAAAATTTAATGGTGCATTTATTTAATTAACGTTTGAAATCCTTTCCTAAAACTCTTGCTTAAATCAACCCTTCATCTATTCAATTTCTTTGCCAAAATAATCTATCAATTTATTAGTTACTTTCCCTAACTCATTGACATAATTAAATCAAACTAAATTCAGTGGAATTATATATATATACTTGATAAAATTTAATTACAATTGAAACAAAACACTAAAAATCGTTGTATTAACTAACTTGAATTTTTATATGTGAATTTGTTTTTTTAAAATATAGTAAATGCTTGGCAATTATTTAAGTAATCAAAGCCATATATATAGAGTGTAGCATACTCAAATAATGAAACATAAAATACTATAACATAAATACCCCATTCTCTCTCATCCTTTCATATACAAATATGTAAGAAGTTGACAAAACTTTCCAGTCTTCATTAATAATAAATTACATACTTATTACAACCTATGTCACATAGACCTTAAGGGTATGACAATTTTTTTTTCTTCTATTTAATGACATTTAACATTTAAACCTTAAGGGTACACCTTTAGTCAGTACTTATATATGCACAATTTTGAAGGTGAAATTACATATTTCATATGGTTAAGAGTGCTAATCTTATATGCCAAACATATGAAAATTTAAAACCTTTATGAGCGCGGTTTCCAACATCATAAACCTATATTCCATGGCATTCGTTAGCAGTTTATTTCAGGTTTAACAAAAAATGATCCATCCCTATTTCTCCATTATTATGTTTCCTTATTATATTCACATGCTACATAATTCCAATTTCAAAACGTATATATCTTAAACCACTCAATTTATTAATTAATGTCTTTCATTTCGTAATTAATTTTCTTAATTGATTGCTTACTCAATTTAACTATTATCTCCATTAATTCTTCTTCGTTGCAACGTTAATTTGTAAATTGTTTCATTCTCCTTCCTTGATGCTTCCATTATAAATTTACTATTTACACATGTTTGAATAATTCCAAACTCCAAATATATACCACTAGTTAGACATTATATTGTTATAAATATATATTAAATTTCTTTCTTATTTTTGTAACATACATTAATTTCATGCTTTTGTTTCCAATAAACTTTATTTTCAAGTTTTAAAATCCAAACGTTCATGTATACACCTATACACATAAGCTATTAATTTAACTTGATTCCAAATCTTATATATCAACATACAGTTATTTTTATGAAAATAAATTAATTAAAATAAAGAATACAGTATATATATGGGCGTAATATGTATAACCCTAATCTCAAATACCCAGCCGCCGCCCCTCTAAATTTTAATGGCCTGGTTTCTTCCATTTTATTTCTTTAATTCCTCTCATCATACACCAAATTATATTATGAAATTAACAAGAAGATTGAAGAGATTTGTTCCCTCATCAAGATCGTACGATGATGATGTGAAATGGTGGCATAAATCATTCTATTGTTAGGCATGAAGTCAAACCGTTCGAAGTGGGTTTCAGCGCCTAATGGGGCGGCGGGTTCAACCAAGCTCGTGGCGGCGGTATACGATATGTAGAGCTCCGGCGTGGTGCTTCTTGATCGAGGTTCAATCCCCTTGAGATGCACACGCAAGGGAAGTTCGAGGATGAACGATTTGGGTTCGTTTGGTCCTGAAGTAACGAAGAGGGAGGAACGGGTTTAGGCAATGTAATTAGGGGGAGAGTTAAATCTTAATTATTATTTAATTATAAACTATGTAATCAAATATATAAAAGTACGTATCTTTTGCATATGAGCACGGAATGGAACGAAACTGGATCCGTTGGAATCATAAAAATGAGAGCTTCACAATGAAATAGACCAGGACCAAAACGGAGCACTTTGGGAATTCAACCAAATTTAATCGTGAACAGAAATTAAACCAATCGATGTGAGAAATCATATTCCTTTTTATTTTATTTTATATAATGAAAATTACTGAATCATAATATGTGGTTTGTTCTAGGATTTGTATTGTGAAATTATATTCTATATGATTTTATCTATAATTGTGTTGTTATGTAAATTGATAGATTTGGTGATGTGTGTGCTAAACAGAACTGTTAGAACAAAAATTACGAATTGTGGAAAAAGGAATTGGTAGGCAAAAATTGTCATTGTTGACAAACTAGAATGATTTAAAACCAAATCATCATCTTGTGTAAATTAACGATTGTGTAAATTAAGAAAATAGTGAAATCAAATTCTCATGTTATTTTACTAGATTTGTTAATGCAAAAATTTACGATTATGTAAATTAGAAAATAGTGAGACAAACCCTTATGTTATGTTTGTTGATTTTAAATTTGACAATTGTGTTGATTCATGACATATATGTTAACACCCAAATATAGTTGTTAATCATGTGTTATAATTAAATTTAGTATATATATACGGGATCATGACCATATGTTTACACCAAACTTATAAATTTGGTTACATATTTTAATATGAATCATGATGTGAATGTTGACATCATAAATTTTTGTTCGTTTCATGCTTGGATCATCACCATATGTTGTACCATATGAGAATTTGTTGAAACATGAAATATAAGCATATGTAATTTTGTTTGAAACATGAAGATATAAACATATTGTAGCGTTTTGTTGAAACATGAAATTAAGAACATTTTTGCGTCTTTATGAAATAATGAAATAAAAAGATTAAATCTTTATGTTGCGTTTGAATGAAATAAAAAGATTAAATCTTTATGTTGCGTTTGAATGAAAGGAGAAGATTAAATCGTTAGGTTGCGGTTGTAGTCAAAGAATGATACTTTACACTGTAAAATAAATCTACATTTTTAATTGTAAATAAAAAGAATGGACATTACATTTTTAATGTAGATTAAGAGGAATTTTTTTTTAATTAAAGAATGACATTTTTGTCGCTATGTCATTTTAGATAAAATGAACATATATTTTAGCGTATGTCATGAACACATATTTTAGCGTACGTCATTTTAGATAAAATGAACATATATTTTAGCGTATGTCATTTTAGATAAAATGAACACATATTTTAATGTATGTCAAATTCAGCTGAAATGAACATAATTTTAGCATTATGTAAATTTAGTGATATGAATTATATTTTAGCATTGAGAGAAAATATTTTTACATTAGATATGTTTATATTAGGAATGTTGCATTAGAAAATATGTTTGCATTAGATATGTCTACATTAGATATGTCTACCTTAGAAATGTGTACATTGGAGATAATGAATATAAATTTAGTAATATGTCACATTAGAAACAGAACACCATTTTTGTTAAGAATATGTTATGTAATTAAACATGACATTTTGTTAAGATTATGTTAGGAAAATAAAAATAACATTTCTGTTAGAAATGGCATATTAGATTAAAAAAATACCATTTATGTTATAATAATGTCACTTTCTAATTTATTAGAAGTGGGAAGAAAGAAATGTCACTTTTTATTTTATTAGAATCAACAATGTAAAATAGTCACTTTGTTAGCATTGATTCAACAAAAATATATTCTTGTTATGTTAACATGAAGTGTTAGAAATGATGTAATTATTTTTATGTTAATATGAATGGTTAGAATTGTTAAACATTAAGAATATTCTTTTTCATTGTTTACATGTAATGTTAGAAAAGTTTCATATGTTGAAAACATTATTTTCAACATGCTTATATAGAAAGGAAAGAAAATTTGTTAGAAAAGGATAAGTATCTTAAAAACATTATTTTAACATTGCTAGAAGAACATGTTAGAAAATATAAAAGGTTAAAAACCATATTCTTAACATGATAGAAAATACATGTTAGAAAATATTTATATGTTAAAAACATTAATTTTAACATGCTGAAAAGAGGAAAAGGAAACACATATAAAAATATGTGAGCACATTAAAATATTCTTTTTAATGTAAATATAACTTAGGAAAATAAACGATCTTTTACTTGTGTTCGCAAACACAAATATAACATAGAAAATATAATTCCCTTTTTATTTTTGCATTTCACAATGCAATTATGCCATAGAAGAATATGTACATCTTTTATTTATGTTCTCTAATGTAAATAAAACTTAGAAGTAAGAGCTCACCTTTTTATTTGCATTCCACAATGCAAATACGATATGGAAATAAAAGTGCATATTTTTCTTTATGTCTTCCAATGTAAATAAAAAGGAATTAAAGAATTTATATTTTTCAATGTAAATAAAAAGGAATTAAAGAATTCATGTTTTCAATGTAAATAAAGGAAATAAAGGAATTGACATTTTATATGTAAATAAATATGAAATTTACATATTCATGTAAAATAATTTCAGTAAAGATTATAGCGATGAAATTTATACTTTAATGAATTAGATTTTCATTAAAATATTAAGGATATGAAATTTACATTTTCATGTGTAAAGATTAAAGCAAGAAAATCATTTTGCTTGTAAAGAAAAGAATGACACAAAATAATCATTTTTGTTGAATTAGAAATGACGCACAAGAAATTGCATGTTTGTGTAGATTGAAAATAGGAAAAAATATACATTACATGTATAGGTTGTGTATGTGAATTAAAATAAACATTCTTGTGTGTTATGTTATATATCTTTACTTGTCATACTTACCAGAATAATGAAATGGCCGAAGAAATTGTATGTATATATATATATATAATCATATATATAAACAAATTTCAATTGAACAAATCGAGCGTGGTAGTTCACTTTATAGAATTGTACTTTTAATTGATTATACCGAATATCCGACCGTCGGATTTTCCCAAATCTGTAACCATTAGGTTCGCCTTGGGAAGATCTTCCCAACGTTATGAATTGTGTTAAATTCCAACGGTTGGATTTAGAGAAATGTGTAAAACAAATTTTGGTGAAAACAGCGCCAAGGTCGTCCTTTTGATTGAAGCGTCGTTAAATGGAATTTAATTATTTTTTATATAAATAAAAATAAAGGTTGATCGTTATAAATTAACATCAACGATATAAAATGATTTTAAATATATATATATATGCGAGGATCATTTGAAAAGTCCGAGTTCAATCTCATTTCAAATGGTCATACGACGATTGAAAGTCGAAGAGTTGAAGACGGTGATTGAAGACCGGCGATCTTCTCATCGAATGGACGATGACTACTGATGCCCGTGATTGGAGTAGCTACCTTGAAGGGTCTACGGTGGTGGTCGTCCGGACGTAGTGTTGATTTGTACGGATTTGGCTTTCGCTCAGACCTAGAGCATAAGCTTATAAAGGGAATGTGTGTCTGACATTGTACTCCTTTATATTGTATTTATTGATTTTCTGCCAAATGTATGAATGATTGGTGGCGGAGAATTTATTCTCCTGCTTAACACCCTTTCATATATTTTGGCAAAGGATTGGTAGTGTGATATGGAGTGACAGTGTGGCATACTAACATGCAATGATCAAGGCTTTTGTTGAAAACCAGGCCTTGCGGTTGATGATCAAAGCACGGCCTTTTTACGCATAGCTTTGTGTATAGCGTGACTTCACGAGCCTCACACACCGGCGGAGTCTAAAACGGGAGAAGGAAACGCAGGGAGAGCAACACGTTTCTTTCTAGCTAGAGATGGTGTTTGGGCTTTAACACGGCCCGGCATTTTACTTATGTGGATGATGGAATGAGGCGCCTCAGATGATAGGTCCTATAGGACCGGGAAGCGTGTGTTCAGGAATTGCCAATCCACAAACCGCAAGTGTGGACCGGCCCTGCAGGATCCAAGGGTTCTCTGTGGGGAATCCTGAGACATTAGTTAGAGTGTCTCGAATCGGTAAGGAGCTCCTCCCTAGCCTTGACTCATGATGGAAACCCAATTTCCAATACAACCTGATGCGGTTTTGATTGTAGAACTAGTAAGGCGACATAGTAGGATGGGGTACTATGCCGTCTAGGATTGATACATTATGATTGAAAATGATTGAAAATGTCTTTTTTGAAACATATATACACTAATAATAATATCGAATCCGTTTTTAACATATCAAGCATTTTCGACCATTATAAGGTAAAACTCTATCCTCCGGTTTGCATTGCATTGTGTGATGGGACTTGAGTCTTATAATGGTTTCATTTTCCTAAAAAGCATTGCGTTGTTTTACGATTTACTTATTTATTTGTTCAATCACCTTAAGTTATGCACGACAATCCATTGGAATAAACCCGTTCCACGTTAGCGGCGTGGTCTTTGGATTTGCCTTATTATTATTAGATTAGTCAAGTTAGATTTCTCATACCAGTCCCATGACTGACCCGTTGTATGTTTCACTTTGCAAACTCGGGTGCCCTCTTTTCCACATGGGCAGTCGAGTAGCTTTTTGCAGATATTTATCTCTTGAGCAGGATTCTGGATTGAAGCCTAAAGCTGTGTCCAAAGCATAGAAGTCTTCCGTTGTTTATTGTATTTAATTTATTGAAATTTGTCTTCCGCTGTAATTTTGTTCAATGTACTCTGATATTATGTACTCTGATGTAACATTATTGTAATGTTAATAAAAGTTTGTTGTTATTGTTCTGATGTTGTTGTATTCCCAAAGTTAAAGTATACGTGGATTTCCAACTTTTGGGTCAAACTTGTGTGGTTTATGGTCGATCCAAAGAGCAGGAATTTACGGGTCTTTACTAGAAGAAGAAAGAGAAGAGAAGAGAAGAATAGGATCGGTTTGGGATGGAGCAGATGATCTTGAAGTAATTAGGATAAAACATGTGGTCCTGGTTCGGATCAGAGGAAACAATATTGATTGGAGCCTTAAACTTGCCCACGTGGAGAGACTTGGACTTCAGGACGTTAGTGCGATTCGGTGCTAGCGTATCCGAACGAAGCCACTTCTCTGTAGGTCTATTCGATCTGGTCTCTTGTGTTCATGAATTTCAATCCGATCCACTTGAGATAAGCGTCCGACTCGATACGCTGATGACATATATACTCGAACAGAACCGCTGATGACATATACAATCAAACCGATCTGCTAATGACAAAGATACTCGAACCAATCCGTTTGCAACATAAGGATCTGAACCGATCTGTCATTCAATATTAAATGCAAGAATGTTTCGACCAACTTAACCAAGATTAACTATGGCCAGTGACTTCATGAAAAGCTAGGATAGAGCCTTCTGAATTGAACTGTTTATAGCTTATGAACATACGGGTACTTTTCATACTGCTTTACTTCTCTACTAATCTTGTATTCAGTATTGTGCACATTTCCACAACTTAGTGCGCACACACACAGGGGCACTGGCAGATATACTATATTCTCTATTATCTCTTCGTTAGTACAGCAATTATGACTTAGAGATGCTCACCTAAGTTAGCAAAGAGGCAAGAGGCCATGCGACCATTGGAAAATACAATCATCGAAGATATACCTTCCACACCAGATCTGAATTAGGATAGTGCGGGCTCGGATTACGAAGTAGAAATTCATGAACATGCGGGATCATATGGAGATGATATCTCTTTGGATGAAGTGGAGGAAGGAGGGGTAGGAAATAGTCGCGCTTCGGCGAATTAGAGAATGTCGTTATTCTGGACAAACCTGGTGACTCCGTCGCATCGACCATTGACAATGCTGAACTTGCTCGAATATGCTTGAAACATGGAGTTTTCCGAAAGGACACCAAGTTGCCTACTAGAACAGATCGGCCTCATAATCCACTCGAAGGATATATGGCAATCAGTAGTTTAATGTGCCTTGCTGGGGCGATTCCTCCATTTTCGACGTTCGTAGTCAATTTTCTGAGACAAATGCAGATTGCTCCAATGCAGCTCCATCCCAACTCCTACGCTTATCTGTATACCTTATATATTGCTTATAGGGAAATTTTGGATACAGAGCTCACCTTTTAAGATGTTTATTTCTTCTACAATTTCAAGCACCGAACTCAGGATACCCCGTCCTTTGTATATTTTGAATCGGTGCCAAAAAAGAAAATCATTAGTATACCATTTAGTAGCAAAGTTGGTGATCCAAGGCCCGAATTGTTCTATATCAAATAACAAACAGGATTTTCCAAGAGATCGCTTAACTCAAGTAAAAATATTAGCCTTCGATTTCTAATTTCAATCTCCTTTGTAAATGTATTGACTGTCTTTCACTTTCACTTGCAGTCCCTAACCCGAAACAGGGAATACATCAAGTGTACTTTGATCGTCTGAAACGACTGCTTAATGGGGATAAAAAATTCATGACTATCAGAGACTTCCTAGTGGATGAATATCTTCACCGTGATCGCTTAGTTGCTATCACTCGTAGCATAGGCCATGGGGAGAAGGTCCCTGTGTATATATACACCTAGTCTTGGGGCCCATTGAAGTTTTACCCGAGATGGGAGAGAGTTCGAAAGATCCAATGACACCTCACAAGAGTCCTTCTCCCACATCGACCCAAGATGATATATTAGCGAACATAGCTGCTAAGGATAGAGATAAATACATCACTCCTGAGGATGCGGCTACCCCTAATATACCGATTTCCCTTGTAGAGTTGTCGTCAATCACGACCCGAGGAGATGATTCCACTATTGATGATTCTATATACCGGGGTTTAGGGAGACTTCCCCTGCCCGACACTATCTATACTTCTAAAGATTTTAGTACAGATCCTCTCACTCTTATTTCAGAAGAGGACCTTAACCCCGTGAAAGCCAGGGAAACTGCACACACAGGCCTAACTCCAGGCTCTGGTCCGTTAGGGGGAAATCACTTAGGATATATGCACTATACTTGCACTACACGTCACAACACTTCTGTTATATACTACTCCTCGACTCTAACACATACTTGTATCATTTTGCAGGCCAAATGACATGTCCATGCTATGATGTCAGGAAAGACTGCTCCAGCATGCCTAGGTATGATTACGATACCGAATATGATTGGCATGAAGGCTGTGGTAGAGATGATAGGAGACACTATGATTCCAGTTGTCCTTATTCTTCGCGCTCCTGTTTACCCCGTCAATCAGATCCGGACAAGCACAAGAGCCATCAAGACCATCGTGAAGGAGACAAATCTCATCCCAAAGTTACAACTCCTCCTAAAGAAAAACATCTTCAAGACAAACCACCATCGAAGCATGGCGATTAACAAGACAAACACAAAGTTTTTGAGAAGAGGCCAGACAAAGGCATAACATCAATTGTTCCTGCTAAACGACGAAATGTTCAATTATCTATAGCCATTCCCATATCGTTCGATGCTGAAAATAAGGCGAAGTTAGCATATTTAAAGAAACAATTTCCGTATCACTATTTTGACCACATGTAGTTTGTTCCCGCTCTCGAGCCAATGCCTTCGAAATGGGCGGATTATGCTAAAGCAACAATAGATCAAGTAGATAAGAAATATATGGAGATGTATAAGTATTCGCGTAATCTCTCCAAGATCATTCAGGACTTGATTACTGATATAGACAACATGAAGGAGAGGGCTGATTACAATGAAAGCATTTTGAAAAAATACAGAGAAGGAAGTGGAGGATGCTCAGGTGCAGCATGCTCTTGCTTTGCGGAAAGATGACAACTACAAAAAACAAAATAAGGAGCTACAAAAGCGTTATCATACTATACTGGAATCTCACAGCCAGGAACGCTTAGATCTAAAACAGAAAGCCGAGGATGAAAAGTCTGAAAGGGTCAAGGCATAATTAGCTTGCACTACTCTTGAGCAGGAGAAGGCTGAGCTGGCAAAGAGAAATGCTGAGTTGGAAGCTAAGCTGGTGGAGGTCGAGTCAAGGGCAGTCTACTGAGGGAAACGCATGCATTGCTCTTAAATCTGCCGATGGTGCCCACGCACAGCTTTCTGCTAGATAAAAAGAATTGGATGGTTAGGGCGGGCTTATGATACAATTGTTTGCCCAAGTAATCCGCCATCGGGACATCGCTTGGATCGAAGACTACCCAACAACTTTGGTTTATGTATGGGATCAAATTATTGAATGCTGGAAGAAAGAGCTCAAGGTAGACTCCATTGACGAAGATAAACTTATGGAAAAATTTCTAAGGAGTGAGGAGCTGGCACGCTTGGCCGAAGAGCGCGAACTCATTGCTGTCGATATGGAAGAAGAGAAGCGCAGGCCAAAGGAAAAGAAACTACCAATGACGTTTTTTCTTCTGCTTCCCCCGAGGTTATGGAAACGGAGGGATATGACCCGGAGAATCCGGGAATTCTCAAGATGTCCTTCTTGTGTCCAATCGCTGAGAATACTCTAGAGACTCCTACCACCAATGTTGAGAAATAATCCGAAGGCATTTCCACATTTTCACCTCAGTTCGTTTTGGCTATCTCAAACTTTCGTCATATCATCGGGCAATCAATAAAGAAACATCCTTTATCTCCTAAACTAATAACTATTACTTCTCGCCCTGTACCTGCGAAGACAGCTAAGAAGAGTGATGAGCAACCAGAAGAAGTTACTGAAGGAGAGTCTGTTGAGACAGCGCAGGGGAAAAGGATGAGGCTACTGGCTCTAAGCACGGGGAGAATGTTGAGGACAATAAGGGAGAGGTCACTAACAAGACTCTCCAGCCATCTAGCACTGAAACTCCAAAGATGGGGATATGACCGATGATTGGAAATATGATGGCGGCAACGATGGACATGGGGAGGATGATGATGTTATTATGACAGGAGGTTCAGGTGATGCCAATGACATGAACTTGGCTGATATGAAGGCTAAGAAATATATGCTTTTAAAAGCCAAGGTTGAGAAGGAAGATACCGAAAGTCTTAAACCCCTCACGGTAGTTCCTCCAGGGTCGAAGCTGGTTGTCAAATTTTCAACTAGGTCAATCACGGAAGAGCTTGCCAAAAAATACTCTACTGATCCCAACACTCCGGTTTTAGCGAAAAAGAAGCCGAAGCGTATCATTTTTGAAGCTAAAAAAGGGGAAAAGGACAAGCTCAAGGCAGCCAAGAAAGCTAAGTCTATCCCAAAGTCCAAATGAAAATTGGTTTCGTCTTTTGTTTTGACCTTCCATTGGACCGCTGTTGTTGTAGCGAGTGCGGCCCATACATCGCTTTGTTTGATCTTCTTGTTTAAACCAGCACTCATGTAAATGAAATAGTTTGTTTCCTACTATGTCAAATTCTTGCAGGTTTTTCGTTTATCTCAGTTGAGTTCAGTAATGATCAAAGTGTTAAAAACATAAGTAGTAATTAACAATCAAAACATAATTAAGCATAAATCACTGCTTAATTAAGCAATCAATAATAGGGGATGTGGTGTGCATGCCACCAATCAATCTTGAATAAAGTTCTTGGCCATTGCATATTCGACATTGATTAGGTTTAACATCGGATTGTCCCCTGTCCTTTGGTGGGACCGGGGTATTTTCTCATTGGCGCTTATTCTTAGCACATTTATACTCTCATGTCGAACTGCCAGGTAAGTGTGCATTCAAGGCGGTTTCTTATCACGGGGAACCTTCATGCCTTGGGGACGTCGTCTTCTCGTCCATTATACTCTCTCTCGATTTATGAGAATTATAGTTTAGGACGTCGTCTTCCCGTCCTTCTTACCATATCATGCAAACGGTTGTCCCGTTGGCTCTGGTTTCAATTCAAATTTCTAGTGTTTCATACTCAGATCACAGTAATCATAGAATATATAAAAAGGTTTATGCACGAAAAGTAAATCACACTTGATAATTTATAGTGGTTCGTCCAAGTCGTGGCCTACGTTCACTTCATAATCTATTGTTTGTGTTAACCAAACTTTTCTAGGCAAGTCATGCCTTTTATATGGTTCATAGAACAAAAGAAAAAACAACACAAATCTTAGTCAAATATTGTCGCAAGTGTTGGGCATTCCAAGCTCTTGGAATCTCTTCACCTACACGGTCGTTAACTTGAGCTCCTGTATCATGCTTCCACTAGATGGTATGTTCCTTCTCACTTCGGACCTAGATGAACCGAGGGTGGGAAGACATGCTTCAATACCAAATATCCAGGTTTGAAGGTCCGAGGACGATTCTTCCTATCATAATAGCGTGCCACTTGGCGCTTGTGCCTTGAGGCATGCAAATTTACTTTGTCTCTCTTTTCTTCAACCATATCCAGGGATTCAAGGAGAAGCTCTTTATTAGCCATCGGATCATAATAAGTTGTCCTATTAGAGAGAACTTTCAACTCCATCGGAATGACCGCTTCTAATCCAAATGAATGCGCAAAAGGATTATGACCCGTTGTTGTCCTGTAATTCATTCGATAAGCCTATAATGCTAATGGTAATTCATCAACCCACATGAACTTTGCCTGTTCCAATCGCTTTTTAACAATGGACTTAAAAACTTTGTTTATCGTCTCAACTTTTCCATTTAATTGAGGGTGACCTACTACTGTGCATCTTTTGTCGATTTTGTACTTCTGGCAGAAATTTCTGAATTCTACGCTATCTAATTGAGTTCCAATTTCAGTTATAATGACTTAGGGAATCCCAAATCGACAAATGATGTTTCCGACTACAAAATTAATCACTCGCTTCGTTGTGATCCTAGTTAGGGGTTCGGCTTCCGCCCATTTTGTAAAACAGTCTACAGCCACAACCGTACTTTTCGATTGTATATGACGTAGTTGTATACACAATTATATGATTTTTTTGTTTGATGATAACAACCAAATAAATATTATTTTAAATGTGTTTTCTACTGTACTGTTCTATATATACATCACAGATAAGAATATAATATTTATATTTAAATAGAATACGACTGTACAGACATTCATATATTCATACAGTATTTTATTTAAATTGAATATTATATTTCAACATTCAAACGGTACAGACTTATAACTCCACTGTTTATATATTCTTCACATGAAATTGTACTTGTATACAAACTGAATACGATAAAAAAAATTGCTTGAACGCAATTTTGATCACAATAAAAAATATTTTGTTTCAAACAAATTTGTTTAATACAAACATCAGTACAATTCTATTGTTACATAGCTCCTCACTATAACACTTTATCTATACATTTCATATATATATATATATATATATATATATATATAATCACTCAGTTTAAATTTTAATTTACAGACACATTGATACTGATACACTGACACGTCTTCATATTGACTTCATGTTCAATCTTCTCCCTTCACAGCTCAGTCAGTCCAGTCTTCATTCTTGTCGTATACAGAAACACACACAGTATATGGAACAGAAATAATATTCTAAATTCTAGAAAATATAAATTTTGATTTTAAAATTTTATTTTCCTCATATTTCGGTGTGTTTCTCATCATCTTTCATGACTTGATCTGATTTATCTATGTCTAAACAGCTTGTGATATTCACATTGAAACAGTGTAAATACCACAAGGCAGACAGTTTGTATATGTACATGGATAGAAAATAATACTTAATGGCTACATTTACACACGTGTATATATAAACACGTGTGCACTGCCTCGCCAATAAAAATATAGTGGTGTGCGACTAAGGAGTAGCCACATGGACTATCTCGACTCAGTGCACACATGAAATAACTCAATGAAAAGTCAACAGCAATTAAATGGTCAAGAAGTAGCAGAGTTGGTTATGTAGAACCCAAGTGTAAGTGCAAATGGAAACAAGTCAGCCAAGAACAAGGAAGAAAGATTCATGGATGTAGCCCAAATGCACATGCAAGTGATGTTAGTTGGAAAATCACTTTTCTTTCAAAACAACAAAAACTAGTGGGAAAGAATGCATGATGGTGTCAACATATACAAGCATACTTATACATAGTAGTGTGGAGCTACATAATCTCATTGAAGTGTTCAAGGGTGCATGGACATCAAAATAGCAAAATATATGGTGCAGATGGAGTGGATATGCACTCACATATACACATCCATGTCACAAAGTGGATTCATGGCATATGCACAAAGTATTGGTGCTTTCAGTGAACAAAGCAGTCAAGCAAAGAAACAATTGTGTATTCATATCAGTTCAGACTCAAAAAGGTAGCACAATTTCAAGCCAGAATACACAACCACAAATGTGACTAAGCAACAAGTTCAGCAGCATTTATATGGTAACACAATAAGATGAAAGCAAGTGACTATGGTATAACATGTACAAAATAACAAAGCATACTCATGGAAGCAGTTAAATGGGTCGAGCGAGATTGGCAGAATTGTTTTACTCAATCAAAGTCGGTTGTTTTAAATTTGAAAATGGGAAAATCTGTTTCAAAGGCCATAATCAAATATCTAGATTCATATAAATGGGCAATAACACGTCTGGATGCAAAGCCATAAATCAACATAGAAAAGGGAAAGTAATCAAGGATGCACAACCTTTTAATATCAGTGAATCTAGGGCAAGAAAGAAGTGTTAATATGCACAGGAAAATTCATAACTGATCAATGGACCATTGGAATTTCTTTTCAACTATTTATAATTGGGAAATCAATCATTGGCAAGAGTTTAAATTGCAAAGCATTTCCTGAATTTCAGCTAACATTTCTTTTGAGAAAGAAGTTATTTCCAGAAACAGTTTTTGAGCAAGTGATAAGTTTTTTTTTTCAGATTTGAAGAAATCATGCAAATCATATTTGGCAAGTGTTATCTTGCAAACAATTTTTTTATGGCAAATATTCATTCCAGTTATGCATAGTAATTTGTATATTCATGTTTATGGCAATATATGGAAATTTAATTTCCAGTTTTAAATAAATCAATTCGACATATTTCCAATTTTACAAATACACAAATTTTGGCTAGAAACAACCAAGTTTTCACAGGTTATAAATATCATTTCGAATTCAAAGCCAAGGAACCAATTTAATCAAAGAAAACAAATCTGGAAATACACGCAAGTCGTTTATTGAAGAATTTCAAAAGAGGAATTCGTTCAAATTGGACCAAATTATTCGTGGGAAAAAGGAAATTCCATCAAAGGCCAATTTGAAGACCAGGTACACAATTTCAATCAAGAAATCACGCAAAACAAACTTTACAAATCAAAAGGGGAAACTCGAAAATCAGCCAGGTCATATCGAGTGAAATCAGAGAGCAATCTTAAGGATTATATAATCCTACTTAATCACAATTTTCATTACTGGCGGGATTTTTATTATCGCAACCAAAAACATCTCAATAGAAAGTCGAAGAGATTAAACAGAGAACTCACATTGTTTTTTCAGTGTTTCGATCAATACAACTCTCGAATCGAAGCATCAGAAAGCAACAACGAATTCGAGCATCAGATTATCCATTTCATCAAGTATCGAATCGATTTGGGGAGATTGAGGAAACCCTAGTTTTGATTTCCATTTCCACGCCTCAATTTATTTTCTAAAGCAATCTACCGAGATAAATGATGGAGGGTGCAACCGATTTGAAAAATGGTCGGCCTACTTTTGAAGATTAAAGGGGGGATTAATTCCGTTTTAAAGACTAGGGTTCATTTGTTTTAGAATTTATTTTTTGTTTTTTTTTAATTTCTTTTGTAAACAATTCTAAACTATTCTAGAGTCTGTAAATCTAGGGGGTTTTAGTCAGGGTGTTAACCGACAGTTTATTTGAGTCTGTAAAAACTATTGCTACTGGTTATGGGGTTGTAATCAGGGAAAATCTTGTCGAGGGGATATCTGTCAGTTTAGGGTTTTGAGCGTAGGTTTAGTACAGGAGCAGGGAGTGCGAGTTTACATGGTCTTATAAGCGGGATCTGTTCTATCACCTAGTAGAAACCTTAGGAATGCAGAAGTAGGCAGGTTTTTGCCGAAGCTGGGTATATCTTTTGTCATTTACTTTCTGAATTTTTGTTTATGTTATATTCTATGATCTGTTTATTATTATATATATCCTGTTAGATTTTTAATTCAGCTAAAAACCGTGATAAACCCTATTCACCCCCCGCTAGGGTTAATCTAGATCCAATAAGTGGTATCAGAGAAGGTATTCTATTAACTCTTGAGTAATGATGATTCCTAGTTGTCAGTCCATAAAGAGTCAGTCCAGTCGTATTCCATCTATTTTTAATGGTACAGATTTTTAAATTGGAAATCAGAAATGAAATCCTATTTAAAATCTGTTGATATTAAATGTTGGAATAATAATACAAATGGGTACGATATTGTAAATAAGGTTGATATTGAATTTAACTCTTGCGCTACTCATATTTTATATGCTTATATAGTTGATGACCAATATAGCCTTATCTCCCATTGTTTAACTGCGCAGGAAATCTGGAGGACTCTAAATATGCTGTATGGAAAATCTGACGACTGCTTAAAATCCCAGAATGTCAACTCAGATTCAGATCTATGCTTACCAGGTCTTATAGATGATAATTCAGATGGATCGGCTGTTGAAGATTCAATAGACAATGAAATAGAAAATTTCTCTTATGAAGATCTTGTTTACGTGTGTCTTGATATAACGGAATCTATTGATAAACTCCAACTGAAAAATAAGTCTTTGAAATCTAAGAATTCTGAGTTGACCAGCAAAATGGATGATTTGGAATTACAACTAGAACATTTAAAAATTCTTCAAATTCAGATTGCAAAAATTGTTTGAAATTGAAAACGAATCTTATTCTTCTCAATAATAATATTCAAAAGTTTGAAAAAGAAATTCTGATCTTAAAAGAAAACAAGATTGGGTTATCAAGTTTGAATAATTCTTTACAAAAGGAATTTGAAATTTTTAAGACTGATATATATTCCAAATTTGAAATTGCAGAAAAGAAGAATTTGTTGAAATCCGATTTGATTTTGGAAGAACAGGAAAACGAGATTGAAAAATCCAACAAATTTGAGTTTGAACGACAAAAACTTTTTGAATATGAGATTGTTGAGTCCCAAACCAAAATTATTTTTCTTAAAAATGAAAATTTGGTTTTAAAATCTGATTTTGAAAGATGTAAGATCAATAAAAATCGTTGTTCAGACCTATTGAAAGAAAACGATGATCTTAAAACTGAAATTCAAAAACTTGAAACAATTTTGGCTAAATGTTCAAATGGTGAAAAATCTTTGAATATGTTGTTGAAAAACCAATTTTCTGTTGGAAATAAACGTGGTCTTGGTTTTGGAAAACAAATGATTTTGAAAATCTAAATTCTTGTGATTTTAAAAATTCCTTAAACTGCTTCAAGAAGGATCATTTTGGAAATTTGAACTCTAAAAATTCCAAAGGATTTTTAAATCACAAACAAAATCAGAATCTGTTTTATAACAATCCGTTTAAACAATCCTGGACCCCAAAAGAAGATAAAACAACTTTGACTAAATTCAAACAAATCTAGATTCCTAATGGTACTAAGGAAAATTTTGTCGGTTTGTTATACAAACAGATTTGGGTACCAAAACGGGTGAACAAAGCTATGAGTGGTTTTATAAATTTTGTTAGACCACTTGATCCCCTGAATTGTTAGGCACCCAAGGAGGCTGAGGAACTGCCGTGCAAAAAGAATTGTGAAGCAAAGCTGTCTATACTTCTATATCATTCACAGTTCCTTTAGCCAAGATTTGTTGACTTAGATATTCTGGTTTACATCGACTTCAGGTATGATCTCTAAACTCACCTTTGTAAATACATTTTTTGTTTATTTCTCCTTCTAACTCCTTCTGTTTTTTTTCAATTTGTCACAGCTATTTTTCTTCTTCTTTGGGCTTCTTTAACTTCGAGGTGCAGAATTCTTGGTTTTCTGGATATTTGCTTCACTTGAAAGAAATTCTGATGTTTTAAATCTTATCCAGACCTTTAATCTAAACTTGTATATATCTGCAATTGTTTTGAGGTTCATTTTCTGTTTTCTGAATTTCTAACAGTGTTGATGTATTCTTGTTATATCTTGAACTCTGTTAATATGAATTCTAAAATTTTGAAGATCTGAAATTTTAATGGAATTTCACAGAATACTGCTGTTTTGAGTTTTTCTTCTAATTCATTTTAGAAAAACTTAAAATATTATACTCATTACAGCACATTGCTACTTCTCAGTCGTGATAATTTCATTGATTTTTAGTTTGGCTTGGATATTTTTGATCTATCTTGAATCATTGCTTATACCTTGATATTCACTGTTACCCATAATCATCTGGTTTAGATTTTTGTTTGTTTGAGATCATTTGAAATTTCTAATATGTTGAATCTCTCACACCTCTCAGATCTGAAATTATTAATTCTGTTTGATTGATTCATCGTATCTCATGATCTACATCCATTCAAGTGATTTCAAATAAATAATTTTTATTTTTTGGATCATGAATCTGTCTTCAAACTTGATATAAATATTCTGAAAAATTTCTTGTACTTATCAGAAAATCTTCTGAAAAATTCTTTGAAAATCCATATATTTAATCTTGAATCATGAACCATTCATTAATTGTCTAAAATATCTTTGAAGTATCTCCTTGACAAGTCTGCTTTGAAAATGATATTTGTGCTGCTCTGATATTGTTTTGAAAAAATTCTGAAATTGCTTGTTTATAATCTGTTTGCTGCTCTAATATTGTTCTTCAAATAATTGTTTGTTCTTGTTTGCAGTTCTGAGAAATGTGCCAAATTTGTTAATTTTGTCTGGTTGGGCTTTGTGGTTAAAATTCTGTTGTCTGAATTATTTTTGTTTGTCTCCAGTGTCATGTTAAAATCCTCATTAATAGAGACACCAAGTGGTATCAGAAATGCCTTATATTTGTCCCACTCATCTGTACTTAGATTCTAATCTTCACCTTGTATAGATCAACAATTTTTTTTCCTTGTACAAATTTATCCTTCTTGGCATGTATAGATCTTCATATTCATCTTGTAATTGATTTTCAATTTTAAATTTATTTATTGATTATTCATTCAGAAATTGAAATCAATATCCAAATTGAACTGTATTTATAATCCATCAAAATTATTATCAAATTTTGAAATTGTGATGAAACATGACAGTAGTATATTTCACGACAAGAGGAGATTTTATTTATATTTTTTTTCATGATGGTTGAATATTTATTATAATATCTTTGAACTGGCAATTATTTCACGACCATCTTCATTACCTATCATTATTCTACCATCTGTTATGATTTTATATAAATATGGAGAGTTAATTTTTTAAAACCATCTGAAATAAAAAGTGAAAATTTTTGTGATAGAAATGGGACTACGTTATTATTCAGAATTAGTGATAATTGAAAATTTTCAATGATCCCTATACAGTCGATCATATTTCATAATATAATTAATTTAGAAATTTATTTCACAGTCCATCTCTGTACCTGCCTCATTTTCTATCATTCATATATTGGTTTTATATACTGAGGAGTTTTATTTCCTTTAAATGCTGAAAATAATAAATATAATAAATATCTATATAAGTGTATCCCTAACCTCAATTAAAAATCCAAACTTTGGCCATGCATGGTTATGAGAAAACTTATAATTTAAGCTGCGACTGGCCTCATTTAAAAATCCAAGCTCTGGTTATGCGTGGTCAGTGTGCTCTTAAATAAAATAAAAAGAAAAAGGAAATATTGTGCTATAAATTGAAATAAATCTGAAATTCTCCTTGGTGTTTAAAAACCAGTCTATCCATCCATCTTCTAGTCTGTGAAATGTGTTAATATTTTATGACGTATTATGTTTTGTAGATTGATAGCTATTGGGATTTGAGAGTATTTGATTTTGTCACTTAAATTGAATCTATAATTATAGTCCAAATCCATCACTGCTTTTTGTTATAAAATTATTTTGAAAATAGTTGGAAATGTATGTTTTTTAAGCTCTCCCCACTTTTATAAATTTCATCGTAAATCCGTAATTATCTACAATGTGAAATATAACACCAGTTCTCAGTTTATTATAATTTTTGTCCGACTGATTGAGATTTATGATGACCGTTCTTCCTCTTATGCTGAAATTGTATTTTTAGTCAATTTTCATCTATATTTTAAAATTCTGAATCCTTTTGATGATAACAAAAGAGGGAGAATGGGTTGAGATTTTGATTTTTGAGTGAATATTTTATAAATATTTTTAGTTTTGAAAATTTATTATTCATTCATTTCACTCATGCACAGTTATAGGGGGAATTTCTGTTGTTGGGGGAGCATTCAAATAAGGGGAGTTCTAGAGTTTTTTTCTTCACTGTCAAACACATTTATTGTGCTCAAAATCTTTTATTTGTTTGTCATCACCAAAAGGGGGAGATTGTTGTATATGACGTAGTTGTATACACAATTATATGATTTTTTGTTTGATGATAACAACAAAATAAATATTATTTTAAATATGTTTGCCATTGTGTTGTTCTATATATACATCACATATAGGAATATAATATTTATATTTAAATAGAATACGACCGTACAGACATTCATATATTCATACAGTATTTTGTTTAAATTGGATATTATATTTCAACATTCAAAGAGTATAGATTTATAACTCCACCATTTATATATTCTTCACATGACATTGTACTTGTACACAAACTGAATACGATAAACAAATTTGCTTGAAAACAATTTTGAGCACAATAAAATAATATTTTATTTCAAACACATTTGTTTAATACAAGCATCAGTACAATTCTGTTGTTACACAGCTCCTCACTATAACACTTTATCTATACATCTCATATATATATATATATATATATATATATACGATCACTCAGTTTACATTTCAATTTACAGACACGTTGACACTGATATATTGACATGTCTTCACATTGTCTTCATCTTCAATCTTCTGTCTTCATTGCTCAGTCAGTCCAGTCTTCATTCCTGTCATATACAGAAACACACACAGTATATAGAATAGAAATAATATTCTAAATTCTAGCAAATATAAATTTTATTTTAAAATTTTATTTGCCTCCGATTTCAGTGTGTTTCTCATCATCTTTCATGACTTGATATGATTTATCTGTGTCTAGACAACTTGTGATATTCACATTGAAACACTGTAAATATCACAAGGCAGACAGTTTGTATATCTACAGGGATAGAAAATAATACTGAATGGCTGCATATACACATGTGTATATATATGCACGTGTGCACTGCCTCGCCAATAAAAATATAGTGGTGTGCGACTGAGGAGTAGCCATATGGACCATCTCGACTTAGTGCACACATGAAATAACTCAATGAAATGTCAACAGTAATTAAATGGTCGAGAAGCAACAAAGTTGGTTATGCATAACCCAAGTGTAAGTGCAAATGGAAACAAGTCAGCCAAGAACAAGGAAGAAAGATTCATGGATGCAGCCCAAATGCGCATGTAAGTGATGTTAGTTAGCAAATCACTTTTCTTTCAAAATAGAAAAAACTGGTGGGCAAGAATGCATGATGGTGTCAACATAGACAAGAAAACTTATACATAGCAGTGTGGAGCTACATAATCTCATTGAAGTGCTCAAGGGTGCATGGACATCAAAACAGCAAAATATATGGTGCTGATGGAGTGGATATGCACTCACATATACACAGCCATGTCACAAAGTGGATTCATGGCATATGCACAAAGTATTGGTGCTTTTAGTGAACAAAGCAGTCAAGCCAAGAAACAATTGTGTATTCAGGCCAGTTAAGACTCAAAAAGGTAGCACAGTTTCAAGCCAGAATACACAACCACAAATGTGACTCAGCAACAAGTTCAGCAGCATTTATATGGCAACACAACAAGATCAAAGCAAGTGACTATGGTACAGCATATAGAAATAACATAGCATACTCATGGCAACAGTTAAATGGGTCGAGTGAGATTAGTAGAATTGTTTTACTCAATCAAAGCCGGTTGTTTTAAATTTCAAAATGGGAAAATCTGTTTCGAAGGCCATAATCAAATATCCAAATTCATTCAAAGGTTCAATAACACGTCTGAATTCAAAGCCATAAATCAACACAGAAAAGGGAAAGTAATTAAGGCGTGCACAACTTTTTAATATCAATGAATCAGGGGCAAGAAATCAGTGTTAATATGCAAAGGAAAATTCATAACTGATCAATGGATTTTTGTAATTTCTTTTCAGCAATTTATAATTAGGAATTCAATCATTGAAGGAATTTAATTTGCAAAGCATTTCCTGAATTTCAGCTAACATTTCTTTTGAGAAAGAATTTATATCTAGAAACAGTTTTTGAGCAAGTAATAAGTTTTTTTCCAGATTTGAAGAAATCATGCAAATCATATTTGGCAAGTGTTATCTTGCAAACAATTTTTTTATGGAAAATATTCATTCCAGTTATACACAGTAATGTGTATACTCATGTTTATGGCAATATATGGAAATTTAATTTCCAGTTTTAAACAAATCAATTTGAACTATTTCGAGTTTTACACATACAAAAATTTTGGCAAGAAACAACCAAGTTTTCATAGGTTATAAATATCATTTCGAATTCAAAGCCAAGGAACCGATTTAATCAAGTAAAACAAAACTGGAAATACATGCAAGCAGTTTATTGAAGAATTTCAAAAGAGGAATTCGTTTAAATTGGACCAAATTATTTGTGGAAAAAGGAAATTCCATCGAAGGCAAATTTGAAGACCCGATACACAATTTCGATCAAGAAATCACGCAAAACAAACTTTACAAATCAAAAGGGGAAACTCGAAAATCAGCCAGATCTTGTCGAGTAAAATCAAAGAGCAATATTAAGAATTATATAATCCTACTTAATCACCATGTTAATCACTGGCAGGATTTTTATTATCGAAACTGAAAACATCTCAATAGAAAGTTGAAGTGATTAAACAGAGAACTCACATTGTTTTTTAAGTGTTTTGATCAATACAACTCCTGAATCGAAGCATCAGAAAGCAACAACAAATTCGAGCATCAGCTTATCCATTTCATCAAGTATCTAATCGATTTGGGAAGATTGAGGAAACCCTAGTTTTGATTTCCATTTCCACGCCGCCATTTATTTTCTAAAGCAATCTAACAAGATAAATGAAGGAGGGTGCAACCGATTTGAAAAATGGCCATCCTACTTTTGAAGATTAAAGGGGAGATTAATTCCTTTTTAAAGACTAGTGTTCATTTGTTTTAGAATTATTTTCTTCTTTATTTTTTATTTCTTTTGTTAACAATTCTGATCAGTTCTAGAGTCTGTAAATCTAGGGGTTTTAGTCAAGGTTTTGACTTGCAGTTTACTAGAGTCTGTAAAAACTAGGGCTACTGGTTACAGGGTTGTAATCAGGGAAAATCTGATTAAGAGGATATCAGTCAGTCTTGAGTTTTGAGCATAGGGTTAGTACAGGAGTAGGGAGTGTGAGTTTACATGGTCTTGAAAGCAGGATCTGTTCTATCACCTAGTAGAAACCTTAGGAATGCAGCAGTAGGCAGGTTTTGGCCAAAGCTGGGTGTATCTTGGGTCATTTACATTCCGCATTTCTGTTTCTGTTATATTCTGTGATCTGTTTATTATTATATATATCCCGTTAGATTTTAAATTCAGCTAAAAACTATGATAAAACCTATTCACCCCCTCCCTCTAGGGTTAATCTAGATCCAACTTCAAATGAATGTGCAGGATTCAAAATAAGCCAGATTTTAGTGAAACCAAAAATATTAGAATCTATTTGAAAATATCTTTCCAACGAATCCGAAAAATCAAAATTTCATAGCGGGAATAAAAAGTTATGCCCAGTTGAAATTTCAGAATAATCGCTATGGAATTTCAGTCCTTAAAAGGGAAATTTTGCAAATGACCTCTGTTTTCGACGAAACCACTTTTGTTGGAACCAAAGTGTCAAGTTATTGCTAGGTTCCAAAATTCGTAATTTTCTGAAGTAGTATGTGTGCGTGGCAAAGGAAAACGTGTTTTAACAGTTTTTGTCAATTTCGATCGACTAGAAATTGGCCATTTTTCAAACAGTCTCAAAATTCAATGAAATTAGGTTTGTTAGGACCGTATCGTCAATACGAAGCTAGAAATAATTTTTTGTTAATTTTTAGAGTCCGTATATGGTCCCGGTAAATTGAAATGTACGTTTAAAATTCAATATAAAGATTTACATTTTGAATTTAATGAAAACTGATGGTAATAGCTGAACTAGCTCACGATACATATCCCATTGTGTTCGGAATAGGGGTAATTAGCTAGGAACGACAGTCGGTGGGTTTGATTTTTAGTTCAAATTAAATTCTAACTTTTGGAGGAAGGGAGAAAATAAAAATAATATAAAATATATATTTGGCCCCCTTTATAATATCTCTCTCTCTCTCCTCTTTCACAATTCAACGCTCAGAAATAAAAATAAAACAATGCCCGCCACCCTCCGCCACCCCGTCGATGCCTCGCCACCTCCTTCCTACGCCTTCCTTCTTCTCCATCGCCCTTTTCTTCCCCCATCTCCTACTTCCCCGATTCAATCCGCGAGCACCCTCTCCCCCTTCCTTAACCGCGACGCCACTAAACCCTACCTCCCCGCAACCGCCGCGCCAGGTGACTGTGCTCCTCCCTCAGCTGGCGACAACCACCACTTCCCCCTTCCTCTCCACCCTCCGACCACCAGAGGAAAAAAACTGTGAGTTTTCTATTTTGTGTTTTTATTTATTTATTTACATTCAATTTATTTTCATTTTATTATACATAACTGATTTAAAAATCTGTTTTTTTATATGAAAATAAAGTGGTTAAAAATACGATTTTTTATGAATATAAAAATATGATTTTTATATTATAGAGAGAATAAAAATATGATTTTTATATTATAGATAGAATAAAAATATGATTTTTATCTAATATAAGCTATGGAAATATTTTTAGAAATCTAAAAATATAATTCTTATCTTACATATGCCATTTTAAAAATAGTCGAGCGATGGAAATATTTTTAGTAAGCTAAAAATATGATTTTTAGCTGGTGTATGTTATTTAAAAAAAAATATAGTCATACAAAGAAATAATTATTAATAAGTTAAAAATATGTTTTTTAACGTAGGTACGCAATGTAGATCGAAAATCAAAGAATGGATGAGTGGAACCCTCGGTGAGAACTCCTCACTTTTATTTATTTTTCTAGTTAAAATATATGCTAGGATGCAGACGGTGCTTAGTAGCACCCGACACCCGTCGTCCACAGACCATGGATGACTTGTTTGTGTGATTGTTTATGTTGTGAAATTTGACAACTGATTGTGATGTGAAATAAAATATATATTCATGTGTTGAATAGAATAAATATTCATGTGTTGAAATAAAATATATATTCATGTGTTGAAATAAAATATATATTCATGTATTGAAATAAAATATATATTCATGGGTTGAAATAAAATATATATTCATATGTGGAAATAAAATATATATTCATGTGTTGAAGTAAAATATATATTCATGTGTTGAAGTAAAATAAATATTCATTTACAAATCGAACGATTTGTTTATGTACACCGATTTGACTCATATTGATTGGGACGATAAATTTTACACGTCGCCCAACTGCACGAATAAAAATCGGTGTTTGTTGATGTGAAACCCCACACGGGTATTGGGATGATATTTGACGTACACTAATCCCGATTGTCTAGTTGTATGTCAATCGATGGGTTGATAGACTGTGTAAGCATTAATTATTTATATTTAATGCTTATGCAGTTGTGTGGTGCACTCTGGATGATGGTTCATGATTTATCGTTGCTATTATATACATGTGTTGTAGAAAATCCATGTAATTAACCTTATATGGTAATTGATTGGGCCTCATTCCGATTTGGAAAATAAGGAATATTATAAAAATAAATCCATGTGTTGAATAGAATAGAAATAAATTCATGTGTTGAATAGAATAAATATTCGCGTGTTGAATAGAAAATAAATTCATGTGTTGAATAGAAATAAATTCATGTGTTGAATAGAAATAAATTCATGTGTTGAATAGAAAAAAATTCATGTGTTGAATAGAATAAAACTTCATGTGTTGAATAGAATAAAAATTCATATGTTGAATAATATAAATTCATGTGTTGAATAAAATAAATATTCATGTGTTGAATAGAATAAATATTCATGAGTTGAATAAAATAAACATTCATGTGTTGAATAAAAGCCATGGTGATTAGATTGACGCCATTTTGACGCGAACGATATTTAAATCGATTTTATTAATTTTTATAATGAATATAAGAAAGAAAGTGATTTCAAAATATAACGTTTTGAAAATATTATCATTTGTATATCGATGATGTGGAATATTCAATTTTGATTCAAATTGAATATGAAGTTGAAATCGTTTCGAAAACGAAATTAAATCGTTTATATTCTAACGACAATTCAAATAAATATTTACATTATAATTCTATTCGAAATAAATTTCTCGTCGCTATTATTTAAAATAATTAATTTTAAATATTCAAAATTCATTAAAATTACCAAAATAAAAACTTTAAATTGGACTGAATTTTCGAGTTGTTACATTTTGATATCAAAAATGGTTTGGTTATAGTAAGATAAAAACCGTCCGTGTTTATATGTGGGCTGGTCTTACTATTACCTTTTGTTTCAATAGGATTTTCAAAGTTAAATAATACGATTGGAGTTTACTCACACCAGTCCCAAGACTGGCCCAGAGTTTATTTTGTTTGTTTTCCCTAAACACTTGGGTGCCCAAATTTGTACGGGCAGTCAAGTGTTCAGGCTTTGCAGATTCACTTAGAGGAGCTCAAAGAAGGAATCTTCACCGCTAGTTATTTGATATTATTTCCACTATGATGTATATAAGTTATATTCTGATATGGTATGTATATACAAATTCAGATTTGTATTTCAAAGTGTTATCTAATATATTTTATTCGTTCCGCTATGAGATTCGTGTTTACTCTGATTATGTTCAGTTGTGTTCTTCTTCTTCTATTCTATTAGTTCTATCTTTTCTATCTCATCCTCTAATTTCTTTTTATTAATGATCTAAACTTTCGTGCACTTTGAGTTGAATATGTAGGATATTAGTCAACTCAAATCGGTACGGATTTTCGGGTCACTACAACACCGGGGGCCAAACATTGGCTAAGAAAGTATTACGGTATGTCTACTTCTGGCCTACCATAAATAAAGACATAGTTGATTATTCATGAAGCTGCAACAAATGACAAAAATTTGCAAAATTTCCTAGGGTGCCTCCGACTCAACTCAAGTCAATGGTGAGCCCATGGCCATTTTCCGTATGCGGAATCGACATCATCGGAGTTTTACCAATCTCTAAAGGAGGAGAAAATGTTGGATCTAGCAATAACTTGACATATTGGTTCCAACAAAAGTGGTTTCATCGAAAACAGAGGTTGTTTGCAAAATTTCCCTTTTTAAGGGCTGAAATTCCATAGCGACTATTCTGAAATTTCAACTAGGCATAACTTTTTATTCCCGCTATGAAATTTTGATTTTTCGGGTTCGTTGGAAAGATATTTTCAAATAGATTCTAATATTTTTTTTCACTAAAATCCGGTTTATTTTGAATCCTGCACATTCATTTGAAGTTTGAAATCGAATTTTCGAACTGCTGCGTCATTTTCAATTCCTTTTATAATTTAAAATAAATATTTATATTTTAACGATGATTCAAATAAATATATACATTATAATTCTATTCAAAATAAATTTCTAGTCGCTATTATTTAAAATAATTCATTTTAAATATTCAAAATTCATTAAAATTGCCAAAATAAAAATTTTAAATTGGCTCGAATTTTCGGGTTTTTACACAAAATCCAGTGACATTATAGTAATGTCTAATCAAATAATAATCAAATAGCAGAACGCTTGCATCTAACGCTCCACATACAAAGTATAAAATCAATACCCGCAGGACGCTTATTGGAGATTGGATTCCAACTATGACAAGGTATGGGACAACCTCCCGATCAGTGTACTCTAGAGGGGATACACTAGGATTCAACAAGAACATCTTGCATCCTGGCCCACACATGACCGACCACTCATTTCTCTTGAGTGTATCGAATATATTTCCACCTACGGTTGGTCCCACATAACCGTTATCCGAAGATACATAAACGAAAGAAGAACAAATATGAATTTTCTCCAGATGGTGACAATACACCCTAATGGGAATGACCCACATAGCCATGCTGCCTGCCCGATTTTTGTCATTTCCCAGTTGTGAGGCTAGAGGCTACGTCTATCTTCTCAGAACATCTGGCTACCATTCACTTTGAATGCCACATTGTCGAATCACTAGTTGATCTTCTCAAAAATATCATGGGTATAAAAGCTAAGAGAAACGAATTTCTCCGCCACCAGACGCAATATCTCATAAAGATCGTTTTATGTGATCTGTTAGGAATAATCTGTCATACATTCATCCATACAAGTTGTCCTGGGACTGGACAAACAGAAATCACAATTCTAGAACAGTACGACCCTTGCATTTCACTCCGTCTTCAATTGTCTTCAGCATAATCTAATTCGCAGCGCTTATGCCTATACGGAGTGGTTTTCAGATAATATATCCAACCGGTCTCTCCGTATTGACAACGATGATCAAAACTCTTCGATAGTCGGTTATTTAACTATCGAAGTTAAAACAAACATTCATTTAAATGTACAACTAAAAATCATACAATCATGGCCCTTTTTATTTAACATTAATTTTTATTATTCAAATTCCCATATCTTACCAAATATTTCTCAAAACCCGTTTAGCCCTTTATATCTCATGGAAAACATTTCCGGTTATTATATACCTTTATTCGTCTTTGTTCCCAACCTAACATAACACTCCTATATTTCTTTGGACAACATTATTACTTGTTACTTTAGAATAAGTGGATTCAAACCAACTGTTTCCATTCCTAGGGAACTTTGTTATATACATTAATCACACTTAAGCTTGGTCCACAGCGTTAATTTATTGTTATAGTTAAAACTTGCAATACACTGTAATATTTCTCATTATAACAAATCTTGACATCACAGTAATGCTTAAGTTTGATCTACAACGTTATTTTATCGTTATAGTTCAAAATCTTGCAATACGCTGTCATATTCCACTTTTTAACTAATCTCAACATCCCTTTCGATTACAAACTAATACCATTCCTCGATAATAGCGAAGTTGTTCAAGTTGGGGTATTTTATTTACCTCTCAGACCTTGATCGACAATGTTCTTAACTTAAAATAGATATATGTCCGTAACTCTAAACTCCCTTTTACTTATAATATTCATCAAACCATATTTCTTGTTTTATGGTTTTATAACACCATGTCCTTACTTTAGAAACTTGGTTATTTATTTTAACATTAATTCTTTGCTTCATCTCCCTTACATAATTTCATTTATAACTTCCTTTATCAAAAATCATTATGACTCAATAGCCGTTTAGTTTTTCATACTTCTTGGGAAATATTCCTAGTTTCCGTAATAACTATTTAATCTGCAACGTTCCTTTTAAAAAAAACATTATTCGAAATGTGAATATTATTTCTTTTAGAAATCTTATTTCGTTAAATCTGAAATCAAATATCATTACCGGTTAAAATCCCATCCATCCAAGTTAATTCCTGAATTTATAATTCAACCTTGCTTCATAACTGCGCTTTCGAGTCAACCCTCCTCTATTATAAACTTAGTTTATAACTTGATCTTGATTCCATACCATATTTTAAATATATTGGTTTTAAAATCCATGTTAACTATCTTATCAGCTCCTATAATATAATCCTGACCGTAAATACTTTTATCACCCTCGACACAGCTGAATATCCCTTTATAAATAAAATGGATTTATTTAATTTCTAATTACATCCTGAACGTTGAAATAAATTTCACCCTTCCCCCTTAAAATATATTCCTTAATTCGAGGTTCCCAAACTTTCCAATGATAACTATTTCATCCCATTTAACATATTATTTTTAAGTCAAACCGCTTGTTTTACATAATTAAAACAACTTATTTCATCCAAACCCAATCAATATTAAATTCCTATTATTTAAATATAACAAAAAATAGTTTTTCCCTTTTTAATCTTGAATTCCTTTGCGGTTTTTAAATAACCGTTATTTCAAGGTCATGTTATTTAAATATTTCAGGCACACACAAATCAATCACATATTATCGGTCATATCATTCAATGCAATATATACAAAATAACATTAGTTGAGGAATCCGGTTGGATTCCTCCAACTGGTTTCCTGTATCTACAGATTGTTAGTGAACACAAATAACATTAATTTCATATCAGTATGAAATATAATGGTAAACGACATCAGTTTTCAATCGCTGGTTTATATATATGATGATATCTATTATTTCAACTGAATAATTCAGTGAATTCATCCAAGCAACCATCGCACACACAACATTCAAGAAAATATTTAAAATATAATTATAATATTTTAAAATAGATCAGAGTTAGTGAATTTACTCACCTTAGCACGTTAACTGCTAAATAACGATTTGCGTCAGTTCATTTTATCACGAAATTCCAATAGCTCTGTCTTCTGCAAAATCTCTTTCCAAAATGTGGATATTGCCATTATGATTCCAATGTGATTGGTTTCGTGAAATTGTTTAATGACCGATCCTTCGTGCTACTTTGTCCTTGTCTTTACACTCTTGCAAAAACATGTCATTAACACTAGCCGTTTTCTTCTAATAAGACCCATCCTCCCTCACGACTTCGAAAACAAATCCTTAAAACCTTCTCCAGTGCCTCGACTATCCCAGTTTATCACTATGCTTTCGATCCAACCCCTCAGTGTATACATCAGCCAGCACTCATTTGAACACCTCGATGTCAAAATCATCATTGCCAAACACTCTCGTCTTCTGGAACACACGTTCTTCGAAATGGAGGACTTAACCATAGTGCTCAGCACGTACAAACTGTAATCCCACACTTTAGTCATCCTTGACAAGGTTGCGCCCCCTTTTTTTACTGTAATATGCCATGAAACTCCCCCGACATCACCGACAATCATCTGTCCGCAATCATCCTCCTTGTGGAACAAATCCCCGATCTCCCATCCACAGAAAAACAACTCCAAATTTAAACTCCTTAATCACGGATTTAAGCTTAAACCCTCTAGCCTTAACTACATAAATAACATTGTACAAGCTTACGCCCAAATGTCACTTTCTAGTATACTTATGCCTGCACCATTTCATCACGTTGACAGCATCTTCACTGTAACGAGCTCCCTCCAGTATCATATACCCACCATGAACGCACTGCCCTCCCTTCACCCATACACACAACTCCTTACTTCTATACCCAATCACAACATACAGTAGCAACTCATGAACCCAGACTTCATTTCTATATTCCATGTATTCCCCTCCACGTCAAAAACCTTATGTGCATCATGTCCCATCCTCGATCTGCCATCTCACATGAACCCTGGCCTCACCTGGATTCCGCATGTCAGTGTCCAGCTCGCCGGAAAACAAACCACCATGCAGACATTAGTGTATTCTTCCCAGGTAAAGCCAAATAGCGTGAGCTTCTGGACATATGCATGTCTCCCATTTTCGAACAACTCCTCAGATCCCTGCATATGTATTGTGCTCTTCTACTCTACCAGCGTTGGTCCTCAGCAACGTCCAGCTCTTCCATCTTGTAGCGGCTTATGGGTAAAAGGGTTTACAAGTCTACTTTGTTTATTATTTTCGGATGTAAGGATAACGAGAAGATATTGGTTTGGTTAAAATGAATTTTTGAGGTAAATTCCTTTAGTTCACTATTAGAGCTTGGGTTCATGTATTTATAACTACCGAAGCTTAACTGTTAAGTAATAGCGTGTACCTTAGTTTCTAGGCTAGGTTATATTTCCAATGGTTTAGGCATAACATGGTAGGGAATATTTGATGGAATGGGGTATGAAGACTTAGGTGTGAATGAATATAATATAAGTGTATTTTATACAGGGTAATTTTCTTACTTGCTAAGTAATGGGGACTGTGAAGGTACTATATGGGGTCATTAAACTTTGGGTTTAAGGAATAGAAAATTGGGGTAGCAATGGTAGGCTTGCCGTAATTTTTCAATTCATAGCAGTCTTCATGTGGCATCAAGTTCCAAAGGAGAAAATATAGGGTAGGACTGATGAGTTCTGACTTCATAGGTCTTTTATACGAATACTTCTGCATGTTTTAGGCTTAGGATGGTTTGTCAATTCTCTTAGCAAATCATAGGACTGCATAAATGAATTGATGGCCATGTGCTACGAATTGGCCTCTTTACATTTAATTGTCTCTCATGGATGGTGATAATTCCGTTCCTGTTTATGGCATACAAGCTAACAATAGGTTAGGCACAAGAAAAAATGCTACTCATACTTAGCAAGTAAGGAACGTTTTTATAATTCGCTTTCATTTGATTTAAATCTGAGAGCACATGCGTGGTAAGGGCCGCATGTTCCCTATGAATGAAGCATGTCCGAAAACAAAGGATATGTTAGTTAGGCTTGAATAGGCACTTTTATGTTGACGTATTTTAGTCTCGGCATGAAGCTATAGGATTGTATGTATGTTAGGATAGATATTTATATAAGGGTACCTTTATGAAAAGTTCGGTTTTCCAACAAGCAGCTACAAACAGAAATAAAAATACCATCTCGGCGGACAAGGTGCCACGATCCCAAATATATAATACTATCGGTAGTTTAACTTATATTGTGAAACCCCAAAATGATGATATAGGGTGTAAAATACTTCAAATAAAAAGTTGGGTATTTAATTAATTCAAAATTACAGAAAAATTCTAAAAACTAAATTATCACTACATCTCAAAAGAATCTTGTCCAAATTCGAAACTGATTTCTAGTTATATCAAATAAACCGTTACGGTCGATAAACGATTCTATAGTGACTATTTGAAAATTTGATTTGGATATAATTCACAATCTATAATGCGAAATCTTGATTTTTCACTTCTGTTAGAAAGATACAATTCAACAGATTCCAACACTTCTTGTTTCGAAGAAATCCGATTAATAAGGGATCATGTACACTCTGTTGAAGTTCAGAACGTTAAATTACGAACTGCAGTGTCGTTATGAGCTCGATCATATTTAATATATATTTTTATACGTTCAACTCCATTTTAATTAATATAAAAATCCACTTATATTACAAATTCAATATTTAAATTGATTTAAATATTCAAATATAAACTGATAAAAATGTGTGATGTTACAGGTGTGGTCTCCACATTCACTTCATGTACTTCTCTTAGTACATGCTTGATATCGTCATGTGCTATACACCGGAGCAAGGGCATGGAAAATCCCTAACGGTAAAGAATTTTGTCCTGTAAGATATATCTTGCAGCTTTACGAACCACAAAACGTCTTTCGCTCTTTTTTGTTAGGAGTTTTCCGTTTTTGAGGAAGTCCTTAATTATTGTCATCCACGACTCCCTTTCTGGTTCAGCTTCCAATACTGGGTCAACTTCCATTTGATCGAAGCTTGGTGACTTCAGTACCTCTATTGGAACCATCTCAGTATCTTCTGGATTGTCAGAGCTTGCTAACTTAGCCAGTCTGTCTGCTTTAGGGATTTCTATTCTCGGGACATGAGTTATGCTATAATACTCCAGGTTGCCTAGTAACTCCACCTTTTCAAGGTAAGTGACGAGTCGGGGTCCCCTGGTTTCAAATTCCTTTCGAACTTGGAAAATAACGATTTTGAAATCACAAAATATATCTAGTGTTGTTTTTTAGCAAGTTTAAGCCTGACAATCAGGGCTTCGTACTCAGAATCATTGTTGGTGGCTGAAAATTCAAGTCGTAAAGCATAATTGATCGATCGTCCTTCAGGAGTTATTAAAACAACTCCGGCGTCGGACCTTCGATCATTTTTGGCCCTATCTATATACAACTTCTAGGCACTAAATTCTTAACATGGTTCTGAGGAGTTAGCCTTATCATCTAATACATCCTCTTTAGGAATGGTGAACTCTGCGATGAAGTCAGCTAAGGCTTGTCCCCTTATTAATCTCCTTGGCTGGAAGTTTAAGTCGAACTGGCTCAATTCAATGTTCCACTTAAGCAGTCTTCCAGACGCCCCATGTCGTTGCAGGACCTGGCGAAGCCGCTGATTAGTGTATACCACAATTAGATGAGCTTGGAAATAATGACGTAGTTTATAGGATGCAATCAGGAGGCTATAGACAAGTTTCTCTATCCTTAGGAAGTTACGTTCAGATGCCGCTAATTTTTTGCTTACGTAATATACCGGCCTCTGAACCTTGCCTTCTTCTCATACTAGAGCTGAGCTGATGGTATGCGATGATACTGCTAAATATACGAGCATGCCCCCATGGTCCACTGGCTTAGACAAGATTGGGGGTTTTCCTAGCAGATTCAACAAGTTTTGAAAAGCCTCCACACCGTAAGGGGTCCATTCAAAGTTTCGTTTCCCTCGTTTAATTAAATTAAAGAAAGAAATACATTTTTCCATAGCTTTAGAAATGAATATGCTCAACACTGCAACTTTTCCGACCAAACTCTGAACATCTCTGATTTTTCGTGGCTCTTCTATGTTCCTGATCGCTGCAATTTGATCAGGATTAATCTCGATCCCCCGAGAACTGACTATGAACCGGAGAAATTTTCTTGATCCCACCCCGGATGAGCATTTCAAGTGGTTCAGCTTCATCCCATACTGTCGTAGAATATTGAACATATCCGCCAAGTCTTTTGTGTGATTGGAAGATTGCCTGGACTTTACAAGCATGTCGTCTACATAGACTTCAATTATTTTCCCGATCTGGTTGTAGAACATTCGGTTCACCAAGCGCTGATATGTGGCTTCGGCATGCTTAGTCTGAATGGCATCCCCACATAATAGTACAACCCTAAGTCCGTAATGAAACTAGTGTGTTCTTGATCCGGTACATGCGTGGGAATCTGGTTGTACCTGAATATGCGTCCATGAAGGAAAGAAGCTCGTGTCCCGCCGTTGAGTCTACCGGCTGATCAATCATGGGGAGTGGACAGCTATCCATTGGTTAGGCTTTGTTCAAATCAAAAAAAGTCAATGCACGTTCGCTACTTCCCATTTGATTTCTTGACCAGTATGGGATTCGATTGGCGTATGTCGAGTCTCGGATGAACCTGTTATTCCTTAGTTTCTCTACTTCTTCCTTTAAGGTTGTTAACCTTTGTGGGCCCAACATATGCCTTTTTTGCTTCACCAGAAGATGCATTGGGTTTAGGCTTAGTGAATGGCTCATAATCGAAGGAGAAATTCCACATATGTCCGCATGAGTCCAAGCAAACACATCAAGGTTCGCTTTCAGAAAATCAGTTAATTCTTTCATCCGGAAAGAATCCAAATGAGATCCAATCTTCAAGACCTTTGTCGGGTCATCGCTATCGATTTGGATATCAACAGTCGCCTCATTGGGTGTCGCCTTTCTAGTTCCTGGTTCCTCGTCCTCTCTTGGATCGATATCTTCAGGAATCTCGTCAGGCGATTCCCTGGGCGGTATTGTCTTTAGCTGCTATGTCGAGTTTTCCTCAATAGGAGAGGAAGTTTTCTTAGGTTCTGAACTCTTTACGTTACGCAACATCTTTAACTCTGCCATATAGTAGGCCCTTCCGGTTACTTGGTCGCCTCGAATCATTCCCACTCCAGCGTTTGTTGGGAATTTCATTAGCAGAAACCATGGAGAAATGCAAGCCCTGAACTCCAAAATTGTTGTCCATCCTAAGAAAACATTATAAGGTGAGTCGATGTCCATAATGACGACCTGGATGATCCTCACTCTTCTATGCTCACCCTCGCCTAACTCTACGGGAATGTGTATTACTCCGATCGGGGCAGTTGATTGTTCCATTAAAGCCACTAATCCAACCATCATATGGCTTTAAGTCTTTCATTTCCAGTTTCATCTGATCGAAAGCCTATTAAAATAGGATGTTAACAGAACTCCCATCGTCTACCAGAACTTTCTAGACTATTGCCGGTTCAATAACGGTAGTTATTACTAACAGATCAGTGCTTGGTGCTTCAACCCCAACACTTTCTCTGTCTCGGATGACGATATCATCAGTGATTGTCTTCTGCGATTACCGGTGTAGCTTCTTAGAGGTTACAACATTCTCCTATCTTGGGATGCTTGGCTGCATTAACATACTGTTCCATCGCCCTGTTACTAGACCCTGCTGGGTGTGGTCCCCCAACTATGGTGTTTATAGCAACCCCTTTTCTCTTCTATTGAGCCGTGAGCTTAGAAGCTAGTTGGTTTCGACTCGGGGCTTTCCATCCTTGTACCCTGTCTCTCGGGGTGATCTCTCGGGGTGATCTTGTATTCATCTAACTTTCCTTACTGCGGCATCTTTTCAACAACGTCTCTTATATGTCGACACTTGTTAGTAGAGTGATCGTGAGTTCCATGAAACAGACAGAATTTTCCTGTTGCGAGCTCCTTATTAGTAGAGTCTTTGAGAGGAGGTTTCTCGTATTGCAAAACGTTATAAGTATCGAGGTAAATGCTTTCCAAAGTATAACTTAGCATTGTGTAGTTTTCAAAAGATTGAAACCGAGGCCTTTCCTGAACTGTCATTGGACTGTTTCTTTTAGCACCATTTCCGTTCCTATTGCTATTTCCTCCTTTTTTGTTGCCAACTTTTACCTCGACCTTCCTTGAACTGTCGCTGGACTGTTTCACAACAACATTACTTTGAATATCTTCTTTGGAAGCTCCATCAGATTTTCTCTTACGATTGGTAAATTTCTTCTCGCCGCAAGCAAATATTGGCCTTTTCGTAGAACGCTTCGGTTGTCAATGGCGGTTTTCTAGCCAAATATCCTCCAAACTCCGTGTCTAGATCAATCCATCTATTAGTGCCATCGAAATGGTTGGTTCATATGGATCGCTTACTTCAATAGCTGCTAAGTTGAAGCGATCTAGATATGACTTCAAAGATTCACCTGTGGCCTGCTTAATCCTAGACAGTTCAATGACGCTATTGGATTTTCGGAAACGGAGTCTAAATTGATTCATAAAGCATTCACTTAATTCTTTAAAGTTTGAATCTGATCGGGGAGGGAGTCATGTGAACCATATTAGCGCAACATATTTAAGATATATTGGGAACGGCGTCGGGTGCCGTTGCGGCATTCATATACCATGAATATCTCACCAAACGTTTTCTTGGATTGGTTCTCCCTTTATATTGATCCATTTGCGGCAAGTTAAATCGTCGGGGGAAACTGAAAGTCCAAAATATCATCAGTGAATGGGGTGTGGCTACGCTCAATGCCCTAGTATTCTTTAGTGTAATGTCGACTGTCAGCCATGATCTATCGCACCATTGCTTCCACTTCTGTCTTAGTTAAAGCTAGTTTAGTATCTACGCTTCTATTTCTTCTAATACATCTAGTGCCTACGTAAGGCGACGCTCTTTGGTTTCGCGTTGTAGCTGAACTTCCTGACCCTCGACGATCTTGGCCATTCACGGAATGAGTGGGCTGGAGAAGCTGCCGCTGAGTTGGATTAGTGATGTTTGGATCTCTAGGAAGGACGTGAGATCCTCGCATCGGTAGCAGCATTGGTTCTCTCATGCTTGGGTCATTAGGTCCCCGAACACGGGCTGCACCTTCGCGGGATCCCAACGATCCAAATGTCGACTGGTCCAGATTCCCGGGCCTTTCATATGTCCTCCTCTAACGTGGACGTTCTTCCTTTGAAGAGGATGAATTATCCGCAGGGAGATGATTAGTTGGAGAGGGTATTCTTTGTCTACAAATCTTACTTATTTCCCAACTCATGGTTTTTATGTTTTCTTGCATAAGAATGTTATTGCACTTATAGATTTCTGAAGCATCCCTGGTGCGGTCTAGCATATCGAGTAGGCGCGAGAAATCCATGTGTGTGATGGTTGCAGAGGGAGTAGCGGATCACTAGTTGTCACGGCCGGTATCGGAGCATCTGTAGG
Source organism: Allium sativum (assembly GCA_030737875.1). Classification (NCBI taxonomy): domain Eukaryota; kingdom Viridiplantae; phylum Streptophyta; class Magnoliopsida; order Asparagales; family Amaryllidaceae; genus Allium; species Allium sativum. Next base: position 45,131,617 of record CM060921.1, read on the forward strand.
GCTTGAGTAGAATTTCCATCCTCAACTGCATCTGATTCGGACCAGGCCATGACTACCTCTGCGATTCGGATCGGGGGAGGGCACTAGAAGTGTTCAGGAATTCGAATCGGTATCACCAGTACGGTTCGGATCATATTCTTCTGTTCGGGTCGGTGATGCTCTTTCGGTCTGGCTTGGTCCTGAACACTGCCCTCCCAACCTGGTTACAACTATAGCTTGTTGATCTTCATTTGCCTCGCTTTCCCAAGAAACTTGTAGCTCTTTTCTTTTTCCATTGGTCAAGATATCCAATTCTCTCAAGATTAGTTATAAAACGTCCAAAAACGCTAAAGAAAGTGGATTAACTTCTTTGAACTTGAGGGTCTAAATAGTAGAACAATAATCCAAAACGCTGAGAATTCAACTCTCTCAATGAAAGCACCAAAATGTTAGACCAAAAAATAGTTCATACACCCAAATGAATGATAATTCTAAATGAAATAGAAAAGAAAAATAAGAAGAACACCAGATTTAGAGTGGTTCGGCGTTAAAGAGCTTACGTCCACTTTATACTTCTTTGATGGCATATTCACATATAAATACAATGTTGATTATCACTCATTATCACTAACACAATTGATAATTCCTCTCAATGTTTTGTGAAATATGCTCCAAAAGTTGATGGGGATCTGAATGAAGCAATGGAATTCGATGGTATGAGAGTCAGAGTGAAGATTTTTTTCAAAAATATCCCTGAAAATAGTGCATTATTGGGTATTTAAAGGTTGAAATTCAACTCGGATCGGTGTCACGTGGGGTCCATCTCATGAGATTTGGGATCGAATGCTCAGAGATATTGCCAGCACATCAGAAACATGGGATATTTTTATGTAACCGCTTTGAGTTTATGGGAGAACGTGGGGCGCAACTACTATGATGATGGTCCTTGAGTTGGATCGGATGGATGTTGCAAGCTCTGGATCGGATATCCATAGCACCGAACCAGCTCGAGTTCACGCATCCAGAGCTTTTTCAAACATAACGAAGCTTAAAGGAGACCCGCTTCGGTTAGGAGGTCCGATCCGATCCGAATAGATGCTCACTGCTTCTCTTACTCCTATCACTTGATTCTTTAGCTTTGTGTAGCCTAACCACGAAGTAGGCTAAAATTTTACCCCCTCTAAGTATGCTTTTATTGAAGATAAAGTATGCTTCGAAATAGTCAACCTATCTGCCTCTGCTCAGTGTCTTTCAATAGCTGTGTCCATATGTTCGTAGGGTCACGTCAATTCATGAAGTAGTGTCTTTTGACATTTGCGGAGTTTATATATACACCATGGAATGCATGAATTACACCTGTTATCTTCAATAACTTCCAGGTTTCACCTTAAAGTATGAGCGGTTCTTTCGGGTAATTTTTGATATTTGTATTGAGATTCCAAAATTACCTCTTGAATTTCTCTTCCATGCGTTTAGTGATATTCTTTTGAATTAACCTATAACGCTTGGGTTCGGATCGGTTTAGTTCGATCCGCATTGAGCTTGGCCCTTAACTACATCAATGGGCCAAAAAAGGCCTTGAACTTATCTATCTTCTTTTTACGTTTTGGTCCTTCTATGCTATTTGATCTGATGGAATATGAAGAGTCTTTTTGTTCATATATAAATTCGTACTTTCCTTGCTTCTAAATTCTTTCTTTCGTTGTCATCTTTCCCAAAACTTAAGATAGAAAAACCATAATTCTCGGATTCTCGAGCAATTCCTTCAACTTTCAAATTAGATCCATAGGTTTGTTTTCAATTATTGTTTCACTTAATTTCTTCCAATCTTAACTCGAAATTGGGGTCAAATCAAATAATTTTACCTAATTCAACATTCGACACGTTGCCTGGACCCATCAGTTAACTGTTGTCGTTGCTAGTGGTCATATCGCCACTTCGAGGCAGTGGTTGATATGGTCTGAGCTTGCGCCGAAGACGTCACTTCTTAAATACTTTATCACAAGCAAGCATTCGAAAATGAAAGGAATTGGTGTTCTTGGAGAGGCGGAAAAGAAGAAGAAAGTGAACAATGGAATCGGTTTGGGAGGGAGCAGATGATCTTGAAGTAATTGCGATAAAACATGTTGTCTGGGTTCGGATCATAGGAAACAATACTGATTGGAGCCTTAAACCTGTATACATGCTGAGACTTGTACTTCAGGACATAAGTGCAGTTCAGTTCGGTGCTATCCTATCCGAGCGAAGCCACTTCTCTGTAGGTCTATTCGATCCGGTCTCTTTTGTTCATGAATTATGATCCGATCCGCTTGAGACAAGAGTCCGACCCAATCTGCTGATGACACATATACTTGAACCAATCCACTGATTACATATACACTCGAACCGATCCACTGATGACAAAGATAATCAAACTGATCCGCTTGTAACATAAGGATCCGAACTGATCTGTTGTCATTCAATATGAAATGCAAGAATGTTTCTACCAACTTAACCAAGATTAACTATGGCTTGTGACTTCATGAACAGTTAGGATAGAGCCTTCTATATTTAACTATTTAGACCTTATGAACATACGGGTAATTTTCATACTGCTTTACTTCTCTATTAATCTTGTATTCTACAATGTACACATTTCCACAACTTAGTGCCTACACACACATGGGGGCAATGGCAGATATACTCTAATCTCTATTATCTCTTCGTTAGTACAAAAATTATGACTGAAATACGCTCAGCGAGGTTGCCAAAGAGGAAAGAGGCCGTGGAACCATCTGAAAATACCATCATCGAAGATATACCTTCCACACCATATCCGAATTAGGATAGTGTGGGCTCGGATATGAAGTAGAAATTAATGAACATGCGGCATCATCCGGAGATGATATCTCTTTGGATGAAGAGGAGGAAGGAGGGGTAGGAGATAGCCGCGCTCCCGATGAATAAGAGAATGTTGTTATTCAGGATAGCCTGGTGATTCCGTCGCATTGACCATTAACAATGCCAAACTTGCTCGAATATGCTTGAAACATGGAATTCTCCGAAAGGACACCATGTTGCCTACTGTATCGGATCAGCCTCATAATCCATCCATAGTGTATATGGCAATCAGTATGTTAATGTGCCTTGATGGGGGAAATTCCTCCATTCCCGTCATACGTAGTCAATTTTCTAAGACAAATGCAGATTGCTCCAATGCAGCTCCGACCCAACTCCTACGCTTATCTGTATTCCTCATATATTGCTTATAGGGAAATTTTGGATACATAGCTCACCTTTTAAGATGTTCATTTCTTCTACAATTTCAAGCACCGAACTCAGGATATGCATCCTTTGTATATTTTGAATCGGTGCCAAAGAGGAAAATAATTAATGTACCATTTAGTAGTAAAGTTGGTGATCCATGGCCCGAATGGTTCTATATCAAACAACAACCACGATGTGCCAGGAGATGGCTTAAGTCAAGCAAAAATATTAGCCTTCGATTTCTAATTTCAATCTCCTTTATAAACGTATTGACTTTCATTCACTTTTACTTGCAGTCCCTAACCCAAAACAGGAAACACATTAGGTGTACTTTGATCGTCTGAACCGACTGCTTAATGGTGATCTAAAATTCTTGACCACCAGAGACTGCCTAGTGGATGAATACCTTCATAGTGATCTCTTAGTTGGTATCACTCGTAGCATAAGCCATGGAGAAGGTCCCTATGTATATGTACCCCCAATCGAGGGGCCCATTGAAGCTTTACCCGAGGAGGGAGAGAGTTCGGAAGATCCAACGATGCCTCACAAGAGTCCTTCTCCCACTTTGACCCAAGATGATATAATAGCGAACATAGCTACTAAGGATAGAGATAAATACATCACTCCTGAGGATGCGGCTAACCCTGAAAAACCAATTTCCCCAGTAGAGTTGATGTTAATCACGCACCGAGGAGATGATTCCACCATAGATGATTATATATACTGGGGTTTGGGGATACTTCCCCTGCCTAACACTATCTATACTTCCGAAGATTTTACAATAGATCCTCTTTCTTACTTTAGAAGAGGTCCTTACTCTCATGAAAGCCAGGGAAACTGCACACACAGGCCTAACTCCAGGCTCCGGTCCGTTGGGGGGAAATCACTTAGGATATATGCACTATACTTGCACTACACGTCACAGTGCTTCCGTTCTATACAAATCCTCGACTCTGACTCATACTCGTATCGTTTTGCCGGACAAATGATACGTCCATGCTATGATGTCAGAAAAGTCCGCTCCAGCATGCCTAGGCTTGATTCCGATACTGAATATAATTGGCATGAAAGCCATGGCAGAGATGGCGGGAGATACTATGTTCCAGTCGTTCTTATTCTTCGCTCTCATATTCTCCACGTCGATTAGATCCTGACAAGCACAAAGCCGCTAAGACCATCGTGAAGGAGATAAACCACATCCCAAAGTCCGACTCCTCCTAAAGAAAAACATCTTCAAGAGAAACCACTGTCGAAGCATGGTGATTCACAAGATAAACACAAAATTTCTAAGAAGAGGCCAGACAAAGGCACAACAACAATTATTCCTGCTAGACAAAAAATGTTGAATTATCTATAGCCAAGCCCATGTCACTCGATTCTAAAAATAAGGTGAAGTTGGCATATTTGAAGAAACAATTTTTGGATCACTATTTTGACCACATGCAAATTGTTCCTGCTCTCGAGCCAATGCCTTCGAAATGGGCGGATGATGCTAAAGCAAAAATAGATGTAGAAGATAAGCAATATAAGGAGATGTATAAGTATTTACGTAGTCTCTCCAAGATCATTCAAAACTTGATAAACTGATATAGACCACATGAAGGAGATGGCCGATTACGATGAAAGCATTTTGAAAAATACCGAGAGGGAATTGGAGGATGCTCAGGCGCAGCTTGCACTTTCTTTGTAGAATGTTGACAACTACAAAAACCAACACGAGGAGCAACAAAAGCGTTATCACATTGTACTGGAATCTCACAGCCAGGAACGCTTAGATTTAAAAAAGCAAGCCAAGGAAGTTAAATCTAAATGTGTCAAGGCACAATTAGCTTGCACTACCCTTGAGCAGGAGAAGGAAGAGCTGGCGAAGAGAAATGCTGAGTTGGAAGCTAAGCTGAAGGAGGTCGAGACAAGGGCAGTATTAGCTGAGGGAAACACAAGCATTGCTCTTAAATTTTCGAAGATGCCCATGCACATCTTTCTACTAGACAAAAAGAATTGGATGGTTACGACGAGCTTATGATACATTTTTTCCCAAGTGATCCGCCATCGGGACATTGCTCGGATCGAAGCCTACCCAACAACTTTGGTTTATGTGTGGGATCAAATGGTTGAATGGGAGAAGAAAGAGCTCAAGGTAGACTCCATTGACGAAGATAAACTTACGGAAAAATTTATACGGGTGAGGAGCAAGCATGCTTGGCCGAAGGGCGCAAACTCATTGCTGCAATTATGGAAGAAGAGAAGCTCCAGGCCAAAGGAAAAGTAAACATTGACGTCGGTTCTTCTTCTGCTGCCCCCGAGGTTACTGAGATAGAGGGATATGACCTGGAGAATCTGAGAATTACCAAGGCGTCCATCTTGTCTCCAATCGCTGAGAATACTCTAGAGACTCCTGCCACCAATGTTGATAAATCATCCAAAGGTATTTCCACCTTTTCACCTTACTTTGTTAGGGATATCTCAACCTTTCGTCATGTCATCGGGCAGTCAATAGAGAAACATTATTTATCTCCTGAACTAATAACTTTTACTTCTCACCCTATAGGTGCGAAGGCAGCTGAGAAGAGTGATGAGAAACAAAAAAAAGTTACTAAAGCAAAGTCTGTTGTAACAGCGCAGGACAAAAAGGATGAGGCTACTGGCTCTGAGCCTGGGGATAAGGTTGAGGTCAAGAAGGTAGAGGTCACAGAAAAGACTCTCTAGCCATTTAGCACTGAAACTCCCAAAGATAGGGATATTATAGATGCTTTGAAAGATGATAGCGGCAACGATAGACATGACGAGGATGATGATGTTGTTATGACTGGAGGTTCGAGTGATGCTGATGACATGACTTTGGCTGATATAAAGGCTAAGCAACATATTCTTTTAAAAGCCATAATTGAGAAGGAAGATCCCAAAAGTATTAAACCCCTCATGGTAGTTCCTCTAGGGTCGAATCTAGTTGTCAAACTTTCAACCAGGTCAATTACCGAAGAGCTTACCAAAAAATCCTCTACTGATGCCAACATTCCGGTTTCAGTGAAAAAGAAGCTGAAGCGTATCATCTTCGAAGCTAAAAAAGAGGAAAAGGACAATCTCAAGGTGGCTAAGAAAGCTAAGTCTATCCCAAAGTCCAAATGAAAATTGGTTTTGTCTTTTGTTTTGACTTTCCATTGGACCGTTGTTGTTGTAGCGAGTGCGACCCTTGCATCCCTTTGTTTGATCTTCTTATATAAACCTGCACTCATGTAAACGAAATAGTTTGTTTCCTACTATGTCAAATATTTGCAAGTTTTCCATTTATCTCAGACGAGTTAAATAATTATCAAAGTGTTAAAAACGTTTGTAAATAATAATCAAAACATAATTAAGCAGAAATCACTATTATTAAGCAATTAATAACAAGGGATGTGGTGTGCATGCCCCCAATCAATCTTGAATAAAGTGCCTGGCCAGGGCATGTTCGACATTGATTAGGTTCGACATCGGATTGCCCCTTGTCCTTCGGTGGGACCGTGGTATTTTCTCATTGGCGCTTATTCTTAGCATCTTTATACTCTCCTGTCGTACTGCTAGGTAAGATTGCATTCAAGACGGTTTCTTATCACAGGAACCTCCACGCCTTGGGGACTTCATCTTCTCGTCCTTTATACTCTCTCTCTCTCTCTCTCGATTTATGAGAATTAGAGTTTGGGATGTCGTCTTCTGTCCTTCTTATCCTGTCATGCAAACGGTTGTCTCATTGGCTCTGGTTTCAATTCAAGTTTCTAGTGTTTCATACTCATATCACAATAATCGCAGAATATTTAAAAAGGTTTATATAGGAAAAGTAAATCATACACCATATATTATAGTGGTCCGGCCAAGTCGTGACCAACGTCCACTTTATAATCTTTTTATTATGTTAACCAGACTTTTCTAGGAAAGTCGTGCCTTTTTACATGGTTCATAAAACAAAAGAAAAAACAACACAAATTTAAGTCAAATACTACCGCAAGTGTTGGGTATTCCAAGCTCTGGGAATCTCTTCACCATCCATGATTATTAACTTGAAAACTTCTGTATCAAACTTCCACTGGATGGCATATGGTCCTTCCCACTTCAGACCTAGATAAACCGGAGGTGGGATGATAGGCATCAATACCAAGTCTCCAGGTTCGAAGGTTTGAGGATGAACCTTCCTGTCATAATAGCGTTCCACTTGGCGCTTGTGCCACGAGGCACACAAATCTGCTTCGTCTCTCTTTTCTTCAACCATATCCAGGGATTCGAGGAGAAGCGCTTTATTTGTCATCAGATCATAATACGTCGTCCTATGAGAGGGAACTTTCAACTCCACCGGAATAACCACTTCTGATCCAAATGAAAGTGCAAAAGGAGTATGACCGTTGCCGTCTTTTAAGTCATTCGATAAGCCCATAATTCTAATGGTAGTTCATCGACCCACATGGCCTTTGCCTGTTCCAATCGCTTTTTAAGGATGGACTTAAAAAAAACATTGCCTCAACTTGTCCATTTGATTGCGGGTGAGCTACTGCTGTGTATCTTTTGTCAATTTTATACTTCTGGCAGAAATTTCTTAATCCTACGCTCGAATTTGGTACCATTGTGAGTTATAATGACTTTGGGAATCCCAAATCGACAAATGATGTTTCTGACTACAAAATTAATCACTCGCTTCGTTGTGGTCATAGCTAGGGGTTTGGCTTTTGCCCATTTTGTAAAGTAGTCTACGGCCACGATTGCATACTTCACTCCTCCTTTAGCGATTGGTTAAAATCCGATGATGTCGATTCCCCATACGGAAAACGACCATGGGCTCACCATTGACTTAAGTTGAGTCAGAGGCGCTGCCATAGGAACTCTTGCAAATTTCTGGCATTTTTTGCAGCGTCATGAATAATCAGCAGCATCTTTATTTATGGTAGGCCAGAAGTAGCCATACCATAATACTTTCTTAGCCAATGTTTGGCCCCTGGTGTGGTCTCCACATTCACCTTCATGTACTTCTCTGTGTGCACGCTTGATTTTGCCATGTGCTATACAACGGAGCAAGGGCATGGAAAATTACTAGCGGTAAAGAATTTCGTCATGTAAGATATATCTTGCATCTTTATGAACCACAGCTTGTCTTTCGCTCTTTTTTGTTGGGAGTATTCCGTTTTTAAGGAAGTTCTTAATTAGTGTCATCCACGACTCCTTTCTGGTTCAGCTTCCAATACTAGGTCAACTTCCATTTGATCGAAGCCCGGTGACTTCAGTACCACTATCGGAACCATCTCAGTATCTTTCGGATTGTCAAAGCTTGCTAACTTAGCCAGTCTATCTACTTTCTGGATTTCTATTCTCAGGATATAAGTTACGCTATAATACTCCAGGTTGCCTAGTAACTCCTCCACCTTTTCAAGGTAAGTGACGACTCGGGGTCCCCTGGTTTCAAATTCTTTTCGAACTTCGTAAACAACTTTTTCGAAATCATAGAATAGATCTAGTGTTGTCACCCCCGGTTCAAGTCGTAAAGAATATAGATCGATCTTCCTTCAGGAGTTATTAAAACGACTCTAGCTCCAAATTTTCGATCATTTTTGACACCATCTGTATACAATTTCCAGGAACTAAGTTCTTGACTTGGTTCTGAGGAGTTAGCCTTATCATCTAATACATCCTCTTCGGGAATGGTGAACTCTGTGATGAAGTCAGCTAAGGCTTGTCCCCTAATTGATTTCCTTGGCTGTAAGTTTAATTCGAACTGGTTCAATTCAATGTTCCATTTAAGCAGTCCCCCAAACACCTCAGGTTGTTGTAGGACCTGGCGGAGCAGCTGATCGGTGTATACCACAATTGGATGAGCTTGGAAATAATGATGGAGTTTATGGGATGCAATCAGAAGGCTATATGCAAGTTTCTCTATCCTTGGGTAGTTACGTTCAGCTGCCACCAATTTTTTGCTTAAGTAATATACCGGCCTCTGGACCTTGTCTTCTTCTCGTACTAGAGCTGAGCTGATGGTATGAGATGATACTGCTAAAAATACGAACAGGTCCTCACGGTCCACTGGCTTAGACAAGATCGGGGGTTTTTCTAGAAGATTCAACAAGTTTTGAAAAGCCTCCACACAGTTAGGGGTCCATTCGAAGTTTCGCTTCCCTCGTTTAATTAGATTGAAGAGAGGAACACATTTGTCCGTAGCTTTGGAAATGAATCTTCCCAACGCTGCAACTTTTCCGGCCAAACTTTGAACATCTCTGATTTTTTGTGGCTCTTCTATGTTATTGATCTTGGCAATTTGATCAGTATTAATCTTGATCCCCCGAGAACTGACTATGAACCCGAGGAATTTTCCTGATGCAACCCCGAATAAGCATTTCAAGGGGTTCAGCTTTGTCCCGTACTATCGTGGAATGTCGATCATCTCCTCCAAGTATTTCATGTGATCAGAAGATTGCCTGGACTTTACATGCATGTCATCTAAATTAACTTCCATTATTTTCCCGATCTGGTTTTAGAACATTCGGTTCACCAAGCACTGATATGTGGCTCCAGCATTCTTTAGTCCGAAAGGCATCCCCACGTAACAGTACCACCCTAAGTCTGTAATGAAACTAGCGTGTTCCTGATCCGATACACACATGGGAATCTGGTTCTATCCTGAATATGCGTCCATAAAGGAGAGAAGCTCGTGTCCCGCCATTGAGTCTACGAGCTGATCAATCCTTGGGAGGGGGAAGTTATCCTTTGGGTAGGCTTTGTTCAAATTAGAAAAGTCCAGCACGTTCGCCACTTCCCATTTGATTTCTTGACCAGGACGGGATTCGATATCCAATCTGTGTATGTCGAGTCTCGGATGAACCTTTTATTCCTTAGTTTCTCTACTTCTTCCTTTAAGGCTGCTGACCTTTTTGGGCCCAACATATGCCTTTTTTGCTTCACCGGTGGATGCTTTGGGTTTAGGCTTAGTGAATGGCTCACAATCGAAGGAGAAATTCCACACATGTCTGCATGAGTCCAAGCAAACACATCAAGGTTCGGTATCGTAAAATAAGCTAATTCTTTCATCTGGAAATAATCCAAATGAGATCCAATCTTCAAGACCTTTATCGGGTTGTTGCTACCGATTGGAATATCAATAGTCGCCTCGTTGGGTGTCGCCTTTCTAGTTCCTGGTTCCTCGTCCTTTCTCGGATCGATATCTTTAGGAATTTCTTCAGGCGATTCCTTAGGCGGTATTGTCTTTAGCTTTTATGCTGAGTTTTCCTCAATAGGAGAGGAAGTGTTCTTAGGTTTCAAACTCTTTCCATTATGCAACATTTTTAACTCTGCCATATAGCAGGCCCTTCCGATTACTTGGTCACCTCGAATCATTCCCACTCCAGCGTCTGTTGGGAATTTCATTAGCAGTAACCAAGGAGCAATGCAAGCCTTGAACTCTGAAAGTGTTGTCTGTCCAAAGTAAGCATTATAAGTTGAGTCAATGTCCATAATGATGAACTAGAGGATCCTCACTCTTCTATACTCACCCTTTCCTAACTCTACGGGTAAGTCTATTACTACGATCGGGGCGGTTGATGTTCCATTAAAGCCACGAACAACCTTCACATGGCTTTAAGTCTTTCATTTCCAGTTTTATTTGGTCAAAAGCCTTTTTAAATAGGATGTTAATAGAACTCCCATTGTCTATAAGAACTTTCTTGACTATTGCAGGTCCAATAACGGTAGTTATTACTGACGGATCAGTGCTTGGTACTTCAACCCCAATACTTTCTCTGTCTCGGAAGACGATATCATCAGCGGTTGTCTTCTGTTGTTTTACCGGTGCAGCTTCTTCGAGGTTACTACATTCTCCCATCTTGGGATGCTCAGATGCATTAACATACTGTTCCATAGCCCTGTTACTGGACCCAGCTGGGTGTGGTCCCCCAACTATGGTGTTTATAGCAATACCTTTTCCCTTCCATTGAGCTGTGGGCTTAGAAGCTGGTTGGTTTTGATTTGGGGCTTGCCCTCCTTGTCCCTAGTCTCTCGGGGCGACCTTGTATTCATCTAAGTTTCCTTCCCCCACCATCTTTTCAATAACGTCTCTTATATGTCGACACTCATTAGTAGAGTGACCTGAGTTCCATGAAACAGATAGAATTTTCCAGTTGCGAGCTCCTTATCAGTAGAGTCTCTAGGAGCGGTTTCTTATATTGCAAAACATTATAAGTATCGAGGTAAATGTTTTTTGAAGCATCACTCAACGGTGTGCAGTTTTCGAATGTTTGAAACCGAGGATTTTTTACAGAGTAGTTCCCTCGATTTCTGTTTCTTTTAGCGCCTTTTCCTTTCCTATTGCCATTTCTTCATTTTTTGTAGCCAACGTTTACCTCAACCATCCTCGAACTGTCGCTGAACTGTTTCATAACAACATTACTTTGAATATCTTCTCTTGAAGCTCCATCAGATTTTCTCTTCCGATTGGCATAAATTTGTTCTTGCCACAAGCGAATATTCGCCTTTTCATGAACACTTTCGTTTTCCATGGCGGTTTTCCAGCCAAATATCCTCCAAACTCTATGTTTAGGTTAACTCCATCTATTAACGCCGTCAAAATAGTTGGTTCATGTGGATTGCTTACTTCAGCAACTACTAAGTTGAAGCGATCTAGATATGACTTCAAAGATTCACCTGGGGCCTTCTTAATCCTGGACAGTTCAATGACGCTCTTGGATTTTTGGGCATGGAGTCAAAACTTATTCATAAAGCGCCCTCTTAATTCTTTAAAGTTTGAAGTTGATCAGGGAGGGAGTCGTGTGAACCACATTAACGCGACATCTTCAAGATATATTGGGAAAGCTTTACATTTCATGGCATCGGGTGCTGCTATGGCATTCATATACCATGAATATCTTATCGAATGTTATTTGGGATCGGTTCTCCCTCCATATCGATCCACTTACGGTAAGTTAAATCATTGGAGAAAACTGAAAGTCCAGAATATCATAAATAAATGCGGTGTGGCTACGCTCAATACCCCATTCTTCATTGGTTTAATGTCGATTATCAGGCACGATCTGTCGCGCCATCATTTCCACTTCTATGTTAGTCAAAGCTGGTTCAGTATCTAGGCTTCTATTTCTTCTAATACGTCCAGTGCATACGTAAGGCGATGCTCTTTAGTTTCGGGTTGCAGCTGAACTTCCTTGCCGTCTGCGATCCCGATCATTCATGGGATGAGTGGGCTGGAGAAGCTGCCCCTGAGTGGGATTGGTGATGTTTGGATCTCTAGGAAGGACGTGGGATCCTTGCATCGGTAGCAGCATTGGTTCTCTCAAGCTTGGGTATTAAGTCCCATAACACGGGCCGCATCTTCGCGAGATCCCAACGATCCAAATGTCAACTGGTCCAGATTCTCGGGGCTTTCATATGGCCTCCTCTGAAGTGGATGTTCTTCGTTTGAATAGGATGAATGATCCGTAGGGAGACGATGAGTTGGAGAGGGCATTCTTTGCCTACGAAGCTCACTTATTTCCCCACTCATGGTTTTCATGTTTTCTCGCATAAGAATGCTATCGTGCTTATCCAAAGCGTCCCTGGTGCGGTCTAGCATATCGAGTAGGCGCGAGAAATCCAAGTGTGTGACGGGTGCAGAGGGAGTAGGCTAATCACTAGTTGTCATGGCCGGTATCGGAGCATCTGCAGGGGCTCGATAGAATTTCTAGCCTCATCTGCTTTTGGTTCGGATCGGCCATGACTTCCTTTGCAGTTCGGATTGGGGGGAGCCACTAGAAGTGTTCAGGAATTCGAATAGATTTGGATCGGTGTCATTAGTTTGGTTTGGATCGTATTATTCTGTTCAGGTTGGTGATGCTCTTTCGGTCTGGCTTGGTCCTGAACCATGCCCTCTCAATCTGGTTACAACCATAGCTTATTGATCTTCATTTGCCTCGCTTTCCCGGGAAACTTACAACTCTTTTCGTTTGGTCATGATATCCAATTCTCTCAATATTAGTTAGAAAACTTCCAAAAACGCTAAAAAAGTGGATTAACTTCTTTGAACTTGAGGGTCCAAATAGTAGAATGATAATCCAAAGCGCTGAGAATTCAACTCTCTCAATGAAAGAACCAAAATGTTAGACCAAAAAATGGTTCTAACACCCAAACGAATGATAATTCTAAGAAAAGAAAAATAAGGAGAACATGAGATTTATAGTGGTTCGGCGTTAAAGAGCCTACGTCCACTTTATAATTCTTTGATGGATGATTCAAATTCAAACACAAATACAATGTTGATTATCAATCAATATCGGTCACTAATATAATTGACAATTCCTCTCAATGTTCTATGAAATATGCTCTAAAAATTGATGGTGATCTTAATGAAGCAATGGAATTCGCTGGTATAAGAGTTAGAGTGAAGATTTTTTCAAAAAGATCCCTGAAAATGGTGCATTATGGGGTATTTATAGTGTAACAGCCCGCATTTTACGTATCGGAAGATCGTAAAATATTTTTATTTTATTCTCTGAGGGTTGGATCATTCTCATCTTTTGGTATGTTTCTTATGGGGATGTGTGACATGTCCATAATTTTTACCGATTTTTTTTGTGACCATTTTGCCCCTGTCAGTCTTGTACGGGGCATAACTTTTGACTCAGGTCGAATCAGAGGGTGAGACCTGTGCCATTGGAAAGGAATTGATGATTCCCTTTCCGTAGAGTGGTTACATTAAGGATTTGGTTCAGCGGTTTGGGAGATATCGCTGTTTTAAGGTTTTTCAGTTGGCTGTTCAGGTTTTGGAAGGCTAATGGGCTGATTTGGAGAAGGCCCATTAGAGGGTGGGTGGAGACTATAAATAGGGGGTAAGGGGTATGGAGAAAGGTTGGCATTTTCCATTCTCTTATGGGGAGGCTTTGATCTCCTTCTTCCTCTAACATCTTTCCACCATTAAAATTCCAAAATCCAAGGAGGGAAATCGAAGATCTACACCATAAGAGGCTAGATCTACATCGTCTCAAGGGCGAATTCATCGAATTGAAGAGTTTGATTCGAAGTGTTCGCTGTCCGGATTGCGTTTTCATTGCTTTTGCTTAGATTTGGATAATTGGTGAGTGATTTACATCTCTCATTCGGATGCATGCAAGTATATGGGTCTTATGTTGTTAATTTCATCATTTCCATGTTATTTTCCTTAGATCTACACCATGCTAAGTTTATTTTACATGTGAATCACTTTAGGATCTGATCTAGATCATTTAAATGGTAAGTTTCATGTTATTTCATGAGTTTATGCAAGTTAGATCTATATTTGTGTTCATATGTTCAATTATCATGTTTTTGGGAAATTTATGTGTTTTGATGGAAATTGTTAGATTGGTGATATTGTTGGTTGCATAAAATGTTTGTGGTTGCGTTTGGATGAATTGGATGAGCCGGTTTCGTCGGATTCGTCGTTTGGCGAAGTTTTGGTCGAAATCGAGGTCGAAATGGAGCTGTGCAGATTTCTAGTCGGTTTTGGAGCTAGCCGGGTCGGTTGAGGCGGTCTGATGGCTCTGGTCGGTCCAGAAGGGTCTGGACTGAGGTGGTCGGTCACGTTATGGCTTGGGGAGCAAGTCAGGGAGCTGGTTGGTTGGAATGGAGGCATCGGGGTCGGTTTTGACTGGTCGTTCTGGAGCAATGCTGGTCGGTTTTGACTGGTCGTTCTGGAGCAATGCTGGTCGGTTTTGATTGGTCGTTCTGGAGAAATGCTGGTCAGTTTTGATTGGTCGTTCTGGAGCAATTCTGGGCGGTTTGGACTGGGTCTTGGAGCTGGTCGGTTTGATCGGTCCAGAAGGCTGAGGAGGGAGTCTGGTCGGCTCAGGAGGGTCCTGGTCGGTCCAGGAGGAGCAAAGGGAGGTCTGGTCGGTCCAGGGGGTCTGATCGGTCCAGAAGTACCGGAAGAGGTCTGGTCGGTCCAGAATGGGTCTGGTCGGCATTTCTAGTGGAAATTTCTGATCGGACACTTCTAGTGATGACGTAACTTCGAGGTGGTTCAAGTAGGAAGGCTCGAAGTCGTGAATGTGTTCGTTGATCAAGGTGGAACAACGAATGCGGTGGCAACTCAAAGGTCGTGAGTTGGTGGATAATGGTTGCTTGAGAAGTTTGCTTAAGCTAAGAAAAGTCGTTAAGTTTGGATGACTAGAGATGCGGAGGCTGAGATGTTATCATTATCGTAAGTTCTAGCAGGCTCAAAACAGGGGTACGATGGGTATCGTTGAAAGGCCCAAAAGACCAGTTGTAGGTCGAGTACCCTGGGTCTCGGGGAGAGGCCTAGTGTCAAGTTGGACATTGCCAAGGTCGGGCATATGGAGTTCATGCTAGAACTGGGGTTACCATTAGCCCTTGACATGTGGCAAGTTTGGCCGTCATACAATAATGATGATTTCGAAGCAGGATTGGCGGTGATAGCCAGAGTCGGTTATGGATGATTGTTTGTTCTGTTTGTACTATCTCACATAGATTATCCAAAGTCGAGGGAGGTGTTCTTTGAGTGCTTAAGTGATATTGGTTTAGGCCTCTGGCGAGGGTACTTGAGGAATGTTAAACTCGATTAGGGTTGTCTGTGTGAGACTTATATAATCTGGATGTTATGTGTGTTCTCTATGATTGAATGGGTGTTCTGATTTCTATGGATGAATGGTTGAAATGCTTGGTGTAAAGGCTATCACTGTCCGATGTGGGGAAGATAAGGTTGAGTTCTTCTCTGGTGATGTGGGTAGATAAGTTGTTCATTTACCCATTCTCATATGCTTTCTTGTTGAAGTTTGTTAGTTGTATTATCGCTCACTAAGACTATTGTCTGACTCAAGGTTTTATGTCTCCTCTTATTACCTTGGGCTGTTCATCTGGTTGTGGATGGGCAGACTAAGTAGCAGGTTACAGGTAATGGAGCTTAGTGATACGAGGAAGCTGAGCGATGACGAGCAGGAGGCTGGCGTACCAGTTTTATTCTATCTAGTATTTCTGTTTCCGCTGTTTGAGTTACTTGAGAGTTGTAGTGAGGCCTTATGTACAAACTTGGATATCAGTTGGATAATATTTCTGGATGTTGAAAGAGTTTCAAAAGTTTGCCATATGATACCTCATTACTATCACCTATTGTATATGTTCTATTATATTTTATCCTTGCGCTGTGAGTTCTACGACAAGTTTCGATGTGCTCACTTACTATGATGATCGTCCATAGCAGCCTGGCACGCCTTTCAGCGCATTATTCCTCTTGTTTATTGCGGGGGTTATGGGTGGTCGTCACATTTGGTATCAGAGCTCTGGTCAACGATTTTGGCCAAAGTTCAAAGACGTAATTGCGTATGAGGGACGTATTTGTAGATTTCAGTTGGATGTTACTATATATATTAGCATATATAGTAGTAGCGGTTGTATTCTTTTAGCAGTTTTCTTGGAAGTGGCTAACTATTCTAAATTTCAGATTTAGAATGAGTAGACGACCATCATGGCACGCTGCTAGGAGAGCTAATACTGGAGGGGGGAATGGTGGTGAGCCAGATTACCCGGCCATGTTTGAAGCCATGGCAAAAGCAATTATGCGAAGGGTACCCGCTCCAGTGGCGGCCACGGTAGATGTAGGGGTGCGAGTTCCTAGAATAGATTTTGCAAAGATGTGCAAGGACTTTATATCTCTAGGAGGGAAACCATTCAAGGGAACTGAACCAGCTGAAGAGGTTCGGAGGTGGATGGATTCATGTGTTCGAATCTTTGGAGACTTGGGTATTGAAGATGCAATGAAGAGAAAGCTTGCATCAAGGCAGCTGCAAAGCAGGGCCATGGAATGGTGGAATTCTGTTATACTCGAGACTCCGGAAGAGGAGATTTCATGGGAGAAATTCCAAGCTAAGTTTGAAGCAAAGTTTATCTCTACTGCTCAAAAGTCAGTTCTCTTCAAGAAGTTCGTAGAGTTGAAGCAGAATGGCAGATCAGTTCTTGACTATATTTCTGATTTTGAGGCTTTGTCTAGATATGCTCGTTCATACATTGATACGCCCTATCAGAAGAACGAGAAGTTTGTCTTGGGTTTGGATGCACATATTGGGAAGCCACTTATGGACCATCTTGATGATTCATTTGAAAAGATTGTGGAAAAAGCTATTCGCCATGAGAGCTTGTTTCCCAAGGAAGCAAATGTTGTCACTGCAACCAAGGAAGCTCAGAAACCACAGCAGAGTGGTAATAAAAAGAGGAAGCAGCAACAACAGAAAGGAAAGGATGGCCAAAAGAAACCCAAGAGTGAGGCAGTTTGCTTTAACTGCCAACAGAAGGGACATTATTCGAATGAGTGTAAGAATCCCAAAGCTGAGAAGAAGTGCTTCAAGTGTGGAAAGCCTGGGCATGAGAAGAAAGATTGTCCGGAATCAGCTAAGGGTAAGCAGATTGTTAAGGCATATGCTTTGGATGTTGTGCCATCTTCTTTAAGAGCTCCTACTGCAGAGGTGAAGGGAAAGGGTGTCATGGTGCAAGGTACGTTTTCCGTAAACGGTGTTTCAGTTCGAGTGTTGTTTGATACTAGAGCATCACATTCATTCATCTACAATGAGCTTGTGTGTCGCTTGGGTTTGGAACCCGAGATTTGTGATAGACCATTGATCGTGACTAATCCAGTTGGGGGTTCGTCCAGTTTGTGCATGATTTGCCATGGTTTAGTATTATCGAGTCATGGTTGCTCTTTTATGTGTGATTGTTTTGTTCTTAACTTCGGTGGGTATGGGATCATCTTGGGCATGGATTGGCTCAAGAAGTATGCGGCAAGGGTGAATTGCGAGAAGCTAGAGGTGAGGGTCGGGGATGTGGAAGGGCGAAAGGTGTTGATTAGATGTAAGCGCGAAGACGGGGTCTTCGTGAGTTATCTATATTCGCTTGGGATTCCACAGGAAGACCTATCATCAGTGCTGATAGCTAATGAGTACGTAGATGTCTTTGACGAGGTCAAAGGGTTGCCGCCGCATCGCGAGATCGAGTTTAGGATCGATTTGGTCGAGGGTGCACGACCAATTGTTATGCCCCTTAGGCGAATGGCGCCTAAGGAACAGCGAGAGTTGGAGGTGCAAGTTAGAGACCTTTTGGGAAAAGGTTTCATTCGGAGGAGTGTTTCCGAGTGGGGTGCACCAGTCGTGTTTGCAACTAAAGCAGTTGGCTCGTTAAGGTTGTGTGAGGACTATCGTGAGCGGAACAAGGTGACTAAGAAGAACAAGTATCCGTTGCCAAGGATTGATGACTTGTTCGATCAGCTTCACGAAGCCAAAGTGTTTTCTCATATGGATTTGGAAAAGGGATTTCACCAGTTGAGAGTAGCTAAGGATAGTGTGCCAAAGACTGCTTTTAGGACACCGTCCGGACTTTTCGAGTGGTTGGTGATGCCATTCGGGTTGACTAACGCGCCAGCGTATTTTGTGGATCTTATGAATAGAGTGTTCAGAGTTCAGTTGAATAAGTTCGTGCTTGTGTTCGTGGATGATATACTGGTTTACTCCAGAAATGTGGAAGAACATAAGACGCACTTGAGAGTTGTGTTAGAGATCTTGCAAAAGCATCAGCTTAAAGCTAAGTTCTCAAAGTGTCACTTTTGGAAGGATGAAGTGAGGTTCTTAGGTCATGTTGTTTCTGGAAAAGGTATAGCGGTTGACCCCGCTAAAGTTGCAGCAATCCAGGACTGGGATAGACCTAAGAATGCAACGGATGTTCGGAGTTTCCTTGGATTAGCTGGTTATTACCGAAGGTTTATCAAGGATTTCTCTAAGATGGCTGCACCATTAACAGGATTGACGAAGAAGAACCAAGTGTTCGCATGGGATGCGAAGTGTGAACAAGCATTCGAAATCTTGAAGGAGAGATTGACGAGTGCACCTGTGTTGACCATTCCAAGTGGGAATGAAGAGATGGTGGTATATACTGATGCATGTGGTACTAGACTTGGAGCAGTGCTAATGCAGGAGGATAAAGTAGTGGCTTACGCAAGTCGACAGCTAAAGCCACATGAGAGAAACTATCCAACTCATGATTTGGAGTTGGCAGCGATTGTGTTTTCTCTGAAGATGTGGAGACATTACCTGTTGGGAGTATGATTCGAGTTGTTTACGGATCACAAGTCGTTAAAGTATCTTTTCTCCCAAAAGGATTTGAATCTTCGGCAGCAACGATGGTTAGAGTTTCTGGCATCGTATGATTTTGGGATAGCCTATGCTCCTGGCAAAGGCAATGCAGTTGCAGATGCATTGAGTCGAAGACACGCAAGTTTGGGAGCGATGTTTTCGAAATGGAAGGGCCTCGAGTGTTTGGCAAGGTTCGATTTCAGGCCAAGGTGTGAGTTGGAACCTGAAATATTGGCAAGCTTGTCGATAAGGCCTACTCTTATCGAAAGGATTGGCGAGGGCCAAAAGAAAGATGCGAAGCTTGTCGAGTCCATTCAGAAACTGAAACCAGAGGATAAGGAGTTCGAGGTCGACCGAGAAGGCTGGCTTCGAAAGCAAGGACGATTAGTTGTTCCTGATGTCGACGGATTGAGGGATGAGGTTCTGAGAGAATGTCATCACTCGAAGCTAACGATTCATCCCGGTGGTAATAAAATGTATCAGGACATGAAGCGAGTCTACTACTGGGAAGGGATGAAAAGAGATATTGGAAAATTCATTTCCAAGTATATGAACTGTTAGTTAGTGAAAGCTGAACAGAAGAAGCCGAGTGGTTTACTTCAGCCAATAGAGGTTCCTACGTGGAAGTGGGAGCAGATATCGATGGATTTTATCGATGGACTACCTAGAACTAGTGCAGGGAATGAAGGGATTTGGGTCATTGTGGATCGTTTGACCAAAAGTGCGAGATTTATTCCTGTCAAGACGACTAGGACAGCGTCAAAATTGGCTGAGCTTTATGTGAAATGGATAGTTCGATTCCATGGTGTCCCAAAGAGTATAGTAAGTGACCGGGATCCATTGTTCACGAGTGGATTTTGGAAAAGTTTGCAAGAAGCTTTGGGAACCGAATTGTGCTTTAGTACGGCATATCATCCCCAAACTTATGGTCAGACCGAGAGAGTCAACCGAGTTTTAGAAGATCTCCTGAGGGCTTGTGTGATAGACTTCGGAGGATCATGGGAAGACCATCTGCATCTGGTTGAGTTTGCGTATAATAATAGCTACCAGTCGAGTATTGGGATGAAACCATACGAGGCGTTGTATGGAAGGCCGTGCAATTCTCCAGCTTGTTGGTTAGAAACTGGAGATAAGTTAGTACTTGGGCCCGAGATGATTAGAGAAACCTTGGGTTGTATCAAAATTGTTCGGCAACGAATGAAAGCGGCCCAAGATCGTCAAAAGAGTTACGCCGATAAGCGTCGTAAGGATTTAGAATTCGACGTAGGTGATATGGTTTTTGTGAAGATTTCACCGTTAAAGCATATGGTTCGATTCGGAAATAAAGGGAAGTTGGCTCCAAGGTTTGTTGGACCATTTCCGATAGTCGAGCGAATAGGAAAGCTCGCATATAGGTTGGAGTTACCCGAGAAGATGTCGAGTATGCATAATGTTTTCCATGTGTCGTTTCTACGGAAGTTTTTGCACGACTCGAATGTGGTGGTATCTCCAGAACAGTATGAAGATTTAGAAGTCGAGACCGCAGTTGCGAAACCTCGTAGTCCACTTCGTGTTGTGGGAAATGATACGAAACAGCTTTGGAGGAAGACGGTTAAGCTAGTCAAGGTACAATGGAGTGAAGATGGCGACGATTGTACATGGGAGACGGAAGAGAGCATGAGGGCGACTCATCCAGAACTCTTCGTCGGTAGGACCCTTTGATATCATATCATCGTTGTGTCGTTGTATCTTGTTGTTATGTGGTAGAATTCCGCGTGCTAGGATAAGGCTATGGATGCATGGCTTGATGGTTGCTAGTTTGGATGATAGAATTGGCTTCACATGGATGATAGGCATGCAGAATTGTTGTGGTTTCTTGTGTTTGCTTGGAACTTCGGGGGCGAAATTCTTAAGGGGGGAGAATGTAACTGTAACACCCCGAATTTTCTACTAACACTAAAGTTGCTAAAATAATAATAAGTGTGTAGAAGAGGGGATGTATCTAATATGAATATAAAAATATTAATAAGTGTGTAAGAGAGGGGATGTATCTAATATGAATATAAAAATATTAATAAGTGTGTAAGAGAGGGGATGTATCTAATATGAATATAAAAATATTAATAAGTATGTAAGAGAGGGGATGTATCTAATATGTATATAAAAACAATAATAAGTAAAGGGGGATGTATCTAATATGTACATTGTAGAAAATATATATATATTTATGACATGAATAGAAGTTTATTAATATGCTGAGTGTTTGCTGAGTCACTTCTGACTCATTGCTGAGTCAACAAGATAAACCCCATCTTGTCTGAACGGCTGCGGTTATTTCTAAGTTAAATCTAATGGCCTAAATGCATTCTAAAATCTATAAATAAGTGGGTAGACCCTAAACCTAAATCACTTGTAAAATTAGAGAAGCTACCGTCATGCTGCTGCCATGGAGTTCAGCGTAGCCGTCACAAACTAAGAAGAGGAAGCCTAATCTACTACAACTAAATTCTACTCAACAAAACAAATCAAACCAAAGAACTCTCTCTCTAATTCTCTTCTTTTGTTGGTGAGTATGATGATTCTCACAAGACTATTACAAACTAATTTGACTCAGTTATGAATGGATCACAAGAAAGTGATGTGATTTGTAATTGTAAATTCTATATATTGTGGATCTCTTATTATGTTATTATGTTGTCGTATGATGTAAATTATATATGCTATGTCATGCTATGTTGTAAATTCTCTTATGCTATGTCGTGCTATGTTGAGAATCATGTCAAGCTATGTTATACTATCATACTATGCCATGTTATAAATCATGCTATATTATGTTGAAAAATCATGCTGTTGGATCATGCTTAAAGTTATGTTTTTTTTAATTTAAATGGATCTTGTTTATGGGAATTTGCCTATTAGGTTAGGTGTACCCATAAACTTGAAACTATAATTAAATAAAACTTGAATATGGGAATTTGCCTATTGAGTTAGGTGTACCCATATAAAACCATGTTGTTAAAAAATTAGATGATGTTGATTCACACATGTTCATATGTAAGTTTATGAAAATTGATTGAGATTATATTAGGTGAATTTTGAACAAGTTGACACCTTTAGGTCCATGACATGTATAATCTATGCAAGTTGGACATATGCAAGTTTCACCCCTTATTATGATTCATTTGGTCACATATACATGTTGTTATTATGATAATCTCTTTTATGCTATGAGTTAGGCTATTCGAGTCTAACATATATTTTGCGAATAAACGTTCAAACGTGGGGTAGGGGTAATATTAGGAATTAATAAATTGGGTGCAATTTTGTAAGATTTTGCATACCATGAATGGATGTCCATAATTGAGTCAATTATGGACATTGTTAAAAATTGGAAGTAATTAATAATTCAAGTAGGGAATTATTAAAATTGGGGGAAAGTGGATTATTATTAATAATCAATGCTTAGGACACGAGGTTGGACCCGTTTGTGATGTAAACCTGCCCGGACCCGCCCGGCAAATCCAGTAGTCACAAATGTCGGCCCAATGTGAGAGGTCCTAGGCCCAAACTAAAGCATAACAGTTGTAAAGACACGAGGTTAGACTCTTTTATGGTGTAAGATTGCCCGGACCCGCCCGGCAAATCCAGCTGCCATAAATGCCAGTCTAATGTGAGAGGTCTTTATGAGGTTATGGCCTTAATGAACTAAGAAATACCTAACCAGATAATCATGTAAGGTGGGACATGGGGGTTAAGTAGGTGCCTTGGGTGACATGAGGAATCTGGTGGTTGCCTTTAGAGGCATTTGAAATACGATTAGACTTAACCAAACACACATGTAAATGAACATGACTAAGTGGGTTAAGTGGGATGGACTAATGGGGACAAGCTTAGGTGGAATGCTTGTGGTAAATAGTGGGGGCCCATTTCAACCAGTATCCCAAAACGTATCTTTGTGGGCTCGACCCAAGTCGAGGACGGGACACGCATACTGGGTTTGACTATAAGAGGCCAAAACAGGGAGAGGTGGCAACGCAAGTCCAACGGGTTTCATATGCGTGTGTAGACCCGGGCTGGTAGGTAAGACGTTGTTGCATCGTGTAGGTATAAGCCGTGCATGTCCGTTGTATCAGGTTGCCACTTTAGGGGAGTGATACACCCCACTGTGGGGCCAGCACGGGTATCTACGAGTTAGGGAGCCGATCGAATAATGGGAAGTAGGGTACACCTAGTGGAGATAGGGGCAGGCGGCACCTATGTAGTCAGCTAGGGGTACGTAAAGCCATTGGGAAAGTTTCTAAGTGAAGCTAAGTGGGATGAATCTTTAGGGTGACTGGTGTGGTGCAGTATAGTGTTTATCCTTTAGTATTTAGGAGCGCCTATAACGTTGCCTTTAGCGATTGTCTATGTCCTTAATCTGCTCTTTATAGACATTTTCTTGTTTTCCAGCTTATGCCTTAGTCCAGTTATTTTGGTAATAGTATTGTAGAATTATCATATTCACCAGACTTTATGTCTGACCCGCTCTTTTCCATCCTTTTTCTCCCTTTAGGTCCGCAGGTTGGGCCAAGTTCTAGTGGAGTCTAGTTGGATCGCTTATCTTCTGGAAAGCTTGGACTGCTGAAGTAAAGTCCAGCTTGTTATCTTTCTTTTTAATGGCTATTCATGTAATGGGATTATGTACTTGTTTTATCAAGATAGATATTGTACTTGACATTGAATATGGTGTTATGATGTAATCAAACATGTTTTGACTTCTGCTACAATGAAATAAAGTTTTTGAATTTCCAAGTACTATTTTATATCTGTCTTGTTGTAATTTTACTGTTCTATATTCACTTAAAACCTCCATGGAAGTTAATGCATTCCCTTTGTGAGTGACATTAATGGACGTGGGGTGTTACACGTGGTATCAGAGCATAAGGTTACCGGAACAGATAAAAAAAAAATTTAGAAAAATATTTTTTTTTTCTAAAGTATTTTTGGAAGAAGTGCTTTCAAAAAAAAACATGTTATTTAAAGAGAGTTTTTATGAAAAACATAATCCCAAATAGCCACATCCTTATCTTTATCTTTCGAATTCTCCATTTTGAATCTTTCCTTTTTCGTTTCAGCATGGCTGAAGATCTTAATCTCCCAGAAGGTGTGACGATTCCAGGGTGGTTTCGGAGATACTTGGAGGTTAGGGCCACCACTGCAGGCCCAGCGGATACTCCTCCACCCCTAGTTGCACCCATTCCTCCTCCTCCTCCTCCTCGTGTTGAAACTTTTGCAAAGACGTGCAAGGAATTCAAGGCTATGGGAGGAAAAACTTTTCAAGGGACTGAGACGTTTGTGGAGGCCAGAGATTGGCTTAAGGAGACTGAGGAATTGTTGGATATCTTTGAAGTGGAAGATGGGAGGAAAGTCCGTTTAGCTGCTTGGTTAATGAAGGGAGAGGCCTCGTTTTGGTGGGAGGTCACTAACGGGGAACGTCCAGTTGATTCATGGGCGGATTTCAGACGAAGGTTTGAGGCAAAGTTTCTTTCAAGGGTAGAGGAGAACTTAAATATGGAAAAATTCCTGGCACTAAAGCAAGGGAGCTCATCAGTAAAGGAATATGTCAATAAATTTAATCAGTTAGCAAGGTTTGGCTTGGAGTTGGTGAACACGCCAGAGAAGAAAGCTTTGAGGTTCGTTAGAGGCTTGAATGAACCGTTGCAAGGGTTGGCTATGACCCACATCCCTATGGGAGCCACCTTTGAAAAGCTAGTAGAAATGGCACTTATGCATGAGGATAAGGCAGTTGAAAAGAAAGGGGATCAGAAGAAACCCCAACGGCAAAATAAGAAGGGTGGTAAAAACAATAATGCCAAAGGGAAGAAGAAATGCTTCAATTGTGGGACGCCTGGCCATCTCAGCAAAGATTGTAGAAAGAAAAAGAAGACTGGTTGTTTTCATTGTGGAGATGCGGGACATTTAGTGAAGGACTGTCCAAAGAAGGGGCAGAGGGCAGGGTCTACCTCGGGAGGACAGGTGCAGGCTCTTATGGCACTAGGGCAGGCAAGGGGGCAAGTTCAGGTTATTGCGGCCCCACCGCTGCAAGAAAGAGGTAGAACAATTTCTGTTGAAAGCTTAGTTTTTCTGTTTGATCATCCTGTCCGTACCTTATTCGATTCTGGCGCATCTCATTCGTTTATCTCTGCATCATTAGTTGAATCACTGCACTTGAACACCAGTTTAGTAGAGGATCCCTTGGTCGTTTCAAATCCAATTGGGGGTTCGGCTCATTTGACCATGATATGTTTGGATTTGAAAATCTCTATACTTAGCGTTGAATTTAGATGTGATGCTTATGTATTGGGCTTCACGGGCTATGGGCTAATTTTAGGAATGGATTGGTTGTCTAGAAATAGGGCCATTCTTGATTGTGAAAGGAGAGTAGTTAGGCTTGTGACTCGCCTTGGTAATGCTCTCGACATCTTTTGTAATCCCATAAATTCCGTTATGCTAAGTTATCTTGAATCGCTTGACGCATCTGTAGAGAACCTGCGATCGGTAGAAGTGGTCCGGGAATATCCGGATGTGTTTGAGGAGGTGAAGGGCTTACCTCCAAAGCGGGAGATAGACTTTCGAATTTATCTTGTGGATAATGCTAAACCCGTATCTTTGCCAGTGCGCCACATGGCTCCTCGTGAAAGGAGGGAACTCAATAAGCAAGTAAAGGAGTTGCTTGAGAAGGGGTTCATAAGACGTAGTATATCGGAGTGGGGTGCTCCAGTAGTTTTTGCCACAAAGGCGGATTGGTCTCTTAGACTTTGTATGGACTATAGAGAACTAAACAAGCTTACTAAAAAGAACCGACACCCACTGCCGAGGATTGACGGTCTCTTTGATCAGTTAGTTGGCGCCTCAGTGTTTTCGCAGTTGGACTTAGCCACTGGCTTTCATCAACTGAGAGTGGCTGAGGATAGTATAGATAAGACTGCTTTTAGGACTCCTGACGGATTCTATGAATGGCTAGTGATGCCCTTTGGTTTGACAAACGCCCCTGCATATTTTGTTGATTTGATGAGTAGGGTGTTTAGGGAATACCTTAACAAATTCGTGGTAGTCTTTGTGGATGACATCTTAGTCTTTTCTAAGAATAAAGAAGAGCACTCCCTACATCTTAGGGAAGTGTTGGAAACCCTTCGAGCGCATAACCTTAAGGCAAAATTTTCTAAGTGTCACTTCTGGAGGAAGGATGTACGGTTCTTAGGGCACGTGGTTTCCAAAGAAGGGATAGCAGTGGATCCCGCAAAGGTGGTGGCCATCCAAGATTGGAAGGTCCCTAAAAATGCAACCGAAGTAAGAAGTTTCTTGGGGTTGGCTGGCTATTATAGGAAGTTTATCAAAGACTTCGCAAAAATATCAGCTCCATTAACACGGTTAACGAAGAAGAACCTGGTTTTTACGTGGGACAAAGATTGCGATGATGCGTTCCAACGTTTAAAGAGAGCCTTAACTTCAGCCCCAGTCTTAGTGCTGCCAGACGGGAATAAACCGTTTACCATCTATATTGATGCTTGTGGGAGGGGACTTGGCACGGTCCTCATGCAAGAGGGAAGAGTAATAGCCTATGGTGGAAGGCAGTTGAGGGTTCATGAAAAGAATTACCCCACGCATGACTTAGAGCTAGCCGCAATTGTTTTCGCGCTTAAGCCTTGGCGTCACTATCTTCTTGGTGAGAAATTCGAACTGTTCACTGACCACAAATCATTAAAATACTTATTCTCTCAGAAGGATTTGAATTTAAGGCAGCAACGGTGGATGGAATTCTTAGCCTCCTACGATTTTGAAATAGCATATACCCCGGGCAAGGGTAACGTGGTGGCAGACGCCTTAAGTAGGAAAAGGTTGTCCTTGAGTCCGTTGTTTGTTGAACGACAAAGCTTAGAATTCATCTCTATGTTTGACTTTAGACCCTCCGTTGACTTAGTACCCGGTCTGTTAGCATCCTTGGAGGTTAGACCTACACTTCTAGGACGGGTTGGTGAGGCACAGCGAGACGACCCACGGTTGGTTAAGATAGTAGAAAAGCTCAAAGGGGGGGAGTCGTCAAGCCATCTTCGTAAGTATACCCTAGACGATAAGGGTTGGTTACGAAGGGATAATAGACTTTGTGTACCCCAAGACGAAGACTTAAGGAAGGCCATTCTTGATGATGCTCATCGCTCAAAAATGACCATTCATCCCGGCGGGGATAAGATGTACAAAGATATGAAGCGGGTTTTCTTTTGGGCCGGTATGAAAAAGGATGTGGCCGAGTACGTCGCTAGATGCTTGGTGTGCCAACGAGTTAAAGCAGAACAAAAGAAACCCGGTGGGTTGCTTCACCCATTAGAAGTTCCACTATGGAAATGGGAAAGCATCTCAATGGATTTTGTGGATGGATTACCAAGATCAAGGAAGGGTAACACGGGGATTTGGGTTATAGTAGATAGACTTACTAAAAGCGCCCATTTTATTCCCGTGAAAAGTAAGAGGACTGCTCCGTGGTTGGCTTCTGTATACATTAAGGAGATAGTTCGTTTGCACGGTACTCCTTCTAGTATAGTAAGCGACCGTGACTCCATCTTTACTAGCGAATTTTGGAAGAGTTTACAAGAGGCGGTAGGGACTCAGCTATGTTTGAGCACCGCATATCATCCTCAGACAGACGGCCAGACCGAGAGGGTGAATCGCATTCTAGAGGATCTTTTAAGGCTTTGTATCCTAGACTTTGGGGGTACATGGGAAGAGCACCTTCCGTTAGTAGAATTCGCATATAACAATAGCTTTCAGTCTAGTATTGGCATGGCACCTTTCGAAGCTCTTTATGGAAGGCCTTGCCGTTCGCCTACATGTTGGTGGGAATCTACCGATAAAATCCTACTTGGGCCCGATATGGTTAGGGAAACCTCGGAGAAGATTGAGTTGATTCGAAGGAGGATGAAAGCAGCACAAGATAGGCAAAAATCGTATGCTGATAAGAGGAGGACAGATCTTGAGTTTGACATTGGGGACATGGTTTTTATCAAAGTATCTCCGTTACAGAATGTTGTTCGCTTTGGGTCCGTGGGGAAATTAGCACCAAGGTTTGTAGGGCCGTTTCCTGTAAAAAAAACAGGATTGGGAAGATGGCATATAGGGTGGAGTTGCCTGAGAAACTTAGTGGAGTACACGACGTATTCCATGTATCACATTTGAGGAAGTGTTTGCACAAGACCGCGGAGGTGGTAGAGCCGAGCTTGCTTAAAGAGGTGGAAATAGAGCGTGATGCAACAATTAGACGAGCTCCTACATGCATTCTTGGGTCGGAGATCAAAAAGTTGAGGAACCGAGAGGTCAGACTGGTTAAAGTGCAATGGGGAGATGATGAGAGCAACGCAACTTGGGAGACAGAAGAGAAGATGTGTTCGTTGTACCCTTTTCTTTTTGAGGGTATGTCTTTTAATTTCTCCTTTATCGCTTATCTTATCTTATCTTATCTTTAGTATGTCCTCTCATTAGTATCTTTGACCTTTAGTTAGGATAATCCTATGGTTGAAACATGTGTTTGAGACATGTTATGTATGATGGATGCAAAATGGATGCAAGTGTTTGCTAGTGGTTGCTCGTGGATGCATATATACACACACTTTAGGCACTAGATCGGCTCAGTCACTTCATATTGCATATTGCATATATATGGATGTATTTAGTATAATGGATGTATAATGGTTGTACCATCATATGGATGCTGCATTCGGTTGAATGGGTGTGCACGCATATAGAAGTAGTATGTAAGCAATTAGGATCTTTTGCATACATAATGGATTCATGACACTTACATAATTTGCATTAAGGAGGTCAACTGAATCAGTAGACCGCCTGATTTTGCATTAGGTAAGGACATATACACACACTGTGCATTTAAACATGAAAGCATTAGAAGTCTGTAAGGACAATGGATGCCTGTGTATGATGGATGAGTAGATGGACGTTTGGATGGTAGGATATACATTCTTCTAGACTTGAAGATTTCGGGGACGAAATCCTAAAAGGAGCGGAGAATGTAACACCCCGAATTTTCTATTAACACTAAAGTTGCTAAAATAATAATAAGTGTGTAGAAGAGGGGATGTATCTAATATGAATATAAAAATATTAATAAGTATGTAAGAGAGAGGATGTATCTAATATGAATATAAAAATATTAATAAGTGTGTAAGAGAGGGGATGTATCTAATATGAATATAAAAATATTAATAAGTATGTAAGAGAGGGGATGTATCTAATATGTATATAAAAACAATAATAAGTAAAGGGGGATGTATCTAATATGTACATTGTAGAAAATATATATATTTATGACATGAATAGAAGTTTATTAATATGCTGAGTGTTTGCTGAGTCACTTCTGACTCATTGCTGAGTCAACAAGATAAACCCCATCTTGTCTGAACGGCTGCGGTTATTTCTAGGTTAAATCTAATGGCCTAAATGCATTCTAAAATCTATAAATAAGTGGGTAGACCCTAAACCTAAATCACTTGTAAAATTAGAGAAGCTACTGTCATGCTGCTGCCATGGAGTTCAGCGTAGCCGTCACAAACTAAGAAGAGGAAGCCTAATCTACTACAACTAAATTCTACTCAACAAAACAAATCAAACCAAAGAACTCTCTCTCTAATTCTCTTCTTTTGTTGGTGAGTATGATGATTCTCACAAGACTATTACAAACTAATTTGACTCAGTTATGAATGGATCACAAGAAAGTGATGTGATTTGTAATTGTAAATTCTATATATTGTGGATCTCTTATTATGTTATTATGTTGTCGTATGATGTAAATTATATATGCTATGTCATGCTATGTTGTAAATTCTCTTATGCTATGTCGTGCTATGTTGAGAATCATGTCAAGCTATGTTATACTATCATACTATGCCATGTTATAAATCATGCTATATTATGTTGAAAAATCATGCTGTTGGATCATGCTTAAAGTTATGTTTTTTTTAATTTAAATGGATCTTGTTTATGGGAATTTTCCTATTAGGTTAGTTGTACCCACAAACTTGAAACTATAATTAAATAAAACTTGAATATGGGAATTTGCCTATTGAGTTAGGTGTACCCATATAAAACCATGTTGTTAAAAAATTAGATGATGTTGATTCACACATGTTCATATGTAAGTTTATGAAAATTGATTGAGATTATATTAGGTGAATTTTGAACAAGTTGACACCTTTAGGTCCATGACATGTATAATCTATGCAAGTTGGACATATGCAAGTTTCACCCCTTATTATGATTCATTTGGTCACATATACATGTTGTTATTATGATAATCTCTTTTATGCTATGAGTTAGGCTATTCGAGTCTAACATATATTTTGCGAATAAACGTTCAAACGTGGGGTAGGGGTAATATTAGGAATTAATAAATTGGGTGCAATTTTGTAAGATTTTGCATACCATGAATGGATGTCCATAATCGAGTCAATTATGGACATTGTTAAAAATTGGAAGTAATTAATAATTCAAGTAGGGAATTATTAAAATTGGGGGAAAGTGGATTATTATTAATAATCAATGCTTAGGACACGAGGTTGGACCCGTTTGTGATGTAAACCTGCCCGGACCCGCCCGGCAAATCCAGTAGTCACAAATGTCGGCCCAATGTGAGAGGTCCTAGGCCCAAACTAAAGCATAAAAGTTGTAAAGACACGAGGTTAGACTCTTTTATGGTGTAAGACTGCCCGGACCCGCCCGGCAAATCCAGCTGCCATAAATGCCAGTCTAATGTGAGAGGTCTTTATGAGGTTATGGCCTTAATGAACTAAGAAATACTTAACCAGATAATCATGTAAGGTGGGACATGGGGGTTAAGTAGGTGCCTTGGGTGGCATGAGGAGTCTGGTGGTTGCCTTTAGAGGCATTTGAAATACGATTAGACTTAACCAAACACACATGTAAATGAACATGACTAAGTGGGTTAAGTGGGATGGACTAATGGGGACAAGCTTAGGTGGAATGCTTGTGGTAAATAGTGGGGGCCCATTTCAACCAGTATCCCAAAACGTATCTTTGTGGGCTTGACCCAAGTCGAGGACGGGACACGCATACTGGGTTTGACTATAAGAGGCCAAAACAGGGAGCGGTGGCAACGCAAGTCCAACAGGTTTCATATGCATGTGTGGACCCGGGCTGGTAGGTAAGACGTTGTTGCATCGTGTAGGTATAAGTCGTGCATGTCCGTTGTATCAGGTTGCCACTTTAGGGGAGTGATACACCCCACTGTGGGGCCAGCACGGGTATCTACGAGTTAGGGAGCCGATCGAATAATGGGAAGTAGGGTACACCTAGTGGAGATAGGGGCAGGCGGCACCTATGTAGTCAGCTAGGGGTACGTAAAGCCATTGGGAAAGTTTCTAAGTGAAGCTAAGTGGGATGAATCTTTAGGGTGACTGGTGTGGTGCAGTATAGTGTTTATCCTTTAGTATTTAGGAGCGCCTATAACGTTCCCTTTAGCGATTGTCTATGTCCTTAATCTGCTCTTCATAGACATTTTCTTGTTTTCCAGCTTATGCCTTAGTCCAGTTATTTTGGTAATAGTATTGTAGAATTATCATATTCACCAGACTTTATGTCTGACCCGCTCTTTTCCATCCTTTTTCTCCCTTCAGGTCCGCAGGTTGGGCCAAGTTCTAGTGGAGTCTAGTTGGATCGCTTATCTTCTGGAAAGCTTGGACTGCTGAAGTAAAGTCCAGCTTGTTATCTTTCTTTTTAATGGCTATTCATGTAATGGGATTATGTACTTGTTTTATCAAGATAGATATTGTACTTGACATTGAATATGGTGTTATGATGTAATCAAACATGTTTTGACTTCTGCTACAATAAAATAAAGTTTTTGAATTTCCAAGTACTATTTTATATCTGTCTTGTTGTAATTTTACTGTTCTATATTCACTTAAAACCTCCATGGAAGTTAATGCATTCCCTTTGTGAGTGACATTAATGGACGTGGGGTGTTACAGTAACAGCCCGCATTTTACGTATCGGAAGATCGTAAAATATTTTTATTTTATTTCCTGAGGGTTGGATCATTCTCATCTTTTGGTATGTTGCTTATGGGGATGTGTGACATGTCCATAATTTTTACCGATTTTGTTTGTGACCATTTTGCCCCTGTCAGTCTTGTACGGGGCATAACTTTTGACTCAGGTCGAATCAGAGGGTGAGACCTGTGCCATTGGAAAGGAATTGATGATTCCCTTTCCGTACAGTGGTTACATTAAGGATTTGGTTCAGCGGTTTGGGAGATATCGCTGTTTTAAGGTTTTTCAGTTGGCTGTTCGGGTTTTGGAAGGCTAATGGGCTGATTTGGAGAAGGCCCATTAGAGGGTGGGTGGAGACTATAAATAGGGGGTAATGGGTATGGAGAAAGGTTGGCATTTTCCATTCTCTTATGGGGAGGCTTTGATCTCCTTCTTCCTCTAACATCTTTCCACCATTAAAATTCCAAAATCCAAGGAGGGAAATCGAAGATCTACACCATAAGAGGCTAGATCTACATCGTCTCAAGGGCGAATTCATCGGATTGAAGAGTTTGATTCGAAGTGTTCGCTGTCCGGATTGCGTTTTCATTGCTTTTGCTTAGATTTGGATAATTGGTGAGTGATTTACATCTCTCATTCAGATGCATGCAAGTATATGGGTCTTATGTTGTTAATTTCATCATTTCCATGTTATTTTCCTTAGATCTACACCATGCTAAGTTTATTTTACATGTGAATCACTTTAGGATCTGATCTAGATAATTTAAATGGTAAGTTTCATGTTATTTCATGAGTTTATGCAAGTTAGATCTATATTTGTGTTCATATGTTCAATTATCATGTTTTTGGGAAATTTATGTGTTTTGATGGAAATTGTTAGATTGGTGATATTGTTGGTTGCATAACATGTTTGTGGTTGCGTTTGGATGAATTGGATGAGCCGGTTTCGTCGGATTCGTCGTTTGGCGAAGTTTTGGTCGAAATCGAGGTCGAAATAGAGCTGTGCAGATTTCTGGTCGGTTTTGGAGCTAGTTGGGTCGGTTGAGGCGGTCTGATGGCTCTGGTCAGTCCAGAAGGGTCTGGACTGAGGTGGTCGGTCACGTTATGGCTTGGGGAGCAAGTCAGGGAGCTGGTTGGTTGGAATGGAGGCATCGGGGTCGGTTTTGACTGGTCGTTCTGGAGCAATGCTGGTCGGTTTTGACTGGTCGCTCTGGAGCAATGCTGGTCGGTTTTGATTGGTCGTTCTGGAGCAATGCTGGTCAGTTTTGACTGGTCGTTCTGGAGCAATTCTGGTCGGTTTTGACTGGGTCTTGGAGCTGGTCGGTTTGATCGGTCCAGAAGGCTGAGGAGGGAGTCTGGTCGGCTCAGGAGGGTCCTGGTCGGTCCAGGAGGAGCAAAGGGAGGTCTGGTCGGTCCAGGGGGTCTGATCGGTCCAGAAGTACCAGAAGAGGTCTGGTCGGTCCAGAATGGGTCTGGTCGGCATTTCTAGTGGAAAATTCTGATCGGACACTTCTAGTGATGATGTAACTTCGAGGTGGTTCAAGTAGGAAGGCTCGAAGTGGTGAATGTGTTCGTTGATCAAGGTGGAACAACGAATGCGGTGACAACTCAAAGGTCGTGAGTTGGTGGATAATGGTTGCTTGAGAAGTTTGCTTAAGCTAAGAAAAGTCGTCAAGTTTGGATGAATAGAGATGCGGAGGCTGAGATGTTATCATTGTCGTAAGTTCTAGCAGGCTCAAAGCAGGGGTACGATGGGTATCGTTGAAAGGCCCAAAAGACCAGTTGTAGGTCGAGTACCCTGGGTCTCGGGGAGAGGCCTAGCGTCAAGTTGGACATTGCCAAGGTCGGGCATATGGAGTTCATGCTAGAACTGGGGTTACCATTAGCCCTTGACATGTGGCAAGTTTGGCCGTCATACGATAATGATGATTTCGAAGCTGGATTCGCGGTGATAGCCAGAGTCGGTTATGGATGATTGTTTGTTCTGTTTGTACTATCTCACATAGATTATACAAAGTCGAGGGAGATGTTCTTTGAGTGCTTAAGTGATATTGGTTTTGGCCTCTGGCGAGGGTACTTGAGGAATGTTAAACTCGATTAGGGTTGTCTGTGTGAGACTTATATAATCTGGATGTTATGTGTGTTCTCTATGATTGAATGGGTGTTCTGGTTTCTATGGATGAATGGTTGAAATGCTTGGTGTAAAGGATATCACTGTCCGATGTGGGGAAGATAAGGTTGAGTTCTTCTCTGGTGATGTGGGTAGATAAGTTGTTCATTTACCCATTCTCATATGCTTTCTTATTGAAGTTTGTTAGCTGTATTATCGCTCACTAAGACTATTGTCTGACTCAAGGTTTTATGTCTCCTCTTATTACCTTGGGCTGTTCATCCGGTTGTGTATGGGCAGACTAAGTAGCAGGTTACAGGTAATGGAGCTTAGTGATACGAGGAAGCTGAGCGATGACGAGCAGGAGGCTGGCGTACCAGTTTTATTCTATCTAGTATTTCTGTTTCCGCTGTTTGAGTTGCTTGAGAGTTGTAGTAAGGCCTTATGTACAAACTTGGATATCAGTTGGATAATATTTCTGGATGTTGAAAGAGTTACAAAAGTTTGCTATATGATACCTCATTACTATCACCTGTTGTATATGTTCTATTATATTTTAACCTTGCGCTGTGAGTTCTACGACAGGTTTCGATGTGCTCACTTACTATGATGATCGTCCATAGCAGCCTGGCACGCCTTTCAGTGCATTATTCCTCTTGTTTAGTGCGGGGGTTATGGGCGGTCGTCACATATAGGCTGAAATTCAACCTGGATCTATGCCACGTGGAGTCCATCCCGTGTTATTCGGGATCGAAAGCTCAGATATATTTCTAGCATATCAGAAACGTGGAATATTGGGATCCAACCGCTCCGATTTTATGGAGAACGTAGGGCGCAACTACTGTGATTATGGTCCTTGATTTTGATCGGATGGATGTCGTAAGCTCCGGATCATAATTCCATAGCACCGAACTGGCTCGAGTTCTGGCATCCAGAGCTTATTCGAGCACAACAAAGCATAAAGGAGACCCGCTTCGGTTAGGGGGGTCTGATCTGATCCGAATAGATGTTCACTGCTTCTCTTACTCTTGAATACAGTTATCACTTGATTCTTTTGCTTTGTGTTGCCTAACCACAAAGTTTGCTAACAACGGGTAGTTTATAAAGCACAAAACATGGTCTCCTCATTTTTGAAAACACATTTCTCGCATGTAATACTGGAATATTATGAATATGACCTCTTCCTAGCATACTCCGATAACTTCCAAAAGTTTCCTAAGATGGAATTTCCCTCTTTCAACCCCTCTATTCGGGTCAGAGTTATGAGAAGGATAGTGTGATGACCCCAAACTCCCGTGCCACAGAAGCAAGGATAAGCTTTGGAATATAACACACACAAAATAACAGCAGAACAGAAATATATCATTACACCAGATAATGTACAGCAAATTACACTGGAACAAATATAATCATCAGAGTTACATAGTATAATAGGTCATACTTAGTACAAAATACAGTTTCAACTTTATATAATATGTCTGCAGCGGAATCAAACATAATATACATAACGAAGTCTGAACAGCATAATAGAAATGATAGTATCCATCTTCAGCTCCATAGCTATCTAGAATGAGTCTGCTAAAACCTGAATATAAGGTTGCCCATGCAGAAAATAGGGGCACCTGAGTTCGCAAAGTGAAACAAACTACGAGTCAGTCATGGGACTGGTATTAGAAATCTTACTTAACCTATTTAACAATAAGGCCAATCACAGGACTACGCCGCTAACGCGAAATGGGTTTACTCCATTGGATTGATAATGCATAAATAAAGTAAATCATTTAAACAATGCAATGCTTTTTATTGAAAATGAATCCATTATAAGACTCAAGTCCCATCACACAATGCAACGCAAGCCAGAGGATAGAATTTTACCTTATAATGGCCAAAATATGATTGGTACATATAAAATAAAATTATTTGATATCATTACTAGTGCATATAGGTTTCAAAAATAATTTCAATCATAGTATCAATCATAGATGACATAACTACCATCTACTATGTCTGCATATATAGGTTTACAATCAAAACCGCACAATGTCGTATTGGAAGTTGGATTACCATCATGAACCAAGGCAACGGATCGTCCTTACCGACTTCGAGACAATATAGCCCATGTCTTAGGATCAGAATGCGTCAACCCTTGGATCGTCAGGGCTGATCCATATGGAGTGGATTAAAATGCCTGACTAATACATTTCCCCGCCTTATGGGGCATAAACTGGTC
This sequence comes from Allium sativum, assembly GCA_030737875.1. Taxonomy (NCBI): domain Eukaryota; kingdom Viridiplantae; phylum Streptophyta; class Magnoliopsida; order Asparagales; family Amaryllidaceae; genus Allium; species Allium sativum. The sequence continues at coordinate 45,168,316 of CM060921.1, forward strand.
AGTATATCTACCAAATCATCCATCGGCCCCGTAGTGACCGATATAATCGAGACGCCTCGCTTTTCATCATCCACATAAGTAAAAATATCTGGGCTCCATACCATGACACCACTCGTAGATAGAAGGAAACACATGTCCTCCCTGACGTCCTCTCCCATTTCTGGTTCATACTAGGGTGTGAGGATCACGAATCAACGCCGTACACAAAGCTATGCTATATTAAAGTCGTGCTTTGATCATCAACCACAAGAATCTGCTTTTCAACAAAAGCCTTGATCACTGCATCTCAGCATGCCACGTTGTCAATCTACAACGTTAGACATACATCCATTTACAAGTCTGCTTTTGGGTCTGAACAAAACCGGAGGAACCTTATTCCTCGTCCCGTATGTCCAATACAGGAGAGAGGCCCTCGCACATCTGAACAATCAACAAATACGTCCGGACAACTACCAATGTAACCCTTTCAAGGTAGCAACTCCAATCAAAGGCATCAGCAGCCATCCATCGAATGTGAAGATTATCGGTCTTGCACCGTCTTCATATCTTCGACCTTTTTATCGTCGATCAATTATTTGAAATGTGAATTAACTCGGCCTTTTCAAATAACTCACGCATGTACAGAATTCAAATCAATTCTTCCTATGGTTAAACTATTCGACATCCACATTTTAGTTCATTAGTATAATTTTCAGGTCAAATACATCCAACCGTCAAAATATCTAACAAACCGAGTAAAATCGGTTTATCCCCATTCCACATCATTTATAATATTTTAAAACGATTTTTCACTATTTTTATTCGTTTAAAAATAGTCCATTTCCATTGAACGACGTTTCAGGTCATTCAATGGCCCTGGCGCTGCTCTCATCCAAATTTGATTTTAGCATTTTGAAAAATCTAACCGTTGGATCCTAACGAATTTTATATCGTTGGGAAGATCATTCCAAAGCGAACCCAACGCTTCCGGTTTCAGGAAAATCCGACAGTTAGATCTCCCGTAATAATTATTTAAAATTATGATTTCAAAACGTAATCTGCAGCGTCGTTATTCATTTTATTATAATTATATTTATATATATAATTTAACCGACGATTTCTTAACCATTTATACTTGAAAATTTTGGCTAACGCCTTTAACTTTCGAAAAATTTCGCCATAACCTCCTTTATACGGGGAGGGATTTGGAAATTTATTGGGTCGTATTAGGTATCCAATAAATCCAGTATAATCAGTCACAATTTTTTGTGTCCTATCTACGCCCGAGGGAGTGTGCAAAATTACTCCAGAGATAAATCTCGTTACCTCGTCCAATGTTAGAAAATTAATAATCCATGTGTCGTATCTAATAACTAGAAAGACGTGATTTTTGTCAACTCTACTCCCATATGGGGTTTTTTATTTAATCTGGAAATTTACCGTTATATTTATTTTGTACTTATCAGTCCTTAGTTCAACCTGTAACTCAATCAACGCCATACGAGCGTCTTGCTCGTATGGTAATCCGAACCTCGTCACATTAGCTCCAAATGCTGATGTGGTATATGATGAAGTATGCTCTTTTTATGTAGTATGCCATGTAGTGTAGTTCAAAATTAATTGTTACTATCCTATGGCGACGTTTATAATATCGCACAGAAAAACCAGCACACAGCATCCAATGGTATTCACAAGAGTTGATATATAAATAAAATTACGCAGCCAATTCATTAAGGTTTACCTATTTGTCGGGCATGCAAATAAATTCATTACTCGGTAGCAAATTTATTTACCTGTTTAGCAAAAGTATATACATGCATATCTAAGCAACAAATAATATTTTTAGCAAATCAATATTTATTTTCATACATGACTATTTTTAATAGTTCACATACATGTTAAAAATATTATTTTTAATCAACAAATATTTATTTCAACCTTTTGTTATTTTTAATACTTCATATACATGTTAAAAATATTATTTTCAATCAACAAATATTTATTTCAACACACGGTTATTTTTAACACTTCATATACATGTTAAAAATATTATTTTCAATCAACAAATATTTATTTCAGCATTTGAATATTTTAAAAGGTTCATACTTACAATAAAATTTTGAATTTTATTGTTAAAACATTTTATTTCAAACATGAATATTTTTAACGATTCATATATACAATAAAAATATTATTTTTATCATTCAAACAGTTTATTTCGAACATGAATATTTTTCAACACATGAGTATTTCAGAAAATTTCGGTATTACAACGGCAGGTTATTTAGCACCGGCACCGTGTCTAGCACAACTCCTCTGCTATCCTATGCCTTGCAGCATTACAAAACTTTCATTTAAGTGATTTCCACAATATCATTCATTTTCACAACCCAATGAATATACCACAAACACAACCAATTTTGTTGCAACCACAATCAATCATTCACAACCCAAACAATTTATATTGCCCATGGTCTGTGGACGAGGGGAGTATATATATATATATATATATATATATATATATATATATATATGTATGTATGTATATGTATATATATGTATATAAATATATTTATTTCCATTTCAATTCAATCCCATTCGACACATATATGATTTATACAATACATGTATAATTTATATATCGCTTATATAATTTATAGAACACCCATATATGAGATATACAACGCATATATAATTTATATATCACTTATATAAGTTATAAAATGCGTATACATTCCAATTTGAATTTAGATTGCTCAAATTGGGTTCCACTCCTCCTAAAATTGTAGGAAGCTCCAAAAATTCTCCAGTCTCTTCTAGAATGTAGAGTACGTCGTCATGAGTCCAATGTCTCAAGTTTCGTTGGATTTCGACAACATATGCTAAAGATATGATTTTTATTCTAAAATCATAATTTGCAACACTTTTAACTGTTATAAACAGTTAAAATTATACTAGCTGATGATTTTTGTTTCTGTTCAAAACTAGGTTTTGAAACTTCGTCTAATCCGTTGATCTTGAGGAGGATCGGAGGGTACCATGGCCTAGAGCTATGAAAGGGCTTTCTGGCGAGGTAGGTCACGACGAACTTGAGCTCTAGGTGGCGCCGCTAGGCGGTGCGACGTGGGCGTACTTCGAGGAGATGGCTTGTCCAAAATACCACACGATAGCTTGCGAAATCCGTATTGATTCTAAGCTGGAGAAGTCCTCTTCGAAATCTCCGGAAGGACCGCTGGATTTTGTTGAGAGGTCTGAGCAAGTTTGAGAAGAGAAGAAAGGAGAGGGTTCCGCCATTCGTAAGAGGGGTTATCGGGTTCTGAAGAAGAATGAGTTGGTCAACGGCTTATCCCAATTGGTTGTTTATTTATATAATTTATTTTTAATTCATTTAAATCCAAAAATATTTGTTTCTCCATACAAACTCCAAATCAGACCCAACGACTGTCTCCCCTAGCTAAATACCTCCATTTCGGACACAATGGAACATGATACTTAAGCTTATTCGACTGTTTCGGTCAGTTATTCAAATTAAAATATAAAACATTCAATAGTAGATTTGAACGTACATTTTAATTTGCTGGAAATTCCAAAAAACCCCAAAAAATAAATCTAGCTATGTTTGGACGATACGATCCCAACAAAATTAATTTCGTCGAATTTGGAGACCGTTTAAAAAATGGTCTTCTTCTGGTCAGTCCAATTCAAATTGAAATTACCAAACGCGTTTTCCTTTGCCACGCTCATATATCAACTCCAAAAATTACGGAATTTTAAACCTAGCAATAATTTGACATTCCGGATCCAACCAAAGTGGTTTCGTCGAAAACGGAGATCTTTTGCAAAATGTCTATTTTTAAGGGGTATATTAATTCCATAGCGACTATTGTGAATATTTAACTGGCCATAACTTTTTATTCCCGTTATGAAATTTCAATTTTTCAGATCTGTCAGAAAGATATTTTTAAACAGATTTAATTATTTTGGGTTCACTGAAATCCGATTTATTTTGAATCTTGTACATTCAGTCAAAGTTCAAATTCAAATTTCAAAAACTACCTCGTTATTTCTAATTCCTTTTTAAAATTAAAATAAATGTATTCATTCCAACTTCGATTTAAATAAATTTTTAGTCATTGTTATATAAAATAAATTATTTTTAATATTCAAAATTCATTAAAATTACAAAAATAAATTTTTTAAATTGGTTCTGATTTTCCGGGTTGTTACAATCTCCCCACTTAAAACTTTTCGTCCCTGAAAAGGAAACAACAGTAAAGTAGGAAACAAAATGGAAAATAGGATATACTGTAAATGTACCATGCAACAGAGCCAATCAGAGATGTCCACTCTGCACTTGGGATAAGCCTGCTTGATGCTATCTTCTGTCTCCCATGTACAGTCTCTAGGATCTCCGCTCCACTGCACATTGACTAAATGAACCTTTTTGTTCGTTAGCACTTTGGTTTCTTTGCCAATAATCTTTATCTCACAGCTAGTTCTAGAGTAATATCCAAATCCTGCTGTGCTGCTTCTTCTATAACTAGATCTGGATCATGCACATGCTTTCGAAATTGAGACACGTGAAATACATCATGCACTCTTGGAAACCAGTCAGGTAATTGAACCCTGTAACCAAGAGTTCCAATAATTTAAATATAGGAAATGGACCAATAAATCTAGGCGCCAACTTCCCTGTCTTCTCGAATCTGACTACTCCTCTCATCGGAGAAACTCTCAAATATACATAGTCGCCAACAGCAAATGCTAAATCTCTCCTTCTAGAGTCCGCATAACTCTTCGGTCGGCTTTAAGCTATTTGCAGTTGCCTCTTAATGAAATTGACTTATTCCGAAGCTTCACGAATCATGTCGGGACCTAATACTAGTCGATTGCCTGATTCTACCCAACATGCGGGATATCTACATGGTTGACCATACAATGCTTTGAATGGTGACATTCCCAAGCTCGCTTGGTAGCTGTTATTGTATGAGAACTCGGCAAAATGCAAATGATCTTCCCACGATCCACCAAAATCAATAATACATGCCCGCAATAAATCTTGTATTATACGATTCACTCTCTTAGTTTGGCCATCTGTTTGAGGATGATATGCAGTGCTAAGGTTTAAATTTGTTCCTAGCTCTGCCTGGAATGCTTCATAGAATTTACTAGCAAATATCGGATCATGATCACTAACAATACTGCTGTGAACTCCATTTAGTCTAACGTCTCTTTGAAATAAATCTACACCAGATTATGAGTCGTTCTATTTGATCTGACAGGGATAAAATGGGTGGTCTTCGTGAAATGATCTATGATCACCCATATACTGTCATTTCCTTTCTTGGTTTCGGGAAAACCATCTATGAAGTCCATGGAAATTTTCTCCTACTTCCAATTTGGAACCTCTAACGGTTGTAACAATCCAGCGAGTTTCTGTTGATCACTTTTGACTTGTTTACAAGTAGAACACTGGCCAACTTATATTGAAATGTCTCTTTTCATTGCCATCCACCAGAATGCGTGTTTAAGATCATTATACATCTAACTCACTCCGGAATGGATACTAAGCTTAGATTTGTGACATTCATCCATTACTTCTCTTCGAAGGTCAGGAATATTCGGGATGCAAATTCGGCTATCTAACCTCAGATTTCCCTTGTTATCAATATGGAAACTCGAGGGTTCACCTTCCTTGATTCTCTTGCTAATCCTCTGAATAAATTCATCATCTTTCTGAAGAACAGAGATCTTATCAATCAACTGTTAGCCTACTTTGTGAACTAGGCAACACAAATTCAAGAAACCAAACATTGAAGGGTATTTTTAATTATAAGACTTTGGTTCGGGTTGGAGGAAAACACTACAGTTCAGATTGATAGCTACAGTTGTTCGGGTCGGGTCAGAGCAACGTATTGGTTCGGATCGGATAGAGACTTCTGTTCGGATCGGTGATCTCTTACTGAGTAGATTGGTAAGGCATATCTAATAGGATCGGAAAGCCATCTGCTTGCCACAACAACGGAACGGAGCAGAGTAGATTAGAGAAGGAGAGTCGCACCCAAGCCAATCCGGTTCGGATCGGGTACCCCGATCCGAACCCCTTATTTGCGCGTCTCCGACCCGAACCCATAATCCATGTTACTCTCCTGCAAAATCGCCTGGACAACCGGACCGGCTATGACTAATTCCTACTTATAACGTCCTTCCCTTTGATGCGTTGTCAACATGGTGGTTCATCCGAACCCGAAGAGAGTGCGATGGATGACACGTGGCCCGACCCGGATCAAGTCTCAAGCAAATTCACACCTATAAATACCCCGTCTGGAGACAAAGAGAAGGATCTTTTTTCAGCACTTAGAGAATTCAATCACCTCCATCATCCGAACTCCATTACTCCCGGAGAATCCGAATCATCTTTCATTTCTTGTTTTAGTCAATTGAGTGAACAAAAGTGAGTTGTGAGTGAATCTTACATTGTATTTGCAACTGAATTATTGAATATAGTGAAAAATAAGTGGACGTAGGCATTTGTTCGCCGAACCACTATAAATCCTGCGTGTTCATTTTTATTTTTATCTCATTTTATCTTGTTTTAAATCAATTTGGGTGTTAGAACCACTTTTGGGTCTAACATTTTGGTGCATTCACTGAGAATCCTCATCTAAATTCTTTATTTTCCGGGATCTCTTTCTACTTTTTGGACCGTTGAGTTCAAAGAAGTGAATCCTTAAGTTTCTCCGCTTTTTTTTATATTCGTTGAAGTGATTGTCAAAAACTCATGGCCAAAGGAAAAGGCAAGGAAGTTCAGTCTTTTCGAGGAAATGGAGCTGGCGAAGATCAGCAAAATGCTGTTGTAACAAGGTCTCGGGGCAGAGTTCAGCAGCAGGAAGAATCAATGCAGGAAATCCGAACCGACAGCAAGGGGAGAGCTCCGATCCGATCCGGGTAGGAGACTCTGAAGCAGTGCACTCCCCCAATCTGAACCGACCCGAGTTGCTCGCTGCACACCGATCCGACCAGGCACCCCAGCTCCGATCCGACCCGACTTCCTACCTCCGATCCGACCCGATGCTTGGTGAAGCTGGAACCTCTACTCGAGTCCCTACGAATGCTCCAATTCCAGCTGCCAGGGTTGGTGATCAGGTCAATCCATCTGCGCCCATCACTCAAGGAGATTTCTCGCGCTTGCTTGATATGCTTGAGAGCACGAGGGAAGCTATGAGAGTTCATGAGCGCACTAATCTCATGATGCAGGAAAATATGAGTCTCATGAGTCGGGAGATTAATGAACTCCGTCGGCAAAGAACTCCATCACCGGTTCGTCACACACCAGTAGATCAATCTTCATCTTCCGAGGAAGAGAGGCCCCGTGAACGGAGGCCACTCGAACGACCTCAGAATGTGGAGCAGCTGACATTTGGATCTTTGGGATCTCGCGAGGATATCGCACGAGCATTAGGAAACGATGACCCCACTCGGGGGCAAAGACTCCAGTCCCCTCTTCCCGAGATCGACCGGGAACGCAGGGAACGGAATCGAGCAGAGACAGCTCGAAGAAGAAGGGCATCTCCTGAGCAAGAGCCCAGAAGGAACTTGGATACTAGGGCCAGGGAACCTGAGCAGCCCCTAACTAGTGCTGATGTACAGGCAATGGTTCGCCGAATTATGTCCGAGAGCCGGAATTATACAAATGAAGACTATGGCATTGAGCGAAGCCATACTCCGTTCACCGACGATATCCTCGACTTCCAGTTTCCCCGACGCTTTAACTTGCCACAGATGGACAAGTATAACGGAAGGACTGATCCGGGACAGCATTTGATGCGGTATTCGTGGCTCATGAACGCCGCTGCTGCCCCTGATGAAGTGAAGTGCAAAGCATTCCCAATCTACCTAGAAGATGTGGCATTGTTCTGGTTTACCCGACTTCCTCCTCGTTAGATTTCTAATTACAAAGAACTAAGCGAGCGTTTCACGAACCAGTTCCGACTACATGCCCGAAAGTCCAAGAGTGTAATTGAATTATCGAGAATCAAACAGGCACCAGGAGAATCTTTAAGGGCATATCTTGATCGTTTTAACCAAGCTGTAACTGAGGTCAGTGACCCGCATGAGCCCACTATTCTGATGGCATTGAAGGAAGGAGTTGATCCTGAATCTGAGTTTGGAGACTACCTTTCTGGGAAGACACCCCCCACAAGGGAGATATTCTACGAAAAGGCCGATATTTATTTACGGCGAGAGGAGGCCAGGGCCAACCGAAAAAGAAAGTCTGAGACGGCTTCAAAGGAGAATGTGCAGAGTAATATCGCCGTGAAACAGTCGGGGGAGAATTCTGGCAAGGTTGAAGTAAATGTAGGAAACAAGGGTGGAAACAGCAATACTGGAAGTGGGGGAAACAACAACAATAACCGTAATTCAAGCGGTAACAGAAGAAACAGAAATAGGGGAAGTGACCCTAACAAGAGACCCCGATTCCAGAACTACGAGAATTATACACCATTGAATGACACTCTGGAAAATATTTACCTGGATACGTACAATGTGATACAGTACAAAAGACCGCCACCTCGTGATTCGACCGAGAAAGAAATGGCGACAGGGAAATTTTGCTTGTTTCACGGAACTCATGGGCATTCAACCAATGAATGTCGGCATTTGAGGTATGTGATTGAGAAACTGTTGCGTGAAGGGAAGTTGGACGAGTACAAGGTTACCCCGAGGGACAGGGGGCAAAGTGAGCAGGCCCCAAAACAGATTCTACCTGCTCCCAAGCCTACAGCGCAGCAGAAAGGTAAAGGAATTGTCATCAACTCCATTGTAGGCGGACCTCACCCGGTAATCCGAAGTTTTAGGTCAATGGACCAATATGTGAATGCTGCCAAGCATCTAGATGTGAATGAAGGTGACGATTTGGAAGATGTCGCCCCCATAAAACAACAGAAGACCATGTTCGATGACGTGGTATTTCGAAGCCGAGACAATACTGGGATTCAATCACCCACCAATGATCCGTTGGTTATTACTACCACCATTGGGCCGGCCTTGGTCCATAAGGTACTAGTAGACAACGGAAGTTCCGTTAATATTTTGTTCAAGAAGTCATTTGATCAGATGAAGCTTGAGCCCGAAGATCTGAAACCTTGTGAAGGATGGATTAGAGGCTTCAACGGAGCGACGACAGCTCCCATGGGATATATAGAGTTGCCCGTGACCCTAGGGCAAGGAGAACGTAGAAGAGTGCGAATGCTTCAGTTCGTAGTATTGGACGTAGATTCGCCATATAACGCATTTTTAGGGAGACCTGCCCTCGCTGAATTTAGAGTTTGTATCGCCCCTTGGTGCTTGTTACTAAAGTTCCCAACCGAAGCCGGGACTGGAGTAATGAGAGGGGATCAGGTTTCTGGACGGGCCTGCTATGTGGCCGAACTGAAGATGTTGATGAAAGGAGTTAATGCTGAGAGTAAGGATGCCTCGTCTCCCTCAAAGGGGGACTCGGCATAGCAATTAGAGAGATTGAACCCGAGGGAGTTGCCCAAAGGAACGCCTGAAGACCTGGATCCTAGAAAAGACGAGGAACCAGAGGCTAGGAATGCAACTCCTAATGAAGTGACAGTGGAAATTCCCATTGATAAAGCTGATCCGACGAAAGTTTTGAAGATTGGTTCTCAATTGGATCCACGTCGTGCTGAAGAACTGACGGACTTCTTGAAGGCAAACTTAGATGTGTTCGCCTGGACACATGCTGACATGTGTGGGATATCACCTTCCATTATCAGTCACAAATTGAATGCAAATCTGAAGCATCCGCCTGTGAAGCAAAAGAGACGCATGCTGGGCCCAGAGAGGTCGGCTGCTCTCAAAGAGGAAGTAGAGAAATTGAAGCAAAATGGATTTATTCGAGATTCGACTTATCCCGACTGGATATCGAATCCCGTCTTGGTAAAGAAGTCAAACGGAAAGTGGCGAACTTGTATTGACTTTTCAGATTTAAATAAAGCTTGCCCGAAAGATAGTTTCCCACTTCCCAGGATTGACCAGCTTGTAGACTCGACAGCAGGTCATGAACTTCTTTCTTTCATGGACGCATACTCTGGATACAACCAAATTCCTATGCACATACCAGACCAAGAGCATACGAGTTTCATTACGAATTTGGGGCTATATTGTTATGTTGTAATGCCATTCGGGTTAAAAAACGCTGGAGCTACTTATCAGCGCTTGGTAAATAGAATGTTTTATGATCAAATAGGAAAAACTATGGAAGTTTATGTGGATGATATGCTTGTCAAATCAAAGCAGTCTTCCAGTCATACGTAAGACTTAGCGGAAATGTTTGGTATCTTGCGGAAGTATCGGATGAAATTGAATCCTCTGAAATGCTCATTTGGAGTGGCATCGGGAAAGTTCCTTGGCTTTATTGTGAGTTCCCGAGGAATTGAAATCAACCCTAGCCAGATAGCAGCGATTAGAAACATCTAAGAACCGAGGAGAATTAAAGACGTCCAAAGTCTGGCAGGGAAGGTAGCGGCGCTGAGTAGATTCATCTCCAAAGCCACCGATAAATGTGTTCCGTTTTTTGATTTAATAAAAAGGGGAAAGAAGAACTTCCAATGGACTCCTGATTGTGTTGAGGCTTTTCAAAATCTGTTAGAGCTACTAGAGAAACCTCCAATCTTATCAAAGCCCGTAGATCACGAAGAATTATTTGTTTATCTGGCAGTCTCGGCTCACGCTGTCAGCACAGCCCTGGTTCGAGAAGAAGACAAAGTACAAAGGCCGGTGTACTATGTGAGTAAGAAATTAGCAGCGGCAGAGCGCAACTACCCAAAAATTGAGAAGCTCGCTTACAGCCTCCTGATCGCGTCCCGAAAGCTTCGTCATTATTTCCAAGCTCATCCAATAACCATATACACTGACCAGCCCTTAAGGCAGGTGTTGCAGAGACCCGAAGCATCGGGGAGGTTGATCAAATGGAAAATAGAACTAAGTCAGTTTGATTTGAATTTTCAACCTCGAAAGTCGATCAGGGGGCAAGCCCTAGCAGACTTTATTGCGGAGTTCACCATTCCAGAAGAGGAAATAATCAATGACCGAGTGGTTAAATCTGAGGAAGAACTAGAGATGAATCCGTGGAAATTATATACAGATGGAGCTAAAAATAACCGAAGGTCCGGAGCTGGAATTGTATTAGTTACTCCCGAGGGACGATCGTTATATTACGCCCTGCGATTAGAATTTTCGGCAACTAACAATGACTCTGAGTATGAAGCCCTGATTGCCGGGCTGAAACTTACTAAAGACCTCGGGGTAAAAATGATGGACATATTTTGTGACTCTAAAATTGTTGTTTGCCAAGTGCGAGAGGAATTTGCGGCTCGAGGACCTCGGCTTATCGCCTACCTCAAGAAAGTGAAAGAACTATTGAATAGCTTAGATCGGTACAACATAACACATATTCCCAGAGCCGAAAACCAGAAAGCGGATAGACTGGCAAAGCTGGCTAGTTCTGACAATCCAGAAGAGACTGAGGTAATTCCAATTGAAACATTGGAGTTGCCAAGCTTTGAGTCAATGGAAATTGAATTCGCTTTTGAAGCGGAACCAGAGAAGGAGTCATGGATGACTCCAGTTAAGAATTTTCTTAAGAATGGGACACTCCCATCGAAGAAGAGTGAGAAAAGAGCTGTAGTTCGCAAAGCTACCAGATATGTTATACAAGACGATACTCTCTATAGACAAGGATTTTCTATGCCCCTGTTACGATGTATCGCACACGACGACATCAAGCGTGTACTAAGAGAAGTACACGAAGGTGAGTGTGGAGATCATACAGGAGGTCAAACTTTAGCAAAGAAAATATTGCGGTACGGATACTTCTGGCCTACGATCAACAGAGATGCAGCTGATTATTCACGACGCTGCGATAAGTGCCAGAGATTCGCCAAAATCCCCAGGGCACCGTCAACTCAGCTTAAATCGATGGTGAGTCCTTGGCCATTTGCCACATGGGGAATTGATATCATTGGAGTTTTACCGATTGCTAAAGGAGGAGCTAAGTATGCAATAGTGGCTGTGGACTATTTTACGAAATGGGTGGAAGCTGAGCCCTTGACCAAGATCACAACAAGAAAGGTGATAAGTTTTGTGGTCAGAAATATTATATGCCGATTCGGGATTCCAAGGACTATCATAACTGACAACGGAACCCAGTTTGATAGTACTGAATTCAGAAATTTCTGTCAGAAGTATAAGATAGACAAGCGATATACTGCAGTTGCCTATCCGCAATCGAATGGACAAGTAGAGGCAATAAACAAAGTTATAAAATCCATCCTCAAGAAACGGTTGGAACGTGCAAAAGCAAGATGGGTTGACGAATTGCCCCTAGCTTTGTGGGCATATCGAACAACATTCAAGACAACCACCGGTCATACCCCTTTCTCTCTCTCTCCTTTGGCTCAGAAGCAGTAATTCCAGTTGAACTGGAAGTTCCTTCCCACAGGGTGACATATTATGACCCGATGACGAATCGGGCACTCTTACTTGAGTCCCTTGATGAAGTCGAAGAGAAAAGGGACGAAGCAGACTTGCGTGCAGCAAGACATCGGCATCAGATGGCACGCTATTATGACAAAAAAGTTCGCCTCAGAACTTTTGAACCAGGAAATTTGGTGCTAAAGAGAGTTTTTCCATCCCTTCCTCACCTCGGCCCAAAATGGGAAGGACCCTTTGTCATTCAACGGAAACTTGAAAAAGGAACCTTCAAGTTAACGACCGTAGATGGCGAAGAAGTCCCTCGAGCATGGAATGCCCAACACTTAATGCGATATTTGGATTAGAAATGCTGTACTTTTTGTTATTTTTCCTGTGAACTCTGTAACTAGGCACGACTTGCCTTGGGAAAATCTGACGATATAAATAAAGGGCTATAAAGTGGATGTAGGCTACGACTTAGCTGAACCACTATAAAAATATTGTGTGTTATTTACTTTTATGTATTTACATTCATTAGTTATTCTGTTGTGATTATAAAATACAGGATAACTCAGAGCCTAAAAAGGTTGAAAACAGTTTAGACATAAAAAGGAGCACAACGATTATTTGTGCAGTAAGACATAAAAGAAAAAGAAATTCTCTTCTTAACTCTAACTCTCCAGAGAAAGAGAGAGAGTATAAAAGCGTCTCTGACTGAGCGCTGAAAAAGAAATTCTCTTCTTAACTCTAACTCTCCAGAGAAAGAGAGAGAGTATAAAAGCGTCTCTGACTGAGCGCTGAAAAAGAAATTCTCTTCTTAACTCTAACTCTCTAGAGAAAGAGAGAGTATAAAAGCGTCTCCGACTGAGCGCTGAAAAAGAAATTCTCCTCCTAACTCTAACTTTCCAGAGAGAAAGAGAGTATAAAGGCGTCTCCAACTGAGCGCCGAGAAAGAAGTCTTTCCACGTTGAAAGACCGGGGAATAAACAAATGACTGAACTCGAACTCTAACTCTCAAGAAAAAGAGGGAGAGTATAAAAAATGCCAGAAAAAACGACAGGTACTGACGACACGGGAAGTGCTATCCCATCAGAGAATTGGGAGCATTCAGATTGCATGGTTAAGCGTTGAATAACTTATGGAAATTGACTGGGGACACATATGCATACACATATTTCCCCCCTCCACAACTTCGTTTAATAGCTATAGACATGCATTTTTACATAAGTGCAGAATTACTAACAAATAAACATTGCAAAAAGTGAATTATTTTTATTTACAAATGAATGAATTTGTACAGGGAAATAGCTAAAAAAGAAAGTGCGGAAGCTGCTTTTGTAGCAGCACTTATTGGTTCACAAAGATGCTAAAAAGATACAGGGGAACCCACTATTTAGGCTTGGAATGAGCCTTAGATTTTTTGGCAGCTTTCTCTGCATCCTTTGCTTCCTTCTCGGCTTCAGTCAAGATTGGTTTTGATTTCTTTTTCCCTGAAGATGTGGTACTGGAGCCAGCAGACTTCTTCCCGGAGGGCGGGGCACTGGAATCAAGAGAAGATTTTTTAGCAAGTTCTTCGGTAATAGATCTAGTTGATAGCTTAACAACTAACCTTGAACCTGCATCCACAACTGCGAGGGGCTTGAGGACCTCAGGGTCTAGTTCTTCGGCCTTTAATTGCAAGCGCTTGTCTTGATCAGCCTTCATGGCAGCCAAGGTAACGTCATCAGCGCTTTTCGATTCCCCAGTTATTGCAAGCTCCGGTTCCTCATCATGCCCATCGTCTCCTCCGTCGTCTTTTAAAGCTGCAATCATTTCTTCATCATGGGGAGTGGTGACCTTAGTTGGCTCACTTCCTTCCCCCAAGTCTATGGAAGCAGCCTTGTCTTCCCCTTCTTTGACCCAATCAGTGGGCTTCGTCCCAGCGACAGCTCCTTGAGCTACATCTGTCTTTGCGGATGATTCAACACCTACAGAATGAGAAACATCGGTTATCAACTCAGGCGAAAGCAAAGGGTTTCTCATCGAACGTTCAATCACGTAGCCAAAGGTAGTAGTAGCCTTGGCAAATTGAGGAGAAAAGATAGGGATACCTTCTGAAGACTTTTCAGCGGGGGTGACTACTACCTCTGGAGTTATTTCAGGAATGGGAGATAGCAAAGTTATTCGGGGAATTCCCGGATTTTCGGGATCATACCCTTCTACTTCGGGAGTTGCAGGAGCAGAAGAAGAGGAACCAGCTTCGGGAATGGTTTTTTGTTTAGACTTCCGCCTCTCTTCTTCCATGGCCTCAGCGATTAGGCAGCGCCCTTCAGCTAGGCGCTCCGGTTCATCGTCTCTCAAGTATTTCTCCATCAGTTTATCTTCATCGAGGGAATCGACCTTAAGTTCTTCTTTTTCCCACTCAACGATTTGATTCCATACTTGAACCAGAGTGGATGGATAGTCCTCGATCCAAGAAATGTTTCGACGACGAATAATGTGTGCGAAGAATTCAATCATTAGCTCGCCGAAGCCCTGAATATCAGCCTCCGCCTCTGATAGTTGCTTGCGGGTTTCCTCCGCAGATTTAATAGCACATTCCACATTGCCCTCGGCCAGAGCAGCCCTGTTCTCTGCCTCCAACAATTTTGGAGCCAAGTCAGCGTTCTTCTTTTCTAATTCAGCACTCCTCTTCGCTAACTCGGCGTTTTTCTGCTCAAGCTCAGCATAAGCAAGGCGTGTCTTAGCAGCCTCTGATTTGGCCTCGTCAGCTTGCTTCTTCAACTCAGAACGCTCCTGAGTGTGGGATTCAAGCAAGTCATGATAGCGTTTTTGCGTGTCCTCAAACTGTTGTTTGAAATTAGAAGCGTTCTTTTGAGCGACAGCTAGTTGAGCTTGAGTGTCTTCCAAATCTTTTCCAAGGGCTTTTAGAGCCTTGGCATCCTCCTCTGCGGTCTTTTGCATTGAATCGGTATTTGTCATTAGAGTGCGGATAATTCTAGAAAGATTGCGGGAATACTTGAACATCTCGGTATATTGTTTTTCCACCAAATCAATCTTTGCTTTGGCCTCATCTGCCCAATTAGACGAAATAGGTTCAAGGGCAGGCAAAAAGGTCAGAGTTTCGAAGTAGTGTTCGGGAAATTGCTCTTTCAAATATGCCCGTTTTATTGCAGTTCCCGCATCTGGTGGAGGAGGAGCGAGGATTGTTAATTCGGTGTCCCTTCCTGAAGAGGATTCTGTAGTACCCTTGTCTGTCCTAGGTCGTTTAGTAGCAGGGACTTTTTGCTTACTTCGAGACCCGGTTTCCTTTGGAGGAGTTTTCTCTCTACTCCGCTTTTCATGGGAGGAAGTGGAGTCCTTAGATGGTGGTCTATCCTCCTCCCTACGACCTTGATAGCTCTTGTATTTCTCTTGTTCCGGTCGAACTGGTGAGCGGGAGCGTGAGGGCCGAGATCAATAGGGATCATAAGGTCTTCTCTCCTCCCTACCACGATCATCCCGGCGATCATACTCGACATCCTGAGGAGGATTGGACATGCTGCGACGAAGCTTTCTTATATCATAATAGGATCGAGACATTGTACCTGCACGATAAAATAAACGAAGTTTAGAATCAATGGATTCATGGAGAAAGAAGTGCAATGAATGCTAAGGCTGTGGTGTAAAGTGCATCCTAAGTGGTGTGTGTCCCCCCAACCAACCCGAGTCTGAAGCTAAACAGGTGCGGGCAGGCTCTTTGGCCTTAGCGGGAGTAGTTTCTTCGGAAGAAGTGAAGACTAAAGGATCCTTCCTGAAATCCTCTGAAGTATATATAGTCTCAGGTAAGGGGAGATCCCCCAAACCCTGAAATATGTGCTCATCAGTGCTAGGAACATCCCCTTCGGAAGCGTGAAGTGGCGACTCTTGGGAAGATTTTGACTTGTTTAAAGAAGTAGTTTCCTCGGGGGCAATATACCCTTCACGATGTTTTTCGGCCAGATTAGCCAGTTCATCATCTTGTGTGGAAGAGGGAGAAGGTGAAGTTTGAAGAGGAGCTGTAGGAATTCCCGAGCCTTCTCCTATCTCTGGAACTGTCTCCACTGGAGGAATGTATGCATAAGGGACCGTCCCATGACCGATGCTACGGAAAACAGATAGCAGCCCGTGAAAATGAAGGTATTCATCTTTAAGGACCTCGTCGATAGTCAGAAATTTTTGATCGCCATTAAGAAGATGGTGCATCCGATCAAAGAACACCTGATCTGATATCTGTTTGGGATTGTCGACTGCAAACAAAAAGGAAAACAGGTCAGGGCGATGATTCAAGTGTATAGAGTCCGGGTTCAGAAAATCAACGCTTTACTTGATTTTATCCATCTCCTGGCGCATCCAGACTGTTGCTTTATATAGAACCATTCTAGTCTGGAATCTCCAGCTTTACTGCTAAATGGTGCGGAGATTATCTTTCTCTTTGGGACTGATTCAAAGTAGCAGAAGGAAGGAGTCTCTCGAGTCCGATGCTTGAAATTATAAAAGAAATGAACGTCATCGAATGTGAGCTCTAGGCCTAGGATTTCACGATATGCTATGTACAAGGTGTGCAAATAGGCATATGAATTGGGATGCAACTGCATGGGGGCAATCCGCATTTGTCTTAAGAAATCAACAATGAAAGGAGAGAATGGAGGAATGGCGCCGACCATGCACATCAATCGAGTGACCGTCATATATCCTTCTGGAGGGTTGTGGGGACGGTCAGAGCGTGAGGGCACTAGGGTGTCCCTTTTCATTATTCCATATTTTAGACAAATTCGAACAAGTCGTTCGTTGTCAATTGTTGATTCAACGGAGTCCGAGGGTGATTCCAATATGATGGCTGATTCAAATTCATCGGGTGCTCGATTATCACCAATCCCTCCTTCCTCCTCGAAACCCAGAGAAACTTCATTATCAAAAGACACCTCGTCTCTTTCCCGATGACCAACCCTGTAATCTGGACCCTCACTGTCCCATTCTGGATCAGACGAAGAAGATATATCCTCAAGAGTGACTTTGTTAGAAGTTTCCGGGGCTTCTTTCCTCTCAGCTAGACGGGAAGAGCGTCTGGGCCTCATTGTCATGGAACTATTGAAGAAGCAATAGCACGGGTTAGAGTAAATTATCCCGTGCCCCCCTTTGTGTATGTGTGTGAACTAAAGTGTGTGCAGCAAATGTGGGAAATGCAAAATAAAAGTACAGCAATGTAAGGCGAAGCTTTGAAGAGAAAGTGATAGTCAGAGTTGTTCTTAATTCTCGTTTATGTTCGCAAGGCACTATCCTAACTGTCCACGAAGTTATTGTCTAGAGTGAATGTTAGTTGAATTAGTTGGGTAGTCTTTGTGTGCCAAGTTTGATACGTTCGGTTCGGTTCGGATATGCATATGATAATTGGCTCAATACAAATACAGATATAGGGTCGGTTCGGATGCTTCATTAAAGGAAGGTCAGTTCAAGACAAGGGAAACAATGGGTTCGGAAGCAGGACTGATCTGATCGGATCGGGTGACCTGATCCGAACCGAACCAGCATCACTTAACCAGTCCATTTACTTCAACCCCTTATCCCATTCTCTTCTCCGACCCAAACCGACATTTTCCTTCCTTCCCGTCTTTCTAAAGTATGCAACCCGAACCGATCCCCTTTCCTTCTCCTTCCTTTCTGCTCCTTCGTCTCCTACCCGAACCAACTCCAATTTGTCATCACGCTCTTCATCTTCTTCCTCTTTCTCCCCACTCACAAACAAATCCATTCTATCACCAAAGCTCCAGTTGAGGACAAATATTTGCCCTCTCCAGCCTATCAGCGCCTCGAAGTGATGGCGGATCCACCAGTAACGACGTGGAGTTCAAGCAAAGCCCCGTGGCTAAACCATCCCAATCAACCACGAATTGAAATCAAGAACAGTTACAACGAAGTTATTCGAGATTAAAAAAGCTACCTATATGTTTGATTTGAGAAATCTACAAGGAATAGTTTCAGGATATTGGAGTTCCTGAAGTTTTCGATACTAGGGTTTGGAAGCGGCGGCAGAAAAGAAGAAGAAAAGAAAGAAGACGGTGGTGGATTTATATAAGGGGTGGTGTTGACTCCTCATATTCCTATTCTTTCTCACCCGCTCGAACCGGAGTGAAGGCCCAGTAGCACAACTCTGCCTAAAGGCCCAATGTCCAAGAACCAAATCCACGAAAACGCATCGGATCGGAATCCGAACCGAATAAATTTCACATATTAATTTAGCATCCGACTCGAATTGAGTTCAAAAGAGAGATAAAAGAAAAGCATACCCGAGAGAAGCACTATGTGTCGAGAAAAATTCCCAAACTTGCTCAGAAATGAAGAAAATATGCACGAGTCGGATACCGAACCGAGTCGCGCCACCGAACCGGATAGGAATCTGTGCATTCCTCCTGACCGTTCTGATTCAAAGACTAGCATTTCAAACGACATCAAAGCACGCTTCGTATACAACAGAAGCATCCTTTGAGGGGGCAAAATGTTAACCTACTTTGTGAACTAGGCAACACAAAGTCAAGAAACCAAACATTGAAGGGTATTTTTAATTATAAGACTTCGGTTCGGATTGGAGGAAAACACTACAGTTCAGATTGATAGCTACAGTTGTTCGGGTCGGGTCAGAGCAACGTATCGGTTCAGATCGGATAGAGACTTCTGTTCGGATCAGTGATCTCTTACTGAGTAGATTGGTAAGGCATATCTAATCGGATCGGAAAGCCATCTGCTTGCCACAACAACGAAACGGAGCGGAGCAGATTAGAGAAGGAGAGTCGCACCCAAGCCAATCCGGTTCGGATCGGGTACCTCGATCCGAACCCCTTATTTGCGCGTCTCCGACCCGAACCCATAATCCATGTTACTCTCCTGCAAAATCGCCTGGACAACCGGACTGGCTATGACTAATTCCTACTTATAACGTCCTTCCCTTTGATGCGTTGTCAACATGGTGGTTCATCCGAACCCGAAGAGAGTGCGATGGATGACACGTGGCCCGACCCGGATCAAGTCTCAAGCAAATTCACACCTATAAATACCCCGTCTGGAGACAAAGAGAAGGATCTTTTTTCAGCACTTAGAGAATTCAATCACCTCCATCATCCGAACTCCATTACTCCCGGAGAATCCGAATCATCTTTCATTTCTTGTTTTAGTCAATTGAGTGAACAAAAGTGAGTTGTGAGTGAATCTTACATTGTATTTGCAACTGAATTATTGAATATAGTGAAAAATAAGTGGACGTAGGCATTTGTTCGCCAAACCACTATAAATCCTGCGTGTTCATTTTTATTTTTATCTCATTTTATCTTGTTTTAAATCAATTTGGGTGTTAGAACCACTTTTGGGTCTAACATCAACGAAGGCACAATAATAAGACTAGGGATGATCACATTCTTTCTGCTGAGCGCATCACTTACAACATTGGCTTCCCTCGGAGTATACAAAATATCTAGATCGTACGGTACAAGAAATTCTAGCCAACGCTGTTGTCTCAGATTTAAATCCTTCTGGGTGAACAAATACTGTAACAACTTGTGATTGGAATATAATTCGAACTTCTCACCCAATAGATAATGCCTCCATATTTTCAAAGAAAACACGATGGCTAGCAACTCAAGATCATGAGTAGCATATCTCTTCTCATGCGATTTCAACTGACGGCTAGCATAAGAAACTACTTGGCCTCTTTGCATTAATACCGCACCATCACCTTCAATAGAAGCATCTGTGTAGACGACAAAATCTTGATTGCCATCGATAATTGTTAATTGGGGAGCGGTTGTCAATCTTAATTTTAGCTCTGGAAAAGCCGCCTCATACTCTGGAGTCCAATTAAATCTTGTGCGCTTCTTAGTAAGCTGCGTTAATGGACTAGATAGTTTAGAAAAATCTTTAACAAAATTCCAATAATAACTAGCCAATCCTATAAAACTTCGGACATCCGTGGGTGTACTAGGCTGCTTCCCGTCTTGAATTGCTGTAGTTTTGGTTGGCTCAACTGAGATTCCTTCCTTTGATACAACATGACCAAAGAACTTGACTTCTTCTTGCCAGAATATACACTTAGAAAATTTAACTTTTAAACCATTCTTTTTGAGAATTTCCAAAACTTGTTACAAATGTTCAGCGTGTTCGCTATTAGACTTAGAGAAGACCAATATGTCATCAATGAAAACCAGTACGAATTTATTCAAGACTTCTCTGAATAATCTATTCATTAGATCAACAAAATAAGCTGGAGCGTTACATAAGCTAAACGGCATTACTAACCACTCATAGAATAAGTATGGACCTCTGAATGCTGTCAAAGCAACACATTCTTCGGCAATACGAAGTTGATGGAAACCTGTAGCTAGGTCTATTCTTGAAAACACTTGTGCTCCATTCAATTGATCCAACAAATCATCAATTCACGGCAATGGGTAATTATTCTTTAATGTCTGCTTATTCAAGTCATGATAATCCAGGCATAGTCTGACAGTACCGTCTGACTTTGGGACAAACACCACTACTACTCCCCAATTAGAGAAACTAGGCCTGATCAGACCTTTCCATATTAATTGTCGAGTTTGGTCCCCCAATTCTTATTTCTTCTTTAAAGTCATTCTCTGAATAGGGTGCACTACTGGCCTAGCATTCGGAATTAAATCAATTCTGAAATCAATTTCTCTACGCAGAGGTAAGCTATCCACTTCTTCAAACACATCCGCGTAATTTTTGATGACATGAATATTTTCTATTGGAGCCGAAGAAACATCAAGAGCTGACCAAAATTCTTTTCTATCCGAACTCGGAACTTTGCATGGTATGGTTATATACCCCCTTGATTTAGTCTTTGCCTTAACAACTCTCTCAGTGCAGTTAACCTCAGCTTTATATTTGGTTAACCAATCCAATCCTAAAATAAGATCAAATTCGGTAAAATTCATGATGATCGAAATGTAAGGGAACCGATAACGGGAAAAAGAGACGGGCACCCTACAAATCCAACTAAGATTGAGGGAACCCCCAATCGGACTGTGGACTCCAATGGGTTCTTCGAGCTTTTTCAATTTTAAGTCCAATTGCTTAACCACATTACTTGCAATAAAGCTTTGTGACATGCCTATATCAAAAAGTATTTTAACTGGAATATTTTTGGAAGTAAGCATGCCTTCCAAAACATCTGCCTTACTTAACTGGCTGAGGGTGCAGGAACTTCTGCCACTTCATTTACATGAGCTATTTAAGGCTTCTTTAAGAGCTGGCAATCCTTTTTAAGATGACTAGTCTGATGGCATTGATTGCATTTTCTATTCTTTTGAAACCACTTATTGGGTTTAAACCCTTTCTTCTTTTGGTTTCGATTGGATTTAGATCCTTCCTTTCTTTGTTTCTTTAAAGATTTACAATTTCCTTGGAAATGCCCTTGCTTATTGCAGTTATTGCATACGGCAGTCGTTATTGTTTCTTTCTCAAATTTAACCCTTTTCCTATTGACTTTTGGATTCTTAATGACCTCATGCGTCGTACTTGCCTCAGGGCTATCAGTTTCAGACTTCCTTTTTTTTCTAGAACTGACTTCCTCTTCGTCCTCCAAAAGACCTTAATTATCAAGATCCTTACAGTGATAAGCCATGTATATCATTTCAGAAAAAGGAAGCTTCACATATGCAGTTACGAAATTTTTGTACCATCTTTGATGACCGTCAATAAACCTCCGATTCTTCTTCAAAGGATCCTCAATTAGCTTCGGGGCAAAATGAGAAAGTTTGTAGAATTTACCTTAATACCCCTGAATGGTCATATCTCCTTGTTTCAGATAGTAGAACTCATCATATAGCCGCTCAGTTGCTTATGGAGGAATAAATCTTTCATTGAAAATATCCTTAAATCTATCCCAGGTAGTATAACCTTCTAGATTATCTTTAATAATGGTTTCCCACCAAATTAAAGCTTTGTCTTTGAGTGCCCAAGATGCCAGTAATCTTCTCGGGTCATCTCTCAGCTTTAAGCCTTCAAATATTCTCTCAGATGAATGCATCCATGCTTGTGTTTCCATAATAGATTCTTTTCCCACGAATGGTACTCTACCCAGATTTCGATACTTCTTTAAAAGAGCTTCTATATCTGATTCTGGCTATGGGAGCACAATTGGCTCATTAAATTGTTGAGCCATAGAATTACTTCTTCTTCTTCTACCACTCATTTTCTACTGTGTCTGCAAATAGCAGACAAAGAGTCAGGCCAACAGAAAAGATATTGTAAATCATAGGGACATATATTTCAGTATAAATGCATCTATGGAGGTGCATTTTATTCTGCTAAACTCATTCTAGGACATTACTGATCTGTAATGAGTTATTCTTCTTAGAATACCATTGATTATATTTCTGATGAGTTCGTTAATATGTTATATTCTAGAACTAAGATTAACCAAAGCTCAGATACCAGCTGTGATGACCCCAAACTCCCATACCACGGAAGCGAGGAAAATCTTTGGATTATAACACATAAAAAATAACAGAAGAACAAAAATACATCATTACGCCAGATAATGTACAACAAATTACATTGGAATATATATAATCATCAGAGTTACACAGTATAACAGGATCATACTTAGTACAAAATACAGTTTCAGCTTTATATAAAACGTCTGCAGTGGAATCAAACATAATATACACAATGAAGTCTGAACAGCATAATAGAAATGATAGTATTCTTCAGCTCCATAGCTATCCCGAATGAGTCTGCTAAAACCAGAATACAAGGCTACCCGTATAGAAAATAGTGGCACCCAAGTTTGCAAAGTGAAACAAACTACGAGTCAGTCATGGGACTGGTATGAGAAATCTTACTTAATCTATATAACAATAAGGCCATTCGCAGGACCACGCCGCTAATGATGAACGGGTTTACTCCATCAGATTGCCAGTGCATAAATAAAGTAAATCATTTAAACAAGCAATGCATTTTATAAAAAATGAAGTCATTATAAGACTCAAGTCCCATCACACAATGCAACGCAAGCCGGAGGATAGAGTTTTATCTTATAATGGCCAAAATATGCTTGATACGTATAAAACAAAATAAATTGATATTATTACTAGTGCATATATGTTTCAAAATAAATTTCAATCATAATATCAATCATAGACAACATTGCTACCATCTACTATATCGCCATATATAGGTTTACAATTAAAACCACACAATGTCGTATTGGAAATTGGATTTCCATCATGAACCAAGGCAAGGGATCGTCCTCACCGAACTCGAGACAATCTTGCCCATGTCTCAGGTTCAGAACGCATCGACCCTTGGATCGTCAGGGCCGATCCACATGGAGTGGATTAAAATGCCTGAACAATACATTTCCCGGCACTATGGGGCGTATACTGGTTAGTATATCGACCAAATCATCCATCGGCCCCGTAGTGACCGATATAACTGGGGCACCTCGCTTTCAATCATCCATAAAAGTAAAAATGTCTGGGCTCCATACCATGACACCACTCCTAGCTAGAAGGAAACACATGTCCTCCCCGAGGTCCTCTCCTGTTTCTGGTTCATACCGAGGTGTGAGGCTCACGAATCAACGCCATACACAAAAGCTATGTTATATTAAAGTCGCGCTTTGATCATCAACCACAAGACTCTGCTTTTCAACAAAAGCCATGATCACTGTATCTCATCATGCCACGATGTCAACCTACAACGTCAGACACACATCTATTTACAAGTCCGTTTTGGGTCTGAACGAAACCAGGGGCACCTTATTCCTCGTCCCGTATGTCCAATACAGCAGAGAGGCCCTCGCACATCTGAATAATCAACAAATACGTCCGGACAACTACCACTGTAACCGTTTCAAGGAAGCAACTCCAATCAAAAGCATTAGTAGCCATCCATTCGATGTGAAGATTATCGTTCTTGCACCGTCTTCATATCTTCGACCTTTTTATCATCGATCAATTATTTGAAATGAGAATTAACTCGGCCTTTTCAAATAATTCACGCATGTATAGAATTCAAATCAATTCTTCCTATGGTTAAACTATTCGACATCCACATTTTAGTTCATTAGTATAATTTTCATGTCAAATACATCCAACCATCAAAATATCTTATAAACCAAGTAAAATCGGTTTATCTCCATTCCACATCGTTTACAATATTTTAAAATGATTTTTTACTATTTTTATTTATTTAAAAATTGTTCATTTCCATCGAGCAACGTTCCAGGTCATTCAATGGCCCTGGTGCTACTCTCGTCCAAATTTAATTTAAACATTTAGAAAAATCTAACCGTTGGATCTTAACGAATTTTATATCGTTGGGAAGAACTTTCCAAAGCGAACCCAACGGTTATGGTTTTGGGAAATCTTACGGTTGAATCTCCCGTAATAATCGTTTAAAATTACGATTTTAAAATGGGAATTGCAATGTCGTTATTCATTTTATTTTAACAATATATATATGATTTAATCAACAATTTATAAACCGTTTACAGTTCAAAATTTTCGATAACGCCCTCAAATTTCCAAAAATTTCGCTATAACCTCCTTTGTATGGGGAAGGGTTTGCAAATTTATTGGGCCGTATTAGGTGCACAATAAATCCAGTAAAAGCACACACAATTTTTAGTGTCCTATCTATGCCCGAGGGAGTGTGTAAAATTATTCCAGAGATAAATCTCGTCACCTCGTCCAATGTTGGAAAATAAATAATCCATGTGTCATATCAAATAACAAGATAGATGTGATTATTGCCAACTCCACACCCGTGTGGGTTTTTTATTTAATCTGGCAATTTACCATTTTATTTATTTTGTCCATATCAGTCCTCTGTTCAACCTATAATTCAATCAACGCCATACGAGCGTCTTGCTCGTATGGTAATCCCAACCTCGTCACATTAACTCCAAATCCTGATGTGGTATATGATGAAGTATGCTCTCTTCTTGTAGTATGCCATGTAGTGTAGTTCAAAATTAATTGTTACAATCCTATGGCGACGTTTATAATCTCACACAGAAAAACCAGCACACCGCATCCATTGGCATTCACGGGAGTTGATATATAAATAAAATTGCGCAGCCAACTCATTAAGGTTTACCTATTTGTCGGGCATGCAAATAAATTCTTTACTCGACAGCAAACCCATTTACCTGTTTAGCATAAGTATATACGTGCATATCTAAGCTAAAACTAATATTTTTAGCAAACTAATATTTATTTTCATACATGACTATTTTTAACAGTTTATATACATGTTAAAAATATTATTTTCAATCAACAAATATTTATTTCAACCTTTCGTTATTTTTAACACTTCATATACGTGTTAAAAATATTATTTTCATTCAACAAATATTTATTTCAACACACGTTTATTTCTAACACTTAATATACATGTTAAAAATATTATTTTCAATCAAAAAATATTTATTTCAACCTTTGAATATTTTTAAAGGTTCATACTTACAATAAAATTTTGATTTTTATTGTTAAAACATTTTATTTCAAACATGAATATTTTTAACGATTCATATATACAATAAAAATGTTATTTTTATCGTTCAAACAGTTTATTTCGAACATGAATATTTTTCAACACATGAGTATTTCAGAAAATTTCGTTATTACAACGGCAGGTTATTTAGCACCGGCACCGTGTCTAGCACAACTCCTCTGCTATCCTATGCCTTGCAGCATTACAAAACTTTCATTTCAGTGATTTCCACAATATCATTCATTTTCACAACCCAATGAATATACCACAAACACAACCAATTTTGTTGCAACCACAATCAATCATTCACAATCACAACCCAAACAATTTATATCTTCCATGGTCTGTGGACGAGGAGATTGTGTGTGTGTATATATATATACATATATATATATATATATATATATATCCATTTCAATTCAATTCCATTCAACACATATATGATTTATACAACGCATGTATAATTTATACATCGCTTATATAACTTATACAACACCCATATATGAGATATACAACGCGTATATAATTTATACATCACTTATATAGGTTATACAATGCGTGTACATTCCAATTTGAATTTAGATTGCTCACATTGGGTTCCACTCCTTCTAAAATTGTAGGAAGCTCCAAAAATTCTCCAGTCCCTTCTAGAATGTAAAGTACGTCTTCATGAGTCCAATGTCTCCGGTTTCACTAGATTTCGACAACATATGTTAAAGATATGATTTTTATTCTAAAATCATAATTTGTAACACTTTTAACTGTCATAAACAGTTTAATTTTACCAGCCGATGATTTTCGGTTCTGTTCAAAACTAGGTTCTGAAACTTCGTCTAATCCGTTGAGCTTGAGGAGGATCAGAGGGTACCATGGCCTAGAGTTATGAGAGAGCTTTCTAGCGAGGTAGTTCACGATGAACTCGAGCTCCAAGTAGCGGTGCTGGGTAGTGCGATGCGGGAGGACTTCGAGGAGATGGTTCATCCAAAATACCACACAATAGCTGGCGAAACCGGCATTGATTCAAAGCTGGAGAAGTCCTCTATGAAATCTCCTAAAGGACCGCTGGATTTTGTTGAGAGATTTGAGCAAGATCGAGGAGAGAAGAAAGGAAAGGGTTCTTCCGTTCGTAAGAGGGGTTATCGGGTTTTGAAGAAGAATGAGTTGGTCAACGGCTTATTCCTATTGGTTGTTTATTTATATAATTTATTTTTAATTCATTTAAATTCAAAATATTTGTTTCTCCATACGAACTCCAAATCAAACCCAAAGACTGTGGTCCTTAGCTAAATACCCCATTCTGGACACAATGGAATAGGTTTCTTAAGCCCATTCGACTGCTTCAGTCAGTTATTCTTCGAATTAAAATATAAAACATTCACTATTAGATTTGAACGTACATTTTAATTTGTTAGGGCCACATATTGATTCCAAAAATCTGCAAAAAATAAATCTAGCTATGTTTGGATGATACGGTCCCAACAAAATTAATTTCGTTGAATTTGGAGACTGTTTCAAAAATGGTCTTTTTCTGGTCGATCCAATTCAAACTGAAATTACCAAACGCGTTTTCCTTTGCTACACTCACATATCAACTCCAAAAATTATGGCATTTTAAACCTAGCAGTAATATGACATTCCGGATCCAACCAAGTTGGTTTCGTCGAAAACGGAGGTCATTTGCAAAATGTCTATTTTTAAGGGCTATATTTATTCCATATCGACTATTATGAATATTCAACTAGCCATAACTTTTTATTCCCGCTATGAAATTTCAATTTTTTAGATCCGTTAGAAAGATATTTTTAAAAAGATTTAAATATTTTTGGTTTCACTGAAATCCGATTTATTTTTAATCCTGTACATTTAGTCAAAGTTCAAATTCAAATTTTCAAACTACCTCGCTATTTCTTACTCCTTTTTAAAATTAAAATAAATATATTTGTTCCAACTTAGATTTAAATAAATTTTTAGTCGTTATTGTTTAAAATAAATTATTTTAAATATTCAGAATTCATTAAAATTGCTATAAAAAAAATTGGTTCTGATTTTCCGGGTTGTTATAATAGAGCTAACCAAATAAGGAGTTACAGTTCCTAAGAGAGATATGATGAGACTTGCAAACCATCTTTTTATCGAAGATCTACCTAATGATTCAGATTTTGAAGAAGGGGAAGAGTAGGATGTTGTTGTTGATGATGATAATAAAGACGATGATGACAACGGTAATGACTTTAATCCTTGTCTCGAAGACGGAAGCCACTGTGATGGCACTACTAAACCTGATAACAACCCTTCCTCATCTACAGGAAAGACCCAAGTTTCTAGGGAAGTGAACCATAATTGTTCAAGGGCTTCTGTTATGCATGACCCAACAAATACTGCTGTCAAGGAGATTGGCTCCTCTGGGCGCGAGGAAAGGGAACAACCTACTCAGACTGGTATCTTTGTTTCTCTGGTATGGCTCTCACTCTTGAAGTGATTTCTTCCTTTTTAAATCATTGGTAATTAGTTTCCTTCGTCATGTGGCTTGCTGGAGCATACACTGGGTTCTTTTAATTTCTAGGGTCTGACCTTTAGTGAAGCTTAATTATAATAAGAACAGATTTTCTACTGAAAATTTTAAAAAGGCCGGCATTGTTTGAATAAGAGAGATATTTGTGAAACCTGATATTACAGATGTGTGCCTTGGGTGATAATTCCTTTTATCTACATTTGCTTATTTTTCTTTCCCATTATGACAAAACCTTGTTTTTCACAATGATGTTGTTTCAGGGGATGCTTTACATTTATTATCTAGGTTGATAAGGGAGTTTTCAATGAAATCATCATATAAGTCTGGTAGGGATCACCTTCTCAAAGATCTTATGTTTATTTACATGAAATACCCTCAACTTACTTTTAATTCTTTAGGAGACGATTGGGAAGTGATTTTAAGGAGACTTAAGGCCCATAATGTAGAATTGATATGTAATATAAATAATATATGTATTGAGGAGTAGGATCAAACTTTCCAACCATTGTAATTTAAAACTTGTTTAGACGGATTCAAAATTTTGTTTAATTAACCGATGGTAAACATAGCTTATTAGTATCATCCTTTTGAAAGTAGAACTTATAAGTAATGATATGTTTTGTTTGTAAAAAAGGAATTTCAAACCACAAACTCCTTCTCTTTCATTAGGGGGAAACACCACATGTTATAAATCAGATAGATGTTTTTGAAGATGCTTCTGCTAACGCTCAAGATAGAACTACTTTACTCCAAATATTGGCTACGAAGCATTTGAATGAGCAAGTGACCATCCTGGAGGGTCAACAAAAAGAAACAAATAAGGAGCCCTTGAGCTAAAAAGAGAGATAAAAAACAAATCCCTTCATTTACTTTGATGAAGAAATAGTTAGATTACATCAGCAAGTTGTTGATTTAGAGGTTGAGCGCGACAATGCACTAACGATCTATAGAACTTGGGAGCTTACTTTTAGGTGTACACTGATATTTCTGTATCTAAACTTCCCCAAGCTACCACCAAATCGGAGGCTTCAATGTTCGAAATGCATTCTTGTATGAGGAACCCCCCCCCCCCCTCGCAGGCTAGATGATTTAGTTTCCAGTTGATGGTGTCGGAAGGTCAAAGCCGAAATAAACAGCTTTTATGATAAAGAATATAACGAGAATACACTTCGGCGTATTGACTACTATGTTTCTAAATTAAGCAATTACGAAAGGAAATACATGATTTACGAAAAAGCGTTTTTGATTTTGAAAAAGAGAATAAGACTCTTCATGCTATGAGTAGATCTTGTAACATGGTTTGAAGCTTCGGATTAAGCCTTTAGACAGCCTCGATGAAATTCGGGAAAAGGGGAGAAATATCAACAGGCTTTTGTGCTCGTCACGACATTATTCCTCCTAGATTAGAGTCTTATGACCTAGATTAGGGTATTAGATTGGAATCCCAAAATCTCTTTTCTGGAAGTGTAAATAGAATCAATGAAACATTTATTTGGGATTTTTATAAGAGAAGACTAGAAATCTGTATCTAGCGCTAACCGTTAGAAGCTTTGAAACCCATATTCAAGTATTAATGATAGAAGACTAGATCTCCACATCTGGTATTAATTAGAAGTCCCAAACCATAACCCAGATTCAGGTATTTAATAGAGGACCATATATTCACATCTAGTATTGATAGAAGTCCCGAACCATAACCCAGATTCAGATGTTTAATAGAAGAGCAGATATACACATCTGGTATTGGTAGAAGTCCTGAACCATGATCTAGATTCAGGTATTTAATAGAAGACCAGATATCCTCATCTAGAAATTTATAGTTTTGTCACCCCTTCGGGTTTGATTTGCAAAGCAGAGGATGTATGTGCTTTGTTAGCCACTCTCTGCGCTTGCTATTGTCAAAGGAAAGGATGTAGGTGCTTTATTAGCCTCTGGACTTGCACGTATGGTGCATTTGACTAGCTTATTCTCAAGCCAGGCCCAAGGACTTGCCCGACATCCCTCTAGGAGGCGCCTTACCCTGGCCATCGTAGGCGGTGATAAGGGCTTAGATGCTTTACCATGGCCATCGTACGTGCAGATAAAGGCTTATTCTTTTGATGCTCTACCCCGGCCATCTTAGGCGGTGATAGAGGCTTACACTCCATACCCCTCCAAGGAGTGCCTTAACCTGGCCATCGTAGATGCAGATTAGGGTTTTTGATGCTTTAACCTGACCTTGTCTTATTTGGATGCGGATAAAGGCTTACATTCAACCCCTCCAAGGGTTCCTTACCTAGGCCATCATAGGCGGGAGTAAGGGTTTTAGATGCTCTATCATAGGGGCAGAGGCTTACATTTTTTAAGCTTTAACCTGACCCTTTCTGATTTGGGTGCGGAGAAAGGCTTACACACCACCCCTCTCCAAGGGGTGCCTTGCCCTGGCCATCTCAGCGGTGACAAGGGTGTTCTACTATCGTAGGTAGCTTCACCCATTTCGTGTGGTTCCAAAAGTTTAGGGAGATTGTATCACTAACCACGTAGACATTCTTTCTTCAAAGAATCCTTTGTTGTAGTTGATTAATTCTTCTTTACATATCTATACAGTTGGCCTTGATTAAAAAACTTGATGATTGTTCCTTTAAGGACTCGACAATGATTGGTTTCGTGCCCATTCATCATATGATAGTAGTAATAAGATCCTCCCAGTTTAACTTCATTCTTGGGTTTCTTCCTTTGTGATGGTCAGAAATTAAGCTCATGTTTGGTTAGGAAATAGATATTCTCAAATGATGTAGTGGGTTTGCATTCTTCCGGCAACCTTGATTTAAAGACTCTTTTTCGGCATCGAAGCTTAACCCTTTTATTACTTAATTTTATTGGTTCCTCTTCATCTTCAAGCTTTCTTTTGGTTGTGGTGTGAGATTGAGGTGCAACCTTCTTAGTCCATCTTTATGTAATATGATTGAACTTCTCCGATACTCTTTGCTCAAACATAGTTCTCATGGCCTGTGCACGAATGACTTCTGTCAAGTGAGTAAATAGATTGTATTCCTTTGATATAGAATTTCTTAGAGGAAAGATCGGGGTTGGTCCTATGTGGAAAGGGTTAATGCTCCGATTTTCAGGGTCATAAGATTCTACTTCTTGATTTTTGTTCTTGATTTGCAAGGCATCCAATTTAAGCCTTTGCCTTTCAATAATTATTGGATCAATGATGTTTGACGTAACTGTTTGATATCCAGAGGATACTTGTTGGGACCTTTTATCCATGATCTTGCTTCTTTAAATCTTAATCCACTTTGGGACATAACAGCCAGGGATGTGGTAGGTTATCTAAAGGAACGGAGGTTTGGGCCCTCTTTCAAGCACCAAAATGTTAACGATATTTTTCGTTAACACCAGAATTAAGCCTAAGGATGTGGACTTAAGGGAACCAAAGGGTTATTTAGTTCCTACAGGCTTGAGTAAGTTCACTGTTTCCTAGATATCATGGTCTTAATCCCTGAGATTGGTTACTCTCCCTTCGAAGGGTGAATATCACATTTACGAGACTTAAGGACCAACGGTTAATTTGGGATTAGGGTTACCTAAGCGCAATGCAAGATACAAAGCTAAACGACTTGTAAAATAGTACTTTGGTAATTAATCTTATGCATGAGGCTTAGCCATATGGAAGTAATAAGGAAATAAGTGACAAAAGCAGTAAATAAATGTATGGAATTGATCACAAGTGTTGATTCTCTCTTTATTGATCACTTTGTTAAGTACATAGAAGTTTCTAAGTAAAATACCCAAATCAATTTACAAATTTGGGTTTACTCTCTAAGAAAATGAATACAAGATTTGAGAATGAGGAAGTACCCTAAAATGAGACCCTTGGGGTCTTATTTATAGACAAATTGGGCCTCTTTTGGTAATGGTTAGCAGCAGTTAACTTTTGGATTCAACAATGACATATGATGTTGGTGTCGGCCGCATTAGTGGCTTTAGGTGTCGGCTTCCAGATTTCGGCTTCTTTTCTTTATTTAGTGTTGTTATCGATTTCTCCTTGCTTGTGAAATTGGTGTCACCTCCTCAAAGTGTATCGATACTAAGAAAATTGGTATGGATAGTTTCTTCTGGCTGCTTTCAGTTTGGTGGTAATCCTTTATTCTGATAGCAAATCTCAAACTTTGCCTTCCTTCTGTGACTTCTGAGTATTGTCTTTACTTCAGCCTATTTTTTGGTGTCGGTATCGACAATAAGCGTGCAAGTGTGGACAACCTCTCTTCCCATGTGTTTTGGCTTGCATAGATAATCCTTGGAACTAGTATCGGATTTGCGACAACATTGCTTTGAAATCTTTCATGGTGATTTCAAAGCTGTTTCCTGGTGTCAGTATTGATACCAAGAAAATTAGTATTGATAGCCTTTTTCTCCATCCTACTTGGTTTCGCGCTTCCTTTTTATGGTTTTGAATCCTGGTATCGGATCACATGCCTTCGATTATCTCTCAATGTTTGCTTCCGCTTCGAATTGTATGCTTTTGGGGTTGATACCAGGTTGGTTTCTTTCGGTGTTGGGATCACTTTGCCTCTATCTCCCCTTGTTCGGTACCAAGCTTTGTCGCTTATGTTGGTGCCGATAGCCTATGATCTGAACTTTTTCTTAATATTTTCGGTATCGACTATCCTTAGTGCTTTAGTGTCAGTCGTATGCTTTCGATGCCTTCTTCTGGTGTTAGTTGTGCTTAAATAACCTTTCATCTCCATTCAGTTTTGGTGTCAAAATTTAGTAGTAATGCTTACTTTAAATTAGGAATCCAATAAGAGGCTATTTGACTCTTAATATGAAATGTGATAACCTAGAATTTCGATTACTAGTTTAAAATTTTGTACATAGTTTGTATGTATTCTATTTTCATAGTTTCAAAATTATTTTGAGTATGGATTGGTTGAGTATTTATGATGCTAGTTTTTTTGTCAAAGTAGGGAAGCATGGTAGAAACATACCAATATCAACGATATGATTGTGTCCTTAGTGGAAAGATCAGTTCCGTAGATATCTTCATTACCGAGTGTTTTGGAATTGGACAAAGAAATAAGTAGCATTCCAACGAGGAATTCAGTGATGCCTTCGAACAAGTAAAAGACTTCCACCGAAGAGAGATATTAATTTCTGTATTAATCTCATGCCAGGAGCAGAGCCCATGAGTCGTCCACCTAGCCAATGACCCCTTCATAGATGAAAGAGCTGATGGTACAACTTATTGATTTGCAAGAAAGATGGTTTATTCATCTAATTCACCTTTAGGCACAATGGTTGTATTTATGAAGAGGCCCGATGGAACATTGAGAATATGTATTGACTATCGAAAATCTCAACAAAAGGACGTTGAGAAATAAATATCTCTGCCTTGTATTCATGATCTATTTGATCAGCTAAGTGGGAAGAAGGTGTTTTCTCAGTTGGATTTGGCTACTTCTTTTCACCAACCCAGGGAAACATAAGAGAGTATTCCATTGACAACATTTCATGTGAGATATGGATCATATAAATGGATGGTTATGCCGTTTGGGTTGACAAATTCTCTTACTTCTTTGTAGATTTGATGAATTGAATGTTTCGAGAGCAGTTTGATAGATTTGTGTTAGTATTTATAGAAGACATATTGGTTTATTTGAAAAATGTGAAGGATTAGTAGAGACACCATTGGATTGTTCTTGAGACTTTACGAAAGCATCACCTAAAGGCTAAATTTTCTAAGTCCCAATTTTGGGAAAATAAAGAGAAATTTCTTGGTCATGTAGTTTGGGCAAAGGACTATCTATAGATCCAGCGAAGGTTAAGGCAATAGTTGTTGGAAGACGCATGAAAATGTTACGGAGGTATGAAGATTTCATAGATTGACTGATACTATTGAAGATTTATCTAGGACTTCTCAAGGATTGCAACACTACTTACTAAGTTAATCGGGAAGGATGTTAAGTTTGTGTGGTCAGGTTAGTGTAAGGAAGCATATTAGAATTTGAAGCACTTGTTGATCAGTTCTCTTGTGTTAGTGGTGCCAGATGGAAATCAAGATTTATTTGTTTATACTGATGCTTGAGGAATGGACATAGGAGTTATACTTATTCATAAGGGAAGTGTTATTTCTTACGCTACTCGCCAGCTGAGGCCACATGAAGCACGATAACCCCTTATGATCTTGAGATAATTGTTGTAGTTTTTACCTTGAAAAATTGGAGGCATTATTTATTGGGTGAAAGGTTCGACTTGTTTACAGACCACGAGTCATTGAGATACTTGTTTTCTCAGAAGGAATTAAATATGCAATAGAAAAAAATGGTTGGAGTTTTTAGAAGCTTATGATTTTAGCATTGAGTATACTACAAGGAAAAGGGAATAAGTTTATTGATTCCCTTATTAGAAAATATCAAGGGAAGGTGTTGACTATGTAAACGAATGGAAAGATTTAGAAGCTCTGGTTGCATGTAATGTAAGGAATAGGTCGACATAATATTTTATTAGAAGCACACCCATAGTGTCGTGTTTGGTGTTTCGATCAATTTTGATTGAGAGCCTTCTAGGTAGGAAGAGGATCTTACGTTAGCTGAAAGGACCAAGAAGCTCTGCGTTGCGGTTGAAGGCAATAACCAAGAAGGATTTACTTTTGACCGAAATGGTTGTTTAAGGAGGAAGGGAAGGTTATACATTTCAGATGGTGGTGATCTAAGGAAATATATTCTTAGGGAGTGTCATTGTTATAAGTTTGTGATACGCCCGGGTGGTATTAAGATATACCAAGACATGAAGATAAGCTTCTATTGGAAAGGCATGAAAAAGGATGTAGGCTTGTAGGTGAAGTAGTGTCGGAACTGCCAAGAAGTGAAATCCAAACATCAGAAGCCTAATGGTTTACTTCAGTAGTTTAATATTCCACCTTGGAAATGTGATTCATATCCATGTACTTATAGATGGTTTATCAAGAACGATAAGGAGGGGACAAGAGCATATAGGTCATCATATATAGATTAACCAAAAGTGCCCATTTTATCATATAAGATCTACATGAGGGCACCAGTTTCGGATAAGTTATTCATAAAGAACATAGTAAGACTTCATGGAATTCCTGATAGTATCGTAAGTGATAAGGATCCATTATTTACTAGTGAGCTCTAAAAGAGTTTGCAAAAGCATTAGGAACAAAGCTTAAGATGGGTAATGTGTATAATCCAGAGATGGATTAGCTGATCGAAAGGGTAAATAAGGTACTACAAGATTTGTTGAGAGCTTGTTTTATGAACCGTGGTTGTTCATAGGTGAAACATTTGCCCTTAATAGTGCTTTCCTATATTAATAACTTTTAGGCTAGTATAGGAATGACATCTTTTGAAGATTTATATGGAAGATGGTGTAAATCGCCATCGTGTTGGTTGAAGATAGGCGACAAGTTAGTTCGTGGTCCCGAATTAGTAAGAAAATCCACAAAGAAGATAGAAATCATCTGAAGGTGGATGAAGGAAGCTAGGTCTATGCAGATGAATTATGAAGATAGAAGGTATAAGGATTTGGAATTTTCAGTTGGAGATAGAGTTTTCATAAAGGCATCACCGATGAAGGGCGTGTTTCAATTCAGAAAATCACGAAAGCTCGTGCCAAGGTTTGTTGGGCCTCTCCTTATATCAGAAAGGATTGGAAAGCTTGCTTATAAGGCAAAGCTACTGATAATTTTGCGTGACTCCATAACATGCTTACCTATCGCATTTGTGAAAGTATGTGCACGAGCCAGATACTACCATGGATTTGAAGGCTTTAAAAGGATTGATGGTGGAACCTAATTCAACTATCGTAAGACAACCAGTGTGAATCATAGACAGTCAAATTGGTGAAAATCTGGCGGAGATAAAGAATGCATTTGGAAAACTGAAGATAGGACCAAAGAGTCTTATCCTAATTTTCTTGCAGTATGATCTATATTGCTTTACAAATTAAATACTAGGTTGTTACGCTAGTGCAGATAACATTGTTTGCTTCATTGTTTGGTTTCTATGTTTGGTTAGTCCATGTCTAAATTTCAAGGACGAAATTGCCTAGGGGTGAGGATGTAACTCCCCTAAAATTTGTGAAACGTTATTTAATAGTTTAATTAAGGGTAATTAAACAGGGATAATTTGATGAATGGGGGAACAAGATTTGTGCTTAATAAAAATTTGAAGGTTGACTTTAGAAATAAATCAACCAATCAAATGTGCATAAGGTAGGGAGATATAAGGATGGCAAAGTTGGAACTTTCATCCCATACATACTTATATATGTATGTATGTATGTATGTATGTATGTATATGTGTAAATATATAATACTCTTTAACATTTCCTTCGTTACATTCATTCTCTAAACCTAAAAGGAAACTAAAGAAGAGGCAGAATGTTAAAGCTTGGGAGAAGAAGAAAAAAAGCTGGGAAACTTAGAGCTTGAACATTTACACCAACAAATTTCACAACCTCAATAAAATCAAGGTGAATAATACTTTCTACCCATAGTCGTTTTAGTTATCTATGTGTACCCAAAATATTTGAAATTGTTTTTGGTGTCTATTTTTGCCATGATGCTACGTAATTGATATGTAATACCCATGTTTGATTTCGCGATATATGCTTAATTTTCTTGAAAATGAATATGACTTATAGGTCCAAACCTATAGTTAGAAAACTCCAAATGATGTGAAAGTTAGATGTGATGTGTGTTATATGATTGTGGACATGGGTTTTGAATTTCATAATTTTATATGATTCTGAATTCAATACGAATTTTCTAATGGTATTTCGCTTCAGGAAAGATTATACCTTAATCGTAGTATTAACGTTTGTGTTTACATGTTTTTGCATTTTGTATTTTTGTAAAGTAACAAGTATTGGAAAATTATAACATGTAACAACCTAAATTCCGACAGACCGAATTTTTTTTTCAAAAATCCCAATCTATCGGAACCTGAGTTGGATTGTCTGGTATTCTGCAGAAAAGACAGAGATATATAATATATCAGATCTCAGAAAACATCTCACAGTGGAATGAATAAAATATAATATAACTAAATATAGCCTTACCGGAGTAATAATACTACCTAACTAGTATCCAAAGCTATCATATCTCTTCCATAAACCTAAAATGTGAGTGTGTTATGCGGAGGGGGTTAGAACACAAGTTCTGGTAACTAGACTAAATTACACAATCTGGAATAACCCTATATATATCGTTCAGTTATGTTACTAATTTATTAGGTGTCATGGGTTATTAGCGCTCAAGGTTTAAAACTCAAGGCTTAACACACACGTCGTTCCCATCTACTTCCCAGTAGATTAACCTAACATAGCATATATGTAGTGACCCCTAATATCTAGGTACTTTCCATGGTACCCTTCACGCACGGTCACTGCCACTATACCATGGAAGCGTATGCACTCTCACCCTATGCCGGAGCGACATACGGATCTTCAGTTTAGCTACGCCACGTTATGCATAAAACTACCATCACCATGCTATGTAAGCGTATGTACTGCCATATCCAAGACTCCTCGCCCAAGCTTGATCTTGACATAGAGTAATTCCCTAGCGTCTAAGATACACCACCCGGTTTGGCATGCATGTATCTAGATCCTCACACATACGTACTGTATACTGTACCCCGAGTTTCATAATAGGTTTGCATCTGAATGCACGGAACTCGGTTGGGAGCCTTTTCCATATCTGTATAGGTCTGCTAAAGAGGCATAAAGTACAAATATCTAAACTATGGTTTTCATTTCTATGATGGCTATTGTCCCACCTCGACCCCTCCCTCAAATAGTGAAAGACTACATCAGGAGCTATGTGACGTGCCTCCAACAACCAAGCTCTAGTCTATCCGCATTCCAATGACGGCTGATGACAGGTACCCAATAATTATTATCCTTAATTTGGTCCTGATCAGACTATCTATAGGCAAATCGTCGAATCACCCCAATACCATACCACCACAGCCTTTTGACTGCCACTACCGTTGTAGTCAAGGTATACTCACCGCATGGTAATGTGCAGACCTAACCACTCCGAGTACAGCCTGAGCATGCACCGCAACAGAGGACCACCATGGAGTACCCTACCACGTCCCTTGGAAGCCCATGCTTCCTTCTAGTCCTGCAGAGCCAACAAGAAAAATATTAGCTGAGTAATCAGATGGACGTGCTTCCCTCATGCCTCTAGACACTACGATGATCTACCCCATTGGGTTCTTCACCTTCAAACGTGCGGATTATCTTAATGCTCATCACGTTAACATGTTAATAGACCCTATGTCTAAAGGTTTAATTACGCGTTTGCTCTACCTCGTCTGATTTCCATTTTAACTTGGTTATTTCCAATCTTCAAATTACCGATTTCTCTTCGAGCCACTTATATCTCTAAGGAATGAACCCCTCTCGCCTTTTAACTTCAGTTGTATAACTTAATCAATTTAAGTTCATTAATAAGCTCATAGCATGTTATTCTTTAGATTGTAATTCAAGGTCTGTAATCTACAATCTTCTTACCTTATTATCTTGTCATTCGTCGTCTAATTTTAGTGTTTACATGTTACAGTAACATGTTCTACTTAATGTATAATTATGATCAATCAACATGTTTCATGCTAACATTTTACTTAATATATATCATTAAGTACAACTCATTTCACTTCATAAATGTTCTTACTTCATTCATTCTTATGCCACCTGAGCGGGCTTCCGTTTATTATTACTTTCTGTTATTAGTCTTCTTAATTCCCATTTATAAGTCTACTAATAGTAAGCCCAGTTCATATTTATTCCTTAACCATGACTTGGTTTAATACATCCATTTGTTGTTATTTCCTTAGTTTTCCTTAACTAAGGTTTATCAATAAGTTTCTATCTATTTATTATAACCTACGTTATAATTTTCGCTTGCCCCTAGAACAAGCCTACCTATTATATTGCATTCTCATTAATGTAATCAATTTTAATAGGTTATTATCATTCTCCGTTCATTCTAATTCTTATACTCTTGTAACATACATTCATTAAAATTAATGCCACTTATTTATTTCCCATTATACACAAACATTCATATATATATATATATATATGTGTGTGTGTGTGTGTGTGTGTGTGTGTGTTTTGGCACCGTACCTCACACATCAAGCTGACTACTTGTGGATGTTGGATTTGCCCGGTGGTTTTGGGCAGACTTCTTCCACAAGTTGAACTTAACCTCGTGTTTTAGTACCGTTATTTACCATTGTATTGATGTTTATGTACCATACCCTTCACATCAAATTGACCACTTGTGGATGCTAGATTTGTCGGGCGGTTCCGGGAAGACTTCTACCACAAGTTGAACTTAACCTCGTGTCTCAGTGCAATTGCAATTTCTTAATTACTGTAAATTTTCCACCCAATTTAGGCATATCTATTCTTACAAATTTTTACTGTAACTGTGTTTACAACTTTTGACATATTAATATTCTTAGGAAAATGTTCAAGTTTATCATAAATTCCATAATTACAGCATTTACAGTAATTTCCCATTCAGTCGGATGTTTAAATGGAAACAGGCTTATATGACATAAATGTTATCAGTGGATTTAACCCCAATTACCACAATTATTTGCAATTTCATTATAATTTTATTTATAACATTCAATTAATAGGTTCTTAGGATGGTTCTATATACAACAGTAATCTTTTTAACATGTTCTAAACAGTTTTAGTACATAGTTTTCAACAAATATCAACTGTTTCGCAGACTAATTATAACCGGAAATATAAGCGATAAATATACCATTATTTAAAATGGTATAATTTAGATCAACTCACATAACAACCTTCCAATCCATGAATCTGATCCAGATCTGTTATTCCATGGCCTTCCTAACTGAATCTATAATCCAAATAACCATGCATTCACAAATTTGTTAATAAAGAAAAGGGAAAAGGAAGACAAACTAAATAAAACAGATTCAAAGACTTACCTGACGTCAATCAAACTTCTGAACAACCACTTGTAGATATATATAACCTTTTCCTTCAAATCTTGAATTAGAATTTCCTATGTATAATTATTCTATTTTTTGAAGAGATTTAAGGAGGAAAAAGAATGGCAGAATCTTGGCAGCATCTTAGAAAATATGAGAATTGGGCTAGGCTCGGCTAGTATATTTATAGGTGTACAAGAAAGTCTGAACCGTCAGATTTAATCTTAAGTGTACACACATTAATGAGTAAGCAACAAATATGGTCCAAAAAATAGTCCACATTTGCAGAATGCAGCTGCCAAGATCGACACAACCGACCTTGGGTCCACCCATGCGTCAACCCTAGGGTCGACCTAACCGACCTTGGGTCCACCCATGGGTCGACCCAGGACGATTGTGGGTCATCCCACAACGGTCAAGTTTGGCGGTCCTTTCCCGCTCATCTCGTTTGAATTGATTTGAATTATTTTTATATTATATTCATATATAAGCTCCTTAAATGTATACAGACTTCTAATGCTCATAACTTCTGCATACGTTATCCGTTTTACACAAACTTGGGGTATATTTAAACCAGATTTTCAAGACAAACGCAAAGGTGATTTCGGTTTAACTTAATTTTTAATATTTAATTAAGTTATTCCCAATTTATTATCCTTAATTATGGTTATAATGTATCAAATTTTGGGGTGTTACATTCTCCCCTCAGGAAACTTCGTCCCCGAAATTTGCTAAGGATGAAATAGTGTTATCCCTCGTATATAGCAACCAATTGGTGTTTATCCAAAAAAATTCAACCATCTGTGCACTTGTGCAAAGTGTAATACAATCATAATAATACATGAATGTGATGTATGCCTAGGAGGTACCTCATGTATGAATGCAAAAAATTTCTTGAAAATCTTTTGCAAACATGATGCACACATCCCAAATATACTGGCAATTTCTACATGAATGCAATATTTTGAAATTCAAAATACTTTTTAATCCAATTTTTTTCCTACACTCTTACAGATTAAAAATGTAGTTCATCCAATATTTGCATCCAAAACCCTATCAACCAACTTTAAATTTTTGAATTTCATAAAAAACTAATTTTCTAAATTTGATTTCTTGTGTTACAAAAGGCGGAAAATGGAAAACTTGTCTTCTCCCGTTTTTCTTTTATGTACCTTACTATCGGTGCTTGGATTATATGAAACTATTACATAAGGGTTTCCTATCTTTCTATTCAAGCACAATTCATATAAGAAAATTTTCTCTATTATTATTAAAAAAAATCAACTTACATTGGAAAAATCCATTTTATTCTTATTTCTCATAATTTTCCATTTTTCTTAAATGTCATGTTTGTTGCTTTACTGCATTTTTTGTTTTCATTTTAGTTATGTCATTAATTTTTTCTTAGGTTATTTAACTTAATCCACTGATCTAAATTTATTTTTCAAATAAGCCTTCTAATCATTCAACTAAAATAGGGGGAAAACATTCTACACAGCTACTACCAAGGGCAAAGTATCCTAGGACCATGTCCCCTCTGATAAAGAGAAGTCCAAACCAAAGGATCAGAAAACTTACTTACCTTTTACCATCTAGTAGTCATCACTAGTCCTTGCTGCTTACTAACAGTATTTTCCAAGCAACAACCTAGGCTCTTTAATGCTTACGCATTCTATGGGAACTTACTATTATTCCCAAAACAGTCCTTGCTATTAACTTCATAGCCTCAAAATATTTCCCGCTTTCCTTAGGTACTAATCCTTTCCCTACTCCATGATTTTAAAACCGTGGGTTGGCTTTCTCATTTCATTTTTTTTCCAAAAATTAAAGTGTCAAAATTTTTTTTTTCCATACTAAAAATGTCCTTTTCCAAACCATAAAAAAATGTCATCCCAAAAATGTAAATCGTTTTTCTTTTCAAATCACAAAAACTGGAGTAGACAAGGAAAACTACTTTTCTATCAGTTTCACTACCGTTTATGTTTATAATATCAGTTCAATAACCAA
Source organism: Allium sativum (assembly GCA_030737875.1). Lineage (NCBI taxonomy): Eukaryota > Viridiplantae > Streptophyta > Magnoliopsida > Asparagales > Amaryllidaceae > Allium > Allium sativum. The sequence continues at coordinate 45,210,793 of CM060921.1, forward strand.
CAACTAGGTGCAAACATTTACTTTATTCTTAATTCTTACTACTTGTTTTGTCCACCAAACAAAATTTTATGTCAAAACAATTATGAAAAATAATTGTTAAAAGAATAGAGAACTTCAGAGTTTTCTTTACCGAAATTCTTAGTTTTTAACAAAAATGCAATCTTTTCTATGATTTTCTTTTTAATCCTTTCATACTTTATAAATTAAAAACTAGCTTGTTATACAAGCTCTATATGGTGCACCTTTTTCTGAAAGAATTCATTTTAGACAAAAAATTCACACGAAATCACCGTTTTTCAAAATATACCCCATTTTATTTCAAAACTCAATATGTACTTTTCAAACATGTAACATATTTTTTTTTCAAACATAAAAAATACCTCTTTTTGTTTCAAAAATTGTTTCTACAAAATTTATCTGGTACATATTTCAAAATTGTAACTTTTTAATGTCAAAATTTGAAAAATACCATAAGCCATTACCCAATTTTTTTTTATTTCAAGTTCTGAAAAGTTAACAATGGTGCTAGACTCAAAGTGGGTTTACAGTTTACCTTGATATTCGCACAAAGTCAATTCTCTCAAATATATATATATATATATATTCCTAATCCATCTTCCTCTTTTTTTTCAATTAATAAGGCCCTACAAACAAACTTACTAACCTGAAATATTAACATCTCGAATATTAACATATGGGATATATCTTTCTCCAATACAAAGCATATTGTATACTTTTCACCCAAACCACCTAACGGTCTCAAATTTCTATAGTCATTCTTCTATGTACCAAAACTGATATCCCAATTCTTTCCGTATGTCGTTCTTCCTATTTGGTGAGTTTTTTATGGATTTAGGTGTATACATAATGTATAATTTTTTTTAAAAAAAAATACAAATACGTTCACTCACTATCTATACAGGACTCCTAAACCTAGGGTCTAATACCAAATGTAACAACCCAAATTCTAGCAGGCCGATTTTTATTCAAAAATCCCAATCTATCAAAACTTGAGTTGGCTTGACTAGTATCCTGCAGAAAAGAAAACGATATAAAATATACCAGAGCTCAGAAAACATCTCACAACGAAATGGATAAAATATAATATAACTAAATATAGCCTTGCCGGAGTAATAATACTGCTTAACCAGTATCCTAAGCTATCTTATCTCTGCCATAAACCAAACCTGCGAGTGTTTTATGAGGAAGGGGTCAGAGCGTAAGTTCTGGTGACTGGACTAAATTACACAGTCTAAAATAACCCTACATATACTGTTCAGTTACGTTACTTATTTATTAGGTATCTTGAGTTATTAACGTTCAAGGTTTAACACACATGTCATACCCATTTACTTCCCAGTAGATTAACCTAATATGGCATATATGTAGTTACCCCCAATATCTAGGTACTTCCCAGGGTACACTTCTCGCACGGTCTCTGCCATCACACCACGGAAGGATATGCACTCTCATCCTATGCCAGAGCGATGTACGGATCTCTAGTTTTGCTACGCCGTGTTCCGCATAGAACTACCATCACCATGCTACATAAGTGTACGGACTGCCATATCCAAGACTCATTGCTCAAGCTTGATCTTGACACAAAGTAATGCCCTAGCGTCTACGATACACCACCCGGTGCCGCTTGCATGTATCTAGATCCTCACACGTACGTATTGTATATTGTACCCCGAGTAAAATAATAGGTTGCATCTGAATGCGCGAAACTCGGTCGAGAGCCATTTACATATCTTTATTGGTCCGCTAAAGAGGCCTAAAGTACAGATATTTAAACTATGGTATGCATTTCTATGGTGGATATGGTCCCACCACGACCCCTCCCTCAACTAGTGAAAGACTATATCAAGACCTAAGTGACGAGCCCCTAACAACCAAATTAGCATCCAATTTGGCGTGTCCCTTAATCATGCCTCGATAGCTTTAGTCTTTCTGCATTCCACTGACTGCCGTTGACAGATACCTGATGATTATTATCCTTAGTTTGGTCCTGACCAGCCTATCTGTAGGAAAATCGCCGAATCACCCCAATGTCATACCGCCATAACCTTTTGACTACCACTACTGTTGCAGTCAAGTTATACTCACCGAGTGGTAACATGCAGACCCAAACTTTGCGAGTACAGCCTGAGCATCCACTACAACAGAGGACCACCACAAAGTACCCTACCACATCCCTTGGAAAACGCGTGATTCCTTCTAGTCCGGCAGAGCCAACGAGCAGAATATCAACAGAGTAATCAGATGGACGTGCTCCTCTTGTGCCTCTAGACACAATGATGATATACCCTGTTGGGTTCCTCACCTTCAAATGTGCGAACTGGCCTAAGGGCATAACATTAACGTGTTATTAAACCCTATGTCTAAATGTTTAATTATGTGTTTGCTCTACATCATCTGATTCCCATTTTAACTTGGTTATTTCCAACCATGCTAACTTCTTTCTAAAGTTACCATGTTCTCTCCGAGCCCCTTATATCTCTAAGGAATGGACCCCTCTTGCTTATTAACTTCAGTTGTATAACTTAACCCATTTAAGTTCATTAATAAGCCCATAACACGTTATTCTTTAGATTGTAATTCAAGGTCTGTAATCTATAATCTTCTTACATTATTATCCTATCATTCGTCGTCTAATTTCAGTGTTTACAGGTAACAATAACATGTTCTACTTAATGTATAACTTAGTATATCTTATCTCAATCAGCAGGCTTCATGTTATCATATTACTTAATATATATTTTTAAGTACAACTCATTTCACTTCATAAATTTTCTTACCTTTATTATTAGTTTCCATTATTAGTCTTCTTAATTCCCATTTATAAGTCTACTAATAATAAGCTTATTTCATTCTTATTCCTTAACCATGATTGGTTTAATACAACCACTTGTTATTATTTCCTTAGTCTTCCTTAACTAAGGTTTATCAATAAGTTTCTTTCCATTTATTATAACGTACGTTATAATTTTTGCTTGTCCCTAGGACAACCCTACCTGTTATATTGCATTCTCATTAATGTAATCAATTATAATAGGTTATTATCATTCCCCTCTCATTCCAGTTCTTATACTGTTGTAACAACCATTCATTACAATTAATGCCATTTATTTATTTCCCGTTATACACATACATTCATATATATATATATATATATATGTGTGTGTGTGTGTGTGTGTGTGTGTGTATGTATGTGTGTGTGTGTTTTGACACCAGACCTCTCACATTAAGCTGATTACTTATGGATGCTGGATTTGTCGGGCAGTTCCGGGCAGACTTCTACCACAAGTTGAACTTAACCTCGTGTTTTAGTACTGTTATTTACCATTATATTGATGTTTATGCACCGGACCCCTCACATTAAATTGACTACTTGTGAACGTTGGATTTTCCGGACGGTTCCGAGCAGATTTTTACCACATGTTGAACTTAACCTCGTATCTTAGTGCGGTTAAAATTTCTTAATTACTGTAAATTTTCCATCTAGTTTAGGCATATCAATTCTTCTAAATTTTTGCTGTAACTCTATTTACAACTTTTGGAATAATAATATTCTTAAGCAAATGTTCAGGTTTATCATAAATTCCATAATTACAGCATTTGCAGTAATTTCCCCTTCAGACAAATGTTTAAATAGAAACAGGCTTACATGGCATTAATGTTCTCAGTAAATTTAACCCCAATTACCATAATTATTTTCAATTTCGTTATAAATATATTCACAACGTCCAATTAACAGGTTCTTAGGATGGTTCTATATACAACAATAATCTTTTTAACATGTTCTAAATAGATTTAATGCCCAATTTTCCATAAATATCAATTGTTTAGATGATTAATTATAACGGGGAATATAAATGATAAATATACCATTATTTAAAATGTTATAATTTAGAACCACTCACCTAACAACTTTCCAATCCATGAATCTGATCTAGATATGTTATTCCATGGCCTTCCTAACCGAATCTATAATCCAAATAACCATGGATTCACAAATATGATACTAGAGAAGAGGGAAAAGGAAGAGAAACCTAAATAAACCAGATTCAACGACTTAGCTAACGCCGATTAGAATTCTGAACATCCATTTTTAGATATATATATATATATATCCACCCCTTTCCTCCAAATCTTGGATAAGAATTTCCTAAGACTAATTGTTTTATTTTATGAAGAGATTGGAGGAGGAAGAAGAATGACATAGTCTAGGCAGCATCTCAAAAATATGAGATTTAGGCTAGGCCCTACTAGTCTATTTAAAGGTGTATAAGAAAGTTTGAACTGTCGGATTTAATCTTAAGCGTACACGCAGTGCTAATTCAGCAACGAATATGATCCAAAAACAGCCTTGATTCGCAGAACGAAGCTGCCCAGATCGGCAGCGGGTCGACCTAAACAACCTTGGGTCGACCCAGGCTGATTGTGGGTCATCCTACAAAGGTCTGGTTTGGCGCTCCTTTTCCCGCTCATTTCGTTTGAATTGATTTGAATTATTTTTATATTATATTTATAGATAAGCTCCTTGTATGTATACTAACTTCTAATGCTCATAACTTCTTCATACGTTATCCTTTTTACTCAAACTTGGGATCTATCTGAACAAGAATTCCGAAATAAACGCAACGATGGTGCCGGTTTCAATTAATTCTGAATATTTAGTTAAGTTATTCCCAATTTATCATCTTTAACTATGGTTATAGTGTGTTTATTTTTTGGGTGTTACATCGCATATTGGTTAGAATACTTTTTATAAACCGTAGGATTTCGACAAATATCGTGGAGGTGGTGAAAACATATGCTTTATAAAGAATTAAACTAGTTTTTCATAAAATTATTATTAGTGCATTTTTAGATAGTATAGTAGCACCCATCTAACAATGTCGGAACACCCTTCGGTAGCTATGATTGCTTGAAATATCACAAGTATGATATATGAAGTATTCAGGCTCCTACCTCTTTCCTTTCAGTTTTGGATTGGTCCAGATACATATAATTTTTTTAGTTTTGAAAGATAGACGCTCCACAAAATGTTTCGTCTCGACTCCTTTAGTTGGATCGAAAGCCTGCTTTTCCATAAAAGAAGTATTTTTATAAAGAAGGATTCTAAACTACAACTTTGAAAAGAATAGGGGCTTTTGCCTTCGTACCTTCTAGCAGAATCGAAAGAGGCTTGTTTTCCTTAAATTTATGTTCTATGAGGTTGTTGCTTCTATTCCTTTGGTATTTGACGATGGGATCCCTTAAGGGAACAATGTTTGGATTAAAGGGCTATCGCCTTATGCCTTGAATGTTGTTTTCTAACTTTATTATATAAAGAGATAGAGGTTACAACCTTATTACCTTTCGAAGTCTGATTGGAGGTTTCGTATTATAAACCATAAATAAAAAAATAAGAGACTATTGTCTCGACACCCTTAGGCTAGTAAGGATGTGTGAGTTTATCAACATAAGCTTTATTATTGAATTGCTTGATGGTTGCTTTTGGGTTGTTACTCATTGAGCCTTCCCGCGCAAAGGATATCGATAGGATGTTGCAGTGAGTCATTTCCTTAGAGTTAGGTTAGCATAATGGATGTTGACCAACTAGGGAAGTAATATGGACTATTTCCATATATCCTTTTGGCAGTGGATGTCGGAGGGACTATTTTCATAAAACTATTTCATAAAATTGTTTTATAAAAGGCTTTTGAAATCCATGACTTAGGCCTATAACTGTGTGGACACCTCTAGTGTCGATAGGACTTTTCTTATACTTGTTTTCTAAAAGGGCTTAGAGGTTTATCCTCTATCATTTTCTAGACGATTAGGGTCATTTTCTAAACTATGTTTTCTAAACAGAAGCCTATGCTTTCAAAATTCTTGAAGTCGTTGTCCATAGCGATATGCCTTTATAATTCTTTTTTCTATAAACTACTTCCATTGACATAGATTGGATCAATAAGGAACTTTGTTTTGAGATTTGGCATTTATGGCTATCTAACAAGGAGAACTTCCATTAAACATTTTTTAAAAGGTAAGAGAGGCTTTGCCTCTACTGCTTGCCACCAATTATTTGATGACAAGTGTAGGGACCCGAACTTCCCTAGTAAGGAAAGCACGGATGGTTTTGAGAACAAGACAAATTGGAATGCAAACAGAAGAACGTTTCATTGCTATTAAAACAATTCCATCAGATACAAGAATATACAGAGTATGAATAAATATCACACATTCGATAAATATTAGAGATTACAATAATTACATAGCAGTGGAAAAATAATACAACACACAAATGAAAGTATTACACGGATACAGAGCTTTCCGAGTATCGTTCCAGCTGTAAATAAGGATCCTGTGAATATAAATCTGCAAAACCAAAACTACTAGCTGCCCGTGTGGAAAATAGGGGCACCCAGAGTTTAGGTTAAAACAATAAACTCCAGGTCAGTCATGTGACTGGTGTGAGAACTAAAACAGTTATTTAAAACTTTACTTTAAAAGAGAGTAATTCAAGGGAGCATGTCGTATAACACGGAACAGTTTTCCTCCCAAGAATACTAGTGCATATAACAAAACAGCGCAATGCTCTTTGGAAAAATGAAGCTATTATAAGACCCAGGTCCCATCACACAATGCAAAGCAAGCCGAAGGATAGGGTTTTCCATTATAATAGCCAAACATGCTTGGAACGTTTAAAACAAATCATTTGTTACTATTATAAGTGTATAGTGTCAAAACAATTTTCAATCATAAATATCAATCCTAGGCGGCATGAGTACCATCTATCATGTCGCCATACTAGGTTCTACAAATAAAACCGAATTATCACGTACTGGAAATTGGATTCCAACATGAGTCGAGGCAAGGGGCAAGCTCCTCTCCGATTCGAGACACACTAGCAAATGTCTCAGGACCCCACTATGATCCTTGGATCTTCAGGGCCGGTCCTCTCTTACTTTTGAGGATTAGCAATTCCTGAGCACACGTTTCCCAGTCCTAACAGACCTATATCTGAGGCGCCTCGCATTCCAACAACCACACAGGTGAAAAGTATATAAATGTCAGCAAGTTTAAGCACTGACACCACCACTAGCTAGAAAGAAACGTCGTGCTCCCCCAGCAGTTACTATCCCGTTTTTGACTCATACCGAGGTGTGAGGCTCGCGAATTCACGCTATACACAAAGATATGCCACATAGGATGTTCTTTAATCAACCACAAGACTTTGCTTTTCAACAGAAGCCTTGATCATCTGCCACTTTGGCGTGCCACACAGGAAATTCACTCCATGCGACTAATGTCCATCGATATACAACCTCTGAGCTCGTACGTCTCAGAGAAGGGCGTTAAGCAAGAGAATAAATTCTCTTCCGCCAAACAGATGTATATTTAATGGAGATCAATCAACACAGAATAAAATCCAATGTCAGACACACTGTCCATTACAAGTTCGTTCTGAGTCTAAACGAAACCGGAGGCACTTTCCTCGCATATCCATCGATCTCCAAGTACGTCTGGACGACCACCAACTGATTCTCTCATCTTGGGTGTACAGCCCAATCAAGATCATCAGTAATCACCCAAACGATGTGAAGACTTCCGGTCTTCAACCACCGCCTTCATCTTCAACATATCGTCGAATCGGTTATTCAGAATGGGTATAAACCCGACCTTTCCGAATAACCCGCATATATAATAAACAAATGTTACACAAACACAACATACGCCTCATTCCAATTCAGGATATCCTTTTATTCAGATATTCACATTCTTAGGGAAAGGTTCCCATTAATTTTATCAAAGATAAATTCTTCTAAATTTATTCTTTAATCTTCCTTTGGGTATCATTTCAAAACATATTATGGTTTTCCAAACTAGTCGGGATTAGCGAATCACACTGAAGTAATTACTTATTTTATTTCCCAATCCCAACCTATTCATCCTATGAAGCAAAACTGGTAATACTCCATATCTAACACCACAGTGTTATCGGTAAAATTAATTACCATTTCACGTTCAAATCTGGTTAAAAATTTAACTATCGCTTTGGAGCAAAACTGGTGATACTCCATTCTCGATCACTTTTCTCTAATCAAAGATTCATTAAAACTCCACTTAGTTTTAATCTTCTCAAAAATCAATATCCTGTCTTTAACTGGGTTAAAGAACCAATGTCACCTAAAACACGATTCACTATAAACCCAAAATCACTTTCAAATTCAATTCCAATTAAATATTATTTAATTGGTACACTTCGTTAAATCTAAATAGAGAGATTTAATCTTTTTCTCAACTGGTTTTAAGAACAGTGTTAATGAAGACACCATTCACGACAAACCCAAATCACATTTGATATTGAGTACATGGCTCTGAATAGAAAATATATCAGCTTATATTCAACATCAAATTCTACGACCAACAAATATCGTATCGGGAATAACGATATAAGTATATCTTTCAAATTCCCATAACAATATATGTATAATCACAAAATCCAACATCGAAATATTCCAAAGACAATTTCGATTCAAATCCACTTCCACTTTATATATTGGAAATTATGGTTACTTTCAAAACCAATTCAAATTCAATTTATTTATTTCAAAAATAAATTGATTTTCATTCTAGTTCAAAACTAGTTCATTTCGATAAAAATCTATTTTTATCTTTTCAAATGTGGAATTTTTCACCCTAGTTCTTTCCAATTCATATATTATGATTTTACACAAATTATTAATATTTTTAATAATTTTATCAAGGCCCGTACAGTCGATTTCCATCAATGGCCATCGAACTGCACTTACAACGACCTTTTCCAAATTTGATTTGGACATAATTCCAAATCCACCCGTTAGATTTCAAATTTCTAATATTCATTGGAAAGCTCTTTTCGATACAAACCCAATGGTTCCAGATTTAGGAGAACCCGACGGTCGGATCTCCTGTAATGTCAATTCGAAGTCAATGGTCGAAATTTACGAGCTGCCGCGGCGCGGCGCGTTCTATTCAGGCCATTATATAATATATATATATATATATATAAATATATATTATATATTTCATCGATTTCCTTTTTAAAACGTATTTTATAAATCGTTTTAAATTCGTTTTCATAACCATTTCAACTCTATATTCAATTTCAAATCGAAATTGAATATTTCATATCATTACTATATAAATGATAATATTTTCAAAACGTTATATTTTGAAATCACTACTTTTTCTATATACATTATAAAAACGAATACAATCGATGTAAATATCGTTCACGTCAAAATAGCGCAATTCTAATCAACACGGCTTTATATATTTCAATAAATTTGTTATTCTATTCAATAAATCAATATTTATTCTATTCTATTCAACACATGAATCTATATTTCTTTCAACACATGACCAATCTCAACACATGAGTACTGTCAACACATGACTATTTTTGTTACGTAATATATTTTATAAAATTATGGTATCTATCATTTGATTTTTAATCAGACTCCAACTGTAAAGTAGTTTCTAATCTTGAATATGATAAAGATGTAAATTTTATTTTTAAAATATTTTACTCCACATGAATAGTTCCAACACATGAACATCGTCAACACATGACTATTTTTATATTCTAATATTCTTTATTTTCCCAATTGGAATGAGGCCCAATTAATTACCATATAATGTTAATTATATGGATTCCACCCAACACATGTATATAATAGCAACGATAAATAATCAACCATCATCCAAAGTGCACCACTCTATATAAGCATCAAATATAGATATCTAATGCTTATAACAGTCTGTCAATCAATCGATTGACATACAACTAATTAATGGGATTAGTGTATGCCGTATTTTATCCCAATACCCGTGTGGGGTTTCAAATCAACAAACACAGATTTTTATTTATTCACATACCCGTTAAAATTATATTTTTAACGATAAAATATTTTTAACTATATAAATATTTTATTTCATTTCACATCACACAATCAATTTTCACCACAACAAACAATCAAACATACAAGCCATCCATGGTCTGTAGACGATGGGTGTCGGGTGCTACTAAGCACCATCTGCATCCTAGTATATAATTTAAACTAGAAAAGAAAATTTAAAGTGAGAAGTTCTCACCAACTAGCTAAACCAAACGCCACGACTCTTCTTATGTAGAAATCTTCGTCGTGCTCGCCTTTCATCACTTTCGTTGTCCGTAGCAACAACATATATAAAAATCATATTTTTATATTGTTGCTATGCATATAAAAATCCTATTTTTATAATCACTCTACATGGATAAAAATTCTATTTTTACACCGCTGCTATATAGATAAAAATTCTATTTTTCTCTTGCTATTCTCTATATAAAGATTTCGCCTTTTCAAATGTAATGATTATATTTTTAATATCTATATTATATACTTCATTATAAAAATCGAATTTTCTTCGCTATGATATCATATAAAGATTGTCACTTCATGTTGTTATTCGCATGAGAAAAACCCTTATTTTATATAGATAAAAATATCGTCTTTTTCAATTTAAAAATCTCGTTTTTCTACTTCGTATATAAAGATCGAATTTTTATATCATCGCTATAAAATCACCTTTTTATTTCAACATATATATAATAAAAATCAGATTTTTTTTTTCTCTACATATATATAAAGATCAAATTTTTACGATCTATATAATATAAAAATCGTATTTTTATTATCTACATTATATGAAAATCATATTTTTAATACTTCTACTTTATAAAAATCTCGCCTTTATATAAATAAAATCTCGCCTTTATATAAATAAAATCTCGCCTTTATATAAATAAAAATCAAACTTTTATATAAATAAAAATCAAACTTTTACTACTCTACTTAAGTAAAAATCATTCTTTTTTTATTCGAACAAATAAAAATCTCATTTCAAACTTTCTTCGCCTCCTACATATGAAATATCCAATTTTTACTTCACTTCCATATGTATAAAAATCTTATACCTTTCCTTATATGATAAAAATTCGATTTTTATACTTCCTTTACATATATAAAAATTGTATTTTTATTTTACATTTCAAACAATAAAAATCAATTCTTTTGCAAAGAAAAAAATCATTTCTTTTTTTTTCCAAGTAAAATCAAATTTTTACCTACTATTTACATATATAAAAATCTGATTTTTATATCGTTAAACCATGCAAGTTTTATAAATTTAAAACAACAATTTTTAATTAACTAAAACTGAATATTCAAAATGATTTAAACCTTAACACTTACAGCCGGGATTGGCGTGGAGTCGGAGGTGGCTCGAGGTGTTGTAGAAGCGGAGGAAGGAGGAGCAGAAGGGCGGAGTCAGCGGCGAAGCTTAGTGGGGTGCGGCGGTTTTAAGGAGGAGAGGGAGGGAAGATGGAGAAGGGGAGGAGAGCTGAGGGGGCTTGTCGTGGGCGGCGCGCCACCTAGGGGGAGCGCGATGGAGGGCGGCGGCGATTCCCCCCCTCTGTCACCCCTTTCTTTATTTCTTTGTTATTTTGGTTGAAAAATAAAATCGGGGGAGGAGGGGGCCTGAAGGTTATAGGAGGAGGGAAGTGAGAGATTTTATTTTATTTGTTAAATTAATTAATTTCAAAAAGAAACTTTTATTTCCGAACTCGAAATCGAACCCACCGACCGTCGACCATAGCCAATTACCCCCATTCCGAACACAATGGGATATGTATCCTAGATTGATTCGATCATTTCGATCAGTTTTCATCAAAATCAAAATATAACTCTATATATTGAATTTGAACGCACATTTCAATTTACCGGGCCCACATGCTAACTCGAAAAATTCCCAAAAAATATTTTCTAGCTTCGTATTAACGATACGGTCCTAACAAAACTTGTTTCGTCAAATTTTGAGATCGTTTGAAAAATGGCCATTTTCCAGTCGATTAAAATCAACTGAAACTGGTTAAATGCGTTTTCCTTTGCCACCCTCACATATTTATTCAGAAAATTACAAAATTTGGAATCTAGAAATAACTTTACATCGCGGATCCAACAAAAGTGGTTTCCTCGAAAGCCGAGGTCGTTTGCAAAATTTCCATTTTTAAGGACCAGAATTCTATAGCGACTATTCTGAATTTTCAACTGGGCGTATCTTTTGATTCTTGCTATGAAATTTCAATTTCCCGGATTCGTTGGAAAGATATTCTCAATTTGATTCAAATATTTTTGGTTTCGTTAAAATCCGGTTTATTTTGCACCCGGTACATTCATTTGAAGTTTGAAATCGAATTATCGAACTACCGCGCCATTTTCAATTCCTTTTATAATTTAAAATAAATATTTATATTCTAACGACGATCCATATAACTATATACGTTCGAATTCCATTCAAAATAAATTTCTCATCGATATTATTTAAAATAATTCATTTTAAATATTCAAAATTCACTAAAATTGCCAAAATAAAAAATTTAAATTGGCTCGCATTTCAAGGTTGTTACAATCTCCCCCACTTAAAACTTTTCGTCCCCGAAAAGGAACGAAGTCGAAAGTTGTTTAACTAATCAACTCAACTTCCATTATTGTCGTTACGGCTTAAGTTCTTCAACTTTTTAGTTTCTAAGAACTTTTCAAATTTTCAAAAATCTGGCTAACACCCTAAATTTCCGAAAAATTTCGCCATAACCTCCCCTGCACCGGGGACTTCGGGATATTTCATATAGCCCCCCATGGCCTTCTTCAATCCAAAAGAAAAAGAAAAGGCCAAGCGGCTAGCCAATCGGCTCATAAAATCATCATTACCCAAACAAAACAGTAAATTATGGTAAACATGTACCTATTTGTCGGGCAAACAAATTTTATTCTCTGCTCTAGCCTCCTTGTTATGACCTGTTCAGTGTAAGTACATGTATATGCATGCAATTGTAATCATTTTTCAATACAGTTCAATATTTGATTCAATTAGGGTAAATGGTTCATAATTTCAAATCAATAATCAAACAACACAACCATCAATCAATTAGTTGATTATCGTTTCAAATTCATAATTTTGATATATATATATATAGGAAATCATGTTCTTGATGCCAATTCACAACAACAAACCTATCTAGTTTTGGTTCTCACACTAGTCTAATGGAAATATATAGAAATCACACCTTCGAAACATTAAAATAAACCACTGATGTTGTACGTCATCAGTGGAATCATCTCCGGGCTACTAGAGTGCGATTCTATATCCATCCAGTATATTAAAACTTCGAATATACGTTCATGACGCATATATGCAAAATCTTTATATATTGGATTGTCCAAATTCAATATAAATAAATATTCAAATATGTATAAAACGATTTAAATTTCAAAACAAAATTGTTTTATTTGAAAAATACTCTTCACACTCCTTCTAGGATACTACTGATCCTATCTCTAACAAGTCATTCTAATTGGATACTACTAATCCAATATCTGATGGATTCTTTCGTTCAGTTCTAATGTGTCTTATCCTCGAGCTCTGTAAACCAAAGCTCTGATACCACTCTGTAGGGACCCGAATTTCCCCGGTAAGGAAAGCACGGATGGCTTTGAGAACAGGACAAATTGGAACGCAAACAGAAGAACATTTCATTGTTATTAAAACAATTCCATCAGATACAAGAATATACACAGTATGAATAAATATTACACATTCGATAAATATCAGAGATTCAATAATTACATAGCAACGGAAAAATAATACAACACACAACTGAAAGTAATACATGGATACAGAGCTTTCTGAATATCGTTCCAGCAGTAAATCAGGATCCTGTGAATATAAATCTGCAAAACCAAAACTACTAGTTGCCCGTGTGGAAAATAGGGGCACCCAGAGTTTAGGTTAAAACAATAAACTCCAGGTCAGTCATGTGACTGGTGTGAGAACTAAAACAGTTATTTAAAACTTTACTTTAAAAGAGAGTAATTCAAGGGACCATGTCGTATAACACGGAACAGGTTTCCTCCCAAGAATACTAGTGCATATAACAAAACTGCGCAATGCTCTTTGGAAAAATGAAGCTATTATAAGACTCAGGTCCCATCACACAATGCAACGCAAGCCGGAGGATATGGGGTTCCCTTATAATAGCCAAACATGCTTGGTACGTTTAAAACAAATCATTTGATACTATTATAAGTGTATAGTGTCAAAACAATTTTCAATCATAAATATCAATCCTAGGCGGCATGGGTACCATCTATCATGTCGCCATACTAGGTTCTACAAATAAAACCGAACTATCACGTGTTGGAAATTGGATTCCATCATGAGTCGAGGCAAGGGGCAAGCTCCTCTATGATTCGAGACACTCTAGCGTCTTAGGACCCCACTATGATCCTTGGATCTTCAGGGCCAGTCCTCTCTTGCTTTTGAGGATTGACAATTCCTGAGCACACATTTCCCGGTCCTAACAGACCTATATCTGAGGCGCCTCGCATTCCAACAACCACACAGGTGAAAAGTATATAAATGTCTGCCAGTTTAAGCACTGACACCACCACTAGCTAGAAAGAAACGTCGTGCTCTCCCTGTAGTCACTATCCCGTTTTTGACTCATACCGAGTTGTGAGGCTCGCGAATTCACGCAATACACAAAGCTATGCCACACATGCTGTTCTTTGATCATCAACCACAAGACTTTTCTTTTCAACAGAAGCCTTGATCATCTACCACTTAGGCGTGCCACACAGGCAATTCACTCCATGCGACAGATATCCATCGATATACAACCTCTGAGCTCGTACGTCTCAGAGAAGGGCGTTAAGCAAGAGAATAGATTCTCCGCCGCTAAACAGATGTATATTTAATAGAGATCAATCAACATAGAATAAAATCCAATGTCAGACACACAGTCTATTTACAAGTTCGTTCTGGGTCTGAATGAAACCGGAGGCACTTTCCTCGCATATCCATCGATCTCCAAGTACGTCTGGACGACCACCAACTGATTCCCTCATCTTGGGTGTACAGCCCAATCAAGATCATCAGTAATTGAAACACCCCACCTCTATTAAGGTCACTCACAAAGGGAATGCCTTAATTTTGGTGGAGGTTTATAAGTAAAAGCCACAGATAAACTCAAGACAGATATAAATACACATATTTTAAATAGCGGAAACCAACAGACTTTTATTCATCAATACGTGTTCCAAAACAAAATATTTCATAATTGTCTCAAAATACTTCCATCATTACAACATCATAACTATCTTGATTATTAAAGAAGCATAAAACATAAATAAAGTGACAAAAATCCCCATAGTGATATCCAAAGCCATGGTCCGAGCAAAAGAGACCCAAATCATACATCTACGTTCTTGGAGCTTGAACAGAGCCTGGCTGAGCTGAGCTGTTTCCTCCCTGTGGACCTGGGGGGAACGAAAGAAAAGAAGACGAAAAGAAAATAGGGTCAGACATAAAGCCTGAGTAAGTCTAGTAACTCTTCAGTATGTGAATAAGAAAAGGGCATGATAGATATATACTGAAAATAGGATAGTGTCATAAGCTAAGGGAGTGTCGAGTGTACTATCGCACCCATACTATATCTCTACATCTATTCGAGTTTACTCTAACAGGCACCCCATGGTGAGGGTGAAGTGATCCCCAACTTTATTTAAAGATCGGCTCCTACTCGCGTTAACATGTGTCATACGGCCCCCAAGAATTGTAGATACCTATGCTGGTCCCACCATGGGGTGTATCAAGACCCATGGTGGCGGCCCCGACATAAATTCTAGAAGGCATAGGTTATACTACTGGTGTCCCTAGTGCCCTGGTTGTCTGCTCCGAAGTGTGTGCACGCCCGCACTCCGTTAGACCTGCACTGTGCACCCACCGGGCTACCGTTGATACCTAAATTGGGTTACTGCTGAAATGGGTCCCTCGTTACCAGGATTTTCTAGTCAAACATGTTAAGTGGTTAAGTGTCTGTATTTACCTAACCCCCACCCATCAATTCTTGTTAACATGTTGAAGTGTTATAGTTGACTTAACCCTACCACCTGTCCTTATCCTCTTAGGTGCACCAGACCACTCACATTAGACAGGTATTGCTACGGTTACTGGATATGTGGGTCGGTTCCGGGCAGGTTTACACCTTAGCTCAGTCTAACCTCGGGTCTTTATTGGGCTCAATGCTTAACCACCCACATTGGATAGGTATTGTTGTGACTACTGGACAGCCGGGCGGTTCCGGGCAGGTTTACATCACAACTCAATCCAACCTCGGGTTAAGCACGTCGTGTTTTCTAAATTTACATATTTTATTATTTCTCAAATGTATATATGTAAATGTCATATCTATTATTTTTGGGTATAACAATTCATACCGCTTTAAATGTCATTGTCATTGGCATGTGCCAAACATGCCAATATATGTTTTCATGTTTTACACCCAACGTAATTACCCCCGTTTATACGTTCACAACGTTTTAACAAATGTTGGGCTTGACACAATTCAGCCCAACTTTATAAGCGTAAGAAAAAGGGGAATCAAGAACATGTAATATTTGACATCGTATAAGGGTGTGTGGCGCATGAACTTGCAATTTAGCGATACTAACATAAATGATGGATTGTGTGAACTTGCATTCAAATCAAAGTACAACTAAGTAGGTGACATATGAAATGGCATAGTTTAGGCTTACAAAACTTGTGTTTAAATATGTTTAACTTGGCATAATGTCAAACACAAAACTAGCATGATGAATATTCACCAAAAGGTCCAATTATAACATTAAATCACATAGCCTATTTCAACATGAACTTGCATAGTTTTTGAAACACAAGCGATACTTAACATAGATCCAATTATACTTGCAAATAAACATGGAAATGATAACATAGGCTTTGGGTCATGTAGGCATAAAAGGTTTCAAGTCTAAATCATGTTTACATAAACTCTAATTTAGACTAAGGGAATATACATAGTCCATGTCATCGACATATACATAAAAGGATCAGTTCTATTCTTTTGCCACAAACTTGCAAGTGACATTGTTTTCATATACAATTGTTCAATAGGCTTGCATCAATCAATTTATGCCACAAACGTCAATACACAAGTCATGATAGAATCATCAAAATACATAGAATTTTATACAATACAATAACACAATTCTATCTTCATTCACATCGAATCACATCGCAATTTTTATTCATATTCTGAAAGGTCACTATACTTACAACGAATGCAGAATCTTGAATTCTGGATTCTGAATTCTGAAATTGGAATGCGCTCCTTTGGGTAGACTAACGTTGTGTTGAAAACTTTTGATTTAAACTTTAATCTTCTTCTTAGTTTCGATTCATCTCTAGGCTTTTCTCTTGACGACTATGTTTAATTCCTCCCTAGCGGCATGACGACTCCTTTCTCATATTTTTGTGTGAATTTTCAGTTGAGAGTTAGGGTGTATTTATAGATTTTTAAGTTGTTTTGAGCCGTCAAATGAAGATAGGAGGAATCTAGGCCATTCAAAATTCAGAGAGCCAATCAAGAGCTGACACGTCAGCCCTAGTGACACACAGGGCCTCAGAAATTCGAGCCAGAGTCAGACCTAGCCAGCCAGGTCGACACTATGGTCGACCTAGGGGGGACCAGGTCGACACCATGGTCGACCTGGGGTGACCAGGTCGACACCATGGTCGACCCTATGGTCGACCTGGTCTATGGGCGGGAATTTTCCCGCCTAGCCCAGTTTGAACCTGAAATTCGAAATTTTGAAATTAAATTGAGCTGTTTGAATTTAAATTTGATTCTGAAACTTCCGAGGGCCATAACTCCTTCATACGGAGTCCAATTCACGCAAACTCGGACTCTATCTCAAGCAGAATTCCGAGACGAACGCAATGGCATAACCCGTTTCCCTTAATTCTTTCATTAGAATTAATTACACTTTAATTCGTGAAGCTTAGCGTTATAGAATTCACGGGGTGTTACAGTAATCACCCAAATGATGTGAAGACTTCCGGTCTTCAACCACCGTCTTCATCTTCGACATATCGTCGAATCGGTTATTCAGAATGGGTATAAACCAGGCCTTTATGAATAACCCGCGTATATAATAAACAAATGTTACACAAACACAACATACGCCTCATTCCAATTTAGAATATCCTTTTATTTAGATATTCACATTCTTAGGGAAAGGTTCCCATTAATTTTATCAAAGATAAATTCTTCTAAATTTATTCTTTAATCTTCCTTTGGGTATCATTTCAAACCATATTATGGTTTTCCAAACTAGTCGGGATTAGCGAATCACACTGAAGTAATTATTTATTTTATTTCCCAACCCTAACCTATTCATCCCATGAAGCAAAACTGGTAATACTCCATATCTATCACCACGGTGTTACCGGTAAAATTAATTACCATTTCACGTTCAAATCTAGTTAAAGATTTAACTATCGCTTTGGAGCAAAACTGGTGATACTCCATTCTCGATCACTTTTCTCTAATCAAAGATTCATCAAAACTCCACTTAGTTTTAATCTTCTCAAAAATCAATATCCTGTCTTTAACTGGGTTAAAGAACCAATGTCACCTAAAACACGATTCACGATAAACCCAAAATCTCTTTCAAATTCAATTCCAATTAAATATTATTTAATTGGTACACTTCGTTAAATCTAAATAGCGAGATTTAATCTTTTTCTCAACTGGGTTTAAGAACAGTGTTAATGAAGACACCATTCACGACAAACCCAAATCACATTTGATATTGAATACAAGGCTCTGAATAGAAAATATATCGGTTTATATTCAACATCAAATTCTACGACCAACAAATATCGTATTGGGAATAACGATATAAGTATATCTTTCAAATTCCCATAACAATATATGTATAATCACGAAATCCAACATCGAAATATTCCAAAGACAATTTCGATTCATATCCACTTCCACTTTATATATATTGGAAATTCTGGTTATTTTCAAAACCAATTCAAATTCAATTTATTTATTTCAAAAATAAATTGATTTTCATTCTAGTTCAAAACTAGTTCATTTCGATAAAAATCTATTTTTATCTTTTCAAATGTGGAATTTTTCACCACAGTTCTTTCCAATTCAAATATTATGATTTTACACAAATTATTAATATTTTTAATAATTTTATCAAGGCCCGTACTGTCGATTTCCATCAACGGCCATCGAACTGCACTTACAGCGACCTTTTCCAAATTTGATTTGGACATAATTCCAAATCCAACAAATAGATTTCAAATTTCTAATATTCATTGGAAAGCTCTTTTCGATATAAACCCAACGGTTCTGGTTTTAGGAGAATCCGACGGTCGGATCTCCCGTAAAGTCAATTAGAAGTCAATGGTCAAAATTTACGAATTGCCGCGGCGCTGCGTGTTCTGTCCAGGCCATTATATATATAATATATATATATATTATATTTCGTCAATTTCCTTTTTAAAACGTATTTTATAAATCGTTTTAAATTCATTTTTCAAAACCATTTCAACTCTATATTCAATTTCAAAACGAAATTGAATATTTCATATCATTACTATATAAATGAAAATATTTTCAAAACGTTATATTTTGAAATCACTACCTTTTCTATATTCATTATAAAAACGAATATAATCGATATAAATATCGTTCACGTCAAAATAGCGCAATTCTAATCAACACGGCTTTATATATTTCAAATAAATTTGTTATTCTATCTAACAAATGAATATTTATTCTATTCAACACATGAACCTATATTTCTTTCAACACATGGCCAATCTCAACACATGAGTACTGTCAACACATGACTACTTTTGTTATGTAATATATTTTATAAAATTATGGTATCTATCGTTTGATTTTTAATTAGATTCCAACCGTAAAGTAGTTACTAATCTTGAATATGATAAAGATGTAAATTTTATTTTTAAAATATTTTACTCCACATGAATAGTTCCAACACATGAACATCGTCAACACATGACTATTTTTATATTCTAATATTCTTTATTTTCCCAATTGGAATGAGGCTCAATCAATTACCATATAAAGTTAATTATATGGATTCCACCCAACACATGTATATAATAGCAACGATAAATAATCAACCATCATCCAAAGTGCACCACTCTATATAAGCATCAAATATAGATATCTAACGCTTATAACAACCTGTCAATCAATCGATCGGCATACAACTAATTATTGGGATTAGTTTATGCCGTATTTTATCCCAACATCCTTATGGGGTTTCAAATCAACAAACACAGATTTTTATTTATTCACATACCCATTAAAAATTATATTTTTAATGATAAAATATTGTTAACTATATAAATATTTTATTTCATTTCACATCACACAATCAATTTTCACCACAACAAACAATCAAACATTCAAGTCATCCATGGTCTGTGGACGACGGGTGTCGGGTGCTACTAAGCACCGTCTACATCCTAGTATATAATTTAAACTAGAAAATAAAATTTAAAGTGAGAAGTTCTCACCGACTAGCTAAACCAAACACCACGACTCTTCTTAGGTAGAAATCTTCGTCGTACTCGCCTTTCGTCACTTTCGTTGTCCGTAGCCGCAACTTATATAAAAATCATATTTTTATATTGTTGCTATGCATATAAAAATCCTATTTTTATAATCACTCTACATGGATAAAAATTCTATTTTTACACCGTTACTATATAAATAAAAATTCTACTTTTCTCTTGCTATTCTCTATATAAAGATTTCGCCTTTTCGAATATAAAGATTATATTTTTAATATCTATATTATACTTCATTATAAAAATCGAATTTTCTTCGCTATGATATCATATAAAGATTATCACTTCATGTTGTTATTCGCATGAGAAAAACCCTTATTTTATATAGATAAAAATATCATCCTTTTCAATTTAAAAATCTCGTTTTTCTACTTCGTATATAACGATCGAATTTTTATATCATCGCTATAAAATCACCTTTTTATTTCAACATATATAAAATAAAAATCAGATTTTTATTTCGCTACATATATATAAAGATCAAATTTTTACTATCTATATAATATAAAAATCGTATTTTTATTATCTACATTATATGAAAATCATTTTTTTAATACTTCTACTTTATAAAAATCTCGCCTTTATATTAATAAAATCTCGCCTTTATATAAATAAAAATCAAACTTTTATATAAATAAAAATCAAACTTTTACTACTCTACTTAAGCAAAAATCATATTTTTTTTATTATTTATTCGAACAAATAAAAATCTCATTTCAAACTTTCTTCGCCTCCTACATATGAAAGATCCAATTTTTACTTCACTTCCATATGTATAAAAATCCTATACCTTTCCTTATATGATAAAAATTCGATTTTTATACTTCCTTTACATATATAAAAATTGTATTTTTATATTATATTTCAAACAATAAAAATCAATTCTTTTGCAAAGCAAAAATCGTTTCTTTTTTTTCTAAGTAAAATCAAATTTTTACCTACTATTTACATATATAAAAATCTGATTTTTATATCGTTAAACCATGCTAGTTTTATAAATTTAAAACAACGATTTTTAATTAACTAAAACTGAATATTCAAAATGATTTAAACCTTAACACTTACAGCCGGGTTTGGCGTGGAGTCGAAGGTGGCTCGTGGTGTTGTAGAAGCGGAGGAAGGAGGAGCAGAAGGGGGGAGTCAGCGGCGAAGCTCAGTGGGGTGCGGCGGTTTTAAGGAGGAGAGGGAGGGAAGAGGGAGAAGGAGAAGGGGAGGAGAGTTGAGGGGGCTTGTCGTGGGCAGCGCGCCACCTGAGGGGGCGCGATGGAGTGCGGCAGCGATCCCCCCTCCGTCGCCCCTTTCTTTTTTTCTTTTCTTTTTTGGTTGAAAAATGAAACCAGGGGGGCTGAAGGTTAT
This sequence comes from Allium sativum, assembly GCA_030737875.1. Lineage (NCBI taxonomy): Eukaryota > Viridiplantae > Streptophyta > Magnoliopsida > Asparagales > Amaryllidaceae > Allium > Allium sativum. The sequence continues at coordinate 45,232,705 of CM060921.1, forward strand.
AGGAGGAGGGAAGAGAGAGATTTTATTTTATTTATTTAATTAATTAATTTCAAAAAGCAACTTTTATTTTTGAACTCGAAATCGAACCCATCGACTGTCATCCGTAGCCAATTACCCCCATTCCGAACACAATGGGATATGTATCGTAGGCTGATTCGATCATTTCGATCAGTTTTCGTCAAAATCAAAATATAACTCTATATATTGAATTTAAACGCACATTTCAATTTACCGGGTCCACATCCTAACTCGAAAATTTCCCGAAAAATATTTTCTAGCTTCGTATTAACGATACGGTCCTAACAAAACTAGTTTCGTCAAATTCTAAAACCGTTTGAAAAATGGTCATTTTCCAGTCGATTAAAATCAACTGAAACTGCTCAAATGCGTTTTCCTTTGCCACACTCACATATTGATTCAGAAAATTACGAAATTTGGAATCTAGCAATAACTTTACATCGTGGATCCAATGAAAGTGGTTTCGTCAAAAACCGAGGCCATTTGCAAAATTTCCATTTTTAAGGGCCAGAATTCCATAGCGACTATTCTGAATTTTCAACTGGGCGTATCTTTTGATTCCCGCTATTAAATTTCAATTTCTCGGATTCGCAGGAAAGATATTCTCAAATAGATTCAAATAGTTTTGGTTTCGTTAAAATCCGGTTTATTTTGCACCCGGTACATTCATTTGAAGTTTGAAATCGAATTACCGAGCTACCGCGCCATTTTCAATTCCTTTTATAATTTAAAATAAATATTTATATTCTAACGGCAATCTATATAACTATATACGTTCGAATTCCATTCAAAATAAATTTCTCGTCGATATTATTTAAAATAATTCATTTTAAATATTCAAAATTCACTAAAATTGCCAAAATAAAAATTTTAAATTGGCTCGCATTTCCGGGTTGTTACAACAAGCATTGGATGTTGTTTTTTATGTGAAATCTTAAGGGTTATACCTTTCATAATAGTTTGAATAAGGATTTTGACATCTATGGGGGAATTAAGAGTGATAGGGAACGACACCGGTGTCGTGCCCACTGAAATGTGTAAATTTGAATTTGAATATAAATCATTGACATGCTTATTTGTTTGGTAGTTGGCCATTTCTTAGACATTGCATTTGTGTAATACATTGGTAGCGTCCAATGGGTGGAAAATTGGGAAACACCAATTAGATGAAGTTGTAAATGACGATATCCAGGCCCGTTGCTTTGCGTAGTATGTTTAGGAAGAATCTTTAGATTTTGCGTCAGCAGGGAGTTACTCAGTGAAGCACAGGGTCAGAATCTGAAGAAAGAAGTTGGTTCAGGTTAGTGGGATTTGACTCCACGAAGCACAGTATAGGAATTAAAGATAGAATGAGGTTTCGTCTGCGTTGCCTACCAAAGCAGCTCTTTGCGGAGCACAGTACGGGAGTTGAGGAAATAGGAAATGATAAGTTAAATCTAGAAACCGTAAAGATAGTTGGTCAGTATAACGGTGATGAGAATCTATTGTTTGTTGCTGGTTATATATTGTTATTATTGTGCATATTATTGTTATAACTAACCATTGGTGTTTAGGAGTATAGGGTTAGTCCTATTTCATAGCATGATTCTAGCGAGAGGATAACCCATTCCACTATGCGGCATGGTTTCATAAGATATCACTTGTGTCAGGTAGGAAGATTACCATTCACACCAGTTTTTTTGACTGATCTGTAGTTTTTGTTTTTTTTCCCCTAAAATATTAGTACTCAATTGAGTAGGCTGAAGGTTAAGGTCTTTCATGTATCTTCTTCAAATAAATTTCCAAAGGCGAGCAGCAGGCTATAACTATTTAGGAGTTCTGCTATGTTTCGTTTTGTTTTTCTGTTGGTTGTATGTATCGGAAAGTTTATAACTTCCACGATTTAGAATCCAATCAACAGAGGGGATTTCTTAATATGTTGCTATCGGAGATTGTATTTTTATAGTAACTTATATCTTCTCTGAACAGGTTATATGAAGGGTGTATGAATGAAATACTTTATCAATTAATGTTTTGTGAAATTTTTCATACTTCCATGTTTTTTGTTGTTGTGGTTGATTAATTTCGACTTTCTATCATCAAAATCGACTTTGGAGATGACTGCACCATCTGTAATGTTTAGCTTCCGGCCTTAGAGAATGAGGTGTTGCAAAAATAATTTAGAATTTAATGTTTCAAACTTATAAAACATTTTAAAACATGTACATATATCATTTTTAACTAATCTAAGCATGATTTCTAACCATAAACATATAAAATTTTAATTTTAAATCAAACATTTATTTTATGTTACCATTGTTTAGAACTTACATTCTTAACAACTAAATTATACAAAACATCTACTGTCTTGTTTAGAACAACTTAATAAAATATATTTAAAAATATTTGTACACTTGATTTTAATCAATATTTCATATTTATAATATTCACTTACAACCTACTTTTAATTTAAATATTCATTTTAACAACTTAAATTCGTTATTATACAATAATTCACACAACCATTACATTTTGACCAAACAGATCTTTTAACACATATTTTTTTATCATAAATGCATATTTTAATATTTCCTAAATTCCATTTTCTTCATATTTAAGTTTAGTCAGCAAAAAATTGTTGAATTTACTCTTTTTATCTCATTATTAGAATCCAGTTATCCCCCGTTCACACGATTATTCACAAAATCTCAAATTCCTTTGTTTAAATAACTTAAATGAGTGTACGAAGTCCCTTTTTTGAGCTCATATTTTAATTTCTTAAATTTTGATTTACTAACTCATTATAATCTACTTATTTAGATACCCAAAACCAGGGTTGTTACAGACTCCCCATTAAAGAAATCGCACCCCTTGAATTTCCTTGTAATAACATCTTTTTAATTTCAATTTCTAAATAATTCTTTGTAAAATTTCTATTTAAAAGGAATATAGCTTAAATTCTTGAAAATAAAAATCTTCATGAGTCTAGCATTCATCCCAAATATAAGAAATAATATAGCAATATAATAAATTATCATATATTATATTTTTTTGGCAAGGCATCATATATTATCTTTCGTTTAGCACATATTTTTAAAAATACACACCCGGTTTCTCAATATCAATAGGTTAATGGCGATGCCTCACCATCAATTTGTAACTAACCACTCAAGTAAATGGCTGTGATTTCGATTAAAAAATCAAAGTGGCCTTATCATTTCCTTTCCTATTTACTATTACAACTCCATGACTACATACATCACCTGAAATACGAGAGCATATTTTCTAAATATTGGTTATGCTCAAGATATTTACTCTTTTAAAACATATCTTATTACACAGAGTATAATTATATTTATTCCTTTGCTTTATGAAACAAAATTTCACTTAAGACAATCATTTATAACAAATCGCTAAAGTCTGAATGATTCTTTCCATCATTTGGCTGTAAAATCAATACAATTTCGATATTGTCTCGCTATGCTCCTCGGTTTTCTTAATTTATTAAATAGCTTACCATTGTTCCAAACTAAATATCATTTTTAATTATTATTTTATTTTCCCGAATGTCGATTGTGGTGTCTCATGCATCGACCAAAATCCTTAAACAACGCTCAAACACGTCAACACAATAGATAATCATAAGAACTCCTTAGTTGTATTTATTTTATTATCACAAATATCTATTTATTTTACTTTTTAAATGAATACAACCTAGCATATAATTCTCAACAATAAGTTAATCATTTATACACCATCCAATTTATTCCCATATATAAATCATTAAATTTTATGCTTAGCTGAAACAATCTACTTATTTTCGCTGCGCAACTTTGATTACTTTCTAAATTGTGCATACTTATTATCCCAACACGGGTTTCAACTTGTATTATCTTGGTAATTAATTCATTATCCTATCCACATTTAGAAAAATAATACAATTCGCTATTATTACACACATTAGAGACAAAATATCAAGTCTTACCAAATTTAGATCCAAGATAATATACACTGAAAGAATTTGACAGGATGAAGATTTCCACAAAGATAAGCCATTGATAATAGGATTCAACATATGGAATGCTACCAAATTAAGCACATTCCTAGATGTATTCCAAGCTTATTATTTACCTTAAAAACTAAAGAGTTAAAAAATAATGGTTAAGAATAACGACAAAAGGAGACTAAGTTAGACACAAATGTTATTCTTTATTGTTGCAACACATGTACTATTCTGTTTCAGTTCTATGTTTACCATACTTTGTTCTGAATTTTGCTTCGATACATTTTGTAATTCCCTACCTTGAGATCCAACTAAAAAAGAGCATTACTAAGTAACACTATCAACTAGTGCAAAGAAAGATTTGTGTGAAGACCCGTAACTTCCCCGTAAAGGAAAGCGCGGATAGTTCGAGAACAAGCCACATCGGAACGCAGACGGGAGAACATTTCATCGTATATTACAACAATGCATCAGATTGCAAGAATATACAGAGTATAAATGAATATTACATAGAAATATCAGAGATTTAAATTACATTTAAATACATAGCAGTGGAAAATAATACAATACACAACTAGAAGAGATATACGGATACAAAGCTTTCCGGATATCGTTCCAGCTGTAAACCAGGATCCTGTGAATATAAATCTGCAAAACCAAAACTACTAGCTGCCCGTGTCAAAATAAGGACACCCAGAGTTTAGGTCAAAACAATAAACTCCAGATCAGTCATTGGACTGGTGTGAGAACTAAAACAGTTGTAATTCATTATTTTAAAGTTAGGTAAATCAAGGGGCCACGCCGCATAACACGGAACGGGTTTCCTCCCAAGAATACCAGTGCCTAAAACAAACAGCGCAATGCTAAATAAAGAAAAATGAAGCTGTTATAAGACCCAGGTCCTACCACACAATGCAACGCAAGCCGGGGATAGGGTTTTCCCTTATAACAGCCAAAGAATGCTTGATACGTTTAAAACAAATCATTTGATACTATAATAAGTGCATAGTGTATAAAACAACTTCAAATCATAAGTATCAATCATAGGCGACATGAGCGTCCCATGCCACTATGTCGCCATATATAGGTTTACAAATAAAACTGCAAAGTCACGTATTTGGAAATTGGAGTTCCGTCTATGAACTAAGGCAAAAGATAGTCCTCAACCGATTCGAGACTCTCTAGCCCGAGACACAGGATCAGAGCTCGAGTGACCCTTGGATCGTCAGGGCCGGTCCACACGGAGTGGATTAAAATGCCTGAACTATATGCTAGTCTGCCCTATGGGGGTATAAATGAGTCCAATGACTCCATCGGTTCGAGAACGACCGATATAACTGAGGCGCCTCCAATTCCAACAACCACATGAGTCAAACTCGTCAGCCAGTTCAAGCACTGACGCCACTACTAACTAGAAACCAGCATATGTCCATATCCCTGATGTCCGTCTCCAGTTTTTGGTTTATACCGGGGTGTGAGGCTCGCGAATTCACGTTACACAAAGTTGTGCCACACAGGCTGTGCTTTGATCATCAACCACAAGACTTTTCTTTTCAACAGAAGCCTTGATCATTTGCATCTTAGTATGCCACACAGGCAAACCATTCTATGCAACCGATATCAGTCACAGAGAATGAAATCCGATGTCAGACACACAGTCCATTTACAAGTCCGTTCTGGGTCTGAACGAAACCGGAGGCACTTTCCTCGCATATCCTTCGATCTCCAAGCACATCTGGACGATCACCAACTGTTTCCATCTTCTTGGGTGTACAGCCCAATCAAGATCATCAGTAATCACCCAAACGACGTGAAGACCTCCGGTCTTCGACCATCGTCTTCATCTTCGACTTATCGTCGTATCAGTTATTAAGAATGGGATAAACCCGGACTTTCCGAATAACTCGCGTATATTTTAAATAAGTGTTACACAAACACAACACACGCTTCATTCCAATTCATCAATCACTAACCGTAAATTAATCAAGAGAACAATTCCCCAAATATTAACCCTGAAGGCCGAAACCAACATCAGATCAATATCCAGAAAACCATTCTGCTTGGCTAACCGACAGTTAGTTTCTAAATTTCACATTCATAGGGAAAGGTTCCCATTAATTTTATCCAAGATAAATTCCTTGAATTTATTCTCTAATCTCCTTCTGAATTTCGATTCAACTAGTCGAGATTAACGAACCATACCGAAGTAATCATTTGTTTTAATTTCCCAATTCCAACCTATTCATCCCATGAAGTAAAACGGGTCTTACTTCATATCTAACACCACGGTGTTATCGGTAAATTCAATTACCATTTCACGTTCAAATCTAATTAAAGATTTAACTAACGCCTGGAGCAAAACTGGTGATACTCCATTCTCGATTATTTCAATCTAATTAAAGATTCATTAAAACTCCACTTAGTTTTAATCTGTGACTGGGTTAAAGAATCAGTTTCATTTAAAACACGGTTCACGATAAACCCAAAATCACATCACATTAATTATCGGGTTAAAGAACAAGTGTTATTTAAGACACTGATCACGATAAACCCAAAATCAATATCAATTCAATTCCAATTAAATATTATTTAATTGGTACACTTCATTAAATCTAAATAAAAAGATTTAATCTTTTCTCAACTGGGTTCAAGAACAGTGTTAACGAAGACACCATTCACGACAAACCCAAATCACATTTGATATTAAACACAAGGCTCTGAATAGAAAATATATCGGCTTATATTCAATATCAAATTCTACGACCAACAGATATCGTATTGAAATAACGATATATAAATATCTTTCAAATTTCCATAACAACATCTGTATAATCACGAAATCCAACATCGAAATATTCCGAAGACAATTTCGGTTCAAATCCATTCCAATGCAATTATTGGAAATTCTGGTTATTTTCAAAACCATTTCTAATCCAGTTTATTTATTTTAAAAATAAATAGAATTATAATTCTAGTTCAAAACTAGTTCATTTCGATAAAAATCTATTTTTATCTTTTCAAATATGGAGTTTTTCATCCCAATTCTTTCTAAATCATTTCTTATGATTTTATACAAATTATTACTATTTTTAATAATTTTATCAAGGCCTGTACAGTCGATTTCCATCAATGGCCATCGAACTGCACTTACAGCGACCTTTTTCAAATTTGATTTGTACATAATTCCAAATCCAACCATTAGATTTCAACTTTCTAATATTCGTTAGAAACATCTTTTCGATATGAACTCAACGGTTCCGGTTTTAGGAGGATCCGACGGTCGGATCTCCCGCAATATCCGTTCGAAGTCAATGGTCGAAATTCGCGAACTGCCGCGGCGCGGCGTGTTCTATTCAGGCCATTACATTATATATATAATATATATAATATATACTTCGTCGATTTCAATTCAAAACGTACTTTATAAATCGTTTTAAATTCGTTTCAAATCGATTTCAATTCAAATTTATTTCTAATTCAATTTCAGTTCGTTTTCAATTCAATTTCAATTCGAATTCATTTCTATTCAATTTCATTTCAAAACGATTTCAATTCTATTTCAATTCTATTCGAATTTATTTCAAAACGATTTCAATTCTATTTCAATTCTATTCGAATTCATTTCAAAACGATTTCAATTCTATTTCAATTCTATTTCAATTCTATTCGAATTCATTTCAAAACGATTTCAATTCTATTCGAATTTCGAACCATTTCAGTTTATTTCGAATTTCAAATCAATTCAATTAGATTCGAATTTCAATTCACTTTAATATTCACTTCAATTTGAATAAAATCGATATAAATATCGGTCACGTTAAAATGGCGTCAATCTATCAACGCGGCTTCATATATTTCGATTTTCAAATATTTCTTTTTCAAATATTTCTTTTTCAAATATTTCTAATTCAAATATTTCTATTTCAAATATTTCTATTTCAAATATTTCTTTTTCAAAACTGGAATGAGGCCCAATCAATTACCATATAATGTTAGTTATATGGATTTTCTACAACACATGTATATATCAACAACGATGAATAATCAACCATCATCCAAAGTGCATTCTACACTGTATAAGCATCAAATATAAATATTCAACGCTTATAACAGCCTGTCAATCAATCGATCGACATACAACTAAACAATCGGGATTAGTGTACGCCAAATATCATCCCAATACCCGTGTGGGGTTTCAAACAATCAAACACAGATTTTATTTGTGCAGTTGGGCGATGTGTAAAATTTATCGTCCCAATCAATATCAGTCAAATCAGTGTATATAAACAAATCTCCGATTTGTTTATAAATATTTATTTCATTTCATATACATGTTAAAAATTCTATTTTTAACTATAAAATATTTTCCACTATAAAATATTTTATTTTCATTTCACATCACATCACACAATCAACTACACGTCAAAATCAAACAAACAAGTCGTCCATGGTCTGTGGACGACGGGTCTCGGGTGCTACTAAACACCGTCTGCATCCTAGTATATATTTTAACTAGAAAATAAAATTATAGGTGAGAAATTCTCACAGAATTGCTAATCCAACGCCTCGACTCTTCTTTGCAGAAATCTTCGCCCTCTGACATTTTCGTTGCCCGAATTCACTACATATATAAAATTCACATTTTTACTTCGCTATTCAATATCTAAAAATCGAATTTTTACTTCGTTATTCAATGTAGAAAAATCGAATTTTGACTAACCTATTCAATATATAAAAATCGAATTTTGACTATGCTATTCAATATATAAAAATCGTGTTTTGAATATGCTATTCAATATATAAAAATCATATTTTGACTATGCTATTCAATATATAAAAATCATATTTTGACTATACTATTCAATATATAAAAATCATATTTTGACTATGCTATTCAATATATAAAAATCGAATTTTGACTATGCTATTCAATATATAAAAATCGAGTTTTGACTATTGTAACACCCCGCCTCCGCTAGGGTCACTCGCAAAGGAATGCACTAGCTTTAGAGGGGCATTATTGGTAATCATGCACAGAAATATCACAAGACAGAACATATAAAATAGCGGAAGTAAAATCAAACTTTCATAACATGAATAAATAAGGTCTAAAGCCTTTTACATCAGAGTACATCAAAACCTGTCTTGCAATAATAAAGAAGCATAAAGACTTTTTTTTGTAAATTATTCCCTAAGTGAAAACAGTAAAGTAGCCATAGCCAAGAAAAGTCCAAGCCATCCATGATGACCTTCAAGCAGAAGAAGTCCGGTCTAAACAACAGTATTTCCTCCCTGTAACCTGGGGGGGAAACGGAAGAAAAGAGGCGAAACAAAACGGGTCAGTCAAAAAGACTGAGTAAGCCCTATCTACTATTAGCATAAAAACTAGTAAAGTTAACTGACATGAGAAACTAAGATGAACATAAGCATGATAACGAGATAGATAAGCTAAATCAAAATAATAGGATGAACTACTGAACTCAGATAAACTAAGGTGTCATGATAAATTACGATGTCAAGATAAAACAAGGTATCCCATCGTCAGGTTCCTATCAAGTATAATATCCCCAAGATATCTATTACGTATAACATCCCATGGTATCTATCCTGTCTTTTAGCTCTGCACCTACCGTACTAGTATCCCCACCGTATCATGTGTTAAACATGAATGATCCTTACTCCAAAGTCGTGTAATGGTCCATGTCAACCTAATATATCGCATATATAGGTTACTCAACTCGTATGTTTTATGCCATGTAAGTGTTCAGTCCCGTGCCGTAGACCATACGGGCTTTCCCATGAGATTCTATATTACTTTAACATAGTTCCATGATCCTTAAGATCGGTTTGGACTGTTACCCTAAACCTAGTTAGGGTCTTCCAACATGAATTATCGTTTGTACAACTAGGACTTATGCTACCTAGGGCTACTAGGGATTATGCTTACCTATTGCACGTTTTCATATCTCGGTTTGGGTTCAACCACCTAGGGCAACTAGGGATTACGCTAACCGCCAACCGCGCCCTTTTTCCCACGCATATATTGTGAATCGTTTTTCCATGACTGTATGCACATGTATCACACCGTGCCATCTGAGTCCTATCACAGGGCAGGTCAGGAGATACAGGACTCGGTCGGGAGCTTTCGATTTATCCGCCGATGCAGATGCTAAGGTCTGTTTTTCTATACGTGGCTATGGTCCCACGAGACCCCTCCCTCAACTAGCGAAAGACAAGACAGGATAAATCCTGTATGAGAACACACTACTGGCCAACCCACAATCCTAGCCTTACCGCAACCATAATTAGATAGCAATTATGGTCTATTAGGTGTTCTCTGCCTTTCCGTACGTACACGCTTGACCGAAGATGGTAGGTAGCCTGACGAAATGCTGTCTAGGGTACGACCGTGTATCGTCGACTATCCCCTATCCATCCCCGTCTTTAGGTCGCTCGCATAGCAACCAAGGCATACTCTTGGTTCTTCTAACGCAGACCTTAACCTCTCATGAGCCTAGTATAATCACCTGGCAGCTCATAGAGGGATACCAAGAATACCCTCACGTTCCCCGAAGCCGCTGCTTCGTTACCCAGTTCGCTGGAGCCTTTATCTCAATCAGATACTTGCTCCTACTCGTATACTTAAACGATGACCTACCGTATCAGGTTACTCATCTATCTATGAACTGGCCTAAATTTCCTTGACTAAGAATCATTACTTAGTGATCCTTCAACTAAGGTTTACCACTTAGCCTTATTCCTGTTATCCTTGTTAACTACGGTTATCCACCTAATCCTCAGAACTAGGGTTTACATATTGGATTAAGTGTCACTTAAGTTCATGACTTAACCCGTCTACAAATCATGTCAAAATTGGCTAAGTATCCAAGTTCAAGACTTAACCGTACAAACCATGCTCAAGTTGGTTAAGTATATATTAACTTGACACTATCAAATTACTGAGTCGAATCGGTCAAGCGTATTTAAGCGATTCGTGACTTAGCCTTATCATGTCTTCACGTTAGATTGGTTAAGTATAGGTTAACTTAACCTCAATAAATTCACGAGTTAGATTGGTTAAGTATAGGTCACTTAACCACATCAAATCATCATGTTAGATTAGTTAAGTGTTTAACTTAACCCCGTTAAACTGCCAAGTGGGATTAATTAAGTTTAGACTAACTTAACCCCATCTGATTTCCGTGTTTAGACTAGTTGAGTCTAATCTTAACCCCATCCATTAACTGTATTTTTCGGTTAAGCGCCATTAAGAAAACTTACTTAACCTTACCAAGTTATCGGGTTGGATTGATTAAGTGTTGGTTAACTTAACCCCGTCCACTAGTCGTATAAAAATGGTTAAGTGTCATTAGGCAAATCAAGTTACTTAACCTACCCAACCTTGTCATGTTTTGTTAAGTATCGTTAGCCTAATCAAATTACTTAACCCACTTGTCCATGTCATATATGATTAAGAGCCATTAATCAAATTAACTTAACCCTATCATGTGGCATTAATTACTTAATGCACCTCAACCTCTCACATTAGACTTTGTTGTGGTTACTAGTTAAGCCGATCGGTTCCGGGTAGCTTTACACCACAACTTGGTCTAACCTCGGGTTCAAGCACAACATGACCAACTTCTCACATTGGGTCCTATTGTTTGCAACTACTAGTTAGGCCGGTCGGTTCCGGGTAGTTTTACGTTGCAAACTCAACCCAACCTCGAGTTGGCCACACTTATATTATCTAAGTGTCATGTCCATTATGTTTTCCAACACATATTACAAGTTTTCAAGCAATTGGGTAGACCTAACTTAATAGGTAAATTCCCAATGGGTAGACCTAACTTAATAGGTAAATTCCCAAGCTTATGTTTTCAAGCATACTTACATGTCAACTTTCATGTTATATTTCAAGTCATGTTTTCAAGTATAAACACATGTCATATTTAACGTTACATGTTGTCTTGTTTATACCCATTTACCCAAATCATGTTCATGTCATTATGTTTTTCCATAATGTGACCCCAACGCTTTTAAACTCGCATAATGGATTCAAAGAAGGAACTTGTCAAAGGCATGACAAAAGGGGGTATAAAGCCACTAGTTGAACATGGTGGCAAATGAGACATAATGTGTTCATTAACTTGCATGTTACCTTCTTAAGCCTCAAAAACATGCATAAACCCAAACTTGACACATAAGCAAATCATGGTAACAAAAGACATGGAATGATGACTAGTAACTCGCATATATCATCATATAAGGGTTATGACTTCATATGCAAGTTGACATAAAGGTTATGAAGGTTCTCATGTTACATAATGCAACATTTCAACCCAAAGGTTGTAGCTTCTAGCCCACAAGATCAAGACAATGACTTCATAAACTTGCATGACATGATAGCATGTATCATACTCAATGATCAAACCCAAACTTGCAACATGAACATTTAACTTCATAGTTAATATCTAAGAGTAGGGAAAGGGCTTACATTGCAATGAAGGCACAAATTGATTAAACGAAAGATTAAGACAAAGCCTATGCATGTCATCATCCCAAGAACCCAAAGATGAAAGCTCCAAATCAATAAAAACCCTATCTTTATGAACAAAGATCAAAGCTTTAGCCTTGAAATCAACTTGAGAGGCTCTCATACAAACATAGGGACTCTCTAACACTCTCATGATCATGAAACCTCTCATAGGAATTTACTTAGGAATTTTAGAATGAGGGTGGAGGCCATGAGAGTGAAAATTTTGCCATAGTTTCGTTGCAAGAATGAATAATGAGGGCTTAGGGTAGGCTTAGGGGTGTTTTTATAGAGATTAGGGTAGTTTTAGGCCCTTAGATTAACCCTAGGATGGATCTGAGCCATCAAACCACGTTGGAAGCTTCCAGAACAAGACCAGAGACAAGAGCAGGTGCACCAAGCCAAGATGGCTCGGCCACCATGAGTCGACCCCCAAGTCGACAGGGCTGTCGACTTGGGTGAGGCCATGTCGACTCCCAAGTCGACAGGGCTGTCGACTTGGGGTGCCTGGCGGGAATTTTTCCTGCCTAGCCTTCCAGCCCTAATTTTTGAAATTAGAACTCGTTTTTGAACTTGAATTTTCTGAAAACTTCGTTGGGCCTTAATCGGGTCATACGGACTCCGATTTTCGAAAACACGGACTCTATTTCGCGTATTTTTCCGAGACGAACGCAATGGCATAGCCCGTTTTACTTGATTCAGAATTTAAAATTAAATTCTGCCTTGATTCTCGTCTTAATCATGTTATCGAAATACGGGTTGTTACAACTATGCTATTCAATATATAATAATCGAATTTTGACTATGTTATTCAATATATAAAAATCGTATTTTGACTATGCTATTCAATATATAAAAATCGAATTTTGACTATGCTATTCAATATATAAAAATCATGTTTTGATATTTATAAAATCACATCTTTTGAAATGAAAAATCTAATCTTTTCATGTTAACAATCTAAACTTTATTCCTGTATAATATAAAAACCCTATGTTTATTTCCAATAAACGAATTACTTGATTTTTATATAAAAATAAACAACAACAAAACAAAAAGAAAAGAAAAAAATAGAAAATAGAAATAAATAGAACTCACAGTATACGGAGAGGGGGGGGGCTTGTCCATGTCATCGTAGGGGGCACGGGCGCGTCGGAGTGCGGTCAGGGGGCGACGTCGGGCTTGGCTGCGGTGGTGGGGGTGAGGGCTTCGCTGCTTCGATTCGGCGTCGGATTTTGGGCGAGCGAGAGGGAGCAGGGCTGAGAAGGAGGGGGGGTTCATCGGTGGGAGGGGGTTGCGGCGAGGTGGGGGGGAGGGATTTTCGGCGAGCGGCGCTCCTTTTGAGGGGGCGACGAGCGATTTCGGGGGGGGGGGGGGGGGGGGGGTTGGAAGCACGGGATCGGGTTTCCTTTGTTTTTTATTTTTTTTATTTTATAAACTTCGATCTGAGTTGAAAAAGGTGAGGTGAGAGAGATAAGGCTTTGACCAAGTTTAATAATATAATTTTTAATTTATTTTAAAGTCCCAAAAAGTAACTTTTTATTTCGACCTCGAAACGAGGCCCACCGCCTGCCGTCCATAGCATTTTACCCCCATTCCGAACACAATGGGATATGTATCACAAGCTGATTCGATCGTTTTGATTAATTTCCGTTGAATTTACATTTAAATCATTATATTGAATTTCAAACGTACATTTAAAATTACCGGGGCCACATACTAACTTGAAAAATTCCCGAAAAATATTTTCTAGCTTCGTATTGATGATACGGTCCTAATAAAACTAGTTTCGTCGAATTCTGAGCCTATGTGAAAAATGGCCATTTTCCAGTCGATTAAAATCAACTAAAACTGGTCAAACGCGTTTTCCTTTGTCACGCTCACATATTGATTCGAAAAATTATGAAATTTGAAACCTAGCAATAACTTTACATCACGGACCCAACGAAAGTGGTTTCATAGAATTCTGAGGTCGTTTGCAAAAATTCCATTTTTAAGGGCCTGAATTCCATAGCGACTATTCTGAATTTTCAAGTGGACATATATTTTGATTCCCGCTATGAAATTTCAATTTTCCGGATTTGTTGGAAAGATAATCACAATTAGATTCCATTATTTTTTGTTTCACAAAAATCCGGTTTATTTTGCACTCGGTACATTCAATTGAAGTTTGAAATCGAATTATCGAACTTCCGCGCCATTTTCAATTCCTTTTATTAATATAAATAAATATTTATATTATATCGACGACGTATATAATATATACGTTTGAATTCTATTCTAAAAAAATTTCTCGTCGATATTATTTAAAATAATTCATTTTAAATAATCAAAATTCGCTAAAATTGCCAAAATAAAAATTTTAAACTGGCCCAGATTTTCGGGTTGTTACAATCTCCCCCACTTAAAACTTTTCTTCCCCGAAAAGGAACAAAGTCGAAAGTGGTTTGATTACTCAACTCTACGTTCGATCTGGCTTCCATTCTCCAACTTTTCAGTTTCTGAGAATTTTCAAATTCTTCAAAAATTTGGCTAACACCCTAAATTTTCGAAAAATTTCGCCATAACCTCCCCTACACCGGGAGCCACGGGAAAATCCCAAAATTGCCATACAGGCCTTCTGATCTCAAAAAGAAAAAGAAAAAGCCAAGCGGCTAGCCAATAGGCTCATAAAATCATCATCACCCAAACAAAACAGTAAATTATAGTAAACATGTACCTATTTGTCGGGCAAACAATTTTATTCTTCTGCTCTAGCCTCTTTGCTATGACCTGTTCAATGTAAGTATATGTATATGCAAGCAAATGCGACCAAATTTCAATACAATTCACTATTTGGTTCAATTGGGCTAAAGGTTCAACATTAAATTATTCAAACAATAATCAAACAACACAACCATCAATCAATTAGTTGGTTATCATTTCAAATGCATAACTTTGATATATGGTCAAAAATCAGATTTTTGATGCCAAATCACAACAACAGGCCCTATCTAATTTTGGTTCTCACACCAGTCAATAGGAGATATATATATATCACACCTTCGACACTCGAACACTAATTCTGATGATGTAGCTACAATCATCAGAATCATCTCTGGGCAACTATAGTGTGAATCTATATCTATCCAGTATATTAAAACTTCGAATATACGTTTGCAAGGCGCATATGCAAAATCTTTATATACTGGACTGTTCAAATCAATATAAACTAAATAATCAAATACGAATAATTGATTTTAAATTTTCAAAACAAAATTGTTTTTTTAAAAAAAAATTACTCTTCACACTCGTTCTAGGATACTACTGATCCTATCTCTAACGAGTCATTCTCATTGGATATTACTAATCCAATTTTCTGATGAATTCTTTCATATTGTTCTAATGTGCCTTGTTCTCTGAGCTTTGTAAACCAAAGCTCTGATACCAACTGTGAAGACCCGTAACTTCCCCGTAAAGGAAAGCGCGGATAGTTCGAGAACAAGCCACATCGGAACGCAGACGGGAGAACATTTCATTGTATATTACAACAATGCATCAGATTACAAGAATATACAGAGTATAAATGAATATTACACAGAAATATCATAGATTTAAATTACATTTAAATACATAGCAGCGGAAAATAATACAATACACAACTAGAAGAGATATACGGATACAAAGCTTTCCGGATATCGTTCCAGCTGTAAACCAGGATCTTGTGAATATAAATCTGCAAAACCAAAACTATTAGCTGCCCGTGTCAAAATAAGGGCACCCAGAGTTTAGGTCAAAACAATAAACTCCAGGTCAGTCATTGGACTGGTGTGAGAACTAAAACAGTTGTAATTCTTTATTTTAAAGTTAGGTAAATCAAGGGGCCACGCCGCATAACACGGAACGGGTTTCCTCCCAAGAATACCAGTGCCTAAAACAAACAGCGCAATGCTAAATAAAGAAAAATGAAGCTGTTATAAGACCCAGGTCCTATCACACAATGCAACGCAAGCCGGGGGATAGGGATTTCCCTCATAATAGCCAAAGAATGCTTGATACGTTTAAAACAAATCATTTGATACTATAATAAGTGCATAGTGTATAAAACAACTTCAAATCATAAGTATCAATCATAGGCGACATGAGCGTCCCATGCCACTATGTCGCCATATATAGGTTTACAAATAAAACAGCAAAGTCACGTATTTGGAAATTGGATTTCCGTCTATGAATTGAGGCAAAAGATAGTCCTCAACCGATTCGAGACTCTCTAGCCCGAGCGTCAGGATCAGAGCTCGAGTGACCCTTGGATCGTCAGGGCCGGTCCACACGGAGTGGATTAAAATGCCTGAACTATATGCTAGTCTGCCCTATTGGGCATAAATGAGTCCAATGACTCCATCGGTTCGAGAACGACCGATATAACCGAGGCGCCTCCAATCCCAACAACCACATAAGTCAAACTCATCAGCCAGTTCAAGCACTGACGCCACTCCTAACTAGAAACCAGCATATGTCCATATCCCTGATGTCCGTCTCCAGTTTTTGGTTCATACCGGGGTGTGAGGCTCGGGAATTCACGTTACACAAAGCTGTGCCACACAAGCTGTGCTTTGATCATCAACCACAAGACTTTGCTTTTCAACAGAAGCCTTGATCATTTGCATCTTAGTATGCCACACAGGCAAACCATTCTATGCAACCGATATCAGTCACAGAGAATGAAATCCGATGTCAGACACACAG
This sequence comes from Allium sativum, assembly GCA_030737875.1. Taxonomy (NCBI): domain Eukaryota; kingdom Viridiplantae; phylum Streptophyta; class Magnoliopsida; order Asparagales; family Amaryllidaceae; genus Allium; species Allium sativum. The sequence goes on from CM060921.1 coordinate 45,249,966, forward strand.
TCCATTTACAAGTCCGTTCTGGGTCTGAACGAAACCGGAGGCACTTTCCTCGCATATCCTTCGATCTTCAAGCACATCTGGACGATCACCAACTGTTTCCATCTTCTTGGGTGTACAGCCCAATCAAGATCATCAGTAATCACCCAAACAACGTGAAGACCTCCGGTCTTCGACCATCGTCTTCATCTTCGACTTATCGTCGTATCAGTTATTCAGAATGGGATAAACCCGGACTTTCCGAATAACTCGCGTATATTTTAAATAAGTGTTACACAAACACAAACACAACATACGCTTCATTCCAATTCATCAGTCACTAACCGTAAATTAATCAAGAGAACAATTCCCCAAATATTAACCCCGAAGGCCGAAACCAACATCAGATCAATATCCAGAAAACCATTTTGCTTGGCTAACCGACAGTTAGTTTCTAAATTTCACATTCATAGGGAAAGGTTCCCATTAATTTTATCCAAGATAAATTCCTTGAATTTATTCTCTAATCTCCTTTTGAATTTCGATTCAACTAGTCGAGATTAATGAACCTTACCGAAGTAATCATTGGTTTTAATTTCCCAATTCCAACCTATTCATCCCATGAAGTAAAACGGGTCTTACTTCATATCTAACACCACGGTGTTATTGGTAAATTCAATTACCATTTCACGTTCAAATCTAATTAAAGATTTAACTAACGCCTGGAGCAAAACTGGTGATACTCCATTCTCGATTATTTCAATCTAATTAAAGATTCATTAAAACTCCACTTAGTTTTAATCTGTGACTGGGTTAAAGAATCAGTGTCATTTAAAACACGGTTCACGATAAACCCAAAATCACATCACATTAATTATCGGGTTAAAGAACAAGTGTTATTTAAGACACTGTTCACGATAAACCCAAAATCAATATCAATTCAATTCCAATTAAATATTATTTAATTGGTACACTTCATTAAATCTAAATAAAAAGATTTAATCTTTTCTCAACTGGGTTCAAGAACAGTGTTAATGAAGACACGATTCACGACAAACCCAAATCACATTTGATATTAAACACAAGGCTCTGAATAGAAAATATATCGGCTTATATTCAATATCAAATTCTACGACCAACAGATATCGTATTGAAATAACGATATATAAATATCTTTCAAATTTCCATAACAACATCTGTATAATCATGAAATCCAACATCGAAATATTCCGAAGACAATTTCGATTCAAATCCATTCCAGTGCAATTATTGGAAATTCTGGTTATTTTCAAAACCATTTCCAATCCAATTTATTTATTTTAAAAATAAATAGAATTATAATTCTAGTTCAAAACTAGTTCATTTCGATAATATCTATTTTTATCTTTTCAAATATGGAGTTTGTCATCACAATTCTTTCTAAATCATTTCTTATGATTTTACACAAATTATTACTATTTTTAATATTTTTATCAAGGCCCGTACAGTCGATTTCCATCAATGGCCATCGAACTGCACTTACAGCGACCTTTTTCAAATTTGATTTGGACATAATTCCAAATCCAACCGTTAGATTTCAAATTTTTAATATTCGTTAGAAAGCTCTTTACGATATGAACCCAACGGTTCCGGTTTTAGGAGGATCCGATGGTCGGATCTCCCGCAATATCCGTTCGAAGTCAATGGTCGAAATTCGCGAACTGCCGCGGCGCGGCGCATTCTATTCAGGCCATTATATTATATATATATAATATATATAATATATACTTCATCGATTACAATTCAAAACGTACTTTATAAATCGTTTTAAATTCGTTTCAAATCGATTTCAATTCAAATTGATTTCTCATTCAATTTCAGTTCGTTTTAAATTCGAATTCATTTCTATTCAATTTCATTTCAAAACGATTTCAATTCTATTTCAATTCTATTCGAATTCATTTCAAAACGATTTCATTTCTTTTTCAATTCTATTCGAGTTCATTTCAAAACGATTTCAATTCTATTTCAATTCTATTCGAATTCTTTTCAAAACGATTTCAATTCTATTCGAATTTCGAACCATTTCATTTTATTTCGAATTTCAAATCAACTCAATTAGATTCGAATTTCAATTCACTTTAATATTCACTTCAATTTGAATAAAATCGATATAAATATCGTTCACGTTAAAATGGCGTAAATCTATCAACGCGGCTTCATATATTTCGATTTTCAAATATTTCTTTTTCAAATATTTCTTTTTCAAATATTTCTAATTCAAATATTTCTATTTCAAATATTTCTATTTCAAATATTTCTTTTTCAAAACTGGAATGAGGCCCAATCAATTACCATACAATGTTAATTATATGGATTTTCTACAACACATGTATATATCAACAACGATGAATAATCAACCATCATCCAAAGTGCATTCTACACTGTATAAGCATCAAATATAAATATTCAACGCTTATAACAGCCTGTCAATCAATCGATTGACATACAACTAAACAATCGGGATTAGTGTACGTCAAATATCATCCCAATACCCGTGTGGGGTTTCAAACAATCAAACACAGATTTTATTTGTGCAGTTGGGCGATGTGTAAAATTTATCGTCCCAATCAATATCAATAAAATCAGTGTATATAAACAAATCTCCGATTTGTTTATAAATATTTATTTCATTTCATATACACGTTAAAAATTATATTTTTAACTATAAAATATTTTCCACTATAAAATATTTTATTTTCATTTCACATCACATCACACAATCAACTACACGTCAAAATCAAACAAACAAACAAACAAGCCGTCCATGGTCTGTGGATGACGGGTGTCGGGTGCTACTAAACACCGTCTGCATCCTAGTATATATTTTAACTAGAAAATAAAATTATATGTGAGAAATTCTCACAGAATTGCTAATCCAACGCCTCGACTCTTCTTTGTAGAAACCTTCGCCGTCTGACATTTTCGTTGCCCGAATTCACTACATATATAAAAATCACATTTTTACTTCGCTATTCAATATCTAAAAATCGAATTTTTACTTCGTTATTCAATATAGAAAAATCGAATTTTGACTATGCTATTCAATATATAAAAATCGAATTTTGACTATGCTATTCAATATATAAAAATCATATTTTGACTATGCTATTCAATATATAAAAATCATATTTTGACTATGCTATTCAATATATAAAAATCGAATTTTGACTATGCTATTCAATATATAAAAATCGAATTTTGACTATGCTATTCAATATATAAAAAATCATATTTTGACTATGCTATTCAATATATAAAAATCGAATTTTGACTATGCTATTCAATATATAAAAATCGAATTTTGACTATGCTATTCAATATATAAAAATCATGTTTTGATATTTATAAAATCACATCTTTTGAAATGAAAAATCTAATCTTTTTCATGTTAACAATCTAAACTTTTATTCCTGTATAATATAAAAACCCTATGTTTATTTCCAATAAACGAATTACTTGCTTTTTATATAAAAATAAACAACAACAAAACAAAGAGAAAAGAAAAAAATAGAAATTAGAAATAAATAGAACTCACAGTATACGGAGAGGGGGGGGGCTTGTCCACGTCATCGCAGGGGGTACGGGCGCGTCGGAGTGCGGTTAGGGGGCGACGTCGGGCTTGGCTGCGGTGGTGGGGGTGAGGGGTTCGCTGCTTCGATTCGGCGTGGGCTTTTGGGCGAGCGAGAGGGAGCAGGGCTGAGAAGGAGGGGGGGTTTCATTGGTGGGAGGGGGTTGCGGCAAGGTGGGGGGGGGGGGGGGGAGGGATTTCCGACGAGCGGCGCTTGTTTTTTTTTTTTTAATAAACTTCGATCTGAGTTGAAAAAGGTGAGGTGAGAGAGATAAGGCTTTGACCAAGTTTAATAATATAATTTTTAATTTATTTTAAAGTCCCAAAAAGTAACTTTTTATTTCGACCGCGAACGAGGCCCACCGCCTGCCGTCCATAGCGTTTTACCCCCATTCCGAACACAATGGGATATGTATCGCAAGCTGATTCGATCGTTTCGATCAGTTTCCATTGAATTTACATTTAAATCATTATATTGAATTTCAAACGTACATTTCAAATTACCGAGGCCACATACTAACTAGAAAAATTCCCGAAAAATATTTTCTAGCTTCGTATTGACGATACGGTCCTAACAAAACTAGTTTCATCGAATTCTGAGCCTATGTGAAAAATGGTCATTTTCCAGTCGATTAAAATCAACTGAAACTGGTCAAACGCGTTTTCCTTTGCCACGCTCACATATTGATTCGAAAAATTATGAAATTTGAAACCTAGCAATAACTTTACATCACGGACCCAACAAAAGTGGTTTCGTAGAATTCCGAGGTAGTTTGCGAAAATTCCATTTTTAAGGGCCTGAATTCCATAGCGACTATTCAGAATTTTCAACTGGACATATCTTTTGATTCCCGCTGTAAAATTTCAATTTTCCGGATTCGTTGGAAAGATAATCACAATTAGATTCCGTTATTTTTTGTTTCACTAAAATCCGGTTTATTTTGCAGCCGGTACATTCAATTGAAGTTTGAAATCGAAATATCGAATTACCGCGCCATTTTCAATTCCTTTTATTAATATAAATAAATATTTATATTCTATCGACGACGTATATAATATATACGTTCGAATTCTATTCTAAAAAAATTTATCGTCGATATTATTTAAAATAATTCATTTTAAATAATCAAAATTCGCTAAAATTGCCAAAATAAAAATTTTAAACTGGCCCAGATTTTCGGGTTGTTACAATTTGTTGAGAGCGACCATCCGTTGCCTTGTGTTAAATGAGTATTAAATACGTCGATTTACCGCTCTATATATTTTCCTTACCTCATGTTAATCAACTTACTCAATTCATGTTTAACACAAAACTACGCTGGCTAAGGATCGATTCAGAACAAAACATAAGCATAAACACACATAGCAGATCACATAATAGAATACACATATATACAAATAAAGGAAATACAACAATACATGTTTTACATATATGAATGTTTATTAAAGCCATATACAAATACAACATGTTGCAGAAATGAATATACAAACATAATACATGAACATTTAGCTACTCATCTCAAGTACCAGCCTCAAGTAAGATAATCCATGATGATAGCAAAGCATAACACAAATCTAATGCGAGTAATTAACCTAAAATAACTCAATCTGCCCCGAGTAGTAAAATACATAGGTCAATTTAGCATAAACATATCAGTTAGAACATGATAAGTAAAATATAATGTCACACGAGAGATAATCCTTTTCATTAAAAAATGAGTAGCATAAACTTGGATCAACATATTGCACATGTGATAGATTCACAGAATCAACATATAAGCTACTCATATAAGGTAAGAACACAAAACACAAATGTTTCCATCAACACAAATTAACTGAGTTTTAAGGCTAAGGTTTATAAAATTTTAAATTACATAAAACAGAGGATGGAAAACGCAGAAATCACAAAATATGTAACTTAGTTAGGAGTTCAAAACACAGAAATGTAACCACGATATATATATATATATATATATATATATATATATATATATATATATATATATATATATATATATATATCCACAAATAACACCAAGGCAATATAGATGACAATCATCAACAAAAGGCAATATAGATGACAATCATCAACAAAATGGTGAAAACATATTGAAATCAAAGATTCTAGAAATCATAAATAATGAAGCCTAGAAAATAATAAAAATTGCATCCAAATCACAACTTACAAGTTGAAACAACTCCGCACGTGCATATCACAGATGGCCAAAGCTACCAAGTACTCATCTAATATTGCGACTAACGCCAATGACCCGAAGGTTTAGCATGGATGGCCGAAAGTTTAACGCCAATGACCCGAAGGTTTAGCATGGATGACAATCATCTAATATTTTGTGGCAATATCATAAAATATGTCATAAACTCTCAAATAGTAACCCAAATAGTGATGAAAATGTATTTCATATCACGCGTGCTCATTTATCGGTGCAATACTAGTCATCAGCATGGTTTGATAATTGGAATTTCAAGAGTAGAAAGACAGAATTTTAGGAAGTAAACTACACATTAAATCATTCTCAATGATCACTTTAAATATTGGATCTTCAATTTCAATGAAATTTCCGTCTTAATTTTTTCTTTTTATTTAAACTTTCGGCTTCAAACATCGCTTGAATAAACATTGAGATTAATTGAGATAATTCAGGGTTCTGAATGTTGCACTTTGTTTTACACCGTTTGAGAGCATTTGAGCGTTCACGGCTGAATCTAAATGCTGAATTTCCACCTGATTGAGAAGCTCTTTCAAGTATTTTCAATCGTGTGAACTCCATATAATTAGCTCGAAGCTTTTTTCCAATTCTTGTTCAGCATGCTTAAACATACATTAATTCATGTCAAGAGTATTATCTCAAATATAATGTCGAATACCCCAACATCTTTGAGCCCCTACACAGTAAGAACATACTACACAAACTAGAGGGGGCATAAATCCACAAATGATTTAAGCAGCAATTAGCAAACACATCCACTAGCAACTTCAATTATGCACTCAGCTTCGCCAATTATTCAATCAACTTATTATGATATTATCATCAGCATAGCTGGGTCTTTACTAGTATAATTACACAAATAATCGTCTATTTAACAATAAACAAGGCATGACATAAAAGTATTAAACATCCCTCTTCTCAAATTTGTCAAGTACAAAATCAGCCCCTGCCATCTTTCTGAAATAAGCAAGCTGAGCTTCAAGATCTTGAATCTCCTGCTCTCTCTGAAGTGACACCTGATTCAACTTCAGAATCGCTTCCTGATCATACTCTGATTGCTCTTCCATCACCCTCTGATACTGCAAAGCCTCCATGTGCATCGACGCCTTCTCTTCCTGCAATCTAGTAATCATCGCCATTGCTTGATACGCTGCGACTGCAGAAGCATTTCGTTCCTCTTCCAACTCCTTGTACAAAAGGTACATCGACTTCCTATCCAACTCAACCTGCCTCTTCAATCTGTCCATTGCACTTTCCCCTTCGATCTCAGTTATGATGCTACTGCTACGATCGAGATTCTCGAAACCAGACTCATGTCCACCGATGGAAAGAGATTTTGTGATGTGTTCTAGTATTGCATTGTTCGAAGGATCGTGCAGCACTCTAGGACTTGGGCTGCTCAGTTCGCCCCAAGGTTTTTCTAACCCACGGGCTGCTGAGAACTGTGATACTAGTAATCTCAAATCTTCATACACCTTAGAAGAATCCCTTCCAGTTAATACGTCTGTGACTGTAGGAGATGGTATACTACTGCTTTTACTATTTGTAGCAAGCTTATAGGCATCGTTCAAGTCCATATTGTAACCCATATCTCGTGAAGTTTGGCTTGTTATGGCATTGGGATCACTGGTAGATGTCCGTGTAATCGAATTTCCAGAACAATTTACTGGATTCAAAGGTCAAACAATTATAAAAAGCAATGGACAGACATTGCACTATGAATACAATAAGTGAATCATAAAGGGTGTTAATGAAATGGATGAATGTTATGCTGTTCGAGGTGGAACGGAGTGCTAGGCGCTAAGAATGTCTTTAGAGTTCAAGTATAGTCGAAGTGGAGCCTGAACGAAATAAGAACCCTTATATAGTTTTATACTAGTTGATTTTTCACTAAGCAGCAATAAAAACAGTGACTGCATATAATGAGAAACTCAATTATTAACCATAAGATCATCACTACTTATTACTGTAGTATAATAAAGCGCCAGAGGTGAGAAAGGAGGGGATGTTGTGTGTGTATGTGTGAGACAGAGAGGGAGGGGGGGGGGGGGGGGGGGCAGAATGCTAGAATTGCAAAATAGCGCTGATGCGGCAATCAGAGGTTTTCTTGACAACATAGTATGAATGTAGTATGCAATCATATTGAGGGAATAACTCACATTTATCACCTGTACTTTCAAAATTTCCATTTGATACTGTATCAGAATCCTTAGTAGAATCAACTATGGTATCTCTATCTCCAGCAGCAAGCATTAAAGAAACAGGCTCCGGCTTTATACAGTCATAAGGTATTCTTTCACCGTGCTTTTCGCCAATTCTACTCACCTCATGCCTTTCATTAATCTTATCCTCAGACGGATGATCAGAGTCAAAATTACCGATATTACCATCGTTCCTAGAGTTGTCAATTGTTGGTGCATGAGGAGGAGCCTTGAATTCGAATGGTTTACAACAACAGCACTGCTTAAATGTGCTGTCGTTCTTTTCTACATAAGTTATATCAGAGATTTTCTTCCTATGATTATGACAAATCAAATCGTTATAGTGGGCCGGACCTGGAAGTAGGACGTGATCAAGCCTGGAACATAGAAGGCAAGGAGTTTGTAGCTTACATACACGAGCAAATTGAGTGACCAAGAATGAAAAAAGGGCGTTGACGTAGAGTAGAAACATCAAAATCCATTCAAGAAAAGCACGAGAGAGGACGCTTGACATCAGTTCAATCGTTGAATTTTGTTCCCTTTGCAGCTGCGGCTTACAGTCTGTTTCAGTATCCATACTCATATCCCAATTGAGTTATCCCCTTTTATTGCCTTACGGTCTGAAAACATATAAGATTCATTAAGGGTGGTAGTCGATGACCAACAAGAACTAGGCAGTGATTAATCATAACCATACATGAGTATACACGGAGCATATTTTTTCAAAAGTAAAATAAAATATAAAAATAAAATATAAATCGAAACTTACCTAATTTTATGCTTGAATGAGGAGATGCAAGAAATTGAAAAGAATAAATTTTGCGTTGAATTATTGAAGAAGAGGAGTGAACCAGCAACAAAAGTTGACTATTGGCTGAATCTCAACCCAAACCTAAATGCTTTTTTCGGGGCTTAATTCTAATTAAATAAACTAGTAAATAATGGAATTGACAGCAAGAGTCGGTTACAATTGCACACGACGACGGAAGCCGAAAGCGGGCTAATAAATTATCTTCGACTTCAGTGCCAAGGGCATTATGCTGTTGGCTGGTTCTATTTTATTTCCTTTCGCATCCCGCTGGTATATAAACTTTTTCGGACTGGGCAGGTAATATTCGCTTCGCCGACGCATCTGACGCATCAGTCGTGAGACCCACGAATGTCTATTCGAGACAAATGGTTGGAAAGATAGTTTTCACGGTAGGGTGTTCAAGATGAACGGTCAGAACGACGAGTATGCTGAGTGGGAGGTTGCGGTTGTTCTGTGAGAGAAAGACAAAAAGGGGCACAACCCTTTTTATTCGCTGCTTGACAAACCCGCGTAGCTTAGATGTTGTGTTATTCATTATGTTCTGAATCTGAGGGCTGAACAGCTGTAGTTTTCTTATGTTTTTGTTGTTGTTTAATTTAATGTTAAGGGCGTGATATTTTATGTTGTAACGGTGTTTGAATTATGAAATTTAAATTTTGCAATTTGTATTCCGCAATTTGTATTCTGCATTCAATAATAACTATAATAAACACAATTACAAAAACAATTAAATAATATCTTTGCCCCCTTCCAATTTGCCCCTTTCGTACAAAAAACACATTTCTTGTTCATAATAATCCCCTTCAAATACCCCTTTTAAATTCCCCTTTCAAATAACTCTTTCCTTTGAAAATCAAATGCACCCTTATTATTCCAAAATCGTCGCATTTTCAAATCACAACACATAAACAAATTTCAGTGTAACTAGATTCATGTAAAATACACGCTAAATCTGAGCGAGGTTTATGTACTAACCACGCTTCAATCAAACTAGATTTATGTTATAACGATCGAACGAGATTTGTATAATAATCTAGTTCGAAGTAAACGATGATTGCAAATTAACCACGTCATATTTATACGTGGTTTAAAAAGCATGATGGCATTTTGCGTATAGATCGAGAAGTGAAAACGAAAAACCGGTATGTGATGATTTTAAAACGTTCAGTTTGTCTCAGGTCCCTAAAATGTTTAGAAATTAGGCTCACATTCCTCCTTTAAATTTTTATAAATTAGGTCCATATTTTCCGTAAATTCATCAAAAAAAATCACGAAAATTCATAATTAAACATAACAACTAATCGTCATCAAATTCAGACTTTAAAATCAACCAAAAAACAACTCAAAAAAAAAAAAAAAAAAAAAAAAAAAAAAAAGCGGATCACCAGTATTATGCATCAAAGGATGCACTTATTTGTAATAGTTGCATATATTTCAACGTATATTTCAATTATGCATCAAACTGCAGTATAAATGCATAAATATATGCAGTAATACTACAATAAATGGATCGCTTGATGCAATAATTCAGTCATCGCATGTTTTTTCAACCATACACCTATTTTTAGCATTGTTGGTTACATTTCAACATTTATAAACAATAAATGCATACATTTCTGAACATACTTATAAGTCTTCATCCTTTTTAACTTTGTTGCATACATTTCAGCATTTATACAGAATAAATGCATATATTTCTGCAACTATTCGTAGTCCATGCAGATTTGTTCATCTTTATATGCATACATCTCAGCAACTATTACCAATATATGCATATATTCATCCTGATTTTCAATATAAACTCTTGATGAATATATGCATACATGTATGCATATATTGGTAATAGTTGCATACTTTAACAAAGTTTTTTTATTGCATGCTCTGGGAATATTTGGGAAACTTTTTTTAGTCACCAGCGCCCAAAAATTCCTGAAAAACACGTAACCATCCAAAATAGGGACCCACTTTGAAACAAAACTTAGGGGGGAGGCCGTTTAAAACAAACTTCAAAATAGGGATGTCATACAAATTTTCACTTTTTAAAACTGAATGGGGTGAGATAGAAGGAAAGCAGAGTGAAAACAGAATTAGTCTACGTTGTTTGTTTGAAGGACCACAGTCGGGGGTTAGCCGTGACATGGTGTAAAAAATAAATATTTATTTGGCAGTGTGCACTGTTTTTCAATACTAAATGCGATATCCTCTATGTTACACTAAATTTACATGAAATAATGCTGGAACGATAAATTCAATAATAGAACATGCGGAGTCCAACCCCTAAATTCAAAAGGCTCCACGTTATTCTTTCTATTTCACTATCTCATCAGAAGCTTTCACGATTATTGATTTATATGGGAAGTATATTATAATTTCGATAAATTAAGCTCTACAAGAAATATCCGCGCAATGGTCTAGATTATTTTTCAGTTTTTCAATAAATTATCATGGAACGAATTATCCTTCCACTAGCCAATAGCATCGCCTTGGTCCTTCTTTAGTTATAGAGTTCAACAACACAACTTCGACATGACCTTTACAAGTAGTGTCCATGAAAACATGACTAAGAGCAAGATCTTGAAGAAGTGAGGTCTCTTAGCAAACTTGAGAGGTTTTTCGATGGAAATATTAATCATATCGATCTCAAATACAGCCAAAATTGCAATCTCAATAATATATATTCATGATCTTATTGCATTGTTATAGATACATAAACTTCTCTGATTACAAGCCCTCCTCAACCTTAGAGATATATTGAGCCTCAAAACTCTTTATAAACTTTTGGATTTTTTTCGATTCGGCCAACCTTTGTGAACTTATAACACTTTTAGCCTAGTTTCAAAACTTATTACGGCCGTAGCCTGGTTTATGTCACATCAGCTGAGAATCGTTATTAACACTAGCGACATTTGAGATGACGCGTGGAGCGTTATTTGAGATGACGCATATAACTCACGTTTGAGCATCATTTAGGATGCCGCGGTTAGCGTCATCTCAAATGCCACTAGTGTTAATAACGATTCTGAGCTGACGTGACATAAACCAGGCTACGGCCGTAATAAGTTTTGAAACTAAGCTAAAAGTGTTATAAGTTCATAAAAGGTGGCCGAATCGAAAAAAAATCCTAAACTTTTCCTTATCATAACATGTTCATACCCTCTCATGCCTCCACGTCACATCAACATATAACTTCCTCTTCTTATTGTTAGAACCAGTAGCTTCTTCAGCAAAATGTTAAGCGTCATATCACCAAATACTTTCACTTTTGCAGAGCCATGCTTAAGTCATTATTAATGATTATATCCCTATATGCTACTTCCCTTTTATACCGAGGTAATCCCTACAAAGTTTCTGTTGTGATTTGTGATATAAAATCACATATGTTGATAGAGACGAGGCGTGGATGTGCTTGGCGGTAGAGGAGATGTTGCAGCAACAGAGAAAAGGTTAGAAGGTGCAGTTTGGCGTTTGAGCGGATTTATTTCTAGATTTTGACCTGGTCTTTCTGTGACTTATTCTGCAAGTATTGAGGGGATATATTCCTAATATATCTCTAAGAGGAATATTGGATATCTTTCCTAGGCCTTCTATTCTCCTATAAAAGCAGCACATTTGGTTGGATTAATGCATGACCGAATAGAGTGGAGGCTGCGTGCCTCTAGGGCTTGGGGCCCTTGAGATGATTGGTGCCTCCAGTTAATCCAAGGCTTAGCCGTCGTTCTTCATTGTTCTCCTTCTCCAACAAAGAGTGTTAGTCATCTAGATATTCTTTCCCTTTCTCAATAAGGTTATTGATTCTTGTAATTTTGTTTATTGTTGGTTTTGATCCACTGAGTGTAAACAAAATTTGTTTTTTGTGAATCAATAAAGAGGGTGGTTAGGTGGAATATCTTGTGTTTGCGCGTGTGATTTCATATCTGTGTTTGTTTCCAGAGAAATCACCTTTAAGTAATTGGGTGAATAAGATCCTAGACGCTTCCGCAAAGGCGCAGTTTTCCATAACAGTTGGTATCGGAGCTAGATCATCGCAAAGCTTAGAGTGGTTTTGGACTGGAAAAAATTGATTTTTGTTCGGAAAAAAAATTGATTTTTTGTTGAAAAAATTGATTTTTTTTATGTCGGATATGATGGCGCTGTTGGTGATGACTAATTTTGATTGGGGATTTGAAGGCCTCAATGGTTTGGTTGATGGAGATGAAGAGAAGCCCTCCGACGTGGATGAGGGAAGATGGAAGAAGACGAAGATGTTGGCAATTGATTTGATTTGCCTATACCTTGGTGATTCGGTTCATGTTTTCGACATGGGTCTTCACGTTGATGATGCTCGAGGAAGGAGCTCAGGTCAAGTGGTAGACGGGTGTCGATGTGGAAGGTGAGTGACGGTTGAAGAACCAAGTCCACAGCAAGGTGGAGAGGTTAATATGGTCACTGCTGATGGTCCTAAGGTGGAGGATCATGGTATCGACAAGGGTCTAGATGTTGATGATACTCGAGGGATCCCGGAGATGAAGAGATCATGTCAAACGGAAGACAGATGTCGAGTTTTGAAATCCACAAAGACGATGGAGATCTTGTGGTATTGCAAGCATTTATTAGACCGTTGGTGTATGCACGGTGCAGCTCAGATGGTAGATGCATCTTTTGCAGGCGGTGGGTTGTGCTTGTAATTGAGGTGTGGTCGTAGTCCTTTCAAATCGACTGGGTGTGATTGTTGCCCTGAAATCAATTGAGTCCCTGTACTCGGAACAGGTGGGGTGTATCTCGTTGCCTGGAAATCGAGGTTGGTTTTAATTGAGAGAAGGTGTCGTTGAAAGAGCTAGATGACTTGTTTGGTGATTATTGGAGTGTTGATATGATTTCAGATTAAGGTGGAGCGTTGTGATGGTGATTTCACATGTCCATGGAAGTCGGTTGACTTGTTGTTGATGTGATTTCATATCAAGGTGGAGTGTTGTGATTTGTGATATAAAATCACATATGTTGATAGAGACGAGGCGTGGATGTGTTTGGCGGTAGAGGAGATGTTGCAGCAACAGAGAAAAGGTTAGAAGGAGCAGTTTGGCGTTTGAGCGGATTTATTGCTAGATTTTGACCCGGTCTTTCTGTGACTTATTCTGCAAGTATTGAGGGGATATATTCCTAATATATCTCTATGAGGAATATTGGATATTTTTCCTAGGCCTTCTATTCTCCTATAAAAGCAGCACATTTGGTTGGATTAATGCATGACCGAATAGAGTGGAGGCTGCGTGCCTCTAGGGCTTGGGGCCTTTGAGATGATTGGTGCCTCCAGTTAATCCAAGGCTTAGCCGTCGTTCTTCATTGTTCTCCTTCTCCAACAAAGAGTGTTAGTCATCTAGATATTCTTTCCCTTTCTCAATAAGGTTATTGATTCTTGTAATTTTGTTTATTGTTGGTTTTGATCCATTGAGTGTAAACAAAATTTGTTTTTGTGAATCAATAAAGAGGGTGGTTGGGTGGAATATCTTGTGTTTGCGCGTGTGATTTCATATCTGTGTTTGTTTCCATAGAAATCATCTTTAAGTAATTGGGTGAATAAGATCCTGGACGCTTCCGCAAAGGCGCAGTTTTCCATAACAGTTTCAAGAAGAACGGTAGAGGAAAAACCAACACACTGTTATGTAACGACGATCGGAACAAAGTCCCCCTTACACACATATGAGCTGGCACACAACTTCCATATAACAAATGGAATCCCTGATGTTACGTGCCTACCAGCTTATATTTGTACACAACTCCTTCAATTTATTCCATGATGTGGGACTATTTATTCGAATCGACATTCCTACCTTAACAACATGCGAGACAATCCTACAGTCTCCCCCTTGACTCGCATCCTACGAGTATCTTCTGAGAGCATTGCCTTGTCTGCATGGCCCAGTCCGAACCTTCGGCTCTGATACCACTGTCATATAACGACGGTCGGAAAAAAGTCCCCCTTCCTTGCATGCATATGAGATGGCACACAACTCTCATATAACAGAAGAAATTCCTGATGTTAGGTGCCTACCAACTCATATTTGTACACAATTCCTTCAATTTATTCGATGTTGTGGGACTATTTATTCGAACCGCCATTCCTACCTTAACAACATGCGAGACAATCCTAACACACACCTCCCGTTGTAGGAACAAAAAGGACTCATGTTGTAGATGGGGAGCCCGGTGTTGTAGCCTATATATACTTTTAAAACCATGCGAGTATCTAATGATCCAAAGCCTTAGCGGTATCTCTAGCGATTGTTGCTCAAGTGACACTACTCATACTAGCAATCCATTTATGAGATTTATTCGAAATTTTCAAAACATAATTTAAAGTACCAAAAAATACTATGGGTGCCTAAATATTATATGTATTATTACTATAACAAAAACACAAGAACACTCTCCATGGTTTGTCCAAATATATGGTGACTGGGTAGTATAAACTTTTATACCAAATGCAATGTCCTACAAATGTGCCCTTAGTTAATTGGGTGAATACCACTCGAATTCCATTAGTACCACAGATGATGATTTGTATGGTGGTATTTCAAAATAAAGAGCATATTTATAACCGTGTACATACTAAATCTCAAAATGGGAGTAATAAATAATATATTATATAAACGTGTATGAGATTAAATGCACATCTCATAAGAAAATGAGACATAAGTCCAATATGATAGAATATCCTAATCCAAGCACATGAAGTCCAAATGGTATATAGACTCACATGTCTACAACCCAAAACAC
Source organism: Allium sativum (assembly GCA_030737875.1). Classification (NCBI taxonomy): domain Eukaryota; kingdom Viridiplantae; phylum Streptophyta; class Magnoliopsida; order Asparagales; family Amaryllidaceae; genus Allium; species Allium sativum. The sequence goes on from CM060921.1 coordinate 45,265,545, forward strand.
TATATACAGCGAGTTTAAGAGTTGTCTCTAAAACTCACCTTTAGCTAATAGAATCCCTCTTATAGGTCAACATATTCAGTGAACTAATAACAAAAGAGACAACACGGAGAAGATCAAATAAAGTTTAGTAAAAAGAATTCATCACTAAAGTGCATATTACCATTGCGCTAATATATAGTGGTACAATACCAAGTGGTAAAATATGATGTAATAAAGAAGCTCAATTTTTGTTTCACCTGCATGGCTACATCCAATAAGCTACCATATTTCAACTTTAGTGTTACGTAATACACAATGAGTTTATCAACTACTAACAACCATAACAATGAGCATGACTTACCTGCTTTACACTGGGCTAATGGGCCTCACATCAAGGAACGAAGCCAGTGGAGGGGCTAGTGGGGGCGGCGCCCCCCTAGATTAAACAAAAAATTACTAATTTAAGCAAAAATGACCACTTTTAAGACATTTTTATTGATAATATAAGACCTTATAGGTTGAAATTAAGGGTAAACCGGTATAAAATAAAATATTGGCCCCCTTCGAATCCCCCCCCCCTCCCGCGCCCTGGACCGATTTCCTGGCTTCGTCCCTGCTCACATCCCCAGATAAGACCAAGGCTTGCTAAATATGGTCAATGGTATAATTGTAACGACCAGCCTTTTGCATCCTTAAAGATCGACATTAGTACCTCAATGCTATTTACGTACCAAATAACCAAGTTTTGGAATGACAAATTATTGGGTGAAAAAAAGATTGAAAAAATTCTCACAATGCAACGAATATTATATATTAAAATGAGATCTTTACAAAAATAATTCATTTTTCTATATATAATCAGAGTATGCTACCAATTTCAGTCTGGACAGTTATAACAGTATACCCTCACTAAAGCTGATGAATACAACAGAATAAACATCAGAATAATAAAGGAAACTATAGAAGTGCGTCTTATGCTTGTTGCCCTCCTGAGCTCTAAAGCTTTTAAACTTAATTGGAAAAATATGCTTAGTCTGACCCTAGCATTATTGAGAAAATATCATCCATGTTAGCCTGCCAACGTGAGAATACTCAAATCACAAGGAATTTATTTGTTATATTTCAAACCTTTTAATAAAAGGTATCTCATAAGAACACGCCACACATAAACATGATCGGGTTTTTCCTTATTACAACCAAAATATTTTATATCAAAATCTAATGATATTATAATAACATCTATATATTAAAAATAAATATTAAAAATATCCGAAAAAATACTTCAATTAAACTTCATCACAATTACGTATACTTAGTGCTCTATTTAAGTGTGTCCATATGCTTTCCTCACCCCTTACATAGTGGTCGCTGCCCCTCTTGTTGTGGGTGTTGAGGGGTTCACCTCCTTGTGCCCTACTCGGTTTTTTGTTCCCTACTCGTTCATGTTCACTATTGTTGGCATAGGGTTGTCTGTTCCATGTTGCGATTCTTTTTGTGGGTTTGCGTTTATTTTGTCGATTGGGCACTTTATCTTGGTGGGTTGTTTTTTATTTTGGCGTGGTTTCGTCGTGTAGTGCATCTTCGTCGTTCCAGCGTTCGATGCTCCTTTTTCGGGTTGTTGGCTTACGTTGCATGTTCACTATTGGAATATCATAGAGCAGTTAGTGACCTCGTGGGCTATTAGGTGGATTTTGGGTTTTATCCATTTGGGTTGTTGGTATTGATGTTGTGGGCTTCCAGAGCGGGATGTAGTCTCGGACGTCGACATATAGTGTTATCTGTATCAGTTACCACTTTATGTCACATTCGAGATAGTCATCCTTTGGTACTACACTGTCATGCTGCAACTAGTAACCTATTCGTTGTGCCTGTCGGTTTTTGTTTTCTCAAGTCGCTCTCCAGTCATTGGGTTTACCTTTGATTCTGGGTTGTCAATCCATTGACAACTCCGATTCGGCAAGTCCCGTAAAACAACTAGGTCCGCCTTCTCTGTGAGACCCTACATCCTTTTCCTATGACTTTTCCTTGTCTTTTGGTCCTTCTTCCAGTAGTTTCTCTCTCCCCCTTCTTAGCAAGGATGAGATAGAGAAATTTAACGATCGCATATCTCGTCTTACGAAGAACTCTTATCCATCTATGTCTGGTTCTTCGTCTCGATTTTCTCTAGATTAGATTTATGGGGTTTGATACATTTCTCCGAGATCGATGAGACGATTGCTCAGTCTTCCTCTCATCCTATCCGAGCTTCACGTCGTAGATTGAGATCGGATCAGCTTACTCCTCACACCATTCACATACACTCTATATCGGCGTCTGAGCAGATCATTTGATCTACTTGACACACTCTTTATCTTATCTGACCTGTGTTCATGTTTTTATTTTTTCTGTTGTTTGTTTCTTCCCATCCTTCCTTCTCATTTTCTATCCTCTTTGAATGGCGAATTTTCTGTTCTGGAATGCTCACGGTGTAGGTATCAATGCATTTTTGGCTAGCTTTAAGTTTATTGTTATGAAGCATTTGGTCATTTTGGTGGCTCTTCTAGAACCGTTTTTGGGTGCAGAGGAGATCAACAAGTCTGTCCTTTTCCTTGGCTTTGATGGTGCCTTAGCCTACTCTTTTGATAAGATTTGGATCCTATGGTCCAATGACGTCGTGGTCCGTCCATTTTTCAATTATGCTCAGCTACTTTCTGTGGCTTGCTCTTCCTTTTCTTTCTCTTCTCGGCGGTGTACACCAAGTGCGATCGGATTGCTATATTGGACCTTTGGTCTGAAATCCTCTCGCTTTTCATTTTGGGTTCTTAGTTTTAGACAGCGACTTTAATGTCGTCGCCTGCCGATCCGAGAAAGGAGGTGGCTACTCTATCAACCGGGCAGCGGTTACGGATTTCAACTTTTTCATTGTTAGCTCTGGTCTTTCGGAGGTTTCATTCGTCGGTTCAGCCTTTACTAGGTGTAATAGCCCAGACGGTCCAAACTGGATTCTTTCTAGGCTTGACCGTGTTTTTGGTTCGGAAGGCTGATTCAACCTTTCGTTCTCGTTTTTAGTGCCCCATCCTCACCGTACTTTCTTGGATCACACTCCGATGATATTACATTGATCTATTTTCTCCCTATCTGTCCCTTCATCCTTCGTTTCCAAAGTATGTGGACATCGCACCTTAGTTTCCACCAAGTGGTGGAAAACTCCTGGAACTCTCCCGTTGTTGGCTTGCCTTTTATTGTCTTTTTTCGCAAACTAAAGCGTCTCAAGGCTTGCCTCAAGAATTGGAACGCCCAGGTTTTTAAGAATATCTTCGATTGTGTTAGAGGTTGAAGAGTCTCTTATCTTAGCAAAATCCTCTTTCGACGAGGATCCCTCTTCTGTTAACAAAGAAGCATGGGCGCTTGCCTATCCAACCTTCTCATTGGAGCTCCGTATTGAGAATGACTTCCTATGCGAAAAGGCTAGGATGAAGTGGATCATCGAAGGAGATACGAACTCCATGTTCTTCGATTCTTCTATTCGCAAGAAGAATTCTATCCTTTAAATTCACTAGCTTCAACTGCCTGATCTATCCTTAGCTTCCACCCAGGAGGAGGTTAGAGTGATCATCCTATCTCACTTCCAGTCTTTTCTTGGTGCTCCCCCTATCTTTATCTGACCTGTCCCTTTTAGCTTTTATTCCAAGATTGGTTCTTCCCTTTGATTTCGCTGACCTTGCCGCTCCTCCTTCTTAGGATGGAATCCAAGCTTGCGTTTTTTGCTCTCAACAAGGATAGCGTGAGTGGGCCTGATGGTTTCAATGGGGTTTTCTTCAGGAGTGTTTGGTTTATTATCCAGGCGGACTTTTGTCTTGCCATTTAGTTTTTCTTCTCGGGTGGTGCTCTACATTTGGGATGGACGTCCACAATTTGGTCCTTATTCCCAAGTGCGAAAATCCCTCCCGTACATCGATTTTCGTCCGATCAACTTATGTAACTTCTCTAGTAAGGTTATCTCCAAGGTGCTAGCCACTCGTCTAGTGCCTTATCCAAATCATGTATTCTCTTCTTCTCAGGCTGGGTTCGTTAAAGGACTCTTGATCACTGATAATGTCCTCCTAGCCTAGGAGCTTGTTTCCCAAATTGATCGTAAGATCAGGGGCTCTAATGTGGTTGTTAAGCTGGATGTGGCTAAAGCTTATGACTGCATGTCTTGGTTTTTCGTGATTAAGGTTTTATGGGTTTCAGCTTCGTGGATTCCCTTATCGATCTTATCTAGAGGCTCATTTCCAACTGTTGGTTCTACGTTCTCATTAGCGAATTGGGAGGGGAAATAACCGAACCGGCCGATTTTTGAGGTCGACCCAAGCCGCGCTGGGTCGACTAGGGATTGATTCAGGGTGTTTGGCTGTCAACCCATGGGCCGATTCACACTAAGGAAGATGTGGCATCTGATTGGTTCTCATGGTTCAGGTTTAATCTAATGGTCCTAAAACACTCTCTACAACTATATAAGGACCCTAAACCTAAACCCTAATTCATTAACAAAGAGGAATGGTGCATCCATGCTCCTAAATCCTAAAGTGACCTAGCCTCCACCCTAATCAATCAATTCAAAAGAGAAGATAAAGATAACAAATCAACTCCAGAAAATCAGATCCCAGAATCGTTCTTCTCTTTCTTAAACCATGATTTGTGAGTACCGTTATTTTCAGATATGAAATTTAATTATGATCTTGACATAGGTATAAATCTGAATTGGAGATCTATCTTATTCTTGTTTATCAGATCTGTTTTTCTATGTAGATCCATCTTATTATTGTTTATCAGATCTATTTTTCTGTGTAGATCTATCTTATTATAACTATTATGTATCTCTTCCTTCCTTCTGTTCTATAGCTAGGCTATCATGAGCCTGAGCCAAATCTCATTAGAGATTGACACACGGACGCTAAATTTGAGGAAAATATTGAATGATGCATAAGTGGACATAACTGATTTGTGACTAAATTGAGAACACAACATAAGTGGTAATTTAAGATCTAAATCTAGGCATACTATATATGACGGTTTATGATTTGGAAGAAGGAGAATTATTGTATGACAACATATGACTTGTAATTTGGGGGACAAAATGCATGTTATAATTCAAGATATGATTTTGAGTATATAATACTTGTAATTTAAGATCTAGATTTTGGGGGCATATTTTATATGACGATCTATGACTTGGAAGAAAAAAAAAGGATATATGATTTAGGCGTAAAAGATCTATATTAAAATAGGGATAAATATTAATGTGAATACGCCTAATTTGGATTTTTGGATATTTGACACACGCGGTAATCAACGGCTATAATTTGGCTTAATTTATATTATGCATCATGATTTGGGGTTTTTAGAGAATATTCTATACGGTGCAAATTTAATTAAAAAAAAAAATTGGGACATATGTTATATGGTGAATTATGACCAGAATTTGGGCATGTAAAATTAGGCTTAATTTTATGATTAGGCGAGATATGTCAATGGAATTTTAAGGAATGACTAAATCTGTTAAATTGCCCAATCTGCTAAATCTATTGAAACTGAATATGGTAATTTGGGTATGAAATCTGTAGGCTCGATCTAAAATTGAGCAAAACATGTTAATAGAACTTTGGAATAATATGCTGTAACTTGTGAAGAAGTTAATTTATTAAATTGGCATAATTAGTCTGATATTGGCATAATCTGTGAATGAAAACTTTAGCTACAAATAAGAATGCTGAGACACGAGGTTAGACTCAGTTTGCGGTGGAATCCTGCCTGGACCCAACCGTCTTAACCAGCAACCGCAAACTACCTGTCTAATGTGAGAGGTCGTAGGCATAAGGATGCTTAGACACGAGATTAGGTCTGGCTTGTGGCAGAAATATGCCCGGAACCGCCCAACACATCCAGCGGCCACAAGCTACCAACCTAATGTGAGAGGTCTGTACATTAATATTTAATTAATGAAAATCTAAGATAAATATGATGCCTAAAACGTGTTGGGTGGATATGGTTAAAACAACTGGACTAATAAATCTAACAACCCGTTTCGTGAATCTGTAGGTCGAACACAAAGTTAGGTAAAACAATCTGTAAGTCTGTTAATCTGTATATCTGATCCGTTAGTCTGAGAACTTATTAATCTGTACATCTGATCCATTAGCCTGAAAACCAGTTAACTTGTATGTCTGATCTAAAAACTAGTTAATCTGAACTTTGTACATCTGAAATATGTAAACAAGTTAAATTGATATCTGTTAGTCTAGGGACACAAGGTTAGGAGGGATAATTACTTGTGTCATCTATTGTTTGGGACCCATATTAGTCAGTAACCCTTTATGGTATCAAAACTATGACCCAACACTTAGAGGGGTCCGGGCACGCTTACTGAACTAATTGTAAGAGGTTCACTCTGATAATGGCGAGGGGTGTTGATGGCGCATTCCAACCAGGTCATGTGCGTGCATGGATCCGGTCTGCTCTGAGGATGTAAGACATCGTGACATCTGTAAATAGGTCTGTGTCTATAGGTTGCCACTTTAGGGAGTGATACACCCTTCTATGGGTCCGACACATGGTATTTATGTATTAGGGAGCCAATCACTTGGGGTAGAATTTAGGGTACACCTAGTTCTGTCTGTTTTTGTTGGGGTACCGTCTGTTTCTGTTGGGGTACTGTCTATTTCTGTTGGGGTGGTAACACCTATCTGTTTCTGTGTGGTGCCGTCTGTTAGGGTGGTAAAGGCCCATTACTAGTGTACACCTAACTCTAATATTCTATTTCCGTAGGGATTATTCTGTTTCTATCTTTGATTTTGTTCCTCATTCTGTTTCTGTACCGTCTGTCTCTGTTCGGGTGGTAAAGGCCCATTTCTAGCATCGTGTTTCTGAAGTGATCATTCTGTTTTCTGTTTAGACAATAAGACAACACCTAATTCTGTTATACTAGTATTAGTGCAGAGTAGTGAAAACTAAGTAAGAAGCTTAGCTTAGCCTATATCATTCTGTTTCTTCTGTTAACCTGCTACTCCTGTTACAGCTATCTCTCATCCAGTTTTGTTTACATGTCATGATACTGTTATCTGTTTATATGCTGAAATTCACTGGACTCACCTGACGTTTGTCTGACCTAGTTTGTTTCACCTCTTTTCTTCCATTCCCCCCTCCCCCTAGGTACTCAGGTTGGGAACGTAGGAGCTATATTTAGATTTCTCTCTGCTTGAAGTGCTAGAAGTGCTTGAAGTATTGCTTGGCTTTGATTCTACCTTTTTATGGCATTTTCTGTTGGGGATTATGGTTTTAAAATTACGTACTCTGAAGGATTTTGTACAAGACTAATATTTATGTACTTGAATTCCGATATTGTGGTTTTGAAAGATGTAACCAAACTTACTTCTATTTCTGCTGTAATAAAGTTATAAAATTTTCAAGTACTACTTTATGTATCTATCTAGTAATATTCTGTTCTGTTTACTTATAATGCTTCATGGAAGTTAATGCATTCCCTTTGTGAGTGATTAACGGATGTGGGGTGTTACACTTGGTATCAGAGCTGAAGGTTTCCAGATTTGATAAAAAGTTTTTGAAAACTATTTTCAAAAAGGTTTTAAAAAGGAAGTATTTTCAAAAGGAAAGTTATTTTGAAAAACATAGTCCCCAAAGCCATATATCTATCTTTTGATTTTCTGTTTAGTTCTTGTTTCCTTCTTTTCTGAGTCTCCGGGGCTCCTGGCTTTCTGGGAGGTAACCTTATCGCGACATGATTCCGTAGGCATGATGAGACTACAGTGCCTGTCAAAGGGCAAAGAAGTGCCTAACTTCCATCTGTAGCCGCAGTAGTTTCACCTACGGCTAATCCTCTTTTGAGCTTCGTAGGGTTTTTCGCACGATGGGGGCAACTTTAGAGAAAGACTTTGTTAACATGTAAGAAGACTAGTTGTTTTCAGTGCGGTGAGATAGGACATCGGATCAAGGATTGCCCCAGAAGGCAAGGGCAAAGGGCAGAATCTTCTGGAAGGTAGGCGAATGCTCTCGTAGTTGGTGGATAGGATAGAGGTGGAAATTTTTTCGTAGAAAGTTTAATTTCATTATCTGATCATTCTGGCATTTTAATTATGTAGTTGAGTCTCTGCACTTTAATACTAGTCTTGTTTCTGATCCCGCTATAGTTTCAAACCCCATAAGGGTTACGACTCATCTGTTTGTGATAGGTTGGGTTTGAGGGTATCTGTGTTAAGCGTTAAGTTGACTATGACGCATACATTCTAGTTTTTGTGGGATATGGTAGGGTTTTATCATGCTTAGTTTCCTAAGAATCATTTGATAATCTGATCTGTACCAGTAGTATGTAATTATCTGAATATTTCTGAAAAGGATAGGAGTTTTTACTCAAAGCGTGAAGTAGATTTCCAGTTTTGACATTGTTTAATGGAAGTAATTCTCTGAATGTCAATTTGATGTTGATTTTGGTCTTCGGGGTTAATACTTAGGGATTTATTTTCTTAACCGATGTCTAATGGGAACAAAACTTTTATTTTAATTGTACTTGCTTCTATCACTCGGCTGTATCCTCTCAATCGAGTCTTCGACCTTTAGGTAGATACTAATGGGTGTAAACATGTGTTTGAGACATGTTATGTTTGATAGTTGCAAGTGGATGCAAGTGGTTGCTAGTGGTTGCTCGTGGATGCATATACACACACTAGGCACTAGATCAGCTCAATAACACTTTCATACTGCATATGGATGTGTGTGCATTTTTCCATTTTTGTGGATGCAAAATGATTAACTCATCACATGAATGTTGCATTTGGATGAATTGTTATGCACTCATATAGAAATGATGTGTATCAAATAGGATTTCTTGCATACATAGTTGGACTCATGGCACTAACATAATTCACAATAAGGAGGTTAACTAGATCGGTAGACCGGCTGATTTTGCATTAGATAAGAAACATATACACACACTCTGCATATATTCATACGGAACTAGAAAACCTTTTAAGGACAATGGATGCTTGTGGATGATGGTTGAGTAGATGGATGATTGGATAGTAGGATACATTCTTCTTAACTTGGAGATTTCGGGGACGAAATCCTTTAAGGAGGGGAGAATGTAACACCTCGTAATTTTATAACATTAAAATTCACAAATTAAGTATACTTAATTTTTAGAAGAAGAATTAAGTGAAATGGGTTGCGCTATTATGTTCGTTTCAAAATTTTGGGTCAAGATAGACATTTGTTTTGCACAAAAAGGATACCTTATGAAGATGTTATTAAGCCTTGAAGTTTGTATGCATATGAGAATATATATATATATATATATATATATATAAATTAAATAAATGAATATGCAAAAAAAGTTCAAAACAGCGAATCAGGAGGTGAATAACCGAACTAGCCGATTTTTGAGGTCGACCCAAGCCGCGCTGAGTCAACTAGGGATTGATTCAGGGTGTTTGGCTGTCAACCCATGGGCCGATTCGCACTAAGGCAGATGTGGCATCTGATTGGTTCTCATGGTTCAGGTTTAATCCAATGGTCCTAAAACACTCTCTACAACTATATAAGGACCCTAAACCTAAACCCTAATTCATTAACAAAGAGGAATGGTGCCTCCATGCTCCTAAAACCTAAAGTGACCTAGCCTCCACCCTAATCAATCAATTCAAAAGAGAAGATAAAGATAACAAATCAACGCCTACATCAATGGAAAGCTAAATCAACTCCAGAAAATCAGAACCCAGAATCGTTCTTCTCTTTCTTAAACCACGATTTGTGAGTACAGTTATTTTCAAATATGAAATTTAATTATGATCTTGACATGGGTATAATTCTGAATTGGAGATCTATCTTATTCTTGTTTATCAGATCTGTTTTTCTGTGTAGATCCATCTTATTCTTGTTTGTCAGATCTGTTTTTTTGTGTAGATCTATCTTATTGTAACTATTCTATATCTCTTCCTTCCTTCTGTTCTATAGCCAGGTTACCACGAGCCTGAGCCAAATCTGATAAGAGATTGACAATATGTAAGTCTGTTAATCTGTATATCTGATCCATTAGTCTGAGAACTTGTTAATCCGTACATCTGATCCGTTAGTCTGAAAACCTGTTAACTTGTATGTCTGATATGAAAACTAGTTAATCTGAACATTGTACATCTGAAATATGTAAACAAGTTAATCTGAAATCTATTAGTCTTGGGACACAAGGTTAGGAGGGATAATTACTTGTGTCATCTGTTGTTTGGGACCCATATTAGTCAGTAACCCTTTCTGGTATCAAAACTATGACCCAACACTAAGAGGGGTCCGGGCATGCTTACTGAACTAATTGTAAGAGGTTCACTCTGATAATGGCGAGGGGTGTTGATGGCGCATTCCAACCGGGTCATGTGCATGCATGGATTCGGTCTGCTCTGAGGATGTAAGACACCGTGACATCTGTAAATAGGTCTGTATCTATAGGTTGCCACTTTAGGGAGTGGTACACCCTTTTGTGGGGCCGACACAGGGCATTTATGTATTAGGGAGCCGATCGCTTGGGGTAGAATTTAGGGTACACTTAGTTCTGTCTGTTTCTGTTGGGGTACCGTCTGTTTCTATGTGGTATCATCTGTTGGGGGTGGTAAAGGCCCATTACTAGTGTATACCTAACTCCAATATTTTGTTTCCGTTGGGATTTTTCTATTTCTATCTCTGATTTCGTTCCTGATTCTGTTTCTGTACCGTCTGTCTCTGTTCGAGTGGCAAAGGCCATTTCTAGCATCGTGTTTCTTAAGAGATCATTCTGCTTTCTGTTTAGACAATAGGACAACGCCTAATTCTGTTATACTAGTATTAGTGCAGAGAAGTGAAAACTAAGTAAGGAGCTTAGCTTAGTCTATATCATTCTGTTTCTTCTGTTAATCTGCTACTCCTGTTAGGTATCTCATCCGGTTTTATTTACATGTCATGATATTGTTATCTGTTTATATGCTGAAAGTCACTGGACTCACCAGACGTATGTCGGACCCAGTTTGTTTCGCCTCTTTTCTTCTGTTTTCCCCCCCAGGTACTCAGGTTGGGAACGTAGGAGCTTGATTTAGATTTCTCTTTGCTTGAAGTTCTAGAAGTGCTTAAAGTATTGCTTGGCTTTGATTCTACCTATTTATGGCATTTTCTGTTGGGGATTATGGTTTTAAAATTACATACTATGAAGGCTTTTGTACAAGACATATATTTATGTACTTGAATTCCGATATTGTGGTTTTGAAAGATGTAACCAAACTTACTTTTGTTTCTGCTGTAATAAAGTTATAAATTTTTCAAGTACTACTTTATGTATCTGTCTTGTAATATTCTGTTCTGTTTACTTATAATGCTTCATGGAAGTTAATGCATTCCCTTTGTGAGTGACATTAACGAACATGGGGTGTTACAGATTCAGAGATTCGACATTCCCAGCGGTTGTCCTTTTGTTTCTTCATTATCGTTCATGGGCAACATTATCATTAATGGTAGTCATCGCTCCATCCACTGTTTTCTTAGCCACCTTCAACAGTACGAGAGGAGCTCGGGCCAACTCGTTAACTTTGTTAAAAGTTGTTTTGTTCCTTCTAAAGACTTTACCCTAGTTAGGTCTTCTTGGATCGAAACCTTCACTGGCTTCAAGGTTGCATCCTTCCCTTTACCTTACCTCGACATTGCCCTTTACAGAGGAAGAAAGCTTAATGTTGTCTTCAATCCTTTGACTGACAAAGCCAAAGGCAAGATTTTTTGGTGGAACACAACTCTCCTTTCTTAGGAAGGGAGACTGGTCCTTATAAAGTCCGTTCTTGACTCAATTGGATCTCATGTCTTTGCTGTTATGACTCCTACTTCTTCCTTCTGTAACACCCCACCTCCATTAAGGTCACTCACAAAGGGAATGCCTTAACTTCAGTGGAGCGTTTTAGGTAAACAGACACAGAATATCACAAGACAGATATAATTTTTTTTTTCAGCGGAAAATAAACAACTTTATTACATAATACCATGAGTCATAAAACCATTACGACAAAACACTTCTGCCATACATTATTAGAGTACATAGGTATTTAAAAGAAAAACATCATTCCCCATAATAAAGAGCAAGCCATATAAGAGACAGAGACTCGAGCCATACTTCAGAAGTAGCTCCTAGAAGATGATATCCAAATCCTGACTAAACCTGGGTGTTTCCTCCCAGAGAACCTGGGGGGAAACGGAAGAAAAGAGGTGAAACAAACTAGGTCAGACATACGTCTGGTGAGTCCAGTAACTTTTACCAGTAAATAAATAAAGGTAAACATGACAGGCATACAAAGTGGATAAGAGGATTCACGGTACAGATGGCAGGTATGATAGGACAAATAAGGTAAGATGTATGCTTCACTACAAACTACTCTGCACTATTACTAGTAAAATCAAGATGGGATGATCCGTTCCTCTAATGATAACGATGGTGGTAGTTTCGTGTATTCCTAGCTGCTGTCATAGGTGCCACCTGCTCCTATCTCAACTAGTCGTACACACCACCCTCCTACTATAAATTGGTATACTTAGAGCATACGTCCGGGTATACCCTAACCACTACCCTAATCGATCGGCTCCCTACTCTGTAGATACCATGTGCTGGTCCCACAATTAGGGGGTATCACTTCCCTAAAGTGGCAACACAAGGTGTGCACAGTTATACCAACTGGTGTCACGGTCGTCTTGTCCCCCTCTGCCCGGTCCATGCACGCACATGTCCCCGGTCGGTTTGCGCCGCCCACACCATCCGTTTTGTTTTGGATCTCTTACAATCAATCAGTAACCGCGCCCCTTCCCCGCCTAGTACAGAGTTCTTTACTTTGATATCCCTCCGGGTTACTGACTGAAATGGGTCCCACACAACATGATACAAGCTCTCCCCTATGTCTTGTATCCCCACTAGGTTTTCTACTGACTATGTATACCCTATGGTGTCTTTAATTACATAGCTCTCAATCAGTTATGCGTACCTATAGGTGTCTTTAATACATAACCCTTAATCTACCTATCGTTTATGCTTACCTATATGTGTCTTTAATACATAACTCTATCTATTCCCATTAGTTATGCGTACCCCTAAGGGTGTCTTTAATACATAACTTTACTATTTTGCCCCGGTTATGTATACCATTAGGTGTCTTTAATTACATAACCCTTTTTATCCGGTTAAGTTTGTGGGCCTATATATATTAATATTACACACCTACCCTTCAGTTGTACTTAACCCACCCACTGATTTAATCCTATTTATTTAATGTTTAAGTTTGTGGGCCTATATATATTAATATTACCCACCTACCCATCAGTTGTACTTAACCCACCCACAATCCAACTCATTTTACTTAACCCTAACTTATGTCTATCATCATACAGTCCACATGTATTGAGTTAGGTTAAGTAGTCTTTTCTTATTACCATGTCCAATTATGGTTTTATTGGGCTAGACCTCCCACATTAGGCCTACAACATGTGGATGCTGGATATGCCGGTCGGGTCCGGGCAGTCTTAGTCCACAGTTGGGTCTAACCTCGTGTCTTAGCCCGAGTCTTATTCATACACTTAGACCTCTCACATTAGGTTCAACATTAGTGGCTGCTGGATATGTCGGTCGGGTCCGGGCAGACTTCCACCACTAATGTAACCTAACCTCATGTCATAAGTGTTACTTAAAATTTCAGACTTTAATTGCTTAAATATTCCTCTTTTGATTAATTAAGTTAATTAATTAATCCTTTCCTTTTTATAGGTGTCAATACCTATTTTATTAACAATTTGAATTTCCTGTCCATAAATGGTCATATTCAAATTATACCATTTTTACTCAACTTTACCTATGTCATAATAGGTAATTATTTATATGTTTCCCTACTAGAATCATGTGTCCAATTTACATAATCAGAATATAAATTATGCCTATTACAAATTCCCCTTTTTCCTCGTTTCTCAAATAGCGTAATCGCGTGCATTTTGGTGTTTATTGAGGCTACAAAGTAGTCTCGCCGTAATAATAAAAAAAAGGGAATGACAAGGTGATTGTTTCAGTACAATTTTTGGCATATGCATGACAACTAGGGAAAATGACATGATAACTTCACATATAATTATAATTCACCACATAATTAACAACTTACATAGATTCATGATTTTGCAACATAACAACTTGCATAGGTTCATGATTTTCAACATAACAACTTGCATACGTTCATGAATTAACAACATAATTAACAACTCACATAGGTTCATGATTCACAACATAACAACTTGCATAGATTCATGATTCCCAACATAACAACTTGCATTGGTGACTTGCATAGGTTCATGATTCACAATCATAACAACTTGTATAACATAACAACTTACACAGGTTTATGAATAAAGGTTCATGAGTTCTAAATCATAACAACTTGCATAAGTGACTTGCATGATCTCATAACAACTTGCATAGATTCATGAATTCACAACATAATAACTTGCATAGGTTTACGAATTTCACTTGCATAATTTCATGATCCACAACAACAATAAACTTGCATAATTTCATGATCCACAACAACAATAAACTTGTATAATTTCATGATCCACAACAAAAATAAACTTGTATTATTTCATGATCCACAACAACAATAAACTTGCATAATTTCATGATCCACAACAACAATAAACTTGTATAATTTCGTGATCCACAACAACAATAAACTTGCATAACTACAAACAACATGAACCCAAATCATAGTCTACCACAATTCACTTTTATCTATTTAAACCTAAAAGTGACTAGAACTCACAGAAAAAGAGGGTCTTGAGTTCTGTGATCTGAATTCTGTAATTGGTTAGCGTTCCCTTGCTGTAGACAATTTCGTTGTTGAGATTAGACTTTGATTTGAATAGAATTGAGTTGCTTTACTTTGCTTCTAGTCGGTGGCGGCTACTCTAGGTTTTGGTGAGACAGTCTGACGGCCATTGATTTAATTTTTGATTAGGTTTAGGGTTTGAGTCTATATGTGTTTTTATAGAGTGATTAGATTAATATAGGCCATCCGATCAACCTAGAACTAACCACAACCATCCAGTCCAGATCAGAACTATCCAGAAACCCTAATGACTCAGCAACTAGTCAGAAAGTACTCAGCACTGACTCACTGTTCGAATCAGAGCCTCAGAAATCTGTGCAGGTTTTCTGGTCGGCATGGGCGCACTTCCCAAGTGCGCCAGTGCAACTTTGCATGGGTGCACTTCCCAAGTGCGCCAGTGCAATTTTGTTCTGGCGCACTTCCCAAGTGCGCCAGTGCATTCTGGCATGTTTCTGGTTTTTCTGCCTAACTTCTTTTGTCCTTATCTTCTTCATACGGTATCCGTTTTTAGATCAATAAGATCTAGGGATTCGTTACTGGATCTGGGGCGGACTCTATCTCAAGCAGTGTTCCGAGACGAATGCAATGACGCAACCTGTTTCCCTTAATTCCCACATTTGAAATTAAGTATTCTTAAATTTTTATTAATTTGATTATTCAAAAATTCAGGGTGTTACATTCTCCCCTACTTAAAGGATTTCGTCCCAGAAATCTTCAAGTTAAGAAGAATGTGTCCTACCATCTAATCACCTATCTACTCAACCATCATCCACAAGCTTCCATTGTCCTTACAAAACTCCTAATGTTGTATGAACATATGCAAAAGTGTGTTCATATGTTCCTTGTTTAATGTAAAGATTAGGCGGTCCACTGATTCAGTTGACCTCCTTAATGCGAATTATGTCAGTGCCATGAGTCCAACATGTATGCAATTTTCCTATTTGATACATATTATCTCTTCATGTGTGCACAACCATTCATCAAAATGCAGCATCCATATGATAACACAACCATTATACATCTATTACCCTAAATACGCATACATTTTTATATGCAATATGAAAGTGATTTGAGCCGATCTAGTGCTTAATGTGTCTGTAAATGCATCCACGAGCAACCATTAGCAAACACTTGCATCCACTTGCAACCATCATACATAACATGTCTCAAACACGTGTTTACATCCATGGATTTCCTATCTAAAGGTCGAAGATTCGGTTGATGGGATACAAACAAATGATATAACTAAAACAAAAGCTCTGTTTCCATTTGACATCGGTTAAGAGAATAATTCCCTAAATCTCAGCCCCGAAGATCGAAATCAACATCAGACTGACACTCGGAGAATTACCCCCATTAAACAATGTCAAAACTGGAAATCTACTTCATGCTTCGAGTAGAAACCCCTATCCTTTAGAAATATTCAGATACTTACAGACTGCTGGTACAGATCAGATTATAGAATGATTCTCAGAAAGCTAAGCATAACAGACCCTTCCGGGTCACAAGAAACTTTGGGGATCTTCCCATGACAAGTTAGAAACTTAATGATCCTCCTCTCAAATTCTAGAACGACCCTCTACATGGAAAGCTGGTCCATTTAGAACCAACCCATAGCCCATAAAATTGAGCACACAAATGTCACATTCAAATTTTTGACGCCTAACACAGATAATTTCAACCCCTCACAAATCACCAATAAATGAGCTGAACGACCGAAGGGGTTTGAAACAACTACGAGATCAGAAACAAGACAAGTGTTAAAGTGCAGAGTCTCAATTACAAAATCAAAATGCCAGAATCCAAAAGAGTCTTAACTTCATAAGGAAATTAAACCTTTTACATAAATTTTTCCTATCTCTATCATATCCATCTGCCACGAGATCATTCGCCTGCCCTCCAGAAGTCCCTTGCGATCCCTGCGCCTTCGGGCATTCCTTGGAGAAGTGTCCGACCTCTCCGCACTTAAAGCAATTGAACTTCCTCCTTTTACATTCTTTGACTAGGTGACCTTCTTTCCCACAATAGTGGCATTTCCTCTTATCCTTTACCTTGTCATCCTTCTCGCCTTTCTTCTGCTATTGCTGTTGCTGTCCTTTCTTGGGTCCCGCCTTCTCATTTTTCAATGTCCCTTCAACTTTTTCCTCTTTCTTTGCTCTCTTGTCCTCTTCATGCATTAGGGCCATATCAACCAGCTTTTCAAAAGTGGCCCCCATGGGAACGTGGGTCATAGCCAATCTATGTAGTGGCTCATTCAAGCCTTTAACAAATCTCAGAGCCTTCTTCTCTGGTGTGTTCACCAAGTCTAAGCCAAACCTCGCCAACTGATTGAACTTGTTGACGTACTCTTTTACTGATAGATTCCCCTGCTTTAATGCTAAGAACCTTTCCATATATAGATTTTCTTCTGCTCATGAGAGAAATTTTGCCTCAAACCTACGGCTAAAATCCGGCCATGTATCAACTGGACGCTCTCCATTAGTGACCTCCCACCAAAACGAGGCCTCATCCTTCATTAACCAGGCAGCTAACTGGACCTTTCTTCCATCTTCTACCTCAAAGATTCCAAAAAATTCTTCCACCTCCTTTAGCCAATTTCGAACTTCAACAAACATCTCCGACCCGTGAAAAGGTTTCCTGCCCATTGCCCGAAAGTCCTTACATATCTTTGCAAAAGTATCGACACGAGGAGGGGGAGGAGGAGGAACGGGTGCAGCTGGGGGAGGAGGAACATTTGCTGGACCTGCGGTGGTAGCCCTAGCTTCCAAATACCTCCTAAACCATCCTGGTATCAGTACACCCTCTGGAAGGTTAAGATCCTCAGACATGCTAAGAAGAAAAAGGGAGAGATTTTAGAAAAAGGACCGAAGGATACGACATATGGCTTTTTGGGGATTTTTTTTTCAGAACAGGCTTTCCTTTTTGAAAATACTTTCATTTAAAACCTTTTTGAAAAATAATTTCAAAACTTTTATCTAATCTAGTAACCTTCAGCTCTGATACCAAGTGTAACACCCCACCTCCATTAAGGTCACTCACAAAGGGAATGCCTTAACTTCAGTGGAGAGTTTTAGGTAAACAGGCACAGAATATCACAAGACAGATATAAATTTTTTTTTCAATGAAAAATAAACAACTTTATTACATAATACCATAAGTCATAAAACCATTACAACAAAACACTTCTGTCTTACATTATCAGAGTACATAGGTATTTAAAAGAAAAACATCATTCCCCATATTAAAGAGCAAGCCATATAAGAGACAGAGACTCGAGCCATACTTCAGAAGTAGCTCCTAGAAGATGATATCCAAATCCTGACTAAAACTGGGTGTTTCCTCCCTAAGAACCTGGGGGGGGGGGACTAGAAGAAAAGTGGTGAAACAAACTAGGTCAGACATACGTCGGGTGAGTCCAGTAACTTTTAGCCAGTAAATAAATAAAGGTAAACACGACAGGCATACAAAGTGGATAAGAGGATTCACGGTACAGATGGCAGGTCTGACAGGACAAATAAGGTAAGATGTATGCTTCACTACAAACTAATTTGCAATATTCCTAGTAAAATCAAGATGGGATGATCCCTTCTGCTAATGATAACGATGGTGGTTGTTTCGTGTATTCCAAGCTGCTGTTATAGGGGCCGCTTGCTCCTATCTCAAGTAGTCGTACCCACTACCCTCCTACTATAAATTGGTAGACTTAAGGCATACGTCCGGGTATACCCTAACCACTACCCTAATCGATCGGCTCCTTACTCTGTAGATACCATGTGCTGGTCCCACCACTAGGGGGTATCTCTTCCCTAAAGTCGCAACCCAAGGTGTGCACAGTTATACCAACTGGTGTCACGGTCGTCTTGTCCCCCACTTCTCGGCCCATGCACGCACATGTCCCCGGTCGGTTTGCGCTGCCCACACCATCCGTTTTGTTTTGGATCTCTTACAATCAATTAGCAAGCGTGCCCCTTCCCCGCCTAGTACGGAGTTCTTTACTGTGATACTCCTCCGGGTTACTACCTGAAATGGGTCCCACACGACATGATACAAGCTCTCCCCTATGTCTTGTATCCCCACTAGGTTTTCTACTGACTATGTATACACTAAGCTCTCTTTAATTACATAGCCCTCAATCAGTAATGCGTACCTATAGGTGTCTTTAATACATAACCCTTAATCTACCTATCGTTTATGCTTACTTATAGGTGTCTTTAATACATAACTCTATCTATTCCCATTAGTTATGCGTACCCCTAAGGGTGTCTTTAATACATAACTTTACTATTTTGCCCCGGTTATGTATACCATTAGATGTCTTTAATTACATAACCCTTTTTATCCGGTTAAGTTTGTGGGCCTATATATATTAATATTACCCACCTACCCTTCAGTTGTACTTAACCCTCCCACTGATTCAATCCTATTTATTTAATGGTTAAGTTTGTGGGCCTATATATATTAATCTTACCCACCTACCCATCAGTTGTACTTAACCTACCCACAATCCAACTCATTTTACTTAACCCTAACTTATGTCTATCATCATACAGTCCACATGTATTGAGTTAGGTTAAGTAGTCTTTTCTTATTACCATGTCCAATTATGGTTATATTGGGCTAGACCTCCCATGTTAGGCCTACAACATGTGGATGCTGGATATGCCGGTCGGGTCCGGGCAGTCTTATTCCACAGTTGGGTCTAACCTCGTGTCTTAGCCCGAGCTTTATTCACACACTTAGACCTCTCACATTAGGTTCAACATTAGTGGCTGCTGGATATGCCGGTCGGGTCCGGGCAGACTTCCACCACTAATGTAACCTAACCTCGTATCATAAATGTTAATTAAATTTTTAGACTTTAATTGCTTAAATATTCCTCTTTTGATTAATTAAGTTAATTAATTAATCCTTTCCTTTTTGTAGGTGTCAATACCTATTTTATTAACAATTTGAATTTCCTATCCATAAATGGTCATATTCAAATTATACCATTTTTACTCAACTTTACCTATGTTATAATAGGTAATTATTTATATGTTTCCCTACTAGAATCATGTGTCCAATTTGCCTAATCACTATATAAATTATGCCTATTACAAATTCCCCTTTTTCCCCGTTTCTTAACTAGCGTAATCGCGTGCATTTTGGCGTTTATCGAGGCTACAAAGTAGTCTCGCCATAATAATAAAATAAAGGGAATGACAAGGTGATTGTTTCAGTACAATTTTTGGCATAAGCACGACAACTAGGGAAAATGACATGATAACTTCGCATATAATTATGATTAACCACATAATTAACAACCTGCATAGATTCATGATTTTGCAACATAACAACTTGCATAGGTTCATGATTTTCAACATAACAACTTGCATAGGTTCCTGAATTAACAACATAATTAACAACTCACATAGGTTCATGATTCACAACATAACAACTTGCATAGGTGACTTGCATAGATTCATGATTCCCAACATAACAACTTGCATAGGTGACTTGCATAGGTTCATGATTCACAATCATAACAACTTGCATAACATAACAACTTACACAGGTTTATGAATAATAATTTGCATAGGTTCATGAGTTCTCAATCATAATAACTTGCATAAGTGATTTGCATGATCTTATAATAACTTGCATAGATTCTGAATTCGCAACATAATAATTGCATAGGTAATTTGCATAGGTTTATTAATTTCACTTGCATAATTTTATGATCCACAACAACAATAAACTTGCATAATTTCATGATCCACAACAACAATAAACTTGTATAATTTCATGATCCACAACAATAATAAACTTGCATAATTTCATGATCCACAACAACAATAAACTTGTATAATTTCATGATCCACAACAACAATAAACTTGCATAACTACAAATAACATGTACCCAAATCACAGTCTACCACAATTCACTTTTATCAATTTAAACCTAAAAGTGACTAGAACTCACAGAAAAAGAGGGTCTTGATTTCTGGGATCTGAATTCTGTAATTGATTAGTGTTCCCTTGTTGGAGACAATTTCGTTGTTGAGATTAGACTTTGATTTGAATAGAATTGACTTGCTTTACTTTGCTTCTAGTCGGTGGCGGCTACTCTAGGTTTTGGAGAGATAATGTGACGACCATTGATCTAATTTTTGATTAGGTTTAGGGTTTGAGTCTATATGTGTTTTTATAGAGTGGTTAGATTAATATAGGCCATCCGATCAACCTAGAACTAACCACAACCATCCAATCCAGATCAGAACTATCCAGAAACCCTAATGATTCAGCAACTAGTCAGAAATGACTCAGCACTGACTCACTGTTCGAATCAGAGCCCCAGAAATCTGTGTAGGTTTTCTTCCTGACATGGGCGCACTTCCCTATTGCGCCAGTGCAACTTTGCATGGGCGCACTTCCCAACTGCGCCAGTACAATTTTGTTCTAGCGCACTTCCCAAGTGCGCTAGTGCATTCTGGCCTATTTTTGGTTTTTCTGCCTAACTTCGTTCGTCCATATCTTCTTCATACAGTATCCGTTTTTCGCAAACTCGGATTCTATCTCAAGAAGAATTCCAAGACGAACGCAACGGACAACCCGTTTCCCTCAATTCCCACATTTGAAATTAAATATCCTTAAATTTTTGTTAATTTGATTATTCAAAAATTCGGGGTGTTACACCTTCTTCTGTTCTTACCGGTCTTTGGCATCATCCTTTTTCTGGGGTAAAATGGACAACATAAATCGTCACCATTGGATCTCTTGGGATATCATGTGTCATACCAAAAATGAGGGAGCTCTGGACCTTCGTAATCCTATAGATATCTGTACTGCTTTTGCTTGCAAGCTGTGGGTATGGTTTGGAGCAAATGATTCCCTCTAAGCGACGTTTCTCGACTCCAATTGTCGCAGACTTTTGGACTCCAATTTCTCTGGCTCCCCATCCTTTTCTAGTGAGACATGGAAACATATGCAATCTGTGAAGTCTTTCTCCAACTCACATTGTGGTGGGTCCAGCTGGGATGGTAGTCCTTTCTCAAGTAGGGCGGTATGGAGTTCAGCTGAAACCTCCAAACCTTTCTATTTTTCGTTCATTTGGGATACCAGAATTTCTCTGACTGTTTATGTGGCGAATGCTTCATGAAGGGTTACCGCTAGACGAGAACCTCCAAAGGATCAGTATTCCGCTTGTGTCTCGTTGCAGATGTTGTAGAGCTGGTGACTCGGAGTCCAGTCCCCATTAGTTTTTCTTCTGCACTTGTGCCACACCTATGTGGAATTACTTTGGAAACTTAGTTGGTGTCCAAGGCAATGCCACTTCCCTTATAGATTTACTGAGAAACCGATGGATAGGCATCTCAGGAAAATCTATTCGGTCTATCCTTTTTCGTCTGCTTCCCTGTCTTATTTGCAAGCATATTTGGAGCTTGCGGAATAAGGCCATTTTTGATGAGGCTTCTATGGATCCTCCCACCATCATTAGGAGGGTAAGAATGATTTTTTCTTGCATTCTGTGGTAGACCTTTTAGAGGAGCTATTGGCTCCCACTCTAGGTGATTGGCGCGTACTTTAGATAATACATCAGACCTGCCAACTCCGCAAGCGGGGATTGGTTGATTCTATCATTTATTTATTACCTCTCCCACCACCTCCCCTCCCATTTTTTGGTCTTATGTTGTTTTCTAGTCGTGCAGGTCCTGGATTTACAGGTTACTTCTAGAGACGGTAGTTCGAAGGTCTCCTTATTCTAGGAGGGATAGTGGGAAGACGAAACTAGAGCTGGGATTTTGGAGACTACCTATGGCTTTCTTCCTTGCTTACCACTCCTCGTTCTGCAGAGGCCTAGGTGGTTTTCTTGGGCTGTATGTGGTGCTTTTGCGACTATATTTGAGAATTATGTGGATCGGGTGACACATATTCTGTTAAATTTCTTCAATAGCAACAGTTTTCCTCGATGCCTTTTGCACTACTTGGAGCTTGAGGCCTTTTCCCATCTTGGCCACTCCCAATTTCAGAGTTTTATCCTATCATTTTAGATCTGTATCTTACTTTTTCTTGTATTGTGTGTGCCATAGTATTTGTAGATTTCTTCTACAAACCTGTTTTGTGAGCCGTTGGAGAATGACTTTGATTCTCCTTTTGTTATATATTTCTTTTTTTTTTGGTTAAAAAAGCAATCAAAATTGTAAATGCATGTATTGGAGGTTGTATTCCATCAAATAACTAGGCTATTGGGGTACCCACCATCACAGTACCTCTCTAGATAAAAGAGTACCGAAATCCATAAGAACCCGCTGCATTCATACTCCACTGGACTGAAAGGATAGTACCAAATTCTTAATTATTGTGGTTGTGATCAACAACCATACCAAACCTCAGGCATTCATAATAAGGACAATACTGAATCCAGACTAGGTGATAAAGTACCTTAATAGGAGCGATCTGCATAGCCTTGTTACATCTCCGTTGATTTAGTCATTATCAAGTTTTGGGGCTTGAGGACCTTTCTTATGCACCGAATTGCATTTAGAATGCGACATTGTCGTTACTAGACACACTAATTGTTTTTCACAAAAGTACAACCCCAAAGTTCATTTGGAGCAGAAAAGGGTGTTCAGTATAAGAGGGTTTTCTCCTATGCATCCAAACAAATGTACCTTTGTAAAAATCAATGTATGTGGTTTTAGAAAGGCAATACCAAACATTCATCCATACAAGTTGGCCAAGAATAGGACATACCGAAAGTGCTACTCATACTACATCCATTTTGGGATCACCATTAGGATTAGTAATAAATCGCCTTTGCAATTCAAGAGCCTCACGTGTGATTCTATCATCTTTAAGATGTCTTCCACATTCAAACATTTACGTTGGTTTGAAATCAGATACAAATCCAATACTAGTATCTTCTAAACCAACAACATTAGTTTTCGGTGAACTCAACCTCGACTCTTTTGGAAATAAGGAGACAACATGCATAAGTGCAGAATTTACCTCCAAAGTATTTAGATAATGGGTTTCATTACCACTTGTCCTAAGAAAGCAAAATAAGATTTATATGTAAAGGATAACACGACTGATAGTAACTGTACCATATAACTAATATGCTTCACCTAGATATTTCCAAAAATATTCTTGGGTCAAGATTTATTAGTCAGTTATTTAACTTTCAAACGAAACAAACAATCAAATCAAGCATAGATTTCATTTTCCATGAAAAAATAGCAAGCCTCATCTTATTAATCTTTACTAACTGGTTTTCTTTGTATACTTGAAAAAATTTCTATATACCTATCTCGGTGGTATAAGTATATCCACAAAGCATTATATTTTATATACTTAAAAAATATAGCTGTATATTTATATCACTTTTACAAGTATGGAACTGCCATATTTCCAAATCATATTGAATGGGTCAAATCCATTTATAATTAAACATAGATTTCTAAACCTTTAAATAAAAATACTAAATAAAATATCATTATATCTTTATTTATGAGCTCCTTCCCAGAATATACCTTATAGTGTAGAATTCTTTATAAATTAATTTATTAACTATAACACTTTATCAATTTAATTGTTTTTAATTCATTATAGACAAATACATAAATAAACTTTAAACCTTTACCAATAAAATAATTGAGTAATTATTAAAACTTATTGATAAAATAATTGATTAAATTTAAAACGTTAATGAAAAAGTAATCTAAAGAACCATTAAACATCATTTATAAACAATTATTAGATTTTAAAATATCATTGATAAATTATCATAAATAAACTTTTCAAAACAATCATCAATTAAAATAATAATTATATATTCCTAGAGTATAATTAATAAAATAACTATGTTACTTTAAATAGATAATTATTGATTTCAAAGCATCACTAAAAATAAATAAATTTGAAAACATTGTTAATAAATTAAATAATTATTTATTGTCTTTAAACATTCATCAATAAAGAGTAATTAACTTTAAAATAGATGTGGATGGTAATGTTCAATATCCGATCACATATTGCAGTTTACACAATGGTTACGCCACTATCCTAAAGCATCTAAAATAAATTGTAGGCAATCTATACCCTTAGTTTACATCATTATGCTAGAAAATCCATATTAGACTATCGATATTATTCAAATCTTGGTAACATTTATTTAAATATGGCTTAACGAACACAATGACACTTAACAAGCTATCATGTAGTTGAATTTAGCTTTTTAAGTTAACAACCTGCATATACATAATCAGTAACTATGTAACTATATTCAACACTATTTATGACTTGTTAATACACCCTTATCAAATTAGCATATAGATTAAAGACATATAAACATATACCCAAATCTACCAAATCGCATAATGGCGATTTATTCTGCTAATTAATTGTCATGGAAATTTAATTAGTGAAACAATGTCCTATTCTGGTAAATAGATATCTAAACTATCTTATTCAATTTATTTTACCAATAAAGTTTTATTTGGCCAAATAGATAACATCGTATGTTATAATTAATTTTACGATGTTGTTAATAAGAATAACATGATTAAATTTCTATCTATTTCAATATACCATAATTTTATATAGGTTTGCTGTCAATGTGCCGACAAGGAGAAAAATTTAAAGTTGCTTCCCAAAGAGTATGAGATTATCGCCTCTATAGCTTATTGCCATTGACCATGTTTGGCATGACTATTTGGCTTGTTTGATCCATATAGGTAGCTAACCTATATTTGTCGCTAATAGGCTCTTGCCTATCATCATAGTATATTTAAAGACTCCGATAGTTAGATAAAGAGTCGAGGAAGGGATAAAGTCAACAAGGATGTCAGACCCATTATTTTGTTTGCTATTGGTAGGAAACCACTTATACCACCTACGCACCATACTAACTTTATCGATAAGCTTGACATTTATTATTTAAAAATTCTAGATAGCCATACTAATGCTATGGAATTAATTATTATTTAAAAATGCTAGATAGCCATATTAATGCTATGGAATTAATGAGGAACCATGTTCAATATTGTTACACACAATTGCATATACTAGAGATACCAATAGAAACTCAAAATTATTGTAAATTTGGAGATACCAATGTACTTAAATATTTTTAAGGAACGAGATTTAAAATGAATTGACTAGCTCCTAGTAACAACCTAAGGAATTCGATGCACAGATTCCAACAGTAATACATAAACCTGTATTACTTGCCAAAACTGAAGTACCGAAATACCAGATAGTTAATAGAAAAAAATTAGAGGGTGAGATAAGAAAGAAATAATTTTGAGAATAGAAAAATAAGAAGAACCAACACAACACAGAGTCTCACATCGCAGCGGAACAAAATACAATATAGAAATAGTCTTTATTAAGAGCTTGAAAATACTTATAATCATCAGAGTACATCGATACGTCTAGACAGTTCTAATAACATGTCCTCAATACAAGACACAGCAGAATAATATTATATATCATACGTCTAGACCTCTCCAGTACTTCTCTGGACTTCACAATATCCGATAACCTGAAACTATAAAAATCGTTCTGACTCGAGCATTGCAAACTTCAGGACCGGTCTGGTGAACAACGTGAGAAAACTGACTATGTTTATAATTAACAACCCACTTGATTTTAAAGTGACAATCCTTTTTGAAAGAAAGGATAATCGTAAGTCCAAATCTAAACATAAATACGGACGATTTTTACCTTATGATAACCCAAAACATTTTTTTTTAAAACCATATCTTTTCTGATATTATAATAATGTTTAAATCAAATAAATAGCAATCTAGCGGAACTCTTGAATCTCATGCTCAACATACATAGCATACAATTAAAACCGTGGATGCTTATTGAAGATTGAATTTCGATTATGACAAGGTATGGAACAACCTTCCGATCAGTGTACTCTAGAGGGGATACACCGGAGTTAAACAAGAACATCTTGCAACTCAGCCACACTTGACCAACCATTCATTTCGCTTGAATGTTCTGAATATATTGTCACCTTACGGTTGGTATACCAACATAATCATTCCCGGAAGATACAGAAGCGAAAGAAGAACAAAAAATTAATATTCTCTAGATGGAGATAATACACCCTAATTGGGAGCGATCCACTTAACTATGCTTACTGCTCGATTTTCGTCATTTCCCCGTTGATGAGGCCTGAGGTTTAAAATCATCTTTTAGAACATTTGGCTACCATTCACTTGGAGTGCCACATCGCCAGATCTGCCATATAACACTAATTGACGACCACAAAAATACACTATTTGTTAATCTAAGAGAATGTGTCTTCTCCGCCAACAACAGAAATACGTTTGAAGCAATCAATGTATGTGATCCCTTTGGAAATACTTTCTCAAAGATACGTCCATTCAAGTTGTCCTGGGACAGGACAAACCGAAGGCACCCTCCTAACACATCCTAGGAATCACCCTATAGATCAGTAGCGAGAAGTCCTTGCAAATTCGTAGATTCCAACCATGATAGAACTACAGTTTATCTCCAGTTGCAAGTTAGAGATTATCGGCAGTTCTTCCATTTTATGAAGATCAACGGTCTTCAATGCTCCATCTCGATCATCATCTGATATCTTCCACGTTAACGTATTTGTTATCGGAATGGTTTTCGAATATAAACTCAATCCTGGTCTTTCCGTTCCAATAATCGTATAGGTTAGATTTTGATAGTCGGTTATTTAACTATTAAAATAAACAATCATTCAACCATGAAAACAAAAAAAGTGCACTAGTTCAGTACTCAACATCACTTGACCTTTTTATTTTTTCTATTTGTTAATCAAAAACTTTAAATCTCCAATATTTGGAACAAAACTTTTATTTCTAATTTCACAAATAAAATTATACTCAAATACTTCTATTCAACTTACAAAACTTCTTTAAGTTATAATTTATAATATCATTCTCGAAAATACAAATTTCATTTCCCTTAACCACTCTTGTTTATTAAACTAATATCATTTTTGGATAATCATGAAGTCGTTCAAGTTAGGTTATTTTATTTACCTCTCAGACCTTGAGTCAACAACATTCTTATCTTCAGAATAGGTAGAAGTTTATCAAGAAAACTCAATTCCAGTAATTATCCCACATATTCCATTTACCATCCTTTTTAAAACAAGGGTTTAATATCATATTCTCTCTTGGAAATTTTATTTCAATCTTAACGCATTTACTTAATTCAGTATTAAGTAAACTATTATTTAACCTTCTCTATTAACTTTATAATCTTTTAAAAAAACATTATACCCAAATCTTAATTTTTTTATAAATAGAAACCTTCACAAACTTCTAATGAGTTTATTTCAAACCCATTTGGTTATATCTCAATGAAACTTCATCTCTTATTTCACATAACGAATTTAGATCGCATGTGAATTTATATCGCATCTTAATAACTTAACTCGCCTCGCCACTTTAATTCAAACTTGATTTCCATTTTTATTTCTCATTTCACACCTTCATTAGTTCCTAACTGTAAATCAGCAAGAAAATAATTCTCTAAATATCAACCTCGAAGGCCGAAACCAACATTAGATCAATACTCGGAAAATCTTTTAACTCAACCGATCTCCAGTTAGGCTCCAATTCTTTAATTTCATATCTTGGCTATAATTTTATTTACAAACCAATTCCAATAAATCATTCCCTTAATGTCTTTAATAAAAACTTGGGTTTTATAACAACTCCATTTAATTTGGATTTTATAAATCCAATTAAATAAAATTCGAATAAGAAATCATAATTTAAAACTTCAATCTGAACTTAACTTGTGGTATTATTAATATCAATTTGCTTTAAAATATCATTTGATTATAAATATGCCTTATATTTTCATAAATCTCCATTAATATATTTTAAATCCCAAGATTTACCACTTTGATTATTATTAAGTAAATAATAACCGAATAGATAATAATAACTTTTAATACACTCCCATTTTAACAATTAATCTTTGTTATTAATCGTTACGTTAATTTCTGTCACTTGCTTATATATCGTATAATCATAAGAATTATCTTTATAAAATCATGTAACAATTTCTTATAACTTAACAAATAAATAATAAGTATTTATTTCCTTCTTATAAACTTCCATTCAAAATAATATATTTCAAAATCTCTCTTCAGTTATAAAATAAAATTTATAACTTCATTTCTATCAATTTACCTGACGGTAAATCAATCGTATAAAACAATGTATATTTTTAGGTTATCTGCTATTCATTTCTCAACCAATCTTACCCAATGGTTAATACCAAACAAACGTTGAATTTGGATTCAACAATCAATAACCAAGTCAATAATCCAATCATATTGGTTTAACAATTATATAATGATCATATAAAAATAAACAATAAAATTAAGGAACCCAGTTGGATCCCTCCAACCTGTTTTTACCTACATCCAAATAGGTTATCTCAAATAATATCATTCTATTAAATATTCAAAAGTAATTTGAAAAATCAACCAATAACAACAATTTAAACATCCAATTATTTATTTGATATGTTTATATTATTATAAGCGTAACCAATAGGGTAAGTTATCTTGTTTGGAAATAATCGTTAAAATAACGATTGCTTTCCATTAAATTAAACGAACGTTTAATTTAAATCAGTTATATAAAAACTTCAGCATATATTCAAACAATCATCAAATCATCAAATAATTATCCAACATAGAATACAAACATTAAACCCGATTTATAATAATTATAGGTGGGAGAACTAAGTGAGTTAAACCCACCTTGGTTTTATTCTACGTTGAAACGACTTATTTTGATTAAATAAAACGGATGTTTAATTTAATTGAAACTCCGACTACTTCCAATTTCATCCAATCCATCTCCAAAATGCTATGCTCTATGATACGGTTCCAACGCGACTGATTTTATTGAATTCTGATAAAATACGAGCACATTACAGAATCTACAAATATGGATTTAAGACTTAAACTATGTAACCTTTAACTTATTTTCTATTTTTTTAATTTAATGTTAATTAAGTTCTGTAACTATTGACTATAATTATATTTTTAATTTTCGCACGACTAATACATGATTAAGCATGGTTTATATTTTATAATATAGACATATTAAATAAGATCGGGCACGTATAACATACCCAGTTCGAAATGTAATAGCTTTCTCCTTACCCAGTATTACACGTTTCCTTTCACCTGCCCACTTTACTTCCACGTTAAAACTTCCTCAAACTATTTTTTTCTTTTATAAAGGCAAAAACATGCCTATTAAACTCGTTTATTTATTTAAAGCCCGAATCCCAAACCTTACTCAGCAGCCCACCCGTCATGCTTCATTACTTCTTCTCCCATCTCCTTCATTAGAAACAAAATGCAAGCTACATGTATCCAGGCCCGGCCCAGCACGTAGTCCGGAGAGACTATTGACTAGGGCAGCAATTTAACGGGGGGCAAAAAAACATAGGAAAAAAACATTTCGCGTTCGCTCCTCAGCACTCCAGCGCCTCCATTGCAGCAGCCGCCGTGTCTACAGCTAGCATCTCTGATCTTCATCCCACTCTCTCGACAGCTACCTGCCAAGCTTTGTGCTGCGCAACCCCACCAACTTCAAAACTCAATCCAAAGCCTTAAACCCTAAATTCAATTTCAAATTTTATACCCAATGCGGAAATTGGGATCTCTTCCCAAACTAGAACTACTGTGAGTCTCAGAGTAATATTACTTAATCGGTCAGTTTGTATATTTTTTTCCCTCATGATTGCGGTCTTAGCTGATGTTGCTTTCAAATATTCCTAGTGTTGTTGATGTGTAAAACGCTAAATTGAGCTGCCAGTGCTAACATTTAATATTTCATAAATCCTAAGTTGAGTTGCTAATGTCAATTTTGAATCTAATGCTATGTTCTGCTATATTGCTAAACGCTGATGCTAATGTAGTAATTCTATTACTACAATTATATATTTTTAGTGCGGTGCTAAGCACCGTAGTTTGTGCTTCGTGCAACCAGGCCACCGCCGACCAAACACTGTTTGGTCGGCGGTTGCCCATCGAACACGGAAAAAAGTTTTCGTTCGGCGGTAGCCCAAAGCAGAAACTGCGGTGTCCTTATCACCACATTATTTTTATGCGTGAGATACTATAATATTGAATCATAATAATATATTAATAATGCTTGGTTAGCTTTTATAAATTGGATTTGGAATCCGAGGAGCATGATGGAAATGCTAACGATAAATTTAAAGATGAAGACCTAATACGTGAGTTTGCTTTATAAAATGCAAGGAGTTGTTATTGCTGATATAATTAATACGTTATGTTTACATTTTGATTTTCTAGTAAGTAATCAAAATGACTTAGCTGATTTTCATTCTATAATGGAAGTCAAATAAAATAAATCACTTTGTATTATGGTATTTTTCTTTCTCTTTTTTTTTTGGACTAAGAGGCAATAAAAGCTAATATAAATACTTGTTTGACTAGGGCATTAAATGCCCTTGGGCCGGCCCTGCATGTATCTTCCCCCATTCCCGTGACTTTACACGATCCTCCCACCTTCCCTTTTTCATGAATTTTGAAACCATAATTAGCATCGTCTTACCCTCCAACTACTTTCCCTCCCCATCAGCGTCAAACAACTCTCCCCCTCCCACTGTAAAAAGCATCGACGATGCCTTCTAGCCAACCCACGTGAAACCGCGACATCCTTTCGTACCAACTCCCCCTAAAATTTATCAACACGTGCAAAACCCCACTAGGATCATCATCCTAATCTTCAAATTCTGAATCGTTGCAGCCACAACCCTCGAATGCCAACCAAGGCCATCGCCATTATACCGTATACGGAAAAAACTGTTCGAACTCACTAAAAACTAGCACTAGTTTGAAGCTTCTCCACGAAAATGATTCCAAGTTTTAATGGTTTAAAGTTAAAATGTTTTTATTATATTTTGTTAAAGGAGGTCTTGCGTTACTCCATTGCTGAAAACAAAGAAAAGGAAAGGAACAACGATGTATATATAGGAAGAATGTTGTGGAGGCCACGTTGTTTAGGGTATAGGATTCCAGTAAAACGTAGGGTAGCTGTTGCGGGGTGGGATTCTCAAAAATGTGGTTGGCAAGGGTTGAGGATTGGTAGATAAGAAAAAGAAAATTTGGCATGCTAGGCAGGAAAAAACACTCGGGAACTATTAGGTTAAATTAAGTAAATAAGATAATATGCATATTTACTCAATTGACGTTTACTATTTGTATGGCCACACACGAACCCCAAAAATAATAAAAATAAATACACTGTTATGTCTTAATGTTCCGAAACAATGGAATTAATTTTGTTGAATTCCGACTCCATCTGCACAACGACGTTATTTTAGTTTCAGTTATATTCATCGGTTCACATTTAAATTTGATCAGCTGATAAAACAACTATAATTAGCTTCAAACTTAAAATCTAATAATAACTAGTTATACGTCTTCCAATAAATTCGTTTCGTTAAAAACAGAGATCATTTGAAAAACAACTATTTTTAAGGCTTATACAATATCGGTAATATTTAAAATAAATTTTGAAACCATTAAGTTTAACATAAAGTATTATCATTAACTATATCCAAATGGAATAATATATCACTTCAAATTCCACTGATATTGAATTATAACTCAGTATTAACAATTTCGATTTAACCTATATCTAAATTATACAAAAATCCCTTTTTTAATTTATTAAATAAATGTTATCGTTTATAAACGATTTCCATTTCGACTATTTTAAATTTTGATTTAACCATAACTTATAATCAAAAATATGAAATCTAAAATTTTCTCTTACACTATAAATTTATAATCAAATAGATTTGAGCGATTCTTGTTTCATAGAATTCCGACTTAAAACAAATTTTATATATTCAATTGAAGTTCAAAACTCAATATTATGAATTACCGTGTCGTTTCGAGTTCGTTTTAAATTAAATATAAATTTAAACGTTTAAACTTCATTTAATAATAAATTCCATATATAAATCCAATAATATTATCAATATAATATATAAAACAGATTTAAATATTAAATTTAGAATAACAAAAAATTTGGGACGTTACGTTCTTCCGCCTTTAAAAGAATTTCGTCCCAAAATTACCATGTAAGAAGAATGCTCCAATCCCAATTATATTCGAAATCTATTATCAAAATATCTAAGTTTTAGAAATTTACGAAAAATTTGCCAGCACTTACTCTACACTGCTCGATCAGAAAAACTACAACTCGCCATTACAAGCCTCACATAGGTCAAAAGAAAAAGCCAAGCAGCTAACTAACTCAGGGGTATAAAATCAAATCACCCAAAGAATAATGTTAAGGTTTACCTGTTTGTCGGGCAATCCAACATCAATAACCAAGCAAAGCAATTATCAGCTATATCGCTTTCCAACCTGCACTTAACTCCTTTTTCCATGTAATAACAAATAAAAAATTAAATCATTTAATTTCATATTTAAATTTTATTCAAATTAATTATATTAGAATGCATTTCTAAGTTTTTAATTCATTCAATTTCTTTAAATGTTGATGAATTTTATTACCCAATCAATCTAACATCCAAATAACAAACAATACACTATCAACTTTAATTAAATAAGTTCAATTTCCATATTTAATTAACCAATTGATTTTCTAATTAGTTTATTTTTATTCTATAATCCCGATTTTTTATTTTAGTTCAAATCAAATCAATTTAACAACCAATATCTCAATAATTTGGAAAAATTATTCCTTTACTATACAAAATATAATTTGGGTAAAATTATTATTTTTACCCCCATTACAAAACAATATTGTGTCAGTTGTTAGTACAATATAATTCCTGACACTTGAACCGATCAAACAACACAATACAAAACATTTGCATATAGAATTTACAATACGATCTCTCATATATACACACACACACAAACTCAAAATCAATCTTTGGTATTACTAACCCCATCTCTATCAAGTTACGCCACAGAGGCAAGGTTATTACTAAACCACTGCTCTGATACCACTTGTAACAACCAGGGGAATTCGATGCATGGATTCCAACAATAATACATAAATCTGTGTTACTTGCCAAAATAGCAGATAGTTAATAGAAAGAAATTAGAGCATGAGACAAGAAAGAAAGAATTTTAAGAATAGACTGATAAGAAGAACCAACACAACACAAAGTCTCACATCGCAGCGGAACAAAATACAATATAGAAATAATCTTTATAGAGAGCTTGAAAGTACTTACAATCATCAGAGTACATTGATACATCTGAACAGTTATTACTACATGTCCTCAATACAACACACAGCGGAATAATACTACATAGATCATACGTCTAGACTTCTTTAGTGCATCTCTAGACTTCACAGCATTCGATAACCTAAACCTGTATAACTCGATCTGACCCGAGCATTGCAAACGGCAGGATCAGTCTAGTGAACTAGCATGAGAAAACTCACTTAGTTTATAATTAACAACCAACTTGATTTTAAAGTGACAATCCTTTTAGAAAGAAAGGATAATCGTAAGACCAAATCCACACATAAATACAGACGGTTTTTACCTTACGATAACCAATTTTTTTTTTAAAACCATATATTTTCTAATATTATAATAATGTCGAAGTCAAATAAATAGGAATCTAGCGGAATGCTTACATCCTACGCTCCACATACATAGAATACAATCAAAACCATGGAAGCTTATTGGAGATTGGTTTCTGACTATGACAAGTATGGAACCGCCTTCCAATCAGTGTAATTTAGAGGGGATACACTAGAGTTCAACCAGAACATCTTGCAACTCGGCCACACATGGCCGACGATTCATTACGCTTGAATGTTCCAAATATGTTGTCACCTTACGGTTGGTATACCAACATAATCATTCCCGGAAGATACATAAGCGAAAGAAGAACAAAAAATGAATGTTCTATGGATGGCAACAGTACACCCTTACTGGGAGAGACCCACTTGGTGCCAGCCCGATTTTTGTCATTTCTGGGTTGATGAGGCCTTAGGTTTAAAATTATCTTTTAGAACATCTGTCCACCATTCACTTTGAATGCCACATCGTCAGATCTACCAGATAATACTAATTGACATCGATAAAAATACTTTAGTTGTTAAGATAAGAGAAGACATCTTCTCCTCCAACAATAGTATTACGTTTGAAGCAACCAATGTGCGTGATCCCTTTGGAAATATTTTGTCAGACATACGTCCATTCAAGTTGTCATGGGATCGAACAAACCGAAGGCACCCTCCTGCCACATCCTAGGAATCACCCTATAAATCAGTAGCAAGAAGTCCTTGCAAATGTGTAGATTCCAACCATGATAGAACTACAGTTTATCTCTAGTTGCAAGTCAGAGATTATTTGCAGTTCTTCCATTTTATGAAGATCTACAGTCTTCAATGTTCCATCTCGCTCATCATCTGATATCTTCCACGTTCACGTACTTGTTGGTCGGAATGGTTTTAGAATATAAATTCGATCTCGGTCTTTCCGTTCTAACAATCATATTGGTTATATTTTGATAGTCGGTTATTTAACTATCAAAATAAATAATCATTAAACCATGAAAATAAAATGAGTTCACTGGTTCAATACTTAACATCACTTGGCCCTTTTAATTTTTCTATTCGTTAATCAAAACCTTTAAATTTCCAATATTTGGAACAAAACTTTTATTTCTTATTTCACAAGTAAAATTATACTCAAACACTTCTGTTCGACTTATAAAACTTCTCAAGTTATAATTTATAATATCATTCTCGAAAATACAAATTTTATTTCCCTTAACCACTATCGTTTCTAAACTAATATCATTCTTCGAAAATCATGAAGTCGTTCAAGTTGGTGTATTTTATTTACTTCTCAGACCTTGAGTCAACAATATTCTTATCTTCAGAATAGATAGAAGTTTATCAACAAAATCCGATTCCAGTAACTATCCCACATATTCCATTTCCCATCTGTTTAAAAGAAGGGTTTAATATCATATTCTTTCTTAGATTTTTTTTCCAAATCTTAACATGTTTACTTAATTCAGTATTAATTAAACTATTATTTAACCATATCTATTAAATTTACAATCTTTAAAAAATATTATGTGCAAATCTTAATTTTTTTAATGAATATAAA
This sequence comes from Allium sativum, assembly GCA_030737875.1. NCBI lineage: Eukaryota > Viridiplantae > Streptophyta > Magnoliopsida > Asparagales > Amaryllidaceae > Allium > Allium sativum. The sequence continues at coordinate 45,301,589 of CM060921.1, forward strand.
CCTTCATAAACTCCTGATGTGTTTATTTCAAACCGATTTGGTTATATCTCAACAAAACTTCATCTCTTATTTCACATAGCGAATTTGGATTGCATCTTAATAACTTAATTCGCCTCACTACTTTAATTCAAACCTGGATTTCCATTTTGATTTCTCATTCACACCTTCATTAGTTCCTAATCGTAAATCAGCAAGAAAATAATTCCCTAAATATCAACCCCGAAGACAGAAACCAACATCAAATAAATACTTAGAAAATCATTTAGCTCAACCGATCTCCAGTTAGGTTCCAGTTCTTTAATATCATATCTTGGCTTTAATTTTATTCATAAACCAATTCTAATAACTCATCCCTTCAATGTATTATATAAAAACTTGGGTTTTATAACAACTTCTTTCAAATTGGATTTTACAAATCCAATTAAGTAAAATTCCAATAAGAAATCAAAATTTAAAACTTCAATTTGAACTTAACATGTGCTATTATTAATATCAATTTGCTTAAAATATCATTTGACTGTTGGCCTTATATTTTCATAAATCTCCATTAATATATTTCAAATCCCAAGATTTACCACTTTGATTATTATTAAATAAGTAATAGACAAATAATTAATACTAACTTTTAATACACTACCATTTTAACAATTAATCTTGGTTATTAATCGTTACGTTAATTTCTGTCACTTGCTTATATATCGTATAATCATAAGAATTAACTTTATAAAATTATGTAACAATTTGTTATAACTTAATAAATAAATACTAAGTATTTATTTCCTTCTTATAAACTTCCATTCAAAATAATATATTTCAAAATCTCTCTTCAGTTATAAAATAAATTTTATACCTTCATTTCTATCGATTTAATTGATGGTAAATCAATGTTATAAAACGATGTATATTTTTAGGCCATCTGTTATTAATTTATCAAAAAACATTACCAATTAATTAATACCAAACAACTGTTGAATTTGGATTCAACAATTAATAACCAAGTAAATATTCCAATCATATTGGTTTAACGGTTCATATAATGATCATTTGAAAATAGATAACAAAACTGAGGAATCCAACAGGATCCCTCCAACCTGTTTTTACCAACATCAAATAGGTTGCCTCAAATAATATCATTCAATTCAATACTCAGAAGTGATTACAAAAATCAACCAATAACAGCCATTCAAGCATCCAATTATTTAATTTATACGTTTATATTATTATAAACTTAACCAACAGGGTAAGTTACCTTGTATGGAAATAATCGTTAAAATATCGATTTGTTTCGATTAAATTAAATGAACGTATAATTTAAATCAATTATATAAAAACATCAGTATATATTCAAATAGTCATCAAATCATCAAATAATCAGCAAAAATAGCATATAAACATTAAACCCGACTTATAATAATTATAAATGGGAAAACTGAGTGAGTTAATCTCACCTTGGTTTTATTCTGCGTTGAAACGACTTGTTTTAATTGAATTAAATGGATGTTTAATTTAATTAAAACTCTGGCTATTTCCAATTCCGTACAATTTAGCTTCAAAATGCTACGCTCTCCGATATGGTTCCAATGCGACTGATTTTATTGAATTCTGGTAACGTACGAGCACATTACGCAACCTATAAATATGGGTTTAAGATTTGAACTATTTAACCTTTAACTTAACATCTAATTTTTTTTATTTAACGTTAATTAGGTTCTATAACAATTGACTACAATTATATTTTTAATTCATGCATGACTAATACATGGTTAGGCATGGTTTATATTTTATAATATAGACATATTAAACAAGATCGGGCACGTATAACATACCTTGTTCGAAATGCAATAGCTTTCTCCTTACCCAGTATTCCACCCTTCCTTTCACCTGTCCACTTTACATCCACGTTAGAACTTCCTCACACAATTATTTTTCTTTCAGAAAGGCCGAAGCCTGCCCCTTAAAATCTTTTTTCATATATTTATTTAAACGCCTGAAGCCCAACCCTACCTCAGCAGCCCACCCGTCATTCTTCATTAACTCTTCTCCCATCTCCTTCATTTGAAACAAAATGCATGCTATTGATAACTTCCCCCATTGTTGTGACTTTACATGATCGTCCCATCTCCCCTTATTCATGAATTTTGAAACCAAAATTATCTTCGTCTTAATCTCCAACTACTTTCCCTCCCCATCACCATCAAACAACTCTCATCCTCCCCTGTAAAAAGCGTTGACGATGCCTTCCAGCCCAACCATAGTGAAACCGTGACATCCTTTCACACCAGCTCCCAACAAAATTTGTCAACACTTGCGAAACCCCACTATGATCATCATCCTAAGCTTCAAAGTTTGAATCGTTGCACCCACAACCTTCGAATGCCAACTCAAGGCCACTGCCATTATTTGTATACAAAAAATGTTGTTCGAACTCACTGAAACTAGCACCAGCTCGAAGCTTCTCCATGGAAAATGATTTCGAGTTTTAATGGGTTAGAGTCAAACTGTTATTATTTTATTTTGTTGAAGAAGGTCTTGCGTTTCTCTATTACTGAAAACAAAGAAAAAGGAACGAACAGCGATGTATATTTATAGGAAGAATGTCATGGAGGCCACATTGTTTAGGATAGGATTGCAATAAAACGTAGGGTAGCTGTTGCGGGGTGGGATTCTCAAAAACATTGTTGGAAGGCAAAAAAAAAAGTGTGGCATGCAAGGCAGGAAGAAACAATAGGGAACTATTAGGTTTAATTAAATAAATATGATAATATGCATATTTACTCAATCGACGTTCACTATTTGTATGGCCACACACGAACTGCAAAAATAACAAAAATGAATACATTGTTATGTCTTGACGTTCCAAATCCAATGGAATTAATTTCATTGAATTCCGACTCCATTTTCACAATGGTGTTATTTTAGTTTCAATTATATTCATTGGTTCACATTTAAATTTCATCCGTTGACAAAATATTTCTGATTGGCTCCAAAGTGAAAATCTAACACTAGTTATATCTCTTCCAATAAAATTCGTTTCGTCAAAAAACGGAGGTCATTTGAAAAACGACTATTTTTATGGCTTATATAATATCGATAACATATAAAATAAATTCTATAACCATTAATTTATTAAAATTATTATCATCAATTATATCCGAATGGAATAATATATCACTTCAAGTTCAACCAATATTGAATTATAACCCCGTATTAACAATTTCATTTAGCCAATATCCATGTTAGACCAAAAAGTGGTTCTAACACCCAAATTGACTAAAAGCAGAATGAAATAAGATCAAAAGTAAAATGAACACACAGGATTTATAGTTGTTTGGCGAAGAAATGCCTACGTCCACTTGTCTTTCACTATTTTCAGTAATGTAGTTGCAATTACAATGGAATATTCACTGAATTTCTCTCAGAACTCACTTACATTCACTCAATTGTCTAAAAACAAATAATGAAAGAAGATTTGGATTTTCCGGGAGTGCTGGAATTCAGGTTATGAAGGTGGTTGAACTCTCAAAGTGCCAGAAAAAAGATCCTTTTCTTTGTCTCCAAACGGGGTATTTATAGGTGAAAATTCGCTCCGGACCCGATCCGGATCGGAGCCACGTGTCATCCATCCCATTAGCCTCGGGTTCAGATGGATTTCTGTGTTGACATCGCATCAGAGCAGTGGACGTTGTGGGTAGGAACTGGTCATAGCCACTCCAAATAACCAGGCGATCATGCAGGAGAATGACGTGGAAGATGGGTTCGGATCGGAAGAGTGAACAGGAGGGGTGCAGATCGGGGTATCCGATCCGATCCGGTTTTGTCCCAAGGCTAAGTCTTCGTTCTCTTTCACTCTGTTCCGATCTTTCTTCGTAGCAGGTAGCTTTCCGATCCAACTGGAAGTAGGTTGCTCTCCGATCCGAACAGCTGTGCCTCTCTGATTCCAACAGCAATAGTTCACCGATCCGAACAACAAAATTCATCCGATCCGACCCGCTTCAGTGCTTCGATCCGACCCGCTTCTGTGCTTTCCAAGTTCTTCAATGTTTCACATCTTGACTTTGTGTTGCCCAGTTCACAAAGTGGGCTAACATTTTGCCCCTTCAAAGGATGCTTCTGTTGGAGACAGAGCATGCTTTGATTATCATTGCACAACGTCTTCAAGGTAATTTTTCCTTTGATATTCCTTGTGTTTTCATATTCTTCTTCACACTTCAATTTAATTCGCTGCTGAGCTAAAGAATTCAGTTCGGTTCGGATTCCGATCCGAACAGACCCCTTCTTCTTTCTATCTTTCATTGGACTATTGGGCCAAGCTTTGCTTCTGGACTGTCTATCCGATCCGAACGAGGGCTTTGCTACTGGGCTGTCGGTCCGATCCGAATGGGGAGACGAATAGACACTCTACTTCTCTATATAAACCAAGTCTTCTTCCTTCTCTCATTTCCTTTTATTGTTTACCGCTTTCGCTTCGGAACTCCAGGAAAAAGAAATAAGAACTTTTTACTTTTTTCGTGCAAATTTTCGAGCTACATACTCTGGTAGGTTTGAATCCATCGATTAATTCTGTAACAATAGGCTTCAATGGAAATTTGCGGTTAATTTTTAATGATTTGAACATGACTCCTCTCTCGCTTCGACATCGTGTCTCTCTCCTCCCCTGCCGTCGTCGTGGGTGGTTCTACCACTATCTCGAGGCGCTAAGAGGTTAAATGAAGCGTGCGCTCATTGTTAACTGGAGCTTTGGAGAGGGATGTGGATTTGACTGTGGTTGAGGAAGGGGAAGAAGAAGAATAGGATTGAGGGGATCAGTTCGGGTTGGAGTATAGAAGATGGATGAGAGGGAAAAGCAAAGAGGTTCAGGAAGTCGGATCGGGTCGGGGCAAGTAGAGAAAGGGAAAAAGAAAAGAAGTCCAGGAGATCGGATCGGGTCGAAGCAAGCAGTTAAAGAAGGGGGAAAGAGAGCTTACTTAACCGGATCGGATCGGATCGTAAGATGAAGGAGGAGAAGTATAACTACGTGATCTAATCCGAACCGTTAGGGAACTCTACCTCCGAGCCGATCCGATTTTGATTTATGAGTTTCAAGGTTTATCCGAGCCCAAGTCAAGGCCGCTTCCCCGATCCGATCCCAATGAACGCGCCCGAATCGAACCGAAGAACAATCCACCTTAATGCATAAAAGCTCTTATAACAGGCCCAATCAACTTTTGGCATAATCCTTAACTTAATGGACAGTTAGGATAGTGCCTTGCGAACGTAAATGGACATCAAGAATTACTTCAATTCTTTATATTTGGTCAGACTTTTTCGTTGCACTTTTAAACATTTACTTTGCACTTTCCGCATGCATTGTTTACACTTTAGTTTGCACACATACACGGGGGGATACGGACTAATTTGCTCTAATTTGTGCTATTGCTTCTTCAATAGTTTTATGACCATGAGACCTAGACGCTCTTCTAGACTGGCTGAGAAAAAAGAGGCCCCGGAGACATCCAACAAAGTCACTCTCGAGGACATATCTTCCCCTTCGGATCCAGAATGGAATTATGAAGGTTCAGATTACGAGGCTGGAAATCGCGAAAGTGATAATGTGTTTTCGGAGGATGAAGCTTCTCTAGGCTTTGAAGAGGAAGGAGGGATTGGTGACGACCGGGCTCCTGATGAATTTGAATCGGCTGTCATATTGGAATCACCCCCAGATTCTGTTGAATCAACAATCGACAACGATCGACTTATCCGAATTTGTTTCAAGTACGGGATAATGAAAAAGGACACTCTAGTGCCTTCGAGATCTGATCGTCCCCACAACCCTCCGGAAGGATATATGGCAATCACCCGGCTGATGTGCATGGTCGGTGCTATCCCTCCATTTTCTCCCTTCATCGTAGATTTTCTAAGACAAATGCGGATTGCCCACATGCAGTTGCATCCCAATTCTTATGCCTACTTGCACACTTTATACATAGCATACCGTGAGATCTTAGGCATAGAGCTCACTTTCGATGACGTTCATTTCTTCTATAACTTCAAGCATTGGACTCGAGAGACTCCTTCTTTCTGCTATTTTGAGTCTGTTCCTAAGAGGAAGATAATCTCAGTGCCATTCAGCAGTAAAGCTGGAGATTCCAGACTGGAATGGTTTTATGTGAAGCGACAGCCTGGGTGTGCCAGGAGGTGGACGAAATCAAGTAAAGCACTGATTTTCTAAATCTGGGCTCTATACATTCAAGTCATTGCCTTAACTCATTTTTCTTTTCGTTTGCTGTTGACAATCCAAAACAAATATCAGACCAAGTGTTCTTTGACCGGATGCACCAGCTCCTCAATGGCGATCAAAAGTTTCTGACTATTGATGAAGTCCTTAAGGACGAATATCTTCATTTCCATGGGCTGCTATCCGTTTTTCGCAGTATCGGTCATGGGACGGCCCCATACGTATATATTCCTCCAGTGGAGGTAGTCCCAGAAATAGGAGAAGGTTCGGGAGCTCCTACAGTGCCTCTTCAAACATCACCTTCTCCATCTTCTACTCAAGACGACGAATTGGCTAACTTGGCCGGAAAGCATCGTGAAGGGTATACTACTCCTGAGGATACCATTTCTCCATAAAAGTCAACGTCTTCTAAAGAGTCGCCGATTGATGCTTCCGAAGGAGACGTCCCTAGTACTGATGATCCATTATTTCAGGGTTTGGGGGATCTCCCTTTACCTGAAACTATATACACCTCAGAGGATTTTAGGAAGGATCCTTTAGTCTTCACCTCTTCTGAAGAGACCACTCCTGCTAAGGCCAAAGAGCCTGCACGTACTAGTCTAGCTTCGAACTCGGGTTGGTTGTTGGGAAACACACCACTTAGGACACGCTTTACACAATAGCATTAGCATTCATTGCATCTTTCTCTCAGTGAAACTATTGATTCTGAATTTCATTTGTCTTATTGTGCAGGCACGATGTCCCGATCTTACTATGATATCAGAAAGCTCCGCCGCAGCTTGTCTAATCCACCTCAGGATATCGAGTATAATCGCCGCGATGATCGCGGTAGGGAGGAGAGAAGGCCTTATGAACCCTATCGCTCTCGAACCTCACATTCTCGATCTCCCGTTCGGTCGGACCAAGAGAAATATAAAGGTTATCAAAGTCGTAGGGAATAGGACAGGCCACAATCGAAAGACTCCACCTCTTCCCACGAAAAGCGCAGCAGAGAGAGAAGTCCTCCAAAAGATACTGAGTCGCGAAGTAAACGCATGGTCACTGCTACTAAATGGCCTAGGACAGATAAAGAAACAATTGAATCCTCCACACACAGGGATACTGAACTAACGATTCCCGCTCCTCCACCACTAGATGCGGAAACTGCAATCAAGCGGGCGTATTTGGAGGAGCAATTTCCCGAATATTACTTCGAGACTTTGACTTTTTTACCTGCCCTCGAACCTGTTTCTTCTAAGTGGGCAGATGAGGCCAAAGCAAAGATAGATGCGGTCGAAAAACAGTATTCTGAAATGTTCAAATATTCAAGCAACCATTCCAGAATCATCCGTACTCTAATCACGAATGCTGATTCAATGCAAAAAACCGCGGAAGAAGAAGCAAAGGCCTTAAAGAACCTGGGAAAAGATTTGGAGGACACACAGGCCCAGCTCGCTGTTGCTCAAAGAGACGCTTCTAATTTCAAACAACAATTTGAAGACATGCAAAAACGTTATCATGATTTGCTTGAATCTCACACTCAAGAGCGTTCTGAGTTAAAAAAGCAAGCTGATGATGCTAAGTCAGAAGCCGCTAAGACGCGCCTTGCTTACACTGATCTTGAACGGAAAAATGCCGAGTTGGCAAGGAGGAATGCTGAGCTAGAAAAGAAAATTGCTGAATTGGCTTCAAAGTTACTGGAGGCGGAGAACAGAGCTGCCCTAGCGGAGGGCAACATTGAGTGTGCTATCAAATCTGCGGAGGAGGCCCGCAAACAATTGTCAGAGGCGGAGACAGAGATTCAGGGTTTCGGCGAATTAATGATTGAATTCTTCGCACATATCATCCGTCGCCGAAACATTTCTTGGATTGAGGATTATCCATCTACTCTAGTCCAAGTATGGAGTCAGATTGTTGAGTGGGAAAAAGAGGAGCTCAAGGTCGATTCCATCGATGAAGACAAGCTGATGGAGAAATACTTGAGGGATGATGAGCTAGAACGCCTAGCTGAAGGGCGCCGCCTCATTGCTGATGCTATGGAAGAAGAGAGGCGGAGGACTAAACAGAAGAACATTCTCGAGGCTGGTTCCTCTTCTACTGCCCCCGCAACTCCTGAAGTAGAGGGGTATGATCCTGAACACCCGGGAATCCCTCGAACAACTCTGTTATCCCCTATCCTCGAAACGGCATCAGAGACAGCAGTTACCCCTACCGAGAAGTCTTTGGAAGGTATCCCTACCTTTTCTCCTCAATTCGTCAAGGCTATTTCTACCTTTCGCCACGTGATTGAGCAATCGATGAAAAACCCATTATCTTCTCCTGAGTTGATAACTGTTGCTTTTCACTCTGTAGGTATTGAGCCATCCGGAAAGATAGAGGTGACTCAGGGAGCCGCGCCTGGGGCAGAACCTACGGAGAAGGCAAAATAGGGGAAGGACAAGGCTGCTCCTATAGATTTGGGAGAAGGAAGAGAACCTTCTAAGGCTGAAACTCCCCATGATGAAGAAATGATAGCAGCCTTAAAGGATGATGGCGGTGACGTAGGACATAAGGAAGATCCAGAGGTGGCAATAGTCGGGGAGTCGAAAAGCGCAGATGATGTTACTCTGGCTGCAATGAAAGCTGATCAAGATAAACGCTTGCAGCTTAAAGCTGAAGACTTAGACCCTGAAGTCCTCAAGCCTCTCGCAGTCGTGGATGCGGGATCAAGGTTAGTTGTTAAGCTTTCAACTGATCTATTACAGAGGAAATCGCTAAAAAATCTTCTCTTGATTCCAGCGCTCCGCCCTCCGGGAAGAAGTCAACCGATTCCAGTGCCGCATCTTCGGGAAAGAAAAAATCAAAGCGAATCTTGATGGAGGCCGAGAAAGAGGCAAAGGATGCGGAGAAAGCCGCCAAGAAGTCCAAGACTCACTCGAAATCTAAATAGTGGGTTGTCTTGCACTGTTTTAGTATTTGGTAGATCAATAATTGCTGCTGTAAGGGTGGCTCTTGCACCTTCTTTTTGGATGTTTTCCTGTACAAATTCATTCGTAAATAAAAAATAATTCGTTTTCTGCAATGTTTGTTTGTCAGTAGTTCTGTACTTATGTAAAAATGCATGTCATACTATAGTTATGAAATGAAGTTACGGAGGGAGGAAATATGTGCATAAATATATGCCCCCAGTCAATCTCAAAAAATTATTTAAGGCTTAATCAAGCAATCTGAATGCTCCCGATTTTCTGACGGGATTGCATTTTCTGTGTCGTCAATGCCTGTTGTTTTTTCTGGCATTTCTTTTATACTCTCTCTTTCTGGAGAGTTAGATTTTGAGCCCAGCAATCTATTTGCCCCCCGGTCCTTCAGCGGGGAAGGATCTCTTTCTCAGCGCTCAGTCGGAGACGCTTTTATACTCTCTCTCTCTCTAGAGAGTTAGAGTTAAGAATGTCGTTTTCTCATTCTTTTATGTCTTGTCGCACAAATAGTCGTTGTGCTTTTTCTTATGTTTAAACTGTTTTCAACCTTCTCAGGTTTTGAATCATCTTATATTCCATAATCACAACAGAATAGTCGATGAATGTATCTATATAATGCATAAAAGTAAATAACACATGATATTTTTATAGTGGTTCGGCTAAGTCGTAGCCTACATCCACTTTATAGTCCTTTATTCATATCATCAGATTTTCCTAAGGCAAGTCGTGCCTTATTACAGAGTTCATAAGAAAAATAACAAAGAGTACAACATTTCTAATCCAAATATCGCATCAAGTGTTGGGCATTCCATGCCTTAGGGACTTCTTCGCCATCTACGGTCGTTAACTTGAAGGTTCCTTTTTCAAGTTTCCGTTGGATGACAAAGGGTCCTTCCCACTTTGGACCGAGGTGAGGAAGGGATGGAAAGACTCTCTTTAGCACCAAATCTCTTGGTTCAAAAGTCCTAAGGCGAACTTTTTTGTCGTAATAGCGTGCCATCTGACGTCGATGTCTTGCCGCACGCAAATCCGCTTCGTCCCTTTTTTCTTCGATTTCATCAAGAGACTCGAGTAAGAGTGCCCGATTCGTCATCGGATCATAATACGTCACTCGGTGGGAAGGGACTTCAAGCTCTACTGGAATTACTGCTTCTGAGCCAAAAGAGAGAGAGAAAGGGGTATGACCAGTAGCCGTCTTAAATGTTGTCCGATATGCCCACAAAGCTAAGGGCAATTCGTCAACCCATTTTGCCTTTGCGCACTCTAACCTCTTCTTGAGGATGGATTTTATTACCTTGTTTATTGCTTCGACTTGCCCGTTCGACTGCGGATAAGCAACCGCAGTGTATCGCTTGTCGATCTTATACTTCTGGCAGAAATTTCTGAATTCAGTACCATCGAACTGGGTTCCGTTGTCAGTTATAATGGTCCTTGGGATCCCGAATCGGCATATAATATTTCTAACCACGAAACTTATCACCTTTCTCGCCGTGATTTTGGTTAAGGGCTCAGCTTCCACCCACTTCGTAAAATAATCCACAGCGGCTATTGCATATTTCGCTCCTCCTTTAGCAATCGGTAGAACTCCAATGATATCAATTCCCCACGTGGCAAATGGCCAAGGACTCACCATTGATTTGAGTTGGGTCGACGGTGCCCTGGGGATTTTGGCGAATCTCTGGCACTTATCGCAGCGTCGTGAATAATCAGCTGCATCTTTATTAATTGTGGCCCACAAGTATCCATATCGCAATATCTTTTTCGCTAAAGTCTGACCTCCTGTATGATCCCCACACTCACCTTCGTGCACTTCTCTTAGTACACGTTTGATGTCGTCGTGTGCTATACATCGTAACAGGGGCATAGAAAATCCTTGCCTATAAAGAGTATCATCTTGTATGACATATCTGGTAGCCTTGCGAACTATAGCCCTTTTCTCACTCTTCTTTGATGGGAGTGTCCCATTCTTAAGGAAGTTCTTAATTGGGGTCATCCACGACTCCTTCTCCGGTTCCGCTTCGAAAGCGAACTCAATCTCCATCGACTCAAAGCTTGGTGATTCCAACCTTTCAATTGGAATTATTTCAGTCTCTTCTGGATTGTCGGAACTAGCTAGCTTTGCCAGCCTGTCCGCCTTCTGGTTTTCGGTTCTTGGGATATGTATTATATTGTACCGCTCCAGGTTGCTCAATAGCTCTCTCACTTTCTCGAAGTAGGCGATAAGTCGAGGTCCCCGAGCCACAAATTCCTCTCGCACTTGGCAAACAACGATTTTGGAGTCACAGAATATGTCCAACATTTTTACTCCGAGGTCTTTAGCAAGCTTCAGCCCGGCAATCAGGGCTTCGTATTCAGAGTCATTGTTAGTCGCCGAAAATTCTAACCGTAGAGCGTAATATAACGACCGTCCTTCAGGAGTGACTAAGACGATTCTAGCTCCGGACCTTCGGTCGTTCTTGGCTCCATCTGTGTATAGCTTCCATGGACTTATCTTTAACTCATCTTCGGACTTGACCACTTTGTCATTGATCACTTCCTCCTCTGGGATGTTGAACTCTGCTATAAAGTCTGCCAGAGTTTGCCCCCTTATCGACTTTCATGGCTGAAAATTTAAATCAAACTGACTTAATTCTATATTCCATTTGATCAACCTTCCCGATGCTTCGGGTCTCTGCAACACCTGCCTCAGGGGCTGGTCAGTGTATATGGTTATTGGATGAGCTTGGAAATAGTGACGAAGTTTTCGGGATGCGATTAGGAGGCTATAAGCGAGCTTCTCAATCTTTGGGTAGTTGCGCTCTACCGCTGCTAATTTCTTGCTTACATAATATACTGGCCTTTGCACTTTGTCTTCTTCTCGAACCAAGGCTGTGCTAACGGCGTGAGCCGAAACTGCCAAGTAAACAAACAATTCTTCGTGATCCACTGGCTTTGACAAAATCGGCGGTTTTTCTAGTAGTTCCAATAAATTTCGAAAGGCCTCAACACAGTCCGGAGTCCACTCGAAGTTCTTCTTTCCCCTTCTAATCAAATCAAAAAATGGGACGCATTTGTCTGTGGCTTTGGAGATAAATCTACTCAACGCGGCTACTTTCCCTGCAAGACTTTGGACATCTTTAATTTTCCTTGGCTCTTCAATGTTTCTAATCGCTGCTATTTGGCTAGGATTGATTTCAATTCCTCGGGAACTCACAATGAACCCTAAAAATTTTCCCGATGCCACTCCAAATGAACATTTCAAAGGATTCAACTTCATCCGATACTTTCGCAGGATACCAAACATTTCCGCCAAGTCTTGCGTATGGCTGGAGGACTGTTTCGATTTGACAAGCATATCATCCACGTAAACTTCCATAGTCTTCCCTATTTGATTATAAAACATTCTGTTCACCAAGCGCTGATAAGTGGCTCCGGCGTTTTTCAATCCAAATGGCATTATAACATAACAATATAACCCCAAATTTGTAATGAAGCTCGTATGTTCTTGATCCGGCACGTGCATAGGAATTTGGTTGTACCCAGAATATGCGTCCATGAAAGAGAGAAGTTCATGACCTGCTATCGAATCAACAAGCTGGTCAATCCTGGGGAGTGGGAAACTATCTTTTGGGCAAGCTTTGTTCAAATCTGAAAAATCAATGCAAGTCCGCCACTTTCCATTCGGCTTCTTTACCAAGACGGGATTCGATATCCAGTCGGGATATGTCGAATCTCGAATAAATCCATTCTGTTTCAGCTTCTCCACTTCTTCTTTGAGAGCAGCCGACCTCTCTGGGCCCAGCATACGTCTCTTTTGCTTCACAGGCGGATGTTTCGGGTTTACATTTAGTGTGTGACTCATGATGGATGGCGATATCCCACACATGTCAGCGTGGGTCCAGGCAAACATGTCCAAGTTCGCCTTCAAGAAGTCCGTTAGTTCTTTGGCCCGACGTAGATCCAATTGAGATCCAATCTTCAAAATTCTTGTTGGATCAGCTTCATCAATGGGAATTTCCACTGTCGCTTCATTAGGAGTTGCATTTCTAGTCTCTGGTTCCTCGTCTTTTCTGGGATCCAGGTCTTCAGGCGTTCCTTTGGGAAACTTCTTCGGGGTCGATCTCTCTAATTGCTACGCTGAGCCCCCCTTTGGGGGAGGCGAGGCATCTTTACTCTCGATGTTAAGTCCTTTCATCAACATCTTTAATTCGGCAACATAGCAGGCCCGTCCGGAAACTTGATCCCCTCTCATTACTCCAATTCCGGCTTCAGTTGGGAACTTAAGCAATAAACACCAAGGGGCGATGCAAGCTCTGAACTCAGCAAGGGCAGGCCTCCCCAAAAATGCATTATAAGGTGAATCTACGTCCAATACTACGAACTGAAGCATCCGCACTCTTCGGCGTTCTCCTTGCCCCAAGGTCACGGGCAATTCTAGGTACCCCATGGGAGCTGTTGACGCCCCGTTGAAGCCTCTGATCCATCCTTCACATGGCTTCAAATCTTCAGATTCAAGCTTCATCTGATCGAATGACTTTTTAAATAAAATATTAACAGAACTTCCGTTGTCTACTAACACCTTATGAACCAAGGTCGGCCCAATGGTGGTAGTAATGACCAACGGATCATCAGTGGGTGATTGGATCCCAGTATTATCTCTGCTGCGGAATACCACGTCGTCAAACATTGTCTTATGTTGTTTTATGGGGGCGATATCTTCCAAATCATCACCTTCATTCACATCTACGTGCTTGGCAGCATTTACATATTGATCCATTGCTCTAAAACTACGGATTGCTGGGTGAGGTCCACCCACTATGGAGTTGATAACAATTCCCTTGCCTTTTTGCTGTGCTGTGGGCTTGGGAGCAGATTGAATCTGTTTTGGAGCCTGCTCTCCTTGCCCCCTGTCCCTCGGGGCAACCTTATATTCATCTAGTTTCCCTTCGTGCAGCAGCTTCTCAATCACATCTCTCAAATGCCGACATTCATTGGTTGAATGCCCATGAGTTCCATGAAACAAACAAAACTTCCCCATTGCCATTTCTTTCTTCGTCGAGTCGCGAGGTGGCGGTCTTTAATATTGCAAAACATTGTACGTATCCAGGTAAATGTTCTTCAGAGTGTCGTTCAACGGTGTATAATTCTCATAAGTCTGGAATCGGGGTCTATTGTTAGGATCACTTCCCCTATTTCTATTTCTTCTGTTACCGTTCGCATTACGGTTATTGTTGCTGCCCCCGTTTCCAGAATTGTTGTTTTCACCCTTGTTTCCCACATTTACTTCAACTTTTCCGGAACTTTCCCCAGACTGCTTCACGGCGACGTTACTCTGAACATTTTCTTTTGAAGCCGCTTCAGATTTTCTCTTTCGGTTTGCCCTGGCCTCCTCTCGTCTTAAATAAATATCGGCCTTTTCATAGAATATCTCTCTTGTGGAGGGTGTCTTTCCAGAAAGGTAATCTCCAAACTCGGACTCAGGATCGACTCCTTCCTTTAATTCCATCAAGATGGTGGGCTCATGCGGATTACTAACTTCAGTCACAGCTAAGTTAAAACGGTCAAGATATGACCTCAAAGACTCTCCCGGCGCCTGCATAATTCTTGATAATTCAATAACACTTTTAGACTTTCGGGTATGGAGTCGGAACTGATTCATAAAACGTTCGCTCAATTCCCTATAATTCGATACCGAACGAGGGGGAAGTCGGGTAAACCATAACAGCGCCACATCTTCTAAATAGATCGGGAATGCCTTACATTTCACTGCATCAGGAGCAGCAACAACATTCATGAGCCACGAGTATCGCATCAAATGCTGTCCAGGATCAGTTCTCCCATTGTACTTGTCCATCTGTGGCAGGTTAAAACGCCGGGGAAACTGAAAATCGAGGATGTCGTCAGTGAAAGGAGTGTGGCTTCACTCAATTCCATAATCTTCGTTGGTATAGTTCCGGCTCTCGGACATAATCTGGCGTACCATTGCCTGTACATCAGCATTAGTTAGGGTCCGTTCAGGTTCCCTGGCCCTGGTATCCGGGTTCCTTCTGGGCTCTTGTTCAGGAGATGCCCTTCTTCTTTGAGCTGCTTCTGCTCTATTCCGTTCCCTACGCTCCCGGTCGATCTCGGGAGGAGGGGACTGGAGCCTTTTCCCCTGAGTGGGATCATTGTTTCCTAGTGCTCGTGCAGTATCCTCGGGAGACCCCAAAGATCCGAATGTCAGCTGCTCCAAATTGAGGTCGTTCGAGCGGCCTTCGTTCACGGGGCCGCTCTTCCTCGGAAGAAGAAGACTGATCCACTGGTGTGTGACGAACCGGGGATGGGGTTCTATGTCTACGGAGTTCGCTAATTTCCCTGCTCATGAGCCTCATATTTTCTTGCATCATGAGATTGGTGCGCTCGTGGATCTTCATAGCCTCCCTAGTACTCTCAAGCATGTCAAGTAGGCGCGAGAAATCTCCTTGAGTAATGGGCGCGGATGGATTGACCGGATCATTGACCCTGGTGGCTGGAATCGGAGCATTTGTAGGGGCTCAAGTAGAGGTTCCAACATTACCAAGTGACGGGTCGGTTCGGAGATGGGAAATCGGGTCGGGTCGAAGCTGGGAAGCCTGTTCGGGTCGGAGCTGGAAAGCCAGGTCGGGTCGGTGTAGGGCAAGTTGCTCGGGTCGGTTCAGGTTGGGGGAATGCACTGCTTCAGAATCTCCTACCCGGATCGGATCGGAGCTCTCCCCCTGAAGGCGGTTCGGGTTTCCTGTATCGGTTCGTCCTGCTGCTGAGCTCTGCCCACGAGACCTTGTCACGACCGCATTTTGCTGATCTTCGCCAACTCCATTTCCTCGACTAGACTGAACTTCTTTGCCTTTTCCTTTGGCCATGGTTCTTCAACAATCAATTCAACAAATATCCAAGAGCGTCGAAACTTGAGGATTAACTTCTTTGAACTCAACGGTCCAAAAAGTAGAACGATAATCCCGAAAAACGGAGAATTCAGATGGTTCTCAGTGAAAGCACCAAAATGTTAGACCAAAAAGTGGTTCTAACACCCAAATTTACTAAAAGAAGAATGAAATAAGATCAAAAGTAAAATGAACACACAGGATTTATAGTGGTTCAGCGAAGAAATGCCTATGTCCACTTGTCTTTCACTATTTTCAGTAATGTAGTTGCAATTACAATGGAATATTCACTGAATTTCTCTCACAACTCACTTACATTCACTCAATTGTCTAAAAACAAATAATGAAAGAAGATTTGGATTTTCCGGGAGTGCTGGAATTCAGGTTATGAAGGTGGTTGAACTCTCAAAGTGCCAGAAAAATGATCCTTTTCTTTGTCTCCAGACGGGGTATTTATAGGTGAAAATTCGCTCAGGACCCGATCCGGATCGGAGCCACGTGTCATCCATCCCATTAGCCTCGGGTTCGGATGGATTTCTGTGTTGACAGCGCATCAGAGCAGTGGACGTTGTGGGTAGGAACTGGTCATAGCCGCTCCGAATAACCAGGCGATCATGCAGGAGAATGACGTGGAAGATGGGTTCGGATCGGAAGAGTGAACAGGAGGGGTTCAGATCGGGGTATCTGATCCGATCCGGTTTTGTCCCAAGGCTAAGTCTTCGTTCTCTTTCACTCCGTTCCGATCTGTCTTCGTAGCAGGTAGCTTTCCGATCCAACTGGAAGTAGGTTGCTCTCCGATCCGAACAGTTGTGCCTTTCTGATTCCAACAGCAATAGTTCACCGATCCGAACAGCAAAATTCATCCGATCTGACCCGCTTCAGTGCTTCGATCCGACCCGCTTCTGTGCTTTCCAAGTTCTTCAATGTTTCACATCTTGACTTTGTGTTGCCCAGTTCACAAAGTGGGCTAACAATCCAAAGTATATAAAAATCCATTTTTAAATTTATTAAATAAACATTATCTTTTATAAACGATTTCCATAGCGACTATTTTAAATTTTGATTTATCCATAACTTACAATCTAAAATATGAAATCTAAATTTTTCTCTAACACTAGAAAATTATAATCAAATAGATTCGAGCGATTCTTGTTTCATAGAATTCCGACTTAAAACGGATTTTGTATATTCAATTGAAGTTCAAAACTCAATATTACGAACTACAGAATCGTTTCGAGTTCGTTTTAAATTAAATATAAATTTAAACGTTTAAACTTTGTTTACTAATAATTCCATATATAAATTAAATAATATTATCAAGATAATATATAAAACAGATTTAAATATTAAATTTTAAATAACCGAAAATCTAGGACGTTACACTCCCAATCATCCTATGCGTAAAATGATTGCAGATGTGTGATGGATTGTCAACTTTATTCTATTTGGAAGGTTTATAGTAATCTACGGATAAAACAATGGGGTGTTTAATGGGAAATCCACCTTTGTATAAATAATTGAACATCAAGGGGTTGGATATTCTAGATGATAAGAGATGGGTAATCCAGTGGATAAAATGTGGATAATCACTTGAATATAATGGGGAACCACTTATGCTTAAACAAGTAGATAACTTGTATTTTTGTTAGCATATTATTAACTATTAAGATATAAAGTTGTAAAAACCCGTGACTTCCCCGTGAAGGAAAGAGCGGATAGTTCGAGAACAAGCCACAACAGAACGCAGACGGGAGAACATTTCATTGTTAATTACAACAATTCCATCAGAATACAAGAATATAAAGAGTATAAATGAATATTACACAGAAATATCAGAGATTTAATTTACATTTAAATACATAGCAGTGGAAAATAATACAATACACAACTAGAAGTAATACGCGGATACAAAGCCTTCCGAGTATCGTTCCAGCTGTAAATCAGGATCCTATGAATATAAATCTGCAAAACCAAAACTACTAGCTGCCCATGTCAAAATAGGGGAACCCAGAGTTTAGGTTAAAACAATAAACTCCAGGTCAGTCATGTGACTGGTGTGAGAACTAAAACAGTTATTAGTCTTTATTTTTAAAGTTAGGTAAATCAAGGGACCACGTCGTATGACACGGAACGGGTATCCTCCCAAGAATACCAGTGCATAAAACAACAGCACAATGCTAAATAAAGAAAAATGAAGCTATTATAAGACCCAGTTCCCATCACACAATGCAACGCAAGCCGGAGGATAGGGTTTTTACCTTATAATAGTCAAGAATGCTTGATACGTTTAAAACAAATCATTTACTATTACTATAAGTGTATAGTGTATAAAACAACTTCAAATCATAAATATCAATCATAGGCGGCATAAGCGCCCCATCCCACTATGTCGCCATACTAGGCTCTACAAATAAAACCGCAAATGTCACGTATTTGGAAGTTGGATTTCCATCTATGAACCGAGGCAAAAGATAGTCCTCACCGATTCGAGACAATCTAGCCCATGTCTCAGGATCAGAGCTCGAGTGACCCTTGGAGCGACAGGGCCGGTCCACCGATGTGGATTAAAATTTCTGAACACTGCGTTTCCCCACCCTTTGGGGCGTAAGTGAGCCAACAAATGACTCCATCAGACCCGGATCATCCGATCAAACCGAGGCGCCTCGCAACAGCAACAACCACATAAGTCAAACTCGTCACGGCGTGTAAAACTACTGACGCCACTTTTTAGCTAGAAGGAAACGCATGCCCTCCCTGAGGTCCGTCTCCCGTTTTTGGTTCATACCGGGTGTGAAACTCGCGAAGTAAACGTTACACAAAGCTACGCCACAAAGGCCGTGCTTTGATCATCCACAATACTTTGCTTTTCAACAGATGCCTTGATCATTTGCCACTTAGGCATGCCACACAGGCAATTCACTCTATGAGTTTGATATCCATCAGTATATAACCCCTGAGCCCGTACGTCACAGAGAAGGGCATTAAGCAAGGGAATAAATTCTCCGCCGCCAAACAGATATATATTGAATAGAAATCAATCACACAGACTAAAATCCAATGTCAGACACATAGTCCATCTACATGTTCGTTCTGGGTCTGAACGAAACCGGAGGCACCTAGTACCCCGCATATCCATCGATCTCCAAGTACGTCTGGACGATCACCAACTGTTTCCATCTTCTTGGGTGTACATCCCAATCAAGATCATCAGTAATCACCCAAACGACATGAAGACCTCCGGTCTTCCACCACCGTCTTCATCTTCGACTTATCGTCGTATCAGTTATTCAGAATGGGATAAACCCAGTCTTCCTGAATAACTCGCGTATATTATAAAAAAAGTGTTACACAAACACAACATACGCCTCATTCCAATTCATCAGTCACTAACCGTAAATTAACAAGAGAGAAATTCCCCAAATATTAACCCCGTAGGCCGAAACCAACATCAGATCAATATCCCGAAAATCATTCTTCTTAGCTAACCGATAGTTAGTTTCTAACTTTCACATTCATAGGGAAAGGTTCCCATTAATTTTATCAAAGATAAATTCTTTTAAATTTATTCTTTAATCTGCTTTTGAATATCAATTCAAACTAGTCGAGATTAGCGAACCTTACCGAAGTAATCATTGGTTTTAATTTCCCAATCCCAACCTATTCATCCCATGAAGTAAAACGGGTCTTACTTCATATCTAACACCACGGTGTTATCGGTAAATTTAATTACCATTTCACATTTAAATCTAATTAAAGATTTAACTATCGCCTGGAGCAAAACTGGTGATACTCCATTCTCGATCCTTTCAATCTAATTAAAGATTCATTAAAACTCCACTTAGTTTTAATATGTGACTGGGTTGAAGAATCAGTGTCATTTAAAACACGGTTCACGATAAACCCAAAATCACATCACATTTCAATCAGTCCCTAACCGTAAATTAGCAAGTGAGCAATTCCCTAAGTATTAACCCCGAAGGCCGAAACCAACACCAGATCAATACCCCAAAAACCATTCAACTTAACTAATCTCCAGTTAGTTTCTGATTTTCTTAACTCCTTTGGGTCTAAGAACAATATTATTGAAGATACCGTTCACGACAACCCAAAATCACATTCCATTAATTATCGGGTTAAAGAACAAGTGTTATTTAAAACAGTGTTCACGATAAACCCAAGAATCAATTCGAATTCAATTCCAATTAAATATTATTTAATTGGTACACTTCATTAAATCTAAATAAAAAGATTTAATCTTTTCTCAACTGGGTTCAAGAACAGTGTTAATAAAGACACCATTCACGACAAACCCAAATCACATTTGATATTAAATACAAGGCTCTAAATAGAAAATCTACCGGCTTATATTCAATATCAAATTCTACGACTAACAAATATTGTATTGGAAATAACGATATATATATATATATATATATATATCTTTCAAATTTCCATAACAACATCTGTATAATCACGAAATCCAACATCGAACTATTCTGAAGATGATTTCGATTCAAATCCATTCCAATTCAATTATTGGAAATCCTGGTTATTTTCAAAACCATTTCAAATCCAATTTATTTATTTTAAAAATAAATAAATTATTATTCTAGTTCAAAACTAGTTCATTTCGATAAAAATCTATTTTTATCTTTTCAAATAAGGAGTTTTTCATCTCGATTTTGCCCAAATCATTTATTATGATTTTACACAAATTATTGATATTTTTAATAATTTTATCAAGGCCCGTACAGTCGATTTCCATCAACGGCCATCAAACTGCACTTACAGCGACCTTTTCCAAATTTGATTTGGACATAATTCCAAATCCAACCGTTAGATTTCAAATTTCTAATATTCGTTAGAAAGCTCTTTTCGATACGAACCCAACGGTTCCAGTTTTAGGAGAATCCGACGGTCAGATCTCCCGTAATATCCGTTCGAAGTCAATGGTCGAAATTCCCAAACTGCCGCGGCGCGGCGCATTCTATTCAGGCCATTATATTATATATATATAATATATATTTCATCGATTTCAATTCAAAACGTGTTTTATAAATCGTTTTAAATTCATTTTCAAAACGGTTTCAACTTCATATTCAATTTCAAATCAAAATTGAATATTCCCTTTTAAAATCGATTTAAATTCATTTCAAATTGATTTCAATTCAAATTGATTTCTAATTCAATTTCAGTTCGTTTTCAATTTAATTCAATTTCAATTCGAGTTCATTTCTATTGGATTTCGATTTGAATTCATTTCTATTTAGTTTCAGTTCGAATTTCAATTCTTTTCAAAATATTAGATTTTGAAATCACTTTCGATATTCATTAAAAAATGAATAAAATCGATATAAATATCATTCACGTCAAAGTGGTGTCAATCTAATCAACACGGCTTCATATATTTCTATTTCCAGATATTCTATTTCAAATATTTCTATTTCAAATATTTCTTTTTTTTCAAATATTTCTTTTTTTCAAATATTTCTTTTTCAAATATGGAATGAGGCCCAATCAATTACCATATAATGTTAATTATATGGATTTTATACAACACATGTATACAATAACAACGATGAATAATCAACCATCATCCAAAGTGCATTCTACACTGTATAAGCATCAAATATAAATATTCAATGCTTATAACAGTCTGTCAATCAATCGATCGACATACAACTAAACAATCGGGATTAGTATAGGTCCAAAATCATCCCAATACTTGTGTGGGGTTTCAAACAATCAAACACAGATTTTATTTGTGCAGTTGGGCAGTGTGTAAAATTTATCGTCCCAATCAATATCAGTCAAATGTGTGTATATAAACAAATCGTCCGATTTGTTTATTTTTATTTCATTTCATATACACGTTAAAAATTCTATTTTTAACTATAAAGTATTTTCCACTATAAAATATTTTATTTCAACTATATAAATATTTTATTTCATTTCACATCACACAATCAACTACACATCAAAATCAAACAAACAAGCATACAAGCCGTCCATGGTCTGTGGACGACGGGTGTTGGGTGCTACTAAACACCGTCTGCATCCTAGTATATATTTCAACTAGAAAAATAAATTAAAGGTGAGAAATTCTCACAGAGGATTACACTCTGCCGTGCTTTGCTGTTGAACTGCTGAACCGTCTGGATCGGTTGAAATTCTACTACAGTCCATTTCACGCTATTCAAATATAAAAATATTATATTTTTATCACTTCATTCAATAAATAAAAATCTTATTTTTATTTCTTCTTCATATATGTTTTCGACACTTCATTCTATATAAAAATTATATTTTTATATTTCTATTTCATATTTAAAGATCGAATTTTTACCTTACTACACATAAAAATCGAATTTTTATTTCATCGCTATAAAAATCACATTTTTACTTCAACATAGATATAATAAAAATCAGATTTTTACTTCGCTGCATATATAAAGATCAAATTTTTAATTCGCTACAAGTATAAAAATCATACTTTTATTATCTATATTCTATAAAAATCATATTTTTATATCTCCTACATAATAAAGATCGAATTTTTTTATCCTACTGCACTTATGAAAATTATATTTTCATTATTTCTATAAGATAAAAATTATATTTTTATTCTCTTCATCCTCGCTTTCATACGATTAAAAATCGTCTTTTTACTTAGTTAAAAATCTAACCTTTTTGTTTTCAAAAATCTCAACTTTTTGTTTCTAAAAATTCTATCATTTTGTTCTTTAAAAATTATATAAAAACTGATTTTAAATTTATGCAAAAACTGATCTTTAAATTTATAAAATCAATCACATAGAAAAATAAAAATAAAAATATATATATAAAAAAACTTACAGCTTTTAGGGTTTAATCGCCGGAGAATCAGAGGAGGGCTGGGGCGGTGCGGCCAGTCGGAGGTAGGCATGGGAGTGGATCATCGGCTGTCGGAGGGCGTGGGGGAAGTGGGTCTTCGGGTCTGGGGGAGTGCGGTTCTAGACGAGAAGAGAGAATAGAAGGAGGAGGCGGGGCTGGTGAGGGCGTTGGTGGCAGGGGGAGGGGATCGCCTGAAGCGGCGGTTGAGGGGGGGGGTTTCGGTTTCTTAGAAGGGAGGAGGGGGGTCGCGGTAGAAGGAGGAAGTCGGGGAAGAAGGAGGAGGTCGGGGAAGAAGTGCGGCGGCCCCGCCCTGAGCGGTGACGGCGGATCCCCCACCCTTCGATCCCTTTTTTTAACTTTTAAAATGAACGGGGGCCTGAAGGGAGAGATAAAGGGGGAAAGGAGATTTTTAATTTTTTATTTATTTAATTATTTAAATTTCAAAAAGTTGACTTTTTATTTCGACCTCAAACGAGGACCACCGCTTGTCGTCCATAGCGTATTACCCCCATTCCGAACACAATGGGATATGTGTAACACCCCGCCTCCGCCAGAGTGACTCTTGCAAGCACTCTGACTTTGGAGGGGCGTTTGAATCAGGTAAACATGCATAATGATATATCAAGGCAGAACAAGAACATATGTATATATGTAATCAGAGTAAATAACATAGATAAAACAGCGGAAGATTTTAAACCATTTCAAAACAAGTCTGGTACAACATAATGTCAATTTTCCAAATAAACAAGTCTAGATAAAAACAACATCACTGAAAAACTGAAATACATAAGTACTATCCCCAAAATAAGTGATAACCATAGCTAGCTTCATGTCAAGACCGTACATGAGCTAAAATCCCACAAGCAAGCGATCAGAAATCCAAGCTAAGCTCCAATATTCCCACCCTGAGAACCTGGGGGGGGGGGGGGAAACGGAAGAAAAGAGGCGAAAGAAAACAGGTCAGTCAAAAAGACTGAGTAAGCCCTACTACAATCAATGTAAACTGGTAAAGTTAACTGGCATGAGCAGCAGGGATGAACATAAGGATAACAACATACTAGCATGATGATTAATTAACAAGGTAGATAAAGGTGTCATCGCATAATCAGGTTTAAGGTTTTTGCACCACAGGTGTACTAGCAAACTAACATGACTTGAATAAACAAGTATTGATCCCTTGGCCCAAGCTTTGGCCCAATAACATGTAGTGGCCCCAATACGAGGTCCAAAGTGTAAACAAGAAGTGATCCCCAGGCCCAAGTTTGGCCCAAACATCATGAATGACCTAAACCAAGGTCCAACTAGCACGGTCTAGTCGATCGGCTCCCTATAAGCCTAACTCGTCAAGTGTCGGTGTCATACGGCCCAACTACGATGTGTAGCTAAACTGTGCTAGGTCCACCCTAGGGTGTATCAAGTCCTAGGGTGTCAACCACTGACACAAATCAATGCACGCACAGTCTAAACCTACTGGTGCCCGTGCCTGCTTTTTCAACTTCGGACCATGTGCACGACCATGGCCCGCCTGAACCTACACCGGCACACCTACTCAGCCGTCGTTTTGGTCGCTTACATGGCATCCAGTAATCGTGCCCCTCCCTAGCCTAGTCCCTAGGGTATCATGATACAACTAAGAGGGTTAATGGTGCAAAGGACCACGTAACTAGGGTTTCCTTAATGGGTTAAACGTGGTCAACCCAACCCATTCAAGTACCAAGTTGGTTAAGTGTACCCAAGGTTCATGACTTAACCTTACCAACCCATCGTGTTTAATTGGTTAAGTATTCAAGCGGTCCATGACTTAACCCTAATCATGAGGCATTAATTAATTTAATGCGCCTTAACCTCTCACATTAGACTTTGTTGCGGTTACTAGTTAAGCCGGCCGGTTCCGGGTAGCTTTACACCACAACTTGGTCTAACCTCGGGTTCAAGGTACAACATGAGCAACTTCTCACATTGGGTCCTATTGTTTGTAGCAACTAGTTAAGCCGGTCGGTTCCGGGTAGGTTTACGCTACAAACTCAACCCAACCTCGAGTTGGTCACACTTATCTTTTCTAAGTGTCATGTCCATCATGTTTCCAAAACATGTTACAAATTTTCAAGCAATTGGGTAGACCTAACTTAATAGGTAAATTCCCAATGGGTAGACCTAACTTAATAGGTAAATTCCCAAGCTTATGTTTTTATGTCTTTTAAGTTTACCTAACCCCAAACGCAATCCCATCGCTTACATATCGCAATAGCGCATAAAGGATAGAAAGAGGGAACTTGGCATAATCATGACATAAAGGTGTTGAAGCCACAAGTTCAAAATGGTGGCATAAGAAATGTACATATGTTCATATACTTGCATATTACATTTTTAGGCCTCAAAAGCATGCACAAAACCAAACTTGGCATATTGGTGATACATGGTGCTAAATGACATGTAGACATGGCCATAAGTTCGCATTTAGCCTCACATGCAAGTTATCATAAGAGATATGATAACTTACATGTTGCCAAAATGCAACCTTTAGCATAAAGCTTGGAGCTTTATGTTCATATACTCAAGATAAGCTTGCATAACATGATAACATGAACCAAGTGATCAACCCAAACTTGCATAACATAACTTGCATATCATATGACAAACTTGCATATCAAACTTGCATAACATAACTTGCGTATCAAACTTGCATAACATAACTTGCATACCAAACTTGCATAACATAACTTGCATATCAAACTTGCATAACACATCATAGTAAACTTGCATATCATGGCAAACTTTCATATCATACATTTAACTTTAGAGTTTAAGTATGAAAGTAGAATAGGGCTTACAATGCTTAGGAAATATGACAAAGCCCTTATGCAACCAATTAAACCCAAAATGCAAGCTTTAACATAAAAACCCTTGAGCCAAAATGATCAAAACTCTTTCTTTATGATGCAAATGTAGAAACTTGACTTGAATACAAGCTAATGATGCTCATACAAGTTTGAAAACACTTGTATGCATGGAAAATCACTTAGAAATTTATTTAGGAATTTTATGAAAAGAGTGGAGGCCATGAGAGGATTGATTTTGCCATAGTTTAGTTACTAGAATGAATAATGATGATTTAGGGTTAGGTTAGGGCCTTATTTATAGATTAGGCAAGTGTTTTAGGCCATAGGATTAAACCCTAGTTGCAATCTCAGCCCTTAAAACCGAATCTGGCCCCCAAGCTCAACACAATCTCAAAATGGTGCACCAGGCTAAACAGCCCGGCTGGACCAAGTCGACAGCCAAGTCGACAGGGCTGTCGACTTGGGTCCAACCAAGTCGACTCCCAAGTCGACAGGGCTGTCGACTTGGGTGCTCTGGCGGGAATTTTCCCGCCTGGCCCAAACTGGCCCAAATTTCCAATTTCAAACTTGAATTTGAAATCTATTTTTACTTAGAAATTTTCTGAAAACTTCGTTGGGCCTTAATCGGGTCATACGGACTCCGATTTTCGAAAACTCGGACTCTATTTCGCGTATTTTTCCGAGATGAACGCAATGGCATAGCCCGTTTCCCTTGATTCAGGTTTTAGAAATAAATTCTGCCTCGATTTATGTTATAACAGGTTATTTAAAATTCGGGTTGTTACATTCTCCCCTCCTTAAAGGATTTCGTCCCCGAAATCTTCAAGTTAGGAAGAACGTATCCTACCATCCAATCATCCATCTACTCAAAACATCATCCACGAGCAGTCATTATCCTTACATGATTCTAAATGTTGTATGAACATATGCAAAGGTGTGTGTATATGTACTTATCTAATGTAAATATCATCAATGCAAATTATGTTAGTGAAATGAATCCATATGTATGCAATTCCTAACATAATGTATAACATCTATATGTGTGCACATAACATACATCCATATGCAACATCCATGTGATAACACAAAAATTTTCATCCATGAATAAGCATAAACACTCATGCATATGCAATATGAGGAGTGTGTGAGCCGATCTAGTGCCTAATGTGTATAATGCATCCACGAGTAACCACTTGCAAACACTTGCAACCACTTGCAACCATCAAGCATAACATGTCTCAAACACATGTTTCATTCAAAGGGTTTCTACCTAAGGTTCTCATGACAGGATTAACATGATAAACTAGATAATCAAGACAAGCATGGATAGCAAAAGATATGCTACAAAGAGAGCAAGATATACTCCACTTTCGGATTACAAGAAATCCCTTCCTAACCCAACCCATATTCTATAAAAGCCCAAAAGGTTTAGTCAACCTAACGGACCCCTTCAAACCTCGGCATGTATTACTAGCAAATAAGTCATACCTCCCGACAGAAAATAGGACCGAAAATGGGACCGAGAGGATATACATAAAAAGATAACATGCGAGTAAGTTCCACCGGAAAACAAGGATCAAGGATATACTCTTAGAAAGAGATATGATGCGCGTATCTAACCTTAAGTCTTCTAAGTCACGTTTCCTTGAGCTTAACTCCACTGTGCTTTGACCGTCTTTTACCTCATGATTTCTTAGCTTCTTAACTCTTATTTCCAAATATGAGTTGGAACCCATTTCATTGTCGCCTCTCGTCTTCCTCTTTCACTTACTCTTCTATCATTCTTGGCTTAAACATAAATATGACCTCATGATTTCATGCAAGCTCTCCAAAATTCACTAGTGAATCCTGGATCTCGTTTACTTACCATAAAGTATTCCACGCAGCAGAACTTTTCTTGAAAATACCAATCCACGTTGCCAATGAACCATCCGCCTGCGAATGATAGGCCGTGCTTAGATTCAGTTGCTTGCCCATGACTTCTCGTAGACTATCCCAAAACTGGCTAGTGAAGATTAAGTCATGGTTACTAACTATACTTTAGGAAACCTCGTGCAACTACTTTATTTCTTGAAAGTAAACTGTCGCTGGCTATGATGCAGTCCTTTCGCTCTTTACCGGAGTGAAATGAGCGCTCTCCATGAGTCTACCTACTATGACCCACATGCTCGTATTCTCTTTCCTTGACCTAGGCAGTCCATCCACGAAATCCTTCGTGATGCTTTTCCCTCTTCCATTGCGGGGACCTCCAACGGATATAATAGCCCACCGGGCTTTTATGACTTGGCCTTTAACCTGTTGGCACAACATGCACCTTGGGACAAACTCGGCCACCTCCTCGGGTGATGTGCATCTTCAAGAACCTTCTTTCTCTCATCGCGTCTTAGCCATCCCTTGTTATCTATGGCGAGGTGTCTTAACATCTCGCCTCGAATCAACTTGTCCTTGATCTAGACTTAACTGCGGGTCCTCCTTCTGTGAAGTCCCTACTTGATCCAGAAGGGTAGGTCTAAACTCAAGGGACGCTTACTAACTAACTAAACTGAGAGAACTTCTTACTTCAGTTGCATTCCTTGGAGTCTTCCAATCCTGAACTGCAACTACTTTAGCGGGATCCACCGCTAAGCCTTGCTTAGGAACTATGTGCCTAAGAAATCTAACTCCTTTTTCTCCAGAATGACACTTGGAGAACTTGGCCTTCAGCGGATGCGCTCTAAGCGTATCCATCACCTCCACGAGATGCCTTGCGTGCTCTTCCTCATCCTTGGAGAAGATCAGAATATCATCTACGGGGACCACAACAAACTTGTTCAAGAACTCCCTGAACACCCTACTCATCAAGCCTACGAGGTAGGCGGGGGCATTAGTCAAACCGAATGGCATGACCAGCCATTCTAAGAATCCATCTGGAGTTCTGAACGCAGTCTTGCCTATACTATCCTCAGCTACTCTGAGCTGATGGAATCCAGTAGCAAGATCAAGCTGAGAGAAAACAGAAGCACCGACAAGCTGGTCAAAGAGATCATCAATCCTCGGTAACGGGTATCTGTTCTTCTTAGTCAGCTTATTCAACTCTCGATAGTCAACACAAAGTCGGAGAGAACCATCGGCCTTGGTAGCAAATACCACAGGCGCTCCCCATTCAGATATACTTCGTCTAATGAAGTTCTTCTCAAACAACTCCTTGACTTGCTTTCTTAACTCTCATCTTGCGGGGCCATGTGCCTCACCGGCCACGAAACTTTCTTGGCATTATCAACCAGATAAATGCGGAAGTCTATCTCTCGTTTAGGGGTAACCCCCTTCACTTCACCCAAGATATCAAGATATTCTCGGACCACCCTCACCGACTGCAAACTATTGATAGACGAGTCGAGGGGTTCAAGATAACACAACATGACGGGACTCATAGGGTTACTAGAAATTTTTAGGGTATTACCGAGGCGAGTCATGAGCCTCTCAACCCTATGCTCAAAAATCAAGGATGGCTCCACAACTAGACAACCCATCCATGCCCAAAATCAACCCATACCCGATGAAACCGAGAATATAAGCATCACACGAGAATTCAAATCCACCTAGATAATAGACAAATGGGCGGAACCCCCAATTGGATTTGAAGCACACACGGGATCATTAACTAGACTAGTACTTAGGTGCAAACTTTCAGCTAGATCAGACGAGATAAACTATGCGATACACCACAATCAAACAAGGTACGAACTGGGAAAATCAGAAATATATACAAGACTTTCAACAGAAATACTACCTCGATCGGGAACTGGAGCGGCATTGAGAGCATGAACTTGCCCTCCCGAAGGTCCAGCACGCTGGGTCTGACCTTGGCCTTGCCCTCGCTTCTTCGGGCAATCCCTAGTGAAGTGTCCAAACTCACCACAATGAAAGCATTCGCCATCCTTCCTTTTCCTCTTCTTACATTCCTTAATAAGATGCCCAACTAAACCGCAATAATAGCACTTTCCCTTTTTGTTATTGCCCTTGTTGTTGTTCCCCTTGTTGCCTTGACTCTTGTTCTTGTTCTTATTGCCTTGACTGCTCTGACCACTTGGATTACCCTGATTTCCTTTCCACTGGGAATCAGTCTTCTTGGCTTGAGTATCATTCATCTTGATCTCCTTCTTGTCACTCCTATTCTCTTCATTGAGTAGGGCCATATTCACCAAACTCTCGAAAGTTGCCCCCAAGGGTATATGAGTCATGGCTAAACCATATAATGGCTCATTTAATCCTAGAGCAAAGTATAGGGCCTTCTTCTGAGCTGTGTTAACCAAGTCTAAACCGAACCGAGCAAGTTGATTAAACTTATCTATGTATTCCCTAATAGTCATGTCCCCTTGCTTCAGTGATAGGAACCTTAGTCCGAACTTTCCCCGAAAGTCATCCCAAGTCTCAATTGGCCTAGTAGCGGTGGTGACCACCCACCAACGTGCAGCTTCTTCCTTTAGCAACCACACTGCTAATAAAACCTTCCTACGGTCATCTATGTCAAAAATGGTGAAAAGATCTTCGGTTTCTTTCAACCAATTCCTTGCCTCTACATAAGTCTCGGTTCCAAAGAAATTCTTGCAACCCATCGCCTTAAAATCTTGGCAAATCTTTGCGAAGTCAGTTTGAGGAAGCTGAGGGGGAGGAGGAAGAGGAACCTCAGCGACATGAGGAGGAGGAGCATCAACTACCGGAGGAGGAGTAATATTTGCGGGGCCGGCTTCGGTCGCCCTAGCCTCCAAAAGTCTCCTATACCAAACAGGTACGTGTACTCCCTCCGGAATGGCAAAGTTATCGGCCATACTGAAAACGAAGAAAAAGACAGATTCAGAATGGAGAAAAACGAAGGAATTTTGCTAATGGCTTTTTGGGGAATAGCCTTTAAAATAAACTAGACTTTTCTTTGGAAAATACTTTATACTTGGTTTTGAAAATAGTTTTTCAAAAAGTTTTCTAAAAACCTTTTTGTTCCTTCTCGTAAACCATATGCTCTGATACCAAATGTAACACCCCGCCTCCGCCAGGGTGACTCTTGCAAGCACTCTGACTTTGGAGGGGCGTTTGAATCAGGTAAACATGCATAATGATATATCAAGGAAGAACAAGAACATATGTATATATGTAATCAGAGTAAATAACATAGATAAAACAGCGGAAGATTTTAAACCATTTCCAAACAAGTCTGGTACAACATAATGTCAATTTTCCAAATAAACAAGTCTAGATAAAAACAACATCACTGAAAAACTGAAATACATAAGTACTATCCCCAAAATAAGTGATAACCATAGCTAGCTTCATGTCAAGACCGTACATGAGCTAAAATCCCACAAGCAAGCGATCAGAAATCCAAGCTAAGCTCCAATATTCCCACCCTGAGAACCTAGGGGGGAAACAGAAGAAAAGAGGCGAAAGAAAACAGGTCAGTCAAAAAGACTGAGTAAGCCCTACTACAATCAATGTAAACTGGTAAAGTTAACTGGCATGAGCAGCAGGGATGAACATAAGGATAACAACATACTAGCATGATGATTAATTAACAAGGTAGATAAAGGTGTCATCGCATAATCAGGTTTAAGGTTTTTGCACCACAGGTGTACTAGCAAACTAACATGACTTGAATAAACAAGTATTGATCCCTTGGCCCAAGCTTTGGCCCAATAACATGTAGTGGCCCCAATACGAGGTCCAAAGTGTAAACAAGAAGTGATCCCCAGGCCCAAGTTTGGCCCAAACATCATGAATGACCTAAACCAAGGTCCAACTAGCACGGTCTAGTCGATCGGCTCCCTATAAGCCTAACTCGTCAAGTGTCGGTGTCATACGGCCCAACTACGAAGTGTAGCTAAACTGTGCTAGGTCCACCCTAGGGTGTATAGAGTCCTAGGGTGTCAACCACTGACACAAATCAATGCACGCACAGTCTAAACCTACTGGTGCCCGTGCCTGCTTTTTCAACTTCGGACCATGTGCACGACCATGGCCCGCCTGAACCTACACCGGCGCACCTACTCAGCCGTCGTTTTGGTCGCTTACATGGCATCTAGTAATCGTGCCCCTCCCTAGCCTAGTCCCTAGGGTATCATGATACAACTAAGAGGGTTACTGGTGCAAAGGACCACGTAACTAGGGTTTCCTTAATGGGTTAAACGTGGTCAACCCAATGCATTCAAGTACCAAGTTGGTTAAGTGTACCCAAGGTTCATGACTTAACCCTACCAACCCATCGTGTTTAATTGGTTAAGTATTCAAGCGGTCCATGACTTAACCCTAATCATGAGGCATTAATTAATTTAATGCGCCTTAACCTCTCACATTAGACTTTGTTGCGGTTACTAGTTAAGCCGGTCGGTTCCGGGTAGCTTTACACCACAACTTGGTCTAACCTCGGGTTCAAGGTACAACATGAGCAACTTCTCACATTGGGTCCTATTGTTTGTAGCAACTAGTTAAGCCGGTCGGTTCCGGGTAGGTTTACGCTATAAACTCAACCCAATCTCGAGTTGGTCACACTTATCTTTTCTAAGTGTCATGTCCATCATGTTTCCAAAACATGTTACAAATTTTCAAGCAATTGGGTAGACCTAACTTAATAGGTAAATTCCCAATGGGTAGACCTAACTTAATAGGTAAATTCCCAAGCTTATGTTTTTATGTCTTTTAAGTTTACCCAACCCCAAACGCAATCCCATCGCTTACATATCGCAATAGCGCATAAAGGATAGAAAGAGGGAACTTGGCATAATCATGACATAAAGGTGTTGAAGCCACAAGTTCAACATGGTGGCATAAGAAATGTACATATGTTCATATACTTGCATATTACATTTTTAGGCCTCAAAAGCATGCATAAAACCAAACTTGGCATATTGGTGATACATGGTGCTAAATGACATGTAGACATGGCCATAAGTTCGCATTTAGCCTCACATGCAAGTTGTCATAAGAGATATGATAACTTACATGTTGCCAAAATGCAACCTTTAGCATAAAGCTTGGAGATTTATGTTCATATACTCAAGATAAGCTTGCATAACATGATAACATGAACCAAATGATCAACCCAAACTTGCATAACATAACTTGCATATCATATGACAAACTTGCATATCAAACTTGCATAACATAACTTGCGTATCAAACTTGCATAACATAACTTGCATACCAAACTTGCATAACATAACTTGCATATCAAACTTGCATAACACATCATAGTAAACTTGCATATCATGGCAAACTTTCATATCATACATTTAACTTTAGAGTTTAAGTATGAAAGTAGAATAGGGCTTACAATGCTTAGGAAATATGACAAAGCCCTTATGCAACCAATTAAACCCAAAATGCAAGCTTTAACATAAAAACCCTTAAGCCAAAATGATCAAAACTCTTTCTTTATGATGCAAATGTAGAAACTTGACTTGAATGCAAGCTAATGATGCTCATACAAGTTTGAAAACACTTGTATGCATGGAAAATCACTTAGAAATTTATTTTGGAATTTTATGAAGAGAGTGGAGGCCATGAGAGGATTGATTTTGCCATAGTTTAGTTACTAGAATGAATAATGATGATTTAGGGTTAGGTTAGGGCCTTATTTATAGATTAGGCAAGTGTTTTAGGCCATAGGATTAAACCCTAGTTGCAATCTCAGCCCTTAAAACCGAATCTGGCCCCCAAGCTCAACACAATCTCAAAATGGTGCACCAGGCTAAACAGGCCGGCTGGACCAAGTCAACAGCCAAGTCGACAGGGCTGTCGACTTGGGTCCAACCAAGTCGACTCCCAAGTCGACAGGGCTGTCGACTTGGGTGCTCTAGCGGGAATTTTCCCGCCTGGCCAAAACTGGCACAAATTTCCAATTTCAAACTTGGATTTGAAATCTATTTTTACTTAGAAATTTTCTGAAAACTTCGTTGGGCCTTAATCGGGTCATACGGACTCCGATTTTCGAAAACTCGGACTCTATTTCGCGTATTTTTCCGAGACGAATGCAATGGCATAGCCCGTTTCCCTTGATTCAGATTTTAGAATTAAATTCTGCCTCGATTTATGTTATAACAGGTTATTTAAAATACGGGTTGTTACAATATGCATCGTAGGCTGATTCGATCTTTTCGAGCAGTTTTCGTCAAAATCAAAATATAATTCTATATATTGAATTTGAACGCACATTCCAATTTACTAAGGCCACATACTAACTCGAAAAATTCAGAAAAATATTTTCTAGCTTCGTATCGACGATACGGTCCTAACAAAACTAGTTTCGTCAAATTCTGAGACCGTTTGAAAAATGGCCATTTTCCAGTCGATTAAAATCAACTAAAACTGGTCAAATGCGTTTTCCTTTGCCACGCTCACATATTGATTCGAAAAATTATGAAAATTGGAATATAGCAATAACTTGACATCCCGGATCCAACAAAAGTGGTTTCGTCGAAATCCGAGGTCATTTGCAAAATCTCCATTTTTAAGGGCCAGAATTCCGTAGCGACTATTCTGAATTTTCATTTGGACATAACTTTTGATTCCCACTATGAAATTTTGATTTTTCGGATTTGTTGGAAAGATATTCCCAATTAGATTCTATTATTTTTGGTTTCACTAAAATCCGGTTTGTTTTGCACCCGGTATGTTCAATTTAAGTTTGAAATCGAATTATCAAACTACCGCGCCATTTTCAATTCCTTTTATAATTATAAATAATTATTTATATTCTAACGACGGTCGATATAAATATATTCGTTCGAATTCTATTCAAAATAAATTTCTCGTCGTTATTATTTAAAATAATTCATTTTAAATATTCAAAATTCGCTAAAATTGCCAAAATAAAAATTTTAAATTGGCTCGGATTTCCGGGTTATTACAATCTCCCCCACTTAAAACTTTTCGTCCCCGAAAAGGAACGAAACCGAAAGTTGTTTAACAATCAACTCAACTTTCTTTATTTTGATTACCGCTTAAGTTCTTCAACTTTTCAGTTTCTAAGAACTTTTCAAATTTTTCAAAAATTTGGCTAACACCCTTAATTTTCGAAAAATTTCGCCATAACCTCCCCTGCATCGGGAGCACGGGAAAATCCCGAAATTGCCATACAGGCCCTCTGATCTCAAAAAGAAAAAGAAAAAGCCAAGCGGCTAGCCAATCGGCTCATAAAATCATCATCACCCAAACAAAACAGTAAATTATGGTAAACATGTACCTATTTTTCGGGCAAACAAATTTTATTCTTCTGCTCTAGCCTCCTTGCTATGACCTGTTCAATGTAAGTACATGCAAATGCCTACAAATGCGACAAATTTTCAATACAATTCACTATTCGGTTCAAATTGGCTATATGGTTCAAATTTAATCAATCCAACAATAATCAAGCAACACTACCATCAATCAATTAGTTGATTATCATTTCAAATTCATAACTTTGATATATAGTCAAAAATCACATTTTTGATGCCAAATCACAACAATAAATCCTATATAGCTTTGGTTCTCACACCAGTCAATTGGAAATATATAGAAATCTCACTTTCAAAACTCGAAAATAAATACTGGCGATGGTGCCCCATCACCAGAATTATCCCCGGGCACTAGAGTGTGATCCTATAACTATTCAATACATTAAAACTTCGAATACACGTTTGCAAGACATATATGAAAAATCTTTATATAATGGATTCTCCAAATCAATATAAATAAATATTCAAATACGAATTATTGAATTTAAATTTTCAAAACAATTCTTGCTTTCATTTTTAAAACAGAATACTCTTCACACTCGTTCTAGGATACTACTGATCCCATCTCTAACGAGTCATTCCCATTGGATATTACTAATCCAATTTCTGATGAATTATTTCGTTCGGTTCTAGTGTGTCCTGTTCTCTGAGCTTTGTAAACCAAAGCTCTGATACCAACTGCAAAAACCCGTGACTTCCCAGTGAAGGAAAGAGCGGATAGTTCGAGAACAAGCCACAACAGAACGCAGACGGGAGAACATTTCAATGTTTATTACAACAATTCCACCAGAATACAAGAATATACAGAGTATGAATGAATATTACACAGAAATATCAGAGATTTAATTTCCATTTAAATACATAGCAGCGAAAAATAATACAATACACAACTAGAAGTAATACGCGGATACAAAGCCTTCCGAGTATCGTTCCAGCTGTAAATCAGGATCCTGTGAATATAAATCTGCAAAACCAAAACTACTAGTTTCCCGTTTCAAAATAGGGGCACCCAGAGTTTAGGTTAAAGCAATAAACTCCAGGTCAGTCATGTGACTGGTGTGAGAACTAAAACAGTTATTAGTCTTTATTTTTAAAGTTAGGTAAATCAAGGGACCACGCCGTATGACACGGAACGGGTTCCCTCCCAAGAATACCAGTGCATAAAACAACAATGCAATGCTAAATAAAGAAAAATGAAGCTATTATAAGACCCAGTTCCCATCACACAATGCAACGCAAGCCGGAGGATAGGGTTTTTACCATATAATAGCCAAGAATGCTTGATACGTTTAAAACAAATCATTTACTATTACTATAAGTGTATAGTATATAAAACAACTTCAAATCATAAATATCAATCATAGGCGGCATATGCGCCCCATCCCACTATGTCGCCATACTAGGCTCTACAAATAAAACCACAAATGTCACGTATTTGGAAGTTGGATTTCCATCTATGAACCGAGGCAAAAGTTAGTCCTCACCGATTCGAGACAATCTAGCCCATGTCTCAGGATCAGAGCTCGAGTGACCCTTGGAGCGACAGGGCCGGTCCACCGATGTGGATTAAAATTCCTGAACACTGCGTTTCCCCGCCCTTTGGGGCGTAAGTGAGCCAACAAATGACACCATCGGACCCGGATCGTCCGATCAAACCGAGGCGCCTCGCAACAGCAACAACCACATAAGTCAAACTCGTCAGGGCGTGTAAAACCACTAACACCACTTTTTAGCTAGAAGGAAACGCATGCCCTCCCTGAGGTCCGTCTCCCGTTTTTGGTTCATACTGGGTGTGAAACTCGCGAAGTAAACGTTACACAAAGCTACGCCACAAAGGCCGTGCTTTGATCATCCACAAGACTTTGCTTTTCAACAGAAGCCTTGATCATTTGCCACTTAGGCATGCCACACAGGCAATTCACTCTATGCGTTTGATATCCATCAGTATATAACCCCTGAGCCCGTACGTCACAGAGAAGGGCGTTAAGCAAGAGAATAAATTCTCCGCCGCCAAACAGATATATATTTAATAGAAATCAATCACACAGACTAAAATCTAATGTCAGACACACAGTCCATCTACAAGTTCGTTCTGGGTCTGAACAAAACCGGAGGCACCTAGTACCCCGCATATCCATCGATCTACAAGTACGTCTGGACGATCACCAACTGTTTCCATCTTCTTGGGTGTACATCCCAATCAAGATCATCAGTAATCACCCAAACGACGTGAAGACCTCCGGTCTTCCACCACCGTCTTCATCTTCGACTTATCGTCGTATCAGTTATTCAGAATGGGATAAACCCAGTCTTCCCGAATAACTCAGGTATATTACAAACAAGTACACAAACACAACATACGCCTCATTCCAATTCATCAGTCACTAATCGTAAATTAACAAGAGAGTAATTCCCCAAATATTAGTCCCGAAGGCCGAAACGAACATCAGATCAATATCCAGAAAACCATTCTTCTTAGCTAACCGACAGTTAGTTTCTAAATTTCACATTCATAGGGAAAGGTTCCCATTAATTTTATCAAAGTTAAATTCTTTTAAATTTATTCTTTAATCTGCTTTTGAATATCAATTCAAACTAGTTGGGATTAGCGAACCTTACCGAAGTAATCATTGGTTTTAATTTCCCAATCCCAACCTATTCATCCCATGAAGTAAAACGGGTCTTACTTCATATCTAACACCACAGTGTTATCGGTAAATTTAATTACCATTTCACGTTTAAATCTAATTAAAGATTTAACTATCGCCTGGAGCAAAACTGGTGATACTCCATTCTCGATCCTTTCAATCTAATTAAAGATTCATTAAAACTCCACTTAGTTTTAATCTGTGACTGGGTTGAAGAATCAGTATCATTTAAAACACGGTTCACGATAAACCCAAAATCACATCACATTTCAATCAGTCCCTAACCGTAAATTAGCAAGTGAGCAATTCCCTAAGTATTAACCCCGAAGGCCGAAACCAACATCAGATCAATACCGCAGAAACCATTCAACTTAACTAATCTCCAGTTAGTTTCTGATTTTCTTAACTCCTTTGGGTCTAAGAACAGTATTATTGAAGATACCGTTCACGACAACCCAAAATCACATTCCATTAATTATCGGGTTAAAGAATAAGTGTTATTTAAAACACTGTTCACGATAAACCCAAGAATCAATTCGAATTCAATTCCAATTAAATATTATTTAATTGGTACACTTCATTAAATCT
The DNA here is from genome assembly GCA_030737875.1 of Allium sativum. Taxonomy (NCBI): domain Eukaryota; kingdom Viridiplantae; phylum Streptophyta; class Magnoliopsida; order Asparagales; family Amaryllidaceae; genus Allium; species Allium sativum. The sequence continues at coordinate 45,339,811 of CM060921.1, forward strand.
AAATAAAAAGATTTTATCTTTTCTCAACTGGGTTCAAGAACAGTGTTAATAAAAAAACCATTCACGACAATCACAAATCACATTTGATATTAAATACAAGGCTCTGAATAGAAAATATACCGGCTTATATTCAATATCAAATTCTACGACCAACAAATATCGTATTGGAAATAAAGATATATATATATATATATATATATATATCTTTCAAATTTTCATAACAACATCTGTATAATCTCGAAATCCAACATTGAACTATTCCGAAGATGATTTCGATTCAAATCCATTCCAATTCAATTATTGGAAATCCTGGTTATTTTCAAAACCAATTCAAATCCAATTTATTTATTTTAAAAATAAATAAATTATTATTCTAGTTTAAAATTTCAATAAAAATCTATTTTTATCTTTTCAAATATGGAGTTTTTCATCCTGATTTTTCCCAAATCATTTCTTATGATTTTACACAAATTATTGATATTTTTAATAATTTTATCAAGGCCAGTACAGTCGATTTCTATCAACGGCCATCGAACTGCACTTACAGCGACCTTTTCCAAATTTGATTTGGACATAATTCAAAATCCAACTGTTATATTTCAAATTTATAATATTCGTTAGAAAGATCTTTTCGATACGAACCCAACGGTTCTGGTTTTAGGAGAATCCGACGGTCGGATCTCCCGTAATGTCCGTTCGAAGTCAATGGTCGAAATTCGTGAACTGCCGTGGCGCGGCGCGTTCTATTCAGGCCATTATTGTAATAACCCGGAAAATACGGGCCAATTTAAAATTTTTAAATTGGTGATTTCGAAGGAATTTGAACAATTGAAATAGAATATTTCAGTAAAATAGTGAATTAGAAATATTGAGTCAGTTTGAAAATTTGAATTCAAACTTTGACTGACTGTGCAGGGTGGAAAATATAACGGATTTTAGGGAAACCAAAAATATTTAAATCTGTTCATCAATACCTTTCTAACGAATCTGAAAAATCGAAATTTCATAACAGGAATCAAAATTTATGGCCGAATGAATTTTCAGAGAGGTCGTTATATAGAATATATAGCCCTGGAAAATTGATATTTTGCAAACGACCTCAGAATTCGACGAAACCACTTTTGTTGGGTCCGGGATGTCAAATTATTGCTAGGTTTCAAATTTCATAATTTTTGAAGCTAGTATGTGAGCGTGACAAAAGAAAATGCGTTTGGTCAATTTCTGTTAAATTGGATCGACCAGAAAATGGCCATTTTTCAAACGATCTCAGAATTCGACGAAACTAGTTTTGTTGGGACCGTAGCGTCAAAACATAGCTAGATTTATTTTTTTGGAATTTTTCGAATCAGTTTGTGGCCTTGGCAAATTGAAATGTTCGTCAGAGTTAAAATTAAATGTTTTATACTTCAATTTGAAAAATAACTGGCTGTAACATTCGAATTGGCCAACGAAACATATCCCATTGTGTCCGGGATGGAGGTATTTAGCTAGGCACGACAGTCGTTGGACTTGAAAAGGAGTTCGTTGGAGAAAACACAATTTAAAAATTTAATAAAACCCTAGGCCAATCAGAAATTTTCTTTCATTATTTTTAAAATAAAAAAAAAACTAAAAAAAAACCCTCGTCCCCATCTGCTCTCGACGATCATCGTCGTTCGCCGCTTCCCTCCCCTTTTCCGGCCGACTATGGCACTTCCAGACATCGCCGTCACCACCCCTCGATGCAGCTCCGCCTCCTCCTCATATCCGACCCCAGCACCTCCTCCCTCGACGCCTCCTCCGCCAGAATCGAGCCTGCCAACTTCACCGCTTCCCATCGCCGCCCTGATCGCCACCGACCGCCGAGCTGCACCAAACCACCACCGACATGACCGCCGCTCGAAGCTCTTCCACATCAGCACCCCCGATCGTCCCCACGTGCCACGAATTTCGCGAAAACCTCAACCCTAGTTTCGAACCACTTAGAAAGGTGAGTCCTTTTTGATGTTTGCACTTTGAAAAATCATATCTTTTTGGTGTGTTGACGAAATTCGATGAAACAGGAAACATCGGGACCACAAGGAAGCTCTCTACCACATAGAAGAAGCCGCGGATTTTTCCGAGTCATCTACGATTTTTAGCACTCCGCAAACCAATGTGAGAAATCCAAATTAAAAGAATTTGAATAGAAAATGTCATGTATAAATTATATTATCGAAATATAAATTACACACGTGTTGTATACCTCATGTACATGCGTGGTGTAAGTTATATAAGCGAAGTATGAATTATACATGCATAGAATAATTGATATATGTGTTGAAATGCAAGTGAAATATAGCAATAATATATATATATATATATATATATATATACACACACTCCCCTCGACCACAATCCATGGACGATATTTATTGTTCTGAATTGGGGTGAAATATTGGATGAAAAATACAAATGGTTGAATAATTGTTTGGTTGATATTGTTTGGTTGTTGTTGAAAAATACCCATTGGTGATTGAAATGAATTGGAAATATTTGTGGAAATAAAAATAAAACATGCCGCCTGCGTGCGAATTAGATGCATGAATCCCCATTGTCAAAAACCGCGAGGTTTTAAGGTAGAGCGAGGAGCCGTACTAGGGACAGTGCCGGTTTTAACTACCCTGCCGTTATGCTGCCGAAATTTTGAATAATCTTTATGTGTTAGAATTATTTTCATATGTTGAAATTATTTTCATGCGTTGAAATTAAAGTCATGTGTTGAAACTATATCCATGTGTGGAAATGTTCATGTGTTGAAAAGTGATGTGTGAAAATTAAATTCATTTGTGAATGAATGAAGTGTTTAAACAATAAAAATCACATTTTTATAATATATATGAAGTATGAAAAATATTCTCCTTATATAAATAGTTTCAACAATAAAAATTCCATCTTTCTAATATGAACAACATAAATAAAATATCCATGTGTGGAAATGCTCATGTGTTGAGAAGTGTGTGTAGTGGAAAAGTTCATGTGTTGAATAAAAAGATCGAACAATAAGAATTACATTTTTATTGAAACTATGAAGTGTTGAAAACATCCATTTGTCGAATAAATATTTTAAGTGATAAAAATATCATTTTTATCATATATGTGATATGCTAAAGATATGCGGACGTTGAAATAAATATTTGTGAATGAAATATTATTTTTAACATGCATAGGAACGAAATAAAATAGTCATGTGTTGAAATCTATTTTAGTTCACCAAAATTATCATCTTTGAAATGTGAAGTGTTAAAAATAGCCACTTGTTCAAATAAATATGCATGAGTTGAAATATACATTAATTATCTAATGATATGATTTTAGCCTATGCATGCCACATTAGAATGAATGGTGTTTTTAAACCAAAGTAAATCAAATATGAAGTTGAGTGGAAAATGATAAGTGATAAAAATTGTATGTATGTACATGCATATTTATTGAACAGGTTATAGCAAAGGGGCTAGAGAAGAGGAATAAAATTTTGTGCCCGACAAATAGGTACACATTTACTGTTTTGTTTGGGTGATGATTTTATGAGCCTGTTGGCTAGCCGGTTGGCTTTTTCTTTTTCTTTTTGACATGAGACGCCCGTGTGGCTATTTAAGAATTTTCCCAGCCCCTCCCGTACAAAGGAGGTTATGGCGAAATTTTCCAAAATTTAAAGGCGTTAGTGAAATAATTGAAGTGAAAACGATATAGGAATTTTCGAATGAACTATATTTATATAAATATATAAATATAAATAAAATTTGAACAAAACATGGCCGTGCAGTTCGCGTTTTGAAACCGTGATTTCAAACGACTAGTGCGGGAAATCCGACCATTGGATTTTCCCGAAACCACAACCGTTGGGTTCGCCTTGGAAATATCTTTCCAACGGCACCAACTTTGTGAAGATCCGACGGTTGGATTGTCTGGAATGTTTAATTCAAATCTGAAGAAAAACAGCGCCATAAATGATTATATATATATATATATATATATATATATAAATAATTAAATTAAATCGAATAACGACGCTGCAGTTCGTAAATTGAAATCGTAACTTCAAATGGCTAGTGTGGAAGATCCGACCGTCGGATTTTCCCAAAACTGAAACCGTTGGATTCGTTTTGAAATGACCTTCCTAATGATATAAAATTTGTGAAGATCCAACGGTTATATTTTCATATATGTGTAAAACAAAATTAGCGAAAAACAGCGCCAGTGCATCGGCACGACCTGAAACGTCGTTTAATTAAATATGGACATTTTAAATTAAATAAAAATGGCGATATATCATTATAAAATACTATAGACGATATAGAGTGGAAATAAACCAATTTCATTGTGTTTGCTTGATATGTGATGGTTGAATGTATTTAATATGAGAATTATAACTAATGAACTGAAATGTGAATGTTGAATAGTCCAACCATGTGCTAAATTGATTTGAAAATCTAAATATACGTGGATTATTTGAAAAGGCCGAGTTCATCTCATTTCAAATAATCGATCGACGTTGAGAAGTCGAAGATTCGAAGACGGTTGAAGACCGACGATCTTCACATTGGATGGATTGGCGCTACTGATGCTCGTGATTGGAGTAGCTACCATGAAGGAGCTGAAGTAGTAGCCGTCCAAACATACTGTTGATTGTACGGATATGCGACGAATTGATGCCTCCGGTTTCGTTCAGACCCAGAACGGACTTGTAAATGGACTGTGTGTCTGACATTAGATTTTGTTCTATGTTGATTGATCTCTGTTAAATATATATCTGTTTGGCGGTTGAGAATTTATTCTCTTGCTTAACGCCCTTCACTAAGACGTACGAGCTCAGAGGTTATGTATTGATAGAAATCAGTCGCATGGAGTGGATTGCCTGTGTGGAACGCCTAAGTGGCATATGATCAAGGCTTCTGTTGCAAAGCAAAGCCTTGTGGTGGATGATCAAAGCATGGTCTGTGTGACGTTGCTTTGTGTATAACGTTAATTCGCGAGCCTCACACCCCGGTATGAGTCAAAAACGGGAGAAGGACCCAAGGAGTGCACGACGTTTCTTTCTAGCTATGGTGGTGTCAGTGACCTCCCAGCCCTGACATTTATATATACTTTTCACTTGTGTGGTTGTTGGAATATGAGGCGCCTCGATTATAGGTCTGTAAGGACCGGGAAACGTGTGTTCAGGAATAACTAATCCTCAAAAGTAAGGGAGGACCGGCCTTGGAGGATCCAGGGATTGCTGTGTGCGGTCCCGAGGCATTTGCTAGAGTGTCTCGAATGGAGAGGAGCTTGCCCCTTGCCTCGACTCATGAAGGAACCCAATTTCCAATACGAAATATGCGGACGTGATTGTATTACTAGTATGGCGACATAGTAGATGGTATCTATGCCGCCTAGGATTGATATTTATGATTGAAATCGCTATTGAAACATATATGCACTAGTAATAATATCAAACACTTTTGTTTTACTCGTATGAAGCATTTTTGGCCATTATAAGGTAAAAACTCTATCCTCCGGCTTGCGTTGCATTGTGTGATGGGACCTGAGTCTTATAATGGCTTCATTTTATAAAAAGCATTGCGATGATTTAATCATTTACTTTATTTCATGCACTAGTACTCATTGGAGTAAACCCGTTCCGCGAAAGTGGCATGGTCCTTTGATTTGCCTTATTATTGTTGTTAATAAGTTAAGTAGATTTCTCATACCAGTCCCATGACTGACTCGTAGTTTGTTTCACCTTGCAAACTCGGGTGCCCTCATTTTCACACGGGCAACCTAGTTACAGGTTTCTGACGCACTTTTGGCTCATGGCGAGGCTTGACTACACCGTGCTGACTTGGATTTTCTCCGCCATTATTGTATCTATATTATGATTCGGCCATTGGCGATGTAGACTGATATTTATTTTGTTTACTCTTTATGTATGATTCTGCCTCAGGCGATGGTGACTGATTATGTATATTATGCACTAAGTTGTATCCTGTACCGTGCTTCTCTGATGTGATGATATCTATATGATTCCGCTGTCATATGTGTGTAAATTATTCTATTTTCGGTTTATGCTATTATCTGTGATCCGCTAATGATGATTAATGTGTTATATTCCAATGATTATCCTTAACATCGTGTCACGGGGTTTTGGGATCGTCACAGCTGGTATCGGAGCTTTGGTTAACCTTAGTTCTGGAGTCTAACACATTAAACACTTCGTCAAAATAGAATCAGTAGTATTCTAAGGCGTGTTGCTCATTAGAGATAGGACTAGTAAAGTCCTAGAATGAGCCGAGCAGAATAGCAAAAACAAATTGATCAGTCCATCGTTATCTTTCCGTAAATTTTCTGCTTAACTATGCAATAAACTATTATTTATGTTAGCTGACTCTTTCCTTGCTTATACAGAATTTGAAAAATGGCAACCAGAGCAGCCGCCGCTAGAGGAGGCCGTGCCGGCCGTGGCAGAGGACGGGGAGAAGCCCCAGTCCAAGAAGGACCTTTGATACAACCTCCGGCCGCTCAATACTTCGAGCTAGGCCGTGTAGCTAAGAGATATAAAAACCTAGGAGGCAAGACCTTCTCGGGAACTGGCACAGTAATAGAGGCCCTTGCATGGCTCAAAACATACGAGAAAATTCTTGAAGGCCTAAGCCTTGTAGACCAAGATAAAGCTATTATGGGCGCCTGGCTTATGCAGGAACAAGCTGAACTATGTTGGGAATCTCTCACCGCCGGGAATAGAGTAGCTGGAAGAACATGGGATGGATTCAAAGAACTCTTCAAGGAGAAATATGTCCCGGAACAAGCACTGGAATGAATGCATGATGACTTCGCCAACCTCCAGCAGGGGGATCTTTCCGTGCAGGATTATCTGAAAAAATTTACACTATCGTCGCCCTATGCTCCGGAGCTCGTCGCCACTGCAAAGTCCAAAAATAAGAGGTTTATCCTTGGGCTAAGGCGACTATATCATGATAGAGCCGTGGCCCATGTCAAGATGAAATTTAACGAACTGGTGGAAATGACATGCAACTACGAAGACCTAGACCATAGGCATCTGGAGCAGGATCGCGCTAGAAGCCAAGCCGGGAACAAACGCAAGCCTGCAGCGAATCAAGCTGAGTCAAGCCAAGCAGCATCTTCAAAACCTCAGACAGGCAATCCTCCAAGAGGAAGCTGCTTTAACTGTGGCAAAGTGGGGCACTACTCTAATGTGTGCACAGCCCCGAAGGGGCAGAAGACAAATTCACAAGGTTCAAGCCAGGGTTCTCAGAACCCTCTCTCCTGCTTTAATTGCCGTAAGACCGATCATCTAGTCAAAGACTATCCTTTGATGAAGAAGGCCACAATAGCTCACATGTATGACGGGTCGAGCCCGCCGGCTGCTTCCGATGGAGCAGGTAAACCCGATGTTTTGGGAGGTACCCTTACAATTAAAAATATTCCTGTTTCTGTATTGTTTGACATGGGTGCGTCACGTAGTTTTATTGCTAGAAACACAGTGCACAAATTAAAGTTATAACAGAGAAAGCTTAAAGAATCGGTAGGAGTTCATAACCCGATAAGGGGTTCTATTACTCTCAGTTCAAGTTGTAGAGTACCAATCTCTTATTCTTTCTACAAGTTTCCTTTCAATCTAGTCGTAATGGACTTTCCCGAATTCGATATCATTCTTGGGCTTGACTGGTTAACGAAATATGAAGCTGAGGTAAATTGTGCAGAAAGAATCGTTAAAATTCGAACGAAGCTTGGACATATATTTATACCCTGTCATGGTTCGAATCCGAATAGAGAAGAATTTTGGTCGGCATTAGAACTTATCCCCACTTCCTTGGAAAAGATTCCGATTGTTAGAAACTATGCGGATGTGTTTGAAGAAGTTGAAAACTTACCTCCGCAAAGAGAAATAGAATTCCGAATCGATCTAATTCCCAATGCCAGACCGGTGGTACATCCAACTCACAGAATGACTCCGAAGGAAAAAGAAGAATTAGGTGATCAAACTCGTCAACTGTTGTGGAAGGGTCTAATCAGACCTGGTTTTTCTAATTGGGGTGCAGCTGTTGTGTTTGTCCCAAAGTCAGACGGTACTCTTCGATTATGCGTTGATTACCGAGACCTCAACAAACAGACGCTCAAAAACAAGTATCCATTACCCCGCATCGATGATTTGCTAGACCAATTGAATGGGGCGAAAGTATTTTCCTGAATGGACCTAGCTACAGGTTTTCATCAATTGAGAATAGCAGGGGAGTGTGTTCCTTTGACAGCTTTCAGAGGTCCAGACATATTTTATGAATGGTTAGTAATGCCGTTTGGCCTGTGCAATGCTCCAGCATACTTTGTCGATCTAATGAATAGAGTGTTTAGGGGAGTTCTGAATAAATTTGTCCTCGTATTCATTGATGATATTTTAATCTACTCCAAATCAAAACCCGAGCATGAAAAACACTTAGAACAAGTATTGGAGATTCTAAGAAAGAACGTCTTCAAAGCCAAATTCTCTAAATGTGTCTTCTGGCAAGAAGAAGTGAAGTTTCTTGGCCATGTCATGTCAGAGAAAGGGATTTCTGTTGACCCAAGCAAAATAACCGCGATTCAAGACTGGAAACAACCCACTACTCCCACAGAGGTTAGAAGTTTTATGGGGTTGGCTAGTTATTATCGAAAGTTCGTTAAGGATTTTTCGAAGATCTGGTCCGTTAACGAAGCTCACGAAGAAGCATGAGAGATTTAAGTGGACTTCTGACTGTGAAGAAGCTTTCCAGGAATTGAAATCGAAAGTGACAACTGCTCCAATGTTAACCATTATTGATGGCAATCAGGATCTAACGGTTTGGACAAATGCTTCTATTAGAGGTCTTGGTGCAGTGTTAATGCAAAGAGGCCAAGTAGTCGCTTATGCAAGCCGCCAACTGAAACCACATGAGAAGAATTATGTGACGCATGATATTGAGTTGCTAGCCATCGTTTTTGCTTTGAAAATCTGGAGGCATTATTTATTGGGCGAGAAATTTATACTGTATACAGATCATCAATCATTGAAGTATTTATACACCCAGAAAGATCTGAATCTGAGACAGCAGCGTTGGCTAGAATTTCTTGCAGCGTGTGATCTTGATATCCTGTATACGCCAGGAAAGGCTAACGTTGTAGCGGATGCGCTTAGTAGAAAAACCGCGATCATTGCCAATCTTATAATTACGCCTGGATTGATTAATAAGATTTCAGCCCTTCAAAAAGACGATGAATTCATTCAGAGAATCAGTCAAAGGTTCAAGGAAGGTGAAACCACAAGTTTCCGCATTGACAATAAGGGGGTTCTCAGGTTAAATAATAGGATTTGCATCCCAAATATTCCAGGCCTTCGAAGAGAAGTGCTAGGCGAATGCCATAAATCCAAATTTTGCATCCATCCTGGTGTGAGTAAAATGTACCACGATATCAAACGCACTTTCTTGTGGAGGGCAATGAAAAGGGATATTTCTTTGTATGTTAGAAAATGCCCTACTTGTCAATTGGTCAAGAGCGACCAACAGAAGCTAGCTGGACTGTTGAAACCGTTGGAAGTCCCAGGTTGGAAATGGGAACAGATTTCCATGGATTTCATAGATGGCTTGCCGTGAACCAGGAAAGGTAATGACAGCATTTGGGTAATCGTAGATCGCTTCACGAAGACTGCCCATTTTATACCTGTCAGATCCAATAGAACTGCTCAAAGTCTAGCACAGATATATTTCACAGAAATCGTTAAGCTGCATGGAATTCCCATCAGCATAGTCAGTGATAGAGACCTGATATTTACTAGCAAATTCTGGGAGGCTTTCCAGACAGAATTGGGAACGAAACTGAATATGAGCACCGCTTATCACCCTCAAACAGATGGCCAAACTGAGCGGGTGAATAGAATTCTAGAAGATTTATTGCGGGCTTATATAATTGATTTTGGAGGGTCATGGGAAGATCACTTGCATTTGGCAGAATTCTCATATAACAATAGCTATCAGGCAAGTTTGGGAATGTTGCCATTTGAAGCATTATATGGCAGACCGTGCAGATCTCCAACATGTTGGGTAGAACCTGGCAACAGACTTGTGTTAGGACCCGATATGATTAGAGAAGCATTTGATAAAGTAGACTTCATCAAAAAGCAATTGAGAACCGCCTAAAGCCGACAGAAAAGTTATGCAGATTCTAGAAGAAGAGATTTGACATTTGCTGTTGGTGATCATGTTTATTTGAAAGTTTCACCGATGAGAGGAGTAATCAGATTTGGCAAAACTGGGAAGTTGGCACCGAGATTTATTGGTCCCTTTCCTATACTCGAACGAATTGGAACTCTTTCTTATAGGGTTCAATTACCAGATTGGTTGCCTGGAGTGCATGATGTATTTCACGTATCTCAACTTAGAAGACATGTGCATGATCCAGATCTTGTTGTAGAAGAAGCAGTGCAACAAGATATAGACATAACTCCAGAATTAGCACTCAGAAGAGAGCCAATAAAGATTGTTGGCAAAGAAACTAGAGAACTAAGAAGCAAAAAGGTTCATTTAGTTAAAGTGCAGTGGAGCAGTGATCCTAGAGACTGTACTTGGGAGACTGAGGAAAGCATTAAGCAAGCTTACCCCAAATGCAGAGTGGATATCTCTGACTAACTCCGGTGCAAGGTACCTTTACAATACTATGCATTTACATTTTGTTTCCTACTTTACTGTTGTTTCCTTTTCGAGGACGAAAAGTTTTAAGTGGGGGAGATTGTAATAACCCGGAAAATACGGGCCAATTTAAAAATTTTAAATTGGTGATTTCGAAGGAATTTGAACAATTGAAATAGAATATTTCAATAAAATAGTGAATTAGAAATAGTGAGTCAGTTTGAAAATTTGAATTCAAACTTTGACTGACTGTGCAAGGTGGAAAATATAACGGATTTTAGTGAAACCAAAAATATTTAAATCTTTTTATCAATACCTTTCTAACGAATCTGAAAAATCGAAATTTCATAACAGGAATCAAAAGTTATGGCCGAATGAATTTTCAGACAGGTCGCTATATAGAATATATAGCCCTGGAAAATTGATATTTTGCAAACGATCTCGGAATTCGACGAAACCACTTTTGTTGGGTCTGGGATGTCAAATTATTGCTAGGTTTCAAATTTCATAATTTTTGAAGCTAGTATGTGAGCGTGGCAAAAGAAAATGCGTTTGGTCAATTTCTGTTAAATTGGATCGACCAGAAAATGGCCATTTTTCAAACGATCTCAGAATTCGACGAAACTAGTTTTTTTGGGACCGTAGCGTCAAAACATAGCTAGATTTATTTTTCTGGAATTTTTCGAATCAGTTTGTGGCCCTGGCAAATTGAAATGTACGTTCAGAGTTAAAATTAAATGGTTTATACTTTAATTTGAAAAATAATTGACTGTAACAGTCGAATTGGCCAATGAAACATATCCCATTGTGTCCGGGATGGGAGTATTTAGCTAGGGACGACGGTCGTTGGACTTGAAAAGGAGTTTGTTGGAGAAAACACTATTTAAAAATTTAATAAAATCCTAGGCCAATCAGAAAATTTCTTTCATTATTTTTAAAATAAAAAAAAACTAAAAAAACCCTCGTCTCCAACTGCTCTCGACGATCATCGTTGTTCGCCGCTTCCCTCCCCTTTTCCGGCCGACTCCGCCACTTCCAGACATCGCCGTCACCACCCCTCGACGCAGCTCCGCCTCCTCTTCGAATCCGACCCCAGCACCTCCTCCCTCGACGCCTCCTCCGCCAGAATCGAGCCCGCCAACTTCACCGCTTCCCATCGCCGCCCTGATCGCCACCGACCACCGAGCTGCATCAAACCACCACCGACAGGACCGCCGCTCGAAGCTCTTCCACGTCAGCACCCCCGATCGTCCCCACGTGCCACGAATTTCGCGAAAACCTCAACCCTAGTTCCGAACCACTTAAAAATGTGAGTCCTTTTTGATGTCTGCACTTTGAAAAATCATATCTTTTTGGTGTGTTGACGAAATTCGATGAAACAGGAAACATCGGGACCGCAAGGAAGCTCTCTACCACATAGAAGAAGCCACAGATTTTTCCGAGTCATCTACGAATTTTAGCACTCCGCAAACCAATGTGAGAAATCTAAATTAAAAGAATTTGAATAGAAAATGTCGTGTATAAATTATATTAGCGAAATATAAATTACACACGTGTTGTATACCTCATGTACATGCGTGGCTATATAAGCGAAGTATGAATTATACATGCATAGAATAATTGATATATGTGTTGAAATGCAAGTGAAATATAGCAATAATATATATATACACACACTCCCCTCGACCACAAACCATGGACGATATTTATTGCTGTGAATTGGGGTGAAATATTGGATGAAAAATACGAATGGTTGAATAATTGTTTGTGGTTGATATTGTTTGGTTGTGGTTGAAAAATACCCATTGGTGATTGAAATGAATTGGAAATATTTGTGGAAATAAAAATAAAACATGCCGCCTGCGTGCGAATTAGATGCATGAATCCCCATTGTCAAAAACCGCGAGGTTTTAAGGTAGAGCGAGGAGCCGTACTAGGGACAGTGCCGGTTTTAACTACCCTGCCGTTATGCTGCCGAAATTTTGAATAATCTTTATGTGTTAGAATTATTTTCATATGTTGAAATTATTTTCATGCGTTGAAATTAAAGTCATGTGTTGAAACTATATCCATGTGTGGAAATGTTCATGTGTTGAAAATTGATGTGTGAAAATTAAATTCAGTTGTGAATGAATGAAGTGTTTAAACAATAAAAATCACATTTTTATAATATATATGAAGTATGAAAAATATTCGCCTTATATAAATAGTTTCAACAATAAAAATTCCATCTTTCTAATATGAACAACATAAATAAAATATCCATGTGTAGAAATGCTCATGTGTTGAGAAGTGTGTGTAGTGGAAAAGTTCATGTGTTGAATAAAAAGATCGAACAATAAGAATTACATTTTTATTGAAACTATGAAGTGTTGAAAACATCCATTTGTAGAATAAATATTTTAAGTGATAAAAATATCATTTTTATCATATATGTGATGTGCTAAAGATATGCGGACGTTGAAATAAATATTTGTGAATGAAATATTATTTTTAACATGCATAGGAACGAAATAAAATAGTCATGTGTTGAAATCTATTTTAGTTCGCCAAAATTATCATCTTTGAAATGTGAAGTGTTAAAAATAGCCACTTGTTCAAATAAATATGCATGAGTTGAAATATACATTAATTAGCTAATGATATGATTTTAGCCTATGCATGCCACATTAGAATGAATGGTGTTTTTAAACCAAAGTAAATCAAATATGAAGTTGAATGGAAAATGATAAGTGATAAAAATTGTATGTATGTACATGCATATTTATTGATCAGGTTATAGCAAAGGGGCTAGAGAAGAGGAATAAAATTTTGTGCCCGACAAATAGGTACACATTTACTGTTTTGTTTGGGTGATGATTTTATGAGCCTGTTGGCTAGCCGCTTGGCTTTTTCTTTTTCTTTTTGACATGAGACGCCCGTGTGGCTATTTGGGAATTTTCCCAGCCCCACCCGTACAAAGGAGGTTATGGCGAAATTTTCCAAAATTTAAAGGCATTAGTGAAATAATTGAAGTGAAAACGATATAGGAATTTTCGAATGAACTATATTTATACAAATATATAAATATAAATAAAATTTAAACGAAATGTGGCCGTGCAGTTCGCGTTTTGAAACTGTGATTTCAAACGACTAGTGCGGGAAATCCGACCATTGGATTTTCCCGAAACCGCAACCGTTGGGTTCGCCTTGGAAATATCTTTCCAACGGCACCAACTTTGTTAAGATCCGACGGTTGGATTGTCTGGAATGTTTAATTCAAATCTAAAGAAAAACAGCGCCAGAAACGATTATATTTATATATATATATAAATATAATTAAATTAAATCGAATAACGACGCTGTAGTTCGTAAATTGAAATCGTAACTTCAAATGGCTAGTGTGGAAGATCCGACCGTCGGATTTTCCCAAAACTGAAACCGTTGGATTCATTTTGAAATGACCTTCCTAATGATATAAAATTTGTGAAGATCCAACGGTTAGATTTTCAGATATGTGAAAAACAAAATTAGCGAAAAACAGCGCCAGTGCATCTGCACGACCTGAAACGTTGTTTAATTAAATATGGCCATTTTAAATTAAATAAAAATGGCGATATATCGTTATAAAATACTATAGACGATATAGAGTGGAAATAAACCAATTTCATTGTGTTTGCTTGATATGTGATGGTTGAATGTATTTAACATGAGAATTATAACTAATGAACTGAAATGTGAATGTTGAATAGTCCAACCATGTGCTAAATTGATTTGAAAATCTAAATATACGTGGATTATTTGAAAAGGCCGAGTTCGTCTCATTTCAAATAATCGATCGACGTTGAGAAGTCGAAGAGTCGAAGACGGTTGAAGACCGACGATCTTCACATTGGATGGATGGGCGCTACTGATGCTCGTGATTGGAGTAGTTACCATGAAGGAGCTGAAGTAGTAGCTGTCCAAACATACTGTTGATTGTACGGATATGCGAGGAATTGGTGCCTCCGATTTCGTTCAGACCCAGAACGGACTTGTAAATAGACTGTGTGTCTGACATTGGATTTTGGTCTGTGCTGATTGATCTCTGTTAAATATATATCTGTTTGGCGGCGGAGAATTTATTCTCTTGCTTAATGCCCTTCTCTGGGACGTACGAGCTCAGAGGTTATGTATTGATAGAAATCAGTCGCATGGAGTGGATTGCCTGTGTGGCACGCCTAAGTGGCATATGATCAAGGCTTCTGTTGCAAAGCAAAGTCTTGTGGTGGATGATCAAAGCATGGTATGTGTGACGTAGCTTTGTGTATAACGTGAATTCGCGAGCCTCACACCTCGGTATGAGTCAAAAACGGGAGAAGGACCCAAGGAGTGCACGACGTTTCTTTCTAGCTATGGTGGTGTCAGTGACCTCCCAGCCCTGACATTTATATATACTTTTCACCTGTGTGGTTGTTGGAATATGAGACGCCTCGATTATAGGTCTGTAAGGACCGGGAAACGTGTGTTCAGGAGTAACTAATCCTCAAAAGTAAGGGAGGACCGGCCTTGGAGGATCCAGGGATTGCTGTGTGCGGTCCCGAGGCATTTGCTAGAGTGTCTCGAACAGAGAGGAGCTTGCCCCTTGCCTCGACTCATGAAGGAACCCAATTTCCAATACAAAATATGCGGACGTGATTGTATTACTAGTATGGCGACATAGTAGATGGTAGCTATGCCGCCTAGGATTGATATTTATGATTGAAATCGCTATTGAAACATATATGCACTAGTAATAATATCAAACACTTTTGTTTTACTCGTATGAAGCATTTTTGGCCATTATAAGGTAAAAACTCTATCCTTCGGCTTGCGTTGCATTGTGTGATGGGACCTGAGTCTTATAATGGCTTCATTTTACAAAAAGCATTGCGATGATTTAATCATTTACTTTATTTCATGCACTAGCACTCATTAGAGTAAACCCGTTCCGCGAAAGTGGCGTGGTCCTTTGATTTGCCTTATTATTGTTGTTAATAAGTTAAGTAGATTTCTCATACCAGTCCCATGACTGACTCGTAGTTTGTTTCACCTTGAAAACTCGGGTGCCCTCATTTTCACATGGGCTGCCTAGTTACAGGTTTCTGACGCACTTTTGGCTCATGGCGAGGCTTGACTACACCGTGCTGACTTGGATTTTCTCCGCCATTATTGTATCTATATTATGATTCTGCCATTGGCGATGTAGACTAATATTTATTTTGTGTACTCTTTATGTATGATTCCGCCTCAGGCGATGCTGACTGATTATGTATCATTATGCACTAAGTTGTATCATGTACTGCGCTTCTCTGATGTGATGATATCTATATGATTCCGCTGTCATATGTGTGTAAATTATTCTATTTTCGGTTTATGCTATTATCTGTGATCTGCTAATGATGATTAATGTGTTATATTCCAATGATTATCCTTAACACCGTGTCACAGGGTTTTGGGATCATCACAATTATATTATATATATAATATTTATTTCGTCGATTTCAATTCAAAACGTGCTTTATAAATCGTTTTAAATTCATTTTCAAAACGGTTTCAACTTCATATTCAATTTCAAATCAAAATTGAATATTCCCTTATAAATTCAATTTAAATTCATTTCAAATTGATTTCAATTCAAATTGATTTCTAATTCAATTTCAATTCGTTTTCAATTTAATTCAATTTCAATTCGAATTCATTTCTGTTCGATTTCGATTTGAATTCATTTCTATTCAGTTTCAGTTCGAATTTCAATTCGTTTCAAAATATCAGATTTTGAAATCACTTTTGATATCCATTAAAAAATGAATAAAATCGATATAAATATTGTTCATGTCAAAATTTTGTCAATCTAATCAACACGGCTTCATATATTTCTATTTCCAAATATTCTATTTCAAATATTTCTATTTCAAATATTTTTATTTCAAATATTTCTTTTTTTTTCAAATATTTCTTTTTTCCAGATATTTCGTTTTCAAATATGGAATGAGGCCCAATCAGTTACCATATAATGTTAATTATATGGATTTTCTACAACACATGTATACAATAACAACGATGAATAATCAACCATCATCCAAAGTGCATTCTACACTGTATAAGCATCAAATATAAATATTCAACACTTATAACAGTCTGTCAATCAATCGATCGACATACAACTAAACAATCGGGATTAGTGTACGTCAAAAATCATCCCAATACCCGTGTGGGGTTTCAAACAACCAAACACAGATTTTATTTGTGCAGTTGGGCGGTGTGTAAAATTTATCGTCCCAATCAATATCAGTCAAATGTGTGTATATAAACAAATCGTCCGATTTGTTTATTTTTATTTCATTTCATATACACGTTAAAAATTCTATTTTTAACTATAAAGTATTTTCCACTATAAAATATTTTATTTCAACTATATAAATATTTTATTTCATTTCACGTCACATCACACAATCAACTACACATCAAAATCAAACAAACAAGCATACAAGGCGTCCATGGACTGTGGACGACGGGTGTCGGGTGCTACTAAACACCGTCTGCATCCTAGTATATATTTCAACTAGAAAAATAAATTAAAGGTGAGAAATTCTCACAGAGGGTTCCACTCCGCCGTGCTTTGCTGTTGAACTGCTGAACCGTCTGGATCGATTGAAATTCTACTGCAGTCCATTTCACGCTGTTCAAATATAAAAATATTATATTTTTATCACTACATTCAATAAATAAAAATCGTATTTTTATTTCTTCTTCATATATATTTTCGACACTTCATTCTATATAAAAATTATATTTTTATATTTCTGTTTCATATATAAAGATCGAATTTTTACCTTACTACACATATAAAAATCGAATTTTTATTTCATTGCTATGAAAATCACATTTTTACTTCAACATAGACATAATAAAAATCAGATTTTTATTTCGCTACATATATAAAGATCAAATTTTTAATTCGCTAGAAGTATAAAAATCATACTTTTATTATCTATATTCTATAAAAATCATATTTTTATATCTCCTACATAATATAAATCGAATTTTTTTATCCTACTACACTTATGAAAACTATATTTTCATTCTTTCTATAAGATAAAAATTATATTTTTATTCTCTTCATCCTCACTTTCATACGATTAAAAATCCTCTTTTTACATAGTTAAAAATCTAACCTTTTTGTTTTCAAAAATCTCAACTTTTTGTTTCTAAAAATTCTATCATTTTGTTCTTTAAAAATTATATAAAAAATGATCTTTAAATTTATAAAATCAATCACATAGAAAAATAAATATATATATATATATAAAAAAACATACAGCTTTTACGGTTTAATCGCCGGAGAATCAAAGGAGGGCTGGGGCGGTGCCGCCAGTCGGAGGTAGGCCTGGGAGTGGATTGTCGGCCGTCGGAGGGCGCAGGGGAAGTGGGTCTTCGGGTTTAGGGGGGTGCGGTTCTAGACGAGGAGAGAGAATAGAAGGAGGAGGCGGGGCAGATGAGGGCGTTGGTGGTAGGGGGAGGGGATCGCCTGAAGCGACGGTTAAGGGGGGGGTTTCGGTTTCGCAGAAGGGAGGAGGGGGCTTCGCGGTAGAAGGAGGAAGTCGGGGTAGAAGGAGGAGGTCGGGGAAGAAGTGCGACGGCCCCGCGCTGAGCGGTTACGGCGATGGGGCGGCGGATCTCCCCCCCCCCGTCGATCCACTTTTTTTTTTAACTTTTAAAATGAAAGGGGGACTGAAGGGAGAGATAAAGGGGGAAAGGAGATTTTTAATTTTTTATTTATTTATTTAAATTTCAAAAAGTTGACTTTTTTTTTCGACCTCGAAACGAGGCCCACCGCCTATCGTCCATGGCGTATTACCCCCATTCCGAACACAATGGGATATGCATCGTAGGCTGATTCGATCGTTTCGAGCAGTTTTCGTCAAAATCAGAATATAACTCTATATATTGAATTTGAACGCGCATTTCAATTTACTGGGGCCACATACTAACTCGAAAAATTCCAGAAAAATATTTTCTAGCTTCGTATCGACGATACGGTCCTAACAAAACTAGTTTCGTTAAATTCTGAGACCATTTGAAAAATGGCCATTTTCCAGTCGATTAAAATCAACTCAAACTGGTCAAACGCGTTTTCCTTTGCTACGCTCACATATTTATTCGAAAATTTATGAAAATTGGAATCTAGCAATAACTTGACATCCCGGATCCAACAAAAGTGGTTTCGTCGAAATCTGAGGTCATTTACAAAAGTGAAAATTAGGCACACATCCCTAAAATTAAAGTTAATTAACATGTAATCCTCCCGCTTTAAATTATACTTTTCGCATCCCTATTTTTTTTTCGGGTATTCTTTTTCCACAAATACCCTTGTTCTAATTAACGCATTTTTCTTTTCATGGCGGCTTCATGGATTTGATTCATACGGCTATTATTTAGAGAGAATATTTTAGTTGATTTAAAGTTGCTGTCGTCAGTGTTTTTTTTTCTGAGATTCAATATTCGATCTAATTGCGTTTTGTTGAAGAATCTAATATTCGATTTCTTCAGCGATTGAGAGATATAATGAATGTTTCATCTTCAAGGTAATTTGCGCTTTTTTTTTCATATGTGTGTTATTATTATTTTTGATTTGTTTTGATGTATTTATTATTATTTGTAAGGCTTCTTTTGTGAGACTAAATTTCAATACATTTGTACAACTGTGCATACAAGTATGCTAATATTTTTATTATGTGCTTACAAGTATGAAACTATTTTGTATTTTGGATAACAAATGTATGCAATTGTCCTGAATATGTGCATATAAGTATGCAACTATTTTGTATATGTGCATATAAATATGCAACTTTTCTTAAATAGTGGATAAAAATTGTACGCTTCTAATTTGAATATGCGCATACAGATATGCAATTGTTCCCTATATGTTCATACAGATATGCAACTATTCTGAATATATGTAATACAACTATTATTAACAGTTGCATAAAAGTATGCTGATATTCTGGATATATGTGTACATGTATGCATATAATTATAATATGCTGCAAACGTGTGTGTAGTTTTATTTGATTAATGCTGATAAGGTTTATTAATAATTCTCTTCTTTGTATAACAGTGTTCCTGCTAATGTTGGTGTATTGGTCTTGTTGAAGTTTGGGAATGATAGCTTTTCTATACGTCTTTATTTTGATAGTACTGTTGATATTGTGAGAGATGCTGTTTGTGGTAAATGGATTGATTTAAGTCCATTGTCATTTGAATTGTATCACATTAGAGATGGCTTGAGAAGGAATATTCAAAGTAATTCTGATCTTCGATCTATTCTATTGTTGGCTGCACATAATCATGTGGATTATTTGGTTTTTTTTGTTGAGGTCAATCGTAGTAGTTCGTCAGTTAACAATGCTAGGTCAGATGATGTTTCTTGTGGTAGTGATTCTTCTTTTTCTAGTACATGTGATTCAAACAATCAATTGAAACAATTGTTGAGAAGTGATTTGAATCAACCTGTTTATTCTGGTGTTGGTCAGCAATTTCCAGGAGGTGTTACTGAATTTAGGTTGTATGTGATGATGTATAGTATGAAGACTGGATACAAGCTTAATTTGGTTAAGAATGACAAGGAAAGAGTTACAGCTGTTTGTTCAAAGCAAAATTGTACTTTTAGGATTCATGCTTCTGTTAAGTTCAATCTTCCTGGCTATTTTGTTTTAAAGAGATTTCAACCTGATCATACTTGTGGTGCTGGAATTCATGATATAAACAATCCTGTTGTATCCAACAAATTCATTAAGTTGTTAGTTTATGATCATATTCATTCTAATCCATTAATGAAGACCAAGGATACTATTAATTTGTTTCAAACCGAGTATAATGTTATTTTTAAGTATTACTATGCTTATAGTGGGAAGAAGTTGGCATTTGAAGAGTTACATGGAAGCGATATAATGTCTTATCATCATTTGCAATCATTTTGTGATGCTGTTGTTACTACTAATCCTGGGAGTAAAGTTGTGTTGGAGTGTAATGATGATACACGTCAATTTGAAAGGGTTTTTATTGGTTTCGAAGCTTGTGCACATGGATTTCAATATTGTCGTCCTTTAATTTTTGTTGATGCTACTTTTATGAAAGGAAGAGCTCAAGGTTGTTTGATGGCTGCTACTGGTAAAAATGGAAATGAAGGTATGGTGTTTTGTCAGTTTATAACTGTATGTGTATGCATAAAAGTATGCAGTTATATTTATTATATGCATTCATGTATGCAACTATTCTGGATGAATGCATACGGATATAATAATCTTCTATATGTATGCATACAATTATGCAGCTATTCTTAATACATTCATAGAAGTATGTAAATATTATGAATACATGCATTCATTTGCATGCATCTATTCTGAATAAGTGCATACTTGCATGCATCTTTTTTGAATAAGTGCATATATGCAAGCATCTATTGTGAATAAGTGTAAATATTATGAATACATGCATTCATTTGCATGCATATATTCTGAGTATGTGCACACTTGCATGCATCTGTTCTGAATAAGTGCATATATACATGCATTCATTTGCATGCATCTGTTCTGAATAAGTGCATACTTGTATGCATCTGTTTTGTAAATTTGCATTCAAGTATGCTATTATTTGGAATACACAATAATGCAACTGATCTAAAAATTTGCAAAAATTATTTATAATTGTTGCTGATTTTATTTTTTGTTTGATAATATGTTTGTTTCTGTTAACAGGTTTTTTTCCTTTAGCAATTGCTATTGTGTCTGGGGAAGATGAAGACAATTGAATTTGGTATTGTGAACAACTGAAAGAGTTTCTTAAGGATGATAGTAGATGCTTTGTTTTCATTTCTGATCGTCATCCTGGTATTCTTGTTGCTATTCCAAAAGTGTTTCCAAATTCAGTTCATGGTTCTTGTTTTTATCATTTGAATAACAATTTAAAGGTTACTCTAAAATCTGAATTTTCCAAATCAAACAAGAAGTTGTTGTTAGATTTGTTTGCACGAGTTGCTTATGCTTCTAATTTGATTGATTTTAATGCTGCATTGAAGAATTTTAGAGATGTTGGAGGATCAAAAGTGGTAAATTTTTTGAGCGGAATTCCTTTTGAGATGTTTGCAAATGTTTTTTTTCCTGGTTGTCGTTATGGTGAGATGTCTTCTAATTGTTCGGAGAGTTTTAACAAATGGATTTTGGAGGAAAGACATTTACCAATTACTGCTTGTTTGGATAAAATTAGAATGAAGTTAATGAAACTTATGTCTGACCGTCGTGAAGTTGCTTCTACTTGGAATAGTGTTTTATGTCCTGTGATTGAAACTCGATTAAGAAACCTTTATTTGGAAGGAGCTTCGTGGTTTGTTATCAAATCAAGTGAATATGTGTTTGAAGTTCATTCTCCGGTCCATCAATCCATTGATTTGCATAGTCGAGTGTGTTCTTGTAACATGTGGCAAATTAATGGTTTTCCTTGCTCTCATGCTATACGATGTATTTTAAGTTGTGAGAAGTTGGATGTGTATGACTACATCGAAGATTACTTCAAAGTTTCTTATTTTCGATTAGCTTATTCTCATGCAATCAATCCTATCATAGACTTTATGGGTGAAGATGTTGCAATTGAAGATGCAATTATAGCTCCTCCAAAAGGTAGAAGATGCCCGGTCGTCCATCGTCTTCTAAAAGGTTAAAATCTGCTGGTGAATTTACAAAGACTATTAGATGTGGGTTATGCAAAAAGTTGGGGCATAACAAAAGGACTTGTTCTTCACAAGGAAACTAATTGCAATTTGGTTTATTATTTTGATATGTTTGTAACTAGTTTGAATTTTTCTGTTTTGATGTTTACTGTTTGTAACCAAGTTGAATATTTCTGTTGTGACGGCCCGCCCCGCACCAGCCTGCATTTCCTCCGAAAGTGCGCTGTACACGTGCCCAGCTAGCACGGGACGGTCTTCAGAAGAAAAGAAAGAAGGGAATGAACTAAACGAGGAACCTGTAGAGTGTCTCACAGCGCATGGGATAAAATATAATAATAATATACTTGACATAAAACAGGCGAGACAGTGCATAAGCTGATAACTAATAATCCATGTCAACATCAGAGCAGCGGAAATCCAAATACAGCTTATTACAACTTTCCAAATTTACTGTCTCTAACAAAAGAAAACTAAAGTAGAAGATGCACCACCAATGCCCAAGCAGTGATCTTCAACAACACAGGGAGAATACTATATATATTACGTGGAAGCCTCCTGCTCGTCTCCGGATCATCTACCCGTGCATCACCAGCTAACCTGTCTCTAGTCTGCTCGTGTGAGCACCCAGAGTAATAAGAAGAGACATAAAACTCTGGGTCAGACATAAAGCCTGGTGTGAGCGATAAGCATCTAAACAGAATGATAACAGGTATACTAAACCATACCTGAACCTGGACCTGCAACCAAAGAGTTAGTACCACATACCGTACAATACTCCAAGGTGCCATAATGAATAGTGTAAAGAATACGGGGGTGGGGTGTGTATGTCATAATGATAGCAAACAAACCATCCATAGCAACCATCCTAACATCTCTCACTCAGTGCGTAAAGCATGCGACATCTACCACTTTGGAACACTAGACAAAATTGAGGTAACGACGAATCCCGACTTGTAGAAACCCTGCTATCCAAGCTAAACATATAGAGTCATGACCAAACATTTCAATGACCCACTTCATTGGTTGTAGCCCTTGGTTCTACCGATGCCATAATGGCCCTGAATCCACCTTCGTACCTCCTACCATAGTGGTCTAAAGCTATAGACGTCGATAACCCCTTGGCACGAGTCCCGCAGCAAAGCCCAATCATGAAGCCCACTCATTGGTTCCCAGCTGGATCCTGAGTCAAAGCTCCTCATTTGGACTTCCTTTGCATCTCGGGTTTTGATCGAATTAGAGTGGGTCTTCAGAAGAGTTATCGCGCATTAACAATCTTAGAATTCGGTTCGGTTCGGTAGTCATCACCTTCATCGGTTCGGGTCGGGAGCCATCACCTTCATCGGTTCGGGTCGGTCCTCCTTCCTTGTCATCTCTCCATTTGGTTCGGGTCGGGTCGGTGTCCTCCTCCGGGTCGGGTCGGGTGTCCTTCCTTCCAGTGCTCTGATCCGCTCCCTCATTTCTTCACGTATTCCGATCCGATCCAACCTTGCCATCTGATCCGCGTGGCCTTCCCTCTTGCTAGTCTTCCCAAATATTTACTTCCGATCCGATCCCCTTGTCCACTCCAACTCTAAGTAAACGGCCTTCCTTCTCGCCAAGTCTCCTAGGAGCCAAACTCCAGTTCGGGTCGGTTTTCTTGCCCAGTTCACATATCCGATCCGAGCCTCATCCGATCCGAACCGGTTGGGAACCTGCACATTTCTGCAACTTTCCAGCGAGCTTTCTACGCCATTCGACGACGTTTTCGACCAATTTAACTATTCTAATCAATCATAAAACATACCATAGAGTCATAGCAACATGTAACATCAATTGCAAACACCATAACAACAATTTGATAGATTTAAAATGGATCAAACATAGCTAGAACCCCTCATTTTCCCCTAATCACTCTTAATCATGTTCAAGCATACAATTAGCAAAACACATCGAAATTAACCCAAATTTCTAACAGAGCCTTAAAACATTATTTTAGAATTTTAAGAATTTTTCCAGAATTTATTTGTGTATAAATTCGCTAATCTTCACTAATTACCCTTAATTAACTGTAATTAGTGTCAAAACGATGCTATCACTCACCTTGGCCACAAAATAAAACACCAAATCTGAAGTATCCTCTGTTTGGGTCGAAATCCTATGTATAGCAGCAGCTCCAACCTTGCTTTGTTGCTATTTGGCCTTGTTTTGATGTAGTTTAGGCTTAATCTTCACTAAAAATGTGTTTTGGGGTGGTTTTAGAGGATGGAAGCCATTACTAAGGTCTCAAGAAGGTTTGTGGCGGCTCAAAACTGAAATGAAAGTGATAACCTAACCCTAATCAGTCCTCCTATACCTCTAAACCCGAAATTCTCCTCTGGGCCTAGCTGCTAATCACCCGGTTAAGCCCAATTAAGCTGTTTTTCACCATCTGAAACTTGTTTCAGCCATATCTCCCAAACGGTGAGTCCGTTTGGCTAATGTGACCACTCTACGGAAAGAGAAACCATCATCCGGAGCCAATGGAAGTGGTTTCAGGTCAAAATTCCTTTCCAGTCAAAAGTTATGGCCAAAACAGTGCCAACTAGGGGTAAAATGGTCATTTAAAAATCGGGAAAAATCATGAACATGGGAAATGACCCCAATAGTCGTCTCCCAAAGTTACATGACCATACGACTTCGTATGTGACAGAAATAAATAATCTACGATCCTATGATGCGTAGAATGCGGGTCGTTACATCTGTTATGTTTGTAACTTTGGTTTATTGTTTTAATGTTTCTGTGCTGAAGTTTTGTTTTGTACTTTGAATATTATTGTCAATATATGTGTTCTGTTTTGCATACATGTATATATGCATGCCGTGAATGAATGTAAGTAGTCTGTTGTTTTCCTGTATATATGCATACATGTATGCCGCTATTTAGAATGTTTAGCATTCTAGCATGCAACTTTTCTGTATAGATGCATACATTCCGGCTATAGATTTGTATACAGTACACATACATACTGTGAATTTGTGTTTAGTGTTTTGTGATGAAGTTTGGTTTATTGTTTATGTGAATACTGTGTATGAATGTAAGTAGCCAGTTTTTTTTTCCTGTATATATGCATACATGTATGCTGCTATTTGGAATATTAGCATTTTAGTATGTAACTTTGCTATATAGATGCATACATTCCGGCTACAAATTTGTATACAGTACATATATATTCAGATTTTCTTAATATGAGCATATGATTTTGCATTTACAATGATTAGATGCATACATTCGAGTAATAAATTGGTATAAAGAACATAAATTTACGTTTTCTAAATATACGCATATAAGTATGCAACTATTTTGGATATGTACATAATAGTATGCGATTTTTTAACAATTAATTGAATCAGCAACAGTAATGTAAGAAATATAAGTATAATTGAACGAACTTAACTCAATACAAAAAATTACACATTGATTCAGCTTGAAAACTAGATAATCACTTGCCAGTAGTTCATACATTGTACTTTAGTCAGAATATTTACAATACTTTGATCAGTGTATTTTAGCCAAAATATTTACAAGAAGTGAAAAGACCATTTTCCATAAATTTAAGCAGAAGGTTTGTTTGCATCTGAAAATATAAAGTTCTGTGTTAGGTCTTCTTCTGGAGTCCAACTATGAGGTTTGCGATTGAGAAGTTCGTAAGCAAGCTTGGCCCATTGTAGATAAATAGTCGCAGGCTTGTACATTTCATCCTGTTTATCAATTTCTTTGTACTCGCTTCTCTGTTTCATCATGTTAATAACGAACATTCCACAATCGACCCTGCACAATTTGTAAAACATGATTAATATTATGCTAGTATTTAAGAAAGCTGCATACAAGTATACACATATTCATACCATATCAGTAAATAATTGTAAATACAAGTACGTAAATACAAGTATGCATACAAGTGTAAAATAATTGTAAATACAAGTATGCAATTATTTTTATTTACTTACGTGGCGCCTTTTTGTGGGCAATTAGCAATTTCAAGTTGTCCATGTTTCTGAAAATTCTTGTTCTCTAGCTTTTTGAGCAATCCACTGATGTAAATTCTCTGTATATGTATAAAAAAAACACATACATATGACTATTTATAACAGTTTATATACTAGTTTGAATGTCAATTATCTTCAATTTACATACAAAATCTCTTGCAAGTCTTTGGTGATTTCCTCCTTCACGACGATTTTTGTTGGAATCGTAATGTATCAATCTTCTACTGTCTTTTATAAATTCTAACAATGAAAAATGGTTTCCCTCGTGGATAGGAATCAATATTTTTGTGCTTGTGTTGTAGAATGTTTGCACTTTTTTATCTATCAAATACTCTCTGTTTTCTGATGATTCATTCTTAATTAATGCCTGTAATTGCAATCATTTTAGTGAGCAAAATTTTTGATGTTACAAGAAAATTTTGCTAGAAAATTAATAAAAACTTACAGAAGCAATAGTTCTGATGTACATGATTTCTGGATGGTCGTTGTTGAGCTCATGTGCACACCAGTCAATTATCTGTTTAAATTAGTAGATTGTAAATGTTAAGGAAAACTTCCAGCTAATAATCATCATATGATACTATATTTGAATTTGACTGCGGCTATACCTGTGAGTCAAGGAATCCTCCAGCTATTAAATCAGCCAATGAAACTCCAAAAATGTATATGTCTGCGTCGCCATTAAGGTATGCACTTCTACTGCTAATTTATGTAATATATTTAGAGAATTTCTAGAAATATATTAGCACTGACCTATGCATCTAATCTTAATAATTGCATATATATATATACAACTTTTATTTTTAATTAAAACATTTAGAAAATTTAATTAAGTTTTTAAGTAATTTTACCCCAGGTCTGAATTTGAAAAATATGCTTCTAGTTTCTGGATTTGATCCTCTGGTAGTTGCTTAACATTGTTAAATTTCCTAACGTCCATTTTTGTTCGTACATTCGTTTCTTTTGATGTTGTTCTCATCTCATAATCCTCAACAATCACGGTTTCTGTTTGTTCCTGTTTTTTTCTGTTTTTTTGGGCTGCAGCTGAGAACAATATAAGATATCAGCAATGTATTGATGGAAACTTTCTATTTGGAACATTATTACCATTAGAAATTTTTTTTATTTTTTTTACCTTTTTGATTTCTAACATTTTGAAGCTTCAGCTTCTTTTGCTTCCTGTTGTCATTATTCTTCTCCAGCTCTTTTATGTCTTTTGATTTTTCATCATCAATTTTATGATCATTATTCTTTTCCATGTTATCTATTTACATATTATTAATCTCATCAATAAGTGAATAGATGCACACAAGCAAGCAACTATTCAGAAATAGTTGCACACAAACATGCAACTATTTTTGAATAGTTGCAAACAAGCATAGAACTATTCTGAACAAATGCACCCAAGCGTGCAACAATTAGTAATAGATGCACATAAGAATGTAATAATTTTGTTATACTGTATTGCTTGAAACTAAATAATGTGTTCATTGTTTATTACCATCAGAATACTATAATTATTTTTTACCTTTTTCCTTTTCCACCTCCTTCTGTTCTTTCTCCACCTCCTTCTGTTCTTTGTCCACCACGTTCTTTTCTTTCTCCATCTCCTTCTCTGGCTTCTTTGGCTCCTGTTTCTTCTCCACATCTTTCTGTTTTTTCTCCGCCTCCTTCTCTGGCTCCTCTTTCTTCTGTCCAACCTCATCATTGTTCTTCTCTGTATCTACTTCCATGTTATCAATCTGATCAATATTTCTTGTATCAGCTTTTTATCTTTATCCTGCATGCCAACATCTAAATTTTTTTGCGATTCTTCATTTCCTTCTTCTTCTGCAGTGTTTTCTTTTTCCACATTATCTCTATCAACATTTTCATTCCTGTCACCTTCGGCACTTTTATTCTCATCATCATCGGCATTATTATTCTCATCTTCATTTTCATCGTTCATATTAAGCTTTTCCTGCTTTTCATCCTCACTCTCGTCATTATTTTCACTCTCATTGTCATCGTTCATATTATCATTTTTCTGCTTTTCATTCTCACTCTCATCGTCATACTCAGCCTCACTTTCATTGTCACTTTCATTCTCAATCTTATCCTCATTATCCTCTTCCTCTTCATTATCCTCACTTTCATTGTCATTATCCTCACTTTCATCATTATCCTCATTTTCAATTGCATTTGCATCTTTTATTCGAAGTTGTACTTTTCTTCCCTTTTCTTCACTCTCGGTGCTTTTGTCACTCTCAGTGCTTTCTTCACTCTCATTAATTTTCTCACTATCAGCGTTTTCGTCACTCTTCTTATTTTCCTCACTTTCATCTTCTTTAGATTCATCACTGTCAGCAAGTCCTTGTAGTCTTTTTTTTAACCTTAAATTTTCCTGTTTAAGTTGTTTATTTTCTTGTTTTAGCTTTACTATCAAGCTCGTGTAATTTTCCACCCGTTTTTGGTAAACCGCTTCGTACTCTTTGTCTTTATAAATAGCTTGTTCTAACAGTTCTAAATCCTTTCCTTGGGACTCCTGAAAACAAAGGGAGCAAATGTTCAACTAATACTGAAAATAAATGCAGTAAAGTATGCATCTATAGAAAATAAGTGCATACATCCATGCATTTTTTATACAGATGAATACATAGATGCATCTGTTCAAAATATATGCACAAATATCTGAAACTGAATTTTACTGTTGTGAATAGACACGTAGATGCGTGCAATTGTTATGATTATAATCATACATGGATGCACCTCTTTATAATAGATGCATACAAGTATGTAACTATTCCTATATGTCTGCATAGTTGTATGCAACATTTTTAATATGACACTAAAAAATTATTCAAAATTAAATATCACTTACAGTTGTGTATTTGATGTTTATTAACATGTTTGGATTCAACAATTTTATATCCCATTTTGCAGCCAGGGGATATACATCACTGTATTCTTTCTTTGTATTTTTTAGAACATAGGTTTTTTCGCAAACCCACCACTGAAAAAAAAAA
The DNA here is from genome assembly GCA_030737875.1 of Allium sativum. Classification (NCBI taxonomy): domain Eukaryota; kingdom Viridiplantae; phylum Streptophyta; class Magnoliopsida; order Asparagales; family Amaryllidaceae; genus Allium; species Allium sativum. The sequence goes on from CM060921.1 coordinate 45,369,201, forward strand.
TATTTATTATTAGGATGAACAATAATTAAATAAGAAACACACAAAAAAGTTCAAAATAGTACCAGCAATAGTGTCACACAAGCATTAATCTTGCGTGGTGTATCACAGTATTTTTCCACCTGGGTTATGAGATGGTTGTGTATGGTTTTTGGCCAAGATATTTTCATTAATTTTTGGCTGCATACACAATATGGAATCAAGGTCCATGGTAAGCTGTATTTTGTGTTTGTTAGAAGAAATGTTGCGGCCAAATAAAGAAGAATAAGCTTCACTGCATCAAATTTTGCTTCGGCTGTGTCTTCTTTTAATGTCAAAAAAATCTGTCTCTTTATATTTTTCTTGTTGACTGAGGCTTCTCCTTTAAAATGTCTTTCCATGAACGATTTATATTCTTCATCTTCCTTCTCGTTCTTTTTCAAGTGCCCTATTGTTTTTATTATCTGTCCTTGTATTGGAGCACCTAGTAAATCTGCAATATCTTCTTGTGTAAAAGTTAGCATGATATCACCAAACCGAAAATATTTTAAGTTCTTCTTGTAGTTCTTGATGATGAGATCTAAAGTTGTAGAATTTTTAATGGTTTCTGCAGGTGAAATGAGCCCATCAAAAATCATGTTAATAAACTTGTAGAGCGGCAGTTTTTTCAAATATTTTGAATGTTGTGCTGTAAATAGTTGATCTTTGTTTATGTTTTCCACCAACTCAATGAACGCCTTAATATTATTTCTATAAACATTGTCCTTCCTGGGATGCATTTGTTCATCTTCAATTTTCCTTCGTTTGATTATTGGTGCATGTTTTGAAAGGTTTTCTGTGAGAATTATTGCTGTTTCTTTTTGAATCTCTTCATTATCTCCTTGTTCAACATTTGCTCTCTGTAATAAGGGTTAAAAAAAAATTTAAATAAGTTTTGAATATATGAAGATATTTGAGCACTTTTGTGCGACTATTCTTAATAAAATTACACAATCGTGCAACTATCATAAATAATAACACACAAGTGTGCAACTATCCTGAATAATAGCACAGAAGTGTGCAACTATCCTGAATAAAAGCATATAAGAAAGAAAATATCCTGAACAATAGAATATAGGAATGCAACCATCGTGAGTAAAATCATAGAAGCATGCAACTATCCTGAATAAAAGAACACAATAACGCAATTATCCTTAATAAAAGCACACAAGCATGCAACTATCCTGAATAATAGCACACAAGCTTACAACTATCCTGAATAAAAGCACACAAGCGTGCGACTATCTTGAATAAAGCACACAAGCGTGCGACTATCCTGAATAGAAGCATGCATGCGTGCCACTATCCTGAATAAAAGCACGCAAGCGTGCGACTATTCTGAATAAAAGCACGCAAGCGTGCGATTATCCTGACTAAAAGCACGCAAGCGTGTGACTATCCTGAATAAAAGTACGCAAGCATGCAACTATCCTGAATAAAAGCACGCAAGCGTTGGAATATCCTGAATAAAAGCATGCAAGCGTGCGACTATCCTGAATAAAAGCACGCAAGCGTGCGACTATCCTGAATAAAAGCACATAATCGTGCGACTATCCTGAATAAGAGCACACAAGAGTGCGACTATCCTGAATAAGAGCACACAAGGGTGCGACTATTCTAAATAAAAACACATATGCGTGCGACTATCCTGAATAAAAGCACGCATGCGTGCGACTATCCTGAATAAAAGCACGCATGCATGCCACTATCCTGAATAAAAGCACACTTGCATGCCACTATCCTGAATAAAAGCACGCATGCGTGCTACTATCCGGAATATAAGCACGCATGCATGCGACTATCCTGAATAAAAGCACAAAAGCATGCGACTATCCTAAATAAAAGCACACAATCGTGCGACTATCCTGAATAAAAGCACACAAGCGTGCAACTATCCTGAATAAAAGCACACAAGGGTGCGACTATCCTGAATAAAAGCACACAAGCGTGCGACTATCCTGAATAAAAGCACGCATGCGTGCCACTATCCTGAATAAAAGCACGCATGCGTGCGACTATCCAGAATAAAAGCACGCATGCGAGCGACTGTCCTGAATAAAAGCACGCATGCGTGCGACTATCCTGAATAAAAGCACACAAGCATGCGACTATCCTGAATAAAAGCACACAATCGTGCGACTATATTGAATAAAACCACACAAGTGTGCAACTATCCTAAATAAAAGCACACAAGCGTGCGACTATCCTGAATAAAAGCACAAATGCGTGCCACTATCCTGAATAAAAGCACGCATGCGTGCGACTATCCTGAATAAAAGCACGCGTGCGTGCGACTATCCTGAATAAATGCACATAAGCATGAGACTATCCTAAATAAATGCACATAAGGGTGCGACTATCCTGAATATAAGCACACAAGCATGCGACTATCCTGAATAAAAGAACACAAGCGTGCGACTATCCTGAATAAAAGCACGCATGCGTGCGACTATCCTGAATAAAAGCACGCATGCTTGCGACTATCCTTAATAAAAGCACGCATGCGTGCGACTATCCTGAATAAATGCACACAAGCACGCGACTATCCTAAATTAAAGCACACAAGGGTGCGACTATCCTGAATAAAAGCACACAAGCGTGCAACTATCCTAAATAAAGGCACACAAGCCTGCAAGTATCCTGAATAAAAGCACACAAGGGTGCGACTATCCTGAATAAAAGCACACAAGCGTGCAACTATCCTGAATTATAGCCCACAAGCATGCAACTATCCTGAATAAAAGCACACAAGCGTGCAACTATCCTGAATTAAAGCACACAAGCATGCAACTATCCTGAATAAATGCACAGAAGCACGCGACTATCCTAAATTAAAGCACACAAGGGTGCGACTATCCTGAATAAAAGCACACAAGCGTTCGACTATCCTAAATAAAAGCACACAAGCCTACAACTATCCTGAATAAAAGCACACAAGGGTGCGACTATCCTGAATAAAAGCACACAAGCGTGCAACTATCCTGAATTAAAGCACACAAGCATGCAACTATCCCGAATAAAAGCACACAAGTGTGAGACTATCCTGAATAAAAGCACAGAAGCTTGCAACTCTCCTAAATAAAAGCACACAAGCGTGCAACTATCCTAAATAAAAGCACACAAGCGTGCAACTATGCTGAATAAAAGCACACAAGCGTGCGACTATCCTGAATTAAAGCACACAAGCGTGCGACTATCCTGAATAAAAGCACTCAAGCGTGCAACTATCCTGAATAAAAGTACACAAGCGTGCAACTATCCTGAATAAAAGCAATCAAGCGTGCAACTATCCTGAATAAAAGCACACAAGCATGCAACTATCCTGAATAAAAGCACGCATGCGTGCGACTATCCAGAATAAAAGCACACAAGCGTGCGACTATCCTGAATAAAAGCACACAAGCGTGCGACTATGCTGAATAAAAGCATACAAGTATGCAACTATCCGTAATAAAATCATCCAAGAATGCAACTACCATGAATAAAATCACACATGTGTGCAACTATCCTGAATAAAAGCACACAAGCGTGCGACTATCCTGAATAAAAGCACACAATCGTGCGACTATCCTGAATAAGAGCACACAAGAGTGCGGCTATCCTGAATAAAAGCACACAAGGGTGCGACTATTCTGAATAAAAGCACATATGCGTGCGACTATCCTGAATAAAAGCACGCATGCGTGCGACTATCCTGAATAAAAGCACGCATGCATGCCACTATCCTTAATAAAAGCACACATGCATGCCAATATCCTGAATAAAAGCACGCATGCGTGCTACTATCCGGAATATAAGCACGCATGCATGCGACTATCCTGAATAAAAGCACACAAGCATGCGACTACCCTAAATAAAAGCACACAATCGTGCGACTATCCTGAATAAAAGCACATAAGCGTGCAACTATCCTGAATAAAAGCACACAAGGGTGAGACTATCCTGAATAAAAGCACACAAGCGTGCGACTATCCTGAATAAAAGCACGCATGCGTGCCACTATCCTGAATAAAAGCACGCACGCGTGCGACTTTCCAGAATAAAAGCACGCATGCGAGCGACTAACCTGAATAAAAGCACGCATGCGTGCGACTATCCTGAATAAAAGCATACAAGCATGCGACTATCCTGAATAAAAGCACACAATCGTGCGACTATATTGAATAAAAGCACACAAGTGTGCCACTATCTTGAATAAAAGCACACAAGCGTGCGACTATCCTGAATAAAAGCACGAATGCGTGCCACTATCCTGAATAAAAGCACGCATGCGTGCGACTATCCTGAATAAAAGCACGCGTGCGTGCGACTATCCTGAATAAATGCACACAAGCATGCGACTATCCTAAATAAATGCACATAAGGGTGCGACTATCCTGAATATTAGCACACAAGCGTGCGACTATCCTGAATAAAAGCACACAAGCGTGCGACTATCCTGAATAAAAGCACGCATGCGTGCGACTATCCTGAATAAAAGCACGCATGCGTGCGACTATCCTGAATAAATGCACACAAGCACGCGACTATCCTAAATTAAAGCACACAAGGGTGCGACTATCCTGAATAAAAGCACACAAGCGTGCAACTATCCTGAATTAAAGCACACAAGCCTGCAACTATCCTGAATAAAAGCACACAAGGGTGCGACTATCCTGAATAAAAGCACACAAGCGTGCAACTATCCTGAATTAAAGCACACAAGCATGCAACTATCCTGAATAAAAGCACACAAGCGTGCAACTATCCTGAATTAAAGCACACAAGCATGCAACTATCCTGAATAAATGCACACAAGCACGCGACTATCCTAAATTAAAGCACACGAGGGTGCGACTATCCTGAATAAAAGCACACAAGCGTGCGACTATCCTGAATAAAATCACACAAGCCTGCAACTAACCTGAATAAAAGCACACAAGGGTGCGACTATCCTGAATAAAAGCACACAAGCATGCAACTATCCTAAATTAAAGCACACAAGCATGCAACTATCCTGAATAAAAGCACACAAGTGTGCGACTATCCTGAATAAAAGCACAGAAGCTTGCAACTATCCTAAATAAAGGCACACAAGCGTGCATCTATCCTAAATAAAAGCACACAAGCGTGCAATTATGCTGAATAAAAGCACACAAGCGTGCGACTATCCTGAATAAAAGCAGACAAGCGTGCGACTATCCTAAATAAAAGCACTCAAGCGTGCAACTATCCTGAATAAAAGTACACAAGCGTGCAACTATCCTGAATAAAAGCAATCAAGCGTGCAACTATCCTGACTAAAAGCACACAAGCGTGCAACTATCCTGAATAAAAGCACGCATGCGTGCGACTATCCAGAATAAAAGCACACAAGCGTGCGACTATCCTAAATAAAAGCACACAAGCGTTCAACTATGCTGAATAAAAGCACACAAGCGTGCGACTATGCTGAATAAAAGCATACAAATATGCAACTATCCGTAATAAAATCATCCAAGAATGCAACTATCGTGAATAAAATCACACATGTGTACAACTATCCTGAATAAAAGCACACAAGCGTGCAACTATCCTGAATAAAAGCACGCATGCGTGCAACAATGCAGAATCAAAGCACACAAGCGTGCGACTATCCTGAATAAAAGCACACATGCGTGCAATTATTCTGAATAAAAGCACACAAGTGTGCGACTATCCTGAATAAAAGCACACAAGCGTGCAACTATCCTGAATAAAAGCACACAAGCGTGCGACTATGCTGAATAAAAGCATATAAGTATGCAACTATCCATTATAAAATCATCCAAGAATGCAACTATCGTGAATAAAAACACACATGTGTGCAACTATCATGAATAATAGCACAAAAGTGTGCAACTATCCGGAATAAAATTATGTAATCAAGCAACAAACATTAATAAAACCATATTAATAATTTTATCCGGAATAAAATTATGAATAACAACATTTACGCATGCGACTATCATTAATAAAACCACACAAACGTGCAAGAATTTACAATAACAGCATTCAAGGATGCAACAATTTTAAGTAACAATAAATTTTGATAATAATTCGAAAAATTAGTAAATACTGAAGTTTTTTAGTAACTAAGTACAATATTTGCCACAATCACTTTCGATTACTGTTGTTTACAATCTATAATATAAATTTTTCATAAACACTGAAATACGAAATAAAGAATACAAAAATATACCTTCCCTCGCACCATTGTTGATAAAACGACAATGATTTTCCAGTTTTCAGAAGATCGAGATTAAGTGAAGAACGCGATTAGGGTTTGATTTATTTTGTTGATCGACTGATTTAGAACATTGATTTGTTGTATGTAGTCGCGGTTAGGTTTATGAGGCGACATAAGGGTAAAACTGGAAATAATAGACCCGCATTCAAAAATAGGGTCCTAATTTTTAATGTTACAGCGGCTAGACTTTTCTTTAATTTTGAAAGTTAATAGGGATGTTAGCCTAACGTTCTCTTTGTTTTATTCGTATCAAGCATATTTTAGCCATTATAAGGTAAAACTCTATCCTCCGGTTTGCGTTGCATTGTGTGATGGGAAATAAGTCTTATAATGGCTTCATTTTTATAAAAAGCACTGCGATGTTTAAAAGAATTATTTGTTTTAAAGCACTGGCAATCCAATGGAGTAAACCCGTTCCACGAAAGTGGCGTGGTCCGGTGATTAGCCATATATTAAATGTGTTGAGTAGATTTCTCATACCAGTCCCATGACTGACTCGTAGTTTGTTTCACTTTCAAACTCGGGTGCCCCTTTTTCTACACGGGCAGCCTTGTATTCAGGTTTTAGCTGGCTTTTCTGGATAGCTGGAGCTGAAGATGGATTCTATTATTTATCTCTTTTTATGATGTTCGGCACCTATTGTACATTATGTTTGTTTTTCGCTATAGACATATATGTATAGCTGAACTATATTTGTACTACGTATGATCCTGTATACTGTGTAACTCTGATGATTATGTTTATCCAGTGTAATATATTGTTCATTATCTGGTGTATTTATTTATTTCTGTTCTGCTATTATCTTTTTATGTGTTATATTCCAAGGATTACCCTTGCCACCGTCAGTACGGGGTTTGGGGTCGTCTCAATAGGACCACCAGGTCGGGCGGTGGTGGCAGACTAGGTTGTATACTTTTGTTTTTTCTCTCCAAAACTGAGGAAATGGAGGTGGAGTGTGCTTATAATTGGATTGGTGGAGGAGTTCGTCGATTAGCTCCGGTTGCTATGGGTAGCGATAGGTGGAAAAGATGAGATCTCGGGTTTACTGGTAGAGAAAAAGAGCTGAACGAGCTTCTTTAGATTAGGCAGAGAGCTAAGTGGAGGCATATTTGCCAAAGATGGTAGAGAAGCCGAAACGGTGGCATCAAAGCAGAGCGGATTTAGGGTTGTATATATGCGATTTGGGACGGTGATGGGATTTGGGATTTAGGACTGTATAGATGAGAGAAGCGGGAGTTGAAAAATAAAAGGAATTGAGGCTAGCGGGAAATGAAATTTTAGAGGAAAAGGAGTGCGAAGTAAGGAAACACACACTATAACCATACAGAAAAAGGAATTTAAGTAAAGTGCCCAAATTCGCTTTCTATTAATTATCTTTATTTGACAATCGTGACAAAAACTAGACACAAATTTATATATGTAAAATCTGGACCAAGCAATTTGATTGACTTTATGTGCGAGCGGAAATTCAAGAGAAGAACAAATGACCCTGATTTTGTGTGTTTAATTTTGTGTCAAAATTTTGTATACATTTAGACATTCCATTATTTGTTATTTATCAATCATGAATTAAATATTCAATATTTATTTATTGATTATTAATTTTTAAATTGTTAATTATTAATTAGTAATAGATATTATTTCAAAATAATAATTAACTACTAAAAATAAATTACTACTTATTAATTATTTAATAATAATTAATAAATATTATTGATCCCTAAGTTTATTATTAATTATTATTAAATATTAATATAAATAGTTATTAAATATATATATTATAAACATGAAGTTTGTATTAGGAATCTATTACAACTAACAAAATGAAAAGTTGATAAAAAAAATGTTTATTACAACTTTAGGGAATTAACAATTATAGAAAACATTTATTACAACTGTGCTTTCCTAACCGTTGTAAAATTAAAGTTTTAATGTGGTGTTTTTGTTGTAGTGCAAGTTACTCGTGATTGTTTTGGAAGCCGATCAATGGGTGACATTAGGAAAAATCCTACCTAATTATTGCTTTTGTCTGAATCTGTAGAAGTGCAAAATAATCAATCTGCATAATCTGATTATTGTTGTTGTTATCACCATTGTCTTTTTTATAACAATAGCCAGTCCTTATTATCAGTTCATATCAATTATTGTTCACCTTTAGATAGGCATAGACACTTATCCTTTTATGACACTAGAACCACTATTTACCTGTTTTACTTAACTAAGTAGTCGAGATGGTAATCACTGCGGCTAACTAGGCTTTATGGCTGACAATTTTCCTTTCATCCTTTCTCTTTACTTTCCCCAGGCTTACAGGGAGAAAGTATATAGTTTATATGACACCCCACATCCGTTAATGTCAGTCACTAAGGGAATGCATTATGTTTTGTGAAGCGTTATAGGTAAACAGACACAGAATAATTACAAGACAGATATAAATAAGATAGCAGCAGAAATTTAAATTTTTATTTCGAACATAAATCATAATACCGTGGTCCACAATACCATAAGTCACAAAAACCACAACAATAAAATAACTTATGTCTTACACCATTAGAGTACATAGGTATATAAAAACATAATTCCCCAATTGAAAGAGTTAAACCATAGTAGAGACAAAAACTTAAGCCATACTTCAGAAGTATCTCCTAGCAAGATGATATCTGAGTCCTGACTAAGCCTGAGTGTTTCCTCCCTAAGAACTTGGGGGAGAGGGGGGGAACGGAAGAAAGAAGGAGAAACAAAAGGGTCAGTCATAAAGTTTGGTGAGTCTAGTTACTTTTAGTCAGTAAATAAATAAAAGTAACATGATAGGCATATAACGTGGTTAAGAGTGATCACTACATAAATGGCAGGTGTGACAAGGTAGAAAGGGTAAGGTGTATATACTTCTCTAATGATTACTCTGCACTATTACTAGTATAACTAAAATGAGATGATCCCTTCCATTATAAGTTGGTAGACTTAGGGCATACGTCCGAGTGTACCTTAACCACTACCCTAATCGATCGACTCCCTACCCTGTAGATCTCCTGTGATGGCCCCACAGTATGAGGTATCACTTCCTAAAGTGGAAACCTTCATTTCCCAAGATGTGCACAACCATATCTACTGGTGTCACAATCGTCTTATCCCCTTCTGCCTGGCTCATGCACGCACATGTCCTGGTCGATTTGAGCTGCCCACACCGTCCTTCTCATTTGGAACTCTTATAATCAACCAGTAAGTGTGCCCCTCTCCGCCCAGCACGGAGTACTTTATTTGATACCTTCTCCGAGTTACTGACTGAAATGGGTCCCATATAATCTGATAAAAGCTCTGCCCTTTGTCTTGTATCCCCACTAGATTTTTCACTGACTATGTATACTCATAGGTGTCTTTAATTACACAGCCCTATGTCAGTTATGCTTACCGTAAAGGGTGTCTTTAATTACATAACCTTATTGGGTTAAGTTCGTGGGCCTATATGTAAATATTAACCACCCCCTCTAATTTACTTAACCTATCCACTACCCATCCAATTTTACCTAACCCTAACATAAGTTCATAATCATACAATCCTTATGGATTAAATTTGGTTAAGCAGTCCAATTCATTACCATGTCCAATTATTGTTATAATGGGCTAGACCTCCTACATTAGGCCTACAACGTGTGGATGCTGGATATGCTGGTCGGGTCCGGGCAGTCTTATTCCACAGTTGGGTCTAACCTCGTGTCTTAGCCCGATTCATATTTGCACACTTTGACCTCTCACATTAGGTTCAACATTAGTGGCTGCTATATATGCCGGTCGGGTCCGAGCAGACTTCCACCACTAATGCAACCTAACTTCTTGTCATAAGTGCAATTGAAATTCTTAATTGTAATTACTAGACATTCCATTTTTATCCAAATCTACCTATGTCATTATAGGTGATTATTTCTCTTTTTATCCCCATTTGAATTATATGTCCAATAATGTTCGTATTCAAATTATGCCAATATTAACCCTTCTCCATCGTTCCCTAACTAGCGTACTCATAAACTGGCGGCATGCCTAGGCTAGACAATAGCCTAGTCATAAACAATAATAGGGAAAATAATGGGAATATAACTAAAGTGATCATCTTGGCATAAACATAAACTAGCATGATAATAAGGTGAATGGACATGTAATTAACATCATAACAAGGTGGACATAAAACTGATGAAATAGTGGAAGTCAATTGATTCTATCATAACTATTATGTCACTATAAGCATATAAGATCCAAATTAGCAATTTAGATGTCCAATTGGATTAGATCTAACATGATAACACAAGGTGATAAATTAGATCACATAATTCAGATCTAGAGGTTAAAGTAGATCTAACACCATTATAATGACATAATAGCATGTATAGATTTAAATATAGGTTCTCATGTCCAATTTATAACATATCTAAGTTGATCGCAATATGACAAGTGAAAGGTGATTTACATAAAGAATTGGATCTAACCAATGTTGCAACTGTCCGAATTAACAGATTTACATTCACCACAATATAGTTACAAGTCAAGATCCACATAGGTAACATAATAGAATAATCATAGTTGCATTAGATCTAAACTTGTAGATTTATTATGACATAGTATAAGATTTAACAGTAGCATAGATCCACAGCTTACGACATATCCAATTCACAGTCTTTCACAATTTACCTTTATTTATCTAAACCTAAAAGCAACTAGAAACTCATAGTGTTAGGTTTAGAGAATCGAGAAAGAGCGGATCTTCAATTTCTGAATTTGATTTGCAAAGTACGTTGTCATAGAAAACAGTTCCGTCTCAGTTCGTATCCCAGTAGCATATGGCCTCCATGATTTCCAATGAAGAAAGTAGGAGAATAGGACACATATATAGCTGCCAGACCCCCTGAAACCGAGTACCACGTCAGCCCTAGGGGTGTCGACACCCCTGTCGGTTGGTCGACCCATAGGTCAACACCCCTTAAGGGGGGTCGACCCTCTAGAGCGGGATTTTTGCCGCCCTGATGAATTTTTCAAATTCGAACTATTCTGGATAAAATTCCGACTCATCTCTGGCTCATGAGTATATATATAATCTTTCTGCGCATATACAAACTTAAAACCCTCATAACGTCTTCATACGGTGTTCGTTTTACGCAAACCAAATGTCCATCCTGACCAGAATTTCGAGACGAATGTAATGGTGCAATCTGTTTCCTCAAAATCTGAATATTAAATTAATTATTATTTAATTTATCCTTTTTAATGTTGTTAAAAATTTGGGGTGTTACATTCTTCCCTACTCAAAAAATTTCATCTCGAAATCTCTAAGTTAAGAAGAATGCATATCCTACCATCCTTCATCCATCTACTCATCCACCAATCACAGGCATCCATTGTTCTTAAAGATTTCTAATGCTTACATGAATATATGCAAAGGAGTGTGTGTATATGTCCCAACACTAATGCAAAATTAGGCGGCCTACTGATTCAATAGGCCTCCTTAATGCAATGTATGTTAGCGCCATGAATCCAATATGTATGCAAATAATCCTATTATATAATGTGAGTTCTATATGTGTGCACATTCATTCGTCCAAATGCAACATCTGCATGCAAACTCATCCATTTCCTTTCATAAATGAAAAGAAAATGACACGCATATCCATATGCAGTATGACAGTGATTGAGCCGATCTAGTGCCTAATGTGTGTGTATATGCGTCCACAGGCAACCACTAGCAAACACTTGCATCCACTTGCATCCATCAAACATAACATGTTTCAAACACATGTTTACATCCATAGGATTCCTATCTAAAGGCCAGAAAATACTATGCATATGATATACTCAATTGACAGAAACAAGTACTGATAAAGCTTTGAAAAAGGAGCTAAGAACATACCCTCGAAAAGAAAAGGGTATGAAGCACGAATCTTATCTTCGGTTTCCCAAGTTGCTTCCTTTTGGCTATCTCCCCATTGAACCTTTAGCAACTTGATCTCTTTATTGCGCAGCTTCTTAACTTCTTATTCAAGAATATGGGTAGGGGCTCGTCTGACTGTCGCCTCCCGTTCCACTTCTACTTCTTCCAACATACTCGATTCAACAACTTCTATGTGTGTCATGCAGGGACTTTCGCACATGCGAGACATGGAAAACATCATGAACACGGGATAGATTTTGTGGGAGGTTCACTCTATAGGCCATTTGGCCAATTCTCTCAATTATGAGAAATGGTCCTACAAACCTAGGCGCCAACTTCCCTACTGCTCCAAAGCGAACCACATTCCTCAGAGGTGATACTTTGATAAAAACTAAGTCTCCTACTTCGAATTCGATGTCATTTCTTCTCTTGTCTGCATAGGACTTTTGCCTATCTTGAGATGTCTTCATCCACCGTCGAATAAGGTCAATCTTTTCATATGTTTCCCAAACCATATCTGGTCCAAGTAATAATCTTTCTGTAGATTCCCACCAAAAAGTTGGTGATCTACAAGGTCGTCCGTACAATGCTTCAAAGGGTGCCATGTTGATGCTAGCTTGATAAATGTTATTATAGGAAGACTCTACTAAAGGAAGATGCTCTTCCCAAGTCCCTCCGAAGTCTCGGATACACAGTCTTAAAAGATCTTCAAGAATTCTGTTTACCCTCTCCATTTGTCCATCGGTCTGAGGATGATAAGCGGTGCTCAAACACAACTGGTTACCTAAGGCTTCTTGCAAACTCCTCCAAAATTCGCTAGTAAAGATGGGGTTACGATCGCTTATGATGTTGGGAGGTACTCCATGAAGACGAACTATCTCATGAAGATAAATTGTTGCCAATCACGATGTCGTCCTCTTACTCTTAACTAGAATAAAGTGAGCTCTCTTAATGAGTCTATCTACCACCACCCAAATACTGGTATTGCCTTTCTTTGACCTAGGCAAGCCATGTATGAAATCCATAGAGATGCTCTCCCATTTCCTCTGCGGAACCTCCAACATATTAAGTAATCCACCGGGCTTCTTTTGCTCAGCTTTGACCTGCTGGAAAACTAAACACTGAGAAACAAATTCCGCTACATCTTTCTTCATCCCAGCCCAAAAGAAAACCCTCTTCATGTCTCCATACATCTTGTCACCACCTGGATGAATATTCATCTTAGAATGGTGGGCTTCTTCTAGGACTGCCTTTATCAAGCTTCCAGTTTAAGGAGCACATAGCCTTCCACCTCATCGCAACCACCCCTTTTCATCTATGACATATCTACTGATGTGACTAGAAGTCTCCCCTCTTCTGAGCTTTTCCATGTTGTGTAAAATTTGTGGGTCACTTTGTTGCGAAGCTCCTATTTGGTCCATAAGATTTGGTCGTATCCCCAGGGATGCAAACAATTCAGGCAAAACCTCGATGGAGGGTCTAAAATCAAAAGCTTATATGAACTCCAAGTTCATCTTTTCCAAAAAAAGAGGACTCAGGACCATCCTCTGCCTACTTAGTGCTTCTGGCACCACATTACCCTTGCCAGCGGTATAAGCAATTTCAAAATCATAAGAAGCTAAGAACTCTATCCATCGTTGCTGCCTTTAGTTGAGATCCTTCTGTGAGAATAAATACTTGAGAGATTTATGATCGGTGTATAACTCGAACCTTTTTCCAAATAAATAATGACGCCACATCTTTAACGCGAATACTATGACAGCTAGCTCCAGATCATGGGTGGGGTAGTTCTTCTCATGAACTCTCAACTGTCTACCCCCATAACATATTACTTTCCCTTCCTACATCAGAACCGCGCCAAGCCCTGTACTGCATGCATTAGTGTAAATATTAAGCACTTTACTTCCATCAGGCAAGGTCAGGCCTGGGGCTGTTGTCAGATCCCTCTTCAGTCATTGGAAAGCAACGTCACAGTCTATATCCCATGAAAATGCCAAATTCTTCTTTGTCAGCCTGATGAGAGGGGCTGATATCTTCGCGAAGTCCTTAATGAACTTCCTATAATAACTTTCTAACCCAAGAAATCTTCTTTCCTATGTTGCATTTTAGGAATCTACCAATCTTGCACTGAAACCACCTTAGTGGATCTACAGCTGTCCCTTCTTTAGAGACCATATGCCCTAAGAATCTCACTTCTTTTCTTCAAAAATGGCATTTGGAGTAAGCTGATGGTCACAGAGAGTTTTCAAAAAATATCTCAAATGTTGGGTATACTATTCTTCACTTTTGGAGAAGATCAAAATATCATCAACAAAGACTATGACAAATTTGTTTAGGAACTCCCAAAACACCCTACTCATTAGATCCACAAAATAGGCGGGTGCATTCGTCAGCCCAAAAGGCATCACTAGCCATTCGAAGAAACCATCCAGAGTTCTAAAAGGAGTCTCATATTTGTTGTCCATAGTCACCCTCAACTGATGGAAACCCGTGGCCAGGTCTAACTGGGAAAATACCGAGGCACCAACAAGCCGATCAAATAAATCATTAATCCTCGGAAGCGGGTGCCGATTCTTCTTGGTGAGCTTATTCAAATCTCTATAGTCAACACACAAATGAAGCTAACCATCCGCCTTAGTTGCGAGTACTGTTGGAGCACCCCATTTAGATGTGCATCGTCTGATAAACCCTTTCTCAAGTAGCTCCCCTACTTGCTTACTCGGCTCCCTCCTTTCCTTTGGAGCCATGTGGCGCACTGGTAATGCAACTAGCTTTGCATTGTCCACCAGATATATGCGGAAGTCGATCTCGCGCCTGGGAGGTAAACCCCGTACCTTATCAAAAACATCAGAATAATCTCGAACCACTGGAACAGATTACAAATCATCTATGGATGCATCTAGAGACTCTAGAAAGTTAAGCAAAACAGACCCTTGGGGATCATAAGAAACTTCGAGGGTCTTCCCATGACAAGTCAGGAGTCTAACAACCCTCCTCTCACAATCCTGAATGGCCTCATACGTGGTAAGCCAATCCATTCCTAGAATCGACCCATAGCCCATAAACCCGAGCACGTACGTGTCGCACTCAAACTCGACGCCTAACACAGATATTTTCAAACCCCGACAAATCATCGATAAATGAGCCGAACAACAAATGGGTTTGAAACAACTATGGGATCTACTACCATACTAGTAATTAAGTCCAGAGATTCAACCATAGAACTAGATAAAACGAGTGTGAAGTGTCAGAATCAAAAAGTGCTCTAACTGGATGGTTTGAAAGAGAAACTAAACTTTCTATGGAAATTTTTCTGCCTCTTTCAGGAGCATTGATCACGAGAGCATGCTCCTGCCCTCCATAAGTCCCTGCTCTTTGACCTTGTCCCTGCGATCCCTGTTTCTTTGGGCACTCTTTAGAGAAGTGTCCGACCTCTCCGCAATTGAAGCAACTGCCCTTCCTTCTCTTACTGTCTTTGATCAAGTGACCCTCCTTTCCACAATTGTGACATTTTCTCTTATCCTTACCTTTGTCATCTTTCCCTCCTTTCTTCTGCTGTTGTTGCTGCCCCTTCTTGGGCCACACCTTCCTATTTTGCGATGTCCCCTCAGCATTTGCTTCCTTCTTTTTTCCCTTGTCCTCCTCATGCATTAGGGCCATATCAACAAGCTTTTCAAAAGTGGCCCCCATCAGAATATGGGACATGGCTAACCCATGCAGAGGCTCATTCATCCCTTTAGCAAACCACAAAGCCCTTTTGTGCGGTGTATCCACCAACTCTAACCTGAACCTTGCCATCTGGTTGAACTTGTTCACATACTCCTTCACTGTCAATTTTCCTTGTTTGAGTGCTTAGAACATCTCCATCTGTATGCTTCTCTCAGCTTTGGAAAGAAATTTAATTTCGAACCTCTATCTAAAATCTTCCCAAGTTTCCAATGGACGTCCAGCCTGGGTGACTTCCCACCAAAATGTGGCTTCGTCGTTTAATAGCCAAGTAGCTAACTGAATCTTTCTTTGATCCTCTACTTCAAAGATTACGAACAAGTCCTCGGTCTCCTTAAGCCAGTTTCTGGTGAAGTTATATACTCTTGGAAGGGTAGGAGGAGGAATGACTGGTGCAGCTGGGGGAGGAACGTCTCTTTGGACTTCGGCAGGCGCTGTGGGCTCCAAATACCTATGGAACCATTCGGGTATTGCGATGACCTCTGGGATATTAGGGATGTTTTGTTCCCCAGACATGCTGAAAAAGGAAAAAGGAAGAAATTTAGATAAAGGACCGAAGGATATTAAATATGGATTCTTGTGGAATATTTTCAAAACAGACTTTTCTTTTTGAAATTACTTTCTTTTAAAACCTTTTTTTTGATAAATAATATTTCAATAAAAAATTCATCTAATTTGGTAACCTTCAGCTCTGATACCAAGTGTGACACCCACGTCCGTTAATATCACTCACTATGGGTATGCATTAAGTTTCATGAAGCGTTATAGGTAAACAGACACAGAATAATTACAGGACATATATAAATAAGGTAGCAACGCGGATTTAAATTATTATTTCAAACATAAATCATAATATTGTGGTCCACAATACCATAAGTCACAAAAACCATTACAATAAAATAACTTCTTTCTTGCACCATCAGAGTACATAGGTATATAAGAACATAATTCCCCAATTGAAAGAGTTAAACCATAGTAGAGATAAAAACTTGATCCATACTTCAGAAGTAGCTCCTAGCAAGATGATATCTGAGTCCTGACTAATCCTGAGTGTTTCCTCCGTGAGAACCTTGGGGGGAAACGGAAGAAAGAAGGAGAAACAAAAGGGTCAGATATAAAGTCTAGCGAGTCTAGTTACTTTTAGCCAGTAAATAAATAAAAGTAACATGATAGGCATATAAAGTGGATAAGAGTGATCACTACATAAATGGCAGGTGTGACAAGGTAGAAAGGGTAAGGTGTATGCACTTCTCTAATGATTACTCTGCACTATTACTAGTATAACTAAAATGAGATGATCCCTTCCACTATAAGTTGGTAGACTTAGGGCATACTTCCAAGTGTGCCCTAACCACTACCCTAATCGATTGGCTCCTTACCCCGTAGATATCCTATGTTGAGCCAACAGTAGGACGTATCACCTTCTTCAAGCGGCAACCCTTCATTTTCCAAGATGTGCACAACCATATCTACTGGTGTCACGGTCGTCTTATCCCCCTCTGCTCGGCTCATGCACGCACATGGCCCGATCGATTAGCACCGCCCACACCGTCCATCTCTTTTGGATCTCTTATAATCAATCAGTAAGCTACGCTTAGCACGGAGTACTTTATTTGATACCTTCTTCGGGTTACTTACTGAAATGGGTCCCACACAATCTGACACAAGCTCTCCCCTTTGTCTTGTATCCCCACTAGGTTTTTCACTGACTGTGTATACCCTTAGGTGTCTTTAATTACAGAGCCTTATGTCAGTTATGCTTGCCCAAAAGGGTGTCTTTAATTACATAACCTTATTGGGTTAAGTTTGTGGACCTATATGTAAATATTACCCACCACCTCTAATTAATTAACCCACCCACTACCCATCCAATTTCACTTAACCTTAACATAAGTTCATAAGCAGATAATCCTTATGGGTTAAATTAGGTTAAGCAGTCCAATTCATTACCATGTCCAATTATGGTTATAATGGGCTAGACCTCCCACATTAAGCTTACAACATGTCGATGTTGGATATGCCAGTCGAGTCCAGGCAGTCTTATTCCACAGTTGGGTCTAACCTCGTGTCTTAGCCCAATTCATATTTGAACACTTAGACCTCTCACATTAGGTTCAACATTAATGGCTGCTGGATATGCCGGTCGGGTCCGGGCAGACTTTCACCACTAATGCAACCTAACTTCGTGTCATAAGTGCAATTAAAATTCCTAATTGTAAATACTAGACATTCCATTTTTATCCAAATCTACCTATGTCATTATAGGTGATTATTTATCATTTTATCCCCATTTGAATTATATGTCCAGTAATGTTCATATTCAAATTATGCCAATATTAACCCTCCTTCCCCGTTCCCTAACTAGCGTACTAATAAACTGGCGGCATGCCTAGGCTAGACAATAGCCTAGTCATAAACGATAATATGGAAAATAATGGGAATATAACTAAAGTGATCATCTTGGCATAAACATAAACTAGCATGATAATAAGGTGAATGGACATGTAATTAACATCATAACAAGGTGGACATAAAACTGATGAACTAGTGGCAGTCAATTGAATTTAACATAACTATGATGTCACAATAAGCATAGTAAGATTCAAATTAGCAATTTAGATGTCCAATTGGATTAGATCTAACATGATAACACAAGGTGATAAATTAGATCGCATAATTCAAATCTAGAGGTTAAAGTAGATCTAACACCATTAGAATGACATAATAGCATGTTTAGACATAAATATGAGTTCTCATGTCTAATTTACAACTTATCTAAGTTGATGTCAATATGACAGGTGAAAGGTGATTTACATAAAGAATTGGATCTGACCAATGTTGCAACTGTCCAAATTAATAGATTTACATTCATCATAATATAGTTACAAGTCAAGATCCACATAGGTAACATAATAGAATAATCACAATTGCATTAGATCTAAAAGTGTAGATCTATTATGACATAGTATAAGATTTAACAATAGCATAGATCCATAGTTTACAACATATCCAGTTCACAGTATTTCACAACTTACTTTTATTTATCTAAACCTAAAAGCAACTAGAAACTCATAGCGTTAGGTTTAGAGAATTAAGAAAGAGTGGATCTTGAATTTCTGAATTTGATTTGCAAAGTACGTTGTCATAGAAAACGGTTTCGTCTCAGTTCGTATCCCGGCAGCATATGGCCTCCATGATTTCCAATGAAGAAAATAGGAGAATAAGACACATATATATAGCTGCCAAACCCCCTGAAACTGAGTGCCATGTCAGCCTTAGGGGTGTCGACACACTTGTGGGTGGGTTGACCCATAGGTCGACACCCCTTAAGGGGGTTGACCCCTTGGTCGCACCTAGGGATGACATTGGTGTAGTTTGGTGCGGTTTTGACTTAAAACTGCACCCGAAACCGCTAGCATGCGGTTTTCAAAAGTAGGAACTGGAACCGGACCAAAAACCATTGGTGCGGTTCATTTTTAAAAGGGCGGTTTCGGTTTTTAAAAGTGTGGTTTCGGTTTCAAAACAAGTTAACAAAAAAAACATCGTTCCCTTAGATGGTGATGCACATGAAATATTTAAAGCTAAGGCAGAGGGTTTTTTGTTTGTCCAGTGTGTGATATTGATCTTCACATGCAAATGAAAACTCTTTTACTGTAATGACCAATTGGTCCAATCCTAATATCATCTTGCTATAAATGACATCAAGGCAAAGGATGTAATCCAAATCATAATTCTGATAGACCAAAAGCAGTATGTAGAACTTGTTCTAGATACTTCTCAGCAGTAGCATACCGCCTCTTTTTAACCTCTATAGCTAATACAGTAAGAGCTTTGTCTGGTGGCAGGTCTTGATAGCTTCTCAAGGTGTTTAATATTAGTTTTGTTTTCTTTTGTAGATCCTTTCTATGATCAGCCATTTCCATCAACACGTCATGATTAATCTTTGCAACTTGAGTCAATATAGCCATACAGTTAGAGTGCTGCAACATGTATTGCTGCTCTTTTGCTTCCATGATTGCCAAGTAGTGAACGTGCAGATTTGCCTGAAGCTAAATTTGATAAGGTAGCGTTAAAATTTACGTATCAGTAACATTCGGTGCGGTTTCAGTTTTGCGGTTTGAAAAAGGATGAAAACCGAACCCGGACCATACTAATGGTGTGGTTTCATCGGTTTTGCGGTTTTACTTCAGTGCAGTTTTTTAAGATGCGATTTTTATCGGTTTTAAGCAGTTTCCGTTCGGTTTCGGTTCGTAATCAGTTTTCCTGCTCATCCCTAGTCACACCCCTCTAGAGGGGTCGACCCTCAGAGCGGGATTTTTGGCGCCCTGATGAATTTTTCAAATTCGAACTGTTCTGGATAAAATTCTGACTCATCTCTGACTCATGCATATATATATGTGTGTGTGTGTGTGTGTGTGTGCGTGTATGTATAATCTTTCTGCACGTATACAAACTTAAAACCCTCATAACTTCTTCATACGATGTCTGTTTTACGCAAACCAAATGTTTATCTTGACCAGAATTTCGAGACGAAAGCAATGGTTCAGTCTGTTTCCTATAATTTGGATATTGAATTAATTATTATTTAATTTATCCTCTTTAACGTTGTTAAAAATTCAGGGTGTTACAGTTTATATTTCTTTGTTAAGCTTTGTCATGGGTTTTTGCGAGTTGGATCACTTTCTTTTTCCAAGGTTAAGTTCTATCTTTTTAATTATTTGGGGGATTAGGTTGCCAACATTAGGCCTCATATGACATATTGATTTATAATGAGAGGGTAAAGTACGAGCCTACAATATAGCGTAGGCTTAATATGACACACAAACTTATAGGGAAAAGTTACGGGCCAAATATCTGTTAAATATTTCTAGGGGCTGTTTTGATTACAAGAAGGAGATGGTTGGGCTAAGTCATACGATGGACTAATCTTTAGGACTTCTTGAGACCCGAAGGGTCAGTCATGTTGATATTCCTAGTTGCTTAGTACATCTCTAAGTTCAGTTCTATTTGTGCTATATATTCCAAATATAATAAGTGATTGAAAGGTTATCTCTATTGGGGAGAGTTTGATCTTCAGATTTGTTTTGTGATGAAGTTAAACCTGCAGCATTGTGGATAAAGAACATGTTGTAAATGAGAATTGAGTTTCATGGTTTCGAATGGAATCTTTCCTAGCTATAGGCATATACCATCAATGGATGGGTTGGAATCTTAGGTAGCTATCAGTATAATAAGTCATCTCATATGTTGGAAGGAAAGTGGGTTTTCTTAGGGGTACGTGATCTCGAGTGTTGACCTATGAAGGATTAATTGGATTGAAATATTTTACTTCCTAAACCCTATCTTTTGAAAATAATGGTGTGAATCTTATGTTAGAGCCTTTTGAATGTATTTTATGGAATTAACTGGACTTCAGTTGTAATGAAAAAGATTTCGGAAAAAGCCAAGTAAAAGAATTTTTGAAATAATTATGTACCAAGACAAGGGTGCAACAAATAGATGTTTTATGAAAATTTGTGGAACCATTTTGAGTCGCAACCCCATATGCAAAAATTTCAGAAACGAAAATTTTGAAAGACTAATGTATTTTGATATGAAATTTGTATTTTGGAAATTTCGTAAATGCAACTATATGTATATATTTAAAAAGAAATTTTTGTAACTGAAATTTTGCCTCATTAAAAATTTTCAAATATGTTTTTGAATTTATATATATATATATATATATATATATACACACACACACACGAAAAGTGGAGAGGTAAGTCTTTAAGGGGTTGGAAAATACAAGTGGAATGAACCAAGGAACAAGATGGGTAAGGAGGAAAAGTGTAACTTTTCTTGTTAGATTAAGGCAAGCTTTTGGATTAGTTCACTTGAGAGTTTCTCCCCTAAGTAACTAAAGATGAATAAGATGGTAGAACCACACAAAAGTATTCAAGTTTTTTACCTATATTTTTTGACAAGTATTTCCTCTCTAACATTCTATCATTAACTTCTTCCTTTGATTAGGAACTTCCTTCTAGTATATCCTTGGAAAGTGTAGATCATTGGACTTGAACCTATAGATAATAGGATATGGTTGAAACATGTGTTTGAGACATGTTACGGTTGATGGTTGCAAGTGTTTGCTGGTGGATGAAAGTGTTTGCTGGTGGATGCAGTGGATGCATATACACACATTAGGCAATAAACTAGAGGTCGGCTCAAATACTTACATGTTGCATATGGATATGTGCGCATTTTAATTTATTTTCATTATGGATTAAAAAATGGTTGAATCATCATTTAGATGTTGCATTTTGGTGAATGGTTGTTGCACACATAAAGAACTTTACATGTATCATTAGAATTGTTTGCATATATATTACTACAACAAAAATACCCTACTACAACGTCTATTTTACAACGTGCACAGGCTTCCCATTGTAATAGAATTCTATTACCACGATCACAATTTGAACTGTTGTAATAGATGCATGTACAACGCCTTTTTACAACGGGCATAGATTGCCCGTTGTAATAAAATTCTATTACAACGGTCGTTTCTGGACAGTTGTAATAGATATCCTTTACAATGCTCTTGTTACAATGGGTAAAAACTGCACTTTGTAATAGATTGCTATTACAACAGTCATTTCAGGCATGTTGCAATAGATGTCAAACGTTCACAAATGTCCGCTGTAATGGATGTCTATTTTTCAACGGTCACAAAATACCCATTGTAATATGTACCAATTTTCGACAATTAATAATTAATAATTACAATACTTCCGTAAAATTAGTATTGATTATGTTTTATTTAATTAATCATTGACCATATATTATTAATCTATTACCTATAATAGAAAAAAGAAAATAAAAGATGCTGACGTGGATAGCCTTAAATCGCTCCTTCATTCCATCATTCCTCATTTAAACACTCTCTGCTTTTTTTTCTTTCGCTTCTTCAAAAAAAAAAAAAATGCTCGCTGCCCCCGCATTCTGCTCTCTTCCATCCCAACTGCTATAATCTCCGCCCTTCTCCTATTTTCATTTTCCCCCTTTTCCTGCGCTATTAATTTCCTGCTCCAATTTAACACTCCTACGTTTGATTTTTAATCTCCACATCTCCCTATTGTTTTCCCAAACTAAAGGCTCTTCCATACAGTTTGTTCCCATAACTATCTGCTAATATTCATCCGCTCCATCCCCTTTTTGATTTCTCTAACCTAACTCGAATTATTCTATAATTGATCAACCCGATTGTCTTCAAGCTCTAATTCTTATTTGATGTTGTGCAAATTTCAATCGATTAATATCGACAGCATGTTGTCGCACCTATCAACCCCATCGTCATATCTTGACTTGGGAATAATGGCACATAGATTAGAGATCAGAAGAGGGAACAGTAATCATTAAACAGAGAAAAATAATCCTACAACCAGGTATGCTACTGCTTCTTATTGCTCTTCCTCCTTTTCCCTATTTTTGTCACTGAACTACAATAGCGGTGCTGAATTAGTACTTTTTTCGTTTTGTTTCAAATCAAAGTTTAAATTAAAATAGAAATCAATTATGAGAATTCAACCCAACTTTTTAGATTCTGACATCTTGCTAAATTTTTCCAATATTTATTCCTGTAATATGGAATTATTTGGTAACATATGGTGATATAATTTGTATTGAGTACTGATTTTTCATAGCAAAATAATCTGCATTACTCATGCACCTGCACACAAGTAAAATTTAATGAATTTATTTACATCATATTTCTTTGCAGATATGTGTGGATATTATAATGTTTATGTACATGCTAGAGATAGGTAATTTTATCCGAGTATGTTTGTTTCTGTATGTATTACTTTTCTGTATGTATAACTACATGAACACATACATGAATACATATAAATATGTATATATGTATTTTAATATTTATGTATATGTTCATGTATGTATGTTTTAATTTTTTTTCTATTTTCCTTAATTTACTAAATAAATATTTGTTTAAAATTGTATGGAGTTGCACCTGGAGTATAGACAGTGCATTGTTTTGTGTGCGGGTTTAAAATTTTCGAACAACAAAGTTTGCTCGGTATATGATTATTATTATTTATTCCAGATAGTTATATGATATTATTTTTTTGGTTGGTCACTCTGGGTTTTTCTAATTTAACAGTTATTTGCAATCATACATGAGTACCGTACATGCCACAATCAATTTCTTGAACTACAATTAAAAATTAACATTTGTATTTCTTAAGATGAAACCTAATCAGGCTATTCAAATCAGACTGGTTGAACATTTGTCGCCTACCATTGCAGCCTAAACCATCGTCGGTCTTCAAACTATGGTAAGAAACACTGAATTTAACAGTTTCTGTACTCTTTATTTACATCCTTCTTTTCAACCTATATTGCGTTATGTCACATCAAGCCAGGTAGCCAAAAGCATAGACAGTTAACTTACTGTCTACTGCATCTTCAACTTCTATCGTCCCTTTATACCTTTGCTCAATCTAATGTTTGCTGTACTAAATGACATTCAATATACTTAAGTTTGATCTCATGTTTTTTTGGAAACTGTTGATGATATGGCTTAAATTTTTAGCCTTGGAATCAATAGGGCTTATTGGAGGAAATTTTGTTGAATCCAACTTTGTTTCATATTAATTTCTCATGCCTGTATTTATTTAACATTTAACATGTTAAAAAGTTATATTAAATGCAAATCTTCATGGCAGGGATTAAAAAATTTAGAATTTTGATGTAGAATTTCCAATAAATACTACCCATACACAACTTATATACAACAACTGTATTTCAATCTGTGGGTGGTGACGATACACAAACCATAAAGACCTTAATGCACCTCATTTACTATATGCTTAACTTGCATTATGGAATTTTCAAAATTACATTGAGTATTAAATTTGTTAATTTAGATTTATGTATTTTTGTACCTAACTTGCACATACAAGCCACTTGTCCTATGAAATATTTTAAATTTCCACATCAGGAAATTATTTTACTAATGGTATCTTTTATTATATATTCCAATTCATTCTTCTTCTCATAGTAAACTAAATTTGTTAATTTTTTACTGATGAGATTCTTATTTCTCCATATTTGTACGTGCTTATGTGTGATGACTGATGGTAAATGTGGAAAATCAAATGATTGCTTATATATATGGCTGCAGAACAAGTCAGCCTTTTTTCCTTACGTTATCCTTTTGGATGATGGAATTTTTCTTAAAAACATATTTTATCATTTACCTTCAATCCTTATTATTTAGTGCTTATGAAGCATGGTTATAATGGATTACACTATAGAAAGGGGCTTCCTCGATTATACAATATTTTGTTCAAACTTCACAGTATACATCCTACAGCAAATGTTGGTACCCTATCCTCATTCAAAGGTTGTTAAACAACGTGAGCTATGTTAGAGATAATCATCAAATATGTTTCCTTTTATTTATGAGTTATATTAGGATTGTACTACTTATTAGTTATATTAGGATTGCATTAATTAAGAGTTATACTAGGATTGTATTAATTTGGTTTATATTTGGTATAGATTCAAATATGCTAGAGCATATTCCATTCTAGAATGCTCTCTCCCATCTATAAATATGCAATGTAATTATGTAATCAAGAAATACAATTCTATTTTCTGTTTTCACATGCTATCAGGGCGCCATTAAATAAAATTACACTCTTGTCTTTCTCAATCTCTTATCATGGCTAATGAAAACAATCATCTGACAACTCAAGAGTACAACAAGTTGGCTGCTCTCTTGGCCAAAGATGAAGTCGTTGAACTCTCAGCTAACTTAGCAGCTACAATTCTGTCATGTATGTCTTCTTGTTGGATTATAGATTCAGGTGCATCAAATCATATATGCACATCACTATCAATTTTTTCTTCATATGTTCCATTGCAGAAACATAAGTCTGTTCAATTACCTGATGGCACTTTTGCATCAGTGACTCATGTTGGGATTGTTAAACATTCAAAATCTCTTATTCTCAAAGATGTATTTTTTATCCCATCATTCAAATTCAATTTATTATCTGTCTCATAATTAACAAAACAACTTAATTGTGAAGTAATTTTTTCTAAATCTCAATGTCGTTTCGAGGACCTGTTAACGAACAGGACGATTGGTCAGGGTAGAATTCATTGTGGTCTTTACTACTTGGAGGATATTCCCCATTTGAATTCCTCTTTTTCATTTAAGCACTCAGATAATTTTGATCTTTAGCACTCTCGCCTTGGTCACCCTAGTAGTTCTCATTTTAAATTTCTCGTTAATAATTTTTCGGATATATCCGCAAATAATAATTTTATTTGTGATGTTTGCCCACAAGCTAAACAATCTCGTGCTTCATTTCCGCAAAGTGTATTTCACTCTTCTGTATGTTTTGAATTATTACATGTTGATGTTTGGGGACCATTTAATGTTCAATCTAAAAATGGTTCACGTTTTTTTTCTCACCATTGTTGATGATTATTCAAGATGCACTTAGGTCTATTTAATGAAATTCAAGTCTCAAACTTTTTTTATGATAAAACATTTTTTTAATCAAGTTAATAGACAATTTGGACTGTCAATCTCCACTATACGATCTAGTGATGGTGATATTTTTATTCCACAACTTCAAGCTCTTCAATCTGACAATGGAACTGAGTTTCTTTCATTAGAGTTTCAAAATTGGTTTCATTCTCATGGTATAATCCATCAACGAAGTTGTGTAGCCACTCCTCAACAAAATGGGATTGTGAAACGTAAACAACGACACTTACTTGATGTTGCTCGCTCACTATGATTTCAAGCTAATCTTCCGCTCTCTTTTTGGGGTGAATGCGTTCTCACCGCTGCATTTCTCATAAATAAATTACCCACACGTACTCTTAATTTCAAATCTCCTCATGAAATTTTGTTTGGAAAGGTTCCATCTTATTCATCTTTATGTGTGTTTGGCTGTCTGTGTTTTGCAAAAAATATGCATATTAAAAATAAATTTGATGCACGAGGTAAGCCACACATTTTTATTTGTTACCCTTATGGTAAAAAAGGATATCGATTTTGTGATCCTTATTCTCATCGCATAATAGTCTCGCGTGACATTATTTTTCATGAATCAGTTTTTCCGTATAAAAACATTTCAGATCATAGATCTAACGACATTTCCATCACTCCACTTGATGATGATTCACCTACAAATTTCACACCATTTCAAAATGATGCATTAGTACCAGCTAATATTTCTTCATCTAATACAACTGAAAATGGTGAAAATTCACTTCAAAATCATTCTCCAAATCTGATTCCAACAGAAATCGCTGATTTAAATCAGTCTCAGCAAACTAATAATAATTCTTCAATTATAATTCCCCTGAATACCACTGATTTAAATCGTCCTCAGCGAATTCGACGAAGGTCATTATATCTCAGTGATTATGAATGCAAAGTCTCTCCTTCATCAACTAAATATTTCTCTTTGGAAAAGTTTAGTCATTCTCATCATGTTTTTTGTCCAAAATTATTAATCATGATGAAGCTCAAACTTATTCTCAAGCAGTTCAATCTTCTGCTTGGCGTGATGCAATGTCTGATGAAATTCATGCTCTCGAAGCAAACAAAACATGGTCTGTTTGCTCATTACCATCAAATAAAACACCGATTGGTTGCAAATGGGTATATAAAATTAAATATTTCTCTGATGGTTCTATTGAACGATATAAAGCGCGTTTAGTAGCCAAATGTTACACCCAAGTTGAAGGAATTGATTACCATGATAATTTTGCTCCGGTAGCAAAATTGGTCACCGCTCATCTACTTCTTTCTATCGCTACAATTAAAAATTGGTCTCTTCATCAATTAGACGTAAATAATGCTTTCCTCCGAGGTTATCTAAATGAGGAAGTTTATATGAAACTTCCTCCTGGTTTTCCTCGTCATAGTGACAATCAAGTTTGTAAGCTCCATAAATCTATTTATGTACTTAAAAAAGCTTCACGTCAATGGTTCTCTAAGTTTTCTTCTACTTTAATTCAATATGGTTTTCGTCAATCTAATTCCAACTACAGTCTCTATACGTATATTCGTGATCATATTTCAGTATTTGTTCTTGTTTATGTAGATGATATTATCATTATAGGAAACAATGAATCTTTTATTTCCATGACAAAACAATTTCTCGCTAAATCTTTCTCCATTAAAGATCTTGGGTGTCTAAGTTATTTTCTTGGTATTGAAGTTTCTCGTTCCAAAAAGGGATTATTTTTTGTCAACGTAAGTACACACTTGACATATTAAAGGATTCATATATGCTTGGTTCTCGTACAACTCCAATTCCTATGGAACAACATTGTCGACTTCTTCCAGATGACGGCAATCCCTTACCTGATCCGTCTCTTTATCGACGACTCATCGGTCGTCTCTTATATCTTACAGTTACTCGTCCTGACATTCAATATGCTGTCAACCAACTTAGCCAATTTATGCAAAGCCCTTGTTCCACACATCTTGATGCTGCAAATAAAGTCCTTTGATATCTCAAAGGTTCTATTGGTAAAGGTTTATTCCTATTGGCAACGAGTTCTTTTTCTCTGGTCGGTTTTGCTGATTCTGACTGGGCAGATTGCCCTGTCACTCGTCGTTCTACTACCGGTTATTTTACAATGCTTGGTTCTAGTCCTATCTCCTGGAAATCAAAGAAACAACCGACTGTTTCTCGATCATCTGCTGAAGCTGAGTATCGGTCTCTTGCTGCTATTACTGCTGAAGTCCAATGGTTACATTCAATCTTATCAGAACTTGGTTTCCCACCCTCTGTTCCTATACCAATACATTGCGATAGCCAAGCTGCAATTCATATTGCATCGAATCCCGTCTTCCATGAACGAACTAAGCACATCGAAATAGATTGTCATTTCGTTCGTGAAAAGATTCTCCTCGGTATTATTACTCCTTCCTATATTCGTTCTTGCGACCAACTAGCAGATATTTTCACAAAACCATTAGGTGCTGATAATTTAAAACGATTGCTTAGCAAGTTGGGCGTGATCGACATTTCTCTCCCGGCTCCAACTTGACGGGGGGTGTTAAACAACGTGAGCTATGTTAGAGATAATCATCAAATATGTTTCCTTTTACTTATGAGTTATATTACGATTGTATTATTTATGAGTTATATTAGGATTGCATTAATTAAGAGTTATATTAGGATTGTATTAATTTGGTCTATATTTGGTATAGATTCAAATATGCTAGAGCATATTCCATTCTAGAATGCTCTCTCCCATCTATAAATATGTAGTGTAATTATGTAATTATGTAATCAAGAAATACAATTCTATTTTCTGTTTTCACAAAGGTGCAAATTTTATGTCCATAACTTGCACATTTATTCTATTTGGTAGCTCTTAGGATGGATATCTTACGACACTCATTGCAATTTTAAATACCATACGCTTAAAGTAAACGTAAGGGAGAATAAATGATATATTAGGTAATATTTTGTTATGCTTTTGGTTTATTATTTTCGTGATACACATCTCCTTCAACTGATATACTTTACCAGTTCTGCAACGCCACCTAAAATTTTGGGTACATTGTGATATATATATATATATGTATATATATATGTATATATATATATATATGTATGTATGTATGTATGTATGTATCTGTTATTGTGAAATATTTTATCACGATACAACTAAAATATTCGAAATATAAAAAACCCATAGATGATGCTCTGTTATCTTTGATTAAGAATTTATTATGTCAATCAAAATTCTTTAAAATGATATTTTGGTTACTATCTTTGTTGCTCATATTCTGATTGCAAACAACAGTTATATATATATATATATATATATATATATATATATATATATATATACATATATATGTATGTATATATATATATATATATACATATATATGTATGTATGTATGTATGTATGTATGTATGTATGTATGTAATTGACTGCTTTTTTAAGATAGTTAACATATATCGTACCTGCACAAAATGAAACTAGATAGGACTTCATAAGCTCAAGTGAGTCTCCCAAATGTAAGCAAACTCAAGCTATTCACTTCCTTCGTGGACAACTGAAGAAAATGTTTATTAGGATGATCATTGCCATTTATCTAATCTTTTAGGAATAAAAATTATTAAGACAATAAATATTTAATAGTTTAGTTTCCTTTACATTAAACTTCTCTTCTTTTTTGATTAGGACAATCACAACTACTGTAATGTTAACATATTCATATTTCAAAAAGAAATGAAAAGGTTTCTACTTATGTGAATATATATTTTTTGCACTTGTGAACATACCGAAATGAAATATAAGTAGCATATCAACCACATTTACTACTTTTCCAGCCTCAAACTTCTAACTGGAACTCGCATAAAATAAATTAAGAAAAATAATGATGTGATTTACGAGCATTTTTTTGCAGATGACTAAAAAAAATATGGACAAACATAATCTAATCATGTAAAGTATTCATAACAACCGATTCAAATGGTTTGAAAAGCTTGGATAACGAGGTTATTGAATAATTGAAATACTTAAGCTTGGGTTGAACTATGAGTGGATGGATTTTTCTTCAAGATGTAACTTTTCTGCAATGTTATTTCACTTCAATAGAAAATGTCCATGTCTCACCAAAAAGAAATATGTTAATATGAAGATTATTTTCCTACAAGTTGTTTTGAAAGCATGTGAGATAAGCTAATATTCTCATTAAATTTTATAAATTACGGTTTATTTAACTAATATTTTCGTACTTTTTCTGTGTTTCCTACTGATAAAACCTAATTCTTTTTGTTTGTTAGCGATTGAATGCATTAGTATCATAGAATCTTTGTTTCTATGAATTCTGTGGCTTACCGCCCTTGCCAACTAACTCACACTAAATCTTTCGCAGCTGGGGCAAACTATTGGCAGTTGATCTTATCTGCTACCAGGCATTTGGTTGATCTTGTATTTAACATAGGAACAGTTTGATGTTTGATTAGATTGACATCACCAAGATAAATCTTCCTACTACCATACCTTTGTGTCTCCTGACTGAACTTGACTAACTACTATAATCTTACATTTAGTATACTTGTTTTCTACATATTGTATAATAATGATATTTATCATATCATGAATTTGGAACAGTAATAATTAATTGTTTTTTCCGTTCAACCTTAAGTCATTATGACTTGTGCTTCCAAATTTAAGGTTCAAATATTTATTATGCTGCCTTTATTATTTCTTTTGCATGCTGCTTGATAATAGTAGATCAATTGTCGCCAATAGTACTTGAAAATAGTAGATTAATTGTCCCCAACCTTATTAATAATGGGTTTGGTTTCCTCTGTAATTTACATGTCATATGGTAGATTAATTTACTAATCATGTCTCTTTAAATGAAAACTAAATTAATAGCATTATTCATGTTATACTGTGTAGATATTTATGTTTTTGTTATTCGATTCTTTTCCTTCTTCATCACATTGTAAACTATATGCGGTGATTTTATATAAAAAATTGACTGGAAATGTTTACTTTTAGGACAATGGGTATTATTGCGAGAATATAAATGAATGCATGTGCATTGCATGTGTTCCACTATTAAATGTAGGATTGAACTTAATGCAGGGCAACCTTAAACTATCGATGAAGCCAGGATTGAACTTCCTAATTATTTCATTATCAATGTAGGATTTTAGATGAAGACTATGGTAAACACAATCATCTTGCTAGCAAGATTAGATACTTTGGTTGAGAAATAAATGGATTGTATATATTTGGTGACATGTGTAAGGGAGTTTAAGTTTTGATTGAAATCAAAGATTAAGTAGTTGTTGCATTTCAATGGGATTCAAAGGAAGTATTAATAGGTGAAGAAAACCTGTGCATGATCAACTTTGAAGCCGGAGATGTTCTTCATGTCAATGCCATTTGTCCTGGGGGCAATCTGGTTATCCCCACTGCAAAAACAACCATTTTTGAATCTCAGGAAACTACCAATCTACCGATTATGCCGCTTCACTAATGTGAATAGGTTATACAAAAGGGTGGGTTGGTTATATACTGCGCCTTCCTGCCAGTTAACTTGGTAGAAGATCGACACTGCAGAATGCATTATGCCATATACGTGAACTGCTGGATCAAATGTCGCGTACCAAAAACCTTGGTTGTCTTACATACCATAAAGGAGATCAGATGTCATCTATAACAGCAGGTTTAGATGGTTCACAAAACATATTCCTTATTTTATGAAGCAAGACAGTATGTTAAATCATAACTTTTACAAGTGGTCCACTTATGGTAGTACACAAGTTATAAACTAATCCTAAACTAATCGTATTTTACTTATTTAAACTATAATTCTAGGGAATAAACTGTAACCTTTATTACTTTACATATTGTGGTACTTTCCAAATTTATTATGCTACTTATGTCACAATATAATACTGCTGCTAAAGTTTTAGATATGGCGTTTTAATGTACTATAGGTTTTGTGGAATCTAGAGTTATACAGTTGCGCAAAAGTAGAACTATTTTGCATGGTCATTCCTTAAAGTCGGCATTTGGCAAACAATTTTTCAACAGTAATTGACATATTTATATCTTCTTCATGTGTTATTCCATGATTAATGGTTTAATTGTTTGCCATGACTAGAGATCTAAAAGGAAAATTTTCAATGGTTTAATGGGTAGTAATTTACTATTTAACTATTTTCATAAATTTTAGTCAATTACTATTTTAGAGTAATTGTTTGCCATCTTTAGCTAATTACTGTTTTAGTCAATTACTATTTAATAAAATTGTTTATCGTAACTTGGGTTCAATAGTTAACTATTGTTTATAGTTAACTTTTAATATAAATTTAGGTTCAAGTGTTTTTAGTTAACGGTTTTAGTCAATTACCATTTTAATGGACAGTAATTGCCTTTATTTAAATAATTAAAATTGTTTAAGACTTTCAGTGCATTGTTGTTTTTGTAAATTATTGTTGAATAAAATTATTTAATTGTTAGTCATAGGCAACTCATAAGACGAGTTTTAGTCAAAATAGTTAAGAGGTTACAGTAACTTGGGTTTAAATTTATAGTCCTCTTGCATCAGGACATAAAAGTTTTGTAAATATGAGTTTAATATTCTATTCCACCAGTTTAGTTATTTCTATCGCAATGTGTGTAAAACTGAAAACTATGGTAAATCCTTTTTTCTAACATTGTAAAAATTAGAACTATCGTGCATGGTCACTCCTTAAATCTCCTTAAAGTTGGCACTTGACAAACAACTTTTAACAATAATTGACATATTTATTTCTTCTTTTTTGCGCTTTACCACGATTAATCGTTTAACGGTTTTCCATGATTAATGATTCAATGGTTTAATGTACAGTTATTGATTATTTAACTATTTTTTAAAGTTTTAGTCAATTACTTTCTAAGGGTAATTGTTTAACAGTTTTCGCCAGTTACTGTTTTACTCTATCACTGTTGAATAAAATTGTTTATATTAACTTGGTTTAGTAGTTAACTACTGTTAATAGTTATTTTTTAATAATAACTTAGGTTTTATTTTTTGTAGTTAATAAACTGTTTTTGTCAATTACTATTTTAATGGATAGTAATCGCCTATGGTTAGATTGTTAAAATTGTTTAAAAGTTTTAGTCAGTTATTGTTTTAGTAAATTATTATTGAATAAAATTGTTTAATGGGTAGTTTTAGGCAAACTCATAAGGTTAGTTTTACTCAAAGTAGTTAAGAGTATATAGTAATTTGGGTTTGATTTGTGTGTCATTTTGCATGAGAGGGAAATATAAGTTTTGTCCATATGAGTTTGTTATTTTATTTTATCAATTTATTTATTTATAAAGCAATGCGTGTGTACGACTGAAAATTGTGATACATCCTTTTTCTAACATTGTAGTTTTCTTTAGATTACTTATGTCACAGAGAATTCAAAACATTTTTATTTATATGAATCAAAGTTTCTTCCAAATATTATTTATTATTTTGTCTGTTATGTTTATAGGTTTGTTAGTATTTTTCGTTTGGTTGCCTTGCGATATGACAATGTGAATTCATTTAATAACTGTTTAGTTGTCGATGAATCCCGCAGTGAGCACATTTTTCTATTGTGTATAAATTGTTCTCTGACCTCTTAATTAACTTATCTGCCTTCTATTGAACTTTGGAACAATGCTTATGATTATAGTCATATATTTATTTAATTTTCACCTTGAATTT
Organism: Allium sativum; assembly: GCA_030737875.1. Lineage (NCBI taxonomy): Eukaryota > Viridiplantae > Streptophyta > Magnoliopsida > Asparagales > Amaryllidaceae > Allium > Allium sativum. The sequence continues at coordinate 45,403,368 of CM060921.1, forward strand.
TTCAAAAAGGACAGAGTTGAAATTTAATTTCTTTCCACCATTTATTTATAATATAAAAGTGTTGCTTCATATTTTTTACATCTCTGTCTTGGCAAGAGATATTCAGTAACCAATAATATTTATCAATTTACCCTTCCTAAGAATCCAAAGGTATGATGGTTATGTTATATAATTTATAACTTTTATCACCTTTCATTTTTTTTTAGTTTTGAAGAATATGCTAAATTATTGAAGAAGTAATTTTCAAATGCTTGGTTTTCTAATATGTACTATTATACTCCATTTTCTTTATATTATTTATCTTTTAGTCATTGATGTGTACACTAGTACGTAGACATATTTCTGTTCCATCTCATTTGGTTTCTATAAAACATTTGGGAAAAATCTACAGAATTAAAATGAAATATTGAAGACTATAGTTTAAAGATAATAAACATATCCACCAACACTTTGCAAAAAATGGAAGTAATAAAAAATGCACATAATTTGCATCTGACTTTAATACCTACCCGTTCATGTGAGTTTCTTTTTTCTTCTTTTTTAAAAAGTTGAACATTGTGTTTTTAATTACCATTTCCTTTTTTATTAGAAAAAAAATGTGTTTTTACTTGAGCAGTTGCATTGACGAATAATCAAATTTAACTGGCTCTAAATACAATGGTTCAGGTGGATTTTCATGAGTTTGCACTTGAGCCAATTTTAACCCACATCACGTAGGGTGCAACAAAGAACATGACATGCCAGTTTTGTAATATTAAACGTTAAACATTATGCATATCCAATCGTATGAGTTGGTGAAATTAAATTCAGCTAAATGTATTGATGGTGTTATCTAGGGAATTTTATATTAACAACTATTAATCGCTATTGCTCTTTTGGGCTTTAGTCGGGCGGTTGCATATGTAGTTGCTATGAAATTCTATGACATAAAATTGTATTCATAAGAAAGAACATGTCAAAAAACGAAAATTAGACATACTACTTACTAAACTTAACCTTTTAATACATTTACCTCAACGTCTTACAACTGTTATTAGAAAAATTCTTTTGAAGTTTTTGTATAAATGTTCAGGTTCATAGTATGTCTGATGATATAAACATAAAGAGGTTATGCCTAGCATTTTAAGTAGTATTAAGGTTTATGCTTTATACTAAAAAATTCACTTTTAGAATGAATTTATTGTTTAAATTTTAAACCCTTGGATTCTTTTTTTTTCCAGCTATCATCTTAAAATTCAGAGCATGGCAAATTAAACATTGAATTTTTAGACAACGGAACTGGTCGGCAAGACATATTGAAAACTAAAGTTTTTATTGGTGCTGTAGGGAACTGAGGACAGAAATATATCTGTGGCTCGATCAACCAAAGCATATTGTGTGTATCCTATTCTCTAGAACATGCATCAGATTGTGAAAGTTCTCCCTTATTTATATATTTCAATAGTGCTTGTTATAATCTATGAGTTGTATTAATAAACATGTTTGAAATAGTAAGAACACCAGTTAAATATACGATTACACATAAGCTGTAAGTGTATTTGGACATATTCTGCTGTATTAATATGTCACGTGACTGTAAAACGATAACCAAGACCAACTCTACTGGAATATCAGTGGAAATTCTAATTCCATGAGATTTCTTCTGATAAGCTTAGCTGGCAAAATTTATGATTTCTAATGGTTAAGCTTTTGCTATAGAATTACACTATTGTGCACTGACATTATACCATTTTTGACTAAAGTTTACATACTTCATTGGTTTCTCCGGTAATCAACGCACACATAATTGTTGGCTTTATCTATACGCATGCACAATAATTATTTCTTTGACAGCAAGTCTTACTTGGATTTATCGTACCATAAGAAGCATTAATACAATAATAATAGCATCTCCAAAGGCGAGTATGCGATATTTTGACGCTATTTGCGCTACTTCCAATCTTATAAGGAACAATGTACCAATTAGATATTCAAAAAATAGCAAGGATTTGGTGCAAAATCCCTACTCAACCAGCATTTGAAGCTCTGCTCAACTGTATGGAATGTGGACCATAAGTCAACAAGGGGTGGGCATGATGTAGTGCAAAATCAGAGATTTGGGCAGCGGAATACGAATTAACCCAATGATCTAGTCTGTCAACAATTTCAACAACGCCAAAAATAAAAACAAGTGGCACAAATTTATAGAGAGAACAAAACTAGAGGAAAGAGCACACCAATTTTTAACGTGGTTCGGCTTTGCCTACGTCCACGGAGACCCAACAACCTTTATTTCTCAGTGAAGAAATGAGTACAACAGATTACAATAGAGAGAAGACTAATGGTGGATTACACTTTTTTTTTTTTCATACAATAACATGACCCCTAATTATATAGCGATTTCTTGGAGATAAAGAATAGAAGTTTCTAGGACATGAAGAAAAATAAATATCTTCCTTGATTTGATTGGAGCATAAATGAATGGCATAATTATAGTCTCAATCTCTTTCCCTTTCTTCATCAATTGATTGATTGGCCTATTAATTATTTTTCTTCCAAAAAAAAATCTTCCTCTTATCCCTTTCCATAAACAAGCCAATTAATTGATTGACAATCAATCAATTTCTTTCCTTCTCCACTAATATTTGAATCATTAATTTCAACACTCCACCTTGATTCAAATATGGCAATCTTTCTTCATTAACTCATCTTCAACAATCAACATAGAAGTTGTTGGGCCCAGCGCCCCATGGCGCTCAAGTAACAGGAAGCAAACTGATCAAGTTTGAGCAATGCTCAAACTTGTCCTTTGGAAGTGACTTGGTCATCATATCTGAAGGATTATCTGAAGTACCCACCTTCAATAATTTGATCTTGCATCGTTCTTCCTCAAGCATAAGAAAGAAGCCTATAACATCAATGTGCTTCGTCCGTGAACTATAAGCCTGATTCTCAACAAGATGAATCGCACTCTGACTATCTGAAAATAGCTCCACTGTCCGCTGCTCCATTGAAAGATCATCCAACAACTGAAGTAAGTACAATCCTTCCTTTGTTGCTTCCACAATCGACATTAACTCTGCTTCGGTAGTCGACAAAGCTACGATTGACTGCAACTTTGATCTCCACGAAATCGGGCCTATGCCAAGTGTAAAAACATAGCCCGACACCGACTTCCGTCCATCTCTATCCCCAGCATAATCTGAATCACAATATCCTCTAAGAGAGATGTCTCCATCTACTCCACCATATAACAAGCCAACTGAAGAAGTGCCACGAAGTTATCTGAGTATCCACTTCACTGCTTGCCAATGCTCTTTACCTGGATTAGACATATATCGACTGACAACACCAACTGCATGAGCTAAATCAGGCCTTGTGCATACCATAGCATACATAAGGCTTCCAACCGCACTAGAATAAGGAATATTACACATATCCCTTTTGTCTTCATCCGATGTGGGACACATATCTTTGGATAGCTTGAATTGAGAGCCTAATGGAGTAGCCACCGGTTTAGCATTCTCCATACCGAATCGAGATAGGACTTTCTCGATGTATTGAGTTTGAGTGAGCCTCAAAACTCTTTGCTTTCTATCCCTCTGAATATTCATCCCCAAAATTCTTTGTGCATTTCCCAAATCTTTCATCTCAAATTCCTTACTGAGCTCCATTTTCAACTCCGAAATTTTTGACATACTCTTAGAAGCTATCAACATATCATCAACATAAAGTAACAAATAGATGATATCATCATTACAATTTTTAAAATAGACACATTGGTCCTTAAAGCTTCTAGAGTAACCATGTGAGATCATAAACTTATCAAATTTCTTATACCACTGTCTAGGAGACTGTTTTAAGCCATAAAGAGATTTGTTAAGTTTACAAACATGACCTGGCCTGCTGCTATCAATGAACCCTTCTGGCTGCTGTAGATAAATGTCCTCCTCAAGATCACCATGCAAGAATGCTGTCTTGACATCTAGTTGTTCCAACTCCATGTCAAAGTGAGCAACCAATGCCAAAAGAATGCGAATGGAAGTATGTATAACGACTGGAGAAAAATATCATGAAACTCCACATCTTTCTTCTGAACATAACCCTTCGCCACTAATCTTGCTTTGTACCTCAAGTCACCATTGCCGCCATCTTTCACCTTATAGATCCATTTACATCCAATTGCTCTCTTGCCGGAAGGAAGTGGCACTAAATCCCAAGTGTGATTTTTGTGCAAAGACTCAATCTCCTCCTCCATTGCTACTAGCCAACTGGAGCTATCAACTGAATTAATGGCATCTTTGTAGTCTCTTGGTTCATCATGAAATATGCTTAATGCATAAGCTGCCATGTCATCAAAGTCAATATCTTCAATGCTTAATCCCACAAAATCATCAAGCCATGTAGGTCTTTTCTTCTCTCTCGTTGGTCGAGTTTGAATTTGAGCTCCACCTTGAGAATGGTCTTCTATCTCTTCCCTATCAACCACGGTGTCATCTGAATCACCATTTTTACTTGTATGAAAGTCTGATGATCTGCCTTGTGTTTGGTATTCTGAATTTGTCCTCTCAACATCATCATTAACCGAAGAAGAAGGCTCCACCTTCAACATAGCCTTCTCATCAAATGTAACATGCCTGCTAGTAACAATCTTCTGGGTAGTAGGACACCACATCCTATAACCCTTAATTCCTTTCTTATAACCAAGAAAAATACACTTGCGCGATCTTGGATCCAACTTCCCTTTGCTCTCATGCACATAAGCTGGACAACCAAACACTCTGAGAAAGGAATATGATACAGGCCCTCCCTTCCATACTTCTTCAGGAATCTTCATATCTATTGCGGTAGAAGGTGTGCGGTTGATAAGGAAAACCGCCGTAGATAATGCTTCTGCCCAAAATCTCTTATTTAATCCTGCAGTCAGCCGTAAGCAACGAGTTCTTTCCAACAAAGTCCGATTCATTCTCTCTGCAACCCCATTTGACTGAGGGTCTCCTGGTGTGGTGTAGTGTCTTTTGATTCCCTCAGACTCACAAAATTTGATGAATTTTTGAGAAGTGAATTCACCACCATTATCTGAACGAAGAATCTTCACTTTCTTTCCAGACTGCTTCTCAACAAGAGATTTCCAACTTTGAAACCTATCAAAAGTTTCATCTTTGGACTTCATAAAGTAAACCCATACTTTTCTAGAAAAATCATCAACAAATGAAACGAAATACCTGGCTCCTCCATAAGATAGGCATGGTGCGGGGCCCCAAACATCAGTATGAACATACTCTAAAACATCTTTAGACTTATGCTCTACAATGCCAAAAGAAACATTCGTCTGCTTTCCAAGTACACATCCTTCACAAAAGTCAAGTTTTGAATGATGAACACCGTCAATCAAGCCTCGCTTTCTCAATACTTCTAAACTGCGCTCTCCAATGTGGCCCATACGAAAATGCCACAATTTGGTAGAATCGGAATCAACTGAATCAATAACAGAAGCAGACTCCACAACAGCAGTTGTACCCTTCAGCAAATACAGATTTCCAGCTTTTACCCCTTTCATCACTATCAATGAGCCATTTGTAATTTTTAATGAATCTTTTTCTATTACACACTTTAAGCCAAAATTGCACAATGCTCCAATGGAGATCAAACTACGCCTTAAATCAGGCACATGCCTGACATCACATAAAGTGCGAACAACACCATCAAACATCCTGATTTTTACTGTTCCAATACCAATCATGCGACAAGCAGCATTATTTCCCATGAGAACCTCTCCTCCATCAAACTGACGATAAGTGGAAAAAACGTGCCTATCCGGTGTCATGTGATAGGATGCACCCGAGTCAACAATCCACATAGTGCTCTTCATAGGAGAGGCAGAGGTTGTAAAAATGCCAGGATCATTATCTGAATCTGATGTCTCCGCCGTAGATGCTGAAGCCTTCTGGGGAACAGCTTTGTTTTTATTCTCCAACTTGGGGCAATTTGCAATATAATGTCCAGGTTTTCTGCAATAATGACAAACTCCCTTCCGAGCTCCTCTTGACTGAGATCTGGACTTAGCTCTGTCTCCACCATATTTGGGTCTACTTTGACTTCTTCCTCTCTGTGCAACAAGGCTTTCAGAATCATTCTCCATGATCATGCTTGCCAACTTTCCTCTCAACATCTCATTATGCAAATTTGTCTTCACATCCTCCAAGCAAATAGACGAACGCCCATAGATCATAGAATTAACAAAAGTGTTATACTCTGCAGGCAAAGAACATAAAAGAATAACAGCTTGCGCCTCATCCTCAATCTTTACATCAGCTGCTCGAAGATTCATGACAAGTGTGTTGAGGGCATCTATATGAGCAAATACATCTGTTCCAGGCCTCATTTTGAAAGAATAAAGTTGTTGCTGTAAGATGATGCGGTTGGTGAGAGACTTGTCGTAGAACTTTCTCTGAAGAGCATCCCACAATTCCTTAGCAGTTTTCACATGAGAAAACTCTCTAAGTACTTCGTCAGAAAGGCTGAGTTGGATGGTAGTAAGAGCATCCTCTTCCAATTCTTCTAACTCTTCAGGTGGTAATTTCTTCAATTTCTCTGGATCTGAGACAACTTTAAATGTCCTCTCTTTCTTCAACACCGCTTCCATCTTCATCTTCCATGTGCCAAAATCCCCCTTTCCATCAAATCTAGCAACTCCATAATTTGTAGCGCTTCTACCACCGTTATTCTTTGCGGAATTTGACATGGTTGAAAAAGTCTTTGAACAGGACGACTGGCTCTGATACCAATCTGTAGTGCAAAATCAGAGATTTGGGCAGCGGAATACGAATTAACCCAATGATCTAGTCTGTCAACAATTTCAACAATGCCAAAAATAAAAACAAGTGGCACAAATTTATAGAGAGAACAAAAATAGAGGAAAGAGCACACCAATTTTTAACGTGGTTCGGCTTTGCCTACGTCCACAGAGACCCAACAACCTTTATTTCTCAGTGAAGAAATGAGTACAACAGATTACAATAGAGAGAAGACTAATGGTGGATTACACTTTTTTTTTCATACAATAACATGACCCCTAATTATATAGGGATTTCTTGGAGATAATGAATAGAAGTTTCTAGGACATGAAGAAAAATAAATATCTTCCTTGATTTGTTTGGAGCATAAATGAATGGCATAATTATGGTCTCAATCTCTTTCCCTTTCTTCATCAATTGATTGATTGGCCTATTAATTATTTTTCTTCCAAAAAAAAAATCTTCCTCTTATCCCTTTCCATAAACAAGCCAATTAATTGATTGACAATCAATCAATTTCTTTCCTTCTCCACTAATATTTGAATCATTAATTTCAACGCATGAAAAGGCAAATTGGGCCAATGCTCAATTTTATTGTATGTATCAATTTTACTATATGTATCAAGGATTTCACACAGGCTTTGGTGAATGCCAAGTATTATGAGCCAACGAAGATGGTGGTGGGATCAGGAGGAGTTCCAAGGTTTGGATGGTGGACTTTCTAAAAGACAGAAATAGAAACAGATCATTGCACTTAACATGTAAAATTTCCCATTGTGCAAGAGTGCAAGGAGAGACAAAGATAGAATGTGATGGATTGGACTGTTTTTTGAATATTCATATTTTATTGATCATGTTTGTCTTGGGCTTCTTTTAGCTCTTTATTTTTATTTATGGGGTTTAAAATTTGAGCATCCTATTTAAATTTTATGAAACACGTCTTTATGTTATATGTTGAATGTTGCAATAATTAGTTCAATAGAAATTTAAATTGAATTGTATGACACTTTTGATTGAAATATCAGATCATATTAGTAATTTATGGAATGAAGTCAAATATTAGAACTATTTTTTTATGTCCAAATAAGTATTTAATATTATTATTCATGATTTTGAGTTTTATTCTAATTCAATATGTATTAAGTGGAATATTATATTTTATAATGATAAAACAGGAATAAGAAATCATAACCGATGTATCGGTGATTGAGATAATCATGTAGATCTTGGATGTGGCTAGACAGTATGGTGGTAAATGTGAGTGGTTGTTGCATCTATATCAGTGATTGTTGACACTGGGAAGTAGGATGCATGTGTTTTGATTGTAGACAGAACAAATGCTTCAAACTTGGGAAACACAAGAACAAATAGACATAGGAAATTGCAAGAAATGTTCTATAAGAATGGAACAAGTACGATTGATGACGCTAATATGACAAATTTTAAGGTGAACTTAAGTCATGAAATTCTATCGTGTTGAATTCTAAATTCCTGGATATGTTGAAATCAACTACCAATGTATCACTTTTTAGAAAACTATCCCAGTTTTTGCTTTTCCTTTAAATATAGTTGACATCACCACTTATTATTTTCTTAGCTGTTGCTAAATGGAGCACATGCTGAGATTGACAAAATGGATTTAGTACATATTGAACATTTACCTCCTAGCATTTAACTACTTCAATTTTACTATCATACACAACATTTTTATGTTATCTTACAGCGTTAGTTTTCCAATTTACAAATAAGATGATTCCAAAAATGTGCCTTCAAAAATAATTTACTACTTTGGTTATGTGGTAAGACAACATTATTTTTTTGTATCCCGCAAATGTGATTCATTTTTGGGTATTTCATCTACGGTCACCAATATGATTTTCAATATGGGTTCCATCAATTGAAGTGAAAATCAAATATAGTTAAACAACCTGCTGTAGGCATGAATATAATAGTGTCATACAATGGGCAAACAATAGGATTCATTAATAGTTTTGACCAAGATGCATGGTTACATACTTACACTTAAATACAAAAGGGTTTCTACCAATAACCTGATCCCCAGATGACTACGAATACCCGAGGTTGATAATATTGTCGATACATGATGTGGTAACCAAATATCTTAAACATTAGTTCATGTCAGCAAACGTTCCCATACTACTTATATGTAATATGTCACCATTTTTACCATGCATTAAGTCTGCAAAATTTAACAAAACCTTAAAAGGATTATTTTATCATAAGTCTGAAAAATGGTACGTGACTGCAACCTTTTCATGAGAACCGTACAAGGACTGTATGCGTAAAGTATGATCGTTATATTGAAGACCTCTTTCCATTTCATCAGTATGATAGTTATATTGAAGACCTCTTTCCATTTCATCAAATTTAATGATTCGACCAATTTAGTATATCAAAATATGATTGAAAGCCTATAAAAAAGTGCTACAAACTTACTTCAGCAGTGCTAACATTAGTCTTTCATAAAGCGACTGATTTAACACTTGCTCATTGATTGGAAAAATTAATCTTAACTGGGTCCACTTTAATTGATTTTTTTTAAAACTTTGTTCAACCAATTAGATGATCGAGTATAGAGCAACTGCAGTAAAAACGAGTGATATTCGCAATTCACTACATATAATATATTGGATTTCCTTAGGCAGTTCAGGTCACGTTCTTATTTTCGTGTTACTGACACAATCATGGTCGTTTTCATACTAGAAATACAATTTGGATTTTCAAATGCTAAAATTATAAGATCATGCTAAAATTTTCTTCCACGTTCATTCTATTGAAGATCATCTAACCAATCCTTTTGCCATTATTTCAAATTATATACCAAGTTTTAAAATCAAATCTCTACCCAAAAAACTTAAGTTAACAGATGAGAACCCCTAGCTTGCTTTGATTACGTAAGAAATGAAAATTTCTATCATACTCTATGCATATATATATCTTTCAAAATATAATTGTAAGAGCATTCACATCCAATTCTAATTGATGGAAAAATGAGTTATAATAAACATAATATGCATAATGGACGTCAAATTTTCACGTTGCATAGCACGGGTTCACACTAGTTATTAACTATAACAATATATTAATAATTACTAATCATTAGTAATATTATATTATTTAGTAATATTTAATAATTAATCAATAATAATATTATATTTAATAATTAATCATTAATAATAATTATTAACAATAATATTATATTACTTATAACATCATTGTAAAAGTAATAATATCTACCAAAATAACTATATTTTTTTTTTTTAAATAATGATGTTTTCTTTATATTATTGTATACATAGTATAATTTAGTTAAAAAGCAGCATAAAATTTTCATAACTAATCCATCGCAAATTAGCCATGGATTTGCGATGAGATCTAAGAGAATGGCTAAATTTCGCTATAAAATATGGAGGAAAATAGGGATAGTTGGAAATGCGGCTAATCCATCGCAAATTACCTAAGGATTTGTGATGGATGTTAATACATAGCCAAATTTAACTATAAAATGTGACAAAATTAAATATGAGAATTTAACACGACAATCGACCTGAACGGCAGATGTCCAAAACGGCGGACATCCCTAATGGCGGTCGACCTTATCGATGGTAGAGAATTTAATTAGTAAATAGAAAATAAAGCCATGGTAAATGGGCGACCCAGCCCTTAACTGTGTCGACAAATGGGTCGACCCAAGGGTCGACACATGGGTCGACCCAGGTCTAAGGTGGGTTGACCCAACTTCGAACGTTTCTGGATAATTCTTCTGATATATTACTGATTTGAAAATTATTATGAACCTGGACAATAAATCCAATGAACCTGGACATTTAGCTCTACTATAAATAAACTAACAACCTTCACTATTTTCCTACACAAAATATTTCTTCATCTTCTTTCTCCACTCTATCATGTTGTGAAATAAAATAAGGAAAAATGGTTAGGGTTCTATCAAAATGTAGACTAAAAGGATATTTCTTCTTCTACTTCAGTTTCAAAGGCCTTTTCTGGATCTATAACAATTTTAAGTGAGTGTTATTGTGATTTTCGAAATTCTTCCGAGTTAATATTAAAATAGATACAATAGTTGTTGTAGTGATTAGCAATCTAAATAAAAAGGATCTTGACAGTAAAATATATTTGATATGAAAGTATCAGTATTTACAAGTTTAATCTATTACATGTTATTGTTCATTTTAATTACCATCAATTACCAACTCCTTTTGTAGTTATTATTTATTATATGTATATTCCTTCTCCTTATCCAATTTCAGTCATTGTTTATTTACAGTCTTATTATGCCTTTACCGTTTTAGTTGCGTAAAATTGGAATAATATGAAACAATGTTAAAAAGGGGAATGGGCATATTGGAATTTGTGACTCATGGACTGTAAACTAGGATTATTATAAAGGAAGAATATATAAACATGCAAACCGGAATAGGTTGAACTTAATTTTATATTAAGTAGACGTGTCGTAGGTAAACATGTTAATATGGCATTGATTATGAAAATATTTTATTTGACATTGATTTGTAAACATGTTAATATGGCACTGATTATGAAAATATGTTATTTGACATTGATTGTGAACATGACATTGATTTGATAAACATGTTATCTGACACTGATTGTAAACATGTTATCTGACACTGATTGTAAACATGCTAATATGGCATTTATTTGGAAGACATGTATTTGACATAAATTTGTAAATATGTTCATTTGATATTTATTGGGAAAAATATGTTGATTTGTCATTGTCATTAATTTGGGAAATATGTCCACCTTAATTTAGGAAAACATGTTGACTAAACAGTTATTTTCATTTAATGTTAATTTGGGAAAAACATGTTAATTAGAAATTTATGTTCATTTAGTGCTAATTTGGGAAAACATGTTAATTAGACTTTATTTTCATTTATTGTTAATCTAGGAAAATATGTTGATTAGACATTTATGTTCATTTGATGTTAAAACATGTTAACTAGACATTTATGTTCATTTGGAACACATGTTATTCGACAAAAATTTGTAAACATGTTAATTTGGCACTGATATTGGAAAACACGTTATCTGACATTAATTTGTAAACATTTTAGTTTGACATTAAATTGGAAGATATGTTCAATTGACATTTATTTGGGAAAACATATTAATTTATCATTTATGTTCAATTGACATTAAAATGGAAATCATGTTCATTTGACGTTAATTTTAAAAGCATGTTAATTTGGCATTAATACGGAAAACTCGTTAATTTTCTTAATATGACATTAAGTAATATGTACTACAAAACATGCTAATTGAAATTAACGATACTAAACTGGACATTAGCATGCAAATGGAAATTGTGTGAATGAGAATCAGATGTATATCAAGTAAAACATGATCCTGTAACTTGTAATCTGTATCTATAAACTTCTGAGCGGGTGCCTGTATTACTTGGGAAAGGGCTGTGTAAAGAATTAGATTTAATAAAAAATGTATTTTACAACCTTGGAATATAACATAGGGTCATATTAAGCTAATTAATGAACTTAAACTAGCTAACTTAAACTTGTTTGGTTAATAAGCTAAGAGGTCCATTCTGCTATTAAAATATTTGGGGGACACTTAAAATCCTAGTTTAGGGGCCAAGCCTATGGGTGGTGTGACAACCCAAACTTCCCAGTAAAGGAAAGCCTGGATTGCTTTGAGAACAACACACATTAGAACACAAACTGGGGAACATTTTATTGCTGATTACAACAATTACATCAGAGTACAGGAATGTAACAGAGTATGAATATTTTTGTTAAATTCTTTTTCATAAATCAAATTTTGACCAAAAATGTCATTTTTATTTATTTAAACAAAATATGATGGTTTTGTTTAATCTATTTCTATTCAACAAAAATATGAATTTTTTTTACAATGGTTTTCTATACAATAAAAATGAGTATTTTTGAAAATTCCTTATTAAATGACCAAGAATAAATGTTTTGGTTTCATTCCTTATAAATGACAAAATGTGTATTTTTACTCATTCTTTTTAATGTGACCAAAGTGTCCATTACTAATTCATTCTTTTCAATGTATAAAAATATACATTTTTAACTCATTCTTTTTAATGTATAAAAATATACATTTTTAACTTATTCTCTTTAATGTATAAAAATATACATTTTATTTCATTCATGTCAAAGTGACAAAAATGTCCTTTTAATTTCATTCATCTTAAGGTGACAAAAATGTTCTTTTATCATATTTAACATTTTTAAACAAAAATGTCCTTTTATCATACAATTAACCAAAATGTTAATTTTGTCCTTTTTAATGTATAAAAATGTACATTTTCAATTTATACTTTTAAATGTATAAAAAAAAATTTGTATAATTCCTTTTTAGTGAACAAAGATATTCATTTTTTTCTCTAACCATTCCTTTTGACAAAAATGCGCTAATCTTTCTTTGACAAAAGTGTTATTTTATCGCCAATCTTTCTTTGACAAAAGTGTTCATTTCTTTAAATTGACAAACATAAATGTTTCCAATACACTTCTTTAAATTGACAAAACTGACTATTCTTATTCATCCTTTCAAATATGACAAAAATGTATATTTTTTGTTTGCAAAACACATTTCAAATAAAAATGTGATTTTATTTATATACATGTTTTAAATCAAAAATGTCATCTTTATATGCATAATACATTTCAAATAAAATTTTGTTTTTATCTAACATAATCTAATTAACAAAAATGTTAATTTTGATCTAACAAAATTTAATTAACAAAAATGCTAATTCTACTTGCAAATCAAATCTGGACAAAAATGAAAACCCTATTCACTAATCATATTTTGACAGAAATATGTTGTTCTATTCATTAATCATATTTTGACAAAAATCTACTGATTTTATCCAGTAATCAAATTTGGAGAAAAATGTTGATTTTATTCACTAATTAAATTTTTGACAAAAATGTTGATTTTATTCACTAATCAAATTTTTGACAAAAATGTTGATTCTATTCACTAATCAAGTTTTGACAAAAAAATGTTAATTCCAAATGAACATCATTAACAAAAGTGATGTTATAATTCTAAAGTAACATTTCTAGAAAAATGTGTATATTTAATCATGTATGACATTTCTAACAAAATGAATATTTTAATCATGTATGATATTTCCAACAAAATGTACATTTTGTTCATATATGACATTTCTAACAAAATGTATATTTTAATCATGTATGACATTTCTAACAAAATGTATATTTTGTTTGTCATTCAACATTTTGTAACAAAAATGTATATTTATTCTCATGTACACTTTATTTCTAACAGTTCTTATTGACGTAAAATGAAAATTCAATTTAACATGTCATTTTTGTCTAACATGATAATTTAAAATTAACACGTCATTTTTATCTAAAAATGATAATTTCAAACTAACAGTCATTTCATTTTCTTATCTAACAAAACATGAAGTAACATGTTATTCTTGTATTTCTAATCTAACGTAACTGACATTTCAATTCTAACATAAATGGCATTTTATATTAACATGACATTCTACTAATTCTATGTTTCATATGTTACGATAAAAAAAATTATCTTTATCGTCTCACAATTCTAACAATTCTATGTTAACATAACAAAATACAAATGAGTATTTTTTTTTTTACAAAATTTTCTATTTTAACAAATAAATTGAATATTTTTATTTGTACACCATTTCAATCTTTAATATAACAAATACGTGTGAATATTTATTTATTCACAAATTTCAATTTTTAATGTAACAAATAAATGTGAATATTTATTTGTTCACAAATCTTAATCTTTAACATGACAAATAAATGTTAATATTTATTTGTACACAAATCTAATTTTAACATAGCACATAAAAAGAATATTTTTATTTTGCACCTAATTCTAGTTTTCAATCATGACAAATAAAAATGGTATTTTTATTTGTATAACAATTATATTCTAAACATAACAAATCAAAATTGAATGTTTATTTGATCAAAAATTTCTACCATTCCATTATTCGATTCAATTAAACAAATCACCACAACATCATCAATAAATTCAAATCACGTACCACAAGCAATAGAAATCTTAGCAGCGAATAAATAATGATATTCAATGCATAACCATTTATTTTTAATTATAAATTAAGAAATCTCACATTGGTTTGAATTTCGATTTGTCTGATTTTCCAACGCGCTCTGTTTCTGCTCTGATTTGTTCCATCACGTAGATCAGGCCAAGACGGTTCCATAGCATGTGATTTCAATGGTTTTAAAAAGAATAAGTCACAGCCGCCTCTTTTTTTCTTTCTTCTTCCTTCAGCGATGTACAGAACCCATCGTGCTCCTCTTCAAGGGTTCCACTGTGCGCGAGTTACGAGGCACTTTCCTCGGATCTAACTGCACCACGACCTCCGTCCACGTCTGAGCTCCCCACGGCTCCTTCCTCGTTGAACTCGAAATCCCCTTTCACCCATATTAAAGAGTATATGAATCTCTTCAATCCTTGTATGAAATTCGTGTTTTAATTTGTTGTAGATTAGGAGAATTTTGGATTTGAATGTCGGAACGTGATGGCCATTGGTTCATGAAGGTGGCGGCTACTGTTGTATACTAGGTTAGGGTTTGTGTATTCTAATATATTTATAATATTAAATTATTAAATCCTTAAATTAACAAAAAGGCCCGATTTAATTCAGTCTATTAATCTCTTCATGGCAATTAATTACTCTCTTCATGGCAATGTTCTAAATACATACCATTAGTATATATAGCATGTAGTCAATTAATTAGAAATTTAACATGTAGTCAATTAACCATACTTCAATTCTATCGTTCATACATGTAGCATTTTCTATATATATAGTATTTTTTTATAAGCAATGTTTTAAATGTATACTATTAGTATATATATATATATATATATATATTAATACTGTTTTTAAATTTCTTTAGTTTCATTCCCCTAATGTGTCTATTACAATATAGTAGGTTACCAAGGATTTAATTAGATCTAGGCGTGATGGGACCACGCTATTTATTAATTATATATATATTTTTATTCAAATTTCGAAAGTAAATTACAAAGAGGGAGAGAGAATAAATGGAAAGGAATGAATGTATGATTTATTGTCTGATGCTAATTGTTAGAAAGTTGTGTGTCCAAATTTCAAAACACATAACATTAAATATCAAAATTTAAGTGACATATTCAATGGTTTGGAAAGAATAAATAGAAGAGAAATATATATATATATATATATATATATATATATAGGTGATTCGTTTGTGAAGAAAATAAAACAAGAAAAAGCAAAAGGGAGGAAAGATAATGAATGCATGGTTAATGCTAATTGTTAGAAATTAAAACTAACACTACATGATTAAATATTATTTTTAGAAATGAATGTTTGCATTTAAATGTTAATACCTAACAAACTTCTAACATGTAAATGTTTAATATTAAACAAACGGAATTTTCTACTGTTAAAACTTTTTTTTTCTTTTTTCTAAATTCTAACGTAATTTCTAAAATAAAAAATTTAAATCTCCCCCACTTAAAATCTTTTCGTTCTCGAAAAGGAACGAAGCTAAAAGTTGTTTAATTAACCAACTCAACTTTAAATTTTTATTTATTGGTTCAATTAATTATCATTTCTATACTTTTATTAGCTAAACTAATAATCAAACATCACAACCAGCAATCAATTAGGTGATTGACTTTTCAAATATATAATCTTTATATATAGTCAAAAATCATATTTTTTAGTGCAAATCACAGCAATGTGTCCTAACTAAGTTTTGCTTCTCATACCAGTCGATGGAAATATATAGATATACCACTATCGAAACTCGAACATAAATTCTGATGATGCTAGCAATCATCAGAATCATATCCGGGCGACTAGAGTGTTATTCTATATCTATCCAGTATATTAAAACTTCGAATATCCGTTAATAACTCGTATATTCGAAATCTTTATATACTCGATTGTCCACATTAAAATATAATAATATACTCAAATACGTATATTTAGACAAAATTTTCAAAATTGAATTTGTTTTCAATTTTTTTTAAAGAATATAATACTCTTCACACTCGTTCTAGGATACTACTGATCCCATCTCTAACGAGTTTATTAATCCAATCTCTGATGAATTCTTTCGTTCGGTTCTAATGTGTCTTGTTCTCGAGCTCTGTAAACCAAAGCTCTGATACCACATGTGACGACCCAAACTTCCCAGTAAAGGAAAGCCTAGATTGCTTTGAGAACAACACATGTTAGGACACAAACTGGGGAACATTTTATTGCTGATTACAACAATTACATCAGAGTACAAGAATGTAACAGAGTATGAACACTTTTGTTAAATTCTTTTTCATAAATCAAGTTTTGACCAAAAATGTCATTTTTATTTATTTAAACAAAATATGATGGTTTTGTTTAATCTATTTCTATTCAACAAAAATATGAATTTTTTTTACACTTGTTTTCTATACAACAAAAATGAGTAATTTTGAAAATTCCTTATTAAAGGACCAAGAATAAATGTTTTGGTTTCATTCCTTATAAATGACAAAATGTGTAACGTCCCGGGAATTTCGACAACTGAAATATGAGATTAAGTAAAGATTAAATGTTAACAATTAATTTTGATACGTGGGTTAGAAGAATCGAAAATATATACATATACATATATATTTTTTGTATGAATTGAATTTATGTCAGAATGATTGGTGAAATTCAAATATTTATTTGAATCAAATTTGGTTTGATATTTGATTTGGATTTGAAATTCAATTGAAAAATAAAAATGGTTGAAAAAATAATAATAAACGTTATTAACATTAAATAAATTAGAAATTTTATTTGTCGATATATATGGAGTCTGACTTGGAAATGTGTGTATCTGTATGTACAGAGAATTTAGCATTTCACAATTTGGAATTTAACGAAGAAGTTTCGTGAACAAACAATGAACTGATAAATAATTCACAATTAAAAGTAGCGTAAAAAGTAAACAGAGTCAGATTACAACTGAATTACTTATATTGAATTCAGAACGAAAAGATTTAGAGGTACATATAAATTTTGTCGCGTTCGGGAAATGTGTCGACGATACGAAATTAAAGCGTTCGGGGGTATTCGCGGTAAAGTTTAATATTAAACTAAACCAAATATTACCTTCACCATGTATTTTTCCGCCGACGTATTATCTGAAACGCGCAGATACCACCCTTCCCAAATTCAGCCTACTTAAATTACTTGCGTCCCACGGTTCTCATTCTATAAAAATCACCTTTCCGTTCATCTTTCTCCAACTAAAATCAATTTATTTTTCCCCAAGTTCTTCAGCAAATAATTTTTCCCAAATTCAGAATCAATTCTCTCCCAAATCATGTTAATGGCAGTCACTGCGAGCCCTTCTCCCCTCGTGTTCTTCTTCCTCAACCAAAAGAAAATCATTCCTTTCTCCAATCGCAAATAAACGATCGCCTCTCTCCATCGCGGACAATCCACGCCAACATACTAGAGTTACTTCACCAACTAGATCTCTTCGCACAAGCGTCACTGTCGCCTTAGAAATTGTTGCTTTCGTTAGCTCGACGACGACGATTGGACGAGCACTGTATCCACATGGACGGTCTGAGAACTGCGCCTCCTTGCTACTGCATTCAAGGTGAGCAATCACTCACGGTTAATCGTAAGTTCAAGTAAATTAAATTCGATTTTTAATTGAAATATAATAGTTAAATCTTGCATTGTCCGTATGTGGGTTGTTGTTTGGGGTTGAACTGCTCCACTACCCGTTACTTCCTACATTTGAGCCGGTAGATTGGTATTGTTGCCATTTTAGTTTGCACCTGAAACAAATGGTGTCATGACTTTGGCTGTAAAATGAACAAATATGAGAAAAGAAAAGAGAAACATTAGATGTAAACCGCATCGTATAAAAGGTGTTCTAGTTCTTCCAGTAATTGATTTGTAGTGTTTCTCACTTTTTGGTTGTAATGAAAGTTGGCCACATAGAAGTAAGTTTATTACTACAAGTTAAATGAAGATTTTTGACACCATCCTTCCTGTTAGCTAAGGGATTGTCCACATAAATAAAGGTGCATGTTTACTTATTATAGTAGCTATTATCTGCATAAGTAGTTTACCCAATTTATTCTAAATTTCTAAATAGGGTAGAGTTAAAATGATATGTCAATAAGCATGTTTTTCCTCCTACTGTGGTCAGGTAAATATGTGATTTGTGATCATACATATTTTGATGGTACATGTATCAACTATTATTATATGATATGATAATTATTTTTCAGCCAATTCAATAAATCATGTATAAATTTAGGCTGTATAGAATTGGACTTACTGTAACTAGTAAGTGTTTGGTGAAGAGGAGTCACTACTGCGGGTATACAAAATGTTATACTACTTTTACCATCACGGTTTCTTCCTCACCATTGTACTCGTGCTATGCTGACCCGACCTGATATTTATTTCAGATTTGAGCGGCATGTGTATATGCATATCCCTATGTAAATATACATGCAGAAAGAATTATTAGTACCCTATTGCTTCGTCAAATTTGACTTTTGATTTACTGCACATTTTGCACTGATGGTTCTGCCTCGATTCATGATATTCACAAGTCATCTTAATTTTAGCACATTTCAAAACTCATATATCTTTTATTGTACCATGCTGTAAATAAATTTAGGATCCTGTAAACATGGGTTTGTCAAACACGACTTCGGCCACTGCTAGACTACGTTACATACGTTTGTATGTATGTTATTCCAGGACCATTTAAATTGCTAAAGCTATTTTAAATTTATACCTGGCTTGTTACTTGTAGTTGTTGGAACTGCACAGACCTGTTTCATTCAGCATTTTATATATGCCAATGCTTTATGGTTACACTTGTACCTGGTTAACACACTTGCTTTTGGCCAGTTTATTGTTGGTGACAGCATATTATATATATTCCAGTACATATTTGTATACTTGCTACTATTATGGGATGCCATATTTCCTCCTTTGCAAACTGCGGTAGCCTAGCTTCCTAAAACATGAGTATAGATTGTATCACTATGAATATCTAGGCTTTATTGCATGCTTTGAACGTATATGTGGTTATACAGATTGTATCACTATGAATATCTAGGCTTTATTGCATGCTTTGAACGTATATGTGGTTATACACCCTGGTTTTGTTGTTTGGGAACATTTGGCCTTGCTAAAAATGTCTCTTTGCACATGTTAGCTTGAGAAGTCCTACCACCAGAAAAGAAAGCAAAGGAAAACTTGTTTTTCCCTTGCATATTTAGTGTGTATGACCGCATTTATATTTGGACTGGATGTACTAATGACCATTACACCTGCATACCTTTATTTCGCTGGCGTGTGGAATAAATGTATCTTTTCCTTTGATACACACAAGTTCTTGTTGCTTATTGTGATCTAATAGGATTAACTGTTATATCTCAGTTTCTTTTGAAATTAATTTACTTGAACTATGATTAATCCTGACTCGAGTATTTTTATGTTTTTGCATGGAATACTCGAGTCAGATCCGAGCATTTCAGATTTAGATATTACAGCGGGGAATTCGAGAAATGGCGAAGCTGGGGATTCTGAAGATGCGCACTCTGAAGATTTCAAACAGTAAAGATTTCCATGTATTTAAATTTATTTTCAAATTCCGCCATACTGAAAATTTTGTATTCAAAATTTCTGATTATTAATAAAAGTTTATTTTGCTGTTCAATACCATGTTTATTTTTTATTCAGTATTTATGTGTCGATTCTATTTTTTTAACTCAGTAAGCTAAATAACGGTCCGTCGATTTGAACGTTTTAAGTGGGTTTAAATACCGATTTGGAACGGTAAAAAAAATGGCGGGACGTTACAAAATGTGTATTTTTACTCATTCTTTTTAATGTGACCAAAGTGTCCATTACTAATTCATTCTTTTCAATGTATAAAAATATACATTTTTAACTCATTCTTTTTAATGTATAAAAATATACATTTTTAACTTATTCTCTTTAATGTATAAAAATATACATTTTATTTCATTCATGTCAAAGTGACAAAAATGTCCTTTTAATTTCATTCATCTTAAGGTGACAAAAATGTTCTTTTATCATATTTAACATTTTTAAACAAAAATGTCCTTTTATCATACAATTAACCAAAATGTTAATTTTGTCCTTTTTAATGTATAAAAATATACATTTTCAATTTATACTTTTAAATGTATATATTTTTTTTTTTGTAAAATTCCTTTTTAGTGAACAAAGATATTCAATTTTTTCTCTCTAACCATTCCTTTTGACAAAAATGCGCTAATCTTTCTTTGACAAAAGTGTTATTTTACCGCCAATCTTTCTTTGACAAAAGTGTTCATTTCTTCAAATTGACAAACATAAATGTTTCCAATACACTTCTTTAAATTGACAAAAATGACTATTCTTATTCATCCTTTCAAATATGAAAAAATGTATATTTTTTGTTTGCAAAACACATTTCAAATAAAAATGTGATTTTATTTATATACATGTTTTAAATCAAAAATGTCATCTTTATATGCACAATACATTTCAAATAAAATTTTGTTTTTATCTAACATAATCTAATTAACAAAAATGTTAATTTTGATCTAACAAAATTTAATTAACAAAAATGTTAATTCTACTTGCTAATCAAATCTGGACAAAAATGAAAACCCTATTCACTAATCATATTTTGATAGAAATATGTTGTTCTATTCATTAATCATATTTTGACAAAAATCTGCTGATTTTATCCAGTAATCAAATTTTGACAAAAATGTTGATTTTATTCACTAATCAAATTTTTGACAAAAATGTTGATTTTATTCACTAATCAAATTTTTGACAAAAATGTTGATTTTATTCACTAATCAAGTTTTGACAAAAAAAATGTTAATTCCAAATGAACATCATTAACAAAAGTGATGTTTTGATTCTAAAGTAACATTTCTAGAAAAATGTGTATATTTAATCATGTATGACATTTCTAACAAAATGTATATTTTAATCATGTTTGACATTTCCAACAAAATGTATATTTTGTTCATGTATGACATTTCTAACAAAATGTATATTTTAATCATGTATGACATTTCTAACAAAATGTAAATTTTGTTTATCATTTAACATTTTGTAACAAAAATGTATGTTTATTCTCATGTACATTTTATTTCTAACGGTTCTTATTGACGTAAATTGAAAATTCAATTTAACATGTAATTTTTGTCTAACATGATAATCTAAAATCAACACGTCATTTTAATCTAAAAATGATAATTTCAAACTAACATGTCATTTCATTTTTTTATCTAACAAAACATGAAGTAACATGTTATTCTTGTATTTCTAATCTAACATAACTGACATTTCAATTCTAACATAAATGGCATTTTATGTTAACAAGACGATTCTACTAATTCTATGTTTCATACGTTAAGATTAAAAAAAAAATTATTTTTATCGTCTCACAATTCTAACAATTCTATGTTAACATAACAAAATACAAATGAGTATTTTTATTGTTACAAAATTTTCTATTTTAACAAATAAATTGAATATTTTTATTTGTACACCATTTCAATCTTTAATATAACAAATAGGTGTGAATATTTATTTATTCACAAATTTCAATTTTTAATGTAACAAATAAATGTGAATATTTATTTGTTCACAAATCTTAATCTTTAACATGACAAATAAATGTTAATATTTATTTGTACACGAATCTAATTTTAACATAGCACATAAAAAGAATATTTTTATTTTGCATCTAATTCTATCTTTCGACCATGACAAATAAAAATGGTATTTTTATTTGTATAACAATTATATTCTAAACATAACAAATCGAAATTGAATGTTTATTTGATCACAAATTTCTACCATTCCGTTATTCGATTCAATTAAACAAATCACCACAACATCATCAATAAATTCAAATCACGTACCACAAGCAATAGAAATCTTAGCAGCGAATAAATAATGATATTCAATGCATAACCATTTATTTTTAATTATAAATTAAGAAATCTCACATTGGTTTGAATTTCGATTTGTCTGATTTTCCAACGCGCTCTGTTTCTGCTCTGATTTGTTCCATCACGTAGATTATGCCAAGACGGTTCCATAGCATCTGATTTCAATGGTTTTAAAAAGAATAAGTCACGGTCGCCTCTTTTTTTTCTTTCTTCTTCCTTCAGCGTTGTACAGAACTCATCGTGCTCCTCTTCAAGGGTTCCACTGCGTGCGAGTTACGCGGCACTTGCCTCGGATCTAACTGCACCACGACCACCGTCCATGTCTGAGCTCCCCACGTCTCCTTACTCGTTGAACTCGAAATCCACTTTCACCCATATTAAAGAGTATATGAATCTCTTCAATCCTTGTATGGAATTCGTTTTTTAATTTTTTGTAGATTAGGAGAATTTTGGATTTGAATGTCAGAACGTGGTGGCCATTGGTTCATGAAGGTGGCGACTACTTTGTATACTAGGCTTAGGGTTTGTGTATTCTAATATATTTATAATATTATATTATTAAATCCTTAAATTAACAAAAAGGCCCGATTTAATTCAGTCTATTAATCTCTTCATGGCAATTAATTACTCTCTTCATGGCAATGTTCTAAATGCATACCATTAGTATATATAGCTTGTAGTCAATTAATTAGAAATTTAACATATAGTCAATTGATCATACTTCAATTATATCATTCATATATGTAGCATTTGCTAAATATATAGTATTTTTTTTATAAACAATGTTTTAAATGTATACCATTAGTATATATATATATTAATACTGTTTTTAAATTTCTTTAGTTTCATTCCCCTAATGTTCTATTACAATATAGTAGGTTACCAAGGATTTAATTAGATCTAGGCGTGATAGGACCACGCTATTTATTAATTATATATATTTTAATTCAAATTTCGAAAGTAAATTACAAAGAGGGACAGAGAATAAATGGAAAGGAATGAATGTATGATTTATTGTCTGATGATGATTGTTAGAAAGTTGTGTGTCCCTTTAAATTTCAAAACACATAACATTAAATATCAAAATTTAAGTGACATATTCAATGGTTTGGAAAGAATAAATAGAAGAGAAATATATATATATATAGGTGATTTGTTTGTGAAGAAAATAAAACAAGAAAAAAGCAAAAGGGAGGAAAGATAATGAATGCATGGTTAATGCTAATTGTTAGAAATTAAAACTAACACTACATGATTAAATATTATTTTTAGAAATGAATGTTTGCATTTAAATGTTAATACCTAACAAACTTCTAACATGTAAATGTTTAATATTAAACAAACGGACATTTTCTACTGTTAAAACTTTTTTTTTCTTTTTTCTAAATTCTAACGTAATTTCTAAAATAAAAATTTTAAATTGGCCCCAAAACTCCGGGTTGTTACAGGTGGCTTGTGTCAATCTGTTGTCTTCTCTTATCAAACAAGTATCGCACTAGGTAGAGACTAAGGCACACTTTATTGATGGATAATTGTAAGAGGTTCAAATTCTGGAGGTGGGTATGGGCGCGTTCCGGCGGAATCATGAGCGTGCATGGATCCCATTGAGGAAGATAAGACGTTGTAACACCGGCGGATAGAGCTGCGTCTTTTTAGTTGATGGGTTCAGGACTAATATCCCCGAAAACCATAGCTGGCACAGGTTAGTCATTTCTATTTAGGGAGCCAATCATTGAGTAGCATTAAAGAAAATCCTTTCTAATTACTTGTTTCTGCCTGAATTTGTAGAAGTGCAAAACAGTCAATCTACCTGGTCTCATTTTTATCATCATTATCATTGTCTTTTTATAAGAATAGTTAGTCTTTATTATCATTTCATATCAATTATTGTTCACCTTTAGATATGTATAGACACTTATCCTTTTATGACACTAGAACCAATATTTACCTGTTTTACTTGACTGAGTAGTCGGGCTAGTAATCACAACACCTCACTAGGCTTTATGTCTGACCCATTTCCTTTCTCTCTTCTTTCACCTAGGCTTATAGGGAGAACGCATATAGTTCAAATTTCTTTATTAAGATTTTTCAGCATTTCTGCGAGTTGGATCACTTTCTCTTTCGAAGGTTAGGGTGTGTCTTTTTGACTCTTTGGGGGATAATATTATTTTATTCTGATATTGTTTTTGACTGAGATTTTGAGGCATGACACTTCGTAAGTATTTGGTTAATTGAAACAAAGATATTTTGTATTTAAAAGTGAATGTTATTCTTCCGCTGTAAATTTATATTTTTATGTCTTGTGAAATCTTAGTCTCTGTGAAATCCTCATACTGGTACATTAAGGAATGTGTGGTGTTACAAAACACATTCATTAATATAATTCATTACATTTGCCAATGTAAAACCCATGTTTAGATCATGATATAATTACTACAAAATATGGCTCCAAAAGCGACATATGAAGATGCCCCCTTGGTTGATCAGGGTCAAATATTGGCAATAAACAATTTCACCTTTATATACGTCCAAATGATAAAACAAGTAGCAGAAAAATTCCTAACTTAGCTAACCGCCTCATGCACTTCTTTGAAAGTTGTTCGATGAAGAACCTGAAAAGCCCTAATTATCAATCTACTCAAATGAGTACCCGAGAGTTAAAGGGAAAACAAAAACTTCGAGTAAGTAACCATCCCGGTTGAACAATAGTTACTTCCCAAAACCAATGGATATCCAGTGTAACTACACCGCTTAGTAGAATGAGTTTCCCTCAAACTGGAATCTTGGAACAAAATAATCAATATTCCTATAATCTTTCACTCTCAGTGTTTAAAACAATAAGAACAATAACAATAATATGCGACATGCATCATATAATGGATTTCCTATCTCTGCTTTCTTGGCTAACTATCTTAACGGGTGGTAATCAACTAGAAAATATGCATATTATCCGGTTTTTTACAAATTAAGTACTTGTTTAAGCATAAATGGTTCTTCAGCATACTCAAATGATTACCTATTTACTATTAGTTGGATTACCCATCATTTTCCATCTAGATTACCAATCTCCCTGGTTTCAGTTTATTTACATAATTGTGGATTTCCTATTATACACCACATGTTTTGTCCGTAGGATCACCATGAACTTTCCAAATAAAATAACGTGTACTATCAATCACACACTTACTGCAGTTTTATCCATAGGATGACCATGAACCCATCAAATCATTTCAAACCTCGTTCCTCAAGAATATTTAGATCTATTAGCATCCCTGAATTTACACATAACATTTAGTTTCTATTGGTTCCAATATGCATAATTATATGCAACAATACAAGAAACAATATTATACATGTAACCCACATTAATTCTATAACAACAATATGGTTATCTACCCTTTTAAAATAACAAATGACCAGCTTGTTGATCTGGTTGATAAGGTACATAACTGGTGTAAGTGGCTCCTTATCGAAAACAAACAAAAATACTATTACAATAGTCGAAAGCCTACTAACCACAAACATATGTAAGCTATCTACGTGGAACAAACGAGCCTTGTCGACATGGTCAATGGCTACAAGCTATAGTGGTGATGCCTTGCACTATTTTGAAAAGAAGCTTAAAAATTTCTCCTTGTCAACATTATCGGCTTCAGTAAGTCATAGAGGCGATAGCCTTAAAACAATTTTAAAACTAGTTTAAAAAAATCCTTGTTGACCATAACTGTTACTACGAGAAATGGACGTGTTTCCCATAAAATATTTGTAGAAAAGAATTTGAGATAAGGCTTTTTGAGATAGACGTTGATGTCAAGGGTTTGGAGGTGATAAGCTCTAAAGCTTTTAGAAAACAAGTTTGAAATCAACCATATCGACTACAATAATGACTACAAGGATTGAGGCGACAAGCCGTAAGTATTTTAAAATATGGTGTAGTCTGATCGACCACACTCATGATGATAAGAATAGAAGTGACAAGCCTTAATATCTTTGAAAGCAACTTTGGAAATTAGCCTTGCTGACCACATCAGTGACAACAAAGATAGAGACAATAAGCCTCTAGCTTTTAAAAACAAGATTTAGTCAGTAAGCCTTGTTGACTTAGTCAACAAGATATAGAGGTGGCTAGCCTCCTTCTTTAGAAAATAAGGTTACGGAAAATAAGTCTTGTCAACACTATCACAATAAGCTTTCAGCTTTCTTAGAAAATAAGTTTAAGAAAAAAAATCCCACCAACCATAATAGTGACAATAATGTATAAAAGAGATAGACTTTCTACATTAGATAAAATAGTCTTATCGACTAAGTACAACATTGATAAGCCCATGTACCAAGACGACAAGCCTTTGTGGAGAGGCAAGCTTAAAATTTGCTTCATCGCTAGAGGCGACAACGTCTTATCGACCATGTTGTCTAGGCTTAACGAACGAGATGATGAACCTGGCGATAAATATAAGGAAAATTGTTTTGTTTCTCTTTTAAGTAAAGCTTTTCATCTATTCCACTATATTTGTCAAAACATGATTGGTCAATAAAAAGTTTTGCCAAGAAATAGATTAGGCTTTTCAGATTTTGTTTCTTAAAATATTAAGAAATTGTGAATTTCTTTAATTAAAGTTTAAATTAACCTAAGTCCATACAACTTAATAATTCATAACAAATCATAAAATATGGGAAAAATCCCAAAAGTTCACACAAACCAGAGTATGTTCTTCTATATCACATCTAAAATTCCAAGTCTAAATTACTTATTTTATCATTTTAATTAATTAAATCTCGTACATAAAACATGTGTCCTTCCTTAGGAAATTCGTGGAAAATTCCCATGCACATAGAAAATCATGAAATCTCAAAATACATTTCCAAAAATGTGTTACAAGCAACATATATAAATTTCAAATTGTTTGGAGATGACAAACTATAGGTTTTTATGTAAACCTAATGTAACGACCCGGTTTTTAGCGACTTTTGTTATCGCCATAAACTCCATGATGACTAACCAAACATCGAATAATATGAGAAAGTTAATGAAGGAAATTAGAGGGTGAGGAAAGATAAGATAGAACTTATGGAATAGAAGAAGAAGAAGAAAATCATGATCAGAGTAAACACGCATCTCACAACGGAACGAATAAAATATAACATAACTTTTGAAATACAAACAATATATGTATACAATAACATTGCAGAGTACAACACTTACAACAATAGTGGAAATAAACAATAGCTATATAATCCTGAAGCCTCCTGCTCCAAGCTCTCCAAGTATATCTGTAAAATCCTGACTACTTGACTGCCCATACAAATTTAGGCACCCAAGAGTTTAGGGAAAACAAAAAAATAAACTCCTGGTCAATCATGGGACTGGTGTGAGTAAAACAGTTTTAAACAGTTTGAACAAGTAAACGATATCTCATAAGACCACGCCGTATAATGGAAACGGTTTTTCCCTTATGAAAATAAAAAATATCTTTATATCAGAAACCTTTTGATATTATAATAATGTATATCAACCACAATATAATAATCATCTAGCAGAAACGCTTTCATCTCACGTTCTACATATATAGTATACAACCAAAACCGCAAGCACGTATTGGGTAATGGATTTCCAACTGTGACAAGGTATGGAACCACCTTTCGCTAGTGTACCTCTAGAGAGGAATACACTGGGTTCAACAAGAACATCTTGCAACCGTGCCACACATGACTGACCACTCATTTCGCTTGAGTGTATCGAATGTATATCACCAACGGCTGGGATCAGCAACCGTTTCCCGAATGGGACAGTATCAACAATAGATTTTTAGAAGTAAATGAAACTCTAGATCAGGTGATTATACACCCTAATAGGTGCGACCTACATAACCATGCTGCCTGCCCGGTTTCCGTCATTTACCGGATGTGAGGCTAGAAGCTACGCTTATCTTTTACATGCCACATCTTCATTCGCTTTGAATGTCACATCATCATACCTGCCAAATCACAAATTGATTTATCCAAACGTACCACGGGTATACAGCTAAGAGAAACGAATTCCTCCGCCACCAAACGTGAATACGTTAGAAGAGATCAACTTACGCGATCTATTAGATATACTCTGTCAGACCTTCGTCCACACAAGTTGTCATGGGACCGGACAAACCAAACACACTATTCAGTACATCCATCTTAGGCACTGTTATCTAAGACTTATACAATAGCCCTTGCACTTTACTTCATCTTCAATTAACTTTGGCATATATGATTCGCAACGGTTATGCCAATACAGAGTGGTTCTTTGGATAATAATCCAACCGGTCTCTCCATATTAACAACGTTAAAAATGGTCAAAACTTTGATAGTCTGTGATTTAACTATCAAAGAAAAACACGTGTGCAAACAAAGATATTATTTTCAGATGGAAATTATATCGACCAATCATCATTTAACATATATATATATATTCACATTGCCTTATTTTCTAGGTTTAGAAAATATATGTTATTAACACTAGAAAACGTTTCCATGGCTTAATTACGTATCACTATTCTTCCACATCAATCAGACTCTAACTATAAACTAACAAGAGAACAACTTCCTAAGTATAAACCCCGAAGGTGGAAACCAACATCATATCGATACTCAAGAAACCATTAAACATATTAATCTCTAGTCAGTTTCCAATTTCTGTTTAACTTCATTTTGATTTACTATGTTCGATTAAATCCTTTATTTATTTTCCCAATAAATAATCCTTTATTCTATTTATTTTCTAAATAAATAATCCTTATCTTTGTTTTACAAATAATTTCCTTTTTAACTCCTTGATTTTATAATTATCTCCTTTTATAAAACCCTTTTCCCTTTATATATAAAATCCATTGATTTTATATAAATAATTTATTTTCAAAATACACTTTGAAAATCTCCTTTCTACATTCCAGTATTTTTTTTCACGGTGTTTATAATACCAAATAACCATGATCGATATTGTTCAAACACACATAAACAACCACAGATTTTATATCACATCATATATCACCATATATGAAAACAGTAAAATAAATGTTGAGGAATCTAGTTGGATTCCTCCGACCTGTTTCCCTGGATCACAGATGTTAAACAATATTATTAACATCGATTTCATTTCAATATGAAATATTCTGTTAACAAAATCAATATTAGATTAACGATTTATATATATACATTGTTATCTATAATTTCAACCAATCAATCAACATTTCACCCAAACAGTTAACACACATCAATCAACAGATAATTATCAGTTCTAAATTTACGTTAGAAAAATATAACTGTTCAGAGTTGGTGAGTTTTACTCACATTGGACGATCATCGTTAATAACGATAACCATCGCTCGGTTTGATTCAGACGGACAATTTATTTTGCTATAAATTGTTACGAGCTCTGGTTCACTCCCAATCAGTTCCAGTGTGTAGCTCTCGTCCATACGATCCTAACGGATCTTGTTTCGTCTATTTCTGATAAAGTGGGTACAAGATATTTAGGCTACATGATCATATATTGTTTTTAAATTAAAATAAACTAAAATTTATTTTTAACCTTGGGCTTTCTTATACCATTGGCCCAATGGTCCATGTTTAAAAACCATCAGCTCACCTTCATATCCTTCTTGCACCACTATTTGGTTCCCTTCTTTCTGCCGAAATCCAATTCCTATCCCACCAAACTAAAACAACTGCTAATACCTCCTTCTTCTTCATTGTACCAATGATCACCACACTCCTCCAATTTTCAATTAAAAATTAAGATTCCTTCACCTTCATTCTTATCACAGTTTGCACTATTTTTGAATATAAACAAATTAAATTCCTCTTAATCAAAATTGGGTTTAACCTCAACTTTTCGGCCCACTTCATTACATTGAAGAAAACCACACCCGTTCAACTCTGAATCCATCTTCCCCGTTCACCTTAACGCAGTTGCTCCTCCATCATGGCCCGCCTTCAACAAATGTACAACGCTCCTTCAATTCTTAAAACCGCATGCTCCTGTACTTTGAACAACCATGGTTGAACTCATACTTGCTCCCATTCGTTCTGCCCTACAGTTAAAACGTGAGGCCAGACTGTTGCCATCACCGAACCTTTGGAGCTCATATACGTACTCACTTCACAGTTTAAACGCCATGCACCGGATCTCCTCGCCTTTCCACCATGAATACCTCCGCACCATTTAGACGCCTTCCGGCCTCTCCAATCTCCTCCCCGACCAAGCTCTGGCTTCTACTATGAACAACCGCATAGTACCATATAAATCTTAAACCAAATGGAAGATCAGTCCACTAGGATTCGGAATATATGCGTATGGTTTGTTTTGATATTTTCTCTTGAAGGAATCGAATTTGGTTTTTGGAACAGAATGGTGGCGGCATACTTTTTTGTTGTTGTTGACCAAGGAAGAAACGAATTGGGGTTAAGGATTGTTGGGGGTTATTTATAGTATTTGCTGTGTTGTATATAGTTAGGCCATGTCCTAGAAACAGACGACAATGCATGAATCTAAGTGGCAAAATGCCTGTCACACATTTTGTAGTTTGCACCATAGTCTTCAACAAGGTGGGCGTAGGCATTTGTGTGTATGAGGGTATCATGTTTATTGTGGACCGTTCTCTACAGATATAAATATATCATCGTACCGAGCAATATGTCACGGTTCCAAAAATATAACAATATCGGTAGATTAACTCATTTTGTGAAACCTCAAAATGTTGATTACATGGTACAAAATACTCCAAATAAAAAGTTGCTTATTTAATTAATTAAAAATTTCATTAAAATTCTAAAAATAAAATTATCATTGCGTCTCAAAAGAATCTCGTCTAAATTCAAACCCGATATCCAAATATCTCTAAATAACCGTTCTGGCCACGAACGAATATACCGCTGTACTTCTGAATATTTGATTTGGACATAAATCAAAATCTACATGAAGAAATCCCAATTTTTCTCTTCTACTAGAAAGATATACTTCACCAGCTCCTACCGTTTATTTAAAACGTGTAACAACCTGAATTTTAAACAACATGTTAAGACAAGAATCAAGGCAGAATTAAATTATAAAATCTAAATCAGGATAAACGGGTTGCGCCATTGCGTTCGTCTCGGAAAAATACGCGAAATAGAGTCCGAAATTTCGTAAATCGGAGTCCGTATGACCCAGTTAAGGCCCAACGAAGTTTCACGAAAATTCAAATCCGAAAACAGATTTGAAACTCAGCCCAGAAAGAGAAGGCGGGAAAATTCCCGCCAGACGCACAGGGTGTCGACCCCTGGGTCGACCCCCCCTCCAGGGGGTCGACATGGGTGTCGACCCCTGGGTCGACCCCTCTCCAGGGGGTCGACATGGGTGTCGACCCCCCCCTGTAGAACCCCGACCTGGTGCACCTGCTTGTCATGTTGGCTCGGTTTTGGAGGCTTGTGACGATTTTTGAGGGTTCAGATCTATCCTAGGGTTTATCCTATGGCCT
This sequence comes from Allium sativum, assembly GCA_030737875.1. NCBI lineage: Eukaryota > Viridiplantae > Streptophyta > Magnoliopsida > Asparagales > Amaryllidaceae > Allium > Allium sativum. The sequence goes on from CM060921.1 coordinate 45,435,712, forward strand.
AAACTACTCCTAATCTCTATAAAAAGACCCCTAAGCCTACCCTAAACCCTCACAAATCACTTATGCCACGAAGTGCTGCCCAAATGCCAAGTGATCATGGCCTCCTTCTCCAACTCCAAGAGACTATGCATGCAAATCGGATCCGAATCGAAAGATGCAAGCTTGCTACACCAAATTGAGGCTCGATCAACGTTGCTACGGCGATTTCATGATGGTTCTTCATCAAAGGAGTCACCTTTCTTCGTCAAGACGGATCATGCTCATTCCCTAAGCCTCGCTATATAAGTTCTAGCTACTTCGAGACGTTAACGGTAGTTTAATGATGACATGGGATAAAATGCGATGTAACATGAGTATGTTAACCTATGTAAACCTAGTTTACCTCTTTATCATGAACATATGACTTTGCGTTATGTTTTAGCGACTAAACCATGCTATTCATGTTGCATTGGACTTAGTTTGCCAGGCAAGATTGGACCTTTACTTGTAGTATGATAGCATGAACACTTAGAGCCACTTTGACTTGTGAAATAGTTGCATAAATTGGACTTTGGGGCTTATGCATGTAAATAAAACCAACCCCCTTATGATATCATGTTTATGTAAGGTCAAATCCCGTTATGACAACATGCATGTTTGTGGCCAAATTTCCCATGATAATATGCAAGTTTGTGGCCAAAACCTTTATGACATTATGCATGCTTGTGGCCAATCCCTTTTTGTTTTGTTATGCATGCTTGTGGCCAATCCCTATATGACACTATCGTTCATGTTTTAAGGCCAAACCCCCTTATGATACCATGCATGTTTGGAGCCAATCACTTTTGTGGCATTGTGCATGTTTTGGGGTCTTCACGTAGCCATAGTATCTATACTATGTTGACTCGCTTTCACTCAAGTAAAAAACACGATTTTGGGGTAGTTAGACAAACGTGAAAGTGACGCGAAAACATGACTTGAATGTGGCACGAAAACTTGACATGGGGTTGCATGAAAATGTGACACTCTTGAACACTTAAACATGAACATGACACGTACGAAAACATGGAACTTGGGGCTAGACACGTATGGGTTGTAGGTGTGATATGACACTAGACCAAACATGAAAGTGGCCAACTCGAGGTTGGGTTGAGTTTGTAGCATAAATCTACCCGGACCCACCCGGCTTAACTAGTGGCTACAAACAATAGGACCCAATGTGAGTAGTTGGTCACATAGCACTTAAAACCCGAGGTTAGACTAGGTTGTGGTGTAAATCTACCCGGACCCGCCCAGCTTAACTAGTAACCACAACAAGGTCTAATGTGAGAGGTTAAAAGTGCATTAATTTAATTAATGCCACATGATAAGGTTAAGTAAATTTGACTAATGACACTTAACCGATATGACATGAATGGGTAGGTTAAGTTAAACCGGACTTGATTTCTTAATGACACTTAACCATATAAGACAATTAGGGGATGGGGTTAAGTAATTTACACTTAACTAATCTAAACACGGTAATTAGATGGAGTTAAGTAACCTACACTTAACTAATCTAAACACGGTAATTCGATGGGGTTAAGTTAAACACTTAACAAATCTAAACTTGGTTAATTCAATGAGGTTAAGTAACCAATACTTAACCAAATTAACATGATAATTTAATGAGGTTAAGTAACTTATACTTAATCAATTATACATGATGATTTGATGAGGTTAAGCAATCACACTTAACCAATCTAGTATGAGAACTTGATAGGGTTAAGTCACAAGACCATTTAAATATACTTAACCATTATAATACGATTAGTGGATGGGGTTGAGTTAACCTATACTTGACCAACCCGACTCGATAATCCGATGAGGTTAAGATAATCTGTGCTTAACCAATCTAACACGATAACCTGATAGGGTTAAGATAAACAAATACTTAACTAAATTGACTTGATGATTGAATAGGGTTAAGTCATGAGCTTCTTGGTATACTTAACCAACTTGTAGGGCTAGGTCTTGGACTTGAATACTTAGCCAATCTTGACATGATTCATAGGCGGGCTAAGCCATGAACTTGAATAACAACACTTAACCCAATAGGCAAAACCCTAGTAGAGGAACTAGGTAGAAAATCGTAGTTAATCAAGGGTAACGGGGAAATGAAGCTAAGTGGTAAACCTTAGTTAAGTATAAACAAGTAATAATTCTTAGCCAAGAACATGGGACTAGTTCATGAATAGATGAGTAACCCGGTACGGTAGGTCATCGCTTAAAACACGAGGAGGAGCAAATTATCTGACTTAGATAAAGGCTCCAACGAACTGGGCGACGAAGCGGTAGCTTCGGGGAACGTGAGGGTACTCTTGGTATCCCTCTGTTAGGTGGCAGATGGTCCATGAAACCTGGCCTCACAGGGGTTAAGGTCTGCGATAGAAGAGACAAGAGTATGCCTTGGTTGCTATGCGAGCGACTTAAAGGCTGGGATGGATTAGCGTGGAGTCGACGATACTTGATTATTGCCCTGTATAGCACGTCGTCGACTACCTACCATCTTTAGTCAATCGTGTACGAACGGAAAGGCAGGGAACCCCCAACAGACCATGTGCTTACTATCGAGTCATAGGTGAGGTTGGCCCATGGGAAAGTGGGGCTATAGTAGGGCCGGGATGTGGTTCTCATACATGATTTTCGTTGGATTGCCTTTCAGTAGTTGAGGGAGGGGTCACGTGGGACCATAGCCACGGGTATATAAAAAAAAACAGACCTTGATATCTGCATCAGCAGACGACTTAAAGCTCCCGACCGAGTTCCGTATCTCCTGATTTGCCCTGGCACGGAACTCGGATAACACATTGAGGAACATGTGCGTCTAGACATGGAAAACGATTCACGATATATACGCGGGATAAAGGGCGCGGTTGACGGGTGGCATAATCCCTAGTGGTCCTAGGTGGCATAAAACCTAAGTGAACACGCGATAGTTCATGGTAAGAAAACATAACTAGATCAAGGGTAGCAGTCCAAAATAACCTCAAGGATAATACGTTTACATGGAAAAGCCCGTATGGCCTACGGCAAAGGACTGAACTTATACATGGAAAGAAACATACGAGTGGGGAAAACCTACATATGCTATATATTAGGTTGACATGGACCATCACATGACATTGGGCAATGGACAATCATAGTTAACACATGACGCGGGTTGGGATACTAGTACGAGGGGTGCAGAGCAAATATACATGATAATTACCTTGGAATGTTATACATGATAGATACCGTGGGATGTTATACATGATAGATACCTTGGGATAGTATACTTGATAGAAACCTGACGATGTGATACCTTGATTTATCTTGACATGTAGTCTATCATGATACCTTAGCCTATCTTGCTATAGTAGTTCATCCAGTTATCTTGGTTTAGCTTATCTATCTTGTCATCATCCTTATGTTTACTTTCAGTTTATGCATGTCATGTTACCTTTACCTGTTTTTATACTGGAAGTAGATAGGACTTACCAGTCTTTATGACTGACCCCGTTTTCTTTCGCCTCTTTGTCTTCCATTTCCCCCCAGGTTTCAGAGAGGAAACATTGTTATTTAGTTCGGACTTCTTCTGCTTGAAGGTCATCACGCATGGCTTGGATTTTTCTTGGCTATGGCTACTTTACTGTTTTACCTGGGGAATAATTTATGAAATGGTTTTATGCTTCTTTACTATTGCAAGACAGGTTTTGATGTATTCTGATGTAAAAGGCTTTAGACCTTATTTTATAAGGTAATGAGATTTGTTTTACTTCCGCTGTTTTATATATGTTCTGGCTTGTAATATTTCTGTGCATGTTTACCTCGATAATGCTTCACCAAACCTAGTGCATTCCCTTTGCGAGTGACCCTAGCGGAGGTGGGGTGTTACATTTGGTATCAGAGCAGAAGGTTACCAGACTGGACAAAAGTTTTTAAAACCTTCTGAAAACTATTTGAAAAACCGTTTACAAAGAAGCATTTTTCAAGAAAAGTTTTGTTTTAAAAGGCTATTCCCCAAAGGCCATTAGCACTATCCTTTGATTCCTTGATCGAATCTCTTTTCCTTTCTTTCCTCCATCTGTAGTCACAGTAGTTCTAACTGTGACTAATCTTTGTCTAGCCACGTAGGTGTTTCCCGTACGATGGAGGTGGTTCTCGAGTGACCTGTTGCCGCGGTACAAGGAAGGATAATAAGAGTAAGGATAAAGGACGCGAGCTTAAGGATAAGCAACTGTTGGTATGGCTTAGTCCATGAAGGTGGATAAGGACAAGATCATCGGAGAGGGCAATTGTACGCTCCCATTTCTAGGGTACCTAAAAGAAATGGTACCGTTTCTGGTAAAGGTTTAGTCGTTCTTTTCTATCATCCCGTCCAGACTTTATTTTGAGCATCGCATCATTTAAGTCTGCTTCGATAGTTAAGTCTCTGCACCTTAGTAATAGCATGGTAGAAGATCCCACTTTTGTCCCAAAATCTGGTTGGAGAGTTAGTCCATTTCTTCATGACTTGTTTGGATTTGAGAATGACATGTCTCGGCTACGGATGGATTCTAGGGATAAAGTGGTCACCCAATAAGGGGTGCCATTCTCGGTTTTGGAAAGAGGGTAGTTAGACCCTCGACTCACCTTGGTGATACCCTCGAAGTCTCGTGTAACCTTTTGGGTTCTATCTTGGTTAGTTACCTAGAATATCGGGATGCAGTTGTTGGTAATCCATTCGAATAGAATTCGCCGCTAAGGCGGATGGTTCGTTTCGCTTATGCATGAGTTATGGGAATCACCCTAGTAAGTACTCTTGGCAACATGGATTGGCATCGGCAAATGATATCCAGAATTCCCTAGTGAATTTTGGAGAGCTTGCATGAGTAAGTGGATACGTTTGAGCTAAGTATACTAGGGAAAGGATAAGTGAAAGTGGAATAAGAGGCGACAATGAAATGAGTTCTAACTCATATCTTGGAAATAGGAATCAAGGAGCTACATGGAGTTAAGAAGATGGTCAAGGCACCGAGGAATTAAGCTCAAGGAAACGCGACTTAGAAGATGTAAGGCTAGACATGCGCATCGTACCTCTTTTTTTTAAAGAGTGTATTTTTGACCCCTGGTTCTCCTATAGAGCTTGCTTGCATGTTATCTTTTGGTGAATATCCTCTCGGACCTGTTTCTGTCGCAAACCCCGTAGGGAGTTTATCTTGTTTATCTCCTCGATCCTATCATGAGAACCTTAGGTAGAATCCTATGGATGTAAACATGTGTTTGAAACATGTTATGATTGATATGGTTGCAAATAGTTGCAAGTGGTTGCTCGTGGATGCGCGAATACACATTAGATACTATATTGACGCAGTCACGTTTCATGTTGCATATGCACGAGTATTTATACTTGTTTATGGATGAAATCGAATGTTTTGTCATGTGGATGTTGCATGTGGATGAATGTTTGTGCACGCATATAGTATTTATATAACTAGGGCTATTTGCATACATGTTGGATTCATGGCACTAAACATAATTTGCATTAGAAGATCATTCAGGCCTGATCATTAGCATTAGCTAAGGAACATATACACACACTTTCTTGCATATGTTCATATGGCATTAGAAATCATCTAAGGACCATGGTTGCCTGTGGATGATGTTTTGAGTATATGGATGATGGATGGTAGGATACGTTCTTCCTAACTTGGAGATTTCGGGGACGAAATCCTTTAAGTTGGGGAGAATGTAACAACCCGAATTTTAAACAACGTGTTAAGAAAAGAATCAAGGCAGAATTAAATTATAAATTCTGAATCAGGATAAACGGGTTGCGTCATTGCGTTCATCTCGGAAAAATACGCGAAATAGAGTCCGAAATTTCGTAAATCGGAGTCCGTATGACCCAGTTAAGGCCCAACGAAGTTTCACGAAAATTCAAATCCGAAAACAGATTTGAAACTCAGCCCAAAAAGAGAAGGCGGGAAAATTCCCGCCAGACACACAGGGTGTCGACCCCTGGGTCGACCCCCCCTCCAGGGGGTCGACATGGGTGTCGACCCCTGGGTTGACCCCTCTCCAGGGGGTCGACATGGGTGTCGACCCCGGGGTCGACATGGGTGTCAACCCCTGGGTCGACCCCCCCTGTAGAACCCCGACCTGGTGCACCTACTTGTCATGTTGGCTCGGTTTTGGAGGCTTGTGACGATTTTTGAGGGTTCAGATCTATCCTAAGGTTTATCCTACGGCCTAAACTACTCCTAATCTCTATAAAAAGACCCCTAAGCCTACCCTAAACCCTCACAAATCACTCATGCCACGAAGTGCTGCACAAATGCCAAGTGATCATGGCCTCCATCTCCAACTCCAAGAGACTATGCATGCAAATCGGATCCGAATCGAAAGGTGCAAGCTTGCTACACCAAATCGAGGCTCGATCAACGTTTCTACGGCGATTTCATGATGGTTCTTCATCAAAGGAGTCACCTTTCTTCGTCAAGAAGGATCATGCTCATTCCCTAAGCCTCGCTATGTAAGTTCTAGCTACTTCGAGATGTTAATGGTAGTTTAATGATGACATGGGATAAAATGCGATGTAACATGAGTATGTTAACCTATGTAAACCTAGTTTTCCTCTTTATCATGAACATATGACTTTGGGTTATGTTTTAGCGACTAAACCATGCTATTCATGTTGCATTGGACTTAGTTTGCCAGGCAAGATTGGACCTTTACTTGTAGTATGATAGCATGAACACTTAGAGCCACTTTGACTTGTGAAATAGTTGCATAAATTGGACTTTGGGGCTTATGCATGTAAATGAAACCAACCCCCTTATGATATCATGTTTATGTAAGGTCAAATCCCGTTATGTCAACATGCATGTTTGTGGCCAAATTTCCCATGATAATATGCAAGTTTGTGGCCAATCCTTTATGACATTATGCATGCTTGTGGCCAATCCCTTTTTGTTTTGTTATGCACGCTTATGGACAATCCCTATATGACACTATCGTTCATGTTTTAAGGCCAAACCCCCTTATGATACCATGCATGTTTGGAGCCAATCCCTTTTGTGGCATCGTGCATGTTTTGGGGTCTTCACGTAGCCATAGTATCTATACTATGCGCTTTCACTCAAGTAAAAAACACGATTTTGGGGTAGTTAGACAAACGTGAAAGTGACGCGAAAACTTGACTTGAATGTGGCACGAAAACTTGACATGGGGTTGCATGAAAATGTGACACTCTTGAACACTTAAACATGAACATGACACGTACGAAAACATGGAACTTGGGGCTAGACACGTATGGGTTGTAGGTGTGATATGACACTAGACCAAACATGAAAGTGGCCAACTCGAGGTTGGGTTGAGTTTGTAGCAGAAATCTACCCGGACCCGCCCGGCTTAACTAGTGGCTACAAACAATAGGACCCAATGTGAGTGGTTGGTCACATAGCACTTAAAACCCGAGGTTAGACTAGGTTGTGGTGTAAATCTACCCGGACCCGCCTGGCTTAACTAGTAACCACAACAAGGTCTAATGTGAGAGGTTAAAAGTGCATTAATGTAATTAATGCCACATGATAAGGTTAAGTAAATTTGACTAATGACACTTAACCGATATGACATGAATGGGTAGGTTAAGTTAAACCGGACTTGATTTCTTAATGACACTTAACCATATAAGACAATTAGGGGATGGGGTTAAGTAATTTACACTTAACCAATCTAAACACGGTAATTAGATGGAGTTAAGTAACCTACACTTAACTAATCTAAACACGGTAATTCGATGGGGTTAAGTTAAACACTTAACAAATCTAAACTTGGTTAATTCAATGAGGTTAAGTAACCAATACTTAACCAACTTAACATGATAATTTAATGAGGTTAAGTAACTTATACTTAATCAATTATACATGATGATTTGATGAGGTTAAGCAATCACACTTAACCAATCTAGTATGAGAACTTGATAGGGTTAAGTCACAAGACCATTTAAATATACTTAACCATTATAATACGATTAGTGGATGGGGTTGAGTTAACCTATACTTGACCAACCCGACTCGATAATCCGATGAGGTTAAGATAATCTGTGCTTAACCAATCTAACACGATAACCTGATAGGGTTAAGATAAACAAATACTTAACCAAACTGACTTGATGATAGAATAGGGTTAAGTCATGAGCTTCTTGGTATACTTAACCAACTTGTAGGGCTAGGTCTTGGACTTGAATACTTAGCCAATCTTGACATGATTCATAGGCGGGCTAAGACATGAACTTGAATAACAACACTTAACCCAATAGGCAAAACCCTAGTAGACGAACTAGGTAGAAAATCATAGTTAATCAAGGGTAACGGGGAAATGAAGCTAAGTGGTAAACCTTAGTTAAGTATAACTAAGTAATAATTCTTAGCCAAGAACATGGGACTAGTTCATGAATAGATGAGTAACCCGGTACGGTAGGTCATCGCTTAAAACACGAGGAGGAGCAAATTATCTGACTTAGATAAAGGCTCCAACGAACTGGTTGACGAAGTGGTAGCTTCGGGGGACGTGAGGGTACTCTTGGTATCCCTCTGTGAGGTGGCAGATGGTCCATAAAACCCGGCCTCACAGGGGTTAAGGTCTGCGATAGAAGAGCCAAGAGTATGCCTTGGTTGCTATGCGAGCGACCTAAAGACTGGGATGGATTAGCGTGGAGTCGACGATACTTGATTATTGCCCTGTATAGCACGTCGTCGACTACCTACCATCTTTAGTCAATCGTGTACGAACGGAAAGGCAGGGAACCCCCAACAGACCATGTGCTTAATATCGAGTCATGGGTGAGGTTGGCCCATGGGAAAGTGGGGCTATAGTAGGGCCGGGATGTGGTTCTCATACATGATTTTCCTTCGATTGCCTTTCAGTAGTTGAGGGAGGGGTCACGTGGGACCATAGCCACGGGTACAAAAAAAAAACAGACCTTGATATCTGCATCAGCAGACGACTTAAAGCTCCGGACCGAGTTCCGTATCTCCTGATTTGCCCTGGCACGGAACTCGGATGGCACATTGAGGAACATGTGCGTCTAGACATGGAAAACGATTCACGATATATACGCGGGATAAAGGGCGCGGTTGACGGGTGGCATAATCCCTAGTGGTCCTAGGTGGCATAAATCCTAAGTGAACACGCGATAGTTCATGGTAAGAAAACATAACTAGATCAAGGGTAGCAGTCCAAAATAACCTCAAGGATAATACGTTTACATGGAAAAGCCCGTATGGCCTACGGCAAAGGACTGAACTTATACATTGAAAGAAACATACGAGTGGGGAAAACCTACGTATGCTATATATTAGGTTGACATGGACCATCACATGACATTGGGCAATGGACATTCATAGTTAACACATGACGCGGGTTGGGATACTAGTACGAGGGGTGCAGAGCAAATATACATGATAATTACCTTGGGATGTTATACATGATAGATACCGTGGGATGTTATACATGATAGATACCTTGGGATAGTATACTTGATAGAAACGTGATGATGTGATACCTTGATTTATCTTGACATGTAGTCTATCATGATACCTTAGCCTATCTTGCTACAGTAGTTCATCCAGTTATCTTGGTTTAGCTTATCTATCTTGTCATCATCCTTATGTTTACTTTCAGTTTATGCATGTCATGTTACCTTTACCTGTTTTTATACTGGAAGTAGATAGGACTTACCAGTCTTTATGACTGACCCCGTTTTCTTTCGCCTCTTTGTCTTCCGTTTCCCCCCTCCAGGTTTCAGGGAGGAAACATTGTTATCTAGTTCGGACTTCTTCTGCTTGAAGGTCATCACGCATGGCTTGGATTTTTCTTGGCTATGGCTACTTTACTGTTTTACCTGGGGAATAATTTATGAAATGGTTTTATGCTTTTTTACTATTGCAAGATAGGTTTTGATGTATTCTGATGTAAAAGGCTTTAGACCTTATTTTATAAGGTAATGAGATTTGTTTTACTTCCGCTGTTTTATATATGTTCTGGCTTGTAATATTTCTGTGCATGTTTACCTCGATAATGCTTCACCAAACCTAGTGCATTCCCTTTGCGAGTGACCCTAGCGGAAGTGGGGTGTTACAAAACGGCTTCTGTATATTCAGTTGAAGTTCGAATCACCAATTTACGAACTGCAGCGCCATTCTGAGCTCGATTATAATTATAATATAATTTATACGTTCAACCATCGTTAATTAAATATACTCGTTATTCTAATTCAATTCTAAACTGAATTAAATATCACATATGATCCATGTCACACCATATCGCCATTTCAGCCCATTCTGATTATTTCAGAATTAAATATATTATTTAATTATTATTTAAATTAAATATTCACCATTATTTAATTCAACGACCATGAAATCCCTTTAATCACCTTTTAAATAATTAAATAAATTAATTACTATACCTCTAAAAATGTGGGTCATTACACCTAATCAAATCCTATGCAAAGAAGCATAAGTAATCAAACCTAACATGGTTTAATCGGAATCAACATAAACCTGAAAACAATCATCGAAACACATAAATATAACATGCCCTATAGCCAAATCAAACATGGATTAGAAACCAATCTTCACCTTAGATTCAAATGGAAAGCTAAGAATTGTTGAAGCTTGATTTAGTCCCAGCTTTCTACTAAATTTCCTCTTCTTCTTCCTAGTGGTCAGCTTTTCAGTAGTCTTTTAGGCTGACATATCTTGGGTTGTGAAATGAAGAAAAAAGAATGAAAAAATGGAGGATTATATATAGATTTGAGGCCATGTGTTTTCCACTTTTCTCCTTTCATAAACCTCTCTTATGTTTAATTAAATTCAATTAGTTACTAAGGCCAAACCATTATTATTAATTACAAATATTATCTCATCATCCCACTGCATCATTCCTATCTAATTTATCCAATTAAATTCCAGAATAATGTTTATTAAAAATTAGGCTATAACATCCTCCTCTCCATAAAAGAATTTTGTACTCGAAATTCATTTAAGGACTAAAACAAGGGGCAACAATGTTGTCAATACTAATGCAACCCAGTATATGCTAGATCTATAAATCAGTATATCACATACCATGAAGTAAATCAAGATAAATACCTCTAATCCTATCCTCAGTCTCCTAAGTATGGTCATTCTTATTACCACCCCATTGGACTTTCATTAGTTTGACCATCTTGTTCCTTAGCTTCTTCTCGTCTCTAAATACAACTCAAACTGGTTATCTCAGAAAAGTTTATTCCAGTTCCAAAGTTAACATTTCCAATGCCCTTTTATATATATATGGTAGACACTAAGTCATGCACATACTTCTGAAGATGATAAACATGAAAAACACTATGGACTCCTACCAAAATATTTGTTAAATCCACTTGATATGCGAGCTTCCCAATCCTTTATGTAATAGGAAAGGGCCTAAAAATATAGGCTCCAATTTTCCCGACTTCCCGAACCTTATCATACTTTTTATCCGTTATACATAACGAAAACATGATCCCCAATAGAGTACTCGTTATCTTTATGCCTCTTATCTACTTAACTCTTCTGCATTGACTAAGATACCTTCATCCTTACTAAGATAAATTCAATCTTATTGGTATCTTCCTTCACTAAATCTGGACCAAGGACTAATCTATCTTTGACCTTCAACCAACATGTTGGCGACATACAGTGCTTTAAATTGTGTCAATTCTATACTAGCCTGGTAGCTATTATTATAAGAACACTCAATTAGGTGTACATGGTTCCGATGAACCACCAAAATCAAAAATATAATCTCACAATAAATTCTCAAGTGCCTTGTTGACTCACTACGTCTGCCCATCTGTTTATGGGTGATAAACGGTACTCATCTTGAGCTTAGTCCCCAAAACATTCTATAAATTCTTCCACAACTTGCTAATGAATAGTGATTCTCTATCACTAACTATGTTACTAAAAATCCCATGAATTCTAACTACATTCCTATAAATATTTCTACTAGCACAGGTGCTATCCTAGTTCACTTAATGGGAATGAAATTGGCACTCTTCGTAATTCTATCGGCTATGACCTAAATACGCTCATTCCCTCTTCTTGGCCTCAGCAACCAGTCAATAAGCACATTGATATAGTTCCCTCTTCCAGGCCTAAATGTTTAATCCTTAATATAATCTACTTGACTTTTGATGTTTGGCTTTTGCTTGTTGATAGTTCATACAATGCTTCACCCGTAAGCCTACATTCTCCTCATTCCTTCTCAGTAGAAACTTCTCTTCATGCCTAGATATATATTGATGCCATCAGGATGAATTATAAACTTAGATTGGTGACACTCTCTAAGAACTTCCTTTCTTAGTTCTTCAACATCAAGGACATAATACCTTTCCTTCTTTCTTAACCCTCATTATGGTGTAGACTAAAATTCTTTGAATCATCAATCTCTATTCCAAATTGGAGTCTCATTAACCTTTCACCCAGTATAGGATATTCTCCTTGCTTAGATGCAATCCTTTCAATCAAAACTGGTCGAGCTTCCAACCATGACATCATAGATGTACCTTGGCTCGAATCAGGTGTCAATATAATATGCATATCATAAGTGCTCAGTGCCTTTAAATCTTCCCCTTCCTCCTACATCCCGATGTTCCCTACTATAGGCATTAGAAACTTGATTCCATTTTTCTGGTGTACACTCAATATCATAATCATAGGTTGTCAAAAATCTGGCCATCTCTATTGTCTCATATTCAGATCTTTCTAAGAGAATAAATACCTAAAAAACTTATAATCCGTAGATAGCTCGAATCTTTCTCTAAGGCGGTAATGTCTCTAAATCTTCAAAACAAAGACAATGACTACCAACTCTAAACCATGATTTGGATACCTAACCTCATGCAGTCTAACTTGCCTACAAGTGCAAGCAATTGCTTTACTCTTTTTCATAACAAAATCATAATCTAGCTCCACACGAATCGGTGTAAACTAGCAAATAGTGACTCCCATCTGGTACTATCAGAACAAAAGCACTAATCAATTGGCGATTCAAATTCTTAAATGCTTCCTTACACTTACTTGACCAAACAAATTTAATATCCTTCCTGGTCAATCGCGTATGTGGGGACGGTATCCTTGTGAAATCTTTATTGAACCACTGGTAATAGACAACTAACCCAAGAAAACTTCTTATCTTAGTAATATTTCCCAACCGCTTCCATATTGATAGCTTCGATCTTAGCTTGATCCATAGAAAACCCTTGGTTTGAAATTACATGACCAAGAAATTTCACTTCATTCTAAAAGTAACACTTAGAAAACTTAGCCTTTAACTAATATTGTCTCAAAGTCTCATGCACAATCTGAAGATGAATTTCATGATCCTTCCCATCTATAAAATACACCAGTATGCCATCAATGAAGACTAACACAAACCTGTCTAATGCTCTCGCAAAACCCAGTTCATAAAAATCCACAAAAAAATGCAGAAGCCTGTGCATTTTTAAAAGCTAATGGCATGACTGTCCATTTATACGATATGTATCTTATTAAAAACGTCGTCAGTGGCATACTATCCTCAGATACCCACGATAAATGAAATCTAATAGCCAAATCAAACTAAGAAAATATTCCGACTGCACTAAGTTGATTGAACATATAATCTTTCTTGAAAACGAATACCAGTTCTTCACTTCTTTCTCTTTGAACTTTCGATAATCGTTGCATTCCATCAATGATCCATCTAGCCTCTTCACAAATATTGCAACTGCTCCTTGTAGCAAACTACTTGGTCAGATAAAACTCTTTCCTTCCATCTCCACTAGTTACACATTAAATTCCTTTATTTTATTTTTGTAGGTGTCATCCTGCTAGGTAGTCTACTAGCTGGCTCAGCTCCAGATAGAAGATCTATTATGAATTTTATATTTCTTTTCGGCGTAAATCTCATTACTAGCTCAAAGACATTTGCAAACTCCTTAACAATATGAAGCCTACTTACTTTTCCTTCCATTTCTAATGCAGCCAATGTTCGCCGATGGAAATTCTATCAATTTCGAAAACCGTCAAACGAATTTAAAAATAAGCTGTAACCGAACGATGTACACTTGTAGTATGTGGCAAATACGGGTCGATCTGCGGAGAAGGAAATTAATTTAAAATTCTTCTCAATCAAATTAAACCGACTAAAGATTGTGATTAAAAAACTAGAAACAAAAAGTAAGCTAAAGTGGAGATAAACCATGGATTAACAATCAATTTAAAGGCAAATCCACTTTCCCACTTTTATGTAAATCAATCATAAAACCAAATACGATCTCTCTTTAATCTAAGTAGGATTAGAAGTGTATTTATCATAAGCATAACCTATTTGCCTTATTAATTAATACAACTTAGACCATCAAACTATAGTACACAACCAAATCTCACTTATCACTTTCATGAAACGTGACATAGAATATGAAACTCAAATCTACTTTAAGTATGATCTATTTACTATTAATTAGTAGCATAGATCATCAAATTTGAATTACCTTTCACTTCAGTGCCATGATCACATTTAGATGAAAAGGAAATTAGTGATTAATGAGATAAGCATAACCTATTTGTTTTGAACAACATAGACTATCAAATGCAAAATGAAACACAAAACTACTTAATCATCATTTTTTCCATAAATCAAAAGAGATCATAAAAAGATATTATGTTGAATCTACATGTTTTGAGAAAGCTTCATTACCCCTAAATTAAAGGGGTTTAGCTACTCATGTATGTTATCATGCCAGCAAATGTAACTTGCAACATAAAACAAAGGAAAAAGAGAGAAAGTAAAAGGAAAACTAATTAGCAACCATAAATAAATCTAATCTACTTTTATGTAATAACAGCTAATTTATTAACATAAAGAAAAGAACATGAAACAAAATAGCATCAACTAACATCGCATTAAAAAAAGTTACATGGGAATAAAAATGGCTAAGTAGTCATGAAAAGAGAGCTTTGATCCTACAATAAAACTAACTAAAAGAGAGAGGATCTATTTACATGAACATATGGGGGTATTTATACATGTTTTGAAACCCTAACCCCAATCCATGTTGTTGGGAACCACCCAAAATGCCATCTTCATGGAGCTTCCATTTTGTCTTAACAACTAGTGATTCATTGAAAGTGCATAAAGCCTATGTTGTCCCCATTAGCCTATACATTAGCCTTTAATTGTAACATTAAGGAAAGAAGGGTAGTTGGTAGGTAAGTTCCTCCACTAAGTTGTGTGTGAATTAATTCCATCTTCCTTCCTTTATTTCATTCTTGTGCATGTATATCTTCATGATCCTTCTTCATATTTGCAATCAAATTTCTATAAAACAACATGAAAATGAACAAATAAATTTTATCAAAAATTAAAACATATACAAATGATGGTTTTGCCCCAATATAAAGATAAATGCACGATAATTTAATAATTTTGGGTTTTTGGTTAAAACATGTAAAAATAGCTCAATATGTCATTTATTTAACTAAAAAAAGAATAAATGTGTGAATATAAATGTACACTTTTATGTGCACATCAAATATCCCAGTCCTAAATAAAGAAAATAAAAAATTAAGATAAATCCATTTTCGTACAGAGTACAATTGCGTTGAGCGTATGCAATAAGCCGTTAAGCCTCTGGGTGTCCCTAATAGGACGAGTGTTTTCTAATGAGGATTTTCAGTGGATACTACCCACAAAATCCGAATATAATTTGAAAATTTCCTAGATGCAAGTTTATTTACAAGATGAATGCAATTTTTCGAAAAAATATTTAAAATGGGTAATTTACTTTTAAATTTGACACAAGTGAGTCAGACACAAGGTTGGGTCGTCACCATGAAATTTCAGTCTGTTACTAATCAAAACTTCAAATAAAAGTTAGGTTATCATCATAATCTCATCTAGCTTGGATAGTTGTTATGGTTGAAAACATAGTGCAATTATGAAATGAAATCTAATTGATTATCAACAATTGTAAAATGGAATTTGTATTTCCTTTTAGTTAACATATTATGTCAAATAAGTGAAGATGATGATTGGATTTCAATTTCTTCCTATCTCTTTATTTTGAAAAATATTTACATTATTATTATTTACAAACACCTAACTTGGGTAAACCGAGGCCAGTTATACAATCCATGCACTGCCTTTTGGTCTGAAGTGAGACACGTACAAAGCATGGCGATGCACACACTTATGTGCAATGTGCATGCACTATCAAATGTAGGTGTTATTTATTATTGTTATTTATCCAACTATCTCAGGTAAACTGAGGCTAGGTATACCATCCATGCACTGCCTTTCGGACTGACATGAGGGGAATACAGAGCGTGGCGAGTATACACATATGTGTGTACACCTATCGACTATAGGTGGTTTTTATTAACTCCTTTTTTTCTTCCTTTTAGTTTTGTTTTTTTATTGTTTTTTATTCTTTTTTAAAACAGAGAGTTAAACAAGAATATCTTCGCACAACTTAACTTAAAAGGTCAAAAATGTTATCGCAATTACTCTAAGTCAACCACTCTTTTAATCGAAGATTACAATTTTGAAAACACTTTATACTCATAACCTATGAATCTCCCTATATACCAGTTACGAAAAAGTTGCTCATAATTCAAACTTTTCTTTCATTATCCATTAAGAGAAGTAATATTCCAAAAAAATCAATTTAACGACCAAAATCATATGATTACTCTGTTGTGCTTATTTAAAAGTAAATTAAAAATGCTTGTTTTTTAAGTTTCGGATTTTTTTGAGAAAAGATAAAAAATGCAAATTTAAACTGTGTAAAAATGAAAATGTGACCCCCTCCCCCGCACTTGATTTTGAGTGTCCCCATAGTCAACCCAAGTGAAAGGAGAAAAGTGAATGAAAATTTTAAAAATATGACCTACATTTACAAGAAACAATTATTATTTACACTGTATCAGAAAACATATTGATAAAAAGTAAATGAAACGGTCTTTTAAAGACCGATTCATTTTTCTCTTTAAGTACCATAGAAACGTCTTAAGCTTGAAAAACCAAACTTTAAAAGATTTCGAGGTCGAATGTAGATTTGGAAGAAACGAATCGTGTGAGTTGTCTTATTTTTGATGATAAATTGTTGAAGTTCAAGTTTATTTTCACCAATTTCAAATTTAGTCCCATTCTTGACAAATTCTTTAAAATTGTTGATTTTAAAATCGAAATGGTGATTTAACTCTACTTCTTTAGAATTTGACAACTCGTCTTTGAAAAGACCAAAGAATCCATGTTCATAAAATTCGTCTTCCTTTGAATTATTCACACCTTCACTTCATATATCATTTTCCAAGTCTAACGCTGTTGTTTGAAATTCGTTATTTTCAGAAAAAGAATGAATTTGAAATTTGGTTCCACCCTCCCAAAAAAATTAATATCCAACTCAATTACCATGTTTCAACAACTTTATTGAGACCTTTATTTTCCATTTCAAAAGTTGTTATTTGAACATCGTCAATTGTGGTAAAAGATGGACTATTGTTTGACTTGTCACACGTTTGGATTTGATTCTTACAAAAAATTAAGTAGGTTTCTAACAATAAATCCATGTGATTATCGTAAACTTCATTCATTTTTTCAAAAAAATCAAATTTATAATTATTTATTTGAGAATTTTCAATTTGAAATTATTGAGAACAAAAGTTTTCAGTGCATCACTATTGAAATTATTCCCATGCCAAAATTATTTGAAAAGTTATTCACATTTCCATTCTGAATTTGAAACTCATTTTGGAGTTCTAAATTGAATTGGCAAGGGTTATAATCAAAATCGTTCGAATCTGGAAATGAATTCAAATTTTGATTATTTTGAAAACTTTGACTTGAATTGCTGCACAAGTATGAATTACAACATTTATTTATTATTTGATTTTGTTGTGTACTCATTTCAAGTAAAGTTACAATACTTGTTTCAAATCCAAATTAGTTGTGCAATAGTTGTTATTAAAGTTTCCATATGAATATCGTGTGGAATTAAATGGATTATGTTGATTTTCACAACTATTGTAAAATTCCAACGAATAAGAAAATTGGGATAGTTTTAAGAAAATGGTTCTTTTTTTTGAAAATTTTAAAGAGAAAAGGAAAAAAATATTCACAAAAGGATTTTTGTTTTTTTGGATTTTTAATTTTTTGGGATTTTTAAATGTTTTTTTTTTAAAAAGGCTTAAGAGTTGGAAAGAAACTATTTACAAATGATTTTTTTCATTTTGAATTTTTCTAAAATTATTTGCAACTATATGAATGCAAATAATATACTTACAAATTTTCTATAATTATATAGTGACGGTTTGATTAATTTCGACAACAAAATTCTCAACGAGTTAACGGACAGGAGTTACCGGTGCACCAGGAATTGCCTTAACAACGCAGTAAGTACCTTTAGAGGAACAATTGCTATAATATTTACGAGTCACTGTAATATTTTAAACCATTATTGCTTTGCCATAGTCTAGACACCGAAAAACAATTCATTTGAAAGAAACCAATTTGTCAAAATAAAATAGTGTCTTTAGAAAATTAAAATAAAATGAGATGAATTGCAAAATAGAAAATAAATGTGAATTAATGATACAACTACAAATGCATTTTTATTTTGTTTTTGGATTTTTTGTGAATGCAAATGCAAGTAAATAACTATGCAACTAAATAAAAATCAAAACATGATACCTGAGCGTGTAGAATTTCATTAGCAATTTATTTTAAGCAGCGATTTTTTATCTTAAGCAAACACAGCAAAGCAATGCAAGCAAGCTATCTTCTTACGCTAAATTCTACAACTTGAAAATTAAAAATGATATTTTTTAACTATGAGAAACACAATCATAAAAGCTAAAAGCACAAACATTTTTACAAACAAATTTTTTTTTTACTTAAAAATAGACATATTAGATCGCCTAATTACAGATCAAGCCACACTTAACTGTGCAACCCAACTGTCAAAGCACTACACGAACATAACTCTTACTCAAAAGTCGGTCCACCATCAATTCACAGTACACAAATTGGAATTCAAAATTACAGGATAAAGAAAAATAAAAAATCAAAAGAATAAATTTTCATTTTGATTCTTCTTTCTTTGAAGACAGCTAATTTGGGATTGTCATAAGGCGGAGGATGGAGCGGTGATGTTCGATTTTGGTGATTTGGGGTGCGGTTGAGGATATGGTGATGAATAGGGTTCGAAACTTCTGAAATTTGAGAATTGTGTTAGTGGAAGTTGTAACAACTCGGAATATCTAAACCAATTTGATTTAAGTTATTTTAATGAATATGAAAATATAAATGGGTTATTTTTGTAAATAAAATTTGATCATAATTTTAAAAGTAGTTTTTATATTTTATTCGACTTAAAATAAACTTAATAAAATTATTAAATTGATTTATAAGCTTTATTTTTAAAATTCGATTCTTAAAATCATCACATAGCCCTCAAAAAGTGAAATTTTGCTAGGAAGCTCAGAATTCGACGAAATAAGTTTTTTTGAATTCATAACAATCATTATTGAGTTCCAAAATGCGTGTCGAACGGAGTCAGTATGAGGCCGTGCGAAGCAAAACCATTTGTTCAAAAGCAGGCAGTCATTTTACAAAGGAACATTATCGGGACGATCTCGTAATTCAATTCCACTTTTTTTTGAATTCATATCGTCAAATAATGGTTAAATCCAAAATGGCATAATTTTTGAAGTTAGCATTTGGGTGTATAAGAAAAAAAGGTACGCTAAAATCGCATTTTTGAAGCCAATTCGAGCAATTTTACAAAAAAACATTATTGAGACAACCTGGAATTTGACGAAACCTTTTTTATTGAATCCGTAATGTCAAATAATGGTAAGATTCAAAATTTTATGATTTTTAGACTTAGTGTGTGGCCGGACGTGATTTTTAAAGTGAAAAACAGACAATATTTTGACTTTAACAATTCACTGTTTGTGCATACAGACTCAAAATTCGATGAAACTAGTTTCGTTGGATCCGTAATGTCAGGGAGTAGTTGTATGTCAATTTTCATTGAAAACGGGATCCGTAGGTGACCACATAGATTTTTAAACGATGAAAATATGCGATATTTGAGTATAGTAAAATATAAAATCATTATAAAATAATTAGGCTTCACTATAAATTGTCTCAACATTCCTAAACCTCATTTCATTTCTGAAAAACATGGCAGCCCCTTTTCCACTTCTCTAACCCTAATTGCAAGCTTCTAAAATAAAAAACAATCCATACAAAAATCCATAAATCACAATACAAGTATATTTGCAATGCTTGAATGATTCTCTTCGCGTCTATATGAGTTTGGTGGGCTGCGGCACAAGTTTCGGATGCTGAAAATTTTGAACCTGAGGTTCAAATGGGTTAGGATTCGAATTTATGGGGAATTGAAGCAACGATATGTGTTTTGGTTGTTAGATTTGAGTTTAGAGCATCAAAAGAAGGTTGTATGCGAAGTTTTAAGCGATCCAGAGCCGAAAAGTCTTGGGAAGAAGTAGGGCAGCATGCGGTTTTGGATAGGCTAAAGCGTGTTTTGCTTTTGGAGAAGTAGGATCATGAGGAAGAGGATTAGAAGCATGTTCGGGTAATTAATTATTTTAAAACTTAAGTGTTAATGACAAATATATGTATAAAATATTATAAAAATCATAACTTTCTCATACGACCTCGAAATTCAGCGAAATAGGATCTATTGGAACCATATCGACGAGAGCTTCGCAACGAAACATATTTTGATTGATTTGGAACTCGTCTCACTTTTAGATGGAGTGGAGACCATCGGTGAGCAATCTAAATTCAAAATAAATAATGAAAAATATATTAGGTTGCAGACAGAGCTTAGTAGCTCCTGACACCATTTTCTGTTAAACCATTGATGATTGTGTGATGGTTGTATTGTGGAAACTGATTGTGATTGTGAATGGTTCTTTGTGGTAGATCCACTGTATTGTGAAAATATTTTAACAATAAAAATTACATTTTTATTGTATGTATGAATCACAAAAATGTTCATGTTTGAAATAAAGTATTTTAAAAATAAAAATTACATTTTTATTGTAGGTATGAATCACAAAAATGTTCATGCTTGAAATAAAATGTCTTAACAATAAAAATTACATTTTTATTGTATGTTTGAATCACAGAAATATTCATTGTTTGGAATAAAATGTTTTAACAATAAAAATCACATTTTTATTATATGTAAGAATCACAAAAATGTTCACGTTAGAAATAAATGTTTGTTTGTTAAAAATATTAGTTTTAACATGTATATGAGTTACATAAAATACTCATGCTTAGAAATAAAGGCTAGTTGATTTAAAATATTATCTTTGACATATATATGAGTCATATAAAATAGACATGTCATAGAAAAATCATTAGATCGTTAAAATATGATTTTTTTAAACTTAAGTATGCTATATAAAAAAATAGTCATACTAAGGAAAAATTACTAGTTCATTAGACATATGATTTTTAACGTATGTAGTCCATATAGTAAATATATACGCGTTGCATAAACTATATAAGCGTTGTGTGGAAATTTATATATATATATATATATATATATATATACATTATACGAAAATATGTATAGGCGTTGTATGAAAATATACATATACGATATATATATATATATATATACATATATATACATATATATATATATATATATATATATATATGCATGGTTAAAATTATATGATAACATTGTATGAAGGTTCAGATATGCGATATATATAAAATGGTCATGAAATGAAATATTCGTTTGTTAGTTAAAAAAATGATTTTTAACTTATGCATGCGACATATAAAACTCACATGCAATGAAATTAATATTTGTTAGTCAAAATGCTTTTTTTTTTTTGTTTAACTAGAGTACGCTATGAAAACGTGGAAAGGTAAAAATAAGCTGAATCGAGTCAAACGTTGAACTAAATTGAAAGTAGATTAGATTTGCATATATATATATATATATATATATATATATATATATATATATATACACACACACACACACACACATACGTACATGCATAAACATTGAACATGTAACGACCCGGAAATTCGAGCCAATTTAAAAATTTTATTTTGGCAATTTTATTGAATTTTGAATATTTAAAATGAATTATTTAAAGCAATATCGACGAGAAATTTATTTTGAATAGAATTAGAACGTATATATTTATATACGTCGTCGTTAAAATATAAATATTTATTTATATATATAAAATGAATTGAAAATGGCGCGGTAGTTCGATAATTCAATTTCTAAATTCGAATGAATGTACCGGGTGCATAATAAACCGGATTTTAGTGAAACCAAAAATATTTGAATCTAATAGAGAATATCTTTCCAAGGAATCCGAAAAATCGAAATTTCATAGCGGGGATAAAAAGTTATGTCCAGTTGAAATTTCAGAATAGTCGCTATGGAATTCTGGCCATTGAAAATTGCCATTTTGCAAACGACCTCGGATTTCGACAAAACCACTTTTGTTGGATCTGCGATGTCTAGTTAATGCTAGGTTTCAAATTTCATAATTTTTCGAATCAATATGTGAGCGTGGCGAAGGAAAACGCGTTTGACCAGTTTCAGTTGATTTTAATCGACTGGAAAATGGCCATTTTTCAAACGGTCTCATAATTTGACGAAATTAGTTTTGTTAGGACCGTATCGTCAATACGAAGCTAGAAAATATTTTTTGGGAATTTTTCTAGTCAGTATGTGGCCCCAGTAATTTAAAATGTACGTTCAAATTGAATATATACTGATTTATATTGTAAATTCAACAAAAACCTATTGTAACAGCCGAATTGGCTTACGATACATACCCCATTGTGTTCGGAATGGGGGTATTACCCTAGGGGCGACAGTTGTTGGGTCTCGTTTCGAGGTCAAACGAAAAGTCAACTTTAAGGAATTAAATATAATTTAAAATTGAAATAAATATACATCTCCCTACCCTCACCTTTCTCTCTCTTCCTCCTATACCTCACGTTCAAAATCGATTTCTAATTAACAAAAAACCAATCGAAGGCGCGCTCCCTCCAACCGCCGTCGGAGGCCCTCAGCCCACGCCGCCTGGCCGAATCCGCCTCCCCACGCCCCCTTCTCCTTCCTCTCCTCTTCCAATCGAACGTGAACCCGCTCCATCGCAGCACCCCTCGCAAGCTTCCTCGACGCGACGACCGCTGAACCCGCCAGACCTAGCTGCACCTCCTCAACCCGCCTGCGCCTCCTCCTACCGTCGACGACCTCCGGCCTTCCCCCTCCCTCTTAATAAAAAAAGACGTTGTAAGTCTTTTTAATTCATCTATTTATTTTATTTTCTTTTTGTGTAGTTAATGTAGAGATTAAACCTTGTTTAATCTCAGTTTTTAAACTACAAATCCCTTGTTTAATTTCAGTTTTTTCTAAATGAAGAGGACATGTTTTTTTATGAAAAAGAAAGGATTTTTAACATCGTAAAGGAACGGTTTTTAACTTTGCAAAGATATGATTTTTAACTTTGCAAAGATACGATGTTTAACATGAAAAAGATTTCAGTTTTAATTAGAAAAAGACTTCATTTTTTAACATGTAAAAATGAGTTCTTTTAATTAGAGAAGGATGAGATTTTTAGTTAGAACAAGATTTGATTTTTATATGTGAATGGCAAGAATAAAGATACGATCTTTAGTTAAATAAAAATCTAATTTTTAACTGCATAAAAATATGATTTTTATATAATAGAGATAATAAAAATATGATTTTTATATAATAGAGATAATAAAAATTTGATTTTTATATAATAGGGATTATAAAAATTGTATTTTATATAATAGAGATAATAAAAATATGATTGTTATATAATAGAAATATTAAAAATATGGGTTTTATTAAGGTAGAAATATAAAAATATAATCTTTATATAGGTATGATTATAAAAATTCGATCTTTATATATGAAATAGAAATATAAAAATATATTTTTTGTATAGAATGAAGCGTTGTAAATATAAATGAAGTAGAAATAAAAATATGATTTTTATTTATTGAATGAAGCAATAAAAATATAATTTTTATTTGAACAGCGTGAAAAGAACTGCATTTGAATTTCAATCAAATCCAGACGATTCAGCAGTTCAACAGCAAAGCACGGCGGAGTGGAACCCTCTGTGAGAACTTCTCACTTTAAATTTCCTTTTCTGGTTGAAATATATACTAGGATGCTGATGGTGCTTAGCAGCACCCGACACCCGTCATCCACAGACCATGGATGGCTTGTTTGTTTGATTGCTATGTTGTGAAATTTGATTATGTGATGTGGAATGAAATAAAATATTTATATAGTTAAAAATATTTTATAGTTAAAAATATGATTTTTAACGTGTATATGAATGAAATAAATATTTATAAACAAATCGGATGATTTGTTTATATACACTGATTTGACTGATAATTGATTGGGACGATAAATTTTACACATCGCCCAACCGCACAAATAAAATCTGTGTTTGTTGATTTGAAACCCCACACGGGTATTGGGATGAGATTTGATGTACAATAATACCGATTGTTTAGTTGTATGTCAATCGATGGATTGACAGACTGTGTAAGCGTTAATTATTTATATTTAATGCTCATACAGTTGTGTGGTGCACTCTGGATGATGGTTGATTATTTATCGTTGCTATTATATACATATGTTGTAGAAAATCCATATAATTAACATTATATGGTGATTAATTGGGCCTCATTCTAATTGGGAAATTAGAGAATAAAAATATATATATTCATGTGTTGAATAAAAGCCATGTTGATTAGATTGACGCCATTTTGGTGTGAACGATATTTATATCGATTATATTTGGTTTTAAAATGAATATAGAAAAGGAAGTGATTTCAAAATCTGATATTTTGAAGTGATTTGAAATTCGAATTAAATTGAAGTGATTTGAAATTCGAATTAAATCAAAGTGATTTGAAATTCGAATTAAATTGAATAGCATTGAAATTCGAATTACATTGAAATAGAATTGAAATCGATTTGAAATGAATTTAAAACGAATTTATATTAGAAAATTCAATTTTGATTTGAATTTGAGATGGAAGTTAAAATCGTTTTGAATTGAAATTGAAGAAATATATATATATATATTATATATATATATTATATATATATTATATATATATATATAATGGTCTGAATAGAACGCGCCGCGCTGCGGCAGTTCGTGAATTTCGACCATTGACTTCGAATTGACGTTGCGGGAGATCCGACCATCGGATTCTCCTAAAACCGGAATCATTAGGTTCGTATCGAAAAGAGCTTTCTAACGAATATTAGAAACTAGAAATTAGAAATCTAACGGTTGGATTTGGAATTATGTCCAAATCAAATTTGGAAAAGGTCGTTGTAAGTGCAGTTCGATGACCGTTGATGGAAATCGACTGTACGGGACTTGATAAAATTATAAAAAATAGTAATAATTTGTGTAAAATCATAAGAAATGATTTGTGAAATATTAGGATGAAAATTTTCATATTTGAAAAGATAAAAATAGATTTTTTTCGAAATGAACTAGTTTTGAACTAGAATTTTAAATCATTTATTTTTGAAATAAATAAAGTGGGTTTGAAATGGTTTTGAAAATAACCAGAATTTCCAATTTATAAAGTGGAAATGGATTTGAATCGAAATTGTCTTAGGAATATTTCAATGTTGGATTTCGTGATTATACAGATATTGTTATGGGAATTTGAAAGATATATTTATATCGTTATTTCCAATACGATATTTGTTGGTCGTAGAATTTGATATTGAATATAAGCCGATATATTTTCGATTCAGAGCCTTGTATTTAATATCAAATGTGATTTGGGTTTGTCGTGAATGGTGTCTTCATTAATACTGTTCTTAAACCCAGTTGAGAAAAAGATTAAATCTTTTTTTATTTGGATTTAATGAAGTATACCAATTAAATAATATTCAATTGGAATTGAATTTGAATTGATTTTCGGATTTATCGTGAACAGTGTTTTAAATAACACATGTTCTTTAATCCGTTAATTAATGGAATGTTATTTTGGGTTGTCGTGAACGGTATCTTCAATAATACTGTTCTTAGACCCAAAGGATTTAAGAAAATCAGAAACTAACTGGAGATTAGTTAAGTTGAATGGTTTCTTGGGTATTGATCTGATGTTGGTTTCGGCCTTCGGGGTTAATACTTAGGGAATTGCTCACTTGCTAATTGACGGTTAGGGACTGATTGAAATGTGATGTGATTTTGGGGTTTATCGTGAACCATGTTTTAAATGACATCGGTTCTTTAACCCAATTAAAGACTAAAACTAAGTGGAGTTTTAATGAATCTTTAATTAGATTGAAAAGATCGGGAATGGAGTATCACCAGTTTTGCTCCAGGCGACAGTTAAATCTTTAATTAGATTTGAACGTGAAATGGTAATTGAATTTACCGATAACACCGTGGTGTTAGATATGAAGTATGGCCAGTTTTACTTTATGGGATGAATAGGTTGGGATTGGGAAATTAAAACAAATGATTACTTCGGTAAGGTTTGTTAATCCCGACTAGTTTGAAGTGATATTCAAAGGAAGATTAAAGAATAAATTTAAAAGAATTTATCTTTGATAAAATTAATGGGAAGCTTTCCCTAAGAATGGGAAATTTAGAAACTAACTGTAGGTTAGCTAAGCAGAACGGTTTCCTGGGTATTGATCTGATGTTGGTTTCGGCCTTCGGGGTTAATATTTGGGGGATTATTCTCTTGTTAATTTACGGTTAGTGACTGATGAATTGGAATGAGGCGTATGTTGTGTTTGTGTAACACTTGTTTATTATATACGCGAGTTATTCAGAAAGATCGGGTTTATCCCATTCTGAATAACTGATTCGACGATTAGTCGAAGCTGAAGACGATGGTTGAAGACCGGAGGTCTTCATGTCATTTGGATAATTATTGATGTTCTTGATTGGGCCGTACACCCAGGAGGATGGAATCAGTTAGTGGTCGTCCAGACATACTTGGAGATCGATGGATATGCGGGGTACTAGGTGCCTCCGGTTTTGTTCAGACCCAGAACGAATTTGTAAATGGACTGTGTATCTAACATTGGATATCATTCTGTGTGACAGATATCAGTTGCATAGTGTGGTTTGCCTGTGTGGCATGCTAAGATGCAAATGATCAAGGCTTCTGTTGAAAAGCAGATTCTTGTGGTTGATGATCAAAGCACAGCCTGTGTGGCACAGCTTTGTGTAGCATTGATTCGCGAGCCTCACAACCCGGTTGTGAACCAGAAACGGTAGAGGACCTCTGGGGGGACATGCGTTTCTTTCTAGTTAGAAGTGGCGTCAGTGGTTTTACACGCCCTGACGAGTTTGACTTATGTGGTTGTTGCTGTTGTGAGGCGCCTCGGTTATATCGGTTTTGGCCGATGCATTCTGGTCGGCAGACGGACCAGGCTTACGCCCCAAAGGGCAGGGAAACGTAGTGTTCAGGCATTATAATCCACATAGGTGGACCGACCCTGACGATCCAAGGGGCAGTTGCGGCTGTTCCTGAGACACGGGCTAGAGCGTCTCGAATCGGTAGAGGACTATCTTTTGCCTCAGTTCACAGATGGAAATCCAATTTCCAAATACGTGACATTTGCGGTTTTATCTGTAGAGCCTAGTATGGCGACATAGTGGGATGGGCGCTTATGCCGTCTATGATTGATACTTATGATTTGAAGTTGTTTTATACACTATGCACTTATTATAGTATCAAATGGTTTGTTTTAAACGTATCAAGCATTCTTGGCTATTATAAGGTAAAAACCCTATCCTCCGGCTAGCGTTGCATTGGGTGATGGGACCTGAGTCTTATAATAGCTTCATTTTTCTATATTTAGCATTGCTCTGTTGTTTTATGCACTGGTATTCTTGGGAGGAAACCCGTTTCGTGTTATACGGCATGGTCCCTTGATTTACCGAACTTTAAAATAAAGATTATTAATTGTTTTAGTTCTCGCACCAGTCCCATGACTGTAACACCCCGCCTCCGCTAAGGTCACTCGCAAAGGAATGCACTAGCTTTAGAGGGGCATTATTGGTAAACATGCACAGAAATATCACAAGACAGAACATATAAAATAGCGGAAGTAAAATCGAACTTTCATAAACATGAATACATAAGGTCTAAAGCCTTTTACATCAGAGTACATCAAAACCTGTCTTGCAATAGTAAAGAAGCATAAATACTTTTTCATAAATTATTCCCCAAATAAAAACAGTAAAGTAGCCATAGCCAGGAAAAGTCCAAGCCATCCATGATGACCTTCAAGCAGAAGAAGTCCGAACTAAACAGCAGTGTTTCCTCCCTGTAACCTGGGGGGGGGGGGAACGGAAGAAAAGAGGCGAAACAAAACGGGTCATTCAAAAAGACTGAGTAAGCCCAATCTACTATTAGTATAAAAACTAGTAAAGTTAACTGACATGAGAAACTGAGATGAACATAAGCATGATAACAAGATAGATAAGCTAAATCAAAATAACAGGATGAACTACTGAACTCAGATAAACTAGGGTGTCATGATAAACTACGGTGTCAAGATAAAACAAGGTATCACATTGTCAGGTTTCTATCAAGTATAATATCCCAAGATATCTATCGCGTATAACGTCCCATGGCATCAATCCTGTATATCTGCTCTGCACCTACCGTACTAGTACCCCAACTGTATTACGTGTTATCCGTGAATGACCCTTACTCAAAAGTTGTGAAATGGTCCATGTCAACCTAATATGCCGCATATATAGGTTACTCAACTCATATGTTTCTTTCCATGTATAAGTTCAGTCCTTTGCCGTAGGCTATACGGGCTTTCCCATGTAAACGATTTATCCTCGAAGTTGTTTTGGACTGCAACCCTTGATCTAGTTGTGTTTCCTTACCATGAACTATCGCGCGTCCACTTAGGATTTATGCCACCTAGGACCGCTAGGGATTATGCTACCTAATGAACGTTTCCGTGTCTCGGTTTGGGTTTTGGCCACCTAGGACCACTAGGGATTACGCCACCCGTCAACCGCGCCCTTGATCCCACGTATGTATCGTGAATCGTTTTCCATGTCTAGATGCACATGTTCCCCAATGTGCCATCCGAGTTCCGTGCCAGGGCAAATCAAGAAATACGGAACTCGGTCGGGAGCTTTAAATCGTCTGTCGATGCAGATATCAATGTCTGTTTTTGTACCCGTGGCTATGGTCCCACGTGACCCCTCCCTCAACTACTGAAAGGCAATCCAAGAAAAATCATGTATAAGAACCACTCCACGGCCCCACTGTAGCCCACTTTCCTACGGGCCAACCTGTAACAACCCGGAATTTTAGAACCAATTTATTTTAAGGAAATTTTGTTAGAAAATACGTCAGAATTTAAAAATTCCATTTTTTTTAATTATTGAATTTAAAATGATAATTACATATATAAATTTTAAATTGTTATTAATGAATGATTCCAAATTAATTTTATAGGAAGAATTGTAAGACACTGAGTGTTAAAGGTATATAATGTTTTAACTATCGCAGTTAATGAAATTAATGTTAACATCTATAAAAAAAAATATAGAAAAAAAAAACATAAAATATATTTATTGTCCAACCTTTCCATGTATCCCTAATGTATTTGTGTATTTATTTTATTATTGAAGTCAAAGGGGTTATTTAGTCTGTAGGCCCTTTATTAAGTATAAAACAAAAAGGCCATGCATTGCCTACTATTTTTTTTTTATGCATGCACTATAAATTTTAAACAGATATAATTGGTTATATTTTCAACATATGCATTTTTCTTTCTCTAAACAGACAACGTTTCATACAGTAATACACATGCGGTGGCCATTCATTTTCAAATTGTCTTCATTTCAAGTTCCCTTTTTAACTTTGAACCATACATGCATTCATTTATTTAGTACCATAAATTACCCATGTCTATATTAATACATTTCCAAAAATCTTCATCTCTTCCAACTTATTACTTCAATTTTCTCCTTTCCACTTTTTCTTAAGTTTGAGTCATTTCAAAAAAAAAAAAAAAAAAAAAAAATTATCTAATCAGCACACTAATTCCCTAATTATTGCCTATTTCAGCAATATCAACAAAAGAAAACTTTTTTTTTTTTGAAATACATATATGCATGAATCCTATTAATGACATATGCTAAATTAGGGTAATAAGTGTAACTTTAGACTTGATGGTTTATATATACATGTTATATATATATATATATATTAAATTGATTTGACATTGAACCTATTAAATGTTTGTGTCATAAATATATTGCCTAATTTATGTCTATTTTAAATTTAGTATTGACATTAATTGTAATAACAGTCACATTTTGTTTCTTTTAATTTATTGTGTGTTAATAAAACTAATGAGAATAATTTGAATACATTGAGGCTAATGAATTTAATACTATGACATATATATTGTGAGATTTGACAGTGTTACCTTTTGTATTTATTAGTGGCTTCCCCATTTGTCATATTTCGAATTGCCCCCTTTATTCCCATTATTAATAATACAAATTTAAGTTTATGCTGCTATTTTCGTTATTTCACTTATTCTATTTATTTCTTTATTTTCATCCTTTCCTTCATTTAAGTCCATATATTCATGTGGTCCATCATGCCTAGTCAGCAAATTAAACTTCATTTTTCACCTACCACATATGTAGGGACAAGTAAAAATCAAATATATATAAACAAACAATAAAATAATAAATTGGCTCCACTATATTACCTCCTAAACTTCTCTAAACATATTCCTAACCACAAAACAACGACAGCCTCTTTCTCTTCTTCTTCTAACCATAAAAATGAGAGCTTTTCAATATTTCAACAATCATAGAAACTAAAATACTCTACTAATAATCATAAAACAAATATATATGTGATCCTCATGAGTTGCTCTTCGACTGTGTATGAGTTTTGGGACTGTTCGAAGATAGTTTGGTCGCTGCAAATTTTACGGCGCGATGTTCATGCGGCTAGGGTTGGAGTTTTGGAGAAATTGGTGCATTGCTTGTCGAATTCAAGCTTATATTTGAGTTGTGGTGAGATTTCTGAAATTTTAATAATTAAATAAGATAATTATTATTCGCAATCGTTTGGATTTGTACGTATGTCAATATTATGGATTTGCGATGTGGTAATGTAGAATATGTATTGTTGTGTGATTTGTGATGATATTGTGCTGTGGTGAAATAGCTATGTTAGTCCAGTTCTACATTTTGATGTAATCATAATAAAGTTCTCATCTTTATTTATTTTATTTTTATTTTTATTTTCTTTTTATTTTTCTAAATAAAAAGGAAGAAAGGTTTGAATCTTTATTTTTCACAAAATAAAAGAAAGTTTGATCCTTTTCATTTTGATTTGCAAAATAAAAATATAAGTTTGATTTTAATCTTTCATTTACAACATAAAAGAAAGTTGAATCCTTTATTTACAACATAAAAGAAAGTTAGAAATCTTCATATTTTTTTAGCAAATAAAAAGACATTTTCTTTACCATTGTTTTGTTAAATAAAAGTAAAGCAAATAAAATGACATTTTATTGACCATTGTCTTTCAAAATAAAAGTAAAAGATTAAAAGACATTTTATTTAACATTTTGTTTGTTAAATAAAGAAACAAGTTTTAAAAGAACATTTTTATTAACATTGTTTTGTAATATAAAAAGACAAGTTTGTTTACAAAATAAAAAGACAAGTTTGTTTACATAATAAAAAGACAAGTTTTAGGTAAAAGAAAATAAAAAGACAATTTTTATCCCTATTTTTTTTCTTCTACATAATAAAATGCCAATTTTTATCTTTATTTTTGTGAACAAAATAAAATGGCAATTTTATCTTTAACTTTGTTAATATAATAAAAAGCAAGTGTTAATCCTTAATTATGTTAACAAGTTTTACTTTTAATTTTGTTAACGTAATAAGACGTAAGTTTTTAAAATCTTCATTTTGTTTACAAAATGAATAACAAGTTTTCACCTTTATTTTTGTTTACAAAATAAAAGTCAAATTTTCATATTTATTTTGTGAACATAATAAAATGCAAGTTTAATCTTTATTTCTATTCACAAAATAAAATGTAAGTTTTAAGCTTTATTTTTATTTACAAATAAAAGTAAAGATGAGGCCTTTATTTTGATTCATCAAAGTTGCACCAAATCATGTCTATGTTAATATAGACTGAGATGACACCCAAACCTATATCATTGTGTTAACTGTATTATGATGACACCAATTTATATGTTGGGTTAACTGTATTGTGACAACACCAATTTAATTGTTGTGTTAATGTAGCGTAATGACACAAAATCCCTTTTGTTGTGTTAATTTAGTGCAATGACACCAAATCCCCTTTTTGTGTGTTAATCTAGTGTAATGGCACAAATAACCATGTGATGTTAATTGGTTGAAATGACATTGAATTACACCGTCAAGTTTATAATGTTGATATGAATCAAAACTTCACCGTCATGTTTATAGTGTAGAAATAAATCGAAAACTTACATTAGAAAATGTTGTTATTTTAGAAATGTTGACGCTAGAGAAGATGTCTACATTAGAAATAAAATTCACTTTTTATTGCATTTTACGATGCAAATATTACATAGAAAGGTAGATTAACTTTGGAGAACATTTTCTTTGTTAAAAAGAAAAACATTTTCTATGTTAAAGAAAAAGCAAACATTTTCTATGTTAAAGAAAAAGCAAACATTTTCTATGTTAAAGAAAAAGCAAACATTTTTCTATGTTAAAGAAAAGGCAAACATTTTTCTATGTTAAAGAAAAAGAAAACATATTTCTAATTTAAAGGAAAATACATTTTCTTTATAAAAGAAAATAAAATGATAAAAAGTACATTTTCTTTGTAAAAGAAAATAAAGGGATAAAAAGTACATTTTCTTTGTAAAAGGAAATAAAAGTTAAAAAGAATGAAAAGAAAAATAGAAAAGAAACTTTATTTTTGTTGTTTACATAAAAATATGAATGAAACTTTATTTTTATTTACATAAAAATATGAATGCAACTTTATTTTTATTGTTATGTCAAAAACATGAATGCAAGTTTATTTTAAGCATTTTTAAGTAAAATATGTAAATAAATATATTCGTAGTGTTTCTGATTAAAAATATAAAAAGAATTTATATATGGATATTGCACATGAAAGTTGTACATGAAAGTGAATATATAATTAGCGTTATTGAGGAATTTGAAATATTTTCATTATTTACTCAATTAATGGAATTAATGGACGATTTAATTAAGAAGATTGCACATTTAAAAAGGATGAAATAAAAAGTTTAAATTGGTAAGATTTCATTCCAATTATAATAATGAAGATTTGAATTGAAAAATCTCGTTTTTATGTTAACTTGTAAATTTAGAAGATTTGATTTTAAAATTTAAAATAAATGGATCAATTGAGGAAGATTTCATTTAATATTAAAATGGTAAGTTTTTGATATTACAATTGAAACATTTTGGGAATAGTTTTATGATATTAATATGGAAAGATTAATGTTTACTGAAATGAAAGGATAAGTAAAAGAATGAAAGATATTTTAGAAATTAGGTATTCTAAAATATGAAATGTTTTAAAATAATACTTTTAAGAGATAAGTATATTGATAATTATTAATTGTACCTGGACACGAGGTTAGGTCACATTTATGGCGGAAGTCTGCCCGGAACCAACCGGCATATCCAGCAGCCATAAATGTTGGCCCTATGTGAGAGGTCCAAGTGCGCAAATACGAATTGGGTCAAGACACGAGGTTAAGCCCAACCTGTGGTAGAAGTCTGCCCGGAACCAACCGGCATATCCAGCATCCACAAGTTGTAGGCCTAATGTGAGAGGTCTGGCCTACTATTAAATAATAAAATGTAAAGATAAACATAATAAATGGATAAGGAAAATGAATTGGGCTATTCGGTCCATTTTAAAAATAGTAGCTCCATTTTAACCCGTATAAATTATGTTATACATTTATAAAGGAAATCAAAGATGATAAATATTTTATTTAAGATTAAATGAAATACTCTGAAATAAATGATGTCTAATTATATATATTAAATGGGAAATTTATGAAATTTAAATTTGGGTTTATCGTGAATTATGTTTTAAATAACATTTATTCTTTAACCCGAATTTATGATAGAATTAATTCCCTAGAAATTGAATAATCATTTAGTAATGACTTTGGAAGATTAAAACTAAATAAAAATTAAATCTTTAATTTGATTGAAAAGGAATTAAGTAGTTAAGATCACTGAATTAAGAAAGTGATTGAAAATGGAAAATGAACCATAAAGCAATGAATATTTTCATGTTATAAATGAATAAATGAATGAAAACATGAAATGGTTATATTATTTATATATTTTATATAAATAAAAGTAATGAAACTTTTATTTACATTTCATATGTAAATAAAAGAATGAAAATAAGAATGAAATTTTTATTTACTTTTCACATGTGAATAAAAAGATGAAAATAAGAATGAAACTTTTATTTACTTTTCACATGTAAATAAAAAGATGAAAATAAGAAGGGAATTTTTATTTACATTTCACATGCGAATAAAAAGATATAAATATGAAATGAAACATGATTTAGAAGCATGAACCGCATATGAAAATTTAACATGTTTTAAAAAGCATGAAGTCGCATATGAAATGCATAATCAAGAAACCGCTTATGAAATAAAAATTCATGTTTAGAGTAGTATTACTGCATATGAAATGAATGGACGATATTTATGAAATAAATGGACAATATTTATATACATGAAATGAATGGATGATATTTATAAAAGAATAAATAACGATATAGAATGGTTTGCAAATTTATATATGCGAGAATTATTTGGGAAGTCCGAGTTTACTCTCATTCCAAATAATGATACGACGTTCGAAGAGTTGAAGACGGTGATTGAAGACCGACGATCTTCACATCGAATGGGTGTGTTGCTATTGAGACCCATGATGGGAGTAGCTTCCTTGAAGGGGCGACAGTAGTAGCCGTCCGGACGTAGTGTTGATTGCACGGATTTGACTTTCGCTCAGACCCAGAGCATAAGTTTATAAATGGAATGTATGTCTGACGTTGTAGTCCTTTATACTACATTCGTTGATCTCTCTTAATATATATCTGTTTGGTGGTTAACACCCTTCTCTGAGACGTACGAGCTTAGAGGTTATATATTGGCAGAAATCAATGGTATAGTATGGACTGACAATGTGGCATGCTAAGATGCATTGATCAAGGCTTTTGTTGAAAAGCAGGCCTTGTGGTTGATGATCAAAGCACGGCCTGTTTAGGCGTAGCTTTGTGTATAGCATGACTTCGCGAGCCTCACACCCCGGTATGAGTCAAAAACGGGATATGGACCGTAGGGAGTGCACACGTTTCTTTCTAGCTAGAGTGGTGTCAGTGACCTACCAGCCCTGACATTTTACTTATGTGGATGATGGATTTTGAGGCGCCTCGTTATTTTTATAGGCCGTTGGTGGTCATACTATAGGTCCAAAGGGACCGGGAAGCGTGTGTTCAGGCATAACTAATCCACTGCCCATAGGCGGGGACCGGCCCTGAAGATCCAAGGGTTCACTGCGGGGGATCCTGAGGCATTTGCTAGAGTGTCTCGAATCGGAGAGGAGCTTGCCCCTAGCCTCGACTCATGATGGAATCCAAATTTCCAATACGCCCTTGCGGTTTTGATTGTAGAACTAGTATTGGCGACATGCTATATGGTAACCATGCCGTCTAGGATTGATACTTATGATTCAAATCTTTTTATTAAAAACATATATACACTAATAATAATATCAAATCCGTTTTATACGTATCAAGCATCTTTTGACCATTATAAGGTAAAACCCTATCCTCTAGTGTGCGTTGCATTGTGTGATGGGACCTGGGTCTTATAATGGTTTCATTTTTCCAAAAAGACATTGCGTTATTTCTCGATTTACTTTGGTTTATGCACTGGCAATCCATAGGAGTAAACCCGTTCCGCGAAAGTGGCGTGGTCCTTGGATTTGTCTTATTAGTTATATTAGTTTAGAATTCTCACACCAGTCCCGCGACTGACCTGTAGTTTGTTTCACTTTGCAAACTCGGGTGCCCTCTTTCCACACGGGCAGTCGAGTAGCTTTTTGCAGACATCTCTCTCTTTAGCAGGATCCTGGATCGAAGCCTAAAGCTGTGTCCAGAGCTTAGAAGTCTTCCGCTGTTTAATGTATTAAATCTATTGTAATTTATCTTCCGCTGTAGTTTACTTTATTTGTACACTGATATTCTGTACTCTGATGTTATATTATTGTAATATAATAAAAGTCTGCTGTTATTGTTCTAATGTTTTGTATTCCCAAAGTTAACGTATGCGAGTTTTGAACGGTCTTGGTCGATTTTGCGATCGATTAGGTCCGGGCAAAATCCGTGTCGTTACAGGTGGTATCAGAGCTCTGGTTAGCTCAAATCTTTGGGGTGCAACTCATTAGAACGGAACAAAAGACTCATCAGAGGTTGGATTAGTAATATCCAACAAGAAAACTCATTAGAGATAGGATCAGCAGTATCCTAGAATGAGTTGAGAGTGCCAAGCGTATAATACACGTATTTGTAATTATAATCTATTTTAGAAAATATAATTTTTGGATATATAAAAGTTATGTACAAAGTTAATCAACTAATAAAATTATTTGAAATTAAATAAAAATAAAAGTTGATATAGGTTAATTAAACAACTTTTTGGTTCGTTCCTTTTCGAGGACGAAAAGTTCTTAAGTGGGGGAGATTGTAACAACCCGGAATTTTAGAACCAATTTATTTTAAGGAAATTTTGTTAGAAAATACGTCAGAATTTAAAAATTCCATTTTTTTTAATTATTGAATTTAAAATGATAATTACATATATAAATTTTAAATTGTTATTAATGAATGATTCCAAATTAATTTTATAGGAAGAATTGTAAGACACTGAGTGTTAAAGGTATATAATGTTTTAACTGTCGCAATTAATGAAATTAATGTTAACATCTATAAAAAAAAAATATAGAAAAAAAATATATATATATATATTTATTGTCCAACCTTTCCATGTATCCCTAATGTATTGGTGTATTTATTTTATTATTGAAGTCAAAGGGGTTATTTAGTCTGTAGGCCCTTTATTAAGTATAAAACAAAAAGGCCATGCATTGCCTACTATTTTTTTTTTTTTTTATGCATGCACTATAAATTTTAAACAGATATAATTGGTTATATTTTCAACATATGCATTTTTCTTTCTCTAAACAGACAACGTTTCATACAGTAATACACATGCGGTGGCCATTCATTTTCAAATTGTCTTCAATTCAAGTTCCCTTTTTAACTTTGAACCATACATTCACTCATTTATTTAGTACCATAAATTACCCATGTCTATATTAATACATTTCCAAAACTCTTCATCTCTTCCAACTTATTACTTCAATTTTCTCCTTTCCACTTTTTCTTAAGTTTGAGTCATTTCAAAAAAAAAAAAAAAAAAAAATTATCTAATCAGCACACTAATTCCCTAATTATTGCCTATTTCAGCAATATCAACAAAAGAAAACTTTTTTTTTTTTGAAATACATATATGCATGAATCCTATTAATGACATATGCTAAATTAGGGTAATAAGTGTAACTTTAGACTTGATGGTTTATATATACATGTTATATATATATATATATATTAAATTGATTTGACATTGAACCTATTAAATGTTTGTGTCATAAATATATTGCCTAATTTATGTCTATTTTAAATTTAGTATTGACATTAATTGTAATAACAGTCACATTTTGTTTCTTTTAATTTATTGTGTGTTAATAAAACTAATGAGAATAATTTGAATACATTGAGGCTAATGAATTTAATACTATGACATATATATTGTGAGATTTGACAGTGTTACCTTTTGTATTTATTAGTGGCTTCCCCATTTGTCATATTTCGAATTGCCCCCTTTATTCCCATTATTAATAATACAAATTTAAGTTTATGCTGCTATTTTCGTTATTTCACTTATTCTATTTATTTCTTTATTTTCATCCTTTCCTTCATTTAAGTCCATATATTCATGTGGTCCATCATGCCTAGTCAGCAAATTAAACTTCATTTTTCACCTACCACATATGTAGGGACAAGTAAAAATCAAATATATATAAACAAACAATAAAATAATAAATTGGCTCCACTATATTACCTCCTAAACTTCTCTAAACATATTCCTAACCACAAAACAACGACAGCCTCTTTCTCTTCTTCTTCTAACCATAAAATTGAGAGCTTTTCAATATTTCAACAATCATAGAAACCAAAATACTCTACTAATAATCATAAAACAAATATATATGTGATCCTCATGAGTTGCTCTTCGACTGGGTATGAGTTTTGGGACTGTTCGAAGATAGTTTGGTCGCTGCAAATTTTACGGCGTGATGTTCATGCGGCTAGGGTTGGAGTTTTGGAGAAATTGGTGCATTGCTTGTCGAATTCAAGCTTATATTTGAGTTGTGGTGAGATTTCTGAAATTTTAATAATTAAATAAGATAATTATTATTCGCAATCGTTTGGATTTGTACGTATGTCAATATTATGGATTTGCGATGTGGTAATGTAGAATATGTATTGTTGTGTGATTTGTGATGATATTGTGCTGTGGTGAAATAGCTATGTTAGTCCAGTTCTACATTTTGATGTAATCATAATAAAGTTCTCATCTTTATTTATTTTATTTTTATTTTTATTTTCTTTTTATTTTTCTAAATAAAAAGGAAGAAAGGTTTGAATCTTTATTTTTCACAAAATAAAAGAAAGTTTGATTCTTTTCATTTTGATTTGCAAAATAAAAATATAAGTTTGATTTTAATCTTTCATTTACAACATAAAAGAAAGTTGAATCCTTTATTTACAACATAAAAGAAAGTTAGAAATCTTCATATTGTTTTAGCAAATAAAAAGACAATTTCTTTACCATTGTTTTGTTAAATAAAAGTAAAGCAAATAAAATGACATTTTATTGACCATTGTCTTTCAAAATAAAAGTAAAAGATTAAAAGACATTTTATTTAACATTTTGTTTGTTAAATAAAGAAACAAGTTTTAAAAGAACATTTTTATTAACATTGTTTTGTAATATAAAAAGACAAGTTTGTTTACAAAATAAAAAGACAAGTTTGTTTACATAATAAAAAGACAAGTTTTAGGTAAAAGAAAATAAAAAGACAATTTTTATCCCTATTTTTTTTCTTCTACATAATAAAATGCCAATTTTTATCTTTATTTTTGTGAACAAAATAAAATGGCAATTTTATCTTTAACTTTGTTAATATAATAAAAAGCAAGTGTTAATCCTTAATTATGTTAACAAGTTTTACTTTTAATTTTGTTAACGTAATAAGACGTAAGTTTTTAAAATCTTCTTTTTGTTTACAAAATGAATAACAAGTTTTCACCTTTATTTTTGTTTACAAAATAAAAGTCAAATTTTCATATTTATTTTGTGAACATAATAAAATGCAAGTTTAATCTTTATTTCTATTCACAAAATAAAATGTAAGTTTTAATCTTTATTTTTATTTACAAATAAAAGTAAAGATGAGGCCTTTATTTTGATTCATCAAAGTTGCACCAAATCATGTCTATGTTAATATAGACTGAGATGACACCCAAACCTATATCATTGTGTTAACTGTATTATGATGACACCAATTTATATGTTGGGTTAACTGTATTGTGACAACACCAATTTAATTGTTGTGTTAATGTAGCGTAATGACACAAAATCCCTTTTGTTGTGTTAATTTAGTGCAATGACACCAAATCCCCTTTTTGTGTGTTAATCTAGTGTAATGGCACAAATAACCATTGATGTTAATTGGTTGAAATGACATTGAATTACACCGTCAAGTTTATAATGTTGATATGAATCAAAACTTCACCGTCATGTTTATAGTGTAGAAATAAATCGAAAACTTACATTAGAAAATGTTGTTATTTTAGAAATGTTGACGCTAGAGAAGACGTCTACATTAGAAATAAAATTCACTTTTTATTGCATTTTACGATGCAAATATTACATAGAAAGGTAGATTAACTTTGGAGAACATTTTCTTTGTTAAAAAGAAAAACATTTTCTATGTTAAAGAAAAAGCAAACATTTTCTATGTTAAAGAAAAAGCAAACATTTTCTATGTTAAAGAAAAAGCAAACATTTTTCTATGTTAAAGAAAAGGCAAACATTTTTCTATGTTAAAGAAAAAGAAAACATATTTCTAATTTAAAGGAAAATACATTTTCTTTATAAAAGAAAATAAAAGGATAAAAAGTACATTTTCTTTGTAAAAGAAAATAAAGGGATAAAAAGTACATTTTCTTTGTAAAAGGAAATAAAAGTTAAAAAGAATGAAAAGAAAAATAGAAAAGAAACTTTATTTTTGTTGTTTACATAAAAATATGAATGAAACTTTATTTTTATTTACATAAAAATATGAATGCAACTTTATTTTTATTGTTATGTCAAAAACATGAATGCAAGTTTATTTTAAGCATTTTTAAGTAAAATATGTAAATAAATATATTCGTAGTGTTTCTGATTAAAAATATAAAAAGAATTTATATATGGATATTGCACATGAAAGTTGTACATGAAAGTGAATATATAATTAGCGTTATTGAGGAATTTTAAATATTTTCATTATTTACTCAATTAATGGAATTAATGGACGATTTAATTAAGAAGATTGCACATTTAAAAAGGATGAAATAAAAAGTTTAAATTGGTAAGATTTCATTCCAATTATAATAATGAAGATTTGAATTGAAAAATCTCGTTTTTATGTTAACTTGTAAATTTAGAAGATTTGATTTTAAAATTTAAAATAAATGGATCAATTGAGGAAGATTTCATTTAATATTAAAATGGTAAGTTTTTGATATTACAATTGAAACATTTTGGGAATAGTTTTATGATATTAATATGGAAGGATTAATGTTTACTGAAATGAAAGGATAAGTAAAAGAATGAAAGATATTTTAGAAATTAGGTATTCTAAAATATGAAATGTTTTAAAATAATACTTTTAAGAGATAAGTATAATGATAATTATTAATTGTACCTGGACACGAGGTTAGGTCACATTTATGGCGGAAGTCTGCCCGGAACCAACCGGCATATCCAGCAGCCATAAATGTTGGGCCTAATGTGAGAGGTCCAAGTGCGCAAATACGAATTGGGTCAAGACACGAGGTTAAGCCCAACCTGTGGTAGAAGTCTGCCCGGAACCAACCGGCATATCCAGCATCCACAAGTTGTAGGCCTAATGTGAGAGGTCTGGCCTACTATTAAATAATAAAATGTAAAGATAAACATAATAAATGGATAAGGAAAATGAATTGGGCTATTCGGTCCATTTTAAAAATAGTAACTCCATTTTAACCCGTATAAATTATGTTATACATTTTATAAAGGAAATCAAAGATGATAAATATTTTATTTAAGATTAAATGAAATACTCTGAAATAAATGATGTCTAATTATATATATTAAATGGGAAATTTATGAAATTTAAATTTGGGTTTATCGTGAATTATGTTTTAAATAACATTTATTCTTTAACCCGAATTTATGATAGAATTAATTCCCTAGAAATTGAATATTCATTTAGTAATGACTTTGGAAGATTAAAACTAAATAAAAATTAAATCTTTAATTTGATTGAAAAGGAATTAAGTAGTTAAGATCACTGAATTAAGAAAGTGATTGAAAATGGAAAATGAACCATAAAGCAATGAATATTTTCATGTTATAAATGAATAAATGAATGAAAACATGAAATGGTTATATTATTTATATATTTTATATAAATAAAAGTAATGAAACTTTTATTTACATTTCATATGTAAATAAAAGAATGAAAATAAGAATGAAATTTTTATTTACTTTTCACATGTGAATAAAAAGATGAAAATAAGAATGAAACTTTTATTTACTTTTCACATGTAAATAAAAAGATGAAAATAAGAAGGGAATTTTTATTTACATTTCACATGCGAATAAAAAGATATAAATATGAAATGAAACATGATTTAGAAGCATGAACCGCATATGAAAATTTAACATGTTTTAAAAAGCATGAAGTCGCATATGAAATGCATAATCAAGAAACCGCTTATGAAATAAAAATTCATGTTTAGAGTAGTATTACTGCATATGAAATGAATGGACGATATTTATGAAATAAATGGACAATATTTATATACATGAAATGAATGGATGATATTTATAAAAGAATAAATAACGATATAGAATGGTTTGCAAATTTATATATGCGAGAATTATTTGGGAAGTCCGAGTTTACTCTCATTCCAAATAATGATACGACGTTCGAAGAGTTGAAGACGGTGATTGAAGACCGACGATCTTCACATCGAATGGGTGTGTTGCTATTGAGACCCATGATGGGAGTAGCTACCTTGAAGGGGCGACAGTAGTAGCCGTCCGGACGTAGTGTTGATTGCACGGATTTGACTTTCGCTCAGACCCAGAGCATAAGTTTATAAATGGAATGTATGTCTGACGTTGTAGTCCTTTATACTACATTCGTTGATCTCTCTTAATATATATCTGTTTGGTGGTTAACACCCTTCTATGAGACGTACGAGCTTAGAGGTTATATATTGGCAGAAATCAATGGTATAGTATGGACTGACAATGTGGCATGCTAAGATGCATTGATCAAGGCTTTTGTTGAAAAGCAGGCCTTGTGGTTGATGATCAAAGCACGGCCTGTTTAGGCGTAGCTTTGTGTATAGCATGACTTCGCGAGCCTCACACCCCGGTATGAGTCAAAAACGGGATATGGACCGTAGGGAGTGCACACGTTTCTTTCTAGCTAGAGTGGTGTCAGTGACCTACCAGCCCTGACATTTTACTTATGTGGATGATGGATTTTGAGGCGCCTCGTTATTTTTATAGGCCGTTGGTGGTCATACTATAGGTCCAAAGGGACCGGGAAGCGTGTGTTCAGGCATAACTAATCCACTGCCCATAGGCGGGGACCGGCCCTGAAGATCCAAGGGTTCACTGCGGGGGATCCTGAGGCATTTGCTAGAGTGTCTCGAATCGGAGAGGAGCTTGCCCCTAGCCTCGACTCATGATGGAATCCAAATTTCCAATACGCCCTTGCGGTTTTGATTGTAGAACTAGTATTGGCGACATGCTATATGGTAACCATGCCGTCTAGGATTGATACTTATGATTCAAATCTTTTTATTAAAAACATATATACACTAATAATAATATCAAATCTGTTTTATACGTATCAAGCATCTTTTGACCATTATAAGGTAAAACCCTATCCTCTGGTGTGCGTTGCATTGTGTGATGGGACCTGGGTCTTATAATGGTTTCATTTTTCCAAAAAGACATTGCGTTATTTCTCGATTTACTTTGGTTTATGCACTGGCAATCCATAGGAGTAAACCCGTTCCGCGAAAGTGGCGTGGTCCTTGGATTTGTCTTATTAGTTATATTAGTTTAGAATTCTCACACCAGTCCCACGACTGACCTGTAGTTTGTTTCACTTTGCAAACTCGGGTGCCCTCTTTCCACACAGGCAGTCGAGTAGCTTTTTGCAGACATCTCTCTCTTTAGCAGGATCCTGGATCGAAGCCTAAAGCTGTGTCCAGAGCTTAGAAGTCTTCCGCTGTTTAATGTATTAAATCTATTGTAATTTATCTTCCGCTGTAGTTTACTTTATTTGTACTCTGATATTCTGTACTCTGATGTTATATTATTGTAATGTAATAAAAGTCTGCTGTTATTGTTCTAATGTTTTGTATTCCCAAAGTTAACGTATGCGAGTTTTGAACGGTCTTGGTCGATTTTGCGATCGATTAGGTCCGGGCAAAATCCGTGTCGTTACACAACCTCACCCATGACTCGATAGCAAGCACATGGTCTGTTGGGGGTTCCCTGCCTTTCCGCACGTACACGATTGACTAAAGACGGTAGGTAGTCGGCGATGCGCTATCCAGGGCAAAAACAAGAATCGTCGACTCCACGCTAATCCATCCCAGTCTTTAGGTTGCTCGCATAGCAACCAAGGCATACTCTTGGTCCTTCTAACGCAGACCTTAACCTCTCATGGGCCTAGTATAATTACCTGGCAGCCCACAGAGGGATCCCAAGAATACCCTCACGTCCCCCGAAGCTTCCACTTCGGCACCCAGTGCGCTGGAGCTTTTATCCAAGTCAGATAACTTGCTCCCCCTCGTATACTAAGTGATGACCTACCGTATCAGGTTACTCATCGTTTTGAGAATTAGTCCTATGTCCTTAGCTAAGAATTATTACTTAGTTACCCTTAACTAAGGTTTACCACTTAGCTTCCTTTCCCGTTATCCTTGATTAACCACGGTTTTCTACCTAGTTCTTCTAGCTA
This sequence comes from Allium sativum, assembly GCA_030737875.1. Taxonomy (NCBI): domain Eukaryota; kingdom Viridiplantae; phylum Streptophyta; class Magnoliopsida; order Asparagales; family Amaryllidaceae; genus Allium; species Allium sativum. The sequence goes on from CM060921.1 coordinate 45,480,336, forward strand.
GGGTTTGTCTATTGGGTTAAGTGTTATCATTCAAGTCCATGACTTAACCCGCCCACGAATCACGTCAAAGATTGGCTAAGTATTTAAGTTCAAGACTTAGTCCCACAAGTTGGTTAAGTGTACCCAGAGGCTCATGACTTAACCCTATCAAGTCAAATTGGTCAAGTACTAGCTTACCTTAATCCTATCGGATTATCTTGCTAGATCGATTAAGCATAGATTATCTTAATCCCATCAAATTATCGAGTCGGATTGGTTAAGTATAGGTTGACTTAACCCCATCCTCTAATCGTACTACAATGGTTAAGTATATTCTAAAAAGGTCTTGTGACTTAACCTTATCAGGTCCGCGTATTAGATTGGTTAAGTGTAAGTTACTTAACCCCATCAAATCATCATGTATAATTGGTTAAGTATAAGTTGCTTAACCCCATTAAATTATCACGTTAAGTATTGGTTACTTAACCTCATTGAATTACCGAGTTTAAATTGGTTAAGTGTTTAACTTAACCCCATCGAATTACTGTGTTTAGATTAGTTAAGTGTGGATTACTTAACCCCATCTAATTACCGTGTCGGATTAGTTAGGTGCAAATTACTTAACCCCATCCCCTAATCATCTTGTATGGTTAAGTGTCATTAAGAAAACTTACTTAACCTTGCCAAATTATCATGTTGGATTGATTAAGTGTTGGTTAACTTAATCCCCGTCCACTAGTCATATAAAAATGGTTAAGCATCATTAGGCAAATCAAATCACTTAACCTACCCAACCTTGTCATGTTTTGTTAAGTATCATTAGCCTAACCTATTTACTTAACCCATTTACCCATGTCATATTTGGTTAAGAGTCATTAATCAAATTAACTTAACCCTATCATGTGGCATTAATTTCTTAATGCACCCCAACCTCTCACATTAGACTTTGTTGTGGTTACTAGTTAAGCCGGTCTGTTCCGGGTAGCTTTACACCACAACTTGGTCTAACCTCGGGTTCAAGCACAACATGACCAACTTCTCACATTGGGTCCTATTGTTTGCAACTACTAGTTAGGCCGGTCGGTTCCGGGTAGTTTTACGTTGCAAACTCAACCCAACCTCGAGTTGGCCACTTTCATGTTTAGTCTAGTGTCATGTTCATAGTCAAGTTTTCAAGCAATTGGGTAGACCTAACTTAATAGGTAAATTCCCAATGGGTAGACCTAACTTAATAGGTAAATTCCCAAGCTTATGTTTTTATGCATACTTACATGTCAACTTCCATGTTATACTTCAAGTCATGTTTTCAATTATAAACACATGTCATATTTAACGTTACATGTTGTCATGTTTATACCCATTTACCCAAGTCATATTCATGTCATTATGTTTCCCCATAATGTGACCCCAACGCTTTTTAAACTAGCATATACGTTCGCAACAACGTGATGGATTAAAAGAAGAGACTTGGCAAAGGAATGACAAAAATGGGTATTAAGCCACATGTTAATCATGGTGGCAAATGAGGCACAAATGTGTTCATTAGCTTGCATGTTACATTCTTAAGCCTCAAAAACATGCATCAACCCAAACTTGGTACATAAGCGAATCATGGTGACAAAAGACATGGAATGATGGCTAGAAACTCGCATATATCATCATATAAGGATTATGACTTCATATGCAAGTTGACATAATGATTATGAAGATTCTCATGTTGCATAATGCAACATTTCAACATAAAGGTTGTGGCTTTTAGTTCATAAGATCAAGATAATGACTTCATAAACTTGCATAACATGATAGCATGCATCATTCTAATTAATCAAACCCAAACTTTCAACATGAACATTTAACTTCATAGTTAATATCTAAGAGTAGGGAAGGGCTTACATAGCTATGAAGGCACAAATCGAAATGCAAAACAAAGATTGTGATGAAGCCTATGCATGCCATCACCCAAAAACCCAAAGATGAACACTCCAAATCAACAAAAATACCATCTTTATGAACAAAGATCAAAGCTTTTGCCTTGAAATCAACTTGAGAAGCTCTCATACTAACATAGGGACTCTCTAATACTCTCATGATCATGAAACCTCTCATAGAAATGAAGTGGAGGCTAGGATAGTTGAGTGGAGGCCATGAGAGTAGCAATTTTGCCATAGTTTAGTTGCATGAATGAATAATGAGGGTTTAGGGGTAGGTTAGGGGCTTATTTATAGATTAGGCAAGTGTTTTAGGCCATAGGATTAAACCTAGATTCAATCCAAGCCACCAAAGTATGTCTTGGGGAAGAAGTCAAGTGTAGGAACCATCTAGGGCCTTTAGATTAAAGATGAACCATGAGAACCATCCAAATGCAAAATCTGCATTTGAGCGAATCGGCCCACGGGTTGACAGCCAAACACCCTGGATTAACCCCTAGTCGACCCAGCAGGCTCGGGTCGACCTCAAAAATCGGCCGGTTCGGTTATTCTTCTCTCCCAATTCGCTGTTTTGAACATTTTTGCATATTTATTTATTTAATTTTCAATTATATATATATATATATATCAATATATATATATTTCTCTGCGCAAGCCATTTCACTTAATTAAGTATACTTTAATTTGGGAATTTTTTCGTGAAACTTCGCGAGGCCATATCTTAGTCATACGGACTCCGATTTTCGAAAACTCGGACTCTATTTCGCGTAATTTTCCGAGACGAACGCAATGGCATAGCCCGTTTCCCTTGATTCAGATTTTACAGTTTAATTCTGCCTCCATTTATGTTATAACAGGTTATTGAAAATACGGGTTGTTACATTCTCCCCACCTTTTAGGATTTCGTCCCCGAAATCTCCAAGTTAGGAAGAACATATCCTACCATCCATCATCCATCTACTCAAAACATCATCCATAAGCAACCATTGTCCTTAGATAATTTCTAATGCTGTATGAATATATGCAAAACGTGTGTGTACATGTTCCTTAGCTAATGCTAATGATCAGGCCTGAATAATCTTTCTAATGCAAAATATGTATAGTGCCATGAATCCAACATGTATGCAAATAGTCCTAGTCATATAGATACTATATGCGTGCACAATCATTCATTCATATGCAACAACCGCATGATAATACACTCGATTTCATCCATAAACAAGTATAAATACTCGTGCATATGCAATATGAAATGTGACCGAGTCGAGCTAGTATCTAATGTGTATTCGCGCATCCACGAGCAACCACTTGCAACCACTTGCAACCATATCAATCATAACATGTTTCAAATACATGTTTACATCCATAAGGTTCTACCTAGGATTCCCTGAAACATGATCGAGAAGATAAACAAGACAAACTCCTTACGGGGTTTGTAACAGAAAATAGGACCGAGAGGATGTCCACTAAAGATAGCCTACAAGTAAGCTCTACCGAAAACAGGGATCAAGAATATACTCCCAAAATGAGATATCATGCGCGTATCTAGTCTTTGACCATCATAGTCGTCTTTCCTGAGCTTAATTCCATCGTGCCTTGACCATCATTTAACTTCACGATTTCGCAGCTTCTTATTTCCTGTTTCCATAACATGAGCTAGAACTCATTTCTTTTTCGCCTCTCGTTCCACTTGCACTTATCCTTTTCCTAGAATACTTGATGCAAACATGACTGCGTACTCATGATCTCATGCAAGCTTTCCAAAATTCACTAGTGAATCTCGTACCACAAGGTATTCCACGTAGAAGAACTTTCTCTTGAAAGTAAACAGATGCCAACCAGGTTATCAAGCGCACTTACTTGGGTGATTTCCATAACCCGTGCATAAGTGAAATAAACCATCCGTCTTATCGGCGAACACCACTCGATCGGGCTTCAAATTTCCAATAAAGGCATCAAGGGATTCTAAGTAATTAATCATGACCGAACCCAAAAAGGTTACACGAGACTTCGAGGGTATTACCAAGGCTAATCAAAAGTCTAACTACCCTCCTATCAAAACCGGGAGTGGCACCCCTTACTGGATAACCACTTCATCCCTAGAATCCATCCATAGCTTATAAACATAAGCATTATTTCCAAACTCAACACTTGGCATAGACATTCTCAAATCCAAACAAGTCATGTATACATGGACTGACTCTCCAATAGGACTTTGAGACAAAAATTGGGATTCTCTATTACGCTAGTACTTAAGGTGCAGAGACTCAACTATCGAAGCAGACTTAATTGATACCATGATCAAAACAAAGTCCTAACGAGATGATAGAGAAGAAAAGCTAAACCTTTAACAAGATCGTTACCCTCCTTCCAAGGTACCCTAGAAATGAGAGAATACTATTGCCCTCCCGATGATCTTGTCCTTGTCCCATGATACTTAACTATCCACCCCGTTTCACCATGCCAAAGGTACTCTCTCGTCATGGGTTTCATTGTTCATCTTTCTCTCTAATTCTGGGTTGAGCCATACCAACAAGTTGTTCATCCTTAAACTCGCATCCTTTATCCTCTTTCTCACTATCCTTTCTTATAATGCGGCCACTTGTCTCTCGAGAACCACCTCCATCGCATGGAAAGCACTTCCGTAGATAGAAAAGACTAGTCGCAGTTAAAACCACTGTGACTACAGATGGAGGAAAGAAAGGAAAAGAGATTCAATCAAGGAAACAAGGATAATGCTAATGGCCTTTGGGGAATAGCCTTTTCTTTTTAAAAGAAAACTTTCTTGAAAAATGCTTCTTTATAAACGATTTTCAAATAGTTTTCAGAAGGTCTTTAAAAACTTTTGCCCAGTCTGGTAACCTTCTGCTCTGATACCAAATGTAACACCCCGCCTCCGCTAGGGTCACTCGCAAAGGAATGCACTAGCTTTAGAGGGGCATTATTGGTAAACATGCACAGAAATATCACAAGACAGAACATATAAAATAGCGGAAGTAAAATCGAACTTTCATAAACATGAATACATAAGGTCTAAAGCCTTTTACATCAGAGTACATCAAAACCTGTCTTGCAATATTAAAGAAGCATAAAGACTTTTTCATAAATTATTCCCCAAATAAAAACAGTAAAGTAGCCATAGCCAGGAAAAGTCCAAGCCATCCGTGATGACCTTCAAGCAGAAGAAGTCCGAACTAAACAGCAGTGTTTCCTCCCTGTAACCTGGGGGGGGGGAACGGAAGAAAAGAGGCGAAACAAAACGGGTCAGTCAAAAAGACTGAGTAAGCCCTATCTACTATTAGTATAAAAACTAGTAAAGTTAACTGACATGAGAAACTGAGATGAACATAAGCATGATAACAAGATAGATAAGCTAAATCAAAATAACAGGATGAACTACTGAACTCAGATAAACTAGGGTGTCGTGATAAACTACGGTGTCAAGATAAAACAAGGTATCACATTGTCAGGTTTCTATCAAGTATAATATCCCAAGATATCTATCGCGTATAACGTCCCATGGCATCTATCCTGTATATCTGCTCTGCACCTACCGTACTAGTACCCCAACTGTATTACGTGTTATCCGTGAATGACCCTTACTCAAAAGTCGTGAAATGGTCCATGTCAACCTAATATGCCGCATATATAGGTTACTCAACTCATATGTTTCTTTCCATGTATAAGTTCAGTCCTTTGCCGTAGGCTGTACGGGCTTTCCCATGTAAACGGTTTATCCTTGAAGTTGTTTTGGACTGCAACCCTTGATCTAGTTGTGTTTCCTTACCATGAACTATCGCGCGTCCACTTAGGATTTATGCCACCTAGGACCGCTAGGGATTATGCTACCTAATGAACGTTTCCGTGTCTCGGTTTGGGTTTTGGCCACCTAGGACCACTAGGGATTACGCCACCCGTCAACCGCGCCCTTGATCCCACGTATGTATCGTGAATCGTTTTCCATGTCTAGATGCACATGTTCCCCAATGTGCCATCCGAGTTCCGTGCCAGGGCAAATCAAGAAATACGGAACTCGGTCGGGAGCTTTAAATCGTCTATCAATGCAGATATCAAGGTCTGTTTTTGTACCCGTGGCTATGGTCCCACGTGACCCCTCCCTCAACTACTGAAAGGCAATCCAAGAAAAATCATGTATAAGAACCACTCCACAACCCCATTATAGCCCACTTTCCTACGGGCCAACCTCACCCATGACTCGATAACAAGCACATGGTCTGTTGGGGGTTCCCTGCCTTTCCGCACGTACACGATTGACTAAAGATGGTAGGTAGTCGGCGATGCGCTATCCAGGGCAAAAACAAGAATCGTCGACTCCACGCTAATCCATCCCAGTCTTTAGGTTGCTCGCATAGCAACCAAGGCATACTCTTGGTCCTTCTAACGCAGACCTTAACCTCTCATGGGCCTAGTATAATTACCTGGCAGCCCACAGAGGGATCCCAAGAATATCCTCACGTCCCCCGAAGCTTCCACTTCGGCACCCAGTGCGCTGGAGCTTTTATCCAAGTCAGATAACTTGCTCCCCCTCGTATACTAAGTGATGACCTACCGTATCAGGTTACTCATCGTTTTGAGAATTAGTCCTATGTCCTTAGCTAAGAATTATTACTTAGTTACCCTTAACTAAGGTTTACCACTTAGCTTCCTTTCCCGTTATCCTTGATTAACCACGGTTTTCTACCTAGTTCTTCTAGCTAGGGTTTGTCTATTGGGTTAAGTGTTATCATTCAAGTCCATGACTTAACCCGCCCACGAATCACGTCAAAGATTGGCTAAGTATTTAAGTTCAAGACTTAGTCCCACAAGTTGGTTAAGTGTACCCAGAGGCTCATAACTTAACCCTATCAAGTCAAATTGGTCAAGTACTAGCTTACCTTAATCCTATCGGATTATCTTGCTAGATCGATTAAGCATAGATTATCTTAATCCCATCAAATTATCGAGTCGGATTGGTTAAGTATAGGTTGACTTAACCCCATCCTCTAATCGTACTACAATGGTTAAGTATATTCTAAAAAGGTCTTGTGACTTAACCTTATCAGGTCCGCGTATTAGATTGGTTAAGTGTAAGTTACTTAACCCCATCAAATCATCATGTATAATTGGTTAAGTATAAGTTGCTTAACCCCATTAAATTATCACGTTAAGTATTGGTTACTTAACCTCATTGAATTACCGAGTTTAAATTGGTTAAGTGTTTAACTTAACCCCATCGAATTACCGTGTTTAGATTAGTTAAGTGTGGATTACTTAACCCCATCTAATTACCGTGTCGGATTAGTTAGGTGCAAATTACTTAACCCCATCCCCTAATCATCTTGTATGGTTAAGTGTCATTAAGAAAACTTACTTAACCTTGCCAAATTATCATGTTGGATTGATTAAGTGTTGGTTAACTTAATCCCCGTCCACTAGTCGTATAAAAATGGTTAAGCGTCATTAGGCAAATCAAATCACTTAACCTACCCAACCTTGTCATGTTTTGTTAAGTATCATTAGCCTAACCTATTTACTTAACCCATTTACCCATGTCATATTTGGTTAAGAGTCATTAATCAAATTAACTTAACCCTATCATGTGTCATTAATTACTTAATGCACCCCAACCTCTCACATTAGACTTTGTTGTGGTTACTAGTTAAGCCGGTCGGTTCCGGGTAGCTTTACACCACAACTTGGTCTAACCTCGGGTTCAAGCACAACATGACCAACTTCTCACATTGGGTCCTATTGTTTGCAACTACTAGTTAGGCCGGTCGGTTCCGGGTAGTTTTACGTTGCAAACTCAACCCAACCTCGAGTTGGCCACTTTCATGTTTAGTCTAGTGTCATGTTCATAGTCAAGTTTTCAAGCAATTGGGTAGACCTAACTTAATAGGTAAATTCCCAATGGGTAGACCTAACTTAATAGGTAAATTCCCAAGCTTATGTTTTTATGCATACTTACATGTCAACTTCCATGTTATACTTCAAGTCATGTTTTCAAGTATAAACACATGTCATGTTTAACGTTACATGTTGTCATGTTTATACCCATTTACCCAAGTCATATTCATGTCATTATGTTTCCCCATAATGTGACCCCAACGCTTTTTAAACTAGCATATACGTTCGCAACAACGTGATGGATTAAAAGAAGAGACTTGGCAAAGGAATGACAAAAATGGGTATTAAGCCACAAGTTAATCATGGTGGCAAATGAGGCACAAATGTGTTCATTAGCTTGCATGTTACATTCTTAAGCCTCAAAAACATGCATCAACCCAAACTTGGTACATAAGCGAATCATGGTGACAAAAGACATGGAATGATGGCTAGAAACTCGCATATATCATCATATAAGGATTATGACTTCATATGCAAGTTGACATAATGATTACGAAGATTCTCATGTTGCATAATGCAACATTTCAACATAAAGGTTGTGGCTTTTAGTTCATAAGATCAAGATAATGACTTCATAAACTTGCATAACATGATAGCATGCATCATTCTAATTAATCAAACCCAAACTTTCAACATGAACATTTAACTTCATAGTTAATATCTAAGAGTAGGGAAGGGCTTACATAGCTATGAAGGCACAAATCGAAATGCAAAACAAAGATTGTGATGAAGCCTATGCATGCCATCACCCAAAAACCCAAAGATGAACACTCCAAATCAACAAAAATACCATCTTTATGAACAAAGATCAAAGCTTTTGCCTTGAAATCAACTTGAGAAGCTCTCATACTAACATAGGGACTCTCTAATACTCTCATGATCATGAAACCTCTCATAGAAATGAAGTGGAGGCTAGGATAGTTGAGTGGAGGCCATGAGAGTAGCAATTTTGGCATAGTTTAGTTGCATGAATGAATAATGAGGGTTTAGGGGTAGGTTAGGGGCTTATTTATAGATTAGGCAAGTGTTTTAGGCCATAGGATTAAACCTAGATTCAATCCAAGCCAACAAAGTATGTCTTGGGGAAGAAGTCAAGTGTAGGAACCATCTAGGGCCTTTAGATTAAAGATGAACCATGAGAACCATCCAAATGAAAAATCTGCATTTGAGCGAATCGGCCCACGGGTTGACAGCCAAACACCCTGGATTAACCCCTAGTCGACCCAGCGAGCTCGGGTCGACCTCAAAAATCGGCCGGTTCGGTTATTCTCCTCTCCCAATTCGCTGTTTTGAACATTTTTGCATATTTATTTATTTAATTTTCAATTATATATATATATATATATATATCAATATATATATATTTCTCTGCGCAACCCATTTCACTTAATTAAGTATACTTTAATTTGGGAATTTTTTCGTGAAACTTCGCGAGGCCATATCTTGGTCATACGGACTCCGATTTTCGAAAACTCGGACTCTATTTCGCGTATTTTTCTGAGACGAACGCAATGGCATAGCCCGTTTCCCTTGATTCAGATTTTACAGTTTAATTCTGCCTCCATTTATGTTATAACGGGTTATTGAAAATACGGGTTGTTACAATGACTGACCTGGAGTTTATTGTTTTAACCTAAACTCTGGGTGCCCTTATTTTGACACGGGCAGCTAGTAGTTTTGGATTTGCAGATTTATATTCACAGGATCCTGGTTTACAGCTGGAATGACATCCGGAAAGCTTTGTATCCGTATATCTCCTTCAGTTGTGTATTGTATTATTATCCGCTGCTATGTAATGTATTGTAATCTATGATATTTTATAATGAGTAATATTTATTCATACTCTGTATATTCTTGTATTCTGATGGAATTGTTGTAATATACAATGAAATGTTCTTCTGTCTGCATTCTTTTGTGTGTTGTTCTCATAGTATCCGCTCTTTCGTTACCGGGGAAGTTACGGGTCGCTTCATTTGGTATCAGAGCTTTGGTTTACAAAGCTCAGAGAACAAGACACGTTGGAACCATACGAAAGAATTCGTCAAAGATTGGATTAGTAATATCCAATAAGAATGACTCGTTAGAGATAGGATCAGTAGTATCTTAGAACGAGTGTGAAGAGTATATTTTTGTTTTGAAAATTTAAATCAATTATTCATATTTTATTATTTATTTTATATTGATTTGGACAATCCAGTATATAAAGATTTTGCATATACGTCTGATCCTCATGTATTTGAAGTTTTAATATACTGGATAGGTATAGAATCACACTGTAGACGCCCGGGAATGTGTAAAGACTAGTAAATTCCCGCTCTTTGGATCGACCATAAACCACACAAGTCTGACCTAAAAGGTTGGAAATCTACGAATACTTTAACTTTGGGAATACAACACATTAGAACAATTACAACAAACTTTTATTACATTATAGTAATGTTGCATCAGAGTACAGAATATCAGAGTACATCGATTCAAAATACAGCGGAAGATAAATTACAATATTATAATACATTGCAGCGGGAACAATAAAATAGATACAACGGAAGACAACTATGCTCTGGATACAACTTTAAGCTTCAATCCAGAATCCTGCTCGAGGTAAGAACCTGTAGACAAACTACTCGACTGCCCGTGTGGAAAAGAGGGCACCCGAGTTTGCAAATGTGGAAACAAACAAAGGGTCAGTCATGGGACTAGTGTGAGAATTCTTAACTAATTTCACTAATAACGATAAGACAAATCCAAGGACCACGCCGCTAACGCAGAACTGATTTACTCCAATGGATTGTCGTTCACAAATTAAGTAAATCATTAAACAACGCAATGCTTTTTGGAAAAATGAAACCATCATAAGACCAAAGTGCCATCACACAATGCAACGCAAACCGGAGGATAGAGTTTTACCTTATAATGGTCAAAAATGCTTGATACGATAAAACGAATTTGATATTATTATTAGTGTGTATATGTTTCAAAAGCATTTCACAGTAAATGTATCAATCCTAGGACACACAGATATCATAATACTATGCTTCCATACTAGTAATACAATCAAAACCGCATGAGGTCGTATTGGAAATTGGGTTTCCATCATGAGTCAAGGCTAGGGAGGAGCTCCTTACCGATTCGAGACACTCTAGCTAATGTCTCAGGACCCCCGCAGTGAACCCTTGGATAGCTACAGGGCCGGTCCACCATACGAGTTGCGGATTAGTTATTCTTGAACACACGTTTCCCGGTCATATAGGACCTATCATCCGAGGCGCCTCATTCCATCATCCACATAAGTAAAATGTCTGGCCGTGTTAATGCCCAATCACCACTTCTAGCTAGAAAGAAACATGCTTCTCTCCCTGCGTTCCCTTCTCCCGTTTTAGACTCCGTCGGTGTGTGAGGCTCTCGAAGTCATGCTATACACAAAGCTATGCCTAAACAGGCTATGCTTTGATCATCCCATAAGGCCTGCTTTTCAACAAAGCCTTGATCGTATGCATCTTAGCATGCCACATCGTCACTCCATATCGCACTACCAATCCTTTGCCGAAATATATGAAAGGGTGTTAAGCAAGAGAATAAATTCTCCGCCACCAAACATCCATACATTCGATAGAAGATTAATAACATGATATTTAATGGAGTACGATGTCAGACACACAATCCATTTATTAGCTTATGCTCTGGGTCTGAGCGAAAACCAAACCCGTGAAATCAACACGTACGTTTGAGCAATGACCACGACCCTTGAATTGGGAGCAAGTCAAATCAGGGCCCCGATTGTTGTCCATTCGAGGGAAGATTTACGGTCTTCATACGCCATCTTCATACTTCAATTAACGTCGTTTGATTATTTGGAATGAGAGAACTCGTACTTTCTAAATAATCCTCGTATATGTATATTTTAAAATCCTTCGTATTTGCTGATATCATTTTATAATGATTACTTCCTATTTTAATTATTTTAATTAATTAAATTTTTATATAACGACGCCTTAAGTCAATCGGCGACTATGGCGCTGCATTCAACCAACTTTGATTTTTACATTTCTCAGAATCTAACCGTTGGATCTTAACGCCATATATATCGTTGGAAAGATTTTTCCAAGACGCTCCTAATGGTTTCAGTTTCAAGAAAATCCGACCGTCGGATCTTCTTATATAGTCATTTAAAGGTACGATTTCAATATGCGAACTACCGCGCTCCATTCGTTAATTTTAATTATATATATATATATATAATCGTGTAATCGTGATAACGTCGTTTGATTTAAACAATGCTCTAAACAACTACCGATCCTCATTAAATTTTAATTCATTTGAAAATGAAGATAATATTACAGCATCCTAAATTCATTCTTTACTTACATTAAAAATGTGAATTCAATTCTTTTCATTTACATACAAAAATGTAAATTTAATTCCTATGTAAATTCCTATCTTCTATTTACGTGTAAAAATGTAAATTTTGATACATTGCAAAATCCTACCTTTAAATACATATAAAAATGTAAATTGAATTCCTATGTACATTCTCATCTTAATTACATAATAAAAATGCAACTTATATTTGCAGTGTGAATCCTATTCTAAATTTACATATAAAAATGTAAATTTAATTACCATGCAAATTCTACTTCTTATTTACATTATAAAAATATGATTTTTGATTACAATGCAAACTCTACTCCTAATTTACATTATAAAAATATGATTTTTAATTACAATGCAAACTCCACTCCTAATTTACATTATTAAAATATGATTTTTAATTACAATGCAAACTCTACTCCTAATTTACATTATAAAAATATGATTTTTATTTACAATGCAAACTCTACTCGTAATTTACATTATAAAAATATGATTTTTAATTACAATGCAAACTCTACTCCTTATTTACATTATAAAAATATGATTTTTAATTACAATGCAAACTCTACTCCTTATTTACATTATAAAAATATGATTTTTAATTACAATGCAAACTCTACTCCAAATTTACATTCAAAAAATTTGATTTTTAATTGCAATGCAAACTCGACTTCTTATTTACATTGTAAAAATATGATTTTTAATTACAACGCAAACTCTACTTCTTATTTACATTGTAAAAATATGATTTTTAATTACAATGCAAACTCTACTTCTTATTTACATTGTAAAAATATGATTTTTATCATACGACGCAAACTTCCATTCTAATTACATAAGAAAATGTAGTTTTTATCCTATGGGGTAAATTCACATTCCAGTTACATAGAGAAATGTAATTTTTATCATACGGTGCAAATTCACATTTCAATTACATAGGAAAAATGTAATTTTTATCATACGGTGTAAATTCACATTTCAATTACATAGAAAAATGTAATTTTTATCATATGGTGTAAATACTCATTTCAATTACATAGAAAAATGTAATTTTTATCATACGGTGTAAATTCACATTTCAATTACATAGAAAAATGTAATTTTTATCATACGGTGTAAATTCACATTGCAATTTCATAGGAAAATGTAATTTTTATCATTCGGTGTAAATTCACATTTCAATTACATAGGAAAAATGTAATTTTTATCATATGGTGTAAATTCACATTTCAATTACATAGGAAAATTTAATTTTTATCATACGGTGTAAATTCACATTTCAATTACATTGGAAAATATAATTTTTATCATACGGTGTAAATTCACATTTCAATTATATAGAAAAATGTAATTTTTATTATACGGTGTAAATTCACATTTCAATTACATAGGAAAATGTAATTTTTATCATAGGTGTAAATTCACATTTCAATTACATAGAAAAATGTAATTTTTATCATACGGTGTAAATTCACATTTTAATTACGTAGGAAAATGTAATTTTTATCATACAGTGTAAATTCACATTTAAATTACACAAAAAAATGTAATTTTTATCATACGCCATATTCCACTTTTTATTTATAATAAAAAGATTTGATCTTTTCATACCGCTAACAATTTCATTTCATATTTGCACATAAAAAAAAACCATGTGATTCGAACTTGCAATTTGATATCATAAAATAAATACAACCTGATGAGAATTATTGGATCTATACAGATCCGTATACACAACCACAGATCTAAAGCAAACATGACCAATCAAACAAAACAACATCAATAATTTTATCATGTCATAGATCTAATATATCCGCTATTCAACGGAATTAGATTTAATTATTTGAAATAGAGTCTCACCTTGATTAAAGCGGAATGAAAAATCCAAATAAATTCAGAAAATGGTCGCACTTGATTTCAGCAACCTCTGTTTGTTGTCACGGTCTCGCAAAATCTGAAAATTTTCAGTTTGGAGTTCGTATGAGTTAATTATCAATTTTTTAGTAAAATCTACTTTTAACAACTTTAGTTGCCACAGCCAAAAGCGTGGCAAATTCTGAAATGAATTTCATACCTTAAATGTTCAAAACTTTGATTTTGATTTTTTAGAGCTACAGGCCACGGTTTGCAGAACGGTTTGTTAGAGGTTGGAGTGCTAGGAGAGGGGGAACTTCGGCCAGAGGGGGGTGGGGTGCGGTTTGCCGAGGAGGGGGAGGCCGAACGGCGGCGGCTTTCGGTGGATGGTGCGGCAGCTACGGTTGATGAGAGGTGGTGATTTGGGTATGGAATCTAAGAGCTCGGAATTCTCTTCGAAACGTGTATTTGTATGAAGATTTTCGTTGAGAAACGAGGGAGAAATCAAAGAATGAAAATTTGAAGTGTAATGGGTTTTGTGCGGCTGAAATCATCGACGGGGAAGAAGAAGGTACGCTATTTATAATATAATATTAGGTTTATCTAATTATTATTTAATTCTTAATTACCCAATAAAGGCCCGTTTAGTAACTTTCACCAATTTTAGCCCAACGACTGTCGTTCTTACCTATTAACCCCCATTCTGAACTCATCTGGCTATGTCTCGCATGCCCAAATGATCGTCTTGGCCTCCGTTTCTCAATTTTAAATTATAAATCATTTATTTTAATTTAACCATACAAATAAATTTACCGGGGCTACAAATTAACTCAGAAATGGCTTTCTTATGACGATACGGTCCTAACAAAATTTATTTCGTCAAATTCTGAGACTGTTTAAAAAATGGCTATTTTTCAGACAATTAATTTTGACCGAAATTGACAAAACACAGTTTCTTTTGCCACGCTCACATAGCTTCAAAAATCATGAAATTTGAAACCTAGCAATAATTTTGCATCTCGGATCCAACAAAAGTGGTTTCGTCGAATTCCGAGGTCGAATGCAAAATGTCTATTTTCAAGGGCGATATATTCTTTATAGCGACCTTTCTGAAAATTCATTTGGCCATAACTTTTGATTCCCGCTATGAAACTTCGATTTTTCAGATTCGTTAGAAAGATATTCATTAACAGATTTAAATATTTTTTGTTTCACCAAAATCCGGTTTATTCTGCATCCTGTGTGGTCATTCAAAGTTCAGGTTTGACTTTTCCAACTACCGTCCTTTTTCTAATTCCTTTTGTAATTAAATTAAATATATTCGCATTAAATTCAATCAAAATAAATTTCTAGTCATTTTTATTTAAAATAATTCATTTCAATAATTTAAACACCTTTAAAATCTGTAAACTGAAAATTTTAAATTGGCCCCAAATTCCGGGTTGTTACAGAATGATTCTAATGATGGGTACCCATCATCAGTGTTGTGTTCGAGTTTCGAAGGTGGGATTTCTATATATTTCCAGTTGACTGGTGTGAGAAACAAAATTAGTTAGGGCTTATTGCTGTGATTTGGCATCAAAAATATGATTTTTGACTATATATCAAAGTTATGAATTTGAAACGATAACCCACTAATTGATTGATGGTTGTGTTGTTTGATTATTGTTTGATTAATTAAATTTGAACCATATAGCCAAATTGAACTGAAAATTGAACTGTATTGAAAAATGATCGCAGTTGCATACGTAAACATGTACTTACATTGAACAGGTCATAGCAAGGAGCCTAGAGCAGAAGAATAAAATTGTTTGCCCGACAAATAGGTACATGTTTACCATAATTTGCTGTTTTGTTTGGGTGATGATGATTTTATGAGCCGATTGGCTAGCCGCTTGGCTTTTTCGTTTTCTTTTGGATTGAAGAAGGCCATGGGAGGCTATATGAAATATCCCGAAGTCCCTGGTGCAGGCGAGGTTATGGCGAAATTTTTCGAAAATTTAGGGTGTTAGCAATTTTTTTAGAAACAACTAGAAAAGTTCTTAGAAACTGAAAAGCTGAAGAACTTAAGCCGTAAGGAAAATAATGAAAGTTGAGCTGATTAGTTAAACAACTTCCGGCTTCGTTCCTTTTCGGGGACGAAAAGTTTTAAGTGGGGGAGATTGTAACGACCCGGAAATCCGAGCCAATTTAAAATTTTTATTTTGGAAATTTTATTGAATTTTGAATATCTAAAATGAATTATTTTAAGTAATGTCGACGAGAAATTTATTTTGAATAGAATTAGAAAGTATATATTTATATACTTCGTCATTAGAATATAAATATTTATTTATATATATAAAATGAATTGAAAATGGCGCGGTAGTTCGATAATTTGATTTCTAAATTCAAATGAATGTACCGGGTGCAAAATAAACCGGATTTTAGTGAAACCAAAAATATTTGAATCTAATACAGAATATATTTCCAATGAATCTGAAAAATTGAAATTTCATAGCGGGGATAAAAAGTTATGTCCAGTTGAAATTTCAGAATAGTCGCTATGGAATTCTGGCCATTGAAAATAGCCATTTTGCAAACGACCTCGGATTTCGACAAAACCACTTTTGTTGGATCCGCGATGTCTAGTTATTGCTAGGTTTCAAATATCGTAATTTTTTGAATCAATATGTGAGCGTGGCGAAGGAAAACGCGTTTGACCAGTTTCAGTTGATTTTAATCAACTGGAAAATGGCCATTTTTCAAACGGTCTCAGAATTTGATGAAATAAGTTTTGTTAGGACCGTATCGTCAATACGAAGCTAGAAAATATTTTTCGGGAATTTTTCTAGTTATTATGTGGCCCCAATAATTTAAAATGTACGTTCAAATTGAATACATACTGATTTATATTGTAAATTCAACAAAAACCTATTGTAACAGCCGAATTAGCTTACGATACATACCCCATTGTGTTCGGAATGGGGGTATTACCCTAGAGACGGCAGTCGTTGGGTCTCGTTTCGAGGTCAAACGAAAAGTCAACTTTAAGGAATTAAATATAATTTAAAATTGAAATAAATATACATCTCCCTCCCTTCGCCTTTCTCTCTCTTCCTCCTATACCTCACATTCAAAATCGATTTCAGATTAAAAAAAAACCAATCGAAGGCGCGCTCCCTCCAGTCGCCGTCGGAGGCCCTCAGCCCACCGCCGCCTGGACGGATCCGCCTCCCCGCGCCCCCTTCTCCTTCCTCTCCTCTTCCAATCGAACGTGAACCCGCTTCATCGCAGCACCCCTCGCAAGCTTCCTCGACGCGACGACCGCTGAACCCGCTAGACCTAGCTACGCCTCCTCAACCCGCCTGCGCCTCCTTCTGCCGTCGACGACCTCCGGCCTTCCCCCCCTCTTAATAAGAAAAAGACGCTGTAAGTCTTTTTAATTCATTTATTTATTTTCTTTTCTTTTTGTGCAGCTAATGTAGAGATTAAACCTTGTTTAATCTCAGTTTTTGAACTATAAATCCCTTGTTTAATTTCAGTTTTTCTAAATGAAGAGGACATGTTTTTTTACGAAAAAGAAAGGATTTTTCACATCGTAAAGGAACGATTTTTAACTTTGCAAAGATACGATGTTTAACTTGAAAAAGATTTCAGTTTTAATTAGAAAAAGTCTTCATTTTTTAACATGTAAAAATGAATTCTTTTAATTAGAGAAGGTTGATATTTTAAGTAAGAACAAGATTTGATTTTTATATGTGAATGGCAAGAATAAAGACACGATCTTTAGTTAAATAAAAATCCAATTTTTAACTGTATAAAAATATGATTTTTATATAATAGGATAATAAAAATATGAATTTTATACAATAGAGATAATAAAAATATGATTTTTATATAATAGGAATAATAAAAATATGATTTTTATATAATAGAGATAATAAAAATATGATTGTTATATAATAGAAATATTAAAAATATGGGTTCTATTAAGGTAGAAATATAAAAATATAATCTTTATATAGGTATGATTATAAAAATTCAATTTTTATATATGAAATAGAAATATAAAAATATAATTTTATATAGAATGAAGCGTTGTAAATATAAATGAAGTAGAAATAAAAATATGATTTTTATTTATTGAATGAAGCAATAAAAGTATAATTTTTATTTGAACAGCGTGAAAATAACTGGATTGGAATTTCAATCAAATCCAGACGATTCAGCAGTTCAACAGCAAAGCACGACGGAGTGGAACCTTCTGTGAGAACTTCTCACTTTAAATTTCCTTTTCTAGTTGAAATATATACTAGGATGCTGACGGTGCTTAGCAACACCCGACACCCGTCGTCCACAGACCATTGATGGCTTGTTTGTTTGATTACTGTGTTGTGAAATTTGATTGTGTGATGTTGAATGAAATAAAATATTTATATAGTTAAAAATATAATTTTTAACGTGTATATGAATGAAATAAATATTTATAAACAAATCGGATGATTTGTTTATATACATTGATTTGACTGATAATTGATTGGGACGATAAATTTTACACATCGCCCAACTGCACAAATAAATTTTGTGTTTGTTGATTTGAAACCCCACACGGGTATTGGAAGAGATTTGACGTACACTAATCCCGATTGTTTACTTGTATGTCAATCGATGGATTGACAGACTGTGTAAGCATTAATTATTTATATTTAATGCTTATACAGTTGTGTGGTGCACTCTGGATGATGGTTGATTATTTATCGTTGCTATTATATACATGTGTTGTAGATAATCAATATAATTAACATTATATGGTGATTGATTGGGCCTCATTTTATTTGGGAAAATAGAGAATAAAAATATATATATTCATGTGTTGAATAAAAGCCGTGTTGATTAGATTGACGCCATTTTGACGTGAACGATATTTATATCGATTATATTCGTTTTTAAAATGAGTATAGAAAAGGAAGTGATTTCAAAATCTGATATTTTGAAGTGATTTGAAATTCGAATTAAATTGAAGTGATTTGAAATTCGAGTTAAATTAAATAGATTTGAAATTCGAATTAAATTGAATAGCATTGAAATTCCAATTAAATTGAAATAGAATTGAAATCGATTTGAAATGAATTTAAAACGAATTTATATTAGAAAATTCAATTTTGATTTGAATTTGAGATGGAAGTTAAAATCGTTTTGAATTGAAATCAACGAAATATGTATAGTATATATAATATATATATAATGGTCTGAATAGAACGCGTTGCGCTGCGGCAGTTCGGAAATTTCGACCATTGACTTCGAATTGACGCTACGGGAGATCCGACCGTCGGATTCTCCTAGAACCGGAACCGTTTGGTTCGTATCGAAAAGAGATTTCTAACGAATATTAGAAACTAGAAATCTAATGATGGGATTTAGAATTATGTCCAAATCAAATTTGGAAAAAGTCGTTGTAGGTGCAGTTCGATGACCGTTGATGGAAATCGACTGTACGGGCCTTGATAAAATTACTAAAAATAGTAATAATTTGTGTAAAATCATAAGAAATGATTTGTGAAAAATTGGGATGAAAATTTCCATATTTGAAAAGATAAAAATAGATTTTTGTCGAACTAAACTAGTTTTGTACTAGAATTATAATTCATTTATTTTTGAAATAAATAAAGTGGGTTTGAAATGGTTTTGAAAATAACCTGAATTTCCAATTTATAAAGTGGAAATGGATTTGAATCGAAATTGTCTTTGGAATATTTTGATGTTGGATTTCGTGATTATACAGATATTGTTATGGGAATTTGAAAGATATATTTATATCGTTATTTCCAATACGATATTTGTTGGTCGTAGACTTTGATATTGAATATAAGACGATATATTTTCTATTCAGAGACTTGTATTTAATATCAAATATGATTTGGGTTTGTCATGAATGGTGTCTTCATTAACATTGTTCTTAAACCCAGTTGAGAAAAAGATTAAATCTTTTTTTATTTGGATTTAATGAAGTATACCAATTAAATAATATTCAATTGGAATTGAATTTGAATTGATTTTTGGGTTTATCGTGAACAGTGTTTTAAATAACACTTGTTCTTTAATCCGTTAATTAATGGAATGTGATTTTGGGTTATCGTGAACAGTATCTTAAATAATACTGTTCTTAGACCCAAAGGAGTTAAGAAAATCAGAAACAAACTGGAGATTAGTTAAGTTGAATGGTTTCTTGGGTATTGATCTGATGTTTGTTTCGGCCTTCGGGGTTAATACTTAGGGAATTGCTCACTTGCTAATTGACGGTTAGGGACTGGTTGAAATGTGATGAGATTTTGGGGTTTATCGTGAACCGTGTTTTAAATGACATCGGTTCTTTAACCCAGTTAAAGACTAAGACTAAGTGGAGTTTTAATGAATCTTTAATTAGATTGAAAAGATCGGGAATGGAGTATCACCAGTTTTGCTCCAGGCGATAGTTAAATCTTTAATTAGATTTGAACGTGAAATAGTAATTGAATTTACCGATAACACCGTGGTGTTAGATATGAAGTATGGCTAGTTTTACTTCATGGTATGAATAGGTTGGGATTGGGAAATTAAAACAAATGATTACTTCGGTAAGATTCGTTAATCCCAACTAGTTTGAAGTGATATTCAAAGGAAGATTAAAGAATAAATTTAAAAGAATTTATCTTTGATAAAATTAATGGGATACTTTCCCTAAGAATGGGAAATTTAGAAACTAACAGTATGTTAGCTAAGTAGAACGGTTTCCTGGGTATTGATCTGATGTTGGTTTCGGCCTTCGGGGTTAATATTTGGGGGATTATTCTCTTGTTAATTTACGGTTAGTGACTGATGAATTGGAATGAGGCGTATGTTGTGTTTGTGTAACACTTGTTTATTATATATGCGAGTTATTCAGAAAGACCGGGTTTATCCCATTCTGAATAACTGATTCGACGATTAGTCGAAGATGAAGACGATTGTTGAATACCGGAGGTCTTCACGTCGTTTGGATAATTACTGATGATCTTGATTGGGTCGTACACCCAAGAGGAGAGAATCAATTAGTGGTCGTCCAGACGTACTTGGAGATCGATGGATATGCGGGGTACTAGGTGCCTCCGGTTTCGTTCAGACCCAGAACGAACTAGTAAATGGACTGTGTGTCTGACATTGGATATCATTCTGTGTGACTGATATCGGTTGCATAGAGTGGTTTGCCTATGTGGCATTCTAAGATGAAAATGATCAAGGCTTTTGTTGAAAAGCAGAGTCTTATGGTTGATGATCAAAGCACAGCCTGTATGGCACAGCTTTGTGTAGCGTTGATTCGCGAGCCTCACACCCCGGTTGTGAACCAGAAACGGGAGAGGACCTCAGGGGGGACATGCGTTTCTTTCTAGTTAGAAGTGGTGTAACACCTCGTGTATTCTATAACTGTGGGATTAACAAATTAAAGTATAATTAATTTGAAATCAAAGAACTAAGGGAAACGGGATACGCCATTGCGTTCGTCTCGGAAAAATACGCGAAATAGAGTCCGAGTTTTCGAAAAACGGAGTCCGTATGAAGAAGATATGGCCTTCGGAAGTTTCTGAATTAAGTTTAAAATTCGAACAGAATAAAACAGTTTAAAAATTAAAACCGGGCCCAATTGGCCAAGGCGGGAAAACTCCCGCCTAAGACACGCAGGTCGACTGGGCTGTCGACCTGGTCTAACCAGGTCGACAGGGCTGTCGACAGGGCTGTCGACAGGGCTGTCGACCTGGTCCAGACCCAGGTCGAACCCAATCCACCCTGGCTGGCCTATTCTATGTTGGTCGATTTTCTGTGGTCTGCTTTGTCATTAGGGCTAGGTGGCAGGCTCTAATTGGTCCCTCTTGCGAATGAATGGCTACGATCAATCCAAGCAACATCGATGGTCCTAATCAGTTCATAAACTCTATAAAAATGACCCTAGACTCTACCTAGGTTTCCTACACAATTCTCTAGCCTCCATTGCTCTCTTCTTCTAATTAAAAATAAAAATGGCGTCTCTGCTCTGCTGGAATTAAAACTAGAAGATAATCAACATCAGCCTAAGCAACTCAATTCAAACTAGAGATCAAAGTTTCTGCAAAGATTCTACAACAAGTTAAAGTTCTTTCTTTAATCCAATCAAGGCAAGTACAGTTATTTTCCGCTATAAACGTTAATAATAATTTTGATATGTTTTTGATTCTGAATCTGAGATTGTATATATATTTTCTTTTGTCAGATCTGTTTTTCTGTATCCCTTTTCCTCTTTTCTGTTTTTATAAACCGGCTACCACGAGCCTGTGCCTAATCTCATAAGAGATGAACGTATGAACGCAAATTTTGGGATGAACGATGCGAAATTTGACAAGACTAAATTGAATGTATGACTTTAGGTCTGAGGCATAAAATATATTGGACATATGCATAAATTTGACTATGAACATATAATTTATGCATGTTGTATGCATAGCTATGTTGTAATTTAGAACTGTAATTAATGAGCATATGTTGTAAACATAGATTTGGATCTATTCATATTCTATGATAGAAGAAAAGAGGAACCATTGTAAGATTACATATGATTTGAGACTTTGGACAAAATGCATATAAAAGTCAAGATCTGATTTTTAGAAGATATGATTTAAAGATTTATATTGTTGGGTATAGTTTGCATAATGATTCATGACATGAAAAGAAGAAGGATATGGAAAGTTAGGTGTAAAGATTTACATTAATTAGGATATCTATTATTTAGATTACACCTAAATAGGGATTTTTGGATATATGGCATGCATTGAAATTAATGGTTATATTTGGTATAATTTATATGTGAATATGCTGTAAGATGTTAGTTTAACAAAAATTGGAACATATGTTATATGGCAAATTATGTCCATATTCTGTGCTATGTAACTTTATGCAAACATGGAGTATATGTTGTGAATCATGACAATTATGTATGCATATGAATTTAGGCCAATTTATGATTGGGCAAGGCATGTAAATAGAACTTTTAGAAATATTAAATTTGCTAAATCTGCTAATTTGTCTAGTTGCCTAAACTACTAGTTTTGTTATATTGCCTAGACTGCTAATTAGATTGAAATGCCTAATCTGTTAAATTTGTCGGTTGAAATGCCTAACCTGTTATATGCCAAAATCTGCTAAGTTGCTAAATCTGTTAAATCCATTATGTCATATAAAATCTGTTATCTGCTATGTTGATATAATCATCCTGTGATTGATATAATCTGAATTGGCATATATATATTGGGCACGCGCATAAACGGTAAATTATTAATTATTTGGCCGCAAAGATAAACATGGCTAACTCGAGGTTAGAATGAGTTTGCGGCGTAAATCTGCCCGGAACCGCCCGGCACATCCAGTGGCCGCAAACAATAGGTTCTAATGTGAGAAGTTAGTCATAACATGCGTAAGACACGAGGTTAGGTCTGGCTTGTGGCAGAAGTCTGCCCGGAACCGTCCGGCATATCCAGCGGCCACAAGCTACCGACCTAATGTGAGAGGTCTGTGCATTAATAATTAATTAATGCAAATCTAAGATAAGAATGACGTCTAAAACGTATTGGGGAAAAATAGGGTTAAACCAAAGGGATTAATAAATGTAGTAAAACCCGTCCATGAATTTGTAGGCCCAATACAAAGTTAGACAAATCTGAAAAATCTGTACATCTGACCCGTTAGTCTGAAAACTTGTTAACTTAATTTGTGAATTAGTAAATCTGAACTCTGTATGTCTGAACTTGTAAACAAGTTAATCTGAAATCTGTTAGTCTGGGGACACAAGGTTAGGAGGGGAATTACTTGTGTCATCTGTTGTTTGGGACCCATATTAGTCAGTAACCCTTTCTGGTATCAAAACTTTGACCCAACAGTAGGTAGGGTCCGGGCACGCTTACTGAACTAATTATAAGTGGTTCATTCTGATAATGGCGAGGGGTGTTGATGGTGCGTTCCAACCGGGTCATGTGCGTGCATGGATCCCGGTCTGCCTCTGAGGATGTAAGACGCCGTGACATCTGTAAATAGGTCTGTGCCAATTGGTTGTCACTTTAGGGAGTGATACACCCTACTGTGGGGCCGACACAGGATATTTATGTATTAGGGAGCCGATCGCTTGGGGTAGGGTTTTAGGGTACGCTTAGTTCTGTCTGTTTCTGTTGGTACCGTCTGTTTCTGTTGGGTGGTAACACCTGTCTGTTTCTGTGTGGTACCGTCTGTTCGGGTGGTAAAGGCCCATTACTAGTGTACACCTAATTCCACATTCTGTCTCCATAGGGATAAATCTGTTTCTTCTTCTGTCTGTTTCTGATCGGGTAGTAAAGGCCCATTATTAGCATTCTGTTTCTGTTAAAGTATTCTGTACCCGTTCCTGCTTCAATTTAGACATTAGGGTGACACCTAATTTTGCTATACTAGTATTAGTGCCGAGAAGTGTAAAACAATAGTTTATATCATTCTGTTTTTCTGTTATATCTGCTACACCTGTTATAGTTATCTCACATCCAGTTTTATGTTCATATCATATTATTATTATCTGTTCATATGCTGAAAGTCACTGGACTTGCCAAACTTTTTGTCTGACCCTTGTTGTTTCGCCTCCTTTCTTCCTTTTCCCCCCAGGTTATCCAAGGAGGGAAATACTTTAGCTTGATCCGGATTTCTCTTTGCTTGAAGTGCTTAAAGTATGGCTTGGCTCTGTATAGCTTCCGTTCCATGGGGATTATGATTTTAAACTATGCATTTTGAAGGCTTTTGTACAAGACTGATATTTTTTGTACTTGAATTCTGAAATTGAAAGGATGTAACCATATTAATTTCTGTTTCCGCTGTAATAAAGTTAAAATTTTTCAAGTACTGTTTTATCTGTCTTGTAAGTTTCTGTTCTGTTTACTAAAATGCTCCACCAAAGTTAAGGCATTCCCTTTGTGAGTGACCTTAACGGAGGTGGGGTGTTACACTTGGTATCAGAGCTGAAGGTTACCAGATTTGATAAAAAGTTTTAAAAACTATTTTCAAAAAGGATTTAAAAAGGAAGTATTTTCAAAAGTAAAGCTTATTTTGAAAAAAAACATGATCCCCAAGAGCCATATATCTTTCTTTCAGTCCTTTTTGTATTGAACCTTTCCTTTTTCGTTCCAGCATGTCTGAAGCATCTGAGATACCAGAGGGTGTTCATGTACCCGGTTGGTTTCGTCAATATCTTGAGGCTAGGACCGCCGCTGCAGGTCCAGCAAATGATCCCCCTCCTCCACCCCCTCCTCGTGCAATTGCTTTCTCAAAGATCTGTAGAGATTTTAGGGCCATGGGTGGGAAGGATTTCAAAGGAACTGAATCATTCGTAGAAGCAAGGAATTGGCTCAAAGAAACTGAGGATCTATTCGTTATCTTCGAGGTGGACGATAGGCAGAAGGTACAGTTGGCAGTATGGCTGCTCAAAGACGAAGCTTCCTACTGGTGGGAAGTCACTAACGCCGAGAGGCC
The DNA here is from genome assembly GCA_030737875.1 of Allium sativum. Lineage (NCBI taxonomy): Eukaryota > Viridiplantae > Streptophyta > Magnoliopsida > Asparagales > Amaryllidaceae > Allium > Allium sativum. The sequence goes on from CM060921.1 coordinate 45,505,886, forward strand.
GGTTGAGACATGGATGGATTTCAGAACAAGGTTTGAGACAAAATTCCTCTCGTAAGCTGAACGAAGTTTACAATTGGAAAAGTTCTTGTCTCTTAAGCAAGGAAGTATGACGGTCAAGGAATACGTCAACCAGTTCAACCAACTAGCAAGATTCAGATTGGATTTAGTCAACACTCAGCATAAAAAGGCTCTCCGCTTTGTTAAAGGATTGAATGAGCCACTGCACAGCCTAGCCATGACCCATGTACCCATGGGAGCAACTTACGAGAAATTGGTGGATATGGCACTACTGCACGAGGAAGACAAGGGCCCGAAAGAGACAAAGAAGGAAGAACCACAGAATAAGAAAGCGGGGCCAAAAAAGGAAACACAAAAGAAGGATGAGAAGTCTGAAGATAAGAAGGGGAAAAAGTGCTTTACTTGTGGGAGCTCAACTCATCTGAACAAGGATTGCAGAAAAAGGAAGGGCGCTTGCTTCAACTGTGGGGAGATGGGACACTTCACTAGGGACTGCCCGAAGAGACGAGGACAAGGAGGGCAGGCGAACACTCTTGAGGCTAGTGGCTAGGATAGAAATAGGAAAATTTCTATAGTAGGTTTAATTTCTTTATCTGATTATGGAGTTAAGACTTTTTCTGATTCTGGTATTTTGATTTTGAAATCGATACTCTGCACTTTAATACTAGTATTATTTCTGAATTCCGCTATAGACTCAGACCAATAAGGGTTATGGATCATCTGTTTGAGATTGGGGTTTGATGGATATCTGTGTTAGGCGTCAAGTATGACGCATACATTCTGAGTTTTCGTGGGGTATGATTTTTATCATGCTTAGCTTCCTAAGAATCATTAGGGAACCTGATCTGTACCAGTAGTCTGTAGATATCTAAATACTTTTTATAGGATTTCCAGTTTTGACATTGTCTAAAGAAGGTAATCCTCTGGGTGTCAATTTGATGTTGGTTTCGGTCTTTGGGGCCGATACTTAGGACCCATGTCTAATGGGAACCAAATTTTCGTTCTATCTGTACTCGCTTCCATCATTCGACTGTATCCTATCGATCGAATATTTGAACTTTAGGTAGAAACTAATGGGTGTAAACATGTGTTTGAGACATGTTATGTTTGATGGTTGCAAGTGGATGCAAGTGGTTGCTAGTGGTTGCCCGTGGATGCATATACACACACTAGGCACTAGATCGGCTCAAAAACACTCTCATACTGCATATGGATGGGTGAGCATTTTTCAATTCTTGTGGATGCCAAATGACTGATTCAGCACATGGATGTTGCATTTGAGTGAATGGTTGTGCACTCATATAGAAATAATACATATCATCAGAACTCTATTGCATACATGTTGGACTCATGGCACTGACATAATTCGCATTAAGGAGGTCAACTGAATCAGTAGACCGCCTGATCTTTGCATTAGATAAGGAACATATACACACACTTTTGCATACGTTCATACAACATTAGAAGTTTTCTAAGGACAATGGATGCTTGTGGATGATGGTTGAGTAGATGGTGATTGGATGGTAGGACACATTCTTCTTAACTTGAAGATTTCGGGGACGAAATCCTTTTAAGTGGGGGAGAATGTAACACCCCGTGTATTCTATAACTGTGGGATTAACAAATTAAAGTATAATTAATTTGAAATCAAAGAACTAAGGGAAACGGGATACGCCATTGCGTTCGTCTCGGAAAAATACGCGAAATAGAGTCCGAGTTTTCGAAAAACGGAGTCCGTATGAAGAAGATATGGCCTTCGGAAGTTTCTGAATTAAGTTTAAAATTCGAACAGAATAAAACAGTTTAAAAATTAAAACCGGGCCCAATTGGCCAAGGCGGGAAAACTCCCGCCTAAGACACCCAGGTCGACTGGGCTGTCGACCTGGTCTAACCAGGTCGACAGGGCTGTCGACAGGGCTGTCGACAGGGCTGTCGACCTGGTCCAGACCCAGGTCGAACCCAATCCACCCTGGCTGGCCTATTCTATGTTGGTCGATTTTTTGTGGTCTGCTTTGTCATTAGGGCTAGGTGGCAGGCTCTAATTGGTCCCTCTTGCGAATGAATGGCTACGATCAATCCAAGCAACATCGATGGTCCTAATCAGTTCATAAACTCTATAAAAATGACCCTAGACTCTACCTAGGTTTCCTACACAATTCTCTAGCCTCCATTGCTCTCTTCTTCTAATTAAAAATAAAAATGGCGTCTCTGCTCTGCTGGAATTAAAACTATAAGATAATCAACATCAGCCTAAGCAACTCAATTCAAACTAGAGATTAAAGTTTCTGCAAAGATTCTACAACAAGTTAAAGTTCTTTCTTTAATCCAATCAAGGCAAGTACTGTTATTTTCCGCTATAAACGTTAATAATAATTTTGATATGTTTTTATTCTGAATCTGAGATTGTATATATATTTTCTTCTGTCAGATCTGTTTTTCTGTATCCCTTTTCTTCTTTTCTGTTTTTATAGCCAGGCTACCACGAGCCTGTGCCTAATCTCATAAGAGATGAACGTATGAACGCAAATTTTGGGATGAACGATGCGAAATTTGACAAGACTAAATTGAATGTATGACTTTAGGTCTGAGGCATAAAATATATTGGACATATGCATAAATTTGACTATGAACATATAATTTATGCATGTTGTATGCATAGCTATGTTGTAATTTAGAACTGTAATTAATGAGCATATGTTGTAAACATAGATTTGGATCTATGCATATTCTATGATAGAAGAAAAGAGGAACCATTGTAAGATTACATATGATTTGAGACTTTGGACAAAATGCGTATAAAAGTCAAGATCTGATTTTTAGAAGATAAGATTTAAAGATTTATATTGTTGGGTATAGTTTGCATAATGATTCATGACATGAAAAGAAGAAGGATATGGAAAGTTAGGTGTAAAGATTTACATTAATTAGGATATCTATTATTTAGATTACACCTAAATAGGGATTTTTGGATATATGGCATGCATTGAAATTAATGGTTATATTTGGTATAATTTATATGTGAATCTGCTGTAAGATGTTAGTTTAACAAAAATTGGAACATATGTTATATGGCAAATTATGTCCATATTCTGTGCTATGTAACTTTATGCAAACATGGAGTATATGTTGTGAATCATGACAATTATGTAAACATATGAATTTAGCCCAATTTATGATTGGGCAAGGCATGTAAATAGAACTTTTAGAAATATTAAATTTGCTAAATCTGCTAATTTGTCTAGTTGCCTAAACTACTAGTTTTGTTATATTGCCTAGACTGCTAATTAGATTGAAATGCCTAATCTGTTAAATTTGTCGGTTGAAATGCCTAACCTGTTATATGCCAAAATCTGCTAAGTTGCTAAATCTGTTAAATCCGTTATGTCATATAAAATCTGTTATCTGCTATGTTGATATAATCATCCTATGATTGATATAATCATCCTATGATTGATATAATCTGAATTGGCATATATATATTGGGCATGCGCATAAACGGTAAATTATTAATTAATTGGCCGCAAAGATAAACATGGCTAACTCGAGGTTAGAATGAGTTTGCGGCGTAAATCTGCCCGGAACCGCTCGGCACATCCAGTGGCCGCAAACAATAGGTTCTAATGTGAGAAGTTAGTCATAACATGCGTAAGACACGAGGTTAGGTCTGGCTTGTGGCAGAAGTCTGCCCGGAACCGCCCGGCATATCCAGCGGCCACAAGCTACCGACCTAATGTGAGAGGTCTGTGCATTAATAATTAATTAATGCAAATCTAAGATAAGAATGACGTCTAAAACGTATTGGGGAAAAATAGGGTTAAACCAAAGGGATTAATAAATGTAGTAAAACCCGTCCATGAATTTGTAGGCCCAATACAAAGTTAGACAAATCTGAAAAATCTGTACATCTGACCCGTTAGTCTGAAAACTTGTTAACTTAATTTGTGAATTAGTAAATCTGAACTCTGTATGTCTGAACTTGTAAACAAGTTAATCTGAAATCTGTTAGTCTGGGGACACAAGGTTAGGAGGGGAATTACTTGTGTCATCTGTTGTTTGGGACCCATATTAGTCAGTAACCCTTTCTGGTATCAAAACTTTGACCCAACAGTAGGTAGGGTCCGGGCACGCTTACTGAACTAATTATAAGTGGTTCATTCTGATAATGGCGAGGGGTGTTGATGGTGCGTTCCAACCGGGTCATGTGCGTGCATGGATCCCGGTCTGCCTCTGAGGATGTAAGACGCCGTGACATCTGTAAATAGGTCTGTGCCAATTGGTTGTCACTTTAGGGAGTGATACACCCTACTGTGGGGCCGACACAGGATATTTATGTATTAGGGAGCCGATCGCTTGGGGTAGGGTTTTAGGGTACGCTTAGTTCTGTCTGTTTCTGTTGGTACCGTCTGTTTCTGTTGGGTGGTAACACCTGTCTGTTTCTGTGTGGTACCGTCTGTTCGGGTGGTAAAGGCCCATTACTAGTGTACACCTAATTCCACATTCTGTCTCCATAGGGATAAATCTGTTTCTTCTTCTGTCTGTTTCTGATCGGATAGTAAAGGCCCATTATTAGCATTCTGTTTCTGTTAAAGTATTCTGTACCCGTTCCTGCTTCAATTTAGACATTAGGGTGACACCTAATTCTGCTATACTAGTATTAGTGCCGAGAAGTGTAAAACAATAGTTTATATCATTCTGTTTTTCTGTTATATCTGCTACACCTGTTATAGTTATCTCACATCCAGTTTTATGTTCATATCATATTATTATTATCTGTTCATATGCTGAAAGTCATTGGACTTGCCAGACTTTTTGTCTGACCCTTGTTGTTTCGCCTCCTTTCTTCCGTTTCCCCCCAGGTTATCCAAGGAGGGAAATACTTTAGCTTGATCCGGATTTCTCTTTGCTTGAAGTGCTTAAAGTATGGCTTGGCTCTGTATAGCTTCCGTTCCATGGGGATTATGATTTTAAACTATGCATTTTGAAGGCTTTTTTTGTACAAGACTGATATTTTGTACTTGAATTCTGAAATTGAAAGGATGTAACCATATTAATTTCTGTTTCCGCTGTAATAAAGTTAAAATTTTTCAAGTACTGTTTTATCTGTCTTGTAAGTTTCTGTTCTGTTTACTAAAATGCTCCACCAAAGTTAAGGCATTCCCTTTGTGAGTGACCTTAACGGAGGTGGGGTGTTACAAGTGGCGTCAGTGGTTTTACACGCCCTGACGAGTTTGACTTATGTGGTTGTTGCTGTTGCGAGGTGCCTCGTTTATATGGGTTTTGGCCGATCCATTCTGGTCGGCAGACGGACCAAACTTACGCCCCAAAGGGCGGGTAAACGTAGTGTTCAGGCATTATAATCCACATCGTTGGACCGGCCCTAACGATCCAAGGGGCAGTTGCTGCTGTTCCTGAGACACGGGCTAGAGCGTCTCGAATCGGTAGAGGACTATCTTTTGCCTCGGTTCACAGACGGAAATCCAATTTCCAAATACGTGACATTTGTGGTTTTATTTGTAGAGCGTAGTATGGCGACATAGTGGGATGGGGCGCTTATGCCGTCTATGATTGATACTTATGATTTGAAGTTGTTTTATACACTATGCACTTATAATAGTATCAAATGATTTGTTTTAAACGTATCAAGCATTCTTGGTTATTATAAGGTAAAAACCCTATCCTCCGGCTTGCGTTGCATTGTGTGATGGGACCTGGGTCTTATAATAGCTTCATTTTTCTGTATTTAGCATTGCGCTATTGTTTTATGCACTGGTATTCTTGGGTGGAAACCCGTTCCATGTTATACAGCGTGGTCCCTTGATTTACCGAACTTTAAAATAAAGATTATTAACTGTTTTAGTTCTCACACCAGTCCCATGACTGACCTGGAGTTTATCGTTTTAACCTAAACTCTGGATGCCCTTATTTTGACACGGGCAGCTTGTTGTTTCGGTTTTGCAGATTTATATTCACCGGATCCTAGTTTATAGCTGGAATGATATCCGGAAAGCTTTGTATCTGTATATCTCCTTCAGTTGTGTATTGAATTATTTTCCGCTGCTATGTAATGTATTGTAATCTCTGATATTTTATAATGTGTAATATTTATTCATACTTTGTATATTCTTGTATTCTGATGGAATTGTTGTAATATACAATGAAATGTTCTTCTGTCTGTGTTCTTTTGTGTGTTGTTCTCATAGTATCCGCTCTATCCTTACCCGGGAAGTTACGGGTCGCTTCAGAACATGTCATAGCAAGGAGGCTAGAGAAGAAGAATAAAAAATAATCATATGTTAAAATATAATTTTATTATTTAAAAATGTAAACTTTAACAAGTTAGTGAAGTTAAAAAGAGTCAAATGTTATAATGTGATTTTGTTAGTTAAAAATGTAATCTTTAACATGTTAGTGAAGTTAAAAAGAGTCATATGTTAAAATATGATTTTGTTAGTTAAAAATGTAATCTTTAACATGTTAGTGAAGTTAAAAAGAGTCATATGTTAAAATATGATTTTGTTTGTTAAAAATGTAATATTTAACATGTTAATGAAAATAAAAGAATCATTTGTTGGAATATGTTTTGTTCATTAAAAATGTGTCTTTAACATGTTAGCAAAGTTATCAAAATAGTCATATGTTAAAATATGTTATTGTTATTTAAAAATATTGTCTTTAAACATGTTAATAAAAAATAAAATAAAAATATGTTGAAAAATATATTTTGTTCATTAAAAATATTGTCTTTAACATGTTAGTGGAGTATTAAAAAAGAATCACATATTTTGTTAATTAAAAATATTGTCTTTAATATGTTAGTGGATTATTAAAAAGGAGCAAATGTTAAAATATATTTTGTTCATTAAAAATATAGTTTTTAATATGTTAGTGGAGTATTAAAAAAAGAATCATATATTTTGTTCGCTAAAAATATTGTCTTTAACATGTTAGTGGAGTATTAAAATGGATCATATGTTAAAATATATTTTGTTCGTTAAAAATATTGTCTTTAACATGTTAGTGGAGTATTAAAAAAGAATCATGTATTTTGTTCATTAAAAATATTGTCTTTAACATGTTAATGGAGTATTAAAAAGGATCATATGTTAAAATATATTATGTTTGTTCAAAATATTGTCTTTAACATGTTAGTGGAGTATTGAAAAGAATCATATGTTAAAATATATTTTGTTCATTAAAAATATTATCTTTAACATGTTAGTGGAGTATTAAAAAAGAATCATATAATTTGTTCATTAAAAATATTGTTTTTAACATGTTAGTGGAGTATTAAAAAGGATCATGTGTTAAAATATATTTTGTTTATTAAAAGTATTGTCTTTAATATCTTAGTGGAGTATTAAAAAAAGAATAATATATTTTGTTCATTAAAAATATTGTCTTTAACATATTAATGGAGTATTAAAAAGGATCATTTGTTAAAATATATTTTGTTCATTAAAAATATTGTCTTTAACATGTTAGTGGAGTATTAAAGAGAATCATATGTTAAAATATATTTTGCTCGTTAAAAATATTGTCTTTAACATGTTAATGGAGTATTAAAAAGAATCCTGTGTTAAAATATATTTTGTTCATTAAAAATATTGTCTTTAACAAGTTAGTGGAGTATTAAAAAGGATCATATGTTAAAATATATTTTGTTCATTAAAAATATTGTCTTTAACATATTAGTGAAGTAATAGAAATAGTCATATGCTGAATTATGTTTTTGTTAGATAAAAACATCGTCTTTAACATGTTAGTGAAGTAATAAAAATAGACATGTCTTCAGTTACATTTTTGTTAGCTAAAAATGTCATCTTTAACATGTTAATGAAGTGATAAAATTAATCATATGTTGAATTGTATTTTTATTAGATAAAAATATCATCTTTATCATGTATGTGAAATGAATAAAATAGACATGTCTTGAATTACATTTTTATTAGATAAAAATGTCATCTTTAACATGTTAGTGGAAAATAAAAGAATCATATGTTGAATTACATTTTTGTTAGATAAAAATGTCATTTTAACATGTTAGTGAAGTGATAAAATAGACGTATGTTGAATTATATTTTTGTTAGATAAAAATATTGTTTTTAACATGTTAATGAAGTGAATTAAATAGTCATGTGTTGAAATGAATGTCTATGTGTATTAAAAATATTATTTTTAACATGTGTATGTGAAGCATATAAAATTTACATGTAATGAAATAAAAACGAATTATATATATATACATATACATATATAAATTAGAATAAAACAAATCGTGCGCGGTAGTTCCCATTTTGGAATCGTAACTTTAAACGATTATACCGAGAGATCCGACCGTCGAATTTTCCCGAAAAGGGAACTTTTGGGTTCGCTTTAGAAGATCTTTCTAATGATATTAAATTTGTTAAGATCCAACGGTTAGATTTCGAGAAATGTGTAATTCAAATCTGAATAAAAACAGCGCCAGTGTAACAACCCGAAAATCTGAGCCAATTTAAAAAATTTATTTTGGCAATTTTAGCGAATTTTGAATATTTAAAATGAATTATTTTAAATAGTAACGACGAGAAATTTATTTATAATAGAATTCGAACATATATATTTATTTGAATCGTCGTTAGAATATAAATAATTATTTATAATTATAAAAGGAATTGAAAATGGCGCGGTAGTTCGATAATTCGATTTCAAACTTCAATTGTATGTACCGGGTGCAAAATAAACCAGAATTTAGTAAAACCAGAAATATTAGAATCAAATTGAGAATATCTTTCCAACGAATCTGAATAATTGAAATTTTAGAGCGGGAATCAAAAGATATGTCCAGTTGAAAATTCAGAATAGTCGCTATGGAATTCTGACCCTTAAAAATGGAATTTTCCAAACGACCTCGGTTTTTGACGAAACCACTTTTGTTGGATCCACGATGTTAATTTATTGCTAGATTCCAATTTTCATAATTTTTCGAATCAATATGTGAGCGTGGTAAAGGAAAACGCGTTTGACCAGTTTCAGCTGATTTTAATCAAATGGAAAATGGCCATTTTTCAAACGGTCTCAGAATTCGACGAAATTAGTTTTGTTTGGACCGTATCGTCAATACGAAGCCAGAAAATATTTTCTGGATTTTTTCGAGTTAGTATGTGGGCCTGGTAAATTGAAATGCGCGTTCAAATTCAATATATAGAGTTATATATTGATTTTGACGAAAACTGATCAAATCAGCCTACGAAACATATCCCATTGTGTTCGGAATAGGGGTAAATAGCTAGGGACGACAGTCGGTGCGCTCAATTTCGAGTTCGAATTTTAAAGTAACCTTTTGGGAATTAAAATAATAATATATATATAAATTTTCAATTAAACAGCCCCTCCTTTCTCCTTAGCCAAGTCACCCCCCCCGTTTCAGTTCTTTGATCCAAATCAGAAAATGAAAAAGAAAAAAAACAAAACCCTAACTAAACCCGTCGCCCCCCTGACCTCCGACCGACGCACCTAGCTCCGCCCCTCCGACGAGCTGCTCGTCTCTCCAGCCTCCTCCCTCTCTCCTCCTCCATACACGAAGACCGAACCCGAGACCTAAAAACAGCCGCACTCCCTTTTTTCTGGCCACCGTCGCATCGAGTTCCGGGCCCCCCACCAGCGACCAGTCCACCGAGGCCCACCCCAGCGCCACCCACGTCCAGCCCCGACGAACTCCGGCAACCGAGAAAAAACCCAGTAAGCCTTAAAAATCTGAATTTATATGTTTTATAAATCCGATCTTACATGTTTTTCTGTTTTTATATATGTTTTCTTTATCTGATTTTATATGTTTTAAAACTGAAATTTTAGATTTAGAAAAGAAAATGAAATTCTATGATTTTTATTTACAAAAATATATGATTTTTACTTATATAGAGTATTAAAAATATGGGTTTTATATTTTTAGAATAATAAAAATATGATTTTCATTTAGTTAGAGTAATAAAAATATGAAGTTTATTTTTATCGTGAAATAGTGAGGTTAAATATATAATTTTTATAATATAGTGAGGTTAAAAATATATTTTTTATAATATAGGAAGGATGAAAATATAATTTTTATAGAGTAGAAATGTTAAAAATATAATTTTTATAGAGTAGAAATGTTAAAAATATAATTTTTATATTATATAGATAGTAAAGAATTGATCTTTATTATATGTACAACGATATAAAAATAGAATTTTTATCAATATAGAGTGATAATAAAATATGATTTTTATTTATTGAAATGAAGTAATAAAAAAGATAATTTTTATTGTGAACAGCGTGGAAGAACTGGATTGGAATTTCAAAGGAATCCAGACAGTTCAGCAGTTGAAAAGCAAAGCACGGCGGAGTGGAACCCTCTGTGAGAACTTCACACTTTAACTTTTCTTTTCTAGTTATATAAATATATACTAGGATGCAGAAGGTGTTTAGTAGCACCCGACACCATCGTCCACAGACCATGGACTTGTTTATTTGGTTGTGTAGTTGGTTAGATTATTTGATTTGAATTGAATTGTTTGGTGAAATGGAATGGATTGGATTGATATGTGTATGGCGTGGGCCATTATTAGTCTGGGGATAAGGCTAGGCCTTGTCCCGTTTCTAGTATCGTGCCGTTATGTCGCCGAAATTTTCTAAAATAAGTTAGAAAAATAAAGATATCATTTTATTTAATAAATGAACCGAATAGAATATTCATAGGTTGAATAAAATAATTTGGTCGTTAAAAATATAATTTTTAACGGGAACGTGAATAAATATTCAATTACAAACCGGACGGTTTGTTTATGTACACTGATTTGACTGATATTGATTGGGACGATAAATTTTACACATCGCCCAACTGCACAAATAAAAATCTGTGTTTGTTGATTTGAAACCCCACAAGGGTATTGGGATAATATATGATATACACTAATCCCAATAACTAGTTGTTTGTCTATCGATTGATTGACAGGCTGTTATAAGCGCTAGATATCTATATTTGATGCTTATACAGTGTAGTGCACTTTGGATGATGGTTGATTATGTATCGTTGCTATTATATACATGTGTTGTATGGAATCCATATAATTAACTTTGTATGGTAGTTGATTGGGCCTCATTCCAATTTAGAAAATAAAGAATATTATAAAATAAAGGTTCATGTGTTGACCGTACTCATCCGTTGAGATTAGTCATGTGTTGAACGAAATATTTTAACAATAAAATTTACATCTTTATCATTATAAAATAAAGGTTCATGTGTTGACCGTACTCATCCGTTGAGATTAGTCATGTGTTGAACGAAATATTTTAACAATAAAATTTACATCTTTATCATTATAAAATAAAGGTTCATGTGTTGACAGTACTCATCCGTTGAGATTAGTTATGTGTTGAACGAAATATTTTAACAATAAAATTTATATCTTTATCATTATAAAATAAAGGTTCATGTGTTGACAGTACTCATCCATTCAGATTAGTCATGTGTTGAACGAAATATTTTAAAAATAAGATTTACATCTTTATCATATATAAAATTAGAAACTAACTGGAAAATAAATAAGATGAGTGGTCTCCTGGATATTGATCTGATGTTGGTTTCGGCCTTCGGGGTTAATATTTAGGGAATCGTTCTCTTACTAGTGTACGGTTGGAGTCTGATTCGAAATCAAACGATAGATACCATAATTTTTATAAAATATATTAAATAACAAAAATAGTCACACGTGGACAAGACTCATTCGTTGAGATTAGTCATGTGTTGTCAAAAATATAGATTCATGTATTGAATAGGATAAATATTCATTTGTTGAATAGAATAACGGAATTATTGAAATATATAAAGTCGTGTTGATTAGAAATGTGCTATTTTGACGCGAACGATATTTATATCGATTATATTCGTTTTTATAATTGAATTGAATAGAAAACGAATTTGAATTGAATCGAATAGAAAACGAATTTGAATAGAATCGAATAGAAAACGAATTTGAATTGAATCGAATAGAAAACGAATTTGAATTGAATTGAATAGAAAACGAATTTGAATTGAATTTAATAGAAAACGAATTTGAATTGAATTGAATAGAAAACGAATTTGAAATAGAATTGAAATCGATTTGAATTTGAAATGAATGTTGAAATTGTTTTTGAAACAAATTTGAAACGATTTATAAAATTCGTTTAAAACGGGGAAATCGACGAAATATATATAATATATATATATATTATATATAATGGCCTGAATAGAACGCGCTGCGTCGCGGCAGTTCGTAAATTTCGACCATTGAATTCGAACGGACATTACGGGAGATCCGACCGTCGGATTCTCCTAAAACCGGAACCATTGGGTTCGTATCGAAAAGAGCTTTCTAACGAATATTAGAAATTTGAAATCTAACGGTTGGATTTGGAGATACGTCCAAATCAAATTTGGAAAAGGTCGTTGTAAGTGCAGTTCGATGGCCGTGGATGGAAATCGACTGTACGGGCCTTGATAAAATTATTAAAAATAGTAATAATTTTTGTAAAATCATAAGAAATGATTTGGAAAAAATTGGGATGAAAAACTCCACATTTGAAAAGATAAAAATAGATTTTTATCGAAATGAACTAGTTTTGAACTAAAATTAAAACCCATTTATTTTTAAATAAATAAATTGGATTTGAAATGGGTTTTAAATAACCAGAATTTCTAATATATATAATTGGAATTGAAATAGAATTGATTTATGGGTTTATCGTGAACGGTGTTTTAAATAACATTTGTTCTTTAACCCGATAATAAATAGAATGTGATTTGGGTTTATCGTGAACTGTGTTTTAAATGACATTAGTTCTTTAACCCAGCAAAGGGAGTTTTAATGAATCTGCAATTAGATTGAAATGTGAATTGATAATTTAAATTATCAAAATTGGAAATGAACGAGAATGGAGTATCAACAGTTTTGCTCCAAGCGATAGTTAAATCTTTATTTAGATTTGAACGTGAAATGGTAATTAAATTTACCGATAACACCATGGTGTTAGATATGGAGTATTACCAGTTTTGCTTCATGGGATGAATAGGTTGGGATTGGGAAATAAAATAAATAATTACTTCGGTGTGGTTCTCTAATCCCGACTAGTTTGGAAAACCAAAATTTGGTTTGAAATGATATCCAAAAGAAGACTAAAGGATAAATTTTAAAGAATTTATCTTTGATAAAATTAATGGGAACCTTTCCCTAAGAATATGAAATTTAGAAACTTGCTGTAGGTTAGTTAAGAAGAATGGTTTCCTGGGTATTGATCTGATGTTGGTTTCGGCCTTCGGGGTTAATATTTGGGGAATTGTTCTCTTGCTAATTTACGGTTAGTGACTGATGAATTGGAATGAGGCATATGTTGTGTTTGTGTAACATTTGTTTTTAATATACGCGGGTTGTTCGGAAAGGCCGGGTTTATACCCATTCTGAATAACCGATTCGACGATAAGACGAAGATGATGACGGTGGTCGAAGACCGGAAGTCTTCACATCGTTTGGATAATTACTGATGATCCTGATTGGGCTGTACACCCAAGAGGATGGAAATAGTTGGTGGTCGTCCAGACGTACTTGGAGATCGATGGATATGCGAGGAAAGTGCCTCCGGTTTCGTTCAGACCCAGAACGAACTTGTAAATGGACTGTGTGTCTGACATTGGATTTTATTCTGTGTTGATTGATCTCTATTAAATATACATCTGTTTGGTGGCGGAGAATTTATTCTTTTGCTTAACGCCCTTCTCTAAGACGTACGAGCTCAGAGGTTGTATATCGATGGACATCAGTCGCATGGCATGAATTTCCTGTGTGGCACGCCTAAGTGGCAATTGATCAAGGCTTCTGTTGAAAAGCAAAGTCTTGTGGTTGATGATTAAAGCATGGCCTACGTGGCAGCTTTGTGTATAACGTGAATTCATGAGCCTCACACCTCGGTATGAGTCAAAAACGGAATAGTGACTGCGGGGAGAGCACGACGTTTCTTTCTAGCTTTGGTGGTGTCAGTGACTTACCAGCCCTGACATTTATATACTTTTCACCTATGTTGTTGTTGAATGAGGAGCCTCGATTATAGGTCTGTAAGGACCGGGAAACGTGTGTTCAGGAATACTAATCCTCAAACGTAAGAGAGGACCGGCCCTGAAGATCCAAGGATTGCCCAGAGTGTGTAGTCCTGAGACATTTGCTAGAGTGACTCGAAAGCGGAGAGGAGCTTGCCCCTTGCCTCTACTCATGACGGAAATCCAATTTCCAATACGTGTATTTCGGTTTTATTTGTAGAGCCTAGTATGGAGACATGATAGATGGTACCCATGCCGCCTATGATTGATATTTATGATTGAAATGTTTTGACACTATACTTATAACAGTATCAAATGACTTGCTTTAAACGTACCAAGCATGTTTGGCTATTATAAGGGAAAACCCTATCCTCCGGCTTGCGTTGCATTGTGTGATGGGACCTGGTCTTATAATAGCTTCATTTTTCGAAAAAGCATTGCGTTGTTCATTCTACGCACTGGTATTCTTGGGAGGAAACCCGTTCCGTGTTATACGGCGTGGTCCCTTGAATTACTCTCTTTTAAAGTAAAGTTTTAAATAACTGTTTTAGTTCTCACACCAGTCACATGACTGACCTGGAGTTTATTGTTTTAACCTAAACTCTGGGTGCCCCTATTTTCGACACGGGCAGCTAGTAGTTTTGGTTTTGCAGATTTATATTCACATGATCCTGATTTACAGCTGGAACGATGCTCGGAATGCTCTGTATCCATGTATTACTTCTAGTTGTGTTTTGTATTATTTTTCCGCTGCTATGTAATATATTGTAATCTCTGATACTTATCGAAGGTATTTTATTCATTTATACTCTGTATATTCTGATGGAATTGTTGTAATTAACAATGAAATGTTCTTCCGTCTGCGTTCTATTTTGTCGTGTTCTCAAGGTAATCCGGGCTTTCCTTACCAGGGAAGTTATGGGCTATCACAGTTGGTATCAGAGCTTTGGTTTACAGAGCTCGAGAGCAAGACACATTAGAACCATACGAAAGAATTCATCAGATATTGTATTAGTAATATCCAATTAGAATTACTCGATAGAGATAGGATCAGTAGTATCCTAGAACGAGGGTGAAGAGTATATTTTTCAAATGAAAACAATTTTGTTTTGAAATTTAAATCGTTTTATACATATTTGAATATTTATTTATATTGAATTTGGACAATCCAATATATAAAGATTTTGCATATACGCGTCATGAACGTATATTCGAAGTTTCAATATACTGGATAGATATAGAATCACATTCTAGACACTCGGAGATGGTTCTGATGATTGATATATCATCATCAGAATTTGTGTTCGTGTTTCGTAGGTATGATATCTATATATTTCCATTAGACTGGTGTGAGAACCAAAACTTATATAGATAAATTTATTGTGTGATTTGGCATCAAAAACAAGAATTTTTGTATATATATATATCAAAGTTATGAATTTGAAACGTTAGTTCACTAATTGATTGATGTTTGAGTTGTTTGTTTATTTGTTTGATAATTTTGAACCATTAGCCAAATTGAACCAAATATTGAATTGTATTGAAAATTAGTTGCATTTGCTTGCATATACATGTACTTACATTGAACAGGTCATAGCAAGGAGGCAAGAGCAGAGAATAAAATTTGTTTGCCCGACAAATAGGTACATGTTTATCATAATTTACTGTTTTGTTTGGGTGATGATGATTTTATGAGCCGATTGGCTAGCCGCTTGGCTTTTTCTTTTTCTTTTTGACATCAGAGGGCCTATATGAAAATTTCGGGATTTTCCCGGAGCTCCCGGTGCAGGGGAGGTTATGGAGAAATTTTTCGAAAATTTAGGGTGTTAGCCAAATTTTTGAAAAATTTGAAAAGTTCTTAGAAACTGAAAAGTTGAAGAACTTAAGCCGTAATCAAAATACTGGAAGTTGAGTTGATTAGTGAACAACTTTCGACTTCGTTCCTTTTCGGGGACGAAAAGTTTTAGGTGGGGGAGATTGTAACAACCCGAAAATCTGAGCCAATTTAAATTTTTTATTTTGGCAATTTTAGCGAATTTTGAATATTTAAAATGAATTATTTTAAATAGTAACGACGAGAAATTTATTTTTAATAGAATTCGAACGTATATATTTGTTTGAATTGTCATTAGAATATAAATAATTATTTATAATTATAAAAGGAATTGAAAATGGCGTGGTAGTTCGATAATTCGATTTCAATCTTCAATTATATGTACCGGGTGCAAAATAAACCGGAATTTAGTGAAACCAAAAATATTAGAATCTAATTGGGAATATCTTTCCAACGAATCTGAATAATTGAAATTTTATAGCGGTAATCAAAAGATATGTCCAGTTGAAAATTCAGAATAGTCGCTATGGAATTCTGGCCCTAAAAAATGGAAATTTTGCAAACGACCTCGGTTTTCGACGAAACCACTTTTGTTGGATCCAGGATGTTAAGTTATTGCTAGATTCCAATTTTCAAAATTTTTCGAATCAATATGTGAGCGTGGTAAAGGAAAACGCGTTTGACTAGTTTTAGTTGATTTTTATCGACTGGAAAATGGCCATTTTTCAAACGGTCTCATAATTCGACGAAATTAGTTTTGTTAGGACCGTATCATCAATACGAAGCCAGAAAATATTTTCTGGAATTTTTCGAGTTAGTATGTGGGCCGGTAAATTGAAATGCGCGTTCAAATTCAATATATAGAGTTATATGTTGATTTTGACAAAAACTGATCGAATCAGCCTTCGAAACATATCCCATTGTGTTCGGAATAGGGGTAAATAGCTAGGGGCGACAGTCAGTGAGCTCAATTTCGAGTTCGAATTTTAAAGTAACCTTTTGGGAATTAAAATAATAAAATATATATAAATTTTCAATTAAACACCCCCTCCTTTCTCCTAATCCAAGTCAACCTCCCCCCCCCCCCCCCCGTTTCAGTTCTTCGATCCAAATCAGAAAATGAAAAATAAAAAAAATAAAACCCTAACTAAACCCGTCGCCCCCCTGACCTCCGACCGACGCACCTAGCTCCGCCCCTCCGACGAGCTGCTCCTCTCTCCAGCCTCCTCCCTCTCACCTCCTCCATACACGAAGACCGAACCCAAGACCTAAAAACAGCCGCTCTTCCTTTTTTCTAGCCACCGCCGCATCGAGTTCCGGGCCCCCCACCAGCGACTAGTCCACCGTGGCCCACCCTAGCGCCACCCACGTCCAGCCCCGATGAACTCCGGCAACCGAGAAAAAAACCCAGTAAGCCTTAAAAATCTGAATTTATATGTTTTATAAATCTGATCTTACATGTTTTTCTGTTTTTTTATATGTTTTCTTAATCTGATTTTATATTTTTTAAAACTGAAATTTTAGATTTAGAAAAGAAAATGAAATTCTTTGATTTTTATTTACAAAAATATATGATTTTTACTTATATAGAGTATTAAAAATATGGGTTTTATATTTTTAGAATAATAAAAATATGATTTTTATTTAGTTAGAGTAATAAAAATATGAACTTTATTTTTATCGTGAAATAGTGAGGTTAAAAATATAATTTTTATAATATAGTGAGGTTAAAAATATAATTTTTATAATATAGGAAGGATGAAAATATATTTTTTATAGAGTAGAAATGTTAAAAATATAATTTTTATGGAGTAGAAATGTTAAAAATATAATTTTTATATTATATAGATAGTAAAGATTTGATCTTTATTATATGTACAACGATATAAAAATAGAATTTTTATCAATATAGCGTGATAATAAAATATGATTTTTATTTATTGAAATGAAGTAATAAAAAAGATAATTTTTATTATGAATAGCGTGGAATAACTGAATTGGAATTTCAAAGGAATCCAGACAGTTCAGCAGTTGAAAAGCAAAGCACGGCGGTGTGGAACCCTCTGTGAGAACTTCTCACTTTAACTTTTCTTTTCTAGTTATATAAATACATACTAGGATGCAGACGGTGTTTAGTAGCACCCGATACCATCGTCCACAGACCATGGACTTGTTTGTTTGGTTGTGTAGTTGGTTAGATTATTTGATTTGAATTGTTTGGTGAAATGGAACGGATTGGATTGATATGTGTATGGCGTGGGTCATTATTAGATCGGGGATAAGGCTAGGCCTTGTCCCGTTTCTAGTATCGTTCCATTATACCGCCGAAATTTTCTAAAATAAGTTAGAAAAATAAAGATATCATTTTATTTAATAAATGAACCGAATAGAATATTCATAGGTTGAATAAAATAATTTGGTCATTAAAAATATAATTTTTAACGGGAATGTGAATAAATAAATATTCATTTACAAACCGGACGGTTTGTTTATGTACACCGATTTGACTGATATTGATTGGGACGATAAATTTTACACATCGCCCAACTGCACAAATAAAAATCTATGTTTGTTGATTTGAAACCCCACAAGGGTATTGGGATAATATATGACATACACTAATCCCAATAATTAGTTGTATGTCGATCGATTGATTGACAGGCTGTTATAAGCGCTAGATATCTATATTTGATGCTTATACAGTGTAGTGCACTTTGGATGATGGTTGATTATGTATCGTTGCTATTATATACATGTGTTGTATGGAATCCATATAATTAACTTTGTATGGTAATTGATTGGGCCTCATTCCAATTTAGAAAATAAAGAATATTATAAAATAAAGGTTCATGTGTTGACCGTACTCATCCGTTGAGATTAGTCATGTGTTGAACGAAATATTTTAACAATAAAATTTACATCTTTTTCATTATAAAATAAAGGTTCATGGGTTGACCGTACTCATCCGTTGAGATTAGTCATGTGTTGAACGAAATATTTTAAAAATAAAATTTACATCTTTATCATTATAAAATAAAGGTTCATGTGTTCATAGTACTCATCCGTTGAGATTAGTCATGTGTTGAACGAAATATTTTAACAATAAAATTTATATCTTTATCATTATAAAATAAAGGTTCATGTGTTGACAGTACTCATCTGTTGAGATTAGTCATGTGTTGAACGAAATATTTTAACAATAAGATTTACATCTTTATCATATATAAAATTAGAAACTAACTGGAAAATAGATAAGATGAGTGGTCTCCTGGATATTGATCTGATGTTGGTTTCGGCCTTCGGGGTTAATATTTAGGGAATCGTTCTCTTACTAGTGTACGGTTGGAGTCTGATTTGAAATCAAACGATAGATACCATAATTTTTATAAAATATATTAAATAACAAAAATAGACATACGTGGACAGTACTCATTCGTTGAGATTAGTCATGTGTTAACAAAAATATAGATTCATGTATTGAATAGGATAAATATTCATTTGTTGAATAGAATAACGGAATTATTGAAATATATAAAGCCGTGTTGATTAGAAATGTGCTATTTTGACACGAACGATATTTATATCGATTATATTCGTTTTTATAATTGAATTGAATAGAAAACGAATTTGAATTGAATCGAATAGAAAACGAATTTGAATAGAATCGAATAGAAAACGAATTTGAATTGAATCGAATAGAAAACGAATTTGAATTGAATTGAATAGAAAACGAATTTGAATTGAATTGAATAGAAAACGAATTTGATTTGAATTGAATAGAAAACGAATTTGAATTGAATAGAAAACGAATTTGAAATAGAATTGAAATCGATTTGAATTTGAAATGAATGTTGAAATTGTTTTTGAAACAAATTTGAAACGATTTATAAAATTCGTTTAAAAAGGGGAAATCGACGAAATATATATAATATATATATATATTATATATATATATATAATATATATATATTATATATATATATATATATAATGGCCTGAATAGAACGCGCTGCGTCGCGGCAGTTCGTAAATTTCGACCATTGAATTCGAACGGACATTACGGGAGATCCGACCGTCGGATTCTCCTAAATCCAGAACCGTTGGGTTCGTATCGAAAAGAGCTTTCTAACGAATATTAGAAATTTGAAATCTAATGGTTGGATTTGGAGATACATCCAAATCAAATTTGGAAAAGGTCATTGTAAGTGCAGTTCGATGGCCGATGATGGAAATCGACTGTACGTGCCTTGGTAAAATTATTAAAAATAGTAATAATTTGTGTAAAATCATAAGAAATGATTTGGGAAAAATTGGGATGAAAAACTCCACATTTGAAAAGATAAAAATAGATTTTTATCAAAATGAACTAGTTTTGAACTAAAATTAAAACCCATTTATTTTTAAATAAATAAATTGGATTTGAAATGGGTTTTAAATAACCAGAATTTCTAATATATATAATTGGAATTGAAATAGAATTGATTTATGGGTTTATCGTGAACGGTGTTTTAAATAACATTTGTTCTTTAACCCGATAATAAATAGAATGTGATTTGGGTTTATCGTGAACTGTGTTTTAAATGACATTAGTTCTTTAACCCAGCAAAGGGAGTTTTAATGAATCTGCAATTAGATTGAAATGTGAATTTATAATTTAAATTATCAAAATTGGCAAATGAGCGAGAATGGAGTATCACCAGTTTTGCTCCAAGCGATAGTTAAATCTTTAATTAGATTTGAACGTGAAATGGTAATTAATTTACCGATAACACCGTGGTGTTAGATATGGAGTATTACCAGTTTTGCTTCATGGGATGAATAGGTTGGGATTGGGAAATAAAATAAATAATTACTTCAGTGTGGTTCGCTAATCCCGACTAGTTTGGAAAACCAAAATTTGGTTTGAAATGATATCCAAAAGAAGATTAAAGGATAAATTTTAAAGAAATTATCTTTGATAAAATTAATGGGAACCTTTCCCTAAGAATATGAAATTTAGAAACTAGCTGTAGGTTAGTTAAGAAGAATGGTTTCCTGGGTATTGATCTGATGTTGGTTTCGGCCTTCGTGGTTAATATTTGGGGAATTTTTCTCTTGCTAATTTGCGGTTAGTGACTGATGAACTGGAATGAGGCGTATGTTGTGTTTGTATAACATTTTTTTTAATATACGCGGGTTGTTCGGAAAGGCCGGGTTTATAACCATTCTGAATAACCGATTCGACGATAAGTCGAAGATGATGACGGTGGTCGAAGACTGGAAGTCTTCACATCGTTTGGATAAATACTGATGATCCTGATTGGGATGTACACCCAAGAGGATGGAAATAGTTGGTGGTCATTCAGACGTACTTGGAGATCGATGGATATGCGAGGAAAGTGCCTCCGGTTTCGTTCTGGGTCATGTTTTAAACGTACCAAGCATGTTTGGCTATTATAAGGGAAAACCCTATACTCCGGCTTGTGTTGCATTGTGTGATGGGACCTGGGTCTTATAATAGCTTCATTTTTCAAAAAAGCATTGCTCTGTTTATTCTATGCACTTGTATTCTAGGGAGGAAACCCGTTCCGTGTTATACGGCATGGTCCCTTGAATTACTCTCTTTTAAAATAAAGTTTTAAATAACTGTTTTAGTTCTCACACTAGTCACATGACTGATCTGGAGTTTATTGTTTTAACCTAAACTCTGGGTGCCCCTATTTTCGACATGGGCAGTTAGTAGTTTTGGTTTTGCGGATTTATATTCACAGGATCCTGATTTACAGCTGGAACGATGCTCGGAAAGCTCTGTATCCGTGTATTACTTCTAGTTGTGTTTTGTATTATTTTTCTGCTGCTATGTAATTTATTGTAATCTATGATATTTATCGAAGGTATTTTATTCATTTATAATATGTATATTCTTGTATTATGATGGAATTGTTGTAATTAACAATGAAATGTTCTTCCGTATGCGTTCTATTTTGTCGTGTTCTCAAGGTAATCCGGGCTTTCCTTACCGGGGAAGTTACGGGCTATCACAGCCAGGGCCGCGTAATGACCTGAAACGTCGTTCGAATTAAATGGGCTATTTTTATACAAATAAAAATAATGATAAATCATTATAAAATATTATGAACGATATGGAAGGGAAATAAACCAATTTCCCTTGGTTTATAAAGTAATATGGACAGTTAGATTTATTTGACATTAATCTACAGAACTGAATTAAAACTAACTGAAGAAAAGAAATGATTTGAATTATATATATCCGAGGATTATTTGAAAAGGCTGAGTTAAATCTCATTTCAAATAATTATACGACGACTTAAAGTCGAAGACATTGAAGATGGTGGTTGAAGACCGGCTATCTTCACGTCGAATGGACGACTACTGATGCTCTGGATTGGTTAGCTCCCAGGAAAGGGTTAAAGTGGTAATTGTCCGGACTTACTTATTGAGTGTCCGGATATGCGAGGACCTCTCTCCCATATTGGATATATCGAACGAGGAATAAAGTGTCTCCGGTTTCGTTCAGACCCAGAACGGACTTGTAAATGGATGTGTGTCTGATATTTGATTTCATTCTATGTTGATTGATTTCTATTAAATATATATCTGTTTGCTGGCAGAGAATTTATTCTCTTGCTTAACACCCTTCTCTGAGACGTACGAGCTTAGAGGTTATATATTGATAGACATCAGTTACATGGCGTGGATTGTCAATGTGGCATGCTAAGATGCAAATGATCAAGGATTTTGTTGAAAAGGAGCCTTGTGGTTGATGATCAAAGCACAACTTTAATTAGCATAGCTTTGTGTATAGTGTTACTTCGCGAGCCTCACACCCAGGTATGAGTCAGAAACGGGATCGTGACTGCAGGGAGTGCATGCGTTTCTTTCTAGCTAGAAGTGGTGTCATGGTATGGATCCCAGACATTTTTACTTATGTGGATGATGGATTGCGAGGCCTTGGATATTGGTCGCTACTGGCCAGGTGATAGGTCCGATAGGACCTGGGAAACGTGTGTTCAGGAATAACTAATCCACTAAAGTATGTGTGGACCGGCCCTGAAGATCGAAGGGTACGCCAGCGTCCGAGCCTTGAGCATTTTCTAAAGTGTCTCGAATCAAGAGGAGCTATCCCTAGCCTCGACTCATGATGGAAACCTTATTTCCAATACGACATTACGGATTTGATTGTAAACCTATATATGGCGACATAGTATATGGTAGCTATGTCGTATAAGATTGATACATTTATATCGAAAAGTGTTTTAAACTGGCTAGACACTAGTAATAATATTAAATGATTTCGTTTTATACGTATCAAGCATATTTGGCTATTGTAAGGGAAAACTCTATCCTCCGGCTTGCGTTGCATTGTATGATAGGACCTAAGCCTAAAAATAGCTTCATTTTCCAAAAAGCATTGCATTGTTTAAAAGATTTACTTTATTTTATGCACTGGCAATCCAATGGAGTAAACCCATTCTGCATTAGTGGCATGGTCCTGTGATAAGCCTTATTGTCAAATAAGTTAAGTAATATTTCTCATACCAGTCCCATGACTGACTCGTAGTTTGTTTCACTTGCAAACTCGGGTGCCGCTATTTCCACATGGGAAGTCGAGTGGTTTGTTTTGCAGATATTTATTTATTGAGCAGGATTCTGGATTGAAGCTTAAAGCTGCGTCCAGAGCATTGATAGGGATCCATTGTGTTAGCTTATTGGTTCAGCTACATTATAAATTAATCTTCCGCTTTAGTACTATTTTTCGATGTACTTTGATATATGTTGTACTCTGATGTAACATTATTATGATGTTTATAAAAGTCTTCTGTTATTTGTTCTGATGTGTTATATGCCCAGAGTTAGCGTATCCGAGCTACGAACGGTCTGGGTCGATTTAGCGATCGATTAGGTCCTAGCGAAATACGTATCGTTACAGAATTTTTATTGGCAGATTGTGTAGAGGAAGTTGGATGGTTAGAACTTTGGTTCTATTTTATGTATAAAGGGAGGTAAGGATTGATGTTGATGATTTGGTGTTAGGCAATTGAACTGGGTGTATTGGTTTGAAGTGTTGGCATTTCAGGTAGTGCCGCATGATGCTGTGGAGTTTTTGTATGAGGTGGTCGGAGCGGGTGATGAAGTAGGGGCTACATTGGCAGTATGGATGAGTATAGGTTATAGTTATCGAAATTTGTAGTGTATTTGGTCTGTTTGTATGGTGATGGTGGCCCGATCGTTGAAAAGGTGTTGAGTTGCAGTAGAGATGTTTGTGAAGTGTGGTCTATGGTGAAGGAAGATCGCTTCACCGATGGTCCATGATTGGATAATGTTGGTTGTGTGCATGGGTAGTTTCCTGTCTGAACGAGATTGGGTTTGCATTATGGTTTAAGTCAAATACTGTGTGACTGGATTTTTATTAGGGAGCGACGCTGGCTTTGTATAAGTGGAGCAGCTTTGTATGAAGAAAGGGGAAGTGACGACTTGGTGGATGGAAAAGACAAGCGGGTTTTGCGGTTTGAGGTTAGTATGGTGATGGTTAGTAGGGACTAAGCGAAGTATGGTATTAGGTCGAGGGTGATGGATAAATTGTGGGTTTGTATGTGCTAGTGGTTTGTTTGAGCATGCAAGGCATGGTGTTTTGTATGATGCTGTAGATGGAAGTGGATGTTGTGAGGACAAGAGATAGTAGAAGTTTTGTTCTAATACAGAGGAAAAAGACGGAAGACGGATTTGTTGAGGTAGTTGCTGCATTTTGGTTTGGTTATAGTCAAAATATGAGAATTGTTTGGGTTGATGTTTGTAAGAAATATGAATTGGTGGAGGATGTTGAATGTTGGCATATGAAGTAGGAGAGTTTCTTGAACTTCTTGAGGTTGTGGAGTTTAGAATTAAGGAAAAAAAGCGGTGTAGGAGTTGTTTGGTGTGGCTTAATGATGAACTGCTTTAGTGGATGTGACTTGAGTGTGGTGTGGAGTTTGTATGCTGGTTTGGACTTAAAAGAGGAGGGGTTTTGAATTTGAATGACAGGAGTGTAACTGGTTCAGCAGTAAGTGCAAAAGTGAATAGCTTGAAGAGGTAGAAGGCAGTTGAATATTCTCAGCAGTGAAGACATCAGAGAAAATGTAGGTGATGTATTGTTGAAGTTCAATTTGGTGATGAGAGTTTGTATGGCAATATTATATGGTTGTGTGAAGGAAGTTGTTTGTGGAGAGACGGGGTTGTTGTGGTTTGAAGACAATTATTGGTTTTGCGACATGGTTTTGAAAGGAGGTGGTTATGTAATGCAGTAGTAAGGTTGAAGACTGGTTGGTGACTGTGTTTGAGTTGGTTGTGTGATAGAGAATGGATTTGTAAGGAAGTTTGTGGGTTTTTGTTTCGGTGAGTTGAGAGGAAACCGAGCATGGTTTGGTTTCAAGATTTGAATAGAAGATTGTAACAAAGAATGTAAAACCAAAAAATGAATGCAATGTAAATTTTATATCAAATGCTTGCAAATTATACGGGCAGTATGTGACAGAACTCAGAAAATACAATGCACAACTAAATCTACTAAACATTAACCGGAAATTGAAAAATTCACATAGTAATTAACAGTAAACACAAAATGAAAACTGCACACCACGCTATGAAAATGCAAACTGAACAGTACGAACAAAAAATGAAACATATTTTATTCTTTAAATAAACATTAACAAAAGAAACTGAACTTGTAACACCCCGCCTCCATTTATGTATCCACGAGCAATATAGCGATTTAATTAACATAAATTATGTGGTGCATGAACTTGCAATATAGCGATTTAATTAACATAAATCAGTGGTGCATGAACTTGCAATATGGTGATTTAACTAACATAAATTAGGGGCTTGTGTACTTGCATTGTAATAGCATTTAATTTTGACATAAATCCTAAACCTAAACATGAGTCATGGGTTTCAATCTATTCATGTAAACTTGCATTTAAAATATGAACCTAACTAAATTAGGTGTCACTTGTATTAGCATATAATTTTTATAACAACATATGCCTAAAACATATTTTTATTTAGGCACAACACTAAACATAAACTAGTCATTTCCATAAAGTCACTATATGTTCACAAAGATGCTTACTTTTGTCACTAATACAAAAGTATAGTTTAACTTGAATTATGAGGCCTATTCCAACATAAACTTATATGAATCATGTTACCCAAATGGATCCAACTACACTTGAAATGATCATAGGCATATATATACAAAGATCTAAATCATGTAGGCATAACAGTGAATTATGTTTACATAAGTCTCAACTTGGTTGTAACAAAATATATACAACTTCTTATTAACCACAACATATAAACGTCAATTTCCAACATGAATCGTATACTTGCAAGGGGTGTTACTTTTCATTGCAAATGTACAATTAATCCAATATCATGTTAATTATACTACAACACCCCAAATCCATTTATAATAAAATCAGAACAACATACAATTATGAACTAGCATCGTTACAATTAAAGTACGATTCCATTTTCATTTTACACAAATCAAGTCTCAATTTTTATTCATATCGGAATAGTACTCTACTTACAACGTATGAAGAATCTTGTATTCAGGATTCTGAATTCTGAATTTGGTGATGCTATCCTTTGAGGTTGACGTTGTTTTGATTTATTTGTTGTAGTTTTAAGCTTTGAATCAACTCTTAATCGTCTCTTAATTTGACGGCTACTCCTAGTCTCTCTTCAGCAACATGACTACTCCTTTTTTCTCTTTTTTTTGTGTGAATTAGGTTGTGAGAGCTATGTTGTTTATATAGAGTTGCAAGTTAATTTGAGCCGTCGATGAAGCAAAGGTTAATACAAGCCGTCCGTTCTAAAGAGAAGCCAATTATGTTCACAATTTAAGGGCTGTAAATTACTCCTATTTCAAATTATGTCATAATTACTTTCTTAATGTACATTATCAACATTTATTATTAAATTTGTATGCACATTAGATACATCCCCCCTTTACACATTTATTATTAAATTTGTATGCACATTAGATACATCTCCCCTTTACACATTTATTATTAAATTTGTATGCACATTAGATACATCTCCCCTTTACACATTTATTATTATTTTTGAATTAGCAACTTTAGTGTTGACAGAAATACGGGGTGTTACATTCTCCCCTCCTTAAAGGATTTCGTCCCCGAAATCTTCAAGTCTAGGAGAATGCATATCCTACCATCCAATCGTCCATCTACTCAGCCATCAAACACCGGCATCCATTGTCCTTAAAGGCTTCTAATGCTTTTATGTTCATATACATAGTGTGTGTATATGTCCTTATCTAATGCAAAATCAGGCAGTCTACTGATTCAATTGACCTCCTTAATGCAAATCATGTCAGTGCCATGCGTCCAATATGTATGCAAATCCTAATGATACATATTATTTCTATATGAGTGCACAACCATTCACTCAAATGCAACATCCATATGATAGCACATTAAGTTCAATTCATAAACAAATACAAATATATAAATGAAATATGAAGGCGCCTGAGCTGATCTAGTGCCTAATACGTGTGTATATGCATTCACGAGCAACCACTAGCAACCATTCGCAACCATCAACCATAACATGTTTCAAATACATGTTTACATCCAAAAGTGTTTCTATCTAAGGATCGATGATACGTCCTAGAGGATATACCTTAAAAGCTAGAAATTAGTATGCATAGAATTCCTAAAAAAAGGAATCAAGGATGTACCCTTAAGAAAAAGGGTATGAGGCGCGTATGCCTTATCTTCAATCTCCTATATCACGTCTTCTTAAGCTTTACTCAACTGTACATTAACAGATTCAACTTCACGATTGCGAAGTTTCTTGACCTCCATTTCCAAAATAAACAAATGTCAACCATGATACTGAGTGTATATACTAGGATGATCATAGGTCTCTCCTCTTAGCTTATCCATCATGCCATAACTATGAGGGTCAAAAGGTCACTACGTACTTTTTACCTCTCTTAAGGTTAGTCCTTCTCTATATAGAGCGCCTGCCACAACTATTCATCTCTCAAGCAAACCATCCTAGTCGAACTCGACATCCCTCAAGTACAAACCCCAAAGGCCTAAACCAATATCAGACAAGCACCCGAGGAATGTCTCCTCCGAATTTTGACGATCTACGTGAGATGATCTAAGTAAAAACAACCAAACACTTGAGCACTAGTTGGGATCTTTTACTATACAAGTACTAAGGTGCAGACACTCAACTATGGAAGCAAGTATGAACAAATGCGAAGTGCTAAAACCAAAAGAAAGAGTACAAACAGAAAAGCTAGACTCTTCCAATAGAACTTTACTACCTTTCTCCTAGGTATGCTTAGTGGTGAAAGCATGTACTTGCCCTTCTGAGAATCTTGTCCTTTGTTATTAATTATATGCCCTATTCTGCTATAGTAAAGATACTTCCTTTTGTCTTAGGTTTTATAATCCCTTCCTTCTTCGTGAGCCAAGTCAACATCATAATTAACCTCAGATTCAGATTTACAATTCATGCCACAATCATAATTAACGTTTATATCGGAAAATAACTGTACTTACCTTTCGTGGCTAAAGAAAAGGATTATAAATCGAATTTGATGAAGAAACGCCGATTAATCTTCTTCGATTGTTGTTGCAGCTCTAAACTTTAATTTGAATTGTGAATGAACACTTGAGATTAGATTTAGAGGTGGCGGCTAGGGTTTAAGAGAGAGTTTGGGGTAGGGTTTTAGGGTACACTTAGTTCTGTCCGTTTCTGTTGGTACCGTCTGTTTCTGTTGGGTGGCAACACCTATCTGTTTCTGCGTGGTACCGTCTGATCGGGTGGTAAAGGCCCATTTACTAGTGTACACCCAATTCTAACATTCTGTTTCCATAGGGATTATTCTGTTTCCGTTTCTGTCTCTGTTTGGGTGGTAAAGGCCCATTACTAGCATTCTGTTTCTGTACTTTCTGTTCAGGTGGTAAAGGCCCATTATTAGCATTACGTTTCTGTACCTTCTGTTAGGGTGGTAAAGGCCCATTATTCTGTTTCTGTTTAGACATTAGGGTAACACCTAATCCTGCTATACTAGTATTAGTGTAGTGTAACAAACCGTATTTCGATAACATGTTAAAACGAGAATCAAGCAGAATTTAATTTTAAATTCTGAATCAAGTAAAACGGGCTATGCCATTGCGTTCGTCTCGGAAAAATACACGAAATAGAGTCCGAATTTTCGAAAATCGGAGTCCGTATGACCAAGTTATGGTCCGACGAAGTTTTCAGAAAATTCAAGTTCAAAAATGAGTTCTAATTTCGAAAATTAGGGCTGGAAGGTTAGGCGGGAATATTTCCCGCCAGGCACCCGAAGTCGACAGCCCTGTCGACTTGGGAGTTGACATGGCATGACCCAAGTCGATAGCCCTGTCGATTTGGGGGTCAACTTATGGTGGCCGAGCTATCTTGGCTTGGTGCACCTGCACTTGTCTCTGGTCTTGTTCTGGAAGCTTCCGACATGGTTTGTTGGCTCAGATCCATCCTAGGGTTAATCTAAGGGCCTAAAACTACCCTAATCTCTATAAAAACACCCCTAAGCCTACCCTAAATCATCATTATTCATTCATACAACTAAACTATGGCAAAATTTCACCTCTCATGGCCTCCACCCTCTTCATAAAATTTCTAAATCGTTTCTATGAGAGATTTTCCATGCATACAAGTGTTTTCAAGCTTGTATGAGCCTCATTAGCTTGCATTCAAGTCAAGTTTCCATATCTACATCATAAAGCAAGGATTTTGATCATTTTGGCTCAAGGGTTTCTATGTTAGAGCTTGCATTTTGGGTCTAGTTGATTGCATAAGGGCTTTGTCACATCTTTTGTGCCTTCATAGCAATGTAAGCCCTTTCCCTACTCTTAGATATTAACTATGAAGTTAAATGTTCATGTTGCAAGTTTGGGTTTGATCATTGAGAATGATACATGCTATCATGTCATGCAAGTTTATGAAGTCATTATCTTGATCTTGTGAGCTAAAAGCTACAACCTTTGTGTTGAAATGTTGCATTATGCAACATGAGAACCTTCATAACCTTTATGTCAACTTGCATATGAAGTCATATCCCTTATATGATGATATATGCGAGTTACTAGTCATCATTCCATGTCTTTTGTCACCATGATTCGCTTATGTGCCAAGTTTGGGTTTATGCATGTTTTTGAGGCTTAAGAATGTAACATGCAAGTTAATGAACACATTTGTGCCTCATTTTCCACCATGATTAACTTGTGGCTTAATATCCATTTTTGTCATGCCTTTGCCAAGTCTCTTCTTTTAATCCATTACGTTGTTGCGAACGTATATGCGAGTTTAAAAGCGTTGGATTATGTTATGGGAAATTTCTAATGACATGAAAATATAACTTGGAAATATGACTTGAAATATAACATGGAAGTTGACATGTAAGTATGCATAAAAACATAAGCTTGGGAATTTACCTATTAAGTTAGGTCTACCCTTTTGGGAATTTACCTATTAAGTTAGGTCTACCCAAATGCTTGAAAACTTGTAACATGTTTTGGAAACATGATGGACATGACACTTAGATAATATAAGTGTGGCCAACTCGAGGTTTGGTTGAGTTTGCAACGTAAAACTACCCGGAACCGACCGGCCTAACTAGTAGTTGCAAACAATAGGACCCAATTTGAGAAGTTGGTCATGTTGTGCTTGAACCGGAGGTTAGACCAAGTTGTGGTGTAAAGCTACCCGGAACCGACCGGCTTAACTAGTAACCACAACAAAATCTAATGTGAGAGGTTGAGGTGCATTAAGTAATTAATGCCACATGATAGGGTTAAGTTAATTTGATTAATGACTCTTAACCAAATATGACATGGACAAATGGGTTAAGTAAATTGATTAGGCTAATGATACTTAACGAAACATGACAAGGTTGGGTAGGTTAAGTAACTTGATTTGCCTAATGACACTTAACCATTTTGATACGACTAGTGGACGGGGTTAAGTTAACCAACACTTAATCAATCCAACGCGATAACTTGGTAAGGTTAAGCAAGTTTTCTTAATGACGCTTAACCGAAAAATACAGTTAATGGATGGGGTTAAGATTAGACTCAACTAGTCTAAACATGGAAATCGGATGGGGTTAAGTTAGCCTAGACTTAATTAATCCCACTTGGTAGTTTAATGGAGTTAAGTTAAACACTTAACTAATCTAACATGATGATTTGAGGTGGTTAAGTGACCTATACTTAACCAATCTAACTCGTGAACTTATTGAGGTTAAGTTAACCTATACTTAACCGATCTAACGTGAAAACATGATAAGACTAAGTCACGAATCGCTTGAATACACTTGACCGATTTGACTAAGTAAAGTGATAGGGTCAAGTTAATATATACTTAGCCAATCTAGAATGATAATTGGACGAGGTTAAGTCGTGAATTGCTTAATACATACTTAACCAACGTGAGCATGGTTTGTAGGGTTAAGTCTTGGACTTGGATACTTAGCCAATTTTGACATGATTTGTAGACAGGTTAAGTCATGAACTTAAGTGACACTTAATCCATTATGTAAACCCTAGTTCTGAGGATTAAGTGGATAACCATAGTTAACAAGGATAGCGGGAATAAGGCTAAGTGGTAAACCTTAGTTGAAGAATAACTAAGTAATGATTCTTAGTCAAGGAAATTTAGACCAGTTCATAGATAGATGAGTAACCTGATACGGTAGGTCATCGTTTAAGTATACGAGTAGGAGCAAGTATCTGATTTAGATAAAGGCTCCAGCGAACTGGGTAACGAAGCAGCGGCTTCGGGGAACGTGAGGATATTCTTGGTATCCCTCTGTGAGCTGCCAGGTAATTATACTAGGCTCATGAGAGGTTAAGGTCTGCGTTAGAAGAACCAAGCGTATGCCTTGGTTGTTATACGAGCAACCTAAAGACGGGGATGGATAGGGGATAGTCGACGATACACGATCGTACCCTAGATAGCATTTCGTCAGGCTACCTACCATCTTTGGTCAAGCGTGTACGTACGGAAAGGCAGAGAACACCCAATAGACCATAATTGCTATCTAATTATGGTTGCGGTAAGGCTAGGATTGTGGGTTGGCCAGTAGTGTGTTCTCATACAGGATTTATCCTGTCTTGTCTTTCACTAGTTGAGGGAGGGGTCGCGTGGGACCATAGCCACGTATAGAAAAACAGACCTTAACATCTACATCGGCAGATAAATCGTAAGCTCCCGACCGAGTCTTGTATTTCCTGGTCTGCCCTGTGACAGGACTCGGATGGTACGATGTGATACATGTGCATACAGTCATGGAAAAACGATTCACGATGAATGCGTGGGAAAAAGGGCGCGGTTGACGGTTAGCGTAATTCCCAGTGGCCCTGGGTGGATGAACCCAAACCGAAATACAAAAACGTGCAATAGGTAAGCATAATCCCTAGTAGCCCTAGGTAGCATAAGTCCTAGTTGTACAAATGAAAATTCACGTTGGAAGACCCTAGCAGGTTTAGGGTAACAGTCCAAACCGATCTTAAGGATCATGGAATTATGTTAAAGTAATATAGAATCTAATGGGTAAGCCCGTATGGTCTACGGCAAGGGACTAAACTTATACACGAAAAGGAACATATGAGTTGAGTAACCTATATATGCGGCATATTAGGTTGACATGGACCATTATACGACTTTTGAGTAAGGGTCATTCACGGATAACACATGATACAGTTGGGATACTAGTACGGTAGGTGTAGAGCAGATGTACAGGATAGATACCGTGGGACGTTATACGTGATAGATATCTTGGGGATATTATACCTGATAGAAACCTGACGATGTGATACCTTGTGTTATCTTGATATCGTAATTTATCATGACACCTTAGTTTATCTGAGTTCAGTAGTTCATCCTGTTATTTTGATTTAGCTTATCTATCATGTCATCATGCTTATGCTCATCTCAGTTTCTCATGACAGTTAACTTTACTAGTTTTTATGCTGATAGTAGATATGGCTTACTCAGTCTTTTTGACTGACCCGTTTTGTTTCGCCTCTTTTCTTCCGTTTCCCCCCAGGTTACAGGGAGGAAATACTGTTGTTTAGTTCGGACTTCTTTTGCTTGAAGGTCATCATGGATGGCTTGGACTTTTCTTGGCTATGGCTACTTTACTGTTTTTACTTGGGGAATAATTTATGAAAAAGTCTTTATGCTTCTTTACTATTGCAAGACAGGTTTTGATGTACTCTGATGTAAAAGGCTTTGGACCTTATTTATTCATGTTATGAAAGTTTGATTTTACTTCCGCTATTTTATATGTTCTGTCTTGTGATATTTCTGTGCATGTTTACCAATAATGCCCCTCTAAAGCTAGTGCATTCCCTTGCGAGTGACCCTAGCGGAGGCTGGGTGTTACATTTGGTATCAGAGCAGAAGGTTACCAGACTGGGCAAAAGTTTTTAGAGACCTTCTGAAAACTATTTGAAAATCGTTTACAAAGAAGCATTTTTCAAGAAAATTTTCTTTTAAAAAGAAAAAGGCTATTCCCCAAAGGCCATTAGCACTATCCTTGTTTCCTTGATTGAATCTCTTTTCCTTTCTTTGCTCCATCCGTAGTCACAGTGGTTTTAACTGCGACTAGTCTTCTCTATCTACGAAAGTGCTTTCCATACGATGGAGGTGGTTCTTGAGAGACCAGTGGCCGCGTTATAAGAAAGGATAGTGAGAAAGAGGATAAAGGATACGAGCTCAAGGAGGAGCAACTTGTGGGTATGACTTAGTCCTCAAAGGAGGGAGAAAGATGAACAATGAAACCCATGGCGAAAGAGTACCTTTGGCATGGTAAAACAGGGCGGATAGTTAAGTATTATGGGACAAGGAAAAGATCATCGGGAGGGCAATAGTATGCTCTCATTTCTAGGGTACCTCGGAAGGAGGGTAACGATCTTGATAAAGGTTTAGCTTTTCTTCTCTATCATCCCGTTAGGACTTCGTTGTTCGTAACATTTAAGTCTGCTTCGGTAGTTGAGTCTCTGCACCTTAGTACTAGTGTAATAGAGGATCCCATTTTTTGTCTCAAAGTCCTATTGGAGAATCGGTCCATTTATTCATGGCTTGTTTGGATTTGGGAATGTCTATTCCCAAGTATTGAGTTTGGAAATAATGCTTATGCTTATAAGCTATGGATGGATTCTAGGGATAAAGTGGTTATCCAGTAAGGGGTGCCACTCTCGGTTTTGATAGTAGGGTAGTTAGATTTTTGACTAGCCTTGGTAATACCCTCGAAGTATCATGTAACCTTTTGAGGTTCTGTCATAACTAGTTACTTAGAATCCCGTGATGCCTTTATTGGAAACTTGAAGCCCGATCGAGTGGTGTTCGCCGATAAGACGGATGGCTTATTTCACTTATGCACGGGTTATGGAAATCACCCTAGTAAGTGCGCTTGATAACCAGGTTGACATCTGTTCTTCTACATGGAATACCTTGTAGTATATAAACGAGATCCAAGATTCACCAGGGAATTTTGGAAAGCTTGCATGAGATCATGAGTACGCAGTCATGTTTGCGCCAAGTATTCTAGAAAAAGGATAAGTGCAAGTGGAACGAGAGGCGATGAAGAAATGAGTTCCAGCTCATTTTATGGAAACAGGAAATAAGAAGCTACGAAATCGCGAAGTTGAAAGATGGTCAAGGCACAATGGAATTAAGCCCAAGGAAATACGACTTTGATGGTCAAAGACTAGACACGCGCATGATATTTTTTTTTTGGGAGTGTATCCTTGATCCCTGTTTTCTGTAGAGCTTACTTGTAAGCTATCTTTTGTGGACATCCTCTCGGTCCTATTTTCTGTTACAAACCCCGTAAGGAGTTTGTCTTGTTTATCTTCTCGACCCTATTTCAGGGAATTCTAGATAGAACCCTATGGATGTAAACATGTATTTGAAACATGTTATGATTGATATGGTTGCAAGTGGTTGCTCATGGATGCGTGAGTACACATTAGATACTAGCTCGACTCGGTCACCTTTCATATTGCATATGCACGAGTATTTATACTTGTTTATGGATGAAATCGAATGTATTATCATGCGGTTGTTGCATATGAATGAATGATTGTGCACGCATATAGTATCTATATGATTAGGACTATTTGCATACATGTTGGATTCATGGCACTATACATATTTTTGCATTAGAAAGATTATTCAGGCATGATCATTAGCATTAGCTAAGGAACATGTACACACACGTTTTGCATATATTCATACAGCATTAGAAATCATCTAAGGACAATGGTTGCTTGTGGATGATGTTTTGAGTAGATGGATGATGGATGGTAGGATATGTTCTTCCTAACTTGGAGATTTCGGGGACGAAATCCTAAAAGGTGGGGAGAATGTAACAGCCCGTATTTCGATAACATGTTAAAACGAGAATCAAGGCAGAATTTAATTTTAAATTCTGAATCAAGTAAAACGGGCTATTCCATTGCGTTCGTCTCGGAAAAATACGCGAAATAGAGTCCGAATTTTCGAAAATCGGAGTCCGTATGACCAAGTTATGGTCCGACGAAGTTTTTAGAAAATTCAAATTCAAAAACGAGTTCTAATTTCGAAAATTAGGGCTGGAAGGTTAGGCGGGAATATTTCCCGCCAGGCACCCCAAGTCGACAGCCCTGTCGACTTGGGAGTCGACATGGCATGACCCAAGTCGACAGCCCTGTTGACTTGGGGGTCGACTTATGGTGGCCGAGCCATCTTGGCTTGGTGCACCTGCACTTGTCTCTGGTCTTGTTCTAGAAGCTTCCGACGTGGTTTGATGGCTCAGATCCATCCTAGGGTTAATCTAAGGGCCTAAAACTACCCTAATCTCTATAAAAACACCCCTAAGCCTACCCTAAATCATCATTATTCATTCATACAACTAAACTATGGCAAAATTTCACCTCTCATGGCCTCCACCCTCTTCATAAAATTTCTAAATCGTTTCTATGAGAGATTTTCCATGCATACAAGTGTTTTCAAGCTTGTATGAGCCTCATTAGCTTGCACTCAAGTCAAGTTTCCATATCTACATCATAAAGCAAGGATTTTGATCATTTTGGCTCAAGGGTTTCTATGTTAGAGCTTGCATTTTGGGTCTAGTTGATTGCATAAGGGCTTTGTCACATCTTTTGTGCCTTCATAGCAATGTAAGCCCTTTCCCTACTCTTAGATATTAACTATGAAGTTAAATGTTCATGTTGCAAGTTTGGATTTGATCATTGAGAATGATACATGCTATCATGTCATGCAAGTTTATGAAGTCATTATCTTGATCTTGTGAGCTAAAAGCTACAACCTTTGTGTTGAAATGTTGCATTATGCAACATGAGAACCTTCATAACCTTTATGTCAACTTGCATATGAAGTCATATCCCTTATATGATGATATATGCGAGTTACTAGTCATCATTCCATGTCTTTTGTCACCATGATTCGCTTATGTGCCAAGTTTGGGTTTATGCATGTTTTTGAGGCTTAAGAATGTAACATGCAAGTTAATGAACACATTTGTGCCTCATTTGCCACCATGATTAACTTGTGGCTTAATATCCATTTTTGTCATGCCTTTGCCAAGTCTCTTCTTTTAATCCATTACGTTGTTGCGAACGTATATGCGAGTTTAAAAGCGTTGGGTTATGATATGGGAAATTTCTAATGACATGAAAATATAACTTGGAAATATGACTTGAAATATAACATGGAAGTTGACATGTAAGTATGCATAAAAACATAAGCCTGGGAATTTACCTATTAAGTTAGGTCTACCCTTTTGGGAATTTACCTATTAAGTTAGGTCTACCCAAATGCTTGAAAACTTGTAACATGTTTTGGAAACATGATGGACATGACACTTAGATAATATAAGTGTGGCCAACTCGAGGTTGGGTTGAGTTTGCAACGTAAAACTACCCGGAACCGACCGGCCTAACTAGTAGTTGCAAATAATAGGACCCAATGTGAGAAGTTGGTCATGTTGTGCTTGAACCCGAGGTTAGAACAAGTTGTTGTGTAAAGCTACCCGGAACCGACCGGATTAACTAGTAACCACAACAAAATCTAATGTTAGAGGTTGAGGTGCATTAAGTAATTAATGCCACATGATAGGGTTAAGTTAATTTGATTAATGACTCTTAACCAAATATGACATGGACAAATGGGTTAAGTAAATTGATTAGGCTAATGATACTTAACGAAACATGACAAGGTTGGGTAGGTTAAGTAACTTGATTTGCCTAATGACACTTAACCATTTTGATACGACTAGTGGACGGGGTTAAGTTAACCAACACTTAATCAATCCAACGCGATAACTTGGTAAGGTTAAGCAAGTTTTCTTAATGACGCTTAATCGAAAAATACAGTTAATGGATGGGGTTAAGATTAGACTCAACTAGTCTAAACATGGAAATCGGATGGGGTTAAGTTAGCCTAGACTTAATTAATCCCACTTGGTAGTTTAATGGAGTTAAGTTAAACACTTAACTAATCTAACATGATGATTTGAGGTGGTTTAGTGACCTATACTTAACCAATCTAACTCGTGAACTTATTGAGGTTAAGTTAACCTATACTTAACCGATCTAACGTGAAAACATGATAAGACTAAGTCACGAATCGCTTGAATACACTTGACCGATTTGACTAAGTAAAGTGATAGGGTCAAGTTAATATATACTTAACCAATCTACAATGATAATTGGACGAGGTTAAGTCGTGAATTGCTTAATACATACTTAACCAACGTGAGCATGGTTTGTAGGGTTAAGTCTTGGACTTGGATACTTAGCCAATTTTGACATGATTTGTATACGGGTTAAGTCATGAACTTAAGTGACACTTAATCCATTATGTAAACCCTAGTTCTGAGGATTAAGTGGATAACCATAGTTAACAAGGATAGCGGGAATAAGGCTAAGTGGTAAACCTTAGTTGAAGAATAACTAAGTAATGATTCTTAGTCAAGGAAATTTAGACCAGTTCATAGATAGATGAGTAACCTGATACGGTAGGTCATCGTTTAAGTATACGAGTAGGAGCAAGTATCTGATTTAGATAAAGGCTCCAGCGAACTGGGTAACGAAGCAGCGTCTTCGGGGAATGTGAGGATATTCTTGGTATCCCTCTGTGATCTGCCAGGTAATTATACTAGGCTCATGAGAGGTTAAGGTCTGCGTTAGAAGATCCAAGAGTATGCCTTGGTTGCTATACGAGCAACCTAAAGACCGGGATGGATAGGGGATAGTCGACGATACACGATCATACCCTAGATAGCATTTCGTCAGGCTACCTACCATCTTTGGTCAAGCGTGTACGTACGGAAAGGCAGAGAACACCCAATAGACCATAATTGCTATCTAATTATGGTTGCGGTAAGGCTAGGATTGTGGGTTGGCTTGTAGTGTGTTCTCATATAGGATTTATCCTGTCTTGTCTTTCACTAGTTGAGGGAGGGGTCGCATGGGACCATAGCCACGTATAGAAAAACAGACCTTAGCATCTGCATCGGCAGATAAATCGTAAGCTCCCGACCGAGTCCTGTATTTCCTGGTCTGCCCTGTGACAGGACTCGGATGGCACGATGTGATACATGTGCATACAGTCATGGAAAAACGATTCACGATGAATGCGTGGGAAAAAGGGCGCGGTTGACGGTTAGTGTAATTCCCAATGGCCCTGGGTGGCTGAACCCAAACCGAAATACGAAAACGTGCAATAGGTAAGCATAATCCCTAGTAGCCCTAGGTAGCATAAGTCCTAGTTGTACAAACGATAATTCATGTTGGAAGACCCTAGCTAGGTTTAGGGTAACAGTCCAAACTGATCTTAAGGATCATGGAACTATGTTAAAGTAATATAGAATCTAGTGGGTAAGCCCGTATGGTCTACGGCAAGGGACTAAACTTATACACGAAAAGGAACATATGAGTTGAGTAACCTATATATGCGGCATATTAGGTTGACTTGGACCATTATACGACTTTTGAGTAAGGGTCATTCACGGATAACACATGATACAGTTGGGATACTAGTACGGTAGGTGCAGAGCAGATGTACAGGATATATACCATGGGACGTTATACGTGATAGATATCTTGGTGATATTATACCTGATAGAAACCTGACGATGTGATACCTTGTGTTATCTTGATATCGTAATTTATCATGACACCTTAGTTTTTCTGAGTTCAGTAGTTCATCCTGTTATTTTTATTTAGCTTATCTATCATGTCATCATGCTTATGCTCATCTCAGTTTCTCATGACAGTTAACTTTACTAGTTTTTATGCTGATAGTAGATAGGGCTTACTCAGTCTTTTTGACTGACCCATTTTGTTTCGCCTCTTTTCTTCCGTTTCCCCCCCCCCCAGGTTACAGGGAGGAAATACTGTTGTTTAGTTCGGACTTCTTTTGCTTGAAGGTCATCATGGATGGCTTGGACTTTTCTTGGCTATGGCTACTTTACTGTTTTTACTTGGGGAATAATTTATGAACAAGTCTTTATGCTTCT
Source organism: Allium sativum (assembly GCA_030737875.1). Classification (NCBI taxonomy): domain Eukaryota; kingdom Viridiplantae; phylum Streptophyta; class Magnoliopsida; order Asparagales; family Amaryllidaceae; genus Allium; species Allium sativum. Next base: position 45,545,423 of record CM060921.1, read on the forward strand.
TTACTATTGCAAGACAGGTTTTGACGTACTCTGATGTAAAAGGCTTTGGACCTTATTTATTCATGTTATGAAAGTTTGATTTTACTTCCGCTATTTTATATGTTCTGTCTTGTGATATTTCTGTGCATGTTTACCAATAATGCCCCTCTAAAGCTAGTGCATTCCCTTGCGAGTGACCCTAGCGAAGGCTGGGTGTTACATGTAGAGAAGTGAAAAGTAATATCATCATGTTTCTTCTGTTTAGCCTAAGTATATATGTTATTCCTATTTTCTGTTATCTCTCGTCCAGTTTTATTTGCATGCCATGACATTATTATCTGTTCATAACTGAAAGTCACTGGACTTGCCAGACTTTATGTCTAACCCTTGTTGTTTCGCCTCTTTTCTTCCGTTCCCCCTAGGTTTTCAAGGAGGGAATACTCTAGCTTGATCCAGATCATTCTTCCTACTTGGAGTGCTTGAAGTGCTTAAAGTATGGCTTGTCTTTTTCTAGCATCTTTGGCGGGGATTATGATTTTAAAGTTTTGTACTCTGATGGCTTTTGGACAAGGCTGATATATATGTACTTGAGTTTTTGATAAAGTTGTAACCAAATTGATTTCTGTCCGCTGCAATAAAGTTATAAAGTTTTTCAAGTATTATTTTTATATCTGTCTTGTAATATTCTGTTCTATTTACTAAAATGCTCCATCAAAGTTAAGGCATTCCCTTTGTGAGTGACCTTAACGGAGGTGGGGTGTTACAGAACTAACATTAAAAAATACAATCAAGATCCACAAACAAACAAACAAAAGTGAAATCAAACAGAGTAAAAACTCAATTTTTTTAAAAAAAAGAAAGAAAAACAAGAACTAATATAATATGAAAACAAGCAAACACACACACAAAATCTTAACAAAATACAAAAACAAAAAAGAAGATGATCAAAACAAAAGCAACAACACAAGAATGAACAAGTTAGAGAACAAACACAAGAAGTTATGAATAATCTTTATTTTTTTAAGAAGAATAAGAAAATTAATCCAAAGATTAAAATCAAAATTAAATTCCTTTCCTTGCAACTGCGCCAAAAACATGTTCATTTTTATGGAAGTTTCTATTATTTATAAATTCCATCACGCGAATTATAGAAATAAACCGCAAGCGCACGACATACACCTGTATTACTTAGTGAATACGGGTCGATCCGCGAAGAAGGAATTTATTTTAAAATTCTACTCAGTCAAATTAAACTGAATAAAGATTGTGATTAAAAAACTAAAAACAAAAAGAGCTAAAATAGAGATTGAAAACAATGGATTAATAATCGATTTAGAAGCAAATCCACTTTCCCACTTTCATATAAATCATTCATAAAATCAAATAATGATCTCTCTTTAAGCTAAGTAGAATCAGAAACGTATTTATCATAAGCATAACCTAGTTGCGTTATTAATTAACCACAATTTAGGCCATCAAACTATAATACGTAACCAAATCTCATTTATCACTTTATTGAAACATGACATAGAATATGAAACTAAAATCTACTTTAAGTATGATTTATTTACTATTAATTAGTAACATAGATCATCAAATAAATTTCCACTGCATTGCCATGATCATATTTAGATGAAAAGACAATTTGTGATTAATGGGATAAGCCTAACCTTTTTTTTCATAGCAAGCGGGATTAAATGGCCCCAAACCATCTTTATTAATAATCGAAAATACACAATCAAACTAGAAAGAATGGAGACATCAAATACAACCAATGATAGTACGGACCAATACATGTTTAGAAAGAGATATGTTCCTAAACACCCTAGTGTTCTATTCCATCCACAGGTGATAAAGTGTTGTCTTCCAAATTTTTAGGAGTAGACAACCACTAATGCTTTTCCATCTAGTAAATTTGAAAATAAAGAACCATTCTTCAACCGACGTAACACATGGAGAGTGAAATCCAAAATGAAGGATTTCCATCCAAATGAATCCAGAATACACGCAGCCAAAAAACAAGTGTTGCCCCGTCTCAGAACATGAACCACACATGACGCAATTATCATTATCTATAATACCATAGTGAAGTAACCTATTTCTTGTATTTAATGCATTTTGAAGAACTCTCCACATAATGTTTTGGAAGACTATTCGACATCACCCTCTTGTGCCATGCAAAATAATCAGCAGTTTACACTAAACTATAGTATACAGACCGACAGTATGATTCTTCCCATTCCATATTGCATGTAATGTTGTTGGAGGCCGAGTAGTAAGTAATATATTATTCCAAACTTGTCTGATAAGAGATGAGCTGCAATGCGGAAGATTAAGCACTCCATTCACCAACACACTAGCCACTTTCGCTTGTTCATTTATCCCCGACATAAACTGCATAATATAGTCAAAAATATTTGCAAGAACCAAACCTTTATTATACCATGGGTCGAAGCAAAATGAAACTTTTTGTGGGTACATCAAGCTGCATTGAAACAATGGCAGGAATTTCATTCTTAGTTTCAAGATATTTCTCCAAGTCCAGCTACAATCCACAGGAAAATACATTGTCCAAAAATGTTCATATTTGATTAGGTTCAACCTGCACCATTTTTCCCATAGGTTGGAATCATATCTGTGAATTTTATCAACTCTAGTTGAAACAACGGCCCTATTCCACGCTTTAGGATTCAACACTCCAAGACCACATTGAGCTTTCGGACTATAGACTTTCTTGAACAAAATCGGAATTTTTTTTTGGAGTACTGGTTTCCATGCCAAAGGAAGTGAGCGAGATCCTCTGTAATCATATCAATAACTTTTGAAGGGATAACAAAGAGTCTCGCATAATAGATTGTCATAGAAATAGCCACTGATTTCACAATCACCAATCGTCCTGCAGTTGAGAATTTTGACGATGGCCAACTCGAGATTTTATATACAATGCTTTTGAAAATAGGAAAACTTGAGAATATTTAATTCTAGAAGTGCAAAGGGGTGCTCCTAAATACTGCTCATCATCAGACATAGGAGATAATCCATTTAACGCATACAATGCAGTTTTACGCTCAGTGGAGATGCTGCCACATTTATTTCTAGACTTGCTTGTGTTAATTTTCAAACCCTTCAATAAACAAATGACTGAAGAATGACCATAACACCGCTAATGGATTTGAGATTCAGTTTGGTGAACGAGAGTAGATCATCAACAAACAGTAGTGACATTATTCCTGAACTTTTGCAGCGAGGATGATAATCTATTCTCTTCAAAAACATCGCTTGTTTGGAAAGAATTGTGAAGAGCTCCATAACACATACGAATGAATAAGGGGATATGGGATCCCCTTGCCTTAATCCCTGCCTCGCTTTGAAATAATCAAATGTAGACCCATTAATGCTGAACGAACTATGCATAGTGGATATGCACGTATAGACCTAGCATAAAAAGGGTATGGGGTAGTTCATCTTAAAAAGCACATATATGATTGTTTCCTAATTAAACGAGTCACAGGCCTTTTAAATGTCCAGTTTTAGCACACACCTCGGAGATATAGATACCCTATTATTTCCTTTCATAAGTTCTGTCACAAGAAGTATATTATCAGCGATGTCCCTATTCGGAAGGAAGGCGCTTTGATTCAGAGAAAAAGTTTTAACTATAGCCACCTTCATGTGAGCCGCCATTATTTTTGCAATACTCTTGTATATCATGTTACAGCAGGCAATCGGCTAAAAGTTCGTAACATTTTGAGGATTACCGGATTTAGCAATTAATGCCAACCTGGTAGCATTGATTCCTCGTAACATCCGACAATGTAAAAAGAAGTTTTTGATGGCTTTAACCACATATTTACCTACCACCAACCAATTACATTTGAAAAATAGTGCATTAAAGCCATCCGGGCCTGGAGAGCTATTAGAATTCATGGAGAATATAGAATTGGTATTCTCTTTATCAATTATTTCAATGATTAACGCGTTCTTCATATCATATGAAATTAATGGAAAACTAAACTGAGAGAAAGAATCTAACTGGACCGGATAACAAGCAGACATGCCAATTGTTGAAGAGAAGTAGTCAAGAAACGCAGCCTGAACAGCATCTGGATCCGAGCACATAGTATCATCTTTGTCAGCTATGGAAGTGATATTAGCAGGCGCGTGCTTAATCTTCAGGGCATCATGAAATGTAGATGTATTCTTGTTGCCATATAATTTCTAGTCATTCTTAATTTTCTGTTTTGCCATTTTATTCTCTTCAATTATAACTTTGGCGAGTTCAGCAGAAAGTTTGCATTCCCTCACTGAAAGCCCACATATTGCAGTAGCATCAATCCAATCACGAATTTCATTTTGAGTCCGATAAAGCGATCGTCTGATTGTGCTTGAACGACTAGATCCATTTCTGTAATTAGTAGCTTCCCAGTTCTTCAGTACTCCTTTTAATTTTTTTAGTTTTTCCTGCAAAACAAACATGGGTTACCCATCACATTATTTAACCAACAATTTTTAACAGTGTTCAAAAAATCTGGATGTTCAGCCTAAATGTTAAAAAATGAAAATGAAGAATGAGATCTCTTGATTTTCATGCCTCAATCCAACACAAGTGGTGAATGATTAGATAAGGAGGGAGGAGGGATATGGGAGCAAAGGGTAGGCCAAGCATTGACTGCTGAGAAATTCTGATAAGACTTGTCGAGCTTGCAATGAGTTCTTATCCCATTTCTCAATCAATTATTCCATGTATAATCAGCTCTAGAGTAGGGAATTGGTAACAAATTGGCATCATAAATGGCATTATTTAGGGGTCTAGTTTGTCTAAATGTTAGAGGGTTCCCACCAGATTTGTCATTCGCATTCTGCATGCAGTTCCAGTCTCTGAAGCATATCCAAGGATAAGAAGCCTGTTGTAAGGAAGGAAGGATGTCAAGAAATGGTTGCCTATTGTCTACACTATTATCCGCATAAACAACTGTAAGGAGGAATGTTGAATTAAGGGGGATATGGGTAATCTCCGAATGAATGAACTGCCTATCAACAGTAATTGGGATTAGAGTAAAAGACACGGGATTCCACATAATCAATAATCTTCCAAATGGTGCTTGAGTTAGGTTGTGTATGTTTTTCCAATTAGGACAAATGTTTTGAATAGCTTTTGGAGTAGAAAAATAATTCAGTTTTGTTTCAGCCACTTACATAAGATGAATGTTATAAGAACTGATCAAATTTGCAATTTCTAGTTGTTTTAGGGGGATTTGCACCCATGATTTTCTAGAATGGTATTTTATCTATCATTGGGAAGATAGTAGGGAGGACGCTCTGGTTTTAACACCAGACAAAGAAGATTTGGTAGGCTGTTGAGATGGCAATTATAGAACTCATTCATCGATGGTAAATTCAGTGGAGTTATCTAAGTCAAGGGGAGAGGATATTATCCTTTTAGGCCACCCACAACTTCTAGTTACTCTGTTTCTTAGTATATGAAAAGTTGGAGGTTTTGCAGCTTTAGAAGCCAATGAAGAAGCTATCGGATTTTGGATGTGAGGAGGAGAGTTGGCAGTATATGGCTGAGAGGATGTAACACCCCGTATTTTCCGTAACCTTAAAGTAACGAATTAAAGAATAATTAATTTTAAATGTGAGAATTAAGGGAAACGGGTTAGGCCATTGTGTTTGTCTCGGAATTCTGGTTAAGATAGAGTCCGAGTTTGCGTGAATTGGACTTCATATAAGAAGTTACGGCCTTCGGAAGTTTCAAAAATTCAAAATTCAAAATTCAAATTTAAACACAGAAGAGGGCAGGGCAGGAAAATTCCCGCCCCAGGCCAGGTCGACCATGGGGTCGACCCTAGTGTCGACCTACCCTACAGGTTGACCTGAGGGTCGACCTAGGGGTAGACTTGGGGGTTGACCTACCCCCTCCTGGAAGATCTGAAAGGATGACGAATTCTGACTCCCTCCTGACTCATTAGGGTTGAGGTGTTATCCTATCTTGACTGGATGGTCTTGATTACTTCTAGGGTTAATCCGACGGCTCTAAATTAATTAAACCTCTATAAAAGCATCCTAACTCTCAACCCTAAATCACAAATATTCATACCAAGATCCACCATGCCGTCAATGGTGAACCTAGAATAGCCGTTATCTCTTTCAATTCAAAGGCAAGATTGAAGCTACGTCAAAATCAAATCTAATCTAATTCAACTAAGAAAAATTCAACGATCTACATCAAAGGCGAGCAATTCAATTTCAGAGTACAGATCCCAAAACTCAAGAATTCCTTTTTTTTGTAAATGTAGTTATCTTTCAGATGTGAATAAATTAAAGACATGGTTTGTAATGAATTGTAAAATAGAATTGTATCAAGTTGTATGTGTTGCTGATTCATGTTTGTTCATGTTTATTCTATCATATATACCTATGAACTATTGTGGTCTATCAAACCTATCATATTATGCATAAATTGGTGAATAAACTTATGATGTTGTATAGGAATTTGGGAATGAAATTATCATATGTACGGTTGGTGATATTATGATACATACAAGCTTTAGGCTAAGTCATGTCGTTTATGCTTAATTGTTTAGAACCATTATGCATACATATTTAGATCTATGACCTTGTATAATTTGGTGATGACATCTATATGTTGTATGTCAATTTAGAAATTATGCCATGTTTATGCATGTTAAGTGATGCTATTATGATATGAATGCATGCAAGTCTATAGGTTAAAAACATGATTATATAAACCTATATGTTTAGATCTACACTTTATATGTTAGAACCATATGCCTTTATGTTAGATCTATATTAGCATGATTCAACCCCTATGCAAGTTCACCACTACATGTCTAATTAAGTTTTGGTAGTTCTATGTAAAACTATTATTTTGTGATTCATGTTGCATAGATCTAGTTTGCAAGTTCATAATTAAAAGTATATTATGCTAGGTTCATGTGACACATCTATAGTGAGATTCATATTTTTGTATGATGCTAGAATGTTGCAAGTTCCTCTTTTTCTCCTTTTAGTTTATTAGTTAGGCTAAAATGTCGAGCCTAACATCCTATGTAATGTTTGCGAACGTACAACAGGGGTAACATTGGGGAAAACATGAAATTATACGTAATTAACATATTTGTCTCATAACCATGTAAATCGTATGGCATTAAAATGGTATAATTTACTTGCCAAAAATATGAATTTGATTTAGATGGAAAGTGGGCCATGATAATAAATTGTTGACAAATTTACATATAAGCATAAAAGGATAAATATGTAAATTTAGAAAAGACGAATATGCCTAACCCGAGGTTAGACTGAGTGGTGGTGTAAAACTACCCGGAACCGACCGGCACATCCAGTGACCACAACAATACCTGTCTAATGTGGGTAGTTAGTGCATTGAGCCCAAAAAAGGACCCGAGGTTAGACTGAGTTGTGGTGTAAAACTACCCGGAACCGACCGGCACATCCAGTGACCACAACAATACCGGTCTAATGTGAGTGGTTGGTGCTCTAATAAAGCTAAGTCAAGAGTGGTAGGATTAATTCAATTAAGGAAACACTTAACCAATTCAACATGTTAGCTAAACTGATTAGTGGGGTTAAGTAAATTTGGACACTTAACCAATTAACATGTTGGCTGGAAAACCCTAGTAACGGGGACCCAATTCAGCAGTAACCCACATAGATGTATCATGGGACCATGAACTTGGCAGGGTGGGGCAAGATTATTGGGTTGAATTGTAAGCGGTCAAAACATCGGCGGGTGGTGCGTTAGTGTAGGTTCCGACGGAGTACGGGCATGCACGTACTCCGTAGTGGAAAAAGCAGGCACTGGGCATTAGTAATCATACAATGTGCATCTTGAATCATGTCGGGTTACCACCATAGGATTTGATATACCCCGTGGGGGGACCAGCACAGGTATCTACAGTCAAGCGGGGGCCGAATGACACATGTGATAAAATGCATGCAAGCAGGAGCCGATCGATATAAGGGGATCATTTCACCATGAACACGTGGTGCTAGTTGGACAAGTATAAGTAGGTGCAAAGAATTAAACATGGGTGCGATGTATATTCGGTTTATCCTACCTTATATGGTTTTATGTTAGTTATTTTGGTATGGTCCTATTTTTCAGTTTATTCCTATCATGACTCTTTTCCTTATTCACACACTGAAAAGTCACTAGACTTATTCAGACTTATGTCTGACCCATTTTTCTTTTGTCTTCTTTTCTTCCGTTCCCCCCGCCCCTCAGGTAGCCAGGTAGGGAATAGCTCAGCTTAATTTGGACCATTCATCTTTCCAAGCTTGAAGACTCTGTGATGTACGGCTTGGAAACTATTATCTTTGGCTATGGCTTTGGACACACTAGACTTAGGGATTTATGCAGTTTTATTTATGTTTTACGATTCTTTATATAATAATCAAGACAGAAATTATAATGTAATTGTAATGACCCGCATTGGCAGAGGTATTATAATTAATTTATTTAATTATAAAAATAGTGATATATTGAATTAAATAGAGGTTTAATTAAATAATATGGAATAATTAATTTAATTAAATAATTAAATAACATATTAATTCATAAATAACCAGAAATAGTGAATTGACAATATAATGTGAATTGGGTCATCCTTAATATTTAATTCAGCTTAGAGTTGAAGTATATTGATAAATATATTCAATCGACGTCAGTTTGAACGTAGAATTATAATATAATTAAAATAGAACTCGAAATGGCGCGGTAGTTCGCTATTTGCCGATTTGAACTTCAACTGAATATACAGAGTTAATTTTAAATCGGATTTCTGTGAAACAAGAAACGTGTGGGGCTGGTGGAGTATATCTTTCTAGAGGAAGAGGAAAACCAGGATTTCGTCGTGTAGATTTTGAGATATGTCCAAATCAAAATTTAAAATAGTCGCTATAGAATCCTTTATCGACCGTAACAGTTTATTCGATATAACTAGAGATCGGGTTTGAATTTAGACAAGGTTCTTTTGGGACATAGTGATAATTTAATTTTTAGAAATTTACCGTAATTTTTAATTAATTAAATAAGCAACTTTTTATTTGTAGTGTTTTGCACCCTGTATCAGAAATTTTGAGGTTTCACAATATGAGTTAAACTACCGTTATTATTATATTTTTGGGATCACGTCACATTACTCGATTTATTGATATTTTCATATCAGTCCGTAGACAAACAGAAATCGTATGAAATTGGTTTGAGGGGGTACTTCACCGTTAAGCTTAATATAACAAAATATGATTTAATTGGTCCCAACATCTTCTATAAAGAGGCATGCGTAACCCTTACTGTTCATTTACTTATCTGTGTGTGGTCAAACATTGAGCCACCGTTCAAACATTCATTTACTTATCTGTGTGGTCCAATATGGAGCCACCATTTCAAACATAATCAACGAACGTAAATCAACCCCTATAAATACACCATACCCCTTAACCCTAAGTTATTTCATCCTCTGGTTGATTTTCTCGTAGCCGCCACCGAAGTAAAATACACAACAAAAATTACAACTTTGGGGAAATCAAATCAAATCAAGTAAAATTCTATAAAGCAAACGAGCGGCATTTTCGAGTAGCTGGGTTGTTTTCCTTTCACTCTGGAGTTGAATCGCAAGTTGCGATTCCTGTTTTAGGGATTCGAAGACCGAAGTGATTGGGTGGTTCCCTGTAGTTCAGTCACGGAGCTCGAAGTCGCGAGTTCTTATCAGACCAGGGTGCGTTGATGTTCTGGAGGAAGCGATGTTGAAGTGGAAGTGAACGATGAGGTTAGTCAGTGGTTCCGTGATGTATTTGAGGAGTGAATGGCGTGTCAGGTGCTGAAATGATGGAGCTCGAGATTAGTGATGAGGGCTGAAACTAATAAAAGGGGTTCAACCATGTCTTGATGGTGCTCGGGGGAAGAGAGAGAACATTGGGATCGTGGTTGAATATTATACTGGAGTCGAAGACGGGGAGAAGGAAGAGTTCAGGAGTGCGGAATTTACTTGTAGAAGAAGAATTGGGTGCCTGTTAGGTTTAAACAAGTATGGTACGGACTGAGCTGAAAAATGGGCCAAGGGGATTTAATTGAAGAAACTTGCCATAAGCGTGCTGTTATAAAATTCGAGAAGCATCAATTTTGAACGAAAACTGTTGGGGAAGAAGGCTGAAAGCAGTTGTCGGGTTAAATTCATATTGGGCTGAGTTCAAAGATAAATGGGTAAAGCCCATTAATAATTTAAATTTAAGTTTTTTTAATTTATTTATTTTACGTAAACTTGTAAATACTATATCTTGATCATACTGTATCAGAATTCAGAACGGTCAGTCACGTTGGGATCGTATGGACGGACACTACATGATGAAACTGACTAGAAGTCCATCGGAGCTCGTTACAATTTATAGCGAAATAAATTGACCGTCTGAATCAATAGACGCAAATCGTTATTAAACGGTTAACGCGGAATGTGAGTAAAACTCACCAACTCTGAACAGTTATATTTTTATAACGTACTTTTAGAACTGTTAGATATTGATTGACTGTTGTGTGTAGATTGGTTGATTGAACTGCTAGTCAGTTAGTTGAAATTATATATATATATATATATATATATATATATATACCATTAAATATTGATGTTGTTTATCATAACATTTCATATTGAAATGAAATTGATGTATATTATACTGTGTAACATCTGTGGATACAGGGATACAGGTTGGAGGGATCCGACTGGATTCCTCAACATTTATTTTACTGTTTTCATATATTTGTGATATATGATGTGATGTATATCTGTTATGGGTTATGTGTGTTAGAATGATATTTATCATTTGTTATTCGATATTTTAAATATCATAAGAAACCCTGGGATGTAAAAAGGAATATTTCAATGTATATTGAAATAAAGGAATTTTATAAAATCAACCGATTTTATAAAAGGAAATAAATTTGAAAATAAAGCATTTATAAAATCATAGGATATTATAAAGGAGGATATTTGTTTAGAAAACAAATAGGATATTATAGAAAGGAAAATGTTATCAAAAAGGAATCTGTATAAGTGGAGAAACATTGTTAAAAGGACATTTTTTAAAGTAAAGAACCGTTACTAAAAGTAAATCTTTATAAATGAATAAACGTTGTTAAAAGGAAATCTTTTTAAATGGATAAACGTTGTTAAAGGGGAAAATCTTTGTAAATCAATAAAGTAATCGAATATTAGTATTCGAGAGGAGTTAATCAAAAAGGAGTTGAATCAAATAAGTTATTCAGTTAGAGTTAATCAAATAGAGTTAAAACAAGATTAGAAACTGACTAGAGATTAGTTAAGTCGAATGGTTTTCTGAGTGTTGATCTGATGTTGGTTTCGGCCTTCGGGGTTTATACTTAGATAATTGTTCTCTTACTAGTTTACAGTTAGGGACTAATAGTTGTGGAATAGTAGTGATGCGTGAATGAGGATTGATAATGTTTTCCCATGTTAATAACGTATATTTTCTAAATCATAGAAAATAAGGAATGTGGATATATGTATATATGTTTTGATGATTGGACCGATAATTCCATTTGGAATTTAGATCGTTGTTGGTACACCGACATGTTTTCATTGATAGTTAAATCACAGACTATCAAAGTCTGACCATTTTAACGTTGTTAGTATGGAGAGACCGGTTGGATTCTTATCCAAAGAACCACTTTGTATTGGCATAAGCGTTGCGAACATGCCAAAGAAAATTGAAGACGGAGTAAAGTGCAAGGGCTGTTGTATAAGTCCTGGGTAGAGATTACCTAGAATGGATGTACTGAATAGTGCCTTCGGTTTCGTTCAGTCCCAGAACGAACGTATATGAACGAGTGTTTGACAGAATATTTCCAATGATCGAATGGGTTGGTCCATATAAATATATATGGTGGCAACGGATTTATTCCCTTAGCATAACATCCAGAATATTTGTGTAAACCAATTAATGATTAACAGATTTGATAATGTGGCATTCAAAGTGATCGTGTTATAAATGAATGGGAAGTAATCGTAGCCTCTGGCCTCAACATCCGGTAAATGACAAAAATCGGGCAGGCAGCATGGCTAAGTCGATCGCACCGAAGTAGGGTGTAAAATCACCTATCTAGAGAATATTCATTTTCTTCTTTAATCTATCAATGCTGTCCCATATATATACGGGAAACGGTTGCTGATCCCAACCGTTGGTGATGTGCATTCGATACACTCAAGCGAAATGAGTGGTCGGTCATGTGTGGCTGAGTTGCAAGATGTTCTTGTTGAACTCCAGTGTATCGTTCCTAGAGTACACTGATCGGAAGGTGGTTCCATACTTTGTCATAGTTGGAAATCCATTACCCAATACGTGCTTGCGTTTTTAATTGTATACTATATATGTAGAACGTGAGATGAAAGCGTTTCTGCTAGATGATCATTATATTGTGGTTGATAGACATTATTATAATATCAAAAGGTTTTTTGATATAAAGATATTTTGGATTCTCATAAGGGAAAAACCCATTCCGTTATACGGCGTGGTCTTATGAGATATCGTTTACTTGTTCAAACTGTTTTAAACCGTTTTACTCATACCAGTCCCATGACTGACCCGGAGTTTATTTGTTTGTTTTCCCTAAACTCTTGGGTGCCTAAATTTGTACGGGCAGTCAAGTAGTCGGGATTTTACAGATACACTTGGAGAGCTTGGAGCAGGAGGCTTCAAGTTCTATAGCTATTATTATTTCCGTTGTTGTTGTAAGTGTTGTACTCTGAAATGTTATTGTGTATATATACTGTTTGTATTTCAAAAGTTATGTTATATTTTATTCGTTCAGCTGTGAGATTCGTGGTTACTCTGATGATGATGTTCTTCTTCTTCTTCTATTCTAATAGTTCTATCTTATCTATCCTCACCCTCTATCTTCTTTCTATTAATTTCTTGAATTTCCAGTGCAATTTGGGGTTGGACTTGTGTTATTTGGTCAGCTCAAATTGGACCGGATTTTCGGGTCATTACAGTAATGGTTTGGAGGTTGGTTTAAAACAATTTGCTGTAATTTTTTGTTATGAACCATGTTTGAAATAAAGTTAGTTTTATTTTCTGCTTCTTATATATACATCTGTCTTGTAAATTATCTGTGTCTTTTACCTATAATGCTCCATCGAAGTTAAGGCATTCCCTTTGTGACTGACCTTAACGGAGGTGGGGTGCTTCACTTGGTGTCAGAGCAAAGGTTTACTAGATCAGATAAAAGTTTTTGAGAACTATTTTCTAAAAGAAGCATTTTTTTCAAGAAAAAGTGTTTAGTTTTAAAGGCATAATCCCCCAAAGCCATATGCACTAACTTTCTATCCTTTGTTTTGAATCTTTCCTTTTTCGTTTCAGCATGCCTAGGAATCTTTACCTTCCGGAGGGTGTACCGATACCCGGTTGGTTCAGGAGGTACCTAGAGGCTAGGGACAACGACGCAGGCCCAGTAGACATTCCTCCTCCCCCAGCTGCAGCGGTTCCTCCTCCTCCTCGTGCAAATGCTTTCTCAAAAATATGCAGGGACTTTCGAGCCATGGGTGGAAAGAACTTCAATGGAAATGAATCCTTCATGGAAGTAAGAAACTGGCTCAAAGAAACTGAGGATTTGTTCGATATCTTTGAAGTGGATGATAGGCAGAAGATACAGTTGGCGGTATGGTTGCTCAAAGATGAAGCTTCCTATTGGTGGGAAGTCACTGACGCTGAAAGACTAATTGAAACTTGGATGGATTTTAGGATGAGGTTTGAAATGAAATTCCTCTCACAAGCTGAACGAAGCCTACCAATGGAGAAGTTCTTAGCTCTCAAATAGGGTAGTATGTCGGTCAAGGAGTACATCAACCAATTCAATCAGCTGGCTAGGTTCGGATTGGAGTTAATGAACACTCCACATAAGAAGGCTCTCCGCTTTGTTAAAGGATTGAATGAGCCACTACACAGCGTAGCTATGTCCCATATACCTATGGGTGCGACTTATGAAAGACTGATGGACATGGCACTGTTACAAGAAGTAGATAAGGTTGGCAAGAAGGAGACAAAGATGGAAGTATCTTAAGATAAGAAAGGGGAAGGATCACAGTGCAAGAAGGCAGACTCCAAGAAGGGTAGGAAGAACAACAAAACCCGTGACAAGAGGAAGTGTAATTTTTGTGGCATTCCTGGGCATCGGGTTAAGGACTGCAGGCAGAAGAAAAGGAAGATGGGTGGCTGTTTCCATTGCGGCGAGGCAGGACACATGGCTAGGGACTGCCCAGGAAAGCAAGGGCAAGGGCATAGAGTTAGATCTACTTCTGGAGGGCAGGTTCACACTCTCATGACACCTCGGCAAGAACGAGGTAGAAATGTTTCTATTGAGAGTTTAGTTTGTCTTTTTGATCATCTTGTTCATACACTCTTTGATTCTGGCGCATCGTACTCTTTTATATCTACTGCATTAGTTGAATCTCTGCACCTAAACACCAGTTTAGTAGAGGATCCCTTGGTTGTTTCAAATCCAATTGGGGGATCAACTTATTTGTCAATGATTTGTTTGGATTTGGAAATTTCTATATTAAGTGTGGGGCTTAGATGCAAGGCCTATGTTTTGGGCATCACGGGCTATGGGTTGATTCTAGGCATGGATTGGCTATCCAGTAATGGTGCCATCCTCGATTGAGAAAAGTGAGTGGTTAGACTCATGACTCGCCTTGGTAACACTCTCGAAATTTCTTTTAATACCATGAACTTTGTTATGCTTAGCTATCTAGAATCCCTTGATGCGTCCATTGAGGATTTACAGTCTGTTAGAGTAGTCCGTGAATACTCGGATGTCTTTGAAGAGGTTAAAGGGTTACCTCCGAAGCGGGAGATAGATTTACGCATATACCTCGTTGATAATGCAAAACCCGTCGCTCTACCCGTTAGACACATGGCTCCAAGGGAGAGGAAAGAACTCAGCAAGCAAGTTAAAGAGCTGCTTGAGAAGGGGTTTATAAGGCAGAGTATTTCTGAATGGGGTGCTCCAGTAGTGTTAGCAACTAAAGCGGACGGTTCGCTTTGCCTATGCATTGATTATAGGGAGCTAAACAAGCTGACCAAGAAGATTAGGCACCCACTTCCAAGAATAGATGACTTGTTCGATCAGCTTGTAGGTGCATCGGTTTTCTCCCAACTAGATTTAGCTATCGGGTTTCATCAGCTGAGAGTGGCTGAAGACAGCATTGACAAGACCGCGCTCAGAACTCCAGATGGTTTCTTCGAGTGGCTTGTCACGCCTTTCGGCTTGACAAACGCACCCGCTTATTTTGTCGATTTGATGAGCATGGTTTTTAGTGAGTTCCCCAATAAGTTTGTGGTGGTCTTCGTAGATGACATTTTGATTTTCTCGAAGAGTGAGGAAGAGCATGCACAACATTTAAAAGAAGCCATGGATACAGCCAAATTCTCCAAACGCCACTTCTAGAGAGAGGAAGTAAGATTTCTTGGACATGTGTTATCCAAGGAAGGGTTAGCCGTGGACCCCGCAAAAGTAGTTGCAGTGCAAGATTGGAAGGTTCACGGAATGCGACCGAGGTCCGGAGCTTCCTCGGGCTATCGGGCTATTACCGAAAGTTCATCAAAGACTTTGCGAAAATCTCAGCTCCGCTTACATCGTTAACGAAGAAGAACCTAACTTTCACTTGGGATTTGTATTGCGATATTGCCTTCCAACGATTAAAGAGAGCTCTAACGACAGCTCCAGTTCTGACATTGCCGGATTGGAGCAAGATGTTTACCGTATACACGGATGCATGTGGTACGGGACTAGGTGTTGTCTTGATGCAAGAGGGGAAAGTAGTAGCTTATGGAGGCAGGCAGTTGAAAGTACATGAGAAAAACTTCCCAACCCATGACCTAGAGTTGGCTGCCATCGTCTTTGCGCTTACGTCTTGGCGCCATTATCTCCTAGGTGAGAAATTTGAATTGTAAACTGACCATAAATTGTTGAAGTACTTTTCTCGCAGAAAGATCTTAACTTGAGGCAACAAAGGTGGATGGAATTCTTGGCATCCTACGATTTTGAGATTTCCTATACCCCTGGCAAGGTCAATGTAGTAGCGGACGCCTTGATTAGAAAGAAGCTGACCTTAAGCCCTCTCTTTGTTGAAAGGCAGAGCTTGGAGTACATAGCCAACTTTGATTTTAGACCCTCTATCGATCATGTGACTAGTTTGTTAGCATCGCTAGAAGTGCAGCCTATTCTTTAGGACTTAATAGGGACTGCACAACCTAAAGACCCTCAGCTAGTTGATGTGATGGACAAGCTAATTAGGGGTGAGACTTCTAGTCACCTCAATAGATACTCCATCGATGATAAGGGATGGTTGAGGCGGGATGGAAGGCTATGCGTCCCACAAGCAAAGGATTTGGTGAAGAAGGTTCTCGAAGAGGCACACCATTCCAAGATGACCATACACCTCGGTGGAGACAAGATGTATGAAGGCATAAAAAGGGTTTTCTTTTGGGATGGGATGAAGAGGGATGTAGCTGAATTCATCTCGAAGTGCTTAGTATGCCAGCAAGTCAAGGCGGAACAAAAGAAGCCAGGTGGTTTGCTTCATCCTCTAGAGGTCCCACAGTGGAAATGGGATAGCATTTCGATGGAATTTATTGATGGGCTGCCTAGGTCAAGAAGAGGCAATAATAGTATTTGGATAATAGTGGACAGGCTCACAAAAAATGCTCACTTCATACCCGTTAAGAGTAGAAGGACTGCCTCATCTCTAGCATCCATATATCTTAAAGAGATAGTCCGACTCCATGGGATACCCTCCAACATTTTTAGCGACCGAGATCCTATCTTTACGAGTGAGTTTTGGAAGAGCTTGCAAGAGGCTGTAGGCACACAGTTATGCTTAAGCACGACTTATCACCCCCAAACCGATGGTTTGACGGAAAGAGTGAATAGAGTGTTAGAAGACCTCTTGAGATTATGCATTCTTGACTTCATAGGAACATGGGAGGATCATCTTCCTTTAGTGGAGTTTGCCTACAATAATAGCTACCAAGCCACCATAGGTATGGCACCCTTCGAAGCTTTATATGGAAGACCGTGCCGATCACTAACTTGTTGGTGGGAGTCTACAGATAAGCTCATACTTGGACCAGATATGATTAAAGAAACTTCAGAGAAAGTGGACTTGATACGAAAAAGAATGAAGACTGCCCAAGATAGACAAAAGTCCTATGCAGATAAGAGAAGGACCGACCTTGAGTTTGAGATTGGGGACAGGGTTTTCCTTAAAGTATCTCCTTTGAGGAGCATCGTTCGCTTCGGATCCGCCGGAAAGTTGGCACCAAGATTTGTAGGGCCGTTTCCTATCATCGAAATAATTGGGAAGATGGCTTACAGAGTAAAGCTGCCTGAAAGATTGGCTAGAGTTCATAATGTCTTTCACGTTTCTCACTTACGAAAGTGCCTACATGAGTCTGCGGAAGTGGTCGAACCAAGCATATTAGAAGACGTAGAAGTAGAACGAGAGGCAACTGTGAGAAAAGTTCCAACTCGTATCTTGGGTACATAAGTCAAAAAGCTACGCAACCGCGAAGTCAAACTTGTAAAAGTTCAATGGAGTGACGCTGAGGAAGATGCGACTTGGGAGAGTGATGCCAAAATACGCGTAGCCTACCCATTTCTTTTTGAGGGTACATCTTTGATCTCTTTTTCCTTAAGTTTGTTCATGCTCGTATCTATCTTCTTAATATTTTCCTCAGTGTTGTTCTCCATCCTCAGGTAGAAACCAATGGATGTAAACATATATTTGAAACATGTTATGATTGATGGTTGCAAGTGGTTGCTAGTGGTTGCTCGTGGATGCATATACACAAACTTTAGGTATTAGATTGGCTCAGTCACTTTCATATTGCATATGCATATATGTACTTGTATATGATTGAAACTTGATGTCTTATCATGTGGATGTTGAATTTGTATGAATGATTGTGCACTCATGTAGAAAGTATGGTTAGGGAAGATTGCATACATTATGGACGGATGACACCGACATGACTTGCATTAAGGAGGTCAACTGAATCAGTAGACCGCCTGATTTTGCATTAGATAAGGACATGTACACACACTATGCATATGATCATGAAGCATTAGAAGTCTTTTAAGGAAAATGGATGCCTGTTTTTGATGGTTGAGTAGATGGACGATTAGATGGTAGGATATACGTTCTTCTTGACTTGAAGATTTCAGGACCGAAATCCTTTAAGGAGGTGAGAATGTAACACCCTGTATTTTCTATAAATCTTAAAGTAATGAATTAAAGAATAATTAATTTTAAATGTGATAATTAAGGGAAATGGGTTACTCCTTTGCTTTCGTCTTGGAATTTTGGTTAAGATAGAGTCCGATTTTGCGTGAATTGGACTTTGTATGAAGAAGTTATGGCCTTCGGAAGTTTCAAAAATTCAAAATTCAATAAACACAGAAGAGGGCAGAGCAGGAAAATTCCCGCCCCCGGCCAGTTCGACCAGGTGGTCGACCCTAGTGTCGACCTACCCTACAGGTCGACCTAGGGGTATACCTACCCCCCTGGGCAGATCTGAAAGGATGACGAATTCTGACTCCCTGCTGATTCATTAGGGCTGAGGTGTTATACTATCTTGACAGGATGGTCTTGATTACTTCTAGGGTTAATCCGATGGCTCTAAATTAATTAAACCTCTATAAAAGCAACCTAACTCTCAACCCTAAATCACAAATATTCATACCAAGAGCCACCATGCCGTCAATGGTGAACATAGAATAGCCGTCATCTCTTTCAATTCAAAGGCAAGACTGAAGCTACATCAAAATCAAATCAAATCTAATTCAACAAAGAAAAATTCAACGGTCTACATCGAAGGCGAGCAATTCAATTTCAGAATACAGATCCTAGAACTCAAGAATTCCTTTTGTTTATAATTGTAGTTATCTTTCATATGTGAATAAATTAAAGACATGGTTTGTAATGAATTGTAAAATAGAATTGTATCAAGTTGTGTGTGATGCTGATTCATGTTTATTCATGTCTATTCTATCATATATGCCTATGAACTATTGTGGTCTATCAAACCTATGATGTTGTAAAGGAATTTGGGAATGAAATTATCATATGTATGGTTGGTGATATTATGATACATACAAGTTTTGGGCTAAGTCATGTCGTTTATGCCTAATTGTTTAGATCCATTATGCATACATGTTTAGATCTACACCCTTGTATAATTTGGAGATGACATCTATATGTTGTATGTCAATTTAGAAATTATGTCATGTTTATGCAGGTTAGGTGATGCTATCATGATATGAATACGTGAAAGTATATAGGTTAAAAACATGATTATGTAAAACTATATGTTTAGATCTACACTTTATATGTTAGAACCATATGCCTTTATGTTAGATCTATATTAGCGTGATTTAACCCCTATGCAAGTTCACCACTACATGTCTAATTAAGCTTTGGTAGTTCTATGTAAAACTATTATTTTATGACTCATGTTGCATAGATCTAGTTTACAAGTTCATAATTAAAAGTATATTATGCCAAGTTCATGTGACACATCTGTAGTGAGATTCATATTTTTGTATGATGTTGGAATGTTGCAAGTTCCTCTTTTTCCCTTTTAGTTTATCAGTCAGGCTACAATGTCAAGCCTAACATCCTATGTAATTTTTCGAACGTAAAACGGGGGTAACGTTGGGGAAAACATGAAATTATACGTAATTAACATATTTGGCTCATAAACATGTAAATGGTATGGCATTAAAATGGTATAATTTACTTACCAAAAACTATGAATATGATTTAGAAGGAAAGTGGGCCATGACAATAAATTGTTGACAAATTCACATATAAGCACAAAAGAATAAATATGTAAATGTAGATAAGACGAATATGCCTAAACCGAGGTTAGACTGAGTTGTGGTGTAAAACTGCCCGGAACCGATCGACACATCCAGTGACCACAACAATACGTATCTAATGTGGGTGGTTAGTGTATTGAGCCCAAAAAAAGGACTCGAGGTTAGACTGAGTTGTGGTGAAAAATTGCCTGGAACCGACCGGCACATCCAGTGACCACAACAATACCTGTCTAATGTGAATAGTTGGTGCTCTAATAAAGCTAAGTCAAGAGTGATAGGGTTAAGAAAATTAAGGAAACACTAAACCAATTCAACATGTTAGCTAAACTGATGGGTGGGGTTAGGTAAATTTGGACACTTAACCAATTAACATGTTGGCTAGAAAACCCTAGTAATGGGGACCCATTTCAGAACCCACATAGATGTATCACGGGACCCTGAACTAGGCAGGGTGGGGCACGATTATTGGGCTGAATTGTAAGCGATCAAAACGTCGGCGGGTAGTGCATCAGTGTAGGTTCCGACGGAGTATGGGCATGCACGTACTCCGGAGTGAAAAAAGCAGGCACTGGGCATCAGTAGTCATACACTGTGCATCTTGAATCGTGTCGGGTTGCCACCATAGGATTTGATACTGAAAGTGTCGATATACGACTTAGGCAGGATCAGTAATATGGATATGCGGAAAGTATGTGATATACTAACTTGTATATTTACAATAGTTATGCAGGTAAATATTTAGTATAGAACGATCTCACAGAAGCAATATCACGTATAAGTAAGTGCAGTAATAGAAAAATCACACCAGGGATTTTTATACTGGTTCGGAGCACCGTTCTACGTCCAGTCCCGGATCTCCTATCTGGAATTTCACTAAACAACTACCTCACTTCACCCGGAGGAATAGGTTCACAACACCTGAACAGCCAAACGGGATTTCACGCCTCTATCAACACGAGGACTTCACAACTTGCCTCTTACAACACCGAGGACTTCAGACAAGATAATTAAACTTGTAATTTGACAATGTGTGTTCTCAATAACACGAATTTGTCAATTCTTGTACACCCTTCCTATAATCTTATCCTCAAATATAATCTTGTGACTATGAAGATTTGGAAGATGACATCGTTGTTTGAATCTAAAGAATAATATATAGATTCAAATATTCAAATAATGATATGTGAGAATTATGAGCTTTTGAATGCTTTTAGAGAGCAAGAATGAAATCAGCAATTAGATAGCAAGAATAGAAAGAATTGTTATATTAAAATGGTGATTTCATGTTGCTTTTATAGAGGATGGAGAGTTGTAATCATTGGTGAAGAGAAGCAACGAATAGATATTATTTTTGGCGAAGAGAAAAGGAAACAACCCTTGATAAATAAGAGTGTCTACTCGAAAAGTTGTTTCAGTTTGTAGACCAGTCGACTGGTTAAAAATGATCAGTAGACTGGTATTTGAATATATGTACATTATATACATGTGTGCACGTTCATTGTGCATTTCTGCCCAGAAACGGTCGACCGCCCAGAATGAAACCGGATGACCGGTTTCTGATAGTATGCACAATGAATGTGCATACATATATATACATACTATATATATATATATATATATATATATATATATATATATATATATATATTCAAACCATTGAGGTATATGATTATTTGAGGATAGATTTTAACATTTATAACCCAACTAAAACTCTAAATAATCAACCTCTAATATTAAATACCATTGAATCTCTTCTTTTTGTCGATCTTGAACTTCTCCTTGTCATTAATCAAAACGCCGTGAATTCCTTGATTCAACATTCTCCCCCTTTTTGATTGATGACAACATAGCTCTAAAATTGTTTTTAACTCCCCCTGAATATATGCTCCCCCTGAAATAAATACTAAAAAAAACCTGCAAAACATAATGTTAGTAATATTTTTCTCCCCCTTTGTCATCGACAAAAGGAGTAGTGAACACACAAATAGCTTAAGAGGAACTTTGAGATTGTAGCATATAATATACACCAAACATACCACAAGCAAGTCATGTACCTAATAGCTTAAGACGTACAAACCCAAAATAAATACAACACTATTTACATACAATTGCCGTTGCATAAAAACATAGTATCATAAAACGTGGATGAAAAACAAACTAATGCGATGACGATCTGGATTCAGTGGTGTCCCACCCAATTTTTTGTTCCCTCCTTCTTCCTTGTCTCCTTCTTTTGGAACATCTTCCTCATCGTTGTTTCCTTCGTCTTCCTCCTCGGTCTTATATTCCCCACGACCACGTCCTATATTGGTTCCTAAAGTGGTGCCTTCGTCAGATGATGACCACATAAATGTAGGAGGCATGGGATGTTTTCCCGGGTCTTGTATTTGGGTAGAGGAAAATGATGATGCACATGAAATTACATCCCAAATAATACCGAAGAAAGACTTAAGTTTTGAAAATCGTTTGTCAAGCTTTTTATCTAAACTCTCGAGTTTGGTGTCAGTACGTTTAAGTATTACTTCGAGGAGGAATTGGTTCCGTGCAATTTGTGCTAGTGAATTCTTAGTCGACGAGGAAGTTTGAATGAGTTTGACTTCTTCCGGTTTAGGCTTGGGAGTCGTAGAAGAAGTGGTTTCTTGAGGACCTTGTTTTTGGTATTGTTCAAAAGGAATGATATTCACACAAGGTTCAGGGAGCTTCATTCTCTTTTTAGTTGCTTTGTCGATGCACTTTGGCTTGGAGATTTTAGACTCACAAGACTTGACACCACAATCGAGTAAAAGTCTCATAACATATTCATTGTAGAAAATGTGTAGCCTTGTGCGTTCATTGACAAGCAAAAGCTCATCGAAAATCATATTTATCCAATTTATCTCAATATCCTCATAAATTGCATATAATGCCTTGAAGTTTTCTTTATATACGGCATCCAAGTTACCAACCCTCGGCAATAACGAGAGTGTGATGGCATGATGTAAAACACGAGCTGTAGGCCGTAAGTTAATCACCTTAGTGCTAGTTTTATAATCCTTGATAAAAAAATGACTGATTTTATCACGAATATGGATAGTGCAGAAATCCGAAGAAAATTCTCTTCCACTATTTGGCGAATTGAGAACCATGGCCATTCGTTCCTTTGAAATGAAAACATGTTGACCACAAACTACAAACCAAAGACAATTAGCAGAATTCTCTAGTTTGAATTTTGGTAGGTTAAGATTGGCATAGAACAACCGAATCATAATATGATTAATTTCTAAGTTGTTCTTATCAAAGGTAAGAAGTGATTTAATACGAGCCTTATCCAGTAGTTCTTCAACATCATATAGGATAAAAGCAGAAAGATTTATGAAAGAACCTTCGTGAATGGTGTAATCCTACATAGCATTCCAACGTTTTACTGCAATAGGATCCATAAGCCATTGTTTGATGTTAGAATCTATGGGTTGGAGTGAAGTGGAACTTGATTTCTTGTGTTTCTTTTGAGGTGGTGCCATCGATTATGAGGAAATTGATTTGGTGGTTTTGGTTTTTCAGGTATTGGAGAGTAAGAAGATAAATAAATAATGAGTGAAGAGGTGGGATATATGAATCGTCGAGAGAATTTGTTGTTGAAAAAACTGAAAAACACGTAATCGGTCGATCGTTAGGGTTGGAACGGTCGACTGGTATCAGGAAGTTTTAATTCCAGAGAAATTTACCGGTCGACTGGTTGAATTATACCGGTCTACTGGTATCTGAAACACAAATTTCCAGAGAAGATAGCAGGTCGACTGGTAGGATATAGACCAGTCGACGGGTTTACTTTTGAGTTGAAAAATTTCCAGAGAGTTGAATGGTCGACTGGTAATTTTTCTGGCGGTCGACCAGTTCCAAAATATAAATATTTCCAGAGACTTGATCGGTCGACTGGTCCATTCCTGATGGTCGACCGTTTCTGTATATATTTGTTTTTCTGGATTTATGAGTGCTTAAAAAAAATTATACAAATTTTATTTCAACTCAACATGGATTTGAAAAACAAAATACATGAAAAACCAAAAAATAAGAATTAAAACAAAAACTTATTATGCAACAAAAAAAAGATATAAATTAATGAGAGGTGGATGACTTGTCTTCGGATGTTTCTTTAATATTTGTAACTCTCGGTGTCCATGGTGACCAATTTTCTCTTGCTCCTTTATTTCTCGCGTAATTACGATCCCATGAGTTAGGACTTTGAGATGTATATGGACATTCATTCTAAGAGAGTTTAAACGATCATATGTGAGTTTTTGTTCATAATGAAGTTGATGCTGGAGATCTATCTGATGTTTAGTGTAGTGATGAATTTCACTAATCTTCTCTCTTGTTCGTGGAGAACAAAATAATGCTTTCTTAGCACGTTTGGGTTTTATTGTATCTCTGGGGGCATGCGAACATTTCGGTCTACTCTTTGGTGTTTCCGGAGTGTAGTATTCTTCAGGTTCGGAACTAGTGATTGAGATATGTGATCTTTGTGCACATTCATCGCATATGTGTGGCATTAAATAAAGAATTTATGAACTTGTATACGAATGTTTAAGGATGGAGATGCAGAAAACAATAGGAAAGGAGTATGTATATATAGGATTTACGAAATTTTAAAGCAATGGTTAAAAACACTCAGAGAATATAAGCCACTAAAAGATTGTAAAGCTCACAATTATTTGCTAATAATAGCAAAAAGCTATTAACTAGCTAAGTTAATAAGAATATATATGTCGTCTAGATAAGAACTCAACATTACAATGTATATTATACATCGAGTTCAGTTCTAGAAATAAAGCTGAGTTCTCTTCGTAAAGAAATAAAACTAGATTCGAGGAGAGGCTTAGTAAAAATGTCTGCTAGTTGGTTGTCAGTCTGGACATATTCGAGATATATTGTTCCTTTTTCAATATTGTCTCTTAAGAAATGATGTCGAATATCAATGTGCTTTGTTCAGGAATGATTGACTGGGTTTTTCGATAAATTGATTGCGCTTGTGTTATCATAGTATATGATGGAGTTTGATAAATGTATATCAAAATCTCGAAGTGTTTGTTGCATATATAATAGTTGAGCTGATATGTACTCAGCTTCACATGTCAAGAGTGAAACGCAACTTTGCTTCTTACTAAACCAAGAGACAAGTGATTTTCCAATAAAATGGCACGTACCACTTGTACTCTTTCTATCCGTGCGAGAGCCACCGAAATCAGCATCACTATATTATACTAGTTTGAATGAACAATCTTTTGCATAGAAAAGACCAAAATATTTGGTTTTATTCAGATATCGTATTATACGTTTTACAGCTCGTAAATGTGATTCTTTAGGATTAGCTTGAAACCTTGCACACAAACAAACACTCATCATAATATCTGGACGACTTGCGGTAAGGTACAGGAGAGAACCAATCATGCTTCGATATAACTTCTGGTCAACATTCTTACCATGTTCATCTTTTTCAAGATGTGTGGTCGTACTCATAGGAGTTGGTTTACCAGAGGTATTTTCTAAACCAAAACGTTTGACTAAATTTTCGCAGTACTTCTCCTGACTAATAAAAATACCATTAGAAAGCTGTTTGATTTGAAGACCAAGGAAATACGATAGTTCTCCCATATGATACATTTCAAATTCTTTGGTCATAATATTTGCAAACTCTTTGCAGAGTTTATCGTTTGTTGAACCAAATATAATATCGTCTACATATATCTGGATAACTAATATATCTTTTCGAGAATGTTTTATGAATAGAGTCTGGTCAACTTTACTGATTTGAAAACCAGAATCAATAAGATAGCTTCGTAATCGTTCATACAAAGCACGAGGTGCTTGTTTTAATCCATATAAATCTTTCTTAAGTTTATATACGTGATCAGGATATTTCTCATGTACGAACAAGGGAGGTTGTTCGACATATACATTCTATTTGATAAACCCATTTAAGAATGCACTTTTGACATCCATTTGATAAAGTTTATAATTATCATGACAAGCAAAGGACAGTAAGATTCGAATAGCTTCTAATCGAGCTACAGGTGAGAAGGTTTCTTCATAATCGATACCTTCTTCCTGATTATATCCTTGTGCTACTAATCTTGCCTTACTTCTGGTTATATTTCCTTGTTCGTCGGCTTTATTTTTATAAACCCATTTCGTACCAATGACCGACTGATCGGTCGGTCTTTGAACAAATTCCCAGACATCATTGCGCTCGAACTGATTTAGTTCTTCCTGCATGGCAATGATCCAGTAATCATCAGTAACAGCTTCTTTAAGATTCTTAGGTTCGATATTTGAGAGAAACGCGACATGACCCATTTGATTTAGTTGACTCCATGTTCTTATTTGTGATGTAACTTCTCCAATAACATTTTGAACCGGATGATCTCTTAGAATTCTAGGAGGAGATCTAAATCTTGGTGGAGAAGGTACCACAGCAGGTTGAGGAATATTGTCAACAATTTCTGAGTCAGAGTCATTATTTGTGATGATAGGATTATTAGTGACTATGGTCTCTTTGTCATCTGATATGATATGAGATGGTTTATAGAATTCATAAAAAGAGACATGAAGTGATTCTTCAATAGTTTTAGTTCTCTTATTAAATATACGATAGGCCTTGCTTCGTTCCGAATATCCGACAAATATACCTTCATCGGATTTTGAATCAAATTTTCCAACATGGTTTTTTCGTATTTAAAATAAAGCATTTAGAACCGAAAACTTTGAAATATGAGATATTTGGCTTTCTTTGATTAAATAGCTCATAGGATGTATTCTTGGTCAGAGGTCGAATGGATACACGATTCAAAACATAACATACAGTTGCAACAGCTTCTGCCCAAAAATGTTTTGGTAGAGTGGATACATTTAATAATGTTCGTGCACATTCTTGTAAAGTTCGATTTTACCTTTCTACAACTTTGTTTTGTTGTGGAGTTCTAGGAAACGAAAAATTATGATTTATACCGTTCTTTATACAAAAATGTTCAAATTCATTATTTTCGAACTCTCTGCCATGATAACTTCTTATATTTTTAACCTTAAGTCCTTTTGACTTTTGAATTATCTTAACGAAGGATTTGAAATGTTTGAAAGTGTCACTTTTGTTTTTCAGGAAAATCACTCATGTATAACGAGAGAAATCGTCAAATATTACAAGCACATAGCGATTATGGTTTATTGACTGAACCTGTGTTGGTCCAAATAAATCCATATGTAATAGCTCAAGTGGTTGTAACGTTGATATGACTTTCTTGGATATGAAAGAAGATTTAGTCAATTTTTCTAATTGACATGCATCACAAAGATTATTAACCGTAAAACTAATTTTGGATAGTCCTTTAACTAGATCATTTTTAGCTAGCTTGTCAATAGTTCTGAAGTTTATGTGACAGAAAAGTTTGTGCCATAGCCGTGGATCATTATCGTTTGCTAAAAGACACATATCTGAGTTATGATTGATATTCATATTCAGAATATAGATATTTCTGTCTCCATAACCTTCAAAAACTAGATTTCGATCTTTATCTAAGATACTACAATTATTGTCCGGAAAGGAAATATAAAACCTTTGTCGCACAATTGACTGATACTTAGTAAATTATGTTTCAAATTTCTAACTAGCATGACATTAGTAATAAGAGGTAAGTTAGATGTATCATAATTGCTCACATCGCCTTTGCCGATGATATAGCCTTTTGAATTATCTCCAAAAGTGACTGAGCCACCATCTGAATAAGTGATATTTGTTAATAAGCTCTTGTCTCCAGTCATATGCTTCGAGCAACAACTGTCCAGTATCCACTTTCATCTTTTCTTGAGTGGGACCTGCAAAAAATAAAATTAGTCTATGGTAACCACTTTTTTTTATAAGGGCCTAAGAGTTAGGTCTTAGGAGTCCAAACCCATACGTGTCCGGTATCCGCTTTATACATATAATTTGGATTGTGATGCACAGAATTCAAAAAAAAAAATGTACTTGTTCCTAATAAAATTGTTATTTGTTTTAGGAACCCATATTTTTATAGACTTGACATTCTTCTTTTGAAATTTCACAATCGGTTTTGGTTTGGAATATAATAAACTAAGATATTTCTTAGCTTCAGTTTCTTGTACTACCTTATTTTTCTTTTTTCTTTTATTACCAAATGTTTCTTGATAACTTGTTTCTTATATCCCAAGCCATGTTTATTTGTAGTAGATTGTGAACTTTCAATATTTTTTGTCAAATTTTCTCGACCTTTGTTAAAGTTAGAAACATTTTGAGTAATGTCGTCTAACTTTGTTTGTAAACTAGCTTTTTCAAGGTCTAACATTTTGACTTTTGCCTTAAGCTCATGATTTTCGGTAGTAAGAGCATCATTTTTCCTTTTTCGAGTTTCAATTTCTTGACTCAAAAGAGATAGTTGAGAATCAATATTAGATGATGATTCTTGAGCTTTTCCAAGTTCTTCCTCTAATATTTTCTTCTCATCTTTTAGCATATCTCATTCAAATTCAGCTCCACTTAAATCAGCTTGAGCTTGTTTGCATTGTTGTTTCATATCTTTAAATTTATATATTAATTCAGCATTTATATCAATAACTTCTTCAAAAGAAGGAATTTGTACCTTATCTTCTTTAGCCATAAAACATATATTTGCTTGTTCATCATCTGAGTCACTTTCACTATCAGATGAAGATGAGTCTGAATCATCCCATGTCACTAAGAATGCTGGTTTCTTTGACTTGTCCTTCTTGTGTTTGAATTTTTCATTTTCTGACCTCTTCTTTTGCTCCGGACAATCTTTGTGCATGTGTCCCTTTTTGTGACAGTTAAAGCATTATATATTTGAAGATGATGGTTTATTTGATCCGAACTTCTTTTTGTTGTATCGACTAGCTTTTCATTGCTTTAAGAATTTCTTGAATCCTTTTGTAATGAATGCTAGATCCTCATCTTCAGAATCTGAGATGTCTTCATCTTTCTCGACATGAAAAGCTACATTTTTCTTTTCTTCTTTTTGTTCTTTTCGAGCCTGCAAGTTAGCTTCATAGGACATAAGATTTCCTATCAATTCATCTGGCATCATGGTGGAAAGATCATTAGCTTCTTCTATTGCTAATACTTTTCCTTCCCATTCATTAGTCAGAGAATGTAGGACTGTTGAAACTACATCAAAATCAGAATATTTTTGTCCTAATCCGATAAGTGCATGATGAATGGTTTGAAACCGTGAATACATCTCATTGATAGTTTCATTTGGTTTCATTTTGATATTTTGAAATTGACTTTTCAACAAATCTATTTTTGCTTGTTTAACCTTGTTAGTACCTTCATGAGTGGTTTTTAGCGTTTTCCAAATTTGGTAAGCAGTAGTACAGATACTAATACGGTTATATTCGTTTTGATCTAATGCACAAAACAACATATTAATTGCTTTTGCATTTATAGCAGTTGCGCTCAGCAGCCGTCCATTCTGCATACTCAGTCGTTGGATTGACTATTTCTTTCTGAGTTGCATTCCAGGCATCATAGTTAGTTGATTGCATGTAAAAAGCCATACGTGTTACCCAATAACTATAGTTAAGACCATTAAAGAAAGGAGGTCTTTGTGTTGATTGACCTTCTGTGTAAGTAGTGTTAGCGCTACTACTTGGGTTATTTGCCATATTACTAGAATATATCAAATAACTGTGTTACGGTTATATGATAACCTTGCTCTGATACCAACTGAAAGTGTCGATATACGACTTAGGCAGGATCAGTAATATGGATATGCGGAAAGTATGTGATATACTTACTTGTATATTTACAATAGTTATGCAGGTAAATATTTAGCATAAAACGATCTCACAGAAGCAATATCACGTATAAGTAAGTGCAGTAATAGAAAAATCACACCAGGGATTTTTATACTGGTTCGGAGCACCGTCCTACGTCCAGTCCCAGATCTCCTATCTAGAATTTCACTAAACAACTACCTCACTTCACCCGGAGGAATAGGTTCACAACACCCGAGCAGCCGAATGGGATTTCACGCCTCTATCAACACGAGGACTTCACAACTTGCCTCTTACAACACCGAGGACTTCAGACAAGATAATTAAACTTGTAATTTGACAATGTGTGTTCTCAATAACACAAATTTGTCAATTCTTCTACACCCTTCCTATAATCTTATCCTCAAATATGATCTTGTGACTATGAAGATTTGAAGGATGATATCGTTGTTTGAATCTAAAGAATAATATATAGATTCAAGGATTCAAATAACGATATGTGAGAATTATGAGCTTTTGAATGCTTTTAGAGAGAAAGAATGAAATCAACAATTAGATAGCAAGAATAGAAAGAATTGTTATATTAAAATGGTGATTTCATGTTGCTTTTATAGAGGATGGAGAGTTGTAATCATTGGTGAAGAGAAGCAACGAATAGAGATGATTTTTGGCGAAGAGAAAAGGAAACAACCATTGATAAATAAGAGTGTCTATTCGAAAAGTTGTTTCAATTCGTAGACCAGTCGATTGGTTAAAAATGACCAGTAGACTGGAATTTGAATATATGTACGTTATATACATGTGTGCACCTACATTGTGCATTTCTGCCCAGAATCGGTCGACCGCCCAGATTGAAACCGGTCGACCGGTTTCTGATAGTATGCACAATGAATATGCATACATATATATATATTCAAACCATTTAGGTATATATTTATTTGGTGATAGATTTTAACGTTTATAACCCAACTAAAACTCTAAATAATCAACCCCTAATATTAAATACCATTGAATCTCTTCTTTTTGTCGATCTTGAACTTGAACTTCTCCTTTGTCATTTAATCAAAACGCCGTGAATTCCTTGATTCAACAGATACACCCCGTGATGGGACCAGCACAGGTATCTACAGTCAAGCGAGAGCCGAATGACACACGTGATAAAATGCATGCAAGTAGGAGCTGATCGATATAAGGGGATCATTTCACTATGAACACGTGGTGCTAGTTGGACAAGTATAAGTAGGTACAGTGAATTAAACATGGGTGCGATGTATATTCGGTTTATCCTGCCATATAGAGTTTTATGTTAGTTATTCTGGTATGGTCCTATGTTTCAGTTTATTCCTATCATGACCCTTTTCCTTATTCACACACTGAAAAGTCACTGGACTTACTCAGACTTATGTCTGACCCATTTTTCTTTCGTCTTCTTTTCTTCCGTTTCCCCACCCCCTCATCTAGCCAGGGAGGGAATAGCTCAGCTTAATTTGGACCGTTCATCTTTCCAAGCTTGAAGACTCTGTGATGTACGACTTGGAACCTATTATCTTTGGCTATGGCTTTGGACACGCTAGACTTGGGGATTTATGCAGTTTTATTTATGTTTTATGCTTCATTATATAATAATCAAGACATAAATTATGATGTAATGGTTTGGAGGTTGGTTTGAAATAGTTTGCTGTAATGTTTTGCTATGAACCATGTCTGAAATAAAGTTAGTTTTATTTTCTGCTACTTATATATACATCTGTCTTGTAAATTATCTGTGTCTTTTACCTATAATGCTCCATCGAAGTTAAGGCATTCCCTTTGTGAGTGACCTTAACGGAGGTGGGGTGTTTCAGAGGCTAAGTCATCAAAACATGATTTAGCAAGGATAGGGAAGTATAAGTTGAAGGGCAATGAAGTGGATCTTGCATGAAATTTTGAATGGTAATTTGATTGGGAGTGTGCAAGTTGCACACACGATCATGCACAGGAGAGATATTGTTTTCTGGATGGGTATGCTTGCTACCATTGGTTGAATTGGGGGTTTGATTAAGTAACTTAAATGGGTTGCTAACGGTGATATTAGAAGTGAGATTGACAGGATCAGTTATGGCAAATGCAGTAGGTTTAGTTAATATGCCTCTTGAATATTTGCTATTACCAGCAAAAGTAAACATGGATAATGTTGCATTCTCTTCAGACTTCTTCTTATTGGGTTCTTTTTCTTCAATCTCATTTACTTTGCCATGTAGAACTAAAGATTCACGTTGAGATTCACTAACAATTTTTATTTCCTTATGACTTTCTGAACTGATCTTGGCATTCAATTCAATCTCTTTCTGATGACTATCTCCTTTTTCCTTTTCTACCTTTCCCCAATCCTTTATTATATTTCTAGTCCTTTTCCTTTACACAACATTAAATCCTTCCTTAATTTCATTTTCATTTTCCCATTCACCATTTTCCACATCTGCATATTCTTCATTACATTCATTCATTTTGACTTTGTATTCACCAGCATCCTCTTTGCTGACCTTATGCTTATCACAATGTTTTGTAGCATGACCAAAACTTTTTCACTTTGTACATATTAAGGGTTTCCATGTATGCTCCACAACCACATTCATACAAGTTTCATCACCTACAACCGTAAATTCAGGGAGTTCTTTATCTGTGCTTACTTCTATTAAACATTTTGCATATTCGAATCATTTCATTTTTTCTGTGTTCTTGTCATAGCATAGCACTTTACCAATGTGACATCCTACCCATTAATACCAACTAACGACCACAATAGATTTGGAATACGATAAAAAATGAATCCATATTGGTGCCGTTCTAACAACAGCTTGTGCAGAGGACAGTGAAGGAGACCAGTTCAAAATAATGAACATCTGTCCACGAATAAACATAGGGTCCTTGTTTAAAACAGAAAACTTATCTTCCTGATTAACGAACTTGAAGTAATTTTGTTTGTCATAGAACATTTCAAATCCGCACTTTAATTTCCAGACTTTTTCCACATGTTGTTTTACAGCCATGTAATTACGTTACCTGCGAGAAAGGAGCCTACCAAGCAATCAGACCAAGATTTCAATCCTTCATCCAATACTATCTTTGGCGATGGTACTGATTTACCAACATAGTTTACTTCAAACTTTATGGGTTCATAATCTCCCACATTCTTGGGCTTGGAGTAGAATAGTGATGAAAACTTCACCGGCAAGGTGGACGAGATAGGTGGAGGGGGAATAAGACGAGAGGAAAAAGGTGGTGGATTAGGTAACGGAGGCGGAGGAATGAGATTGGGGTCAGGAATAGGAATAGGTAAGGCCCTAGGTTGAGAAGGAGGTGCGGCGATGTCAGAGGATGGGATGGTTGGATTAGATGAGGTTGAGGCGATGTCAGAGGTAGGTAAGGAAGGACGAGACAAGACAGGGTCAAGAGAAGACATTTTTGAAGACATTTGTTTTATTAATGTGATGGTTTGAGAAAGCCTAATCTATTTGTTTTGAACTATATAGGCTTTCAAATGCAACATGAAACACAAAACTACTTAACCGTCATTTTTTCCATAAAGCACAAAGAGATCATAAAAAGTTTTTATGTTGAATCTGCATGTTTTGAGAAAGCTTCATTGCCCCTAAATTGAAGGGGTTTAGCTATTCATGCATGTTATCATGCCAACATATATAACCTGCAACATAAAACAAAGTGAAAAGAGAGCAAAGTAAAGGGAAAACTAATTATCAAGCATAGAATAGATCTAATCTACTTGCATGGAATTAAATCTAAGCTACTAAAATAAAGAAAAGAACATGAAATAAATGAGAATCAATTAACATTACATTAAAAAAAGTTACACGGAAATAAAAATGGCTAATTAAGTAGCCATGAAAAGAGAGCTTTGATCCTACCACAAAACAAACTAAAAGAGAGAGGATCTATTTACATGAACGTATAGTGGTGTTTATACATGTTTTAAAACCCTAACCCTAATCCATATTGTTGGAAACCACACAAAATACCCTCTTCATTAAGCTTCCATTTTGTCTTTAGCTGCTAATGATTCATTGAAAGTGCATGAAGCCTATTTTGTCCCTATTATCCAATACATTAGCATCTAATTGTAACATTAAGGAAAGAGGGTTTCTAGGTAGTTGGGGTCCTCAACTAAGTTGTGTGTGAATTAATTCCATCTTCCTTCCTTTATTTCATTCTTATGCATGTATATCTTCGTGAATCAAATCAGACGGTCCATCACTAATGAGAAAAGTAATTGCAATATCAATTTGTGTTCTAGCAAATCTAATTGACTAGAAAACACAAATTGTCATGAAAATATAAAAAATGCAGAAATACAAGAAAAGAGAGCTTTATTAATGGAAAAAGAAGTATAGAAAAATGAACAGGCATTTACAAAGAATACAATGGGTATTTATAAGAGATATAGTCTCCTATCTATGTGAATAATTGATCCTAGAATGAATCTTTTGAAATATTCTATTTACAAATAAAAGAAATACGAAGACGGACTTTAGATATTCCATGCAGATTTCATCTTCTAATTAGGGGCATGTGGCGGATTGATTAGCTTTTCATTTGCCAATAATTCTATTAAATCTTCTTCTACATGGCAGTTGAAAATGTATGATTTAATTTGATTTCCTTGAGAAGAATATGCCACTATTCTGTATATTCTTCAAAGTAAAGAAGGTGGTATGTATATATCCATGGTCCCTTCTTCAACAAAAAATACGGCTTGACAGGTTTTGAACTCAGGCCACTCAGTCCAAATTTTCAGGCCTTTACCAGTGTGCCACATCTTCCTTTGTGATTGAAAATTTGTTCATTCCAAAAAGTAGCATTTCTATTCAAATGGCCTTTAATTGAATGAAGGAGACATTTATTGAACAACCGGTGAAAACGCACGAAAATACCCTAAGTAATATTTATTTATTTACGATAAAGATAAGATACGAGCATAAAAACAAACACTTTTACATGTTAATCAAATACCCCTACACTTATCTTTTACTCGTCCTCAAGTAAAACAAGAATGAAAAACTAAACTTGGTAGTCAAAATTTCGTAGGAAACACGATTGCATTGACATATGTCACAAGCTGTTAAACCTCTAGGTGTCCCTAATAGGACGAGTGGTGTCTCAAGAGGGTTTTCAGCGGATATTACCCACAAAATCCAAATGCAATATGTTATGATTCTAATGCAACTATATGAATGTGACAGACATATGCAAATGGAATAAAAAACATGAAAACATGACTTGTTTCAGAAAAATTACAATATAGCATTATATAATTAAAAATCAATCTATAGAAATTTTTGGTTCCTCAACTCATTACAAATTTTTAGCATAATTCAAGTTTTCATACATTAAATTCTAGCTTGGCCAGTTGGTTAGGTTGATAATATAGTGCAACCATGAAATAAATTCTTAGTTTGCTTGTCATAGTTAGCAAAGTGGCATATTTATTTCTTCGTGCACGGCTAGTCAAATCAATAAGGTCAAGAAGTGTTTGGACATCATCGCATATTCTTTATCTCTATAAACTTTTAAATTTATGATTGATTACACACACCTAACTTAAAGACCAAGGTATACCACCTATGCACTGCCTCACGGACTGATGTGAGAGTTTGGGATAGAGCTTAGCAAATTGTGTAGACTGATGCTGATTTTTTCAACAAAATACTGGTAATCCATAGATATCCAACTCATAAAATGAGACCAACCTATGCATTGCCTCACGGGATGACGTGAGAGTTGAGAAAGAGCTTAGCGGGTTTGCACACCAACAATAGATTTACAAGCAATGTTGGATACCCTTGGATTAATATTATTCTTACTGAATATAAGAGCAGGAGAGAGTACGTGAATTCAGCTTAACATAACTTAGTTTTAAAGATTCGAAAAGCCAACATAAGTATTTTAAGTCCTCCACTCCTTAAAAAAGACTATAATTTAGAATAGACATCCTGTCCATCACCATAGAATCTTACTATGTTCCAGTTACACTATTATCACATGTAATTCAATTTTTCAATATATTTCTTAATCGATAATAGTTGAGAAAAAAATGCTATCAACTGACTAAAAATTGTTAACTTACTTCGTTGTACTAATCTAAAATGAGTCATACTAAAAAAAAATCTGACATGTTACTATGACTTAAAATGCATGACAATCCTATATGAAAATAAAGAAAAAAAATATTAAAGAAAAATGAAAAGAATGCAATGCAGACTCCCCCTACACTTGGTCAAAACCGTGTCCACATTTTAAACAGTTTCCTAAATTTGAAAGATAGAATCCAATGATGAATTAAATTCAGAATGATTTGTAAAATGATATGTAATTTAACAACAATATGCGAATGCAAATCATATAAAAAATGAAATCTAAAATGATGATGAATATTCTGTGACGAATGATGCTTCCTTTCCCCCCACACTTGCCTCTATCGAAAATGATGCACAGTGATTTCTTATTTGAAACGTGAGGTGCAACAGGCATGTCAGTGAATTCTAAAATGAAAATCCTTCCTATGAAAATTTTGTCGTGCTAATGATTTATACAATTCAAATGCAGATTATCATCACCCCATAAAGTTGAATGTTGAACTATAATTTCCTTCGAGGAAATGGAACTAAGATTATCTTCAAGGCATTCTATTAATTCATTTTCATCGTAGTCTCATCCTAATGCCTCTCTATTTTCACGTAATTTTTTTAAAGGTTTTTCTTCTTGGTCTTCGGTAAGATTAGAGGCCAAGATTACGGAAAAAATTTCAGTAGAGTCCAAATAAGGATACTTAAGGTCTTATGGCACGGGTTTGAGGTCCAACTTAGGATGTTATTGTATGCAAACATTTGGTCAACATGCCTTTGTTAGATTCAGGTGATGAGGGTTTCGAGTCAAGAAGATTCATTAAGTTCAGAAATGTATTCGAGCTCATCGAAATCGAAATTAAAATGTTCAAGACACAATTTTGAGGCTACAGAAGTGTCATTAGAGATTTCATCAATTGTGGTTTGAATCATGTCAATTTCTTC
Organism: Allium sativum; assembly: GCA_030737875.1. NCBI lineage: Eukaryota > Viridiplantae > Streptophyta > Magnoliopsida > Asparagales > Amaryllidaceae > Allium > Allium sativum. Next base: position 45,582,182 of record CM060921.1, read on the forward strand.
AATATTGAAATCCCTAGGTTGCTTGTTGAGATTAAAGATGTTTAGCTCAATAGTTAGGTGCCCGAAAGAAAGTCGAAGTTGACCGGTCCTACAATTTATTATGGCATTTGAGGTTGCTGAGAAGGGGCGTCCTAATATCAACCGGACTTGAACATTGGGATTTGAGACAGACTCGATTTTTAGAACTACGAAATCGATAGGGAAGTAAAATTGTTCGATCTGTATCAAGATGTCTTCGATTATTTCCAATGGCTTTTTACAGATCGATCAGCTAGCTGAAGAGTGATGTTTGTTGGTTTAATCTCCCCTAATCCAAGTTGACAATAAACGGTGTAAGAAAGAAGTTTTACGCTGGCATGGAGATCAAGTAGGGTATGAGAGATATGAATGTCTCCTATTTTGTAATCAATTGTAGGGCGACCAAGGTCCTTATACTTGATGGGTGAAGGATTTTAGAAAATAGAGCTAGTGTTCGCAGTCAAGTAGGCAGATTTAGGAACATTAGTGGCTCGTTTTCGGGTGCATAGCTCTTTCACACATTTAGCATATTGAGGAATTTGTTCAATGGTGTCTAAAAGAGGAATGTTGACATGAACTTGTTTGAAGTTTTCAAGAACTTTTTTGAAATTTGCATCCTTCTTCTTATTGTTAAGTCTATGAGGATATGGAGCTACTAGTTTGTATGCTCTTTCAGAATTTTGATCGTTTGACGAAGTAGGTTTCAATATAGGAAGTGAAGGAGGAACAAGTGTAGAAGAGGGGATGTTGGGATTGCCAACATTAGAAGAAGAGACATTGTTGGGGTTGTCGACACTAGGAGAAGAGATGTTATGATTGCCAACATTAGAAAAAGATGGAGATTGGAAAGGTTCAGAAGAATTGGCCTTGTTTTCCATCGAAAGAGTGCCAATCTTTTTTATTGGGATCGAAGGATTATCAGGAGTGCTAACATCATTGTCAATCGCTTTTCCGGACCTAAGGGTAATGACAACGTTAACCGAATTATTGTTTCCGTCCTCGAAAGAATTCACAATACAAGAATTATATTTTGGATTCACCTTAGGTTGACTAGGCAATTTCCACTTCTCAATATTTTTCATTAGTTCCTTCATCATATTCATTATTTTTTCGAGTTTAGCATCTTGATCATTTATTTGTCTCTCTAATCGAACAATTTCTTAAGAAGATTGAGAAAATGAAGGGGATTGAAAGTTAGAATGACTGTATGGTTGATTAGAAGGCTTAAATTGAGGTGGAACTTGAGGAGTTTGAGGACTAGAAGAAGGGAGCTTAGTAATTAGGATTCAGTGTCGTATGAGATGGATTCGCGAAAGTATTGGGGTTAGACCATAAGAAATTTGGTTGATTTCTCCAACTAGGGTTATACATGAATGAGTAAGGATTATTTTGAGCTATAATATTGACTTGATCTTGATGGTAATAATAGGGTTGTCCTTTTATGATTTGAGGAGTTTGAGTTTCTAAATGAAAATGAATTGGATCCACAACATGCACTCCTCTGGTAGAAGTACGGATAGGAATACAAATTGACTCCCATTGCATGTCCTTTTCAGAATAATCTTCTGAGAAAGCCCAAACTTCATCGGTCGTTTTAGACATAAATTCTCCCCCACACATTAATTCTAGTTGTGTTCGAGTTTGATAGTTTAGCTCTTCATATGCAATTTCACATAAGTGATGTTTTGGAATTGCATGATGATGACAACTATATAATAATTGGTTGAATCTCTCAAAATATTTTGAATAAGTTTCCTCCTCATTTTGAGAGAACAGATTTGATTTCAGTTCGGATTTTTAGAGTTTTATAGGAAGAGAAAAACTTCTTCAAGAATACAGTGATAAATTCATCCCAATTTCTTATGGAATGTTTTGGAATAGAATTTAGCCATCTTTTAGTGCTTTTAAGTAATGCGAATGGAATTAGCCGTCGCTTGATTGATTCATTAGATAATTGTTACATTTTACTTGTGGATGAATATAATTTAAATTCACTAAAAAATTCACAAGCGTTTTAAGAACCAGTAAATTTTGGTACCCCTTGAATAAAAGAATGTTTAAGCTCAAAATTTCCTACAACTGGTGGAAATATGATGACAGAAGGTTGAACAGTCCTAGTTGGGTAACATCGATCTCAAAGAGATAAGGGTCTATCCATTTCAACATTGTGATTTTGAAAATTTTGCTTTATTCAATTTTGACTCATCTTGTTATAAAAGTTTTGATTTATCTGAGAACCCCTGGGAGAATGATGGTGGCTAACACTCTTTTCACTCATTGTTGTTGAATATATAAAATCCAAGACTTAAGGTTGATAAAAGTTAACCTAATTACAAAATAGATAACACTCAAGTATATCTTATTAGTTGGTAATCTCAATTTAAAGGGGGAAGAAGGTCTCATGGCCGTTCACGTACTAAGGGATTCGACCAATGTTTTACGAGTAGTATGCAACCTCTTTTGCTAAAAGTTCAATAAATTAAACTAATATATATCCGCAATCAAATCCTTGAAAGAATCAATTTCATACAATACACTCTTGTGGTTAATTATTTTGCAAATCAAATCAAATTTATAATTGAAAATTGATGAGAATGATTAGTTTGGATATGTGTTCCTTATCAAACTAATTCAGAAACTTCAACAACACAACAATCAGACAAGAATAACTGCATGAATTTAAAAAAAAATTATGAGCAAGCCACTGCCCCTGCAGAAATTTTTCACAATCAATGTCTATATATTTTTAAGTAGCTACAGAACCTGTAGAGTTTAGGAATTTTACAGTGGAGTATGACAGTTCGTCCAGAGCAATTAAAAAACCACTGTTTGCTTTTCTTGATTTCGATTCCCTTGATGGTTGCTTGAACTCTGTTCACTTTGCCCTTTGGTTTTTTCTTCTTCTTTTTAGATAGGAAAATAAATAACACAACTAAAAGAAATTAAAAACTAAAAGAAAGGAAAAAAACTAAATATAATAAATAAAACAAATGAACTCAAAAAAACTAAGCTCACACTAAATAAATAATTGAAAACTAAACTTAACAAAAACAAAAACATAACAAGACTCAAGCACTAAATGAATTACTTCTTAAGCCAATATTAATGGAAACACACCTCACGAATTACATATTCTCCGAATAAATAACGCTGCTCAACCCACGCCACTTAACCCTATTTATCAGAAAATCAACAATGCTCGAAAATAAATCGAATCCAAACTTTCTCAGAAAAAATCGAAATATGAAAATATTTGAAACCGTGATGCTGATTTAAAAAACAATTCAAAATCCAAACTTCAAATACTAACCCAATTAACGTGAACTCAGAAATCTGAATTTGGTATTGATGCTTTCTGATTTTTCTGGCTTTTTCAACTTTCGATTTTGAGTTTCAAACTAGATTCTTGAGGGTTAGGAGTCCGCGATGTGTTTTTTGAAATGGGTTTGCATGGTGATGATGAATTGTTGATGAGTTCGGATGAGTGTTGATGGGGTTTGTGCTTGAAGGTGGTTGCGATTTGGGGTTTTTTTGGATAGGTTTTTTTGTAATGGGTGCGATTTGGATTGTCTGCAGCAACTTGTGAGTTTCGAAGTGAATTACGTGGTTTGATGAAGAGAGATTGCAATGATAGTGCGACTTGTTGTTGGCCAAGGTGACTGTTATCAGGAGTCGATGTTCTTTGGTTGGAGTAAGGGGTTAATCAGAAGGCTGCAGATTTGGTATGAAGACTGCAGTCAAGAACTTGCATGGTGTGGTGCTAGATTGGAGATCAAATTTTGGTGAATTTGTGAATAGGGTTTCCAGCTAAGGGTTCAGTGATCTGTGGGCAGGAAGAAAATGGCTTGAAGTTGGTTGTCAGAGGGAGGAGCTCGGTAGCTTTTGTGGCAACTAGTTGGTTGTGTGGGAAGTGTTGAAGTGTGGGCCATAGGGGATGTTCAGCGTTTGGAGTTAAACTTGGAGCAGTATTATGGACTTTGTGATGATTTGGTATGTGAATAGGAAACAGGGTGGTGAAGGTTGACTGGTTAGGGTTATGGGGATATTTTGATGATGGTGGTGTTTGCATGGGATGTGGCTTTAGACAGAGATAGAACTTACGGCAGGTTGAATCGGTGCAGTCAGGGATGATGTACTTGGTGAAGAACAAAAACCAGACAGAATAAATATAGAAAAAGGTTTTTTTTTATCAGAGACTTGTAGAAGAAGAAAGGAAAGTATTTGTAAATTTGGAAAAGAAATTGAAAAGTGGAAAGAAATAAAAGAGAAAATGGCAAGATTTTTTTCCTTCCCGTTTATATGATTGCAGTATCGATATGAAATACCCTATCTACTAATCATTTTTTTGCTATATATGAAAGAAAATAAAAAGAAAAATAAAATAAAAATAAAACTAACACGAATCGAAAATTAAATAAATAATAAAATAAAATGTTTACCTTCACGGCAACGGCACCAAAAACTTGCTTGATAGTTTTCTATGGAATAAAAAGCGCAAATTTTGTAATAAATTACTACAAGCGCACAGGTGTGTAGTATGCAGGTCGAATACAGGGAGGAAATTTAAAATTTATATATTTCGGGGACGAGTTAGATGAATTTGGAGGATTTATTGAAAAAGAAATTGGAATTGGAAATTAGTTCAGAACAAATCTAATTGAACTGACAGACAAATTATAATTTTCGATTAAAAAAACAAATTAAAACTTCAATTGAATTCAGTACAGATTCGAAGCTAATCGGATCTATACTGAATTCAATGATTAAAAATAAAATGGAATACTAGAAATAAAATTGCATAATAGAAATGATTAACAGGAAAATAAAATTAGGATTACCGTTGAATCTAATAAGAGGGTCAATCACTAATGAGAAAAGTAATTGCAATAGCAATTTGTGTTCTAGCAAATCAAATTGACTAGAAAACACAAATTGCCATGAAAATATAAAAAGTGCAGAAATAAAAGAAAAGAGAGCTTTATTAATGGAGGAAATAAGTACAGAAAAATCATCAAACTTTTATAATGAATACAATGGGTATTTGTAGAGGATGTAGTCTTCTATCAGTGTGAATAATTGGGCCTAAAATGAATCTCTTGAAATATTATATTTACGAATAAAAGAGATATGAAGATGGACTTGAGATATTCCATGTAGATTTTCTCTTCTGATTAGTGGCATGTGATGATTGATTGGCTTTTCGTTTGGCACTAATTCTAAATATTCTTCTACATGGCAGTTGAAAATGAATGATTTGATTTGATTTCCTTGAGAAGAATATGCCACTATTCCATATATTCTTCAAAACAAAGGAGGCGGTGTGTATATATCCATGTTCCCTTCTTCAGCAAAAAATAGGGCTAGATAGGGATTAAACTCAGGTCACTTAGTCCAAATTTCCAGGCCTTTACTAGTGTGCTACAGCTTCCTTTGTGATTGAAAATTTGTTGATTCCAAAAAGTAGCATTTCTATTCAAATGGTCTTGAATTGAATGAAGGAGACATTTATTGAACAACCTTTGAAAACACATGAAAATACCCAAAGTAATATTTATTTATTTTACAATAAATATAAGATATAAGCGTAAAAATAAACACTTTTACATGTTAATCAGCTATACTGTATTATAATACTCAGATCTTTGAGTTTTATTTTGAAAATCGTTTTTACGAAAACCATTTTGATTTTTCATAAACCTGTGCTCTGATATTAAATCGTAGCATCTTGCTTTCTAAAGCCCAAAGATAAGCAATGCAGATGTTGTAGCCATCTATAGTAATAACATTTGGTGATCGAAAAATATATATGCTAATGAATCATAACATTAAAGAACATGGAAATATGAATTTTTCTTAAAACATAATCATTAATTATAATGTATTAATTTTCCTATCACAAAACCCACGCTAAGATGACGACATAATTATTATAAAATATAACTCCAAGACCGACATATAATGTTGCCACGTTAGTTGATCAAGGTCAAACATAGGAAATAAAAATCTTTGTCTTTTACGTATATCCAAATGATAAAACACATAGGGAAAATTTCCTAAGATAGCTAACTACCTCTGGCACGTCCCCTCAAGCATATTCATTGAAGAAGAACTTGAAAAACTCTAACTCCCAATCTAGTCAAATCAGTACCATAGAATCAAAGGTGAAAAAAAGCTTAAGGTAAATGGATATCTATTGAGATCACGCCCCATAGTATAATGGGTTTCCCTCTTTCTAGTTTCTTCCAATAAAATAATCAATTGTATGCTTTAGTACTCTTAATGGTTAGAGCGATACTAGTAATATTAACAACAATAATAATATGCATTAAGCAGTGGATTCCCTATCCCCGTTTTCTTGACTTCTGTAATAACCCGGAAATCCGAGCCAATTTAAAAATTTTATTTTGGCAATTTTAGCGAATTTTGAATATTTAAAATGAATTATTTTAAATAATAACAACGAGAAATTTATTTTGAATAGAATTCGAACGAATATATTTATATCGACCATCGTTAGAATATAAATAATTATTTATAATTATAAAAGGAATTGAAAATGGCGCGGTAGTTCGATAATTCGATTTCAAACTTCAATTGAACATACCGGGTGCAAAACAAACCGGATTTTAGTGAAACCAAAAATAATAGAATCTAATTGGGAATATCTTTCCAACAAATCCGAAAAATCAAAATTTCATAGTGGGAATCAAAAGTTATGTCCAAATGAAAATTCAGAATAGTCGCTATGGAATTCTGTCCCTTAAAAATGGAGATTTTGTAAAGAGAACGTTAGGCTAACATCCCTATTAACTTTCAAAATTAAAGAAAAGTCCAGCCGCTGTAACATTAAAAATTAGGTCCCTATTTTTGAATGCGGGTCTATTATTTTCAGTTTTACCCTTATGTCGCCTCATAAACCTAACCGCGACTACATACAACAAATCAATGTTCTAAATCAGTCGATCAACAAAATAAATCAAACCCTAATTGCGATCTTCACTTAATCTCGATCTTCTGAAAACTGGAAAATCATTGTCGTTTTATCAACAATGGTGCGAGGGAAGGTATATTTTTGTATTCTTTATTTCATATTTCAGTGTTTATGAAAAATGTATATTATAGATTGTAAACAACAGTAATCGAAAGTGATTGTGGCAAATATTGTACTTAGTTACTAAAAAACTTTAGTATTTACTGATTTTTCGAATTATTATCAAAATTTGCTGTTACTTAAAATTGTTGCATCCTTGAATGCTGTTATTGTAAATTCATGCACGTTTGTGTGGTTTTATTAATGATAGTCGCATGCATAAATGTTGTTATTCATAATTTTATTCCGGATAAAATTATTAATATGGTTTTATTAATGTTTGTTGCTTGATTACATAATTTTATTCCGGATAGTTGCACACTTTTGTGCTATTATTCATGATAGTTGCACACATGTGTGTTTTTATTCACGATAGTTGCATTCTTGGATGATTTTATAATGGATAGTTGCATACTTGTATGCTTTTATTCAGCATAGTCGCACGCTTGTGTGCTTTTATTCAGGATAGTTGCACACTTGTGTGCTTTTATTCAGGATAGTCGCACACTTGTGTGCTTTTATTCAGAATAGTGGCACGCTTGTGTGCTTTTATTCAGGATAGTCGCTCGCTTGTGTGCTTTTATTCTGCATAGTTGCACGCATGCATGCTTTTATTCAGGATAGTTGCACGCTTGTGTGGTTTTATTCAGGATAGTTGCACACATGTGTGATTTTATTCACGATAGTTGCATTCTTGGATGATTTTATTACGGATAGTTGCATACTTGTATGCTTTTATTTAGCATAGTCGCACGCTTGTGTGCTTTTATTAGCATAGTTGAACGCTTATGTGCTTTTATTCAGGATAGTCGCACGCTTGTGTGCTTTTATTCTGGTTAGTCGCACGCATGCGTGCTTTTATTTAGGATAGTTGCACGCTTGTGTGCTTTTATTCAGGATAGTTGCACGCTTGATTGCTTTTATTCAGGATAGTTGCACGCTTGTGTACTTTTATTCAGGATAGTTGCACGCTTGAGTGCTTTTATTCAGGATAGTCGCACGCTTGTCTGCTTTAATTCAGGATAGTCGCACGCTTGTGTGCTTTTATTCAGCATAGTTGCACGCTTCTGTGCTTTTATTTAGGATAGATGCACGCTTGTGTGCTTTTATTCTGGATAGTTGCAAGCTTCTGTGCTTTTATTCTGGATAGTCGCACGCTTGTGTGCTTTTATTCAGGATAGTTGCATGCTTGTGTTCTTTAATTCAGGATAGTTGCACGCTTGTGTGCTTTTATTCAGGATAGTCGCACCCTTGTGTGCTGTTATTCAGGATAGTCGCACGCTTATGTTCTTTTATTCAGGATAGTCGCACCCTTGTGTGCTTTAATTTAGGATAGTCGCGTGCTTATGTGCATTTATTCAGGATACTTGCATGCTTGTGTGCTTTAATTCAGGATAGTTGCATGCTTGTGTGCTTTTATTCAGGATAGTTACATGCTTGTGTGCTTTAATTCAGGATAGTTGCACGCTTGTGTGCTTTTATTCAGGATAGTCGCACCCTTGTGTGCTTTTATTCAGGATAGTTGCAGGCTTGTGTGCTTTTATTCAGGATAGTTGCACGCTTGTGTGCTTTTATTCAGGATTGTCGCACCCTTGTGTGCTTTAATTTAGGATAGTCGCGTGTTTGTGTGCATTTATTCAGGATAGTCGCACGCATGCGTGCTTTTATTAAGGATAGTCACACGCATGCGTGCTTTTATTCAGGATAGTCGCACGCATGCGTGCTTTTATTCAGGATAGTCGCACGCTTGTGTGCTTTTATTCAGGATAGTCGCACGCTTGTGTGCTTATATTCAGGATAGTCGCACCCTTATGTGCATTTATTTAGGTTAGTCGCATGCTTGTGTGCATTTATTCAGGATAGTCGCACGCACGCGTGCTTTTATTCAGGATATTCGCACGCATGCGTGCTTTTATTTAGGATAGTGGCACGCATTCATGCTTTTATTCAGGATAGTCGCACGCTTGTGTGCTTTTATTTAGGATAGTTGCACACTTGTGTGCTTTTATTCAATATAGTCGCACGATTGTGTGCTTTTATTCAGGATAGTCGCATGCTTGTGTGCTTTTATTCAGGATAGTTGCACGCATGCGTGCTTTTATTCAGGATAGTCGCTCGCATGCGTGCTTTTGTTCTGGATAGTCGCATGCATGTGTGCTTTTATTCTGGATAGTGGCACGCATGCGTGCTTTTATTCAGGATAGTCGCACGCTTGTGTGCTTTTATTCAGGATAGTCGCACCCTTGTGTGCTTTTATTCAGGATAGTTGCACGCTTGTGTGCTTTTATTCAGGATAGTCGCACGATTTTGTGCTTTTATTCAGGGTATTCGCATGCTTGTGTGCTTTTATTCAGGATAGTCGCACGCATGCGTGCTTATATTCCGGATAGTAGCACGCATGCGTGCTTTTATACAAGATAGTGGCATGCATGTGTGCTTTTTTTCGGGATAGTGGCATACATGCGTGCTTTTATTCAGGATAGTCGCACGCATGCGTGCTTTTATTCAGGATAGTCGCACGCATATGTGCTTTTATTCAGAATAGTCGCACCCTTGTGTGCTTTTATTCAGGATAGTCGCACTCTTGTGTGCTCTTATTCAGGATAGTCGCACGACTGTGTGCTTTTATTTAGGATAGTCGCACGCTTGTGTGCTTTTATTCAGGATAGTTGCACGCTTGTGTGCTTTTATTCAGGATAGTTGCACACATGTGTGATTTTATTCACGATAGTTGCATTCTTGGATGATTTTATTACGGATAGTTGCATACTTGTATGCTTTTATTCAGCATAGTCGCACGCTTGTGTGCTTTTATTCAGGATAGTCGCACGCTTGTGTGCTTTTATTCTGGATAGTCGCACGCATGCGTGCTTTTATTCAGGATAGTTGCACGCTTGTGTGCTTTTATTCAGGATAGTTGCACGCTTGATTGCTTTTATTCAGGACAGTTGCATGCTTGTGTACTTTTATTCAGGATTGTTGCATGGTTGAGTGCTTTTATTCAGGATAGTCGCACGCTTGTGTGATTTTATTCAGGATAGTCGCACACTTGTGTTCTTTTATTCAGCATAGTTGCACGCTTGTGTGCTTTTATTTATGATAGTTGCACGCTTGTGTGCTTTTATTTAGGATAGTTGCAAGCTTCTGTGCTTTTATTCAGGATAGTCGCACACTTGTGTGCTTTTATTCAGGATAGTTGCATGCTTGTGTGCTTTAATTCAGGATAGTTGCACGCTTGTGTGCTTTTATTAAGGATAGTCGCACACTCGTGCGCTTTTATTCAGGATAGTTGCAGGCTTGTGTGCTTTTATTTAGGATAGTGGAACGCTTGTGTGCTTTTATTCAGGATAGTCGCAACCTTGTGTGCTTTAATTTAGGATAGTCGCGTGCTTGTGTGCATTTATTCAGGATAGTTGCATGCTTGTGTGCTTTAATTCAGGATAGTTGCACGCTTGTGTGCTTTTATTCAGGATAGTTGCATGCTTGTGTGCTTTAATTCAGGATAGTTGCACGCTTGTGTGCTTTTATTCAGGATAGTCGCACCCTTGTGTGCTTTTATTCAGGATAGTTGCAGGCTTGTGTGCTTTTATTCAGGATAGTAGCACGCTTGTGTGCTTTTATTCAGGATAGTCGCACCCTTGTGTGCTTTAATTTAGGATAGTCGCGTGTTTGTGTGCATTTATTCAGGATAGTTGCACGCATGCGTGCTTTTATTAAGGATAGTCGCACGCATGTATGCTTTTATTCAGGATAGTCGCACGCATGCGTGCTTTTATTCAGGATAGTCGCACGCTTGTGTGCTTTTATTCAGGATAGTCGCATGCTTGTGTGCTTATATTCAGGATAGTCGCACCCTTATGTGCATTTATTTAGGATAGTCGCATGCTTGTGTGCATTTATTCAGGATAGTCGCACGCACGCGTGCTTTTATTCAGGATAGCCACACGCATGCGTGCTTTTATTCAGGATAGTCGCACGCATTCGTGCTTTTATTCAGGATAGTCGCACGCTTGTGTGCTTTTATTCAGGATAGTTGCACACTTGTGTGCTTTTATTCAATATAGTTGCACGATTGTGTGCTTTTATTCAGGATAGTCGCATGCTTGTGTGCTTTTATTCAGGATAGTCGCACGCATGCGTGCTTTTATTCAGGATTGTCGCTCGCATGCGTGCTTTTATTCTGGATAGTCGCACGCATGCGTGCTTTTATTCCGGATAGTGGCACGCATGCGTGCTTTTATTCAGGATAGTCGTACGCTTGTGTGCTTTTATTCAGGATAGTCGCACCCTTGTGTGCTTTTATTCAGGATAGTTGCAAGCTTGTGTGCTTTTATTCAGGATAGTCGCATGCTTGTGTGCTTTTATTCCGGATAGTCGCATGCATGCGTGCTTATATTCCGGATAGTAGCACGCATGCGTGCTTTTATTCAGGATAGTGGCATGCATGGGTGCTTTTATTCAGGATAGTGGCATGCATGCGTGCTTTTATTCAGAATAGTCGCACGCATGCGTGCTTTTATTCAGGATAGTCGCACGCATATGTGCTTTTATTCAGAATAGTCGCACCCTTGTGTGCTTTTATTCAGGATAGTCGCACTCTTGTGTGCTCTTATTCAGGATAGTCGCACAATTGTGTGCTTTTATTCAGGATAGTCACACGCTTGCGTGCTTTTATTTTGGATAGTCGCACGCTTGCATGCTTTTATTCAGGATATTCCAACGCTTGCGTGCTTTTATTCAGGATAGTTGCACGCTTGCGTGCTTTTATTCAGGATAGTCACACGCTTGCGTGCTTTTATTCAAGATAATCGCACGCTTGCGTGCTTTTATTCAGAATAGTCGCAAGTTTGCGTGCTTTTATTCAGGATAGTGGTACGCATGCGTGCTTCTATTCAGGATAGTCGCACGGTTGTGTGCTTTATTCAAGATAGTCGCACGCTTGTGTGCTTTTATTCAGGATAGTTGTAAGCTTGTGTGCTATTATTCAGGATAGTTGCATGCTTGTGTGCTTTTATTAAGGATAATTGCGTTATTGTGTTCTTTTATTCAGGATAGTTGCATGCTTCTATGATTTTACTCACGATGGTTGCATTCCTATATTCTATTGTTCAGGATATTTTCTTTCTTATATGCTTTTATTCAGGATAGTTGCACACTTCTGTGCTATTATTCAGGATAGTTGCACACTTGTGTGTTATTATTTATGATAGTTGCACGATTGTGTAATTTTATTAAGAATAGTCGCACAAAAGTGCTCAAATATCTTCATATATTCAAAACTTATTTAAAATTTTTTTTAACCCTTATTACAGAGAGCAAATGTTGAACAAGGAGATAATGAAGAGATTCAAAAAGAAACAGCAATAATTCTCACAGAAAACCTTTCAAAGCATGCACCAATAATCAAACGAAGGAAAATTGAAGATGAACAAATGCATCCCAGGAAGGACAATGTTTATAGAAATAATATTAAGGCGTTCATTGAGTTGGTGGAAAACATAAACAAAGATCAACTATTTACAGCACAACATTCAAAATATTTGAAAAAACTGCCGCTCTACAAGTTTATTAACATGATTTTTGATGGGCTCATTTCACCTGCAGAAACCATTAAAAATTCTACAACTTTAGATCTCATCATCAAGAACTACAAGAAGAACTTAAAATATTTTCAGTTTGGTGATATCATGCTAACTTTTACACAAGAAGATGTTGCAGATTTACTAGGTGCTCCAATACAAGGACAGATAATAAAAACAACAGGGCACTTGAAAAAGAACGAGAAGGAAGATGAAGAATATAAATCGTTCATGGAAAGACATTTTAAAGGAGAAGCCTCAGTCAACAAGAAAAATATAAAGAGACAGATTTTTTTGACATTAAAAGAAGACACTGCCGAAGCAAAATTTGATGCAGTGAAGCTTATTCTTCTTTATTTGGCCGCAACATTTCTTCTAACAAACACAAAATACAGCTTACCATGGACCTTGATTCCATATTGTGTATGCAGCCAAAAATTAATGAAAATATCTTGGCCAAAAACCATACACAACCATCTCATAACCCAGGTGGAAAAATACTGTGATACACCACGCAAGATTATTGCTTGTGTGACACTATTGCTGGTACTATTTTGAAATTTTTTGTGTGTTTCTTATTTAATTATTGTTCATTCTAATAATAAATAAATTTTTTTTCAGTGGTGGGTTTGCGAAAAAACCTATGTTCTAAAAAATACAAAGAAAGAATACAGTGATGTATATCCCCTGGCTGCAAAATGGGATATAAAATTGTTGAAGCCAAACATGTTAATAAACATCAAATACACAACTGTAAGTGATATTTAATTTTGAATAATTTTTTAGTATCATATTAAAAATGTTGCATACAACTATGCAGATATATAGGAATAGTTACATACTTGTATGCATCTATTATAAAGAGGTGCATCCATGTATGATTATAATCATAACAATTGCACGCATCTATGTGTCTATTCACAACAGTCAAATTCAGTTTCAGATATTTGTGCATATATTTTGAACAGATGCATCTATGTATTCATCTGTATAAAAAATGCATGGATGTATGCACTTATTTTCTACAGATGCATACTTTACTGCATTTATTTTCAGTATTAGTTGAACATTTGCTCCCTTTGTTTTCAGGAGTCCCAAGGAAAGGATTTAGAACTGTTAGAACAAGCTATTTACAAAGACAAAGAGTACGAAGCGGTTTACCAAAAACGGGTGGAAAATTACACGAGCTTGATAGTAAAGCTACAACAAGAAAATAAACAACTTAAACAGGAAAATTTAAGGTTAAAAAAAAAGACTACAAGGACTTGCAGACAATGATGAATCTAAAGAAGACGAAAGTGAGGAAAATAAGGAGAGTGACGAAAACGCTGATAGTGAGAAAATTAATGAGAGTGAAGAAAGCACTGAGAGTGACGAAAGCACCGAGAGTGAAGAAAAGGGAAGAAACGTACAACTTCAAATAAAAGATGCAAATGCAATTGAAAATGAGGATAATGATGAAAGTGAGGATAATGACAGTGAAAGTGAGGATAATGAAGAGGAAGAGGATAATGAGGATAAGATTGAGAATGAAAGTGACAATGAAAGTGAGGCTGAGTATGACGATGAGAGTGAGAATGAAAAGCAGAAAAATGATAATATGAACGATGACAATGAAAGTGAAAATAATGACGAGAGTGAGGATGAAAAGCAGGAAAATCTTAATATGAACGATGAAAATGAAGATGAGAATAATAATGCCGATGATGATGAGAATAAAAGTGCCGAAGGTGACAAGAATGAATATGTTGACAGAGATAATGTGGAAAAAGAAAACACTGCAGAAGTAGAAGGAAATGAAGAACCGCAAAAAAATTTAGATGTTGGCATGCAGGATAAAGATAAAAAAGCTGATACAAGAAATATTGATCAGATTGATAACATGGAAGTAGATACAGAGAAGAACAATGATGAGGTTGGACAGAAGAAAGAGGAGCCAGAGAAGGAGGCGGAGAAAAAACAAAAAGATGTGGAGAAGAAACAGGAGCCAAAGAAGCCAGAGAAGGAGATGGAGAAAGAAAAGAACGTGGTGGACAAAGAACAGAAGGAGGTGGAGAAAGAACAGAAGGAGGTGGAAAAGGAAAAAGGTAAAAAATAATTATAGTATTCTGATGGTAATAAATAATGAACACATTATTTAGTTTCAAGCAATACAGTATAACAAAATTATTGCATTCTTATGTGCATCTATTACTAATTGTTGCATGCTTGGGTGCATTTGTTCAGAATAGTTCTATGCTTGTTTGCAACTATTCAAAAATAGTAGCATGTTTGTGTGCAGCTATTTCTGAATAGTTGCTTGCTTGTGTGCATCTATTCACTTATTGATGAGATTAATAATATGTAAATAGATAACATGGAAAAGAATAATGATCATAAAATTGATGATGAAAAATCAAAAGACATAAAAGAGCTGGAGAAGAATAATGACAACAGGAAGCAAAAGAAGTTGAAGCTTCAAAATGTTAGAAATCAAAAAGGTAAAAAAAATAAAAAAAAAATTCTATTGGTAATAATGTTCCAAATAGAAAGTTTCCATCAATACATTGCTGATATCTTATATTATTCTCAGCTGCAGCCCAAAAAAACAGAAAAAAACAGGAACAAACAGAAACCGTGATTGTTGAGGATTATGAGATGAGAACAACATCAGAAGAAACGAATGTACGAACAAAAATGGACGTCAGGAAATTTAACAATGTTAAGCAACTACCAGAGGATCAAATCCAGAAACTAGAAGCATATTTTTCAAATTCAGACCTGGGGTAAAATTACTTAAAAACTTAATTAAATTTCTAAATGTTTTAATTAAAAATAAAAGTTGTATATATATGTATGCAATTATTAAGATTAGATGCATAGGTCAGTGCTAATATATTTCTAGAAATTCTCTAAATATATTACACAAATTAGCAGTAGAAGTGCATACCTTAATGGTGACGCAGACATATACATTTTTGGAGTTTCATTGGCTGATTTAATAGCTGGAGGATTCCTTGACTCACCGGTATAGCCGCAGTCAAATTCAAATATAGTAATTCAAATATAGTATCATATGATGATTATTAGCTGGAAGTTTTCCTTAACATTTACAATCTACTAATTTAAACAGATAATTGACTGGCGTGCACATGAGCTCAACAACGACCATCCAGAAATCATGTACATCAGAACTATTGCTTCTGTAAGTTTTTATTAATTTTCTAGCAAAATTTTCTTGTAACATCAAAAATTTTGCTCACTAAAATGATTGCAATACAGGCATTAATTAAGAATGAATCATCAGAAAACAGAGAGTATTTGATAGATAAAAAAGTGCAAACATTCTACAACACAAGCACAAAAATATTGATTCCTATCCACGAGGGAAACCATTTTTCATTGTTAGAATTTATAAAAGACAGTAGAAGATGGATACATTACGATTCCAACAAAAATCGTCGTGAAGGAGGAAATCACCAAAGACTTGCAAGAGATTTTGTATGTAAATTGAAGATAATTGACATTCAAACTAGTATATAAACTGTTATAAATAGTCATATGTATGTGTTTTTTTATACATATACAGAGAATTTACATCAGTGGATTGCTCAAAAATCTAGAGAACAAGAATTTTCAGAAACATGGACAACTTGAAATTGCTAATTGCCCACAACAAGGCGCCACGTAAGTAAATAAAAATTATTGCATACTTGTATTTACAATTATTTTACACTTGTATGCATACTTGTATTTACGTACTTGTATTTACAATTATTTACTGATATAGTATGAATATGTGCATACTTGTATGCAGCTTTCTTAAGTACTAGCATAATATTAATCATGTTTTACAAATTCTGCAGGGTTGATTGTGGAATGTTCGTTATTAACATGATAAAACAGAGAAGCGAGTACAAATAAATTGATAAACAGGATGAAATGTACAAGCCTGCGACTATTTATCTACAACGGGCTAAGCTTTCTTACGAACTTCTCAATCGCAAACCTCATAGTTGGACTCCAGAAGAAGACCTGACACAGAACTTTATATTTTCAGATGCAAACAAACCTTCTGCTTAAATTTATGGAAAATGGTCTTTTCACTTCTTGTAAATATTTTGGCTAAAATACACTGATCAAAGTATTGTAAATATTCTGACTAAAGTACAATGTATGAACTACTGGCAAGTGATTATCTAGTTTTCAAGCTGAATCAATGTGTAATTTTTTGTATTGAGTTAAGTTCGTTCAATTTTACTTACATTTCTTACATTACTGTTGCTGATTCAATTAATTATTAAAAAATCGCATACTATTATGTACATATCCAAAATAGTTGCATACTTATATGCGTATATTTAGAAAACGTGAATTTATGTTCTTTATACCAATTTATTACTCGAATG
This sequence comes from Allium sativum, assembly GCA_030737875.1. Lineage (NCBI taxonomy): Eukaryota > Viridiplantae > Streptophyta > Magnoliopsida > Asparagales > Amaryllidaceae > Allium > Allium sativum. The sequence continues at coordinate 45,599,257 of CM060921.1, forward strand.
TATGCATCTAATCATTGTAAATGCAAAATCATATGCTCATATTAAGAAAATCTGAATATATATGTACTGTATACAAATTTGTAGCCGGAATGTATGCATCTATATAGCAAAGTTACATACTAAAATGCTAATATTCCAAATAGCAGCATACATGTATGCATATATACAGGAAAAAAAAACTGGCTACTTACATTCATACACAGTATTCACATAAACAATAAACCAAACTTCATCACAAAACACTAAACACAAATTCACAGTATGTATGTGTACTGTATACAAATCTATAGCCGGAATGTATGCATCTATACAGAAAAGTTGCATACTAGAATGCTAAACATTCTAAATAGCAGCATACATGTATGCATATATACAGGAAAACAACAGGCTACTTACATTCATTCACAGTATGCATATATACATGTATGCAAAACAGAACACATATATTGACAATAATATTCAAAATACAAAACCAAACTTCAGCACAGTAACATTAAAATAATAAACCAAAGTTACAAACATAACAGAAATATTCAACTTGGTTACAAACAGTAAACATCAAAACAGAAAAATTCAAACTAGTTACAAACATATCAAAATACTAAACCAAATTGCAATTAGTTTCCTTGTGAAGAACAAGTCCTTTTGTTATGCCCCAACTTTTTGCATAACCCACATCTAATAGTCTTTGTAAATTCACCAGCAGATTTTAACCTTTTAGAAGACGATGGACGACCGGGAATTCTTCTAACTTTTGGAGGAGCTATAATTGCATCTTCAATTGCAACATCTTCACCCATAAAGTCTATGATAGGATTGATTACATGAGAATAAGCTAATCGAAAATAAGAAAATTTGAAGTAATCTTCGATGTAGTCATACGCATCCAACTTCTCACAACTTAAAATACATCGTATAGCATGAGAGCAAGAAAAACCATTAATTTGCCACATGTTACAAGAACACACTCGACTATGTAAATCAATGGATTGATGGACCGGAGAATGAACTTCAAACACATATTCACTTGATTTGATAACAAATCACGAAGCTCCTTCCAAATAAAGGTTTCTCAATCGAGTTTCAATCACAGGACATAAAACACTATTCCAAGTAGAAGCAACTTCACGACGGTCAGACATAAGTTTCATTAACTTCATTCTAATTTTATCCAAACAAGCAGTAATTGGTAAATGTCTTTCCTCCGAAATCCATTTGTTAAAACTCTCCGAACAATTAGAAGACATCTCACCATAACGACAACCAGGAAAAAAAAACATTTGCAAACTTCTCAAAAGGAATTCCGCTCAAAAAATTTACCACTTTGGATCCTCCAACATCTCTAAAATTCTTCAATGCAACATTAAAATCAATCAAATTAGAAGCATAAGCAACTCGTGCAAACAAATCTAACAACAACTTCTTGTTTGATTTGGAAAATTCAGATTTTAGAGTAACCTTTAAATTGTTATTCAAATGATAAAAACAAGAACCATGAACTGAATTTGGAAACACTTTTGGAATAGCAACAAGAATACCAGGATGACGATCAGAAATGAAAACAAAGCTTCTACTATCATCCTTAAGAAACTCTTTCAGTTGTTCACAATACCAAATCCAATTGTCTTCATCTTCCCCACACACAATAGCAATTGCTAAAGGAAAAAAAACCTGTTAACAGAAACAAACATATTATCAAAAAAAAAAAAAAAAAAAAAATAGCAACAATTATAAATAATTTTTGCAATTTTTTAGATCAGTTGCATTATTGTGTATTCAAAATAATAGCATACTTGAATGCAAATTTACAAAACAGATGCATACAAGTATGCACTTATTCAGAACAGATGCATGCAAATGAATGCATGTATATATGCACTTATTCAGAACAGATGCATGCAAGTATGCACATATTCAGAATATATGCATGCAAATGAATGCATGTATTCATAATATTTACACTTATTCACAATAGATGCTTGCATATATGCACTTATTCAAAAAAGATGCATGCAAGTATGCACTTATTCAGAATAGATGCATGCAAATGAATGCATGTATTCATAATATTTACATACTTCTATGAATATATTAAGAATAGCTGCATAATTGTATGCATACATATAGAAGATTATTATCTCCCTATGCATTCATCCAGAATAGTTGCATACATGAATGCATATAATAAATATAACTGCATACTTTTATGCATACACATACAGTTATAAACTAACAAAACACCATACCTTCATTTCCATTTTTACCAGTAGCAGCCATCAAACAACCTTGAGCTCTTCCTTTCATAAAAGTGGCATCAACAAAAATTAACGGACGACAATATTGAAATCCATGTGCACAAGCTTCGAAACCAATAAAAATCCTTTCAAATTGACGTGTGTCATCATTACACTCCAACACAACTTTACTCCCAGGATTAGTAGTAACAACAGCATCACAAAATGACTGCAAATGATGATAAGACATTATATCGCTTCCATGTAACTCTTCTAATGCCAACTTCTTCCCACTATAAGCATAGTAATACTTCAAAATAACATTATACTCGGTTTGAAACAAATTAATAATATCCTTGGTCTTCATTAATGGATTAGAATGAATATGATCATAAACTAACAAATTAATGAATTTGTTGGATACAACAGGATTGTTTATATCATGAATTCCAGCACCACAAGTATGATCAGGTTGAAATCTCTTTAAAACAAAATAGCCAGGAAGATTGAACTTAACAGAAGCATGAATCCTAAAAGTACAATTTTGCTTAGAACAAACAACTGTAACTCTTTCCTTGTCATTCTTAACCAAATTAAGCTTGTATCCAGTCTTCATACTATACATCATCACATACAACCTAAATTCAGTAACACCTCCTGGAAATTGCTGACCAACACCAGAAAAAACAGGTTGATTCAAATCACTTCTCAACAATTGTTTCAATTGATTGTTTGAATCACATGTACTAGAAAAAGAAGAATCACTACCACAAGAAACATTATCTGACCTAGCATTGTTAACTGACGAACTACTACGATTGACCTCGACAAAAAAAACCAAATAATCCTCATGATTATGTGCAGCCAACAATAGAATAGATCAAAGATCAGAATTACTTTGAATATTCCTTCTCAAGCCATCTCTAATGTGATACAATTCAAATGACAATGGACTTAAATCAATCCATTTACCACAAACAGCATCTCTCACAATATCAACAGTACTATCAAAATAAAGACGTATAGAAAAGCTATCATTCCCAAACTTCAACAAGACCAATACACCAACATTAGCAGGAACACTGTTATACAAAGAAGAGAATTATTAATAAACCTTATCAGCATTAATCAAATAAAACTACACACACGTTTGCAGCATATTATAATTATATGCATACATGTACACATATATCCAGAATATCAGCATACTTTTATGCAACTGTTAATAATAGTTGTATTACATATATTCAGAATAGTTGCATATCTGTATGAACATATAGGGAACAATTGCATATCTGTATGCGCATATTCAAATTAGAAGCGTACAATTTTATCCACTATTTAAGAAAAGTTGCATATTTATAAGCACATATACAAAATAGTTGCATACTTATATGCACATATTCAGGACAATTGCATACATTTGTTATCCAAAATACAAAATAGTTTCATACTTGTAAGCACATAATAAAAATATTAGCATACTTGTATGCACAGTTGTACAAATGTATTGAAATTTAATCTCACAAAAGAAGCCTTACAAATAATAATAAATACATCTAAACAAATCGAAAATAATAATAACACACGTATGAAAAAAAAGAAGAAGCGCAAATTACCTTGAAGATGAAACATTTATTATATCTCTCAATCGCTGAAGAAATCGAATATTAGATTCTTCAACAAATCGCAATTAGATCGAATATTGAATCTCAGAAAAAAAAACACCGACGACAGCAACATTAAATCAACTAAAATATTCTCTCTAAATAATAGCCGTATGAATCAAATCCATGAAGCCGCCATGAAAAGAAAAATGCGTTAATTTGAACAAGGGTATTTGTGGAAAAAGAATACCCGAAAAAAAATAGGGATGCGAAAAGTATAATTTAAAGCGGGAGGATTACATGTTAATTAACTTTAATTTTAGGGATGTGTGCCTAATTTTCACTAAAACAAAAGCATTTGATATTATTATTAGTGTTTATAGGTTTCGAAAACAATTTCAATCATAACTATCAATCATAGACGGCATGGGTACCATATATCATGTCGCCATATATATATATATATACAATCAAAACCGCACGATTTCGTATTTGGAAATTGGATTTCCGTCCTGAACCAAGGCAAAAGACAGTCCTTACTGAATTCGAGACTGCCTAGCCCGTGCCTCAGGAACAACCGCAACTACCCCTTGGAGCGACAGGGTCGGTCCACCGATGTGGATTAAAATTCCTGAACAATGCGTTTCCCCGCCCTATGGGGCGTAAATGAGCCAACGAATGACTCCATCGGTCCCGGATCGACCGATATATCCGAGGCGCCTCGCTATCCATCATCCACATAAGTAAAATGTCAGGCCGTGTAAAAACACCGACACAACTCCTAGCTAGGAAGAAACGCATGCCCTCCCTGAGGTCCTTCTCCCGTTTTTGGTTCATACCGGGGTGTGAGGCTCACGAATTCACGTTATACACAAAGCTACACCACACAGGCGGTGCTTTGATCATCACCACAAGACTTTGCTTTTCAACAGAAGCCCGGATCATTTGCCACTTTGGCATGCCACACTATCAATTCAGGCCACGCGCCTGATGTCCATCGATATACAACCTCTGAGCTCGTGCGTTTCAGAGAAGGGCGTTAAGGAAAAGAATAAATTCTCCGCCGCCAAACAGATGTATATTTAATAGAGATCAATCAACACAGAATAAAATCCAATGTCAGACACACAGTCCATTTGCAAGTCCGTTCTGGGTCTGAACGAAACCGGAGGCACTAAATACCTCGCATATCTATCGATTCCCACGTACGTTCGGACGATCACCACTCATTATCCATATTTTGGGATGCCTCCCAATCAGGACATCAGTTACCATCCAAATGAGGTGAAGATCGGTCTTCGACCATCGTCTTCATCTTCGATTACTCAGAATGGGATAAACCCGGTCTTTCTGAGCAACTCGCGTATATGATAAACAAGTGCAACACTAACATACTTACGCATCATTTCAATTCATTAGTCACTAACCGTCAATCAGTAAGAGAACGATTTCCCAAATATTAACCCCGAAGGCCGAAACCAACATCAGATCAATACCCAAGAAACCATTCGACTTAGCCAACCTTCAGTTAGTTTCTAAATTTCACATCCATATTGTTTATAATATTTTATAACGATTTATTGCTATTTTTATTTATTTTAAAATAGCCAATTTATTCAAAACGATGCTTCGGGCGATAACGCGGCCGTGGCGCTGTTTTTCTTCAGATTTGATTTACACATATCTGAAAATCTAACCATTGGATCTTCACAAAATTTACATCATTAGAAAGATCTTTTCAAAACGAATCCAAAGGTTCCAGGTTTGGGAAAATCCGACGGTCGGATCTCCCGGTACAATCGTTTGAAGTTTCGATTTCAAAATACGAACTACATCGTCGTTATTTGATTAAATATAATTATATTTATATATATATAAATATAATCGATTCTGGCACTGTTTTTCTTTAGATTAGAATTAAACATTCAAGACAATCCAACCGTTGGATTTTTACAAAGTTGGTGCCGTTGGATAGATATTTCCAAAGCGAACCCAACGGTTGCGATTTCGGGAAAATCCGATGGTCGGATCTCCCACACTAATCGTTTGAAATCACGGTTTCAAAATATGAACTACAGCTTCGTTATTCGATATATTTCGATTATATATATATATATATATATATATATATATATATATCGATTCTTCGATTTCAAAGCTATATTCTTTTCATAAATTTGATAAAAATTACATTTTTATCCAACTGTCTTCTATTTCAACACTTCGCTATTTTAAACAATTCATGTATATAATAAAAATGTGATTTTTAATGCAAAACAATTTATTTCAAAACACGACTATTTTATATAGTTAATATAGGTGATAAAAATAGGATTTTTATTATAAAACAATTTATTTCAAAACAAGATTATTTTATACATTTCATATTGATGTTAAAAATGGGATTTTTATTACAAAACAATTTCTTTCAAAATATGAATACCATTCAACACATGAATTTCAATTCAACGAATGAATTTCGATTCAACACATGAAGGTTTTCTATAGTTTATATAAATAGATAAAAAGGTGATTTTTATATTTAAAACACGAATACCGTTCAACACATGAATTTCAATTCAACGAATGAATATCGATTCAACACATGAAGGTTTTCTATAGTTTATATATATCGATAAAAAGGTGATTTTTATATTTAAAACACGAATACCATTCCACACATGAATTTCAATTCAACGAATGAATATCGATTCAACACATGATGGTTTTCTATAGTTTGTATATATAGAGTAAAAATGTGATTTTTATTGTTAAAACAATTTATTCAAAACACGAATACCATTCAACACATGAATATGATTCAATGAATGAATTTCTATTCAATGCATGAAGGTTTTCTATTCAACAGACGAATATAATTTCAACACAGGAAAATAATTCTAACACATGAATATTATTCAAAATTTCGGCAGCATAACGACAGGGTAGTTAAAACCAGGACCGTCCCTAATACGGCTCCTCGCTCTACCTTAAAACCTCGCGGTTTTTGAAAATGGGGATTCATGCATCTAGTACGCACGCAGGCGACATGTATATTTATTTCATTTCCACAAACTAATCCTATGTGGTTTCAACCAAATATTTCTCAACCACATACGGGTATTTTTCAACCACAATCAATCAATATCAACCCCAAACAATTCCAATCAACCATTCGCTATCAATCAATTTTCACACCAATCACAACCAATAAATATTGTCCATGGTTTGTGGACGAGGGGCATATATATATATATATATATATATATATATATATATATATATATATAGCTTTTCACTTCTATTTCAACACATATATAATTTTTACCACACATATATAACTTATACATCGAACGTACAACTTATACAACGCTTATACAAGAGGTGTACAACGCTTATATAACTCATACATCAACTATATAATTTATACATCGTCGTTTTCCATATCGTTTATAAATTAGAAATCTCACATTGGGTTCCACTCCACCAAAAATAGCAGAGGGCTCTGAAAAATATGCGGTCTCCTCTAGAATGTAGAAGACGTCCTCACGCTCCCGGTGTTTCCTGTTACATCGAATTTCGTTAACGTATGAAAAATATATGATTTTTAAATGATGAACGAACTTTGCGACGGTTTTATAGTGTTGAAATCACTTCAGAAATTCAAACCCGTACCTTTCAAAATTGGTTCGAAACTAGGTTTATATTTTTCGGCAAATCTGTTGCTCGTTGTTGAAATCCGCCTGCACCACGGCCTAGAGCATGGAAAACCGCACCCAACGATGGTCAAGGGCCCCACTTCGATCGTACCACCTGGGCGTGGCGGAGCTCCGAAGCGCGCGACTTCCTGGCGGACATTCAGGCGAAATGTGCGACGATAATATCCCAAACCGACATGGATTTGTAGAGGAGGCCTTGCTCTTCAAAAACCTTAACTGGGGCGTTGAATTCTATTCAGTGGATTAGGAGAAAACAAGGAGAGAAGGAAGGAAGAGCCAACGTCGTCGAATCGGGGAGAGAGAAAGGGTTTTTCTGTTTTTTTTTTTTAAAATATGATTGGTCGATGGGTTTTAAAAAGGGTTTTCTGACACGACCTCCAATCCAAACCCAACGACTATCGTCGCTAGCGTTTTACCCACATTCCGAACACAATGGGATATGTTTCGAAGGCCCATTCGACTGTTTTAGTCAGTTTTCATTCAAATTAAAATATAAAACATTCAATATTTAATTTGAACATACATTTCAATTTGCCGGGGCCACATACTGATTCGAAAAATTCCAAAAAAATAAATCTAGCTATGTTTTGACGATACGGTCCCAACAAAACTAGTTTCGTCGAATTCTGAGACCGTTTGAATAATGGCCCATTTCTGGTCGATCCCATTTAACTATAATTGACCAAAACACATTTTCCTTTGCCACGCTCACATACTAGCTTAAAAAATTATGAAATTTGAAACCTAGCAATAACTTCACATCCCGGATCCAACAAAAGTGGTTTCATCGAATTCCGAGGTCGTATGCAAAATAGCCAATTTCACGGGCAATATAAATTCCATAGCGACCTTTCTGAAAATTCATCTGGTCATAACTTTTTCTTTCCACTATGAAACTTCAAATTTTCAGATTCGTTGGAAAGGTATTCACTAACAGATTTAAATATTTTTGGTTTCACTCAAATCCGTTTTGTTTTGCACCCGGTACAGTCCGACAAAGTTTGAATTCAATTTTTGTAACTGCAGCGCCATTCCAGGCTTTGTTTATAATTAGAATTAATTATATTCGTTTTTAAACATCAATTCAAACTCACCTTTCATTGCTATTATTTAAAATATTTATTTTAAATATTTAAGATCCATTATTTTAGCCAATTTAAAAATTTTAAATTGGTTCAGATTTTCCGGGTCGTTACAATCTCCCCCACTTAAAACTTTTCGTCCTCGAAAAGGAACAAAGTCGAAAGTGGTTTGATTAATCAACTCTACGTTCAATTTGGCTTCCATTCTCCAACTTTTCAGTTTCTAAGAATTTTCAAATTCTTCAAAATTTTTGCTAACACCCGGAATTTTCGATAAATTTCGCCGCAACCTCCTTTGTACGGTGAGAGGTTTGAAAATTTATTGGGCCGTATTAGGTACCTAATAAATCCTAATAAGCATACACATATTTATAGTGATATATTCTGGTGTTTACAGGGGAGCGTGTATTGATAATAACTCCAGAGAATAAATTCTTGTCACCCTGTCAATGCTTGAGGGAGTGTGTATTTTAAATGCTCCAGAGGATAAATCCTCATCACCTCGTCCCCTGTGGGAAATAAATAATCCATGTGTCGTATCTAATAACTAGAGAGACGTGATTATTGTCAACTCCAGACCCGTGTGGGGGTTTTATTAATCTGGCAATTTTATCGTTACAATTTAAATAGTCCATATTAGTCATCAGTTCAACCTGTAAAATATAGTCATCGCCATACAAGCCTCTCGCTCATACGGTAAATCTTCCACCTCATCACAGAAGCTCCAAATGCTTACGTGGTATATGATGAAGTATGCCTATCTTCAAGAAGTATGCCATGTAATGTAGTTCAAAATTAATTGTTACTATCCTATGGCGATGTTTATTATATCACACAGAACAACCAGCACTCCGCATCCAATGGCATTCACAGGAGTTGATATAATAATATTTCGCATCCAACTCATTAAGGTTTGCCTATTTGTCGGGAACGAAAATAAAATCTTTACTCAACAGCTATCCATTTACCTGTTCAAACATATATAATGCACATGTATATATATTTCTATCTATTTTCTAATCAGTTCAATGTGTGATATAATCGAATGAATTATGCCATTCGTTCTGTTACTGATTAAATTAACTATCATTTTAATAATTTTAATTAATCAAATCTACTATCACACAACACAAACTACAATCAAATTGTTTTTAACTTTTCAAAAATATACCAATCCATTTATGTACTCTTTTAAACTCATTCAGACTATACGATTAAAAATGCACATCCATGGAAAGAAAATAACAATAGAGTAGAGAACTAATTGGTAATGCAAAGTATGGTAAATGTACCTTGCACCAGAGTCAATCAGAGATATCCACTCGGCATCTAGGATAGGCTTTCTGAATGCTCTCCTCAGTTTCCCAAGTACAATCTCGCGGATCTCCACTCCATTGCACTTTGACTAAGTGAACATTCTTGTTCCTCAGCTCTTTGGTTTCTTTGCCGATAATCTTTAGCGGCTCTCTTCTCACAGCCAATTCTAGAGTAATTTCAATATCCTGTTGAGCTGCTTCTTCCACGATCAAGTCTGGATCATGAACGTGCTTTCGAAGTTGAGATATGTGAACTACATCATGAACTCCAGGCAACCAATCAGGTAATTTAACCCTATAAGAGAGACTTCCGATCCGTTCCAGAATAAGAAACGGACCAATGAATTTGGGCGCAAACTTTCCAGTTTTACCGAACCGAATAACTCCTCTCATCGGCGATACTTTCAAATATACGTAGTCGCCAACAGCAAACGATATATCTCTTCTTCTTCTATCGGCATAACTTTTTTGTCGGCTTTGAGCAGCCAGTAATCGTTTCTTAATAAAATCGACTTTGTCGGCAGCTTCTCGGATCATGTCTGGCCCCAATACAAGTCTATTACCGGGTTCGACCCAACAAGCAGGAGAACGACACGGTCTGCCATATAATGCTTTGAATGGCGACATTGTCAGGCTCGCCTGGTAGCTGTTATTATATGAGAATTCAGCCAAATGCAGATGGTCTTCCCATGATCCACCAAAATCTAGAACACAAGCCCGTAATAGATCTTCTAAAATACGATTCACCCTCTCAGTTTGACCATCTATCTGAGGATGATAGGCGGTGCTTAGATTCAGCTTTGTTCCCAGTTCTACTTGAAATGCCTCCCAGAATTTACTAGTAAATATCGTATCTTTATCACTGACTATACTGAGCGGCACTCCATGTAGTCTAACTATTTCCTTGAAATATATCTGCGCCAGACTCTGAGCAGTTCTGTTTGATCTGACAGGTATGAAATGGGCGGTCTTCATGAAGCGATCTACGATCACCCAAATACTGTCATTCCCTTTTCTGGTTCTGGGCAAACCATCAATGAAGTCCATGGAAATATGTTCCCACTTCCAACCAGGAACGTCTAGCGGTTGCAATAATCCATCCAGTTTCTGTTGGTCGCTTTTGACTAGCTGGCAAGTAGGGCATCGACTAACATATAAAGAAATGTCCCTCTTCATCGACTTCTACCAGAAAGTGCGTTAGATGTCATTATACATTTTGCTTACTCCCGGATGGATACTAAGTTTTGACTTGTGGCATTCATCCAGTACTTCCTTCGGAGCTCAGGAATGTTAGGAACACAAATTCGACCTTTCAGCCTTAGAATCCCCTCATTATCAACTTGAAAACTCGAGGGTTCGCCTTGTTGAATTATCTCCCTGATCTTCTGAATGAAGTGATCATCCTTTTGTAGAGTAGATATTTTATCTATCAATGAAGTCATGATAATAAAACTGGCGATCATTTCATTCTTTCGACTCAGCGCATCGGCCACGACATTGGCTTTCCCTGGAGTGTATAAAATCTCAAAATCGTATGCTGCAAGGAACTCTAGCCAACATTGCTGCCTCAGATTCAAGTCTTTCTGGGTGAACAGATACTTTAACGACTGGTGATCTGTAAACAGTTCAAATCTCTCACCCAGAAGATAGTGTCTCCAGATTTTCAAAGCGAATACTATAGCCAATAACTCAAGATCATGAGTTACGTAGTTCTTTTCATGCGGCTTCAGTTGACGGCAAGCATAAGCAATCACTTGACATCTTTGCATTAACACTACGCCAAGGCCTTCTCTAGAAGCATTAGTCTAGACTGTTAAATCCTGATTGCCGTCAATAATGGTTAACACTGGAGCAGTAGTTAATCTTAACTTTAGCTCTTCAAAAGCCTCCTCACTTTCTGGAGTCCATTTAAATTTTGAGTGCTTCTTTGTAAGCTTCGTTAAGTGACCAGATATCTTCGAAAAGTATTTAACGAACTTCCGGTAATAACTAGCCAATCCGAGAAAACTACGGACTTCTGTAGGAGTACCGGGCTGTTTCCAATTCTGAATAGCTATGATTTTACTTGGATCCATAGCAATTCCTTCTTTTGATACGACATGGCCCAGAAATTTCACTTCCTCTTGTCAGAATATACATTTGGACTGGTTGGCTTTCAATACATTCCTTCTCAGAATTTCTAGAACCTATTCCAAATGCTTTTCATGTTCGGCCTTTGATTTAGAGAAGATTAGAATATCATCAATAAAAAACAGAACAAATTTATTCAATACTCCTCTGAACACTCTATTCATCAAATCGACGAAGTATGCTGGAGCGTTACATAAGCCGAACGACATTACTAACCACTCGTAGAATAAGTCGGGACCTCTGAATGGTGTCATTGGAACACACTCTTCGGCAATTCGAATTTGATGGAAGCCTGTAGCTAGGTCCATCCTTGAGAATACTTGTGCTCCATTCAGACGATCCAATAAATCATCGATTTGCGGCAATGGATATTTGTTCTTTATTGTCTGCTTGTTCAAATCCCGATAATCCACACATAGCCGTAGAGTACCATCAGATTTTGGGACAAACACCACTGCTGCACCCCAATCAGAGAAACTAGGCCTGATCAGACACTTCCATACGAGCTGTCGTGTTTGATTGTCTAATTCCTCTTTCTCTTTTAAGGACATTCTTCGAATAGCATGAACTACCGGCCTTGCATTCGGAATTAAAGCAATTTTGAAATCTATTTCTCTCTGCGGAGGTAAGCGAACAACTTCTTCAAACACATCCGCATAATTTTTGACGATAGGAATGTCTTTGATGAGGTCAGGAATATTCTCTGTGACTTCAGGGATATTTTCTATTTGAGCTGGAGAAACATCCAAAGCTCCCCAGAAGTCATTTCTATTTGAATTCGGGCCTTCACATGGTATGGTTATATAATTCCCCGATTGGGCCTTTGCCTTTACAACTCTCTCGGCGCATCTAACCTCTGCTTCATATTTGGTTAGCCAATCCAATCCCATAATAAGATCGAATTCATTAAAATTCATGACGAGAGAGATAGTAGGGAATTTATAGTAGGAAAAAGAGACAAGTACTGCACAAACCCAACTGAGATTGATGGAACCCCCAACTGGATTTTGGACAGTCAATTTCAAATCCAACTTCTTGACCGTACTCTTTGCAATAAAGCTTCGTGACGCGCCTGTATCAAACAGTACTTTAACTGGAATGTTCTTGACATTGAGCGTGCCGTCTAAAACATCAGACCTTTCCTGAGCAGACGAAGATGTAGGCACTTCTGCCACTTCATTTACTTGTACTGCTTTAGGTTTTATGAACAGCGGGCAGTCTTGCGTTACGTGACCCACCTGATGGCAAAGATTGCATTTTCTAATTTCTTTAACCTTGTTCTTTGATTTAGATCCCTCCTTCCTCTGCATTTTCAAGGACTTACATTTCCTGGACAGATGACCTTTTTGATTGCAGTTTAGGCATATGGCGGTCAATACTGATTCTTCCTCAGGTCTGGCCCTTTTCTGATTTACCTTGGGCTTCTTACTGATCTCAGACATCGTACTGGCCTCAGGACGATCAGTTTCTGATTCAACTTTATTACTAGAACCGACCTCCTCTTCGTAGCATAACATACCTTTCTTGTCTAGATCTTTGTACTGATAAGCCATATAAATCATGTCTGAAAAAGGAAGCTTCACATTCCTCATTACACTGTTCTGATATTTTCTTTGAAGCCCGTTGATAAATCTCAAATTCTTCCTCTTCGAATTTTGAATTAGATGAGGGGCAATGTGAGAAAGTTCATTGAATTTCTTATGATATTCTGGAATGGTCATATCTCCTTGTATCAAATAAGAAAAATTCATCACATAGTCGCTCAATTGCTTCTGGAGGAGTAAATCTTTCCAGGAAAATCCCTTTGAATCTATCCCAGGTGATATCACCATCTGGATTATCCTTGATAACCGAATCCCACCAAAACAAAGCTTCGTCTTTGAGTGCCCAGAAGGCCAGTAATCTTTTCTGGTCATCCCTCAGCTTTAATCCTTCAAAGATTTTCTCAGCCGAACGAATCCAGGCTTGTGTTTTCATAATTGATTCTTCACCCGAGAAGGGTTTTCCACCCAGATTTCTATATTTCATAAATAGAGCTTCAATATCCGGGTCAGTATTACTTCTTCTATTTCTGGCACTCATTTTCTAGTTCTTCTGCAAATAGCAGATCAAGTGTCAGGTCAACAGAAAAGATATTTCAAAATATAGAGACAAATACTTGAATGTAAATGCGTCTATCTATGTGTTATTTCATTCTGCTACTCATACTAGGATATTACTGATCCTATCTGTAATGAGTTACTCATCCTAGAACACTACTAGTTCTATTTCTGACGAGTCCGTTAATATGTTATATTCCAGAACTAAGCTTAACCAAAGCTCTGATACCAAATGAGACGACCCCAAACCCCGTACTGACGGTGGCAAGGGTAATCCTTGGAATATAACACATAAACAGATAATAGCAGAACAGAAATAAACAAATACACCAGATAATGAACAATAGAATACACTGGATAAACGTAATCATCAGAGTTACACAGTATACAGGATCATACTTAGTACAAATACAGTTCAGCTATACATATATGTCTACAGCGAAAAACAAACATAATGTACAATAGGAGCTGAACAACATAAAAAGAGATAAATAATAGAATCCATCTTCAGCTCCAGCTATCCAGAAAAGCCAGCTAAAAGGGGCACCCGAGTTTGAAAGTGAAACAAACTACGAGTCAGTCATGGGACTGGTATGAGAAATCTACTCAACACATTTAATATATGGATAATCACAGGACCACGCCACTTTCGTGGAACGGGTTTACTCCATTGGATTGCCAGTGCTTTAAAACAAACAAATATTTTAAACATCGCAATGCTTTTTATAAAAATGAAGCCATTATAAGACTCAGTTCCCATCACACAATGCAACGCAAACCGGAGGATAGAGTTTTACCTTATAATGGCTAAAATATGCTTGATACGAATAAATCAAAAGCATTTGATATTATTATTAGTGTTTATAGGTTTCGAAAACAATTTCAATCATAACTATCAATCATAGACGGCATGGGAACCATATATCATGTCGCCATATATATATATATATATATATATATATATATACACAATCAAAACCGCAATTTCGTATTTGGAAATTTGATTTCCGTCCTGAACCAAGGCAAAAGATAGTCCTTACCGAATTCGAGACTGCCTAGCCCGAGCCTCAAGAACAGCCGCAACTGCCCCTTGGAGCAACATGGCCGGTCCACCGATGTGGATTAAAATTCCTGAACAATGCGTTTCCCCGCCCTATGGGGCGTAAATGAGCCAACGAAGACTCCATCGGTCCCGGACGACCAATATATCTGAGGCGACTCGCTATCCATCATCCATATAAGTAAAATGTCAGGCCATGTAAAAACACCAACACAACTCCTAGCTAGGAAAAACGCATGCCCTCCCTGAGATCCTTCTCCCATTTCTGGTTCATACCCGGGTGTGAGGCTCGCGAATTAACGTTATACACAAAGCTACGCCACACAGGCGGTGCTTTGGTCATCACCACAAGACTTGGCTTTTCAACAGAAGCCCTGATCATTTGCCACTTAGGCATGCCACACTAGCAATTCATGCCACGCGAGTGATGTCCATCAATATACAACCTCTGAGCTTGTGCGTTTCAGAGAAGGGCGTTAATAAAAAGAATAAATTCTTCGCCGCCAAACAGATGAATATTTAATAGAGATCAATCAACACAGAATAAAATCCAATATCAGACACACAGTCCATTTGCAAGTCCATTCTGGGTCTGAACGAAATCGGAGGCACTAAATACCTCGCATATCCGTAGATTCCCACGTACGTCCGGACGATCACCACTCATTATCATTATTTCGGGATGCCTCCCAATCAGGACATCAGTAACCATCCAAACGAGGTGAAGATCGGTCTTCGACCATCGTCATCATCTTCGATTACTTATTGTCGATTCAGTTATTCAGAATGGGATAAACCCGGTCTTTCTGAGCAACTCGCGTATATGATAAACAAGTGCAACACTAACAAACATACGCATCATTTCAATTCATTAGTCACTAACCGTCAATCAGTAAGAGAACGATTTCCCAAATATTAACCCCGTAGGCCGAAATCAACATCAGATCAATACCCAAGAAACCATTCGACTTAGCCAACCTTCAGTTAGTTTCTAAATTTCACATCCATATCGTTTATAATATTTTATAACGATTTATCGCTATTTTTATTTATTTTAAAATAGCCAATTTATTCAAAACGATGCTTCGGGCCATAACGCGGTCGTGGCGCTGTTTTTCTTCAGATTTGATTTACACATATATGAAAATCTCACAGTTGGATCTTCACAAAATTTACATCATTAGAAAGATTTTTTCAAACCGAATCCAACGGTTCCAGTTTCGGGAAAATCCGACGGTCGGATCTCCCTGTACAATCGTTTGAAGTTTCAATTTCAAAATACGAATTGCAGCGTCGTTATTCAATTAAATATAATGATATTTATATATATATATATATATATATATAATCGATTATGGTGTTGTTTTTCTTCAGATTTGAATTAAACATTCCAGACGATCCAACCGTTGGATTTTTACAAAGTTGGTGCCGTTGAAAGATATTTCCAAAGCGAACCCAACGGTTGCGATTTTGGGGAAACCCGAGGGTCGGATCTCCCACACTAATCGTTTGAAATCATGGTTTCAAAATACGAACTGCAGCTTCGTTATTCGATATATTTCGATTCTGTTTATATATATATATATATATATATATATATATATATATATATCGATTCTTCGATTTCAAAGCTATATTCTTTTCATACATTTGATAAAAAATACATTTTTATCCAATTGTCTTCTATTTCAACACTTCGCTATTTTTAACAATTCATGTATATAATAAAAATGTGATTTTTAATGTAAAACAATTTATTTCAAAACACGACTATTTTATATAGTTAATATAGGTGATAAAAATAGGATTTTTATTATAAAACAATTTATTTCAAAACAAGATTATTTTATATATTTCATATTGATGATAAAAATGGGATTTTTATTATAAAACAATTTATTTCAAAATATGAATACCATTCAACACATGAATTTCAATTCAACGAATGAATTTCGATTCAACACATGAAGGTTTTCTATAGTTTATATAAATAGATAAAAACGTGATTTTTATATTTAAAACACGAATACCATTCAACACATGAATTTCAATTCAACGAATGAATATCAATTCAACACATGAAGGTTTTCTATAGTTTATATATATCGATAAAAAGGTGATTTTTATATTTAAAACACGAATACCATTCAACACATGAATTTCAATTCAACGAATGAATATCGATTCAACACATGAAGGTTTTCTATAGTTTGTATATATAGAGTAAAAATGTGATTTTTATTGTTAAAACAATTTATTTAAAACACGAATACCATTCAACACATGAATATGATTCAACGAATGAATTTCTATTCAACACATGAAGGTGTTCTATTCAACAGACGAATATAATTTCAACACAGGAAAATAATTCTAACACATGAATATTATTCAAAATTTCGGTAGCATAACGGCAAGGTAGTTAAAACCGGGACCGTCCCTAGTACGTCTCATCGCTCTACCTTAAAACCTCGTGGTTTTTGACAATGGGGATTCATGCATCTAGTTCACACGCAGGCGGCATGTATATTTAATTTATTTCCACAAACTAATCCTATGTGGTTTCAACCAAATATTTCTCAACCACATACGGGTATTTTTCAACCACAATCAATCAATATCAACCACAAACAATTCCAATCAACCATTCGCTATCAATCAATTTTCACACCAATCACAACCAATAAATATCGTCCATGGTTTGTGGACGAGGGGCGTATATATATATATATATATATATATATATATATATATATATATATATAGCATTTCACTTCTATTTCAACACATATATAATTTTTACCATGCATATATAACTTATACATCGAACGTACAACTTATACAATGCTTATACAAGAGGTGTACAATGCTTATATAACTTATACATCGACTATATAATTTATACATCGTCGTTTTCCATATCGTTTATAAATTAGAAATCTCACATTGGGTTCCACTCCACCAAAAATAGCAGAAGGCTCAGAAAAATATGCGGTCTCTTCTAAAATGTAGAAGACGTCCTCACGGTCCCGTTGTTTCCTGTTTCATCGAATTTCATTAACGTATGAAAAAGATATGATTTTTAAACGATGAACGAACTTTGCGACGGTTTTATAGTGTTGAAATCACTTTAGAAATTCAAACTCGTAACTTTCAAAAATTGGTTCGAAACTAGGTTTAAATTTTTTGGCAAATCCGTTGCTCGTTGTTGAAATCCGCCTGAACCACGGCCTAGAGCCTGTAAAACCGCACCCAACGATGGTCAAGGGCCCCACTTCGATCGTACCACCTAGGCGTGGTGGAGCTCCGAAGCGCGCGACTTCCTGGCGGTCGTTCAGGCGAAAGGTGCGACGATAATATCCCAAACCGACATGGATTTGTAGAGGAGGCCTTGCTCTTCAAAAACCTTAACTGGGGCGTTGAATTCTATTGAGTGGATTAGGAGGAAACAAGGAGAGAAGGAAGGAAGAGCCGCCGTCGTCGAATCAGGGAGAGAGAAAGGGTTTTTCTGTTTTTTTTTTAAAATATGATTGTCCGGTGGGTTTTAAAAAGGGTTTTCTGACACGACCTCCAATCCAAACCCAACGACTGTCGTCCCCAGCGTTTTACCCCCATTCCGAACACAATGGGATATGTTTCGAAGTCCCATTCGACTATTTCAGTCAGTTTTCATTCAAATTAAAATATAAAACATTCAATATTTAATTTGAACATACATTTCAATTTGCCGGGGCCACATACTAATTCGAAAAACTCCAGAAAAATAAATCTTGCTATGTTTTCACGATAGGGTCCCAACAAAACTAGTTTCGTCGAATTCTGAGAACGTTTGAAAAATGGCCCATTTCTGGTCGATCCCATTTAACTATAATTGACCAAAACACATTTTCCTTTGCCACGCTCACATACTAGCTTCAAAAATTATGGAATTTGAAATCTAGCAATAACTTCACATCCCGGATCCAACAAAAGTGGTTTCGTCGAATTTCGAGGTCGTATGCAAAATGGCCAATTTCACGGGTTATATAAATTCCATAGCGACCTTTCTGAAAATTCATCTGGTCATAACTTTTGCTTTCCGCTATGAAACTTCTAATTTTCAGATTCGTTAGAAAGGTATTCACTAACAGATTTAAATATTTTTGACTTCACTCAAATCCGTTTTGTTTTGCACCCGGTACAGTCCGACAAAGTTTGAATTCAATTTTTGAAACTGCAGCGCCATTTCAGGCCTTGCTTATAATTAGAATTAATTATATTCATTTTCAAACGTTGATTCAAACTCACCTTTCATTGCTATTATTTAAAATATTTATTTTAAATATTTAAGATCCATTATTTTAGCCAATTTAAAATTTTTAAATTGGTTCAGATTTTCCGAGTCGTTACACCTATCCTCTGATATGACAAGCGCGTAGCTTTCCGTGCAGCGACGTGGACCCACTAGCCCGGCCGAAGCTGACTTATGTTTTATGCTCTAGGTTTATGCACTTATTTCTATAGTTCTGCTTCAAGAATTTTGTTTGTTATATTTTACTTGTGCAAATGTGTTTGGGCTTGCTTTTTTCTGTCTTGAATAATTGAGTTCCTTTACATCTTACATGTAATTACTTTCACTGTCCTGTTAGATAAAGCTAGTTGTGCATTCAACCTAGTTAGATAAAGCTCCATCAAATCGGGGTAGAGGTCCACACTGACGGTTGTTACAACATTGAAAGAGTTGTCAAGTGGTGTCGATGGTGGGGATTTGATGTTGGGGTCAATATGAAGGTCAGGTGGAACTTTGTTGGCTGCAGGTGGGAGGATGTGATCATAGCAGCGATGGTTTGTTTTACATGGTTTCTTTGGCATTTTGTTTATTCTTGGTTGAGGAGGCAGAGGTGCCAAAATTGTTGTTTTGACTGGTAGTGAGGGAGGATAGGGTAATAGGAGCAACACTAAATCGGTTGTACACATGCATAGAAGTCTAGTTTTGGTGAGCATTGTCTTGAAATTGAATGGTTTTGTCTTGTCTTGTAAATTATGGATTATATGTAGTAGCACTAATCTCAACTTGTTCAACTTGGTTACTGGAAATAGTGGACTCGAGGACACATGCAAGCATAGATAGCGTTATGTACTCATCCAAGCTGTGGTACAAAGTTGCCTTGTTAATTACCAATGGATGTGTAAAAGACATTCTTTCATTTAACTAAGAAATCGATTAAAGAGAAGTTGTTGGTTCATGTTCATATTTTGTATCAATGTGTATACCTTTTCACATGATTTCATATTAACGTTGTATTGATCCATGATATAATCACATTCACTTAGTTTGAAAATATGTTTTTTCTGCATTGGTTTTAGTTTTTCTTTTCTCTTGACGATTCCTCATCGTTAATGGTCAGTAATTTACCTTACCATCATAATATTTTGTCAATATAGGTTCACAGGAATCTTTGAATGCAAGATATAATAGAACCAAGATTGATTCGGTGTTTCATACTCTGGAGCACTTAGCACATGGTTTTAATTAAAATTTCCTCACTTAATCTATGGAAGCCTTGCCAGCTCAGCAGTTGTTCTGGCGGTGTACAATTTCATTTATTTCGATAAGCAGGTGCTATGCTACTAAAACTATATTCATAATAAACTGCATCGGTGTCCAGGAATAAGTTTATGGCAGTTAGAAGCAGATTTTGAAATTTGACATGTTTAACTGCATTTAAGTATGCTAGGCTTCTGAATAAAGATTCCTTTACCTGCAACATAAAGGAATATATGGATAGTGTATTAAAAAAGGAAAAAAAGAAAAAGAGGTAAGGTGAAAAAACATGTATTATTCTTTAATCAGGCATTTCCAGTTTTTATTTGATGAATATTGTTTCTATTTGAAGGTTGGAGAGTCAGCCGATGTTGTATGTAAACCTGTACTTCGAAATATAACTGCACTTTTTGACGAACAACTTAAATCTGATAGAATAGCTGTGAAGAATTTGTTTGATGCAACTAAGGTATTTCCCTTCTATTTTTCATGCATTAAAATCTGGTATTCCATCAATGAGGTGTCTTCTTTATCAAAATTATGAAGGCAAATATGTATATGATAACAAAGATACTTGGATTACATGCCCTTTGTTTCATTTTTTTCAAGTTTTTCACCCTTTTTTGAGAAAGAATTGGTTCTAGATTAGCAATTCACATATTAGACTTAGTTGAGTATTTCATTTATTTGCTAGTTGTGTGTATATTCAAGGTTCATTGTGTTGAAATCTGTATGTGGACAGGATCCAAAATAATTTTCACTAATGGTTCGAAAGATCCTTGGTGCCACGCTTCCAAGCAGAAATCCTCTCCAAATAATGAGTATTTGCTATTTTATTTTTACAGCAGAGTGCCTTTTTTTAGCACAATATTTGTTATTTTTAAAAAAATGTGCTATTAGCTATCATATTTCGAGACCAATTTTCAGTGCTTAGTTCTGATCGCATGATTTGCGTTTCTTCTGCATATTTTTATTGAAATATGTTAGTTGCCACATCAGGCTTTACATGTTTCTTGTTGAAATATATGATAGTTGCATTGCACTTCAACATCCCTAACATCCTTTTACTTTCAAGGTGTCGATGACATATTGACATTTGTGTTGGAATTCATGATATTGTTGCTCAAGCTAACGTTGATAGGATGTCTACATTTGGTATACAAGTTAATGTTGATTCGGTCTATTGGTAGATTTCATAGGCGAATGAGTTTTGTAATTGAGTTAAAGGCTTTCAGAGGCAAATAAGGACAGTTGTAATTTTATATATTTTTTATGTGGTATGCGATTTATAATTTGGTTTTTGGATATAAAGTTGTGATATTAATCAATGAATGGATCATGATGCCTTTAAACTTACATTATTTCTTATGTTATTTATCTATTTATTGTTGCACATATAAAATATATATTGATTTTTATGCGTATAATTTGTGGATATATTACAACTATAATAAAATTTATCACAAAGGTTACAAATAGTTGTAAAAAATACAACAACAGTGCAAAACTGTTGTAATAAAGTTTATTACAACGGCGGAAAATGTGGTAAAATATACATATTACAACGGTGTAAAAAATTTGTAAAAGATTTTAGTCTATTACAACTTCTTAATACACGACGGTTAGCCCACCGTTGTAAATTGTATATTACAATGGTTTTCCACCGTTGTAATATGGTCATTTTGTTGTTGTGTTGTGCTAACTATGATATTCAAGGATATCAGTCCTAAACCTGTCAACTAAAAAGACACAGCCTTACCCATCGGTGTTGCAGCGCCGTATCTTCCACATACACGCTCATGACTCCGCTTAAACGCACCACCAGAATTTGAATCTCCTACAATCATCAACCAGTAAAGCGTGCCCTGGTCTCTACCTAGTGTGTAACGGCTGGAAATTTCCGACTCCTCGAGAGTCGGAAATTCCGAGACGTTAGTGAAAGAATTTAGAAGGTGAGAAAGAAAAGATAGAACTAATAGAATAGAAGAAGAAGAAGAACATCAGAATCATCAGAGTAACACAAATCTCACAGCGGAACGAATAACATATAATATATAACATAGCTTTGAAGTAAACATTTATATATATGCAATAGCACTTATCAGAGTACAACACTTACAACACAGCGGAAATAACTATAGCTATAAAATCTTGCAGCCTCCTGCTCCAAGCTCTCCAAGTATATCTGTAAATCCCGACTACTTGACTGCCCATACAAATTTAGGCACCCAAGAGTTTAGGGAAAACAACAAAGTAAACTCCGTGTCAGTCATGGGACTGGTATGAGTAAAATAGTTTAAAACAGGTATAGGATATCTCATAAGATCACGCCGTGAATACGGAACGGGTTTTTCCCTTATGAGTAACTGAACAACTTTGACAAGCAATATCATTGTGATATTATAATAATGTCTAAGTACAAATAGGTATCAATCTAGCAGAAACGCTCGCATCTCACGTTCTACATACATAGTATAAAATCATAAACCGCAGGGCGCTTATCGGAGAATGGATTCCAACAGACAAGGTATGGGAGCACCTTCTGAATAGTGTACTCTAGAGGTGATACACTCAGGGTTCAACAAGAACGTCTTGCAACCCGGCCACACATGACCGCTCACTCATTTAGCTTGAGTGTCGCGAATATATTGCCACCACGGTTATAGGCCATCAAACCATCATCCGAAGATACAGAATCAAAAAGAAGTATAAATATGAATATTCTCTAGATCGGTGACAATACACCCTGCTTGGGGATGACCCAACTAGCCATGCTGCCTAGCCCAACTTTTGTTACTTCCTGGTGTGAGGCTAGAAGCTACGTCTATCTTCAGAACATCTGATCACCATTCACTTTGAATGCCACATCGTCATACCCGCCAAATCACAAATTAACTTATTCAAAAATAACACGGGTATACAGCTAAGAGAAACGAATTCCTCCGCCACCAAACGTGAATACGTTTGAACAGATCAACTTACGCGATCATTGGATATACTCTGTCAGACCTTCTTCCATATACGTTGTCCTGGGACTGGACAAACCGAAGGCACTATTCAGTATATCCATCTTAGTCACTGTTATCTAAGACTTATACAACACCCTTTCACTTTACTCCGTCTTCAATTTATCTTTGGCATATATTGCTCGCAATGCTTATGCCAATACAGAGGGGTTCTTTGGATAATAATCCCACCGGTCTCTCCATATTAACAACGTTAAAATGGTAAAAACTTTGATAGTCTGTGATTCAACTATCAAATGAAAACATGTCGGTGTACAAACAACGATCTTATTTCCAAATGGAAATTCGATCGATCAATCATCATATGTTCATATTTCCTTATTTCATATATTTAGAAAATATATGTTATTAATCATTGGAAAACATTTCCATAGTTTATTTTCATATCACTATTATTTCGCAACTATCAGTCCCTAACTGTAACTAGTATGAGAACAATTCTCTAAGTATCAATACGGAAGGTCGAAACCAACATCAGATCGTCACTTAGAAAACCTGTTCAACTTACCCTCTCTAGTCAGTTTCTGAATTTGCTTAACTCTATTTCTTAAATTCTTATCATGAAAACATTTCATTTTCTATGTTTAGAAAACATATCTGACTATAT
This sequence comes from Allium sativum, assembly GCA_030737875.1. NCBI lineage: Eukaryota > Viridiplantae > Streptophyta > Magnoliopsida > Asparagales > Amaryllidaceae > Allium > Allium sativum. The sequence goes on from CM060921.1 coordinate 45,623,661, forward strand.
TTGGAAAACGTTTCCAAAACTCATTTACGGATTTCCAATGAACGTTGTATAAAACATCGTTTCGCTTAATCCATTTATCACTTATTCCTTAACTTTATTCCAAATCAACCTTTTAGATCGAACCACAACTATTCCTTTGTCAATTCTGAAGTCAATCAAGTTGGGGTATAATTACCTCTCAGACCTTAATTGAACAACGTCCTTTACTGTGAAATAGATGAAGCTCATCACTCACCTTTTTACAACCATCTGTTTACGCAAATTCTCGGATTTAGGTTACGAATCCACTTCTTATATGACAACGTTTGATTATAACTATAACGTTATAATTCCAACCCCTAAAATATCTAACCTAAATTATAAATTTATTTCCTAACTCGAATAATTTAACAGACACCTAATTTCTAAATCAATAACTAAATCTTGATTTAAACCCTGGAAAGTAAATAGTACTTTCCCGAATTCGCTATAATCGAATTCGACGTATAACTCTCTTTCGAGTAATCTCTATTTGATTAACTCTTCTTCGAATAACCTATATTCGATTATCTCTCTTCGAATAACTCATATTCGAAATCTCTCTCTTTCGAATAAACAATATTCGATCTCTTTCTTTCGAATATGCTATATTCGAAAATCTCCTTTCGATTTACTAATCGATAACTCCTTTCGATCAAAATAAAATCGATAACTCCTTTAACTCTATTCAAATAACTAATATTCGACTAACTCCTTTGGATCAACTCATTTGATTAACTCCTTCGAATAACTAATTCAAATAACTTACCTTCGAATAACCAATATTCGATTTACTCTAACTCGATTAACTTAATTCTAATCGATTTACTCCATTTCGATTCAACTTAATTCAAATCGATTAACTTAACTCAAATTGATTAACTCCTTTCGAATAACTAAATTCGATTTAACTCTAATTGAATAACTAATATTCAATTAACTCTTACGTGTTTAACTCTATTTGAATAAGTAATTCGAATAACTTAATTGATAAATTATATTCACTTCTATCCTATCGAATAAACTATATTCGATATCTCCTCCAACACTATTCGAATGAACTATATTCGATTAACTTCTCTAACTCTATTCGAATAAATTATATTCGATTAACTCTTTTAACTTTACTCGAATAACTATATTCGATTAACACTTTCTTTCGAATAACCATATTCGATTAACTCTTCGACTAACTCCTTTGGATTAACTAACTTCGAATAACTCCTTTGGATTACTAACTTCGAATAACTCCTTTGGATTAACTAACTTCGAATAACCAATATTCGATAACTACTCTTCGAATAAATAATATTCGGTAACTCTTCTCAAATGAATAACATTTGATTTCTCCACTCGAATAAACTATGTTCGATTACTCTTCCCTCGAATACACTATATTCGATAACTCTACTTCGAATAAGTGATATTCGGCAACTCTACTCGATTAACTCCACTTGGATAACTCCAACTGGTCAACTTTAACTGGTCAACTTTAACTGTTTATCTTTAACTGGTAAACTTTAACTGGTTAACTCAAATGGTTTAACCTAACTGGTTAACTCAAATGGTTTAACCTAACTTGATTTACTTGTCTCGATTAACTGAACTAATCCACTTAGTTTAACTTAGTTAATTCACTTTGATTAACTCTAACCGATTTACTTAGTTTAACTCAGCTAATTCACTTTGATTAACCCAACTAATTTACTTCGATTAACCAATTAGTTTAACTTGACTAATTCACTTATTTTGACACAACTAATTTACTTTGATTTACCAATTAGTTTAACTTAACTAATTCACTTCGATTAACCGCTTAGTTTATCTAAACTAATTTACTTTGGTTAACTTAACCAATTACTTTGGTTAACTCGACTAACTTGCTTTGGTTAACCTAACAAATTACTTTGTTTAACTCTATTCGAATAAGTAATTCGAATCACTCTAATGTGTTTAACTCTATTCAAATATCTAATTCGAATAACTCATTTCGAAAGATTTCCTTTTTACAACGTTTATCCATTGATAAAGATTTACTTTCTACAAGTTTATCCATTTATAAAGATTTACTTTTAGTAACGGTTCTTCACTTTATAAATGTCCTTTTAATAACGTTTCTACTTCTCTATATAAGTCCAGACTTTTATATATTCCATTTATCAACGATAAATAATTTATTTAATTTATAAACCATTATTTATAAATAAATCTACTTCAATTTATCTATTTAAAACAAATTTCCTATTTAATATCTCATTTAAATCCATATCGTGTTATACCGTGTGCGAAGCACGTGTTTAAACCTATCCTTGTATAATTCTATTTATTTTCCGAACATTCCTTTATTTATTCCCTAAATAAATATTCCTTTATTCTATCTATTTATAATCTAAATAAATGTTCCTTTATTTATTTCCTAAATAAATTAATGTTTCCATTTTATAAAATCCTATCGATTTTATAAATAAGATTTATTTTCAATATAAACGTTGAAAATTCCCTTTTTACATTCTAGTATCACCTATGGTGTTTAACGTGTCGTATAACAATGATCGTGAAACGACCCGCAAATCCGTGCTATCTGAGTTGACTAAATACACAACACGTCCAACCCAAATAACACAGAAATACGACTCATCATTAGAAAGAAGTTAGAGGATGAGGAATAGAAAGAAAGAAATATTAGAATAGGAGAAAAAAACGAAGATCACAACTCACAGCGGAACGAATAAAATATATTATATAACATAAGCTTTGAAATACAAATCTGTTTGGTACATATATACATACCATCATCAGAGTACACATAACATTTGATTCAGCGGAAGTAACTTTAGATAACTAACGTTGAAGCCTTCTGCTTCAAGCTCCTCCAAGTGTATCTGTAAAAGCCTGAAACACTTGACTGCCCGTACAAATTTGGGCACCCAAGAGTTTAGGAAAAAAACAAAACAAAACAAACTCTGGGTCAGTCATGGGACTGGTGTGAGTAAACTCCAACCACTTGTTTAACTTTCAAAACTCTTTTCGAAAGAAAAGATAATAGTAAGACCAGCCCACACATAAACATGGACGGTTTTTACCTTACTATAACCCAAGAAACTTGATACGAAAATCCAGTGATATTATAATAATGTCTACATCAAGTAAATAATCAAGTAGCAGAACGCTTGCATCTCACGCTCCACATATATAGTATAAAATCAAAAACCGCATGGCGCTTATTGGAGATTGGATTTCCAACATGACAAGGTATGGGACCACCTTCCGACTGTGTATCTCTAGAGACGAATACACCTGGGTTCAACAAGAACATCTTGTAACCCGGCCCACACATGACCGACCACTCATTTCGCTTGAGTGTATCGAATGTATATCACCAACGGTTGGACTCAAACCACCGTTTCCCGAATGGGCAGAATCGATAGATTTAGAAACAAAAGGAATTTCTCTAGATAGGTGATTATACACCCTAATGGGTGCGACCCACATAGCCATGCTGCCTGCCCGATTTTTGTCCTTTCCCGGTTGTTGAGGCCTGAGGCTACGATTACTTACCATTCATTGATAACACAATCACTTTGAATGCCACATCGTCAGATCCGTTAATCACTAGTTGAGTTTGCACAAATATTCTGGATATTATGCTAAGGGATAAATCCGTTGCAACCATATACATTCATACAGACCAACCCATTTGATCATTGGAAATACTTTGTCAGACATTCGTCCATTTACGTTCGTTCTGGGATTGAACGAAACCGAAGGCACAATTTCTAAAAATAGAAAAGCCCTTGCACTTCACTCCGTCTTCAATATATTCAGCATACTTGGTTCGCAACGCTTATGCCGATACGGAGTGGTTCTTCGGATAATAATCCAACCGGTCTCTCCATATTGACAACGATGGTCAAAACTTCGATAGTCTGTGATTTAACTATCGAATAAAAACAAGTGTTCAATCAACATATCAAACAAATCACTGGGCTCTTTAATTAATATTTCATTAATTAAATCACTTTTCCATTTCCTTATCAATATTTGCTATCCAAATATTTTCAATAATCATCTTGCTCCTTATGCCATTTGGAAAACGTTTCCAACATTAACTTCTTTTATTTTCTATATATTAGAAAATATCTCTATTTGCAATTGGAAACAATTCCAATCACTTATCTCTATCCCTTTTTGTTTACAACATTCGATTTTTATATTCACTTTACTATCGAATTTAATACGTCGCTACAATGATTTCAAATTTATCAAAATATCTTAAAAATATTCTAACTCCTTAAATTTCCGGAAAATTTCGCCATAACCTCCCCTGTATCGGTAGCATCGGGAAATTTCAAATAGCTTCCCGGTATCTTCCTCAATCAAAAAGAAAAAGGAAAAGCCAAGCGGCTTGCCGATACGGCGCATAAATCTCATATATGAATTAAACATGTACCTTTTTGTCGAGCACATAAATTTAAATCTTCATATATTCCATCCCATATCTGTTTAACACTTGTTCACCTGTTTCCAATCCAATTCAACTCAATCCATTCGTTTGAATTCAATTTTGAATCGTTTGAATTCAGTTTCGCTCAATTATTCTTTAATTAGCCCTTTTGCCTATTTCACTTCTTTATTGAACATAACATGTTCAAACAAAATGTTTAACTTGTTCATAACCAAATTGAATTTCAATTTCAATTTCAATTCTAGTTTTCCTTTTTCCATTTGAATATAAATTTCAAATCGAATTTACTCATTCAACCCCCAATATCCATTTGAAATCTCATTAACTAATTCCATTTTAGTTAATTCTATTCAATAAATCAAAAATAGGATTATTGTTCCAAAAATCATCTTCTTTACTTCACTTGAGTTCACATTTATTTTCTAACTCAAGTCTAGATTTTTAAATGGCAATCCGGATTTTTATTTGCTTAAAAATCCCAACATTTATATATAAAATTCATTATGGTTTATAATGGTTTATGGCGCTGCTTTTCTAAAAATTTGATTTTGACATAACTCAAAATCTATACAACGAAATTCAGATTTTTCTCCTTCATTAGAAAACTATTATCGAATCGGTCCTGACGTTTCTTGTTTCAAAGAATTTCGACTTCAATTGGGTTCTGTATATTCGATTGAAGTTCGAATCGCTATTTTACGAACTGCAGCGCTGCGGCGAGTTCGTTTTAATTATATTTATATATATAAACTTCTTAACTTCGTTTAAAATAAATTTAACTCGATTTCAATATATATCAAATCAATTTCTCCCGAATCAACATAGCATTTCCGATCTATTTCACTTCTGTTTGAAATCCTATATTCAAATCTCAATTCACTTCTATTTTTCAAATTCTATTTGAATTTCTATTCTCGAATTACCTTTATTCCAATCCTATTTGGATTACTACGTTCAAACTCTATATTTGCATTTCCTTTGAATTTCATATATTCGAAACTCCATTTGAATTTCTATATTCAAATCCCCGTTGAATTTTCTATTTGAATTCTATATTCAAATTCCATATTCCATTTGGATTCTCTATTCAAATCCCACAGTTTAAATCCCATTTGAATTCCTCTTATTCAAATTCTATGTTTAAACTCCACTATTTTCAAATTCTATATTTGAATTTCATTTGAACTCCCTTTCTTCAAATCCATTTGAATTCCTTTGAATTCAAATTCTATTTGAATTCCTTTGAATTAAATTCCACTTTAAATTCTATAATCAAATCCCTTTTGAATGGTTATATTTGAAAATCATATTTGGATTTTAAACATTTAAACTTCATTTAAATTTCTATTTGAAATCTCATATTTAAATCCCATTGGAATTTCTTTATTCAAACCCATTTGAATTCTCTTGAATTCAAATTCCATTTCAAAACCCTTTGGATTCCCTATTTTGAAATCCTGTTTGAAATTCTATTTCCAATTCTACTTTGAAATCCTATTTTCAAAGTTTATTTCAAATTCTATTTTGAAATCTCATATTCGAATTTCTACTTGAATTTCTGTATTCAATTCCATGTTCAAATTCAATACTTGAATTTCTATTTCAAATCTCAATTCAAATCTCATATTTAAATTCCATTCAAATCTCTATTCAAATTTCACATTTGAATTCTTCTTTGAAATACTATATTTCAAATTCTATTCAATTCTTCTTTGAAATTCTATATTTCAAATTCTATTTTGAAATTCTATATTCAAATCTTTATTTGAATTTTCCTTATTCGAATTCCCTTGAATTCAAATTTTTATTTACTTTCTTGAATTCAAATTCTATTTTTTTCCCTTCCAATTTCGTCTATTCAAATTCTATTTGAACTTCTATTTGAATTTCTAATATTCAATCTCTTCTTAAAATTCAAATATTCAAACTCCTTTAAAAATTCAAATGTTATACTCAAATTTTATTTACATAATTAAAATCCCATTTCAAACCTTATTTAAATTTTCTTCTGAATTTCAAATATTCCAACTCCTTTCAAATATTTAAACTCTATTTAAATTTTCACTTAAAAATTCTATTTTCAAGTTCTATTCTGAAATTTCATTTCAAAATTCCATTTTGAAATTCTTATTTCAGTATTCCATTTGAAATTCTATATTTTCAAATTCAACTTGAAATTCCAAATTCTATTTGGGAAAAATAGAATTTTCCTTTAAACCTCAAATATCTTTCCCATGATATTTTAATAATTTAACACTTGGCCCAGTGATATTTAAAGCAATCAAACCATTCAAATTTCAATCATTTTATTTATAGCACGTCATATATGAATATATATGAAATCAAGCAACAAACAAACAGATAATATATTTTTGAGGAATCCTGTTGGATTCCTCCAACCTGTTTTCCTGCATCCACAGATGTTAGCACATAAATAATACCCATTCTGCTTCGTGGCAGAATATCGCGGTATAGAAGGTCATCCACTAATCATAGCGTGGGGCGTATAGGGTAATTATCCGCTATGAAACTGCGGGCATCCGCTAATGAGACTGCGGGAATCCAACCAATCAATCAACCCAATATATATATATATATAGCCTAAATAACTAATATATATAAATCAACCATAAAGCATTCACACAAGCAACAGACAATTATTTTTAATGAAATAAAAATAATTATAAATAAAAGGTGAGTGAGATTTACTCACCTCGATTTATAATGGCAGAATATCCCGTTCATCGTGAATCAACTCGAGACTTCTCGAATAAATTTTATTTGCTCCTACGATTAAATTTAAATCCTTACTCATCAACTTGCATTATTTATTTAAACTACTCAAATAAACTACCTTAGACAAATTTATATACATATTAAATTAATCATTTCTAGCTAATTTAATTAACTCTACATCTACCATGAATAAATAAATAATTCTACGTTTTATTTTGTTTATTGAATTACCATTTATTAAATTAAATTGACCACAATAAAATTATCTTACTCATTTTAAATTCTATAAACCATACCTTGCTTCCCTTGAGTGAAATTCCACTTATCCCGTACATTTCTACCACTGCTATATTTGCCAACATCTATACCAATTTCCAATCGAAGTTCACCATAATTCCTTCACTAACTTGCCTCGCTTCACCCACCTCTGTCTCCCTTCAAATCCTAACATCGCAAGCCTGACAATCCTCATCTGCACCCTCTCCAAAGGCGGCGCCTCCCCCTTAAACCGCGACAATGACCATACTCCATCGCTAAACTCTAGACCCAAGCCAATCGCGACACCGTTGCTCGAGTTACAGGTGCTCGCAATTACTGGTGAAGCCGAACATCCTCTTTCCCTTAGCACTGTCGATCTCCCCCAAACGATGCCACACAATTTAAATCGCACCCAAAATAGCAGAACAGACTTTATCGACCTCCAAGAACACGTTTCACCTCCAATTGGATTCTTAAAATAATCGATTCGAAATGAAGTGGCTTATGGGCTTTTTGTAGCGAAAGGGGGATTTTCGATTTTTACTGAAAAAGAATTGAACTTGAATGGCTCTCGTGGGTTGGAGAAAAATGGTAAACGAATGGCAGAGGACTGATTATATAGGTGTGCGAGAGCAGACAGGGGTACGAGGCCATTAATTTGTTGCCTTCTTGATATGAAGAATAGCAGACAATTTTGTTGGCTCGAGAAGAATAGGGTGACGAGGTTTTTAGTTTTTAGGTCGGCTGAAAGATTTGATTTTATTTTAATTAAAAAAACTAAAATATCTCACAGTCCTTATTTTAAAATCCTGAACCGCTATTTAGTTGCAACGACCGACGCTTTCAAGCTTATAAAATAATTTGAACTTAACAGAATCGGTCTAAAATGAAATAACACTAGTAAATTAAGTTAAACCGTTTAGAATGTAAATCGATTTCTGAACAAATAAATTCATCGAAAATAAATTATTTTTATCATTCCATTTCAAACAGAATTTATATTAATCGACTGTATCGTTTCGATTCAGTTTTAAATCTGAATTATATTTTATATTGATTATTAAATCGAGAAATTCAATATAAAAATTCTTTTATATTATCAACACAATATTTAAAACGATATTAAATATTTAAAATAAATCGTTCAAAAATCTGGGTCGTTACATTCTTCCCCCCTTAAAATAATTTCGTCCTCGAAATTGCTAAGGTAGGAAAAGGGTACAAATCCATTCCTTTTCAACATCTCACTTATGTTGAAACTCAACTCCTCATATTTCTATGACTTTATTTCCTACCAAAACCTTTGGTCTTCCTTCATTTGATCCGAATGATCTACGATCAGTCCATTTTTATCCAATCTATGTTCTTATAAAACTAATTCAAATTGATTTTAATCAATTCATTCACTTTGACCCATTTAACTTGTTTAAGTTAAATTTCAATTTCAGAATTCAAATCTCTGGGTTTCTATTTCAAATCCTTCTGAAATCACATATATACATATATTTATTTTCATTTCAAATTCAAAACATTTGAATTTTCAAACAAATTTCCAACAAATTTTCTAAGGTAGCAATCCATCACTTAGAAACTCGAAAATGAACACTGATGATGTTGCAATCATCATCAGAATTATTTCCCAGCCACTGAAGTGAGTTCAGTGCTTTATTATTTCTAAATCCATCTAAAATGATTTTCTTTCAAATCCTTTAAATCAAATCTATATTATTTTAATATACTTTGAAAAATATTTGTCAACTTCCCAGGATTTTTTTGAATTCTTAATTCTGGTTTGAATTTAATTCTAATTTATCTCATTTGTATATTTAATTTCTATACAAATTCTATTTTGGTTATAAATAACCATTCCAAATTTATAATCTCATTTGATTATAAAGTCAACATCCAACACACCCATATAATAATTCTAGAAAATTATTCTTTCTATATCAAAAATAGAAATTTTGGGTAAAATTATTTCATTTACCCACTTTAAAACAATATCGTGTTCAATCTTCTGTTCAAGTGTTTAGAAATTCCTATCGACTTCGTGGCGTCCCACGATTCGACCAGAATTCATAAACCACTCACAGACTAGTCAACACAATATAAAACATCTTTTATATCAATTAACAAATACGCTCTCTCGTATATATATACTCAACTCATTCTAGGGTACTACTGACCCTATCTCTAATGAGCACATGCCACACAAGCCTAGGTATTCGCTCAACCTAAGCTCTGATACCAACTGAAACGACCCGCAAATCCGTGCTATCTGAGTTGACTAAATACACAACACGTCCAACCCAAATAACACAGAAATACGACTCATCATTAGAAAGAAGTTAGAGGATGAGGAATAGAAAGAAAGAAATATTAGAATAGGAGAAAAAAACGAAGATCACAACTCACAGCGGAACGAATAAAATATATTATATAACATAAGCTTTGAAATACAAATCTGTTTGGTACATATATACATACCATTATCAGAGTACACATAACATTTGATTCAGCGGAAGTAACTTTAGATAACTAACGTTGAAGCCTTCTGCTTCAAGCTCCTCCAAGTGTATCTGTAAAAGCCTGAAACACTTGACTGCCCGTACAAATTTGGGCACCCAAGAGTTTAGGAAAAAAACAAAACAAAACAAACTCTGGGTCAGTCATGGGACTGGTGTGAGTAAACTCCAACCACTTGTTTAACTTTCAAAACTCTTTTCGAAAGAAAAGATAATAGTAAGACCAGCCCACACATAAACATGGACGGTTTTTACCTTACTATAACCCAAGACACTTGATACGAAAATCCAGTGATATTATAATAATGTCTACATCAAGTAAATAATCAAGTAGCAGAACGCTTGCATCTCACGCTCCACATATATAGTATAAAATCAAAAACCGCATGGCGCTTATTGGAGATTGGATTTCCAACATGACAAGGTATGGGACCACCTTCCGACTGTGTATCTCTAGAGACGAATACACCTGGGTTCAACAAGAACATCTTGTAACCCGGCCCACACATGACCGACCACTCATTTCGCTTGAGTGTATCGAATGTATATCACCAACGGTTGGACTCAAACCACCGTTTCCCGAATGGGCAGAATCGATAGATTTAGAAACAAAAGGAATTTCTCTAGATAGGTGATTATACACCCTAATGGGTGCGACCCACATAGCCATGCTGCCTGCCCGATTTTTGTCCTTTCCCGGTTGTTGAGGTCTGAGGCTACGATTACTTACCATTCATTGATAACACAATCACTTTGAATGCCACATCGTCAGATCCGTTAATCACTAGTTGAGTTTGCACAAATATTCTGGATATTATGCTAAGGGATAAATCCGTTGCAACCATATACATTCATACAGACCAACCCATTTGATCATTGGAAATACTTTGTCAGACATTCGTCCATTTACGTTCGTTCTGGGATTGAACGAAACCGAAGGCACAATTTCTAAAAATAGAAAAGCCCTTGCACTTCACTCCGTCTTCAATATATTCAGCATACTTGGTTCGCAACGCTTATGCCGATACGGAGTGGTTCTTCGGATAATAATCCAACCGGTCTCTCCATATTGACAACGATGGTCAAAACTTCGATAGTCTGTGATTTAACTATCGAATAAAAACAAGTGTTCAATCAACATATCAAACAAATCACTGGGCTCTTTAATTAATATTTCATTAATTAAATCACTTTTCCATTTCCTTATCAATATTTGCTATCCAAATATTTTCAATAATCATCTTGCTCCTTATGCCATTTGGAAAACGTTTCCAACATTAACTTCTTTTATTTTCTATATATTAGAAAATATCTCTATTTGCAATTGGAAACAATTCCAATCACTTATCTCTATCCCTTTTTGTTTACAACATTCGATTTTTATATTCACTTTACTATCGAATTCAATACGTCGCTACAATGATTTCAAATTTATCAAAATATCTTAAAAATATTCTAACTCCTTAAATTTTCGGAAAATTTCGCCATAACCTCCCCTGTATCGGTAGCATCGGGAAATTTCAAATAGCTTCCCGGTATCTTCCTCAATCAAAAAGAAAAAGGAAAAGCCAAGCGGCTTGCCGATACGGCGCATAAATCTCATATATGAATTAAACATGTACCTTTTTGTCGAGCACATAAATTTAAATCTTCATATATTCCATCCCATATCTGTTTAACACTTGTTCACCTGTTTCCAATCCAATTCAACTCAATCCATTCGTTTGAATTCAATTTTGAATCGTTTGAATTCAGTTTCGCTCAATTATTCTTTAATTAGCCCTTTTGCCTATTTCACTTCTTTATTGAACATAACATGTTCAAACAAAATGTTTAACTTGTTCATAACCAAATTGAATTTCAATTTCAATTCTAGTTTTCCTTTTTCCATTTGAATATAAATTTCAAATCGAATTTACTCATTCAAACCCCAATATCCATTTGAAATCTCATTAACTAATTCCATTTTAGTTAATTCTATTCAATAAATCAAAAATAGGATTATTGTTCCAAAAATCATCTTCTTTACTTCACTTGAGTTCACATTTATTTTCTAACTCAAGTCTAGATTTTTAAATGGCAATCCGGATTTTTATTTGCTTAAAAATCCCAACATTTATATATAAAATTCATTATGGTTTATAATGGTTTATGGCGCTGCTTTTCTAAAAATTTGATTTTGACATAACTCAAAATCTATACAACGAAATTCAGATTTTTCTCCTTCATTAGAAAACTATTATCGAATCGGTCCTGACGTTTCTTGTTTCAAAGAATTTCGACTTCAATTGGGTTCTGTATATTCGATTGAAGTTCGAATCGCTATTTTACGAACTGCAGCGCTGCGGCGAGTTCGTTTTAATTATATTTATATATATAAACTTCTTAACTTCGTTTAAAATAAATTTAACTCGATTTCAATATATATCAAATCAATTTCTCCCGAATCAACATAGCATTTCCGATCTATTTCACTTCTGTTTGAAATCCTATATTCAAATCTCAATTCACTTCTATTTTTCAAATTCTATTTGAATTTCTATTCTCGAATTGCCTTTATTCCAATCCTATTTGGATTACTACGTTCAAACTCTATATTTGCATTTCCTTTGAATTTCATATATTCGAAACTCCATTTGAATTTCTATATTCAAATCCCCGTTGAATTTTCTATTTGAATTCTATATTCAAATTCCATATTCCATTTGGATTCTCTATTCAAATCCCACAGTTTAAATCCCATTTGAATTCCTCTTATTCAAATTCTATGTTTAAACTCCACTATTTTCAAATTCTATATTTGAATTTCATTTGAACTCCCTTTCTTCAAATCCATTTGAATTCCTTTGAATTCAAATTCTATTTGAATTCCTTTGAATTAAATTCCACTTTAAATTCTATAATCAAATCCCTTTTGAATGGTTATATTTGAAAATCATATTTGGATTTTAAACATTTAAACTTCATTTAAATTTCTATTTGAAATCTCATATTTAAATCCCATTGGAATTTCTTTATTCAAACCCATTTGAATTCTCTTGAATTCAAATTCCATTTCAAAACCCTTTGGATTCCCTATTTTGAAATCCTGTTTGAAATTCTATTTCCAATTCTACTTTGAAATCCTATTTTCAAAGTTTATTTCAAATTCTATTTTGAAATCTCATATTCGAATTTCTACTTGAATTTCTGTATTCAATTCCATGTTCAAATTCAATACTCGAATTTCTATTTCAAATCTCAATTCAAATCTCATATTTAAATTCCATTCAAATCTCTATTCAAATTTCACATTTGAATTCTTCTTTGAAATACTATATTTCAAATTCTATTCAATTCTTCTTTGAAATTCTATATTTCAAATTCTATTTTGAAATTCTATATTCAAATCTTTATTTGAATTTTCCTTATTCGAATTCCCTTGAATTCAAATTTTTATTTACTTTCTTGAATTCAAATTCTATTTTTTTCCCTTCCAATTTCGTCTATTCAAATTCTATTTGAATTTCTAATATTCAATCTCTTCTTAAAATTCAAATATTCAAACTCCTTTAAAAATTCAAATGTTATACTCAAATTTTATTTACATAATTAAAATCCCATTTCAAACCTTATTTAAATTTTCTTCTGAATTTCAAATATTCCAACTCCTTTCAAATATTTAAACTCTATTTAAATTTTCACTTAAAAATTCTATTTTCAAGTTCTATTCTGAAATTTCATTTCAAAATTCCATTTTGAAATTCTTATTTCAGTATTCCATTTGAAATTCTATATTTTCAAATTCTACTTGAAATTCCAAATTCTATTTGGGAAAAATAGAATTTTCCTTTAAACCTCAAATATCTTTCCCATGATATTTTAATAATTTAACACTTGGCCCAGTGATATTTAAAGCAATCAAACCATTCAAATTTCAATCATTTTATTTATAGCACGTCATATATGAATATATATGAAATCAAGCAACAAACAAACAGATAATATATTTTTGAGGAATCTTGTTGGATTCCTCCAACCTGTTTTCCTGCATCCACAGATGTTAGCACATAAATAATACCCATTCTGCTTTGTGGCAGAATATCGCGGTATAGAAGGTCATCCACTAATCATAGCGTGGGGCGTATAGGGTAATCATCCGCTATGAAACTGCGGGCATCCGCTAATGAGACTGCGGGAATCCAACCAATCAATCAACCCAATATATATATATATAGCCTAAATAACTAATATATATAAATCAACCATAAAGCATTCACACAAGAAACAGACAATTATTTTTAATGAAATAAAAATAATTATAAATAAAAGGTGAGTGAGATTTACTCACCTCGATTTATAATGGCAGAATATCCCGTTCATCGTGAATCAACTCGAGACTTCTCGAATAAATTTTATTTGCTCCTACGATTAAATTTAAATCCTTACTCATCAACTTGCATTATTTATTTAAACTACTCAAATAAACTACCTTAGACAAATTTATATACATATTAAATTAATCATTTCTAGCTAATTTAATTAACTCTACATCTACCATGAATAAATAAATAATTCTACGTTTTATTTTGTTTATTGAATTACCATTTATTAAATTAAATTGACCACAATAAAATTATCTTACTCATTTTAAATTCTATAAACCATACCTTGCTTCCCTTGAGTGAAATTCCACTTATCCCGTACATTTCTACCACTGCTATATTTGCCAACATCTATACCAATTTCCAATCGAAGTTCACCATAATTCCTTCACTAACTTGCCTCGCTTCACCCACCTCTGTCTCCCTTCAAATCCTAACATCGCAAGCCTGACAATCCTCATCTGCACCCTCTCCAAAGGCGGCGCCTCCCCCTTAAACCGCGACAATGACCATACTCCATCGCTAAACTCTAGACCCAAGCCAATCGCAACACCGTTGCTCGAGTTACAGGTGCTCGCAATTACTGGTGAAGCCGAACACCCTCTTTCCCTTAGCACTGTCGATCTCCCCCAAACGATGCCACACAATTTAAATCGCACCCAAAATAGCAGAACAGACTTTATCGACCTCCAAGAACACGTTTCACCTCCAATTGGATTCTTAAAATAATCGATTCGAAATGAAGTGGCTTATGGGCTTTTTGTAGCGAAAGGGGGATTTTCGATTTTTACTGAAAAAGAATTGAACTTGAATGGCTCTCGTGGGTTGGAGAAAAATGGTAAACGAATGGCAGAGGACTGATTATATAGGTGTGCGAGAGCAGACAGGGGTACGAGGCCATTAATTTGTTGCCTTCTTGATATGAAGAATAGCAGACAATTTTGTTGGCTCGAGAAGAAAAGGGTGACGAGGTTTTTAGTTTTTAGGTCGGCTGAAAGATTTGATTTGATTTTAATTAAAAAAACTAAAATATCTCACAGTCCTTATTTTAAAATCCTGAACCGCTATTTAGTTGCAACGACTGACGCTTTCAAGCTTATAAAATAATTTGAACTTAACAGAATCGGTCTAAAATGAAATAACACTAGTAAATTAAGTTAAACCGTTTAGAATGTAAATCGATTTCTGAACAAATAAATTCATCGAAAATAAATTATTTTTATCATTCCATTTCAAACAGAATTTATATTAATCGACTGTATCGTTTCGATTCAGTTTTAAATCTGAATTATATTTTATATTGATAATTAAATCGAGAAATTCAATATAAAAATTCTTTTATATTATCAACACAATATTTAAAACGATATTAAATATTTAAAATAAATCGTTCAAAAATCTGGGTCGTTACAGATCGGTATCATTCAAACATATGAAATTAATAACAGATTTCAAAACACATCATATATCACCATATATGAAAAACGGTAAAATAAATGTTGAGGAATCCAGTCGGATTCCTCCAACCTGTTTCCCTGCATCCACAGATGTTACACAATATAGATAACATCACTTTCAGTTCCATACGATACATTCTGTTAAACAGGATCAATATAGAAATTTAACTAACTGACTAGCAGTTCAATCAAACAATCAACACACAGTCAAACAGAAAATTTTAACAGTTCTAACAATACAACATGAAATTATAAACTGTTCAGACTTGGTGAGTTTTACTCACTTTAGCGCGTTAACCGTTAAATAACGGTTTGCGTTATTTGATTCAGTTGGACAATTTAGTTTGCCATAAATTGTAACGAGCTCGGATCCACCCCCGGTCAGCTCTATTGCGTAGTGTCCGTCCATACGGTCCCAATGCAACTTACGGTTCGTCAATCTGACTCCGTATGACCAAGATATTAAAGATACAAGTTAATTCATTATTTAAATTTTAAAACAAACTTTAATTTATAAAGAATCGGGCCTTAACCTTTTATCCAAGGCCCATCTTCTTCATTAAAACCCCACCCGCCTACGTGAAAACCAACCCGACAACACATTCTTCCCAAATCAAACTTCCTCCTACAGTATACTTCGATCCCAAAAATCCACCGTTGACCGCCCCTTTTGACCGACCTCCTCTCGTCATTCTGACCACCGCCAACATCGCCGCCTCCACCATCGATTTCCTCATCAACATCCGCACCTACCCCACACCCTCTCGTCGAACTCGACTGCCCCGTTCCAGGTGGGCTCAACAGCGTCGCGCCGCCCTAAGTACCACCGAGCATCCCCTTTCCGACCACACCCGATGCGCCTCTCATCCATGAACTCGAATCCATCGTTCATATCTCGAATTACAACCTAAATCTCACACTAGGTACATCCCTAGTTCACTGTCGACAAACCCAACCACCCCGAAACTGAATCGCAACCCACAAGAGTAACACAGAATCGAAGAGGCAGCTCTGAGGAGTGAAGTGATATGAGTTTTGGTATTTTAGGATTTTGATTGTATTTATTTTGAATTTCTTTTGTTTTCTTGTATGAGGATTTTCTTTCTGTATGCTGATAATATACACTGCATTGGGTTGGTAGCACTTGTGGTTGTGAACTGATGATGTGTGGCTTGTTTGTGACCATAGAAAATGAGGGGAGATATTTTTGAATTTATTTTATATTTTATTTTCGCCAATCTCTTCTTGTATCTGACTTCTAAAAATCCGAGCGACTATATACGATACCTAAAAATCACCAAACTGGACATGTAGTTAGAACTCGACATTACGGTCCCAACGAAACTGGTTTCGTCGAATTCTGACTCCGCATGCTCACACAGCTTATTTTTAACTGTCGAAATACTGTCTATTTCCCACCCTAAAAATCCCTACGGTCACACAGTGACTCTAAAAATCACGAAACTTGGAATCTAACAACTATTTGACATTGCGGATCCAACAAAAATGATTTCGTCGAATTCCGACTTCGTATGCAAAAGTGGCTATTTTTAACGCTCTAAATAGCCTATTTAAATATATAAATATATTTAAATATAATTAAATTAAATATTTAAAATTAATTATTATCGTCTGTATTCACAGTGTAATGCCGTACAGCTCTAGACTATTCCTGTATATATTTACAACTCGATATTGCCTTGTCAGAGTTATATCGACGCTCAATTCCTATTTAAATCCCTATTTAAAATATAATTAAATCGTTATGGTCAGGGCACTGCATTTTGATATTTTGATTTGGACGTAACTCAAAATCCACACGACGAAATCCCAATCTCTCTCTTCTACTAGAAAGATATACTCCACCAGCTCCACACGCTTCTTGTTTCAGAGCAATCCGATTTAAAACGAACTCTGTACACCCACTTGAAGTCTAAATCGCCAAATAACGAACTGTCGCATCGTTACGCGCTCTATTTTAATTATAATATAATTAATACATTTTAACGTCGATTATTAAATCGATTCGTTATTCAAATTCAATTCTAAACTGAATTAAATATTTTAGCTGATCCAATTCACACAGTATTGTGAATTCGGTGATTTCCGATTATTTCGACATTATAATATATTATTATATTATTTATTTTAATTAAATATTCAATATTATTTAATTCAAGTCATCGATATCGCCCAATCGATATTTAATAATTAAATAAATAAATTATTCGACAGCTAACAAAACGCGCCATTACAGACTTCCCCCCTTAAAATAATTTCGTCCTCGAAATTGCTAAGTTAGAGGATGACCCTATATATTGGAACTCCTAAGATTGGTTTACCCCTTATTTCTGATTTCAACCGAACCACTTAATATCGACTGAAATATTTATTCTTCCAACTAATTAAAATTTTCAAAAATTCTGAAAATTTTCGGAAAATTTTGCCATAACCTTCTTTTGTACAGCCCTATCGGTAAAACCACAACTCGCCTCTCTAGGCCTTCTCCAACCCAAAAGAAAATCAAATAGCCAAGCGGCTTGCTAATTCGGCTCATAAAATCCAAACTCATATATGATATAAACTTGTACCTTTTTGTCGGGCTTTTAACTCTATCACTTCCATATGCTATCAACTCAGCATATACCAGTGATATCTCTTCCAATTGATCTCCAATCAGTACATATCTTCAAATCCAATTCGAATTTCATTCGAACTCTAATATTAAATTTCAAATTATTGACTTATCAATTTGGTTCCATTCTAGATTATCTCTAATCCCAATTCAATTTTATTTAACTCGGTTCAAGTTAAATTTCAATTTATTTTTACCATCTCATTTTGTTTAACTTCATTAGTTAAATTTTAATTCCAGAACTTAAGTTCCTGGGTTTCTTTCAAATCAATTTGAAATCATAATGCCAATTCAAAACCTTTGAATTTCTAAACAACTTGTTTTCTCAAAACAATTCAAAAACAAAACCTTTGGTAGTAATCCGTCACTTAGAACTCGAAAATGAACACTGATGAAGTCTAGATTCATCATCAGAATCTATTTTCCAGCTATCGAAGTGAGTTCAATACTATATCATTTTCAATTTGAAAAACATTTCCAAAATCTCCCAGGAACTTAAAATTTCCTTATTTTAAATTCCAAATTCTGATTTAAATTCATATTTAATTCAAACTATTTCATATATTACATTCATATGAATTCTGATTGGTCATTTATAACCATTTCACCCTTTTATAATCTTATTCGATTATAATAACAACCAACACAATCAATATACTATAATAATTTCAAGATATATATTTCTTTTATAAACAAATATATTTGGGAAAAATTATTTCATTTACCCTCTTTCAAAACATACCATGACGGTTCATCGTATTCGAGCGTTTAGTAACCCTTATCGATACAGTGGATCAGAACTGATCGACCAGAATTCATAAGCCACTCAACAAATGAGTCTCCACAATATAAAACCATTTTATATTGAATAACAATTACGCGCTCATATATATACACTCAAACTCAATCTAGGATATTACTAATCCCATCTCTATCGAGTTATGCCACAGAGCCTAAGTAATCACTTAACTTAAGCTCTGATACCAACTGTAACGGCTGGAAATTTTCGACTCCTCGAGAGTCGGAAATTCCGAGACGTTAGTGAAAGAATTTAGAAGGTGAGAAAGAAAAGATAGAACTAATAGAATAGAAGAAGAAGAAGAACATCAGAATCATCAGAGTAACACAAATCTCACAGCGGAACGAATAACATATAATATATAACATAGCTTTGAAGTAAACAGTTATATATATACAATAGCACTTATCAGAGTACAACACTTACAACACAGCGGAAATAACTATAGCTATAAAATCTTGCAGCCTCCTGCTCCAAGCTCTCCAAGTATATCTGTAAATCCCGACTACTTGACTGCCCGTACAAATTTAGGCACCCAAGAGTTTAGGGAAAACAACAAAGTAAACTCCGGGTCAGTCATGGGACTGGTATGAGTAAAATAGTTTAAAACAG
This sequence comes from Allium sativum, assembly GCA_030737875.1. Lineage (NCBI taxonomy): Eukaryota > Viridiplantae > Streptophyta > Magnoliopsida > Asparagales > Amaryllidaceae > Allium > Allium sativum. Next base: position 45,643,530 of record CM060921.1, read on the forward strand.
GTATAGGATATCTGATTGACATAGAAATGTGTTTATTTTATGCTCTTATATCTTATCTTTTGTATATAAATAAATATTACTTGGGTATTGTTTTGTTATTTTTACAGATAATCCAACCCATCCCGCATGCAACCAGAAATGTAGAGAAATAGAGTTCAATTTGCTGTGTATTTGCATTTTGAAGAATTGTAGATGAAGATATCACATCTAGTTGCTGTTGAACAAGAAAAGGAGTGATAAAAAGGCTTTGAACATCACAAATCAATGAAGAAATATCAAGGAAGCAAGAGGAAAAAGAGAAAAGGCCCAAATTTGCTTTATTTATCTAAGGCCCGTTTATGTTTCTCATTGTAAACTAATTAGTGGTGTAATGACCAGGCCCATTTATCATTAGGGTTAGGGTTAGGGTTTGGCTATCTACTCTATATATACCCTTGTAATGGCATTGTAGCCACCATCCTATATCTCATCTCTTATTCCATCAGTTTAATAAAAGTTCTTCTTTCTCTTTTATTTTCTGCATTTTTTTGTTTTCTTAGCAACTAGTGTTGTCTATACGATTAGATTCGGTAGAACACTATTTGTATTTTGCACTTATTTGCATTAGTGATTTACCGTCTGATTAGATTCAGCGGAAATCCTAATTTTAATTCTTGTTTGTTATTTCAATTTCTGCAATTTCAATTCTGCTTTTATTATTTTCTTAGGTCAAATTGGATTTGATTAGATTCAAATCTAATTCATAGTTTTATTTCTTTTCCATTAAAATTGTGATCTGATCGTCGGTTCAGTTAGATCTGTTCTGAATCAAAACACAGTTTTAATTTTGTTTTGTTTTGTTTTGCAAAATCAACCTCCAAAGTTCGTCTGACACGCCCACGAAACATATAAATAATAAAATTTAACTTTCCTCCCTGTGTTCGACCTGTATGCTACACACCTGTATGCTTGCAGAATTTATTACAAATGTCGCGCTTTTCTAATTCATAGACTAGCGTCGATCAAGTTTTTGGCGCCGTTGCCAGGGAGGTAACGATTGAATTTTATTGTTTATTTAATTTCCGATTCGTGTTAGTTTTTATTTTATTTTGTATATATTTTTGTTTCTTGTACATATAGAAAAAAATCTCAACTAGTGATGTGGCGTATTAATTACATTGATACTGTCATGAACTAAGCAAGAGAAAAAAAATAATTTCTTGCCTTTTTTTTTCTTTTAATTTCTTTTCCTATTTTCAGTTATTCCTTTCCATTTTTCAATCCTCCTTTCTACTTTTATATTCATTTCATTTTTCAATCCTCCTTCCTACTTTTATATTCATTTCTTCTTTTACAATCTTTCAAAAAAAAAAAAAACATCTTGCCCCTTTTTCTTTTAATTTTCCTTCTTTTTATTTTCATTTATTTCTTTCTTTGTTTTTGTTTGCATTTCTTCCAGTCTAATTCTTTCTTCAAAAAAAAATATATGCAAAAAAAGAAAGTTGCTAATTTTCTTCAATTTCTTTCCATCTTTCTACCACCTTGCTGATTTTCACATTTTTCTTTTCCCTTTCCTTTTCTTTTTATTTGTTTCCATCTTTTGTCTACAACTTTAAAAAAAAAAACTTTTGCAATTTCTTCTCTGTCTACTTTGATTTCTTTCTTGTTTTTGTCTGCTTTTATTTCTTTCCTCAATTTCTTCTACCCTTCCTCTCTACTCAAAAAAACCTTGCTTTTTTTCCCCTTATTTTTGTTTTTTTTCCTTTTTTGTTTGGGTTTTTACCATTCATTTCTTTCCCTTTCTTCTTGTTCAAATTTTCATAAAAAAAAAAACTTGCATTCTTTTTTTTTTTTATTTCTTTCCAATTGCATTTCTCATTCACCTCCTACAATCTCTCTTTCCATTTTTTTTCATTTATTTCTTTCCGGCTCTCTCCTTCATTAAAAAAAAAAATCAACTTTCAATTTTCCTTTATTCTTTCCACTTTCTTTCCAATCATCTACATTCTTTTTCTTTTTACAAATTTCAAAAAAAAAAATCCTCTTTTGCAAAAATTTTTCCCTTTCTTCTTTTGTCTTTCTTGTTCTCAATACATTTTATTTCTTTTCTTCTCTTATAAATTCCCTTTCTTTTCAAAAAAAAAAATCCTCTTCTAATTTTACAACAATAAACAAAAGAAAAAAAATCTTTCTGTTTTTGTCTTCTCTTTTATTGCTTTCCCTTCTCAATTTCCTTTCCAAATCTTTTACAATTACTTTCCTTCCTTCCTTTACAATTCTCTTTCTTTCCTGAAATCTCTCTTCCCATTTTTTTTTGTCATTTCTTTCCTATTTGTCCACTTTTTCAAAAATAATAAAAAAAAGGGAAGGTCATAAAAAGATTCATTCTTTTTTTTTAACTATTTTTCCCTGCTTCATTTCTTCCCTCAAATCAAATACCCCTTCCTCTCACATAATCTCATTTCACCACAGTTTTTTTTTTCAATCCACACTTCAGCACCATCTTCTCCAAAAAGTTAGCATCTTTTTTTTTTTTTTTTGTTAATTCCTTTGTTTCTTTTTCTTGTGCTTTTTTTTTGTTATTCAATTCATTCAAAAAAAACCAAAAAAAAAAAAAGAGATTTCGAACTAAGGACAAGGTGACTGGAGTTCAAGCAACAAATCAAGATTTCAGAAATCAAAAGAAATTGCAAATAGTGAGATTTCAATCATTGACGCTACTCATTTTTTCTGGATGGACAGCCATACCCCACTGTAAATTTCTTTTAACTCTACAGGTGCTCTGCTGCAAAGAAAAAAAAATATAGACAGTTGTTGTAAAAAAATTCTGCAGGGGCAGCGGCTTGCTATGTACAATTTTTAATTTTCTGCAATTTATTCTGTGACTGTTCTGTGACTGAATTTTCTGAATATATTTGGTGAGGAACGAATTTCCATTGCTACTATCATCAATCTCATCATTTTTCAACAATAAAATTTTGATTTTTCAAAATAATATAATTGTAAAGTGGTGTTTTGTGAAGTTGATTGTCTCGTATAATTGGATCACGGATATATATTAGTTCAATTTATTGAACTTTTAGCAAAAGAGGTTGCATACTACCCGTAAAACATTGGTCGTATCCCTTAGTATTTATACTATACGTGAACGGCCATAAGACCCTCTTCCCCCTTCCAATTGGGTCAGTTAATTAATAGAGCACAACTCATTATTTTATATTATTTTGAATTGAGAATAATTTCTGTCTTGCCGTGATTTCATTTCAAATGTCTGATTCAAAAAAATCTTTGAGAGAATTGTGGGATAATAGTCGAAGTAGACGTCCGCTTGAAGAGTATGATTTTGAATTACAACTCATGAAGCAAAATTTTCCAAAATTTCGCGAGCCAAATGTCAACAATTTTCAAAATTTTCAAAATGACCAACATTTTCAAAGTTATGATCGAAATGACGACTTCAATTCAAATTTCAATAATTTTTATGGGCCACATCCACATCAAAACGGCTTTGAATCGCAACATACCTTTGATCAACATCAATATGGGGTGGGAAACCAATTCGGAAATAATTCTGCAAATGATTTTCAAATCGATCAAAATTTTCAAAATTACAACCCATATCCACATTTTGAATATGACCAAAATTGTAATTTTCCCTCGAATTTCGACAGTTTTGGTTACGAACATAATTTTCAAAATCAAAATGATTTCCAATACCATTTTTCTGAAAATTCAAACAACCACCACATTGGAAATAATTTTGATTGTGAAATTGATGTGGATTACAATTTTGAGAATCAAGAAATCCAAAATGAGAGCTCTCAAATCAACGATTCTGAAGAATGTCACTTTGATGAGAGGGCAGAAAGGCTAAATAAAAAGATGGATGAACTTCTTTGTTTAATGGCGTCTTATAAAGAACAACTCGAGCAACAAAATCAAATTCAAACAAGCGATGAATCAGAAAATAATCCAATTTCTACTGACATTGAAAATTTTCAAATAACGACTTTGGAAATTGTGAATAATCATCTTGCTGAAGTTTTTCAAAATTCAACAAATGATTTGGACTTCAACTCTTTTCAGAAAAAAAGATTTAAGCTTAGATTTTGACCTTCCTCTTTCAGGCTGCGAGAAACTTGAAAATTTTGAAATTGAACAAAATGAAAATGTTGAATTTTTCAAAAACTCAGAGTTGGAGAAGAATTTTAATGAACATGAATCTTTTGGATTGTATGAGGATGAATTTCCAAATGAGGGTGAAATAGAACCAAACCACGAATCCAAGTTTGAAAATTTTAACTTTGAAGAAACTTCCAACGAATTTGAAGTTGTCAGTGTCAAAAATACGTTGCCAATGAATGAAATTGAGAAATGTGATCACGTAGTCTTGAACAACACTCAGAATTCAAATTTCACTGAATTTATATACGATCACAAATTCTTGAAAAACTACACTGATAAATTTGTTGAACACATGAACTATTTTTGGAATGTTAGCTTTGTTGAAAAACTTCATGTTAGGACGACCCTGGATATTTATCTCCTAGACTATAAATCTAGGTATAAAGATGAGATGGTTTTCAAAAACTCTTGCTTGTTAGAAAACATGTCTAGACACAGTGGGAATGGGACTCATAGGGCTGGAACCAAGTGTGGGGGGAAAAGTTGGTGGAAATCTTTGCATCACATACATCGTAAGCACATATATCATTGTACATATAATCCATTCTTACATATAGTTAGATTGCATTTCATTTTACAAGTCATTTTACATTTAATCCATCTTTGGGTACGATCTTTCAAATTTAGGAAACGTTACAGTGTGGACACTGTTTAGTTCAAGTGTGGGGGGGGAGTCTGCATTTCATCCATTTTCATTTTTTTTTGTCTTTATTTCTTTTTATTTTCAGCCATTTAAATAGGACCATCATGCATTCTAGATTGTACGAACATACCATAAATTTTTTTTTTTTTTTGAAGATACGACTCATTTTCAATTGATACAGCAAAATAAGTTTACAATTTTTAGCCAGTTGATAGTATTTTTCTCTCTCAACTTCGATCGAATAGGAAATATAATGAAAAGTTTAATTTTGAGGGATAATAGTGTAACCGGTACATAGGGAGATTCTTAGGTGATGGCCATGAAATCTATTCTATATTGTAGACTTTGTTTAAATAAGTGGAGGACTTAAAACACTTATATTGGCTTTTCAAATCTTTAAAACTAAGTTGTGTTAAGTTGAATTCACGTAACTCTCTTTTGTGCTTATATTTTCGATAATAATAATAATAGTAATCCAAGGGTATCCAACTTTGCTTGTATATCGAGCGTTGGTGTGCAAACCCGCCAAGCTCTATCCGACACGTTGTTGACAAAGTCAAAGTTGGAATATCTTGGTCTCATTTTATGAGATTGTACACCTAAGGATTACCGACACGTTGTTGACAAAGTCAAAGTCGGCCTGCACAATCCGCCAAGCTCTTTACCCACTCTCCGTTAGTCCGCGAGGCAGTGCATGGGTGGTAAACCTTGGTCCTTTTAGTTAGGTGTATGTACTTAATCATAAATCTTAAAATTTTATAGAATAAAGAATAAGCGATGATACCCAAACACTTCTTAACCTTATTGATTTGACTAGCCATACATGAGAAAATTAGAATACCACTTTGCAAACTGTGCCAAGCAAACTAAGAATTTATTTCATGGCTGCACTATGTTATCGACCGAACTAACTGGCCAAACTGGAATTTAACATTTGAAAACTTGATTTATATTGAAAATTTGTGACAAGTCGAGGTATCTAAAATAAAATCAACTGGTTAGAAATTATTAACTTAATTTGTTGTACCACTTTCCTGAAATAAGTCGTGTTGTCATTTTTCGTTTTTATTTTTGCATATGTCCATTGCATTCATGTAGTTTCATTAGAATCATAGCATACCGCATGTGGATTTTGTGGGTAGTATCCGCTGAAAACCCTCACGAGACACCACTCGTCCTACTAGGGACACCTAGAGGTTTAACGGCTTGTTGCATACGCTCAATGCAATCGTGTCTCCTACGAAAGTGTGACCTATCTAGTTAGTTTTTCATTTCTTGTTTTACTCGAGGACGAGTAAAAGATAAGTGTGGGGGTATTTGATTGACATAGAAATGTGTTTATTTTATGCTCTTATGTCTTATCTTTTGTATATAAATAAATATTACTTGGGTATTGTTTTGTTATTTTTACAGATAATCCAACCCAGCCCGCATGCAACCAGAAATGTAGAGAAATAGAGTTCAATTTGCTGTGTATTTGCATTTTGAAGAATTGTAGATGAAGATATCACATCTAGTTGCTGTTGAACAAGAAAAGGAGTGATAAAAAGGCTTTGAACATCACAAATCAATGAAGAAATATCAAGGAAGCAAGAGGAAAAAGAGAAAAGGCCCAAATTTGCTTTATTTATCTAAGGCCCGTTTATGTTTCTCATTGTAAACTAATTAGTGGTGTAATGACCAGGCCCATTTATCATTAGGGTTAGGGTTAGGGTTTGGCTATCTACTCTATATATACCCTTGTAATGGCATTGTAGCCACCATCCTATATCTCATCTCTTATTCCATCAGTTTAATAAAAGTTCTTCTTTCTCTTTTATTTTCTGCATTTTTTTGTTTTCTTAGCAACTAGTGTTGTCTATACGATTAGATTCGGTAGAACACTATTTGTATTTTGCACTTATTTGCATTAGTGATTTACCGTCTGATTAGATTCAGCGGAAATCCTAATTTTAATTCTTGTTTGTTATTTCAATTTCTGCAATTTCAATTCTGCTTTTATTATTTTCTTAGGTCAAATTGGATTTGATTAGATTCAAATCTAATTCATAGTTTTATTTCTTTTCCATTAAAATTGTGATCTGATCGTCGGTTCAGTTAGATCTGTTCTGAATCAAAACACAGTTTTAATTTTGTTTTGTTTTGCAAAATCAACCTCCAAAGTTCGCCTGACACGCCCACGAAACATATAAATAATAAAATTTAACTTTCCTCCCTGTGTTCGACCTGTATGTTACACACCTGTATGCTTGCAGAATTTATTACAAATGTCGCGCTTTTCTAATTCATAGACTAGCGTCGATCAATATCTCATAAGATCACGCCGTGAATACGGAACGGGTTTTTCCCTTATGAGTAACTGAACAACTTTGACAAGCAATATCATTGTGATATTATAATAATGTCTAAGTACAAATAGGTATCAATCTAGCAGAAACGCTTGCATCTCACATTCTACATACATTGTATAAAATCATAAACCGCAGGGCGCTTATCGGAGAATGGATTCCAACAGACAAGGTATGGGAGCACCTTCTGAATAGTGTACTCTAGTGGTGATACACTCAGGGTTCAACAAGAACGTCTTGCAACCCGGCCACACATGACCGCTCACTCATTTAGCTTGAGTGTCGCGAATATATTGCCACCACGGTTATAGGCCATCAAACCGTCATCCGAAGATACAGAATCAAAAAGAAGTATAAATATGAATATTCTCTAGATCGGTGACAATACACCCTGCTTGGGGATGACCCAACTAGCCATGCTGCCTAGCCCAACTTTTGTTACTTCCTGGTGTGAGGCTAGAAGCTACGTCTATCTTCAGAACATCTGATCACCATTCACTTTGAATGCCACATCGTCATACCCGCCAAATCACAAATTGACTTATTCAAAAATAACACGGGTATACAGCTGAGAGAAACGAATTCCTCCGCCACCAAACGTGAATACGTTTGAATAGATCAACTTACGCGATCCATTGGATATACTCTGTCAGACCTTCTTCCATATACGTTGTCCTGGGACTGGACAAACCGAAGGCACTATTCAGTATATCCATCTTAGTCACTGTTATCTAAGACTTATACAACAGCCCTTGCACTTTAATCCGTCTTCAATTTATCTTTGGCATATATTGCTCGCAACGCTTATGCCAATACAGAGTGGTTCTTTGGATAATAATCCCACCGGTCTCTCCATATTAACAACGTTAAAATGGTAAAAACTTTGATAGTCTGTGATTCAACTATCAAATGAAAACATGTTGGTGTACAAACAACGATCTTATTTCCAAATGGAAATTCGATCGATCAATCATCATATGTTCATATTTCCTTATTTCATATATTAAGAAAATATATGTTATTAATCATTGGAAAACATTTCCATAGTTTATTTTCACATCACTATTATTTCGCAACTATCAGTCCCTAACTGTAACTAGTATGAGAACAATTCTCTAAGTATCAATACGGAAGGTCGAAACCAACATCAGATCGTCACTTAGAAAACCGTTAACTTACCCTCTCCAGTCAGTTTCTGAATTTGCTTAACTCTATTTCTTAAATTCTTATCATGAAAACATTTCATTTTCTATGTTTAGAAAACATATCTGACTATATTTGGAAAACGTTTCCAAAACTCATTTACGGATTTCCAATGAACGTTGTATAAAACATCGTTTCGCTTAATCCATTTATCGCTTATTCCTTAACTTTATTCCAAATCAACCTTTTAGATCGAACCACAACTATTCCTTTGTCAATTCTGAAGTCAATCAAGTTGGGGTATAATTACCTCTCAGACCTTAATTGAACAACGTCCTTTACTGTGAAATAGATGAAGCTCATCACTCACCTTTTTACAACCATCTGTTTACGCAAATTCTCGGATTCAGGTTACGAATCCACTTCTTATATGACAACGTTTGATTATAACTATAACGTTATAATTCCAACCCCTAAAATATCTAACCTAAATTATAAATTTATTTCCTAACTCGAATAATTTAACAGACACCTAATTTCTAAATCAATAACTAAATCTTGATTTAAACCCTGGAAAGTAAATAGTACTTTCCCGAATTCGCTATAATCGAATTCGACGTATAACTCTCTTTCGAGTAATCTCTATTTGATTAACTCTTCTTCGAATAACCTATATTCGATTATCTCTCTTCGAATAACTCATATTCGAAATCTCTCTCTTTCGAATAAACAATATTCGATCTCTTTCTTTCGAATATGCTATATTCGAAAATCTCCTTTCGATTTACTAATCGATAACTCCTTTCGATCAAAACAAAATCGATAACTCCTTTAACTCTATTCGAATAACTAATATTCGACTAACTCCTTTGGATCAACTCATTTGATTAACTCCTTCGAATAACTAATTCGAATAACTTACCTTCGAATAACCAATATTCGATTTACTCTAACTCGATTAACTTAATTCTAATTGATTTACTCCATTTCGATTCAACTTAATTCAAATCGATTAACTTAATTCAAATTGATTAACTCCTTTCAAATAACTAAATTCGATTTAACTCTAATTGAATAACTAATATTCAATTAACTCTTACGTGTTTAACTCTATTTGAATAAGTAATTCGAATAACTTAATTGATAAATTATATTCACTTCTATCCTATCGAATAAACTATATTCGATATCTCCTCCAACACTATTCGAATGAACTATATTCGATTAACTTCTCTAACTCTATTCGAATAAATTATATTCGATTAACTCTTTTAACTTTGCTCGAATAACTATATTCGATTAACACTTTCTTTCGAATAACCATATTCGATTAACTCTTCGACTAACTCCTTTGGATTAACTAACTTCGAATAACTCCTTTGGATTACTAACTTCGAATAACTCCTTTGGATTAACTAACTTCGAATAACCAATATTCGATAACTACTCTTCGAATAAATAATATTCGGTAACTCTTCTCAAATGAATAACATTTGATTTCTCCACTCGAATAAACTATGTTCGATACTCTTCCCTCGAATACACTATATTCGATAACTCTACTTCGAATAAGTGATATTCGGCAACTCTACTCGATTAACTCCACTTGGATAACTCCAACTGGTCAACTCTAACTGGTCAACTTTAACTGTTTATTTTTAACTGGTAAACTTTAACTGGTTAACTCAAATGGTTTAACCTAACTGGTAAACTCAAATGGTTTGACCTAACTTGATTTACTTGTCTCAATTAACTGAACTAATCCACTTAGTTTAACTTAGTTAATTCACTTTGATTAACTCTAACCGATTTACTTAGTTTAATTCAGCTAATTCACTTTGATTAACCCAACTAATTTACTTCGATTAACCAATTAGTTTAACTTGACTAATTCACTTAGTTTGACGCAACTAATTTACTTTGATTTACCAATTAGTTTAACTTAACTAATTCACTTCGATTAACCGCTTAGTTTATCTTAACTAATTTACTTTGGCTAACTTAACCAATTACTTTGGTTAACTCGACTAACTTGCTTTGGTTAACCTAACAAATTACTTTGTTTAACTCTATTCGAATAAGTAATTCGAATCACTCTAATGTGTTTAACTCTATTCAAATATCTAATTCGAATAACTCATTTCGAAAGATTTCCTTTTTACAACGTTTATCCATTGATAAAGATTTACTTTCTACAAGTTTATCCATTTATAAAGATTTACTTTTAGTAACGGTTCTTCACTTTATAAATGTCCTTTTAATAACGTTTCTACTTCTCTATATAAGTCCAGACTTTTATATATTCCATTTATCAACGATAAATAATTTATTTAATTTATAAACCATTATTTATAAATTAATCTACTTCAATTTATCTGTTTAAAACAGATTTCCTATTTAATATCTCATTTAAATCCATATCGTGTTATACCGTGTGCGAAGCACGTGTTTAAATCTATCCTTGTATAATTCTATTTATTTTCCGAACAAGTGTTCCTTTATTTATTCCCTAAATAAATATTCCTTTATTCCATCTATTTATAATCTAAATAAATGTTCCTTTATTTATTTCCTAAATAAATAAATGTTTTCATTTTATAAAATCCTATCGATTTTATAAATAAGATTTATATTCAATATAAACGTTGAAAATTCCCTTTTTACATTCTAGTATCACCTACGGTGTTTAACGTGTCGTATAACAATGATCGGTATCATACAAACATATGAAATTAATAACAGATTTCATAACACATCATATATCACCATATATGAAAAACGGTAAAATAAATGTTGAGGAATCCAGTCGGATTCCTCCAACCTGTTTCCCTGCATCCACAGATGTTACACAATATAGATAACATCACTTTCAGTTCCATACGATACATTCTGTCAAACAGGATCAATAAAGAAATTTAACTAACTGACTAGCAGTTCAATCAAACAATCAACACACAGTCAAACAGAAAATTTTAACAGTTCTAACAATACAACATGAAATTATAAACTGTTCAGAGTTGGTGAGTTTTACTCACTTTGGCACGTTAACCGTTAAATAACGGTTTGCGTTATTTGATTCAGTTGGACAATTTATTTTGCCATAAATTGTAACGAGCTCGGATCCACCCCCGGTCAGCTCTATTGCGTAGTGTCCGTCCATACGGTCCCAATGCAACTTACGGTTCGTCAATCTGACTCCGTATGACCAAGATATTAAAGATACAAGTTAATTCATTATTTAAATTTTAAAACAAACTTTAATTTATAAAGAATCGGGCCTTAACCTTTTATCCAAGGCCCATCTTCTTCATTAAAACCCCACCCGCCTACGTGAAAACCAACCCGACAACACATTCTTCCAAAATCAAACTTCCTCCTACAGTATACTTCGATCCCAAAAATCCACCGTTGACCGCCCCTTTTGACCGACCTCCTCTCGTCATTCTGACCACCGCCAACATCATCGCCTCCACCATCGAGTTCCTCATCAACATCCGCACCTACCCCACACCATCTCGTCGAACTCGACTGCCCCGTTCCAGGTGGGCTCAACAGCGTCACGCCGCCCTAAGTACCACCGAGCATCCCCTTTCCGAAAACACCCGATGCGCCTCTCATCCATGAACTCGAATCCATCGTTCATCTCTCGAATTACAACCTAAATCTCACACTAGGTACATCCCTAGTTCACTGTCGACAAACCCAACCACCCCGAAACTGAATCGCAACCCACAAGAGTAACACAGAATCGAAGAGGCAGCTCTGAGGAGTGAAGTGATATGAGTTTTGGTATTTTAGGATTTTGATTGTATTTATTTTGAATTTCTTTTGTTTTCTTGTATGAGGATTTTCTTTCTGTATGCTGATAATATACACTGCATTGGGTTGGTAGCACTTGTGGTTGTGAACTGATGATGTGTGGCTTGTTTGTGACCATAGAAAATGAGGGGAGATATTTTTGAATTTATTTTATATTTTATTTTCGCCAATCTCTTCTTGTATCTGACTTCTAAAAATCCGAGCGACTATATACGATACCTAAAAATCACCAAACTGGACATGTAGTTAGAACTCGACATTACGGTCCCAACGAAACTGGTTTCGTCGAATTCTGACTCCGCATGCTCACACAGCGTATTTTTAACTGTCGAAATACTGTCTATTTCCCACCCTAAAAATCCCTACGGTCACACAGTGACTCTAAAAATCACGAAACTTGGAATCTAACAACTATTTGACATTGCGGATCCAACAAAACTGATTTCGTCGAATTCCGACTTCGTATGCAAAAGTGGCTATTTTTAACGCTCTAAATAGCCTATTTAAATATATAAATATATTTAAATATAATTAAATTAAATATTTAAAATTAATTATTATCGTCTGTATTCACAGTGTAATGCCGTACAGCTCTAGACTATTCCTGTATATATTTACAACTCGATATTGCCTTGTCAGAGTTATATCGACGCTCGATTCCTATTTAAATCCCTATTTAAAATATAATTAAATCGTTATGGTCAGGGCGCTGCATTTCTGATATTTTGATTTGGACGTAACTCAAAATCCACACGACGAAATCCCGATCTCTCTCTTCCACTAGAAAGATATACTCCACCAGCTCCATATGTTTCTTGTTTCAGAGCAATCTGATTTAAAACGAACCCTGTACACCCACTTGAAGTCTAAATCGCCAAATAACGAATTGTCGCGTCGTTACGCGCTCTATTTTAATTATAATATAATTAATACGTTTTAACGTCGATTATTAAATCGATTCGTTATTCAAATTCAATTCTAAACTGAATTAAATATTTTAGCTGATCCAATTCACACAGTATTGTGAATTCGGTGATTTCCGATTATTTCGACATTATAATATATTATTATATTATTTATTTTAATTAAATATTCAATATTATTTAATTCAAGTCATCGATATCGCCCAATCGATATTTAATAATTAAATAAATAAATTATTCGACAGCTAACAAAACGCGCCATTACATAGTGCAGGACTCGTTTGATAATAGAAGGGTATTGATTGATACGGGTTCCAGATATAAAAAAAACAAACAACATATTGACACATGTCACCCCTAGGTTTTCCCACCAGCTAGGATTTTAAGAGTCCCCCAAATATTTTAACAGCAGAAACCTCTTAGCTTATTAATCAGATAGGTTTAACTTAGCTGGTTTAAGTACATTGATAAGCTTGACATAATCCTATGTTATATTCCAAGGTTATAAATGACATTTATTATTAAATGTAATTCTTTACACAACCCTTCCCCAATTTAGACATGCACATGCTCAGATGTTTACAGATATATATTACAAATTATAGTATCATACATTAATATACATCTGATTCTCATTCACGCATTTTCCATTTGCATGTTAATGTCCAATTAAGTATCATTAATTCCAATCAACATGTTTTCCAATAGAAATTACTTAATGTCATATGAAGTACAATTAACGTGTTTTCCATATTAATGTCAAATTTAAAATTAACATCAAATGAAAATGTTTTCCATTTTAATGTCAATAGAACATAAATGACAAATTAACATGCTTTCCTAGATAAATGTCAACTAAACATATTTTCCAATTTAATGTTAAACTAACATGTTTACAAATTAATGTCAAATAACATGTTCTCTTATATCAGTGCCAAATTAACATGTTTACAAATTGATGTCAAATAACATGTTTTCCAAATGAACAAAAATGTCTAATTAACATGTTTTAACATCAAATGAACATAAATGTAACAACCCGTATTTTGAATAACATGTTATAACGTAAATCAAGGCACAATTAAATTTTAAAATATGAATCAAGGGAAACGGGCTGTTCCATTGCGTTCGTCTCGGAAAAATACGCGAAATAGAGTCCGAGTTTCCAAAATCGGAGTCCGTATGACCAAGTTATGGCCCGTCAAAGTTTTCAAAAAATTTCAAGTTCAAAAACAGTTCAAATTTGAATTCAATTTCAGCCCAAGCAGGACAGGCGGGAAAATTCCCGCCAGCCCCAAGTCGACTGGGGAGTCGACTTGGGAGTCGACACGCCCCAGGTGGTGTCGACTGCCCAGTCGACACCCCTGTCGACTTGGGTGGTCGGCCAGTTTGGCCTGGTGCACCTGTTTTGGCTACTGGGTCTTGTTTTGTTGGCTAGTGACGTGATTTGATGGCTCAGATCTGAATTAGGGTTAATCCTATGGCCTAAACTAACCTAAACTTCTATAAAAGGACCCTAATACCTAGCCTAAATCAACACAAATCATTCCTACAACTAAATTATGCCAAAATGCTTCATGGCCTTCATATCATGGCCTCCATCTTTTCATGAAAGCTTGAGTGTTCTAAGCTAGTAAAAGAGCCATCTTCCTTCATCAAAACAAGGATCTTTCTTCTTATTTCTCAAAGATAACTTGGAGCTTATATTAATTTGGGGATTTCTAGTGTGGCTTCGTCTCAATCTTGTTTATTTTGTTCCAGTCTTCATAGCCAAGCTTTGTAAGCCCTATTCTACTCTTAGATTTAAACTATGAAGTTAAAAATGACATGTTGCAAGTTTGTGTTTGGGCCTAAGTATGATTTGTGCTTTGAATCTATCATGTTATGCATAGATTTGTTCTATGTATGTTTGTAAAGCTATCACCTTGACTTTGTGGATTGAAAGCTATGAGCTTTGTTTGGAAATGTTGCATAATGCAACATAGAAACTCTCATAACCTTTATGTTAACTTGCATATGATGTTCTATGCGAATCACTAGTTGTCATCCTATGCCATCTATGACCGTGTATCACCTATTTGCTAAGTTTGATGTCATGCATGTTTTGAGGTTTATAATGTAATATGCAAGTTTAATGAACACATTTTGCCTCATGTGCCACCATGTTTAACTTGTAGTCAAATCCTATCACCTTATGCCCATTTTTGTCATGCTTCTAAGTTCTCTCTTTTAATCCATTTTGTGTTGTGACGAAACGTACATGCGATGGGAATGCGTATGGGTAGTTAGGTAACTTTAATGACATAAAAACATGGTTTTAAAATATGACATGTGATTATGCTTGAAAAACATGAACATGGACATGACATGTAGAAAACATGAAAGTGGCCAACTCGAGGTTGGGTTGAGTTTGTAGCATAAATCTACCCGGAACCGACCGACCTAACTAGTAGCTACAAACAATAAGACCCAATGTGAGTAGTTGGTCATGTCGTGCTTAAAACCCGAGGTTAGACTAAGTTGTGGTGTAAAGCTACCCGGACCCGCCCGGCTTAACTAGTAACCACAACAAAGTCTAATGTGAGAGGTTGTGGTGCATTAAGTTAATTAATGCCACATGGTAGGGTTAAGTCATGGACCACTTGAATACATAACCAATTGAACACGATGGGTTGGATGGGGTTAAGTCATGAACAACTTGGGTACACTTAACCAACTTGATACATGATGGGATAGGGTTAACCACACTTAACCCGTTAGAAACCCTAGTTACGTGGTCCTTTTCACCAGTAACCCTCTTGGTTGTATCATGATACCCTAGGGACTAGGCTAGGGTGGGGCATGATTACTGGGCTGATTTTAAGCGACCAGAACGACGGCTGAGTTGGTGCGCCGGTGTAGGTTCAGGCGGACTGTAACACCCCACCTCCGCCAGGGTGACTCTTGCAGGCACTCTGACTTTGGAGGGGTGTTTGAATCAGGTAAACATGCATAATGATATGTCAAGGCAGAACAAGAACATATGTATATATGTAAACAGAGTAAATAACATAGATAAAACAGCGGAAGATTTCAAACCATTTCAAAACAAGTCTGGTACAACATTATGTCAACTTTCCAAATACACAAGTCTAGATAAAAACAACATTGCTGAAAAACTGAAATACATAAGTACTATCCCCAAATAAGTGATAACCATAGCTAGCTTCATGTCAAGACCGTACATGAGCTAAAATCCCACAAGCAAGCGATCAGAAATCCAAGCTAAGCTCCAATATTCCCTCCCTGAGAACCTGGGGAGGGGGGGGGGGGACGGAAGAAAAGAGGCGAAAGAAAACAGGTCAGTCAAAAAGACTGAGTAAGCCCTACTACAATCAATGTAAACTGTTAAAGTTAACCGTCATGAGCAGCAGGGATGAACATAAGGATAACGATATACTAGCACGATGATTAACTAACAAGGTAGATAAAGGTGTCATCGCATAATCAGGTTTAAGGTTTTGCACCACAGGTGTACTAGCAAACTAACATGACTTGAATATACAAGTATTGATCCCTTGGCCCAAGCTTTGGCCCAATAACATGAAGTGCCCCTAACACGAGGTCCAACCAAACGGTCTAGTCGATCGGCTCCCTAAGCCTAACTCGTCACGTGTTGGTGTCAATACGGCCCAAACATAATTGTAGTCGAACTGTGCCGGGTCCACCCTTCGGGTGTATCAAGCCCTAGGGTGCCAACCCCTGGACACCATAAACATGAGTGCACAGTCTCGATCTACTGGTACCCATGGGTGACTTCTCCAAATACGGACTACGTGCACGACCATAGTCCGTGCGGAACTACATCGGTGTACCACCCGGTCGTCGTTTATTTGGTCGCTTACCTCCAGCCCAGTAATCGTGCCCCCTCCCTAGCCTAGTCCCTAGGGCTTTAATGATACAAACTGGGATTACTGCTGGAGTGGGCCCCCCATTGCTAGGATTTTTCTAGTGGGTTAAGTACGGTTTAACCCTCTTGATAATCATGGATTAACTTGGTTAAGTGTAACGATGAGTTCACGACTTAACCCTGACTAATCTACCAAGCCCAAATTGGTTAAGTATTAAGTGGACCATGACTTAACCCTAATCACGAGGCATTAATTAATTTACTGCGCCTTAACCTCTCACATTAGACCTTGTTGTGGTTACTAGTTAAGCCGGTCTGTTCCGGGTAGCTTTACACCACAACTTGGTCTAACCTCGGGTTCAAGGTACAACATGGCCAACTTCTCACATTGGGTCCTATTGTTTGTAGCAACTAGTTAAGCCGGTCGGTTCCGGGTAGGTTTACGCTACAAACTCAACCCAACCTCGAGTTGGTCACACTTATCTTTTCTAAGTGTCATGTCCATCATGTTTCCAAAACATGTTACAAGTTTTCAAGCATTTGGGTAGACCTAACTTAATAGGTAAATTCCCAAAGGGTAGACCTAACTTAATAGGTAAATTCCCAAGCTTATGTTTTTATATCTTTTAAGTTTACCCAACCCCAAACGCAATCCCATCGCTTACATATCACAATAGCGCATAAAGGATAGAAAGAGGGAACTTGGCATAATCATGACATAAAGGTATTGAAGCCACAAGTTTAACATGGTGGCATATGAAATGTACATGTGTTCATATACTTGCATATTACATTTTTAGGCCTCAAAAGCATGCATAAAACCAAACTTAGCATATTGGTGATACATGGTGATAAATGACATGTAGAAATGGCCATAAGTTCGCATTTAGCCTCACATGCAAGTTATCATAAGAGATATGATAACTTACATGTTGCCAAAATGCAACCTTTGGCATAAAGCTTGAAGCTTTATGTTCATAAACCCAAGATAAGCTTGCATAACATGATAGCATGAACAAAATGTTCAACCCAAACTTGCATAACATAACTTGCATATCATATGACAAACTTGCATATTAAACTTGCATAACATAACACGATAAACTTGCATATCATGACATGGCATACTTGCATAACATAACATGATGAACTTGCATATCATAACATGGCATACTTGCATATAAACTTGCATATCACAACATGATAAACTTGCATATCATAGCATAGCAAACTTGCATATAAACTTGCATATCATACATTTAACTTTAGAGTTTAAATATGAAAGTAGAATAGGGCTTACAATGCTTATGAGGACTCAAATGAGTATAGCAAATATAAGAAAGCCCTTATGCAATCAAATAGACCCAAAATGCAAGCTCTAACATAAAAACCCTTGAGCCAAAATGATCAAAACTCTTTCTTTATGATGCAAATATAGAAACTTGACTTGAATGCAAGCTAATGATGCTCATACAAGCTTGAATACACTTGTATGCATGGAAAATCTCTTAAAAATTTATTTAGGAATTTTATGAAGAGAGTGGAGGCCATGATAGGATTGATTTTGCCATAGTTTAGTTGAAGGATTGATTAATGATGATTTAGGGTTAGGTTAGGGCCTTATTTATAGAGATTAGGACTAGTTTCAACCCTAGGATTAAACCCTAGTTCCAATCTCAGCCCTCAAAACCGAATCTGGCCCCCAAGCTCAACACAATCTCTAAATGGTGCACCAGGCTAAACAGCCCGGCTGGACCAAGTCGACAGCCAAGTCGACAGGGCTGTCGACTTGGGTCCAACCAAGTCGACTCCCAAGTCGACAGGGCTGTCGACTTGGGTGTTCTGGCGGGAATTTTCCCGCCTGGCCCAATTGCCCCAAATTTCCAAATTCAAACTTGAATTTGAAATCTGTTTTTACTTTGAAATTTTCTGAAAACTTCGTTGGGCCTTAATCGGGTCATACGGACTCCGATTTTCGAAAACTCGGACTCTATTTCGCGTATTTTTCCGAGACGAACGCAATGGCACAGCCCGTTTCCCTTGATTCAAATTTTAGAATTAAATTCTTCCTCAATTTATGTTATAACAGGTTATTGAAAATACGGGTTGTTACATTCTCCCCTCCTTAAAGGATTTCGTCCCTGAAATCTTCAAGTTAGGAAGAACGTATCCTACCATCCAACATCCATCTACTCAAAACATCATCCACGAGCAATCATTGTCCTTACAAGATTCTAAATGTTGTATGAACATATGCAAAGGTGTGTGTATATGTACTTATCTAATGCAAATATCATCAATGCAAATTATGTTAGTGAAATGAATCCATATGTATGCAATTCCTAACATAATGTATAACATCTATATGTGTGCACATAACATACATCCATATGCAACATCCATGTGATAGCACAAAAATTTTCATCCATGAATAAGCATAAACACTCATGCATATGCAATATGAGGAGTGTGTGAGCCGATCTAGCGCCTAATGTGTATAATGCATCCACGAGTAACCACTTGCAAACACTTGCAACCACTTGCAACCATCAAGCATAACATGTTTCAAACACATGTTTCATCCAAAGGGTTTCTACCTAAGGTTCTCATGACAAGATTAACACGATATACTAGATAATCCAGACAAACATGGATAGCAAAAGATATGCTACAAAGAGATCGGGAAGATAAGCAGGATATACTCCTCTTTCGGATAACAAGAAATCCCTTCCTAACCCAACCCATATTCTATAAAAGCCCAAAAGGTTTAGTCAACCTAACGGACCCCCTTCAAACCCTGACATGTATTACTAGCCAATAAGTCATACCTCCCGACAGAGATAGGACCGAAAATGCGACCGAGAGGATATACATAAAAAGATAACATGCGAGTAAGTTCCGCAGGAAAACAAGGATCAAGGATATACTCTTAGAAAGAGATATGATGCGCGTATCTAGCCTTCAATCTTCTAAGTCACATTTCCTTGAGCTTAACTCCACTGTGCTTTGACCGTCTTTTACCTCATGATTTCTTAGCTTCTTAACTCTTATTTCCAAATATGAGTTGGAACCCATTTCATTGTCGCCTCTCGTCTTCCTCTTTCACTTACTCTTCTATCATTCTTGGCATAAACATAAATATGACCTCATGGTTTCATGCAAGCTCTCCAAAATTCACTAGTGAATCCTGGATCTTGTTTACTTACTATAAAGTATTCCACGCAGCAGAACTTTTCTTGGAAATACCAATCCACGTTGCCAATTGCTCTAACGTGATTTTCGATAACTCATGCTTGAACGAAATGAATCATCCGCCTACGAATGATAGGCCATACTTAGATTCATTTACTTGCCCATGACTTCCCGTAGACTATCCCAAAACTGGCTAGTGAAGATTGAGTCATGGTTACTAACTATACTTTAGGGAACCTTGTGCAACCGCTTTATTTCTTGAAAGTAAACTGTCGCTAGCTATGATGCAGTCCTTTCGCTCTTTACCGGAGTGAAATGAGCACTCTTCGTGAGTCTACCTACTATGACCCACCAGCTTGTATTCTCTTTCCTTGACCTAGGCAGTCCATCCACGAAATCTTTCGTGACGCTTTACTACTTCCATTGCGGGGACCTCCAATGGATGTAATAGCCCACCGGGCTTCTATGACTCGGCCTTTAACCTGTTGGCACAACATGCACCTTGGGACAAACTCGGTCACCTCCTCAGGTGATGTGCATCTTCAAGAACCTTCTTTCTCTCATCACGTCTTAGCCATCCCTTGTCATCTATAGCGAGGTGACTTATCATCTCGCCTCGAGTCAACTTGTCCATGATCTCGACTAACTGCGGGTCTTCTTTCTGTGAAGTCCCTACTTGATCCAAAAGGGTAGGTCTAAACTCAAGGGACGCTTACTAACTAACTAAACTAAGAGAACTTCTTACTTCGGTTGCATTCCTTGGAGTCTTCCTATCCTGAACTGCAACTACCTTAGCGGGATCCACCGCTAAGCCTTGCTTAGAAACTATGTGCCCAAGAAATCTAACTCCTTTTTCTCCAAAATGACACTTGGAGAACTTGGCCTTCAACTGATGCGCTCTAAACGTATCCATCACCTCTACGAGATGCCTTGCGTGCTCTTCCTCATCCTTAGAGAAGATCAGAATATCATCTACGAAGACCATGACAAACTTGTTCAAGAACTCCCTAGACCCCCTACTCATCAAGTCCACGAAGTAGGTGGGTGCATTAGTCAAACCGAATGGCATGACCAGCCATTCTAAGAATCCATCTGGGGTTCTGAACGCAGTTTCGCCTATACTATCCTTAGCTATTCTGAGCTGATGGAACAGATGTTCCTACAAGCTGATCAAACAAATCATCGATCCTTGGCAATGGTTGTCTATTCTCTTCGTTTAACTCACGATAATCTACACAAAGTCGAAGAGAACCATCTGCCTTGGTAGTAAATACCACAGGCGCTCCCCATTCAGATCTACTTCGTCTAATGAAGTTCTTCTCAAGCAACTCCTTGACTTGCTTTCTTAACTCTCATCTTGCGGGGCCATGTGCCTAACCGGCCACAAAACTATCTTGGCATTATCAACCAGATGAATGCGGAAATCTATTTCTCGTTTAGGGGTAACCCCCTTCACTTCACCCAAGATATCAGGATATTCTCGGACCACCCTCACTGATTACAAACTGATGGACGAGTTGAGGGATTCAAGATAACACAACATGACGGGACTCGTAGGGTTACTAGAAATTTTTAGGGTATTACCGAGGCGAGTCATGAGCCTCACAACCCTATGCTCAAAAATCAAGGATGGCTCCAAAACTGGACAACCCATCCATGCCCAAAATCAACCCATACCCCATGAAACCGAGAATATAAGCATCACGCGAGAACTCTATACTCAAGATAGAGATTTTCAAATCCACGTAGATAATAGACAAATGGGCGGAACCCCCAATTGAATTTGAAACACACACGGGATCATTAACTAGACTAGTACTTAGGTGCAAACTTTCAACTAGATCAAATGAAACAACTATGCGATGCGCCAGAATCAAACAAAGTACAAACAGGAAAATCAAAAATGTAAACAAGACTTTCAACAGAAATACTACCTCGATCGGGAACTGGAGCGCCATTGAGAGCATGAACTTGCCCTCCTGAAGGTCCAGCACGCTGAGTCTGACCCTGGCCTTGCCCTTGCTTCTTCGGGCAATCCTTACTAAAATGTCCAAACTCACCACAATGAAAGCATTCGCCATCCTTCCTTTTCCTCTTCTTACAATCCTTAATAAGATGCCCAACTAAACCGCAATAATAGCACTTTCCCTTTTTGTTATTGCCCTTGTTGTTGTTCCCCTTGTTACCTTGACTTATGTTCTTGTTCTTATTGCCTTGACTGCTCTGACCACTTGGATTACCCTGATTTCCTTTCCACTGGGAATCAGTCTTCTTGGCTTGAGTATCATTCATCTTGATCTCTTTCTTGTCACTCCTATTCTCTTCATTGAGCAGGGCCATATTCACCAAGCTCTCGAAAGTTGCCCCCAAGGGTATATGAGTCATGGCTAAACCATGTAATGGCTCGTTTAATCCTAGAGCAAAGTATAGGGCCTTCTTCTGAGCTGTGTTGACCAAGTCTAAACCGACCCAAGCCAGTTGATTAAACTTATCTATGTATTCCATAATAGTCATGTCCCCTTGCTTCAGTGATAGGAACCTTAGTCCAAACTTTCCCCGAAAGTCATCCCAAGTCTCAATTGGCCTAGTAGCGGTGGAGACCACCCACCAACGTGCAGCTTCTTCCTTTAGCAACCACACTGCTAATAAAACCTTCCTACGGTCATCTATATCAAAGAAGGCAAAAAGATCTTCGGTTTCTTTCAACCAATTTTTGGCCTCTACGAAAGTCTCGGTTCCAATGAAATTCTTGCAACCCATCGCCCTAAAGTCTTTGCAAATCTCCGCGAAATCCTTTTGTGGATGCTGAGGGGGAGGAGGAAGAGGAACCTCAGCGACAGGAGGAGGAGGAACACTAACTACCGGAGGAGGAGGAGGAGGAGGAACATCTGCGGGGCCGGCTTCGGTCGCCCTAGCCTCCAAAAGTCTCCTATACCAAACAGGTACGTGTACTCCCTCCGGAATAGCAAAGTTATTGGCCATACTGAAAACGAAGAAAAAGATAGATTCAGAATGGAGAAAAACGAAGGAATTTTGCTAATGGCTTTTTGGGGAATAGCCTTTAAAATAAACTAGACTTTTCTTTGGAAAATACTTTATACTTAGTTTTGAAAATAGTTTTCCAAAAGTTTTCTAAAAACCTTTTTGTTCCTTCTCGTAAACCATATGCTCTGATACCAAATGTAACACCCCACCTCCGCCAGGGTGACTCTTGCAGGCACTCTGACTTTGGGGGGGCGTTTGAATCAGGTAAACATGCATAATGATATGTCAAGGCAAAACAAGAACATATGTATATATGTAAACAGAGTAAATAACATAGATAAAACAGCGGAAGATTTCAAACCATTTCAAAACAAGTCTGGTACAACATAATGTCAACTGTCCAAATACACAAGTCTTGATAAAAACAACATTGCTGAAAAACTGAAATACATAAGTACTATCCCCAAATAAGTGATAACCATAGCTAGCTTCATGTCAAGACCGTACATGAGCTAAAATCCCACAAGCAAGCGATCAGAAATCCAAGCTAAGCTCCAATATTCCCTCCTTGAGAACCTGGGGGGGGGGGGGAACGGAAGAAAAGAGACAAAAGAAAAAAGGTCAGTCAAAAAGACTGAGTAAGCCCTACTACAATCAATGTAAACTGATAAAGTTAACTGTCATGAGCAGCAGGGATGAACATAAGGATAACGATATACTAGCATGATGATTAACTAACAAGGTAGATAAATGTGTCATCGCATAATCAGGTTTAAGGTTTTGCACCACAGGTGTACTAGCAAACTAACATGACTTGAATATACAAGTATTGATCCCTTGGCCCAAGCTTTGGCCCAATAACATGAAGTGCCCCTAACACGAGGTCCAACAAAACGGTCTAGTCGATCGGCTCCCTAAGCCTAACTTGTCACGTGTTGGTGTCAATACGGCCCAAACATAATTGTAGTCGAACTGTGCCGGGTCCACCCTTCGGGTGTATCAAGCCCTAGGGTGCCAACCCCTGGACACCATAAACATGAGTGCACAGTCTCGATCTACTGGTACCCATGGGTGACTTCTCCAAATACGGACTACGTGCACGACCATAGTCTGTGCGGAACTACATCGGCGTACCACCCGGCCGTCGTTTATTTGGTCGCTTACCTCCAGCCCAGTAATCGTGCCCACTCCCTAGACTAGTCCCTAGGGCTTTAATGATACAAACTGGGATTACTACTGGAGTGGGCCCCCCATTGCTAGGATTTTTCTAGTGGGTTAAGTACGGTTTAACCCTCTTGATAATCATGGATTAACTTGGTTAAGTGTAACGATGAGTTCACGACTTAACCCTGACTAATCTACCAAACCCAAATTGGTTAAGTATTAAGTGGACCATGACTTAACCCTAATCACGAGGCATTAATTAATTTACTGCGCCTTAACCTCTCACATTAGACCTTGTTGTGGTTACTAGTTAAGCCGGTCGGTTCCGGGTAGCTTTACACCACAACTTGGTCTAACCTCGGGTTCAAGGTACAACATGGCCAACTTCTCACATTGGGTCCTATTGTTTGTAGCAACTAGTTAAGCCGGTCGGTTCCGGGTAGGTTTACGCTACAAACTCAACCCAACCTCGAGTTGGTCACACTTATCTTTTCTAAGTTTCATGTCCATCATGTTTCCAAAACATGTTACAAGTTTTCAAGCATTTGGGTAGACCTAACTTAATAGGTAAATTCCCAAAGGGTAGACCTAACTTAATAGGTAAATTCCCAAGCTTATGTTTTTATATCTTTTAAGTTTACCCAACCCCAAACGCAATCCCATCGCTTACATATCGCAATAGCGCATAAAGGATAGAAAGAGGGAACTTGGCATAATCATGACATAAAGGTATTGAAGCCACAAGTTTAACATGGTGGCATATGAAATGTACATGTGTTCATATACTTGCATATTACATTTTTAGGCCTCAAAACCATGCATAAAACCAAACTTAGCATATTGGTGATACATGGTGATAAATGACATGTGGAAATGGCCATAAGTTCGCATTTAGCCTCACATGCAAGTTATCATAAGAGATATGATAACTTACATGTTGCCAAAATGCAACCTTTGGCATAAAGCTTGAAGCTTTATGTTCATAAACCCAAGATAAGCTTGCATAACATGATAGCATGAACAAAATGTTCAACCCAAACTTGCATAACATAACTTGCATATCATATGACAAACTTGCATATTAAACTTGCATAACATAACACGATAAACTTGCATATCATGACATGGCATACTTGCATAACATAACATGATGAACTTGCATATCATAACATGGCATACTTGCATATAAACTTGCATATCACAACATGATAAACTTGCATATCATAGCATAGCAAACTTGCATATCATACATTTAACTTTAGAGTTTAAGTATGAAAGTAGAATAGGGCTTACAATGCTTATGAGGACTCAAATGAGTATAGCAAATATAAGAAAGCCCTTATGCAATCAAATAGACCCAAAATGCAAGCTCTAACATAAAAACCCTTGAGCCAAAATGATCAAAACTCTTTCTTTATGATGCAAATATAGAAACTTGACTTGAATGCAAGCTAATGATGCTCATCCAAGCTTGAAAACACTTGTATGCATGGAAAATCTCTTAAAAATTTATTTAGGAATTTTATGAAGAGAGTGGAGGCCATGAGAGGATTGATTTTGCCATAGTTTAGTTGAAGGATTGATTAATGATGATTTAGGGTTAGGTTAGGGCCTTATTTATAGAGATTAGGACTAGTTTCAACCCTAGGATTAAATCCTAGTTCCAATCTCAGCCCTCAAAACCGAATCTGGCCCCCAAGCTCAACACAATCTCTAAATGGTGCACCAGGCTAAACAGCCTGGCTGGACCTAGTCGACAGCCAAGTCGACAGGGCTGTCGACTTGGGTCCAACGAAGTCGACTCCCAAGTCGATAGGGCTGTCGACTTGGGTGTTCTAGCGGGAATTTTCCCGCCTGGCCCAATTGCCCCAAATTTCGAAATTCAAACTTGAATTTGAAATCTGTTTTTACTTTGAAATTTTCTGAAAACTTCGTTGGGCCTTAATCAAGTCATACGGACTCCGATTTTCGAAAACTCGGACTCTATTTCGCGTATTTTTCCGAGACGAACGCAATAGCACAGCCCATTTCCCTTGATTCAGATTTTAGAATTAAATTCTGCCTCAATTTATGTTATAACAGGTTATTGAAAATACGGGTTGTTACACGGACTATGGTCGTGCACATAGTCCGGAGTTGAAAAAGCAGGCACGGGCACTAATAGTTTTAGACTGTGCCTGCTTGATTTGTGTCAGTGGTTGGCACCCTAGGACTTGATACACCCTAGGGTGGACCTAGCACAGTTTGACTACATTCCGTGATTGGGCCGTATGACTCCGACACTTGACGAGTTAGGCTTATAGGGAGCCGATCGACTAGACCGAGTAGTTGGACCTTGATTTAGGTCATCTCATGAGTTTGGGCCAACATTGGGCTAAGGGATCATTTCTTTTTTATACTTGAAATGGATTAGAATACTAGTACACTTGGTGCAACTTAACCTTGTATATGCGATGCCACACCTGATCTAACTTGTTAACTTTTCACCATTCCAGTTGTCATCCTATGTTTCATCTTTGTTTTGCATGTCCAGTTAACTTTATTAGTTTTTATACTAATAGTAGGTAGGACTTACCAGTCTTTTTGATTGACCCGTTTTCTTTCGCCTCTTTTCTTCTGTTTCCCCCCCCCCAGGTTCTCAGGGTGGGAACACTAGCACCTAGCTTGGATCTTTAGCTTGCTTCCTAGATAGCTCATGTACGGTTTGGACTTGAGCTCGCTATGGCTTTATCAAGTCTACTTTGGGGATAGTTTACTTTATGTTATTTCCAGTTTTCAGTTTATGTTTCTAGACTTGTAGTAGTTGGAAAATAATGACTCAGTACTTTTGATGTAAGTTGACTATGGTTTTGAAATAGTAGTTTTATCCGCTGATTTTCTTACTCTGATTTACTTATATGTTCTGTCTTGTGATATCTTTATGCATGTTTACCTTGTCCAACACCCCTCCAAAGCTAGTGTACTTGCAAGAGTGACCCTGGCGGAGGTGGGGTGTTACATTTGGTATCAGAGCATAAGGTTTATGAGATTGAACAAAAGCTTTTTAAAACTTACCTTTTGAAAAACTATTTTCTAAACCAATTAAGTATTTTCCAAGAAAAGTATAGTTCATTTTAAAAGGCTATTCCCCAAAAGCCATTAGCACTATCCTTTGTTTCCTCGTTCTAAATCTATCTTTTCCTTTTTCAGCATGGCCGATCTTAACCTTCCCGAGGGAGTAACCATTCCCGGATGGTTCCGAAGGTACTTGGAAGCTAGGGCCAATGATGCGGGCCCAGCAACCACTCCCATCGTACCTGAGGTTCCTCCTCCTCCTCCTCCTCAGCGTCCACAAGCGGATTTCGCAAAGATTTGCAAGGACTTTAAGGCGATGGGTGGCAAGAATTTTATTGGGACGGAGACTTTTGTTGAGGCAAGAAATTGGTTAAAAGAATCTGAAGACCTCTTTGCCATCTTTGATGTGGAAGACCGTAGAAAAGTTCTATTGGCAGTATGGCTATTGAAAGAGGAAGCTGCTTATTGGTGGGAGGTCACCAACGCTACTAGGCCTATAGAGACTTGGGCCGACTTTAGGATGAGGTTTGGGCTTAAGTTTCTATCATTTGCTGAGGAGAATCTGCAAATGGAGAAGTTTATATCTTTGAAGCAAGGGGACATGACAGTGAGGGAGTATGTGAATAAGTTCAACCAGCTTGCACGATTCGGTTTGGACATGGTTAACACACCCCGAAAGAAGGCTCTACGCTTTGCACGAGGATTGAATGAGCCATTACAAGGTCTGGCCATGTCTCATATACCCATGGGGGCCACTTTTGAGAGCCTAGTAGATATGGCATTGCTTCAGGGAGATGATAAGAATGGCAAGAAGGAAGTCAAGCCTAATGAGACTCAAACCAAAAAGGAGGACTCTAAGTGGGGAGGAAATCAGAGCAATCAGAGCAATCAGAACAACAAGAACAACAAGAACAACAAGGGTAACAAGGCCAACAACAACAAGGCAAAGGACCCAAGAAGGTGCAACTTCTGTGGGACTGTTGGACACATAGCCAAAGATTGTAGGAAGAAGAAGAGGAAGTTGGGAGAATGCTTTCATTGCGGAGAGACTGGACACTTCAGTATGGATTGCCCAAAGAAGCAAGGGCAGGAGCAAGGACAGGCTCAGCGAGCAGGATCTTCTGGAGGGCAGATGCATATGCTCTCAACACTGCTCCAGTTCCGAACCGAGGTAGTATTTTTGTCGGAAGTCTTGTTTATATTTCTGGTTTTCCTGTTCGAACTTTATTTGATTCTGGCGCATCGCATACCTTTATCTCTTCTGACATTGTTGAAAGTTTGCACCTAAGTACTAGTCTAGTTAAGGATCCCGTTAGTGTTTCAAATCCAATTGGGGGTTCCGCCCATCTATCTATGATTTGTATGGATTTGAGGATTTCTATCTTGACCGTAGAATTCACATGTAATGCTTCTGTTCTCGGGTTCATGGGATACGGGTTTATTTTGGGCATGGATTGGTTGTCCAGTTATGGAGCCATTCTTGATTGTTAGCATATGGTGGTGAGGCTCATGACTCGCCTCGGTAATACCCTAGAAATTTCTTGTAACCCTCTGGATCCCGTCATGTTATGTTATCTTGAATCTCTTGACTCGTCCATCGATGATCTGCAGTCTGTAAGGGTGGTCCAAGAATACCCCGATGTCTTTGACGAGGTTAAGGGGTTACCCCATAAGAGAGAGATAGATTTCCGCATTTATCTTGTTGATAATGCCAAGCCAGTTTCATTGCCTGTGAGGCACATGGCCCCACGAGAAAGAAGAGAGCTTAGCAAGCAAATCAGGGAGTTGCTTGAGAAAAATTTCATTAGGCGAAGCATTTCAGAATGGGGTGCTCCAGTGGTATTCGCTATTAAGGCGGATGGTTCGCTTCGTCTATGTGTTGATTATCATGAGTTGAACAAGCTGAAAAAAAAGAATAGACACCCGTTACCGAGGATTGACGATCTCTTTGACCAGCTTGTTGGTTCTTCTGTTTTCTCTCAGCTCGATCTAGCCACCGGATTCCATCAGCTTAGAGTTGCTGAGGAAAGTACTGATAAGACTGCGTTTAGGACTCCAGATGGATTCTTTGAATGGCTAGTCATGCTGTTCGGTTTGACTAATGCACCCGCATACTTCGTTGATTTGATGAGTAGGGTGTTCAGGGAGTTCCTTAACAAGTTTGTGGTTGTCTTCGTGGATGATATTCTGGTCTTCTCTAAGGACGAGGAAGAACAAGCTACACACCTCAAGGAGGTTATGGATATGCTTAGAGCTCATCAGTTGAAAGCCAAGTTCTCTAAATGCCATTTCTGGAGAAGGGAAGTTCGGTTCCTTGGGCATATAGTTTCTAAGCAAGGCATAGCTGTGGATCCCGCTAAAGTGGTGGCGGTACAAGACTGGAAAGTTCCAAAGAATGCAACTGAAGTGAGGAGCTTTCTCGGTCTGGAAGGATATTATAGAAAGTTCATTAAGGACTTCGCTAGGATTTCTGCCCCTCTTACTAAGTTAACGAAGAAGAACTTAGTCTTTGCATGGGACTTAGAGTGTGAGCTTGCTTTTCAAAGGCTCAAGAAAGCCCTCACCATAGCTCCAGTTCTAGCATTGCCCGATGGAGGGAAGTTGTTTACCGTGTACACCGATGCATGTGGCACGGGATTAGGCGCTGTCCTGATGCAAGAAGGGAGAGTGATATACTTTGGGTGTAGGCAACTCAAAGTTCATGAGAAGAACTACCCCACTCATGATTTGGAGTTGGCGGCGATCGTCTTTGCACTCAAATCGTGGAGACACTATCTTCTAGGCGAAAGGTTTGAGTTATATACTAATCACAAGTCGCTCAAGTACCTCTTCTCACAGAAAGATTTGAATCTAAGGCAGCAAAGGTGGATGGAATTTTTGGCATCATATGACTTCGAGATAGCTTATACCCCTGGCAAGGGTAATGTTGTGGCGGATGCGCTAAGCAGAAGAAGGTTGACTTTGAGTCCCTTGTTTGTTGAGATGAAGAGCCTAGAGTTCTTGGCAACCTTTGATTTTGCACCTGCTGTTTGGTCGATGACTGGTTCGTTAGCATCCCTCGAGCTTAGACCTACACTTCTTGATCAAGTTGGGGCTTCACAGAGGGAAGACCCGCAGATAGTCGAGATTATGGACAAGTTGATTCGGGGTGAGACGTCAAGTCACCTCGCTAGATATACTATTGATAACAAGGGATGGCTAAGGCGTGATGGAAGACTATGTGTCCCACGAGTGGGAAACTTAGTAAATAAAGTTATTGAGGAGGCGCATCACTCGAGGATGACCACACATCCCGGAGGGGATAAGATGTACCGGGATATGAAGCGCATTTTCTTTTGGGATGGGATGAAAAAGGAATGTATTGTTTGCCAACAAGTGAAGGCTGAGTCGAAGAAGCCCGGTGGGCTATTACATCCATTGGAGGTCCTGCAATGGAAGTGGGAAAGAATCTCGATGGATTTTGTGGATGGATTGCCGAGATCAAGGAAAGGGAATACTGGCGTATGGGTCATAGTTGATAGACTTACGAAGAGTGCTCATTTTATTCCGGTGAAGAGCAAGAGGACCGCATCATGGCTAGCATCTGTTTATCTTCGAGAGATAGTGCGATTGCATGGAGTTCCTTCTAGCATAGTTAGCGATCGTGACCCAATCTTCACTAGCCAGTTCTGGAATAGTTTACAAGAAGCGATGGGTACGCGATTGAATCTAAGTACGGCCTATCACCCACAGACGGATGGCCAGACCGAAAGGGTGAATAGGGTACTAGAAGATCTGTTGAGGCTATGCATTCTTGACTTTGGTGGCACTTGGGAAGACCACCTTCCTCTAGTGGAGTTTTCTTATAATAACAGCTATCAGGAAAGCATAGGAATGGCACCATTCTAAGCTTTATATGGGAGGTCGTGCAAGTCACCAACGTGTTGGAGGGAGACGACGGATAAGCTTATACTTGGGCCCGACATGATAAGGGACACATCGGAGAAGGTTGAGTTGATTCGAAGGCGGATGAAAACGGCCCAAGACAGACAGAAATCCTATGCAGACAAGCGAAGGACAGACTTAGAGATTGAAGTTGGAGATATGGTCTTTGTGAAGGTTTCTCCTTTGCGAAATGTGGTTCGTTTTGGAGCAGTTGAGAAGCTGGCACCAAGGTTCGTAGGACCCTTCCCTATCATCGAGAGGATTGGGCAAATGGCTTATAGAGTGGAATTGCCCGAGTAGCTGGCCGGAGTGCACAATGTTTTTCATGTCTCGCATCACCGAAAGTGCCAACATGAGTCAGCCGAGATAGTTGAGCCTAGCATTCTTGAAGACATGGAGGTAGAGAAAGAAGAAACTTTGAGACAAGCTCCGATTCGTATCTTGGGAACGGAGATCAAGAAACTGAGGAATCGAGAAGTCAAGTTAGTAAAGGTTCAGTGGAGTGAAGCCGATGAAGATGCAACTTGGGAAACCGAGGAGAAGATGCGTGGGCTTTATCCATTTCTTTTTGAGGGTACATTCTCAATCTCTTTTCCTAGTTAGCACATCTTTCTTTTGCTATCCATGTTTATCTTGTTATCTCGTTAACCTTGTCATGAGAACCTTAGGTAGAAACCCTTTGGATGAAACATGTATTTGAAACATGTTATGCTTGATGTTTGCAAGTGGTTGCAGGTGTTTGCAAGTGGATACTCGTGGATGCATGATACACATTAGGCACTAATATCGGCTCACACACTTTCATATTGCATATGCATGAGTGCTTATACTTATTCATGGATGAAACTTGCTATTCTATCACGTGGATGTTGCATATGGATGGATGTTATGTGCACTCATGCAGAGATTATGAATTATGTTAGGAATTTGCATACATATGGACTCATCCCACTAACATACTTTGCATTAAGGAGGTTTACTGAATCAGTAACCGCCTGGTTTTCGCATTAGATAAGTACATATACACACACCTCTCGCATATGATCATACAGCATTTAGAATCTTTTAAGGACAATGACTGCTCGTGGATGATGTTTTGACTAGATGGATGATGGATGGTAGGATACGTTCTTCCTAACTTGAAGATTTCGAGGACGAAATCCTTTAAGGTGGGGAGAATGTAACAACCCGTATTTTGAATAACATGTTGTAACATAAATCAAGGCAGAATTAAATTTTAAATTATGAATCAAGGGAAACAGGCTGTGCCATTGCGTTCGTCTCGGAAAAATACGCGAAATAGAGTCCGAGTTTTCGAAAATCGGAGTCCGTATGACCAAGTTATGGCCCGTCAAAGTTTTCAGAAAATTTCAAGTTCAAAAAATAGTTCAAATTTGAATTCAATTTCAGCCCAAGCAAGACAGGTGGGAAAATTCCCGCCAGCCCCAAGTCGACTGGGGAGTCGACTTGGGAGTCAACACGCCCCAGGTGGTGTCGACTGCCCAATCGACACCCCTGTCGACTTGGGTGGTCGGCCAGTTTGGCCTGTTGCACCTGTTTTGGCTCCTGGGTCTTATTTTGTTGGCTAGTGACGTGATTTGATGGCTTAGATCTGAATTAGGGTTAATCCTATGGCCTAAACTAACCTAAACTTCTATAAAAGGACCCTAATACCTAGCCTAAATCAACACAAATCATTCCTACAACTAAATTATGCCAAAATGCTTCATGGCCTTCATATCATGCCTCCATCTTCTTCATGAAAGCTTGAGTGTTCTAAGCTAGTAAAAGAGCCATCTTCCTTCATCAAAACAAGGATCTTTCTTCTTATTTCTCAAGGACAACTTGGAGCTTATATTAATTTGGGGATTTCTAGTGTGGCTTCGTCTCAATCTTGTTTATTTTGTTCTAGTCTTCATAGCCAAGCTTTGTATGCCCAATTCTACTCTTAGATTTAAACTATGAAGTTAAAAATGACATGTTGCAAGTTTGTGTTTGGGCCTAAGTATGATTTTTGCTTTGAATCTATCATGTTATGCATAGATTTGTTCTATGTATGTTTGTAAAGCTATCACCTTGACTTTGTGGATTGAAAGCTATGAGCTTTGTTTGGAAATGTTGCATAATGCAACATAGAAACTCTCATAACCTTTATGTTAACTTACATATGATGTTATATGCGAATCACTAGTTATCATCCTATGCCATCTATGACCGTGTATCACCTATTTGCTAAGTTTGATGTCATGCATGTTTTGAGGTTTATAATGTAATATGCAAGTTTAATGAACACATTTTGCCTCATGTGCCACCATGTTTAACTTGTGGCCAAATCCTATCACCTTATGCCCATTTTTGTCATGCTTCTAATTTCTCTCTTTTAATCCATTTTATGTTGTGACGAAACGTACATGCGATGGGAATGCGTACAGGTAGTTAGGTAACTTTAATGACAAAAAAACATGGTTTTGAAATATGACATGTGATTATGCTTGAAAAACATGAACATGGACATGACATGTAGAAAACATGAAAGTGGCCAACTCGAGGTTGGGTTGAGTTTGTAGCATAAATCTACCCGGAACCGACCGGCCTAACTAGTAGCTACAAACAATAGGACCCAATGTGAGTAGTTGGTCATGTCGCGCTTAAAACCCGAGGTTAGACTAAGTTGTGGTGTAAAGCTACCCGGACCCGCCCGGCTTAACTAGTAACCACAACAAAGTCTAATGTGAGAGGTTGGGGTGCATTAAGTTAATTAATGCCACATGGTAGGGTTAAGTCATGGACCACTTGAATACTTAACCAATTGAACACGATGGGTTGGATGGGGTTAATTCATGAACCACTTGGGTACACTTAACCAACTTGATACATGATGGGATAAGGTTAACTACACTTAACCCATTAGAAACCCTAGTTACGTGGTCCTTTTCACCAGTAACCCTCTTGATTGTATCATGATACCCTAGGGACTAGGCTAGGGTGGGGCACGATTACTGGGTTGATTGTAAGCGACCAGAACGACGGCTGAGTTGGTGCGCCGGTGTAGGTTCAGGCGGACTATGGTCGTGCACATAGTCCGGAGTTGAAAAAGCAGGCACGGGCACCAGTAGGTTTCGACTGTGCATGCTTGATTCGTGTCAGTGGTTGGCACCCTAGGACTTGATACACCCTAGGGTGGACCTAGCACAGTTTGACTACATTCCGTGATTGGGCCATATGACACCGACACTTGACGAGTTAGGCTTATAGGGAGCCGATCGACTAGACCAAGTAGTTGGACCTTGATTTAGGTCATCTCATGAGTTTGGGCCAACATTGGGCTAAGGGATCGTTTCTTGTTTATACTTGACATGGATTAGAATACTAGTACACTTGGTGCAACTTAACCTTGTATATGCGATGCCACACTTGATCTAGCTTGTTAACTTTTCACCATGCCAGTTGTCATCCTATGTTTCATCTTTATTTTGCATGTCCAGTTAACTTTATTAGTTTTTATACTAATAGTAGGTAGGACTTACCAGTCTTTTTGACTGACCCGTTTTCCTTCGCCTCTTTTCTTCCGTCCCCCCCCCCCCCCAGGTTCTCAGGGTGGGAACACTAGCACCTAGCTTGGATCTTTAGCT
The DNA here is from genome assembly GCA_030737875.1 of Allium sativum. NCBI lineage: Eukaryota > Viridiplantae > Streptophyta > Magnoliopsida > Asparagales > Amaryllidaceae > Allium > Allium sativum. The sequence continues at coordinate 45,678,410 of CM060921.1, forward strand.
TGCTTTCTGGATAGCTCATGTACGGTTTTGACTTGAGTTCGCTATGGCTTTATCAAGTCTACTTTGGGGATAGTTTACTTTATGTTATTTCCAGTTTTCAGTTTATGTTTCTAGACTTGTAGTAGTTGGAAAATAATGACTCAGTACTTTTGATGTAAGTTGACTATGGTTTTGAAATAGTAGTTTTATTCGCTGCTTTACTTACTCTGTTTTACTTATATGTTTTGTCTTGTGATATCTCTATGCATGTTTACCTTGTCCAACACCCCTCCAAATCTAGTGTACTTGCAAAAGTGACCCTGGCGGAGGTGGTGTGTTACAATAAATGTCTAATTAACATGTTTTCCCAAATTAACATGGACATATTTTCCCAAATTAATGTCAATGACAAATTAACGTATTTTTCCCAAATAAATGTCAAATTAACATATTTACAAATTTATGTTAAATACATGTCTTCCAAATCAATCTCATATTAACATGTTTACAATCAGTGTCATGTAATATGTTTATCAAATCAATGCCATGTCCATAAATCAATGTCAAATAACATATTTTCCTAATCAATGTCAAATTAACATGTTTACAAATCAATGTCAAATAATGTATTTTCCTAATCAATTCCATATTAACATGTTTACATATGACATGTCTAATTAATACAAAATTAAGTTCAACCTATCCAGATTCACATGTTTACATATTCTTCCTTTATAATAGTCCCAATTTACAGTCCATGACTCACAAATTCCAATATGCCCAATTACACTTTTTAACGTTATTTTAGATTATTCCAGTTCTACGCAACTCAAACGGTAAAGACATAATAAGACTATAAATGAATTGTGATAAAAAGGGGATAAGAAAGAGGTATGTACGTATAACAAATAATAACTGCAAAAGGAGAAAGTAATTGACAATAATTAAAATTTACAATAACACGTAAAAGATTAAACTTATAAACACTAATACTTTTAGATTCAAATACTATCCAGATCCTTTTTGATTAAATTACTAATCACTACAACAACAATTATATCTATTTTAACATTAACTTAGAAGAAATGCGATAACCACAATAATACTCACTTAAAATTGTTGTTGGTCCAGAAAAGGCCTTTGAAACTAAAGTACGAGAAGAAATATCCTTTCAATCTATATTTTGATAGCACCCTAACCATTTTTCCTAATTTTATTTCATAACATAATAGAGTAAAAGAAGAAGATGAAGAAATATTTTATGTAGGAAAATAGTAAGGGTTTCTAATCTATTTATAGTAGAGCTCGGTGTCCAAGTTCATTGGATTTATTGTCCAGGTTCATTGTATTTTACAAATCAGCAATACATCAAAAGAATTATACAAAAAACATTCAAAGTTGGGTCCCACCTTAGACCTGTGTCGACCCCTGGGTTGACCCATGTGTAGACCCAGTTAAGGGATGGGTCATCCATTTATCATTGCTTTATTTTCTATTTATTAATCAAATTAAATTTCAAAATTTCATTTCTTGTCTGATTTACGTAAACCAAAAGTCTATATGAAAGAAATTCGTAACGAACGAAAATTTTCGATACTCTTATGTTCTCTGATGCTATTATTCATTAAGATGTTTATTTTCTATCATCAAAAGTTAATATAATAGATGACTATAGCGTTTGTGGAGCTTATCTTTGAGGACTTGGAAAAAGGGATGTCATAGTACATTACTGATAGAATTATCCTTAGACCCCACATGGTTTTGCACGACACTGAGAAGGTAGATTTGATTTGAAAGAGATTGAAGATGACCTAAGATAGACAGAAGTCATATGCATGTTGGAGACAAGCTAACTTAGAGTTTAAGATAAGAGATATGACATTCATCAATATTAACCATTGTTATATTGATGAGGTTTGGATCAACTGGAAAGCTTGCACAATGATATGTAGGTCCTTTCCATATTATGGAAAGGATTAGAAAGTTGGCATATAAAGTGGAGGAGTTGGCTAGAGTGCCTAATTTTTTCAATATTGAATACCTGAGGCAACGTTTGCATGATTTAATGATCATTGTAGTGCCTAGTCTATCAGAGAATATAGAGAAGGATAATTAGTCACTCATTCATTATGTACCTACCTACATATTAGGGCATAACGTCAAGCGACTTCGCAACAAAGCTATTCATCTTATCAAAGTTTGGTGTGTAGATGAATCTGTCGAGGGTACACGAGAACTAAAGGATAGGACTTGAGCTTCTTACCCACATCTTTTCTATGGTGCGTTCGAATGTCTAATCTTAAGCTTTTCCTTAGTTTGGATCTTTGAGTAAAAGTTGTTGGAAGAGTAGATCTTATAGGATAAAAATTTTGAATGGTCGGAATAGATAAAAACATGTGAATAGGACATATTATGGACGTTGAATGCCAATGGTTGCACATAAGCTTATGGTCGCATTTCACATAGTAAAATAGGCGCTGAATAGGATGATCGACCAATTAGGTACTTGCATATTCACATCATATCCATACGAGTGCCCGATTTTTTCTTTACATGGCCAGTACATATATGGATGCATAACATATAGATATTGCATGTGGATGATTGTTAAAGAAAAGATATTGAATTATCAGTTATCAATAGGACTTTGCACACATTTGGATATATGACATATGCATACTCGGATAAACAAGAGGTCAACTGAATAATTCAGACCGACCAATATTCTGCATTTAATAGACTCGTATGCACTTCGCGACTGCATAAAGCCCTAAAATGCATTAGAAGTATTTAGCATAATGATTATTATGGATGAAATATAAGCAGATGGTTGTAGGCATTAAATGTAGATTGTTAATTACATTTTCTATTCTTGGATATTTCAAGGATGAAATCTTTTAAGGAGGGAAGAATATAACACCTCAGTAAAATTACGAATGATAGTAGATTGAACTAAGAAAATAAATTAAAAATAAATTTTCAACGAACTTCTGAATTTGTCTGCGTGGACTTTACCATTGCGCCATAGCGATCTTCTATACAATTTTCATAAATAACTCGTTATAATCCAAGTTAATTCGAGAGAGGTACACGAGCAAGAAGGATTCAAATTTAGATTATACATATAATGGATGGTCGAATAGTCCAAAGGGCCATTGATTGCTCCCTTAGGCAGTTGTCCTAGATGATAATTCAGGGAAGGTGTATAATAAATCTGAATACTATTATTCCAGGATTTGAACTAAACATGGATACTATTTTGGGGTAAATGGTTAAGTGTTCTAATGGTGAAGTCACGACATGCTTGAACATTTGGATAGCCATTACGACATATTCTAACGTAAGGATTTTGAGAAGAATCAGGATCTAATCATCAATAAAATGAGAGTGAGATGTTTACATAGATTTGTCCTAGACTTGGTCTAACAGTCATATGACCCCAGATAACGCTATAAATAGACCCTAGGCCTATCCTAAAACACTTATTATCTCTTAACCAGAAACTTATTTTTCTTCCTCCTTAAAACTATTTTCTTTTCCAAAATTTAAAATAAAAAGGTAAAACAAAACGAAGAAGAGAATCATGGAGCATAAAAGTTGTAGGAAGTCCATGTTGGTAAAGCTTAGGCTTTCGATTGAGTGGGAATTAGATTTTTGAATAGAAAAGTTAGTTCAATAGTTCCTCTTAACAAAATAATGTGTGGATCTAGATTTTTCTACAAAATATACTCACAAGTTAAACAAGATTAGGTTAGATATGATTGAAGTTATGATTATGACATCTAAACTTGTAAATCATAATTGGAAAACAGATGCATATGAAATAGGTTTAACTAGATCTGTAAGCCCTAATTCGGAGCATACTAAATGAGAAATAAGTTGATCCTAAAACCTAATCCATCATGCCTAACATGGATTAAGTTATAAATAATCATCGTTCGCCTTATTGAGGACATTGTATACCTTATGTTTAATAGGCTAGATTTGATGGGGTTAATTTATTTGGCTGATTTAATTAGGGAAATTGTGTTGCGTGTTCAACTTCAGGAAGGAGAGAGATTTGTCTTTCCTTCTAGTTAAGTAAATATGTTTAGATGAGGGCTATCCTAACGACATTTACACACACTAGTCGGCATAGGAAATAAGAGGCTAAGGATATTATAATGGGTAAAACTGAGTAAACGAAAATCGGGTCGGATGTACTAGATTTGAGTGACGGTCGTCTTAACGACATTTTGATAGATATTGTCGACATAGGAAATAAGAGGCCAAGGGTAAAAATGAGTAGTGGAAACTGGTTTAGAGTGCAAATAGATATCAATTAGGGCTTATCATTGGAACATATAGGAATGCAATGCCAATGCAGGAATTAAGAGGTGATAGGTAGAACGAGATAGGACGGAGTCTAATCCTAGCGATGTGAAGCATGCAACTTCAGAGTAGGCAATAAGAGGCTCTATGTACTTGTGCGCTAATAGGTGGGGTGCTTGTTTGGGTAATTTCACATATAACTTCAGAGTAATAACAAGAAACCACAACTGTTGGCCCGGTCCTGACGATGCTCGTTTGAGCTGAATATTAGAGTAGGGAATCAAAGGCATTTTGCTACAACTATGAAACAAGAACATGGATGTGCACGATGAGCCACATAGCAGGTTTACATTTTACGTTCTACTGCGTTAGGAATTGTATAGTACAAATGGGATAGGAGGGTCGATCGATGGTTGTGTTTGGGTTGACCTTCAGATAGTGCAAATAAATTTTCTCTTTGGGAATCAGGCTTTAGGAAAGCAAGTATATTTTAAATTCAGTGACTCTTAGAGTAGATCTTATATCAGTTATGTTTGATCTTTTCCTTCCAGTTCATTTACAATTCACTAGACGTTATGTCTAACCCGTTCATTTTTCCCCAACCACTGGTGAACAAGTTAGTTGTTGATCCTTGTTATCGATAGATTGACTTAGAGAATAGCTGGAATGTTGCAATACCTCCACGTATCTTTTGTTTTTTTTATAATTACACTTTCTTTAGTTTATCCGAGACGGATTACTTGGTGTACTCTGATGTTTTCCTTTTAAAGTATGTACTAACATTTGAGAATATGGTATTTACGATATGATATTATTTGTAACAACCCAAATTTTAATGAACAGTAATTAATTAATGAATGAATTAATTAAAGAATAACTTGAATAGTAATGGGAATTGGGCAATGGTGATTGAGCTATTGGGTCTATTATGATTTTTCTGGTTTAGATAGACCTTTGGTTTGCGTAAAACGGACTTAAAAAGAAGAAGTATGACAAATAGAAGTTTGAAATTCAAATTCAAAATTTAATAATATAAATATAAGTATACGTTGAAACAGAGGCTATAGATGGGTTGACCCCTGTGTCGACCCACCTGGGTGATGGGTCGACCTAGTATATGGCCAGGCATCATTTCGTGCCTAGCACAAAAACAGAGAATTCTATATGTTTGAGTAGTTTTCTTTGCATCTAACATTTAGGATTAAAAACCTAATATCCAATGGCCAAGGTTATTCTGCTTCAACTGTAAATAAGCTTCTAGACCTCCCCCATTCAACACAACTCCTTTCTTCATCCCTATGCCTCCTCTATACCAAATTTCCTTTAAATAAAAATAGGTTTTTATAATAAAATTTGTTTGCACTCATATTCAAGGGAGAGGATCATTTATTCTGGGGATTTCTAAATGGGCCATTGGAAAAGCTATTTTTTCGTGAGATTATCGTGATTATCTAGATTCTTGACAAATTTAAGAAAAATCTGTGCAGTAGTAGTTTTAGATAATTTCAGATCTGAATTATTTACAGTCTGTCTAAAGATTTAGATTATTTACAGTTTGTTTTCAGATTTGGTTTGTCTCTATTTTCTTTTGTTAGATCTTTCTGCCTATTCCCACAATTTTTATTTAGATTTCTGTAAACTGTTTTGTTCAGATATTTTTTCCCTTTTCTATTTCTAGTTTTACAGTTCTTTTGGGTTATGCCTAAATATGGCTACAAGGCATATGAATACGAATGAATTAGACATAAATCTATATGCCTAATAACCTACGATGGATTATTATTCTTTTTATTTTATTCTACGCTTGGATTGGAGTAAGAAATAATCAAATTGATGCTGAATTGGATACGTTGAAAACCGTAACTAAGAAAAAGGGAATAATTGGATTAAATCTGACTTGGACTGTATAAATGCCTATTGAACAATTGTGATAGAATTAGGTACTAGGCTTTAATATGAACATGTTGATGTATATAGATAAGTTACAACCCTAATAAAAAAATTGTGTGGAAGGGGGGGGAATCAAGGGTTGGGAGTTTGAGTAAAGTTATTTGTTGGTTGGGATCCATTCCATGCAGCATACCCTTTTATCAATTTCGATCTTAATTAAGAGTAAAGAGAACGCACAATGTTATGTTGTGGACGTAAGTTGGTCAAAGTAGGGGTAGGTACGAATGCATTCCAACGGGTCATTGTGGGTGCACTGGTTTGATTGGGGAAAATAAGCCATTATAACACATGTGGATCAGGTTAAGCCTTTTGTTGATGGGCTAGGGATAGATAAACCCAAAACCATAGCAGGCATTAATTATTCACATTTTGGTTAGCAGCCGATCGATTGGGTAATACTAGAAAATTTCACCCTAATTATATTTATTGTTCTGAATTTGTAGAAGTGCAAAACAGTAATCATGATCAAATCTTGTGAATGGGAACAATCAATGTTTTATGTCATTCTTTATTCTATTTGTTCACTTTTAGGTGTATACAGACACTTACCCTCTTATGACACTAGAGCTACTATTTAATCTATTTTTCCTTTACTTATCAATTGTGCTAGTAATCACAACATCTCACCGGACTTTTTTTTGACCTATTTCTCCTTTTCTTCTTTCCTTTTTCTTCCCCTAGGCTCTCAGGGAAGAAGCATGTAGTCGGATTGCTTAGCTGGTTCTTTCCCGGAGATTCTTTCTAAAGTTATTGTTTTCTTCTTTTTAATTTCCATGGTTTTGATGTTTCTTTGGCTATTTGGGGAATTTTAATAATTATGTACTCTGATGTTATTTCTTTTCTAGCTAAGATTTGATACATGATAATCTGAGACAATTTGGTTATGCTGGAATAACTGCCTTCATTATTTTAATGTAAAATTTCTTCTTCTTCCACTATAAATTTTTATTTGCTTATGTCTTATGGAATCCTAGTCCCTGTGATGTTTATGTCTTTATACCTACAATGCTCCGAATTTCTTAATGGGATTCTATATTAGGATAATGTTAAGGGGTGTAGGTGTTACATTTAGTATTAGAGACTAAAGTTACAAGATCCTAAAGTTTTACTTTAAAAAAAAACTTTTTTTTAGAAAAAAACCTATTTTTCAAAAAGCCAAAAGATATTTTTGAAAATAAAATATATCCCGTCTAGTCAAGCTACAACATTTTTTTTTGATTTCTTAGAAATTCAAATTTCTATCCTTTCTTTCGCGTAGCATGTCGGGAGCCCCAAATCTTCCTAAGGGCGTTCCTATCCCCGGTACGTTCCGTACATATTTAGAGGCTACAACACCCGCTGAGGGAAAAGAACATACGCAGGTTCCAGCACCCGCTGCGGTGGTTTCTTCCAACCCATATTTAGTCATGAATTTTTCTAAGCTTTATAAGGACTTCTCTAACTTGGGCGGTTATTCTTTTTTGAGTATTGAGAAGTTTGTGGAGGCACGCACCTAGATTAGAGAGTCCAAGTGGATTTCGAGTTGTTGGGACTTGAGGATAGGATGAGAGTTCGAGTTGTAGCTTGGAAACTTAAGAAGGAAGCCTTGTCTTGGTGGGAGACTGTAGAGGTTGAGAGAAGGCATATGGATTGGGCTGGATTCAGAAATAGCTTCGAGAGGAAATTTCTATCATATGCTGCGGAAGGAATACAATTAGAGTTATTTCTCAATTTGAAGCAAAGAAATATGTTGGTAAAGGAATACATCAACTAGTTCAATGAGTTATCGAGATTTGACATTTATTTGGTTAGCCCGACTAACAAGAAGGTTGTTCGGTTTGCGAAAAGGTTGAATTAACCTCTCCAAAGTTTTGGCAATGACTCACATTCCTATGGGAGCATCTTTTGAGGCTTTGATTGAGATGGTATGGATGCATGCGGGCAAGAAGGAAAATGTTAAGGATTATAAGAGTGGATCTTCTAAGTTTACTAATCCTAAAAAGAAATGGTGGAATAAGAAGGACAAGAAGAAGCAAGTTAGGAATCCTCAAAAAGGACAGATCAAGACTGAGATAAAGTTCCTTGGGTGCGGGATAGCAGGGCATCTCATTAGGGATTGCAAGAAGTTGAAGGGAAAGTGTTTCCATTATGGGTAAGCTGGGCATTTAAGTAGAGGACTTCCATAAACGACAACTCAGGTGAACGTGTTGGAGGCAAATCCGACTAGTAATGGCCAGCACAAGGGTATGAAATTTCCTATTGAAGGTTTGATCTTTATCCATGGTTTTCCTATATGCACTCTTTTTGATTCGGGGGATTCTCATTAGTTTATTTCTAGTACTTTGGTTGACTGTTTGCACTTAAAAATCTCACTACTTACTGATTCCGTAGTAATTTCAAACCATATAGCTGGTTCGACACACATATATATGATTTGTAGGGGTTTGAAATTTTCTATATTAGGTGTTGAGTTTGATTGTGATGCCTTTATTTTGGGATTTTTGGGGTATGGGAAGATCTTAGGGATGGATTGTTTCGCCATGTATAGGTTTATACTTGACTACGAGAGGAGGGTCGTTCGTTTGATGATGCGTAGTGGTAGGACCTTAGAGATTTCTTGAGACCTCCGAGGGTCAGTCGTGTTGAGTTTTCTTTACCCCTTAGATTCTTCTGTTAATATTTATTCTATACCTATTGTCTATGAGTATCCACATGTATTTGAGGAGGTTAGAGGATTTCCTTATAAGCGAGAGATCAATTTTTGAATTTCTCTTAATGGGAACATGAAGCCTGTAGCACGTCCAGTTCAGCATATCGCTTCAAGGGAACAAAGAGAGTATAGCAAGAAAGTGGGTGAGCTTTTGGAAAAGTGTTTTATTAAATGGAATATTTCTAAGTGAGGAGCACCTATTGTTTGATCAGTTGGTAGGCGCATCTGTATTCTGTTAGTTGGACTTGGCTATTGGTGTACATCAGTTACATGTGGCTGAGGATAGCATCGATAAAACGGCGTTTCAGACTCCTGATGGCTTCTTTGAGTGGTTGGTTATGCCTTTTTGGCAAAATTCTCCAAGTTTCATTTTTGGAGGAAAGAGGTGCATTTCTTATGGCATATGGTCTCAAAGAATGGGTTGGTAATTGATCCCACCAAGGTAGTGGCGGTATAGGATTAGAAGACCCCCAAGAACGCGACTGAGGTAAGTAGTTTTCTTGGCTTAGTGGGTTATTATAGAAAGTTCATTAAGGACTTTGCATAGACCTCAACACTATTGACCCGACTTACTAAGAAGTGTTTGACTTTCTATTGGGATATGAATTGTGAGGATGCTTTTCATATATTGAAGAATGATCTCACCCGTACACTAGTTTTGACATTACCGATGGTTCTAAAATGTTCACAGTTTATACTGATGCTTGTGGAACTGGTCTAGATGCAGTCTTGATGCAAAATGGTAGAGTAGTGTGCAATGGTAGTAGGTAACTTAGGGTTCATGAGAGGAATTACCCTACGCACGATTTGGAGTTAGCTGTTTTAATATTTGCACTTAAATCTTGGAGACACTACTTACTTGGTGAGAGGTTCATGCTCTTTACAGATAAAAATCACTTATGTATTTGTTCTCTCAAATGGATCTAAATTTGAAGCAACAAAGGTGGATGGAGTTCTTGGCATCATATGATTTCGGGATTTCTTATACTCCTAGAAATGGAAATGTAGTGGATGATGCTTTGATCATACAGAGGGTGGCATTGAGTCCTTTTATTCGTTGAGTGGTAAAGCTTGAAGTATACAGCCGCATTCGACTTTTGACCATTTATGGATTTCACTCTAGGATTGCTAGCATTATTGGAGGTAGGGAGAGGACCCCGAGCTTTCAGACATTTTGGATTAGACTTTGTCAAGGAGAGGTTTTTAGACACCTCCTTAGGTATACTGTGGATTGTAGAGGTCGGCTTTGACAGGATGGTAGATTATGTGTACCTCGCATGGATGACTTGACGAGTGGTACTAGCCGAGGCTCGCCACTCACGGATGACTATCCCTCCGAGTGGTGATAAGATGTATCGTGATATGAGACAAGCCTCTTATTGGACCGATATAAAGAAGAATGTGGGTTAGTATGAGGCTAGTTGTGTAACTTGTAAAAGAGTACAGGTAGAGCAAAAGAACCCCGGTGGACTGCTTCCTTCTTTAGATATACCATTGTGGAAATAGGAAATCATTTCTATGGATTTTGCAGATGGGTTGCCTAAGTCGAGAAAGGGCAACACCATCATTTGGGTCATTATGGACTGACTGACTAAAAGCGCCTATTTCATCCAAGTTAAGAGTAAGAGAACATTTGCGTGGTTGGCTTCTTTGTATATTCGCGAGATAGTTAAATTCCAAGATATTCCTTCGAGTATTGTGAGCGAAAGAGACCCGATTTTGACCAATGAGTTTTGGAGGAGTCTGCAAGAGGCTTTGGGGACACAACTCGGGTTGAGCTATGCTTATCACCCTCAGATGGATGGTCAGACTGAGAGGGCGATCAGGATTTTGGAGGACCTACATAGGATGTGTATTTTGGACTTCGGAAGGATATGGGAGGATCATTTATCCCATGTAGAGTTTGCTTATAATAATAATAATTTCCAGACTAGCACTGGCATGACACCCTTCAACGCCTTTTATGGATGACGTTATAGATCCCCGACATATTGGTGGGATTCGACGGATAGACTGTTTCTTGGGTCGGAAATGATTAGATTGACCTCTGATAAGATTGATTTGTTTAAGAGGAGGATGAAGGCGGCACATGATAGACAAAAGTCATATGCAGACAAAACAGGGATCGACCTAGAGTTTGCTATTAAATATTTGATTTTCATTAAGGTTTCTCCATTGAGGAACGTGATGAGACTTGGTTCCCTATGCAATTTTGCACCAACGTTCGTCGAACCCGTCCTGGTCACGAAGAGAGTAAGGAAGATGACATATAGGATTCTACTACCGGAGATGTAACACCCCACCTCCACAAAATGCCACTCTTGCAAGTGCACTGGATTTGGAGGGGCGTTAAACGAGGTAAACATGCATGCAGATATCACAAGACAGAACATATAAGTAAAACAGAGTAAGTAAAGCAGCGGATAAAACTAACATTTCAAAACCATAGTCAAGTTACATCAAAGTACTTGGTCATTATTTTCCCACAAAACAAAGTCTAGAAACATAAACTGAAAACTGGAAAAACATAAAGTAACTATCCCCAAAGTAGAATAAAGCCATAGCATGCTCAAGTCCAAACCGTACATGAGCTATCCAGAAAAGCAGCTAAAGATCCAGCTAGGTACCAGTGTTCCCACCCTGTAAACCTGAGGGGGGGGGGAACGGAAGAAAAGAGGCGAAAGAAAACGGGTCAGTCAAAAAGACTGGTAAGTCCTACCTACTATTAGTATAAAAACTAATAAAGTTAACTGGACATGTAAAGCAGAGATGAAACCTAGGGTGATAACTGGCATGGTGAAAAGTTAACAAGATAGATCAAGTGTGGCATCGCATATACAAGGTTAAGTTGCACCAAGTGTGTACTAGTATTCCAATCCATGTCAAGTATAAACAAGAAATGATCCCTTGGCCCAAAGATGGCCCACTATCATGAGGTAACCTAAATCAAGGTCCAACTACTCGGTCTAGTCGATCGGCTCCCTAAAAGCCTAACTCGTCAAGTGTCGGTGTCATACGACCCAAACACGAAGTGTAGTCAAATTGTGCTAGGTCCACCCTAGGGTGTATTAGGCCCTAGGGTGCCAACCACGGACACAAATCAAGCACGCACAGTCTAAACCTACTGGTGCCCGTGTCTGCTTTTTCAACTCCGGACTATGTGCAAGACCATAGTCCGCCTGAACCTTCACCGGCGCACCTACTCAGCCGTCGTTTTGGTCGCTTACATGTCAGCCCAGTAATCGTACCCCACCCTAGCCTAGTCCCTAGGGTATCATGATACAATCAAGAGGGTTATTGGTGAAAAGGACCATGTAACTAGGGTTTCTAATGGGCTAAACGTGGTTAACACTACCCAATCAAGTTGGTTAAGTGTACCCAAGGTTCATGACTTTACCCTATCAACCCATCGTGTTTAATTGGTTAAGTATTCAAGTGGTCCATGACTTAACCCTATCATGTGGCACTAATTAATTTAATGCACCCAACCTCTCACATTAGACCTTGTTGTGGTTACTAGTTAAGCCGGGCGGGTCCGGGTAGCTTTACACCACAACTTAGTCTAACCTCGGGTTTCAAGCGCGACATGACCAACTACTCACATTGGGTCCTATTGCTTGTAGCCACTAGTTAAGCCGGTCAGTTCCGTGTAGATTTATGTTACAAATTCAACCCAACCTCGAGTTGGCCATTCTCATGTTTTCTAGAAGTCATGTCCAAGTTCATGTTCATGTTTCAAGCATAATCACATGTCATATTTCATGTCATCTTTTCAAGTCATGTCTTTATGTCATTTTAGTTTACCCATAACGTAACCCCATCGCTTGTAAGTTCGCATAAACGAAAATAGATCTCAAAGAGGGAACTTAGAAGCATGACATAATTAATAAGGTTTGGGCCACAAGTTAAACATGGTGGCATATGAGGCAAATGTGTTCATAAACTTGCATATTACATTATAGGCCTCAAAACATGCATGATATCAACTTTAGCAAAATAGATGAAACATGGTCATAAATGACATGGGATGATAGCAAGTGATTCGCATATAACATCATATGCAAGTTAACATAAGGTTTATGAGAGTGTCTATGTTGCTTTATGCAACATTTCAAATCAAAGCTCTTAGCTTTCTATGCACAAAGTCAAGGTGATAGCTTTACAAACATGCATAGAATAAATCTATGCATAACATGATAGGATCAAAGCTCATAGTTTTCTATGCACAAAGTCAAGGTGATAGCTTTACAAACATGCATAGAATAAATCTATGCATAACATGATAGAATCAAAGCACAAATCATACTTAGGCCCAAACTCAAACTTGCAACATGTCATATTTAACTTCATAGTTAGAATCTAAGAGTAGAATAGGGCTTACAATGCTATGAAGACTTATAAAATAAAATAAGATTGAGACGAAGCCACTAGCAACTCTAAAAACCCCAAATGAATACAAGCTCCAAGAAGCTCCTTTGATTTGTATGAAGAAAGATCCTTGTTTAAATGAAGAAAGATTGAACTTTGGCCTTGAATCAAACTTAGAAACTCTCAAACAAGCTTAGGAACTCTCATATGAATGAAGATGGAGGCTATGACAAGAGGGTGGAGGCCATGATTAAACATTTTGGCATAGTTTAGTTGTAGGATTGATTTATGATGATTTAGGCTAGGTATTAGGGTCCTTTTATAGAAGATTAGGTTAGTTTAGGCCATAGGATTAACCCTAATTCAGATCTAGGCCATCAATTCACGTCACTAGCCTCCAAACATGTCTTGAGAACAAGTCAGGTGCACCCAGGCCAGACTGGCCGACCACCCAAGTCGACAGGGGTGTCGACTGGGCAGTCGACACAGCCTGGGGTGTGTCGACTCCCCAGTCGACTTGGGGAGTGGCGGGATCTTTTCCCGCCTATCCTGCCCAGCTAAATTTGAATTCGAATCTGTTTTTAAACTTGAATTTTCTGAAAACTTCTATGGGACATAACTGGGTCATACGGACTCCGATTTTCGAAAACTCGGACTCTATTTCGCGTGTTTTTCCGAGACGAACACAATGGCATAGCCCATTTCCCTTGATTTAGATATTATCATTTAATTCTGCCTTGATTTATGTTATAACTTGTTATTCAAAATACGGGTTGTTACAGGAGAGACGAACGCAATGGCACAGCCCGTTTCCCTTGATTCAGATTTTATCATTTAATTCTGCCTTGATTTATGTTATAACTTGTTATTCAAAATACGGGTTGTTACAGGAGAGGATATCGGGTGTTCACGAAATATTCCATGTATTACACTTGCAAAAGTGTCTACACGATTCAACAGTGGTAGTAGAGCCTAGTGCATAGAGGACGTGGAGATCGAGCGGGAGGCACCTATTCGGCGAGCACCTATGTGTGTCTTAGATATTGAGAGAAAGAGGCTAAAAAACAAGGAAGTGAGATTCGCTAAGGTTCAATAAGGAGAAGACTCCAACGAGATCACTTGCCAACTATAGGAGAACATGCGCGTTTCTTATCTTTATCTTTTTGATTGTACATTCTGACCTTTTTCCATCTTTAGTTCTTAAGTTCTAACTTTCAAATTTCTTTGAATATGATCTTAGGAGAAACCTATAGATTATTATATATTGTTGAAACATGTCGTTGATACATGTTATGTTTGCAAATGGATGCAAGTTTTTGCCAGTTGGTGTAGTGGATGCATATACACACACTAGGCACTATGATCGGTTAAATAGGACACTTGCATATGCATATGGATGTATGTGCATTTTTTATTTCTTTGGTTGTAATATATGAATGCCATCATATGGTTGTTGCATGAGGATGATATTTGGTGCAAGCATATAGAAGTATCTGGTATCATTAGGATTTTCGCATATATTTGGATGCATGACACAAACATCACTGCATAAAAGGAGGTCAACTAAATCAGTAGACCACCTAATCTTTTACATTACACTACAACAAAACCGGTCTATTACAACGGGCAATGCCTATTGTAATAGGGGTTTTATAGTGGCCAGCCCGCCCACTGTATTAGCCCATGTTGTAATATGTCCTCTTTTACAACGTGCAATGACCTTGGTAATCGTCGGTTGTAATAGAGTTTTTACAACGGTCTTTTGTTGTTGATGTATGTTCCTTCATTAGAATAGCAGCCCGTTGTAATATTTTTTTGCAACGGGTGTTGACCGTTGTAATATCTTCTATTACAACGGACATTGCCCCTTGTAAAAAGTCTGTTTTGCTATAAAATGTTGAACTTGAAAAGAGATCTGATCGTTGTAATATAAAAATTTGCAAAAATTAAAATATTGAACTCAAAATTTCTTATTTCAATAAATATTTTATTACACTTTTGAATAATTCACAGTTTTATTTCTTTTTATTACACAATTACTGTACAAAATACTCATTTGTATAAATATTGTCTCAATACATACATTCAACTACACTCACTCACATCCTCTCACACTCAATATCTTCATCTTCGATGATTTATTGATCAATTTTATAACAATCCATCTAAAGAGGATTTAGCTCCATTTGCAGGTAATGCCTTATGTCAATTCCTACAAAAAAATAAACTCATTGAAATAATTGAATGCCTAGAGCCGCTACAACAAAAGCATCCGTTAAGTACTAGACTTCAATCAATAAAGACAAAACCTGAGTTGAAATAACTCGTATAACCACATGGAAGTTAAAACAAACAGCTTGTATGCATAATTTACAACATACAAAAATAAAAAGTGTGTAAAAGATAGTCAAACCAAAACATGTTATATTGTCTAATCTGTCAAACAATGTGTTAAGAAAACTAATTAATAGTTTTAAAAAAAGATTGATATGACTTCATAAATACTGGAAGAAGAAAACTAATTGGTGGTGAAACTGGAACGACTGATAGGCGATGGTGCACTTACATTGTTGATGGCCACGGCCAGCAGATGCAGCGATTGTTGATAGTGCACAAACAGTTAAGTTGAAAAATGCAATCAAGTGAAATGAAACAAAAGAGCATTTAATAAGGACAATACATTGAAATAGAATAGTATCAAAATCATCTACTTCTCACTATTGAACGTTTATCTAACGTGTTCTCAGTATCAAAATACCAAATAGTAGACTAAAAATTAAAAGTAGCATGTATGTTACTGTACACAAAAATAATGCAGAAAAAAAAATAAAGTATGCTGGTGATGAATTGAAGGTCATACATACTGTAGTATATGGTAATATGTGATTGGTGCCAACAAGTGTCATGTTAGGATCAAAAGGAAGCACAAAACTCCTTGAACTACATACTACCCTGTCATCTTAGTGCACTGTTTCTACTTGCGGCAAAATTACCATTTGCATTAGTCCTATGCATCAATGCACTACACCAAAGCTCTATGCATTTACAGTATGAAGTAATGTATGATAACACTAAAACATTTAATATCACAGGATTTACATTGCACACATGAACACAGTTCAGATATGGCCTATTATCAGTTGCGATATGAACCTGTGTCGCTCCTAGAAACTTGAAGTTGTTTACACTTAACATTTCTTACTCACTGGCTCCAGTGTTTCTATGGGAAAATTTCATCAAAGAGTGACATTAAGTAGAATATTAAATAGATCTAGCATTATCTAAACTATATTAGTTAACTAGAACAGTACAATTCACCTATCTAACCAACCAAGTTAATTAATTTTTATAAAATAATGAATGTAAGTTGTATCAACATAAAGATTACCATTCTTCATTAACATATTCCAGAGAAAACAAAGATAAAATGCATTATTTACATCCGTATGTCAAAGAACAAAAGAAACTCTTGCAAGATAAAACCTGAAACCTAATAGTTATGAACATTAAAACATTTTTGGTTTCATTGTATTCAGAACATCTTAGTATTTCACGAAACAAAACCATCACTTTGAATAGCAGTCTCTTAATATTAAGCAAGGTCTAATTTATATATTTCCCTCCAGTGTGGCACAATTATTTTAATGTATCATCTATCATGTGTATAGTCATACGTTTCAATGTGTATACAAATTAATCGGGTGCATTACTGTATGCATACAATCAATTGTTACAGATCACCATGCAAAATTTTCCTTTAAAAGCGATCATCGACATTCAATATCCATTATATCTGGTATAGTTCAAAATTTCAGCATGCACGTATGCAGGTATGTGTATATGTATAATATATTAATTTTGTCAACTTACAAGTTTGAAGCTGGCGTATACATAACTTCTTCTGGCTGTTGCCACAGCGTTTGCAGTCCTCTTCTCCGCATAATTTCTTCTACCTGTGTTATTATTCGACTAGTTTATTGCTGATATAACACCACGTGGTGGAATGAAACAATCAAAATAAACAAACCTGCAAAAATGGGAGGCTGTAATGAGGAGGAGATCTCACTGCAGCTGTTAAGCATTGTTCAGGTGCCCTCGATGACTAGGGTTCCAGTAAGCTCTCAGTTCAAAAGTTTGAATATTTGAAACTACCATTATGTCCATTTATATCCATGTAAGAAGAAGAAATTTTATATTTTGTGTATCACACAGTCTCCTAGCTTCAAACACATATATTTTGAAATCCTAACTAAGATGAGTAACTAAAAAAAGTGAGAAAATGCAATAGTTTAAGCAACATCAAATGTTTACAACTTATTTTTCACAGTGAAAATGAACGGGAAGATAAGTTTGACTTCATTGTTTATATAATATGGTACATGATTTCTAGAAATTATATCATGGAATAAATGGAACTAAAACAAACAATGCAGTGAGAAAATGGGTTGCAAGCGCGACGTAAAACGTTATTACCAAACATCAAATAAAATTTATAATTCATATTGGTAATTTAGCATACTGGAAACATAATAATAAGAGTAGTGGAGAGGAAGTTTCACCAATGAATAAAAGATTTCTATACATAAAAAAATTCAAATAGGCATAGGAAGAAAATTATGAAAATAAATTTACCCATTTCGATAATGAACGATCTCAGTCCTCTATACTATCATCTGAATCTAAATGATATGAAGTAAACAAAAACCTATTACAGTAGGTTAAATGAAATATTGCCATACTTAAACTATACCATAATTCAATATTTAATTCCAGTCATAAGTGTAGGTGAATTGTGTCACCTTTGCAATATTAGATGCATTATCAATTGTCCATAATTATTGATGCATCTAAACTTGTTTTTCAACACAAACTAATGATGAAGAAAACAACATAATACCATAATACATAGCTATCTACATAAATTTATAGCCTTTTGCTAGATATAAATGAGAACCTTGATGTTATTAGGAAGAAATTGCGTTGGTAAGTGCTATAAGGGGAAATAATGTTATTAAGGAAGTTAAATTCGCTCCTTGCCAATGAATGTCAACGCTCATATACTAACTTGAGTTACTTTCAGAGACTTATCCAATATATCAAGAAAAAAAATATGGTTGTTGGATATAAAATAAGTAGCTATAAAACTATAAGCTAAAGTCAGCAATTGGTAATAATTGATTGTACACTATAAGCTATGTTTGATTGCCATATATAAATAACTATATTAACTATATTACACTATACCCTTCTTTGGATAAAGTGACTAAGAACCTCTGACAATCTACTAAAACAAAAGTCAATAAGAATTTTTTTATAGTTCATCGATTGAAAAGTCATGTTTTCGTAAGATTATGAATAGGAAAAAAATGGATACATCAAATCCATCATGTGAACAAATATGGAGACATCAAATCCATCATGTGAACAAATAAGCCGTGCATTGACCATCTAGTGTTATATTTTACAAAAAGGAGGAGGGCCTTAACGTCATTACGGGATTCGCTGATCTTGCAACGTGTGTTGTACTATTTAATTGTATTATCCTTTTTATTTATTTTCCTATTTTCTACTTTTTTACATATTTAAAATAGTACGAAATCTCATCTGCTAAACTGTAGTTTCAACAAGCCATGCATAGTATATTTGTTATTCAGGGCCATGACATCATAAGGAGAACATATGTGCCATTTCTACTTTGGAATCCATAAATTATGAATTTGGACTGAATATTAAACAAAATTAAAGTTAAAACTCCTTGGTCATAATGGGCTTGTTCCATACTTAAAATATTCTGAATTAAGTTCACTCTTGTCCATAATAAGTGTGGTTGTTATGGTAATGATAAATATTTAGAGACATGAAAAATACTATAGTCACAGTCCATTATAGTAGAAACACAACAACCAATTCTACACAAATTCAACATTATGAAGTCGATTACCAATCTCAACACAACACTCACGAAATCAACTATTTTCCATATATATGAACAACACATCAACTATATACATCTATATACCATCAGTGTACGAAATCACTAGTAAAATCACGAAAACCCTAAACCTAAATTCTGAAATAAACACACAAAAATTGTAGAGATAATTACCTGCAGCTTGCTCCTATTTTAAAGAACTTGCCTTGTTTAAAGTAGAAGCTGAAATTACTTGAAGATAATTGGGGTTTTAATTTTGATTTTGTGGTTTTAAATTCGGTTTTTGGTTTTAGGGATTTTTGGTCTGTGATGGATGTTTTAATAGTGACGAAGAGGGAGGCCATCGGTTTTTTTTTTTAAAAGAAACCTTTTTGGGCACAATAAATGATTGCACCTTTTGAAAAACTCCATTCTTGGCCAACTCAGCGCTGAGTTGGCGAAAAGGAGGCTTAATCTGCAATATTTCAAAAAAAGGGCTATATGTAGAATATAAAAATAAAACCGAGCCAAAATAGAAAAATGCTCAGGAATTCATGATACCCTCGGCTACATTAGGCTGCCGCATACATCAAGTGATGTGAAGGGATGTTGTTAAGTCAATTTCATGCAATATTTTTAGCATCTGCACATGGCCAGGCTATGTATTTTCAAAGGTCAATCTTCATTTCCAAGAAAATGTGGTTATTAATATTTAAGTACTTGTTAGATTTGAAAATTGACAACTTAGTTTCTAGGTGATCTAAATGATCAAGAAGCTATGTACAAATAGATTTTACTATCAATTCATGTCATGTTCTTTCCATATGCTTATACGAGAAATAATATTCTTATTTATTTATAAAATTAAAACCCAATTTTATATTTACATTTATTTAAAACAAGTTTAATTGCAAACAAATTTTTAAAACAACATTACTTGTAAACATTTAAATATACAAGTACAAATATACACTTAAGAAATTTAGATAATTATTATTCTATTTTCTAAAATATTTAAATTCAATATTATCTATATTTTTAAATGGAGTTTAAAACACTTAAAAATACAAACCAAAATGAAACAATATTATTTACTGCTTTTATTTACATATATACTGGTTACTACATTTTAAATCATTAAAATATATCATGGGAATTTCCCCATATTTATTACTCATAGTTTATCAATTATTTAAAATAATTCAAAATAAACTGTATTACAAAAGTAGTCGAAAACCGGGACATTACACTTGTTTGGAAATGCGGAATGGATCGTTAAGGCAAAACTAACACTAAAGAGGGGGTGAATAGTGTTTTTTAAAGAATTTAACAAAATCTAAAACTTGTATGATCTACTATATGAATCATAGACTACATATATAATCACAGACATAGAATCAAACACAAACACAAAAAGAAACAGAAATAAAATACATAAAAGGAAAGAATACACCGGATTTTATACGTGTTTGGATTACTCATACGCCCAGTCCCGCGCAATGCTAGATTGCGCAGAGTTTTATTACTATACCAATATTCTAGTACAAACTCCTTGATTTCACGGCCACAAGGTTACCACCAATTCCAAACTCCAAACACCCTTGATCAAGTATATTTCCCTTGATTTCCCCAACTACAAGGTTACCACCGATTCCTTCCTTGATTTCATAGCTACAAGGAACACACCGTTTCCAACACTATCCCAGAACAACCCCAAATGATTATAGCAGCCCTATAACTCTTCAATAACACTTCGATTCAAAGAGTAGTGAGTAGAGAGCGAGAAGAGTAGAAGTTTATATACATAGAAATCGGCAGAGTATAAGTGTAGAAATCATAAAAATATGAAATATTAACGGTGTCAATAAAGGGGATGGAGATGGAGATGAAGAATGATGAAAAAGTTCGAAATCAGCCCCTATTTATAAGATTTGAAAGGTTGCAACGCTTCTGGAACGGTACAAATAGTGAAATGACACTTCCTTTCAAAATCAAAAATATGATTATAATACTTAATTCTATAAAAAACACATAACTCCCCCTAAATTTATGCATATCCAATTATAACAATTCTAATAGTAATCGCTAAATCTATGCTATAAATGACTATATAATACTCCTTGAATTGAATAACCTTGTATATTCCTCTAAATATATGATTCTAAACTTAAAATATTATAACTCCCCCTAAAATTATGACTATGCTAGTCTAATAAACTAAATAAAAGGATAGTATTTATAATCAATTCAAACAATTAAACCAATCCAAACAAGCAATTCAAGTCTATTCAAAAATACTTCTTCAGACTTCAACTAATCCTAGAAACTGTAAACTCCCCACCAATCTAATACACGACTAATCCTAGCCTAAACTCTAATTTCCTTAATACTTTAATCTAGGCTAAGAAAAGGACATCCTTAAAGCCATGATACAAATTAAATTAATATATTCAAGAAATGACAAGTCAATATTCAAGCAGTTTAATCCAAACAATCGAACAATTTATGTTTTGTTATCATAAAACATCAAAACATAAAGTCAAACATTTCTTGCAACTTCTATTTTTCCTAAAAACCTATAAAGCTCCTATCAACTATAAATGCATAAATATTTTTCTAACAAACCTATCAACCACTAATGAAATTTAACCATATCAAGTAAGTCAATGAAATGATCCGAACTTCCCCGTGAAGGAAAGCCCGGATTGAATTGAGGACAAGACGAATCAGAACACATACAGAAGAACATTTCATTGTTAATTACAACAATTCCATCAGAATAAAAGAATATACAGAGTATGAATAATTATTACACAGAAAATATTAGAGATTTAAATTACATTTAAATACATCGCAGCGGAAAACAATACAAAGCACAACTGAAAACAGATACACAGATACAGAGCTTTTCGAATACCGCATCTGCTGTAAATCAGGATCATGTGAATATAAATATGCAAAACCAAAAGTACTAGCTGCCCGTATAGAAAATAGGGGCACCCAGAGTTTAGGTTAAAACAATAAACTCCAGGTCGGTCATGTGACTGGTGTGAGAACTAAAACGGTTATTTAAAGCTTTACTTTAAATCAGATATATCAAGGGACCACGCCGTATAACACGGAACGGATTTCCTCCCAAGAATACCGGTGCATATAAGCAATGCTTTTTGGATAAATGAAGCTATTATAAGACCCAGGTCCCATCACACATTGCAACACAAGCCAGAGGATAGGGTTTTCCCTTATAATAGCCAAACATGCTTGGTACGTTAAAAACAAACCATTTGATGCTATTTAAGTGTACAGTGTCAAAACAATTTCAATCATAAATATCAACCATAGACGGCATGGGTACCATATATCATGTCGCCATACTAGGCTCTACAATCAAAACCGCAATGTGACGCATTGGAAGTTGGATTTCCATCTGTGAACCGAGGCAAAAGATAGTCCTCTACCGATTCAAGATGCTCTAGCCCGTGTCTCAGGACCCAGACTCAGGTGGGCCCTTGGATCGTTAAGGCCGGTCCACTGATGTCGATTAAAATGTCTGAACATTGTGTTTTGCCACCCTATGGGGGTGTCAATGAGTCCACTGACTCCATCGGCTCCACATAGTCACCGATATATCCAAGGCGCCTCGCAATCCAACAATCACATAAGTCAAACTCCTTAGGGCGTGTAAAACCACTGAGCCATTTCTAGCTAGAAGGAAACGCATGTCCTCCCTGAGGTCCTTCTCCCATTTCTGGTTCACATCGGGGTGTGAGGCTCGCGAATTAATGTTACACAAAGCTATGCCACACAGCGGTGCTTTGATCATCGACCACAAGACTCTGCTTGTCAACAAAAGCCTTGATCATTTGCCACTTAGGCATGCCACATAGGCAATTCACTCCATGCGATTGATATCCATCAATATATAACCTCTGAGCTCGTACGTCTCAGAGAAGGGCGTTAAGCAAGAGAATAAATTCTCTGCCGCCAAACAGATATATATTTAATAGAAATCAATCACACAGAATAAAATCCAATGTCAGACACACAATCCATTTACAAGTTCGTTCTGGGTCTGAACGAAACCGGAGGCACCTTGTACCTCGCGTATCCATCGATCTCCATGTATGCCTGGACGATCAACAACTGATTCCCTCTCTTGGGTGTACAGCCCAATCAAGATCATCAGTAATTATCCAAATGACGTGAAGACCTCCGGTCTTTGACCACCGTCTTCATCCTCGACACATCGTCGAATCAGTTATTTAGAATGGAATAAACCCGGTCTTTCGGAATAACTCGCGTATATAATAAACAAGTTACACAAACACAACATACGCCTCATTCTAATTCAGAACATTCTTTTATTCAAATATTCTTATACTTTGGGAAAGGTTCCCATTAATTTTATTAAAGATAAATTCTTTAAAATTATTCTTTAATCTTCTTTTGAATATCAATTCAAATTAGTCGGGATTAGCGAACCACACTGAAGTAATCACTTATTTTATTTCCCAATCCCAGCCTATTCAATCCATGAAGTAAAACTGGTCATACTTCATATCTAACACCACGGTGTTATCAGCAAATTCAATTACCATTTCACGTTCAAATCTGATTAAAGATTTAACTATCAATTGGAGCAAAACTGGTGATACTCCATTCTCGATCATTTCAATCTAATTAAAGATTCATTAAAACTCCACTTGGTTTTAATCTTCCCAAAAATCACTATCAATGATTATTTAACTTGGGAAATCATATCCTGTCTTTAACTGGGTTAAAGAATCAGTGTCATTTAAAACACGATTCACTATAAACTCAAAATCACATTCTATTTCAAATCCAATTAAATATTATTTAATTGGTATACTTCATTAAATCTAAATAAAAAGATTTAATCTTTTTCTCAACATGGTTAAAGAAGAGTGTTAATGAAGACACCATTCACAACAAACCCAAATCCCATTTGATATATAAATACAAGGCCCTGGATAGAAAATATATCGGCTTATTTTCAATATCAAATACTACAACCAACAAATATCTTATTGGAAATAACGATATAAATATATCTTTCAAATTTCCATAACAATATCTGTATAATCACGAAATTCAATATCGAAATATTCCAAAGATAATTTCGATTCAAATCCATTTCCAATTTATATATTGGAAATTATGGTTATTTTCAAAAACCATTTCAAATCCACTTTAAAAAATAAATGGGATTATAATTCTAGTTAAAACTAGTTCATTTCGATAAAAATCTATTTTTATCTTTTCAAATATGGAGTTTTTCATCCCAATTCTTTCCAAATCATTTCTTATGATTTTACACAAATTATTACTATTTTTAATAATTTTATCAAGGCCCATACAGC
Source organism: Allium sativum (assembly GCA_030737875.1). Taxonomy (NCBI): domain Eukaryota; kingdom Viridiplantae; phylum Streptophyta; class Magnoliopsida; order Asparagales; family Amaryllidaceae; genus Allium; species Allium sativum. Next base: position 45,702,999 of record CM060921.1, read on the forward strand.
TGATTTCCATCAACGGCCATCGAACTGCACTTATAGCGACCTTTTCCAAATTTGTCCAAATAATTCCAAATCCAACCATTATATTTCAAATCTCTAAAATTCGTTAGAAAGCTCTTTTCGATACGAACCCAATGGTTCTGGTTTTAGGAGAATCCGACGGTCGGATCTCCCGTAATATCCATTCGAAGTCAATGGTCGAAATTCGCAAACTGCCGCGGCGCGACGTCTTATATTCAGGCCATTTAATATATATAATATATATATTAAATTTATTTCGTCTATTTCCTTTCAAAACGTATTTTATAAATCGTTTTAAATTCAAAATTGAATATTTCATATCATCGATATATATATATATATGAATAAAATCGATATACATGTCGTTCGTGTCGAAATGGCGTATATCTAATCAACACGGCTTTTATTCAACACATGAATGTTTTTTCTATTCAACGCATGAATATTTATTTTATTCAACACATGAATATTTATACTATTCAACACATGAATTTTTATACTATTCAGCACACGAATTTATTCTATTCAACACATGAATATTTATACTATTAAACACATGAATTTATACTATTCAACACATTAATTTATTCAATTCAACACATGAATTTTTATTCTATTCAACGCATGAATATTTATTTTATTCAACACATGAATTTTCTTTTATAATATTCCTTATTTTCCCAATTGGAATGAGGCCCAATCAATTAACATATAATGTTAATTATATGGATTCCCTACAACACATGTATATAATAGCAACGATAAATCATCAACCATCATCCAGAGTGCACCACAAAACTGCATAAACATTAAATATAAATAATTAACGCTTACACGGTCTGTCAACCCATCGATTGAGATACAACTAAACAATCGGTATTAATGTACATTAAATATCATCCCAATACCCATGTGGGGTTTCAAATCAACAAACATAGATTTTTATTTGTGCAGTTAGGTGGTGTGTAAAATTTATCGTCCCAATTCATATCAGTCAAATGAGTGTACATAAACAAATCATCTGATTTGTTTATAAATATTTATTTTATATACACGTTAAAAATTATATTTTTAACTATAAAATATTTACAATGATAAAATATTTTATTTCATTCCACATCACACAATAAAACTTTCACAACACATCAATCAAACAACCAATTCATCCATGGTCTGTGGACGACGGGTGTTGGGTGCTGCTAAGCACCGTCTGCATCCTAGTATATATTTCAACTAGAAATAAAATAAACTAAAAGTGAGGAGTTCTCACAAATTAGCTAAACCAGACACCGCGACTCTTCCTATGTAGAAAATCTTCGCCGTGCTCTCCTTTTGTCACCTTCGTTGTCCGTATCCACTACATATATAAAAATTGCATATTAATATTGTTGCTATGTATATAGAAATCACATTTTTGTACCGCTACTATATAGGTAAAAATCGAATTTTTATATAGCTATTCACCTCTTTTTATTTATAATGATATATATAATAAAAATCACTTCTTTCTATATATAAAAATATCGTCTTTGTATATATAAAAATATCGTCTTTACTATCGCTACTTCATTCGTGATAAAAATTATATTTTTATCTTGCTAGTAATATAATGAAAAATATATTTTTATACTTTCAACATAATAAAAATTATATTTTTATTCCTTCTATAATATAAAAATCATATTTTTATTCTTTAACTTCATGATAGAAATCTTATTTTTATCGCCTCTTTACATATAAAATATTATATTTTTATACGATAAAAGACCTCACCTTTACATACATAAAAATTCAACCTTTATGTATCTAAAACTGAATTAAAAATCACAACTTCATGTTAATCAAAACCATACCTTTCATATATTTAAAATCCTTATCTTTTCATATACTATATAAATGAAACACTTATTTTAAATAAACAAAACTGAATTTAAAACAATTTTTAAACTAAATAAAGGAAGAAAACTTCACCTTGGTTGGAGAGAGGGTCTGAATGGGCGCGGGAATCGTTTGGTGGCCAGAGGAGGTGTCAGCAGCGGTGTAGGGGGCGGAGGGGATGGAAGCGGCGGATTTTGGGGCTCGGTGGGGGCTGCATCGGGTCTTCAGGGGGTATGGGGTTTAATGCCGGGGAAGGTGAGAGGGAGGGCGACGGGGGTGAGGGGAGGGTGACCTACGATGATCGAAGGTTGGGGGGAGGAGGGGCGACGGGCGATGGTGGCTAGGGCTAAAAGGAGCGACGGCGGTTTTGTTTTTCTCCTTTTTTTCTTTTTTAATTTCGTTCGTCAATCTGAATGAAGGGGAGAGGGAGGATGGAGAAAGAGGGTATAAGGGTTGATTTGATAATTATTTATTTATTTAATTTTATACCCAAAAAGTAACTTTTTCTTTCAAACTCAAAATCGAACCCTTCGACTGTCGTCCCTAGCTAATTACCCCCATTCCGAACACAATAGGATATGTATCATGAGCCAGTTCGGCTATTACGATAAGTTTTTCTTTGAATTAAAATATAAATCAATATATTGAATTTGAACGCACATTTCAATTTACTGGAGCCCCATACGGATTCTAATAATTCCCAAAAAATATTTTCTAGCTTGACGATACGGTTCTACCAAAACTAATTTCATCAAATTCCGAGGCCGTTTGAAAAATGGCCATTTTCTGGTTGATCGAAATTGACTAAAACTGTTAAAACACGTTTTACTTCGCCACGCTGACATATTGATTCGAAAAATTACGAATTTTGGAATCTAGCAATAATTTGACATCCCGGATCCAACAAAAGTGGTTTCTTCGAAAACCGAGGTCGTTTGCAAAATGGCTATTTTTAAGGGCCAGAATTCCATAGCGACTATTCTGAATTTTCAACTGGACTTATCTTTTGATTCCCGCTAAGAAATTTTGATTTTTCGGATTCGTTGGAAAGATATTGTCAAATAGATTCTAATATTTTTGGTTTCACTTGTATTTAGTTTATTTTGAATCCTGTACATTCATTTGAAATTTGAAATCGAATTTTCGAACTACCGCGCCAGTTTGAATTCCTTTTATAATTAAAAATAAATATTTATATTCTAACGTCGATCTATATAAATATATTCATTCTAATTCTATCCAAAATAAATTTCTCGTCATTATTATTTAAAATAATTCATTTTAAATATTAAAAATTCACTAAAATTGCCAAAATAAAAATTTTAAATTGGCTCGGATTTCCGGGTTATTACAATCTCCCCCACTTAAAGCTTTTTGTCCTCGAAAAGGAATGAAGCGGAAAGTTTTTTAACTAACCAAATCAATTTCCATTATTTTCTTTATGACTTAAGTTCTTTAACTTTTCAGTTTCTAAGAACTTTTCAAATTTTTCAAAAAATTTGGCTAACACCCTAAATTTTCGTAAAATTTCGCCATAACATCCCCTGCACCGGGAGCTTCGGGATATTTCAAATAGCCTCCCATGGCCCTCACCAATCCAAAATGAAAAAGAAACAGCCAAGCGGCTAGCCAATCGGCTCATAAAATCATCAAAGACCCAAGAAATACAATAAACATGTACCTATTTGTCAGGCAAACAATTTTATTCCTCTTCTCTGGCCTCCTTGCTATGACCTGTTCAATGTAAGTACATGTATATGCATGCAAATGCGACTAATTTTCAATACAATCCACTATTTGGTTCAATTTGGCTAAAGGTTCAACATTTAATTAATCAAACAACACAACCATCAATCAATTAGTTGATTATCGTTTCAAATTCATAATTTTGATACATGGTCAAAAATTCACATTTTTGGGTGCCAAATCACAACAATATATTCTAACTATATTTTGGTTCTCACACCAGTCTAATGGAAATATATAAAAATCCCACTTTCAAAACTCGAACATAAATACTGGTAATGTGATCACAATTATCAGTATCATCCCCGAGCGATAAGAGTGTGATTCTATATCTATCCACTATATTAAAACTTTAAATACACGCGAATCGAACGTATATGCAAAATCTTTATATACTGGACTGTCCAAATCAGTACAAATAAATATTCAAATACGTTGAATAAGGTTTAAATTTTCAAAACAAAATTTGTTTTTCATTTTAAAAATATACCCTTCACACTCGTTTTAGGATACTACTGATCCCATCTCTAACGAGTCATTCCCATTGGATATTACTAATCCAATCTTTGATGAATTCTTTCGTATGGTTCTAATGTGTCTTGTTCCCCAAGCTCTGTAAACCAAAGCTCTGATACCAAATGTAACGAAAAGGAACTTCGCTCGATCCAAATCGATCGCTAAACCGACCAAGACCGTTCGAAACCCCTGATTGTTTTGAGAACATGACAAATCAGAACACCAACAGAAGAACATTTCATTGTTAATTACAACAATTCCATCAGAATACAAGAATATACAGAGTATGAATAAATATTACACAGAAAATATCAGAGATTTAAACTACATTTAAATACATCGTAGCGGAAAAATAATACAAAGCACAACTGAAAAAAGATACATGGATACAGAGCTTTCCGAATAACGCTTTAGCAGATACATGGATACAGAGCTTTCCGAATACCGCTTTAGCAGTAATTCAGGATCCTATGAATATAAATCTGCAAAACCAAAACTACCAACTGCCCGTGTGGAAAATAGGGGCACCCATAGTTTAGGTTAAAAGAATAAACTCCAGGTCAGTCATGTGACTAGTGTGAGAACTAAAACAGTTATTTAAAGCTTTATTTTAAATCAGATATATCAAGGGACCAACCCGTATAACACAGAACGGGTTTCCCCCCAAGAATACCGGTGCATATAACAAAACAACGCAATGCTTTTTGAAAAAATGAAGCTATTATAAGACCCATGTTCCATCACACAATGCAACACAAGCCAGAGGATAGGGTTTTCCCTTATAATAGCCAAGCATTCTTGGTACGTTAAAAACAAAACATTTGATACTATTGTAAGTGTATAGTGTCAAAACAATTTCAATCATAAATATCAATCCTAGACGGCATGGGTACCATATATCATGTCGTCATACTAGGCTCTACAATCAAAACTGCAAAGTCATGTATTGGAAGCCGGATTTCCATCTGTGAACCGAGGCAAAAGATAGTCCTCTACCGATTCAAGACTGTAACAACCCGGAAATGCGAGCCAATTTAAAATTTTTATTTTGGCAATTTTAGTGAATTTTGAACATTTAAAATAGATTATTTTAAATAATATCGACGTGAAATTTATTTTGAATAGAATTCGAACGTATATATTATATACGTCGTCGTTAGAATATAAATAATTATATATAATTATAAATAGAATTGAAAATGGCGCGGTAGTTCGATAATTCGATTTCAAATTTCAATTGAATGTACCGGGTGCAATACAATCCGGATTTTAGTGAAACCAAAAACAATAGGATCTAATTGATAATATCTTTCCAACGAATCCGAAAAATCAAAATTTCATAGCGGGGATAAAAAGATATGTCCAGTTGAAATTTTAGAATAGTCGCTATGGAATTCAGGCCCTTAAAAATGGAAATTTTGCAAACGACCTCGGATTTTGACGAAACCACTTTTGTTGGGTCCGTGATGTCAAATTATTGCTAAATTCCAAATTTCATAATTTTTCGAATTAATATGTGAGCATGGCAAAGGAAAACGCGTTTGACCAGTTTTAGTTGATTTTAATCGACTGGAAAATGGCCATTTTTCTAACGGTCTCAGAATTCGACGAAACTAGTTTTGTTAGGACCGTATCGTCAATACGAAGCTAGAAAATATTTTCGGGAATTTTTAGAGTTCGTATGTGACCCCGGTAAATTGAAATGCATGTTCAAATTCAATATATAGAATTATATGTTGATTTTGATGAAAACTGATCGAAACGATCGAATCAGCTTACGATACATATCCCATTGTGTTCAGAATGGGGTTGAAACGCTATGGACGACAGGCGGTGGGCCTCGTTTAGAGTTCGAACGAAGAAGTCAACTTTTTGAAATTTAAAATATATATAAAAAAAACCTCTCTCCCCTTAAATCCCTCTACCCCCCCCCCATTTGATTTAAAATCAGAAGAAAATAAAAAAAATAAAAAAAGAGAAAAGAAGGGCGCGGAGGAACCCTAGGCGCCACGAGGATCATCGGCGTCGCACCCAATCGGAGTCCCTCCCCTCGCGCCACCAGTAGCTGCTCGAGCCCACCCCCCCCCCCAGCCTCCCTTTCTCCTCACCCTCACGTCGATCGAGGAAAATCCGAAACCCCCAGACCCTCGTGTAGCCGCGCCGCATCCCATTCCGCCGCCGCCGCCCCTGAAACCGTAACCCCGACCCAATCTGGCCCTGCGCGCCTCCCCCTTATCACCACCTCCTCCTTCGACGAAAAACAGTGAGTTTCCCCTCTTCCCTTTTCTATTTTCTTTAGTTTATTTATTATTAAGTAATGACATGTTTTTAAACTGAAATTAGATTAGAGTTTTTTTAAATAGAAAAGATTAGATTTTTTAAATAGAAAAGATTAGATTTTTTTTAAATAGAAAAGATTAGATTTTTTTTAAATAGAAAAGATTAGATTTTTTTTAAATAGAAAAGATTAGATTTTTTTTAAATAGAAAAGATTAGATTTTTTTAAATAGAAAAGATTAGATTTTTTTAAACAGAAAAGATTAGATTTTTAAAACAGAAAAGATTAGATTTTTAAAACAGAAAAGATTAGATTTTTTAAAACAGAAAAGATTAGATTTTTTTTTGAAAAGGCGAAATCTTTATATTTGAAAAGGCGGAATCTTTATATAGAGAATATAAAAATATTATCTTTATATTTGAAAAGGCAAAATCTTTATATAGAAAATAGCGTTGTAAAAATAGAATTTTTATCTATATAATAGCGAAGTAAAAATACGATTTTTATATATTGTATAGCGAAGTAAAAATACGATTTTTATATATTGAATAGCGAAGTAAAAATACGATTTTTATATATTGAATGGCGAAGTAAAAATATGATTTTTATATATGTAGTGACTACGGGCGACGAAAGTGACAAAAGGCGAGAACAATGAAGATTTCCTACATTAGAAGTGTCATGGCGTTTGGATTAGCTTTGGTGAGAACTTCTCACTCTAAATTTCTCTTTTTCTAGTTATATATATATATACTAGGATGCAGACGGTGCTTAGTAGCACCCAACACCCGTCGTCCACAGACCATGGACGGCTTGTATGCTTGTTTGATGTGTTCTGAAATTTTTTTGTGTTGTTGATGTGAAATTGATAATATAAATTAATGTGTTGAAATAAATATTTTATCGTTAAAAATATAATTTTTGACGTGAATGTGAATAAATAAATATTTAAACAAATCGGCCGATTTGTTTATTTACACTGATTTGACTGATGTTGATTGGGATGATAAATTTTACATATCGCCCAACTACACAAATAAAAATCTGTGTTTGTTGATTTGAAACCCCACACGGGTGTTGGGATAAAATTTGGATACACTAATCCCAATTATTTAATTGTATGTCGATCGATTGGTCGACAGACTGTGTAAGCGTCGATTATTAATATTTGATGCTTATGCAGTGGTGTGGTGCACCTTGGATGATGGTTGATTGTTTATCATTACTTTTATATACATGTGTTGTATGGAATCCATATAATTAACGTTATATATTAATTGATTGGGCCTCATTCCAATCGGGAAAATAATGAATATTAGAAAAGGAAATTCATGTGTTGAATATAAAAATATTCATGTGTTGAAACTATTTATGTGTTGAGTAAAATATTTTAACAATAAAATTTACATCTTTATCATATTTAAAATTAGAACTACTTTACGGTTGAAATCTAATTAAAAATCAAACGATAAATACCATGATTTTATAAAATATTTTACGTAACAAAAATAGTCGTGTGTTGAAAGAAATATAGATTCATGTGTTGAACAGAATAAATATTCATTTGTTGAATAGAATAAAGAAGTTTTGAAAAATATAAAGCCGTGTGGATTCGAGATGCGTTATTTTGACGCGAACGATATTTATATCGATTTCATTCGTTTTATAATGAATATTGAAAAGTGATTTCAAAATTTAATATTTTGAAATGAAATTCAAATTAAATTAGACTAAAAATTCAAATTGAAATTTTATTGAATCAATATGAAATGAATTCGAATCGAATAGAAAATGAATTCGATTCGAATTGAATTGAAAGTGAATTTGAATTCGAATTGAATAGAAATGAATTCAAATTGAATTAAATGGAAATTGAATTAAAAACGAATTGAAATCGTTTTGAATGAAATTTAAAACGAACTAAAATTGAATTGAAATCAATTTGAATGAATTCGAATTAAATAGAAGGTAAATTCAAATTGAATTAAATTGAAATGAATTAGAATTTGAATTGAAACGAATTAGAATTTGAATTGAATTGAAACGAATTAGAATTTGAATTGAATCGAAATGAATTTGAATTCGAATTAAATAAAATTGAAATGAATTCGAATCGAATTGAAATCAAATCGATTTGAAATTGAAGATGAAGTTGAAATTGTTTTTGAAACGAATTTAAAACGACTTATAAAATACGTTTTAGAAGGAAATCGACGAAATATATATATAATATATATATTATATATATAATATATATATTATATATATAATGGCCTGAATAGAACGCGCCGCGGCAGTTTGTGAATTTCGACCATTTACTTCGAATTGACGTTGCGGGAGATCCGACCGTCGGATTCTCCTAAAACCGGAACCGTTGGGTTCGTATCGAAAAGAGATTTCCAATGAATATTAGAAATTTGAAATCTAATGGTTGGATTTGGAATAATGTCCAAATCAATTTCAGAAAAGGTCGCTGTAAGTGCAGTTTGATGGCCGTTGTTGGAAATCGACTGTACGGGCCTTGATAAAATTATTAAAAATATTGATAATTTGTGTAAAATCATAATATTTGAATTGGAAAGGACTGGGATGAAAAACTCCACATTTGAAATGATAAAAATAGATTTTTATCGAAATGAACTAGTTTTGAACTAGAATTAAAATCAATTTATTTTTGAAATAAATAAATTGAATTTGAAAGTGATTTTAAAAATAATCTATATTCCTAATACGTGAATTGGACTGGAGTTGAATCGAAATTATCTTCGCAATATTTCGATGTTGGATTTCGTGACTATACAAATATTGTTATGGGGATTTGAAAGATATATTTTATATCGTTATTTCCAATACGATATATGTTGGTTTCAGAATTTGATATTGAATATAAGCCGATATATTTTCTATTCAGAGCCTTGTATTTAATATCAAATATGATTTGGGTTTGTCGTGAATCGTGTTTTATATGAAATTGGTTCTTTAACCCAGTTAAAGACAAGATACTGATTTTTGAAAAGATTGAAACTAAGTGGAGCTTTAATGAGTCTTTAATTAGATTAAAAAGTGAATTGATAATTTAAATTATCAAATCTGAAAGGTGATCGAGAATGGAGTACCACCAGTTTTGCTCCAAAGCGATAGTCAAATCTTTAATTAGATTTGAACGTGAAATGGTGATTAATTTTACCGATAATACTATGGTATTAGATATGGAGTATTACCAGTTTTGCTCCAGGGGATGAATAGGTTGGGATTGGGAAATAAAATAAATAATTACTTCGGTGTGATTCGCTAATCCCGACTAGTTTGGAAAACCATAATATGGTTTGAAATGATATCCAAAGGAAGATTATAGAATAAATTTAGAAGAATTTATCTTGGATAAAATTAATGGGAACCTTTCCCTAAGAATGTGATTTTGTGAATAAAAGAACATTCTGAATTGGAATGAGGCGTTCGTTGTGTTTGTGTAACATTTGTTTACTATATACGTGGGTTATTCAGAAAGGCCGGGTTTATACCCATTCTGAACAACCGATTCGACGAGTTGTCGAAGATGAAGACGGTGGTTGAAGACCAGAAGTCTTCACATCGTTTGGGTGATTACTGATGATCTCGATTGGGCTTTACACCCAAGATGAGGGAAACAGTTGGTGATCGTCCAGACGTACTTGGAGATGGATGGATATGCGAGGAAAGTGCCTCCGGTTTCGTTCAGACCCAGAACGAACTTGTAAATGGATTGTGTGCCTGACATTGGATTTTATTCTGTGTTGATTGATCTCTATTAAATATACATCTGTTTGGCGGCGGAGAATTTATTCTCTTGCTTAACGCCCTTCTCTGAGACGTACGAGCTCAAAGGTTGTATATCGATAGACATCAGTCGCATGGAGTGAATTGCCAGTGTGGCACGCGTAAGTGGAAATTAATCAGGGCTTCTGTTGAAAAGTAAAGTCTTGTGGTCGATGATCAAAGCACGGCCTGTGTGGCGTAGCTTTGTGTATAACGTGAATTCGCGAGCCTCACACCTCGGTATGAGTCAAAAACGGGAGACGGACCGCTAGGAGAGCACGCCGTTTCTTTCTAGCTAGGGTGGTGTCAGTGACCTACCAGCCCTGACATTTATATACTTTTCACCTGTGTGGTTGTTGGAATGCGAGGCGCCTCGGATATAGGTCTGTTAGGACCGGGAAACGTGTGTTCAGGAATAACTAATCCTCCAATGTTAGGTGAGGACCGGCCCAGCCAATTCCAAGGATCAAAGTGGGGTCTTGGGACATTTGCTAGAGTGTCTCGAATCGGAGAGGAGCTTGCCCCTTGCCTCGACTCATGACGGAAATCCAATTTCCAATACGTGATATTACAGTTTTAATTGTAGAACTAGTACGGCGAGATGATATATGGTACCCATGCCGTCTATGATTGATATTTATGATTGAAAATGTTTTGACACTATACACCTATGATAGTATCAAATGATTTGTTTAAACGTATCAAGCATTATTTGGCTATTATAAGGGAAAACCCTATCCTCCAGCTTGCGTTGCATTGTGTGATGGCACCTGGGCCTTATAATAGCTTCATTTTTCCAAAAAGCATTGCGCTATTTTTTTATATACACTAGTATTCTTGGGAGGAAACTCGTTCCGTGTTATACGTCGTGGTCCCTTGAATTACTCTCTTTTAAAGTAAAGTTTTAAATAACTGTTTTAGTTCTCTCACCAGTCACATGACTGACCTGGAGTTTATTGTTTTAACCTAAACTCTGGGTGCCCCCTATTTTCGACACGGGCAGCTAGTAGTTTTGGTTTTGCAGATTTATATTCACAGGGTCCTGATTTACAACTGGAACGATATCCGGAAAGCTCTGTGTCCGTGTATCTCTTCAAGTTGTGTTTTGTATATTTTTCTGCTACTATATAATTTATTGTAATCTCTGATATTTATCGAATGCAATTTATTCATTTATACTCTGTATATTCTTGTATCTTATGGAATTGTTGTAGTAACAATGAAATGTTCTTCTGTTTGCGTTCTGATTTGTCTTGTCCTCAACGCTATCCGGGCTTTCCTTACCGGGGAAGTTCGGGTCGTGTCAGAGACGCTCTAGCCCGTGTCTCAGGACCCAGACTCAGGTGGGCCCTTGGATCGTCAGGTCCGGTCCACCGACGTGGATTAAAATGCCTGAACACTGCGTTTCCCAACCATATGGGGGTGTCAATGAGTCCACTGACTCCATCGGCTCCACATAGTCACCGATATATCCGAGGCGCCTCGCAATCCAACAATCACATAAGTCAAACTCGTCAGGACGTGTAAAACCACTGACACCACTTCTAGCTAGAAAGAAACGCATGTCCTCCCTGAGGTCCTTCTCCCGTTTCTGGTTCACATTGGGGTGTGTGGCTCGCGAATTAACGTTACACAAAGCTATGCCACGTAGGCGGTGCTTTGATCATCAACCAGAAGACTCTGCTTGTCAACAAAAGCCTTGATCATTTGCCACATAGGCATGCCACACAGGCAATTCACTCCAAGCGATTGATATCCATTAATATATGTACTCTGAGCTCGTACATCTCAGAGAAGGGCGTTAAGCAAGAGAATAAATTCTCCACCGCCAAACAGATATATATTTAATAGAAATCAATCACACATAATAAAATCCAATGTCAGACACATAGTCCATTTACAAGTTCGTTCTGGGTCTAAACGAAACCGGAGGCACCTTGTACCTCGCATATCCATCGATCTCCAAGTAGGTCTGGACGATCACCAACTGATTCCCTCCTCTTGGGTGTATAGCCTAATCAAGATCATCAGTAATTATCCAAACAACATGAAGACCTCCGGCCTTCGACCACCGTCTTCATCGTCGACACATCGTCGAATCAGTTATTTAGAATGGGATAAACCCGGTCTTTCTGAATAACTCGCGTATATAATAAACAAGTGTTACACAAACACAACATACGCCTCATTCCAATTCAGAATATTCTTTTATTCAAATATTCTTATACTTTGGGAAAGGTTCCCATTAATTTTATCAAAGATAAATTCTTTAAATTTATTCTTTAATCTTCTTTTGAATATCAATTCAAATTAGTCGTGATTAGCGAACCACACTGAAGTAATCACTTATTTTATTTCCCAATCCCAACTTATTCATCCCATGAAGTAAAACTGGTCATACTTCATATCTAACACCATGGTGTTATCGGTAAATTCAATTACCATTTCACGTTCAAATCTAATTAAAGATTTAACCATCGCCTGGAGCAAAACTGGTGATACTCCATTCTCGATCATTTCAATCTAATTAAAGATTCATTAAAACTCGACTTGGTTTTAATCTTCCCAAAAATCAATATCAATGATTATTTAACTTGGGAAATCATATCCTGTCTTTAACAGGGTTAAAGAATCAGTGTCATTTAAAATACGGTTCACTATAAACTCAAAATCACATTCTATTTCAATTCCAATTAAATATTATTTAATTGGTATACTTCATTAAATATAAATAAAAAGATGTAATCTTTTTCTCAACTGGGTTAAAGAATAGTGTTAATGAAAACACCATTCACAACAATCCCAAATCCCATTTGATATTAAATACAAGGCTCTGGATAGAAAATATATCGGCTTATTTTCAATATCGAATACTACAACCAACAAATACCGTATTGGAAATAACAATATAAATATATCTTTCAAATTTCCATAACAATATCTGTATAATCGCGAAATTCAATATCCAAATATTCCGAAGATAATTTTGATTTAATCCATTTCCAATTTATATATTGGAAATTCTGGTTATTTTCAAAAACCATTTCAAATCCACTTTATATATTTTAAAAATAAATGGATTATAATTCTAGTTCAAAACAAGTTCATTTCGATAAAAAATTATTTTTATCTTTTCAAATATGGAGTTTTTCATCCCAATTCTTTCCAAATCATTTCTTATGATATTACACAAATTATTACTATTTTTAATAATTTTATCAAGGCCCGTACAGCCGATTTCCATCAACGGCCATCGAACTGCACTTACAGTGACCTTTTCCAAATCTGATTTGGACATAATTCCAGATCCAACCGTTAGATTTCAAATTTCTAATATACTTTAGATAGCTCTTTTCGATACGAACCCAACGCTTTCGGTTTTAGGAGAATCCGACGGTCGGATCTCCCTTAATATCTATTCGAAGTCAATGGTCAAAATTCGCGAACTACCGCGGCGCGACACATTCTATTCTTGCCATTTAATATATATAATACATATCATATATATTTCGTTGATTTCCTTTCAAAATGTATTTTATAAATCGTTTTAAATTCGTTTTCAAAACGATTTCAACTTCATATTCAATTTCAAATCAAAATTGAATATTCCATATCATCGATATATATATAAATGATAATATTCTCAAAACGTTATATTTTGAAATCACTTCCTTTTCTATATTCATTATAAAAATGAATAAAATCGATATACATGTCGTTCGTGTCGAAATGGCGCATATCTAATCAACACGGCTTTTATTCAAAACATGAATGTTTTTTCTATTCAACGCATGAATATTTATTTTACTCAACACATGAATATTTATTTTATTCAACACTTGAATTTTTATACTATTCAGCACACGAATTTATTCTATTCAACACATGAATATTTATACTATTAAACACGTGAATTTATACTATTCAACACATTAATTTATACTATTCAACACATGAATTCTTATTCTATTCAACGCATGAATATTTATTTTATTCAACACATGAATTTTCGTTTATAATATTCCTTATTTTCCCAATTGGAATGAGGCCCAATCAATTACCATATAATGTTAATTATATGTATTCCCTACAACACATGTATATAATAGCAAGGATAAATCATCAACCATCATCCAGAGTGCACTACACAACTGCATAAGCATTAAATATAAATAATTAACGCTTACACAGTCTGTCAACCCATCGATTGACATACAACTAAACAATCGGGATTAGTGTACGTCAAATATCATCCCAATACCCGTGTGGGGTTTCAAATCAACAGACACGGATTTTTATTTGTGCAGTTGGGCTATGTGTAAAATTTATCGTCCCAATCCATATCAGTCAAATAAGTGTACATAAACAGATCGTCTGATTTGTTTATAAATATTTATTTTATATACACGTTAAAAATTATATTTTTAACTATAAAATATTTATAACGGTAAAATATTTTATTTCATTCCACATCATACAATAAAATTTTCACAATACATCAATCAAACAACCAAGTCATCCATGGTCTGTGGACGACGGGTGTCAGGTGCTGCTAAGCACCGTCTGCATCTTAGTATATATTTCAACTAGAAATAAAATAAATTAAAAGTGAGGAGTTCTCACTGATTAGCTAAACCAGGCACCGCGACTCTTCCTTTGTAGAAAATCTTCGTCGTGCTCGCCGTTTGTCACCTTCGTTTTCCGTATCCAATACATATATAAAAATCGCATCTTTATATTGTCGATATGTATATAAAAATCACATTTTTATACCGCTACTATATAGGTAAAAATCGAATTTTTATATAGCTATTCGCTTCTTTTTATTTATGACGATATACACAATAAAAATCAATTCTTTCTATATATAAAAATATCGTCTTTCTATATATAAAAATATCGTCTTTACTATCGCTACTTCATTCATGATAAAAATTATATTTTTATCTTGCTAGTAATATAATAAAAATTATATTTTTATACCTTCTACATAATAAAAATTATATTTTTATTCCTTCTACAATATAAAAATCATATTTTTATTCTTTAACTTCATGATAGAAATCTTATTTTTATCGCCTCTTTACATATAAAAGATTATATTTTTATACGATAAAAGACCTCACCTTTACGTACACAAAAATTCAACCTTTATGTATCTAAAATTGAAATAAAAATCACAACTTCATGTTAATCAAAATCATACCTTTCATATATTTAAAATCCATATCATTTCATATACTATATAAATGAAACACTTATTTTAAATAGTACTTTAAATAAACAAAACAGAATTTAAAACAATTTTTAAACTAAATAAAGGAAGAAAACCTCACCTTGGTCGGATAGATGTTCTGAGGGGGTGCCGGAATCAGTTGGTGGTCAGAGGAGGTGTAAGCAGCGGTGTAGGAGGAGGAGGGGGTGGAAGCGGCGGATTTTGGGGCTCGGTGGGGGCTGCATCGGGTCTTCAAGGGGTATGGGGTTTAAAGCCGGGGAAGGGGAGAGGGAGGGCTACGGGGGTGAGGGGAGGGTGACCTACGATGATCGAAGGTCGGGGGGAGGACGAGCGACGGTGGCTAGGGCCAGAAGGAGCGACGACGGTTTTGTTTTTCTCCTTTTTTTTCTTTTTTAATTTTTTTCGTCGATCTGAATGGGGGGGATGGAGAAAGAGGATATAAGGGTTGACTTGATAATTATTTATTTATTTAATTTTATACCCAAAAAGTAACTTTTACTTTCGAACTTAAAATCAAACCCTTCGACTGTCATCCCTAGCTAATTACCCCCATTCCGAACACAATGGGATATGTATCGTGAGCCAGTTCGGCTATTACGATCAGTTTTCCTTTGAATTAAAATATAAATCAAAATATTGAATTTGAACGCACATTTCAATTTATCGTGACGCCATATGGATTCTAAAAAATTCACAAAAAATATTTTCTGGCTTCGTATCGATGATACGGTTCTAACAAAACTAATTTCGTCAAATTCCAAGAACGTTTGAAAAATGGCCATTTTCTGGTTGATCGATATTTACTAAAACTGTTAGAACACGTTTTACTTCGCCACGCTCACATATTGATTCGAAAAATTACGAATTTTGGAATCTAGCAATAATTTGACATCCCGGATCCAACAAAAGTGGTTTCGTCGAAAACCGAGGTCGGTTGCAAAATGGCTATTTTTAGGGCTAGAATTCCATAGCGACTATTCTGAATTTTCAACTAGACGTATCTTTTGATTTCCGCTATGAAATTTTGATTTTTCGGATTCGTTGGAAAGATTTTCTCATATAGATTGTAATATTTTTGGTTTCACTAAAATCTGGTTTATTTTGAATCTTGTACATTCATTTGAAATTTGAAATCGAATTTTCGAACTACCGCACCATTTTCGATTCCTTTTATAATTAAAAATAAATATCTATACTCTAACGTCGATCTATATAAATATATTCATTCTAATTCTATTCAAAATAAATTTATCGTCGTTATTATTTAAAATAATTCATTTTAAATATTCAAAATTCACTAAAATTGCCAAAATAACAATTTTAATTTGGCTCGAATTTCCGGGCTATTACAGTCAACCAAGTTATTCAAGTAAAGCAAATCAAACAAACCAAACAAATCAATCAATCTAATCAATTAAACCAAGCCAAACAAGTCAATCAAGTTAATCAATATAAAGTAAATATGTTATGTATTTAATTAATAGTCATATATTTCTAATTAAATAAAAACTTCTCATATTGTATATTTGTTATGTATGGAGTTAAAGTGAACATGTAATGCAGTGTGTTGGTTAAAATGCAGTATGTCATATGTAAAACTATGTGAAGTGAAATATTGAATGATATGCAAATTGTGATGTGAATGATTAATTTGAGATGTACAGTAATTTATAATGATGATGTAAGATATGAAATAAGATGTGTAATGATATTATGTAGAATGATTTGGTGATCATATCTATTTAGGTAAAGTATATTCAAAGTACATGCTAATTATTATTCATATACATATATATTATACAATATTTGAATTGAACAACGGTAATATATACTAATTTCTAGACTTAGGTAAATGATACTTATGAAAGAGATTTGAAGGAAAGTAAAGATGAAAGTTTTATGGTATTCATAATAGATAATAAATTTTTAGAATAATTTTATGAGAAATGCGTAGTTAAATAATCTTAGTAGAGCGCTTCTTTTAAAATACTATAGTAAATATTAAAGATCCTTAAAGAGAATATATAATTTTATCATATGAAGTAAACTATAAATATATATTCAAAAGTATATATAAAAACTGATTTTAAACGGACTTAAAATTTAATTTATTATTTATCTTTTGATACAGATCAATTTTAAATTTAAACTTTTAGAAATCAAAATATATCAATTTGCTAAAGAATTATTTATATGTTAAAACTTTTAAAAAAATCTATAGTAATAACAAAATTATTAAATCTAGATATGAATTAGACTATAAAACTATAACTTCTTATATTTAAACTACATATTTAAGACATAAAATCATATGTGTATATATATACATACACACTATTTTTATACCAAAATATTAGGTTAAATACTCAAGCTTTTATAAATCTTAATAAGAAATCAAAATATGTGTTAAGTTAAAAATAGTATATGTGATAATGTAACCCAATTGTTTAAACTATATAGAAATGATAAATAAATTTATATTTTATGACAATATAAAAATTATATTAATTATGTACATCATGTCAACATGTCTATATAATTTTATTAATTTGTATACTTTTAATATACATACATACATATATATATATATATATATATATATATATATATATATATATATATATTGAAACAAGATATAAGAAAATAAGTTGATAGACAAATTTAATAACTAGAGTTTGAACTGGCATTTTCTTATTGAAAAGATGAAGGGAAGTTTGAAAGTTCAAAATTTGTATTTATTAGTACAAACGTCGGAATGCCCTACAATGTATGTCGTCATACATGCAGAAATTCAAAAGACATTTTGTTTTGATTATATTATCGATTTATATTAGGTTCAACTATTTCCTGATTAATATTAATCCTAACAAACATCGAAAATTTATTTTATTATTATATTTATTATTTCGTTGATATTTTGAGTTTCAAAATATAAATTTTGAATTTGAATTTTAAATTTCAAGTTTGAGTTTTAAAGTTTTAAATTTCAAATTCAAAGCATACCAAACAAGCAAGACAATCAAAACATCCATTCAACCAAAAAAATTAAAAATTAATTAAAGCGTACCTGGTTTTTAGATCAATTTCTTCAGTATTTTTTGAATTCTGAATTGTTGTGAAACACATATTTGAATTTCCAGTTTTTGGCTCTTCATCGCTTGATGCTGAATCTGAATCATCTAGATAAGGACACATCCCTTTTTTATAGGCTGGTCAACTTAGTGTCAAAATTTTGAATTTGAATTTGAATTTTGAACAAATGGACACTTCAACTACTATAAGCCCAAAAGTCATATCCCTTCTTAAACTCTTCTTTTGATGAATAATCATCTTGGTGTCTTTTGGCCAATAGTCATTAGATATAACTACTTTTCCTCCAAAACAACATACCTTTTCAAAGAATCAAGTGACATTTCAAAAGAACTAATTGTAATTTGAGATAATAACATCATGATGGTTATGTGTTATGTCCATTTAAACTTTTCGAGAAATCATATCATGATAGCTTGACTTTTCAACAAAATTGAATGTAGACTCATCTAATACTGATGTAATACATGAATTTAAACTAGTGTTCAAAATTTGCCATTTAGTATTTTATAAAATCAGATTATGAACTTTTTGAAAAACCCTGCTCTAATACAAATTGCTAGGGAATGCAGAATGGATCGTTAAGGAAAAGCTAACACTAGCGGGGGATGAATTGTGTCTTTTTAAAGAATTTAACAAAATCTAAAACTTATATGATCTATTATATGAATCACGCACCACAGATATAATCACAAACACAGAATCAAAAGCAAACACAAAAATAAACAGAAATAAAATGCAGAATATGAAAGAAAACACCGGATTTTTACTGGTTCGGGTTACTCCTACGTCCAGTCCTACACAACGCTGGATTGCACAGAGTTTTATTACTATATCAATGTCCAAGTACAAACTCCTTGATTTCCCCAGCTATAAGGTTACCACCAGTTCATTCCTTGATTCATGGCTACAAGGAACACCCCGTTTCTAAGATTATCTCAAAATAACACCAAATGATTACAAAAGCCCTATAACTCTTCAATAGCACTTCGACTCAGGGAGTGATGAGTAGAGAGTGAGAACAGATGAAGTTTTATATACATAGAAATGAATTCGGTAGAGTATAAGTGTAGAAGTCATAAAAATATGAAATATTAATGGTGTAAAGAAAGGGGAAGAAGATGGAGAAGAAGAATGATGAATTTTTTTTCGAAATCATCCCCTATTTATAAGATTTGAAAGGTTGTAATGCTTCTAGAATGTTACAAATAGTGAAATGACACTTCGTTTCAAAATCAAAAATATGATTGTTATATGACGACGTACCCATGTACGTATGTCGACATATCCATCATTTTATGGGTTTTAAACCATTTTGAAAGTATTAAAACCAATATTTAAATTCTGGAAATTCCTGAAACAAAACTAGTTGCTAAAACATTATTTTTCAAGTATAAAAACATAAGAAAATATTATTTAAACATATGATAAGAAACTTTACACATATGTGATATAAAACTATATATAGTATAATTGTAAACATATATATAGGAACTTATAAAGAGATATTTATAAACTATATATTAACAAAAAAAGTTACATGAAAACTTAGAGTTTAAATAAGAATATTATAATCAAATATAAACTTAGTAAAATTTATTTAATAAAACAATAAAAATAAGAATACTTGTAAATTAGGAAATATATTTGAAATCATATGTTTGAAATTCTTGGAAGATTAAAAATAATTTTGAGTGAAGTTTGAAATCTATTTGAAAATAGTTTTGAAATTAATTTTGAAAAGAGATAATTTGAAAAAAGGATTTTGAACCTAGAGTGCTATTCGAAGTCTTACATATAAACTAAACTCTATTACTATATTTTCTTGAACTCTTTATAGCTTGATAAGTCTTGATTCTTGAATCTCTTAAGAATCCTGAATCTCTTGAAATTCTAAAATTGTACAGTCTTAAGTACTAATTCAAGTACAGAAATCCTTCATATGTGTGTCTATATATTCTAGACACAGATGTTGGTATATATATTTTATAATCATTGATAATTGAGACAAGGTTGTTGTCATCAAAACACCATTCTCCAACATAACTATGGTTTGTAAGTTTGGACATTGCCTAGGAATGCTCAGATGGGTGAAAAATCCAACGAATGGAGAATTAGGAAGTAGAAAGTCATTTGGTAGAGGTAGTAGAATCCGGTTCCGCTTAATTCAGTTCAAGCTGGGTCGGATTGATATGGCCTGAATTGGCACGATAATTCACGAGGATGACAATATTTACCATCCGGAAAGAGGAAAAAATGGAGTCTTTGTCTAAAGAAATACGTTGAGAAAGGGCAGATGTATGGAACCTTTCAACGAGATAGTGCTTTTTCAGGAAGGTCCTAAGAGGCCTTAGTGAAGTTTCAAGTCATTTGGAGTTCCAGAGCCCAAGTTATGCCACCATCACTTCCGCTCTGCATAAGGAGTAGTATCCAATTCGGTAACACTGCAAGAAAATGCAGATTTAGCGTCATATATTTAGAAGTGGAAATCTTCGTCGCTAATTTGCGACGGGTTTCCATGTGATCTACAAGAGATTGTTTTTTTCTCCAACTTTTTTCCTTTATTTATTACCGTCATTTTCTATCATCCCTCACTAAGTCGTTGCAAATTGCGTTAAATTATCGATAGAAAAATTCTACTGCTATTTTCCGCTGCAAATCCAGGCAGAATACCGAAGAATATTTATCGAAGCTATTTTGCAGCAGAATTCCAATAGATTTGCAAGGGATGTTTATATTATTTTTCTAAGATATACTTTAGTGCTATTATTAACATGTTCGATAATTAATAATTAATTTGTTATAATTAATGATTTATAAGTAATAATAAATAATAATTTACTTTTTATATAAATAAATTATAATCATTATTTATTTAGAATTAGCAAAATAATCTTTGCTCAAAACCAATGTAATTACTAAATTCTTAAAAATATATCGTAGGAATGTTTTTATCAACGGGAATATCATAGGAGATTTGAAAAAAAAAACATTTAATTTCATTTGAAAAAAATTAAATCAAAGTTTAAATTTAAAATAATCAACATTTTTGGAAAAAATATATATTTCAAAAAGCAACGTTCGACATAATTTGTCTTGCCTAGTATATTTTAAACTTCGAAATTTGAGTTTGTTTAGTTGTTATTTTTTTGGCTATTCGGTTATATGCAAATTAACAACGTCAATTATCCCATTATTGCTATTAATTTGATTTAGTTTAATTTAATTATATACAAGTCAATTGTTTAGATATACCCAATGTAAAATAGCTATTGGATCACATTTGTGATCCATGTGATAATGATATCCACCATGGATCTAAATGGTAATCCAAGAATACAAATCTAATGACTCTCATCCATTGGATCCGTATCGTTGCGTCTAGGATTTTCTTTCCATCTGTTTCGTTAAACGAAGCCTGCAAAACCTTCTATCATCTTCATTTTCTTCCAGAAGTAATTTTTTCCCCAAATTGATAAAACCCTCTTTCTCTTGATTAAACCTTTCTACCCATAAATTCACGACCTCAGATGAATATTTGTCCCTGTTCTTGCTTCTCCATACATCAACCATTGTTCCCCATTCAATATATAATTCTTTCGTTTCCAGATTATGGCCAGTGATGGAACGACTATGTACTGAAGGTATGCGACATGCAGATCTAAAAATAGAGGAGGTCTAGGTAGTGTATTTTTCTAGTGAAATTGATTTGTTTCGTTGAAATTTATTATTTCATTTTTATCATCAAACCCTAGCCCTTAAAATTAAACACCTAAAATTCGTTAATGGGATTCCAATAAGTGGGTTGGACTGACGCTGCTTTTCTTCTAGTGTTGGCCATTGACGACGGTCGCTAAATGCTTATTGGTGGAAAGATGCCATTGTTCTAGATTCAGATCTCGAATGCTAAATCAAGAAAAGCTGATATAAACTAAGGTCTATATCTTTCCCTGTTTCCGTATTTTTATTTTATTTTTAGTGTTCTAGTTACTTTAGAGTGAGCTTTGCAATATTTGAAAAAAATTATTAATTGTGTTTCGCTGCAGTATGGTTCCATGATTTTTTTTACTTTTAGTGTTGTAGTTACTTTAGCCTGTTCTGGAGAAATCATGTTTATTCAATAACCACTTTGAATTTTGTAGTTCAGTTGTTTTCATATCTATAGTGAAGACAACAACCTTGGTTTTTTTTTCCAATTCGAATGTGCAGGTGTTGACCATTACCAATTTTCTTCTTTAATAGATATCAATAACATATAATGTGTAGGTGCTGATCTAATTATCTACAGATACCAAATATTTGGGTTTTTTAATTTCTACAGAGTTTTCCCATCTCTTCCTTTCTTTACAATCAATTGATAGTACAAGTACGGATATTTGGATCGCCATACTAAAATCTTAGCTTAGATATATTGTGTATTTTTCTTGCAAGAAAAAATGTGTAACAGTTATGACTGCCATTTTTTTCTCTGTACTTCCTTGATCGTCTACGACTTACCTCGCCTATTTTTCCTACCCATGTTGAAGTTCATTTCCAGTTTGTACTTACTGCTCCACTAATCAATCATGCTCAATTACGGTTTTTTTACTGCCTTTTATCCAAGAAAATTCACGTTCTAACTAACTTAGATTCATCCACGTTGATTCCATGTTAACAACTAATTTCAGTACTGTAAAGTAAGCCTGCATTTGACATTGCTACAGGATTCATATATACCAAGGACTATCATCGCTCCGGGGAAGAGATATATTAGTGCAATATGAAGTAAGATAGTTTAAAATAAATTTATGTATCATTTTAATGAAGCATGCATCCTCTTATTTCAATGAGGCATGCATTCTTTCATTCTTTAGTTAATTATGTAGATTATATTTTGTATGCTGGAAAAGCAATGATAATTTCATTTATCTCAACATCTATTTCAACTTTTATCCAGGATCGGTTCTGTTTATAAACCCCATATTATCAAGGCTAATTTTAGAAGTGCAGTTGGGTTCTTCAAAATTTGCTTTTGTGAGTTTGTTCACAAAATTCTTTTACCTTTTGCTGTAACTTCATCTTCCAGTTATCCTATATTATTAAAGTTTATTTATCAAGAATGGATTTTTTTTGTTGCTTTGACAAAAGCTTGTATCTTTTTTCATCTTATTTCTCCAAAGTTTTCAGTTTAGTTCATTCAAGAGCACAACAGGTAAACCACCTCTTTTGTTGTTGTTGTATATATGTGCATATTTGAATTGTACTAGGCATTATTGACCCATTGCAAACTCTAAAACTAACCTGAAATAATTGTTCGGTATTTTGTAACCTAAACTAAACTTTGAAAATCATTTCCACTTTGCTGTTATTAACTTGCTGGTAGATAAAGAGCAGGTTTCCTTTTCTGGACTTGTCAGTTGTTACTTCATGTTAACCTTTGCTGGTAGAAAGAAAGGAGAGGAAAATATGTCCATCCAATTTCATTGTTGTGGATAGTTTCATTTCTGTTGAACCGCAAAATAAGTGAAAAGTCCCTTTATAGACAAATTCAGTATTCCACTTGAAATATCTACACACCACTAGCTCTGTAATTAGGTGTGTATATGTTCTTTTAAATATAAAGGTGCATAAATGTAGGGCTTGTTTTTTTTTCTGTATTTCCACTTTTCCGTTCATTTCCTTCCGATTTTACGAAATTTCCGATTTTTGTTTTTTCCTGAAAAAATAATTTTGGAAGGAATTCCTTCCGACAAGTAATGGAAAAAACCGGAAAATTTCCGCTATTTCCGCGGTATTCTGTTCTTTCCAAAATCTGGTGTAATTGGGTCGCATCCATAGAACGAATATACTTATCCTACGTGAAAATCTGTTTCTTGTATGAGATTTCAGATGAAACTTGAAAAATAAGCTCAATCCGCATTTGGAAAAAACCTTAACCCTGATTTGATTCCCTTTCGTTAACAACCGAAATCTCACTCAGAGTTGTCGCTGAAATCTACTGTCAAACCGCTCTATTAGGTACACCATCAATTCAAGTTCATTTCTTTCAACCATGTCTTTTCTTCATTATTTTTCTGATTTTCTAACATGTAGTTTTTTCCAGATTAAATGTATCGACTTTAACAACAAGTTGAGTATTTTTATCGACAAAAGAAGTTAAAAGGTATTATTTTTATGCTCGTTTCCTTCTTGAACTCATGAAATTATGCAAAGTTTGAAGCATTGATTAATTTGATTAAACTTCTAATGGCTGTGTTACTATTCCTTTCAGAAACAATCAGATTTGGCAAAAAAGATCCATCACGGTGATTGCTGTTCTTTTAGAATTGGTAATTATTGCTTTTTCTACCCTAATTTCTATTACTAAGTCGATTGTGTATGATAACAACACACTTTCCGTCCATTAACCACAAAACAAAGTATTTAAGACATAAAATTGTGAAGATTGCTATAGACATATTAAGACCATCATTTTCTAGGACAATCGTATTTAATAGATATACTTAGTAACTTAATGAGGCTAGAGATTTCAATCATGCCATGAATTACGAAATGAATCAACTGTTACCATGATAATATGTTACTGAATTTAAGGTCTGAATTCTGTACTTTCCACTCTCAAATCAGGAAATTGGAAATATCTTGCTATGAAATAATATTATATTCGGAATGTTCGATGTTCTACCATTGATTTTCAATAAAAATATTGCATGAAAGCTTTAAAAAATAACCAGCATTGTTATTTTATTTGTTTTCTATAGTTATTTATTTTAGGTATAGTATTCGTACACTTTATATCCAACTATTTAAACATGCTTCTGTCCTGCTGACAGTTATATTTATCAAGTATATATCCAAGGCTTCATTTGCTTAAATTGCTCAATGGTCTTTTAGTTATCCGATATTTCGGTTTCACTTTGGCAGCGCTAATATTAGTTCACTACATGTTTAGATACTTATAATTTTTTTCTGTTTGATTGTTATAACATTATGGTTTCTTAGATGCCATGAACATCATAATTTAACAAGATCTTAGCACTTATTTTCTAATCAATGTTATGACCTCCATACATATCTCTATAACGAATGACACAATATCTCATCCTCTCATTATATTATAAGTATCATATAATTCCTGTGTGGAGCTTTTGAGTCGTATGCATACAAAGAGAATATAAAATGAAAAATAGTAATATCTATTGATGATTTTCCTTGATTTTTATTGTCTTATGTTATCAAAATCATAGGGAACTGAAGAGTGACATCCGTACACAAGGATATCAAGTAGCATCATTGGATAATTGTAGCGACCCGAAACCCCCTTACGGGAAATCCCGGATTGATTTGAGAACACGCCACATCATGACGCAGACAGAAGGACATTTCATTGTTAATTACAACAATTCCATCAGAATACATGAATATACAGAGTATGAATCAATATTACACAGAAAATATCAGAGATTTAAATTACATTTAAATACATCGCAATGGAAAAACAATACAATATACAACTGAAAGGAATACGCGGATACAGAGCTTCCGAGTATAATTCCAGCTATAATTTAGGAACTTGTGAATATAAATCTGCAAAACCGAAACTACTAGCTGCCCGTATCAAAATAAGGGCACCAAGAGTTTAGGTTGAAACAATAAACTCCAGGTCAGTCATGGGACTGGTGTGAGAACTAAAACAATTATTAATCTTTATTTTAAAGTTCGGTAAATCAAGGGACCACGCCGTATAACACGGAACGGGTTTCCTCCCAAGAATATTAGTGCATAAAACAACAGCGCAATGCTAAGTAAAGAATAATGAAGCTGTTATAAGACCCAGGTCGCATCACACAATGCAACGCAAGCCGGAGGATAGGGTTTTACCTTATAACAGCCAAAGAATGCTTGATACATGAAATTTTATCTTTTGATTCTTAATCAGACTCCAACCGTAAATTAGTAAGAGAACGATTCCCTAAGTATTAACCTCGAAGGCCGAAACCAAAATCAGACCAATACCCAGGAAACCACCAATCTTAGCTCGTTTCTAGTTAGTTTCTGATTTTATATACAATTATAAATCTCAATCACAGACGGCATGGGTACCATATATCATGTCCCCAATACTAGGCTCTACAATCAAAACCGCAAAGTCACGTATTTGGAAATTGGAATTCCATCTGTGAACCGAGGCAAAAGATAGTCCTCTACTGATTCGAGACAATCTAGCCCATGTCTCAGGACACAGACTCAGGTGGGCCCTTCGATCGTCAGGGGCGGTCCACCGATGTGGATTAAAATGCCTGAACACTGGTTTCCCCACCCTTTGGGGCGTAAATGAGCCGACGAATGACTCCATCGGCTTCACATAGTCACCGATATTTCTGAGGCGCCTCGCAAACCAACAACCACATAAGTCAAACTCGTCAGGGCGTGTAAAACCACTGACACCACTTCTAGCTAGAAGGAAACGCATACCCTCCCTGATGTCCTCTCCTGTTTTTGGTTCACAACCGGGGTGTGAGGCTCGCGAATTAACGCTACGCAAAGCTGTGCCACACAGGCTGTGTTTTGATCATCAACCACAAGACTCTGCTTTTCAACAAAGGCCGATCATTTGCATCTTAGCATGCCACATAGGCAAACCACTCCATGCAACCGATATCCATCAATCACATAGAATGATATCCAATGTCAGACACACAGTCCATTTACAAGTCCGTTCTGGGTCTGAACGAAACTGGAGGCACCTTGTACCTCGCATATCCATCGATCTCCAAGTACATCTGGATGACCACTAACTGATTCCCTCCACTTGGGTGTATAGCCAAATCAAGATCATCAGTAATCACCCAAAGACATGAAGACCTCCGGTCTTCATCTTCGACTTATCGTCGAATCAGTTATTCAGAATGGGGTAAATCCAGTCTTTCTGAATAACTCGCGAATATAATAAACAAGTGTTAAACAAACACAACATAATCCTCATTCCAATTCATCAGTCACTAACCGCAAATTAGCAAGAGAATAATTCCCTAAATATTAACCTTGAAGGCCGAAACCAACATCAGATCAATACCCAGGAAACCATTCGTTTTAGCCAACCTACGGTTAGTTTCCAAATTTCACATTCTTAGGGAAAGGTTCCCATTAATTTTATCAAAGATAAATTCTTTTAAATTTATTCTTTAATCTTCCTTTGAATATCACTTCAAACTAGTCGGGATTAGCGAACCACACCGAAGTAATTATTTATTTTATTTCCCAATCCCATCCTATTTATCCCATGAAGTAAAATTGGTCATACTTCATATCTAACACAACCGTGTTATCGGTAAATTCAATTACCATTTCATGTTCAAATCTAATTAAAGATTTAACTACCGTCTGGAGTAAAACCGGTGATACTCCATTCTCCATCTTTACAATCTAATTAAAGATTCATTAAAACTCCACTTAGTTTTAATCTTTGACTGGGTTAAAGAATCAGTGTCATTTAAAACACGGTTCACGATAAACCCCAAAATCACATCACATTTCAATCAGTCCCTAACTGTAAATTAGCAAGTGAGCAATTCGCTAAGTATTAACCCCGAAGGTCGAAACCAACATCAGATCAATACCCCAGAAATCATTCAACTTAACTAATCTCCGGTTAGTTTCTGATTTTCTTAACTGCTTTAGGTCTAAGAACAATATTATTGAAGATACCATTCACGACAACCCAAAATCACATTCCATTAATTATCGGGTTAAAGAACAAGTGTTATTTAAAACACTATTCACAATAAACCCAAAAATCAATACCAATTCAATTCTAATTAAATATTATTTAATTGGTACACTTCATTAAATCTAAACAAAAAGATTTAATCTTTTTCTCAACTGGGGTTAAGAACAGTGTTAATAAAGACACCATTCACGACGAACCCAAATCCCATTTGATATTAAATACAAGGCTCTGAATAGAAAATATATCGGCTTATATTCCATATCAAATTCTATGACCAACAAATATCGTATTGGAAATAACGATATAAATATATCTTTCAAATTTCCATAACAACATCTGTATAATCCCGAAATCCAACATCGAACTATTCCGAAGATGATTTCGATTCAAATCCATTCCAATTCAATTATTGGAAATCCTGGTAATTTTCAAAACCATTTCAAATCCAATTTATTTATTTTAAAAATAAACAAATTATTATTCTAGTTCAAAACTAGTTTGTTTCGATAAAAATCTATTTTTATCTCTTCAAATATGGAGTTTTTCATCCCAATTCTTCATAAATAATTTCTTATGATTTTACATAAATTATAAATATTTTTAATAATTTTATCAAGGCCTGTACAGTCGATTTCCATCAACGGCCATCGAACTGCACATACAGTGACCTTTTCCTAATTTGATTTGGACATAATTCCAAATCCAACAGTTAGATTTCAAATTTCTAATATTCTTTAGAAAGCTCTTTTCGATATGAACCCAACGGTTCTGGTTTTCGGAGAATCCGATGGTCGGATCTCCCGTAATATTCATTCGAAGTCAATGGTCGAAATTCATGAACTGCTGCGACGCAGCGCGTTCTATTCAGGCCATTATTGTTAAGACCCGTAACTTCCCCGGTAAGGAAAGAGCGGATACTTTGAGAATAAGCCACAACAGAATGCAGACAGAAGAACATTTCATTGCTTATTATAACAATTCCATCAGAATACAAGAATATATAGAGTATGAATAAATAATACACAGAAAATATCAGAGATTTAAACTACATTTAAATACATCGCAGTGGAAATAATACAAACCACAACTAGAAGAGATATACGGATACAGAGTTTTCCGGATATCGTTCCAGCTGTAAATCAGGATCCTGTGAATATAATTCTGCAAAACCAAAACTATTAACTTCCCGTGCAGAAAATAGGGGCACCTAGAGTTTAGGTTAAAACAATAAACTCCAGGTCAGTCATGTGACTGGTTTGAGAACCAAAACAGTTATTAATCTTTGTTTTTAAAGTTAGGTAAATCAAGGGACCACACCGTATAACACGGAACGGGTTTCCTCCTAAGAATACCAGTGCATAAAACAAACAGCGCAATGTTAAATAAAGAACAATGAAGCTATTATAAGACCCAGATCCCATCACATAATGCAACGCAAGCCAGAGGATAGGGTTTTCCCTTATAATAGCCAAATATGCTTGATACGTGAAATTTCATCTTATATTATTACTATAAGTGAAGAAAACAACTTCAAATATAAATATATCAATCATAGACGGCATGGGTACCATATATCATGTCGCCAATACTAGGCTCTACAATCAAAACCGCAAAATGTCATATTTGGAAATTGGATTTCCATCATGGTGGCTCCTGATTCGGAAGATCGATCGCGCAGTGCCATCCATAACAACTTACGTCTCAGCTAGAGAAAACACCGTAATGCATATCCGCACTTTTGGGAAATCGAGTATGACTGCGGCTTACGTCTTGGTTAGAGAAAACACCGCTTACTCTATCCCTCTGAGCACTAAGCTCAATCTTGGTCGACCGAATCGACGACACCACTAAGGTGCCCATCCATAAAATGCATACTGATCAAACCATCAGTTTACCACCATACCGGGGTGTGGGGCTCGCGAATCAACGCTATACACAAAGCAGTGCTATATTAAAGCCGCGCTTTGATCATCATCCACCAAACTTTGCTTTTCAACAAAAGTCTGGATCACTGCATCTCAGCATGCCACACTATCAATCCATATCGTGCCATTGATTTCTACCAATATATAACCTCTGAGCTCGTATGTCTCAAAGATGGGCGTTAAGCAAGAGAATAAATTCTCCACCGCTAAACAGATATATATTTAGCAGAGATCAACAAATACAATATAAAGGAATACAATGTCAGACACACCATCCATTTACAAGTCCGTTCTAGGTCTGAACGAAACCGGAGGCACTTTCCTCGCATATACGTCGATCTCCATGTACGTCCGAATGGCTACCACTTTAGCCCCCTTCAAGGTAGCTACTCCCATCGTGAGCATCAGTAGCACCCATCCATTCGATGTGAAGATCGTCGGTCTTGCACCGTCTTCAATATCTTCGACTTATTGTCGAATCAGTTATTCAGAATTGGTTATACCCGGACTTTTTGAATAACTCACGTATGTTAATCAACAAGTGCTATAAAACACAATATACGCCTCATTACAATTCAGAATATTCTTTTATTCGGATATTCACACTCCTAGGGAAAGGTTCCCATTAATTTTATCAAAGATAAATTCTTTTAAATTTGTTCTTTAATCTTCCTTTGGATATCATTTCAAACCATATTATGGTTTTCCAAACTAGTCGGGATTAGCGAACCACACCGAAGTAATTATTTATTTTATTTCCCAATCCCAACCTATTTATCCCATGGAGCAAAACTGGTGATACTCCATATCTAATACCACGGGGTTATCGGTAAAGTTAGTTACCATTTCACGTTCAAATCTAATTAAAGATTTTAACTATCGCTTTGGAGCAAAACTGGTAATACTCCATTCTCGATCATTTCAATCTGATTAAAGATTTATTTAAAAATCCACTTAGTTTTAAAGCTTTAATTGGGTTAAAGAACCGATGTCATTTAAAACACGGTTCATGATAAACCCAAAACTCCATTTGATATTAAATACAAGGCTCTGAATAGAAAATATATCAGCTTATATTCAATATCAAATTCTGATTATTTTTAAAACCACCTCAAACCCAATTTATTTATTTAAAAATATTGGATTTTAATTCTAGTTCAAAGCTAGTTCATTTTGATAAAAATATATGTTTATCCTTTCAAATAGGGAATTTTTCATCCCAGTTCTTTCCATTTCATATATTTTAATTTTACACAAATTATAGATATTTTTAATAATTTTATCAAGGCACGTATAGTCGATTTCCAATAACGGTCGTCGAACTGCACTTACAGCGACCTTTTCTAAATTTGATTTGGACATATCATCAAATCAAACCGTTAGATTTCAAATTTCTAATATTCATTAGAAAGCTCTTTTCGATATGAACCCAACGATTCCAGTTTCCGGAGAATTCGACGGTCGGATCTCCCGTAACGTCAATTCGAAGTCAATGGTCGAAATTCACGAACTGCCGCGGCGCGGCGCGTTCTATTCAGGCCATTATATTATATATATAATATATATAATATATACTTCGCCAATTTCCTTTTATAAACGAATTTTATAAATCATTTTAAATTCGTTTTCAAAACGATTTCAACTTCATTTCAAATTCAAATCAAAATTGAATTTTTCCAATATAAATTCGTTTTAAATTCATTTCAAATTGATTTCAATTCAAATTCGATTCTATTCAATTTCAATTCGAATTCACTCCTATTCAATTCATTTTCTATTTTATTCAATTCGAATTCATTTTATATTCTATTCAATTCGAATTCATTTTCTATTCTACTATATTTGTATATCTCTTTCTAAATATTCATTTTAAAAACGAATATAATCGATCTCAATATCGTTCGCTTCAAAATAAAGCATCTCTAATCAACACGGCTTTATATTTTTCAATAACTTCGTTATTCTATTCAACACATGAATCTATATTTCTTTCACCACATGACTAATCTCAACAATTGAGTACTGTCAACACGTGAATCTTTATCTTATAATATTCTTTATTTTTACCAATTGGAATGAGGCACAATCAATTACCATATAATGTTAATTATATGGATTCCATACACCACATGTATATAATAACAACGATAAATAATCAACCATCATCCAAAGTGCACCACACAACTGCATAAGCATTAAATATATGTAATTAACGCTTACACAGGCTGTCGACCAATCGATCGACATACAATTTAATAATTGGGATTAGTGTACGCCAAATATCATCCCAACACCCGTGTGGGGTTTCAAACAATCAACAAAAACTGAATATTATTTGTGCAGTTGGGCGATGTGTAAAATTTATCATCCCAATCAATATCCTTCAAATAGGTGTACATAAACAAACCGTCCGGTTTGTAAATGAATATTTATTTATTCACATTCACGTTAAAAATTATATTTTTAACGATAATTAATTTATTTCAACCATCTACATTTTATTATTGATTTCACATCAACATCACAAACAAATTTCACACACATCAAACAAGCATACAAGCCGTCCATGGTCTGTGGACGACGGGTGTCAGGTGCTACTAAGCACCGTCTGCATCCTAGTATATATATTTTTAACTAGAAAAGGAAATTTAAAGTGAGAAGTTCTCACCGACTAGTTAAACCAACGTCACGACTCTTCTTTGTAGAAATCTTCGTCGTGCTCACTTTCATTGTCCGTGGCCGCTACATATATAAAAATCACATTTTTATATTGTTGCCATGTATATAAAAATCACAATTTTATATTGCTACTACATAAATAAAAATTCTATTTTTATACCGCTACTATAGAGATAAAAATTCTATTTTTACGACGCTACTATATAGATAAAAATTCTATTTTTACAACGCTACTATATAGATATAAATTCTATTTTTACAACGCTACTATATAGATAAAAATTCTTTTTTTGCCTTGCTAGTAATATAATAAAAATTATATTTTTATTACTCTACATGATTAAAAATCACATTTTTATTCTTCCTATGATTTAAAGATCAAATCTTTTTGCAACAACATATATAAAAATCGTATTTTTACCTTGCTACTTCTATAAAGATAATATTTTTATATCCTCTATTATATAAAAATCATATTTTTAATACTTCTATATTTTAACTATGCTTCTTCCTGTATAAAAATTATATTCTTAACCTTTCTATAATATAAAAATTCTGTTTTTATTCTTCTACTAATATAATTAAAAAAAATTATATATTTTTAAGTGACAAAAAATCTGGTCTTTCATTTGCCACCTCATGATAAATAAAATCCTACCTTCATAATGTCATTCACATACGAAAGATCCTATTTTTATAATTAAAAATTATAAAACTCACATTTTTATGGCCGAAGATGTCCACGGTGGTCGTCGGTGGTGGCTAGGGTTGCTAAGGGTTCGGAGAGGGTGCTGCGCGGCGCCGGCTAGAAGTGGTGGCTTCTCAGGTGGGGCACGACGGATTTTGGGCACGGAGGGGGGCATTAAATGGAGAGGAGGAGAGAGAAACGAGGATGAAGGAGGAGGGAGAAGAAGAAGGGGGAGGCGGCGCGAGGAGGGAGGCTGGGGATGCGCCTCCTGGCGGCGGCGAGGCTATCGATCGCCTGGGGGAGATCGCGATTCTCCCCCTTTTTTTTTCTTTTTATTAATTACATTTTACTGTCTGGTATACGGGGTGGGGGGGGGGTTAAGAAGAGATAAAGAGTGAGGTTTTTTATATATATTAATTTATATTATTTAATTTCAAGAAGTTGACTTTTTCATTCGACCTCTAACCGAGGCCCACCGCATGTCGTCCATAGCTAATTACCCCCATTCCTAACACAATGGAATATGTATCATGGGCTGATTCGATCGTTTCGATTAGTTTTCATCAAAATCAACATATAACTCTATATATTGAATTTGAACGCACATTTCCATTTACCGGGGTTACATATTAACTCGAAAAATTCCAAAAAAATATTTTCTAGCATTGTACTGATGATACGGTCCTAACAAAACTAGTTTCATCGAATTCTGAGGCTGTTTGAAAAATGGTCATTTTCCAGTCGATTAAAATCAACTGAAACTGGTCAAATGTGTTTTCCTTTGCCACGCTCACATATTGATTCAGAAAATTTCGAAATTTGAAACCTAGCAATAATTTGACACTGCGGATCCAAAAAAAGTGGTTTCATCGAAATCCGAGGTCGTTTGCAAAATTCTCATTTTTAAGGGCCTGAATTCCTTAGCGACTATTCTGAATTTTCAACTGGGCATATCTTTTGATTATCGCTATAAAATTTCAATTTTTCAGATTCGTTGGAAAGAAATTCACAATTAGATTCTAATATTTTTGGTTTCACTAAAATCCGGTTTATTTCGCACCCGGTATGTTCGATTGAAATTTGAAATCGAATTATCGAACTACCGTGCCATTTCAGGCTCGTTATATAATTAACGTAAATTATTTATTTTCTAACGACGATTCAAATAAATATATACGTTCGAATTCATTGAAAATAAATTTTTCGTCGTCATTATTTAAAATAATCATTTAAATATTCAAAATTCTCTAAAATCGCCAAAATAAAATTTTTAAATTAGCCCAGATTTTCCGGGTTATTACAATCTCCCCCACTTAAAACTTTTTGTCCCCGAAAAGGAACGAAGCCGAAAGCTGTTTAACTAATCAACTCAACTTCCTTTATTTTTATTACGGCTTAAGTTCTTCAACCTTTTCGTTTCTAATAACTTTTCAAAAAAATTCAAAAATTTGGCTAACACCCTAAATTTTCGAATTTTTTCGCCATAAC
The DNA here is from genome assembly GCA_030737875.1 of Allium sativum. NCBI lineage: Eukaryota > Viridiplantae > Streptophyta > Magnoliopsida > Asparagales > Amaryllidaceae > Allium > Allium sativum. The sequence goes on from CM060921.1 coordinate 45,738,045, forward strand.
CTCCCCTGCACCGGGGACTTTGAGATATTTCATATAGTCTCCCATGGCCTTCTTCAACTCAAAAGGAAAAGAAAAGGCCAAGCGGCAAGTCAATCAGCTCATAAAATCATCATCGCCCAAACAAAACAGTAAATTATGGTAAACATGTACCTATTTGTCGGGCAAACAATTTTATTTCTCTGCTCTAGCCTCCTTGCTATGATCTGTTCAATGTAAGTACATGTGTATGCATGCATTTGTAATCATTTTTCAATACAGTTCAATATTTGGTTCAATTAGGCATAACGGTTCAAAATATCAAACAATGAAACAACCAATATAACCATCTATTAATTAGTTGATTAGAATTTCAAACACATAACTTTGATATATATACAGAAAATCATGTTTTTGATGTCAAATCATAACAATAAAACTATCTAATTTTGGTTCTCACACCAGCCTAATGGAAATATATAGAAATCACACCTTCGAAACACAAAAATAAACCATTGATGTCGTACGTCATCAGTGGAATCATCCCCGGGCTACTAGAGTGCGATTCTATATCTATCCAGTATATTAAAACTTCGAATATACGTTCATGACGCGTATATACAAAACCTTTATATATTAGATTGTCCAAATCGATACAAATAAAATATTCAAATACGTATACTTGAATTTAACTTTCAAGGAAAAATTGTTTTCATTTTAATTTGAAAAATATACTCTTCACACTCGTTTTAGGATACTACTGATCCTATCTCTAACGAGTCATTCTAATTGGATATTACTAATCCAATATCTGATGAATTCTTTCGTTTGGTTCTAATGTGTCTTGTTCTCGAGCTCTGTAAACCAAAGCTCTGATACCAACTGTTAAGACCCGTAATTTCCCCGGTAAGGAAAGAGCAGATACTTTGAGAACAAGCCACAACAGAACGCAGACAGAAGAACATTTCATTGCTTATTACAACAATTCCATCAGAATACAAGGTTATACAGAGTATGAATAAATATTACACAGAAAATATCAGAGATTTAAATTACATTTAAATACATCGCAGCGAGCTTTCTGGATATTGTTCCAGCTGTAAATCAGGATCCTGTGAATATAAATCTGCAAAACCAAAACTACTAGCTGCCCGTGCGGAAAATAGGGGCACCCAGAGTTTAGGTTAAAACAATAAACTCCAGGTCAGTCATGTGACTGGTGTGAAAACCAAAACAATTATTAATCTTTGTTTTTAAAGTTAGGCAAATCAAGGGACCACGCCGTATAACACGGAACGGGTTTCCTCCCAAGAATACCAGTGCATAAAACAAACAGCGCAATGCTAAATAAAGAACAATGAAGCTATTATAAGACCCAGATCCCATCACACAATGCAACGCAAACCAGAGGATAGGGTTTTCACTTCTAATAGCCAAATATGCTTGATACATGAAATTTCATCTTATATTATTACTATAAGTGAAGAAAACAACTTCAATTATAAATATATCAATCATAGACGGCATGGGTACCATATATCATTTCGCATATACTAGGCTCTACAATCAAAACCACAAAATGTCTTATTTGGAAACTGGATTTCCATCATGGTGGCTCCTGATTCAAAAGATCGATCGCGTAGTGCCATCCCCAACGGCTTACGTCTCAGCTAGACAAAACACCGTAATGCAATCCGCACTTTTGGGAAATCGAGTATCACTGCGGCTTATGTCTCGGCGAGAGAAAACACCGCTTACCCTATCCCTCTAAGCACTAAGCTCAATCTTGGTCGACCGAATCCACGATACCACTAAGGTGCCCATCCACTAAAAAGCATACTGATCAAACCATCAATTTACCACCATACCGGGGTGTGAGGCTCGCGAATCAACGCTATACACAAAGCCGTGCTATATTAAAGCTGCGCTTTGATCATCATCCACCAAACTTTGCTTTTCAACAAAAGTTTGGATCACTGCATCTCAGCATGCCACACTATCAATCCATATCGTACAACTGATTTCTGCCAATATATAACCTTTGAGCTCGTATGTCTCAGAGAAGTGCGTTAAGCAAGAGAATAAATTCTCCGTTGCCAAACAGATGTATATTTAGCAGAGATCAACGAATACAATATAAAGGAATAAAATGTCAGACACACCATCCATTTACAAGTCCGTTCTAGGTCTGAACGAAACCGGAGGCACTTTCCTCCCATATCTGTCGATCTCCAAGTACGTCCGAACGGCTACCACTTTAGCCCCCTTCAAGGTAGCTACTCCCATCGTGAGCATCAGTAGTACCCATCCATTCGATGTGAAGATCGTCGGTCTTGCACCGTCTTCAATCTCTTCGACTTATCGTCAAATCAGTTATTAAGAATGGGTTATACCCGGACTTTCTGAATAACTCGCATATGTTAATCAACAAGTGATATAAAACACAATATGCGCCTCATTCCAATTCATAATATTCTTTTATTCAGATATTCACACTCCTAGGGAAAGGTTCCCATTAATTTTATCAAAGATAAATTCTTTTAAATTTGTTCTTTAATCTTCCTTTGGATATCATTTCAAACCATATTATGGTTTTCCAAACTAGTCGGGATTAGCGAACCACACCGAAGTAATTATTTATTTTATTTCCCAATCCCAACCTATTTATCCCATGGAGCAAAACTGGTGATACTCCATATCTAATACCACGGGGTTATCGGTAAAGTTAGTTAACATTTCACGTTCAAATCTAATTAAAGATTTTAACTATCGCTTTGGAGCAAAACTGGTAATACTCCATTCTCGATCATTTCAAACTGATTAAAGATTTATTTAAAAAACCACTTAGTTTTAAAGCTTTAATTGGGTTAAAGAACCGATGTCATTTAAAACACGGTTCATGATAAACCCAAAACTCCATTTGATATTAAATACAAGGATCTGAATAGAAAATATATCGGCTTATATTCAATATCAAATTCTGATTATTTTTAAAACCACCTCAAACCCAATTTATTTATTTAAAAATATTGGATTTTAATTCTAGTTCAAAACTAGTTCATTTTGATAAAAATATATGTTTATCCTTTCAAATAGGGAATTTTTCTTCCCAGTTCTTTCCAATTCATATATTTTGATTTTACACAAATTATAGATATTTTTAATAATTTTATCAAGGCCCGTACAGTCAATTTCCAATAACGGTCGTCGAACTGCACTTAGAGCGACCTTTTCTAAATTTGATTTGGACGTATCTCCAAATCCAACCATTAGATTTCAAATTTCTAATATTTTTTGAAAGCCCTTTTCGATACGAACCAAACGGTTCTGGTTTCAGGAGAATCCGACAGTCGGATCTCCCGTAACGTCAATTCGAAGTCAATGATCGAAATTCATGAACTGCCGCGGCGCGGCACGTTCTATTCAGGCCATTATATTATATATATAATATATACTTCGCCGATTTCCTTTTAAAAGCGAATTTTATAAATCATTTTAAATTCGTTTTCAAAGCGATTTCAACTTCATTTCAAATTCAAATCAAAATTGAATTTTTCCAATATAAATTCGTTTTAAATTCATTTCAAATTGATTTCAATTCAAATTCGATTCTATTCCATTTCAATTCGTATTCACTCCTATTCAATTCAATTTTAAATTCATTTTCTATTCTATTCAATTCGAATTCATTTTATATTCTATTCAATTCGAATTCATTTTCTATTCTATTCTATATGTATATCTCTTTCTAAATATTCATTTTAAAAACGAATATAATCGATATCAATATCGTTCGCTTCAAAATAGCGCATCTCTAAACAACACGGCTTTATATTTTTCAATAACTTCGTTATTCTATTCAACAAATGAATATTTATTCTATTCAACACATGAATCTATATTTCTTTCACCACATGACTAATCTCAACAATTGAGTACTATCAACACGTGAATCTTTATTTTATAATATTCTTTATTTTTCCCAATTGGAATGAGGCCCAATCAATTAACGTATAATGTTAATTATATGGATTCCATACAACACATGTATATAATAACAACGATAAATAATCAACCATCATCCAAAGTGCACCACACAACTGCATAAGCATTAAATATATGTAATTAACGCTTATACAGGCTGTCGACCAATCGATCGACATACAATTTAATAATTGGGATTAGTGTACGCCGAATTTTATCCCAACACCCGTGTGGGATTTCGAACAATCAACAAACACTGAATATTATTTGTGCAGTTGGGCGATGTGTAAAATGTATCATCCCAATCAATATTCTTCAAATAGGTGTACATAAACAAACCGTCCGGTTTGTAAATGAATATTTATTTATTCACATTCACGTTAAAAATTATATTTTTAACGATAATTAATTTATTTCAACCATCTACATTTTATTATCGATTTCACATCAACATCACAAACGAATTTCACACACATCAAACAAGCATACAAGCCGTCCATGGTCTGTGGACGACGGGTGTCGGGTGCTACTAAGCACCGTTTGCATCCTAGTATATATATTTTTAACTAGAAAAGTTAAAGTGAGAAGTTCTCACCGACTAGCCAAACCAACGTCACGACTCTTCTTTGTAGAAATCTTCGTCGTGCTCGCCTTTTGTCACTTTCATTGTCCGTAGCCGCTACATATATAAAAATCACATTTTTATATTGTTGCCATGTATATAAAAATCACATTTTTATATTGCTACTACATTGATAAAAATTCTATTTTTATACCGCTACTATATAGATAAAAATTCTATTTTTACGATGCTACTATATAGATAAAAATTCTATTTTTACAACGCTACTATATAGATAAAATTCTATTTTTACAACGCTACTATATAGATAAAAATTCTATTTTTACAACGCTACTATATAGATAAAAATTCTATTTTAACCTTGCTAGTAATATAATAAAAATTATATTTTTATTACTCTACATGATTAAAAATCACATTTTTATTCTTCCTATGATTTAAAGATCAAATCTTTTCGCTACAACATATATAAAAATCGTATTTTTACCTTGCTACTTCTATAAAGATAATATTTTTATATCCTCTATTATATAAAAATCACATTTTTAATACTTCTATATTTTAACTACGCTTCTTCCTATATAAAAATTGTATTCTTGAACTTTCTATAATATAAAAATTCTAATTTTATTCTTCTACCAATATAAATAAAAAAATTATATATTTTTAAGCGACAAAAAATCTTGTCTTCCATTTGCCACCTCATGATAAATAAAATCCTACCTTCATAATGTCATTCACATACTAAAGATCCTATTTTTATAATTAAAAATTATAAAACTCACATTTTTATGGCCGGAGAAGTCCACGGTGGTCGTCGGTGGTGTCTAGGGTTGCTGAGGGGTCGGAGGGGGTGCTGCGCGGCGCCGGTCAGAAGTGGTGGCTTCTCAGGTGGGGCGCGGCGGATTTTGGGCTCGGAGGGGGGCTTTAAATGGAGAGGAGGAGAGAGAAACGAGGAAGAAGGAGGAGGGAGAAGAAGAAGGGGGAGACGGCGCGAGGAGGGAGGATGGGGCTGCGCCTCCTGGCGGCGGAGAGGCGATCGATCGCCTGGGGGAGATCGCGATTCTCCCCCCTTTTTTTTCTTTTTCATATTACGTTTTAGTGTCTGGTATTGGGGGGGGGGGGTGTGTTAAGGAGAGATAAAGGGTGAGGTTTTTTTATATATTAATTTATATTATTTAATTTCAAGAAGTTGACTTTTTCATTCGACCTATAAACGAGGCCCACCGCCTGTCATCCACAGCTAATTACCCCCATTCCTAACACAATGGGATATGTATCATGGGCTGGTTCGATCGTTTCGATCAGTTTTCATCAAAATCAACATATAACTCTATATATTGAATTTGAACGCACATTTCCATTTACCGGGGTCACATACTAACTCGAAAAATTCCAAAAAATATTTTCTAGCTTCGTATTGGCGATACGGTCCTAACAAAACTAGTTTCATCGAATTCTGAGACCGTTTGGAAAATGGTCATTTTCCAGTCGATTAAAATCAACTAAAACTAGTCAAAGGCGTTTTCCTTTGCCATGCTCACATATTGATTCCGAAAATTACGAATTTTGAAACCTAGCAATAATTTGACACTGCGGATCAAACAAAAGTGGTTTCATCGAAATCCGAGGTCGTTTGCAAAATTCCCATTTTTAAGGGCCTGAATTCCATAGCGATTATTCCGAATTTTCAACTGGGCATGTCTTTTGATTCCCGCTATGAAATTTCAATTTTTCGGATTCGTTGGAAAGATATTCTCAATTAGATTATAATATTTTTGGTATAACTAAAATCCGGTTTATTTTGCACCCGGTATGTTCAATTGAAATTTGAAATCGAAATATCGAACTACCACGCCATTTCAGGCTCGTTATATAATTAAAATAAATTATTTATTTTCTAACGATGATTCAAATAAATATATACGTTCGAATTCATTTAAAATGAATTTTTTGTCGTCATTATTTAAAATAATCATTTTAAATATTCAAAATTCTCTAAAATTGCCAAAATAAAAATTTTAAATTGGCCTAGATTTTCCGGGTTATTACAATTATATAATATATATTTCATCGATTTCATTTTAAAACGTATTTGTAAATCGTTTAAAATTCATTTTCGAAACAATTTCAACTTCATTTCAAATTCAAATCAAAATTGAATTTTTCCTTATAAATTTGTTTTAAATTCATTTCAAATTGATTTCAATTCAAATCGATTTTTAATTCAATTTCAGTTCGTTTTCAATTTTATTCAATTCAATTTCAATTCGAATTCATTTCTATTTAATTTCAATTCGAATTCAATTCTATTCAATTTCAATTCGAATTCATTTTCAATTCGAATTCATTTCAAATTGATTTCCATTCAATTTCAATTCGATTCGAATTCATTTTATTTTCAATTCGAATTCTAATTCGTTTCAATTCAATTTAATTCGAATTTCATTTCAGAATATTCGATTTTGAAATCACTTTCAATATTCATTATAAAAACGAATATAATCAATATAAATATCATTCGCGACAAAATAGCGCATATCTAATCAACACGGCTTTATATATTTCTATTTCAAATATTCTATTCAAAAATTTCGTTTCAAATATTTCTTCTCAAATATTTTATTCAAATATTTCTATTCAAATATATTATTTCAAAACTGGAATGAGGCCCAATCAATTACCATAGATTTTATTTCTATGGATTTCCATACAATGCATTTATATATCAACAATGACAAATAATCAACCATCATCTAAAGTGCATTCTACACTGTATAAGCATCAAATATAAATATTTAATGCTCATAATAGTCTGTCAATCAATCGATCAACATACAACTAATTATTGGGATTAATGTATGTAATATATCATCCCAATACCCGTGTGGGGTTTTCAAACAATCAAACACAGTTTTTATTTGTGCAGTTGGGCGATGTGTAAAATTTATCGTCCCAATCAATATCAGTCAAATGTGTTTATATAAACAAATCATTCAATTTGTTTATATTAATTTATTTCATTTCATATACATGTTAAAAATTCTATTTTTAACTATAAAAATATTTTTTATTCCACATCACACAATCAGATACACATCAAAATCAAACAAACAAACAAACAAGCCGTCCATGGTCTATGGACGACGGGTGTCGGGTGCTACTAAACACCGTTTGCATCCTAATATATATTTTAACTAGAAAATTAAATTAAAAGTGAGAAGTTATCACCGACTGGCTAATCCAAACACCACGACTCTTCATATGTAGGAAATCTTCGCCGTTCTCGCCTTTTGTCACTTTCGTTGTTCGTAGCCACTACATATATAAAAATCACATTTTTATATTGTTGCTATGTATATAAAAATCACATTTTTACACCGCTACTATATAGATAAAAATTCTATTTTCATATAGCTACTATATCGATAAAAAATTCTATTTTTACATAGCTACTATATCGATAAAAATTCTATTTTTATACTTCTCATTATATAAAAATTATATTTTTATTCTCTATGTCTTCATATATAAAAATCTCATTTTTAGTTCACCATTTCAACTCTATAAAGATTCAAACTTTTCTAATATAAAAATCCGGCCTTTTCTATTAACTATATAAAAATCCGACCTTTTCTATTCGATTAACTATATAAAAATCCGACCATTTCTATTCGATTGACTATATAAAAATCTGACCTTTTCTATTCGATTGACCATATAAAAATCCGACCTTTTCTATTCGATTAACTATATAAAAACCCGACCTTTTCTATTCGATTGACTATATAAAAATTATATTTTTATTCTTCTCCATACTTTACAAAGACTATATTTTTATACCACTACTATACAGATAAAAATTATATTTTTTCTTACATCAAAAATCAAATCTTTTCTACTAATGTTCATATATAAAAAAAACAATTCTTTTAGCAAATAAAAATCCAATATTTAGCGAATAAAAATCTAGTCTTTGGTTAACCTGAATCTATAAACAAAATCAGATTTTTACTAACGCTAATCTATGAGCAAAATCAATTAAAAACTTATGGTGGATAAATGGGGTGGAGATGGTGGTTGCTCGCGCCGCCGGAGCCTGGTAATGGCGGCCTCTTACGTCGGAGAGAGGGTGTAGGGAGGGGCGCCGGGTGTTGACGAGTCTAGGGAGGTCGTGGTTTGGGGATTAGGGTTTTGGTGTTTGGGTGCTTGCGTGGAGAGTGGGCTGGGCGTCGCGTCGTTCAAATTGGGGGGTGCGGTGGTGGTGAGGGGTGGTGGGTGTGTTGATCGATGGTGATGGGTGGCTGAGGGCGACGACGGGTTTTCCCGATTCTTTTTTTCCCTTTTCTCTTCTGAATTCGAAGTCAACGGTAAAGGTAGAGTGGGGAGGGTTAAAGAGGGAAAAAGGAATTTTATTATTTAATTTATATTATATTTAATTAACCCAAAAAGCAACTTCTTATTTCGAACTCAAAATCAAGCCCACCGACTGTCGTCCATAGATATTTACCCCCATTCCGAACACAATGGTATATGTTTCGTAAGCTGATTCGATAGTTTCGATCAGTTTTCGTCTAAATCAAAATATAACTCTATATATTGAATTTGAACGCACATTTCAATTTACCGGGGCCACCTACGGACTCTAAAAATTCCCAAAAAATGTTTTCTAGCTTTGTATTGACGATACGGTTCTAACAAAACTAATTTCGTCAAATTCCAAGACTGTTTGAAAAATGGCCATTTTCAAATCAATTAAAATCAACTTACACTGGTCAAACACGTTTTCCTTTGCCATGCTTACATATTGATTCAGAAAATTACGAAATTTGAAACCTAGCCATAACTTGAAATCACGGATCCAATAAAAGTGGTTTCGTCGAAAACTGAGGTCGTTTGCAAAATGGCTATTTTTAAAGGCCTTTATATATATTAAAATATATATAAATTCCACAACAACTTTTCTGAATTTTCAACTGGATATATCTTTCATCTTCTAAAGTGAAATCTCAGTTTCTTACATCCGTTAGAAAGACATCGTAAAACAGATTTAGATATTTCTGGTTTCGTCCAATTCCGACTTAAAACGAATTATGTATATTCATTTGAAATTCGAAATCGAAATTTCAAACTACCGCGCCATTTCTGGCTCGTTATATAATTAAAATAAATTTATTCATTTTTAACTATGTCGAAAATAAATTTTCCGTCGTTATTATTTAAAATAATTCATTTTCATAATCAAAATTCATTAAAATAGCCAAAATAAAAATTTTAAATTGGCTCAGAATTTCCGGGTTATTACAATCTCCCCCACTTAAAACTTTTCGTCCCCGAAAAGGAACGAAGCCGAAAGTTGTTTAACTAATGAACTCAACTTCCCTTATTTTCTTTACGGCTTAAGTTCTTCAACTTTTCAGTTTCTAAGAACTTTTCAGATTTTTCAAAAATTTGGCTAACACGCTAAATTTTCGAAAAATTTCGCCATAACCTCCACTGCACCGGGGACTTCGGAATATTTCATATAGCCTCCCATGGCCTTCTTCAGTCCAAAAGAAAAAGAAAAAGCCAACCGGCTCATAAAATCATCATCACCCAAGCAAAACAGTAAATTTATGGTAAACATGTACCTATTTGTCGGGCAAACAATTTTATTCCTCTGCTCTAGCCTCCTTGCAATGACCTGTTCAATGTAAGTATAAGTATATGCAAGCAAATGCGATAAATTTTCAATACAATTTACTATTTGGTTCAAATTGTCTATATGGTTCAAATTTATGAATCAAATAATAATCAAACAACACAATCAGTAATCAATTAGTTGATTAGCTTTTCAAATTCATAACTTTGATGCATAGTCAAAAATCAGATTTTTGATGCCAAATCACAACAATAAGCCCTATCTAGTTTTGGTTCTCACACCAGTCAATTGGAATCATATAGATATCACACCTTCGAAACTTGAATACCAATTCTGATGATGTCTAGACTATCATCAGAATCGTCTCCGGGTGACTAGAGTGTGATTCTATATCTATCCAGTATATTAAAACTTCAAATACACGCGGATCAGATGTATATTAAAACCTTTATATACTTGATAATCCAAATCAATATAAATAAATATTCAAATACGAATAGTTGATTTAAATTTTCAAAACAAAATTTGTTTTCAGTTTTATTTTTCAAAACAACACTCTTCACACTCGTTCTAGGATACTACTGATCCTATCTCTAACGAGTCATTCTTATTGGATATAACTGATCCAATCTCTGATGAATTATTTCATTTGGTTCTAACGTGTCTTGTTCTCCGAGCTTTGTAAACCAAAGCATTGATACCAAATGTAGCGACCCGAAATCCCCCTTACTGGAAATCCTGGATTGAGTTGAGAACACGCCACATCAGGACGCACACAGAAGAACATTTCATTGTTAATTACAACAATCCATCAGAATACACGAATATACAGAGTATGAATCAATATTACACAGAAAATACCAGAGATTTAAATTACATTTAAATACATCGCAGTGGAAAAACAATACAATACAAAACTGAAAGGAATACGCGGATACAGAGCTTCCGAGTATAATTCCAACTGTAAATCAGGATCCTGTGAATATAAATCTGCAAAACCAAAACTACTAGCTGCCCATGTCAAAATAAGGGCACCCAGAATTAAGGTTGAAACAATAAACTCCAGGTCAGTCATGGGACTGGCGGCTTCCTCCCAAGAATACCAGTGCATAAAACAATAGCGCAATGCTAAGTAAAGAAAAATGAAGCTGTTATAAGACCCAGGTCCTATCACACAATGCAACGCAAGCCGGAGGATAGGGTTTTACCTTATAACAGCCAAAGAATGCTTGATACGCGAAATTTTATCTTTTAATTCTTAATCAGACTCCAACCGTAAATTAGTAAGAGAACGATTCCATAAGTATTAACCCCGAAGGACAAAACCAAAATCAGACCAATACCTAGGAAACCACCCATCTTAGCTCGTTTCCTATTAGTTTCTGATTTTATATACAATCATAAATATCAATCATAGACGGAATGGGTACCATATATCATGTCGTCAATACTAGGTTCTACAATCAAAACCGCAAAGTCATGTATTTGGAAATTGGATTTCCATCTGTGAACCGAGGCAAAAGATAGTCCTCTGCCGATTCGAGACAATCTAGCCCATGTCTCAGGACACAGACTCAGGTGGGCCCTTGGATCGTTAGGGCTGGTCCACCAATTTGGATTAAAATGCCTGAACATTGCGTTTCTCCGCCCTTTGGGGCGTCAATGAGCCAACGAATGACTCCATCGGCTTCACATAGTCACCGATATATCCGAGGCGCCTCGCAAACCAACAACCACATAAGTCAAACTCGTCAGGGCGTGTAAAACCACTGACGCCACTTCTAGTTAGAAGGAAATGCATGCCCTCCCTGATGTCCTCGCCCGTTTTGGTTCACAACCGAGGTGTGAGGCTCGCGAATTAACGCTACACAAAGCTGTGCCATACAGGTTGTACTTTGATCATCAACCACAAGACTCTGCTTTTCAACAAAAGCCTTGATCATTTGCATCTTAGCATGCCACACAGGAAAACCACTCGATGCAACTGATATCCATCAATCACACAGAACGATATCCAATGTCAGACACACTGTCCATTTACAAGTCCGTTCTGGATCTGAACGAATCAGGAGGCACCTTGTAGCTTGCATATCCATCGATCTCCAAGTACGTCTGGACGACCACTAACTGATTCCCTCCGCTTGGGTGTACGGCCCAATCAAGATCATCAATAATCACCCAAACGACATGAAGACCTCCGGTCTTCGACCACCATCTTCATCTTCGACTTATCGTCGAATCAGTTATTCAAAATGGGGTAAACCCGGTCTTTCTGAATAACTCATGTATATAATAAACAAGTGTTACACAAACACAACATACGCCTCATTCCAATTCATCAGTCACTAACCGTAAATTAGCAAGAGAATAATTCCCCAAGTATTAACCCCGAAGGCCGAAACCAACATCAGATCAATACCCAGGAAACCATTCATCTTAGCCAACCTACTTCACATTATTAGGGAAAGGTTCCCATTAATTTTATCAAAGATAAATTCTTTTAAATTTATTCTTTAATCTTCCTTTGAATATCACTTCAAACTAGTCGGGATTAGCGAACCACACCGAAGTAATTATTTATTTTATTTCCCAATCCCAACCTATTTATCCCATGAAGTAAAACTGGTCATACTTCATATCTAACACCACGGTGTTATCGGTAAATTCAATTACCATTTCACGTTTAAATCTAATTAAAGATTTAACTACCGTCTGGAGTAAAACTAGTGATACTCCATTCTCCATCTTTTCAATCTAATTAAAGATTCATTAAAACTACACTTAGTTTTAATCTTTGACTGAGTTTAAGAATCAGTGTCATTTAAAACACGGTTCACGAAAAACCCCAAAATCACATCACATTTCAATCAGTCCCTAATCGTAAATTAGCAAGTGAGCAATTCCCTAAGTATTAACCCCGAACGCCGAAACCAACATCAGATAAATACCCCAGAAATCATTCAACTTAACTAATCTCCAGTTAGTTTCTGATTTTCTTAACTCCTTTGGGTCTAAGAACAGTATTATTGAAGATACCGTTCACGACAACCAAAAATCACATTGCATTAATTATCGGGTTAAAGTACAAGTGTTATTTAAAACACTGTTCACGATAAACCCAAAAATCAATACCAATTCAATTCCAATTAAATATTATTTAATTAGTACACTTCATTAAATCTAAACAAAAAGATTTAATCTTTTTCTCAACTGGGGTTAAGAACAGTTTTAATGAAGACACCATTCACGACAAACCCAAATCCCATTTGATATTAAATACAAGGCTCTAAATAGAAAATATATCGTCTTATATTCCATATCAAATTCTACAACCAACAAATATCGTATGGGAAATAACGATATAAATATACCTTCAAATTTCCATAAAAACATTTGTATAATCCCGAAATCCAACATCGAACTATTCCGAAGATGATTTCGATTCAAATCCATTCCAATTCAATTATTGGAAATCCTGGTTATTTTCAAAACCATTTCAAATCCAATTTATTTATTCTAAAAATAAACAAATTATTATTCTAGTTCAAAACTAGTTTATTTCGATAAAAATCTATTTTTATCTCTTCAAATATGGATTTTTCAGCCCAATTCTTCATAAATCATTTCTTATGATTTTACATAAATTATTACTATTTTTAATAATTTTATCAAGGCCCGTACAGTCGATTTCCATCAACGGCCATCGAACTGCACTTACAACGACCTTTTCCAAATTTGATTTGGACATAATTCCAAATCCAACTGTTAGATTTCAAATTTCTAATATTTGTTAGAAATCTCTTTTCGATACGAACCCAACGGTTCCGGTTTTAGGAGAATCCGACTGTCGGATCTCCCGTAATATTCATTCGAAGTCAATGGTCGAAATTCACGAACTGCCGCGGTGCGTTCTATTTAGGCCATTATATTATATAAATATATATAATATATATTTCATCGATTTCCTTTTAAAACGTACTTTATAAATCGTTTAAAATTCGTTTTCAAAACGATTTCAACTTCATTTCAATTTCAAATCAAAACTGAATTTTTCCTTATAAATTTGTTTTAAATTCATTTCAAATTGATTTCAATTCAAATCGATTTTTAATTCAATTTTAGTTCGTTTTCAATTCAACTCAATTTCAATTCGAATTCATTTCTATTCTCTTTCGATTCGAATTCAATTCTATTCAATTTCAATTCGAATTCATTTTCAAATCGAATTAATTTCAAATTGATTTCCATTCAATTTCAATTCGATTCGAATTCATTTTATTTTCAATTCAATTCGAATTCTAATTCATTTCAATTCAATTCAAATTCTAATTCGTTTCAATTCAATTTAATTCGAATTTCATTTCAAAATATTCGATTTTGAAATCACTTTTCAATATTCATTATAAAAACGAATATGATCGATAAAAATATCGTTCGTGTCAAAATAGCGCATATCTAACCAACACGGCTTTATGTATTTCTATTTAGAATATTCTATTCAAATATTTCATTTCAAATATTTCTTCTCAAATATTTCTCCTCAAATATTTTATTTCAAAACTGGAATGAGGCCCAATCAATTACCATAGATTTTATTTCTATGGATTTCCATACAACGCATGTATATATCAACAATGACAAATAATCAACCATCATCCAAAGTGCATTCTACACTGTATAATCATCAAATATAAATATTTAACGCTCATAACAGTCTGTCAATAAATCAATCGACATATAACTAATTATTGGGATTAGTGTATGTCATATATCATCCCAATACCCGTGTGGGGTTTTCAAACAATCAAACATAGATTTTATTTGTGCAGTTGGGCGATGCATAAAATTTATCGTCCCAATCAATATCAGTCAAATGTGTGTATATAAATAAATCATTTGATTTGTTTATATTAATTTATTTCATTTCATATACACTTTAAAAATTCTATTTTTAACTATAATAATATTTTTATTCCACATCACACAATCAACTACACGTCAAAATCAATCAAACAAACAAGCCGTCCATGGTCTGTGGACGACGGGTGTCGGGTGCTACTAAACACCATCTGCATACTAGTATATATTTTAACTAGAAAAATAAATTAAAAATGAGAAAATCTCACCGACTAGTTAACCAAACGCCACGACTCTTCATATGTAGGAAATCTTCGCCGTTCTCGCCTTTTGTCACTTTCATTGTCGGTAGCCACTACATAAATAAAAATCACATTTTTATATTGTTGCTATGTATATAAAAATCACATTTTTACACCGCTACTATATAGATAAAAATTCTATTTTCATATAGCTACTATATTGATAAAAAAATTCTATTTTTACATAGCTACTATATTGATAAAAATTCTATTTTTATACTTCTCACTATATAAAAATTATATTTCTATTCTCTATGTCTTCATATATAAAAATCTCATTTTTACTTCACTATTTCAACTATATAAAGATTCAAACTTTTCTAATATAAAAATCCGACCTTTTCTATTAACTATATAAAAATCCGACCTTTTCTATTTGATTAACTGTATAAAAATCCGACCTTTTCTATTCGATTGACTATATAAAAATCCGACCTTTTCTATTCGATTGACTATATAAAAATCTGACCTTTTCTATTTGATTAGCTATATAAAAATCCAACCTTTTCTATTCGATTGACTATATAAAAATTATATTTTTATCCTTCTCCATACTTTACAAAGACTATATTTTTATATCGCTACTATACAGATAAAAATTATAATTTTTCTTACATCAAAAGTCAAATCTTTTCTACTAATGTTCATATAAGAAAAAAAACAATTCTTTTAGCGAATAAAAATCCAATCTTTTGCAAATAAAAATCTAGTCTTTTGTTAACCTGAATCTATAAACAAAATCAGTTTTTTACTAACACTAATCTATAAACAAAATCAATTAAAAACTTACGGTGGATAAATGGGATGGAGATGGTGGTTGCTCGCGCCGCCGGAGCCTGGAAATGGCGGCCTCTGACGTCGGAGAGATGGTGTAGGGAGGGGCGCCGGGTGCTGACGAGTCTAGGGAGGTCACGGTTTGGGGATTAGGGTTTTGGGGTTGGGGTGCTCGCGTGGAGAGTGGGTTGGGCATCGCGTCGTTAAGATTGGCAGGGTGCAGTGGTGGTGAGGGGCGGTCGGGCGCGTTGATCGATGGTGATTGGAGGCTGAGGGCGACGACGGATTTTCGCGATTTTTTTTCTTTTCTCTTCTGAATTCGAAGTCAACGGTAAGGGTATAGGGGGGTTTAAGAGGGAAAAAGGATTTTTATTATTTAATTTATATTATATTTAATTAACCCAAAAAGCAACTTCTTATTTCTAACTCGAAATCAAGCCCATTGACTGATGTCCATAGCTAATTACCCCCATTCCGAACACAATGGGATATGTTTCGTAAGTTGATTCGATTGTTTTGACCAGTTTTCGTCAAAATCAAAATATAACTCTATATGTTGAATTTGAACGCACATTTCAATTTACCGGGGCCACCTACGGGCTCTAAAAATTCCAGAGAAATATTTTCTCTCTTCGTATTCGTATTGATGATACAATCCTAACAAAACTAATTTCGGCAAATTCTGAGACCGTTTGAAAAACGGTCATTTTCCAGTCGATTAAAATCAACTGAAACTAGTCAAATGCGTTTTCCTTTGCCATGCTCACATATTGATTCAGAAAATTGCAAAATTTGAAACCTAGCAATAACTTGACATCACGGATCCAACAAAAGTGCTTTCGTCAAAAACCAAGGTCGTTTGAAAAATGGCTATTTTTAAAGGCCTTTATATATATTAAAAAATATATAAATTCCACAGCGACTTTTCTGAATTTTCAACTGGACATATCTTTCAACTTCTAAGGTGAAATCTCAGTTTCTTACATCCGTTCGAAAGATATCGTCAAACAGATTTAGATATTTCTGGTTTCGTCCAATTCCGACTTAAAACGAATTCTGTATATTCATTTGAAATTCGAAATCGAAATTTCAAACTACCGCGCCATTTCAGGCTCGTTATATAATTAAAATAAATTTATTCATTTTTAACTACGTCGAAAATAAATTTTCCGGCATTATTATTTAAAATAATTCATTTTACATAATCAAAATTCATTAAAATAGCCAAAATAAAAATTTTAAATTGGCTCAGAATTTCCGGGTTATTACAATAGTATTCATGTGCCATTGGATGGTATGAGTGTTAGTTTGAAGTTCTAATGTAAAATAATAATTGAGGTACAAATCCTTTCATTATCTTAATTATTTTAGTCAACAATGAATTAAGGTGTTCGTCATGTATTCGTTAGCAGTGATCTCACCTTGTAGCAGTGATTATAAAATTGATCAAAATTTGGTGTACATGGAAAATTCATTAATACATGCACCTTATAACACACACATAAAAGCAAACATATACAATGTAGTTATAAGTTTTGCTAAGATAGAAACTGTGAACATGAGCATTATTTATCAATGTCAACATGCTACTATAATAAATATTTGAAGGGTTGGATTTTAACTTACTATGATAACAATCTCGCACTACATATGTATCTGAAAATTTGGGGATATCCATTAGTTCATTTGTGTTTTCAAATTTAGTGCAATAAATTTTGGTCATATTTTTCTTAGCTTGACACTACTACTTGGATTGAGCCATGCTGTGTAAAGTTGTAATATAGTCTGGGTACACAAACTTGCCTTATCTTGTTCCCTGTAGCATGAAGAGTCATATCTATGTAGTTTTTTGATATATTATGTCTTTGCACACATTAATGGCTACTGCATTGTTCTCGTTTGATGATAGTAGCTGATTTTCTTGTTTATCAATTTAGGAAGAAGCTTTCCTATTGTTTGTATATTCATAATTTGTTTCCAATAAGAGGTCAATTTGTTGGTTCACTCTAATCCCTATTGTCTTTCAATTTGCATTTGGTTATTGATAGTGATAAAAGATGGCTTGTCTTCTATGCATTCATGAGATTGGACCAAACGGCTGTCCCTTGAATTTTGACCGTAGCTTGATTGGGAGGAGCTTAGTTTAGAGCATTGGTTTTTTAACAGTTGAGAGTACAATTGTATATGTATTGCACTGATTGTAAATGATATGTATTATATTGTATTATTTTGTGTTAAATTGTAATAAATTTGTGTATTGTATTCATAACTGCATTCTTATATTTTTTGTTGGGTTATGTTATTTATTTTATTATTGATAGTTGAATGATAGTATTTGGTAAAGCTATAAGCAAGAAAAGTGAAAGAATGTTTATTGGCAGAATAGAAAGGGAATAGCGATGGGTTACATACAGAAAACGTTTGATTTAAAAAGTATTTTGTCGCTAATCCCTTGCTAATTAGCAAGGCTTTTCCGATGTTTTTGTATAAATAATGAATTATTATAAATTACTTACCTGTCGGTAAATAGTCGGTATATAAATTAAAATTAAATTAATAAATAATTTTTATTATTATATAATTATTAAAATGACGGAAAACTGTCGGAAAACTCATGCTAAATTCCGTCGCTAAATCTGACACAGATATCGTCATGGTTTTTACCGACCATACCATTATGCAGGAAATCTGTTGCTAATGCCTGTTTAGCGATGGATTAGAAGCGGATTTTGCCGCTGCTATATGCAGTTTTTCTTGTAGTGTAAGGAGAAGACTCGGACGGAGCATAGAAGTGGAGGGAAGGGCTTCAAGGTCGGTAGGTCGAACCTGATCTAGATCAATATGACCGGTCCGAATCCGAATCGGCATATGAACCAGACTCGGTTCGACAACAGAAATGAGGTCAGATCGGCTGTGACAATCTAAGCACTGGGTGACATAGTGACTAGGTTGAATGTTCTCTAGGGGATGGAGTTATTTATTGCGGATTGTTTCTTGGTGATGACGATCTTACTCTTCGGCGGATGAACTCCAATACGACTAGTTTGAATCTGAAATGCAAAGGAAGTCGAAGGGGATAGTTACCAAGTTGGTTCTAAGTGGGGGACCTTAAAAGTGAATTCCAAGATGGACTTCACTGCAGATATGTATGCAAAAGGTGTTATCTACACCTATGACATTGGTATACTTTAGAGGGAGGGACACAAGATTGAATCAGCGCCGATTACAGTATAGACTAATTAGCCTAGACTTAAGCATCAGTTGCAGTTTGGACTGGGTAGGGCTATCTTCTATATTTCGTTGTAGTTTGACATAACCATGCTAGGGTAGAGTACGTTGCAGTAGGCACTAACGGTCCCCCAAGAGATTTAGTAACAAAGCATTGAGTGTCATATACTCAATGCGTTGAGTGGACGTGATGATGGATGCTATGTTTGGATGTTTGCTATCAATTTATCATGCACACTTTCATTTACACTCAATGATGAGATGATCTTAGAGTAGAGGACATTATCATATGTGCTAACTATATGGATGCATGGACAGGTCAGGCATGATTCTTCATACATATAGTGTTACTTTAGTCATAACTAAGATTAATATAGCTCACAGAATACTTTGTCTGATTTGGAGTTTTATGCATTGTTTTGTATTACTCTAGGTGCTCTTAAACGAGAGATGTAGAGGCAGATAAGGTATGCTCGAGAAGAAAACCGGAGATGAGCAGGAGGCTTTTCGCGTGTTCCTATATAAGCTATTATACCCTGTTTTACTTCCATTGTTCACTACTTTGGGCATGGTAGTGCTTTACTTTGAGATAGTATTTTGGAGATGAATTTATGTATGAGTTATTTGATACGATGTTGTGACGCAGACATGTTACTCTGATATTTATGATTCATTTTAGCTTATATTGTCTCACCTGTTTTATATCAGTTTATTTTACTATTATACCTTATTCCATGCGCTGTGAGATATACGACATGATATTTGGATTAATTTGCTTATTTCAACCTTGATGATCACCTTGCATTGGCCGAACAACGTTATATTGCACTAAGTGGGTGTTGGTAGGTTAGGGAGGTCATCACATTTGGCACCAAAGCTTGGTTGCGTTGTTAACCTAAGTGGGAGTACCTGGGGAAGAGTATACTTATAAGAGAGTGCGTACTCGTGGTATTTTGGTTTTCAAAACTATACTTATATTATTAGTATATACTTAAGGATTAAATCGCACTACACGCATGCACTGCTAAGAAGGATTCCTTGGGAAGTTAATTAATCGTCTCCTTTACAAATTGAATGATTAATCATCGTACAAGGAACATTATTAGCAATTCTACTTCAAGAGTTGAGAAAGGAATAAGCTCCGAAGCCAATAATGCTAATATTCCCAATATGCAGACCATGTTTGCTTCTTTTATCAGGGACATGTTCAGGAATACTTAAGTAGTTGTTCCTAATGATACTTAAGGTGGTGGTACACTAGTGCATGCGACCAGGGCCGACTTTCCTAAGCTTAATAAATATTTTACCAGTATAGGTGGTAAACTAGAATGAAATAGACTACGAAAGTTTAGGGTTGGCTTAGTACCTGTGAATGCATCTTCAAGAATCTTGGACTCGATATAAAAAGGACGTTGGCCTCGCATTAGTTCAAAGAAGAGATATGAATAGGTGGAATGCCATCGGAGCTGCTACTCCCGAAGATCAATTTACTTAGGATCAATTCAAAACTCGTTTCTGTGAGGAGTTCATTTCAACTGCCCCAGATGTCAGAATTTTTTTGAAGATTTTTTGAACTTAAGCAAGAAGATAAAACTATCTCTGAATATATTGTTGAATTCAACTCTCTATCGAAATACGGGACCACTTTCATCAACACTCTTGAAAAGAAGAACGAGAAGTTCATCACTGGTCTAGACGATTACTTAAGAGAAAGGCTTATTAACCATATTGATGAGACTTTTGAGTCCATCATTGTAAAAGCTCTGAGATGAGAAAGCCATCAACCCAAGTCAAAAACAAAAGTTGTCATTGTCTTTAAAGAGGAGTCAAATCCGCAGGTGAGCGGTGAAGGCAAGAAAAAGTGGCCTAGTAACAGGAAACCAATCCAGGCCAAGCTCGAACAGAATAAGAGAGTCAAGGGTGAATTCGAGTGGTACATTATGGGAAGAAGGGCCATTACATCAATGTTATAAGGCTAGGCCCGGGTAAAGGAAGTTCTTCAGCTGTCTTATGGAGGGCCACCTCCAGGGAGACTACCCTAAACCCCCAAAAAAGAAGCAGTTGGTGAAATCATATGCTATTAACACTGTACCTTCTTCGTCGATTTCCCAAGCAATGACAAAGAAAGGAATGGCTTGTTATCCAGGGTATACTTTATGCTTATGATATTCCTATTAGAGTTTTGTTTAATACTAGGGCTTTCCATTCATTCTGTTTAGTGACTTGGTAGATAAGTTGGGATTAGAACTCGAAATTGTTGATCGAACTTTGGTTGTGACAAACCTAATTGGTGGTTGTACTAGTATTCGCATGATTTGTCGTAGGTTGATCTTATCGAGTCGTGGATGCACTTTTGATAGTAATTGCTTTATGTTGGGTTTTATTGTATTTGGTATTATTCTCGGAGTCGATTGGCTCTAGAGCATGGGGAAGTAGTGGACTGTAAGAGGTCTTTAGTAGTCATCGGGGCAGATGATAGGCGAAGGAGGTGTTGGGATGTCTACCTAGTGATGGAGATTTTCTTATATTCGCTTGATATTCTACACGGTGACTTATCGAGTTTACCTATTGTTGGGTGTACAAGGACATTTTAAGAAATTGAGTAGACTTTTGCTACATAAAAAATTGAGTTCAGTATCGATTCGGTGAAAGATGCTAGATGTAACACCCCACACCCGCTAAGGTCACTCACTAAGGGAATGCCTTAACTTCGGTGGAATATTTTAAGTGAATATAGAACAGAAAAATTACAACAAGACAGATATAAGTAATACTTGAAATTTAAAACATCATTTCATTGCAGCAGAAGGTAAACATGTTTGGTTACATATCAAAAACCAACAAGAGTCAAGTACAAAATATCCATCTCGATAAAAACATAAGCACATAATCCCACTACATACTAATAGCCATAATAGAAAAGATAAGCTGGGCTTTACATCAACGGTCCAAGCTCCAAAAGATAGATAAAGCAATCTGATCAAAGCCCACTAGTACTAGGCCCACTCTGAGAACCTGAGGGTTGGGAAAAAGATAAAAACAATGGGGTTAGACATAAGTCTGAGCGAGTCCTATAACATTAACAATACAATCATTAAAGTAATTAGGGTATGATATAGACTTGGTACGGTAACGACTGGGGATAAATGACTACACCAAGCAGCCAACTAGACATAGGAAGAACGAAGATAACGGTAAAGACGCATCTACCCACCCAAGGATAATTACTACACTGCACCACACCAGTCATTCCTAACTTAAAGGTTAATCCCACCCAAGGACTTAGGAAATTTAACTAGTAGGTTCGTGTACCCCTAGCTGACCACATAGGTGCCATCTTCCCCTATCTCCACTAGGTGCACCCACTACTCCCCAAGCGATCGGCTCCCTAACGTAGATACCCGTGCTGGCCCCACAGTGGGGTGTATCACTCCCCAAAGTGGCAACCCGATACTATCAACGGTGCACGACTTATACCTACACGATGCAACAACGTCTTACCTACCGGCCCGGGTCCACACACGCATATGAAACCCGTTGGACTTGCGTTGCCACCGCTAACCCGTTTTGGCCTCTTATAGTCAAACCCAGTACGCGTGTCCCGTCCTCGACATGGGTCGAGCCCACAAAGATACATATGGGTTACTGGTTGAAATAGGCCCCCACAAGCTACCCACCTAAGCTTGTCCCCTCTAGTGTGTCCCACTTAACCCTTTAATCATGTTTAATTACATGTTTCCACTTGGTTAAGTATTCTAATCGTATTTTCTATTGCCACCCAAGGCAACCCACTAGATTTCCACATGCCACCCAAGGCACTTACTTGATTTCCACATGCCACCCAAGGCACCCACTTAACCCCTCATGCCCCACTACATGCTTATCTGGTTAAGTGTTTCTTAATTGATTGAGAACGTAACCTTTGTAAAGACCTCTCACATTAGACTGTCTTTTATGGCAGCTGGATTTGCCGGTCGGGTCCGGGCAGCCTTACGCCATAACAGAGTCTAACCTCGTGTCTTTACACTTTTCACGTATTTAGTTTATGCCTAAGACCTCTCACATTGGGCCAATCATTTGTAGCCGCTGGATTTGCCGGTCGGGTCCGGGTAGTCTTATGCTACAAAAGGGTCCAACCTCGTGTCTTAGTCGATTAATTACACCTAATTAATCACCCCCATATTTTGAATTAATTTTCCCTAATTAATTCCAATTTAATGATGTACATAATTGACTCAATTATGTCCATCCACTTATGGTATGCAACATCATACCAATTTCACCACAATTTTGTTAACATGAATATTAACCCCATCGTTCCCCACGTAATACGCTAACATGACATACTTAAAAGGGAAGATTCATCACAAATACAATGCGTTCAACTTAGCATAACATTAGCATCAACATGGGTTTTAAAGGTGTCAACTTGCATATGTGACCATAGCATCAAACCCAACTAGCATAAATAATCAACCCAAACTTGCATGAATCACATATGTCATAAAGAGGGTAACTTGCATAGATGTTCATTTTATAGACCTATCATAAAGGGATAAACTTGCATACATGTCATAGGTCTAAAAAAGGGATGAACTTGCATATGTTACTCATATCATAAAAAGGGGTAAACATGCATATGTATGCATATCATACAAAGGGGTAAACTTGCATATGTATGCATATCATACAAAGGTGTAAACTTGCACATGTTACTTGCATATAATCAAACACCAAACTTGCATAACATGTCATATATGAACTTGCATATAATCAAACACCAAACTTGCATAACATGTCATATATGAACTTGCATATAATCAAACACCAAACTTGGATAACATGTCATATATGAACTTGCATATAATCAAACACCAAACTTGCATAACATGGTGTCATAATGGATCAATGTTTATCATAGTGATTTGCATAACTAGCATCATGAACATATAGCATAAAACTTGCATAACTAGCATCATGGACATATAGCATAAAACTTGCATAACTAACATCATGAGCACATAGCATATGATAACATAACTTGCATTGATCCACATTCATAACCATAACCTCATTATATCCTATCATAATTAGTTTAGCAATTGCTTGCTAAAGGCATAGAAACTCACAACTTGTTGATTAGCACTCCTATGAAGAAGATTAAGTTGCTAGAGTTGATTAGAAGTTGATTTGAGAAGCTATCTTCTTCTAAAATTTGATGGAGGCTCCTTCTACTTGCATTTCGACGGCATGACGACGTTGTATCTATTTTTAGTATGGATTAGGGTAGTCTTAAGGTGTATTTATAGATTTAGGATGTAATTTAGGCCCTTAGATTAACCCTAGATTAGGTTAGAGCCGTCAGATTTCGTCACAAGCCCCAAAACACAGCCCAAACCCCTTCAGACTGCACCCAGGCCAACCTGGTCGAGTACCCAGGTCGACACCCGTGTCGACTGGGCAGTCGACATGGGTTGGGGTGGTGTCGACTAGGCAGTCAACACCCCTGTCGACTTGGCCTGTGCGGGAAAATTCCCGCCTTCCCCCTGTGTGTTGAATTTTGAATTTGGCTTTAGTTTTAAACTGTTTTTAAACTTGAATTTTCTAAAAACTTCGTTAGGCCATAACTTGGTCATACGGACCCCGATTTACAAAAACTCGGACTCTATTTCACGTATTTTTCCGAGACGAATGCAATGGCATAGCCCGTTTCCCCTGATTTAGATCTTAAAATTTAATTCTGCCCTAATTTATATTATAACAAGTTATTCAACATACGGGGTGTTACATTCTCCCCTACTTAAAGGATTTCGTCCCCGAAATCTCTAAGTCAAGAAGAACGTATCCTACCAACCAAACAACCATCTACTAAACCATCAAACACTGGCATCCATTGTCCTTAAAATTTCTAATGACGTATGAACATATGCAAAAAGTGTGCGTATATGTTCCCTGCCTAATGCAAAATCAGGCGGTCTACTGATTCAGTTGACCTCCTTAATGCAAACCATGATAGTGCCATGCATCCAATATGTATGCGAAAGAATCCTATCGACACATACTATCTCTACATGTGTGCACAACCATACACCAAAATGAATCATCCATATGATAACACAACCATTATACATCCATTAATATAGCTACCTACACACAGTTATATGCAATATGCAACATGAAGTGACTGAGCCGATCTAGTGTCTAAAGTGTGTGTATATGCATCCACGAGCAACCACTAGCAAATACTTGCATCCACATGCATCCATCAATCATAACATGTCTCAAACACATGTTTCAACCATAGGTTTACCCTATCTAAAGGTCAAAGGTACTAACGAGAGGACATACTAAAGATAAGATAAGTACTAGACAAACGATAAAGGAGAAGTTAAAAGACATACCCTCAAAAAGAAATGGGTGTAGTGAATGCATCTTCGCTTCTGTCTCCCAAGTAGCGTTGCTCTCATCATCTCCCCATTGCACTTTGGCTAGTTGAACCTCTCTATTTCTCAACTTCCTAATCTCTGACCCAAGGATGCGAGTAGGAGCTCGTCGAATCGTCGCATCACGCTCTACCTCCACTTCTCTAAGCAAGCTCGGCTCTACCACCTCTGCGGTCTCATGTAGGCACTTCCTCAAATGTGACACATGGAATACGTCATGTACACCACTAAGTCTCTCGGGCAACTCTACTCTATATGCCATCTGTCCAATCTTTTCCTTAATAGGAAACGGCCCTACAAACCTTGGTGCTAACTTCCCAACGGACCCAAAGCGAACAACATTCCGTAATGGAGATACTTTAACAAAGACCATGTCCCCAACATCAAACTCAAGATCCGTCCTTCTCTTATCCACGTAAGATTTCTTCCTATCTTGCGCTGCTTTCATCCTTCTTCGAATCAAATCAATCTTTTCCGAAGTCTCTCTAACCATATCGGGCCCAAGCAAGATCTTATCCGTAGATTCCCACCAACATGTAGGTGATCGACAAGGCCTTCCATAAAGAGCTTCGAATGGAGCCATACCAATACTAGACTGAAAGCTGTTATTATACGCGAACTCCACCAATGGAAGATGCTCTTCCCATGTACCTCCAAAATCCAAGATACATAGCCTTAAAAGGTCTTCTAGAATACGGTTCACCCTCTCGGTTTGGCCATCCGTCCGAGGATGATATGCGGTGCTCAAACACAACTGAGTCCCTACCGCCTCTTGCAAACTCTTCCAAAACTCGCTAGTGAAGATGGGATCTCGATCACTCACTATGCTAGAAGGTACACCATGCAATCGAACTATCTCTCGAAGGTAAACTGAAGCTAGCCATGGAGCAGTCCTCTTACTCTTCACGGGTATGAAATGGGCGCTCTTAGTAAGTCTGTCTACCACAACCCAAATTCCCGTATTACCCTTCCTCGATCTCGGTAACCCATCAATAAAATCCATCGAGACGCTATCCCACTTCCATTGCAGAACTTCCAATGGGTGCAGCAACCCACCAGGTTTCTTTTGCTCCGCTTTCACTTGTTGGCACACCAAACATTTAGCGACATACTCGGCCACATCTTTCTTCATACCAACCCAAAAGAAAACTCGCTTCATGTCTTGGTACATCTTGTCCCCACCGGGATGAATGGTCATCTTCGAACGATGTGCATCATCAAGTATAGCCTTCCTCAAACCCTCATCTTGCGGTACACAAAGTCTACCGTCTCTACGCAACCACCCCTCACCATCTAGGGTGTACCTACTCAAATGGCTGGACGACTCCCCCCTTATGAGCCTCTCTACCAACTCAACAAACTATGGGTCGTCCCGCTGTGCCTCGCCAATCCATCCCAAAAGAGTAGGTCTGACCTCTAAGGATGCTAGCAAACCGGGTACAAAGTCAACGGAAGGTCTGAAATCAAACGTCGAGATAAATTCCAAGCTTCGTCATTCCACGAACAATGGACTCAAAGACAACCTTTTTCTGCTTAAGGCGTCTGCCACCACATTACCCTTGCCAGGGGTATATGCTATCTCAAAATCATAGGATGCTAAGAACTCCATCCACATTTGTTGCCTTAAGTTCAAATCCTTTTGAGAAAACAAGTACTTCAATGATTTATGGTAAGTGAACAATTCGAACCTCTCGCCAAGAAGATAATGGCGCCAAGTCTTAAGCGCAAAAACAATAGCGGCCAACTCTAGATCATGTGTAGGGTAATTTTTCTCATGCACTCTCAACTGCCTTCCCCCATAGGCTATTACCCTTCCCTCTTGCATTAAGACTGCGCCTAGTCCTGTCCCACAAGCATCGGTATAAACAACAAATGGCTTACTCCCATCTAGCAACACTAAGACTGGAGCTGTGGTTAAAGCTCTCTTTAACCGTTGGAACGCATCATCACAATCTACGTCCCATGTGAATACTAGATTCTTCTTTGTCAAGTGAGTTAATGGGGCTGATATCTTCGCGAAGTCCTTGATAAACTTCCTATAGTAGCCAGCCAACCCCAAGAAACTCCTCACCTCGGTAGCATTCTTCGGAACCTTCCAATCTTGGATGGATACTACCTTAGCGGGATCCCCAGCTATCCCTTCCTTAGAGACCACGTGCCCTAAGAACCACACTTCCTTCCTCCAAAAGTGACATTTAGAGAACGTAGCCTTAAGGCTATGCGCTCGAAGAGTCTCCAACACTTCCCTAAGATGTAGGGCATGCTCTTCTTCACTCTTAGAAAAGACTAAGATGTCATCCACAAAGACCACCACGAACTTATTAAGGTACTCCCTGAACACCCTACTCATCAAATCAACAAAGTATGCTGGGGCGTTCGTCAAACCAAAGGGCATCACCAGCCACTCATAAAACCATCCAGAGTCCTAAAGGCAGTCTTGTCTATGCTATCCTCAGCCACTCTCAACTGATGAAACCGCGTGGTTAAGTCCAACTGCGAAAACACTGAGGTGCCAACCAACTGATCAAAGAGATCATCAATCCTCGGCAATGGGTGTCTATTCTTCTTTGTAAGCTTGTTGAGTTCTTTATAGTCTACACAAAGTCTGAGGGACCCCTCCGCCTTCGTGGAAAAAACTACTGGAGCACCCCACTCCGATATACTTCGTCTTATGAACCCCTTCTCAAGAAACTCCCCTACTTGCTTATGGAGTTCCCTCCTCTCACGAGGAGCCATGTGGCGCACTGGCAAAGATACTGGCTTAGCATTGTCCACCAGATACATTCGGAAGTCGATCTCCCACTTCGGAGGTAAACCCTTCACCTCCTCAAACACATCCGAGTATTCCCGGACCACTCTAACAGATCGCAAACTCTCGACCGAAGCGTCAAGCGATTCAAGATAACTTAGCATAACAGAATTCATGGGATTACAAGAGATCTCGAGAGTGTTACCCAAGCGGGTCATGAGCCTAACAACTCTCCTTTCACAATCAAGAACGGCACCATTACTCTATAACCAGTCCATGCCTAAAATCAACCCATAGCCCGTGAAGCCCAAAACAAAAGCATCACATCTAAACTCAACGCTAAGTATGGAAATCTTCAAACCCAAACATATCATGGACAAATAAGTGGAGCCCCCAATTGGGTTTGAAACAACCAAGGGATCATCTACTAGACTGGTGTCTAAGTGCAGTGACTCAACTAATGATGATGAGATAAACGAATGTGATGCGCCAGAGTCGAATAAAGTACGGACAGGATGATCAAACAGAAAAACCAGACTTTCAACGGAAATAGTTCTACCTCTTTCCTGAATCGGTGGAACCGCGAGAGCCTGAACTTGCCCCCTTGCCTGACCTGGTGCCATAAGAGCTTGCACCTGTCCCCCTGAGGTAGATCCCGTCCTCTGCCCCTTCTTAGGGCAGTCCTTCACTAGATGCCCTGCTTCGCCACAATGGAAGCAGCCAGTCTTCTTCTTCTTCCGACAATCTTTGCTTAGGTGGCCTGGTGTCCCACAATTGACGCACTTCTTATTTCCCTTGCCACCGTTACCTTTCCCACCCTTGTTTTGCTGTTGGTGTTGAGGTCTCTTCTGATCTCCTTTCTTTTCGGGTGCCTTATTAGCATTGGGACCCTTCTCTTCCTCATGCATAAGTGCCATGTCTACTAGCTTCTCAAAGGTGGCCCCCATAGGGATGTGATTCATAGCCAATCCATGCATCGGTTCATTCAAGCCTTTAACGAACCTCAAAGCCTTCTTCTCCGGTGTATTCACCATGTCTATGCCAAACCTTGCTAGCTGATTAAACTTGTTGACATATTCCTTCATTGATAAGTTTCCTTTCCTTTGAGTCAAGAACCTTTCCATATACAGATTTTCTTCCGCCCTTGAAAGAAACTTTGCCACAAACCTTTGTCTGAAATCCGCCCAATAGTCAACAGGGCGCTCTCCATTAGTGACCCCCACTAGAACGAGGCCTCTCCCTTCATTAACCAAGCAACTAACTTGACTTTCTTTCCTTCTTCCATCTCAAAGATATCTATCAACTCTTCCGTTTACTTAAGCCAATCCCTAGCTACCACAAAAGTTTCTGATCCTTGAAAAGGTTTCACTCCCATAGCCTTAAATTCCTTGCAAGTCTTAGCAAAAGTATCCGCACGAGGAGGAGGAGGGGAGGAAGATCGGGTGCAACTGGTGGTGGAAGAACATTTGCTGGACCCGCAGCGGCGGCCCTAGCCTCCATCAATCTCCTATACCATACTGGTATCGCTACACCCTCTGGAAAGTTAAGATCTTCAGCCATGCTGAAACGAAAAAGGAAAGATTCAAAACAGAGAATTCGAAAGATAAAGATATGGCTATTGGGGATTATGCTTTTCTTTCAAAAACTTTTCTCTTAAAAGACATGTTTTTGAAAATACTTCTTCCAAAAATGTTTTTAGAAAAATAGTTTTTCTAAAAAATTTATCTGTTCTGGTAACCTTTAGCTCTGATACCACGTGTAAGACCCCACACCCGCTAAGGTCACTCACTAAGGGAATGCCTTAACTTTGGTGGAATATTTTAAGTGAATATAGAACAGAAAAATTACAGCAAGACAAATATAAGTAATATTTGAAATTTAAAACATCATTTCATTGCAGCAGAAGGTAAACATGTTTGGTTACATATCAAAAACCAACAAGAGTCAAGTACAAAATATCCATCTCGATAAAAACATAAGTACATAATCCCACTACATACTAATAGCCATAATAGAAAAGATAAGCTGGGCTTTACATCAACGGTCTAAGCTCCAAAAGATAGATAAAGCAATCTGATCAAAACCCACTAGTACTAGGCCCACTCTGAGAAACTGAGGGTCGGGAAAAAGATAAAAACAACGGGGTCAGACATAAGTCTGAGCGAGTCCTATAACTTTAACAATACAATTATTAAAGTAATTAGGGTATGATATAAACTTGGTACAGTAACGACTGGGGATAAATGACTACACCAAGCAGCCAACTAGACATAGGAAGAACGAAGATAACGGTAAAGACGCATCTACCCACCCAAGGATAATTACTACACTGCACCACACCAGTCATTCCTAACTTAAAGGTTGATCCCACCCAAGGACTTATAAAATTTAACTAGTAGTTTCGTGTACCCCTAGCTGACCACATAGGTGCCGTCTGCCCCTATCTCCACTAGGTGTACCCACTATTCCCCAAGCGATCGGCTCCCTAACGTAGATACCCGTGCTGACCCCACAGTGGGGTGTATCACTCCCCAAAGTGGCAACCCGATACTATCAACGGTGCACGACTTATACCTACATGATGCAACAACGTCTTACCTACCAGCCCGGGTCCACACACGCATATGAAACCCGTTGGACTTGCGTTGCCACCGCTAACCCGTTTTGGCCTCTTATAGTCAAACCCAGTACGCGTATCCCGTCCTCGACATGGGTCGAGCCCACAAAGATACATATGGGTTACTGGTTGAAATGGGCCCCCACAAGCTACCCACCTAAGCTTGTCCCCTCTAGTGTATCCCACTTAACCCTTTAATCATGTTTAATTACATGTTTCCACTTGGTTAAGTATTCTAATCGTATTTTCTATTGCCACCCAAGGCAACCCACTAGATTTCCACATGCCACCCAAGGCACTTACTTGATTTCCACATGCCACCCAAGGCACCCACTTAACCCCTCATGCCCCACTACATGCTTATCTGGTTAAGTGTTTCTTAATTGATTGAGAATGTAACCTTTGTAAAGGCCTCTCACATTAGACTGTCTTTTATGGCAGCTGGATTTGCCGGTCGGGTCCGGGCAGCCTTACGCCATAACAGAGTCTAACCTCGTGTCTTTACACTTGTCACGTATTTAGTTTATGCCTAAGACCTCTCACATTAGGCCAATCATTTGTAGCCGCTGGATTTGCCGGTCGGGTCCGGGCAGTCTTATGCTACAAAAGGGTCCAACATCGTGTCTTAATCGATTAATTACACCTAATTAATCGCCCCCATATTTTGAATTAATTTTCCCTAATTAATTCCAATTTAATGATGTACATAATTGACTCAATTATGTCCATCCACTTTTGGTATGCAACATCATATTAATTTCACCACAATTTTGTTAACATGAATATTAACCCCATCGTTCCCCACGTAATACGCTAACATGACATACTTAAAAGGGAAGATTCATCACAAATACAATGGGTTCAACTTAGCATAACATTAGCATCAACATGGGTTTTAAAGGTCTCAACTTGCATATGTGACCATAGCATCAAAACCAACTAGCATAAATAATCAACCCAAACTTGCATGAATCACATATGTCATAAAGAGGGTAACTTGCATAGATGTTCATGTTATAGACCTATCATAAAGGGATAAACTTGCATACATGTCATAGGTATAAAAAAGGGATGAACTTGCATATGTTACTCATATCATAAAAAGGAGTAAACATGCATATGTATGCATATCATACAAAGGGGTAAACTTGCATATGTATGCATATCATACAAAGGTGTAAACTTGCACATGTTACTTGCATATAAAACAAACACCAAACTTGCATAACATGTCATATATGAACTTGCATATAATCAAACACCAAACTTGCAAAACATGTCATATATGAACTTGCATATAATCAAACACCAAACTTGCATAACATGTCATATATGAACTTGCATATAATCAAACACCAAATTTGCATAACATGTCATATATGAACTTGCATATAATCAAACACCAAACTTGCATAACATGGTGTCATAATGGATCAATGTTTATCATAGTGATTTGCATAACTAGCATCATGAACATATAGCATAAAACTTGCATAACTAGCATCATGGACATATAGCATAAAACTTGCATAACTAACATCATGAGCACATAGCATATGATAACATAACTTGCATTGATCCAAATTCATAACCATAACCTCATTATATCCTATCATAATTTGTTTAGCAATTGCTTGCTAAAGGCATAGAAACTCACAACTTGTTGATTAGCACTCCTATGAAGAAGATTAAGTTGCTAGAGTTGATTAGAAGTTGATTTGAGAAGCTATCTTCTTCTAAAATTTGATGGAGGCTCCTTCTACTTGCATTTTGACGGCATGACGACGTTGTATCTATTTTTAGTATGGATTAGGGTAGTCTTAGGGTGTATTTATAGATTTAGGATGTAATTTAGGCCCTTAAATTATCCCTAGATTAGGTTAGAGCCGTCAAATTTTGTCACAAGCCCCAAAACACAGCCCAAACCCCTTCAAACTGCACCCAGGCCAACCTGGTCGAGTACCCAGGTCGACACCCGTGTCGACTGGGCAGTCGACATGGGTTGGGGTGGTGTCGACTGGGCAGTCGACACCCCTGTCGACTTGGCCTACGCGGGAAAATTCCCGCCTTCCCTCTGTGTGTTGAATTTTGAATTTGGCTTTAGTTTTAAACTGTTTTTAAATTTGAATTTTCTGAAAACTTCGTTGGGCCATAACTTGGTCATACAGACCCCGATTTACAAAAACTCGGACTCTATTTCGCGTATTTTTCCGAGACGAACGCAATGGCATAGCACGTTTCCCCTGATTCAGATCTTAAAATTTAATTCTGCCCTGATTTATATTATAAAAAGTTATTCAACATACGGGGTGTTACACCAGACCCATAGCAATTCCTCTTAGGAGGATGACACCTAGGGGGAAACGAGAGCTTGACGTGTAGGTAAATGGCCTTTTAGGAAAAGGGTTTATTCAAAGAATTATATCATAGTGGGGAGCACCTATTATATTCGCCACGAAGGCGGATGGTTCCCTTTGATTGCTTGTAGAATACTATGCGCTGAATGTGGTGATGAGGAAGAACAAGTAACCTTTTTCGTTCATAGATGATATTATTGACCAGCCGAATGGTGTTAAGATATTTACCCAATTGGAACTCGCAAAAGGATTCCGTTAACTATGAACAACAAAGGAAAAGTGTTCCCAAAATGGTGTTTCGAACGCCGTCTGGTTTCCATGAGTGGTTGATTATGTTGTTTGGATTGACCAACGCACCAGGGTATTTCGTGGATCTCATGAACTAAGTTTTCATAGATTATCTGAATATGTTTATTCTTTTGTTCATCAACGATATTCTTGTATATTCACGGACAGAGGAGGAACACAAGGAACATCTGAGGATCATATTATAGGTGCTTAGGGAGAACTGAATGAAAGCTAACATTTTCAATTGCCACTTTCAGAGAAGAACGGTGGGGGTACTTGGGTTATGTCATTTTGGAAAATGATATTTCCATGGACCCCGCAAAAGTGAGAATAGTATAAGATTGGACTACCCGTAAGAATGCTACTGGTGTAAGGAGTTTCTTGGGATTGGTGGGATACTACCTAAGTTCATCCAGGATTTATCTAAGATAGAAACACCATTGGCTCAGTTAACAAAGAAGAATCAACATTTTTTTTGGGACACGAGATGCTAGCATGCATTTATAAATCTAGAGGAAAGGTCGATGTGCACGCCATTGTTAATTATTCCACAAGGAAATGAGGAAATAAAGGTATACACTGATGCTTATGGTACCAAACATGGTGCAGTATTAATGCATAGGGGCAGGGTTGTTGCTTATGCCAGCCGAGAACTAAATTCTCGTGAAAATATCTCACCCATGATTCTAATTAGCGACGATTGGCTTTGTATTGAAGCTATGGGGAACCACCTTTTAGGAGATAGGTTTAAGTTGTTTATAGACCATAAATCATTAAAGTACCTCCTCTCCTAAAAAGGTCTGATCTTCAAAAACAATGATGGTTGGAGTTCTTAGTCTATTATGATTTTGACATCGCATACACCATAGGAAAAGGTAATGCGGTCTCTGATGCTTTGAGCAGAAGACATGCCAGCTTGGGGGGATGATCTTAGAATGGAAGCAATTATAGGACATAGTTGGCTATGATTTCAGGCCTAGGTGTGAATTAGAGTCGAGGGCCTAGCAAGTTTAACAATTAGATCTACCTTGATCGAGCGGGTCAGTTCTAGTCAAAGGAGTGATCCTAGATTAAAAGATATCATTATCAAAGTAAACACAGTATTGGTACCAAGGATATGATGGTATTTGAACACGAACGTAATTGTTGGCTTCTAACGAATGGAATATCAGTTGTACCTAACGTCGATGGAACAAGGAATGAAGTACTTCAAGAGTGTCGTCACTCGAAGCTGACGACACATCCAGGTGGTGATAAGATGTATCGTGACATGAAGCAAACCTACTACTATGAAGGCATGAAGAAGGATGTTGAGGCATTAACCTCCAAGTGTATGAATTGCCAGTTGGTTAAAGACAAACAGAAAAAACCTAATGGCTTGATACAACCGCTAGGAGTACCTGAATGGAAATGGGAGCAAGTCTCGATGGACTTCTATGACGGCTTTCTAAGGACTCGAGCGAAAAATGATAATATTTGAGTCACCATGGATCGGTTGATCAAGAGTGCCAGATTTATATCCGTTAAGTCAAGTTGAACGACAACTTAGTTAGCCGAAATTGTAATGAAGGGGTTGTGCGATTTTGTGGAATACCAAAAAGCATTCTGAGTGGCCAAGAGTCATTATGTACTAGTGGGTTCTAGAGGAGCTTACAGGAAGCTTTGGGGTCTGAGCTATACCTCAGTACAACTTACCATACTTAAGCTGATGGTTATGCCAAAAGGGTGAATCATATACTGTAAGATCTCATGCAAACTTGCATCTTAGACTTTGGAGGTTTGTGGGATGATCATTTGCATATTGTTGAGTTTGCATGCAATAATTTTTATTCAGTCTAGCATCGGAATGGCTTCGTACAAACTTTATTTAGAAGACCATGCAATGATCCGTCATGTTGGTTGTAAGTGGGAGAGAAACTGGTACTTGGACCGGATATATTTAGAGAGACCTCAAAAAGATTTAGATCATTCAATAATGGATGGAAGCTGCTCAAGATAGGTAGAAGAGATACGCCGATGATAGACGTAGAGATTTATAGTTCTCCATTGGCGATTGGGTGTTTGTTAAGATTTTTATTTTAAGGAGTGTGATTCAGGTTGGTAGTACAGGAAAGTTGGCACCAAGGATCGTTGAACCTTTTTCGTTTCTTGAACTGGTTGAGAGCTTGGCCTATAGGGTTGATCCACCTCAAAAGATGGATGGGATGCACGATGTGTTTCATGTTTCTCATTTGAGGAAATTTGTATTATTCTAATGCAACTATCACATCAGATCAATTAGATGATATCGAGGTGGAACCATAAGCAACTAGAGTTCGCAAGCCTATTCATGTCGTTGGACATTATATAAAGCAACTTAGAAGGAAATTCGTAAGGCTTTTCAAAGTCCAGGGGTAAAAGTGAGGGAGATTGCGTTTGGGAGACTGAGGAGAGCATGAGGACGTCACATGTAGAGCTCTTTATTTGGTGAGACTTTAATTCATCGCTCTTAACTCTACTCGCGATATCATCAATTTTCTTATTTAGTGTCCTACATGCTACACTACAAGAAAACACGCTATTTCCGATGGCTGAAAACCGTCGGTGGTCGTAAGAAGCCGTTGCTAAAAACCATAGAAAATCAAGGCATCGATAAAAATCATTCCGACGGCTTTCGACAGAGCCCGTCGTTGTGTTTTCCCTATGGCTAGTGACATCTTGCAACTGTTTCCGACAGTTTCCGTTAACCGTTGGAAACCGTCGGAAATCGTTGCATACTTTAACTAATAAGTTGTCCCAAGCCATCGAAAACCGTTGCATACTTGAATGGTAATAAGCCGTTGGAAACTATCGGAAGTCGTCAGTAAAGTTGGATTTTTTTAATACTTTAGCTGTTATTCAGCCTCAAACTACATTTATAGCTCATATTATCATCTCAGCCACAATCTGGGCTCCCAACATATCATATACCAAGTAATTACCAACATAAAACCAATTCTAAATCAAAAAATGATAAAAAAAAATAGCATAAATTAAACCACAAACCCAAACAACCAACTATACACTACATAAATATGTATATATCACTGTCTAACATCACAATATCAGAAATAGGTCAACTCCATCACCATATCCAGCACAAAAAATACACTGTCAGGTCAACCATAAACCGTGCCATCATAATACATATCAAAAAATCAAACTAAAGTCATACCAGCCCAATAAAAAAACATACCAAACACTCCATCACTGAGCAGCATCTGCGGAATCGGCTGAAGATGTAACGCATCCATGCTACTGCTCAAACTCCGCCAAATGCTTCTCTAGGAGCAGAGTCATCTCAATGGTTTGACAACGATTCTGGTCCTTAAGCTCTGCCACCCTAACTGACAACTGCTCAAGCTCTGCAATGTCTAAATCAGATCTGACCTATCTGCCACTTACTTGCTAACTGGTACCCTATACATAATTATGCAAGTAAATAAATATTTGAAATAGGTTTTCTTATGAGATGCGTTAACTAAAATATACCTTGCAACAAACAATAACGCTTCGTTTTATAAACTATAATATAATATGAAGAATAAAAGTGCACAAAGACAAAATTGCGCAATACAATTTCAGTGAGTGATCTTAATTAGTTTGTTTATTTATTACTATTATTTAATATCTGGCATCAGTTAGGTAATAGTGATCAGTGAGTGACCTTAATTAGTCTTAATGCTTTTTCTCTATTGAGTGATGTTTTGATGTGTTACTACTTCCAGGTGATATTGACTTCCATTAATACTACTTTTAAAACATATATCTTAGCACAAATGTTTAGATAAAGTAAAGGTATATAGTTTCATTCATTAAGTATGATTTCAAAGGTTAAAATCAAATTTAATGATTAATGTTTTCAAGGAAATAAGAAGGATATTTAGCCAAATATTTTACTTAAGAAATTATTGTTAGATTTTGGGTAGATGGAAACTTTTAAGTTTCTTTATTAACTTATATTATGCTATTTATTTTTTATTTTTTGAAAACAGTGCAATTTTATGCAAATCTGTGTACTATGTAGCATACCACATGCCATGAAGGTAAAATACCGCTAACAGAATCCAAATTTGTGATATTTCTTAAACAAATGAATTCTCAAAAAAAAATGTTGTCTTTAAATCATCTTCTAAATGAAATCGATGGATATAAAATTTTCGGTTAACTTGAATACTTAAATTGATAGTTAACAGTTTTATATAATCAAAGTAATAAATTGAAAATTGTTTACCACTTGATTTCCAAAGCCATAACGCATGTTCCGCGTCATTGGATCCATCACTGATTGGAAGATAATGTCCTCGTCAATCGTCAGCCGCTTCTGTCCTGTCTCAGCTAGACGCTTTTGCCTCTACTCCATAAACTTCTTCTGCATCATCGTGTATATTTAATTAATTTTTTATTATAATTTATTTATTATTATTAACATTTACTACGAATACTTATACATAAAACGAAATATTACATGGCTCTTTCAGGATTTGTCATCATGCCATGAATATGTGATGTTCCCATCTAATCAGTATGCTTGATGGTGTGCGTGCGAGTGAATACATCCATGTATGAGAATGGTCCCAACCCCTCAGCCTCCTAAATTTGATTATTATACATACAATTATTAAACATTCAAACGTATATAAAATATTAACTTTTTATAAGTTGCATTTATAAAATATACCAACTCCTGCCGATACTGCTGGAACGACTTAGATCCTCCTCGATGCATGACTGGATTTTTATTTCTATTTGAAGAATTTCTTGCTGCCTCTTCCTGTACATTTTTTTAATTAAAAATTGATATAGTACTTATCAAATAATTTTTTTTTAATTTATAAAAAAAAGTACACTTACCTTCGCCTCAGCACTTTCCCAATGCCTAAGAAATCCGTCCCACATGCTTTGTCCCAACCAGCTAGGTTTCTTCCTCGTATTTTCATTGTTCAAATGCAATCCTTATAATTCTTTCTCATCTTCATCATCTAGTAGGTCCGCGCCAACGATAAGTCATGTGTCTCTATATCAATCTCAGCCTGTATTTCACGTTAGATAAACAATATTAATAAAATATGTCCATTTTATATATGGAAAAAATATAAAAAAATACTTACAAGGACATCCTGCCAAATAACCTCCTGTATGTGAGGTGGGATCAGATCCCACTTCGGCCAACACACTGGCAACCACGCCCTACATGCTACTGTCGATGCGCTTAAAAAAACCTTAGAAGGCAGAAAGTCAAATACCATGTGTTAAATATGATATACATAAGTGTATTTATGTTTAAAAAATGTAAATGCAAATTAAACTATTTTTTTACCCTGTACTAGTAGGGACCAAGGTGACAACATGACGCTTGGAGGATTGCGACGGAGCAGAACCATCGCCTGATGAATTTCCTCTGAATGACATACCTAGCACATAACAAATTATTTTAAAAGATAACAATAAATTACATTTATGTTGCAAAAAAAAATATTGACACAAAAATTTCTATCGTAAATGATGTAGATACGAATAATATTTTACAACATAATGACAATTCTAGTCATTCACGGATAATTGTTTATCTACACCGTATTCTTTTTATTTAAAATATTAGACAAAATTGCATATCCATTTACCTTTCTATACTTGGT